>OX940942.1:0-2678296 GCA_954870645.1 Agrotis clavis
AGAACAGAAACCCTCATGTTAATAGCATTGTGTTGAGTGTGTCCCCCGCGATCTGGGGGCGGGCACTCGAAGGAGGCAAGCTTCGGATTGACCTCCAGAGGGTGCGCGTCGAAGACCAGACGCCTCTGGTGCAGTGCACCCGCTGCCTGGCATACGGGCACGGGAAACGCCTGTGCACGGAGCCTGCCGATCTGTGCAGTCACTGTGGCGGCCCGCACCTTGGAGTGGACTGCCCTGAAAAGCAGGTTGGCACAGCAGCGGTGTGCGTAAACTGCACCAGAGCCAAGCGGGGGGAGCAGTCACACAATGCTTTTAGTAGCGAGTGCCCAGTACGTCGGAAGTGGGACGCGTTCGCGCGATCTGCAATATCTTATTGCTAAAGGCGTCGATGCCCCCACTTCCGCGTATAGAGAAAAGACCAACTCGGCACTACAGAAAAACAGACGCATGGAGCGGACCATCGGTGTTGACTCTGAAACAAGCATAAATTGTGGTCACCTTCATGAGAAAGTGGAAAGAATTGGGCTGTGGAAGGGGTCAACTCTGATGGAATGGCCGAGTCGTGTCGAGTTGGTAAATCTTCTATTTGACTGGCGGCTGCTTTGTGCCTGTCCAAAAGTCGTACAAATCTGACTCATATATTGATGTATATACTGCGGATATTGACAGCTGGAAGGACAGCACAAGACAAAAATTAACAGCGGGCAGTCAAATAGAAGCTGGAAAATAATAGGTAAATAAAAAGCGTAAAAAACAGTTAAATGTACTTATGGATAAGATATAATTAAATTAAGAAATTAAATAGCTACGCACACTTTAGGAAAATATTTATAAAAAACCGGAAAGAAACAAAATTTTAAACAAACTTCAAGATGAAAACAGTAATAGGCAAACAGTAATAAAACATAAAAATCGGATATCACACAGTATGGTCTCTTCGGCCGCTTACAACCAAAACAAAAACAAAATACGCAAAGAAGCTGCACATCCCGGAAAACTAAGGTCTCTGCAAAATTTAAGCAGAGGGACACTGGCAGGGCAGGAGTGGGTTTTAGTGGGTTCGAGTCCCACACTACCTCGACTGTCTCATGGTCTCAGAGAGACGGTGAGACAGCCGAGGTGTCCGCGGGGATTTCCCACTCCTGCCTCAAAAAAAAAAAAAAAAAAAAAAAAAAAAAAAAAAAAAAAAAAACCTAACCTAACCTAACCTAACCTAACCTAACCTAACCTAACCTAACCTAACCTAACCTAACCTAACCTAACCTAACCTAACCTAACCTAACCTAACCTAACACTTTTGAACCTAACACTTTTGAACATAACACTTTTGAACCTAACACTTTTGAACCTAACACTTTTGAACCTAACACTTTTGAACCTAACACTTTTGAACCTTTGACTTTGACTTTGACTTTGACTTTGACTTTGACTTTTACTTTTACTTTGACTTTTACTTTGACTTTTACTTTGACTTTTACTTTGACTTTTACTTTGACTTTTACTTTGACTTTTACTTTGACTTTTACTTTGACTTTTACTTTGACTTTTACTTTGACTTTTACTTTGACTTTTACTTTGACTTTTACTTTGACTTTTACTTTGACTTTTACTTTGACTTTTACTTTGACTTTTACTTTGACTTTTACTTTGACTTTTACTTTGACTTTTACTTTGACTTTTACTTTGACTTTTACTTTGACTTTTACTTTGACTTTTACTTTGACTTTTACTTTGACTTTTACTTTGACTTTTACTTTGACTTTTACTTTGACTTTTACTTTGACTTTTACTTTGACTTTTACTTTGACTTTTACTTTGACTTTTACTTTGACTTTTACTTTGACTTTTACTTTGACTTTGACTTTCACTTTGACTTTTACTTTTACTTTGACTTTTACTTTGACTTTTACTTTGACTTTGACTTTGACTTTGACTTTTACTTTGACTTTTACTTTGACTTTTACTTTGACTTTTACTTTGACTTTTACTTTGACTTTGACTTTGACTTTGACTTTGACTTTGACTTTGACTTTGACTTTGACTTTGACTTTGACTTTGACTTTTACTTTTACTTTTACTTTTACTTTTACTATTACTTTTACTTTTACTTTTACTTTTACTTTTACTTTTACTTTTACTTTTACTTTTACTTTTACTTTTACTTTTACTTTTACTTTTACTTTTACTTTTACTTTTACTTTTACTTTTACTTTTTTTTTTACTTTTACTTTGACTTTGACTTTGACTTTGACTTTGACTTTGACTTTGACTTTGACTTTGACTTTGGCTTTGGCTTTGGCTTTGGCTTTGGCTTTGGCTTTGGCTTTGGCTTTGGCTTTGGCTTTGGCTTTGGCTTTGGCTTTGGCTTTAGCTTTGGCTTTGGCTTTGACTTGGACTTGGACTTGGACTTGGACTTGGACTTGGACTTGGACTTGGACTTGGACTTGGACTTGGACTTGGACTTGGACTTGGACTTGGACTTGGACTTGGACTTGGACTTGGACTTGGACTTGGACTTGGACTTGGACTTGGACTTGGACTTGGACTTGGACTTGGACTTGGACTTGGACTTGGACTTGGACTTGGACTTGGACTTGGACTTGGACTTGGACTTGGACTTGGACTTGGACTTGGACTTGGACTTGGACTTGGACTTGGACTTGGACTTGGACTTGGACTTGGACTTGGACTTGGACTTGGACTTGGACTTGGACTTGGACTTGGACTTGGACTTGGACTTGGACTTGGACTTGGACTTGGACTTGGACTTGGACTTGGACTTGGACTTGGACTTGGACTTGGACTTGGACTTGGACTTGGACTTGGACTTGGACTTGGACTTGGACTTGGACTTGGACTTGGACTTGGACTTGGACTTGGACTTGGACTTGGACTTGGACTTGGACTTGGACTTGGACTTGGACTTGGACTTGGACTTGAACTTCGATTCGACTATGATGTAGCAAATTATGTGCTGCGTCATATCACGTGCTAGATACATCATACGTATCAGTATCAACTTATCAAGTACTCCAGTGTAGCACTTCGTGTGCTGCAGCAACTACTAGTAGCTGTAATAATTATAGTCCGTTATTAACCCTCGACGAAAAAAGAGGGGTGTCTGTAGGTTGCGATTTCAATTTAGTTTTTTTTATATGTATAGAAATCCACTCCCATGATACGAGTATCAAAATGAAAGGATTTGTAGTCAGGAACTTGAAAAAAATAGTCACGTGACTTAAATCCGATACGGCGGACGTCCAAGAAGGCGGACAGTCTATTTGACATGCACTACCATGATACTGTAATGGAATGAATTGGTTTTCTGTCAAGAATATGAAAAAAATATTTAAAGATTTTAAAAATCAAAAACCTACGTGTTTCCTAAGAATAAAAAAATAACACTCATCATCTGCCTAGCCTTTTCCCAACTACCTACATATATTGGGTTCGGCTTCCAGTCGAACTAGATGCAGCTGAATATCAGTATTTTACGTGGAGCGACTGCGTATCGGACCTCCACAACCCAGTAACTGGGTAATACGATACTCCATGGTAAGACTGGTTTTGAGTGGTTCCTCCCTCAGCCCCGTAGGGGGTTATTTTTGTTGGATCCGAGCTGGTGATTTAAGTCCTGCATATTATGCCAACTAAGGTTCTAAGTTTCATCAACAAATAATACTCATTTCCATTATTACTACCTCAAAAATCGTTATTTCATGAAACTTGTTCAAACAGATTAATACACGAACGCACCCGATTAACAAACTTGCCGCGTTTTAAAACATAAATTTTATTCAACGCAAGCAGTGCTCATTTGTCATCGAAACGCTTTCTGTTAAACACACATCTTAATAATTAAGATAGGCACAACGTCGAACATATTAAAATAATATAATCTATTATTACATTTCGTAAAATGTAAAACAACAAAGATGAGCCACAGATCAAAAATCTTCCATTAATAAAGAATGATCTGTTACATTATTATGCAAAATACAACATATTAGAACTAGGTACTGTGCACGACTGTACATAAGCGTAGTTTTAAATCTTTTTTGTTATATAACTTAATGTAGCTTACATTGTTTATTTACTTTCCCTTATAGCGGAATTTGTTCAAAAGTTTATGTATTAAAGCCTTATCAGCAAAAGAAACGGTAAAATGTCTAGTATATAAGGTCTGAGAACGATGTATCATAATAAATATACCTGCAAATCCCCTTATTGTTGTAACGATATAGAAACATAAGTAGTATATAAGAGAAAAATATAGAATTTGGTACTGAGGTGAAGTATTATTGTCCCTTAGAGTTTAATGTGTAATGCTGTATACTTACTTATGTCATACATAAGGCATTTGTGGCCCATATACATAGTATATAGATGTGTTCTCTACGACAACCTGCTTCAATATGGCAAAATTGCACGTGCGTGGGCGGGTTATATTTATAGATTCGCAGTTAAGCGAAAACGCGCCATATCTCGAGGTCTGTTTGTCGTAGGAACATAGAGTTATGTATAGACTATGTGCAATGATATTGCCCGATAAAAGAACTGTAATTTAGTCTTATAAGAATCCTATTTGATTTGTAAAGTGGATTTAGACCTTTGTAAATAAAGAGAAAATGGGCGTGGCATGGATTAACCTATAGTGAGCATCGACGCGAGTTTGCTAAAAGTACATTACACACATTGACAAAATGGCACGCTGGCCAGCAATCGTGCAAAATTACGAAAGAGAAAGAAAGAGTTAGAAAGAGAAAGTAAAACGAAAGTATAAAAGAAAGCGCCTCATAGCGCGCGACAACCAGTGTTCAATATTCTACGAAGCCGTCTAGAACTAGACGCGTGAGTCCCTCTGTAGGGGTTTCCCTGCCAAGCCCAATGTGAGTCGAAGTCAAGTAATGTTTTAATCAGTGCCCCGCTACCCCGTTCCTAAGCCCAGCTCCTGGAGTCTTCGGAGTCTTCAAGTCTTCGAGTTTACCAGCCTTCAAATACAGTCCACAAAAACCCAAGCTCTCCACACGCTCACTGCACAGGTACATACCTGCATCTTGCCCTCACATTCACTCTGAACCAGCGTAGCGTTGTCGTCAGGCGT
This sequence comes from Agrotis clavis, assembly GCA_954870645.1. NCBI lineage: Eukaryota > Metazoa > Arthropoda > Insecta > Lepidoptera > Noctuidae > Agrotis > Agrotis clavis. The sequence continues at coordinate 5,105 of OX940942.1, forward strand.
TTCACCACATTTATAAGAGCCCTTATCACATCCCACTGACGATGAATTTTCATGACTTCACACTTCCACAATCATCATAAATTAAGCTTGATTAAAGACACAGGCACTAACGATGTATTCATGTTCCTCATTAGAATACGGCTGAGATATCTTAATTTATTGACACCGATATCACTGATTAATTCTTCAAAAACACCTCTCATTGTCACAATTCATTGAAACTAAAGCTACCAAGTATTATGAGAATGTTAAATCGCGAAATTAACGCTGAGTTTGCGCAACGCTCGTGCTCACCCAATGGCGCATTCACGGAGACTGGCGCTCTGCTAGCTATGGGAGCAGAGCGTGCGTTCGCGCGGATGGCTGCGGGACATGCGGGGTGCCCGCGGGCGTTGAAGGCGGGGCGCCATTTTTAAAGCCTGCTCTACACTACTCGCGAAGTTGGTCGAAGTTGACCGAATACGATAGTGTAGAAAGGCACATCGCTTCACTTCGTGCAACTTCGACTCACTTCGAGCGACTTCCATTTGTAGTCGGTTTTTTGTTAATAAAAATAAGCAATTCTTTTACTCTAGTAATTAATTAACTTTCTTTGCGAAGTCTGGAACAATATCCGTGTACATATCGAGACATCGAATATCGAATCAAATCAAATCAAAATGTTTATTTCAAATAGTCCAATTACAGGCACTTATGAATTGTCAAAAGACATAAAATAAAACAATTAGAAAAATAGTTATGGTGCTACAGTCCCAGTCACAAGACATAAAAACTGTGAAAGTACCGTAGGTGCTCATTCCAAAGCTTAGATCTCTATCGAGAAGAATGAGAAAGAAACTCCATGGACACTCTTTTTCAATCGCCAAAATTATTACAAAACTTTTGTTACATCATTCATCGGCTATCCAATATCGGATATCCGACTATCGAATATCGGATATCGACCTTTCGAATACCGAATATAGAGTTTTGGAATTTCGAATATTATCGAATTTCGAAATCCGATATTGGATTGCCGATATTCGATTCAAGATATTCGGATATCCGAATATCATGAGTGACTTGTGTTTTGTTTACGTAAACATGTCTTTTTCTAACGCAGAATATTTTATTATGTTGATGTGTCTTGGGAAATGTGATTGCAATTATGCAGCAGCACGCAGACTCTACCAAGAACGTTTTGCGAATTTACCATTACCGTCGGCGATGGCATTCCAACGTTTGCACATGCGCCAGTTCAATACCGGCAGTGTCCACGGACGAGACCAACATCGAGCTGACGCAGGCAGACCGAGGACTCGAGACGATATTGAAGAGCAAGTCTTGGATTTGTTTGAGCACGATCCAACGCGAAGTACGCGATCAGTGGCACGTGAACTCGCAGTAAACCATATGCGCGTGTGAAGAGTCCTCAAAGAAGATGGCCAGCACCCATTCCACTATCGACGCGTCCAATCATTACTTCCCTCAGATTATGAGCCAAGACTACAATACAGTAGATGGGTACTAGACAAGTTTGCAGAAGATAATGATTTCCTGAACTCTGTACTGTTCACCGACGAGTGCTCATTTGTTCGAACAGGTGTGTTCAATTCACACAATGAACACGTATGGTCGATCACAAACCCGCATGCTATTAAACCCAGTCATTTTCAACATCGGTTGCGGATTAATGTTTGGGCTGGAATTATTGGTGATAAAATTATTGGACCTTGTTTTTTAGACCAATCAATGAGCGGTGCCAACTATCTTCGTTTCCTTCAAGAACAGCTGAGTGATGAACTGGACGAATTAGGCCTCCATATCGTGCGACGTATGTGGTTCCAACATGAAAGCGCGCCGCCACATTTCTCCCGCGATGTGAGAAGCTATTTGGATACCGAGTTCGGAGACAGATGGATTAGTCGCGCCGGACCCATCAATTGGCCTGCAAGATCACCTGATCTGACGCCATTAGACTTTTTCCTCTGGGGTACTGTAAAACAACAGGTATTCAAAACGGTGTGCGATACGAAGGTCGAAATGCGTGCACGCATAGTAGCAGCATTTGACCACATCAAGTCCGATACCTCCGTTCTGCGAAGCGTGCGCGAAAACAATATTAGAGACGTTGTCACAAATGTGTAGAGGCAGAAGGTGGTCATCGAACAGCATCTCCGTGGCCGTCAAGTTGATGTCATAATAAATTAATAGGTACATTCGACACACACACTCGACGACATTTTAAGTGTAGTGAAAGTGTTAAATGTAATTTTAAAAATTAATCAATTGTGCATAAAAATACCGCCTACTAATCCAACATTTTCAAAAACTGGTTCGTAAAAGTGAGTTTAGCAACTTGTGTAGAAAAATTGTAGGATACCTATTTGCGCCAGCGGCGCGCGGCGGCGGCTCAGCGGCATCGATCAAAGAGAGTGGCGGTAGCGTTATATCTCTTTGTGGTTTCGCGACATCGCTTCATGCAGTATTGCAGCAGAGGTAACAAAGTAGTTAAATGTTACAAACATTAATAATTAAATATTTATTTTAATTAATTTTATTAATAGTTTTTCATAAATTACTCACTTTATTACGTTTGTATACCAATTCTTAAGGGTTTGGTGGACGAAAATTTCTCCATACAAACGTAATACCAAAATCATTCGCGATACGAACATTTTACCGACTTAAAGTTATGTTATTCGGATACAGACGGTATTTATCTAGGTTCCTATTAAACTTTAAAAAAAAATTATTACTATTTACGAAATGCGAGCGAATTGCATTTCGTACATTTTAACACCGCTAACAGCATGTTTTCAGCTTAATTATTCTGTATTAAAAACATTAATGTTCCTAATATTATTTTAATAGGAACATAGCTTATGTTGTCTAGTTGTAGATTATCAAAACTAAAATGGAAAAACATCAACTTTTCATTCATAATTTTTGGTATTACGGAACACAAACAAATTTATCGCAAATCTTGAACGACATAGGCGGAGACCTCTCGCGCCCAGCATTGGTCGCGGCCATGCTGCGGGGCGAGACGGAGTGGGAAGCGGTCGCCTCCTTCTGCGAAGCAGTAATGCTCGTGAAGGAGGAGGCGGGCCGCGAGCGAGAGAGGACAGAGTCCTCCCTCCGCCCCATCCGCGGTAGTAGACGCCCACGGCGACGGACGTCGCTAGATGATCTCCGGCCACCGTAGGCGCGGGCATGCGGGCAGCGAGTAAAGGGCAACTCGCTGCCCGACCAAGGACCATGCCCGGGTCGACGGCGCGTTGTGTCCCACGCGCGCCTCAAAGAGCGTCAGCATAATGACGGGGCCCCCCTCTCAGAGGGCCAAAGCCTGCCGGGGTCGCGGGATTATTTCCTTACCGTGACCCTGGAACAGAAAGGGCTATTGAAGGACACCGTGGATTTTAGTCAGTAAAAGTCTGACAGTCCCTCCCGCCCTGCCCGGGGTTGGAGGACTCATTTGATGATTTTACCACGCTAAAAAAAAAAAAAAAATCTTGAACGACAGACGCGCTGTCGCATCTATCATAACTGTGTTTGTGTGCGTGTACGCTTGTGGTTGGTGATCGCAGAAACTCACACTTTCGTAAGGTTGTGTCGCGGCGCGCGCTGGTCTTTGGTTTTCAAGTTACATAGTTATTTATTTGACTGTGCTACGCGTGCGTTATTGTTTGCGAAATTGTCTTTTCACAACATTGTAAATTTGTAATAAAATCGTAGAGCTGTCATTCCTGTACATTGAATTTTTTTTTTTCTTTTTGTATTTTTTTCAAGATTCGGGATCGATTCTGAATTCTGATGCCAGATAAACTTTTTTTTTCGATTTTTGTAATGTTTTCTTGTTTTGATCTATCTCCGAAACTTCTGTAAAATTTTCCTCTAATGTTCCTAATAAAATGCTTCTGTTAATAGGCTATGTATTATTACGATAATTATTGTCCTTGGGAGATAAGCAATTTTGAATTTTGTAGTTTTTTTATGTATGTTTTGAGTTTTTTTTTTTTTTTAGCGTGGTAATATCATCAAATGAGTCCTCCAACCCCGGGCAGGGCGGGAGGGACTGTCAGACTTCTACTGATTAAAATCCACGGTGTCCTTCAATAGCCCTTTCTGTTCCAGGGTCACGGTAAGGAAATAATCCCGCGACCCCGGCAGGCTTTGGCCCTCTGAGAGGGGGGCCCCGTCATTATGCTGACGCTCTTTGAGGCGCGCGTGGGACACAACGCGCCGTCGACCCGGGCATGGTCCTTGGTCGGGCAGCGAGTTGCCCTTTACTCGCTGCCCGCATGCCCGCGCCTACGGTGGCCGGAGATCATCTAGCGACGTCCGTCGCCGTGGGCGTCTACCACCGCGGATGGGGCGGAGGGAGGACTCTGTCCTCTCTCGCTCGCGGCCCGCCTCCTCCTTCACGAGCATTACTGCTTCGCAGAAGGAGGCGACCGCTTCCCACTCCGTCTCGCCCCGCAGCATGGCCGCGACCAATGCTGGGCGCGAGAGGTCTCCGCCTATCGCAGCCGTGAGGACACGTCGGTGCTCTGCCCAAGCTGGGCAGTCTTGCACCGTATGCTCCACCGTGTCCTCCGGGCGATCTTCGCAGTGGTGATGTATGTTTTGAGTTGGATATTATTTATTCAAGTTTTCCTTAAATATTCCTTACTGCGCTTCAATTAATAGGGTATCTATAATTACGCTATTCCCCTTGGGGATTAGCAATGATTGATGATTGATGATATATATGATTTTCAGTCATTGTTGACATTTGTTTAAGAACCCCTTATTTGAATAGCACTGTCAGCGAACCAGCTAGTCAGCTTAGTAAGCTACTTGCCTTTCGTGCAATGGGTTACAGGATCAAATCTTGCAATGGGTTACAGTATCAAAACAGTTTTTTTTTCAAATTTATGAAACAAACAGTTAAAAATGTACAAGTGTTTTTTTTATTATCTGGATTTTTTTTATTAATTATTTTTTTACGAAAAATGATCAATGGAAAAAAAACATGACATGTTTTTTTTTCTAATAATTTTAAGCATTATTTCATTACAATGCCAATAAAAGTTAAAAATATAACATAACAATGGCATTAGACCGAAAAGGTTTTATGTTAAACTATTTGGACTCCTGAATAATTATTAATTTATTTTCATTTTATATGCATTCATCTGCCTTGAGAAGGAGTTGAATTGAAACGGGTAATAAAAAACACTGTTTAATTTCAATCTGTTATAAACAGGTGTTTTAAAACGCCTTGTTTTAATCATGCCAAGATGCCAACCTTTTTTTTTTTTTAGCTTGGTAAAATCATCAAATGAGTCCTCCCACCCCGGGCAGGGCGGGAGGGACTGTCAGACTTATACTGACTAAAATCCACGGTGTCCTTCAGTAGCCTGTTATGTTCCGGGGTCACGGTAAGGAAATAATCCCGCTACCCCGGAAGCCTTGGGCCCTCTGAGAGCCCCCGTCATTATGCTGACGTCACACGCGCGCCTCTAAAGGCGCGCGTGGGACACAACGCGCCGTCGACCCGGGCATGGTCCATGGTCGAGCAGCGAGTTGCCCTTTACTCGCTGCCCGCATGCCCGCGCCTACGGTGGCCAGAGATAATCATGCCAACCCTGCTGAGAGTTCAAATACTTAAAAATAATTTTAATGCATAATTTTGTTTTTTAATATTTTTCTTATTTTATTTATGTTACCTACTTTTTTTATTTTTTCATTGACTTTATAGCCACAGAGTTCCGTTTTTTTTTTACAGGTATTGTATTGGTATCGTATTTGCGAATTTCTGATTAAAGTGTTTCGGGAAATGGATATTTCGTTTTTGTGTATTTCGGAATAAAGTTTTTAAACGTATCTGTGCGGGCAAAGTTGCTTAATTAATATGAATTATTGTTTTATACCAAAACCATCCACAGAAAATAAAAAACACTTTTCTGAAAACCACATCAAAATAGCTTCAGACAAATGTGAGATAATCGCGAACAAAAAAACATACATAGTCATACATACTCGTTATTGTACAAACAAACATACATAATACAGGTCGAACTGAGAACCTACTTTACTTTTTTTTAAGTCAGTTATAAAAGCGACCAGTTTCCATACATTTTTGGTCATTGGCAAGTAGGTACCTACGCTGTACGGCCTGTACGATCAAATAGGTAGGTACGTAGAATTCAAGGTAGATTTTCTGTATTTGGTCGCGGGACTTATCTCATCACCGTGACCCCGGAAGGTAAAGGGCTATTAAAGGACACCGTGGATTTTAGTCAGTAAGTTTCAGTATGTTTGCATAAGCAAAAGCAAAAATCGCAGTAATAATATCCAATATCCAACTTACCTACCTACAATTTAAATCAGCGCCGAATTATCATTATTATATTATTATTATAAAAACGACTGACAATTTTTAGAAAAAAATTAAATTGCAAATAATATTGAATTAAAAGTATGCATAAAATTATTTTGAATTATTGAAAACTCTAAAACAAAAAAAACTTAAAAAAAAAAATGTAACCGCCTTCAAAAACAACCACAAAAAAGGGTAAAATAACCTACAAAGCTTTTCTTTTACTTTTCGGAAGTCGGTGGTGTTTTTTATTAATTTCATTGTTTTTTTGCCACCGACTTCCGAAAGAAAAGTTTTGTAGGTTATTTTACCCTTTTTTGTGGTTGTTTTTGAAGGCGGTTACATATTTTTTTAAAGTTTTTTTTTTACTCTTTTTAGTATAAATATTCAACCAAAATTCTTGTCAAATACATCATTTTCTTACATATATGTAAGAAATCCGGAGCACCGGTAATAACATCGTTAACATCTCTTTCATTCCTGGGCTATCTCAAAAACTACTGAACCGATTTTGATGAAACTTGCAGTATTCCTTAAGTTGAACAATACTTAGTACAACATAAAAAGAATTACTTAAATCGGACTTGTAGTTCCGGAGATATGCGAACACAAACATAATTTACTAAATCAGTCGATGCCGACTCCTTACTAGAGGAGTTGTACCTTCCATCATCAGCTCATCCACCTGAGATGATGGTTATCAGATGCAAATACTTGAACAGCTTTAGAAAATATATGAAAATGGTACTATGTGCCTATAAAATTTGAAGGTTGCCCTCGATTTCCCTGGGATCCCATCATCAGATCCTGACCTGATGATCATGGGACCAATTGGAAAGTATGCCCTTTCAAACAAAAGAAAAAAAATTCAAATCGGTCCAGGCGTCTTCGAGTAATCGGGGAACATACATAAAAAAAAAAAAAAAGATTCCGACGAATTGAGAACCTCCTCCTTTTTTTGAAGTCGGTTAAAAAACAAGAATCACACAAAAAGTGTAAAACAAATTACCAAGATTTGATCCTGAAACCTTACCAGACTAGCTGGTTCGCTTACAGTGATAATCAAATAGCGGTTCTTATACAAATTTCAACAACGACTGAAAATCAACTAACATTATATGCTCACGTGGTCTTTATTTTAGAACGTTTCATCTATATCAGGAATAATTCCGTAGTAAGTACATAATTTTTACGTAGGTAACTCTAACGGTTTACGCAACGGAAGCTTTCGATAAGGAATACAATTAAAATGTTCCAGATTTTGAAAATTTTCTCATTGCTGCTCTTCTCTTATTGGTGATAGAGTGATGTTACATAGCCTAAAGCCTTCCTCAATATGGACTATCCAAATATTTTTGTTTCATTCCTACTAGTAGTTAGATTACAACAGATAAATATCAAGATAAATACGTTATACCTAGGTACTAGACGTTAATTTTATTAGATTTTAGATAATGTCCTAAAATCTAATGTAGCCATTGTAGAGTTATTTCCAAAAAACGCATTGTTGGTTTGTGCGTTCACTAACGATTCCCCAAATTAGTTTACAAAAATAAAGCAAAAATTGAACAAAATTAGTACAATGAATGTTATCAGCCACTCGCTACAAACACATACACGCACTCACACAGCTACGCGCTTCGCCGCGAAAAGTCAGACAGAGATAGCAATGTTTCGTTCGATTTTTGTGCTTGCCTCGAATTGCAATTGCGAGCTCTCTCCACTGGCCTCTTAAAACGTAGGTAGAAGGAACAACAGGGTTTTTGGTACAGCCTGTATTATAGCTGCTGTGTGTGAAGCCCTTCAGACGGCCACTCAGATATCCTTGTACCGAGCTGGCTTAAAGGTGGTACTGAATATGAAATACTGGTACATCGGTAAATTGTGTCGAAAATCAAACACGAATGAAAAAACTTTTTTTTTTCTTTTACTGTTATAGAGGGCAGTAAACAATAAACAAGCAGTTTTACCAACCGTACAGTGGATAAATACTAACAACGGACTGCGATTTTTTGTTCGTGTTATATTTGAATTCATGTTCAGAAAAAAAAAAAAAATTAGTAAGGAATAGTCGATTGTTACTAAAGAAATAGATAACAGAGTACAGCTAGCGTGGAAGAGATATTGGTCACTCAAGGAAATTGTCATAAATTCTCGGGTACCTCCCAAATCTACGAAGAAAATATTTGATTCCTTCATTTTACCCAAAGAGATTTAAAAGAAACTATAGAGCGGGCATTGGGAAGATTGTCATACAAAATTGTTGATGCCATGCGTCAGTAGCACAATCTAAGCGTTGCATAGCAACGCGACTACTAAACTGAGGGATTTTTTACCTATTGGTAAAAAGTTTTGGATCAGACGGGACATCACGAAGAAATTTGCTTCGTGATGTCCCGTCTATTGCTCGTATATAGTTTAATGTCTTTGATTTTACCTATAATGACGTATGGATGTCAAACTTGGAGCATTACTAAACAAAATATGCGAAAACTAGAGACCTGTCAACATAGCATGGAGCGTAGCATGCTCAACGCCAAGTTAAAAGACAAAATCAAACTAGAAACATTACGAAACCAAACTAAAATCAACGATATCACATATGGAAATTGAAATGGAGATGGGCAGGTCATATGTTGAAATGGTGTCCAAGATACAACAAAAGAATGAAAGGAAGGCAACGCCTAAGATGGGAAGACGACTTTCGAAAGATGGCTGGTGTTACTTGGAGGAGGATGACCCATAATCGGAAGGAGTGGCAAGCTCTAGGGGAGGCCTTTGCGAAATCGCTAGACAATCTCAATACCGGTGTCTTATAATACATAATAATACATAATATATATTATAGATATAAATAAAAGAGGGGAAAAAATGTAAACTTACTTTTAATATTTTATAAGATTGTTAAATAAAGGCTATAATAATATAATAATACTCGATTGTACCATATGTCGTTTATTCTGTATTGTTGGTCAACGGCCAATCTTGGTTTTTTTTTTCTCGAGCAATAGTCTTGGTACATGGTACGTGACACTGAAAACTGGTATGTGTACCAAGAAATGATTGCTCAGAACAGTTTGCTCGAGAGACACTTCCAAAGTGGTAAAATGTGTGTCCCCCCCTGTAACTTCTAAACTAAGAGAATGATAAAACTAAAAAAAATATTTGATGTACATTACCATGCAAACTTCAATTGAAAATTGGTTTGAACGAGATCGAGTTATTCGTTTTTTTTTTAATAAATCGTAAACCGCAATTTACCTTGCAAAGTTACAACCAACTACAAGAACTTTACTTGCTGCTACGCACTGCTACGGAACCCTTTATGGGCGAGTCCGACTCGCACGGCCGGTTTTATATTTTTTATATTTTCTGTTTTCTGAGGCAAAGATACAAAACTGTGTACAGCCAAAGGTGACGTCATTTGAAGGGCAAGGAAGGTCAAACGTATTTTATTAAAAATATCAATAAAATATGAATATTTTTCATTTTTAATTAGTCCATAATGATCAGTAACGCTATTCCTCGAAACGGTTTTTCAATTACAACATATTAAAAAAAATGAACAATGCCCATTGTATATCGAACATTTTTACACCATTATGTAGTTCGATGTTCTTTTTTGACCATGGCTCTTGGTCTATAATTTTATTTATCTATACATATAATAAATTTGTAGAAAAGTGGTGTCTGTACAATGGAAATATATAAAAAAAAAGTATCAGGGATTGTTATTATATCGATGCCGAACCCGAAAATGTAGTTAAAATTTTTTTTGTCTGTTTGTCTGTTTGTCGGTTTGTCTGTTTGTCTGTTTGTCGGTTTGTCTGTTTGTCTGTGTGTTTGTGCACGCTAATCTTCGGAACTACTGGACGGATTTGAATAATTTTTTTTCGTTGTATAGGTATTAAGTCCCGTTAACATATAGGCTATAATTTATCTTGGAAACTTGAAGACCTGATGCAGAACCGCAACAGACCTGCTTAACTATAAGAGATACAGAAATGGTGCAATAGCAAAAATTGTTCCACGTGATGAGCATTTTCTGCTGAGAGAATAAATTTGAAGATCCTGGACACCTGATGTAGAACACCAAGAGCCCAGCTACACTATGACATATACAGGAACGACGTCTTAGCAAGAGTTGTTCAGCCTGATAAGCACTCTCTGTTGCTGTATAAAAATTTGAAGATCTAGAACACCTGATGTGGAACTCCAAGAGCCCACTTACACTATAACATATAAGTGAATGACGTCTTAGCAAGAGTTATTCAACCTGATGAGTACTCTCTGTCAACGTATAAAAATTGAAGATCTGGAACACCTGATGTGGAACTTCAAGAGCCCAGCTACACTGTAACATATACAGTAAAGACGTCTTAGCAAGAGTTGTTCAGCCTGATGAGCACTCTCTGTTGACGTATAAAAATTAAAGAACTGGAACACCTGATGTGGAACTCCAAGTGCCTAGCTACACTATAACATATACAGTAAAGACGTCTTAGCAAGAGTTGTTGAGCCTGATGAGCATCCTCTGTTGTCGTATAAAATTTGAAGATCTGGTACACCTGATGTGGAACTCCAACAGCCCAGCTACTTTATAACATATATAGGAATGACGTCTTAGCAAGAGTTGTCCAACCTAATGAGCACACTCTGTTGACGTATGAAAATTGAGATCTGGAACACCTGGTGTGGAACTCCAAGAGCCTAGATAGTAGATACTCTATAACATATACAGTAAAGACGTCTTAGCAAGAGTTGTTGAGCCTGATGAGCAACCCCTGTTGTCGTATAAAAATTGGAGATCTGGTACATCTGATGTAGAACTTCCAACAGCCCAGCTACTTTATAACATATAGGAATGACGTCTTAGCAAGAGTTGTCCAGCCTTATGAGCACTCTCTGTTGACGTATGAAAATTGAGATCTGGAACACCTGATGTGGAACTCCAAGACCCCAGATACACTATAACATATATAGGAATGACGTTTTGGCAAGAGTTGTTCAGCCTGGCTCTTAGAATTCGACGTTTCAGATCTTCGATTTTGACGACCCCGTCGTCGCCGGCATAAGCAACAGGTTCCGCGTACGAAGTCGCGGGCAGAAGCTAGTTCTATATATAGTCATAACTTTAAAGATCGATTGTTATCGTTTACGGTAAAATAGGTAACTAGTCCTTATCATTTGCACTCAAACTAGTAACCGACCAATTACTATCGCATACTGTCATTGTCACAGGCCCCGTGTTGCGTGTCTTTGCAGGTAAGTAGGTAGGTAAAAAAGTCGCGCAGAGAATTACGATCGCTGACCTTGAATGCGTAGTGTAGCCATTTTCTGAGTTTGAACGTGCCTAAACAATAACGTAAACATCTTCCTATTTTCTACCGATCATAATTCGACATATCTACGTATTCAGCCTAAGGTGAGTGAGAGTGATGTCAGGTTTGATATTCGTCTATTTTTAACCGACTTCCAAAAGGAGGAGGTTCTCAATTCGGATGTTTGTATTTTTTTTTTTTTTTTTTTTTATGTTTGTTCGGGCATAACTCCGTCATCTAACAACCGATTTGAAAAATTATTTTTTTATTGGATAGGGTATACTTCCGGAATGGTCCCATTAAAATTTTATCGAAATCGGACCAGCACTTTTTGAAAAATCAACAAAAATCAACAAAAACCTAAGAAGTTTTCAACTTTGTCTACACCGATTACTCCGAGGTTTCTGGTCCGATTTCGATGATTCTTTTTTTGTTCGATACAGTATTGTTAATACCGGTGCTACGGATTACAAAATTTTAGTGCACATGTAAGAAAATTATGTATTTGGCAATAATTTGGGTTGAATAGTGAAACTAAAAAGGATAAAATAAAAAACTTTTTAAAAAAAAAATGCAACCGACTTCAAAACAACCACAAAAAAGTTCAAAATAACCTACAAAAAAACTTTTCTTTCGAAAGTCGGTGACAAAAAGTCAATGAAATAAAAAATAAAGTCACCGACTTTCGAAAGAAAAGTTTTTTTGTAGGTTATTTTGAACTTTTTTGTGGTTGTTTTGAAGTCGGTTGCATTTTTTTTTGAAAAAGTTTTTTATATAACTTGGTCGTCTTGTAGGCCAAATTTGTAACCTACCTAATCATGATTAACTGATCATGATTACTAGCCGGTACTTGAATGACATTAATAAGCACACCACAAGCAGGTAGACAATATTTTTGATCATTATTAAATAATTATGTACTACATAGATAAATATTCACTTTTTTCCTTACCTTTCGAAATCACGCGGTAGTGTGTGAAACGTGAGGCTCCTATCACTGTCATTATTTAAACAACTAAACGATATGCAGTATTTTTTTTCTTCATCATATTATATTATTGTTTTAAAACTTGTGCGTAAATACAACCAAACTTAAATATTATTTAAGTAAGCGCGTGCGTAGTGGGTGGCGCGCGGCAGCCGACTAAATGGCCACTACGTAATGGCCCCCGCCAATGCTTGCAGTTTTATACCTACACCGCGGAGTGAGCCAGACCTGACATTAGCAAAAATGTATGGCTTGGCTGTTTCGATCTCATATCTTTTTTGTAGGGCAAACCTTATGTGCTCGTTTTGGCAACACTTTACATGAAATGTTTTTGGTGGGATCTGGGGGCACGGTAGTGCCCCCGCCAAGACGAGCCAAGCGAAGCGCAAGGGCACTACCTACCTTTTCTCGAAGTGTTTCGTCGTTATTTTGAACCCTCATAGAGTTGGTTTCCGATGTACCAGAAAGTTCATATCCCACCAAAAACATTTGGTGCTATAATACTTTAGATTTTATTGATATCTAAAATACACGGATTTCGTCACTGATTCACTGAAACACTGACACACTGATGATCATCAAAATGTTTGGCTACTTCCTGAAGTGCTAGAGAGCTGAAATTCGGTATGTAATCTAAGTTTAGTATACAACCAACAAAAAAATTCACAAGCCTATAACTTTCACCCCCATCCCCTAAAATGGGGGGTTGAAGTTTATATGAGACCTTAAAATGTTAGGGTTCTTCCTGAAGTGCTAGAAAGCCGAAATTTGGTATGTAAACAAAGTTTAGTATACAAAAAACATCCCCCATCCCCCCATCCCCTAAAATTGGGCGGGGGGGGGGGGAGGGTGGTAGTTATTTCTAATGCACTTCTACAATATGGGTACCAAATGAAACGGCTCATTGAGAGCAACTTCAAAAATAATGTGACGTCATTATAAATCCAATATGGCGGACCATCTAAGATGTCGGAATAGTTATTTTTAATGCACTTATACAATATGGGTATCAAATGAAAGGGCTTGTTGAGAGCAACTAAAAGAATAATGTGACGTCATTCTAAATCCAAGATGGCGGAATAATTATTTTTAATGCACTTCTACAATATGGATATCAAATGAAAGGGCTCGTTGATAGCTACTTGATGAATAATGTGACGTCATACTAAATCCAAAATGGTGGAATAGTTATTTTTAATGAACTTTTGCAATATGGGTATCAAATGAAAGGGCTCATTGAGAGCAACTCGATGAATAATGTGACGTCATTCTAAATCCAAGATGGCGAAATAGTTATTTTTAATGCACTTCTACAATATGGGTATCAAATGAAAGGGCTCGTTGAGAGCAACTCGATAAATAATGTGACGTCATTCAAAATCCAAGATGGCGGAATAGTTACTTTTAATGCACTTCTGCAATATGAGTATCAAAAGAAATGAATCGTTGAGAGAAAGTCGAAAAATAATGTGACGTTATTATGAATCCAATATGGCGGACCATCTAAGATGGCGGAATAGTTATTTTTAATGCACTTTTACAATATGGGTATCAAATGAAAGGGTTTGTTAAGAGCAACTCGAAGAATAACGTGACGTCATTATAAATCCAAGATGCTAGCAACTTACAAATAGAACTGAAATCCCACCAAAAACATTTCATGTAAAATGTTGCCAAAACGAGCACATAAGGTTTGCCCTAACAAAAAGATATCAGATCTCATGTAGAACCAAGATTCTGAATCTACGGGGCCTAACTATACCAACCCTAACTTCACAAATTCTACACATCAGTAAAAATGTATTGCTTGGCTGTTTCGTTACTTACTTCAGAAACTTAATATTAGCATCACCTCCATGACGGTAGCAAAACGGTGAAGCCATACATTTTTACTGATGTGTAGAATTTGTGAAGTTAGGGTTGGTAGAGTTAGGCCGCGTAGATTCAGAATCTTGGTTCTACATGAGATCTGATATCTTTTTGCTAGGGCAAACCTTATGTGCTCGTTTTGGCAACATTTTACATGAAGTGTTTTTGGTGGGATTTTATTGATATCTAAAATACACGGATTTCGTCACTGATTCACTGATACACTGACACACTGATGATCATCAAAATGTTTGGCTACTTTCTGAAGTGCTAGAGAGCTGAAATTCGGTATGTAATCTAAGTTTAGTATACAACCAACAAAAAAATTCACAAACCTATAACTTTCGCCCCCCATCCCCTAAAATGGGGGGTTGAAGTTTGTATGCGACCTTAAAATGTGGGTACTTCCTGAAGTGCTAGAAAGCCGTTTGGTATGTAAACAAATTTCAGTATACAAAAAGTCCCCCATTCCCCAAATCCCCTAAAATTTGGGGGGGGGAACTTGCCATGTATGTATGTTTGTTCAGATGTAATCTTTGAACTCAATTTTGAAGTAGATAATTATCTTCAACCGATTGAGCTGAAATTCCGTATTATACGTTTAGTTTGAATTACAATGCACGATTAGGTACGTTACGTCATCCTAAATCCAATATGGCAGACCATCTAAGATGGCAGAATAGTTGTTTTTAATGCACTTCTACAATATGGGTATCAAATGAAAGGACTGGTGGAGAGCATTTAAAAAAATAATGTGACGTCATTATAAATCCAATATGGCGGACCATCTAAGATGGCGGAATAGTTATTTCTAGTGCACTTCTACAATAGGGGAATCAAATGAAAGGTCTCGTGGAGAGCAACTAGAAGAATAATGTGACGTCATTATAAATCCAAGATGGCGGAACAGTTATTTTTAATGCATTTCTACAATATGGATATCAAATGAAAGGGCTCGTTGAGAGTAACTCGATGAATACTGTGACGTCATTCTAATTTCAAGATGGCGGAATGGTTATTTTTAATACACTTCTGCAATATGGGTATCAAATGAAAGGGCTCGTTGAGAGTAACTCGAAAAATAATGTGACGTCATTATAAATCCAAGATGTTAGCAACTTACAAAAAGAACTGAAATCCCAACAAAAACATTTCATGTTAAATGTTGCCAAAACAACCACATAAGGTTTGCCCTGTAAAAAGATATCAGATCTGATGTAGAACCAAGCTTCTGAATCTACACGGCCTTACTCTACCTACCCTAACTTCACAAATTCTACACATCAGTAAAAATGTATGGTTTGGCTGTTTCGTTACTTACTTCAGAACTCAATATTAGCATCACCTCCACGACAGTAGCGAAACGGTGAAGCCATACATTTTTACTGATGTGTAGAATTTGTGAAGTTAGGGTTGGTAGAGTTAGGCCGTGTAAATTCAGAAGCTAGGTTCTACATCATATCTGATATCTTTTTTACAGGGCAAACCTTATGTGGTTGTTTTGGCAACATTTTACATGAAATGTTTTTGGTGGGATAATATTTTTAGTTAGTCATTTTACGGGATTCAGTCAAACTAAATCCAGTAAAATGTCAGAAAAGTCGACGGAGCACCGCTTGGCGGTGCTCCTACTTCTGGGTGGTTTAAAAAAAATAACCACGAAGGGGATGGCGTGAAGCTTCTAACCTAACCTGTCCGAGTCGGGGTGCCCCCAGTCGTTTGGTCAGTGTCGTATTGGGGGCACTATGAAAAAAATACTTTGAAAGTTTTCGCGACAAATTTGGAGGTAGCGCTCGCCGGCCGCTGCCGCGGCAGCGCTCGCTTCGCTCGCTCGGCTCGCGCGTAGCTGGTCACAGTTCTAACCTAACCTATGGATATCTTTTCAGGTACCTACACACCGCTATAAATAAGATTAAAGAAGACGCTTTAACTAATAAAAACAAAAAACTAATTCATATAATTCGTGATTGCGAAGCAAGCACTTCCTCAAGTATACGTATGCTAATATGCCAACAAAATAAAAAGAAATCTAAACAAAAAAAATATGACTTTGATTAGTAGTGTAAAAAAGGTTATAATGAGAAAATGTAGGAAAACAAATAATAGTAAAATTTACTACATACATTCAGCCGTTACTTTAATTCGCTATTGTTGTTTTGGCCCTGTTATGTCTCACTTAACTCCTGGGTGGTTTAATAAAACACAGATATATTTCTATCAGAGTGCTTGCGACACGTCCGCTCGCCTTGACTGCTGTCAACGTAATGCCGAGCGGGCGGGTCGCTGGAGCACAGATTTATTTAATAATTTGACAGTACATCACATCTCTTCCTTTCAATAATTTTTTAAACTTAATCAAATTACCAACTCTGAATTTGACCCTAGATAACAATCACTTTTTAAGCCACACTTTTTTATATAAATCTAGTTTTAAATAGTTTAAATCTAATATCCTCGTTTTAATAATAATCTTAATACTATCAATAATTAATAACAAAACCAAATTTAATCATCCGTGTCTGTTTCTACGTCAACATTGTCTTCCTTTCCGTTTTCATTGTGAATTCTCCATTGTCCTTCTATTTTCTTGAGGTGAACTATGTTTCTTCTTATGTTTTGACCTGTTTCATCATTTTGTATATTTAAATCACCTCCTTTTGCACTCATTACAGTGTGTGGAGTAGGGTTGAAATCAGGTGTCAATTTATTTTCTTTTATCATATTTTTAACATAAACCTTTTCTCCTATATTAATTTCATTGTCTACTGCTTTCCTTTTCCTATCTTCAATCAACTTTCCTTTTTCTTTTATGATTTTATCCCTATCGTAAATTTCTAGGTCCATACGTCGGCTTTCGACATCTACAGCGGAAGGGATTTTGTCTCTAAATTGTCTATTAAAAAATAATTCCGATGGCGTCTTTCCAGTTGTACTATGGGGAGTGCTATTGTACATCATGAGATAGCGAAGGAGGTCATCCTTCCAATCAGACTTTTGGCATTGGCTAATTTTCAAGCGCTTAAGGATATCGCGGTTTTGTCTTTCGACCTCTCCATTTTGTTGTGGCCAATATGGTATAGAATTGTAAAGCCTGATGCCAAATTCTGAACAAAAGGATTTGAACTCCTCGCTAATAAATTGACGTCCATTATCCGATGTTATACTGACTGGAATACCTAGCCTGGAAAATATTTCTTTTAAAACATTAATGGTTTCATTTGATGTTATAGATTTCATAACCTTTATTTCTTTGTAGCGACTATAATAGTCAATTACTACTAGTAAGTTGTGTCCACTTAGTAGTGGGCCTAAAAAGTCTATAGCTATATCAGTCCATGGTTGCATAGGTAATTCGCGTCTCTTCATTGGCACAGGGGGGCTTGGTCCTGATACTAGAGTACAGCTTTTACAACTTTTAACCATGTTTTCCGCGTCTTTATCTATTTTGGGCCACCAAACTTTAGTACGCAATCTACCTTTCATAGCAACGATACCTGGATGTCCTTCATGTGCTGATGCGAGCACTTGCTTACGTAACTCCGTTGGAATGATAATTTTGTTACCACGTAGTAAAATATCGTCGTGCATCCAAAGTTCATGCTCAAAGAGTTTATAGCTATTTACTTTGGGGTCCCAATTATTTCCAGAGAGAGCTAATTTTACCAATTGAATGTCTTCATCACTTTTAGATTTATCAATGATAACCTCCATTGGTACAGCCATGGGTCTAGCAAACTCCACGATTTTATTAATGTGATGCTCGTTATCATGAGGATGTGAATTATGATTTGGGCATAATCGGGAGAGGGAGTCAGCTATATTGTTTTTCCCAGGATAATAAACAACCTTGTAATTGTAAGCCTGTAACCGTAACACCCATCGTTCAATTCGTGCACAAGGTTTTGATCGCGGCCCAAATATTACCTCGAGAGGTTTATGATCAGTGATCAGATCAAATTCTTTTAGCCCATATAAATACATATTAAAATGTTCGACTGCCCAGACCAAGGCAAGTGCTTCCTTTTCGGTCTGGCAGTATCGTTTTTCAACGTCAGATAAACTTTTATGACCAAAAGCAATAATCCGAGGTCCTTGTAAATCTATCTGAACGAGAACTGCTCCTAACCCCACAGGACTAGCATCTGCCATGACTTGTGTCTTATCGTGTGGATCATAAAAACCTAAGGTGGGAAGGGCACTTAAACTTTCTTTTAACTCCGCAAACGCAGCGGATTGTTTATCTTTCCAATATTCTGTTATGTCGGCGTTTTTAGAGAGTTTGTGTCTTAAAATTTCTCGAATTGGATCGGTCATGGTGGCCAACCTTGGGATCCATTTTCCAATATAATTGACAAGTCCCAAAAAACTTTGAACTTCTTCGACTGTTTTAGGTTCTCTGAATAATTGTATTGTTTTGACGTATTTATCAAGGGGTCTAATGCCTCTGGGAGATAATTCGTGACCGAGAAAATCTATTTTTGACGCGTTATAAATACATTTTTTATCATTAAGGACCACATTATTATCTTTCAAAACTTGTAACACATTCTTTAGCCTATCGTTATGTTCATTTAGGTTACTGCCAAACACAATGACATCGTCAATGAAATTAACGACGCCCTTACAAGGCAGAAGCATCCTTTCCATGATTTTCTGAAAATGTTCGGGTGCACACGATATACCAAACATCAGGCGCTTATATCGAAACAGGCCTTTACTGGTTATAAATGTTGTTATATCCCGACAATCTTCTTTTATTTCGACTTGGTGGAATGCGTCTTTAATATCAAGTTTAGAAAAGATACATGACTTCCTGAGCTTTGGAAGAAGTTGGGTCATTGTGGGTAAAGGATGATTCTCTCTTATAATAGCTTTGTTTGCGCATCTCATGTCGACACATAATCTTAAGGTGTCATCACTCTTAAGAATGGGTACTACCGGAGAAACCCAGGTTGTGGCTTGATCTACAGGTTCAATGATGTCTTTTTTGACTAACTCATCAATTTTATCATTGATTTTATTTTCGAGCGGAATTGGTACTCGCCTATAGGGCTGACATATGGGTGTCACAGATGGGTCTATAGCAATAGCCAATTGGACATTTTTGAATTTAGGAAAATTTTCTGAAAGTAATAGATTTATACTCACCCCTAGTTTGAGCACATTAAGACATGTAGCTGTATGCTTGCCCAACAAATTACGGGTACCATTTTTAATCACATAAAATTTTGCAGTTTTTGTTTCTGGTCCAACTACGATTGATGCTTCAAATGTGCCGAGCACATTCAGAGGATCTTTTGAACCGTAAGCCATAAACACTTGATCAGAACCTGGTTGCTGGTTGGACACAACAACAGCTTTTGATTTTAAATATTCCCAGGTTTTATCATTTATTATATTGTTTTTACTCCCAGAGTCGATGAGCATATTTATATTGACACCTCCGACTTGGCAAGTTATTTCAGCATCGTCATCAATATGAAATATATAGTTTACATTACTGACTGGTGGCTTGGTCTGTGGTTCATTTGATTTTGGTTTTTTGCTGTCATTTTTTTGTTTGTCCCAAGTAATAGGTGTTTTACGCTTGAGTTTCCTTGTTCGACATTGACTCATGAAGTGACCTTTATAGCCACATTTGTCACATACTTTGTCTCTTGCGGGACAACGTGTATCATCACACTTGTGATTTTCACTTCCACATCTTGTACACCGTGTATTATCCGTGCGAATACTCTGAGGTCGGGTTTTGTTTGTTCTTGTTCCAATCCTATTGACCTGTTCAGTTTTTATTGCTTGGAATTCCTTTAATTGTCTATCAACGGTTTCGATTGAATTGGCTTCTAAAATAACCTTTTCTATTGTAACGGAATCTCCTAACTGTAGTATTTTCTTTCTAAGGTCTGATGAGGTACATTTCTCTGCAATTTGGTCTATGAGAGCGTTGTCTTTGTTAGCAAAATTACATTTGGAACATTGATTTCGTAATCTAACTAAGAATTTCTCCAACTTTTCGTCGGGCTCCTGTTTCATGAGTCGGAATACGTGTCGTTCATAAACAAAACTCTGCTTCGGAGAAAAGTAATCATCTAGTTTTTTAATAGCGGTCTCGTAAACATCGGAGGACGCGCCCTCTTCCACGTGTGCACCGGGAAGGTTATAATAGATATCTTGCAATCCTAAACCACCAGTATGTAAAAGTGTTGCTCGTTTTTTTAAGGGCTGGTCTATGCCTAAGGCTAGAAGATAGATTTCGAGACCTCGTTTCCATCTTTGCCACCGATGGCCTAATGAGGTCGGATCACCGTCGCAGTCGAGAGTTTCTATGGTCGGTAATTGAGACATGTTGGGACAATCTGCAAGAATGGAAAATTGCTTCAAGCACTATGCAAATTAGCTAACAATAACTAACCAACTAACCTAGCTAGCGATATGACAAGCACGATATAAGTATTAAATATGTGTAGCTTAATATAATGCTTACGTAGTATTGCGGTAATTTTTTTCTGACTGAACTTTTGGATTGGAACATGAATCATTTCGTGGAATTGCATATACGAGTATAATTTTATACCAGTAATATGTGGAACTAGATGGGTATTTACCCATTGGAATAGTGTACAGTATGTGATTTGTCGTTCTCTTTCGACTTGGCTAATACTTACAGGCACGATTGGTTGTTGTTGTGTAGTCGGTAGCTTATTGAAAAATATAAAGTCAAGATTTAACGCAATAGAATTCGTTCATTACTTGCATAAAAATGAAATTAAGATTCTATGAATGATAAATTAGTGTTTAGTTCAGTGCTTAGGCGTGCGGTTTTACTAAGAAAGTAAATAGTTTTAATTAAATATAATGTGGGTAAGTCGACAATGACACAGAGAATTTCTCAATTCGTCATAATTAGTTATCATTCTGCAGGATTTATACGATGTGGGTATATAGTTATAATGGAATGTGCACACCAGCTACACAACAATATTTTATTGGTAAGTATTAGCAGGCACTGATTTTAAGGCTGTTTTGACCGAAAATATCAATTGTAATTTTGCACCGATTGAAATATTTTATTTTAGTAAACGATATACTTATTAATCTCCGTATCCCTTTTTAAATTGAATAAGAGATAATAGAAAACAATATTTAATTGTGGCTACTTAGATAATCTCGGTCATTCGCCTTTTTTTATTATTCTGATTATTTTAGGTACTCACGTTCTTTATTCTCGTCGCCAATGTTATGTCTCACTTAACTCCTGGGTGGTTTAATAAAACACAGATATATTTCTATCAGAGTGCTTGCGACACGTCCGCTCGCCTCGACTGCTGTCAACGTAATGCCGAGCGGGCGGGTCGCTGGAGCACAGATTTATTTAATAATTTGACAGTACATCACAGGCCCTAAATTGATATATTTTCTTCGTGCTTCCCATTTATGGAAGTTCAATCATCTTTTGGACAAAATTGACCTCATTATCAGACATACACTGTCATCCATTTTAAATGTGGCTTTGGACGACCGAGCTTGGATTCAAGCTACTCTTCCCATTCGCATGGGTGGTCTCGGCGTTCGCAAAATTTCCAGTATTGGCTTACCGGCGTTCATTTCTTCGGTCCACGGCACTGAAAAATTAGTCAGGAATATCCTGGCTTCCACACTGACTGATTTTGATGTGCCGTGCTTCTCTGAGGCTTTGGATGCTTGGAGAATCGTTTGCCCGAATACCGATCTACCCGGCAATCCATCTTCCCAGAGACAGTGGGATGAGCCGCTCTGCGGTGTAGTACAGAATAACTTACTAAACACATCTGCTACTACTGCTGAGCGTGCGCGCCTACTGGATGTGGGTAGTTGGGAGTCGTGTCTTTGGCTTCACGCATTGCCGTCGTCGAGCATGCACCTTACTCGACGACACCACCTTCCGGCTCGCTGTTCCCTCCGATTAGGTTCCTCACTCTGCTCTCCTCATCGCTGTCACTGTGGTAAAGCCGTCAACAGCCTTGGACACCGTGGCCTGTCTTGCAGCTCTTGTTATCGTCGGCGTTCCAGCTGTTTTAGAACCAACGGCTTGGCACGCGACGATGGCAAAAGACCGGACGGTATGTCTTTGTTTCCTTGGAAGATGGGTAGGCCTCTAGTATGGGACGCAATCTGTGTCGATACTCTTGCGCCATCCCATCTTCCAAGTTCATCGTGCTCTGCTGGCGCTGCTGCCGCGGTTGCTGAAAACCTCAAGCGGCGTAAATATAGTAACTTAAGTAGTAACTATATTTTTGAGCCGTTTGGGGTTGAAACTATAGGGCCATGGGGTCCGAGTGCTCACAGCCTCTTCAGAGAAATTTCGAAAAGACTTGTTGACGCTTCCCGTGACCCAAGAGCTCGCTTTTACCTTGGTCAGAGGCTAAGTATAGCCATTCAAAGAGGCAACGCCGCCAGTCTCTTGGGCACATTACCAGCTGACAGCGTTGAGGATGAATTTGTCGATGCTCTGTAATACTGTAATTTACGTATTGGTTTTATGTACAGTTTTTTTTTGTTGTTTTATATTTAGGTTTAATTAAAAATTTAATTTCCATCGGATAATATAAACCATTAATATACAGGGTGGTTGGTCCATCGTGTGCCAAATTTAAATGGTCGACAGAAGGGGTCATCTGCTATCCTTTCAGACCCCTTACTTAACACCCCTCATGCCCTCTGGATTTTTTTAATCGACTTTTTATTGTTTTACTAAAAAGGCCCAAATTTTACATTCAAATGCAATTTTCTTTTTAAATATGGGGCGTAGACTCTGAATTTTAATTTTATCTCGATGTGTATTGTTTAAGAGTACTTTTAAATACAAAATTAGTGACATTAGTCACCTAGTTTTTTTTTAATTCACTCGCAAAGGTAAAACATAAATTAAAGCTGTACATGTTACAGCTGTTTATATGGCTACAGAAAAAAAACCAGAAGCGACCGGGATCTTCCAACTCCCTCATTAATTCTCCAGTCTATCCCCTTGCTAATGATGTGCCACATACCATAAAAATCTTTTAACAACTTTGTGAATTCGCTATTGTGAATCGAGTCACCCATGTCTGATATTCAAAATAAAAATATTTAAAAAAAAAAAATTAATTTTTTTTTTCAAAATAAAATTATTTTTTTAAATATTTTTTTTTGCTTTTTTGATACCTGACAAACCTATAACTCTTATCTCATTCGTATAAGGTAAGATCTGTCTCGTATCTCTATGTTTTTGTGGGATTTACTTGAAAGAAAATATTGCATGTTTAACGTTTATTTTATAATTTTTTGTTACAAAATCCTGCTCGAATTGTTTGCCTCTGTTGCGAATGCAGGCCCGACATCTATTTCGACAGTTGTTGTACGAAGTCGTATTTCCTCCTTAGTGGTATTGAATGCCGCTTCCATGCGTTGGACTAGTACCTCCCTAGTTGGAATGTCCGTTGCGTACCTATACCAGCTCTTTGGAACGTCCCTAGACATAAAGTGTAACGAAGTTAGATCTGGGGAACGTGGCGGCCATGGAATAGGGCCATCGCGTCCAATCCACGCATTGTGAAACACATTGTTAAGATATTTCCTCACAGTCAAACGCCAATGCGCAGAACAGCATTTTGAAATACCATGGGCAAACGTTCATTAAATACGGGCACATCATCGGTCACTAATTTGAGCAGGATTTGTAACAATTATGAAATAAATGTTAAAAATGCAATTTTGTTTTTTTTTACACGTAAATCCCACTAAAACATAAAGATACGAGACAGATTTTTCCTTACACGAATAAGATAAGATTTATAGGTTTGTCAGGTATCATTTATGCAAATAAAAATGTTTAAAATCATGATTTTGTATATCAGCCTTAGGGCACTCGATTCACAATTCTAGCGAATTCACAAAGTTGTTGAAAGATTTTTATGTTATGTGGCACATCATTAGCAAAGGGATAGACTGAAGAATTAATGAGGGAGTTGGAAGATCCCGGTCGCTTATGGTTTTTTTTTTTTTTTTTTTTTTTTTTTTCAGTAGCCATATAAACAGCTGGCGGAGACCTCTCGCGCCCGGCATTGGTTGCGGCCATGCTGCGGGGCGAGACGGAGTGGGAAGCGGTCAGCTCCTTCTGCGAGGCAGTAATGCTCGTAAAGGAGGAGGCAGACCGCGAGCGAGAGAGGACAGCGTCCTCCCTCCGCCCCAGCCGCAGTGGTAGGCGCCCACGGCGACGGACGTCGCTAGATGATCTCCGGCCACCGTAGGCGCGGGCATGCGGGCAGCGAGTAAAGGGCAACTCGCTGCCCGACCAAGGACCATGCCCGGGTCGACGGCGCGTTGTGTCCCACGCGCGCCTCAAAGAGCGTCAGCACAATGACGGGGCCCCCCTCTTAGAGGGCCAAAGCCTGCCGGGGTCGCGGGATTATTCCCTTACCGTAACCCCGGAACTTAACAGGCTATGAAGGACACCGTGGATTTTAGTCAGTAGAAGTCTGACAGTCCCTCCCGCCCTGCCCGGGGTTGGAGGACTCATTTGATGATTTTACCACGCTAAAAAAAAAAAAAAAAAAAAAAGCCATATAAACAGCTGTAACATGTACAGCTTTAATTTATGTTTTACCTTTGCGAGTGAATTAAAAAAAAACTAGGTGACTAAAATTCAGAGTCTACGCCCCATATTTAAAAAGAAAATTGCATTTGAATGTAAAATTTGGGCCTTTTTTAGTAAAACAATAAAAAGTCGATTAAAAAAAAATCCACTGGGCATGAGGGGTGTTAAGGGGTCTGAAAGGATAGCAGATGACCCCTTCTGTCGACCATTTAAATTTGGCACACGATGAACCAAACACCCTGTATATTGAAATAAAAGTACGCTCACTTTTAATTATTTGAAACTCTCAGGTTAAATAGAAACAAAAAAAAGAAACACAATAAGTGAGAAAGGAAACTGCAAGATTTGATCCTGAGACCCATTGCACGAAAGCCGAGCAGGTTACCAACCAGACTGGCTGGTTTGCTGACAGTAGTTTTCAAATAGCGGTTCTTATGGGCGCGTCAAAGTTCACCTGAAATTTAAACTCCGAACATTGGAAACCTGAAAATTGTATTCCTAACATTTATAATCCTAATGATCACAACTCCTAATATTGCTCTGTCACTAATTTTCATAATTCCGAATCATTCGACTTCATAATATCAGTAGCAATAAACATAAACATCTATTATCTGGGGGCACGGCAGTGCCCCCGCCAAGACGAGCCAAGCGAAGCGCAAGGCTAGCTTTTCTCGAAGTGTTTCGTCGTTTTTTTGAACCCTCATAGAGTTGGTTTCCGATGTACCAGATAGTTCATATTCTCAGAATATGATGCTATCAATAGTCTTATTAAGAATACAAAGTCTCAATAGAATAGCTATAATATTTTAGATTTTATTGATATCTAAAATACACGGATTTCGTCACTGATTCACTGATACACTGACACACTGATGATCATCAAAATGTTTGGCTACTTCCTGAAATGCTAGAGAGCTGAAATTCGAAATGTAATCTAAGTTTAGTATACACTCAACGAAAAAAATCACAAACCTATAACTTTCGCCCCCCATCCCCTAAAATGGGGGGTTGAAGTTTAATGAGACCTTAAAATGTTAGGGTACTTCCTGAAGTGCTAGAAAGCCGAAATTTGGTATGTAGTATACAAAAACACATCCCCCATCTCCTAAAATTGAGGGGGGGGGGGGGAACTTGCCATGTATGTATTTTTGTTCGGGTGAAATCTTTGAACTCAATTTTGAAATAGAATTATCTTCAACCGATTGAGCTGAAATTCTGTATACACGTTTAGTTTGGATTACAATGCACGATTAGGTATGTGACGTCATCCTAAATCTAGTATGGTGGACCATCTAAGATGGCAGAATAGTTGTTTTTAGTGCATTTCTACAATAAGGATATCAAATGAAAGGGCTGGTTGGGAGAAACTCGAAAAATGATGTGACGTCATTACAAATCCAATATGGCGGACCATCTATGATGGCGGATTAGTTATATTTAATGCACTTCTACAATAAAGGTATCAAATGAAAGGGTTCGTTGAGAGCAACTCGAAGAATAATGTGACGTCATTCTAAATCCAAGATGGCGGAATAGTTATTTTTAATGCACTTCTACATTATGGGTATCAAATGAAAGGGCTCTTTGAGAGCAACTTCAAAAATAATGTGACGTTATTATGAATCCAATATTGCGGACCATCTAAGCTGGCGGAATAGTTATTTTTAATGCCCTTCCACAATATGGGTATCAAATGAAAAGGTTCGTGGAAAGCAACTCAAAAAATAATGTGACGTCATTACAAATCCAATATGGCGGACAATCGAAAATGTATGGCTTGGCTTTTTCGTTACTTACTTCAGAAACTAAATATTAGCATCACCTCCACAACGGTAGCGAAACGATTAGCCATACATTTTTACTGATGTGTAGAATTTGTGAAGTTAGAGTTGGTAGAGTTAGGCCGTGTAGATTCAGAAGCTTGGTTCGACATAAGATCTGATATCTTTTTTGTAGGGCAAACCTTATGTGCTCGTTTTGGCAACACTTTACATGAAATGTTTTTGGTGGGATACTATTATTTGTTTTCCTATATTTTCTCAACATAACCTTCTTTTACACTACTAATCAAAGTCATATCTTTTTTGTTTAGATTTCTTTTTATTTTGTTGGCATATTAGCACGTATAGGTACTTGAGGAAGTGCTTGCTTCGCACTCACGAATTATATGAATTAGTTTTTTGTTTTTATTAGTTAAAGCGTCTTCTTTAATCTTATTTATAGCGGTGTGTACCTGAAAAGATATCCATAGGTTAGGTTAGAACTGTGACCAGCTACGCGCGAGCCGAGCGAGCGAAGCGAGCGCTGCCGCGGCAGCGGCCGGCGAGCGCTACCTCCAAATTTGTCGCGAAAACTTTCAAAGTATTTTTTTCATAGTGCCCCCAATACGACACTGACCAAACGACTGGGGGCACCCCGACTCGGACAGGTTAGGTTAGAAGCTTCACGCCATCCCCTTCGTGGTTATTTTTTTTAAACCACCCAGAAGTAGGAGCACCGCCAAGCGGTGCTCCGTCGAC
Source organism: Agrotis clavis (assembly GCA_954870645.1). Lineage (NCBI taxonomy): Eukaryota > Metazoa > Arthropoda > Insecta > Lepidoptera > Noctuidae > Agrotis > Agrotis clavis. Next base: position 32,763 of record OX940942.1, read on the forward strand.
TTTTCTGACATTTTACTGGATTTATTTTGACTGAATCCCGTAAAATGACTAACTTAAATATTTACGTTTAATTTAATAAAAATTTCTAACGTTTTTGTTCCTAAACATTATTACGATAATATTTATTATTATCGTAATAATGTTTAGGAACAAAAACGTTATGATTAAAAACAATAGGAGTTTAAATATATACACAATAACGATATTATTGATAACAATTTTCGGAAACATGAGTGTTATGAAGATCGCCGGTAGCACTACAAAAAGCATGAATGAAAACTTTAGGATGAAAATTTTTAGGAAGAGTGATCATTCGGATTACAAATCGTTAGGAAGAACAATTTCGGGTAAACAACTTTAGGTGAGCCAATATGGACCCTGTTTCGAGGTGTAGGAATTTTAAAGATTCGAAAACAATCAGTGTTCCTGTTATTTTGTGTTTAATTGGTGCTCAAACCAGTGCATAGATTCTGTTTTAAATGACGACAAGTTTTACTTATAGGGTCAAATAATAATTATGCTAATTTGGTATCACGCGGTATACTAAAGGGAGAAGAGCAATGATATTGACGTTTAATTTCGTTAACAAATTGCAGCGATACGATGCTTAAGATAAACACAGATCTTTGAAATTAGTGTCGCTCAAATAAAGACGTTTCCTATGCAAACTATGTACCTATTAACATTATTGATCTAAACTAATATTATAAATGCAAGTATGTATGTTTGTTTTTTACCTTTTCACGCATTACTACCTACTGAATCGATCGTCCCAAAATTTTGCATAATATAGGTACGTTGTCAGGAGTATTTGTTATTTGTTATTTATTTATTTATTTAGAAAACCAACGGCGTTACATAAAATGCATTACAGATAAACATAAAACAGTTTAGTAAGGCTAATAATAGGTTTCCCTTTTTACCTTAATAGTATTTACCATGCGAACGGACTTTATACAAAATATATAAATAAAACAATGGTTTTAATAAATAGGAACGAAGGTTAATTAAACCATGTAAGTATCTGTCATGAAAAATTATGATACTAATATCTAAAGAAAAGGAAAAAAAAGAACTGGATTAAGCACGCACATGCTTAATGGTGAACAGGGGCCCACCACGAACTCCCAACGCGATCCAGTCCAGGCCGTGGGAAAGAGACAGAGCTATACAAGTCGTCTAGCGCCGTTTCCCCCCCAGAGCCCAAACCGAATCGCGCCAAGAGCCCGTGGTAAGGCCTCAGAACGTTGTTGTCTACAACCTATCTGTTGTTATTAACAATAACTTTTTTAACCTGGGCTTTAAAACTAGGTTTAGTGCAGTTAAATACATCAACTTGAGAGAAATTATTGTTGTAGGTTCGAGCAATACGAGTAAGTACACAATTACTAGCGTAGTTAGTTGCATGCCGAGGTACATGCAACATTGGCGTATGGCGAGTGCGTCGTAGGGGAGCACTAAATTTTACCTGCGATAACAAATCCGGGCAGTCCAGCCTACCATTCAGTATGTCGTAAAGTAAACACATGTCCAACAGTACACGTCGTTCTTCGAGTGTCAACAATCCATGTGTCCGACAGCTATTTTCGTATGACATTGGTGGTTTGCGAAGGCGATAGTTAAGGTGGTTTATGAATTTTTTTTGTACCTGTTCCATTTGATTTTTATATATAATATATTGAGGCGACCATATTGGACACGCGTATTCCAGCACGCTGCGAACATAAGCAAAATATACAGATTTAAGGGCTTCAATGTTTTTAAATACCTTGCAAGATCTCAGAACAAATCCTAAATTAGTATAAGCTTTGTTAATAATTAGTTCTATATGATTTGCAAATGCAAGTTTGTTATCAAACATGACTCCTAAGTCACGCACTATCTCAACTTTGTTAATAGTAATTCCATTAAATTGGTACGGGTACGTTATAGGGTTCTTCTTACGCGTGTAACTGATGCATTGACATTTAGTGACGTTCACTGTAATTTTATTTCTTTTGTAGTAATTATGTAAGTTGTTAAGGTCTTGTTGGAGAGCAGTACAGTCATCCAATGAAGTTATTTTGTAAAATATTATTTTGTCGTCAGCGTACATTAAATGTTCAGAGTTTTTAAAAGAGTCAGTAATATCGAATAAATATGCATTATAGAAAAGAGGTCCCAAATGGGATCCTTGAGGAACACCGCTAGGTATTTCAATGAAGTTAGACCGATAACCACCCAATACTACAGCCTGTGACCTTTTGAAAAAATATGATTTGACCCAACGTAGTAGATCGCCGCGTATACCCAATCTGTATAATTTGCTGAGCAGGATGCTGTGATCCACACGATCAAAAGCTTTTTCGAAATCTGTGTAGATCACATCAACCTGCCCGCCACCATCTGTGTTTTCAAGGACAAAGTTTGAGAAGCAAGCTAGATTAGATATAGTCGAACGATTTTTCAAGAAACCGTGTTGTTTATAAGAAATACCTTTGAGAATGCAAGGATATATAGCATTGTACACAAGCTTTTCAAACACTTTACCTAATGTATTAAGTATGGAAATACCCCTGTAATTTTCTATTTTCACTCGTGAACCCTTCTTATGTATGGGAATTATAAATGCTTTCTTCCATTCATTTGGGAATGTACCTTCTCTTAGAGAGAGGTTAAAAATGAAGGTAATTGGATATGCTAGAGACTTTGCGCAACTTTTCCAGAACAGTGGTGGTATTCCGTCACACCCTGGACCCTTATCCGTGCCTAAAGAACTTAGTGACCGCTCCACGGTTGATAGAGTAAATTGTAGGTCAGTTATGATATCAACACAACCATCGTCAACTTCTGTGTCGCCTAAACTAGCGTGGTCATAGTCAGAAGGTTCACCAAAAACATCATGGAAGAAGACACTGAATGCTTCGCAAATGTCCTTCCCCTCTGTATAGTTTACGTTGTTGCGGGACAACATTTTCGGATAACTGGATCCTCCCCTCAAATTTTTTATGTAGCTCCAAAATTTTTTAGGATTTTGTTTCAAGTTATTTTCGGTCTCTTGTAAGTATTGATCATAACAAAGCTTCTGAACATATCGCTGTCTATCCCGCAACAATGCAAACTCATCGTAATCGAGCCGGTTACGAAAACGTTTCCAGCGAGAGTGTGCTTTACTTTTTTCTTTAATTATGCTTATAAGTGAATAGCTATACCAAATGGGATATCTACGAGAACCCACAGTTCGGCTAAGAGGAACGTGATCATTAATTCCTATTTGAATCGCGTCGTAAAACCTACGGACAGCGCAGTCCGTAGATTCTTTATCCAACGTGGAGTGCCAATCAATTTCAGCAAAGTAATTATTTAATGCGTTATAATCGGTTTTACGATAATTACGTTTCGGTGTGGATAGCTCACGAAATGGGGAAATTTCAAGGTCAGAGATTTGTATAGCTAACACTGGATGATGATTGTCAACTTTCGTTAAAGGATGGATACATTCGCTTAAGTGTAACAGCAAGTTAGAAAACGCTAAATCAAGTGTATGTCCTTTTTGATTAGAAAGAGTATTGTATTGCGTCAATCCTAAAAAACATAAATCATTCACCAACCTCATTGCTGCATTTTGTACTTCAACGGCACCTTGTTTGAGAAAAGTTGGCCCACCCACATTCCAATTGATACATGGTAGATTGAAGTCACCGATTAATAAATAGTTAATATTTTTTGTGTTGTGAGAAAAAGAATTCGTAACATTTTGCAAAACGAAATCTATATCTGACGCTATTCTATAAGCATCCGGAGGTACATAAACAACACTCACGTAAAGATTAGCCGTTGTCGACAAGGCGCGGGCGGGTATTATTATAGTCAAAAGTTCCGTGCCAATGGTATTAAGCTCACAGTCGTTGCACCACGCACCCAAATCATGACGTGATAGTATCAATACACCGCCACCTGACGACTTGCCAGTGGCGGCTAGGTCGCGGTCCTTACGGAATACGTCATACCTATCATCGCAAAGTTCGTTATCAAAAATGCCACTGTGCAGCCAGGTCTCTGTCATGATTATTAAATCGTAAGTGTTGCCTAGAATGTTTTGACGAAGTTCCGCCATTTTAGTTCGGAGGCCACGGCAGTTCTGATAATATATATTTAAGTTACGGGGCTGCATTGTTGTGAAAAAATCCTACTAAAAACATACTTGAAAATTTTGTACATAATTGACCGTGACTAACTAATAGAATTAGCACATTTAGTAACTCGCGGGTGTGTTTACGGCAAACAGTGTGTCTTAATTGGAACAATATAACTTGAAATAAAAGTATAATACAGTAATACACAATTATGTTATTGTGAGTAAGCCAATAATTCATTTCCAATATAAAACCGTAAACATTGATGTGTGTTAAAAGATCGGTAATAATTATACTAGAATGTGGGTAAGTTGGCACTGATTCGAAAAACTCGTTATAGTAATTTGGACAAACAAGATGTATACTATGTGCGCTACATGTAAGTGCACTCCCAAAAGGTTTGACTAAATCATCACTGTGTATTTTAAAATTTATGTGATATATCTTTAGAATCAATATATTTAATCTAATAATTAATATTTGTCTGCAAGTATTTATCGGTAAAATAATTTGATAGAATTGAGTTGATTTTCCGGTGTGTTGTATTTTTAAAAGACACATTATTACACATATAGAACAAATAGTGTTAATATTGTCTGTAGAATTAAAGTAACGCCTTTGCAACCCACCATATAATGCCAGACGCCAAAATGCAAATATGATATTATGTATGTAATGCATCGCACCTCCGCATAGCGTATATCCTTTACACACTCACCATAAGCCACACATTGCTCGAACATAAAACACTTAACATAGAACTCAGTATAGTTAGACTTGACAAGTTCAAACATGAAATAAACAACTCCGTTCCGTAACAGGCTAATCAGATAAACCCCAGTAAATACACTAAAACTTAGTACACAAGACCGAGAAAAAAAGTAAACACGAGTGAGCCACACTAAAAAATTAGGATCTAGACGATTTTTCTTAGGTCTTCCTCGTCCGTAATGAAGATAGCTGGAATTGTTTCCGCTTTCCTTACATGAATCCTGCAGTTTTTTGTCCATATATACTGATATTCCTTGATATTGGCTATTTCTTTGGTCTTCTTTAAAAGATTCTTGTTATATGGCGTTAGATGCTCATTTATATACACCGGGGTGGCACTACCTTGAATATCCAGATCCTTTGTTGACAAACGGCGCTTACGAGCTATAGAAATAATATTATCCCTCAGCTGACGGGTTCGTAGTTTTGCTATGATATTTTTTGGCCTACCCTGGATCTTAAACTTTGGAGTCACCCTATTCACTTGGAGGATATCGTCATTTCTTATGTCAATTTGTGTGTGTTTACCTATCTTCAATATGATATCATTTAAATTTTCATTGACAAGTTCAGGTATACCAACGATTTCAACATTTAGTAGGCGGTCCCTTTGTTCACCTGCATTGACATCACTTCTCAATTTTCTGTTCTGCACTTTGACTTCATCCAGCTCCTTCCTTAGTTGATATAGATCTTTAATTTCCTTTCTTTGAATTTCAAGTTTCTTTGCTATATCGTCATATTCGTCACTGTGATGTTGCATTGACTTTTTAAGTGACGTGATATCCCCTTCAGCCTCAGTTTGTCTGCTTTCCAATCGGCTAACAGTCTTCTTTAACTCCTTAAGTTCGTTTCTAATACTGATAACATCCGATTTCATTTCTTGTGTACTTTCATTCAAGTTTTTTAACGTCGTATTTATTTGTGACATGTCTTGACCGAAATCCATCTTCCATTCATTTAGTGTCGTCATAATCTTTCTGGTGAACTCTTCAAATGCCTGTGTGAACTCGTCATTATGTCCACGCTTGCGAGTGCGACGATTGACATTCATCCTGAAGTCTTCAGCTGTGTCGTCCATTGACAAATCGGAGAGGTCTGGGGCTGAACTCGCGCGAGCATTTGGTGATTCTGACATTTTACTGTCTATCCTTTCAGAGGTCTGTGGTCGAGACAAAATTACACAACGTTACTTTGACTTTGAGATTTAAGCTCTGAGTTTTACGGTTTAAACTTCAATGATAGGTAGAAGTTATTTTAATATTTTTTTGCGAGAAATAGTGAGCGCGTCCGTTCGCACCGGGTCGCGACGACGTTATGTCGTCGTACGTACGACACGTTATACGTGTATAGACACGGATATAGGGTATCTTTCATCCCGAATAACAGACGAGAGCTGTTGCCGAGAAAACTATTACGTTCATATTCCAGATGCCGATGCGAAGCCGCGGGCAAACACTAGTTTAAAATTAATAAAAATGAAAAAAAATATAGTTTATAGTTTTTCCCAGATCCCTTGACCCAGATTATAAATGTGTACCATGTCTTCATTGAAATTCAAAAGAGTAACAAACGTCCAAACATCTAAAAGTTATTTGTACTTAAATATGAGTTAGTATAATTGACTAAAGTTCTTGGACAAAACAATATAGGATAAAGAAAACAAAACACTTTTTTCTAAAAAACACGACCATACAGGATAAAACTACATGTAGAGATTTTAAAAATCTCGTTTATTAATATTATGTTCTAGAAACGTTAACAATGACATACAATGGTATACCTAACTATAATTACTTATAAAATTATCGTTCTGCTCCAAAAACGTGGGAAAATGTGGCGCGTGCTTGTCGGCGGCGATGTTTATCCTGGAAATAGAAGTAAAGACAAGTAGGTACAAATTGAGTACATTGTGAGTGTTGAAAGTGTTACGATGTAAGTGTATGTGTGAGTACCAGACTGGCCAGCGATGGCGATGAGGTCAGCGAGCTGGTTGAGCGCGTTGATCTTGGTCTGCAGGCCCAGCTCCGCGAAGTCCGCCAGCACGTTCGTGCTGTTAGAGCTGCAACATCACACGCTCACAATACAATGTATATTAAGTGTAGTTGTTGCTCACTCATGATACACACTAAGTCAGCTTTAACAGTCATGATGATAGTGATTGAATTATCACTTAGTTTTAGGGTTCCGTAGTAAACAAGGAACCCTTATAGTTTCATCATGTCCGTCCGTCTTTCTGTCTGTCTGGCAGCTATATCGTTTGAGTAGCATTACACAGCTGTGCCAAACATTTTGGCAAGTACCTACCTGTTGCTTACTGAAGCTCATTTGATTTCGCCCAAATATTGCTTTAAACGAGCAATACCTACTGTTACCGTTCTAGATCAAGCGAAAGTGATGATGCGTGAGTGTGTGAGGAGTACGTACTTGGTGAGTAGCCTCAGCAGCAGCCCAAAGGTGGGCGCGGCGTCCGTTTCGCCGCACCACTACAGACAAGAGACATGTTATTAAAGAAAGCTGTCGTGGTATCAATAGAAAACCTTGAGCTGAACACTTACGAGCGTGATCAGCGCAGCCAGCAGCAGCACGACACACGAGAAGCGCAACATGACGAGGAATAGTGTAGTGGACTCAGCGCGAGGGAAGGTGATGCGGCGGGAGCAGCGAGCACTGGTGGCGGACGAGTGCGGCGCGCCAGCGGGGGCGACCTATATACTGCACGCGCATTACCATGTCAAAGCGCCGCGTGCGCGCTGACACGACCCGTGCGGGTCACACAATCAACATCATGCGCTCTTTGTGCACTTTATTCACTGACGAGGAAGTAAACACCAGCCGCTGGTGTGTGCGGCGCTTCTCACGATTTTGTATTTATTATCCCTTTGGTAATCTCCTGTAATTCACTTTGCTGTCCATCTGTCTGTCCATCTGTCAACACCCTATACGAGTACGTCAGGAAGACGTAGAAGTAGTTCCACGTAAAGTGAGGATGTTTAAAACTTTTCACAAAAAAATAAATATACCTACAATGGTGCTGAATTATGTATGGCTTCACCGTTTCGCTACCGTCGCGGAGGTGATGCTAATATTTAGTTTCTGAAGTAAGTAACGAAACAGCCAATCCATACATTTTTACTGATGTGTAGAATTTATGAAGTTAGGGTTGGTAGAGTTAGGCCGTGTAGATTCAGAAGCTTGGTTCTACAGCATGAGATCTGATATCTTTTTCGTAGGGCAAACCATAAATATACTGTGCTCGTTTTGGCAACACTTTACATAAAATGTTTTTGGTGGGATTTCAGTTCTTTTTGTAAGTTGCTAGCATCTTGGATTTAAATGACGTCACGTTATTATTCGAGTTACTCTCAACGAGCCCTTTCATTTGAAACCTATATTCTAGAAGTGCATTAGAAATAACTATTCCGCCATCTTGGATTTAGAATACGTCACATTATTCATCGAGTTGCTCCATTTGATATCCATATTGTAGAAGTGCATTAAAAATAAATAAGTATTACGCCATCTTGGTTTCATAATGACGTCACATTATTTTTGAAGTTGCTCTCAACGAGCCCTTTCATTTGATAGACTTGCCGTACATATAGTGATTGGGTTCATATCATACGGCGTCCGAGGGATGAGGTGTGGCAGGGGACTAGACCACTCCAGCACGTGGCAACATGTTTTTCAATATTCCTAGAATCCATTGCATTGCACACTTCCTTAAACAGATTGCGGTCCTGATATTTTGCAAACGAAATGCCTTCTGCGACCTGCTTTATGATTAACGTATTTAATCCATGTTACGTCGCAGAAAATACATACTTTCAGAACTGTTTTAATAATGACATTGGAATCACCTAGTGTTATTCACTAATTAACTTACCTAGTGTAATACAATAAATAACACCACACGCACTAAGTTTTATATTAACATGCTTTCGTTATCGTTTTGTGTATCCCAAATGCAGTAGGTAATACATTTATTTATTAAATCGCGTGAGACTGAATCGAACATTTAAACTGTCAAGACAATATTGTCTTGTCAGCTCACTGAAGAAGCTTTATGGCATAAAAACAAACAAACTCGGGGACTGCCGCGGTAAAGCTATTGCATAGCATTTTGTATCAACTTATGCAATTATAATTTTATTTATTTATTTTATTCATGCAGTATTGCTTTTTCTTTGATATTAATTCAAGTTACACTTTTTGAGCGTGGTGACCGATAAGAAAACAAATTTTTCTATTATTAAATAAATAAAAAAAGTTAAAATATTGATATGTTCCATTAACAATTTTTTGACAAAAAGATTCGTTTGTGAAATATTAAGCTTTAAAGTGCTAATTTTTGCAAACGGTTATGTTTGGGGGTGTATATAAAAAAATTAAAAAAACTTGAGAGGTGTCAAGGGACACCCGGATGGAACGAAGACCTTGATTTTATGCAGCTGCCATCTTAGATTTACATTTTGACTGCAACATCGGTTTCAACACCCTCGAAAACCATGAAAACGACACCCATGACGAAAACCTCGATATTTTTTGCAGCCGCCATCTTGGATTTACATTTTGACTGCACCCTCGGTTTCAACATCCTCGAAAACCATGAAAACGACACCCATGACGAAAACCTCGATATTTTTTGCAGCCGCCATCTTGGATTTACATTTTGACAGCACCATCGGTTTCAACACCCTCGAAAACCATGAAAACGACACCCATGACGAAAACCTCGATATTTTTTGCAGCCGCCATCTTGGATTTACATTTTGACTGCACCCTCGGTTTCAACACCCTCGAAAACCATGAAAACGACATCCATGACGAAAACCTCGATATTTTTTGCAGCCGCCATCTTGGATTTACATTTTGACTGCACCATCGGTTTCAACACCCTCGAAAACCATGAAAACGACACCCATGACGAAAACCTCGATATTTTTTGCAGCCGCCATCTTGGATTTACATTTTGACTGCACAATCGGTTTCAACTTCCTCGAAAACCATGAAAACGACAGCCATGACGAAAACCTCGATATTTTTTGCAGCCGCCATCTTGGATTTACATTTTGACTGCAACATCGGTTTCAACACACTCGAAAACCATGAAAACGACACCCATGATGAAAACTTCGATAATTTATGCAGCGGCCTTCTTGGATTTACATTTTGACTGCACCATCGGTTTCAACACCCTCGAAAACCATGAAAACGACACCCATGACGAAAACCTCGATATATTTATGCAGCGGCCATCTTGGATTTACATTTTGACTGCACCCTCGGTTTCAACACCCTCGAAAACCATGAAAACGACACCCATGACGAAAACCTCGATATTTTTTGCAGCCGCCATCTTGGATTTACATTTTGACTGCTCCCTCGGTTTCAACACCCTCGAAAACCATGAAAACGACACCCATGACGAAAACCTCGATATTTTTTGCAGCCGCTATCTTGGATTTACATTTTGACTGCACCATCGGTTTCAACACCCTCGAAAACCATGAAAACGACACCCATGACGAAAACCTCGATATTTTTTGCAGCCGCAATCTTGGATTTACATTTTGACTGCACCATCGGTTTCAACACCCTCGAAAACCATGAAAACGACACCCATGACGAAAACCTCGATATTTTTTGCAGCCGCCATCTTGGATTTACATTTTGACTGCACAATCGGTTTCAACTTCCTCAAAAACCATGAAAACGACACCCATGACGAAAACCTCGAACACTCCACTCCACTCCCCTCCCCTCCCCCCCCCTCCCCAATATATTTTGTATTGTGTATATAAACCTTATATTCAATCACACCTCCTTGCCCGTCGGAGTGGGGAGCGTGAGGTTTTTTCGTTACGGAATTTCTAGATTCGGTCCCCGCGCTCAAGGCCCGCGATAGAAGCTATGCAATAGCTTAATAAACAAACAAGAAAAGTGAGTTTATAAAAACGTGGGAAAAATAGGGCAGGGACTTTCAGACTTATACTGAACAAAATCCATGGTGTCCTTCAATAGCCCTCTACGTTCCGGGGCCACGTTGACCCAATAGACCCACGACCCCGGCAGGCTTTGGCCTTCAAAGAGGGGGGCCCCGTCATATTGCTGACAGCTCTTTGAAACCCGGGCATGCCCGACAATCGTCTCGCGACGTCCGTTGCCGTGGGCGTCTCCTGAGGCGGCTGGGTCGTGAGGTGGACGCTATTCGCTCCCTCACGCATCCCGCCTCCTCCTTCACTAGCATGACTGCTACGCCGAAGGAGGCGACCTCGAACAAAGCAGGGTGGGAGAGGTCGTACCTGTCGCCTCAGTGCGGTGCTCTGGCCAAGCGGAGCAGACCTGCACCATATGCTCCCGAACGCTGCCCAACCGAGTTGGATTCGGCGGTTGACCTCTTTCTCGAAGTTGGACCTACCTAACTGGACTACTTGTCCTAAGTAGATAATTATATGAGTCAACAACTTCGAGTACCGAGTTTCCAACAGAGACTGGGGTGGGCACAACATTGGCATTTCGTCTTGTCCATGTTCATTTTCAAGCCCACCCGTTGTGAAACTCGGTCGAGGCCATCGAGCATCATGCTGAGTTCCTCCATCGACTTTGCCATGACTACGATGTCGTCGGCAAACCGAAGGTGTGTGATGTATTCGCCATTGATGTTGATGCCAAGTCCTTGCCATTCCAGGAGCTTGAAGGCGTCTTCCATTGCGGCAGTAAACAGTTTCGGGGAGATAACGTCCCCCTGTCTTACGCCTCTTCTCAATGGAATCGCCTTCGTGCTCTGCTCCTGTACTCGGACCGACATGGTGGCGTTATTATACAAGCACTTCAACACCTCGATGTACCGATAGTCAATACGGCATCGCTGGAGTGACTCAAGTACCGCCCATGTTTCCACCGAATCAAAGGCTTTCTCATAGTCCACAAACGCTAAGCATAATGGCAAGTTCTGTTATACTCTTCGGTCTTCTGTATAACTTGTCGCAGCGTATGGATGTGGTCTATGGTACTATAGCCTCTTCGGAAACCGGCTTGTTCGGGAGGCTGGAAGTCATCAAGTCTGTGTTCGAGACGGTTCGTGATAACCCTTGAAAACAGCTTATAAACATGACTTAGAAGCGTGATGGGTCTGTAGTTCTTCAATAGGCTGTTATCACCTTTTTTGAAGAACAGCACCACCTCACTCCATGTTTCAGGCGTTTTGCCCTCAAAGAGGACGGAATTAAAGAGTTTCTGAAGGACTTTAAGTACCGGTGTTCCACCCGCTCTCAGAAGCTCTGAAGTGATTCCGTCCTCGCCCGGCGCCTTGTTGTTCTTAAGCTGCTTCAGGGCCATCCTAATCTCGTACAGACTGATGTCCGGGATATCTTCGGTATAATGTCGGGACAGCTTGGCTCTTGGATCTCCTACCAAGCGGTCAACGGGCTTTGCGACCGAAGTGTATAACTGTCCATAGAACCTCTCGATCTCGCCTAAAACCTCTGCTTTGGTCGACGCTATGCTGCCATCCTCCCGTTTCAGCTTTGTCATCATTCTGGCTCTGCCCAATAGACTTGTCCTTTGCGAACACTTTAGAGCCTTGGTTTCGCTGTATGGTCTCTTTAACACGATTCGTGTTAAAGAGACGCAGATCGTGTCGCAAGGACTTAGATATCCGTCTATTGAGCTGCCTATATGACTTCGCGTCATCGGAAGACTGCAACTGTAGCAAACGTCGTTCAGCCATGAGGTTTAAGGTTTGCTCGGTCAATTTCTGGGGTCTATCTTTACGACAGGGTCTAAAAAACTTAGACCCTACCGTGCGGACAGTTTCCACTAGCCCGTCGTTGATCTCGTCCACTGACACTAAGTTCTCAAGGCAAGCAAAGCGATTAGAGAGCTCGAGTTCTATTCTATTTCTTTTTATGGCAAGCAAAGCCGATGTCGACTATTCTGCCAATAACGGAGATGAATTGGACAAGCAAAAAGTGTGTATTTATAATTAAAAAAATTAGATTTAACCAAAATAGAACGGTTTCCGTTCGGTGATACAGTTGAACTTAATGTAGACCAGCTGGGGTTAGTAGGGGACTGAAACAAACAAAGAAATAAATTACTCAAATATAATAATGGTTAGAACATAAAAATATACACCACATCCACACAGACAGAATATTTCTCGGACAGGTAGGGGATTATAGTTTAATATTATTGTGACGGATGAAAATCATCAGCGTCACAATTAGTTCTGGAGAGGAATGTGTTAAAAGGGAAGGGAAATTAATTGGGAGAGGGATCTTAATTTTAGGGAGGCGACTATATAAATCTAGAGGAGGGACGTTGTTAGGGCATTCAAAAAAAATGTGATCCAGAGTGCCTTCCGCCATCCCGCATTCGCAGAGCGAGGAGTCTCGGACGTGGATTTTGTGTAGAAACACGGGAGTGCAACAGAAACCTAACCGGATTCTGCAGATAACTGATATAATGGTTTTGGAAACCTTTTTACAATTGAAGAACCATGGTTTTGGTTTTACGGTTGGTTGCACTGCATAGAAAAAGCCACCTCTTTTTTTGCTGGATATATTCCACTGCATCTGCCAGGACCGCTGTAAATCCAGTTTTGGGAGGGACAATAGGTCGTAACCCTGGTGGGTATTGTGAGTGAGGTCTGACGTTAAAGATGAGCAAGCATCCTTGGCCAAAGCGTCAACGTATTCGTTACCTTTAATGCCACTATGACTAGGGATCCAAACAAGCTGAACATTTTTTTGATTTTTAGCACACGATAACAAGGAGTTTTTAATTTTTAAAATTAGGGAGCTATGTAATTTGGTTTTAAAGGGGTTTTGGACTAAAGCTTGCAAGCAGCTTAAGGAGTCTGTAAAAATAACGGCATTCTCAATATTTTGGTGTGCTTCTATGAATAGACAAGCTTCTAATATAGCCACACATTCGCCAGTGAACACCGAAGACTCCTTAGGGCATTTAAATTGTAAGATGATTTTGGAGTTTCCGTAATACACCGCGGCGCCAGTGTGGCCATCATCAGTTAGCTTCGAAGCATCTGTATAAAATAATTGAAAACCACTCCATCGCTCGCTCACCAATTACCAACCACCAATCACCAATTACCAACTATTGTGCATCTTACACTAAAATATATAATATTTGAATTTTAAATTCTTAAGAGAAATAAATTTCTTATTTTATTTTATTTTTTATTTAATTCCAATAAAATATTTTTTCTTTTTATTTTATTTTTGAAAGCTTTCGGGGTTTTGAATATGGGGCCGAGTAGGTCGGAGCGTAGACTTCATCAGGCTGGACCTTTCAAGTTTAACATTGATATTTAGCGAGCCTCTTACGATTCGGTGATCGCTACCGGTTTTTACCCTGTTGATCACAGAGACATCGCTGAATATCCGTTTCTTGTCGGTCATGAAGAAGTCTATCTCGTTTCTCGTGAAACCATCGGGACTCAGCCAGGTCTATTTCCTGTGAGGCGGCTTCTGGCAGAAAGAGTTCATCATAAAGAGTTCCTCTTTCTCCAGCCTCTGTCCCCTAGGGTTCCGCTGCCCATACCCAAATTGCCCCACTCTCAACTCATCACCGCTTTTCTTGCCCAACTTTGCGTTAAAATCCCCCATAACAACAGTGAAGTGGGTTTTGGAGCTATGTATGGCCCTACTTACGTCCTCATACATAGTCTCCACTTCATCATCGGAGTGTGATGAGGTCGGTGCGTATACCTGAATGACCTTCAGCGAATATCTTTTGGATATTCTGAGTATTAGGTATACCACCCTGCTCGACACACTGTCGATGGTTATTATGTTGTTTACGAGGGACTTGTGAACGAGAAACCCGACACCACCTTGGGACTGTTGGTCGCCCTCCCGGTAGTAGAGCAAGTTACCAGACTTCAGGGTTACGGTATCCTCCCCCTCTCTACGGACTTCGCATAACCCCATAATGTCCCAGCGTAACTTGCTCAGCTCCTCTTCCAGCTCGCAGATCTTTTCGTCAGTCCTCAATGTGCGTATGTTGTGTGTTACCAGGGCCAGTCATCGTGGGGGTGGGTAGCCGGATCTCTTTCGGAGATTCTTAGCACCCCCTGCTCCGCCGTTACCTTGATCGCTACCCGCGCCAGGGATAGCGGAGCTGCCGGAGACTGGGGGCCTGGTTTCTGTGGTATTCATTGTAGGGGGTTATTTGCCTTAATCGCCACGCTTGGCAGGCGGGTTGGCGATCGCAGTAAGGATGTGCAGTACACGGAGGACGCTGCTGCCCGACCTCCGGTTTGTCCCTTAGTCGCCTTTTACGACACCCACGGGATGATTTGGGGGAGCGCAATTCTAGGCCGGCGCCCCACGGCGCCCCACGGCTTATGTTGTCTAGTATATAGTTAACTTACTTTTTATTAATTTAATGTAGTCCTACTGCCGTAGCCCCCCACCCCCCAACTTATGTTGGCAACAACATAAAAATAATTAATGTATGGAAACTGCCAAACGACTTCCTGTTCACCGCTCGCACCCGAGGGCGCGGTCACGTATGTTTTAGCTCTCCAATAAAAAGACTCCTAAGCACTTAAAAATTCATTATAAAAGTTTATATTGTAATGTGTAAACGTTAAAACATTGTGGCAAGAACAATAAACAAAGTGAACCTCAAAGTCAAAAGGCGTTTCCTTCAATATCTTAGCCACAAGAAATATCTTACTGGCGAGGCTAGTGCCCGCCATATACAACCAACAAAAAAGTTCATGAACCTTTCGTCCCCCATCCCCTAAAATGGAGGGGGGGGGGAGTGGAATTTGCCATATGGCGGCCTATCTAAGATGGCGGAATAGTTATTTCTAATGCACTTCCACATTAAGGATTTCAAATGAAAGGGCTCGTTGAGAGCAACCCGAAGAATAAAGTGACATTATTCTAAACCCAAGATGGCGGAATAGTTATTTATATTGCACTTCTGCAATATGGGTATCAAATGAAAGGGCTCGTTGAGAGCAACTCGAAAAATAATGTGACGTCTTTATAAATCCAATGTGGCGGACCATCTAAGTTGGCGTAATAGTTATTTTTAATGTACTTCTACAAAATGGGTATCAAATGAAAGGGCTCGTTGAGAGCAACTCGAAGAATAATGTGACGTCATTCTAAATCCAAGATGGCGGTATTCTTATTTTTAATGCACTTCTGCAATAAGGGTATCAAATGAAAGGGCTCGTTGAGAGCAACTCGAAGAAAAATGTGACGTCATTCTAAATCCAAGATGGAGTAATACTTATTTTTAAATTTCTTAATGCACTTCTACAAAATGGGTATCAAATGAAATGGCTTGTTGAGAGCAACTCGACGAATAATGTGACATCATTTTAAATCCAAGATGGTGGAATAGTTATTTTTAATGCACTTCTACATTAAGGGTATCAAATGAAAGGGCTCGTTGAGAGCAACTCGAAGAATAATGTGACGTCATTCTTAATCCAAGATGGCTGAGTAGTTATTTTTAATGCACTTCTGCAATATGGGTATCAAATGAAAGGGCTCCCTTATCTCCGAAACTACTGAGTATATTATGTATAATAATTCTGAAAAAGATTCTATGATCTTAAAACAGACAGGTCAATACAGGTACAATCTCCGGTCGCGAGCCGTGTCGCGGTCTCCTGTCGCGGTCTCGCACGCGAACCGGCACCTTAACGTTACATTACAGGTGAATGGTCACGGTGAAGGAGCGCCTTAATAGCCTAGCAACTAACGAAAAGAACAGAAATCCCACCAAAAACATTTCATGTAAAATGTTACCAAGACGACCACATAAGGTTTGCCCTGTGAAAAAGATATCAGATCTCATGTAAAGCCAAGCTTCTGAATCTACACGGCCTAACTCTACCGACCCAAACTTCGCAAAATCTAGACACGCGAGAGCGTGGCCAGCCAAAGCACAGGCGCGCTCACAATGTGTAATATTACACGAACCATTTGGAGGCACTTTTTAGCCCCTCATAACTCAAAAACTATTTAACCTAGACTTGTCAAATTTGGCACATATATTTAGACTGACGAGATAGATATGTGTTTCAAATTTTATAAACATATCTCAAACGGTTATTTAGTTATTATCGACCAAAATCGTCATTTTTATGACCGACCTATAGATCAAAACTATATCCCAGTTCCAGATGACCTAGAAAGTTCAAATTTGGCATGCAGATAGGTAATTACGTGAATACAAAGGAAAAAATCAGAAACTGGTAATTTTTTATCATTTTACTATAATTTTCACTTAACTTATAATTAGTGCCTGTAAATCTCTACATGTGGATTTTAAGATCTTTACGTGAATATTTATCGAGTTGAATACCACCCTTAATTTTTTTAATGCAAATATTCCCCTTTTTGTACTTAAAAATAAGAATTATAGTAGGTTTTGGTATTTATTACGCGTAGCTAACCGTATTCAACAACCAGTAGCGCCATCTATTATCATATTCAGGAACTCCTGCACCATGCACGAAATCAATGAAGGATTGATTTATTTAACAGAACACTAGATGGCGTTGCTCAATTAGTGCCGATACTCTATTTGTGAAATGTAGATTTTTATGATCTTTACGTGAATATATTAATATATAACGAGTTAAACACTACCTACCCTATTTTTTTAATTCAAATACATATTCCCAATTTTGTACTTATAATAAAGAATATAGTTGATTTTCGTACTTATTACGCGTAACTAACTGTATTCTACAAATACTAGCGCTACCTTTTATCATTTTCAGAAACTCACTGCACCACGCACTAAATCAATGAAGGATTGATTTATTCAAGTAACACTAAGTTAGATGGCATTGCTTAATTAGTGCCTAAACTCTATTTGTGAAATGTGGATTTTATGATCTCTAAGTGAATATAACGAGTTAAATACCACCCTATTTTTTTAAAATCCATATATTCCCGTCTTTGTACTTATTATTAAGAATAGTTGATTTTTGTATTTATTACTCGTAAGTAACCGTATTCCATAACACCTATCACCCACTAGATGGCGTTGTGCAATTACGTCACGATCCTGAATCGCGGTGTTAAGATGGGCAGGCGATTAGTATAAGGTTTAGTGAACATGGAATTTTTAAATCTTAGCGTGTTGTCGCTTAGTTTATTAACTGAGTTTGTTGCTCTGGCTGGAGGCCTTAAATTCTTAAGGCATCCACAGAAAAGTCCGGTTGAGCAGTACACAACCTAATAGAGGTTGACCTGCGAGATGCCATACACAAAAAAAAAAAAATGATATTATTAATGCGACTTGTTGGTATTAAATCCTTGTCCGAAAAAACCGAACTTCCCTTCTTGCCGGCAACGAACGGTGTCCCGTGTCAAGCATCCCCTACAGTTATTAACTGGTATTTATTATTATTTATTGTTTCAATATTTAGCGATCAATAGTGTAAGATCATTATTTATGTACAAAAAGTAATGATATCCCATCAAAAACATAAATGTGAAATGAGAGCCAAAGCCAAGCACAATAGTTTGATATTAAGCCTTGGTTGTTGACTTCAACGAAAAAAGAAGTGAAATCTAAATGGGTGCCAAGTTCAATGGTCAGTTCTGAAATTTATTTAAAACAACATAAACTACATTTCTTTTTATAACTAAGGATCATACATTGTAGCCTAATTTCTTGCTTGGCTAGTTCTCATATACGAATTGTTCGATGGTTAGTACTACCAGCAAGCCAAATTTTCGGAATAATAAAATAAAACTGAGAAGTTACAGGTTTAGAAATTATGAAGGTTATAATATAATTCGTATTTTATGAGAAATAGCCAAGCAAGAAATTAGGCTACAATGTATGATCCTTAGTTATAAAAAGAAATATAGTTTATGTTGTTTTAAATAAATTTCAGAACTGACCATTGAACTTGACACCCATTTAGATTTCACTTCTTTTTTCGTTGAAGTCAACAACCAAGGCATAATATCAAACTATTGTGCTTGGCTTTGGCTCTCATTTCACATTTATGTTTTTGATGGGATTTACATTATCAGTAAAATACATTTTTACTGATATGTAAAATTATTTTTTTTTTGGCTGAATACATTGACTCAAGTACTGATTCGAATTAAAAATGTATAATTATTATTATCAACGGAAAGAAAGTGAAATGAGTACATAATGTTAAAGAAATACAGGTGTCAAAAATTGACACGGTCATTATACATGTTTATAGGTAATTGATCATTTAACAATTTAGAACGAAGTTGTTGCTCAAGTGCTTCCAAAGAGACTAACTAAAATGACTGATTTGGTTCATTATCAGAGGTCACTACTTCTTGGCTTAAACTTGGCCTTTCTTACATTTATATTTTTGATGGGATTAAGTTTAAAAATATCTTTTAAATTGGTCCAAAAGTGGAGGAGGAATAAGGCGAGAGCCAACCCTCAAAATATGATTTTTTATAGTGTGGAATGTTTTTGGGACTGTGTAGATTATTCAGGTAGGAAACACTCGGATCCTCTGAGGTATAAGTCTGATGGAAAGAAAAGCAAACGAAGTAAACACATCTGAAGTAAAACAAGCAAATCATTTATTATACTAGTTTATTATATTTACCAAAAATAATATTTTAAATGTTTTTAATCGCTATAGCATTGATTATTTGTAAGAGATCTGAGAGTTAGCGCGAGCGGCGGAACTATTCGGTGGCGGAGGGTCATTGTTCGGTGGCTGTGCTGTGCTAACTGCTTCATCCTGAAATTATAAAATAAACAGTTTCATCACAATCATGCTTTTGACAGAGTGAAGAATAGTAATAAATTGAATAAACAGAATAAGCCCTTCCTAAATGTGTAATTTGTTCACCTGGTCGAACAAAGTGGACAACTTTGGTGTCCTCAATTTTATTCACCTCGAAAAAATATCACCTGGGTGAACAAAGTGGAATAAACCGTCGGAATACTTAGAAGGTTTATTCCACTTTGTTCACCTGGGTGATATCACCTGGGTGAACAAAGTGGACAACATTGGTGTCCTCAATTCACCTCGGAAAAATATCACCTGAGTGATATCACCCAGGTGAATTGTGGACACCAAAGTTGTCCACTTTGTTCACCTCGGAAAAATATCACCTGGGTGAACAAAGGCGACTTTTCTTCCGCATTGTAGTGGACTTTTATCACCTATGTAATATTGTTGCCTTCCAGTAAAAAAAAATGTCAGAAGACAATAATATTGTTCTTTTTTTTCAGTGATCTTTTCATCTACGAAGTTAGATACTATAATATTTTATCTTAAGATGCCAAATCGCTCGCCATACAATTCAATGGTCCATCACACACGACGAAGATAAAATAATGATTAACTGAGTATTTAGTTGTAAAAAATTGCTGAGTTAACTTTTTATTTTTAGATTTCATGCTTCTGCCGTGCTATCTACTATCGCGCTGCTAACGTTGTGTGTAAACGGCCTTCTAAGTCTTTGATGTTTCTTAAAAGGCCGTAATCATTCAGAAAAAAAACCATTTAAAATTTTTCAAAAGGAAGGTAATTGATTTTTCACCTCACCCGCTCGGAAAGATTCTATTTCTCATTCAAAATCTGAGCGCAAAACTCCATTTTGTGCTCTAGAGCACAAAGTGTTGTTTAAAATTCGAACACGTCTTGTATTCAATTGTTTTCTACTTTTCTACACTGGCAGGCGAGCCGCCCCCACTACATTTCCTCGCTGTGTGAGGTGAAAAGTTGTGTGTTGTACTCGGCCGCAAAGTTTTTCTGCGTCTCGTACCTTTGAAAACTTCGCATCGCTCAGGATTCTATATTTGAACCGCTCGTTTCTCTCGCAGTTCAATCTTAGAATCCTTCGCTCGCTCAGTTTTCAATTAAAGTACTCGCGCCAAAAATCAACTTTGCAGCCTTGCATAACAAATAACTATTTCACCTCACCCGCTCGGAAAGATTCTATTTCTCATTCAAAATCTGAGCGCAAAACTCCATTTTGTGCTCTAGAGCACAAAGTGTTGTTTAAAATTCGAACACGTCTTGTATTCAATTGTTTTCTACTTTTCTACACTGGCAGGCGAGCCGCCCCCACTACATTTCCTCGCTGTGTGAGGTGAAAAGTTGTGTGTTGCACTCGGCAGCAAAGTTTTTCTGCGTCTCGTACCTTTGAAAACTTCACATCGCTCAGGATTCTATATTTGAACCGCTCGTTTCTCTCGCGGTTCAATCTTAGAATCCTTCGCTCGCTCAGTTTTCAATTCAAGTACTCGCGCCAAAAATCAACTTTGCAGCCTTGCGTAACAAATAGTTATTTTCACCTCACCCGCTCGGAAAGATTCTATTTCTCATTCAAAATCTGAGCGCAAAACTCTATTTTGTGCTCTAGAGCACAAAGTGTTGTTTAAAATTCGAACATGTCTTGTATTCAATTGTTTTCTACTTTTCTACTCTGGCAGGCGAGCCGCACCCACTGCATTTCCTCGCTTGGTGAGGTGAAAAGTTGTGTGTTGCACTCGGCAGCAAAGTTTTTCTGCGTCTCGTACCTTTGAAAACTTCGCATCGCTCAGGATTCTATATTTGAAAAAATCAACTTTGCAGCCTTGCATAACAAATAACTATTGGTGGTCTATTTCGCATTGACTATCTAGGAAAAAAAATCTTGTATGTAGACACAGAACTGTTAAAATAAATACCAGCTTGAATTTATGCACGCCTAGTACTTGAAACTTAAATGCTGAGTTGGTAACCCTTTTGGTGTGCTCAGCAAAATTCTTTAATTTTTGTTTTGTGTGTCCCATAAAAAAAAATGTAAATATATTCCATTGCAGACAATGCAGGACGAGAACTTCTTCATGATCCTGTTCTCCTAGTACTTTTGTTCAGATTCCATATTGAATTCTGGCACTAACACCTTGATCATAATCCGTTTCTCCTAGTACAATTTGAATATTAAGTTGTCCGTTGCTTTTACATAGGTGATAAAAGTCCACTACATCGCGGAAGAAAAGTCGCCTTTGTTCACCCAGGTGATATTTTTCCGAGGTGAATTGAGGACACCATGTTGTCCACTTTGTTCACCCAGGTGATATCACCCAGGTGAACAAAGTGGAATAAACCACTTAGATGTCGCTCATGTTGTACTTATGCACTCACGACGACTTTATGAATGTTATTCGAGGGTTCAGCCTATGAGCTCGACATATTTGTTATGTAGGATATCAGCTGTTGTGGTAGTACTGACCGGTGGAAGTGCCAGCGAGCGCGGCGGCGAGCGCCTCAAGTGCGGAGATCTTTTGCTGCAAGTGGCTCTGCAGCAGCGCGCCCACCACACTCATACGGTTTGACCTACATGTTACAAGTACTGACCGGTGGAGGTGCCGGTGAGCGCCTCAAGTGCGGCGATCTGCTGCAAGTGGCTCTGCAGCAGCGCGCCCACCACACTCGTACGGTTGGACCTACATGTTACAAGTACTGACCAGTGGAGGTGCCAGCGAGCGCGGCAGCGACCGCCTCAAGTGCGGAGATCTTCTGCTGCAAGTGACTCTGCAGTAGCGCGCCCACTAGACTGGTGCGGTTTGACCTACACGTTACAATACATGCTCGTGAAAGTATCTGTATACAGGTGAATTTTTCAACTGGGCGTGGATGGCTATATCCAAAACTATGAGGAATATCGAAAAACGTTGCAAGGAGTCTCGAGGCCTATTTGATGAAAACTAAAACTGAATGTGGGAAACTTAGTAAGTTTTCCTATGCTCTTAGGATGCTAAGTAAAATTGCAAACATGACGGCACTCTTAGCAGCTTATCATGGTTACGTTGCCTCCACTTTGCGATATGGCCTGATATTTTGGGGCAATGGAGCTCATGTTGAGCAAGTACTTATAGCACAGAAGAAATGTATTCGTGCTATATGCAAAATAAAACGAACGGATTCATGCAAGCCACATTTCCAGAACTTAAAAATATTAACTGTACCATCACTGTATGTATATGAGGCTAGCGTTTTTGTAAAAAACAATATGCATCTTTATAGACCTGTCGAAAGTCAACGACGCTCAAATAAGTTGCTCTTGGTTTACATTAAAACCAAATTTCTCCATAAAAGTATATATGCAATGGCTCCCAAACTGTACAATAAATTACCGAATCAAATTATTTCAGCCAATTTAAACAACTGTTTACACATCAAACAACTTTAAACATCAGCTTTTTAAACTATTGATTGACAAGGCATATTATAGAAGCCATACACCATCCTGCCTATCGTACGATCGATTTGACGCTTGCAATTGTTTCAAATTGGCAGTTCGTCCATATACACCATACACCATACACCATACTGCCTATCGTACGATCGATTTGACACAACTTCAAATCTGCAGCAGTGATGCCAACTCAGCAACTTTATAGCTAGATCTGGCTATTATTCGGTGACGACAGCTACAATTTTATAAAATTTGTGGCTAAACTTTTTAGCTACTTTTTCTAGCACCTTTTCATTTCATCATGAGACTTTCAAAATTAGTCAAGTATTAGTGTCCCGAGTGGAAAGACAAGATAATGCAACAGTGGCTCATTCTACATATAAATAAGTGGCATTCTGGAGAAATAGTTCAGTTTTGGATTGAAGTAAAAAAGAATTGAAATTCTTCCGGTGACAAAATTTATTATTTAAATACACAAGGTGTTAAAAAAATAACTGCAGGAATTTCGTGTGCGTACTCGGTATCAAAAACGACGACGATATTTTTTTTCAAGCATTTTTTTATTTTAATGAATTTGTTTGCTCTTTGAGGTCGTTCACCATCGTTTGCAGCGTTCTCAGATATATTTTGTAACCGGAAGAATTTCATTTTTTTTTAGTTTATCCCAAAACTGAACTATTTCTTCAGAATGCCACTTATTTATTATTATGCAGAATGAGCCACTGTTGCATTATCTTGTCTTTCCACTCGGGACACTAATACTTGACTAATTTTGAAAGTTTCACGATGAAATGAAAAGGTGCTAGAAAAGAAAAGTAGCTAAAAAGTTTAGCCACAAGTTACACTTTTTAGGTTCTTTTCTAGCACCTTTATAAAATTAACTAACTAGCTATAAAGTTGCTAAGTTGGCATCACTGCTGCCGATTTGACGTTGTGTCAAATCGATTTGATGACCTATCAAATTGGCATGTCATGCCATCTAATTGGCATGTCATGCCAATTTGATGGATTCCACGCCCACACACGGTCAATTTTAATTTCAACAAGAAGTTACGTTTGCCAAAATTTTCTCTGAAATGTCTGATGTCAAGGAAAAAGTGCATCAAATACAAGTAACAAACTCAGAAATCGAGAAGTCGATGGACTGTATGCACAAGTACTATGATGACCTGAGGCTTCAAGTCCTGGACCTTGAGAAGACCCGAGATAAAAACGCTGAAACAATCAACAAACTAGAGGGGCAACTTCAAGATATCAAACTGAGTTCGAGGTCATCTGCTGTCGAAATTAGAAATGTCCCGAACAAAGAAAACGAATCAGTTGAGGACATGATAAATATTGTGTCCCAGATCGGAAAAAGTATCGACTGTGAAGTATCAATGTCCGAAATACGAGATATTGTTACGTCGATCGAATTGCGAGACCTATCTATAATCTTCTCGAAAGTTCCACAAGGTTCTCGACAATTCTACTAAAGATCGGTCAGGAAATTTCTAGAAAATTCTACCCTGTTCTAGATGTTTCGAGATGGTTCTGGAATGTTCCAGAAGGTATGGGACTATGTCGAAGTCTATGGATGTTTCCAGAACATTCGACCACCTTCTAGAAACATCTAGTGGGTCCGGCCGGGGTATAAAAAGGGCGTCGATCACCAACCTGACTCAGTCTGGTTTTGACTACGATCGAGGCGACTCGAAGTGAACAAGCGATCTCTAAGTGACTTTTACGTGTGATTAAGAGTGTGTACAAGTATTTAAGTGTTGAGTAGTGTTAAGTGTTTATTTTAGTTTGTGATTCGTGTGTGATTAAAGTTTATTTGGTTTTAATTGGTGTTAATTAATTTATCCCAATACCCAGCTCGTAACAATATATATCGTTTACCAGCCAAACCTGGGACGAATAAAACTATTCTGACCGAGTTTTCTTCTGTGCACACTAAAGCCGGAAATTAGAGGACAAATTGAGCACAAAAGTGGTAGGCATAATCGGCGACAAGAAACCGATATATGTAGACGAATATCTTCCTGGATCAATGAAGAAATTATTCTTGCAGTCTCGAGACTGCCAAGAAAACGGGTTTCAAATTTTGCTGGATATCAAATGGCAAGATTCTACTACGTAAAAGCCCGGAGTGCAAAGAATCTCACACTGTCAGGACGGAAGACTGTCTAGCGAACATACTGAAAAAAATGTGACTATTCACCTTGTGCTACATAATTACCCTGTCTTGCTTCTTGGCTATCTACTACTTAAAAATAGTATGTAAATGTCCCGTAATTATAATTGTAGAAACTTTTAACATAACAAGCGCACGTCACACACATAACATTTTATTTACACACCACTTAGCTTACAATTACGATTTATTCTATATTAAACATTTTTTTATTTTACCTATTTTAATAATATTACACGGACCTTATTCTTTACAAAAACTGTCAGAATTACCTCCACACCACATTATATCAAATACATTAATCTCAACTTTTTCCACACATCAAATAGATTTTCCTTTACACCTACCTTTAAATTGTGTTATTAATTATTATAAATGGCTTGTATAAATAATATCCTTGATGAAATCGATCAACACAGTGTAGCTACTTTTGAAGTCTGTGCCCCACCATCATACACTTCTTTGCAAAAGGTAGCACAATCGTCATTAAAGATTATTCACATTAACATTCGTAGTGTTCACAAAAACTTTAACAATTTTTTAATTGTCCTTGCTCAGATGCCTATCCAATTCGATCTTGTAATACTGACGGAATGCTGGCTGAAAAATGCTGGTCCAATCCCTACTTTGGATGGTTATACATCGTATTCTACCATAAAAAACCCAATTCAAAACGATGGTGTAGTAATCTATGTTAAAAATAACCTACAATGTACTGTAACAGAACCGTCTTTCTTCGTCGACGCAAATTGCCTGATTTGTCGTACTCAAGACACTGCAATCATTGGTATATATCGTTCACCTTCATATACTAACTTAACTAATTTCTATAATAGCTTGGAAACTGCTGCGTCTGCCTTAAAAAGCAGCAAATCTGTTATAGTAATGGGAGACTTGAATGTTGATATTAAACCTAACAACAAGGACCCTCATTCACACGAGTATCTTCTACATATTGCTACACCGGGTTTTTCGCCGGCTTTTCTACATCCCACTAGACAAAGCTCTAATACTTGCCTAGACCATATCTTGCTCAAATCTAAATCCTCTTCAAACTCCTTTGTATTGGAAACAAGTATTACAGATCATCTTGCTACGGCCTTATGTTAAGATAAAATCAAAGTGAACCGAAAATTAGTTCCACAGACAACCACCCGTTTAAATTATTCTAATGCTCTAAAGGATGTAGAAAAGGCTGACTTAGCCCCGGTGATGAACGCTACCGATGTCAATATTGCTGCAGATAATTTAATCACTACTCATAAAGGCATTGTTCTAACTCATACCTCACTCATCAAAATTCCAAGAAAGGCTAGAATAATCAAGCCTTGGATGACACCCGGTCTCATCCGTTGCATTAAAAATCGAGATAGCATGCATCTTAAGGTTAATTCAGACCCGCAAAACACTACTCTCTTATCCCATTAGAGGTCACTGTACTTGATTGAGTACAGCCATATCCTTAAGCGCAAATTACAAATCTCGTAAAGTTAATGAAGGTATTTGTGTTATTTTACTTCGTCATTACACTGTTCAAGTATATTGATAAAAAGTACGCGGGTAGTGTAATTTTTTTTGATAAAAAGTGTCAGTTGAAGTTTTGTTACCGAAACACTGTGGAGGTAAGTGAATGATTTTTGTTTTTATAAAATAATCATTGCTAAGAAGTTGTTCTTTTCATTTTGCTTGCATAAAATACATGTCAGAGTAAGTTATAAAGAACAATATAATTGATTATTTATTAGTAAAATAAAACTAAGGTAATTTAAATGTTACTGTACTCTGTTGAGTACAATGACAACATACGTAATTAAAACAAATATTTTTTTCTTTCAGATTCATTGCAATAAAGTAGTAGCGCGCTTGAAACACAATGCACCGTCGATCCGGGCGTGATTCATGATCGGACAGCGAGTCGCCCACTACTCGCCGCCCGCATGCCCGCGCCTACGGTGGCCGAAAATGGTCATGCGACGTCGGTTTCTGTGGGTGGTTACCACGGCGGCTGGGTCGTGACGTGGATGCTGTCCTCTTCCTCACGCGTCCCGCCTCCTCCTACGCTAGCATGACTGCTTCGCAGATGGAGGCGACCGCTTCCCACTCCGTCTTGCCCCTTGAGATGGCTTCGGCATTTGCCAGGCGCGAGAGGTCACCGCCTATCGCCGTTATGAGCACAGGGCGGTGCTCTGCCCAAGCGGGGCATTCCTGCACCGTATGCTCGGCGAGGACCTGCGTCAGGCGGTAGGTCAAGACGCCGTGACTTCTATCCAGCCACTCCTCACTTTCATCTTGTAGACAAGCGACCCTGACAGGCATTGGCCCTCTAAGGAAGCCTCGTCATTTTGCTGACAGATCTTTGAGACGCGCGTGGTACACGATGAGCCGGCTTGGTCCATGATCGGACAGCGAGTCGCCCATTACTCGCCATCTGTATGACCAGACATCGTCCTGCGACGTCCGTTGCCGTGGGCGTCTCCCACGGCGGATGGGTCGTGAGATGGAATAAAATTTTAATAAAAACAGCTGCGATGTGCTTTGTCATTCAAGAGTGCGCTGGCAATGTAAAAAATGCCTAAAAACATTTTTTACCCGAAAAAGCGGTCAGTGTACTCAATTAAGTACACCCCTGTAACTTCATGAAAACTGTAATTTTGTTTATTTTTCTTGTTTTGTGTGTTATTTTATTGTTACTTCAATACGAAAATAAAGAACATTTAAAAAAATTTGTGGTACTTTTTGTTTGACCTCTAATGGGTTATACAAGATATCGAAATTTTTGTAATCGTCTCATCAGTAAACTTAAACGTTCTGATGAAAAACTTCAATTTACTAGAGCTCAAAATAATAGTAAAGAAACTTGGAAAGTCGTTAAAAAGCTCACCCATACAGGGATAAATAAGCAGCCGGCCACGAATCTCTTGACATTGTCCACGGACCCTTTATCTTCAGTTAATGTAGTAAATAATTATTTTGCTAATGTAGGTAAGACACTGGCATCTAAAATAATTTCTTTCCCCACAGAAGGAGACCCACCATCCAAACACAGCACGCTAAACTCGATCGCGATTCTCCCCGTTAGTGAAAGTGATGTGGAGTTAATTATAAAATCATTTCGGGATAACTGTGCCACCGGTTGGGATAACATACCAGCCAAACTAATAAAAATGGCTCATAACGTCCTCGTGCCTCCCATCACCCGTATCTGCAACCTTGCCATTTCACAAGGGGTTTTCCCGAGGGCATTTAAAACGGCGTTAGTTACACCTGTGTACAAAACTGGAGATAAAGATCAGATCTCAAATTATCGCCCCATTTCTGTCTTAAGCGCTTTATCTAAAATCATGGAACGAATTCTTAACAATTGCCTAACCAAATACTTAAACAAATTCCACATTCTCGCCAATAATCAATATGGTTTCCGACATGGAATCTCTACGGAAGATGCCGTAGTCGACTTGGTACAGTCGGTAGCTGACAAACTAGACCAAAAACTGAAATGTTATGGCATTTTTCTAGATCTCAGTAAGGCGTTCGACACTGTTTGTACTTCTAAACTACATAATAGAGAAAATGGAAAATATAGGCATACGTGGTCTAGCTCTTGAAATCTTTAAAGATTATCTCTCTGACCGTAGACAATCCGTCAAGATTGACAATATAATTAGCGCAGAAGAACAGATAAAGTTCGGGGTCCCCCAGGGAAGTATTTTGGGTCCTACCCTCTTCCTAATCTATATAAACGACCTTTGTAAACTGCCTCTAGTCAACTGTGATATTTTCACTTACGCAGACGACACTGCACTAGTAGCATATGGTAAGAATTGGGATGACGCTAAATTGCATTCAGAAAACGCATTGCGGAGAGTAATGCATTGGTTAGCAAGCAACCTTTTAACCTTAAATGTCGATAAGACCAAATTTTTACGTTTCTTTCTACCGCATACATCAAAACCAGCTGTAGAAACCGGTAATCTAAAAGCCCATAACTGTCAGCAAAAGACAGAAGCTTGCGTCTCTATTATCTATAGCGGAATCCATAAGATATCTCGGGGTGTTCGTTGATGAGAAACTTGACTGGACCAGTCAATTGGAGTCATTAACCTCTCGCACTAGAAGACTAATTTACATTTTTAAAAATTTAAGATTTTCAGCGGATAAAAATACTCTCTGAATGGTTTATTTAGCTCTGTGTCAAACAATCCTGATGTACTGTAACCTTGTGTGGGGAGGGACTCATAAAACTGAGCTATTAAAACTAGAAAGAGCCCAAAGGGCTGTGCTAAAAGTAATTCACTGTAAACCTCGTGACTACCCTACACATATGCTATACTCAGAATGCAATGTCTTAACTGTTAGGAAACTATAATAATAATAATATTCCACAACTATCACACAACGCCATCTAGTCCCAAGCTAAGCAGAGCTTGTGTTATGGGTACTAGACAACTGATAAACATACTTAAATATTTCTAAATACATACATATTATAGATAAATTACACCCAGACACAGAACAAATGATCATGCTCATCACACAAACATTTGTCCTGGGTGGAAATCGAACCCACGACCCCCGGCATAGCAGTCAGGGTCACTAACCACTAGACCAACAGGCCAGTCGAAACTGTACGTCTTAAGATCCATCCTCTACAAGCATTCTTTGATCTCTTTCAATAAGCAGTTTGTCAGTCAGCGGCGCCGTGGCTTTCCTTTATGTCCTGTTGTCTCATGCAGGACTGCCTTTGCTAGACGTCAGTTAAATGGCCTTAGTGCTAGGCTGTACAATAAAGCACAAACAATTAAATATTTACGCTCTGACTAAGGGCGAGCTAAAAAACAAGCTTAAGACCTGGTTACAGAAATTGACATAATATATAGTGATACTGAAGAGCTTCTTACCACTGTACAGTAAAGAGATAGGCTTACACACAGAACATGACAGACCCACTCACTCATACACACAAGCATGTAAGCACTCCCACATTCACACACATACATCCAAACACACACACACCCATATACACACACGCCCATACACCCACACACACACACGCACACACACACACACACCCACATACACCCGCGCACTCATGTTTTATTTAATTTTTGTTTAACGTTTAATGTTTATAATTTAATTTTACAAAAGTACTTTGTTCACGTACCAATATTTTTTTGTAATCGTTATAAGACATGTTAATGGATACTCTTTCCTAAGATACAGACAGATGTTCTGCCTAGTTTAGGAAAGGGAGTCCTATGACCCACTTTATGTGTTGTACTGGTTGTATTCATTTACCACTAAGACAACTTTGTATACAATGTACAAACTACTTATTGAATAAATTATTATTATTATTATAATTATTATTATTAATTCTAACTGATCAAATTGGCAGTATCATGCCGATTTGACAAATAGGCAGTATGGTGTATGGCTACCATTACTCGGTTGATGAATTCCTTAATGATAAATGAATAGGCATCATTATGGATTTAACTTAGTTTGGAATTTTTAATTTTGTATAATTTGACTTTTTTGTGTGATTTGATAATTTTAATACTTAATCAAAAATTTTAATGACATTTATTTAAATACTTACTGCTGAAATTGAAAATTGTAATATTGTTGACATCTTATTTTGTTTTAGGTAGTTCTGTATTTGTAATATTTTATTTCACTTTTGATGACTGTATTTTCTGAGATTTTGTTTGACTTATATGGTGAATTTTAATTGTTACAATAATTAGAGTCGATATTTTGTATGCCTTTTTGGCGGAGCATAGGATGGAATAAACAATTTTTTTAACACGTTTTATAACCTGTGTTCAAAAAATTCATAAATGAATTTGAATATGAATATAAATGGATTTTAGAAAAATCACACCTGTATTACTCGTATCACACCATTCGGGAAATAGTAGATTTTCATGAAATTTCATTTCTTTTTCTGTTACTTTGCTCCGTTACTCCTACTGAGCCATAATTTATTCGAAAATACAAACAATTTCATTGTTTTCAATATTTCACTGGAAACGGCTGAATTATGATTCGAATACAATCATGTCCTTGAACATTGATCAGTTATTTTAAAATTATTCGTCTTCCTTAAGTTTGCCGTAGATAATTACTTTCCAGAATTAATCCTTGTTAGCAACACTATCGAATGGTATAGATAATAATACAGGGTATGATTTTTTTTCCAAAATCAGCGGGTTCGATTCCTGGCCAGGATAATTGATTTTTCTAGAATCTAATGATGCAGTTTTAGTTTTCGTCAAAATCGGTCTCGAGACTCCTTTCAACGTTTTTCGATATTCCTCATAGTTTCTGATATAGCCATCCACGCCCACTTGAAAAATTCACCCTGTAATTGTTATTATAGCATAATTATTCCATCTGGCCATTAATTAATTATTGTATGAATTTTTATCTAATATATAAATAATAGCTTCTGCCCGCGATTTCGTACGCGGATCCTGTTGCTTATGCCAGCGGCAACGGGGTCGTCAAAATCGAAGATCTGCAACGTCTGATGTCAAATTCTAAGAGCCTGGGGACGGGAAAACAAAACGGGATGCGCGTGACGATTCCAGACGTTCCAGATCTTTCATTTTTGTAAGTCAACAGGAAATGCCCATCAGACTAAACAACTCTTGCTCAGAGGTCATTCCTGTATATCTTTATTATAGTGTAGCTGGGCTCTTGGAGTTCCACATCAGGTGTTCCAGATTATTCAATTTTAATACGTCAACAGAGTGCTCATCAGGCTGAACAACTCTTACTAAGACGTCATTACTGAATATGTTATAGTGTAGCTAGGCTCTTGGAGTTCCACATCAGGTGTTCCAGATCTTCAATTTTTATACATACACAGAGAGTGCTCATCTGGCTGAATAACTCTTACTAAGACGTCATTACTGTATAATTATGTTATAGTGTAGCTAGGCTCTTGGAGTTCCACATCAGGTGTTCCAGATCTTCAGTTTTATACGACAACAGAGAGTGCTCATCAGGATGAACAACTCTTGCTAAGACGTCATTACTGTATATGTTATAGTGTAGCTGGGCTCTCGGAGTTCCACATCAGGTGTTCCATATCTTCAAATTTATTCTCTCAGCAGAAAATGCTCATCGCGTGGAACAATTTTTGCTATGGAGCTATTTTTGTATCTCTTATACTTTAGCTGATCTATTGCAGTTCTGCATCAGGTGTTCAAGTTTTCCAGATAAATTATAACCTATGTGTTGGCCAGACATAATACCTTTACAACAAAAAAAAATCAATCAAATCCGTCCTGTAGTTCCGAAGATTAGCGTGCACAAACACTGCTTTTCTACGATTTTATTTTATGTATAGATAGATATAGATAAATAAAGCGATTGGTAATTTAGTGCCTTCCTTGTACCTAATAGGTGATACCGAGGAATATTGCACTTTTCGGAAAATTCTTTCGGCTGCGAACTGCCGGGACAGATTGTTTTAAGTACTGTTTATTGATTACAAAACATTTCTTGAGTAGGAATTGTTATAGGATAATGTACAGACGCTAAATTAACCTACCTTATTGATTGATTGTCCGCATTTATTAAGCCAGATAAACATAATTAAATGTGCCTTACAAGCTTGCTCGTATGTCTGGATATCTGTTGTTTTGCGCTAAAGGCTTTAGAACCAATCTGGGTAATTTTTCCACCGTTAGCAGATCGCAGATTCAATTTTGTGATTTAGTCGCCTTTCTCGCTCACCTAGTGTAGATATTGATGTCTTACTCGTTACATAAATTTAAGTCTGCCTTACATAAGGCCTTATCACGTTTGTGAAATATTTAATTTAATTTGTGTTTCTCTTTTGCCTTTTCATCTGCACAGCAATTCTATGTAGTAGGTAATCTTAATTAGCTCTAAGCTAAATTATAACCTAAATATTGTAAACAAAAATTACTATTTTCGATACTGTATTCTTCCTTTGTTCAATGCATGCCGTGGCAGCCTTTAATTAAGGCTACATGGCTACACTATAAAATGTAAAAAGTCATTTAAGTATCCTAAACATGTATCATGGTGTATGCTTTGTTGGTTGTCCTTAAATTAAATAAATAAATAAATAAGTACCTTCTGTCATCTGTTATTTTATAATAATTAACTTCATCACGAGAGAAGAAGGTTCATGTTTGATTGGGAAATTATGACAGATTGGGGTAGGTTGATGTGCTGGCGCCTGTACCGTGCAAGTGGTCGACCATTCAGCATCACATTGTTAGAGCAGTAAACGTGATTGGGTAGATACGTACGAGCCGAAGAGGCCGAGCGGTTGACAGTCCACCCCGCCGCTGCCAGCGCTGCTGCTCCACTGCGGACAACAAAATATAATGAACAAAATACGTTGTTCAGAATGTAGGTATTATGCCACGTGTAGAGAAATTAAGAAACCAAAACATGAATGGGTTCATCAGTGGTCCGCGAGTGACGCGAGTCCGCGACACAGTGGCCAGCGCGCCATTCATAATTATGTAAGCGGCGACCTCGTTGTTCTCACCTGAACCAGTCTCATGGGCAGCGCTAATGTTCGCTGCTTATTATGATATTGAAATACATACCAAATATTTGCGTAGCCGTCGTCTCGTTATTTACTTATAATTCATTTGCTTAAATTAACATAATTATTTTCTTTGTATTAAGCTATTTTAGTCAAAATGTATAGATAATGAAGTGGTCTGAAAGATTTTCAAATAATATTATTATGAAACTTTTTTTTTCTTTTGTTACGTGAACCATAGGTTGTCGAAGTCACAATGCTTCCAAAAATCACAAAACGTCACTCGGTTTATATAATTGTACAGGCGAGGCGTTATGAACTTAAAATGCGTGTTCATTATTTTTCAATACCTACTCCAACTGTTGTACTAAACAGATTTGCAATAATATTTATGCCTAGTTTACTATCCCCGGTCCGACCCAGAGTTGTCGTCTTTGATTTTAAATAAAAAAACTTTATTAAAAAAAAATTAACCGCCTTCAAAAACAACCTCAAAAAAGGGTAATATAACCTACACAAAATAACTTTTCTTTCGGAAGTCGGTGGCTTTGTTTTTTTATTTCGTTGTCTTTTTTGCCACTACTTCAGAAAGAAAAGTTATTTGTACTTAGGTTATTTAATACCCTTTTTAGGGTTCCGTAGTCAACAAGGAACCCTTATAGTTTCGCTATGTCCGTCCGTCCGTCCGTCCGTCCGTCTGTCCGCAGTTTAACTCAGAGACGCACAGTACTAGAGAGCTGTAATTTGGTGTAAATATACGGATTTGTTGTGCCGAAAAAGTGGTAAAATAAAATCTCGTAAAATATTTTTTTTAGGGTACCTCCTGTACACGTAAAGAGGGGATGTTTTTTTTTTTTCTCGCGTACCCCTTAGCGTGGGGTATCATTAAATAGGTCTTTAAAAAATATTGATAGTTTCCTTTAACAATTTTTTGATAAAAAAATTCGTATGTGAAATATTAAGCTTTAAAGTGCTAAATTTTGCTCGACTCGAGTGTCCCCCCCCTCTACCAGCTAAACGGTTATGTTTGGGGGTGTGAAAAAATTCACAATAGTAGTATATATAACGAAGTTTAAAAGAAAATTATCATGACTAAGTAGGCTTTACAACTTTACGAGTAATAGTCGACCAACTTATAAAATGTACTTGGATAACATATTTTCCTAAACAAAATGTATCGGAGAACATGCTCTTCAACTGCAAATGTAAGTTTGTCAACTTTATTTTTACAGCTGTAATAGGTATGTTTTTACGGTATGTTTTTTGGGGATAGGTAGGTTTTTATCGTCAACTATTTTTAACTTACTTCAAAAAAAGGGGGAGGTTCTAAATTCGTCGTAATCTTTTTTTTATGTATTTTCCCCGATTTCTCAAAGACTCCTGGACCGATTTTGAAAATTCTTCTTTTTAAAATTAAATTCAGCGAATCAGTTTAGTTAGTTCGCATAAGTATTTTGATGGGCAACTACGGAACCCTACACTGTGCGTGGCCCGACACGCACTTGGCCGGTTTTTGTGTTTGTTTTTGAAGGCGGTTAAATTTTTTTTGTTTTTTTTTTTTATTTTACTCTTTTTAGTTTAAATATTCAACCCAAATTCTTGTCAAATACATGATTTTCTTACATGTGCAGTAGAATTTTGTAATCTGTGGCACCGGTATTAACATCGCTCAAGTACACATGCTAATAAAATTCCCTATCTCAAAAACTGCTGAACAGATTTTGATGAAACTTGCAGTATTCCCTAAGGTGAACGATTCCCAGTACCTACAACAAAAAAAGAATTTTGAAAATCAGTCCACAATTGGCGGAGTAATCGCGTAACAAACACGCAAAAAGTAATGTCATCCAAGTAGCCGAAATCAATAAAAATGCTCACAAAATAAAAAGTACTGAACCATATTGGATGAAATTATGGGACCACACTGCAAGTATACTGCATCGAACAAAAAAATAATCACACTAATCGGACTAGAAAACTAGGAGTAATCGATGTACATAACATAAAAAAAAATGCCGACCGAATTAAGAACCTCCTCTTTGTTTTGAAGTCGGTTAAAAAGAATCAGCCTGTTTTAACCGTCACCATGGTTAGATCTGCCTCTGTGGCGAAAATCAGATTGGGTTCAGAGATAGTGTCATGAATTTTACCAAACTAACTCACATTTGCAACTAAAATAGTATACAAGTATACACCGTGACTTTTTAGTCGTC
Source organism: Agrotis clavis (assembly GCA_954870645.1). Lineage (NCBI taxonomy): Eukaryota > Metazoa > Arthropoda > Insecta > Lepidoptera > Noctuidae > Agrotis > Agrotis clavis. The sequence continues at coordinate 68,780 of OX940942.1, forward strand.
TTACAAAAGTGGTCCACCTAATGTATCCGACCTAAAATACCTCTAGGCGCATTTTTCTTTAATCGTTAATATTCATTATTCATATATGTAGTACATTAGAAATATGAAACACCCTGTTTAAATGTTACGTATCAATCTGTAGAGTATACCTACCCAGCGCAATAGACACACACACACACATACACACTCACACACACTCACACACACACACACACACACACACAAACACACACACACATCACATTCATTCACTCACAGACGTACACAAGAACATGCACACACTTAAACCTGTTACCTTTCATAGATCACAGTAGTACTTACCAAACGAACAATTATGTATTACAACAATAAATTGTGTATTTACTTTAGTTACTAAATGAGCTTCTTTTTGTGGGATGGCAACTGTTTAACCTTAACACAAGCTATCATTTAGCTTAGCTAGGTTAACAGTATGACATCATTATAGGTAGTATAGATTTAACCTCAATGTAACACATCCTGTACTAGAAATAAGATAAAATGTACTACAAATCTTTTTTGAAATAAATTTATTATTATTATAGTCGGGCAGATAATTCCATCTCCATTTTCTATGAGACAAGGGTGTTTTTAACTACGCCTTGCGTCATAATAACGAATTATATTTTAAAATTTTTCAATCTCTTAAATACCTAATTTTTTATTATAAACGTGTACTAGTCATTGGATACATGAACTGGGCTGCGCTGCGGATACATGAAAAGTCACGGTGTATATGCAATGTTTACTTGTGATGCCAAAACGTGGTTTTGGAAGACCATTGACTATTTAATGCGGTATGAGGCGGTAGTCATGTTGTTAGAATGGTGGATTTCTGTGGCTCTAGTGAAAAAGGGCAACGACGATATAATACTAGACTCGTAATAACAGGCGACCGATGTCTGCCAACACATTAGGCAAAAAAGTCTTATATCCGTCTCATTTCGACCAATCCTGTGAGCCGTAAACATACGTTGAGACAGAACAGACCTTGAGTTAGCCAATCACAACGCAGTACCCCGCCCCCCTCGCTTACGTAGTACCTCAGCGAGTTGGCAGAATAGTTTTGTTCGTTAGAACGTGCAATGCGTAGTCTAGTATTATATCGTCGTTGAAAAAGGGTCTAAGTCTAAAAATGCAACTTTACAGGAGACGCAAAAAACGCCCCGCGCGCATCAAAATACATGTTTAAGTACGTGTGGCATTTAAACAGCTGTCAAATTAAATATATGTGATATGTTACATAGGTAAAAAATTTATGTTCTTTCTTATTCTAGTATTATTTTTTACATAAACTGAATAGTTTTCAAAATAGCGACTTATACTTAACACAAAATGAACTACACAAGGGTATAAAAGAAGTTAGATCCCTTTTCACATACACAAATGTTGTATATTTAGTCTATGGCACATTAGTTTTAAGAATAAAAAATGTATTGTCTATGGTCTTCCTTGATCACCTAAGCTACGATGTAACGGACGCCATCGGGTAAAGCTCTCAATAAATTATAATCCGAATTCATCTCAAGAAGTTGTCTTATTACAAGAACCCAGCCAGCCCCAAGCACAACATGGTGTCAGAATTGGTCTCAAAAGGTGAGAAATTTATAATTATTCAAAATGTCTGACAAAATCTTCATTGCGAACATAAGGCCGCTAAAGATAGAAAATGGCGACAATGCTGCCGAGAAATGGAGGCAATGGAAGCAACGTTTCGAAATATTCATGGATGCTAACGAAATCAGCAAATGTCCAAATGCTAAACAGACAGCAATTTTACTGAACACGATTGGTGATGACGCGCTTGAAATATTCAATAGTTTCAACATCGACAGGACACAAACGAACGTAGAAATTATTTTGAAAAAATTTGATGACAAATTCAGTCCACACACCAACTTAACAGTTGAAAGATATAACTTCTTCACGAGACTACAGAAGCAAGACGAAACTTTGGAAGAATACCTCACAGTTCTCACTAACCTATCGACCGCATGTGAATTTGCAGCACTAAAAGATTCTCTTATAAAGGATATGCTTGTCATTGGTATACAAAATACACATATAAAGGAAAGACTTCTTCAAGAAGAAAAATTGACAATTGAAAATGCCATGAAAATTGCAAAAAGTCTCGAACTGTCTCAAGAAAGGTCAACAAAACTCATGTGCAAAACTGAAAACAAAGAAACAGTGCAAGCAATCAAGTCAAGTAACAGAAGCCGTTCACAGACCAGGTACAACAAAAATAATCATCACTACAGGAATAGATCATCATCGTCAAGCAGAAATAACTTCAAACAAAGACTAAAAACACCAGACAATAATGTATGCAGGAGGTGTGGTCAAGTACACAGATACAAATGTCCAGCAGAAGGCAAGACTTGCAACAATTGTAAGAAGAAAAACCACTTTGCAAAATTTTGTTTCTTCAAAAATTCAGGAAACAATAATAATTCTGGTAATAATAATCATAGAGTAAGTACAATTCAGTTATTATCACATCCACAAGAAAATCAATTTGTCATACGTTCCATTAATAAAAATTTTAACAGTACAGGAGACTGGCAAATTAATGTTTATTTTCAAAATTTCAAAGTCAAATGTCAAATAGATACAGGAGCTGACACAAATGTCATATCAAAGCATACTCTTGAAAGAATTAGGTCTAATACTCAGGAAAATATTAATTTAATAAGAACAAATAATAAAATATATACTTTTTCAGGAGAAGTAGTGCCAAATTTAGGTACTTGCATCTTAAATTGCTCATTTGAAAATGGAGTTTCAGCAAGATTACACTTTACTGTGGTAGATTGTGAATGCATTCCAATAATTGGGTGGAAAACATGTGAAAAACTTGGTATTGTAAAAAGAATATTCAAGATTGAAGACAGACATAGCAACAGGTCAGTACAAAATATTGTGTCAAAGTACGCTAGTACATTTGAAGGTTTAGGTTGTTTACCTTACAAGGCTCATTTAGACATTGATCTCAGTGTTAAACCAAAAGTTTGTCCGGTACGTAGAATTCCCTATTCTTTAGAAAATCGCCTGAAGGATGAACTAAAGAGTATGGAACAACAAAAAGTCATTGAAAAGGTTGAAAAGCCAACAAAATGGGTAAATTCTATAGTCCTAGTAGAAAAACCTAATGGTAAGTTGAGGATTTGCCTGGATCCAAGAAACTTAAATGAAGCTATAAAGAGACCCTACTATCCATATCCTACATTTGATGACCTTAGATCTAAAGTAGCCGGAGCTTCTATTTTTTCAAAACTGGATGCTAGTTCAGGATATTGGACTATTTGTTTAGATTCAGAAAGTAGTGACTTATGCACTTTTAATACACCCTACGGTAGATATAAATTCCTTAGATTACCGTATGGCATAAATTCCAGTGGAGAAATATTCCACAGAACCATGAATCAATTGTTTGGAGACTTACCAGGAATAATAATATTTGTCGATGACATTCTTGTCTATGGGTCGAATGAAAAAGAGCACAACGAAAGGCTTGAATTACTGTTCAAACGTGCATCTGAAGTAAATTTAAAATTTAATAAGTCTAAATGTCAATTTGGTATGGAGGAAATACGCTATGTTGGTCATATTTTTAACAAAAATGGAGTGTCACCCGACCAATCTAAAGTCGAAGCAATTTCTAATATGTCTAGTCCAACAAATGTTAAAGAACTCCAAAGATTTCTAGGAATGATTAATTATTTAGGTTCCTACATTCATAACTTAGCTGAAGAAACCACTATTTTGAGAGACTTGCTAAAAAAGCAAAATACTTGGCAATGGTTAGATCAACATGAACAACAATTTAAAAAATTAAAATCATTAATATGTCAGTCACCCATTCTTGTTCATTATGACATCAAGAAACCTATTAGATTGTCTGTTGATTCATCAAAAAATGCAGTAGGCGCTGTAATATTACATGGTAAAAATCCTATAGCATATGCCTCAAAATCACTAAATAAAAGTCAAATAAACTATGCACAAATAGAAAAAGAGCTTTATGCCATTGTATTTGGTTGCAATAAGTTTCACCAATACATATACGGTAAACCTGTTCAAGTCGAAACAGATCATAAACCTTTGGTCACTTTATTCAAAAAACCTTTGTCAGAAGTCCCTACAAGATTACAACGTATGATGATAGCCTTACAAGCTTATCACTTAATTGTTTCTTATACTAAAGGAACAGAAATGTACATTTCAGATACTTTGTCACGTGCTCCCATCAAGGACACTAACCAAAATCAAGAATTAGTTAGCCTGGACGATTTAGACAACGAAGTCGAAATTCATATTAACTTATTAACTTCTAACTTAGCTATCACAAAAGAAAAACTGGATAAGATTTTACATCACACAAATCATGATTTAATATCACAAAAACTTAAAGAATATTATAAAATAGGATGGCCTAAATGCAAAGAACATTGTGACAATTTAGTATCACCTTATTGGAATATTAAGGAAGAAATTCATATGATTAATAATTTACTTTTCAAAAACAACTCTGTCATAATACCTAAGTCTATGAGGTCTGAAATTTTGAATATCCTTCATGAAGGTCATTTAGGTATAGAAAAAACAAAAAGTTTAGCTAGAGGAGTAGTTTATTGGCCTAACATCAACCAGGACATAGAAAATAAAGTAAGACAATGTGAAACTTGCAGTATTTATTCTTCAAATAAAACTAAAGAGTCAATGTTATCTCATGAACAACCACTATTTCCTTGGCAAAAACTAGCCACTGATTTGTTTGAATATAAAGGCAAAAAATATTTACTTGTTGTAGATTTTTATTCCAATTACATAGAAATAGCAAATTTAAACAAAGACAGTAGAACTTTGAATGTCATAACACACTTAAAATCTATTTTTGCTAGACATGGTATCCCATTACAACTTCTAAGTGATGGAGGTCCCCCTTACAACTCGTTGGAATTTAAAAAATTTCTTCTTGATTGGAATGTTGAACATATTGTGTCAAGTCCACATTTATCTAGGTCAAACGGACTCGCTGAAGTTTCTGTAAAAATTGTGAAAAACATATTAAGAAAATGTGATGAATCAGGGTCTGATCCCTTCATAGGATTACTTCATTATAGAAATAGTCCTAGAGGAAATATTGCTTCACCTGCTCAGTTATTAATGTCAAGAAATTTAAGAACTAAATTACCTAATATAGTAAGTAATTTAAGACCTAAAATTGTAAAATTTTCAGAACACAAAGTAAAGAAACATAGTAATTTAAATAAAACAAAATTATATTATAACAAAAATTGTAAAACATATCCAGCATTTTATAATAACCAACAAATTTACTTTAAGAAAAATCCAAAAGATATCATATGGACTAAAGGTACTATTGTTTCAAAGACAGACTTTCCTAGATCATTTATTGTTAAAGATTGTTATGGTACAAATTACAGAAGAAATAGTCAACATATTCGGATAGATTATAAATCAGGCAATAATAAGTCAAATAATAAAAAAGTCAAATTCAAGGACACTAGACAGACTATGAATCAAAATAATTTTCCAATTCCAAATAAAACAGACAAGTCGAAGTCAGAAACATTTCTTCAAAAGTCCAAAATAAAAGAAAAAGAGGAAGATAATTGTATATTTATTTTCACTCATTCAGAGTCAAATCCTTTGTCAAAGTCTATTACCAAAGAAAATAATGATTCTGATTCCTTCTTGTCAGTAGAGTCAGATCATTCTTCTCAGTCAGTTACGGAGGCAAGATCTCCAGTATTTGTAAATGTCGAAGAAATAGCATCACCTGATAGTCTACATGAATATAATGAATATGATGACCAGGTTTTATTGGATACAAATGAATCATCATGTAATTCTCAAAGTCCTATTACTAGTCCTATGCTTGAAAACTTACCTCATACCTCTGTTAATTTAGAAAAGAAAGATTGTAAACAAGCTAAAAAAGAAATGTCGCAAGCTGAGTATAGTTCGAGAGGTAGATTGATAAAAAAGAGACAGAAATTAGATTTATAAATTTGAAATTGTGTATTAATATTGTATAATGTTAAAATATATTGTATTATTATAATTTTATTTATCTTAGCTTTATTCATCAGTTTAAGGTTATTGATAAGTGTCAAATTGTCAATGTCATAATTTTATAAATGTCAATGTCATAATAATTTTATAAATGTCACATCAAACCTTTTAAAAGAAAAAAGGGCATGTTGTATATTTAGTCTATGGCACATTAGTTTTAAGAATAAAAAATGTATTGTCTATGGTCTTCCTTGATCACCTAAGCTACGATGTAACGGACGCCATCGGGTAAAGCTCTCAATAAATTATAATCCGAATTCATCTCAAGAAGTTGTCTTATTACAAGAACCCAGCCAGCCCCAAGCACAACAACAAAAAGTTAATTCACAAAAGTGAAAAAGGATACGCATTTGGAGTTATTTGTATGATAACTAAGAAATTAAATCAGATAATTAGTATTGGAATAGCCAAAATAAATGAATTGAATGTGTACTTTTCATCGACATGAAAACATTTTGAAAAATAGCAAAAAGAAATAACTTGTATCTTTTTTCACATAGTTACTAGACGTGCCATAAGGCGCATGTTGACTTACGTGAACCTTTTGTGTAAGTTATATCTGTTTTTAAACCAAAATATAACCAAAAAATATGTAGTTTTGTGGTGTTTATTTTTTTATTAAAGTAAAGAAAAGTATTTTAAGAAGTACCTATGATAGTTATTTTTAAATCATAAAAACAATTAAAAAACAAATGAAAAGTACAAATCAAGTCCCACAGAACCTTGAAAGCGATTCAAATCTTATTCGATATCAAGAAATGTCTATAGCACAGTTTTTTGAAAAGTCAGGAAATTTTTTTGACAAATCAAGTGCAATTAAAACCTGGGAAAGTGATCCAGAAAACCTTATTTTAATTTCATTCTACCGATAATAAACTCCAGTTTTAAAATAAATCCTTCCTACTTTATTTAATATTATAAAGGCGAAAGTTTGTAAGTATGGATGTATGGATGTATGGATGTATGGATGTATGGATGTTTGTTACTCTTTCATGCAAAAACCACTGAACGGATTTGGCTAAAATTTGGTATACAGATAGTTTATAACCTGGATTAACACATAGGATAGTTTTTATCCCGATTTTATGTTCCCGTGGGATAATTTTCGAGTTGCAGCGGGTGAAACCGCTGGCAACAGCTAGTATATCATGTAATGTGGACCATTTGGAATTGGTTCAAAAAACCGGTTTTAAACGCCCAAATGGTCGGTTCAACGTTGCGCGGGCAGTTAGTAAAAAAGTATTAAAGAAGTTAATTAAGTATTATGACGCAGTTTTTTTACTCAGGAAAACAACTCAAAAATAAAAAAATAATCGAATAAATCAAGTCTAACAGAAACCTTAAAAATGATCCAGAAAACCTTATTCGATGTCGTTGTCGAAGAAGAAGATGTTGATCTTTTATATTATCATCGTCAATGAGAAGGTTGTTATAAAAAGATCGAACACTGGGGTTTATTAGCGGAAGAAGAGAAATCAAATTTCTCTTTTTCTCATTTGAATTAGCTAGGCCCATCGTATGACCTAGGAATACATTACCGTTTCAAACAGAGGGAGTGGTGATTTTCCTCTTTCTCTCTGCAAATTAACAATGTTCCATTCTTCCTCATCACACAACTTACAATGAAATTCTCCTTTTTTATATTTCTTTTGTCTTTAACTCGTCTGTCGTAGACTTCTAAGCTCCAGTAATAATTAAAAATCATATATCTTAATTCTTCAGAAATTCTTTTGGCACGTTTTATTCTACAAGGTCCTAGTCTTTTAACTTTAAATTTCTCTTCTTTTTTCTAGTTTCTGTATCTCTTCTTTCCTTGTTACTTTTCCTAGGATTACGTTTCCGGCCTTGTTTAGTACCTTTTTATATCCCAAAATGACTTATTATTGCTCGTATCTGAATCTGACTGTGGAATAATGACATTACTATTTCGCCTTTTACGTTTTTGTAAAAGTGAACAATCTGAGTTACTTGTGTCAGATTATTTGGAATGAAATCGTCACTACTTTCTGTGGGATAATGCAAATTGGGTTATGATAGCGTATCAGTGAACATAGAAATAATATCAAGATATAAGACAAAAGTTTCATCAGAATCAGTGAATGATCGACATCATTATCAGGCTCTGCGAAAAGGTTTTTGAAACTTCCAGGTATTGGAGAAAATATTTAAGAGTTTCTCTGCACTGGTGAGTTATTTTTTAAACATTCAAGCCTTGGAGAATAACTGTTTGAACATCCTGATCTTGGAGAATGATCCCTAGAATGTGTAGCCTTTGGAGAATAGTTTCGGAAGATATAAGCGCAGGTATAGATTCGTCATCAATCCAATCTACTTCATCCATAATTGCCATATCTTTGGAAACAAGACCCATCAAACAATTAATGCGACCACGACCAGCCATTCTAAAACAATAGATATATTTTATTGGCCTGTTGGTCTAGTGGTAAGTGACCCCGACTGCTTTGCGGAGGTCGTGAATTGGATTCAAACTCAGGACAAATGTTTGTGTGATGAGCGCGATCATTTGTTCTGTGTTTGGGTGTAATTTATCTATAATATGTATGTATTTAGAAATATAATATCTGGTTGACCGAGCTTCGCTCGGTTTTTAAAATGTCTATATTTTGGGAACCGAGCTTTTCTCGAACCTGGGACCTTGATAAATCGATTCCTTGAGCCGAAAAACCCCTAATCTGTAACTTTCATGAAAATCCTTGGAGCCGTTTCCGAGATCCTGATTATATATAAATAAATATACAAGAATTACTCGTTTAAAGATATTAGATAAGTATGTTTATCAGTTGTCTAGTACCCATAACACAAGCTCTGCTTAGCTTGGGACTAGATGGCGTTGTGTGATAGTTGTGGAATATTATTATATATTATATTATTTATTAAAACATTACATCAGGGAATCGCGATATGAAAGTTAAGTAGGTAAGTCGAAATAGAAGTATAAAATATGCTAATTTGACAATTTTATGTATCTATATAATTATACTATAAAGTGTAGTTAAATATATAATATGTGAGGTTGATATCTGTTGGTTGTTTACTATAACCACTGTTATTGTAGTGTTTTTGTGTGAAGAATTAACTAACATACGTACAGAAACACAAAAAAAAACAATGTCTCCTCTTCATAATAAGTTACGCAATGGAGTTTTAAAATAAAAACTCGGTGTAATTGGGTACATTTAGACAAAAATCTAAATAACAATACGTACACTCAAAAATAATTTACTAAAATATGTGAAAAAGGGTACAACTTACCAGCGCAATTACTGATTTTCTGCAGTGCGTCGACACAAGTTCCCTTCAATAGAGTGCTTGGACGACCGAAAGAGTGCGGGCGCTACGCACTTTCCACCCACCAGCACCGTAACCCGTATCGGCCAGTTGTATCTTTTCTCACGAAAAATAGCAGCGAAATATTGGTATTATTTTAGTTATGTCAAATTGCATTTTTTTATATAAATATTTCATACGTGAAAACTGATACCAAAAAACTTATTCTGGATTTTTGGCTTTTATTTTGGTGAAAACGGATTTATGTCAAGTGATATCGTTACTCACTAAACAATTTTTAAGGAATTAATGTACTTGTGCCGCTATTCACTAAACAAATTGAAGCTCTGACAATACATGTTTATTTAGATCAAAAGACACAAAATAAAAATAAACATAGTTTTGTGTAAAGAAATTAAAGTGCACTTATACCCCGCTTTTGTAATATTTTTAGTGTTAGTTAACCCCCTTTGCACATTGCTAACTTCCTTATTTTTAAAGATAGGCAAGATCTGTTTTCACGAATGGATAGATCATTTTTTTCTGAACACTTTGGTGTACTTAACTCATTTTCGACAAAATCGGACTTATACCCTTTTTCACTAGAGGCACAGATTTATTTTCGGAAACTTCTGCATTTAGCTTTTAAACTGTTTTACTGAGAGCGACATTTTTGAGGCTTAAATTCTTCTTTATTTTCTCAACAATCAGATGTCACGATATTATTCTCTCCATTAACTTATCTATCATTTGCTTCTAGTTTTTGCTTTGAAACATTTGGAGGTTTTGTGTTAGTGCGTTATACACTACAGACATCCGTTCACTCCACGTATTTGTTGCGATAACACCGCCGTTGTTTCCTAACAATTAACAATAGTGTAAGTTTGTATTTATTCAGTTTTTTGTACAATAAAGTCTATTTTATTCAAAAGCTACGTATCCTTCCGTGAGTCGTTTCGGTCAAATCGGTTTTATTTATTAATTTTTGTGTGAGGATGTGGACACACTCTGGAGTCAAAGCTAAACAAGCCGCCTCTGAGATTATCACACGCCTCTAAGTCTAGCTTTCCTCACGATATTTTCCGTCACCGGTGTCAGTAAAGTCCAATATTGACTTAGAAAGTATTATAATAATACATAATTATATGAATTGGAAAAGACACGTTGGTACTTGCTCCTTTTCTTGCAACCATCAGGCACAGGCAAGGTGCATACCTCCATGATATCTTATCTTCAAACCGGTAAAAGAAACATCGTAAACAATGGCCTGGTTAAGACTAATTAATATGGGTTCGGTTGTTCCAAGCAACACGCTCCAGTGGAAGAGATCCTAGATTAGCCAAAAACAAAAGAATATCAGTGTAAAAGATAGTTTACTTACGAGCATCAGTAGCATGGAGAGCAGCAGCGCGACACACGAGCGGCGCCACATGATGAGACGAGTGCAGGAGTTGAATGTGACGTGGAGCAGCGCTGTGCACAGAGCTCGGAGGACGGCGAGCGGCGCACGAGTGCGGAGCAGTGGCTGCTGCCCCAAATATACCGCGCGCGCATTACCATCTGAATGCAACCACATTTGAGATGGTAATGGGAGCACATTAAGCAAAAATAACGTAGTATGCCAAAATACCTAAAACATTTTGTTTCTTGTTTTTGCCTTCAGGGTCAAAGTGGAAGATAAAAATGGAAACATTAAAGCTATATATTGTCAAACAGACAGGCAAAGCGAATGTGTTCCGAAGCGTTTTTTAACCGACTTCAAAAAAAGGAGGAGGTTCTCAATTCGTCGGAATCTTTTTTTTTTTTTTTTTTTTTTTTATGTATGTTCCCCGATTTCTCGAAGACGCCTGGACCGATTTGGAATTTTTTTCTTTTGTTTGAAAGGGTATACTTTCCAATTGGTCCCATGATCACCAGGTCAGGATCTGAAGATGGGATCTTAGGGAAATCGAGGGCAACCTTCAAATTTTATAGGCACATAGTACCATTTTCATATATTTTCTAAAGCTGTTCAAGTATTTGCATCTGATAATCATCATCTCAGTTGGATGACCTGATGATGGAAGGTACAACTCCTTAACAGTAAGGAGTAGGCATCGATTGATTTACTTTGTGTTCGCATATCTCCGGAACTACAAGTCCGATTTAAGTAATTCTTTTTTTGTTGTACTAGGTATCATTTAACTAAGAGAATACTGCAAATTTCATCAAAATCGGTTCAGTAATTTTTGAGATATGGAATTTTATTAGCTTAATGTGTACATGAGTGATGTAAGTAGTGGTGCCAAGGATTACAAAATTCTAGTGCACATGTAAGAGAATAATGTTCTTGACAAGAATTCGGGTTGAATATTTGAACTAAAAAGAAGTGGCTAAAAACACAACGAAAAGAAAAAAAACAAAGGCACCGACTTCCGAAAGAAAAGTTATTTTGTAGATTATTTTACACTTTTTTGTGGTTGTTTTTGAAGGCGGTTACATTTTTTTTGAAAAAGTTTTTAGGGTAAAATCGTTAGAGTTGGCCATAGTTTTTTAAAAGGTGTGCTGAAATAAGAATAAATACTTTACCTTGTTAGTTTTGGCATATTTTCATAATTTTAACATTAATTTTATACATTATTGGCATACTTATCGTTTTAATTAAAGAGATCATGTTCAAAAATACGTTTAAAAATAAAACTCGTTTGGTCATCTCTCCCAGGGTGCCCGTGTAAGATGGCCATATGAGTGAGGTAGTGATGACCAGTACTATGTCTACATACCTTGTTACTAATTTGCTTTATTTTTTTGAACCACATGTTTTTTTATGATTGTACCTATGGCGATACGTACTCAGCATGCACTTATCGTCACACATTGTACAATTTTCATGAACCCAAAGATTGGACAAGATACATTGAATCCAATCTTCGGTGCAAAACGTCATGTAGAAGTTTTTTTATCAAATTTAGAAAAATCGTGCAACAATGTTCCTAAATCGGCTTGTCTAGATCAAAAAATCGTGATATTGTTATTATTGGTCATTGGCATGTTTCCCCAACTTTGCATGGCCATCTCTCCTTATCTTATGGGAAAGAAGGCCACACCCATAAAGAAAGTAAGTGTATGTAATACGGCAAGAAATTGGAGGTTATAATGTAGCTGCGCTCATGAAGTTATTAGAAAATGTAAAAGAAATCCTTACTATTATAAAATTACATCGTAATTTTGTAAAATATGCACACATAAAGAAATATTACGGTTAGTTTGAAAACATTATGTTGGATTTTACTCTCTTTTATCTTTTTTTCTCAATACTTTTAACTTACACTTGTACTTGTGCACGATGTGAAGCGGACCTGGCATTTACAGCGATATCCAGCGAGTTGTTGCCGAAATATTTCGATTGGCAATCTCTCCCGTACGGCCAACTCTAACGATTTTACCCTATATTTGTCATGTATGGAATTGTTTGAATCCAGTCACATAGAAAAGCGAAAGTGATCCGATAGTCTATGTGACGGGCTTCAAGCAATTGCAAGCATGCTGTCGATTGATCGATAGTGATGACATCTTGGCGTTATGATTCGTGTCGCATGACAGAATCTATTTTTCGCCAGGTGTGATCGTTAGGTGCACAGAGGTCACTTTGTCTGCACGTTTTGGGTCACTTCTCCACACCTACACCGCATCTGCTACCGTGCTACTACGAAATTGTGCCGAACACCTTTTCACTTTATTTCGGTAATCATCTCGTTGAAACAACTTGACTACATTATACGATATGATTTAAGTAAGAAATGCAAAAAGTTACAATAACAACATTTATTTAACAACAAAGTCTTTCAGGAGATAATTTATATAATAAATAACAACAATAGCCTAGTTTACTTCCAAGATGTCGGTAATGCGTGTGTCCGGAGTCCAGTGGGGCGCGCGTAGCCGTGAGAGCAGCGTTATCACCCTGTCACAGAACAAAATAGGTTAGCAGCAAGTTTTTGACAAAGTACATAGGTAATATAATTATGTTGAAAGTATGACCACTTTTTGATTTCCATTTCCAAAACGACTACGACTTCCGTTTCACCTTCGATTTCGACTTCGACTTGATATGAAATGTTTTAAGTGTTCCTCGACCTCTTTTCGTTTCCGTGTTATCATCATCAGCCTATAATGTTCCCACTGCTGGGACACAGGCCTCCTCTCTGTGAGAGGGAGTGGGCCATAATCCATCACGCGGGCCCAGTGCGGATTGGTGGATGTCACATGTCTTCAAATTTTTGGTTCTAGGACATACCGGTTTCCTCACGATGTTTTCCTTCACCGTTTTGAGAGCAGTGGTGATGAAATAAATTACACAAAGTAATGCGCCTGGCGGGGTTCGAACCCACACTACACACTACAACTCGTAAGTCGGGACCGATACCACTGGGCCACCACTGCTCTTACTGCTCTGCTCTTTTCGTGTAACTATATGTATTTGGGTACTGACCGGTGCCGTTGGCGGCGATGGCGATGAAGTCGGCGAGTGTCTCCAGCTTGTTGACCTTGTCCTGGATGTGTTCCAGCAGCAGCGTCGACACTATGTCAGTGCCGTTCCTGGAACACGCAACTCATCGTCACGACAAGTTTGGGAGATCAAGGTACAGACGTGACATGTGGTGGTACTCACGAGGCGAGGAGAGAAAGCAGGCCGAGCAGCGGCGCCGCGTCCGCACCGCCATCCCACTGGGAACAAGCAACTCGTCATAATCGATCACAATAGGTACTTATATCGTCTTCGTGTTAGTGATGAAAGCGCTCCTCCAGCAGAAGAAGCGAACACTTGGTGAGAGGACTCACAAGCAGTAGCAGCAGCACGGGCAGCAGCAGGGCGACACACGAGCAGCGCCACATGGTGTGATGTAGTAACAGGTGCAGTAGCAGACAGTGCACTGGAGCGCAGCAGGCGGGGAGTGGCGAGTGAGGGCGACGCGACGAGTATATACTGCGCGCGCATTACCATCTGAAAGAGATGCGTGCGCTCCCGCACCACGCGCCCGACACGGTGCACCACATCATGTGCAGCCACAATATCCAACATCAGCAGAATAACACTTATTTAATAAACTTTCTATTTAGAAGAGAGAACTTGCTAAATTGGAAAGTAGTTAAAGCTTACATTAATGATACTCGCAATCTTTCAAACTGAAAAAGGGTAAGCGGGAAAATTCACAATATTTACTTCCTAGTTGCAACAAATTCACACATCCATCGACATGGCGGTCTAAGAGCTGAAGCAATATGCACTATGTGCCTATGTTCAGCAGTGGACGTCTTCCGGCTGATGATGATGACGTATTATAGATGATAGATGATGACACGTGCGTAAATGAAACAGATAATGATTGTTTGGAGAGTTTTTAATATTTTTCTGTTTGAAAAAACTGTGAATAAAAATTGTAACCTTCGTTGAAAAATAATAATTGAAACGTCTTCGTGATGATGTGTCACTGGCAGGTGTGTATGTCGTGAGCCAGCGCTTGTGGAGTGGATCTTCTGCGGCTGCTTGAGACGTCGCTGCTGTGTGACGATGGCTCACAATGGTCGGTCACGGTGCGGCGGCTCAATGTCACACGTCCAGCGCTTGTGGGCGAAGGCTGCTCTGTGAACTAGATCATACGCGGAATGTTCCCATTCCGTGATCCTCTTATACAGGTTGTGTGAGAATTTCTATCTCCTTAATGATCGGTGTTATAAACAAGTTTTCACTCGATACTGTATGGTAGTCTTCATCTTGTAGCGTGCATTAAGTGTTTCAACCAAAGACATTAAACTATATTGGTTTCAACTAAGAATTTGACCACCTTGGCTCCATATCGTCAGCTTGGCTAGTTTCTACCTACAAGATTATCTTATGTTTAGGTAATCACAAGTTACTGTTTTTTAGGGTTCCGTACGTCCAAATGAAAAAACCCCTAAAAGATGAGTCGAGTGTCCGTCTGTTAGCCCTTCACAGTAAATCATTGAATTTACTGGACTCATTAAGTTGAGGTGCACTGGCACAGTATATTAATTTCTATGGCCCAAACAAAGGAAGTGATGTTTTATTTATTATAAAAAAAATATAGTTTCCAAGTAATTAAAAAAAAAAAGATCAATCCCCCAAACCTTATCTCCTATATTTCTGGAAAAGTAATATTATTTAGATAAGTAACAGTTCTTTGCCAATATTTTTTGTTAGGTAACCATACCTTCCAAGTGCCAGATGAAGATCATTGACGTTCCTATCCTAATTGAAACAAGTGAGTAGCAAGGCGACGAGTGTCGGTATCATCGGCATCGAGATTCGGGAGCGGCTGATCCCTTCTTTGTGCGTCGCGTGGCTTGTCGCGCGGGGTGCGGGGCGCGGGGTGTGCACTCTGCGCCGAGGAGGGAGAGGAACGGCAGAGGGTCGCGCCTCGGGAGGGGGTAGGTACCAGTTTGCTCGCGGCGCCCTGCGAAAGAGGACGTCTCGCGTATGTGTGTTAGTGTCGATAGGCTCCGCGTCCCGATATCGGTGAGTGTTACACGGCCACAACAAGTGCTTCAGTGAACCAAACACATCTCTGGAGAAACTCATCACTCAAGTTTCTGGCGGTTCTGCGTTTGTTTGTTCCACATCGAATACTTTTCTGTTAATCTTATCGTTTATGTTTTGAAAACATTATTTCGTCAATGTTCACATTTAAATTTATGAAAACATCTATTAAAATATCCTTTGAAATAAACCTGGTCTATCTCTATGTATGGTCATTAGGTATGTAGGTAGAGGTAAGTAGGTACGTAGGTACTGTCCTTGAATATTGCTTGAGTGTTGATGATTATCAATGTGGAGTAAGTGAACTCAGGGAACAGTTAGTAGGTACCTACTTAGATTTACCTTCCGAACTGGCCACAATGCGACATCTTTTAAAGTTAACAATAACAGTCATAACAAAATATGAATTGAATAAAAGCATGTCAATATCAAACGCACAACATAAAGATACTTTCTTATTTTTACTAAAAGTAACTTAAATGTTTGTTAAGTCGAGCTGACTCCCCCTGTAGGTGGAGACAGCAGCGAGCGTCACACACAGTGTTCAATATCGTGTGTGTGCGACAGACGACAGACACGAAGGTGCACAATGTGACACACTACTTGTACCTACCCTCATTGTTGATGTTTATTGTTTCATAACAATTATTTTGTTGTGATTTGTGCCAGCTCCGTGACATAAGCGCTCACCACAGTTATTTGATTGTATTTATTTCCATAAGAAAAGAACTCTTATGCACTTTTTAGGGATTCGTACCCAAAATAGTAATGATACAGAACCCTTCGTGCGCGAGTCCTACTCGCACTCGTACGGTTTTTGTAGCGAAAAAGTTTTTACCTATTTATTTCAACTATTTTTATTTACGATAACAAGGATATTGAAAATAAAACTTACTTATTATTCATACACTCTCAGATCAAAGAAAAAGACAGATAGAGCGCTCAGAACAAGCGAGTGTGTCCACCAAAGCTTCTCGCGCTCGCCCCAGCGGTGGCGCTATCAGTTTGCGCGATTGTAACGACAACTAACTCTGACATTTGATTCCGAATTTGTAATTGGTACTACGTTTATGATTATGAAAGTTTGCTGATTGTTAACTAACAAACTGTCAAGAGCAAGATATGAACGTCAATAATAAAATAATAAAAAAAAAACTTTTTCGAAAAAAAATGTAACCGCCTTCAAAAAGAGCCACAAAAAAAGGATAAAATAATCCTCAAAACTTTTCTTTCGGAAGTCGGTGACTTTTTTTTATTAATTTCATTGTTTTTTTTGCCACCAACCTCCGAAAGAAAAGTTTTGAAGGTTATTTTATCCTTTTTTTTGTGGTTCTTTTTGAAGGCGGTTACATTTTTTTTCGAAAAAGTTTTTATTTTACTCTTTTTAGTTTAAATATTCAACCACAATTTTTGTCAAATACGAGTAGGTACCTCATTTTCTTACATGAGCACTAGAATTTTGTAATCCGTAACACCGGTAATAACATCGTTAAAATCTCTTACATTCATTCCCTATCTCGAAAACTACTGAACCGATTTTGATGAAACTTGCAGTATTCCCTAAGTTGAACGATACCTAGTACAACAAAAAAAGAATTATTTAAATCGGATTTGTAGTTCCGGAGATATGCGAACACAAACATAATTTACTAAATCAGTCGATGCCAAGTCCTTACTAGAGGAGTTGTACCTTCCATCATCAGCTCAGCTACATGAGATGATGATTACCATACGCAAATACTTAAATTACTTCTTAAAATTTGCGAAAAACGATGTGTGGGCCTATAAAATTTGAGGATCCTCGATTTCTCCAGGATCCAATCATCAGATCCTGACATGGTGACAATGGGACCACTCCTGAAGTATCTCCTTTCGAACAAAATAATAATTTTGAAAATCGGTCCACAATTGGCGGAGTAATCGCGTAACAAACACACAAAAAAAAGAAAGAAAAAGGAAACATACCGTCGAATTGATAACCTCCTTCTTTTTGAAATCGGTTAATAATAATAAGCTTCAATGAGAAATACTTTAGAACTTAGCAAGGGAACAAAGAGGTTTGTCCTTTAACACGCAGAACACAATGTTACGTGGCGTACAGTTTGTGAATATCAGGTTTAAATTATATTTTGTTAAACGTTTACGATAATGTATAGCTCAGATGCAAATAAACTTGTGCTCATGATTTAGAGTATATAATTAACAAGTAGTAGAGCCAGAGGGTACCACTTCGATGCTGCCTCCCCCGAGTGGTCGGCGGCTGAAATAACTCCTCGTTTATTGCTCTCTATACATTTACGAACAAGTTTACGATAAGTAGGAGTTTTGTGTTAGCGGCGCAACTTGTAGCAGCACATTAGTCAGGAGCCCGGCGGCTGCAGCGGAAACGAAACGAATATGAAAACTGAAAGTAAAAGTTGCTGCGAAACAATAAAATTGTGTAAAGTACAACGATAAATTCCTACCCATTTGTCGGCTCGCGCCTTCCAGCTTGTCGCAACTTGTTATTGCTAGAATTTTTCTTGAGGGCTGTCGTTAACATTTATCAAGAGGGAGCGACCCCCCCCCCCCCCCGCCCTGTTCTGCATCCCGTTGATACCACGACAGAGAACTAAGAAACTAATCGAGAAGGGTGCATAACATTGAGGCAGGCAGTGACGACTTTTTAATAAGAAACCGATGCGTGCTATCATCGCGTTAATACCAACCTATGCATCATCAGGTCGCTTCGCACACTTCCTCTAGCCCCCGTAACCCACTACGAACCTAACCAGTCCGTGTTGGGGCACCCAAAGGAGGGCTCGATACACGCATTAATCATAATTATCTAGAGTTTTGTCTTCTTGGACCAAAATCTAGATAATTATGTTTAATTTAGATCTAGTCGCAAGTAGTGTCAGTAGCTGCGGAAAAAGCAGGATCTGTGACTCTTGGAGTCTCTACTAAGGAAACACACGCGGCACTATTATTTTACACCGCAGTCGGAACTATCAGCACCACAATAATGAATTTATTGCAATCTGAGGCAGTCCTACATATTTCGTTCCTATATATTTTGTGTGGAGCAGTGGTGGCCCAGTGGCATCGGTCCCGACTTACGCGTTGTAGGTCGTAGGTTCGAACCCCGCCGGGCGCATTACTTTGTGTAATTTATTTCATCACCACTGCTCTCAAAACGGTGAAGGACAACATCGTGAAGAAACCGGCATGTCCTAGAACCAAAAATTCGAAGACATGTGACATCCACCAATACGCACCGGGCCCGCGTGGTGGATTATGGCCCACTCCCTCTCACAGAGAGGAGGCCTGTGTCCCAGCAGTGGGAACATTATAGGCTGATGATGATGATGATATATTTTGTAACTATCGAACGATGGTAAACTGCAGACAAAGAGTGTGGATTACTACAATATATTGTAGTGTACGCACAGTTATTAGGAACTCGTACCTACTTAATCCAAGTCAGACCACAGTTACCGCAGCTTATTGATTAACAAACGATTGTTGGGTGGTAGTTGGTGATAATCAGTGATAACATAAACAAAATGTTGAAACGATGATGAAGACAACCCTAAAGTTTTTTAGATACTTTATGAAATTTTTAACAATTTAATTTAGGACTTATAAATTTTATGGAAATTGGTTTTATGTATTTTGTATAAATGTATTATTGAATGTTATATTTATGACCAACGAATTTAGGAAATTCCTAATACTATATAGTATTTAGGAATTTCAATGTTATGGCATGTGATATTATGTGAAATAAGTTCGGGTAAGTAATCATTCGGACAAAATGATGATTAGATCAAAAGAATTTATATCACATTAAATTATGGATAAAAAAGTTAGGTAACACAATAGAGAACCGTTCAACAGAGTGGGATGAGATGCGGCACTTTTTTGCGTCTTATCCTTGGCGGCAAGTGTGCTTCTCCTCCGGTGATCCCTCGTGCTGTGCTGACGGGGTTGCGGACGTGATTCGGCAGGGGATGGAGTATTTTATTCCATTCTCGGACATCCAGCTCGGTCACAAATCCCAGCCATGGTACAATGCAGAATGCGCGCTCGCTGAAGCCCTTAAAGAGTCTGCCTACCAAGCTTGGGTCAAACTTCGCGACCGGAAAGCTAAGGCACGTAGGGTTCGCGCGAGGAAGAGAGCCTTTAATTCTGCCGCCAAGTTCTGCAAGAGGGTTCTGCGTAGGGCTCGTTTCGACCATGTCGGGCGTATTGGGGCAAAACTAGTATCGCACCCCCCAGGTAGCAAACAGTTTTGGTCCCTGTCGAAAGCGGTCGAAACGAATTTCTGTCGCCCCACATTGCCTCCAATGCTAAAACCTGATGGGTCGCTGGCTCATTCTGCATATGAGAAAGCAAATTTATTTGCAACTCTCTTTGCAGGCAACTCACGTCTAGAAACTGGGTCCAAGCAACCACCGACTATACCTCGTTGTGACTCTTCGATGCCGGAGGTCACAGTTCATATTAAAGAGGTACGAAGAGTGTTGCGCAATCTAGACGTGAACAAGGCCAGCGGGCCGGACTGCATATCAGCAAGAGTGTTGAGGCAGTGTGCGCCTGAACTGTCTCCTGTGTTGACACGCCTGTACCGCCTCTCTCTTGAGAAAAAAATGGTGCCAAAATCCTGGAAGCTTGCGAATGTACAACCTGTGCCGAAAAAGGGCGACCGTGCTGACCCTGCTAATTACCGACCGATCGCCATTACCTCCATTCTCTGTAAGGTTATGGAAAGGGTACTGAACAATAAGCTGCTGACCTACCTTGAAGACAATGATCTCCTGAGTGACCGTCAATATGGCTTTCGTCGGAGACGGTCAACTGGTGATCTTCTTATGTATGTCACGCACTGTTGGGGCGAAGCCATCGAGAAACATGGTGAGGCACTTGCGGTTTCGCTTGATATCTCGAAGGCATTTGATAGGGTCTGGCACGCTGGTCTACTTAGCAAGCTTCCTGCTTATGGCATCCCAGGTGATTTTTGTAGCTGGATATCAGACTTCCTTAGTGAGCGGTCGATCCGAGTTGTCGTTGATGGCTGCTCCTCTGACCTCATGGCTATTGATGCCGGTGTCCCTCAGGGGTCTGTTCTCTCTGCAACTCTTTTCCTGCTGCACATCAATGACCTACTTCAATCTGGTATTGTTGGGTACGCAGATGACAGTACGGTTTCAGAGAGATACTTGTCCAGCGCAAAAACCACCGGGGGTGAAGTTTGTACCTTGAGAGAGGCCATGGTTGAGCGGACAAATTATGCCTTAAACCTTGTTTCCCAGTGGGGTGACGATAATTTGGTCTCTTTTAACGCCACCAAAACACAGGCTTGTCTTTTTACGGCTAAAAAGAGTCATTTGGACCTAACTCCTACTTTTCGGGGTGCATCTGTACCTGTGAATGACCGACTCGAGCTCCTGGGCATGGAGTTGACCTCTAGTCTCAATTTTGGCGCCACCATTGAGTTCAAAGCCCAACTTGCGGCCAAAAAGCTAGGCATCCTAAATAGAGTGAAGCGGTACTTCACGCCTGGACAGCTATTAACTCTTTACAAAGCACAAGTCCGATCCTGCATGGAGTACTGTAGCCACCTTTGGGATGGCTCAGCTAAATATCAACTTGCCGCCCTTGACTCAGTGGAACGCAGAGCTAAGAGGCTCGTTGGCGACATAAAATTGGTGAGTGCCAAGCTCCATAGCTTGACTCATCGCCGCAAAGTTGCCTGCCTGTCGGTTTTCTACAGATTGTACTTCGGAGAGTGTGCCCAGGAACTCCACGATCTCATTCCACCAACCCCTTTCTATCATCGAACATCTAGGCGCACGGCAAATTACCATCCTTACCTTATTGCTATACCGCCAATTCGCACTAAGCGTTTCCAGACGTCTTTTATAATGCGGACAGCGAAGGAGTGGAACTCTCTGCCTGCGTCTGTGTTTCCGAACGCATACAACCCTAATCTCTTCAAAGTTAGAGTGAACAGGCTTCTTCTGGGTAAGCTCGCTCCACCGTCGACCTTGTCTTAGTCATTCCTGACCTAGACTAAGGTCAAGAGCAAACCCATCACAAATAAAAAAAAAAAAAAAAAAAAACATATTGGACGACTCAACTACTGTTCAACTGACATAATTTTGATTGAACTAAAATTGATTGCACTAACGAACGATTCATCTAATGTTCTTTTAAGATATTGGTTGTTTAAACTACGCTTGAAATACCTAATGGACGACTCGCCTACATTGTTTTATTTCTAAAGCGGAGGAAGAGGGCTTTCGAAGTAAAGTCGACGCCTTTTTTAACCGACTTCAAAAAAAGGAGGAGGTTCTCAATTCGTCGGAATCTTTTTTTTTTTTTTTATGTATGGTCCCCGATTTCTCGAAGACGCCTGGACCGATTTCGAATTTTTTTCTTTTGTTTGAATGGGTATACTTTCCAATTGGTCCCATGATCACCAGATCAGGATCTGATGATGGGATCCTAGGGAAATTGAGGGCAACCTTCAAATTTTATAGGCACATAGTACCATTTTCATATATTTTCTAAAGCTGTTCAAGTATTTGCATCTGATAATCATCATCTCAGGTGGATGACCTGATGATGGAAGGTACAACTCCTTAACAGTAAGGAGTAGGCATCGATTGATTTACTTTGTGTTCGCATATCTCCGGAACTACAAGTCCGATTTAAGTAATTCTTTTTTTGTTGTACAAGGTATCATTTAACTAAGAGAATAATGCAAGTTTCATCAAAATCGGTTCAGTAATTTTTGAGATATGGAATTTTATTAGCTTAATGTGTACATGAGTGATGTAAGTAGTGGTGCGAAGGATTACAAAATTCTAGTGCACATGTAAGAGAATAATGTTCTTGACAAGAATTCGGGTTGAATATTTAAACTAAAAAGAGTAAAATAAAAACTTTTTCAAAAAAAAATGTAACCGCCTTCAAAAACAACCACAAAAAAGTGTAAAATAATGTACAAAATAACTTTTCTTTCGGAAGTCGGTGGCTAAAAAAACAATGAAAAGAAAAAAAACAAAGGCACCGACTTCCGAAAGAAAAGTTATTTTGTAGATTATTTTACACTTTTTTGTGGTTGTTTTTGAAGGCGGTTACATTTTTTTTTGAAAAAGTTTTTCTGTCTACAAGGTTTAAAGGAACCTAACCAAACCGAACCTCGGGGTGCCCCTGAAGTCGACCGTCTTCTTCTCGTTCAAAAGCACAAAGTTGTTCAGCTGGTATTTAGATAGGAGTGTATGTAACAGTGCCCCGTTGAGAATTTTTCTTTTTAAACTACCCAGAAGCAGGCCGTCGAAGTCTGTATGTTATCACACATACCGTAACAGGGATATGAATTGTAGCTAAATACACCGTAGTTGAATTAACCGTAGGTGTATTAAACGTAGATGAATTAAACTTAGGTGAGTTAACCGTAGGTGAAATAAACGTAGGTGAATTATCCATTAGGTAGGTACGTATTTCGTACATTAGTTATAACAAACTTATGTGAAACGACCATTAGTTATACCAACCGATAGGTCTTTTGACCGTAGTTATATCGGTAGTAGTTAAAATGAATGTAGTTATTTTGAAACGGAACCGTTAACTCAATAACGCTGATTATTTATTGGAGCTGCGAAACAACGCTATGTTATACAACGTGTAACGTTAATAGCACAAAACCTCTCGTGGGGTAGCTCAGCCCATGTTACTGAACAATGTTTGTTCTTAAACTTTTGGAAATAAAAATAAAAAAAAATGATTTTTCATACTGATGGGCTCGATCAATTTCTCATTATGTATGAAAAATATTTTTTTTTTTCAAAAGTTTTAGAACAAACATTGTTCAGTAACATGGGCTGAGTTACCCCACGAGAGGTTTTGCGCTATTAACGTTACACGTTGTTTACTTTGGTAAATAATGAGTTCCCGATAATCGCGGTGAAAACGATACGCGCTGGATGTGTGTTCATGAGCTAACTTGGTGGTAGTTGCGCATGTTCCTACTGAGAGCGGCGAGACAATCGGTTGACCAACTGAACTAACTGGTGAAGACTGTAGGTACACTGCACTGCACACTGCTCTTAACTCTTCCGAGCTGTTGTCGGCGCTGGTGAAAAGCCAGCGTAACATGCAACCAATGTGATGGTTCATCAAGATTAATCATCTTAGCAATCAATTACAAATCTCTTGCTGCTAAGTATGTAATCAATCAACTCCGCCAATCGCAGTCCACTGCTGGTCGTAGCCTCTCCCAGGCTGCGCCTCACCACCCTGTCCTCTGCCTTCCGCATCCAGCCACCTTGCTGTATCTATTACACAGTAATCGCTCGGAGCTGGCAGAAATAGTCAAAATATAAATTAATACCTTTTTGCAGTGCCCGACAGGGTTCTGTTACGGAGTGGGTCGGAAAATGGTTTTTAAAAAAACTATTTAATTTGCTAAAAGAAAGATATAATTAGAATTGATACACGTGTTATGAATTGTTATGCCCGACGGAAGTCCAATCCAAACTGAGTAAAAATAATTAGAATCGTTTATGAAAATAACTACGGTTTCCTATTGCATTGACGTCAATGCAATGGGAAACTCAGCATTTTTAATTTATATTTTAAACAATGCTTATTTCGATATAACAACCCCCCCGTTAAGATCGATCATCACATCTCAAAGTGATGAGAGATGTCAGGATTGATATATGCTAAATTGGATTTTCGTCGAACATTATAACAGATAAAAGAAACAAATGTTTATAGTAAAACTAAAACACCAAAATGACTATTGATAGAAAAGTTACTCTAAAATTATAATTATTAGCTACATTTTAACATTATTCAAGATACAAGGAAGTTGAGATTAGAGTTAACAATAAAAGTACTAAGACATTATTAATAGAGCAATTATTAAAATCTAGACAAGGATAACAATAATAATATGGAAAGAAAGAAAAACTATAACTTAAATAACTAACCATGTGCATTCGTTACAAATTAGTTATCGTGAGTTTTGCCAAACAGAATATTCCTTTTAATAGGACTTGGCGTCACCCGTGAGTCTTCTACAGACTCTGACTCATCCTTATTGATGGGTGTTACCGTATCACCATGAAATACAGTTTGAGAGGTGGGAACCGATTTATTTTTTGTATTTTGACATTGGTTAAATATTTGAATGCAACATGGGGTGTTAGTTGAACAAAATAACTTACGGCTCTTATATAAAACATATAACATAGTTAACATAGAGATGCACAGGCTTAAAGACAAATAGTGAGTGCTATAAGTTTGAAAATGAGATGGGTTTTCTATCTTATTAATTTCATCTTCAAAAGAGTTCAAGTGGATACTGGCTTGTAGCAAAGAATCGAGATTGTCTAAGTTATTTAATTTTGAATAAGGTAATCGCTGTAAAGTTTTATTCAACTTAGATCGTTCACAACAATCATCTTCTAAGATGTTGAAATTTGATATTATATTAGTTACATTTCCAATAACTGTTTCGCCAACAGCGGCGAATTGCAACGTCTTGTAAAAAGCCTTACAGTTCCTGGGCAAGGTCAAGATACCAGTACCAAACAAAATAACATCAGAGTTTATGTCTCCATCATTACAAGTTACATGACACTTGCCAGGTTCGGATTGTACAAAAATCCAGCGGTTTAAAGTTAAGTTATGAAATAGGTCAATCGAACCATGAATAAGTTTCGTTACACATATGTCAGGAAGTTTGCTAATCACGTCACTTAAGAGAATCGTTTCACACGTAGGGTTGGCAATCACTGAAAAAACATTAGTTAACACACACACATAACACTTATCACTTATTAACATTTGCACTTGTCTATGTCTGCTATAAGTGAATAAAACATGCGATCAGCTGTAATCGCTACATATGAGCTAGTTGGCTCGATAAGAATGTAGGTATCTGGTTTCGACATATCGTAGGGAACAGGTAGGGAAATGATCCGATACAGGTCATTATAATGAACTCTAAAGAATTTAATAAGGAACTTAATTCGGATTTAATTTCTAGTTTATTGCTACTATTCATAACTGTTTCTAATATTTTATGGATTGTTTCCATGTTCTTTAATATGTGGTTTTCGTTTTCGTTGACCTTAGACATCGTGTTGTTGAAATATGATCGATTTAAATAAATGGATGTTATCTTTCATTACGACACTAAAGTTATACTGTTACGTCACCGGCTGGTTTGATTTCGTCGTAGTGGTGACGTACGTGTTTACGATTAATGAGCAGTGTAACAGAATGTTTGCCATTTAGTTTTATTATTTTGTAAGGGCCTTTCCATACTGGAGATAGTGCCTTATTTTGTTTATGATGACAACGGACATATACCATATCTCCTGTTTTATAGGATAATGGCTTCGTGCGAGAATCGTAATAAGTTTTTGATTTCTCTTTTGAGGATTGAATATTTTGGAGAGCCTTCTGACGACTGTAGTATAGTCGGTGATTAAGGGCTCGGATGTAATCCGTATAGGTGTTTGTATCGAGAGTATCGATACTTGAAGGTAAGTAGGGTTTGAACCCGAAAAGCAATTCCAGGGGTGAGTAACCTGTAGTGCTGTGTATATTTGAATTATATGCTATCATAGCGCTAGGGACATAGAGGTCCCAAGTATGTTGGTTTTCACCTATATATGATCTAAGGTATTCTTTTAGAGTAGAATGACTGCGTTCAAGGCCACCACATGTCTGAGGGTGGTAAGGAGATGCGAACACATGTTTAATGCTAAACAACTTCTCAAGTTGTTTGAAGACATCTGAGCAGAAATTGGTGCCTTGATCAGATATTATTAGTTTAGGAATTCCCATATGGGATATGAATAGGACTAAAGATTTCGCTGTTTCTTCAGCGGAACAGGATTGCATAGGATAGGCCTGAGAAAATTTAGTCAAGTCATCCTGTAGAGTAAGCAAGAACTTATATTTGTGTTCATGTGTTTCAGGGAGTGGACCAACTAAATCGAGATAAAGTTTTTCGTTAGGCCGAGATGCCGTAGACGTGATAATCATAGGGGCCTTATTCGTTTGTCTTAGAGGTTTATTTATTTGGCAAGAGCGGCAATTTTTCACATAATCCTCGATGTCCTGCCGCATGTTTTTCCACCAGAATTGGGTTTTGATTCTATCGAACATGCGCGATATACCTGGGTGGCCAGCCAGAGGAGAATCGTGATTTTCTCTGAGAATACGTTTGACCTCGTCAGGGGTCGGGTATCGTATAGAATTACGGTAGATGTTGACTTTAATGTTAGTCTTGTGAAATAGAAATGATAAAATATTATAAAGTTTTGTGTAAGATAATTTCGTATAGGGGTCTGTAAAGTCTGATATCGCGAATTCTTTCTCTTCCATATACCAATACTTTATCATTTCTCTATAATCGCGAAGGAGGTTGAATATGTCTTTGTAACTCATTTCGTCATAGTGATTTATTTTTAGAAATAAATGAGTGAATAAGTGATTATCGTTAGATGTGGAGTAGTAGGTGTTGAACTCGCGCTCTACGTCGCAAATATTAGGTTCACTAGTGGAGGCGTCCATAATATCTTTGCAATATGGCACAGATTCGTCTAAGTCAATGGATGTTGGATAAGCAATAAGTTTACACTTTGCTTTCATTAATGATTCGTTGTGTTCTAGGATGACTGTATCGAATGACACATCAGGTTGTTTTATTATTTTAAGAAACTGCTCATAAGTTTCTGATATGGATGGTGAATTACGTGCGTCTTCTTCGTTGTTAGATGTCGGTGCCGGATTGCAGATAATTGAACCGGAGCCTTCCTCATCTTGTAATACATTTACAGGGAATCGAGATAAAGCGTCGGCGTTTGCGTTTAATTTACCCTTCTTGTACACGATTTCATAATCATACTCTTCGAGTTTCAAACGCCATCTAACGAGTCTAGATCCTGGATCTTTGACGTTAAAAAGCCACACTAGAGGTTTGTGGTCTGTAATTATTTTGAATTTACGTCCATACAAATAAGGGCGGAATGTTTTCACGCCGAATAAGATTGCTAGGAGCTCCTTTTCGATAGTCGAATAGTTGCCCTCGGCTTTATTTAGGGTGCGCGAGGCATACGAGACGGGTTTGTCAGAACCGATTGCGCCCTGAGAGAGTACAGCACCTACCGCGTAATTAGAGGCATCAGTTGTTAAAAGGAAGGGCTGTGAAAAATCAGGATATTGAAGAAGAGGCGCTGATGTTAATTTATCCTTGAGGGTGGTGAACGCTTGTTCTTGACTATGCGACCATTGAAATATAGCATCCTTTTTCAGAAGGGCAGTCAGTGGTTTAGTGATTTTGGAGAAGTTATTGATAAAACGACGATAGTAGCCGACTAGCCCCAGAAATGATTTTATATCCTTTGGATTCTTGGGAGTAGGGAAATGAGAGACGGCCTTGACCTTCTCGGGATTTGGACAAACACCTTTATCTGTGATTATATGACCAAGATAAGCGACCTCACGTCGCAAGAACTCGCACTTGTCCGGTTGAAGTTTTAGATTAAATTTTCGGATGCGATCGAAGACTGACCTAATTTTTTCCATATGAGATATTAAGTTACTACTATAAATGATGACGTCGTCAAGATATACATATGCATGGAGGCCTTGGAGACCAGAAAGGACAGTGTTCATTAATTTCTGGAAGGTTGAAGGGGCGTTTTTAAGCCCAAAAGGCATCCGCAAGAATTCGTAGTGCCCTGCACTGTTAGAATTTGTGTTTATCGAGAACCCTGTTTTTTGTGCGTCTTGGGAGTTCATTTTGATCTGGTGGAAGCCACTTGAAAGGTCTAAGGTGCTGAAATATTTTGAGTGGCCTAACTGATCTAAGATGTCAGTAATAAGCGGCAAAGGGTAACTCTCAGAGACAGTGACGTCATTCAGACGGCGATAATCTATTACTATACGCCATTTCTTTTTCCCTGAAGCGTCCATCTTCTTAGGGACTACCCAAACAGGGGCGCTCCAAGGTGACGTTGACGGACGTATAATATTTTGATCGAGCATCTTGCGGATTTGTGAGTCCACTTCTTCCTTGTGGCACTCGGGAAAACGGTAAGACTTTACGTGAATAGGGGCTGAATCACCCGAATCTATAGTGTGCTCGATCGCATTTGTGAACGATAGAGGTTCACCCTCTAAGTGGAAAATATCTGTGTACTCAGAACAACATTCTAGCAATGCCTCTTTTTCTTCGGAGTTTAGATGAGAACAGCGTATTAGATTTAATACCTTTTGCGGTCTGTCAGATTCGGAATAGGATAAAGCGTTGACGGATTCGTTTGAATCTGTGGCGGTGTCATACTCAAGAGGTGTTAACTGGACTTTAAAGTCTCGGACTTGGGTATCGATGTTAGTAGTATTTAAAACGGTTACGTTAATTCTTTTATTAGGCTTTATAGTGACAAGACAGTTTGCGATATAAATACCTTCGCTTATAGAGTGATCTAATAATAGGCCCTCATTATTTTTATAATGTTCACACGAGTAATTAGATACTGCGCATTCGATGACCGCTTCGGAACGAGCGGGAATGACATAAGTCGGTTGAATATAGTTTATGTCCAGACTCTGTCCGCATATATGAACTGATTGTGAGGTATAGTCTATATTCGCTTTGAAATGATTTAAAAAGTCGCTACCAATGATACCGTCATACTCTAAGTTGATGTTATCGTCCACTACATGAAACTTAAACTCGTGGCAATTATTATTCCAAGTGAAGTATATCTGACACGTGCCTAAAGTTGTTGAATAGGTGCCAATGTTATTAAAACCTTTTATTTTAGCTATTTCGCGAGATAGTTCAGGCACTTTGGTTAAACTTGACAGTTTGACTAAACTAATACTAGCTCCCGTGTCGATAAGAAGGCACAACGGATGAATGGAAAGAGAAGTAGATACATACACGTGTGGCAATGACACTTTCTTCGAGTATGAAGATATTTCATAGACAGGTATATCAGGATTGATTTTAATTTCCTCTTTAGGGTAATGCGGCTCAGTGGACTCGTTGTGAGAGGGAAGTCTTGGACTCAACGATACAGGGGCTTTAATAGAAGCTTGTTGAGTTGAAATGGTATTTTGACTCGACGAAACAGCGGTTCTCTGTTGAATGTGTCGAGATGAGACAGAATTTTGACTCAGCGAAACAGGGACTCCCTTTGGAGCATGCTGAGATGAAATTGACTTTAGACTC
The DNA here is from genome assembly GCA_954870645.1 of Agrotis clavis. Taxonomy (NCBI): domain Eukaryota; kingdom Metazoa; phylum Arthropoda; class Insecta; order Lepidoptera; family Noctuidae; genus Agrotis; species Agrotis clavis. The sequence goes on from OX940942.1 coordinate 98,977, forward strand.
AACGATTCAGAGGCTCTTGGAAGAGCGTGTTGAGATGCGATAGGATTTGGACTCAACGATTCAGAGGCTCTTGGAAGAGCGTGTTGAGATGCGATAGGATTTGGACTCAACGATTCAGAGGCTCTTGGAAGAGTGTGTTGAGATGCAATAGGATTTGGACTCGACGAAACAGAGACTCTCGGAGGAGTGTGTCGAGATGAAACAGTGGAACGACTCAGCGAAGCAGGGACTCTCTTTGGAGCATGCTGAGATGAAATACGTTTTTGACTCAACGATTCAGGGACTCTCGAGAGAGCATGTTGAGATGAGATATCGTTTTTATGCGAATTTCGTGTAAAGGTATGAGTGCCTAAATTATCCGGATGACGTCGGCACGTTTTCGTAATCCGTGGTGTTAGTTTAAAGAGTTGTTAGGATCGTCATCGTTTTCACAAGGAACATAATAAGGTGTCGGTGAGGGGTCCGGTGACATCGGCGGCTCGAATGTAACATGATGCATCGCAGCCGGTCTGTCGCGATTGTCAGAATTAGATGTATTACGCCGTTCATTATTATATTTTCTTTTGCGACATTGAGTAATATCGTGACCCTTACTTTTACAATATTTACAAAAAAGTTGGGACCCCGAGTTATTAAGTGATGTTGATGGTTGAGAGTCCGATGGGGTATGTGGTGGACCCGTGCGTTTTTGTTTCTCCCGGCATTCAGCGTCCGAGTGTCCGGGTTTACCACAAATCCTACATTTAGGTTTAACAGAAGTTTTATATAGGAGGTTTTGTATCTTTTCCTCCTCGAGAGCCACGTTTATCGCATCATTAAGTGATTTTGGGTTTCTGCATCTGACATTATTACTCAGTCGTGGATGTAATCCCAAACTAAAAGTAAATAATGCTAAATCTTCGGTCATAGCGATACGACCGGATATATCCTTCTTAAGAGATTCAGAATTATAAATTTCTGATTGAAGATCGGTAAGGCAGCTTTCTACACGAAGAGCGAATTGCGCAACAGTTTCGTTTGCCGTTTGCCTGCACGATTGTAAATCTAGCAACAAATGATTATAATGTTTTCTCTCACCGAAATTTTGTTTAAGAAAACATTTCAATTGGTTGAAATCCGCAAAGACTTTATTAGAGCACGCGATCTGAGCTTTACCTTCTAGGCGCGATAGAATATATTTATTTAATAGAACTATTTGACTTGGTGATGCTAAATCTAATGCGTTCTGGCAATTGGTGAGAAAAGCGATAAGAGTTTCGCGCTCTCCTTTATAAGGGCTAATAAAATTACAGAGCACCTGGATAGGAAACTGTTCGTTCAACGCAATTTGCGCGATTTTCTTAGAAGTTTCATTTGTTTCCGTAGACATTAAGAACTTGAAAGGAAATTATAAAGGTAGATGAAAACGAATATGTAGGTAAGAATAGGATTTACGATATGCGATACCCTAGGTAATAGGAATATCTACTTGAAATGAAGGATGTTGTAGCGATAGCAGCAAAATAGTATGTTTTACTCACAGACACAGGAACACGAAGTAGTCGATACGCATTTTCTGGCACTGGATCAGCACGATTACTGGAGCAGGAGTACAGCGGCGCGATAAGTCGCGGCCAGCAGCAACAGGAACGTCAGGAACAGCGGGGTGGCGGCGCACGACACCCGAGCGTGATCAACGCTTACACGTGGCAGCACCACGCGGCAGCACCGCGTGTCAGGGCGGCAAGGGCAATCACCAGCTCCTTGCGGCGATATCAAGATGACAGGGCTCGCGTATGTTGAGCTCCTGGAGATGGAAGCTTCGAGAATTCTGGACGACCGGCAGGCTTACGCAAGATACTCGTAAGGCTTACTGTCGCGACTCGTCTTAGGAGATGGCACTGAGTTTGTCGAGGTGTGATTTCACTTAGCGAAAATAAGGACACCCCGGAGATGGATTGTCTCGTCGGCAGCGTGAAGTTCATACACGATCACTTTACAGTTTTCAGGATAACCACGACCCGTTATGGAATACCAGCGGAACGGTTACGACGATATCAACACTGGTATCCCACTTCTGACACCACTGTTACGGAGTGGGTCGGAAAATGGTTTTTAAAAAAACTATTTAATTTGCTAAAAGAAAGATATAATTAGAATTGATACACGTGTTATGAATTGTTATGCCCGACGGAAGTCCAATCCAAACTGAGTAAAAATAATTAGAATCGTTTATGAAAATAACTACGGTTTCCTATTGCATTGACGTCAATGCAATGGGAAACTCAGCATTTTTAATTTATATTTTAAACAATGCTTATTTCGATATAACAGTTCACCACCATTTTCTAAAATCTATCATCTAAGTACACTTGTGGAAGCAATAATTGGGTAGGTAGGTTAACTAAGTATTGATTTTCAATTTTTTTTCTTAACTTGAAACTTAAGTATAGGGAATTTAGATAAAATTAGTTAAAAAATTAACGCTATAAACCTTTCTTAAACGTGTATCAAAGCTGTTTTGGGCAAATGTGTGGGTCCTTAGTTCAGACGTAATCATAAATTGGCATTTCTTTTTCGAGCTCGTTCTTCAATAAAGACTTCAGTTCAGTTAAGCCAATTTGGAAGCTTAGTTTATACGCGATGCATACATAGCGCAATTTGATAATTATGGCATCGAACAGGCTTCAATTCTTCTCCTCATCATGTCGATGACAACCTATATTGAGTCGGCCCAGAATTGGGCCACAATGAAACAAAAGTTCCTCGAGTGGCGACCATAGACCAGAAGACGCAGCGTAGGCAGGCCTCCTACTAGGTAGACCGACGACATCGATCGATGTGGTGGATTGTCGTTCGACGTGGTGGTCTGGGAAGGCCTTTATCCATCAGGAGACTTCAACCTTGGAGATAATGGTTGGTCTGCAACCGCTGGCCAAGCAGATTGGGGCATTCTGGTATGTGAATAAATGAAAAAAAACTTTTTCAAAAAAAGTAACCGACTTCAAAAGCAACCACAATAAAAACTTTTTCTTAAAAAAGTACTTCATAAACAAATACAAAAAAGTTAAAAATAACTTTTCTTTCGGAAAAGTTTTTTATTTTACCTATTTTAGTTTAAATATAAGTACAACCCAACTTCTTGTCAAATACACAATTTTCTCACAAGTATACTAGAATTTTGTAATCCGTAGCACCGGTAATAACATCGCCCATGTACACAATAAGCTAAAAAAATCCCTATCTCAAAAACTACAAACCGATTTTGATGAAACTTGCAGTATTCCCTAAGTTGAGCAATACCTAGTACAACAAAAAAAAAAATTACTTAAATCGGACTTGTGGGTTCGGAGATATGCGAACACAAAGATAAAAACATACATACATACCTACTTACATACATACACACATCAAAAGTGTCTAGGGATCAAGCATTTTTATGCGGATTTCTTGAGATTGAGATGTGGCTTTGTAATAAATTTATGATTTTATAAATTTATATGGATCCTTTTTGGTGCATTTCATAATTTGAATCAGGAACTGTAAATCAAATTCGAGTAAAAGATGAAAATCAGCTGTCAATATTTTCCCTATAAAAACATACAACGCATTGAAGACATTATTAGTGCTACTGTTTCCCTACTACTGATTAAAACCAACGTTATTATGGAGCGGCGACGTCATTTAAGCAGGGAAGAAATGCTCAGAGCCGTGGGAATGATAGAAGCTGGTTCCCGGCAACATACTGTGGCTTTAGCTCTGAATACAAGTCAGAGTGTTATCAGTCGACTTTGGACACGTTACCGAAGCACTGGTACCGTGGCTGAGCGCCATGGAGGACGGTATCGCTGCACCACACGGAGACAAGACTGATACATTCAAATCTTAACTCGAAGAGCTCCAACAATAACCGCCATGATGTTAGCCGTGAGGCTTCATCACTCTTCAGGGAACTTAATTAGCGACCAAACAGTCAGAAACCGCTTGCATGAAGTGAACCTTCATTCCCGAAGACCGCTACGGGTACCACCTATAGCAATGCACAATCGTAGGATTCGATATCAATGGGCTCTTGAACACAGAAATTGGGCAGAAGAACAATGGCGTTTCGTGTGCTTTTCTGATGAGTCTCGTTTTGGTATGAGACCGGATACAAGACGTATACGACACTGGAGAACCCCTGGACGCCAACAGCGATTAAAATCCTGCCAGGAAGTCCACCCTTATAGTGGTGGAACCATCATGGTATGGGCGGGTATTTGGATCGGCGGAAGAACTGAGTTGATTTGGATCAGAGGCAACCTCAACGCTCAAATTTATGCTGAGACGATTGTATCAGACGTCATCGTTCCTCTACAAGTGCAAATCGGTCCCTTATTTCAGTTAATGCATGATAATGCAGTGCTGGCAGTGGAGCAGTGGTGGCCCAGTGGTATCGGTCCCGACTTACGAGTTGTAGGTCGTGGGTTCGATCCCCGCCAGGCGCATTACTTTCTGTAATTTGTTTCATCACCACTGCTCTCAAAACGGTGAAGGAAAACATCGTGAGGAAACCGGCATGTCCTAGAATCAAAAATTCGAAGACATGTGACATCTGCCAACCCGCACTGGGCCCGCGTGGTAGATTATGGCCCACTCCCTCTCACAAGAGAGGAGGCCTGTGTCCCAGCAGTGGGAACATTATAGGCTGATGATGATGATGATGATGATAATGCGCGACCGCACACCGCAAGAGTTGTAAGACAGACTCTCGCCGCAGCTAACATCAATGTCCTGCCCTGGCCTGCTCAGTCGCCAGACTTGAACCCGATTGAGCATGCATGGGATATGCTACAGAGAAGAGCTCTGCCGAATATGGAGGGTATCCAGTCGCAAGAAGACCTTTTTTTGTTGTTGCAACGAACATGGGCGGCCATTCCACAGCGTGATTTGGATGAACTCATTTTGAGTATGCCAAACCGATGTTCTTGTGTTGTTAGTGTTCGCGGTAGAAACACGGATTATTAATTGTTTAAGTTACCCAATAAAATATTAAAGAAAACTGTTATTTCAGTCTTTTTTTCGAACTTTAATGTTAGTGGTTCAAATGTCAAAAATCCCTTTATTAGGAAAATGGCAAATTTCTTTATGAATGCTAAGGTGACTTGGTTTATCGTTACTGTGACAAACGATAACACTTTATTTGATGAATCCTTAAAGAACATTTTAATTAATATCAATCAGGAGAAAAGTTATTGCAAAAATATATGTTGATCCCTAGACACTTTTGATGTGTGTACATAGGTACATACACTTTCGAAATTTGGCACATTTGTTCAAACGCTGATATAGACTAACATATACGAAAACTGGGCAGGTCTGGAAATATTACATATATACCTACGGGTCGAATTGATAACCTCCTTTTTTTTTTTGAAGTCGGTAAAAAGTGCAATGAAGTACAGCTATCATCCCGTATGTGTATTGTGTACTACATGTCTCTCGGTGAACATAAACGTATCATTGCTTCCATCCATCCCCTCGCTAAGCTCAAACTGATTCAATTTATCTCTCACAAACTTACAATATTGCTTTAACAACGTAACGTCAAGGAGACCGCGTGTTATGTCACAAAACACATATAGGGAGTGGATCATGTTAATATACAGCTGTAACACTTCCTCAATATACTAGGACTAATAGGGCAACACTACTAGAGTGACATGTCAATTTTATTGCTCCGTGTTTTAAAATTAAATTAAATTAGTAATTAGTCTTTATTCTTATGTAATTTCATGTGTAAACGTATCGTAAATGTGTAAATACGCAGGAATATTGTTTTCCTAATAATTGGATAAGTAAATGTAAAAAGTTTTTGGTGACTTAGCGTTCACCGGTAACCTACAACAGTAACTATCAGCTGACGTCTGCCCTACGGATCCAAAACGGGGAGTATTGTTTACTTATTTTCTTTCTAAATAGCACACATTCATAGTATTTATATTAGTTACTCGTCTAATACTTTTAAGACTAATTTTTTTGTTGTTTTTGCAGCACATAATTTGCTTGCAAAATTGTTTGTTGACATACCTTTGTGAAGTTTAATTAAGAAAATTGTTCAACAATACTATAATAAATACACAATTAAACCTGTAATAATGATCAGTGAACATTATTGTCTTTAAAAATAATAATTGTTATAATGTTCTAAGTTTTGTGTTCTTGACAATATACCCACAACACAAAAAAAGTAAACACAAAACTAAAAAATCAATAAAATTGTATTTCCAATTAGAATTTATTAAATATTTAGAAGCAAACATAGCAGCCTACCTCAATTCAATCTCTAGCTGTGCATTTTATTCCTTTTTTTCCCCCCTTTTATCGCTAACTTCCCTTATTGATCTGTTCTACTAGTTCTCACCGTTTCTTTATTTCTAAATTTCAGTAACCAATTCAATAACCATGCCTGTGATGACCCGTAAAGCTGCTGCTCAGGATATGGAGCTGAAATTGAGAACAGCTCTCCTTGAGCTAAAGGAATCAAACCTCAAAGTCCAAAAATTGTTACAGGAGAGAGAAGAGAGTGAGGTGGAAGTTGATAAAGTTAACTCTAAAAACTCTAGCCTTAAACGTCAGCTAGTAGACCTTCATCAGCAATTCGTGGACGTTGTTGATGAACGGGATCAACTGCGGGTGGTATTGGATGGGTTCAGTAATTGTAGTAATTTGTATGAGGAGGCTTTATGTAAAGTTAGGGACTTAGAAAATGAGTTATTTAAGGCCAATAATTGTATCTTAAAGTTACAAAAAGAGAAAGAAAGTTCACAGGTTAAACAAACAAATAGCTTATACAATGAGTTATTGAACAGCAATTGTAACCCCTCTTCCTTAATCACTATTGATCTCACTGAAGATTCTTTGTTGAGAAATAATAAAATTAGCAACAAGAAAACTAAAAAATATGCTAAACTTAATAAAATAATTAAAAAATGCTATAGGTTAAAGAAACAACAAAAACTCTTTTCTAAATATATTCCACAAAGGAAAGAGCGAGTTGAGTTAGTTAATAAGTTGCACAATTACCAAATAAAATTAGAAGATAGCATAAAAATTTATGAAATTGACACACAGCATTTGCAGTCTGAAATACAATTGCTTCAGGACTCACTTAGTTCCCTATCCAGTAAGTATATGAGATCTCAGTACCAAATTAAGGAACATATTCTTGCTGCAAATGAGTTAGTGTTGTATCAATGTAGTTGTCAGACAGCTTCAAACCATGGTACTGCCCAGCCTGAGGTAATGGAGGACCCATCCCCGGCTGTGGATTTACCTCAGGTCTGCACCTTTAGCCAGCCTGAGTTACATGATAACAGTTCTTGCTCGGTAATGTTCTCAGATGGTATAGGAAGAGGGTTAGGTAAACTATTAACTAATAACCTGAGTTATTCCTGTAACAATTATTGCATGCCAGGCTCAACTTTTAAGCAGATTATGTCATCAGTTTATAATAAAAAATATGAAATTAATACTGATATAACAATATTTATTGGAAATAGTTCAAAAATTAAGAAGAAGGACTTAACGGATAGCATCACCGAGTTATTAAAGTTAAATTGTAGAAAAATTATATTGTGTGCTTTCCCCTACTTTGAGAAAATGTCCTCTAGTCAAAACAATTACATTTACATGCTCAATAAGCATCTTCATTTCTTAGTTAGTCTCTATAGTGACAAACTTATGTATTTTGATACCAACGTTTGTATGGATAAACTTTGGTCAACTCGAGGTACTGTGTATCTGCCTTATATGTATAGATGCGAAATAGCCAGGCTATTAGTTTTTTATATTCACACAGACATAAATAGTATGTCTAAGCTTAGTAGTATAGTTATTACTGATAGTGTTCACAGCACTCCTTTTGATGCACCTAGTGATTTAAACTGTTAGGTACGACAATACTGCCGTGCAGGCCCTAAAACGCAGTAACAGGCTTTTTGTAATTTTTTTGTTGAATATTGAACCTTAATGTCCACGTTATAAGGAACATGTAGATCTAATCAGGTATTTGTTAGGATGCTCTAAACGGTTAAAAAATCAAATTTAAGAAAGCAGTAACTTAATTTTGCATGTCTAAATACATTACAATACCAACTAAAATACAGTAACAGCAGTTACGTCTACCACGATCCGTCACTTTACCAAGTTAAACGCAGTAAATATCGATATTACCACAAAAAATCTGTACTCCACACCCAAAAAAATACAGAGGAATATAAAATAAAACGCAGTAAGTAGTTTTTGTACCAAAAGTGTTAATACTGCATGGTTGATCACTAGTTTATTTCACAATGAACTACAGATTAAAATGCAGCAAAGTACTAAAAAGTGGTATTTTATTTAGTGTTATTGAAGTAACTTTATATCGTGAAAACTAGCTAAAAAGCAGTATGTTCATTATTTCCTGCAGTATAGTCAGTATTTTCAAAAGATTAAAATAACTAAAATGCTAATTAAAACGCAGTATGATACTCTGTTACTGCATTATAATAGGTAACTTGAACGATTTTACTAATTTCACTGCAGTTACAGGTCATATTTTACTGCTTTCTAGTCAGAATTTGTCGCCAACTCTCTCTCTCAATCAGTCGAATTCTTCTAATTTACCACGAAAACCTAAGCAAAAATCAGGGGTACTTTTCGAGCTAGAGTGAAATATGTGAAAAATAAGGTTCTCTATTGTGTTACCTAACTTTTTTATACATAATCTTATGTGACATAATTTTTTTTGTCCTAATCATCATTTGTCCGAATGATAACTTGCCCGAACTTAATACCACATAATTTCAAATGCCATAACATTGAAACTCCTAAATACTGTATGTCCTAAATTCGTTTGTCATAAATATAACAATCAATAATATACAAAATACATAAAACCGATTGCCATAAAATACATAAGTCCTAAAGTTTGTTTTGTTACTGATTACCACCCAATAAGGAAAATCGACGGAGCCCCACTTCGCGGGGCTCCTATTTCTGCGTGCAAGGTTTAAAGTAACCTAACACGAAGGGGATGGCGGGGTCTTTCAGACCCCGCCATCCCCTTCGAACCTAACCTGTCCGTGTCGGGGTGCCCACAAGTCCCGAGCTCGCTTCGCTCGCTCTTGGATCCCAAGATCTTCGGTTTCTAAACAATTTCATGAAATATCAGTTTTACTATACCTAATTGAACATTCGGAATAATACACATTATGTAATATAATGATTAGGACATATGACTTTATTTCATACAAAATTAGGAGATTCAATTATTATGATACTCGATTTTATGCCAGAACAGCTTTAGAAGTGAAAATAATTATGTAAAACAATATTTAGAACTTATGATCATTATGGTTACTGAATTTTATAGCAAACGTGTTATGGATAATGATTTTCGGACAAACAATTTTAGGTGACGAAAAGGGATACCGAAAAATAACAGTAATTATAGTCCAGTCAATGGGGACCAAAAAGAGGCTTTGCCTTGCTTTATGTGGTGTAGTTTTTTTTTTATTTGTATTGCTTAAGTGTAAGCTACTCATGAAAAATGTAAGTTTTCGAGCTCGAGAAGTGTCGGCTAATGCATAGCCGCCGTCTTAGATTGAAGGGGTCCAAATTTGTTTTTTTCACTTATTGCTTCAACTCAACTCAACGACATATTCGTAAAGTTAACACTTTACGAGTATGTCAAAAATATATAAAAGAAGTTTAAAGAAAAAATCCACAACAACTTTATTTGTACGTATTCCGTACGTCACATAGAAACAAAGTTAAGGAAGAACACTCAACATTGATAAGAAATCGTCTACACATTTGACCAGTACCTATTTTACATCTTAACACTTATTTAATCGATTTTGTTGATAATTGGGCATTGGAAAGTTTCAAGTAAATCGAGTAAGATTAAATTATTTTCATACAAACTTTAATCCCATTTTTAAACCTCTTAGGGGATGAATTTTCAAAAATCCGCCCTAGGGGAATGCTGGTGCAAAATTTCATGCTTCTACACCTAGCGGTTTCGGCTGGGCGTTAATACATCAGTCAGTCAGCCAGATAGTTTTTTTGTTTTATACAGGGATTTTTTTATGTATTGGGGATATTTGTTTTCTGTGGTTCTAATGAATAAAATACATTTTCATATTTAACATTTTCTTTTTCTTCATTTAGGGGGACAAATAATTGACAATTGCACTGAATTGAGTGGTAAGAACTTGATTTAATCAAATATCAACTTATTTTATCAGTTGTCCTTTACTTCAGACATCTTAACGTCTAATACGCATTCGGTTAAACAAGTTTCACGAGTCTAAACAAACGAAATATACGTAACGTATATAAATACTATTTGTTGTGGAATTTTATTGTCTTTAAACTTCTCTAGACATTTTCGTCATAATGTTGAACTGTTAACTGTTGAAGCATTATGTGAAAAAGAACGAATGTGGACCCTTTCAATCTAAGATGGTGGCTCCTCGAGATCGAAAACTTAAACTTTTCATGAGTATCATATACTTAAGCAATACAAATAAAAAAATACACCACATTTCCTACCTAAAACATACTCGTAAGTTGGCGGACACTGTTATATACTATATACTGCATGTGCAATTTGTTCAAGATACAAATTAAAATGCAGTAAAAAAAAGTCTTATGCTGCAAATTAGTCTGCAAAGTAGCAAAAAAATCTAAAATTTTGTGGTATCGAGTATTTTTACTGCATTTTAATCTGCATATGAGTAACTTTTTGCATGCAGTAACTGCCATGATTTTAAAAAATCTGATTTTAATTAAAATCTAATAAACTTAATTAACATTTGTTTTCGTAAATACCATCTTTGTTGTCACTTAGTCCTCGTTGCAATAAAAATATGCACCATACACATTAATAACATAATAAAAAACAGTGTTAAAAAGTTTTTCGCGATTTTCTCGAAACCGCTTTTTTCCTCATACTGCACTTTAGGGCCTGCACGGCAGAATAGGCAGGCCACATAATATGTTGAATGTTGTACATCAAAATATGCAGGGTTTGCCTGGCAAGGAGTTAGAATTAAGTTTATTTATGGAACACTATCAGGTTCAGGTCTTATGTCTTACTGAACACTGGTTGAGGGAGCATGAATTGCCGTTTTTCAATGATAATAATTTTACTGTCCAAAGTGCGTTTGTCAGAAGGGGCGCTATTCGTGGTGGTTCTTTGGTTCTTGTTTCAAACAAGTTGAAATGTAAAGAACGTTTAGATCTAGTTAATCTTTCTGTTGAGCGTATTATTGAGTTGTCTTGTGTGGAACTCGAGAAATATATAATAATTTGTGTTTATAGACCTCCTTCTGGGGATTTTACTCGCTTCGAATCTGTGATGGAGGATTCACTTAGTAAGTTAAAATCAAGTAATAAAAGGATAATTTTATGTGGAGATTTTAATGTTAATATTTTAGATGCAACTCCTTTAAGTGTTAGACTGCTCAACCTTTTTAAATCTTTTAATTTAATTAACTTGTTTTTTGAACCGACAAGAATTACTGCATCTTCGTCGACTTGTCTTGACAACATCTTTACTGATTCTAATGCCGAAAGTAAAGCAGTGTTAAGTGACTTATCGTCTGATTACTGTGGATTGATGGCTAGCTTCCCTATGCCATCACGCAAAAAGCCTCACAAGATTGAATGTAGGCCCTATACAGTTAGTCGTTGTAACAAGTTTAAAAATAATGTAGCTGATAGACTCACACCAGCCATAGCTGAATCAGATAGTCCTAATGAAATCTATAAATCCCTTTTTGATATTGTTAAAGATGAATACCAGTCCACTTTTAAAACCAAAATCATTAAGAAGAATGGATCCTCTGCTGGTTTCAATCAATGGGCTACATCTGGCATTTATAAAAGTAGAGCGAGATTGTACGAGTTATATGGTTTGAAGAAATTCAGGTTTGATACACCTTTTGTGGAATATGTAAGAAATTATTCAAAATTATTTAAAAAGATTTGTGCTATTGCTAAATCAAAATTTTTAAGCGAAAAAATTAAAAATTCTAATAACAAAGTTAAAGCTACCTGGCAAATTATCAACAGTGAAACAGGTAAATCGGTTAATAATGAAAAGCAATTAGAGATTATGATAGACAGTCAATTAATTACAAATGCGACTAGCGTAGCAGACGCATTTAATGAATTCTTTGCAAATATTCCTATAACTACGACTCGCTCCTTAAGCTCGTCTCCGTCTAAAGCTGAAAGCATTCTGCAAAGTAGTGTGCCTAAATGCGGTAACCTATTTAGTTTTAAACACATAACACCATATGATGTAGTAAATGTATTCAATACACTTAAATCCAAACATACTGGTGATTATTGGGGCATTTCAATTAAACTTTTAAGTAATATAATTGACATCGTCGCCCCCTATCTTGCAATTACTTTTAATAAATGTGTAGATCTGGGTACTTTTCCTGACCTCATGAAGAGTAGTAAAGTCATACCATTATTTAAATCAGGTAATAAAAATGATATTGGTAATTTCAGACCAATTTCTATCCTACCTGCTTTTAGCAAAATATTTGAAAAATTGATACTCAAGCAGTTGCTTAGTCATTTTAATGTAAATAGCCTCCTTCATAGTGAACAATATGGTTTTACGAAAGGTCGTTCAACAACTGATGCAGGTGTTGCTCTGCTGAAGCATATATTTGAGGCGTGGGAGAGTTCTAAGAATGCTATTGGTGTGTTCTGTGATCTATCCAAAGCCTTTGATTGCGTACACCATGATACACTTTTGCGAAAATTACATCATTACGGAATCCAAAACGAAGCTCTTAATGTTATAGAATCGTACTTACGTAATAGATTTCAATGCGTAGATGTTAATGGCTCGAAATCTTCTGGACAACCTGTTCAGCTAGGTGTGCCTCAAGGATCAATTCTGGGTCCGTTTTTATTTTTGTGTCTATATCAATGACTTGCCATATCTTTTAAAGGGCATTTGTGACATTGTACTGTTTGCAGATGATACATCTCTTATATTTAAAGTTGATAGAAACAGACAAGAATTTGACGAAGTTAACACCGCATTATCATTGGTCACGGATTGGTTTTCTTCTAACAACTTAGTCCTAAATGCCAAAAAAACGAAATGTATAAAGTTCGCCTTGCCAAATGTTACAAATCTAGGTCCTAACATTGTTCTAAATAATGAAGAACTTGAAACTGTTGACTCAGCCGTGTTTCTGGGTATTAAAGTAGATTCTAGAATTCAATGGGGCCCGCATATAACAAGTTTATCGGGAAGATTAAGCTCGGCTGCCTACGCTGTCAGAAAAGTAAGACAGTACACAGACGTTGAAACAGCTCGACTAGTTTATTTTAGTTATTTTCACAGCGTTATGTCCTACGGCATTTTATTGTGGGGTAAAGCGGCTGATATTCAAAATATATTTGTCTTACAAAAACGAGCTGTTCGGGCAATTTACCAGCTGGGTACTAGAGTTTCTCTGAGGGATTTGTTTAAGGAGATTGGCATTCTGACGGTGGCATCTCAATTCATCTTTGCCAACATTATATATATTAGGCAGAATTTACACCTATATACCAAAAACAGTGATTTTCACACTATTAACACGAGAAATAAGCACCACCTACGTGTTCCTTTTCACCAACTTCATAAGGTTCATAACTCATTTGTAGGCCTTGGTATAAAATTCTACAATAAATTGCCTTCGTCATTGCTAGACTTGCCGTTTAATGAGTTTAAATCAATGATTAAATCCATCCTTTGTTCTAAGGCATATTATTCCATAAACGATTACTTAGTGGATAATAACAGCTGGTCACTCTGTTGAAGTTAAGACGGCTTTCATGCTCTTTCCCAGATGTTTTTAGTTCTCTTTTTTTTTCTATTCTTTCTTCCAGACTAGTTATATGTGTTCATATAATTGTTTATATATTTTTTTTATGACTTAGTTAAGTCATCTTGTTTTATTTTATGTGTTTGTATTTGTTTTATTATTTCATTTGATTTACGGACATTGTTGTCCTACTTTACATTTTATTGCTTGTCTTTTTGTGTGTATTTTTTTTTATTTTTTAAGTACGACAGTCGTAGGTTTCCTTGATTTTTTTAAAAATTGTCGGTGCGGATGAAGAATGTAAAATTATCTTTTGCATTGTATAGAGTGTATTCATCTAGTATTATATAGCGTCATAGCCAGCATTGTGTGAGTACCATGTACTTCAGAGCTATCTTTGACTAGAAACCTACGTCCTTCATTGACTTGAATGACCTTGGCAGTTGAGAGTATGTCATGCTCACTCAAAGGTCTCGCTGATGGTGGCGTGTATGTCGGATCATTTAGTTCCCTTCAAAATGGTTGAGCTGAATGGTGCTGATATATGTGTCATGTTCGTGAACGGGCGCTGTCAGTTGGGACTGGTCATCTCTTAGCTGCCACGGCCTATTTTAATTATTAGTAACTTTATTTTGAATTGTCTTTTTATTTTTCTATGGACACTATTAACTTGCCACATCGTTCTCACATAATGTACCATCTGATGATGAATGATGTAACAAAAGTTTTGTAATAATTTTGGCGATTGAAAAAGAGTGTCCATGGAGTTTCTTGCTCATTCTTCTCCATAGAGATCTACGCTTTGGAATGAGCACCTACGGTACTTTCACAGTTTTTATGTCTTGTGACTGGGACTGTAGCACCATAACTATTTTTGTAATTGTTTTATTTTATGTCTTTTGACAATTCATAAGTGCCTGTAATTGGCCTAGTTGAAATAAACGTTTTGATTTGATTTGATTGATTTGATTATAATAATAACATCTATGTGTTAACGAAATGAGATAGCGCAAACGCAAGTTTAGTAATACACGGAGAATATGTTCCCACCTAGACATGTAAGTCTTGAACATCAACGACGAGTTGCCAGTCTGTCGGATTTTTATCGGCTACATTTCAGAGAGTGTACGATGGCACTGCACAATTTGATTTCGTCAAGCCTTTTTCAAAATTGCGGCAAACCTATATTTCAGAGCGCGTTACTTTATCAGCGGCGCGGGCGTGCACAAAGAGTTGTCCGCCACATATAATGGCGGCGCGCGGCGTGGTCGGCAACGCTCGGCAATTCTCGAAAGTTTCCGATCCGTAGTTTGGCGCTGAGCTGCGGAGGAAGCTCGCTAAACACTTCCTTCCACTCGATCCGGAGAAATACGATCAGTTCCCGCACCCCTCCGCCCCTGACGCCCGCGCCCACCCCCTCTCGCCCCAGCGGTGGCGCTATAATAGACGCATCACGTTTAGTGGAGTTCAGAAGATGCAACTTTCCGGTATTAACATGATTAATAAAAATGAACTGTGCAACGTCACCGTAAGACGTAGAAGCTTTAGGTACTATTATATAATCTGTGGTAGAAGTAGGAAATGATTCCAATCTACCTATATTCATATTTATCATCTTCATAAAGTCCATCTACGGTTTCGTTTCCAGATCTTGCACTCTATCAACTGCTATTTATTTTGACCTAACAGTTTGTATGTACCGTAGCTTAATTTAAAAGATACTATTTCACCAAAATAATGTGCAGCTCACTTGTTCTCAAACATTTTGTGCACAACTCCAGAAGTGCAGGATCGCGTTTAGACCTACCGGCGAAGCCGTGCGGCACTCAGTGAAGCACACTTGTCACAGAGTTCACGGTTTAGGCGCAAAAAGCCTAATTTATTATTAATAAAAATTATTGATAAATTAAATTGAATTGAAAAGAAAGCAATATGGAACGTAATTCGATTTGATTTTGTATTTGCTTTGGTGGTGACACTCGCGTGTTCTGAGCGTTCTATCTGCCTATTTGTTTGATCTGAGAACGCACGTTACAAATTAATGTTTTATGATGTACAAGTAGGTAGTTGTTCCGGGTGTTGATGTATGTGTATTTCTACGTTTGTAAACGCACCTACGACACAGGATAAATTTATATTGAGGGGAAATGTTTACAAAAAAAAATAGAAAAAATGCGAAGAGTAGATAATCTTTTATTTATAAATAAGTACGAGTATATGCTTACAATGCCAATTAAAGTTCAGAAATATAACAGCCATACTCAATGTCGAACTATTCTGACTCTAATATTAATTTATTTTCGATTTATAATTATCGTCATGCGCCATGAAAAGTAGTTTTAAAACAAGTTTTTTCTTATTGTTTTATACAATGTTTTAATCTTTGTTTTTGTAATAAAAAGCACTGTTTAATTTCAATCTGTTTTAAACATGACTGTGTTTTAAAACAACTTGTATTAATCATGCCAACCCTGCTTGGTTGCCATTTTGCTAAATAGGCTTTTTGCGTCTAACCCGTTTTCACTTCCGGGAAACAAGTCTGAGTTCGTGAACAACAAGTATGTACTGTGTACGCGTACGCCGACACGAGTTCACTACTTACAATGGTGCGCGCACAAAGGGATACATACTTAAGATCAACAGCCATAATATCAACAGTTAAAACACATCAACACCGTAAGACCAACGATTCAAAATCTCAACAATTCAGAATGTCAACAGTTAAGTAGATAAGTCAACAGTTCAATAGACCCACGATTAAAAGTATACGGCCGAACGTTTTTATTGAATTTTTGCGTACCATTTGTTATTGTTTACTTGAGTGACTCGACCAGAATGAACATTGGTGGAATGAGAACCGCATCTTAAGGTTCTTTCGGTTGTTGCAGATGCTGCGTCCGTGGAGATGAGCCGCCCGCCGCCGCCGCCACCCGCCTCTCTCGCTGGCTCGCGCGTGCCTCTCCCTCACCCCCGCCCCCGGCCCACGCACCCCCGCCGCCCCGCTCCCCGCCATGCCGCGCGCTCATAGGCCGAGCGCGCCGTGGCCCCGCCCCGCGCGTCGCACGCGCACGCTGCTCTCCACGCTCCTCTACTTTGCCTTCCTTACCGGTGAGTCTCATGTTTTCATAGTATGTATCAAGTGTTTGTACTGTAATGCTAGAGCCACATTTTTATGCCCTGAAACAGGTTTAATTAAATCTTAAATCGATGTTTTGTTTCTGAACGACATTTGTCAACGTATGGTAAGTGTGTGTAATGTAGTTTGGCTGAGCGCAGACCATGGTGAAAACTGATATATATAGCTGTACTTAAATTATAAAGACGGGCACTGGAAACAAATCGTCTCCCGGAGAAAGTTGCCTCATGCCTACACGTCGCACGTCCATGTACAGTCATCACGTAATAGTTGGAGGAATCGAAGTAGTGTTGGTTAATAAAAAAATCGTAGTAATTATATTTCGTTTATGTGCGACAAGGGCGACATAACTCAACGACTAGTAGGTACAAAATTAACGAACGGTTATGTAATTTAGTAAAAAACCCAGTATAAAACCTTGCAGCTTCTGATATAGAGTTTCAGTGCAAAACTATGCTAATGATTGAAAGGCAAGCTCTTTTTTAAAAACGCCTCCTTGTGTTACTCTCTGTTTTTTGAGTTATGTCGTTATAGTCGCAAACAAGCGTCTTGCTCTCTACTCATTTAATGTGATTGGATCGGTATCGATCCGGATTGTATTCCGCTCACATTACAATTAATTCCGGTACACACATCGTACATCACCCGCCACCGCGCGGCACCGCACGGCAGCATACGACCCCTCCGCTCCACGACGCGTCGCGCGCTTCTCTCATATAATCCGCATTATCTTCTCATCAAATTAATGGAGAGATTTAATTACAAAAGCTTTACTTAAAAGCCACAAGATGAGTCTCATGTCGCTATTTATTGTATCCAGCGACACGCCGCGCCACGGAACGTTAAACTCGCTTTATGTCTTTCTACCATTTGGATTGTCTGAATGTCTATCCATTTAAGCATCACTTGTTTGATTACATTTTTACTGCGGTTTAGGTTATTGTTTTATTATTTAATCACGAAATATTTTGTAACTATGTTACACTATACTAATTGATTGATGCGATCCGACCAATTTCCCGATAGCCCATTTATCGAGAAAGGCTATAGGCAATATTGCATAACACTACGGCTAATAGAAGCTAAGCGGCAGGTGAAACCGCGGGAACAGTTTAGTATAAAACTGATGAATTCGAGGAAAGCTGTGTAGAAGAGCGAGTCGTAATATAAATCGCGACATGGCGTCGTTCGCCGTCGCTCGTCGTCGCGGGCGGGCCGCAAAAGTAGGTACCGATATATTTTTCTTCCAATTTACTACCGCACTGTCTTGGGAACTATGGATCGAAATAGAATATCCCTGGGGTATCCCCGAGCTCCACCACCCGACCCAACTATATCAAGTGTTCGTTCAGAGCCGGAGATGTGCCTGCGGGAGGACGAGTGCCGAGCGAATCATTCATTACAATCAACTTGTCAAATTTGATATTTAGAAACCTGAGCGTCAGATGTTGCCAGCAAGGATAGTTAATTTAAATGCTTTAAGAGAGATGAACAGAATTCTTAATAAGTGAGTTTGGTCTGAGTGCGAGCGAGCGTACTGTCGGGGGTATGAGTCAGTTGCGGAGTTAATTATACAAAAAGCTAATACAATTGAGCGCGGTGTTACTGCGGTGCTCCGCTACTTGAGCGCCTGTTACTGAACAACAGAACAATTTTCATTGCTGACTTCTGAACACCGACGCAAACAATTATCATCAATTTATAAGTTTCGTTCTTAAAATTTACTTCTTGATTGTATTTCCGGCTGCTATAGTTCAATTAATAATTTGATTCATATTCAGCTATTGACTCTACAGTTTCACAATAATGTTCTAAATTGCTCTATCGATCACAAAGCTCGCTTCTCTCAAATCAATACAGAGCTTGTAACAACATTTCGCTTCATGTTTCAATATCTCAGTGTAAAGTCATTTATTTCTTATTAGTAACTAAGTCATTGTGATACATTACTAAATCACAACCTGCCTATCTTTTACCAACTACGTTGGATATGTTTTAATCAAAATTCTGCCCAACAAATCGAATCAATTCTAATAACTTTTCCGCGATTGCAGTACAGTACCTAGCTATTTATATGGACACAAGAACAAAGTGACTGGGAAAGTCACATTTACAGACACTAAGTAAATGAAAAGGACTTTCTCTAAGATATAATTTTACTTTTAGTAATTCATAACTTGATTTCTATTTATTTTAGCCTGTTTAGTCTAAGATTGTAATAATAATAAACAAATTGAAAAAACAAACAATATGACGTATCATAATGTGTGCGCTCCCCTCCTTGTTGTTCACAGTCGTCGGCGCGCGTTGTTCACTGTGTCCCATAAATCAGCGTGTGTCGTCGCCGCGCTCGCGATTGTTCTGACTCGACGTTTTTCGTTTTTTGTTCCCGATCGCACATTTCTGTCGATGCTAATATCTCTCGGCGTCACTTGGCATTATTTCATTCCCCTTCACATCCTCAGAATTCATTACCATCGACCGCCGAAATAAAGAGGTCGCTATCGATCGCGCTCGATACGATTTGCGATAAAACGTAGCGTTGAGATTTCCGCTATTTGGAGTGCTACATGAGTATTCCTTGGGGCACCGGCATTAGCATACGACGCGCGTGACGCAACTTTATAGCCGGAGCCGCGTGCGAGCACCACTGTGTACTGCTACTGACAGTTACTACACACAACAGCAGTGAGCTCGTCGCTGGTCTTCCCTCAAGTGAATCTATGTCAAAAATTATCGCACAGAAACGTAATTCTGGAATGATTCCTGTGAGACTAATCTGTACAGCGACAATTAGGCAGAGGACAGTTAGCAGTAGTTTGATGAAGAACTGTATCCAGTAAGACACGAACCTAAACTTACAAAGTTGGAGAAAAGCAGGAAGCATGAGTGAAGTGTTCCAGCAACTAATAAACCCGTCAGCGGCTGTCACGTGCGGCACATTATAATCTAATAATAATGTAACAGTAACTCACGCTGAAGTATGTTCAACATATTCAACAACAACACAAACACGCTGAGGGGGTGAGGCGAGGGGGTCGGGGATGTACACCTTGTAATTACGATCTCACAATAAATGAGCAGACATTATGAAACATAATCAGCTCGGCCCGGTCCGTTGTAACTCGCTCGAAGCACTGTGTGATATACATTACAACGGTATCGTTAGTTATTCATTCAGAAGCATTTGCACAAATAGACAAGAGGCAGTTTTCTCGCTCTAATAGTGCTTACGAGTTAGGTTACATTAGATAAAATATAATGATATAGACAGATAGTAGAGCTACTGAGATGTTCCTGATACCACGGCGACACCACAATAATTCCCTGAAACTGTTAGAACGTATTCCCTACTCCTACAACCCCCCCTCCCCCTCACCGCTCCCTGTTCAGGAGGAAGGAAGCCCAATGAAAGCATTATTCTTAAACCGTTATTACTCGCGGTTAATGTATTCATAGGTTGCGGTTAAAAGCGCTGCCGACTCATCTCATCTGCGAGATACACACAGAAGGATCGCTGGCACGCTCTAGCTTGTTATAATATTCCTTCAGACCATTTTCTGAAATAGCTGTAGCTGCTATTATATAATACTAGCGGCAGTTATTGAATAATAAAAGAACTTTTATTATGTCAAAATTATTCTTCGGGATATAAAATATGTTCTTCGCGAGTGAAGAGCTAAAAATATTTATCTTTTAGTATATGGGTATAGGGATTATAGGGAGTATATGGGTATATGGGTTTGTAACACTGCTTATCAGCTATCATCACCTTATTCTCTCGGTCTAGCACAACGAGACGGCAGTACAACAAGACCTGCGGCTGAAAAGCTGTTCTATACACACTCTGACGTGCTCTCCGAAGGACAGAGAGGTATCACACCGACCTCTTTCAAGCAGCGACGTGAACTTCAAGGATTCACGTCAAATGCATCACATTGAATTTCACTTGTTTAATTCAAAGCTCCACTCCACTCGTCCCCTTGAGTTGTTCGGCGGGGGAAGGACGGCCGCTCATCAATATTAACGCGGAGCCTACACTTTGTTGATCGCCGTGTTATTGTAAAGTTGAACGGAGGCGCCCGACGACGAAACACGCACATCGCGGTAAATATCAACCGAGGTTCATTGCACACTACAAACCAGTCATATTGACATTTTTGTCTGCCAAATCTCCATAAAATCTACTAAAGGATCATCAGAGCTCATCAATTCTGTGACTCTTTGTTGCCTCTGTTCTTGCGTTGTTGCACATTTAGTTCGTGAGTGCTCCCTCATCCACCATCTCACAAGAGTTGTTTAGAAGTGATGGATATCTATCAGTTACTGACGTGTTATGATAGTGATGCTGATATCTGGTGAGTTGTGACCGAAGTGATTCAATTTACTGGAGCCGGGTGTAGGGCGGACCGAGAGGGGTGACGTCACGGGAGCAGTAAGAAGTAATCCGGCGCTGATCGCGCGCGGCACGCCCGCCAGTGACGAACAAATAACAAATATTAAGCTTTCATTTTTCATTCATAATGCAATAAATTCATTATCGTATGTCGTAATCAGCAAAATATTCACAATGTCCTGTTAGTCTGTGTTCCGATAGGTTTGTTTGGTGTAGAAAAGAGACAGGAATTATGAGAAATGTCTTTGCATCCAAGAGCCTTACAGAGAGCTACAGTAAAACTAAATAAAACATTCTAATTAAAAAGCAAAATAAAAAGAACCATAAACGATCTACCTTGTTCCGTTGTGGTGTCGACATGCTGTGCTGCGTGGTTTCGTCGTGAACTCGTGACAGCAGTTTTTGTTGCCAACTCTTCGTATAATTCGACAGCAAACGGAGCAGAGACATGTTTTGGCAGATCGATACATTACATTGCTACGTGTTGTTACTTCCTTATAACCATTTCATACGACTAAGGGTTTAACTATAGCATGTACCTGCCTGTTTCTTAGAGCGCACATCGCTACAGTTTGGACGTCTCATCGATCACCACTTCCGCCACGTACTGTTATAACCCTTATTACAAGGCAATAGAGCCTAACTCAGCTTTTACTTGTTTATCATGTATTTTTCCATTTCTTTATTGCTTATGTTGCATTTTTACCCAATGCACATAAATTATATGTTCATTTTAGTCAGTTAGATTCTGAACGCTGCCGCGTAAACTAGTTGCCCAAAAAAAGGAGCAATTAAGAGGGACATTACCAAATCTGTATGTGTACCTAAGAACTTTGTGCCGTGATTCTGTGTTTGTGGTGATTAAAGTGGTTCCAGTAGAAAAATTGTTTTTTTTTAAAAAGACAAACGGGGTCGGCTTAGTAACAAATTGGTGTCAGAAGTGGGATACCAGAGACGAAATCTTACGACGTTGAGTCAGACAGATACTGGTATCCTGAACCTACAGCCTCCCGTCAATTGGCCGACAGTAAGACTTGTCCCAAGGTCAAGCCTGCGTCACTACTTGGACGACGGTCAGCCTCAGCCCATCGGTTTGAGCCCGCTCCAGCCACATCAGCAATTGGACGACGGTCAGCCTCAGCTCTGCAGCTTGAGCCCGCTCCAGCCACATCGACACCTGGACGACAAATAGCCTCCACTGTACAGTGTGAGCCCGCTCCAGACGGCGTCATCATCACCAGCAGCATCAGGTCTAACTCACCAACCCACCAGCTCCAAGAAATTCCACAGTCAACCGACCGTGTGAAAGCACCGGCCACTCCGATACGTCACAGCGCAACGTGACTCCGGACTTCGAGTTCCCACCGCGTCACCCGATTATGCAGGTGTCAAGAATCGTGTTACTGTGAGTGTTTCTTGTGAACAAAATTTTTCTAATTTAAAGTGTCTCCGAATTCGTGTCTCTATTTTCTATATTACGCTGTTTTTCTATTTTCACTGATTTTAATTATTTCGTATATTTTTATTTCATAATATTCTAATACTTACTACTACTTAACTGTGAAACTTAATCTGTCCAACACACCATAATCTTTTATGTCTGTAAAACAAGAAATAACTAAACCTAAAGAAATGTCCGACAAAATCACTCTGTCTTTCTTGACCAAATTTATTAAGCCTTATAATGGCGACAGGGAAACCCTCCCTGCATTCCTTACTAATTGCGAGAATGCCATGTCCTTGGCTTCTCCAGACCAACAAACTATACTTTGTAAATTTGTAATTTCTCAACTAGAAGGCAAAGCACAGGTGGCTTGCAGCCTTAAGTCATTTTCGTTGTGGTCAGAGCTAAAGACCTTCCTCAAGACTACTTTCGGGGAGAAAAAGCACGCCACACATCTATTGTCAGATTTGCAGCACTGCAAACAATTAGCTAATGAAGATGTTACTGTATATTCTTTAAGGGTGGAGTCAATTCTGACTCGTATACAGTCAGACATTCACTACAGTTGTAAAAATGAAAAAGAACTGCCTGGCAGAATAGCAGCCATGGAGGACCTTGCCCTAAATACCTTTATGTTAGGGTTAACCCCTTCCATATCAACTATTGTCCGTTGTAAAAATCCATCTAGTCTCAATGAAGCTATACAGTATGCTATTGATGAAGAAAAATTATATAACTTATCCAAATCTAATCTTAAATCTCCTAAACAGTGTTCTATTTGCAACAAGTCGGGTCATAATTCATCTGAATGTTTTAGGAATAAAAAACAGCATGGCAAAGACCTTAAAATTTACAAAAATTCACCGTCTTCTGATTCTAATTCTAATCTCGAAAATAATCCTAAAACTTGCAATTATTGTAAAAATGTTGGACACGTGATCAAAGAGTGTCGCAAGCTTCAATACAATATGAAGCAACGGCAAGCTGACACTGCACAACGTGATCGTAACTCGGCACCGAGTAACTCTAATGACGCGTCAATAAAAACGTGTGAAAATACGGCTACAAATAATGAAAATTTAAACTAAGCAAGATTTTGGTACCGTGTCTGCCAAAATCGAACAAAGCAGTAAATGACACGACCCATACTAATTTTACTAATTTCGCATCTCGTCCAAAGGAGACGAGTTCTTCTAATTTCGCATCTCGCCCAAAAGTGACGAGTTCTTCTAACCTTGCATCTCATCCAAAGGAGATGAGTTCTTCTAATTTCGCATCTCGTCCAAAAGTGATGAGTTCTTCTAACTTTGCATCTCATCCAAAGGAGATGAGTTCTTCTAATTTCGCATCTCGTCCAACAGTGACGAGTTCTTCTAATTTCGCACCTCATCCAAAGGAGATGAGTCCTAATTATTCACCTCAGTCAAATGAACTGAGTTCTGCTAATAATAAAACAAATTGTCAATTATATACCGAAAATTTACAACCATCTTATACTAATTCTAAACCTATTTACGAAATTAATGACTACTCTAAAAAGGTAGCTTTACCTCATATTTATCTACATACTAATCACGCTTGCAACAAATTATGTTTCCTTATAGATACAGGATCAACCATCAGTATAGTCAAAGAGTCCTGTTTACAAAAACTTCCAAATTTATCTTCTGAAACCGTCAAATTAAAGGGCATTAACAGTTCAGAAACTCCGGTTGAAACTCTAGGCACCTTCCAAATGGAGTTCAACTTATCGGATAATATACATAAGTATAAATTCCATGTCACTAAAGATGACATCAATCTTGTTAACTATGATGGAATAATCGGTAGTGATTTTTGCAGTTATTTTAAAACAAATATCGATTACTCTTCAAAATCAATTTCTATATTAAATCACTCTATTCCTATTATTTATACTCAACCTTCATACAATATTCCGGCTCGATCAGAAGCAGTTATCGAGTGCACTGTATCAAATTACTCTCCTAATCTTTATCATAACAATGAAGCTCTTATACTAGATCACATCTTAAGTGAAGGCGTTTATGTCGCTAATTGCATTGTCTCAATTAAACCGAATGGAAAAACAAACGTGACTATTTTAAACACTACAGAGTGTGACATTGAAATACAAGATTATTACGTAACGGCGACGCCCCTTGAACTTGATTGTTCAATTGCTAATTCTTACAATATTAATACTACTAATTCTTGTTCTAAAAATGATCGCGTAAATAAAGTACTAAATCTTATCCGTTGCTCTCATCTAAATGATGAAGAGAAAAAGGCTCTTTTAGAATGTTGTTCCTGCTATACAGATATTTTTCATATCGAAGGTGAACCTTTAACCTTCACGAATGCTATTGAGCATACTATTAACACAGGTGATGCCCCACCTATTAATGTGAAATCATATCGCTTCCCTGAATGCCACAAAGAGGAAGTCGATTCCCAAATTCGTAAAATGCTAGACCAAAATATTATTCGCCCTTCAATTTCGCCTTGGAGCGCCCCAGTTTGGGTAGTCCCGAAAAAAATGGACGCTTCTGGTAAACAAAAGTGGAGGATAGTCATCGATTATCGCCGTCTTAATGATGTCACTGTTTCCGAATCTTATCCACTGCCTCTTATCACTGATATTTTAGACCAATTAGGTCACTCTAAATATTTCAGCACGCTTGACCTCACAAGCGGCTTCCATCAACTGAAAACCAGTCCTAAGGACGCGCCTAAAACAGGTTTTACAGTTAGCACAAATTCAGATATGTCAGGTCACTACGAATTTACTCGAATGCCTTTCGGGCTGAAAAATGCCCCTGCTACGTTTCAGCGTCTTATGAACACTGTATTATCAGGCTTACAAGGCCTTCATTGCTATGTCTATCTTGACGATTGTATTGTTTACAGTCAAAATTTACAAGATCATATGCAAAAATTAAAACTAGTATTTAACAAATTTCGTGAATACAATTTAAAACTCCAACCGGACAAGTGTGAGTTCCTAAGACATGAAGTAACTTACCTTGGCCATATTATCACCGATAAAGGTGTATCTCCGAATCCTGAAAAGGTCAGCGCTGTATCTCAATTTCCAGTTCCTAAAAATCCTAAAAATATTAAGTCGTTTCTAGGCCTAATAGGCTATTATCGCCGATTCATTGAAAACTTTTCTAAGTTAACTAAACCACTTACGTCTCTATTAAAGAAAGATGTTGTGTTCCACTGGGACACGGAACAACAACACGCATTCGATATCCTGAAAGAAAAATTAGTTACTGCTCCTCTTCTACAGTACCCTGACTTCTCACAGCCTTTTAATGTTACCACTGATGCAAGTAACTATGCCGTTGGCGCAATACTGTCTCAGGGTCCCGTCGGCAAAGATAAGCCGATCGCTTACGCATCGCGAACTTTAAATAAACCTGAAGGTAATTACTCAACTACGGAGAAAGAGCTATTAGCTATTATATTCGCCGTAAAAACTTTCCGACCATATTTATATGGTAATAAATTTAAAATAATAACAGATCATAGGCCCCTCGTATGGCTATTTAATGTAAAGGATCCGGGAAGCAGACTCATTCGCTGGCGTCTCAAACTTGAGGAATACGATTACGAAATCGTGTATAAACAAGGTCGTCTCAATTCTAACGCCGATGCGCTATCCCGTTGTCCTATCAATGCTATTGACGTAAATAATTTAAATAATCTCTCTTATGAACAATATTTCAAGGCTCAATTTACAAACCAACTACCAGTCCCAAATACCATCATCGAAGAGTGCAGTCAAGGACTACACTTATCTAAGTTAAATATAATCGCTTGTCCAGTCTCTTTAGACTTTGATTACTCTATGCCTCATTGCGAAGAAATATTATCGCAGCTGGATAATTCTGCTGATTTACTAAATTCCGAACGCGAGTCACTTACAATACAAAGCGTTAAGGACAAAAATAAAACTTACTATTTTTTATTTACAAAAGTACATCATTATGAAGAAACTAACTATAGAGATGTTTATATCTTACTAATTAAACTTCGAAATTTACTAATTGAGTGCCAAAATATTACCAACCTTGCATTATCAGATTTTACAAACCCGTTTTCTAAACTTAAATATTCTAAAATCTATAATATGATTTCCTACATTTTTCATGATACTAATATAAAAGTTCACATATATAAGAATCAATTAATCTATCCTACTCCTGTGGAAGTCCCTAAAATATTAAAAGAAAACCATGACTCTGTTATAGCTGGTCACCCAGGGACACAACGAATGTACTCCCGTATTAAAGCTGCCTATTATTGGAAAGGCATGCGGTCTGACATTGAACAATACGTAAAGAAATGTAAGCTTTGCCAAATTAATAAACCTTTGAGGAAATCAAATAAAGCTCCGATGGAGATAACTTCCACATCTACCAGGCCGTTTGAAAGATTGGCCCTTGACGTCGTAGGTCCCTTACCCGACGCAGGTTTTCAAAAATTTAGATTCATCTTAACTTTACAAGATGACCTTACTAAATTTACTAGCGCTTACCCAATGGTTACGGCTACTAGTGAAGAAATAGCCAGAAACCTTGTTCATTTTATGTCTCTTTTCGGTTTTCCCAAAACCATTCTCACAGATTTAGGTAAATGTTTTACATCTGAATTATTTAAACATTTGACCGAAATATTAAAGGTCAAGGCCCCTTTTACTACTCCGTATCATCCGCAAACCAATGGAGCTCTTGAACGCTCACATGCTACTTTAAAAGAATACCTAAAATCTTTTGTCAATGAAAACCAGAACGACTGGCATTGTTATTTATTTACCGCGATTCTAGCTTATAATACTACACCTCATAGTACTACTAACTTCACTCCTCACGAGTTATTATATGGTTATAAACCATCCATTCCAAATTCGTTATATGAAAGCTCTGGTAATACATACAATGAATATATTCGAGCTTTACAATATAGAATGCGCTTTAGTCGCGAGAAAGCCATTCAAAACATTTTAAATAGTAAAGAAAGATCAAAACAATATTATGATGCAAACTCTCGTGACGTTACTTACAAAGTAGGAGATATGGTTTATCTCAAACAACATCATAGGCTGCGTAAAGCCTTATCGCCTATATGGAAAGGCCCTTATAAAATTATCAAAGTTCATAACAAACATAATGTGACCCTACAAGTAGGTCGCAAGGCTATTAAATACCATACTAATGAAATTAAGCCTTCTACTTCTTAACCTAAGTACTATATTTCTTTTCAGAATAATGTGCTGCTCTGGCACTTTATGCCTCAGCCGAACCGAATCAAGCATCATCCCAATCTACCATAGCCCCGGGATCTATTTTGAACCTATTACTAATATTAATTTTTATACTGATCATTGGAAAGTGATCACCCACGTAGATTTAGTTTCTTTGGAACCGTATCTTAATAAAATTGAATCATTGTTACACGATACTCTAAACTTATGCAACAAGATCCAACCGCAAGAGTTAAGTACATGCAAAGACATGTCTAGCCCTATCGAAGTTTTAATACAGTCTAGTTCTATCAAATTGCAATCATTATCGCATATCATCTCCAACCAATTGACAAACAAAGTCAAACGATCTTTAGAATTCGGAGGTGAAATCTTAAAATTCTTTTTCGGCACATTAGACGCAGATGATGCCCGAAAATATGATGCTGCAATTGAATCATGCAAAAAGAGTGAAACAGAAATATTTCATTTAATGAGAGATAACATTCACATTGTCAAGTCTACTATAAATAATTTTAACACTACTATTTACAAACTTAATCAAAATGAGATGAAATTAAACGCCCAAATTAATCAGATGAATGAAATACTTTCCCAAATTACAAAGACCGATAACCTATTACTGTACACTTCAAAATTAAATAACCTTCTTAACATTATCGAAGGCTCTTTACTTGCTATAACTAATTTACTAGATACTACACTTAATTCTATTTTATTTTCTAAGGTTAATGTACTACATCCTAGTGTTATAAGTCCTTTAAATCTTTATTTAGAATTAACTAAGCATAGTAGTCAAGTAAGCAAAAGGTTAGATTTTCCAGTTCCTTTAACTATCCAAAATATTCATTCAATAATTGACGTTTCCGAATTTAGTTCTTATTACTATAACAATAAGGTCATTTTTATATTACAGATCCCTTTGATCACTCCTGATAAGTTCATGACCTATAAAAACATACCATTACCTACACCTCATGATGACTCACATAATACATTTGCTTTAATTCAACCTTCTAGTTCTTATATTGCATTAAGTGATGACAGAATGCATTATGCTATGTTGGACACTCTTGATAAATGTAAAATAATAAATAATAACTATTCTATATGTGAATTAAATACTATATACTCATGTATAAGTAATCCTAATTGTGAATCTAAAATTTTAACTGAGATAATATTGTCATTACCTACAGAATGCAATGCTAAAATATTATATGGTCAGATTGATATTTGGCAAAAATTAAGAAATAACAAATGGATCTATGTCCAATCAAAAACAAATAAATTGACTATTAAATGTGATGAAAACATTAATGACCATTCAATTACAGGTACAGGAATTGTAAAACTAGCACCTAATTGTATTGGGTATTCAAAAACGGTTCAGTTGATACCGACTAGTTCTTATACTATAGTTACTAAGTCTCCTTTAGATATAAGCTTTGATATAACAGCTGACGACTGCTGTAAAAAGGACATATTTAATAAGAGTTTACCACATTTGTCGCCAATCTCCTTGAGTAAAATTAACTTAGATTCTCTTAAATATGCAACTCATCAAATGGATAATTTAGAGCAAGAACTAAATAATCTGGAAAAGGAATCCCATTTTATTAAATATGGCCCTTACTATTCTACTTTTACTTATATACTAATTGTGTGTTTAGTTTTATATTTAGCTTATAAATTATATCGATACTTTAAGAATAAAAATGATTCTAATGCTGGATGCTGCGTGCAAATATTCAATCAATGTTACAATCGGAATACTAAACGCAAGTCCAAAGTTTCTAATAGTATTGAGATGACCGAAGTATCTTCAAACTCTGAAGAAGACAATAAGTCAGTTCAATCTTTGCCTATTCATTACCCAAATTATAATTCTACTAGTAAGATTAATAAAGTGAAAGGAGATGGTATCAAAATTCACCCAAAATCAAAGTGTGATCGATACGGTCAAACTGTATGCCGATAGATTCTCTAGAACTATCTTAATAATCGTACCAAGTTTCAACATCCTACTCTATGGGATATCGGAGTTATGGGCTGTCAAAGTGTGCAAAAAATATCCATCTTGTTCCTTGAGATTTCACGTTTGTGCTGCCAAAGTACTCATGCTGCCGATTATATTGCGTACCAACGACGCCTTAGATGTTATTAAAGGTATTACAAAAAAAAAAAAAACTGGCCAAGTGCGAGTCGGACTCGCTCATGAAGGGTTCCGTAGCAGCAAGTAACATAATATAAACGTTCTTGTAGTTGGTTGTAACTTTGAAAAGTAAATTGCGGATTACGGTTTATGACGAATTAAAAAAAAAAAACTAATTACTTGATCTTGTTCAAACCAATTTTCAATTGAAGTTTGCATGGCAATGTACATCATATATTTTTTTAAGTTTTATCATTCACTTATTTTAGAAGTTACAGGGGGGGGACACATTTTACCACTTTGGAAGTGTCTCTCACGCAAACTGTTCAGTTTAGAAAAAAATGATGTTAGTAACCTCAATATAATTTTTCAAGACCTATTCATAGATACCCCACACGTATGAGTCAGGCGAAAAAAAAATTTTTGAGTTTCAATTCTATGTATGGGGGCAACCCCCAAAATTAGTTTTATTTTTACTTTCGTATGAAAACCCTAATGGGGTTCACTCAATACATCTACCTACCAAGTTTCAACAGGATAGCTCTTATACTTTCGAAGAAAAAAGGCTGTGACATACGGACGGACAGACAGACATGACGAATCTTTAAGGGTTCCGTTTTTTGCCATTTGGCTACGGAACTCTAAAAAGTGCCAGCATTACATAACAGTAGTCGCAATTGATGTATAACATCTGTGTGCTTAGTGCGAGTTTTTTTACGTTGACGCGATAGTAACGTTTAACCGCGTTTGGCGCTCTCATTGGTTGAGAGTTCTCACGACCTTGCAGCGGGCCAATAGGAGCGCCAATCGCGGTTAAACGTTACTATCGCGTCAACGTAAAAAAACTCGCACTAAGCACTCTGATATCTCACCGCATGTCTTGGGTCATCCACCCAACGTTAAGAAACAAAACACTTTGGGAAATGTTACTTTACAGTGGTCACCCATCCAAAGACAGACCTCTGTGTATGTTGCTTAACTTTGGCAACTCATCCTCAGATTGTTCTCAGCAAGTGTGTTTTACTTGGGCCATCCATAAAAAGCCGTACTTTGGAAATAAAGAAAGACTGAAAGAAAGAAAAGTTTATTGTTAGTCACACACAGAACAGAACAGCAACATTAAAACTAAACAAGTGCAGAAGACACGAGTGCTGCTGGCAGGCGTCCATATATGTATCAGTTTTGCAGCGGCATCTCTCCATAGGATCATTCATTGAATGGTTTTCTATTTTTTGTAATCGTGGTGAAATCATCAATTGATTCCGGGAATTCAGGGCAGACCGGGAGGGACTGTCAGACTCGTACTGACTAAAATCCACGGTGTCCTTCAATAACCCTTTACGTTCCAGGGTCACGGTAAATTGATAAGTCCCGCGACGCCGGCAGGCTTTGGCCCTCTAGAGTCACCCGTCATCATGCTGACACTCTTTGAGGCGCGGGTGGAACACAACGCGCCGTCGACCCGGGGTTACTGTAATGCTGGCACTTTTTTAACCGACTTCAAAAAAAAGTAGGTTCTCAGTTCGACCTGTATGTATGTTTGAATGTATGTATGTTTGTCCACGATTATCCCGCGTTTGGCTGAACGGATTTTGATGCAGTTTTCAGGAAAGTGTTCATTACATTCTGGAGAAGGTTTAGTATATAACACTTTGATTTTGCCCGCGTGGATCCGTTTTGCTTACTTGGATCGTAGATTTTAAGGGACGATTAAAAGAAGAAAGAAAGAAAAACATTTATTTGGCGCGAAGGGACCACGATGGACACACACATTCAAAATAAAAATAAACACAGAAAAAAAAAAGAGAAAACCTATATCTAACACAAGAAAAAGATAAAAGAATAATGTTTGTGTCTCACGGCTGCGCCAAAAAGGCCGATTGCATGTTTGAAAAAAAGGGAACCGACTTCAAAACCAAACACAAAAAAAAAACTTGTTTTAAAAAAGGGAACCGACTTCAAAACTAAACACAAAAAAAACTATAAAATAACTTTTCTTTCGGAAGTCGGTGGCTTTGTTTTTTTTATTTCATTGACATTATTATGGCCACCGACTTCCGAGAAAAAAGTTATTTTATAGTTTTTTTTGTGTTTAGTTTTGAAGTCGGTTCCCTTTTTAACCGACTTCAAAAAAAAAGTAGGTTCTCAGTTCGACCTGTATGTATGTATGTATGTATGTATGTTTGTCCGCGATTATCTCGCGTTTGGCTGAACGGATTTTGATGCAGTTTTCAGGAAAGTATTCATTACATTCTGGAGAAGGTTTTAGTATATAACACTAATAGATATCCCGTGACGTTGCCCGCGTGGATTCGTTTTGCTTACTTGGATCGTAGATTTTCAGGGACGATTGCATGTTTGTCCGCAATTATCTCGCGTTTGGTTGAACCGATTTTGATGCAGTTTTCAGAAAAGTGTTTGTTACATTCTGGGGAAGGTTTTAGTATATAACAATAATGGATATCTTGTGAAGTTGCTTACATAGATCCGTTTTGCTTAATAGGAATGTAGATTTTCAAAGACGCCGATTTTATGAAGATTTTTGTTGTTGATTATCTCAACTAAAAAGGGAAAAATAAAAAACTTTTTGAAAAAAAGGGAACTGACTTCAAAACCAAACACAAAAAAACTATAAAATAACTTTTCTTTCGGAAGTCGGTGGCCATATGTCAATGAAATAAAAAAAACAAAGCCACCGACTTCCGAAAGAAAAGTTATTTTATAGTTTTTTTGTGTTTGGTTTTGAAGTCGGTTCCCTTTTTTTCAAAAAGTTTTTTTTTTTTAAAAAGTTTTTTAGTTGAGATAATCAACAAAAATCTTCATAAAATAGGCGTCTTTGAAAATCTACAATCCTAATAAGCAAAACGGATCTATGTGAGCAACTTCACGAGATATCCATTATTGTTATATACTAAAACTTTCCCCAGAATGTAACAAATACTTTTCTGAAAACTGTATCAAAATCGGTTCAGCCAAACGCGAGATAGTTGCGGACAAACATGCAATCGTCCCTTAAAATCTACGATCCAAGTAAGCAAATCGGATACACGCG
Source organism: Agrotis clavis (assembly GCA_954870645.1). Lineage (NCBI taxonomy): Eukaryota > Metazoa > Arthropoda > Insecta > Lepidoptera > Noctuidae > Agrotis > Agrotis clavis. Next base: position 132,282 of record OX940942.1, read on the forward strand.
GGCGAAGTCACGGGATATCTATTAGTGTTATATACTGAAACCTTTTCCAGAATGTAATGAACACTTTCCCGAAAACTGCATCAAAATCCGTTCAGCCAAACGCAAGATAATTGCGGACAAACATACATACATACATACATACATACATACAGGTCGAACTAAGAACCTACTTTTTTTTTGAAGTCGGTTAAAAAACTATCTTTCGGAAGTCGGTGGCCATATACATAATATATCAATGAAATAAAAAAAAAAGCAAAGCCATGGACTTCCGAAAGAAAAGATATTTTATAGTTTTTTTGTGTTTGGTTTTTAAGTCGGTTCCCTTTTTTTCAAAAAGTTTTTTTTTTGGTTAATAACAACTATGCCGTCGTTGGTACGCAATATAATCAATCGGCAGCATGACTATTTTGGCAACACAAACGTGAAATCTCAAGTAGCAAGTGGAACTTTTTTGGCAAACTTTGACAGCCCATAACTCCGATATGCCATGGATTAGGATATTGTAACTTGGTACGATTATTAAGATAGTTCTAGGAAATCCATCTGCATACAGTTTGACCGTATCGATCACACTTTGATTTTGGGTTTTTGGTCCATACATTGTGGACCATGTCCTTTATGTCAAATAGAAATCTAAACTTTTAAATGTAACTATTAATTATAATTTTGTCAATTTCGTTTCAATATTATGTAACCTGTATATTCAATGTAAAGTGCCTCTCTTAATAGCTACATCTTTAATCTCACTTCGCTTCATCTTAATAAGATAAAGCTTCGTTTAAAAGGGGGAGCTGTTATAACCCTTATTACAAGGCAATAGAGCCTAACTCAGCTTTTACTTGTTTATCATGTATTTTTCCATTTCTTTATTGCTTATGTTGCATTTTTACCCAATGCACATAAATTATATGTTCATTTTAGTCAGTTAGATTCTGAACGCTGCCGCGTAAACTAGTTGCCCAAAAAAAGGAGCAATTAAGAGGGACATTACCAAATCTGTATGTGTACCTAAGAACTTTGTGCCGTGATTCTGTGTTTGTGGTGATTAAAGTGGTTCCAGTAGAAAAATTGTTTTTTTTTAAAAAGACAAACGGGGTCGGCTTAGTAACAGTACGCACGTCTCCGGGGATGACTCGCTATACGACACATGTACTTGTGTCCACCGCGCGCCGGAAAACATCCCGCGACCATAGCATTACTACTGGACGATTGACCCTCACGCATACACACACACACGAACACACACATTGATCGCAGGGGAACACTTTATTTGTCGACTGTGCCGAATGTTCGACACTTTATCGTATTTTTTGCGCTGATCTGCAATATTACCGTAATATTATTATGTGCTTATTATGTACCACGGGGTCCCCTCTGGCGGTAGATATACAGAAAGGACGTCCGAAGTAAAGATCATAAGTGTTTTCTAAAGCATATAACATCGCAGTGAAGAGTTAGCTTCAATGAGTCGAAATAAACGTATGATCAAACAATAAAAATAGCATTTCTTCCCTTCATTATGCATGTTAGTTTGACTGTGACTTAATAAATGTCACAAATTATAAATAAATAAACTGTGCGACGATTGTTCCTCGTCTGTGTGTGTGTGTGTCAGGGGAAATAGCTGCATCTATGTCTCTGCATGTCTACATGTGTGTAGTACAGAAGTCCTACTTGGGAGAACTTACCGTCAAAATTACAGTATTTGAGCAATAAGGGTGGCGTGTAGTTTCATTCCAATACAACTTATCAAAGAACATAAATGATTTTTTCTATATGCGCAGACTCAGACGGTCTAAACAATAAAGTTTGAAAATAATAGTCGATTTTAATTCGTGTAGCAATAATTTGGGGTGCGAGGTACTGTACCTTCTGCCCATCTCCTTTAGTGGTTCGAGAGTATCGACCCGCATGCGACGCATCGCACACACACACACACACACACACACACACACGCATGCAGTAGCGCCGGTTAGTCTGCAGTCTTGGACGTTGTCGGACAGCGGCACAGATAGCGCCGACTGGTCAAATTGCCTCTGTGCGACTTCGACATCGGAACCATGCACTAGATCAGTCGTTCCCAACCCATTAACTTATGTGCCTTATTAAATTTTCTGCTGTACTTTAAATACTGCCGTGCAAAATAATCATTTTCCGCCATTATTAAAATAAAGTTCATAATAAAAGTAGGAACACGTTTCGTAAATCTTACACTGTTATGTACGTCATAAAAAAAACTAAATTTGCACAGTTTTAGTCTTTTTCCTGAGTGCGCAGGGGCCGTTTGAATCACATTGAACACACCAAGGTAGAGCGCTCCACGAGTTGGGAATTCTCGCACTACATCTATGCTTGAATTGAATTGTTGATTAAAATATCTGTTTCGTCTTTTCGTAAACATTTATCGGAGTTGCTACGATCTACACTAACTAGTGCACGATGCGGTGCTACGAAGGCTCGTAGCGGTTGTCTACGGCGTAGCGCATTTGCTACGGCATTGTTCAAACTAATACGAAAATAATTATAAAATGTAGTCGAGAAGCAATAATTATAATTAGAGAAATATGCAATTAGTGACAGACATATTATAGTGTATTTAAAAGAAAGAAATACTTTCTAGAAAAACGTCACCGTAACTAACATGTTGTTGGCACGACGATGACATAAGATAAAGCTTCGTTTAAAAGGGGGAGCTGTTATAACCCTTATTACAAGGCAATAGAGCCTAACTCAGCTTTTACTTGTTTATCATGTATTTTTCCATTTCTTTATTGCTTATGTTGCATTTTTACCCAATGCACATAAATTATATGTTCATTTTAGTCAGTTAGATTCTGAACGCTGCCGCGTAAACTAGTTGCCCAAAAAAAGGAGCAATTAAGAGGGACATTACCAAATCTGTATGTGTACCTAAGAACTTTGTGCCGTGATTCTGTGTTTGTGGTGATTAAAGTGGTTCCAGTAGAAAAATTGTTTTTTTTTAAAAAGACAAACGGGGTCGGCTTAGTAACAGTACGCACGTCTCCGGGGATGACTCGCTATACGACACATGTACTTGTGTCCACCGCGCGCCGGAAAACATCCCGCGACCATAGCATTACTACTGGACGATTGACCCTCACGCATACACACACACACGAACACACACATTGATCGCAGGGGAACACTTTATTTGTCGACTGTGCCGAATGTTCGACACTTTATCGTATTTTTTGCGCTGATCTGCAATATTACCGTAATATTATTATGTGCTTATTATGTACCACGGGGTCCCCTCTGGCGGTAGATATACAGAAAGGACGTCCGAAGTAAAGATCATAAGTGTTTTCTAAAGCATATAACATCGCAGTGAAGAGTTAGCTTCAATGAGTCGAAATAAACGTATGATCAAACAATAAAAATAGCATTTCTTCCCTTCATTATGCATGTTAGTTTGACTGTGACTTAATAAATGTCACAAATTATAAATAAATAAACTGTGCGACGATTGTTCCTCGTCTGTGTGTGTGTGTGTCAGGGGAAATAGCTGCATCTATGTCTCTGCATGTCTACATGTGTGTAGTACAGAAGTCCTACTTGGGAGAACTTACCGTCAAAATTACAGTATTTGAGCAATAAGGGTGGCGTGTAGTTTCATTCCAATACAACTTATCAAAGAACATAAATGATTTTTTCTATATGCGCAGACTCAGACGGTCTAAACAATAAAGTTTGAAAATAATAGTCGATTTTAATTCGTGTAGCAATAATTTGGGGTGCGAGGTACTGTACCTTCTGCCCATCTCCTTTAGTGGTTCGAGAGTATCGACCCGCATGCGACGCATCGCACACACACACACACACACACACACACACACGCATGCAGTAGCGCCGGTTAGTCTGCAGTCTTGGACGTTGTCGGACAGCGGCACAGATAGCGCCGACTGGTCAAATTGCCTCTGTGCGACTTCGACATCGGAACCATGCACTAGATCAGTCGTTCCCAACCCATTAACTTATGTGCCTTATTAAATTTTCTGCTGTACTTTAAATACTGCCGTGCAAAATAATCATTTTCCGCCATTATTAAAATAAAGTTCATAATAAAAGTAGGAACACGTTTCGTAAATCTTACACTGTTATGTACGTCATAAAAAAAACTAAATTTGCACAGTTTTAGTCTTTTTCCTGAGTGCGCAGGGGCCGTTTGAATCACATTGAACACACCAAGGTAGAGCGCTCCACGAGTTGGGAATTCTCGCACTACATCTATGCTTGAATTGAATTGTTGATTAAAATATCTGTTTCGTCTTTTCGTAAACATTTATCGGAGTTGCTACGATCTACACTAACTAGTGCACGATGCGGTGCTACGAAGGCTCGTAGCGGTTGTCTACGGCGTAGCGCATTTGCTACGGCATTGTTCAAACTAATACGAAAATAATTATAAAATGTAGTCGAGAAGCAATAATTATAATTAGAGAAATATGCAATTAGTGACAGACATATTATAGTGTATTTAAAAGAAAGAAATACTTTCTAGAAAAACGTCACCGTAACTAACATGTTGTTGGCACGACGATGACTTCGGTTAAATCAAATCAAATCAAAAGCATTTATTTCAAGTAGACCAGTTACAGGCACTTTTGAATTGTCAAAGACATAAAAAAATTAATTAAATACTACGAAGTTATGGTGCTACAGTCCCAGTCACATCACAAGACATAATAACTGTGAAAGTAACGTAGATACCCATTCCAAGGAGTTATGATGAAGTTATGATGCATACTGAAAATTCCTCAATTTTAAAAATATCTAGTGCTCAATCATAATTATAGTTATTGTATTAAGCCCTTTCGATGTGAGTTTTCCTATGATTTGTGCTTTCTATAAGTTCGCTCCTTTTTAACCGACTTCAAAAAGAAGGAGGTTATCAATTGGACGGCATGTTTTTTTTTTTTTTTGTTTGTTACCTGATTACTCCGCCAATTGTGGACCGATTTTCAAAATTATTTTTTTGTTCGAAAGGAGGTACTTGAGGAGTGGTCCCATTGTCACCATGTCAGGATCTGATGCTTGGATCCTGGAGAAATCGAGGGCAACCCTCAAAACACATCGTTTTTCGCAAATTTTATGAAGTAATTTAAGTATCTGCGTATGGCAATCATCATCTCATGTAGCTGAACTGATGATGGAAGGTACAACGTAAGGAATTGGCATCGACTGATTTGGTGAATTATGTTTGTGTTCGCATATCTCCGGAACTACAAGTCCGATTTAAGTAATTCTTTTGTTGTACTAGGTATCGTTCAACTTAGGGAATACTTTAAGTTTCATCAAAATCGGTTCAGTAGTTTTCGAGATAGGGAATGAATGTAAGAGATTTTTAACGATGTTATTACCGGTGTTACGGATTACAAAATTCTAGTGCTCATGTTAGAAAATGATGTACTCGTGTTTGACAAGAATTGTGGTTGAATAATTAAACTAAAAAGAATAAAATAAAAACTATTTTAAAAAAATGTAACCGCCTTCAAAAACAACCACAAAAAAGGATAAAATAACCTTCAAAACTTTTCTTTCGGAAGTCGGTGGCAAAAAAGACAGTGAAATTAATAAAAAAACTCACCGACTTCCGAAAGAAAAGTTTTGAAGGTTATTTTATCCTTTTTTGTGGTTGTTTTTGAAGGCGGTTACATTTTTTTTTGAAAAAGTTTTTTTAACAACTAATAACAGAAGTTTTCTTTTGTAATTTGTAAACACCGCCACCGTTTCAAAGCGCATAAAGTTTATTCGCAACAATCTCACTTAATGGGCCATGTCCCCAATACTCTAGCCCGATGACGTCACAGGAATAAGAAATGCGTACAGACCGCTCTTCTGATTCTGAGCTTAAGAGCGCGTATTCTGAAAGTTGGCAACGTCGCAAATAGTTGTCAAATATGAACAAGTTTTAATTAATTTAGCAATGTTACTGTATGAAAATATATGGCGCTGTAGTGCACTAAATATTGATAAGGGAATGCGTATTATTACGGAATATTATAAATATTACGTAAAACCGAATAGATAAATTAAGATGTTAAAAAAAGTATTTGGAAACTTTGCCAAATGCCTTTTTTACACCTGAAACGGTTACAACATCAAATTCAGTGTTTTATTTGCATTCCTATTCAATTTTGTAAGTGCACTACAGAGCCATATTTCTTATTTTCATACAGCCAAATTCATTAGAACTTGTATATTTTTGGCAGCAAATTGCGACGTTGCCAACTTACAGAACACGCGCTTGTTAGAAATAGGATGTATATTCTGTTATATTTATATAAATATCTACTAAATTATCACGTTTTAGGTATCAGGATGGTTAATGTTATTTATTTACTGTATGTAAATAGTATCTCCAAGTACTTATTTATATTAATGAGTTTATAAATAAAAGCACAAATCAAGACTAGGTACTTTATTACCAAAACTACCTCCTTTCGCAACACTAGGTCTTCGTGGAGAAGAAAGGAGGAAGAAACTCCACGGCAACATAATATTTTATCAGTTCACATTATAAAATACATAATTTACAGCAATATTCTTATCATAATAAATATCAAATAACTTACATTTTCATTTTAGAACATTATGACACACAATATAACTTTCAGCATCACACACTTGTATTCTCTATTATTACATCACATTAAATAACCAAGACACCACTTCAGACACGTCTTAACTCTTTTAACAGTTGAATAATAATGACTACCAAGGTGAGGGTACATCTACTTTTATAAACTTAGTATTGTACCACTTCCATCAAATATTACCGCCATTATTGACCAATCGCAGATCGTCAAACATTGTTGTTAAATAATTAATAAAATGGGCAACAATAAACAAATCCTGTACAGTAGAACCATTTTAAAACTTAATTAGATAATTTACAAATTCAGTAAGTATTTATTTGCAACCTTAATTTAATTCGATATAAATTTGAACATCAACTGATTCCGTTCTGAAATCAGTTGATCGCTGTTAATATATTACTATTATTACTTAGATATATCCTATATCTATCACGGCCATACTGACAAGTACTTCGCTCTCGAAGTACATTATCCCTTTTTTTTTTCTACAATTTTTTGTTGTTTGTCAATTGCTTAGACGTGCCAAGTCCCCTCCACCCGCTGCTCGTGGGATAGACTTGCACCAAGCAAATGACCGACCAGCAGAAACAAATTTCTGTTTTGCCAATTGCCTAGACATGTCAAGTCCCCTCCACCCGCTGCTAGTGGGATAGACTTGCAACAAGCAAATGACCGACCAACGGAAACAATATTTTCATAACTTCAATGCCCAGTTTATAATGCCAATACTCAGTTCATAATGTCAATACTCAGTTCATAATGTCAATACGCAGTTCATAATGTCAATACTAAGTTCATAATGTCAATACTAAGTTCATAATGTCAACACTCGGTTCATAATGTCAGTACCTACTAAGTTCATAATGTCAGTACTAAGGTTCATAATGTCAGTACTAAGGTTCATAATGTCAGTACTAAGGTTCATAATGTCAGTACTAAGGTTCATAATGTCAGTACTAAGGTTCATAATGTCAATACTAAGGTTCATAATGTCAATACTAAGGTTCATAATGTCAATACCAAGGTTCATAATGTCAATACCAAGGTTCATAATGTCAATACCAAGGTTCATAATGTCAATACCAAGGTTCATAATGTCAATACTAAGGTTCATAATGTCAATACTAAGGTTCATAATTGCAATAGTCAGTTCATAATTACAATAGTCAGTTCATAATTGCAATAGTCAGTTCATAATTGCAATAGTCAGTTCATAATTGCAATAGTCAGTTCATAATTGCAATAGTCAGTTCATAATTGCAATAGTCAGTTCATAATTGCAATAGTCAGTTCATAATTGCAATAGTCAGTTCATAATTGCAATAGTCAGTTCATAATTGCAATAGTCAGTTCATAATTGCAATAGTCAGTTCATAATTGCAATAGTCAGTTCATAATTGCAATAGTCAGTTCATAATTGCAATAGTCAGTTCATAATTGCAATAGTCAGTTCATAATTGCAATAGTCAGTACATAATTGCAATAGTCAGTACATAATTGCAATAGTCAGTTCATAATTATCGACCTCGCTGGTTAACAATAGCCTCTGGCCTTGACATATCAGTCTTATCACCTGCTGCGCGTGAATTTCAGAAAGATATCAGAACAGTGACCGACCAGCAGTTTATAATCCTTACTTACAATCTTACTTATTATAACCTTACTGGGCAGATCAAACACCCCACCGTCGTCGGTGAAATTCAATCACCCACAGTTAGTGAATGTCATACCACAGCTAAGGTTTTAATTCTTCTTTATCTTTATTCTTTATCTTTGAAATCGTAGAGCTGTCATTCCTGTACATTGAATTTTTTTTTTGTATTTTTTTTTTCGAGATAAAGGATCGATTCTGATGCCAGATCAACTTTTTTTTTTAATTTTTATGTTTTTTTTTGTTTTGATCTATCTCCGAAATTACTGTAAAGTTGTAGATCAAATTTTCCTCTAATATTCCTAATAATATATGCTTTTGTTAATAGGCTATGAATTATTACGCTATTATCTCATGTATGTTTTGAGTTGGAAGCGAAACCACTGGATATTATTTATTCGTAATTTATTGTTTCGAGGAGTAGGAATTTTAAAGATTCGAAAACAAACGAATCTTTATTATTTTGTGTTTATTTGTTTTGAATTAGTGCTCAAAGCAGTGCATAGATTCTCAAGTTTTACTCATCGAGTTAAATAATAAGCTATTTTTAATGTATCACGCGGTATGGTGAAAGTTCCCCCTTCAAGGGCAATGCGCAATGCTATAACAAATTGCAGCGATACTGTAAATCGACCAAAAAATGATAGTCTAGTGTTTAAGATAAACACGGATCTTTGAAATTAATTTCGCTCAAACAAGGACGTTTCCTATGCAAACTATGTAGGTACCTACGTATAACATTATTGATCTAAACTTATATTATAAATGCAAGTACGTATGTTTGTTTTTTACCTTTTCACGCAAACTACATAATGAATTGATCGTCCCAAAATATATCAAGTACAATATAATAATTATTATGATGTCTATCACTTGTTCATTTTTCATTTTCTTTTGCATATTATTGTGTATGCTCTGTGTCTGTACCAATAAATATTATATCTTTCCCTTTTTTTTTTTTGGCTACATGATTTGCATTATATTTTTAAAAGAAATTCACGACTCGGTTATTCTGACAATATTATTATTATTGCAAATAGTACTTTCAAGTCGAGACCTTTTCAAAACCACGTTTTATTTTGATTTACTAAACTATACTTTTAATAAGGACTAAGATTCAAATCGTATTTCGGTTCCTTCGATCAAATACTAGTTTTCACATAATCCAAGTCCAGTCTTGTTCCATCCCATCATATTTAAGTTTTTAAGACAACTTTTTAAATAGTCAAAATTAAAGCAACTTTTTATTTTGTAACAACTCTTGCTTTTTCTATCAAAGGTTTTAAATATTACTTTAAGAAGACCATTCATCATCATTGTGAGAGGCGGGACAGTTTTTTTTTTTACTTATTTTTTTTTAAACAAACAGTATATAATCTAATTGTTTAAAATTGATGTTTCATTTCTAGACTAGATCTCTTATTTTTTTGACTCGCAATAGTAAATAAAATATTTACAAAAGCCGATCAAAAACATTTTTGTATGCCGCGTAATCTCTTCTAGTAGTATCGGTTCTAATGTTGATTTTTACACTGAATGGCATAGGGACTTGCCTAGAGGGACCAGCGGGGATTTAACTTTGAACTAAGAATTCTATTCTATGAATAGAGGAAACACCAACATAACATAATCTATACTATAGAAATGGATCGCCAAATGTGTTGCTAATGTGTAGTTATGAGCTAACTCCAAAACGGCTGTACCCATTCGGCTAATTCTTTTTTTTATAGGTTTGTAACTATCAGGGCCAGGTTCTAGAGGATGAATATTTTTTTTTTTTTTTTAACTCCGTATGTTATTCGTCATCTGTTTTTCGTTCCAACTAATGTATCATAAGAACGTCTATTTGAAGGTTATTGACAGCAACGACCATTGTCTAGACTTCTAGAGGCTACACGACTGGACCGATATATCTAGGGTAGAAGTTCAAGTCTTAGGTTGGTAGGTATTATCTTTTTTTCTTGTTTTTATAGAGTTTTTTTTTTTTTTTTAAAAAAAAGCTACTTTCACCCTGAGTAACATCATGTTCACCCATGCGAAGCCGGGACGGGCCGCTAATATATTTTAAAATGAGGGGAATAATCACTAATCCATCAACAGTCGAAATTAAGGACCATAATTTTGATTTTGTAATAACTAATGTTTTTTTTTTTATTAATTCATATATGTAGTTATACATTTGATTGTATACAAATTTAAATTGTCATATGCTAATGTTTCAAAAATAGGCGTTATATTGTCCTGTTACTAAGCTACTCTACCTGGTAAATCCTGGTACTAAGGCATTTGTTTAACTGAATAAATTAAATACTTATCCCAAAAATAATGTTTTATTTAAATACAGTCCCAATAAAAGTTCAAAAATGTGACGTAGGAACAGCATAGGTTTTACGTCAAGCTATTCATACTTTTAGATATTAATTTTCATTTTATATCTAGTTATCTGCCAGAAAAGGTAACTTTAGAACTTTTTTTTTTTTGCTTTCACAATGTTTAAAGCTTGTTTTAATCTTTGTTTTTAAACGTGTGATAAAAAAAACACTGTCAAATGCAAACAGTTTTCAACCTCTGTTTCAAAGAACTTGGTTTAATCATGCCAACCCTGGTACTTTTTAAATGAAAGATGGATTAGAAAAACAAAAATGTAGTCTCAACTCTCATCATTTTTTGGACCAAAAGTTTTTTTTTTTTTTGTTTTTTTTTATCTCGTTAACCCAGTTTACTTTATCAAGCAACAACTGTTTACTGTTTTTTTTTTTTTTTTCGTTTAGCGAATTTATATACTTTTATGCAAAAGAAACTTGATTTGTCAATTTTTCACTGCTGTATTAATGTTTGGCCAACAAGCAATTTTGTTGGCCCTGGCACATTCAAAATTAGATGTGTTTTCCATTTCCTATTAATCGATACTTCTTTTCAAATACTTAACCACTCAAGTTGTTATTGCTTTAAAGGTCACCTTTATAAAATTAAAATATACACAAACTGTTTCAGTGTGTGACTATGTAACAGATGCTGCAGTTTCATCAACTGACCATTTTTAATTTAAACAGCCATTTTTATAAATAAAAATATCTAGTCTTTTTTTTTTTTTTGCAACTGCCCAACATCACTTTGTTTTGATGTACTTATTTTCTATTCAATCTCGTAACATGTTAATAAAGCTTAACCTTTCAGCAATTTCAAAAAAATAAAAAATAACACGATCTACATCTAGGATCTTTCCATCTCACTTTTTGATTACAACGTTTAAAAGCAGAGCCTCTGGAGGCCTTACCGACATTTGCCAATAATTTATACTGATGTGGTGCAGGAGTTCTCGTTCCGTTATCCTCAGCCTGGCTTCAATCCTTTTCAGCAGCGTCGCAGTGCCGCTGTTCGAGATGGCAGCACGTTGTCATCGCCCTTCTACAGTCGATTCATCCACCCGAAGACGCAGGGGTGCAGCAGGTGCAGCAGGGGTGTGCTGATTGATATGTAGCTCCAACGTTGATTATGAAAAATACAAAAAAGTTCATTAGAAATTATAAATAGGTTAGGGCACTTATCCCACTTCTGATGTTAGAAATAGGATGTATATTCTGTTATATTTATATAAATATCTACTAAATTATCACGTTTTAGGTATCAGGATGGTTAATGTTATTTATTTACTGTATGTAAATAGTATCTCCAAGTACTTATTTATATTAATGAGTTTATAAATAAAAGCACAAATCAAGACTAGGTACTTTATTACCAAAACTACCTCCTTTCGCAACACTAGGTCTTCGTGGAGAAGAAAGGAGGAAGAAACTCCACGGCAACATAATATTTTATCAGTTCACATTATAAAATACATAATTTACAGCAATATTCTTATCATAATAAATATCAAATAACTTACATTTTCATTTTAGAACATTATGACACACAATATAACTTTCAGCATCACACACTTGTATTCTCTATTATTACATCACATTAAATAACCAAGACACCACTTCAGACACGTCTTAACTCTTTTAACAGTTGAATAATAATGACTACCAAGGTGAGGGTACATCTACTTTTATAAACTTAGTATTGTACCACTTCCATCAAATATTACCGCCATTATTGACCAATCGCAGATCGTCAAACATTGTTGTTAAATAATTAATAAAATGGGCAACAATAAACAAATCCTGTACAGTAGAACCATTTTAAAACTTAATTAGATAATTTACAAATTCAGTAAGTATTTATTTGCAACCTTAATTTAATTCGATATAAATTTGAACATCAACTGATTCCGTTCTGAAATCAGTTGATCGCTGTTAATATATTACTATTATTACTTAGATATATCCTATATCTATCACGCTCTTGACCCTTGCTATCTCAAGATTAGTTACGTGGTTTTTTAGCATTTCTTAGCATTTCGGTAATAAGACGTTTTCACTTCTAAAGTTTTTAAATTCGTTATGAATGTTTTGCTATCACAACAAGGCTAGGTCGTCACTCGCACAATCACGTGTACGGTACATTTGCACCAAACCGAGCGTATCCACGACGACACCTTCTACAAATCATCTGGAGAACGTCTCGCACCAAACGAAGCAGACTTTCACAAAATAAAACAATAAGTAGGTACCTAAAACTTACGAAAATAAGGACTTTAAAAAAAGTTTTTCAAAAAATAAGAACAGCGGCGCGCTGACGAGCACGTGCTAACATTTGATATTCATGAGGAGGGGGGGGGGGGGGTTCTACCGGACGGTCTTCAACGGTTAGGGAAATGTTTTGTTTCACACATTAACTTTATCATAAAATTATTCCATAGCAGTGAAGAATGAATAATAATGCACACAATATGAGATAGATTCCAAACCAATCCTTTGTTTGTTTTTTTTTACAATCCTCTATGTTTTTTAAATTCTTGTCCAATGACATCCCGCACTACGGAGTACGCAAAAAAAATAATTAAGAAAATGGTACCTACTACGAGTTCGGGGGTAATGGGTATCCTAATATTTTACTATTATTAAATCAGTTTCAGCATAACTAGCCTTTACTTTCATGCCAAATTACAGCTTTCTAGTATTGTGTCTCTGAGCTAAGCTGCGGATGGACAGACGGACATGGCGATAATATACTGGTTCCTTGATGACTACCCTAAAGAAATAGAAGGAGATCCGACCAGTCGAGCGCCCCTCGCGGCACGTCACCAGCTCGCTGACTGTCCCGGGCGACGTTTGTTCTCACATTACGTCGTCTGCCGCTGTGTCGGGACCCGGCGGACTCGTTACGATAATATTTGTGAAGGTTTTCCTTATGTTTGTGTTTCTGGCTCGTTGTTATCGTTATTATGCAGATTCCAACATTTCCGGCTACATTCACAGTAAAGTTACAACATTTTTCTTATTATGATGTTGTTCAAGTCATTACTCGCACTGCGGCTGCGGTTTTGGTTAGAAGACAGTTCATTCTAAAATTACCTACTGTGTTATTGTTCAAAATGAAAATTCAACGTGAAAGTGAATGCACATTAATTTGACGTCTATTCTAGCCCAATAGCCGGGTACGAAACGAACACTCTTTGGTAAGATTGGTTTTCAAACTTCTTAATTTCTGACTAACAGTATCTAACGACCCTCAAAGATCTACAAAAGACAGCCGGGACTAATGGTTTTACGTGCTTTCTGAGGTACGCATCTAAAGACAGACCTCGGCAAGCGCGGCTTGACCTTGTAGTTCGATTTTCCCGGCTATTATTATAATAGTTGCGAACTCCTTTCTTAACCTAATGGTTTCTACTAATGAGCAGGTCTTCACAGGTTTCTAAAACTAATAGCGTCAGTATCCAGTGAGTCGTAAACACATGTTTTGTTCGGCATCAATGTGTAATTAGCTAGACGGTTGTTCCACATTAGCAGTATTACCGCGTCGTCTGAGCAGCGCGCGGTTCGCTAACGAGTGCGACCGACTCATTTAAGTACATACATTTTTTATGGCGCGCTTTGTTTGTTTAACTGCCGCCTTGTTGTTACACGTGCTTCCTATTAGCAGCTCTTTGACTGTGGCTGCAAACATCAAACACATACTGCGAGCCAAGAAACTCTAAACAAGACAAGTTCTCCATTAGATAATCTAACCACATCTCTCACTCTTAAAGTTTTGTACAATGTTTTCATTCAGAAGATTTATGGTGTTTTTTTAGAAGTCGGTATATTTTTTTTCAAAAAACTCTCTTTATTTTTTACCGTTTTGGGGGTACAGTCGTAATATTTTGTTGTATGGTTGGGTAATCAATGCATAGATAGATATGCTGTACTTTATTGAGTTCCCTCGACATCTCCAAGATCCCGTCATCAGATTATGATCTGATTACCATGGGACTGTGAAGTATACCCTTCAAACAAAATAATTTTCCATATTGGGCGTCATCGAGAAATCGGGGAAAATACATTAAAAAAACATTCCGACTGATTGAGAACCTCCGATTGAGAACCTCCTCTTTTATTTGAAGTCGGTTAAAAATCTTTTCTATAATCCAAAATCTTAGTTTTCTCTGTATCAAAATGAATTACATTCGGTAAAAATATTTTGGCTGTGAAAACAAAAATCTTAACTATCTACATTCGAGTTATTACAATTTTAATGTTTGTGTGTCCTCTTTGCCTGCCTTGTTAAGTGTGCTCTTCTATGTATGTCTGTGAAGGTTCCAGAAGAACGAGGAGACGAAGAAAAACCTTGTGAACGTAACTAGTTATGTTCTGAGATAGCTAATGTCTCAGTACGTGACGCGCTCGATTGTAAACGTTGGATCTGTTATGAGATAGCTGTGGGATATTATTACTAGTTTTTCCTCTGTTGACCTACGTGCCATGTTATTATGTTGGCCGTGTGCTACTTACTACTGAGTGGTACATTTCCTCCAGTAGTGTAACGTGCACATGATGTAGATGTTAAGAACATTCGTCAAATAGGTCGCAGCTTTCACTTTTCTCTGCACAGGAAGTGCACCGGTCAAGTGAGCGTTTGACACGCTTGCTGAGGGTTTCGTACGATGTGAGCGCTAGAGTGCGACTTTAACACCTCAATCTAAAACTATAAACATAGCTGGAAGAAGTGAGCTAGTTTTTTCACAACAGTTTTCTAGATTTCACATAATCAATCGTGCAGTTTAATAGTGCTCCGTAATGTAATTATGGAACAATAATTCTTTATTTTGTCGTAAACGTGTTAGGATTACTCGAAACCGTTTTGAATAAGACGCTGTAATACTTATCTGAAATCTTTTACAAAGTTGAAATGAGTTATCTAACAGCTCCGCCGATAAGGAGCTTTTGATGCGGAACCCTAATTTATTCAATAATAATATCGTTTAGAATCTTTTCAATATTAGATGAGTGGCTGTCGCCGACATCCGCGCCTTTCATTAACGACGACCTGAGGGCGCGAGGAGGGGGGGCGCGGGGCGGAGGGGGGAGTGATTGAACGGTGACGTCATCAAACTTGACTGTTACGATTGATAGGCAACGTGTCGATCATCAGCCGACACTGACAGATGGAGCATGATAACGATGTCATCTATACATCTCAATTAATACGGTGTGAACATTATATCAAAATGACCTGTTATTTGTGTTGCTACACTGTCCACTATTACTGATACTCGTAAGTAGTCTGTCAACTGACAGGGTGACTGTTTGCGTTTTTTAAACGCACCGACGACCCAGGAAATAATTACTTATGAGACTTGTAACTTTTCAGGCGTCGTTCGGACCAGTACATACTAGTACAGTCAATAACCTAACATAAACCAACTAGCACGTGCACGCGTGCCGGCCCGACTATATTCCTGTATATGAATACAATAAGAGCTAATAGAAAGTTTTCTCATTAGGGGTGACGAGACAGAGCCTCGCTGCCATTAATTCGAACACACTCTACAGATACACGCAGAAGGTCTACTCGTCTCGAACTCTAGACGTGCGTGGGATAACACGTACGTGCACACATCGTACGTACATTGTGACGACCAAACATACACACAAGCGACTACGACTGCGGAGAGAAATATCTTTCATTTGTTTGTAATCGCAACGCGACGGCCGGTATTCTAGCTATGAAAAATATGGAAAGCAACATTTGCTTGCTTTGTTATTTCGATTGTATGATACACGAGTGGGATTTCTGTACGTATCTACTCTGTGGTTTCGATATGGCTATTAATTGAGGACGAACTTTTAATTAAGGAATGCTAATTAATAGCACGCAAGGTTCACTTCCACTATTAACATGACTCCGGTCTTTTGTAAATATTTAGTTCTGTGCCCACACAGCCTGCTCGACCACTCGACACGTATCACATAGGTACTTAATGCAAAATTTGTAAACTGTAAACCAGTTTCTTTATACCAATTTAGTCATATTTAATTATATTTCTAATAACAGTTACTTATCATACAACATTAAAAAGTTTTTATACGAACAAGAAGTAGCGAAACATAGCGAGTAATTAAAAGCGTTGACGTTCTTTTTTTATAAAAAAAGCCCTACACTAGGAATTTATCCCGTGTCGTGGGTGCGTTTACAAACATAGAAGCTCACATATCAATTACAGACCCGGAACAATTATTCATAGGTCATACAAATATTAATTGGTTCCGTGCGGGAATAGAACCCGCGACACGCGGCGCAGCAGTCCAATCGTTCAGCCACTGAACCAAACGTTCGTGCAACGTCCCACAGACACACGTCCACGTACGGACGGTCCAGTTACAAACTGATCGCTAATGAATTCGTCGTATCGAGTGTCATTGAATATCACGAGCTATATTTCACAACCGCCGCCGACGAGCGTCCGTCCCGGCCATCGATACAATATTTCTGTGATCCCGGCCGAGAGGTCCTGACGGTGCGGGCGAGGTGACATACAGTAGCGGGATCAGTAATAAGATTGCGTCGTACAAAAACATACAAACTCCTGTACAGCACCTAATAGCTGCACGCGTATTGCGGTAGTGACTGTGGACTAAGAGTTCGTTCGGAAGAAGCCATCGCAATGGTCTGTAATGATCGCCGCTCAGGATGGACAGGTCCGATGTGATCAAGAGCTACCGCCTATGATATAAAATCTAGGTGCTCTATGAACTAGTTCCCAGTAGTAATTCCACCCACATGTGTGTACATGCGTTAGTCGCTTGCCGCGGGCACGAGGGTACGACATTGCTACTCACGCGGCGGGATGCCGCCGACCTCTCGTGATTATATCAAGTTACTGTAGATAGTCGCGCGTGTAGCAACCTTTACTCCCCCTCGGCCTTATTCTAGGACAGGGAGGGGGGGGGGGTTGGATACGATCGTGTTGGGAATTTTAATATCGCGTTAGTCGCGGCGGCGAACGGCGTGAGCCACAAATTTCGAGTACGTATCGGGAGAAGCGTCGCATTAGCACCGGCAAGCTGCCGACCGAGGCGGGACGCGGTGATGTCGGTCGCCTGATTGTAAGATAGATGTGAACTTGATGGATTTGTCGAATGTGAAATTGTCGGGTACAGAGTCGAATACCGCTTGTTGTGTATTCACAATCCGCTATCATACGCTGGTACTAACCTCAAATCACGAGCGTGGCTGCCCGCCGCGCGCCGACTGAATTATTCACAACTGAGGGCAGCAGCTAGTCTCAGTGTTTTGTTCAAACGATACGCGATACAGTTCTTTAACGTTAACAATTCAGCTCGTAACATTATTGTTCTACTACTATTTTATTAAATTACGTACCACGAAACCGGTGCCCTCTTAAAATGGTATATCAATACCCTCATGATCTTATACTTGTAACACCGCTGTTATCGCTATACGTTGCTGCATCAGTGTTGATCACGCTTCTGGCACCTATCACGCTTTGGACGCTGATCATCACGCCGCTGTCGGATATGGGTGCGTTCAGATTGATGGATGGACTTCCTGCGATGTAGCGATGAGCCAGCGATTGATATCGCTTGTGTGACATAATAATATGTTTGAGTTCGGAGAGACAATACGAGTATATGTATACACTGCGAAAATTACATGGCTACTTATAATTTATGATGAGAACTGATACAGGCTTTACAGGTAATTTTGACTATTCAAAAGTGCCTGTAATGGTCATATTGTAATAAATGTAATGAATTTGAGTTTGAACAGTTTGGCGAAACATTGATAAAACAATATAAATGTGGGAAAGCCGACAACATTTTAAAGTTAACTTTAAACCGTCACTTACAAGCAAAACTAATTCATTAATAAACAAACGAAAACACCAAACATCGCACCATCTCAGCATTTTACGTTAATCCATATATATAAAAGCAAAAGGTCACTCACTCATAGGACACGAAATCTCGGAAACTACCAGTGCTAGGGGTTTAAAATTTTGCATAGGGGTTCTTTTTAGGACGTAGGTACTCGCTAAGAACGGATTTTGCGATATTACGCCCCTAAGGGGATGTTTTTGGGGTTGACAGTTTGTATGAAACTTTGTTACTACAAGTACTAGGAGTTTTAAATTTTGCATGCGGGTTCTTTTTAGGAAGAAGGTGCTACTTACGAAACGGGTTTTTCGAAATTCGACCCCTAAGGGGTTTTTTTGGTGTTGATAGTTTGTATGAAACTTTCGTTACTACAAGTGCTAGGAGTCTCAAATTTTGCATGGGAGTTGTTTTAAGGACGTACACACTACCTAAAACGGGGTGTTTCGAAATTCAACCCCTAAGGGGTTGTTTTAGGTGTTGATAGATAGAGGTCTAAAATTTTGCATGGTGATTCTTTTAAGGACGTACGCGCTACCAAAGACGGAGTTTTGCAAAATTCGACCCCTAAGGGGTTGTTTTTGGGGTTAATAGTTTGTATGAAACTTCGTTACTACGAGTGCTAGGAGTCTCAAATTTTGCGTGGGGTTGTTTTTAGGACTTAGATGCTCACTATGAAGGGGTGATTCGAAATTCGAACCCCAAGGGGTTGTTTTTGATGTTGATAGATACAGGTTTCAAATTTTGCATGGGGATTCTTTTACTGACGTAGGTGCTCAATAAGACGGGATTTTGTTAAATTTCACTTCTAAAGGGTTGTTTTTGGGGTTGATAGTTTGTATGAAACTTTGTTATTACAAGTACTAGGAGTTTAAAATGTTGCATTAGGGTTCCTATTATGATGTAGTGCTACTTAAGACGAGAATTTGCGAATTCGACCCTTTCGGGGTTGTTTTAGGAGTTGGTAGTTTGTATGAAACTTTGTTACCACAAGAACTAGGACTCGAAGACGGAAGACGTACATACTACTTAAGATGGTATTTTGCCTAATTCGACCCCTAAGGGGTTGTTTTAGTGTTGGAAGTTAGGTGTCTCAAATTTTGAATAAGTAATGGTATCTTTTTAGGAAGTAATTACGCACTACGGCGAGATTTAACCCCTAAGGGGTTGTTTTTGGTGTTGATAGTTCAATTTTTTTTAATTCGATCAAACGACTAACTATAAGTGCTAGGGGTTTTAAATTTTACACGGGATTTTTTTTAGGACGTTGGTGCTCACTTAGATGAGATTGTGCGAAATTCGAAACCTAAGGGGTTGTTTTTGGGGTTGGTAGATAGGAGTCTTAATTTTTTTTTAAGATGTAGGTACTAGCTATGACGGGATTTTTTGAAATTCTATCCCTAAGGGGATGTTTTTGGGGTTGTTAGTTTGCATGAAACTTCGTTATTGCAAGTGTTGGGAGTGTCAAATTAAGCATACCTAGAGGTTTTTAGGGAGTAGATGCTCACTAAGACGGGACTTTGTTCTTGATAGTTAGAAGTTAAAAAAAATATTTATGATGTGTTTTTAGGACGTTGGTTCCTCCTCAGACGAGTTTAAACCAACTCCCAAAGGGTAGTTTTTGGTGTTGGTAGTTTGTATGAAACTTCGTTACGACAAATTCTGGGAGTCTCAAATTTTACGCGGCAGCTATTTTTAGGATGTAGATGCTCATTAAGACGGGGTTTTGAAGTTGGTGAAGTTGGACCCCAAAGGGGATGTTTCTGGGGTTTATAGTTTGTATGAAACTTCATTACTACAAGTACTAGGAGTTTTAAATGTTTCACAGGACGGTTCTTTTATGACGTAAATGCTACTTAAGACGGGATTATGACGGGAAATTCCCCCCCTAAGAAGGATAGTTTTTAACTTCAGAGTTTGTATGAGACTTCGTTACTACAAGTGCTACGAGTCTCAAATTTTCCCTGGGGTATATCTTTAGGACGTAGATGGTTATTAAGATGGGATGTTGCGAAAACCGACAGCTAAAGGGTTGTTTTGTGGTCGATAGAATTTTAGTTGCATATTGATTTTCTAAAAGTATTCCATAAAGAGGGTGGCGGGAGAAGAAATTCACAGAAGCAAAGTTCAAAATAAGCGCGGACAAAGTCGCGGGGCGAAGTGCTAGTTACTAACTAAATGTCTCCAATTTTCCTATTATAACAATTTTGTCTCGTCCTCAAGCCCTGAGAGTGTCCAATAAAGCTAAACGAGTGTCTGACATGATCTGGTGGAGGCTATGTCATAAAGTGCGTCGGTTAATGAGAGACCTTCCCCTCCCGCGCGCCCCGCACCCCCGCCCCGCTAGTTAATTGTCCGGCGACCATATTCAACTAATTGTATTGAGACGTACAGTATACTGTGAGGTACTGTAGTAGGTCTACTGGCGTTCACACTGGGAGACTAAACTGCACGCGAAACAGAATTTGACCAACTAAATACAGAGATAGTGAATTATAAATAATGCCAACAGATCCATTATTTTGTTTCCGGAATTAGCAATCTAGATACGTTTCGAAGTGTAACATATCTACACTTCAAGTTTGCTTGTTTTTCTAACCTTGTCGGTCCAAAACTGGGCAAAGACCTTAGCGCCCTCAGAATCCATCAGTTCTTTAAATGAATTTGCTAATTTCACAATCTTGTACGGCGAGGGAAATTAATTGCTTATACATTCAACTACGATCACAACTTGTCTGCACATTAAATCACATGTCATCATCATCAGGTCTTCTCACAGTATCAAAATTTGATCTCTCTCTTGATTCTACGTCAAAAAGTCGAGTGCGCCTTCTGCTCCTAACTAGCGAGCGCTTTGATATTACTTTTAAAGATCCTAATACTATAAGACTTTGTAAGTACGTATTATGTTGTATCGTCGAGGCTCTCCCTCGCTCAAGGTTACGTAACTACTTCACAAGGAGCTTGTATATTGTGTAGCAGTACTGACACGAGCTGACGGACTGACAGCCATTATTAAATAATAAATGAACGTACAAGAAACCCCGGGTTCGATCCAAAGCCTGGGAATAGTATATTTAGATTTTTTCGTAAATATTGTAGTAGCGGTTGCTATTGAACAGTATTGTAACAATCACAATTTAATTCGTATTTTTTCTCCTCCCCTTTCCAGGATACATCGTGATAGACATTGATATCTGATATTATATTCCCATTTCACATTGCCTCACGATATTGTCAGATATAATCTGATTATTTGAGTCGCGTGTTGCTATCAGGTGATAGTCATCGACGTCACTCGCACTGATGGCGGCGCTTCATATCTGTATTTATGTTCATCCAGAAAGCTCTAATATAATGTAGTATATGACATCACATAGCATGTATTGCATGTTCGACCGGTTTGTCAAAGTTCGCGTTGGGAGCTTTGGTAACATTAATGAAGTGACATGAAAAGTTGATGAAGGTAAATGAACGAAGCGGGATTTCAATTAGCGGTATGCCGTAATGCCGCGGTTTATTTGATATTATTACATTAGTCTATGAAATGACATCTTGTATTTAATTTATTCTGATGTTGTAAGTGGTGGTCGACAAAAATTAATGTTAGATATGTGTTGCACACTGCAATTTATTTGCTAGATCGTTGCCTACACTCTAATAAACATGTGTCATGACTAACACGTTGTGATAACAACGTAATAGTCTACGAATTAACACGTTGTTTATTACAAACACATCACAAAGAACTGTTGGCGTGTTTTGTAAACTCACTCCAAAAAGATTACTTTATTCAAGACTCCTCGAAAAAGTGTCGCCTTTTCACGTCAGGCTAATTGTGAACCCTCACATACATAGCTAGCGAGCACGTCATGTCGCGCCGTCGCCTGTGCTCACAGAATGCGGATTGTCCCGACATGCGTCGCCTCCGTCATACATGGTGTGTTCTGTTCTCATGTCTGGGATGTGTATTGTCTCGTGACGTTCATTTTTGTTGCGCTTTCTATCTAACAACACAACGTGGGGCTTCTGAGTAAATGACTGTAGAAGTAGCACTGTGACCTGGTGTAGGTGTACTATAGTGCACTGTATTAAGTGTAACTGACGAAATTCGAAATTCGTTTGTATGTTTTTTGTATGATTGTAACTCTCAGAGACGTCTGGACCGATTTTAGAAGTCTTTTTTGTTTAAAAGGGTATTCCGATGTGGTTTCATGATCATCAGGTCAGAATCTGATGATGGACCCTGGAAAATACAAGGAAAATCTTCGAAAAATTACAGCAAATCAACCGCAATCTCTGCTATCGAATGTCAATGCTTAGTTTAAGGCAATCTTAAACATAATATCTCGCTGCTGTACTCGAAAAACACGATTTATTTTTGAAATGAATTTCATGATGAGAGCCAATCTCAGTCACATTAAATCTTAAGAGAAGAGGGCTCTATTGAATGAAGTGGCCCTTCTGTTTTTGATCTCACGCGCGTCGTCGCGAAGCGCTAATGAATGTGTGCGACACGCTACGTGCGATCACCCGCGATGTGATGCGTCATCGTGCGACGTGTGACATGCGACATGCGACGTGCCTACACGACAGCGAACTAGATAACATCATCTGTTCGAGATAACATGATGTACTGATATCAGAATAAGCTGCTGTAACATTCATTATGCTGACTGTACAAGAGTATAAACACGTAGAAACTTTCAGGGCGAGTGTGATAGTGTACAACCACGTTTAGTTGTTGTTCTTTTTCATGGAATAATTCAAACTATAATTTTAAATAATTATTATTATAGTTCGTGAGTAAAGTGAACTGTCACATGACACAGTTCGTGTGAATCACTGTGAAAGCTAACAGAGTACATTGCTATACACATGTCTGCCGGGTCCCCTCGACAAATAGGTGCACTACTAAATAATGTGAAGTGTTACTGGGTTTGTAGGACAACGTATGATCAGTTGATACACGAACTGTTGCCGGAATAATGCATTTATTTTTAAAACAGTTCAGCGTGTATCGTAAATGCATTATAAACATTTAAATTCACAAACACAGACAGCCAGTAAGAGCTCTACAGCATCATCTTTACTGAAATTCATCTCTGGTTTATTCGTTCGATGACTTTATTACGATTCGAGTCGACGATGTCATTACCGTGTTAATAATTCCGCAGAACAGGAATTTGCTTACTTGCAAGAAACATGCTTAAAAAACCTTTTCCGTGGAAACGAAAATAAGTCGACGAAGTAGTATCACAGTAGCTACACGTGTGTGATCAGTTGTGTCGGCGTCTGATGGATGACGGCAGAGAGTGCTCCTTACTTATTAACGTCCCCTGTCCGTCCGTGCGTCCCTTCGCGTGACTGCCTCATACAAAGCAATATAGAACCCGAAAATGTTCAATCGAATGATAAAATATGAAGTCAAAGCTGTTGCTTCATAATTTGTGTAGGAGCATTTCATCATCTGCCTCATCTGCCTGCCTTTTCCTAACTACATTGTGGTCGACTTCCAGTCGAACCAGATGCAGCTGAGTTAAAGTATTTTACATGGAGCAACTGCCTGTCGGACCTCCACAACCCAGTAACTGGGTAATATGATACCCCATGGTAAGTCTGGTTGTCAGACTTTAGAGCTTCTGAGTAACAGTAACGACTGTCAAAGATCAACAAATGACAGCCTGGACCAACGGCTTTACGTGCTTTCCGAGGCACAGAAGACACTCGCTATGACAGATGGTCACCCATCCACAGACCAACCTCGGCAAGCGCGGCTTAACCCGGAAGATCGGCCTGTGCGGCTGTAATTATTTAGCCACGAGCTCCTCATTTAATTCCCATTAATAACGTTATGCCGGCGTAACGATTACGGCGTAGCGACTACGGCGTACCTATTACAGCGTAGCGACAACGGCATAGTAACTACGGCGTAGCGACTACGGAATAGCGACTACGGCGCGGCGTAGCGATTACGGCGTACCTATAACAGCGTTGCCACTACGGCGTAGCAACTACGACGTAGCGACTACGGCGTAGCGACTACGGCGTAGCGACTACGGCGTAGTGACTACGGCATAGCGACTACGGCGTAGCGACTGCGGCGTACCTATTACAGCGTAGCCACTACGGCGTAGCGACTACGGCAAAGCGACTACGGCGTACCTATTACCTACAGCGTAGCCACTACGGCGTAGCGACTACGGCGTAACGATTACGGCATAGCGACTACGGCGTAGCCACTACGGCGTAGCTACTACGCTACTACGGCGCCGCTATCGTGTAGCGTAGTTTGTTACGTGTTTTGTTAATCAACAGCTATAATATAGCTCGAAAATTGGGATTCATGATCTTGCTTGCTGGTGATGCAATTCTCGAGACTAAACACTTTAATTTCCTTGCAATCGTAGTTTTACAAAACCTGTAATGAATTGTTGATTGTTCTTTAATTGGTTGCCTCTTTTCCCGGTTGTAGTCTAAATAAGTATACACAATATGTGTGTGTTGTGTTGTGTGACGGGCTGTGTGTTTGTGTGTAACCAACAATCAATCAGTTCTGCGTCTGCAGCGCTCCGTGTTCCCTTGTTTGTGCACTACTTGTACGAACACAAAGGAATTGATTGTAATACACGAACGAGCACGCTTCACCTACAACAGCGTGTGAGGTTACGTGTTGTAACGTGTGCTGCTGTTTCATAGCCAATGTGAGTTTCAGTTATTCTATTAACGAGATAATTTTACTGACTTATTTGTACGTGTTTTTAAAATTATGTAATAATAATATTGTAAATTTTGTTTTAAGTTTTTTGATGTACATCTTAGTAATTCTCATTCTTAGGGAAAAACTCAAATAATTCGTTTGTTTGGTTCGCATTATCTTGTTTCCCACATCTAATCGTTTAAGCGGCTCTCAGTGAGATGAAGAGTAATGAACGTCACGCGTAGTGCCCGCTCCTCACAGTGCGGCGGAGGGTCGGGAGGACTGGATGGCGCTGCAAGTGCTCGTTAAGTGTCTCTCGTTAGCACTCAATGCACAGAATGCGCAAGATAACGTGTGGTGGTGTCCCCCGATAGAGTGACCGGGTTTGGGCCTATTATCTGTTATAATGCACACACTTTTCACAACCGTTACAGGTATTATGAAGCCAGGTAATATTTAAGGTCAAGCAGTTTGAAACACAGATTAGCACTCGTGTTATCTAGTAATTAAGTTGTGGTGGTCTGATACGCAGACGCTTCAAGTAAAACTCTCGTATATAGCTATGTTTTGTTAGGCTTGCCACCGACTATGCACTAGGAACATTTTATGAGATAACTTTCTACATCAATCGCATATCTACATTTTATCTGTATGTATGTGCACAGTGTTACCGACACACTCGGCTCGTCAAATCACGGCGGCGATAAAACTAACAACAGAGGGGCTCCGAGCACTTGTACCGACATTGTACGCTTGTATTCAGTTAATAGTTAACTACGCAGTTACAGGGAGCGGTGGATGTACTCCAGGGAGTGAGCCGCGGGTCATTAATGTAATGGATGAGTGCGTTCCTGATAATTTACAACTCTGTAGAGCAGATTATCATCAGCCCTTTATATTACAGACCTAGGTAATTTGGTGCGCTGCATAATAAATATTGTACGTGTAGCAAACAATTTAGTCAACAACAAAAATAATATTTGTAACGTTCAAAAAATCATCTATCAGGAATTAAAGTAAAAGATGTTTTTATCTGGCGTCGAACTTTAATATTGTGTTGATAATGTTTGTTTATTGACCTTATTTTATATGAAGAGCGCCCATGAACACAAACATTACGCGGCTAGTATACAAAGTGAAGTTTAAAGAGTTTATTGAAGTTATTCGTGGCCCGTTCTGTCGCATGACCGGCATCACGTGGAAATATAATATGTCTGAGTATGTTACAGTGGTACCTCCTGTTCGAATTGATGTCGTGTGGCGTGTAAACACGGCGCGATGAGTCCCGCGGGGCGCGTCGCTGCGAGCGGTGTATATTAATTTGGTACTGCATTAGCTGACGCGGTACCTTTGTGGTAACAATTGCTATAATGATAGGAAATAATCAGTGCATAAGTACTAGTCAGTATAGTATAGTATAGTCAGAGTTGTATCCTCCAGTTCACCCATATTTCACATCAAGTAATCGAATAAATAAATAAAGCGTTTATTGACACAGAAAAATACATTCATTCAAAGTTGTTATTTAAGGGTAAGTGGCTCCATAAAATGTATTGCCATGAAAATACTGATACTGATTCCCGAACTAAGCTTAGCTTGTATTTCGGGAGACAGTGTTCAGTCGCAGGAAATGACATAAAATTTTACAAGTAGTCCGAGTGAATGTTGTTACGTTTTATATGGCTATATTAGTGCAATGGTTAGTAGATTAGTAAAGTGAGTGAGGGTTTATTTTGTATGTAGTATGTGGTGGTAGTGTGTTAGTAGTGTGTGAGGATATATGTGATGGTGTTTGAGTGTACTAAGTGTGAGGGTGATGTGTATGTGGTGAGGTGTGGTGTGATGTTTACACAATGTATGTCAGCAGGTCTTCAGTCTGAGCATAGTCGAGTCCTTGCAGCCAATCAGAGACTTTGTTTTTAAGGTCATGTCTACTGCACCCTGCAATGTCCAAATCCTTATGGATGGTATTGTATAATTTACTACTGGTGCTGGTAAATTGTCTTTTAGCAAAGGCGGTCTTACAGGGAATGGTATGGCATACAGATCTTTTACTGCGTCTATTTGGATCTGAGATGGGAACATGTTTGTGTTTCCTAAGGACAGTTTTGAGCACAAAGAGCTGTCTCACCGTGAGTACCTGACAGTCCGAGTACAATTTGGTGGTCGGATACCTGTAGGGCTTTTTGGTCATGACTTTAAGTACAGCTCTCTGCGCTCTTTCCAATCCAATAAGATGTGACTTAGCAGCCCCTCCCCATACCGTAATGCAATATTGGATTATGGACTGAGCAAGGGCTAGGTAGACAAGTTTTAACTTTTCGTAAGATGCACTTTGTCTTAGTGTTTTAAATAAATGGATTAGTCTCCTCGTTCTGGATGTAATGGACTCTATTTGTCTATTCCAACGCAGCCCACTATCGATATATACACCTAGATATTTTACGCATTCTACGCGTGTTAGTTCCTTACATGAGCAGTTATCTTCCGAGAGACATGAGTGAGCCTTAATGGAGAAATCTTGGGGTGGATTTTTCGATTTTGTGATGGAGAAAGGCGTGTAGTGTGTTTTTGATATATTTAGTGTTAGTAAATTGTTTGCAAGCCAGTCTTTAATCTTAAATAGAGAGAATTCAGCTCTTTCTTTCACAGCTTGCCAGTTTGGCCCCCAAACGAAGATGGCTGTATCATCTGCATAAGTATATATGTTAGTGTTGGGAAGGAACATTGTGCAGAGATCGTTGATATAGAGCTGGAAGAGAGTAGGGCCTAGTACGCTCCCTTGAGGGACGCCATATGTGACTGTACTCTCGTCACTGGTGTAACCCCCTATCAAAACTTGCTGCTTCCTGTTTGCGAGATAGTCTTTGATCAAGTTGAGTGCTACACCTCGTATGCCCAGCCTTTCAAGCTTAGCCAGAAGAATGGGGACCGAGACCGTGTCAAACGCTTTGGAAAGGTCTAGGAATATACATAAACAAGCGTTTTTTGCATCCAATTTGTTTACTGCAGCTTTGGTTAGGTCCAATACGGCGTCTTCCGTTGAAAGTCCCGTGCGAAAGCCGTATTGGTTGTCAGCTAAAATGTTAAACTTGCTTAAAAAACTTTTAAGGGCAGTATTTATTATTTTTTCCAGAATTTTTGATAATACTGACAACACGGCTATGGGCCTATAGTTGTTGACACAGTCTCTGTCCCCATTCTTATAGATTGGGTGAATTATGGCTTTTTTATAAGCTTCTGGAAAAACTCCAGAAGCTAAAGCACAGTTACAAATGTGTGTGATGGGGGGTATCAGTTCTTGTCGACATTGTATTATTACTTGAGAAGGGATGCCATCCCAGCCAGTTGCAGCGTCAGGCCGCAGTTTTAGTATTACGTTTTCAATGTCTGATTCATTTACTTCCCTAAGGACAATTGAGCTTGACGGGCCACTAAGAGAAGTGAAGGAAGACGACGTTGGTAAGGAAGGATTCAGATTGACAGAGGATGAGGAGATTATTTTATCGGCTAAGTTTTTTCCAACATTTGTGAAAAAGTTACAGACATCATTGATGGATTTTTTAGGATCAGCTGATATTTTTAAGAGTTCTGTGGGGGTTGCCGTGGTTTTACGAGTATTTGTTATGCGTTTTATAGCTCTCCAGAGGGCTTTCAGGTTATTACCGGCCTTGTCTAATTCACTTTTTTCGAAAGCTGTTTTGAGTTTGCGAAGGAGGCTGTTGCAGAAATTACGATATCTGGTATAAGTTAGCTTGAGAGTCATGTTAAAAGGATCTGTTTTAGATCTGATATGTAGTCTGTCACGGTTTCTAATGCATCGCATAAGCCCAGGTGTGATCCACGGTTTTATTGTTCTTTTCCTTCTTGCCACTGGGATTATTTTTGTGTGTGTATCTATTATTCCTGCGACCATAGATACAAGTGTGTCTGCTGCCAGGTTTGCATCACTAGTTCCAAGTATGTTAGAGAAGTCAGCGTTTCCAAGGTCAGCTTTTATTTTTGAGTAGTCCAAGCAGGTTCTAGTGGGTTTTTGTTGTATGGTAGGATTCTTTTTTTCAATATTCAATATAATTGGCATATGGTCTGTTATATAAGATTGTAAAACTAATGTTGTCGAACTAAGGTCTGAATTTGTGAGGATATGGTCTAGGCAGGAACTGAGTCTAGTAGGATGGGTGTGTGTTGGGAAAAGGCCGTGGGTTGCATTAAAAGTGAGGTATTCTTCTCTCAATGGATCTGTACTATTCGCGCATAGGTCGATATTTATATCACCTATTAGAAATATGTTACTGGATGTTAACCCATTGTATGTGGTGTTGAGACTGTCTATAAAATTGTTAAACTTATCTCTGGTTTTCGAGGATGGAGAGCGATACACGGCCACAATGCTAATGGAGCTCTCGATTTGGCAAATTAAACAGCTCGCTTCTTTGAATACTGGTTCCCGTATGTTACAAACTAAATTTTTATTGGTGTAAATAACAACACCGTCATTTTGGTTCAGTGGAGACTTTGTGCAATGAGCAATGAAACCATCAATACTAGGAAGGCTGTTGACCTTACGAAGCCAGCACTCGGTCAAGACGATGACGTCGCAGTTGATCTTAATCATAGATAATAAAGTACAGAGTTGGTCAAAGTTCTTATTTATGCTTCGGATATTCATATGGAGTAGTCTTATAGCATGTTTTGAGCGGTTAACGTATGTGTGACATTCCTCTGGGGTACAGATGTATGAGGTGGTTTCTTCGTACGAGTCTAGCTCGGAGTTAATGTTGTTTATGTTAGCCATTTGTAAGAAACAATAGATCTATTTTGATGGACTAGACTGATGTGCGCTAACTTGTGCAGTGTAACCGGTGTGTTTATTTTGTGCATGTGATAAGGTAGATGAGATTTAGTTGCAGGTGTGTTTACCAAAGCGAGTGTAATTGTGAGTGGTGATAGTGATATATTCGTGGTTTTCAGTAAGTGTGAGTGCGTGTTGTAGATAAGTTCATTGTGATTCGACATTAGTGGATTATTTGTACAAAAGTGATTAGTAAAATTATAGTTATTACAATAAAAAACATAAAAGTAGGTAAGATAAAACAGACATTCAGTTTGAGGAACATAAATTAGTAGTCAGATTTTTTCCGTGTGTAAGTTCTGTAGTATTTGTTCTGAAGAGATGTGTACTTGCTTTTCTCCCTGCTTTTTCCGCAAGAAGATGTTGCCGTTCGACGTCCAGCAGTATTTAAAGTCATGCTCTTTCGCAAACTCTTTGGACAAGTAAAAGAGTTTCTTGATACTTGCAGGAAGATGTTCACTTACATAAACTGCCTGCCTTTTACCAGGGATGTTTATGAGATCGGTGTGTAATTTATCCTCCGATGATGTGTGGCTTTTGTTGAACTCTCGTACCGCGGCGAGTACTTTTTGTTTCGTTTGAACGGTGTGGAACTCCGCCACTATAGGGCGAGTACTGTTGGGATTACCAGGAAGACGGTAAACATCTCGAAGATCCGAGGAGGAGGTCTGTGAACCAATAGCTTGGCTAATCTTAATGACAACATTAGTTAGTCCCGTACTCGTCTCGTCGGCCATCTGTGGGACGTTTCTTATCTCTATGGTGGATGACCTTGATTTGTAGTGGAGATCCTGTACTTTTCTTTCAAGATTTTCAATACACTTCCGTTGTACTAGACGTTCTTTTTGTAGGATTTCAACTTCAGACTTAATTTCTTCGTGTTGTAAATTAATAAATTTCATAGATTTGTCTATTTCTTCAAATGATTTCTGCAGGTTAGAATTCTGTAGCTTAAGCTCCGATATATCAGTCGACAGTTGTGATATCAAGTTGTTCTGCTTTGTAAATATTTCATTCAGTTTGGCGTCCAACTCTGACTTCCAGTTATTCAGCAGGGACATTATTTCCTCCTTAAAACCCTGATGATCTTGTTGCGGTGATCCAGGTTCATTTGGACGAGAGTGTTTAATCTTTCGTTTTTTGTTTACATTTATACGGGAGGTATCACTCAGGTTCCCAGCTGTGGTCAAGTCTGACTCCGATTGAGTATGACTAATCAAAGGTTTTTCGGCTGAGGAGGGTGAACGCTGCTCCGACATAATGCCTAGCACTATTTAATTTAAGTTGTGATTCGAACTATTGCGTGCAGTAAACTCGTAGGCGTAGCGTCGCAGACTCGACGCGCAGGCGCTGCCGCTTTGCGACAAAATAAATAATAAGACTCGTTACGTAGCACAGCAGTCTTATGCGAGATTCTTAGGCAGTTACCTTTTCTTGTTAGGCTCAAACAGAACTTTTAAAAATACAAAAAGTGTTGTTGTTCGTGGGATTCGAACTCGAGCGCAAGTGGTTGAGTTGAGTCGCCCACGCATCCACACGACTAGACGAACATTATCAGAACTGTCGAAATTAGCAATCAGCTCTTAGTAAAATTTGTAACGGGTTACCGACGAAGTTGTAGGTTGAGTTGGTACCGTTATAGACACAGTTCAAAGTTCACAGACACGCTTTAACTTTTATATAAAATTGAGTTCGTTATTTCAGAAAAATTATGATTTTGGATAGTTCCACTGCGTGTATCACCACGATTTTTTCACAGATCATCACTTGTATGATGCACTTTGAGTTTATAAGTACTTTGCGAAGAAATACGTGTTTTAGACAACTTTTAAAAATTAAAACTGAGGGAGGGATTGACAGTAGGTCTGCACTCGGTTACGGTCTGCAATCGAAACAGAAGAGTCTCATGTAAGACGTAGTTGAAAGTAATAAAGCGACTGACTTAAAATTACACCAACTCTTATCAAACAAAACAAAAACACAACAACAAAACACCCTTTGACAGTGTAATCCATTACCCGTCTTCATTTCATATAACAAATTGTATGTCCCCCATTGTTTTAAAAATTATTTCAAAACATTATAGAGTCGAATAGCGCCGGAACAACCTCGCCCCGCACACTTCCGTGTTGTGGCCTTGTTCTGAATAATTACTCGTTTTTGTCTCCCCCCTTCCCCTCCGCTACAGCGCTCCCCCCGCAGTGGCCCTCTGGTATTAATCGCTTGCCATCCCTCAGTCGGACAGCCATGCATCACTCGCGCTTATCTGTCGACCCCTTTGTATTAAAACACCTACTTTTTTACTAATAAAATGTTCAACAAAGCGAGAACACAACGACTGACGGTGGTGGAGTCAACGTTTATTATTATTATTCCTAACATAAATGATTTTATTATAGTGAATAAACTAGCATAATATTATTATTTGAATGTTGCCCCACACTAGGAATTTCTTCTGTGTCGTGGGTGCGCTCACAAACATACAAACTCACATACACAAACGCCCAGACTCGGAACACCTACTTGTGCGGGAATCGAACCCGCGACACGTTGCGCAGCAGTCCTGTCGCTCATCCGCTGTACCAACCGCACCGTCATTGATTGTGTCAACCATTTAAAACTTAATTAGGTAGGCCTCATTGTGGATGGTAGCTCGCAGCGTGTCACGACTCACGGCCTGCGTCCCAGACCCAGGCGCTCTGGAAACGTTACAGGCATTTAAATTAATAATTAACAAAGGTCTTCTTCAGATTCAAACGATCTCTCTGATAACTTTTATTTTGTTTACACATTTTATGACATTTCTTATCAAATATACAACGTTAGTATCGAGTCAGTGAGCTGTGAGTCGTAAACCATGGCTGCCGAGTGTGCGGCGCGGCGCGGTCGCACACAGTCGGGGAATGGATATTGTTCATCATTGTGCAACAACTTAAATCGTCCGTATATTATAATCACAGATATTCTTCGATATGATAACTGTCCTGTTACACGAAAATTTTTAAATGAAGTTCTCACCCTATTTAGTTTAGCATTTCCTTGACTGTTAACAACTTCGTTAGTATTATAAATTCACTAGATGTACCCCTTGGTTTCACCCTCGCTCGATAGACTAGCGCGATAAATAGATTATTCAAAACAAAGAGGATTTTTCAATTCGAACCAGGAGTTCCTGAGATTAGCGCATTCATTCAAACATATTCTTTAGTTTTAAAATATTAGTATGGAAGTGCTTAGTAATGTTCTTCATTTTAATCTAGTCTGACAGTCCCTCCCGCCCTGCCCGGGGTGGGAGGACTCATTTGATGATTTTACCACGATAAAAAAATATATATCAGCCATTTTAATTGTAAATAAATAAATTATATTGCTTCTTGATTTCATTAAGATCATTATTTTGTTTTTCTTTTTATGCTATCTAAGTAAGTTGAAGGATGATTGACTCTCTGATGGCAATGGTTTCTTTTTTTTCTGTCACTAGCTGTAAGTCCTCCATGCTACAAAATCAAATCGTTTATTTCAACTAGGCCAATTACAGGCACTTAAGAATTGTCAAAAGATATAAAATAAAACAATTACAAAAATAGTTATGGTGCTACAGTCCCAGTCACAAGACATAAAAACTGTGAAAGTACCGTAGGTGCTTATTCCAAAGCGTAGATCTCTATGGAGAACAATGAGCAAGAAACTCCATGGACACTCTTTTTCAATCGCCAAAATTATTACAAAAATTTTGTTACATCATTCATCATCAGATGGTATATTATGTGAGAACGATGTGGCTACTTAATAGTGTCCATAGTCAAATAAAAAGACAATTCAAAATCAAGTTATTAATAATTAAAATAGACCGTGGCAGCTAAGAGATGACCAGTCCCAACTGACAGCGCCCGTTCACGAACATGACACATACATATATCAGCACCATTCAGCTCAACCATTTTGAAGGGAACTAAATGATCCGACATACACGCCACCATCAGCGAGACCTTTGAGTGAGCATGACATATTCTCAAAAAAATTACAATTGATCTGTCTACTTAGCGCATTGTTGACACCAATTCATTCCCGTATCTCCCCATGTGATCAGTCGCTCCGCTCTCTCACACACACATACGCCCGTGTGCGGACAAAACTTTTTAAATTAACGAACTATGTTGACACTATTAACCCTATCGGCGCCGCTCGTGGCCGACGTGTGACCGACGTGTGTCGGGCACGCGGCGGGCACGCAGCCACGGATTAATGCCACTCATTAATATCGGCAGATAGCTGTATAAAGCGACCCTTTGTAACTGAGAGCCGTCCACATCGACCTCCACTATCATTGAGATGTAAAACTTTGTCTAGCAATGAATTTAAAGTTTATTTGCCTTATGAATAGACTTTCAATTAGAAAATCTGACGACGAGTCTAACTTTAGAGGATTATACTAATTGAGAATATCTTTACTTTCGGGTTTTAAACGACTCACGCCTTAAAGCTTATTTTGTTAGAAACTAAAAGCAGTATTGAATTTGAACATTCAGATAACCAATTTAGTTTGAGTTATTGTTCTTCAAGGTTAATCTTAGAAGATCCAGTTACTTCAAATCACATTTTTCTTGTCTCTGCACCACCCCAAGGTTGACTGGTAGAGAATGCCTATGGCATTAAGTCCGCCTTTGTACTGTAATATGTGCATAAAGTTTTAATAAATAAATAAATTTATATCACAAATTCAAGCTTTTACGATTTTGAATAGTTGCACAAATGTCTGTCATCAATTCTTTAGTGGCGTAACTGTTATAAATCGTGTAGATCGTTTGTTAAATGCGCTCGACTGAGATGAATGTCTGTAATGAACCGCGTTGCATCTCTCTCTGAGCTGTTTATTACTCCGTGCGTCTGTCGTAACTACTGGTGCACTAACTTCGCTCTCGAACTACTCCAATTAAACTCAAACTTTACCAACTTGTTGTTAACTCCTTGAAAATTACTTTCCCTTTTGCTAATTTTGTGCGTTTAAAAAAATATAAATCACGTTGACGTCGTGTGGTGACGGTTAAGACTCACTACTTGTATAAAGCCTATGTCCCAGCCGTGGGAACATTATCGAGCTCAATATTATGCTAAAGTGAGCGGTGTCGTGTCACATCTGTGGCGTCCCCCGCGGCCGGCGAGGGTTGATCGCTGGAGTTGTTGCCCGACCAACAACATGCTCCTTGAGACGTCTTTACTGAAATATTTATGAGTTGTTGATTTGTTTCATGAAAGCTTTATGTTGTTGGTTCGTCGGGAGGATCGTAGTACGATGTAATCCGCTAATAGGTAGGATGGCATTAAATTAATTAAGTTAAAAAGCCGCGGGGAGTTCTGTCATGTTTCTGAATCGTAAATTATCTTCTAACATGATGTTATGATGACGCGTGTGTATAATATATTATGTGCCGCGTACAAACTTTTACATCCACTTTAGTTAAAACAGTTTACATTACATTATACATAATTATACATATAATTATATAGTAATAAATAAATATAGGTAATAAAACCAGTAAACTACTGATAATGTAAAACTGTACCGGTAAATTAGTGACTCTGTTTGTTTTTACCTATCAGGATTCATGTTCACAACTTCACGATGCGATGCGCATCAAGTAACCCTATATTCCTCGGCGTGAATACGAGTACCGTCGGTCATTCAGCAAGACAGATTTCCATGACTCGTGGTGTACAATAAGCAATTGGGCATATATACATTATATTTTATAGCCGGCTAATGGAAAAACGCCCAATAGTTTTCTCGATAGACATATTTTCAACAGTTTCGATCGTGTAAAGCGTGTGAGAAAAGCAGTTATCGTGTATTAAATTAATATTGTCGTACAGGCTTCCCCCTGTCGCGCGCGTCATGGTCGAGTTCGGAGCGTGCTACTCCCGCGCCGCCCGCGCCCGCAGACGCGGCCGACGCGGTGCGCGATGCCAAGTTGTACCCCGTGCTGAGCGCCGACGACACGACTGACGTCACCGACACGACACACGCCTCCGACACGACACGTGCTCCCACTGAACACGCCAGCGACGCGCGCACCAAGCGCAGCAGCGGCCAGGACTGGGAGAGAGCGCCTAAAGTGAGTACTTAGTGTTACTTGAATCATGATCATTTCATCATCTGCATAGCCTTTTCCAATCCAATAATTCAATTATATTGGGGTCGGCTTCCATTCGAACCAGATGCAGCTGAATATTAGTATTGTACATGGAGCGACTGCCTATCGGACCTCCACAACCGAGTAACTGGGTAATACGATACCCCATGGTTGCTCCATGGTAAGTGTGGCTGTCAGACTTTTAGAGCTTCTGACTAATAGTAACGACTGTCAATGATCTACAAATGACGGCCGGGACCAACGGCTTTACGTGCTTTCCGAGACACGGAGGAAACTCGCTATGAAAGATGGTCACTCATCCACAGACCAATCTCGGCAAGCGCGGTTTACCCGGAAGATCGGCCTGTGTGGCTGTAATTATTTAGCTTCAAGCTCATGATCATTAACGACTTTATAAAATGACGTTGTCCCAAAACTTTGCGCATGTTTACTTTAGTCAAGTGTGGGCACGCGGCGCGTGAAGACGGGCGACACGATCCTGAACATCCGCGGCGCCGTGCGGGACGCGATCGGCGACGCGGGCGCCGCGCCCGGCCCGCGCGCCTCCTCGCGCCTCGACACCTTCGTCATCCGGCCGGCGCACGCGGCGCCGCGCAAGCCGCAGCACGACCAGCCGCAGCCGCAGCCTGTGCAACAGGTATACTTACAAAAAAACTACTTAAACCCACACGCATTCAGTTCTAAGATTTTCTATGGAAAAAAATTCGAACCGCGAGCAGGATTTTAACCTGCGATCTCCGGATCTCCGACATCCGACGTTCTTTCCAAGCGAGCCACCGAGTTTCCTG
This sequence comes from Agrotis clavis, assembly GCA_954870645.1. Taxonomy (NCBI): domain Eukaryota; kingdom Metazoa; phylum Arthropoda; class Insecta; order Lepidoptera; family Noctuidae; genus Agrotis; species Agrotis clavis. Next base: position 169,307 of record OX940942.1, read on the forward strand.
CCTACAGCGTCGAATTCATCAATCCATTTCTAAATGTTTTACGGTGACGTTTAGAAATTCTCAACGCTTGCGGTTATGCGTATTTAATAGATAATATTTATAAAATACATAGAGTTCTATTTGTGCCACAATTTTAAAGTAGTTTAATAGTCGTAGTACTAGTTATTTGTACGAAAATAACATCAAATAGGAACGAAGACTTAAACGGACTGACGGACATGATAATAATTTGATATGGACAGACCCAAAGGATCTCTATGTGCCTTTCATCATGATCATTTCAACCGTAAGATGGCCGCTGCTTGCTTCTTCCGTTAGCTCAACACATCTTTCTTACAATCTAGTCGTGAGAGGTAATCACGTCAATTTGTAAGCAGTTATTACAAGCACACAGTAGCCGACAGGTTCAGTTGTTGAGTGCGACGTGGCTGGATTACTTTATTTCTGTTCAGTAAATAAGTTGTCGTAACGTGTAAGCCTGCGCTTGTTACTTTTGTTATTAGTCGCGACTCTCGGCCGGACTTCATTACCAGTTATAACGTAATTAGCGAGCTTCTCTGTCCGGGAGGCTGCGACTGTACCGCGTGCTCCTGATTTACATCCGCGCTGATTGTCTCAGCTGTGCGCTATTTGTTATCGTTTTAATTTTTAATCTTGTTATTTGTTACGGTTGTTTTTCTTATAAACTCCGTTGTTTTTCTTTGAAAGTTTTAATTTTCTTTGATTTATGTTGACATAACTTTGATGTTCGGGCACGTTTTTAACTTCCACCTTTATGGATTTCATTTATTGAATTAAACCGACTTCAATAACTAGGATATTTATTTAATTATTTATCACAAGATTGACAATGTGTTTGTGTCTAAGAGCTATCATTTAGCGATACTATTATCTGATGATAAAAACCGTCCAGTATCTGAAGTCTTTAGGATTAGAAAGGATGAGATAACACATAGAAAATACACATATAGAAAATATTTACTTTTGGAAAATGTTCAACCGACTTCGGAAACAAAGCCGATGTGATTGTGTTACCCCATGAACATTTATACATATATATTATTATACACACTTAGGAACATCAAGATGGAGGCAACAGTAAATCAACAACTGTGTATTTTCAAGGAGCTATGGACACACAAACAAACATTAGGCCTTAATCGGTTCCTATTCCCAACCGTTGGTTACGGAACCCTTATAACCTGATGCTATCTGTATACATTTGATCTGGTAGATTCATGACGGAGCCGGCGAGTACACAAGGCGACGCTCCCGTCCTAGTATTAATGTATTGACATGAACGTCGCGGCGCTCATTGTCTGAACTACAAACAATTTCCGTTTTCTATTAGACGCGGGACTGTTGTTTGTCAGGACTCCGAAGGCTTCCCATAGTTTACTCTTATCTTGAGAGATCGTTGTACTTATGTATAATTTATGTTATAGTTCAGAATATTATTTTGTTTTGTAAGAAATATAGTAACTTGTAATCATTTGCCCTCGAAGCTTATTTGATTGTCTATGATGGGTGGCGTATGGCAGACATCGGTTAATAAATGATCATCTATTAATTTCTTCATTTCGAAACAGACTGCATAATTTGATTAATTTTATTCTACACTAGCGACCCGCCCCGGCTCCGCACGGGTGCAATCTCTTCTACATTATGCATGTTATATACATATAAACCTTCCTCTTGAATCACTCTATCCATCAAAAAAAACCGCATCAAAATCCGTTGCGTAGTTTCAAAGATTTAAGCATACAAAGGGACATAGGGACAGAGAAAGCGACTTTGCTTTATACTATGTAGTGATTGTAGAACAACTGCCAAGAATTAATCAAGGAAGGCAATGTGACAGGACTGACAGGAAACTTGTCTCAAAACGACCACCTCAGTCGAACAAAGTTTCACTCTTAGCGTGACGTGGGACATACTGACGATAAGGTTTTCACATTGGTTAGAACTTGGATGACTGATTGTCTAAGAGCCGATCCCGTGCTTATAAGGTATAAAGTGCGCTTAACCGTAAAGTGGTATATTATGTTGTTTCCTCCATCAGCTGCCCAAATACGAGCGCGAGCTGCTGGTGGAGGCGCACGCGCGCGCTCGCATCGAGTGCGACGTCAGCAACTCGAGCGAGGCGCGCTGGTACAAGGACGGCGAGCTGACGGCGGCGCGCGAGGACGGCGCGGCGGCCGGCGAGGGCGTGTGGCGCGACGGCGGCGCGCTCGTGGTGGGCCGCGCCACCCGCGGGGACGCCGCCGCATGGCGCTGCACCTACAGCGACCACAACGGGAAGACCGTGTCGGGCAAGCCCACCAAGCTGCTCATATACGGTGAGGATATTGCTGACTACAATTTACACACGCTGCAATGGCTATGCCCTGAAGGATGAGCACTAACCGCTGCATGTGTTCGTAGAGCCGGTGCGCTCCGTGTACCTGGCGGTGGACGGGCGACGCCTGGACGCCGGCAACACCTGGGTGCCCGTCAGGGACAAGACTGAGCTGGAAGTACGCTGCGTCGCTGAAGGTAAATCAATCACAAGGATCTGTACTTAGTGCTTTATTAGAATTCAAGAAATGGTACTTGTAATTCAATTTTTGACAGTTCTACCTAAGGGAGGAGTATACTTACTACATCATCATCATCATCATCATCAGCCGGAAGACGTCCACTGCTGAACATAGGCCTCCCCCTTAGACCGCCACGCCGAACGACAATTCGCCACTTGCATCCATCCGTTGCCCGCGACCCTCACGATGTCGTCGGTCCACCTAGTGGGAGGCCTGCCTACGCTGCGCCTTCCGGTCCGTGGTCGCCACTCGAGAACTTTTCTTCCCCATCGGTTGTCAGTTCTACGAGCGATGTGGCCTGCCCATTGCCACTTCAACTTGCAAATTTTATGAGCTATGTCGGTGACTCTGGTTCTTCGCCGAATATCCATGTTCCGGATTTTATCCCGCAAAGAAACTCCGAGCATAGCTCTTTCCATTGCTCGTTGAGTGACTCTCAGTCTCTCTAAAAGGCCAGCAGTCAGAGACCACGTTTCAGAGCCATAAATCATCACTGGCAACACACACTGGTTAAACACCCTTGTCTTGAGACACTGTGGGATTCTCGATGAGAAGATATCACGTAGCTTCCCAAACGCTGCCCATCCGAGTTGGATTCTTCGGGCGACCTCTTTCTCGAAGTTGGACCTACCTAACTGAACAATATGTCCAAGGTAAGTATAATGGTCTACAACTTCGAGAGTATCGTTCCCAACAACAACCGGTACGGGTGCCACATGGACATTCGACATGACTTTCGTCTTGTCCATGTTCATTTTAAGGCTGACCCGTTGGGAAACGATACTGAGGTCGCTGAGCATAGCATTGAGGTGCTCCAACGATTCTGCCATGATGACTATATCATCGGCAAAACGAAGGTGAGTGATGTATTCGCCATTAATGTTGATGCCGAGTCCGTTCCATTCCAAGAGCTTGAAAACGTCCTCCAACGCGTTCGTGAACAGTTTCGGAGAAATAACGTCTCCCTGTCTCACGCCTTTCTGCAATTGGATTGGTTTCGTGCTCTCTTCCTGAAGTCGGATGGACATGGTGGCGTTCCTATACAAACACTTCAACACTTCGATATACCTATAGTCGATATGACATCGTTGGAGGGACTGCAATACTGCCCAGGTTTCGATTGAATCGAAGGCTTTTTCATAGTCCACAAACGCTAAACACAATGGCCGATTATACTCCTCTGTCTTCTGTATAATCTGGCGGAGCGTGTGTATGTGGTCTATAGTACTAAAACCTTTTCGGAAACCGGCTTGTTCGGGAGGCTGGAAGTCATCAAACCTGCGTTCGAGACGGTTCGTAATGACTCTTGAGAACAGCTTGTACACATGGCTCAGAAGTGAGATTGGCCTGTAGTTCTTCAACAAGGTGTTGTCACCCTTTTTGAAGAAAAGAACAACCACACTCCTGTGCCATGCTTCTGGCGTAGAACCTTCGAGTATGACGGAATTAAATAACTTCTGGAGGACTAGAAGTACCGGTTTTCCACCCGCTCTCAGAAGTTCTGTTGTGATTCCGTCCTCACCCGGCGCCTTGTTATTCTTGAGCTGTTTAAGAGCCATTCTAATCTCGTACAGGCTGATGTCCGGGATATCCTCAGTGTAGTGTCGAGTCAGTTTAGCTCTTGCGTCTCGAGCTGTACCGACACTGGGTTGTCGTGTTGATGTGTATAACTGTCCGTAAAACCTCTCAAGCTCTCTTAGGATCTCCGGTTTCGTCGAAATGATGCTGCCGTCGTTAATCTTCAGCTTAGTCATTTGGCTCTGCCCAATAGACGAATTCTTTGCGAAGACTTTTGAGCCCTGGTTCCGCTCGATTGCCTCTTTGATCCGTGCCGCACTAAAGGAGCGCAGGTCACGTCGCATTGATTTAGAGATTCGTCTATTGAGTTTGCCATATTCCGACATATCAGCTGAAGATTGCAGCCTCATCTCGGACCGGTCTTGCATCAACTTGATGGTTCCGTTCGAGAGCTTTTGAAGCTTATTCCGGCGCGGGGTCTTAAAGAACTTGGACCCCACAGCTTGGAGAGTTTCCACCAACCCATTGTTGATTTCGTCCACAGTTTCGCATTCGGTTAGGCACTGGAAGCGATTGTGCAGTTCGAGTTGAAAGTCTTACTACATACAAGTATAAATGTTTGCTATAGATAATAATAGCAAGTTACTCATATTTGGTTAAAGTTTACTCACTGTTCCAGACAATTATTCTAGCACTCCATTTACGTATTACTCTGTGACAAAGATACTGCATACGTTCGGATTTTTGCATACGTTACGTTTTATCAAAAATAGACAATTTGTTCTTAATTACTTTTTTCTTATTAATCACCATTCCCAAGTTATTGCACTTCTAATAGTTGAAGGAGTTCTGTTTTACACGATATGCATACAATTCCACATTTCCAGTTCTGGAACAGGCGGGAGTATAGTTGGTAGTATCTGTTAATTTCTTATCTTAATCTTCGAGGCTCAGTTACTTGGCCAGTTAAAACTTCGCGGTCATACGTCTGTCGATGAGGGTCTTACCAGTGTCGTTGTGCAGGCGGCGTGCCTCCCCCCGAGCTGTCGTGGCGGCTGCTGGCGCTGGAGCCCGCGCTCGACCACCGCCCCTACCTGCGGATACACCACACCAACTACTCCATCGGTGAGCGCACGTCTTCGATACCTCTTACATTAATTGTTTCATAACTATACTTGCAGTTATAACTTTAAATTGCCTTTTAATAAACAGTGACTAAACTGGTGTGAAGTGAGTTTGAAAATTCTACACTGGACTGCACGACGACTTAATAGTGCAAATAGCGGGTTTTATAGTGGTCATGCACCATTCTGGTGCCTACTGAACAGTGTTTCTTACTTACCAAAACGTTATTAAACACTTTTAATAAACCTGACAAGACACGTGGTTAAACAGCAATTAGAACAAAGAACTGACCTTTGAACCCTCTGTGATCACAGTTACTTGCTTTGAGTTGTAACAGTATAGCTAATTACACTATTTTACACAAGTACCGGCTGGTTCGGTGGCGACGTGCCTTGACCTCGACGCTGAGTGGCGACGGTTCGCGCCCCGATATCTGCATCACTTTTTGTGAATCTTTAAATTGTATTTTCTTCATACAACTAAATAAATTATGGAACATCAGCGCACTCCTCCGAATTTCTGTGAAACAAAATTGACACAGTCGTATTCGGACTCCGCTTTAAATACTCCTGACACCGTTGAAAGGCAGGATAATAGTAATATCACTAGACGATACAAACGTAGACTTGAAACCGAACATACGGAATGTATTGAGACTATTATGTCACAGATGAAATCAATGTTTGCGTCATTCCAAGATCAGCAAAATCAGAAATTTGACGCTTTGAACCATTCACTTAACATAATCAAAGAATTGCACTCTGAATTAAGGAAATCGGTTGAGTTTGTCACAGAAAAATATGATGAATCACTGTCAAAGATTACGCTACTCCAACAAGAGAACAAAAATGTCAAAAATCAGATTTCTTTTCTTGAGCAGAAGCTGGAATATTTTGAAAAAACATCAAAAGCCTCGACATTGGAAATTCGTAATATACCTAAATCAGAAACAGAAACAAAGGATCAACTTATAGGCATAGTTGTGGAATTAGGTTCTGCGATTCAACTTTCCCAAAATATAAACAAAAATGAAATTCGTGATATTTACAGAAGGAAATCGAAAAATGAGCCCGTTATTGTTGACTTTACAACAGTCTCCAGAAAAGCTGAAGTTATTGGTTCTGTAATCAGGCATAATAAGTCACAGAAAGTGAAGAAAGGACCTCAATTAAATACCAACGACATCAAGATATTAGGTGCCCCCAGGAATATTTATGTATCCGATTCGCTGACTGCTAAAACACAGCATTTGTTTTACCTGGCCAGGCAACTCACGAAATCACAAGGACTTCATGGCTGCTGGATATCTTTTGGAAAAGTATACATACGAAAGAATGAGGGTGGCCCACCCATTCTCATTAAAACTACAGAAGATTTGGATCATATTCTATGACTGATCATGTTTTTAGTTAAAAATTTTGCGATTACTTTAAACGTTTACTTTATATGTTTTAAAAATTATGTTATTACACTATACATTACACTTATCATCACTAATTTATTCCCATACTCACCAAATACACTCAACAATACAATAAAACACAAACACGATACATACTCTCACATACTTAAAAGCATGTTTTATCTTCAGAGAGATAAACAGAAATTCCTATGGGTTACCTGCTATGATCTCTGTGCAATATTTTTGTTTTATCTTGCTCATAGTCTGCATAATAGTCGCGTTAGCATTGTGTGCGTTGCTACGGCTATCCTGTCCTTATTGTTAAACAAAATTGAAAATAATCTTACAATATCTTGGCCCAAGTTAAATTGTCATTCTAAATTATTATATAACATTCGCAATGGTTAATGATTTATTAAATAATATAGATCAATTCAGTGTGTCGACCTCAATAAGCTGTTACCCAGAAAACTGTATTAATTATATACGAACCGCTAATGCCTATTTAAAAGTTGTGCAACAGAACATACGAAGCATCAGTCGCAATTTCAATGACCTTTCTGTGCTTCTTAGGAGATTAAGTTTCAATTGCGAAGTCATTGTGTTGACTGAGTGCTGGCTTCGTCAAGTGTCAAATCTTCCTACAATAAATGGCTATAACTCTTATAAAACCAACCGCAACTATAATCAAAATGATGGAGTGGTAGTCATGGTTAGTAATGAGCATAGTTTTACAGTGGAAGAACCAATGATGCTTGATTGTAACTGTTTGATCATTAAATTTGGCACCAATACAGTTATTTTGGCAATATACAGGTCCCCTTCTTTTAAAAATATAGATACTTTTCTGCAGTCACTTAATGACGTCCTTGAATCCTTACAATCTTTCCAAAATATAATTATAGTGGGTGACATTAATATTAATTTATTGAGTGCTGATTCTAATGTGTCGTTATACCTTGACATTACCTCATTTCATGGTCTACTTCCGGCACATAATCTCCCTACTAGAGGAAAGAATTGCCTGGATCATGTCTTTACAAAGAGCAAATTACAGGCTTATACATTTAACCTTGAAACTTCAATAACTGATCATAATGCTATCTTATTTTGCCTTAAGTATGGTGGCTCAAAGAAACCCTCAACCAGCAAAGTTATTAGGAAGCTGAATTGGGCCGAAATTATTTCTGACGCTGAAAAATTGGATTTTTGTGAAGTTTATAATGAGGACGACCTAAATCAGGCATTAAATAAATTTATCAAAATATTGTCTAACTTAGCAAGTAAACATTCGACTATAATTAGGATGCCACGAAATAAAACCACCTTAAAACCCTGGATAACACCAGGACTTTTAAGGTGCATTAGGAACAGGGACAGGATGCATATTAAAACCAAGAAGGAACCACTTAATGAAATCTTAATCATAACATACAAACGGTATAGAAACCATTGTAACAATCTTATTAAAAAATTAAAACGACAGTACGAACAGGAACAACTAAAAATGGCTAAAGGTAACCCCAAATTGTTATGGGATTCTATAAAAACTATAACAAATCACAGTAAAAATCGAGATCCTCCTACAGAACTTTTATACACAGATCCAACCACTCAATTGTCTATTGATAAAGTCAATACCTTCTTTTCTACAATTGGAGAAGAGCTAGCTCAGCGAATTCCCTCAAATGTTCCACCTTTTAATAATATATTTGTAAAAAAAGAAACCCCTAGTAACTCATTTGTACTACTTAAAGTTGACATTATGGAAGTTAAAACTGCTATCCTAAATCTGAAAACTGATTGGCTGACATGGGAATACGGGGAAATGAACTGAAATTGTTAAAGGACTACTTAACAGATCGTACTCAGAGTGTAAGGATTGGTGACCATTTGAGTAACGAACTTCCTGTCACGCACGGTGTTCCTCAGGGCAGTATTCTTGGCCCTACATTGTTTTTATGCTATATTAATGAACTATGCCAACTTAAGTTACAAAACTGCAGAATAATATCATACGCTGATGATACAACTCTTACTTTTACAGCCGACTCCTGGCAGGAAGTTTATGCCCTCGCTCAAACTGGCCTAAACACGGTCTGTCACTGGCTCGCTGCAAACTCACTTACACTTAACGCAGATAAAACTAAATACATACCTTTTGCAATCAGAAGCACCGAAACATTCTTACAAGATAAGCCTCCCATTTATGTTCACAAATGTTCATTTCCCCCAACAACTCCCTGTAGCTGCTCAACCATACAACCTACAGAAACTATACGATATTTGGGTGTAACCATCGATAAAAAATTGTGTTTTAATGAACATATCCACAATCTATCCAAAAGAGTACGTAAACTTATTTACATTTTCAAGCAGCTTAGATACGTAGCTGATGGTAAAACATTAAAAATGGTATATATTGCTCTGGTTCAATCTATCCTGGCATACTGTGTAACTACTTGGGGAGGTGCCGCTAAAACTAAAATGCTTGAAATAGAAAGAGCTCAAAGACTAATACTAAAAGTCGCTCTCTCTAAAACACGCCTCTTTCCAACTGCAGCACTATATCAGGAGGCTGAGGTTTTGACTGTCAGACAAATTTATATTGTCTCTACTGTACTCCGCCAACATTCTGACTCAACTTCTTTTGATCTTTTGAAATTAAGGACTAGAAGACATCATGCAGTATGTAACACAAATAAATCTAAAACTTGCTTTGCCCAAAAATTTTATTCATTTCGTGGACCTCGGCTGTATAATAAATTAAACAAAGAATTAGGTATTTTTAATTTAAATAAAAACAAGTGTAAACTACTAATAACAAACTATCTGCTTAAACTGGACTACACGAAAACGGAAGAACTCCTTGTTGTAAAAATGTAAATTAAAAAATGCATGAAATAAGGTTTCACACTAACATTCGTTCAACACAACACCACACAACAAGTCGTAACACCACACAACACAACACTACACCACATAACACAACTGAACACTACACAACATAACGCAACACCACACACACACGTAACAAATACACTCCACGCTCAACGCACCTAAAACCTCACTACACTGTACAGAAAAATTTTGTAATTTTATTTTATTCCTTTTTTTTGTTCCCCAATTTTTCTTTTTATTATTCATTATTTTTTATTTTACTTTTCTTCCAACAATAGTATGTCTTAACTGGAACTTAAAATTTAATCTTGTAATTACGCAATCTTTACAGTTATATTGATATAGTGTTTTGGTGCCATTGTCCCTGTAGAGGGGAGTCCCTGGTGTCCTAAAATACAGGTTATGGCCTAGTTTAGGCACCAGTCTCCCACAAATTAACAAAATACATTTACCTTTAATTTTAGTTACATGTTAAGTTTTTAGCTCCTAAGTGTTGTTTGTGGAAGAAAATAAATATTTTTATTATTATTTTATTATTATAGCCACTAAGTTCTAATTACTTCCAGTCTTTTTGCTGTATCTAAATCTGTTACACAATTGAAAATTATCATGTTTACGAATTTGTACTGGGAAGTGAAGACTGCAAAACATCGGCAATTAACACGCCTACGATCTAAGTTCGGCCCGGTTTCCAACAGAGGAGACGAGAGGAGATGTGTTTTAAAAAACCAATCAGTACCTATACCACCGAAGCTATAGGCGGTGAGGAGATGTGGAAATCTAATTGGTTGTTCAAAACACCGGGCCTTAGAGCCTATGCACACCACGTTTTTTAAACGCGCCGGTGCAGCGCGTTTCTAAAACGCGCTGCACCGGCGCGTTTAAAAAACGTGGTGTGCAAAGGCTCTTAAGTGTCAGTCTTTCAGGGTAGGTGCTCACCGGAGTGATGATGAGTGCTGTATTGTTGGGTACAGAAGGTGTGTCGGTGTCGCACGCGGTGGTGACGGCGGCGCGCGAGCTGCACAACGCCACGCTGCAGTGCGAGGCGCGCCAGCGCACGCCTGCGCGGCCCCCCGCCTCGCCCGCAGCCCCCGCCTCGCCCACGCCGCAGCCCGCAGCAGCACATGTTATGGCCGCCAAGCTAGAAATACACGTCACATGTGAGTCAAATAATATTATGATAAATTATAGTCAGAGTGGCGGGTATACTTCAAAGAATCAAATCCTCATGGGTTTAAAAAAAATGTACCAGAAATGTACTATTTAATACCTGGATTTAAAGAACTAGTACCTTCATCAGAAAACGAAATTATATCAAAATGTAAATGCACCCGCCATTTTGACGTCATAATGGCGCCATTTTGACTCTCACAAATTACACCTCACTGATACATAAACTCACTGAAACAACTGAAAATAGAGAAATCGCAACCACTCTCTTCAACCTGCAACGTGTCATGAAATACTTTGGTCACATTGCTCGCAGAGGTACTACCAACAACATGGAGCGGCTAATGGTGACCGGGAAGATAGCAGGCAACAGACCTAGAGGTCGAAGCCCAAAACGGTGGTCTGACAAATCTCGGCAGAACTTGACATCCCTATCAGAACTGCACTCCATCAGGCCACTGACCGCAACAGATGGAGAAGTCTAATTGATAAATTGAAACGAAGTAACGATTCTCAGCACAAAAGCTGAAAAGAGATACATTTAAAACTGGGGAATCAAGTTAAAGCTAGGTTCATTGTGCAGTTTTTTTATTTATTTCTTAATTTCTTAATTTGAAAACTGAAGAACCTGCTAGAATTTCAAGACACACTCACTCCATTTTATATTGATTCTGTGTTAATATTGAATCAATTTAAACTCTCATGATATTATTTAAATACCACGAAAAACTCTTCAACAGGGAACGAATCCTGTGGCCTGTTTCATGTGTGCTAAAGCCTAGTTTTGTATTCTAGTGCCGTCTGTTTGGTTGCCAACTGAAGCATTTGAACCCGTCTGTGGCTAATTATGTCGTCTGATCGAAAATACTTTCAGTACAACTCTTTATTTCTGGTTAGAGTTTTGAACATACAAACGTAATTTTACCAGCAATTTTTATCATGTTCAAATGTATTTGAGTTTTGCCAAGTGTCTTATTTTAACATACTCGTATCTTTCATTAACAGCAGGGTAAGTTTCATTATTAAATTAGGCAGTTTAATTTTCAACGTAAACTTATGCTCTCGAGATTTGGTTTGTCATGAGTAGGTATATAAGTTACTTTAATGATAATTCAGACATAATTATGTATCATAATTTCTGTTCAGATATTCTGTGTTATAAATTAAACTATCCGTAGAAAATATTGACTTATCTTTTACAACATTGTAACATAGCCCAACTACACCAACATTGCGTAGTTATTTGTGTTCGATGTCGGGGAGCGCTATTTACATAAACATATTATAACACACACAACACAGAATATATCCAATATTGGTTCGATAGTTGGGCCTTAATACGAAAATCTATGTAAATGCTGTTAAACTTGGTACAACTCAAATATTAGCGAGCGAGTATGAAGTACGTTTCAGTCGCTCCGCTCTGCACCGTCCGTTTCAACCGCACGGATCGCTCCCGCGGGAGAGCGTGAACGTTGTCTCGCTGAATATATCGCTCCATGATACGCCATCATTTCTCCTTTTTTCCGTATTTGCAAAACGATGGTTATGACATTGTTTTTTTTATCTTATTCTATTTCTCGTCTGTAAAGAAAGTTGATGCAGATGATGAAATATAGACAGGAATAATGAGAAAAGTTAAATGACTGCAAAGCGAGTCTTTAAGTGTGTCATGTAAGTTGTAGCAATGATATCATCCCCCTAGATCCTCCATCGTTCGTGATCTCACGCTGGCCGGGATTCGGAGTGTCGTTGTCGGCGGGTGGCGCGGCGGCGCTGCGCTGTGACGTGGACGCTAACCCGCCGGCGCGCGCCTGGTGGCTGCGAGACGACGCCAATCCCACCAGGTGAGGACTCACTGTAGCCCTTTGATTGAGACGAGCACAAAAGTAGACCAGGAACACGAAACAAAACTGTGCATTGTTAGGAACATTGTACGCTTGGAATCATCAGCCTATAATGTTCCCACTGCTGGGACACAGACCTCCTCTCTGTGAGAGGGAGTAGGCCATAATCCACCACGCGGGCCCAATGCGGGTTGGTATTAACGCTTGGAATACTATATTGTTTTAGCGCAAAAAAGAAGTTAAAATAATTCGCCACTTATACAAACAATTGGCGAAAATTAGTAATTAACGAAGAGATTCTACAAGGTATCACACTGAGTCCAACTTTTACTACACGAATATTTCAAATATACATATTTTTGTAGTGCATGCAACACTCGTTAATATTACATTAACGATGTGCCACCACCAAACAAAAAGCCCCGAAATAAAGAAACCTCCAATGTTCCATCACAACATAATTTATGTACTGTGAGGGAACGCGTCCGCGGGTGGATTATAAGTAGTCGTAAGTGAACTAAACAATCCGACACAAAGGGCGCTGACGCTCCACTTTCATCCGTCGTGTCTCCATTCCCTTTCTGCGCGGCGCGGAGCCCCGGGGGTCCCTTTTGTTAGTATCGGCCTCCGTGCCACAAACTGCCACAAGGTCGTCTCGTCACGTTACAAAACAGAATACGGACGGCACTTGTTAGTTATTTAAGGCCGTTTACGTTGTTTGTATAATAAAAGTTGTTTTTTTGTTGTTGTTGGGAAGTTTGTAATGTTTTGAATACCGAGTCAATTAAAGTTTGTTCGGCAGGATGTTTTTGTAGGTAAATGCGTGTGTTGACTACTGAAGATGTGTAATAATAAGACAAAATGGAAAATAAGGTTCAGGAAATATTTGAAAGAAAAAGATAATCTCTTCCAGTTTTGTGCTTCGAAGTTGTTTTGCTACAAGGCGGATGTACATCCTATCCATAAACAACATAATATTAGGAAATTCACAGAAGCCCACCGCATGCATTGACACAACGGATTACCAGGGCTTGACCGCTTGACCCGAATCCGTTTGATATGGCATCATTTGCGGGATTAATGCTAGTTAATTAGAATTTCACGACAGGAGAGATATTGTATTGTTGACTGCAGGCAGCATCCTAATTACGTAAGTCTGTTGGAATGATAATATCTACTTTCTCATTTTGATTACGCGATTGATTCAAATTAGTTTGGTAAGGTCTTACAAAATGAGCAGAAGAGATAAAAATACAAGCCTCTCTAATTGAAGACAACAAGGTTTCGAAATATTTGGACAAATAAGAACAATCACAATTGTTGTTGAATAGCCAAAACTATACCTGTATGAAGTTCAGATGTGGCTATGTTAATGTGTCGTGTGTGTGTCAGTTCCCCGCCGCCACTGGAGGCCGGCGACGAGTCCCAGCGCGGCTCGGCCACGCTGCGCTGGGCGGCGCTGCGCGGCTCGCACGCTGGCTGGTACCGCTGCCGCGCCACCTGGCTCGACACCGAGTACTCCTCCATCGGCTACTACCTCAATGTCATGTGTGAGTATCCCTTTATTTGTTATGAAACATTTTTTTCTGCTGTACTAACTTTAAAGTTGGCCTTCATTTCACATTGTTGAAAGCTGTATCATTGTATTAGCCTTCTTAAACTGAAACTCTCAAAGTGTCACATACGTTATAAAATTGTCATAAGCATAACATTATTGTTACTAACAAATCACGCCATGTCCAAAGCTCCGGAAGAGAACACGGAGACGGTGACAGAACCGGAGGCTGAGCCTGAAGAGCCGGATCATCAGAAGGTAGAAGTGCCTCTCGGTGGAAACGTGCAGCTACACTGTCCTAAAGGTATGTGACCGTCCGCCGTAGAGAATTATGAAATATTCCTTACTTATCACTCCAATTTTTTCATTCCCTGGCACTTTCAATTATAGTTAGGAAACTAATTGATAAACAAATTGACTATCAACTTTCGAAAATTGCTGATATAAATTCAAATTACAGCTATTACTCACTCTTTGTCAATCGTCTGAAAATAATTCGACTCGGCAAATTTATTGAGGTAGTGTGCCAATTTATTCAATAAGTTGATACGATCTCTGATATGAATTAGAATGAAGTTCTATCTGTTTATGATAATGATAGTAGTTTACAAATAAATGTTCGTGTTTGTTCAGGGAGTGTTGGTTGCTGGTGGCGCCGCGTGGTGGGCAACTCCAGTGAGACCTGGGCCCCGGCCGGCTCGCATCATGCGCACGGCGTCTTGGGTAAATAATAAAAGGATTTTACAGACTATAAGGGCCTCTGTATACTCACATATAAAGTTTAATCTCTTATGTATAGGTATTAAAGACGCGCTATATCAAGAGGGAGGCGAGTACCGCTGTGTGGGTGCGCGAGCACCTGATCTCATGAGACTGAAAGAGCTCAAACGAGTCACTCTCAAAGTTACTGGTGAGTATTGTGAATTTGAATGGTACTATGTATTTAGAATACTGTTGGTACCTAGCTAGTTCCCAGAAACATCAAGTTGATAGTTTACTTTGTCAACCGAATCATAACTTATAGTTAGGTAAGAAACAGACTGACTAAAAAGTCAATCGCAGTGCGAGAGTCACCTCAGTGTTAGGTGACAAAACGGCTGCAATCCACAATGACATGACACAGGTGGCGCCACGGCCACCGCTCTGAGCGCGGAGCCGGCCAACGGCGGCTGGCGGCTGGAGTGCGGCGCGTGCGGGCGCGGCGTGCGGGTGGTGTGGGTGCGCGCGGGGGGCGCGGGCGGCGCCTCGCCCGCCCCGCTGGCGCCCGACCTGGCGCAGCACTGCTGGCGCGCCGTGCTGCACGTGGCCGAGCCCGACGAGGTGTGGTGCGTGGCGGCGGCCGGCCACTCGGGCGCGGTGGCCGTGTTCCCGCGCCGCACCGCGCCCCCCTCCCCCGCGCCCGCCCGCCACACGGTGCGCGCGCTGCACAACGCGGCCGCCGCGCCCGCCGCGCACCTCCTGCTGCTGCTGCTGCTCGTCTCGAGGTTCCAGTGAGTCCGTCAGATCTCCTGATCTTAGCGGTGACATCGAGAGGAACTTCACTACGAAGGAAGATATTGGACAAACAGTCGTCACTATGGAGTCCGAAATGCGGAGTGAGATCCGATACAGTGTAGTGAAACATATTAAGTATGCAAAGTGAACGAGAAGTCACTTGCGTCCAGAATATAAG
The DNA here is from genome assembly GCA_954870645.1 of Agrotis clavis. Classification (NCBI taxonomy): domain Eukaryota; kingdom Metazoa; phylum Arthropoda; class Insecta; order Lepidoptera; family Noctuidae; genus Agrotis; species Agrotis clavis. The sequence goes on from OX940942.1 coordinate 185,076, forward strand.
AGTGTCCTCGAAGCGAGCAAAGTGATTGTGACGTCATCAGTGTCCAAAGCTTGGTGCGCGCTACTGTTATGTGAGTTTACGCTCGATGTGTACAAACTGAAGCATTCGCGGGAATGTGTTGTTACTCGTCCAAGACGAGCTGACTTGTCAGTCTATCTCCTACTCTAGTCTTCGTAGCATCCTACTGTATTACATCATTATTGGTTACTCTAGCGTGTCTATACTCGTATGTATCTACTGACACGTTCGCTGAAGCAACAACTGTTATCTTCTTCTACAAGCCAAAGCTCGTTGACAAAGTCACTTTAGACACGATGCCTAACAGCACAAGAACTAAAATATGTTGATGCTAATATCGAGCATGTGGCTCAGGATTTAAAATTATTTCAAGTTTTCAAAGTTACTGTAACTAGTAACTAGTATCAAGTGAGTTGCATACGTTATTTGGTAGAAATCACAGGTAGAATTAATAAAGTGACTTTGTGTTCGGATTTTATTTTTGTTATATTCCTACTTCGTACGTATCCCTCCCTCGTAAGCTCTCTCGCTAGTATCAGATACTACTTCCTTCTTGTCTCAGCGAGCGTGTGCGCGGCCTAATCCTTATTTCTTGAGTTATATCTTCTCTCCACCTTCCTGTATCCTCTTATTTTCTAACGTAATTTGTAAACAGGAATCAAATGTGCCAAATTGTTGATATTTTAATATTTAACATAGACTTTTCTTATATTGATTATTAAAAATATATGGTCGATTATTACGTTATGTTCGTATTTTAATGGAATGTGAATTATTAGTGCAATGTGAACACCAATGATATGAGATTATAACCTTAATATAAGTGAGAGTTAGGCTCGTGAGTGTGTGCTGGCGATGCAACACGCGGCGGCGGCTGTGACGTCAGAGTGGTCCATCGACGGATGACTGGGACTCATGCGCACTACGACTGATCGTACGACTATACTGCAAGTCGTACGACCAATCACGCGGTTATTCGCAGTCGTATCATAGTGTGCGCCCACGAGCGACGAGGTTTCCTCGGTCGAATGCAGCAATGTAAAGCAATAATACAATATCGCGAAGAGTTTGTCTCCGCCGCCACAGCCGCCATCAGCTGGCACATAACTATAATATATTTTATATAGATGTCAAATTCTTAAATTATAAATACTATGTATCATAGCTTAAACTGAATCATGTAAATTTCGATGTCAATTTTAGTCGTTCGTTTAGATCGAACGTTTTTGTATGAACAAATACTAATAATATTTGCTACCACAATTTTTGCAACAATCTCGTAGTATAAGAGGTTTGGATCAAATGTTCGGCGTTGGTGCCGGTTGGTCGGTCGGTTGGTTGGTGGTTGGTTGGTTAGTTGGTGGTTGTTTTGGTTAGGTTCGTTAGATTGTGTTTAGTATCGTTCTGTTTCTTCTGATACTCGACGCTGTCTCTGTGTGTAGCCGATGTTTTGTGTGTGACGTGAGATGACTTAGTACAAAATGTTAAATTACGACATTGGTTAACTACAACCTCGGTTTGAGGCCACGGAGTAGTTAAAAAATAGAGTGCTTTCTGAAACGCTTGGATCATACGTCCATAGATTGCATTGTTGTTATTCAATTGTATTGCCGTAAATACCTAGTTATATTATAACAATTCAAAATAATCTGTTAACTAAGACAAAAGTGTAAAGTCATCTCCCAGTCGCACACTCTCAATATAAAGATATAGTAGTCGTTGTTAAGATTGTGATAAGAGGCGCGGGCGCGTCGCGGACCGCACCGTCCGTGTGTCCACTAGGTGTCCGGCAGGTCCATGTCCGTGTGTCCGTGTGTCAGAGAATTTAACAAGTAACCAGTATCGTTAGTTTATTAGCTGTAGCGAGATGTATTTTTGTATGTCTGAGCGTTTATCGTCAATTGGACAATGAGTTTGGAAAAAATGAATTTCTAATTAATAAAAAGGTGCTATGTACGTTTAGCGGATGGAAAGTTGCAGATTTTTTATAAAACTCTCTAAATTATCGCAATTATCTAACGTTGTCTCATTTTCGTCCGTTGTTATACGAAAAGTGAAATTATATCTTTCTGATTTTTTTTTTTGTTTCGATCTTGTATCTTCAACTCGCAGATCATCCGCTAGACTCACAGAGCACTTCAAACAAAAAAATCGTTGTTTCGTTCGTACCTGGATGATGATATAATGATCCGTCCATGCGGAATTCGATGTAGTTAGTTAAGGAGCTATGTAGTACCTTCGTGTCCCGCTCCCGCCATTTCTGTCGTGTCTAGCTCGCTGTACAGGGGAGATGGTACAGGACGCTCATTTTACATGGGCAAGCATTGAAACAGTCTTACAAAAATAGGTCTTTGTGAGCATACAAAGTGAAGTATTTCTACAGCACAACAATGCAATGATGGGGTACAAAATATATACACTCAGGAAAATATATTCTTTGGATAATCAAGTAACACCATCCTGTATAATGTTTTATACATTAGATTCATAATAAATTAAATTTCATACATTAAATGTAGCATTCCGTTTGCTACATACTCCATGATCAGCACACTTTTCTCGTTTTAAGCAGTGAGCGCTCTGTACCGTATCTATTCTGTGGTATCATGTCGTATGATTCTAGTAGGTCGTCATCTGTCGTCTCTCGCGGACATTCCGTTTCATTCTCTCCTCATCCTTCTTTGTGCACGTCCTCTCTCTGTCCCTCGTTGTCCCTAACAGCCTCTATTCTCATGGGGTTGGTTGTTCCTTGGGTCTACTTTGTTCTCTTTAATTTTCTGAGACTTTTGAGGTACATTATGGGTACTTGAAATCACTGTGGCCGCTTTGGCTATCGTCAGCTAACTTTGATCATTGTGACTACCTTGAGAACCATTGCATCTACTTCGGTTGGATGAACTGTGTTTGTTTGTATAGTTGCGGCGGCCACAAAGTATCAGAGTCCGTGTGTTCGTCGGGTCTCACTCAGCCGGTAGTTCGCTCCGCGGCCCCCGCACCTCACGTCTATTGCCGCGCCACTCGCCGCTCTGTCAACATGTTGTACAATGTACATCCCTATTTATTAAGACTACCATACCGAAGACCTCTATCTGCACATGTCAACAACGATCAGACTGTATTGACCCCGCCTGTCATTTTTACGCATTTATGAGAAAAAGGAGACCGTTTTTAAGTTTGTTAAACCGATCGTCGTGAATGGTCGATGTTAAGGCTGTCACAGCAATACACAGTCACAAATTATAAGTCAGATCAGACATGTCTGAAAGTTGAATTAACTATGTATGGTAGTTTTAATTAATTACTGAACAGTATGTACACGAGTCTTGTAAGTCACGTGGTACTAACCGTCTCTACCGGTTTTGTGAAAACTTCTCAGAAGCACGATATTGCGTATTTGAATGGCATTGCTGTTGATAACATCTTAGATGTGTTCGTGATACTTAGGAGAGCTACTGAAAAGCTTTTTTATAACCGTTTTACTAAAGTCAACTGCACGTGTCTCGCAGGTATTTAATGAAGGTGTGTTTCATAGCAGTAAGGGTGGTTTTCGTGTTCAAGTTTAGCTGCTAACGTGCACTTGACTGTAGTGGTACCGCTGTGGCTACGAGGGCAGCGTGTTGAGCCGGCGCGGGCGCGGCGCGTCCTCCTTAGTTTCGTACTTAGCGTCCATTCGATACTACTGTGTCGCATCTCGGTGCCAACATAATTTAATAGATCATAATATATATTTACATTTTATTATATACATTGTATTGTTTACTTTGATATTGAATGTACAGAATCCATATATTCATCGCCATGTGTTTATGGAAATCGTATACCGGATAAAATAAATGATATAAAAATATCTAAGAGTTTCATTTCATCGTTCCACTTTGACTTTGTATCGATAGGAGAGCGTCAGGTCAAAGTACAAAGTGAAGTAAACTGTAAGTATGAGGCATTATGGTTGATTTCAGCGTACAAAGGCGAGGTTTTAATAAAATTAATTTGGCTAAGCGTGCGTGAGGAGTCAGTGGTGCGTGCGATCAGGCGGAGACTGAAACGGGAACAACTCGAGATAGCTCCGCAGTTTGTACGCACAACAAAATATATAACCTACTTACAATTACATTCTCGTGTAGTACCAACGTTGTCCTCTATTTGCCATCAATACATTAAAGAAAAGTATATTATGTTTATAAATTCACTCTCGAATTTTGAAGCGGTATATAATATTTTATCTTCGTATTCAATTTAACACAAGAAAAAATACGTTTACATTATTTTTCAGAAATCTAACTGAATGACTTTACTTGCAATTTATTAATGCTGTCGTACCATACCTATGTACACTACTTTCTTCTACACAACTTTAAGATTCGTGCGTCGTTCCCACGTCGAGCTGATGAAGAGAGGTGCCATTGAGGTGGCTCTGTGCGCGAGGTGAGCTGAGTGCCGCCGCAATTGATTTACTACTCACAAAGCTATCATCGGAGGATTAGCACTTACTATTTGTGACTGCTTTTATGTTTCAAAGCTTTTGGCAGAAATTTTTTTGTTTGTGAAAATGTGAAATTCGTTGTTTCAGCTTCAGTTCAAGAACTGTACGGTTTACGTACATTTGCCCTAGTTTTAATTTAGCTTACTTGTCAGTACGCTGACCACAATGTTGGAATTGAATATTTTTACAATCAGTGTGCATTTAGGCGACCACGCCAACTAACTTGTGAGAATTGCCAATAAGAACCTCACTGTGACTTATAGGAATAAACTTAAATATTTTCTGTGAAACTTTATCTTTAACACACTCAATACACTACAACTACAACTTCATTGTCAATGTACAATCCCACTAAGACTGTACAAGAACTAAATGATACTCAATAAAAACTTTTTCAAAAAATATGTAACCGCCTTCAAAAACAACCACAAAAAAGTGTAAAATAATCTACAAAATAACTTTTCTTTCGGAAGTCGGTGCCTTTGTTTTTTCTTCTTTTCATTGTCTTTTTAGCCACCGACTTCCGAAAGAAAAGTTATTTTGTAGATTATTTTACACTTTTTTGTGGTTGTTTTTGAAAGCGGTTACATTTTTTTTGAAAAAGTTTTTATTTATCTCTTTTTAGTTTAAATATTTAACCCGAATTCTTGTCGAGAACATCATTCTCTTACATGTGCACCAGAATTTTGTAATCCTTCGCACCGGTAATTACATCGCTCATGTACACAATAAGATAATAAAATTCCATATCTCAAAAACTACTGAACCGATTTTGATGAAACTTGAAGTATTCCCTAAGTTTAATGATACCTAGTACAACAAAAAAAGAATTACTTAAATCGGACTGGTAATTCCAGAGATATGCGAACACAAACTAAATCAATCGACGCCTACTCCTTACTGTTAAGGAGTTGTACCTTCCATCATCAGCTCATCCACCTGAGATGATGATTATCAGATGCAAATACTTGAACAGCTTTAGAAAATATATGAAATTGGTACTATGTGCCTACAAAATTTGAAGGTTGCCCTCGATTTCCCTGGGATTCCATGATTAGATCCTGACCTGATGATCATGGGACCATTTAGGAAGTATACCCTTTCGAACAAAAGAAAAATTTTCCAAATCGGTCCAGGCGTCTTCGAGAAATCGGGGAACATACATAAAAAAAAAAAAAAAAAGATTCCGACGAATTGAGAACCTCCTCCTTTTTTTGAAGTCGGTTAAAAAGTAAAACTTAATACAGTAGATGTAGGGGTTTTGTAACGAAGGGATAACAGTTGTAACCGTTAGAAAACGAAGTAATTCGTCTACCCTCGGGGCCTCAGTCATGACGGCCTAGATAAATGACAAGCGCTTCCACAACGTTCCGTATTCCACAACCAGTTACAACAGGATTAAATACGAGTAGGTAATAATTATGTTGAGTGTGATCCTAATAATTTTAGTTATTTTTTATTAAAAAATATTGCTAGTACATGATCTGATGAAGACCTCAGTAAATTTTTATTTATGCTGGATACTAGGAATCAGTTCTGTGTCGTGGGTGCGTTTACAAACATAGAAACATACATACACAAACACTCAGAGCAGGAACATATACTTGTAGATTATACAAATATTTTTATTGCGTGCGGGAATCGAACCTGCGAGTCCTGCGACACGCTGCACAGTAGTCGAATGCCACGGCGCCAATCTTGTTGTTAGGCATCGTTTATCACGCTAGATGCAAGCCGCTTCCAACCGGTCTTATTAGAAATCTATAAGAAAGGCCTAAATTCAGCACAATAATAATATGCCTTTGGAGCTCAGAAAATGTTTACATCTTTGAAAACGAATGAACAAAAATCCTTATCACAATATTTTTGTTTTCGAGATAATTCGCGCGACTAAAACATTTCTCACCCCGCTATAACTCAACATAATGTTACGTGATATAATGTAGATCTCGCATGAAGTACAGTCAGCCACATAAGCAGTATATCTTAATGGGGCCGGCAGAGCGCACGTAACTGTGTGGTTATTGTGTCGTAACTGACGCGCGCTACTTTATCGCCGCGCTTCTCTGACAAACTGTTCGGTTGCTCGCGCGGCTTTTATTTGACTGCCTCTTTAAATATGAAAGGTTTTATTTCCTTGTTGTTTTATGTCAGTGCGATCAATAACAAAATAGTTGTTTTGGACAGCATAGACTTGAATAAACTTAGTAAACTAACTGTTGTACGCAGCTTCATTCACCACTCCTTTTTTATGGCCTATGCTGTAGTAAATTCTCAACTTAGCCGAAGCCAAAGTACTTTTGACTTGCTTGCTGGCTTGACTTTAGCTTTGACTTTCGTAGTGAAAACATCGTTGCCTTCTTGCAATATAATTTTAAACACAAAAGTAACAGCTGATGAATGTAATTATTTAATATTCAAACACCGCACAAAATATTAACTGACTTTATACCTCACGTCACCGGTCCGCTACCGTCCGGTTCACCTCGGATCCGGCGCGCGGCGGCCCGCACTCCCCCACAATACCTGAAACAATACCGTAAGCCTGTCTTTGTCTCCGTAACGCCTCGTCCACACGGCATAACATTGTGTCGCTGCAGTTAACACCTCCATTCTCTGCGTGGAGCGGTTATTGTGTATTCAATACCACTGTCGGACGACGTGGTTCAATGGTGGCTCTGTATGAACCGGGCTTTACATTGAACGCAGTATAATAGTGTCACGTTATAGTATTACTGCATCTTGTGTTGAAATAAACTTGTTTTACTGTATTCACAGTAGATAATATTTAAAAATGCAGGTGATAGATATGTAAATAAGGAGAGTTAATGGAAAAAGAAGTACCTACCTATTTTCGTCGCGATTGCGTGCGGTTTAAGGCCTGATAATAAACCTCAAATGAGGTTTATATAACTGACAGTGTCAAGTTTTGCATAGCAGTAAAAGAAGCTCAAAGAAGGCGGCTTTATTGAAAACAATAACTTGTGTTGATGACGTACTCCAAAGAATTTTGACATTCTGTCAGTACTTATCTCTCAAGATAAACTGAAAATGGCTTTACGTTAGTTACTTTTACACCGTTAAGTGGTATTTGTAAAAGTAATAATCTGTGTCACTTGTCGACACGGGCACACGGCCCCAGTTTCCTCGCAAGTTTGTGAGATTCATTATCCGTTGCGGCATTAGCGCGCTCGTGACAATGCAAGTGCGCCGTAAAACTGAAATGAACAGCGAAACTTATGATGTTATCTGTCACTAGTTATGTTCATAAATGCGATAATATGCAGCTAGCCTAGAATAGAGTGACGACCTACGAAAGGCGGCCGGCAGAGACTGGATGAGGAAAGCTCCAGACAGGGCTCAGTGGCGCACATTGGGGAAGGCCTATGTCCAGCAGTAGACGAATACAGGCTGGTGATAGAATATCTCACGGTAAATAAATTAGGAATTAAATCTCGACACTTGCATTTGACACTCGTGACACTCACATCGGACACTAGTGATAGTCATGACACTTAGAGCTTATGCAGACCACGTTTTTTAAACGCGCCGGTGCTGCGCGTTTGACGCGATGCAGACGCGATACGCACACAAGTCAGACGCAGTCTAGAACAAAATGTGACAGCAAACTGCTTATGGTGTGCATAGAATCTTACATGTGACCCGTACTGTGTGGCCTGTACTGCTTGCTGACACACGTGCCCGGTCACATTATTGCGTACCTCTAGGAGCCGGGCCACGCTAAAGGCATTTCCCGTTGAATTTCGCTATAATGGTCTTTAAATATTCCTATAAATGTCCATTAACGCAGTAATCAACGTTATTTCCCATTAGTGTGGCCTTAGTGCGTGACGATAATAAACGATTTAGTACATTATTCGTATGAAAGGTTTAAACTCGCTCTGACGATTGTTTTTTTCATAATTTCATACATGTCATCATTAATTTAGGTACATATTAATTGCGTACCAGTTGCTGTGCTTGCCAATAATATACACTGTACTGTCCGATACGAACGGTCACTGCGACATAAAAGTTAATGAATCAGGGCTATATGAATATGAGTACACTTTTTTACCCTAGTTTTATTCGAGAATCAATCAGGGTTGGCCACATGCTCAGTATAATTCTCGTTGCGATACAAAGTCCGTTGCATCGTCCGTCTGCGTCGTTTGTATTGTTTCGAGCTCATTTCGATCGCGGCTCGCTTGCTCCGGACGCCTGCAATAAAGAGCGCACTGATGGATGCCGCCGGAAGAAACGTAGCCTTTGTCGAGTAGACGCTAGTGATGTGCCGTTCATGAACTGTTTAGCTAGTATGAAAATAATGTAATAATTAGTATGTAAATAGGGATATTTTACCAATCATCGAACAATCAATAAATATGAGCTCTAACACAGACAGAAGGCGTCAAGGCAGACCTTGGAAAACCCATGACCAATAGTCCACTTTGGTCCTGGTTCGTGAAAACTGGAAGTCATGGGGAGAGGCCTTTGCCCAGTAGTGGGATGATGCTGGCTAGCAGTATCAGTATCAACATCACGATCTGTGCATATATTATGACTAGTATTTGCGCGTTGCGCGAGCTGCAAGCAGCTCGCGGGGTCGTGTTTTGGAGAAGTATTCCTTACCTTAATAAAAATTTGAGAATCATGAATCTTTAAATGAATTGGAAAATCCATAGTCCTTAAAAGATTTTGTAAATTATAAAATAATATAAAATATTTTTAATATTCTGAAAACGCTTATAACTAATTCAATAAAAAAAAGAAAGAAAATTTAAAAAAAAAAATTGAGAATTCCATAGGATAGTTAAAAGAATTTTAAAATCCGTTAGAGCACTTAGAAGATTTTGAAACCCGTTAAGAACCCCCTAATCCAATCTAAAACCTTATTAAAAACTCAGAAGGGAGGAAAAGGGGCAACTTTGAAAAATGGTTTTTACTTTTCCGAGCCTCCTCTATACGAATCTCTCCTCCATACGAAAATATTGAACATCACAAAAAACGCGCAAAAAGCAGTGCCGTATTGAGAAAACTTTGAATTTTTTGCAGTCGCCATCTTGGATTTTGATTTTTAAGATTAAAATTTGATTTTGACCTCACTATCGGCTTTAGCATCCTCGAAAACCATGAAAACGACTCCCATGATGAACAATTCGAAAATTATAGCAGCTGCCATCTTGGATTTTGATTTTGACCTCACTATCGCCTTAAGCATCCTCGAAAACCATGAAAACGACTCCCATGATGAACACTTAAAAATGATCGCGGCCGCCATCTTGGATTATGATTTTGACTTCACTATCCGCTTTAGCACCCGCGAAAACCAGGAAAACTACATCTATGATGAAAAATTTGAAATTTTTGGCAGTCGCCATCTTGGATTTTGATTTTGACCTCAATAACGGCTTTAGTATCCTCGAAAACCACGAAAACGACTCCCAAGATGACACTGTTGAACAATTCGAAAATTATCGCAGCCGCCATCTTTGATTTTGATTTTGACCTCACTATCGGCTTTAGTATCCTGGAAAACCGTGAAGACGACACCCATGATGAACAATTCGTAAATTATAGCAGCTGCCATCTTGGATTCGGATTTTAACCTCGCCATCGGTTTTAGCACCCTTGAAAACAATGAAAACGACATCCAAGATGAAAACTTTGAATTTTTTGCAGTCGCCATCTTGGATTTTGATTTTGAACTCACTATCGGCTTTAGCATCCTCGAAAACCATGAAAACGACTCCCATGATGAAATTGATGGACATTTCGAAAATTATGGCAGCCGCCATCTTGGATTCTCATTTTGACCTCGTCATCGGTTTTAGCACCCTCGAAAACCATGAAAACGTTATCCATGATGAAAACTTTGAATTTTTTGCAGTCGCCATCTTGGATTTTGAATTTAACCACACTATCGGCTTTAGCATCCTCGAAAACCATGAAAACGACTGCCATTATGAACATTTCGAAAATTATCGAAGCCGCCATCTTGAATTTTGATTTTGACCTCGCCATCGGTTTAAGCACCCTCGAAAATCATTAAAAGGACACCCATGATGAAAACTTTGTAATTTTTTGCAGTCGCCATCTTGGATTTGGATTTTAACCTCACTATCGGCTTTAGCATCCTCGCAAACCATGAAAACGACTCCCACGATGAATAATTCGAAAATTATGAAGCCGCCATCTTGAATGTTGATTTTGACCCCACAATCGGCTTTAGCATCCTCGAAAACCATAAAAACGACTCCCATGACGAAGATTTAAAAAATTATCGCAGCCGCCATCTTGGATTTTGATTTTGACCTCACTATCAGCTTTAGCATCCTCGCAAACGATGAAAACGACTCCCATGATGAATAATTCGAAAATTATGAAGCCGCCATCTTGAATGTTGATTTTGACCCCACTATCGGCTTTAGCATCCTCGAAAACCATGAAAACGACTCCCATGATTAACATTTCGAAAATAATCGCAGCCGCCATCTTAGATTCTCATTTCATCTCGCCATCGGTTTAAGCATGACGAAGATTTAAAAAATTATCGCAGCCGCCATCTTGGATTTTGATTTTGACCTCACTATCAGCTTTAGCATCCTCGAAAACCATGAAAACGACATCCATGATGAAAACTTTGAAATTTTTTGCAGTCACTATCTTGGATTTTGATTTTGACCTCACTAACGGCTTTAGTATCCTCGAAAACCATGAAAACGACTCCCACGATGAACAATTCGAACATTTATCGCAGCCGCCACATTGGATTTTGATTTTGAACTCACTATCGTCTTAAGCATCCTTGAAAACCATGAAATCGACTCCCATGATGAACATTTCGAAAATTATCGAAGCCGCCATCTTGGATTTTAATTTTGACCTCACTATCGGCTTAAGCATCAACCGATAATGAGGTCAAAATCAAAATCCAAGATGGCGATCTTGGATTTTGATTTTGACCTCATTATCGGTTTTAGCACCCTCGAAAACCATGAAAACGACTCCCATGGTGAACATTTCGAAAATTATCGCAGCCGCCATCTTGGAATTGGGTTTTAACCTCACTATCGGCTTTAGCATCCTCGAAAACCATGAAATCGACTCCCATGATGAACATTTCGAAAATTATCGAAGCCGCCATCTTGGATTTTAATTTTGACCTCACTATCGGCTTAAGCATCCTCGAAAACCATGAAAACGACTCCCATGATGAAATTGATGAACAATTCGAAAATTATAGCAGCCGCCATCTTGGATTCTCATTTTGACCTCACTATCGGTTTTAGCACCCTCGAAAACCATGAAAACGACATCCATGAAATTTAAATTTTTTGCAGTCGCCATCTTGGATTTTGATTTTGACCTCGCCATCGGTTTTAGCACCCTCGAAAACCATGAAAACGACACCCATGATGAACCATTCGAAAATTATCGCAGCCGCCATCTTGGATTTGGATTTTAACCTCATTATCGGCTTTAGCATCCTCGAAAGGATAGGAAAACGACTCCCATGATGAATATATCGAAAATTATCGCTGCCGCCATCTTGGATTTTAATTTTGAACTCACTATCGGCTTTAGCATCCTCGAAAACCATGAAAACGACTCTCATGATGAACAATTCGAAAATAATCGAAGCCGCCATCTTGGATTTTGATTTTGACCTCACTATAGGCTTAACCATCCTTGAAAACCCATGAAAACGACACCCATGATGAACGATTTGAAAATTATCGCAGCTGACACCTTGGATTCTCATTTTGACCTCGCCATCGGTTTTGGCACCCTCGAAAACCATGAAAACGACTCCCATGATGAAATTGATGAACAATTCGAAAATTATAGCAGCCGCCATCTTGGATTCTCATTTTGACCTCGCCAACGGTTTTAGCACCCTCGAATACTATGAAAACGACTCCCATGATGAACAATTTGAAAATTATAGCAGCCGCCATCTTGGATTTTTATTTTGACCACACTATCGGCTGTAGCATCCTCGAGAACCATGAAAACGACTCCCATGATGAACAATTCGAAAATTATCGCAGCCGCCATCTTCAATTCTCATTTTGACTTCGTCATCAGTTTTAGCAACCTCGAAAACCATAAAACGACAGCCATGATTAAAGCTTTGAATTTTTTGCACTCTGCATCTTGGATTTTGATTTTGAACTCACTATAATCGGCTTTAGCATCCTCGAAAACCGTGAAAACGACTCCCATGATGAACAATTCGAAAAATATTGCAGCCGTACTCATTTTGACCTCGCCATCGGTTTTAGCAACCGCGAAAACCATGAAAACGACATCCATGATTAAAACTTTGAAATTTTTTGCAGTCGCCATTTCCGATTTTGATTTTGACCTCGCCATCGGTTTTAGCACCCTCGAAAACCATGAAAACGACATCCATGATGAAAACTTTGAAATTTTTGCAGTCGCCATCTTTGATTTTGATTTTGACCTCAATAACGGCTTTAGTATCCTCGAAAACCATGAAAACAACTCCCATGATCAACGATTCGAAAATTATCGAAGCCGCTATCTTGGATTTTGATTTTGACCTCACCATCGGTTTTAGCACCCTCGAAAACCATGAAAACGACTGCCATGATGAACAATTCCAAAATTATCGCAGCCGCCAACTTGGATTCTCATTTTGACCTCGCCATCGGTTTTAGCACCCTCGAAAACCATGAAAACGACATCCATGATGAAAACTTTGAAATTTTTGCAGTCGCCATCTTGGATTTAGATTTTGACCTCAATAACGGCTTTAGTATCCTCGAAAACCATGAAAACAACTCCCATGATCAAAAATTCGAAAATTATCGCAGCCGCCATCTTGGATTTGGATTTTGACCTCACTATCGGCTTTAGCATCCTCGAAAACCATGAAAACGACTCCCATGATGAACATGTAAAAAAAAATTTCGCAGCCGCCATCTTGGATTTTGATTTTGACCTCACTATCGGCTTTAGCATCCTCGAAAACCATGAAAACGACTGCCATGATGAACAATTCCAAAATTATCGCAGCCGCCATCTTGGATTCTCATTTTGACCTCGCCATCGGCTTTAGCATCCTCGAAAACCATGAAAACGACTCCCATGATGAACAATTCTAAAGTTATCGCAGCCGCCATCTTGGATTTGGATTTTAACCTCACTATCGGCTTTAGCAACCTCGAAAACCATGAAAACGACTCCCATGATAAACATTTCGAAAATTATCGAAGCCGCTATCTTGGATTTTGATTTTGACCTCACCATCGGTTTTAGCACCCTCGAAAACCATGAAAACGACACCCATGATGAAATTAATGAACAATTCGAAAATCATAGCAGCCGCCATCTTGGATTCTCATTTTGACCTCGCCATCGGTTTTAGCACCCTCGAAAACCACGAAAACGACTCCCATGATCAAAAATTCGAAAATTATCGCAGCCGCCATCTTGGATTTGGATTTTGACCTCACTATCGGCTTTAGCATCCTCGAAAACCATGAAAACGACTCCCATGATGAACATGTAAAAAAAAATTTCGCAGCCGCCATCTTGGATTTTGATTTTGACCTCACTATCGGCTTTAGCATCCTCGAAAACCATGAAAACGACTGCCATGATGATCAATTCCAAAATTATCGCAGCCGCCATCTTGGATTCTCATTTTGACCTCGCCATCGGCTTTAGCATCCTCGAAAACCATGAAAACGACTCCCATGATGAACAATTCTAAAGTTATCGCAGCCGCCATCTTGGATTTGGATTTTAACCTCACTATCGGCTTTAGCAACCTCGAAAACCATGAAAACGACTCCCATGATAAACATTTCGAAAATTATCGAAGCCGCTATCTTGGATTTTGATTTTGACCTCACCATCGGTTTTAGCACCCTCGAAAACCATGAAAACGACACCCATGATGAAATTAATGAACAATTCGAAAATCATAGCAGCCGCCATCTTGGATTCTCATTTTGACCTCGCCATCGGTTTTAGCACCCTCGAAAACCACGAAAACGACTCCCATGATGAACAATTCTAAAGTTATCGCAGCCGCCATCTTGGATTTGGATTTTAACCTCACTATCGGCTTTAGCAACCTCGAAAACCATGAAAACGACTCCCATGATAAACATTTCGAAAATTATCGAAGCCGCTATCTTGGATTTTGATTTTGACCTCACCATCGGTTTTAGCACCCTCGAAAACCATGAAAACGACACCCATGATGAAATTAATGAACAATTCGAAAATCATAGCAGCCGCCATCTTGGATTCTCATTTTGACCTCGCCATCGGTTTTAGCACCCTCGAAAACCATGAAAACGCCACCCATGATGAAATTGATGAACAATTCGAAAATAATCGCAGCCGCCATCTTGGATTCTCATTTTGACCTCGCCATCGGTTTTAGCACCCTCGAAAACCATGAAAACGACTCCCATGATGAAATTGATGAACAATTCGAAAATAATAGCAGCCGCCATCTTGAATTCCC
Organism: Agrotis clavis; assembly: GCA_954870645.1. NCBI lineage: Eukaryota > Metazoa > Arthropoda > Insecta > Lepidoptera > Noctuidae > Agrotis > Agrotis clavis. The sequence continues at coordinate 200,087 of OX940942.1, forward strand.
ATTTTGACCTCGCCATCGGTTTTATCACCCTCGAAAACCATGAAAACGACACCCATGATGAAATTGATGAACAATTTTCGAAAATCATAGCAGCCGCCATCTTGGATTCTCATTTTGACCTCGCCATCGGTTTTAGCGGGTCTCAGTTTCTGAGATACGATTGGGAGGGGGAGGGTTAGGCCAAAAAGGGGAGGCTTGGTACTTTTGCCCTTCTCATGAGAGCTACTTGTAAGTTTGCTTGTCGTCACCCCTGAGTTACGCTTCACCCACTCAACCTTCGTTACGCTACGGAGGTCGCCGGCTCGCTTCGCTCGCCACCTCCCCCCTTCGCTCCACTCGGTCTCGCAGGTTCGCTCCACTCAGGACCTACCTACCACCGGAAAGCTATCGTGACCTCATCCCTACGCTTCGCTTTACCGCTACATAGTTTTTCCGAGATACGATGGGGGGAGGGGTGAAGAGGGGGAGAGGGGGGAGTTTTGAAAAATGATTTTGACTAACTCTGCGTTCCTTGATATGAATCTGAAAAAAAAATGTTGCAAGTTTGTTAACTTCCGAGATCCGCCTAAAGGGGGAGAAGGGGAGCAAGGGGGGGAGGGAACTTTGAAAAATGGTTTTTAGTTTTCCGAGCCACCTCTATAAGAATCCGTAAAAAAACAAAACACGGGTCTCTTAGTTTCCGAGATACGATGGGGAGGGGGGAGAGGGGGGGCGAAAAGGGAGGTTTGGGATTTTTCCCATACTCATGAGAGTTACTTGTAAGTTTGCTTGTCGTCACCCCCGAGTTACGCTTCACCCACTCAACCTTCGTTACGCTACGAAGTTCGCCGGCTCGCTTCGCTCGCCACCTCCCCCCTTCGCTCCACTCGGTCTCGCAGGTTCGCTCCACTCGGGACCTACCTACCACCGGAAAGCTATCGTGACCTTATCCCTACGCTACGCTACGCTTCGCTTTACCGCCACCTAGTTTTTCCGAGATACGATGGGGGGAAGGGTGAAGAGGGGGAGAGGGGGGAGTTTTGAAAAATGATTTTGACCAACTCTGGGCCCCTTGATATGAATCTGAAAAAAAAAATGTTGCAAGTCTGTTAACTTCCGAGATTCGTCTAAAGGCGGGAGAAGGGGGAGAAGGGGGACAAACTTTGAAAAATGGTTTTTACTTTTCCGAGCCTCCTCTATACGAATCCGTAAAAAAACAAAACACGGGTCTCTTAGTTTCCGAGATACGATGGGGGGAGGGGTGAAGAGGGGGAGAGGGGGGAGTTTTGAAAAGTGATTTTGACCAACTCTGGGCCCCTTGACATGAATCTGAAAAAAAAAATGTTGCAAGTCTGTTAACTTCCGAGATCCGCCTAAAGGGGGGAGAAGGGGGAGAAGGGGGACAAACTTTGAAAAATGGTTTTTACTTTTCCGAGCCTCCTCTATACGAATCCGTAAAAAAACACAAAACACGGGTCTCTTAGTTTCCGAGATAGGATGGGGAGGGGGGAGAGGGGGGGCGAAAAGGGGAGGTTTGGGATTTTTCCCATACTCACCAGAGTTACTTGTTTACGAATCTGTCAAAATATACCCACCTTCCCCTTCACCATCTGGGAGAACAATTATGTCAATCAGTCAGTCAGTCAGTCAGTGGTAATCGAGCTTTATATAGTATAATAACTAGTATTTGCGCGTTGCGCGAGCTGCAAGCAGCTCGCGTGGTCGTGTTTTAGAGAAGTATTCCTTACTTTAATAAAATTTTGAGAATCCATAAGAATCTTTAAATGAATTGGAAAATTCATAGTTCTTAAAAGATTTTGTAAATTATTAAATTATATAAAATATTTTTAATATTCTGAAAACCCTTATAACTAATTCAATAAAAAAGGAAACAAAATTTAAAAAAAAACCAAATAAATTGAGAATTCCTTAGGATAGTTAAAAGAATTTTAAAATCCGTCAGAGCACTTAAAAGATTTTGAAACCCCTTAATAACCCCCTAATCCAATCTAAAACCTTAGTAAAAACTCAGAAGGGGGGCTAAGGGGCAACTTTGAAAAATTGTTTTTACTTTTCCAAGCCTCCTTTATACGAATCCGTAAAAAAAATATATAGATACGATTGGGAGGGGGGGGAGAGCCAAAAGGAGAGGCTTAGTACTTTTGCCCTACTCATGAGAGTTACTTGTAAGTTTGCTTGTCGTCACCCCTGAGTTACGCTTCATCCACTCAACCTTCGTTACGTCTCATGATGAAATTGATGAAAATTTCGAAAATTACCGAAGCCGCCATCTTGGATTTGGATTCTAACTTCAATATCGGCTTTAGTATCCTTGAAAACCATGAAAACGATAACCATGATGAACAATTCAAAAATTATAGCAGCCGCCATCTTGGATTTGGATTTTAACCTCACTATCGGCTTTAGCACTTAGCACCCTCGAAACCTATGAAAACGAACCCATGATGAACAATTCCAAAATTATAGCAGCCGCCATCTTGGATTTGGATTTTAATTTAACCTCATTATCGCCTTTAGCATCCTCGAAAACCATGAAAACGACTCACATGATGAAAAATTCGAAAATTATCGCAGCCGCCATCTTGCATTTGGATTCTAACTTCAATATCGGCTTTAGCACCCTCGAAACCCATGAAAACGACTCCCATGATGAAATTGATGAACAATTCGAAAATTATAGCAACCGCCATCTTGGATTCTCATTTTGATCTCGCCATCAGTTTTAGCACCCTCGAAAACCATGAAAACGACACCCATGATGAAAACACAAAAACTATCCATCACAAAAAGAATTTTTCAATTCCAAACCAAACAAAACAAACTTTTCAGTTTAGATAAAAAGTTATGATATTTAAAATATAATTGTTTTAGATACGCGCTTACTGCCCCTCGAACACTGCATTTTTTGCAGTCGCCATCTTGGATTTTGATTTTGACGTCACTATCGGCTTTAGCATCCTCGAAAACCATGAAAACGACTCCCATGATGAACAATTCGAAAATTATCGCAGCCGCCATATTCGATTTTGATTTTGACCTCACTATCGGCTTTTGGCATCCTCGAAAACCATGGAAACGACTCCCATGATGAACATTTCGAAAATTATCGCAGCCGCCATCTTGGATTTTGATTTTGACCTCACTATCGGCTTTAGCATGTTCGAAAACCATGAAAACGACTCCCATGACGAAAATTACGAACAATACGAAAATTATAGCAGCAGCCATCTCGGATTCTCATTATGACCTCGCCATCGGTTTCAGCACCCTCGAAAACCATGAAAACGACTCCCATGATGAAATTGATGAACAATTCGAAAATTATAGCAACCGCCATCTTGGATTCTCATTTTGATCTCGCCATCAGTTTTAGCACCCTCGAAAACCATGAAAACGACACCCATGATGAAAACACAAAAACTATCCATCACAAAAAGAATTTTTCAATTCCAAACCAAACAAAACAAACTTTTCAGTTTAGATAAAAAGTTATGATATTTAAAATATAATTGTTTTAGATACGCGCTTACTGCCCCTCGAACACTGCATTTTTTGCAGTCGCCATCTTGGATTTTGATTTTGACGTCACTATCGGCTTTAGCATCCTCGAAAACCATGAAAACGACTCCCATGATGAACAATTCGAAAATTATCGCAGCCGCCATATTCGATTTTGATTTTGACCTCACTATCGGCTTTTGGCATCCTCGAAAACCATGGAAACGACTCCCATGATGAACATTTCGAAAATTATCGCAGCCGCCATCTTGGATTTTGATTTTGACCTCACTATCGGCTTTAGCATGTTCGAAAACCATGAAAACGACTCCCATGACGAAAATTACGAACAATACGAAAATTATAGCAGCAGCCATCTCGGATTCTCATTATGACCTCGCCATCGGTTTCAGCACCCTCGAAAACCATGAAAACGACTCCCATGATGAAATCGATGAACAATTCGAAAATTATAGCAGCCGCCATCTTGGATTCTCATTTTGATTCCGCCATCAGTTTAAGCACCCTTGAAAACCATGAAAACGCCTCCCATGATGAACATTTCAAAAATAATTGCAGCCGCTATCTTGGATTTTGATTTTGACCTCACTATCGGCCTTAACATCCTCGAAAACCATGAAAACGACTCCCATAATGAACATTTCCAAAATTATCGAAGCCGCCGTCTTGGATTTCGATTTTGACCTCACTATCGGCTTTAGCATCCTCGAAAACCATAAAAACGACTCCCATGATGAAAATTTAAAAAAAAATCGCAGACGCCATCTTGGATTTTAATTTTGACCTTACTATCGGCTTAAGCATCCTCGAAAACCATGAAAACGACTCCCATGATGAACAATTCGAAAATAATCGCAGCCGCCATCTTGGATTTTGATTTTGACCTCACTATCGGCTATAGCATCCTCGAAAACCATGAAAACGATATCCATGATGAAAACTTTGAATTTTTTGCAGTCGCCATCTTGGATTTTGAGTTTTACCTCACTATCGGCTTTAGCATCCTCGAAAACCATGGTAACAACTCCCATGATGAACATTTCGAAAATTATTGCAGCCACCATCTTGGATTCTCATTTTGACCACGTCATCGGTTTTAGCACCCTGGAAAACCATGAAAACGACCCCCATGATGAACATTTCGAAAATTATCGAAGCCGCCATCTTGGATTTTGATTTTGACCTCACTATCGGCTTTAGCATCGTCGAAATCATGAAAACGACTCCCATGGTGAAATTGATGAACAATTCGAAAATTATCGCAGCCGCCATCTTGGATTCTCATTTTGACCTCGCCGTCAGTCTTAGCACCCTTGAAAACCATGGAAACGACTCCCATGATGAACATTTTAAAAATTATCGCAGCCGCCATCTTGGATTTTGATTTTGACCTCACTATCGGCTGTAGCATCCTCGAAAACTGAACACGGGTCTCTTAGTTTCTGAGATACGATTGGGAGGGGGGGGGGGAGACCAAAAAGGGGAGGCTTGGTACTTTTGCCCTACTAATGAGAGTTACTTGTAAGTTTGCTTGTCATCACCGTTGAGTTACGTTTCATCCACTCAACCTTCATTACGCTACGGAGGTCGCCGGCTCGCTTCGCTCGCCACCTCCCCCCTTCACTCCACTCGGTCTCGCAGGTTCGCTCCACTCAGGATCTACCTAGCACCGGAAAACTATCGTGACCCTACGCTACGCTACGCTTATCTTTACCGCTACCTAGTTTTTCCGAGATACGATGGGGGGAGGGGTGAAGAGGGGGAGAGGTGGGAGTTTTGAAAAATGATTTTGCCCAACTCTGGGCCCCTTAGTATGAATCTGAAAAAAAAAATGTTGTAAGTCTGTTAACTTCCAAGATCCGCCTAAAGGGGCGAAAGGGGTTAAAGGGGGGAACTTTGAAAAATAGTTTTTACTTTTCCGAGCCTCTTCTATACGAATCCATAAAAAAACAAAACACGGGTCTCATAGTTTCTGAGATACGATTGGGAGGGGGGGGGGAGGCCAAAAAGGGGAGGCTTGGTACTTTTGCCCTACTCATGAGAGTTACTTGTAAGTTTGCTTGTCGTCACCCCCGAGTTACGCTTCACCCACTCAACCTTCGTTACGCCACGGAGGTCGCCGGCTCGCTTCGCTCGCCACCTCCCCCCTTCGCTGCACTCGGTCTCGCAGGTTCGCTCCACTCGGGACCTTCCTACCACCGGAAAGCTATCGTGACCTTATACCTACGCTACGCTACGCTTCGCTTTACCGCTACCTAATTTTTCCGAGATACAATTGGGGGAGGGGTGAAGAGGGGGAGAGGGGGGAGTTTTGAAAAATGATTTTGACCAACACTGGGCCCCTTGATATGAATCTGAAAAAAAAAAATGTTCCAAGTCTGTTAACTTCCGAGATCCGCCTAAAGGGGGGAGAAGGGGGGCAAGGGGGGAACTTTTAAAAATAGTTTTTACTTTTCCGAGCCTCCTCTATACGAATCCATAAAAAAACAAAACACGGGTCTCACAGTTTCTGAGATACGATTGGGAGGGGGGGGAGGCCAAAAAGGGGAGGCTTGGTACTTTTGCCCTACTCATGAGAGTTACTTGTAAGTTTGCTTGTCGTCACCCCCGAGTTACGTTTCACCCACTCAACCTTCGTTACGCCACGGAGGTCGCCGGCTCGCTTCGCTCGCCACCTCCCCCCTTCGCTGCACTCGGTCTCGCAGGTTCGCTCCACTCGGGACCTTCCTACCACCGGAAAGCTATCGTGACCTTAAACCTACGCTACGCTACGCTTCGCTTTACCGCTACCTAGTTTTTCCGAGATACAATTGGGGGAGGGGTGAAGAGGGGGAGAGGGGGAGTTTTGAAAAATGATTTTGACCAACACTGGGCCCCTTGATATGAATCTGAAAAAAAAAAATGTTCCAAGTCTGTTGAAATGAAATGAAATGAAATGAAATGAAATTATTTATTCTGTAAATAGGATGTAGATATCACTTTTACACGTCATACATCACATTTTAAACTAAGACTACATGGGGTCGACATTTCATATCTGACTACCCTGAGAAGAAATGGCGAAACAAACTCAGGGATCAAAGTCTGTTTTAGAGCATGTATAGTAGGTAAGTTTCATGTTTAACAATAAATTAAATAATAATTTGAAAATACTAAACTCTGTTAACTTCCGAGATCCACCTAAATGGGGGAGAAGGGGGGCAAGGGGGAGAACTTTGAAAAATGGTTTTTACTATTCCGAGCCTCCTCTATACGAATCCGTAAGAAAACAGAACACGGGTCTCTTAGTTTCCGAGATACGTTGGGGGGAGGGGTGAAGGGGGGGTGAGGGGGGAGTTTTGAAAAATGATTTTGACCAACACTGGGCCCCTGGATATGAATCTGGAAAAAAAAATGTTGCAAGTCTGTCAACTTCCGAGTTCCACCTAAAGGGGGGAGAAGGGGGGCAAGGGGGGGGAACTTTGAAAAATGGTTTTTACTTTTCCGAGCCTCCTCTATACGAATCCGTAAAAAAAACAAAACACGGGTCTCTTAGTTTCCGAGATACGATGGGGAGGGGGGGAGGGGGGGCGAAAAGGGGAGGTTTGGGATTTTTCCCATACTCACCAGAGTTACTTGTTTACGAATCTGTCAAAATATACCCACCTCCCCCTTCACCATCTGGGAGAACAATTATGTCAATCAGTGAGTGAGTCAGTCAGTGGTAATCGAGCTTTATATAGTATAATAGGTATTTACCCGAGTGAAGAGTCTGTATGCTTTCAGGTATATCAGGCGCAACTCAATATCGTCTTATCAAATATTGATTTCATTGATAATGTTATCCTAAGTATTCGTATTACTAAAATATACTTAGTTATATTCATAATTTATAATACTAGTCTAGCTTAATCTCACCTCAACTCAGAATATTATAATGCAAAATATGCAAAATAGAAAAGATTTTCTTTTCTTAATTCGACGACGATTATAGGTAGGTACTGCTGAATAATATAAATTACAAACGAACTTTATATTATTGGTCTTGCTTAAACCTCAAAATCTTAAACTTAGTTACTTTAATTCGTTTTACTTTAAAATTTCGGCCAAAGTCTTGAAGGAAAACAAGTTCGTTAACATTTCTGAGAAACAGAGAAAAAAGTGCTGTGCACTCACAGCGGAAGAAATCAATCTCATTACATTCGAAATGAATCGAAATGCAGTCTCCCGATATTACATCAGTCCAATCCCGGAGTGACAGCGTCCCGGGGTGAGTCCCGGGGCGAATCCCGGGGCGCTGCGTCCCTGAGAGACGTGTCTAATATAAGGATATTGCCGTCAGCTGGTCACTGCCGTCCTACACACACACACATACAAACACTCAGTACGTGTGTATGGTACTGGGCAGTATCTGTCGATCACTGAATTGCTGACTGGATAGGAAATATTATTCGATTGATGAAAGTCCGGACTTACTTAGCTGTTTAAAAATGTTATCAGTCTAAACGAATTTACTGAGTCCAGTTCTACTCAGTTTTGTGTTTCTTACAAGTTATTTTAGAATTATGTACAACACCAATTAAAAAAGATTTTGTGCTTTATTTTGCTTTTTAGTATTATTAAATTATGTCCTACTTATCATTGTTTGTATTCATTAATCTCCGAAACCACACAACAGTTTAGTAGAATTATGATTGTGAATATGTATTGTTTGTGTCAGTTTGAAAGATTATAGGATCCATTAGGCGACGTATAGTCGTTAGTATATCTAATTTTTTTAGAAGGCTACTTAGGTTACCTAGGTAACTAATTAGAGAGATTTATTTAAACAAAGTTAAATTATGTTTACTTTGCAAATGCTATGGTACAGAAACAAATTAATGTTGACAAAAAGAGAAACAAATTATGATTCAGCCATATTTTAGCAGGCATGCAAACCATTTTAGCCAAACTTTAAAATAAATTACACATTTTATTCAAAGAAAAATTAGAAACAAAATTATAATTATAATAATATATATAATTTTACATTAGATAATATTATTATAATGAGACCCAGAATAACAGACATGTTCACATACTGTTCTACTACTCCACATATTGTACTTATTCATAATGCACATCGCACTCAACGCGTCGCACCAGGCGTCGCCGGATGCCGCCACTAGTCTCTCATGCTGCATTCACTGCACGTCGTTACAACGTTGTGTCTATTGCTATCATTACGCTATCGACTGGTATTAGACAGAAGAATGGCAGCTTATTTAGTTCTCGACGCTGCTCAGCACTCGGATACTGCAGCTTTTAATAGTTCAGTAATTTTGACATTGGCTTATAAGTAAGCACGTTTATAAAACAAACGGTTTTTACTCTTACGGATAAGCAACCTTTTGAACGAACGTTCATACAATTAACAAAGTTAATTCCAATTCCCAACGGATAGTTGATAAAGATTACAATCAGATCGGGCACAAGACTAAATAAAATAAATATCTACAATTACGTCGACAGCTTTGGTAATTTCCATAAGAGAAAGCTACATTTCAAATGTTTCAAAGGTCAGGATCAATAAACTATTCCTCTGTTACGTAGCCGCGTTTGATTCGAGTGACCTTTCAGTGTAAGTAGCATGTTATTATGAGGAAAGTAAATGATAATCATGAGCGATGAATAATTCAGCGGCTGATTAGCGGCTGTCCGACACACGCTTCAAGCCGCGCCGCGCGCCGCCCGCCCGGTCCGCCCACCGCGTCGTTCCAACGAGGCACACGACAGTAAACAAGTACAGAAGGTTAGCTCTTTACAATGATCTGAGACTTTCAGTCTTTGGCAGATGGCCATACGTTCATCAACTGTGCTAATTCCACGTTTAATGAACAATTATAGCCAATGATTTATTGTAGCGGTTTGGAGGCTGCATTTAACGATGAGAATCTCGGAAATCTGACAAAAAAATCAAAATATTACAAACATTATTTCAATTGTAGGAATAATGTTTTATAATTTTGTATTTATCTTATTAATCTTGTATTTATAAACATACTTTTTTACGGAATCTTGGAAACATTTAATAAAAAAAAGAAAGAATTAAATATGTCACAATACCTATAGGTAACGTTGCGATTACTTTTCTTACTGAAAAAGGCAAAAGTGCACAGTACACGTCATCTACTTCCATATTACTTAAGAACGAGTCTTCTGTAATAAAAGTGCGTGGGAGTCAGTTATTTGCAAACCTTCAAAGTGAAACTTTTTATATAGAGATAGATCATTGTGTTATTTAAAGATGTAGAAATATTACTCACAGCTCTTAAACTTCCTTCGTTTTTGGTTGTATAATCCGGACGTGGGTGGAGTGGAAGGGACGATCTAATAGCCAAGCTGTTCCTTCAGTTACCCTTTGCATTTCAGGGCTACGGTACCCTATTATGACTCATTCCCTATCGTTCCCTATCATTGGCTTAACCAATCTTCAGTCACATAATTATATATGTACTTTACATCTGATTTAGTCATCATCATCATCAGCCGGAAGACGTCCACTGCTGAACATAGGCCTCCCCATTGTCGTTCGGCGTGGCGGTCTAAACGGCCACGGCCGAACGACAATTCGCCACTTGCATCCATCGGTTGCGACCCTCACGATGTCGTCGGTCCACCTAGTGGGAGGCCTGCCTACGCTGCGTCTTCCGGTCCGTGGTCGCCACTCGAGAACTTTTCTTCCCTATCGGATCTGATCTGATTTAGTATCACACAATAATAATATCATTAGTTTTCCTAAAAAAAGTTTGTGCTGTCAAAGGTAAAATAGAGGATGATAATTCTAACGTAGCAATATTTACAAATGTTGACATATTCATTCTAATTATAACGCTGGAGTGATTGTTTGGTTAAACGCACTAATCTCGGTAATTAGTAACTGTTCCGAATTGAAAAATATTTTTATGTTGGATAGTCCATAATATATCGAGGAAGGAAAGAAACCCTACTACCAGTAGGAACCGAGCAGTTCAGTGAGTATCGGCGATATGAAACAAAACGATCGAGTTGACACAACAGCCCTACCCGCACTCACGAGGCGCCATCCGGCCGACACGGTGGGACACGACAGCCACAGTGCGAGTGGAGGCACAATTCACGCTCTACTTCATACAACAGTATCCGTAGTATTAATATAATATCATACAGATATCGGGAGTGGCATGGGACAGCAATTCGTGAATTTATCAGTAGTAGTCCACAGTTCGAAGTTGTGCCCGTTGACAATATACTAGCTCTCTGCTTAACGTAAATGTGAATTGATCTTGCTTCCGGGACTATCTAAACAGGTAATCCTGATCCTGGAACGTAAAGAGCTAATGAAAGAATGCCGTGGATTTTAGTCAGTAAGAGTCTGACGAGTCAAAGAAGTCGAGAAAATAAACGGTATATTTGCATTTTAAATGACATTTCCAACACTGTGTACATACCACACCTACAAGTTTAGCAAAATAAACATTATTTCTAAAGCTGTTAGACTATCGCAACCAACAACGTAAGAAATTGAAACGAATGTAGGTATGAGATAGACAGCTTTGAAACACTTTCATTGATAGCAACTGATTACCATCACAGACAGACTTTAATCTTGAATACTAACGAAACTAGATTGAAACCTTACGTATACATTTAGTTTCCTAATGAGTATAGTGTATAAAGGATAAGAAGCTTTTAACAAGAGACAAGCAATTGAACTTGTTCTTGTACTAAAGAGTAACCCAAATACAAGTGGAGTAATCTCGCTTATTGTCGCGGAAGCACCTTGGATCAAAAAGTTGTCATTCCGTTAGGACGCGACGCTACTCGATTCTAAAATTAAATAAATGCGTCAAATATGGTGGCCTCAATGCGGACTCTAGTGCATTATCGTTTATCATCTGGGTGATCATCGCCGAAGAGGACACAAAACCAAAAAAAGCTGAAGTATTTCAGGCCAACAAACTCGAAACATTAAAAGGTTTCGTGAAAAATAAGTAAAATTTAAAAAACACAACTCACAAGTTTCTCATTTGAATAGAATCTAGCGACACTTTTGGGAATTTACTTGCTAAAATATTTGCAGTTTTACGTAATAGACTGAGATTACATCTAGCTCACAATTTAAAACGGTCACACAAACTGTGAAGTGTGCGGAAACAATTGTGACAAATGTTTGGCAAACAACATTAATGCTGAGAACAGACTAGTGCTAAGATATTGACCCAATGGTCATTACTCATTGTTTAAGTAATTACACGTAATTATGTTTGACAAACAAAATCTCTTCTTTCCAAAGTCAATTTGATCCAACCTTTCTTAAAAATTTTGTTTCTTCAAAGGTAGTCGAAATGATGATGTTTTTATGTAGGTATCTTTTTCCAGGTGGCCAAGATAAGCAACAAATCAGTTTTACAGCATATTTGGGTTTATAGAAATTTTCTCAGAATTTTCGAAAGCTAATGTGAATAGAATGTGAAAACGTGAAAGCTCTGTGGTTTGACTTTTACGTGTACCTCTTAAGTTTATAAAACGTTTCACACCTTTTTCTCATGATAACCACAATATTCTGAGTTGATCCTTTAGTAATACGTCGCACGACGACTGCGGTTCATGTCGCCTTGTCCGTAATGCGGGATCAGCAGAGATGTCGCCTCCACGTGACTGGACTGAGAGAATGTTCCGTTTTGTTCAGCGCGAAGGATTTACTTTGAATATACAGCTCGTGAAATATTATCGTCTTGTAAGGATGGTGGAAAAAAGTTTGAGAGCTTAATCTTGAATAATGGTGAGTCATAAATCTAGATTGTATTTAGGTTAGCAGGAGAACTGTCTTCTAAATTGTGATATAAGGCTGACTATCGATGTATTACTCAACAAAATATAGGAAAATGGGGATTAGAAGCCGAGACCCAGTGTGATTTTCAACCAGATACTAGCCCAATCGGAGATTCAAGCCGCCTTTTTCAATATATCGCTCGACTTGACATAAATAATTTGATAAGAAATACTATCAATACTTACAAAATAAAAATAAGAAAAGACGAAAACGGAATCCAATATTGATTTATTGAAGTAGTTCGTTTACTTTAAAAAAGATGTTCTCTGTAATTTCCTACTCAAAGTAATGTTTGATGTTTGTATAAATACCGACTAAAGTTTTCGGGGAATTAATTACAGGGTTTAAAATAAAGGAAAATAATATCAATACTATTTTAAAACGTAAATGTAAGTGCCACTGTTCAATACTGACTAATGAAATATTATTACAAATATATTTTGTACCTATAAATAAAAAATATTTATTAAATTCACTCATCACCTCTTCGTCCCTTCCTAATATTTATCCAACATTCAATTGAAATAATTTTCGAGGAATCCCCCCCCCCCTCCCCCCTGCATCACCCCCTGGGAGTCCCACTGAAAGGCAGGACTTGTGAAAGTTTGCGCAAGTTTTTCAGCGCTTCAGATATCATCGGCGGATGATTTATATTGCTGTGCGTGAGGCAAAAAGTTGTGAGCGTCGCCCCCTCACCCCGGGCCCCGCACCGGGCACAGCCGACCCGCCCCCCTAGCTCGCCCAGACACTTGATGAATTCTATCCATACATCGGGGATGTAGTAGAGGTAGCTGCAGAAGTCATATTTAGAACAACAGTACCCTTAGCACGACTTTTCACTCTTTTACTTTACAGCGTCTTTCTAGTAAGTATATTTTACAGTGTTTCTTGTATGAAAAAATGGAACAGCGCCTCTGGTATGCGAAGAAGGAACTAATTTTTTCCTTGAAAATTGTCAATTTGAAAATGTCAAAGTTCCAGTTTACTTTACGTCGCAAATACTGAAAACTCATGCTAAAGGTACTGTTTTTAGAAATATGAACTGCTAGAAGCTACACTGAGCGTCCAGATGTGCTTGGTGTAGACAATTTTATTTCGTCAAAAGAAAAAGCTCTCTGCAGGCTGCGATTTTGTGAGAACAGTAAAGTTATGGAAATTGTTTCAAGATACGAACAATTATTTAAGTTGATAGTCTATAAATGATGTCAACAGCTCCGACAAGACCAAAAGATCTTTTTCAATTGTTGAAAATGCTTAACTGTCTCTCAAATGATCAAACATTTTCGTGATCTAACTTTTGAAACTTCATTTTTAGGGTTCCGTAGTCAACAAGGAACCCTTATAGTTTCGCCATGTCCGTCCGTCCGTCCGTCCGTCCGTCCGTCCGTCCGTCTGTCCGCAGTTTAGCTCAGAGACGCACAGTCCTAGAGAGCTGTAATTTGGTGTAAATATACGGATTTGTTGTGCCGAAAAAGTGGTAAAATAAAATCTCGTAAAATATTTTTTTTAGGGTACCTCCTGTACACGTAAAGTGGGGATGTTTTTTTTTTTTCTCGCGTACCCCTTAGTGTGGGGTATCATTAAATAGGTCTTTAAAAAATATTGATAGTTTCCATTAACAATTTTTTGATAAAAAAATTCGTTTGTGTAATATTAAGCTTTAAAGTGCTAAATTTTGCTCGACTCGAGTGTCCCCCCCCTCTACCAGCTAAACGGTTATGTTTGGGGGTGTGAAAAAATTCACAGTAGTAGTATATATAACGAAGTTTAAAAGAAAATTATCATGACTAAGTAGGCTTTACAACTTTACGAGTAATAGTCGACCAACTTATAAAATGTACTTGGATAACATATTTTCCTAAACAAAATGTATCGGAGAACATGCTCTTCAACTGCAAATGTAAGTTTGTCAACTTTATTTTTACAGCTTTATTAGGTATGTTTTTACGGTATGTTTTTTGGGGATAGGTAGGTTTTTATCGTCAACTATTTTTAACTTACTTCAAAAAAAGGGGGAGGTTCTAAATTCGTCGTACCTAATCTTTTTTTTTATGTATTTTCCCCGATTTCTCAAAGACTCCTGGACCGATATTGAAAATTCTTCTTTTTAAAATTAAATTCAGCGAATCAGTTTAGTTAATTCGCATAAGTATTTTGATGGGCAACTACGGAACCCTACACTGTGCGTGGCCCGACACGCACTTGGCCGGTTTATGTTTTAGGTAATCAAAATTGTCAATCATCATTGGTTATGTTGTGTATACTAATATATTGTTATGGATACTTACTTTGCTGTTATGAAGTTTATCTTACTATTTATTAATCTTAGTTAAGCTGACTTCATGAGTGCGAACCTTCTGTTTCACCTTCCATCATAGTTTTTGCCGGAAACTTTTGTAAGAAATATGAAATTGTATGAAATATGAATCTGTGCGAACTCACATGTAAGTCGGAGCGCCGGTCAGCACTGAGCTATACATACTCGTACAAACATGTATACATACATGTGTATACATGTTTGTATACGGATGTCGGAGATGGAAAGTTGAAGGGGTCTATATACAGGGTGAACGTAGATTAGATTGCATTTACTTTGATCATTAAATTCATATTGATGCCGTTCGTATCCCACCCAAACTGTATCCTTCAAGAAAAGTTTTCCTTTAATATTTATTTGTGTGAAAAATAACACTTTCATTTGGCTTTTCCGTAATCAAGTAAAAACCTGTAATTATATGATAAGTCATCCTAAATTAAGTTTTAAAGTCAAAATACTCGGTCAAGTTTATTTTTCTGAAGCGCAGTTGCCTTAACTAGTCATTTATCAAAAGTTTCGCAATTCCATCTTTCAAGCCACCCTGTACTGTTGTATATGACTCAACGTTGTGACCGATGTATAGCAACAGAGCGATGTATAAAGTATAGGTATGTTACAAAGAGCGAGGGATGTTATTAAACTGTATTCACGCGGACGTGCGTCTTCACTAGTTGTGAGTTGTGAGGCTCCTCACTGTATTGTAGTTAGTGAGGGACGTCTTGATATGAGGGTAACTTGAGATTGAGAACATCATAGTAAAAAGTTTACTTAACGGCTGATACTGTTATATAATGGATATTAGTATCATAAATGCAAAACTGTAGCGATATGCTTTTTTTGCCATTGCTCAATTGTAAAAAAAAAGGTAGATGAGTAGTAGTTTTTTTTTTTTTTTATCATTTATTTAGAGGCTTGCAGTACATTGTACGAGGTCAGCCTCGTAAGGTAACGCTAATACATTTAAAAAATAAACTAAAATACTATCTATAAACTAAAAATATTTCCACTACCTAATTTACATAATTACCTATATAAAAAAACACCTCTCGCCAAAATGCCGGGCACCCAGCAACCCAATGACAGAGCCTACCGACATAATCGATGGCGACATGCACAATGGCAGAACCCACGCCATACCCAGGAAACAGTCCGTAACAGAGTGTTGAAACCATTAAAAGAAAACACAAAAACATAAAAGATATAAACTAAAAAGTATCTCTCCTCGAAAAAACAGCCTTAATAAATTTATAAATAGCCACACTCTGCCCCGAAAGAGGTCTCCCAAGCATAACATTAATTCCACCACTATACACATCGCCACCGACCATCGTACACAACTGTGGCCTCAAGTCACCATATGCACAACATTCTAACAAGATGTGGTACAAGTCCTCAACTTTATCTATGCAGGTATCACATAAAGGAGATGGCTTTACACGCATCAGGTGTAGGAAACTATTAGCAGGCACATGGCCTGACCTTACCCTAAATGCTAAAACCAATAGTTCTCTTGGCATGTAAGACTCGTCAAACCAAGGAGCTCGAGGCAGTTCGTGCTGTATAGTTCTGTACCACAGACCTTTTGTTACTGTTACAGTATTGAAGTGGTCCTCCCACAACTTAAGACGAAACTTTTTCATGTCAGGAATAAGCTCAGTAAAATAAGGTTTCCCGGAAATAGCAATTGCGTCTTCAATAGCCTCTAAGGCCAGCTTGTCAGCAATTTCATTTCCCGTGATACCTACGTGGGAAGTTATCCACTGAAGTTTAATATTTACAAGTTTTTGTTGCAAGATGCGAATAATTTTCAACGCTTCATACGCTATCGGCATACCTCGACCTCCCGATACACAGCGAATCAAGTGCTGAAGAGCACTTTTGGAGTCAGACAATATCACAACATTTTTGTGCGGCAGAGACTGAACGTAAGACAAGGCCTCAACAATAGCCGTCAGTTCAGCTCTCATGATACAAGCATCATTACATATTTTAAATTTAATACCAACATTTGTCTGAATATCAAAAAATGCTGCGCCAACACCGTGAGCATCTTTCGAGCCATCAGTGAATACAAAATAATAATTATCATACCTACAATCAAACATCTTCGAAATCAACATCCTCAAATTAGCCGCGCTTGTTGAACGTTTTGGTACATTTAATTCATCAACATTGCAAATAACACAATCTCTAATATTAATATTCGATTCGATATCCAAGTATCCATACTATACATATCCAACATAGGCGACTTATGAACAACAATGTTTTGAAACTCTTTGTAAATATCGATTAAAATGGGTTTTTTCTTGTTTCGCCAATAGGCATTCGTGCATAAAGTAGATAATTCTTCTAATAGAGATACAGTTATATTATGACTAAAGGAGTTCGCTCTTAACCAATATCTACAAGCTAACCAATGTCTCCTCACAAATAATGGTGATACACAGAGCTCACTTTCCATAACGCAAATAGGTGTTGTACGGATGAAACCACCACAGATTCGTAATCCTCGATTTTGCAAGACATCTAATTTATTCAAATGCGTTCTAGCACTATTTCCGTATAAAAAACTAGCATAATCAATTCGACTTCTGACAAGAGAAATGTACAATCTTCTTAAATGTTTGGGATGAACGCCCCAAGACTTTCCTGCTAAAGTTTTAAGAATATTTAAATATTTGTAAGCTTTTTCACATGTTTCGTTTATGTGTACACCCCACCGTAGAGATGAGTCAAGCCACAAACCAAGATGTTTAATTTTATCAACAACCCTGAGCTCTTTGTTATTTACACTGATGTGAACATTGGTTAAACATCTAGACCTACTAAATACACAAACATTGGATTTTGATTCAGACAAAAATAATCCCATCTCAGCTAAATTTTCAACAAGAACATCCAGGGCTGTATGCAAGTGATTAATGGCTGCATCAAAATTATGTTTACTTGAAGATATATAAAGAACAAAATCATCTGCGTATTGTGAAACTTTACAGCTAGTAATTTGTTTACAAATATTCATAGTTGCAAGATTAAAAAGGAGTGGAGATAATGGGTCACCTTGCGCTAACCCTACACTTGCCTGTCTTACTATAATACCATCCATACCCGTATCAATTTGTAGATACCTTTGACTCAAATAATTAAAGATATACCTACAAACCATCCCCCCAACCCCTATCCTTTCCAACACGGAAATCATCTGATTAATATTTACATTATTATACGCGTTATTTATATCAACGAAACATGCAATGGTGGCCAGATTTTTAGAAAACCCTATCTGAATGGATGTTATTAACCTTGTTAGATTATCCAGGCATGAATGTGATCTGCGAAAACCAATAGTGGAAGGAGATAAAAGGCTAGAGTTCTCAACAAACCATTCAAGACGTTTTAGTAAAACTCCATGAAATATCTTGCATGGACAAGACATTAAAGATATTGGACGTAAAGAATTTGAACTACTGGGATCTCTACCGGGTTTAGGAATTGGAACTACCTTTATGCTTCTCCACTGGCTTGGTATAACACCAGTATACAGTATCAAATTATATATAAATGTAACAAAAACTTTTTACCAAAATCAAATCAAATCAAATCATTTTATTTGTTTAACATAGGTAGTAAATATACAGGTCTTAAAGTGGTTAGGGCGCTATGTTATGCCGTGAGGCGTACAAATATAGTTGCATGCGAATTGTGACAAGAGAAGAAAGGATATAATATTATTATTATGTATCATGCTAAATTGGTATGTCAAATATTTATAAAACAATCATTGTCACGATATGGAATAGTTTGTACAGTCAATGCATAAATAGTCATAATTTCGTTATAAGTCACAATATTTGATTACAAATTATTTTTAATTAATTTATCATTTATGAATCATCAGTTATTTTTATTAATTAATGTCGAGCTTATCGGATAAAAATTCCGTAACAGAGTAATAACATTTATCAGTAAGTAATCTTGTAAGATGACTCTTGAACACTCTAAATGGTTGCTCTTTGATTTTGTTTGGGATTTTATTATAAACAATAGGTGCCATACACATAAAACTTTTTTTCAATAAGGATGTCTTGTATGCACCTGTGTGCAAGGCATTTTGATACTGAGATCTCAAACTTGTTGTTCTTTTTCTAGTGTCGTTCAATGAAGGAAACAAACATGGATTAGTTTTGACAAATATGGCTAACTCTAGTATATAGATACACGGAAACGTTAAAATTTTATGAGATTTAAAAATGGGGACACAACTGTCTGTTACCTGAAGGAGATAAATTTATAATCATAGAGTAGGATATATTATCTATGCCTGGCGACGTATCTTTGCATTTTAAACAGTTTACCAATTCAAACAATGTTATTTCTCCTTCTATAGAACTTGAACCCTCCTTAAATGAAGGAGGTTCCTCGCAAGCCAAATCAGGTGTCAAAGATTGTAATAGCTCTTTACATTGTTGAGAATCAACACAACGGTTACTATACCTCCCACCTTTTACCCATTTCATTTTTCTCCACATCTCTGACGCCGATGTTTCCGAATCAATACTCGTGCAGAATTCTTTCCATCCCTTCGAACGAGCTTTGCCAATCAGCTTGCGAGCTGCATTTACTTTAGTAACATAAAAATTATAATTGTCTGGAGTAGGATTACGTCTCAATTTTGCCAATGCTAGACGTCTTTCAGCCACGGCCTTCGATAACTCTGGTGTCCAATATGGCTTAGATACAAAGGAGATGGGAAAGTTCAAGTATGTGCAAAAATTCAGACGGCTATAGAAATGGGACCTAGCACTGTATAACGCTGAATAGCTCAATATTAATATTTCACATAAAAAAAGTTTCTAAAACTTGTTATATCTTCATAATCATGATAAAAAAAAACGTGAACACCTACCATTATAAGTACTACAAAAATTGCAAATATTGATATTGCTATAAACTTTTACTTAGGCGTTTACTTTTATGTATCTGCGATTGTATTTATTTATTGATGACCACATTTGTAACCCACTCAGATTAATTAAACATCTTCAAACTACTTACCAAATAATGTGATACGTGCTTAAACTTAAAATAAAGACAGTTTTCACAGACGATATAAGTAGGTAAGTAGTTGTAATGATAAACAAACGATATCGTTTACTTGATTTACGTAGTTGAATACAGTATACCTAAACCTGTTTGGCAGAACTAATCTATCTAATAATGATAACCACATTCATAATATTATGTTAGTTATATCGGTAAAGTCAAATAAACGCGCTGGGCGCTTTCATTTTGCTGTCGTGATTGATTAATCCTTTCTGAACTCGTTGTTGAACCCTCTAATTAGCTAAGGATACATTTAACAATTTCGAAATGAAACAAGAAAAATAGGAAATACTATATTTATTCGTTAATCTGTGATTCTTTTATATAAAGTCTGAAAGAATACGAAGCGACGGACTGTGTTTAAATGTCATTTTATTACGTGATGATGGAAATCTGGGTGTGATGTTGTTAATTTCTGCAACTTTGAACTGTTTCTTTCCACTACATGGCGATGGCTTTGCAATGTTCTCACAGAACAACCACAAGTTAAGCACTCCGTTGAATAGCCGAATAAACGAATTTCACCAGTTGCTCCTGAATGCAGTTCAAAACAAGGATGACAATGTTGGCAGAAAGATCGGCCTGTGCGGTTATAATTATTTAGCCACGAGCTCCTCTCGAGTGTATATGACGCCGTAGTCTTCGCGTGGATATACCACAGTTTATGCATTGCATGATTCACAGTATACAAGTTAAGTCCGGGTCGAGAAGCGAGAGGTCGGTAGGTTTGCAAGCAGGAAGTCCAATAAACAAGCGGGGGTCAAGGAAAAGCAAAAGGAAGAATCACAACGAACAATATTAATAAGCAGAGCGCAGAGCGTTCAAATGACGTCTGACGTTTGTTTTTTTCTTAAAGAAGGGATTGGACTCAAAGTGTCACAGAAGCGATAAAAGAATCGATTGAAATCGTTAGAAAGTAGTATCGATCATATTTCAGTTTTTTTTTTCTCTCCCTCTCCAGCAGGTGTAGCATGGCGCCGTAGAAAGAGGTTTTGTCGACGCAAGAATAGACAAAATGACAGAACGTAGAAATATTTTTAGCGTTTTAAGCATGGTAATGTAAAAAATACGGAAAATAAACGTTCTTTTCTTCAATAGTGTACGAATGGTGTCATATTTGTGCAAAAGTTCGGAACAGTCGATTTGTGTAGAAATAACGATGAAATAACTTTGTCTTTTCTTGGTAGAATAGAGATAGAATCGCCATGCTACGCGTGCTGGGCAATATTCTCTTTCCACTCCTACCTTTCACGATGTTGGGCGTCTTCCTTCCAGTTCAGACGGAACCTGTCCAGTTAATATTATTCTGCACAAAATATGAACTAAGATTAAACTAAGAAGCTCATTCCGAAGCTTTTAACGAAAATAATAAAGTTGAGTTTAGTGGACGAATCACTTTAAAACAATCTGATTTTCCGAATCAAAACGCATAAAAACACAATAAAAAGCAACGAAACGACTCTGAATCTATCGATTCCAGCCAAATACTGTTTCAACGCCAATTCTTAATTTCAGAAAACAAATCGTTATAAATCACATTAGTAAAAATCGATTAAATACAGTTTCATTTTAACAATCTGGAAAAGCGTTATTACCCTTCCCTAGTTTTCATTATTTCATCGTGACCAAGTCATCATGTCAATAAAAAATGAGCGAAAAGCAATTCAGATACTTTTTTATGTTTAACATTTTATATAAGTCTTAGGAAATTATTAAACATTAAACAATTCATTAATGAATTTTCAAATACTACGAGTTAAAATGAAATTCTTATAGACGACTGGGGCACTCATTTAGCCATCTCCTTTGCAGTAGGATCTTGGCAAATTTTAATCCATGGAATAGTCTCTTCAGCCAATTGATCAATTTCGGAAACAAATAAGTTATAACATTCTTGAACATTCATCGTAAGATCTAAATTAGAGAACAACTCATCCGATTTTTCACGGTATTCACTCCAGCGAGCTTCTTTGAAGTTACGTCGCTTTATGAAATTGTAGGTAGGTTTATAACAGTACTTCATTTTGATAACTATGTGATCACTGCCTAACGACTCACTTGTAGTATCCCAAGATATTTTTGTTGCTAAATCTGTGGAAACAAATGATACATCTGGAGAAGACTGCTGTAAGAGTCCATTAACAAATTTAATTCTTGTGGCATTTCCATTATTCAAACACACATAATCTTTATCAAAATAAGAGTCGTATACCATTTCTCCTCGTCGATCAGTCTTATTTGACCAGGTAATATGATGCGCATTGAAATCACCAACAATCAACGTTTCTTTATCAAATCTGTCAAAAATATTATGCCAGTCGGACTGACTAGTAATTGATGAAGGCGGACAATAAATTGAAATTATATTCTTTATTCCAGGCACATTAAAAATCTCCAGAGTAATCATCTCAATACTAGAATTTGGATGTGCGTAATCTCTCTGTAGGGCTTTAATTGACTTATGAGTTATAACGCATACACCACCATAAGAATCTAATCTATCCTTTCTGATTATATTATAATTGCTTATATTCAAGAATTTATCAGAAGATAACCAAGTCTCACTTACAATGGCAATGTGTATCTTTTCCCGGAGCAGTAAACATTGGAAATCATCCATCTTGGGGCCCAAACTATTAGCGTTCCACTGAAAAATGCTTATCAATCTATTTTCAATATTATTATTGTTACAAGCCATTGCTACCGCATCCAATCAACTGCATCAAAAAATCAATAGTAAAGAAATTCATCATAAATGATTTCAATTCTGAAATGACATACTGGACAAAACATATAATTTTGGTTTCAATTTGAGTTTTAGAACATAAAATTTCCTTAATCTTCTTTAAAAACTTCTTTAAATTAAAATTATCTTTATTGATGTGAGATTTATCCCCTTGGTTCTCGATATTTGTCTCATTTCCTGCTATAATTTCTGATGCAACCTCCTCCTGGGCTAGAGATTTGACCCTCTTGCGTTTCAATTTCTTTACCTTCACAGACTTAGTAGGTTTCCTTGAATGAACTAAAGTCTTATTCGAATTCAAAATTGGAGACAATCTATCCTCCTCCTTATCATCTTCGCTATTTGAATTCTCTGTGACTAATAATGAC
Organism: Agrotis clavis; assembly: GCA_954870645.1. Classification (NCBI taxonomy): domain Eukaryota; kingdom Metazoa; phylum Arthropoda; class Insecta; order Lepidoptera; family Noctuidae; genus Agrotis; species Agrotis clavis. The sequence goes on from OX940942.1 coordinate 222,976, forward strand.
TGTTTTACAGCCTCCGAATAAGATTTTCCTACCATTACCTCGGCCTTAGATAATTGATCAACTGTAAATAAATTTGGACTCGGCACTTCATTTTTATTTTCTTTATTTTTAATAAGAGCCACTTTGTAGGTGCAATTATGTTTGCTCATTATATCTCTAATCTCTTTTTCGCGTAAAAATGCCGGGCACTTACTTTTTACCATTGACATGTGGTCTCCTTTACAATTGATACAACGAAACTTTATTGTGTCACAGTTTTCATGTTCACCTCCACACTTCGGGCACATCTGCTTCTTACTAGGACAGAAAGACTTAATGTGTCCGAATCTCCAGCATTTCGAACACTGAGTAACTAGGAAATTGAAAGGCAATACCTTCATCCTGATGCCGTACGCAAAAACATATGGAGGTAGAATAGGTCCTTGAAAACATATGCGAATACTCTCACTTCTAATCCATTTGCCATCATCATCTCTCCGGTTCAAACGTTTGACAGATAAAATATTCACCTCACAGTCTAATATGTCCTTAATGCTGTTATCATCTAAATCGAGGTCTATTTCTTTGATTAAACCATAAGAAACATTAACCTCATTGGTCTTTTTACATATCCAACCTTTTTGTTTGAAGTTTTCAGACGACAATAACTTGTCTGCGGCATCATAAGTCTTCAACCTTATTAAAATTTTGAAAGGGCTTTTGTATACAACCTTTATAATATCAGGAATTTTCTCGGTACTTAATAATTTTGCTAGCGTTATCTGTTTCGGCAGGATTTCTTTAGAAGTAATTGACACTTCTACATATTCTGGGTTATCACTGAGAAATATCTTAGCAGATGAAAACCCGGAACGTGGTGTCGTCACTTTAGCTTTTTTACCACGCTTGCCCACCGTAGTAAATTCTCCATCCTGTATGCCATCATCTGGACTAGAATCGCATCTGACCCTTTTATTGCCGACTTTTAAAGAGCCTTCATCGTCATCCCATTCTAAATCAGACATAATTTCTCTATTGTGTACCATAGCACGAACAGTCATATCGCTAGAATTACGGCTGCTACCGTCCTCTTCATCACAACCGCTTTCCATAACATATAAAATGAAAACTTTTTATGAGGAAAATGTGACAACTGCCAATGTCAAATTAAAATATGATAAAATTTTATTTTCAGATATGCTGAAAAATGTGTTTATCACTCGTATTTGGTCACACGAACAACATAATTATGTCCATAGATATAATTTCCTTTTAAGGTAACAGACATTCACTCAAAATCGTAGCACAATCACACAAAAAATAATAATTACACGGGAGCAAAACTAAACAGTCTTGTCGCGTCAAAATCGCGGTGACGGATAATAATAATAATAAAACTTTATTGTTCAACAAAGTAGTACATATTTAAATATCACTAGCCTCCACACTAGGATTCCCTGTGTCGTGGAGACTAGTCTCTTTAGTCTTACAAGAAATAGTTGTCTAAGTGAACACATTGTAACATTAATAAGTGAGAAGAATTTGTAAGGCGACAATTTTGGAATACTACCATAACTTAAAAATCTATAAGTATTATTATATCTATGTAATGATACTATTTGGGTTAAATTTAAACGTGTGTTGTGTATGTGGTGTGTTGTGTGGGTGTGTGGTGAATGAGTGAGTTTAGATAGGTTTGGGCCAAACGAGAAGCAATTAACTCGTTTGGTCCAAATCAACCCTTATGTATTAGTGTGATGAATGTGTGTGTTGTGGTCATCAGTTAAGGAACTTTTCCGTGCTGTCATAATCCATTCCTACCAGAAGTTTCGTGAGTTGTTTTTTGCATTTATTTCTGGTCATGGTCTGTATATTAATTTCACCATTGAGCTTATTGTAGATAAATGGTCCCATATAGAGAAAGCATCTGTTGCCAAAAGAGAGTTTACATTTAGGTATACGCCACTTGGGTTTATTAGCATTTCTAAGAGAACGCATTTTTGTGTATGTTACCAAGTTATGGGCATTTTTATGGTACCTCAGAGTCACTGCTAGAATGTACAATTGACGCACGCGTAGAACACAAGTCTCTTGGTACAGAGTGTCAGTCGAGAAGCGCATTGGTTTATTGTAAGTAACCTTAAGTAGAGCCCGTTGAGCGCGCTCCACTTTCATTAGATGTGTCTTATGAGCTGCACCCCATGTTATGATGCAATAGCTGAGGACAGATTGGCAGAGTGTATGATAAAGCATGTTTAAAACAGTATTGTTTGCAATCCGGCCCATTCTTTTGAAAATGTGTATGAGCTTTCTTACGCGACAACTAACATGCTCTATTTGTTTTGTCCATTTAAGGTGTTTGTCTATATGAACGCCGAGATATCTTATGTGCTTGACTTGCTCAAGGCGTGGGCAGGCACATCCTGATGGTTCATTACAATCATAGGAATGCAGTTTAACTGAGAGATGGTCTGGACACGAAGTTCTTACGGTGACGCTAAAATTTACAACCTTCGTTTTCGATACATTGAGAGTTAGTAGATTGTGATTCAGCCAAGTTGAGACCAGGTTTACACCCATGTTAGCAGCCTTATGGACCCCTTCCCAAGTTTTGTCAAAGAAGATCATGGCGGTATCATCAGCGTAGGCAAAGATTTTTGCTTGGTGCAGTTTCAGAGTACAGAGGCTGTTTATGTATAGAATAAATAGTGTCGGCCCGAGCACACTTCCCTGGGGAACTCCGTAGTTTAGGTTGGCATAGCCGCTGTACTTGTCACTCATGCGGACCCTTTGTGTGCGGTTTGTCAAGTATGACTGAAACCAATCCAGGGCTAAACCTCGAATACCAACAGCCTCCATTTTTTTAAGGAGAATACGCCTAGACACCGTGTCGAAGGCTTTTGCCAGGTCAAGGAAGATACCAGTGCATTTATAGCCGTTGTCAACTTTGTTTACTACAAAATCAACTAGGTTGGTGACAGCATCTTCCGTTGACCTGTTCTTGCGGAAGCCATATTGATTTTCTGATAACAAGCCGTTTTTCTCAAGGAAAATGAGGAGCCTACTGTTCATAATCTTCTCTAGGATTTTAGATAAGGAGGTGAGTAGGGAAATCGGGCGATAATTAGATGGTGCTGTTTTATCGCCCGATTTGAAGATTGGGCATACATTAGCAGTTTTCATTTGCATAGGGACCTTTCCAGTCGAGATACTTAAGTTGCACAGAAAGGTAATTGGTGCAGCGAGAGAGTTTATGCATAGCTTAAGTATCTTGTTGGTGACTCCATCCCATCCAGGTGCAGAGCTGTCTTTAAGGCTAGATATGATCTTTTTTACCTCCACATCGTCTGTTGGTGTTACGAAAAAAGATTCACTGGATGGGTTATTGTCATGGAAATGTGCCATATCAGCGAGTTCTGCTTCTGTTTTATTTAAATTGAGCAGAGTGTTTTCGGCAAGCTGCTCACCCACTTTCGTGAAGTACTCATTTACGCTATTTAGCGACTCTATGGGATCAGGGTTTGTTTCTAGTAGTTCTAGGCCACTCTGGCTCTTATTTTTAATGTTGCATATATTTTTAATAGCCTTCCATGTTTTTTTACTGTCTCCGTTTGCATCTTCCAGTAGTTTTCTTTCGTAGTCTGTTTTCAAATTTTGAATTAGGTTATTACAAAAATTTCTGTAGGTTTTATATCGCTGCTGTATGATCGGATTATCTTTATTAATTACTTTTTTTGCTTCCATATGCAACTGGTCCCTTTTTCGAATACATTTTAGCAAGCCTTTGGTAATCCAAGGTTTTTTAATGGCCTTTGAGTTTCGTATAGACTCCGTAGTTGTAAAAGCGGAAATTGTCTCATTGAGAATTCTAGTGAAATCTGTGACAGCTTCAGTCACGTCACTGTAATTATAAATGTGGCTCCAGTCCAATTCCGTAATTGTTTTGGATAAATTTGGGTAGTCTATCTTCACTCTGCTATTGTTGCTAGGTAGATTACAGGGATCAGATTTAGTAATTCCAACAATGACCGTGTCATGATCTGTTATTCCAGAGTTACAAATTATAACTCTAGCCGGTCTTTTGGTTTTTAACATAACATGATCCAAACAAGTACGATCACGAGTCGGAAAACGATGGCCAGGGTAATAACCATAATGTCCAGTTATGTCCAGATAATCGCTGACGCGACTGTCTCCAGAATCAATACCTATATCAATGTTGATATCGCCAATAATGATACAGTTAGCTGTTGATTCATCTGATTGCATGATTTTCTCAAGAGAATTACAAAAATTATGGGTGTTATGAAACGATGGTGACCTGTAGAGAGCACAGATCATAAACTCTTTACCAACATGAATGATTAAACAATTTGCGTCTTTGAAAGGCGGTTCGTCAATTTCCACTCGGAGACTACTTTTGAAAAAGACAGCAATGCCATCGTTTTGGTTGAGGTAATGTTTAGAGTAAAAGCATTCATAATTTTCAAGACCAAATACAGGTGTGATATCGCTCAAGCGACACTCAGTCAGAATAATTAAATCAGGTAAAAAGTTCAGACATGATAAGAAAACTGTAAAATTATCAAAATTCTTTTGAATACTTCTTATATTTTGACTGATTATCGTCAGTTGCGAGGACACATCCCCAATATCATTCAAACAGTTTTGTGGGTTATTTTGCTTCGTGCTTATGTATAAGTGAGTCTCATCTAAATCGTTTATTAAATTATAACAGTTTGCCATTTTTATTATTAATACTAATAAAGGGATGGGGTTTCTTTTGTTTAGGATTACTCAAGTAGACCATAGAGGTGACGGTGGGGTAACCAATACAGATATTAAAGTTTTGTGTTAATGAAAGCACGGTGAGGTTTATGGTAGTGAATGTGTTTTGTGTTGGTGTGTATAAGCAAGTGTTAGAATTAGATTTTTGTAACATAACTACAATACATAGTGAAAAAATAGAAAGTTTTATAATATACTTGACATTAATTATTGCTTCTATAAATGTCTCGTAGCTGCTGAAATGTATTTTCATTTTTAACCACTGTATACTTTTCTCCTTCCTTTTTACGCAGAAACACGCGTCCATTTGCAATCCAGCAGTATTGAAAATGTTCAGTTCTAGCAAAGTCACGAGCAAGAAAATGGAGCCTTTTTGCTTTCGAGGTTAAATGTTCTGAAATAAACAAGGCCGCTTCTGGCCCATCAAGTCCCAGATTAGACGTGTTCAGTTGTCGTCCTCGTTGAGCGGTGTTATATTGTTTTGCGCTACTTAAGAATTTGTCCTTGATAAAATTGCTTGAGAATTCAGTAACAATTGTGGATGTGGTAGCATTCTCTTTTGAGGGTAGTCTGTATATGTCTTTGATATCGTAGGGGGAGCATTCTAATCCGGTTGTTTTGATTAGACTTGTCACCATACCCAATAGTTCCTCCTTTTTTTCTTTCTTCTTTTTGGGAACGCCTCTTATCTCAACACTAGTTTTTCTAACAAATCTTTCCAGGCTTTCACTCCTTTCTTCCAATTCAGCGATTATTGCCCGTGCATTATTCCGCTCACCTTCCAGCATGTCCATCTTTCTGTCTAGGTCTTTCATCTGAGCTGAGATGTCTTCCAAACATTTCTCAATCCCATTATTGGTTGCTTGAATGCCGCAGGAGTTTTTATTTAGTTCGGACAGATTCTTTTCTAATTTATCTAGTCTATGATTTTGTTGACTAATCCATTCTGAGAACATGTCCTTAATCTCCTCTCTAAACAGATCGAAACAGTTACCGTCATCGTCTCCTAGACGGGCACGTTTTGCGTTGCCTCTTGTAGTGACATTAGACTGGGGCATCAATTGGCTACTATCAGACCTACTTAGGTTCGGATCCGACGTAGAAAAGCCTTGTGGTGGCGTTCGGGAGGGATTCATGTTTTGGACGCAGGAAGTGATGTTGTTTACGACGAATAAAATTATAATAGTCAGCCACTTACTTCACTACTCGAGGACGCGTGTCGTGTCGCGTAGCCGATGTAAGTAGGAGGCGGTGGTCACCGTAGCACGCTCGCGTGTGTTCGTAGCGGAAACCAGTTTCGTAGCAGCCTGCTACGTAGTACGGGATGGCAGATCACAGCGGGTGGCGGCGGAGGCGGCGCGGGCGGCTGCGGCGATGCAGGAGCAGGACAGCAATTATGGCGGCTGTTTCTTTTCCCCGAGGTGAGCGGGTGCGCGGGCGCTCCTCCGCGGTGTCGATGCGCGGTGTACGGCAGATTATCAATTGGATACTTATTTATATGTACCAAAATCGGTTGAAGTAACTAAGTAATTAGTGTGGAGTAACGAATAACACGTCTGTTACCTATGCTAGTTTGGACGAAAGAGGATGATGTGAGTAGTAGAGAACTATAATAAATATTTGAAAAATTTGTGACATCAATTGTTTAATAATTGAATAGAGACGAAGTGTAAATTATCTCATATTTTTAAGAAAACTTTTAACATTGTAAATAACTCGATTTCTAAAAATTATGCTACGCTATGTCACTATCGACGGTAAATTCCATTATATTTTTCTTTTCCTTACCTCCACCACTGTCAATTAAGTGAAACCAATTGAATAATAAAATTCATAATATTCAATTTCTATTAAAATCATACTGCTACGGAAGTAAAATAACTTGGCAACGTCTTTATATTGTACCAATAACGGCATTTATTCTTTGTACAAACTGTTACTACTGCGCTCCACGGCATCACTCCGGGCGCAGATCATGTCGCCAGCTAGCACCGCACAGTCCCAGGAGGAAGATGGCCATGTTATCAACACTTTTATCTTTTTATCTTGCCGCCGCCGCGACGTTCACTAGCTCAGTGTAAGCCGATCTTAATTGCCAATTAGCGTCTCTTATAAACGGGAGAACTTCGAAAGGATTTGTATTTACAAGTTTTCTTCGCTTTTTGTTCTGAACTCTGAGGAAGTCATTGTTCAAATGTTTCTTACTTCTGATAACTTCAAATGGAAATATTTATAAAGTTGCTTTAATCATAAGAGCGTGATTACATGAGGCGGTTCAAGGGGCATCTTTTTAAAATGGATTCGCAGCAATGATTTCAGATTGTTTAAAATTGAAATGTTGTACCGGTCAGTGTACAGTTACGGAAAGCTATTGATATTTCAAGAGCGTCTTCTTTTTGACTTCATAGCCCAGTGATTGGATAGCGTGATACTCTTTTTTGTGAGACTTCAGACTTTCGTGTTCTTGACCACTAGATAAATATCAACGAATGTCAGCTTGGTCCAACAACACGTACCTACTCTCCGAAGTATGACGTAGTCTCGAAATGTACCTATAGGATGATCAGCCATCCACGGACCGACCACAGCAAGCGTTGACTCAACTGAAAGATCGACTATGCAGCTATTACAATATATAACTACACGGTCCCCTTTTCTTTGAAAGTACGTTAAAATAAAGGAAAATCGATTTCGACACATTTCGAGCATTATACATACAACCTTAAGTTATTTCATGTGAGATTATAAAACACGCGAGAGTGAAGTTCTGAAAGAGTAAGTTATGAAGGCTCGGAGCAAATGCGTGAGTTTTGTAAAGATTAGCTCGCAGCCCTACTTATGAGTAGAATACTACTTTATATTTGTTTTACTCAGAACACTTTGTGTAAAGATCTAAGTGGTTCAAGTACTAACATAATTAAGTACCTACTTATTTCAGAACTAAGCACATACTTAGTACTGAAATATTTTAAACTCAAATATATTATAATAATATGTTAATACTAACTTCGCCTGCGTGGAGGTCGAAGCTAAAACTGGAATAAAAAGTATTATCTTTCATTACGCAGGTCTACTGCTAAACTTAATTTATTCGAAAACTGTTCAGTTGTTGAGGTGTGAATAGATAACAGACAGACTTGCTTTTGATATATTAGTTTAAAAGTATGGTTTTTAGACTTTAAATTGTTCTCTGCTCAGCGTGGGCTGAGCTTCGGATGTCTTCGGTTTTGTGTCTAGGTTGGGCAATTGGTTTTTGGTCAGATATTCATTTCAATATCAGCTTTTTGAGAGGGATGCCCTGTATAGAGTATTCACAGGTATAAGCTTAAGTGCCCATCTATCATTTTGCGATATTAAAGACGTGTTATTGTTTTGATAGATGTAGTATGGTTCCTACACATTATGATAAAGGAGACAAAGACGCGCGTTCGAAACGAATGTGACGTGGACAAATGACGTAGCCGCGTATAACCGCGGCTTTGTTAAATCTGTGTTGTAGTTGCGTTGCTGCCACAAGATATTTAGGCGCACTGTGACTTGACCTAACAGTCAGCTGTGTTGGATAAAAAGGCCTAAAAGATTAATTGCATGTTGTAGCTGCAGCGTAGCAAGTTGTGGAGTGTCATAGCGGTGGCGTAGCTGTTGAAAATAATCTGGTAACATTAAATAAACCAATGAATATTGTTTATGGTACCTATCATGTTAATCTATGCATGTGTCTATGCGCTTCCTACTCTATGTTGTCTATGCGTGCCTCAATAAAATTTTACTGTTCGTCATCTTCCTTTGAACGAAACGGTTGTTTTATTTCTCCATCTCATTAGGTTATGGGCCCAGTATGCCCTATAGGTTTCTAGCAGTAAAAGTACAGTTTTGTGAAGTAGGTACTTAACTAGAATAGGCGTAGGCTGTTGTGATAAAGAAAAACAAGAAAACGTGTGTTGTACAACGAAGTTTGAAAATCGACAGTAATGGCAACTGGAAGCCATTTTAGCAAATGTTCCAAAGCTAAAAGGCCGCGAAAATTACAATGAGTGGGCTTTTGCAACAGAAAATATGTTAGTTTTGGAAGGATTATCAAATTGCATTTTGGCGGTGGATAAAGAAAACGACGCCAAAGCGAAAGCCAGATTGATTTTAACTATAGATCCATCATTGTACGTCCATATTAAAGAAGCAACAAGTGCCGTAAACTTATGGGGAAAGCTAAAATCCATGTTTGATGATTCCGGATTTTCCAGAAGGATAACTTTGTTACGAAACCTAATTTCGTTACGTCTCGAAAATTGCGAGTCGATGACGAGTTACGTCACGCAAGTAATCGAAACAGCGCAAAGATTATCAGGTACGGGATTCAAAGTCGACGATGAGTGGATTGGCAGTTTGCTATTAGCAGGATTACCCGAGAAATACTTTCCTATGATCATCGCTATTGAGCATTCAGGGATTTCAATAACGGCCGATGTCATGAAAGCAAAGTTGCTTGATCTAGCCGGAAATGAAAGCGGAAGTTCGTCAGCCAGCGGAGCTTTCTTGAGTAGAGGGCAGCACAATCGCCAACAGCACTCAAAAGTTGGTAGCATTGGCAGAAATGACAATTCCAAACATGGCCGCCGCACAGACGAATCGAATGTAAACAAAGCAGACAAGATGCATATTAAGTGTTACCGTTGTCGTCAACCTGGTCATTATAAATCGCAGTGTAAACAAAGTGATCAGCAACAGATTAAGAAGACGAATGCTTTCTCAGCTGTTTTTCTGAGCGGGAATTATAGCAAAGAAGACTTCTACTTGGACAGTGGTGCGAGTGTTCACATGACACCGGATGTAAACAAAATAAAGAATGCGTCTTATTCGCCGACGATCAAGGAGATTATAGCAGCAAACCAAAGTGCTATGCCTGTATTGTGTACCGGTGATGTGAATAACATAACAGTCACTCCAGATTGCAAATATGAAGTTACTTTAAAAGAAGTTTTATGTGTTCCTAACCTTACTACAAACTTGATCTCAATAAGTCAACTCATAAAGAATGGCAATAGTGTGGAGTTTAAAGATAATAGTTGCTGTGTTTACAACCAAAAGAAGGATTTAGTAGCAGTTGCTATACAAATAGATGGTGTTTACAAGTTGAGGTTAGAAAACCAACAGTGTTTGTTTACATCCACTTCAGTCGTGAGCGATGTTACCTGGCACAGGAGAATGGGACATTTAAATGTAAATGATCTGAATAAAATGCGAGATGGAGCAGTCACAGGTATATCATACTCAGATAATAATAAAATTGACAAGAGTACTTGCACAATATGTTGTGAGGGAAAGCAGTCGCGATTACCATTTGGCCAGTCAGCAACAAGAAGCAGCAAGCCATTGGATCTTATCCATGCTGATGTTTGCGGACCAATGGAGATAACCTCAATTGGCGGATCAAGGTACTTTCTTGTTTTTATTGATGATTACACCCGTATGGCTTTTATCTATTTTCTTAAAGCAAAAAGTCAGGTGTTCAAGTATTTTATGGAATTTAAATGTTTAGTAGAAAACCAACAAAATAGAAAAATTAAATTATTCAGAACAGACAATGGTTTAGAGTTTTGCAGTAATATATTTGAAGATTATTTAAAAGATGCAGGTATTGTGCATCAGAAGACAAATAGTTATACTCCTGAGCAGAACGGTATGAGTGAAAGAATAAACAGGACTATAGTGGAGAGAGCCCGCTGTTTATTATTCGATGCTAATTTAGATAAAAAGTTTTGGGCAGAAGCAACAAATACTGCAGTATATCTAAGGAATCGTTCCATTGCATCAGGATTAGATGGAAAAACACCATACGAACTGTGGACAAAACAGAAACCGGATTTAAGTCACATAAGAATATTTGGTAGTGAAGTGATGGTTCATGTCCCTAAGGAGAAGAGGCTCAAGTGGGATACTAAGTCAAAGAAACACATCCTTGTTGGTTTTGCAGAAAATGTGAAAGGCTACAGAGTTTATGATCCTACCACACGTAAAATCACAACAAGTAGAGATGTAGTAGTCCATGAAAACACTGAAAAGAAATGTATCACTGATAGTAGCGTCACAGTTTCAGTTGGGGACTTAATCCAAACAGATATGTCAGACAGTCATGTTAAGAGTATTAAGGAAGAAACAAAGGAAGAACCTTTAAGTCCTCAAAGTTTAAATATTTCTTCAGAGTCTGATTACCTTAACGCCTTGACTGATTTGGATTGTACCTTACAGCAGACCGAACAAGATACAGGAGAAACAGAAGAAGAAGATGAACCAGAGCAGCCAGTAACAATAACTACCAAGCGTGTAAGAAAACCACCAGCCCGTTATGGTTACACAAACCTATGTAAAATGTCAAGTTCAGAAGTTCCTCAGGATCCAGTTACCGTTGAAGAAGCCTTGTCAGGTCCAGACAAAGACAAGTGGATCAAGGCTATGGAGGATGAGCTACAAGCGTTCAAAGATAATCAAGCGTGGGATTCTGTGGATGAATTGCCATCAGGCAAGACTTTAGTGAAGTGCAAATGGGTGTTCAAAAAGAAAGTGAGTAGTGATAACAGTGTACGCTATAGAGCGCGCCTAGTGGCTAAAGGCTTTACTCAAAAGCCTGGTGTGGACTATGAAGAGACATTTTCCCCCATTGTCAGACATTCCACTTTAAAATTGTTATTTGCACTGTCAGTTCAGTTAAATTTAGATGTAAGTCACTTAGATGTTAAGACAGCTTTCTTAAACGGTTACCTCAAAGAAGACATTTATATGATACAGCCAGACATTAATTGTGATAAGAAAAAGATAGTAAAATTAAATAAGGCAATTTATGGGCTTAAACAGTCTTCTAGATCATGGTATGAGAGAGTTGAACAATGTTTATGTGAGGTGGGGTTTAAGAAAAGCCGCTTGGAACCTTGTATTTTTACTAAAATATATGAAAATGTAAAGGTGATCATTGCAGTGTATGTTGATGATTTTTTTGTTTATTCTAATAGTGTAATGCCTTTGTCAAACTGACAGACGAACCGAATGCGTGGCGTAGCGTTTTTGTTTGTAATGTATGGAATTGTTTGAAGCCCGTCACATAGAGTATCGGATCGCTTTCGCATTTTTATATGACATGATTCGGTTCGGTTCGCTATCGCCTGTCTGTTTGACAAAGGCCTAAGTGAAACAGAAGACTTAATATCTGTATTAAGTTCAAAATTTAAAATTAAAAACCTAGGGCAGGTACAGCAATGTTTAGGTATGAGGGTTCAGATTAATAAGGAATCTAATACTGTAACTTTAGATCAGGAAGAATATATTAAGCAGTTGTTACAAAAGTTTAATATGTTAGATTGTAAAGTTGTTAGCACTCCCATGGAAAGTAAATTAGATATTGAAAAAGCTGAATCCTGTAGTAGTGATATTCCATACCAACAGCTGATTGGTAGCCTCATGTATTTATCAGTTCTTACTAGGCCAGACATAGCATTTAGTATCAGTTTTCTCAGTCAGTTTAATAAGAGTTATACAAGTAATCACTGGAATTATGCAAAAAGAATACTTAGATATCTTAAGAAAACAAAAAGTTATTGTTTGAAATATAGTAAAGATGATGGTGATATTAAAGGATTTGTTGATGCCGATTGGGCTAACAGTAGTATAGATCGTAGGTCGTATACAGGTTATTGTTTCATTGTGTCAGGTTCAGCAATTTCTTGGGAGAGTCGGAAGCAAAAAACGGTGGCTTTATCCAGCATGGAAGCCGAGTATATGGCAATCGCAGAGGCTTGCAATGAGTCAATATACTTAAGGTCTTTATTGTATGAACTAACTGGTAATCTGTGTATTGTGAATTTGTATAATGATAGTCAAAGTGCTCAAAAGTTAGTTGCCAACTATGCATGTAATAGAAAGAGCAAGCATATAGATATTAGGTATCATTTTATCAAGGATGTTATTAATGATAAAACTGTTAAGTTAGAATATTTGTCCACAACAGCCATGCCAGCTGATGTTTTGACTAAAGCGTTGTGTCCTTTGAAGCATTATAAATGTATGGATGGTATGGGGATGAGTAATTTAGTTGGGTAATTAGTTATGATGTTATTGTTTATATCAATAAGATTACTGTATGTAGTTTTTGGTTTATTTACTGTAGTTGGGGTGTTGAAAATAATCTGGTAACATTAAATAAACCAATGAATATTGTTTATGGTACCTATCATGTTAATCTATGCATGTGTCTATGCGCTTCCTACTCTATGTTGTCTATGCGTGCCTCAATAAAATTTTACTGTTCGTCATCTTCCTTTGAACGAAACGGTTGTTTTATTTCTCCATCTCATTAGTAGCATGTTACAGGATTTCCGTAGCATATCGTAGCAGCGGCGTAGCATATCGTAGCATATCGTAGCATATTGTAGTAGCGGCGTAGCATATCGTAGCACATCGTAGCAGCGGCGTAGCATATCGTAGCATATCGTAGCAGCGGCGTAGCATATCGTAGCATATCGTAGCAGCGGCGTAGCATATCGTAGCAGCGGCGTAGCATATCGTAGCAGCGGCGTAGCATATCGTAGCAGCGGCGTAGCGTATCGTAGCAGCGGCGTAGCATATCGTAGCATATCGTAGCATATCGTAGCAGCGGCGTAGCATATCGTAGCAGCGGCGTAGCATATCGTAGCACATCGTAGCAGCGGCGTAGCATATCGTAGAACATCATAGCAGCGGCGTAGCATATCGTAGCAGCGGCGTAGCATATCGTAGCACATCGTAGCAGCGGCGTAGCATATCGTAGCAGCGGCGTAGCATATCGTAGCACATCGTAGCAGCGGCGTAGCATATCCTAGCAGCGGCGTAGCGGATTGTAGCAGCGGCGTAGCGGATTGTAGCAGTGGTGTAGAATGTTGTACCAGTGCAGTGGCATAGCTTATCTTTAGCATGTTGTAGCAGTGTGGCGTAATTATGTTGAAGTAGTGGCGTAGCATGTCGTAGCATAATTTAACAGCACCCTAGTCGACGTTCCCGTTGAAGAACTTAGAAATTGCTAAGTTCTTTGATTCCAATAGAATATTGCTAAGTTCTGCTCTAAAAAAAAGTTACACTAAAGTAGTAGATTATCTACTTTCCCCTGTTATAGGTTTGATTATTCTGTTGAAGCTTTGATTAAAGTGTGGTGTAGACACGGCAGGCCCTGTTTATACACCTATTATTAGTAATAGTGCCGTAGTATAGTGACTAGACAGCGCGGCGCGGGCAGCGAGCCAGCTTGCACACACACACACACACACAGTTCAAGTGGCCTTTATATAAAAAGTCCAGACACAGACAGGTAATGCAGCTTCAGTAGTTGTGACAGTTTTACAACTTGCTGCTCCCGAGTTGTGGCTGATCGATCATTGTTCAGACTTTATTTTTAGTTTGCAGAGTTATTGTTGTGGCATTTTTCAACATTCAACTGATGTTGTCTGTGTTATAAACTCGAAAACATTTCCCTTCGTTTTTTTCTTATTTAATAAAAATACTTTAATTTTTTTTTCTTATCTTTTCCTTAAATGTGTTTTCCAATAGTTGTTATTATTTGAGTTAACCAATAAACACAAATGTTTGTTTCTAAGAACAAGCTTTTAGTACAAAATAGTATTAGTAAGGTGAGCCCAGAGCAGAAATAAAACGAAGCTATTCCAGGTAGTAAATTAAATTCTTGCGAGTATATCAAATTTGGAAGGAATGTATCGATTCCGAGAGCAGTCGTGATCAGACTGAGAGGCAGCTACACTTGTAATTACTAGGAGTTAGTTCTCTATGTGAGTTATTTTAGCTTTGTTAGCTACAAAGTCCAACATTAATGTCACAAAGAACAGACAGACGGTTTCCGAGATTGAGAATTTGAAGATTTTAGAAACGCTGATCAAAGTTGAGACACGTTTAAACATCCAATAAGTACTCGTAAATATTCTTGTGAATAGCTACATTACATAAACGTACTTACTGTTTAAACAAACACTAATCCCTATTTAATTTTGAGCCGTTTTATCAACCCTGTTGAGGACTTGCTTGTCTATATTTTAGCGTTACTTAAGGTGATTCATTTGAATTTTATGAGCCATTTACACAAAAGCTTACATTAATAATAGAGTACATTGTGAGAGGTTCTCAACCAACAATAATTGTCAATTCCGATACCAACAAGAAGGTATCAACTTCGATACAACTTTAGCCTAGAATTTACAATGTCGTAAAACAGAAGAAAGTTGTTTGTGAATAATTTCAGTCACTAATTGCCTCTGGTTGCAGATAAACAGCAGATGCACAATAACTGGCAAACTCATGAGTACCTACCAACCACGTTTGGCAACATTATACTGTGTAACTATGTGCTTTGGTTTGGCAGATATTGTATGTGACGCAGTTCTGACCATAACACTCATAACAGTGATCCAAAAATTATAATTATGAACTTAATTATTATGTTACAATGGTATTAGTTTTTTGGTCTAAACAAATGGAATTTAGATTTGAAAAAATGGTATAACATTGCGATTAGGTTCATTAAACCAAAATAACGTAACATCATGTCTGAAATTGTTCGAATATGTTGATAATGGCGTACTTCAGTAGCTACAGTTATTAACTTAAAAAAGTAAATAAAAACACCATTTGTAGTCGGTTCAAAAGTGCTACAAACCATTTATGCACTGCGACCGGAGTTAAATATTGAGTTCATAAAACAATCCAAAACTAACAAGGTGTGTAAATCACTTAGGTATCTACTGATTGACTGCTTAAACCGTGCGCCCCTCGCGCTGTGCCCCAGGGCCCTCGCGCCGTGCCCCGGGGCCTCGCGGGACCGGTAGTTAATGGGCCCCTGCTCGCACTCACAGCCGCATCTTATGGTGACTGAGTGGAGTACACTCGGCAGAGATTTATAATGTACTGGTACGAGGGGCTGATTGTTTTGTGAGCATCAAGAACTTGTCCAGCTAAATGGTTCAATCAATTGGTTGAAAATTAATTATTTTTTGTTTATTGTTAGTTAAAATAACTATTATATTAGTACCGTTTACGTTTAATTTATCTTACTTCTTACGAATACTTTGTCACTCCTTCATGAAAAAAAAAACCGTTATGATAATATTCCAGTTGTAGCGGGCAAAGCCTGTGGCAAAAGCTAGTTTTTTCTAATAAATGAAAAATTTTGACGAATGATAATAATATGAATGAATATAATAATTTGGTCTACCGACGTTTTATTGGGTATTATATTCGTGGCTAATAATTTTAGCACTCGTATTATTCAAATAAACGGTTATTATTAGATTTACAGTAAAATCTACTGGCATTTATGTTGCTTTCCTAGAATGAGGAATTTTTTCACAACAATAACTAACTGTGGTATATATAATGTAAACATTTATAGCGTGACTTGTGCAATTAGTAACTTAGTAAATTATTCACAACATTATAACAGGCTTAGTTTGAAATTAATTACCGGCTAGTACTGTGGAAACAGAAAAAATACCGACATGAAAGTCTGACAGGAACAAAGTCGGTATTAAATTATATTACCAGATGAAATATTATGTACATACATCAACATAACTAATGTACTAATGGTATAACTCCATCGCGTTTAACAAATTAATTTGGGTAAAAAATTACATGGAAAATGTATGAAATATATTTTGTTTTTACGTGGTTGCTCTAGTGGTTGCAAACGCGACTGCTGAGTGGTGGGTCCTGTGTTTATTTCCAGGCTAACTTCCAAATAACAATCTATCCAAACAACTTTTATTAGTCTTTATAAAAGGTCTCTCAGTTTTTTAAGTGCGTTTAGAACTTTTGAATTTCTGAAAAGGTCACAGCAGAATCTTTATTTTAAATATAATATACTAGGAATTTCTCCTACATTGATGGTCCGTTTACAAAAAATTACAATCAACAAGGACTCGAACAAAACTTGTGAATCCTATTATGAATTGCTACACAAATCGTGAAAATAATGTTATGGATAATCTGTTCTGTTTCTCATGCAGCATGAGGTCTTTTTAGTCTATTATTTTTAGCCCGCAAGAGGTGGGCGATCACGTGAGAAGTATAAAATGAATTAAAAACTTAAGACGTTACATATGTAATGTTATGTTATTATAACAAGAAAGTAATGTATTCTCAACAAGTTCATAATGATTGTTTGACGGAGAACGCAAACGCACTCCAACTCACCCCCTCGTCAAATTAACGAAGGGTTTGAGTGAGCAATCTCTTGAGTTCAACCCTTTAATCCCGGGGTGCACTCCCGGGTAAAAAGTGGATGTAAATGTTCGCGGGATTTATTATTGTATGTAAATTATTATGTCTAGGGGGTGAGCTCAGGGATGCAATCGATTAAAACTTTGACATTCTTTGTCTTGTACTATACCTAACGTAAAGTTTTATGAGAAGAATGAAGTGCAGTTAAAGCAGTCATTTATTACTTTGTTCTTGTACCTACTTTATGACGTTGTTTTAATCGACCTCAAAAAAGTAGGTTCTCAATTCGACCTATGTTTGTATGTGTGTTTGCCCTCGTTTATCTCGCGTTTGGCTGAACCGATTTTGATGCAGTTTTTTTTTGTTCTTTACAAAACAATAATGGAATATACATGACGAATTGAGAACCTCTTCCTTTTTTTTTTCTTTTTGAGACACTAACGTTTGATTTTCCCGAAAGAATTAGCATAGGTATTTCCTATTTCTGTTCACACAATATTTGAATAGTTATGTTTAATGGACTTGCCATTAAACATTTTGCAATACAGCAGGAATTAACCTAAGTGTTGGGCTTCTACTAAGTTTCTGATGGAAAAAACCAATAACATTTTGCCCGACCTAGATATCGAACTCAATACCTTAAGTAACGCCTGCAATTACTAGAAAAACGTGCCACTTTCACGTGTCTCCCGGAAAACAAGGACAAGTCCAAAATAACCCGGATCAGTCACATAAACTATTAAATGTAGGTCAATATTTTGTACCAACATTTATCTGTCGTACACACCATTTACCCTAAGTAATTTATTTAGGACGCTTGAAACTTTAGTAATAGCCACATTCAAATTACTAGGCCAGAACTAAGTACTAATGTTTATACCTAGGTAGCTTAATGAACCTACAGTAATGTTTCTACTGGTTAGATTATTATAGTTATACAAACCTCCTATAGAGAAGAAATGGGCTATAATTCTCCGCCCTGATACAATTGGTTGTTGGTTGACAATTGTTGCAAACATACGACGATTTTCTCATGATGTTTTCCTTCATCGTTTTGACAGCAGTGGTTTGACAGCTGAAGAGTTTTTTGGTAAGTACTGTTCGAATTAAAGAAATCTTTATGTGTTGGACAGTATTATCGAGGAAGGCAATTTGCATGCCTGAGTTAGATGTCGAACCTACAACTCCATCAGGAACGTTTTGAAATCATCACGCACCTCAAGTTATCGAATGTTTTAAAAGGCGAATATTCTAAGTCGTAAAAAAAAGGCACGCTACAAACCCATGTCTGCCATGTTGAACTCTCTCAAGTTCTCGTCCAGTTCCGTTCGTCTTTTGTTTCATCACTACAGTGTACAGTCACGAGCAATAGTATGTATACACTAAGCAGTATTCAAAAGCGATGTTCTGCTAACATATTGATTAAACTTTTGCCTTTTCCTGCTTTTTTGTTTTTTGATTCTTAATGACTAATGCCTATTGAGCAGGGACCGAAAACCTTTATAAATTACGGTACCGGTATTGAAGAATTTCGGTTATTTTTCAGACTTAGGTAACCGCTATCTGGGTAACCAGACCGAAGAAAAATGTAACCTCTATTCAGGTTACCGTTTTAATACCGGTTTCCTAAAGATGACCTTGATTACGAGAAAAAACCTTTAATGAGGTTACCGTTTTAATACCGGTTACCTAAAAATCGCTCCTCGCACCGAATAATATCGTAATGTGATATAACGATACTTTGCGTTTTATTGCATATTCATCATGTAGGTACTCTCTTACACTTTGTCAATTTTTTTCGCATTTTTAACCGACTTCAAAAAGAAGGAGGTTATCAATTCGACGGTATGTTTTTTTTTTTTTTGTGTTTGTTACGCGATTACTCGGCCAATTGTGGACCGATTTTCAAAATTCTTTTTTTGTTCGAATGGAGATACTTCAGGAGTGGTCCCATTGTCACCATGTCAGGATCTGATGATTGGATCCTGGAGAAATCGAGGGCAACCCTCAAATTTTATAAGCCTACACATCGTTTTTCGCAAATTTTATGAAGTAATTTAAGTATTTGCATATGGTAATCATCATCTCATGTAGCTGAGCTAATGATGGAAGGTACAACTCCTCTAGTAAGGACTTGGCATCGTCTGATTTAGTAAATTATGTTTGTGTTCGCTTATCTCCAGAACTACAAGTCCGATTTAAGTAATTATATAATTATACTAGCTGACCCGGCGAACTTCGTACCGCCTAACAGTCAATTCTTCTAGTTTTTTTTCTTAATACTTTATTCTGCTATTTAAGAAACGGCCAAGGGCGAGTTGGACTCGCCCATAAAGGGTTCCGTGTAGCAGCAAGTAACATAATATAAAAGTTCTAGTAGTTGGTTGTAACTTGAAAAGGTAAATTATTGCGGTTTACGAATTATGACATATTAAAAAAAAAAAACTAATTACTTGATCTCGTTCAACAGTTTTCGAAGGAAATTCGCATGGTAGTGTACATCATTTTTTTTTTCAGTTTTGTCATTCTATTATTTTGGAAGTTACAGGGTCCCCCCTGTAACTTCCCACACATTTTACCACTTTGGAAGTGTCTCTCGCGCAAACTCTTCAGTTTAGAAAAAAAAGATGTTTGTAAATTCCGTAACATAAAAACCTATCCATAGGTAAGTACCCCACACCACACTTATGGAATTGGAGTTTTTTTTTTTGAGTTTCAGTTTTAAGTATGGGGAACCCCCAAAATTTTAATTTTTGTGTGAAAATCTTTAGGCTGCTTTTCCACCACACATGCGCTATGCTACGATGCTGCGGTTTGATATCCACCAATCATATTTACATAGCACAGCACTGGTGGAAACGGATTCAACTAAAATGTGTTTTTATATGAAAAGATGCGTGCTATGGCTGCGTGCTGTGGCTGCGTGCTATCGCTGCGTGCTATGGATGCATGCTAT
Source organism: Agrotis clavis (assembly GCA_954870645.1). Classification (NCBI taxonomy): domain Eukaryota; kingdom Metazoa; phylum Arthropoda; class Insecta; order Lepidoptera; family Noctuidae; genus Agrotis; species Agrotis clavis. The sequence continues at coordinate 242,945 of OX940942.1, forward strand.
TGGTCGTTTTCCGTAGAATCGATACATCGCATAACTCGAGCTGCGCAGCTACCTTGTGACAGCGCATCTTCATAGCGCCGCTACCTTGTGGCAGCGCATCTTTATAGCGCGGTACCTTGTGACAGCGCATCTTCGTAGCGCAGCTACGCATCTTCGTATCGCATTATGCATCTTCATAGCGCAGCTACCTCGTGGCGGCGCATTTTCGTAGCGCCAGGGCCCCCGTAAGGACTACTGGCGCCTGTGTGCAAAAAAGGATTTTGGCGCTCCTTACAGCATTTTGAATTATCTTTTTTATGGGTGTAGGTCAGTGGTATAATTTAAAATGCAGCGCCCTCGGGCTGTATAGCTTGCCGCCTCGGAACTTAAACACAAAAGAAACCATAAAGTGCTACTCAAAGTTCACACCCAGAGTGCCATTATCATCTTAGAGAAGACAAACTTAAAATTGTGTAGACCCCATATTAAGAAGCATTTGTAATTGAAAAATGAGCTATCAAAAGAGAGGTCAAGAAAAGCAAATGCCAACCTTATCTGGAGCGCGAGCGAAGCGAGCGCGAAATTTTTTAGGTTTTTCGAATAGGACATGGTAATTCTTCATAGAAGAGCGAACGCAGTCAGCTCTAAAAGTAAAACGTTTCCGGAATTCAAGTTTTAATCTAAAAGTGAGATCAAATATTTGAAGTCTTTAGTAGGTACTTAAACCTAATCCTATAAGTTCTTAACTCCTATTTCAAAATTATTTTTGATTTTTTTGAATATTTTTTTTGGGCCCTTGGCTTTGGCGCCCTTAGAGGATGGCGCCCGTGTGCATTGCATACTTTGTACATAATTATGGTAGCGGGGGCCCTGCGTACCGCAGCTACATTGTGACAGCGCATCTTACTCGCACAGCTACATAGCACATTTCTGGTGGAAAGGCACCCTAATGCGGTTTACATAATACATCTACTTACCAAGTTTCAACAGGATAGCTCTTATACTTTCGAAAAAAAAAGTGGTCGTGACATACGGATGGACAGACAGACAAACATGACGAATCCATGAGGGTTTATCCGTTTTTTGCCATTTAGCCAAACCCTAGAGGAAACTTATAAAGAAAGTTGATAATAAATCCAAATTAATAAAAAACTTAAAATTCTTTTCAAAAGTCACTAAAAATCACACTGAAAATTACAATTTCAGATTTCTTATTTTACTTATTCAAAATTATGTTTTACCTATTTTTATTGTAGAACTTTATGGTTTTTTTTTTTTATCGTGGTAAATTTATCAAATGAGTCTTCCCACCCAGGGCAGGGCGGGAGGGACTGTCAGACTCGTACTGACTAAAATCCACGGCGTCCTTCAATAGCCCTTTACGTTCCAGAGTCACGGTAATGAGATAAGTCCCGCGACCCCGTCAGGCTTTGGCCCTCTAGAGGGAAGCCCCGTCATCATGCTGACGCTTTTTGAGTCGCGAGGTCGTCACCTATCGCCTGCGTGAGGACACGGCGGTGCTCTGCCCAAGCGGGGCAGTCCTGCACCGTATATGCTCCACCTGTCGTGTATGCTCGTATCCTCTGGGCGATCCTCGCAGTGGTGACACCCAGACGTTTCCTCCTTCCTCATCAGACACAGATACCTCCCGAAACATCTGTGTCCGAGAACTTTATGGTAAACGAAATTTCTTGTTTGATTTCCTGGCGAGTAAGCAAACAGTAAAAACCTGACCCGACAAACGTCGGTCTATCAGAAGTTATTGGTCTGTGGTAGTCTTACAATTACATGCTTATATTTTCTGGTCAAGTCTGGTGATCCGACAGTCCTTTGCGCTTCACCTAAAGCGAAAAAAATCATTTGATAATTTAAACATCCCAAAAACGAAACAAAAAATTAGTAGTTTAAGAAAAGTCTGTTTATTTTTTCAATTTCTGCTGCAAATTGAAAAAAAAAATCATTTAGCAAAAAAAAGTATTCACAAAAAATACCATCCTGAGATTCGAACCTGTGCCCTAAATATATCGGTCCAATCGTATAACCTCTAGACCATCGACGTTGCTCTCAATGCTCTTCAAATAGACGTTCTTAATATGATACTTCAGTCGGAACGAAAAACAGATGACGAATAACATACATTACGCGTTTCATAGCAGAAAGTTTAAAAAAAAAGAATATTTTAGTCCTTATTAACCTGGTCCTGATGGTTACAGACACAACAAAAAAAGAATCATCCGAATCGGTCCAGCCGTTTTCAAGTTTTGCTCTTAGCAACACATTTAGCGATCCATTTTTATATTATAGATAGATATTAATTAGTATTTTTGTTGTACTAGGTATTGTTCAACTTAGGGAATACTGCAAGTTTCATCAAAATCGGTTCTGTAGTTTTTGAGATAGGGAATTCTGAATGTAAGAGATTTTAACGATGCACTCGTATTTGACAAGAATTGTGGTTGAATATTTAAACTAAAAAGAGTGAAATAAAAATTTTTGAAAAAAAAAATGTAACCACCTTCAAAACAACCACAAAAAAGGGTAAAATAACCTTCAAAACAAAACTTTTCTTTCGGAAGTCGGTGGCAAAAAGACAATTAAATTAATCAAAAAAAGTCACCGACTTCCGAAAGAAAAGTTTTGAAGGTTATTTTACCCTTTTTTGTGGTTGTTTTGAAGGCGGTTACATTTTTTTTCAAAAAGTTTTTCCTATGAGTACATTACAAATTTGTATTTTTATAATAACCATAGCCCTAATATTCCGTTACAGATTTATTGTACTTATTTACGTGAATAATATCGCTTCAAGTGATTACGGATAGCACTGATAATAAGAATTTCAATATGTTACGATAACGATATTATTCGAGTAAGAACAGCAAAATCGTTTTAATTATAGTAAAGTTTTTCCCACGTTTTTATAAACTCACTTTTCTTGTTTGTTTATTTGTTTGTTTGTCGTTCCAGTTGGACTTTTGCAACTAAATTTTTTAGCAATACTACTCCTGTAGAGATTTTATTTCAAAAAACACATTAATATGGCAATGCTGGTTACTATTTATTAATGTATTTAAAAAAAAATAGCATATACTTTTGCAATAGTTAACCTAGGTGATCTACACTCAATCTACGATTGCTGTATTATCTATTAACGCGAGAATAAAGAAAGGGATATAATAATATCGAGTATGTGGCATAGATATGTGGTGCGCCGCCGTCGGCGTCGCCGTGAATTCGGTCGGCGCGCCGCCGCCGAAAGAAACGCGCGGCGCGCCGCCGCGACGAGTCGCAACTTGCTTTCTCGCTCGCACGCGCGCCCTGATGGCATTCGGCGTTTGTTCGCTCTAGAGCTACACTCACTACGTAGCTTATGCCACACACGTTAGTGCCTTTTTACACGTTCCGGTTGCCGGGTTAGCCGACGGCGCAGTGTATGGCACGTGTGAACAGAGACTTACAGTATACTTGCGGTAATCCAGACTTGCGCAAGTATACTGAAACGTGTGTGGGAAGATACTTGCACCTAAGGGACGACACAACGACGTCAAGTCAATCGAATTGCATCATTATTTCTTAGTGGCAAGGTTGATTTTCAGTTGTGGTTGGAATCGATCAAATCGCGTCACATCACGCCATGGTTAAAGTCCCTAACATGGTCACTGACCTATGTTTGTGCAAGTCTCGATTTGTACAAGTATACTGGTACGTGTGTAGTCGGCTCTACACATTCAAGTGTATAAATTACCGGCCAAACCCGATTTCAGGATAAACTAGTCTGACCTAGGCAAAACTAGTTCTTCCTTCACAAGAGAAATCGACGGAGCCCCGCTTAGCAGGGCTCCTACTTCTAAGCATCGTCAACTTTGTCTTAGTCATTCGTGACCCTAGACTAGGGTCAACGGGCTCGCCGTAAGATCCCTCTTTGAGGAGTGGCTGGATAAGTCCCACAGCGTCCTCACCTACCGCTTAACGCAGGTCCTCACCGGACAGTGGACACGGATGCTTCGGGAGGTACCTGTGTCGGATAAGGAGGGATGAAACGTCTGGGTGTCACCACTGCGAGGGCTGCCCGGAGGACACGGTGGAGCATATAATGCAGGACTGCCCCGCTTGGGCAGAGCACCGCCGTGTCCTGACGCAGGCGATAGGCGACGACCTCGACATTGATCGCCGCCATTCTGCGGGGTGAGACAGAGTGGGAAGCAGTTGCCTCATTCTGCGAAGCAGTCATGCTCGCGAAGGAGGAAGCGAGACTCGCGAGGGAGAACCCTCGCGCACGGCGCCGTGATAGACGCCCACGGCGTCGGACGTCGCAGGACGACCTCTGGCTACCGTAGGCGCGGGCATGCGGGTGGCGAGTAATGGGAGACTCGCTGTCCTACCATGGACCATGTCCGGGTCGACGGCTCGAAAAAACTAAGACACACGGCCGGACGCGACGCGCCGCCGCCGTGAAAATATACAGGCCACGCCGCCGCCGTGGAATTGGCCATCGGCGCTCATATCTAGTATGTGTGGCATACCACCCCCAACGGACATTGGCCCTGGTAACACACAACATTCGCACACTGAGGACCGATGAGAAGATTATCGAGCTGGAGGAAGAATTGAGCAAAATGCAATGAAATCCGAAGAGAGGGTCAGGATACGATAGTTCTAGATTCCGGCAACATGCTCTTCTACCGGGAAGGAGACCTAAATCCCAGGGTGGTGTTGGATTTCCCGTCCGCGGGTCTCTCATCAACAACGTTATGAAAGTCGACAGTGTGTCGAGTAGGGTAGCATACCTTATACTCATAATTATCAACTGGTATTCGTTAAAGGTCATACAGGTCATAGGCACCGACCTCGATGATGAAGTAGAGGCATTGGATGAGAAGATATCCGAGGCCATACATACCTCCGAAACATACTTCACCGTTGTTATGGGGGACTTCAACGCGAAGGGCGCACGGAATGGCGATAAGTTGAGAGTGGGGCCATTTGGGTATGGGCAGCGAGGGGCCAGCGACTGGTCGACTTCATGGAAAAGGAAGAACTTCATTTAATGAACTCCTACTTCCAGAAGCGGCCATCCAGGAGGTAGACGTGGATGAGCCCCGATGGTACTATCAGAAATGAGATCGACTTCATCATGACGACCAAGAAGCGAATATTCAGTGATGTCTCTGTGCTCCCCAAGGTAAAAACCGGTAGCGATCACCGAATCGTCAGAGGCACATTGAATATTAATGTGAAGCTTGAAAGGTCTCGTCTCGTAAAGTCAACGCTCCGACATAGTCCTGCCCATATCCAGAACCCCGAAGACTTTCAAATGGAACTGCACAATCGCTTCCAGTGCCTAACCGAATGCGAAACTGTGGACGAGATTAACAGTGGGTTGGTGGAAACTGTTCAAGCTGTGGGATTCAAATTCTTTAAGACCCCTCACCGCAATAAGTCTCAAAAGCTCTCGAACGGAACCATCAAGTTGATGCAAGACCGGAACGAGATGAGGCTGCAATCTTCAGCTGAAATGTTGGAATATGGCAAACTCAATAGACGAATCTCTTAATCAATGCGGCGTGATCTGCGTGCCTATAGGGTGGCATGGATCAAAGAGGTGATCGAGCGGAACCAGGGCTCAAAAGTCTTATCTCTATTAGGCAAAGTCAAATGATGAAGCTGAAGATTAATGACGGCAGCATCATTTCGACGAAACCTGAGATCCTAAGAGAGCTCGAGAGGTTTTACGGACAGTTATACACATCAACACCCAGTGTCGGTACAGCTCGAGACGCAAGTGCTAAATTGACACTGCACTGAGGATATCCCGGACATCAGCCTGTATGAGATTAGAATGGCTCTTACAGCTCTAGAATAACAAGGCGCTGGGTGAGGACCGAATCACAACTGAACTTCTGAGAGCGGGTGGAAACCCGGTACTTTTAGTTCTCCAGAAGTTATTTAATTCCGTCGTATTCGAAGGTACTACACCAGAAGTATGCCACGGGAGTGTGGTTGCTTTCAAAAAGGGTGACAACACCTTGTTGAAGAACTACAGGCCAATCTCATATCTGAGCCATGTATACAAGCTGATCTCAAGAGTCATTACGAACCGTCTCGAAAGCAGGTTTGATGACTTCCAGCCTCCCGACAAAGACGGGTTTCGAAAAGGTTTTAGTACCATAGACCATATACACCGTCAGATTATACAGAAGACAGAGGAGTATAATCGGCCATTATATTTAGCGTTTGTGAACTATGGAAAAGCCTTCGATTTAATCGAAACCTGGGCATTATGCACGTTCTCCAACGATGTCATATCGACTATAGGTGTATCGAAGTGTTGAGGTGTTTGTATAGAAACGCCACCATGTTTTTCCGACTTCAGGAAGAGAGCAATTGCAGAAAGGCGTGAGACAGGGAGACGTTATTTCTCCGAAACTGTTCAAGACCGCGTTGAACGGACTCGGCATCAACAGCAATGGCGAATACATCAGTCACCTTCGTTTTACCGATGATTATAGTCATCATGGCAGAATCGTTGGAGCACCTCAATGCTATGCTCAGCGACCTCAGTATCGTCTTCCAACGGGTCGGCCTTAAAATGAACGAAAATCATGTCGAACGTCCATGTGGCACCCGTACCGGTTGTTGTTGGGAATGATATACTCTCGAAGTTGTAGACCATTATACTTACCTTGGACAGATTCTTCAGTTAGGTAGGTCCAACTTCGTTCTCGAAGTTGAACCTACCTAACGGACCTATTTCTAGAGGTCGAAGAAGAATCCAACTCGGATGGGCAGCGTTTGGGAAGCTACGTGATATCTTCTCATCGAGAATGCCACAGTGTCTCAAGACAAGGATGTTTAACCAGTGTGTGTTGCCAGTGATTACGTAGGGGTCTGAAACGTGGTCTTGCACTGCTGGCCTTTTAGAGGCTCGGAGTTTCTTTGCGGGATAAAAATCCGGACGTCGGATAAGAATCCGGTGTCAATGAACATGGATATTCGGCGAAGAACCAGAGTCACCCACGTAGCTCATACAATTTACAAGTTGATGTGGCAATGGGCAGGCCACATCGCTCATTGAACTGACGATCGATGGAGAACAAAAGTTCTCGAGTGGCGACCACGGACCGGAAGACGCAGCGTAGGCAGGCCTCCCACTAGGTAGGCCAACGACATCGTGAGGGTCGCGGGCAACCGATGGATGCAAGTAGCGAATTGTCGTTTGGCGTGGCGGTCTAAGGGGGAGGCCTATGTTCAACAGTGGACGTCTTTCGGCTGATGATGATGATGATGAGTGTTCTTTTATCAGAAAGCCATAGTTTTATTGAAAGTTATATTTCTAATAATGGATATTACATAACAGGCAATTGAAGAATCAAAGAAAGCGCAGCGTAGGACGTCCACCAGCAAGGTGGACAGACGACCTTATAAAGGTCGCCGGAAGACGCTGGATGCAGGTCGCTTCCAACCGGTATCTGTGGAGATCAAAAGGGGAGGCCTATGTTCAGCAGTGGACGTCCTATGGCTGAGATGATGATGATGATGATGAATTGAAGAATAAAATAGTACTCAAACAATAATTTAAATTATAATATATATTATATAGGCGAAAATCGCAGTTACAATCTATTACCGTTTATGTTTGGATGTCATTGTTTAACGAATAACATCTTAATATATATAAATCTCGTGTCACAATTTTTGTCCTCAATGGACTCCTAAACCACTTAACCGATTATAATAAAATTGGCACACCATGTGCAGTTCGATCCAACTTGAGAGATAGGATAGTTTAAATCTCAAATTGTAGTCGCAATTTTAATAATATTATAAAGATTGCACCCGTGCGGAGCCGGGGCGGGTCGCTAGTTGTAATATAGGTACTATTATTGTGCACGCTGTCTTTTTGTTTTTACGCGAATAATATCGTTATGTTTTGTTACGAAATAATGTTTTTCTAACGTATCCAGAAAATATATTTTCTTTAATAACTTGGTCCTAATAAAATAAAAATGTAAAACTTTTATTTAGAATGATTCTATAAAAAAATAACTTTCATTTGATAATATATAAATCATTCTCTTAGGTTGGATAATTTTTACAATAAAAACAAAAAAACACTGATTTATTTTTCCTGTAAAAGGAGATTGCCCAACTGCGGTCCAAATGCTGCCCAGGAATGGGAGTACGTGTGTTGGGTTGCTGGCACTAATGTATGTCTGTATACGAAATATTTTAAGAATCTATCCTGGGGTTCCTGATTTATTTACATTTTTATGTTGATGACTTGATTTTGGTCACCATGATTTTTTTTTATCGTACTTTACACCTGTCCAAATGCTGCCCAGGTATGGGAGTATGTGCGCTATGTTCATGGCACTAATGTCTGTATAAATACGAAATATATTAATAATCTGCCCTGGAGTTCCCGATTTATTTACAATTTTATGTCGATGACTTGGTTTTTGACTCCGTGCTTTTTTTATTGTACTTTACACCTGTCCGAATGCTGCCCAGGAATGGGAGTACGTGCGCTGTGTTTCTGGCACTAAGGTATGTCTATATGTCGCAGGGATATGATAAAACCAGGGATTTTATCAAATCCCTGGTCAGATAACATTCCTGGGCCAGCATTTGCACAGGTGTAAAGTACGAAAAAACAAAACATGGAGGCAAAAATCAAGTCATCGACATACAAATGTAAATAAATCAGGAACCCCAGGGTAGATTCTTAAAATATTATGTATATAGACAGACATTAGTGCCAGGAACACAGTGCACGTACCGTAAAACCGGCCAACATTGCCCTTGGCGGATATCTTTGCCCAAACACGAAAAATAACTAAAATCTTGAATTGTAAATAAATTTAAATAGCTGACAACATTATTTAATCTTTAGGGTAAACAAGACTATTTTCCTGACAAAACTAAATATTAGTTACTTCGCTAAGTTCACTCAGTTGTCGGCGAGACATGTTTAAAGTAGTACTAGTCTGAGGTGGTGCCAAAATCTTGTTTTACGTTTTTACACACTGACAGCGTACGACATCTCTCAGGTAAGTTATTTCAATATTCCAGTAATAAAAAGAACCACGCTTCATTTCTATGCTAGTTTGAGACCAATAAAACGTAAAATCTTCAAGATAATGCAGTGGGCAATGATTCCCGAGCTTGCGTGAACATAGGAGTGACAACATTGCCCACAGCAAAAATAGTGTTAGGGATGGCACCCATTATATCTAGTAAGAGTTAACTCAGTTTTATCAACCAAAATGTTTTTATAATTCCTATGTTAAAACTCTTTTTAAAAGTAAATATTATATTTTTACGTTACAACGTCTGCCTGGCATGCCTTGCAATGACTATTTTTCCTTGTAATCTTTGTTATACCATTTTTTAAGATTTCTGTGTAAGATTTGTTTTAGAATCTTTAATATTAACCTTAAGTATAAAATACGTGCAATTTATAACTACTATACCTGACTGATTTATTATTTATAAAAGATTTTATTTAAAAGCAGATTATTATTTATTACATTAGTGTGTGGCAACCCTAGCCCACCGTTTCAGTTTGTATGAAAAAGCAGCTGGTGTGTAGTGTAACATTGCCCACCTCAGTAAAATTAAAAATACAACGTTTTTGATATATTGATCATGAAGGATGGCAACTTTGCATGATTCACTAAAACATATCTTATTTTCAAAGCTCTAGAGCTGATAGTTTTAGAGAAATTATGGGTGGGCAATGTTGGACGGTCGTGCGTATAATTTTGCCCGGCTCTTTAATTGCATTTTTCTCGGATTCTGTTAAAGCTAGAAGCTCCAGATTTCGTGATTTGAAGCCTATAATAGTAATTGTTACCATGGTGTACTTGATTACGAGCTCTGATCAATATTTTTTTCGTAATCTCAAAAATAAGAAAAAAAGCGGGCAGTGTTGGCCGGTTTTACGGTACTCTCATTCCTGGGCAGCATTTGGACAGGTGTAAAATACGATGACTATGAATATAGTGACTTTATTTTTGTCTCCGTATTTTTTAAATCGTATTTTACACCTGTTCGTGCGCTATGTGTCTGGAATTAATGTCTGTCTATGTACGAAATATTTTAGTGATCTACCTTAGGGTTCCTGATTTATTTTGATTTTTATGTTGATGACTTTATTTTTGTCGTCATGTTTTTTTTTCATCGTATTTTACACCTGTCCAAATGCTGCCCAGGACTGGGAGTACGCGCACTGTGTGTCTGATATTAATTTCTGTCTATGTACGAGATATTTTAAAAATCTACCCAGGGGTTCCTGATTTATATACATTTTTATGTTGATGACTTTATTTTTGTCTCCGTATTCTTTTTTATCGTATTTTACACCTGTCCAAATGCTGCCCAGGAATAGGAGTAGGTGCGCCGTGTTCCTGGCACTAATGTCTGTCTACGTACGAAATATTTTAAAAATCTACCCTAGGGTTCCTGATTTGGTTGCGGGATTATTTCCTTACCGTGACCCCGGAACATAAAGGGCTATTGAAGGACACCGTGGATTTTAGTCAGTAGAAGTCTGACAGTCCCTCCCGCCCTGCCGGGGTGGGAGGACTCATTTGATGATTTTGCCACGTTAAAAAAAAAAAGGGTTCCTGATTTATTTACATTTGTATGTTGATGACTTTATTTTTGTCTCCGTATTCTTTTTCATCGTATTTTACACCTGTCCAAATGCTGCCCAGGAATAGGAGTTCGTGCGCTGTGTTTCTGGCACTAATGTCTGTCTACGTACGAAATATTTTAAAAATCTACCCTAGGGTTCCTGATTTATTTACATTTGTATGTTGATGACTTTATTTTTGTCTCCGTATTCTTTTTTATCGTATTTTACACCTGTCCAAATGCTGCCCAGGAATAGGAGTTCGTGCACTGTGTGTCTGGCATTGATATCTGTCTTTGTACGAAATATTTTAATAATCTACCCTAGGGTTCCTGATTTATTTAGATTTTTATGTTGATGACTTTATTTTTGTCTCCATGTTTTTTTATCGTTTTTTACACCTATACAATTGCTGCCCAGGAACAGAAGTAGGTGCGCTGTATTCCTGGCACTAATGTCTGTCTATGTTCAAAATATTTTAAAAATCGACCCTAGGGTTTCTGATTTATTTGCATTTGTATGTTGATGGCCGTATTAACGCGCCACGGTCTGAGTCCCACATAACGGTGGAGGGGGTTCGCGTCGGGAGGACGATGAAGTACCTGGGACTCGTCCTCGACAGCCGGTGGAACTTCATGAGCATTTCCTGAGTTTGAATGAATGCTTTCCTGACTTTGGCCCCAAGGCTGAACCGGGCAGCAGCCGCCCTCAGGCGACTTCTGCCTAATCTCAGAGGGCCGAACGCCTCCTTCCGGAGGCTGTACGCTGGTGTCGTGCGGTCCATGGCCCTCTACGGGGCCCCCGTTTTTTTCGTTTGTTTTTGGTCCACCCAAAAACCACACTAGACACATAACATGTGCGCAAAAACCGATCGTTAAAAAAAACGTGCAAAAAAATAATGTCGTCAACATATGAATGCAAATAAATCAGGAACCCTAGGGTAGATTATTAAAATATTTCGTCCATAGAGACATTAATGCCAGACACACAGCCCACGTACTCCCATTCCTAGGCAGCATTTGGACAGGTGTAAAGTACGACAAAAAAAACATGGTGCCTAAAATAAAGTCATCAACATAAAAATGTAAATAAATCAGGAACCCTAGGGTAGATTTTTAAAATATTTCGTACATAGATAGGCATTAGTGCCAGGAATACGGCGCACGTACTCCCATTCCTGGGCAGCATTTGGACCAACCCCCATACAAAAATGGGCAATGTCCTTTGAATTTATCGATTACGATATTATTCGGTGGGGGGTGCAAAATTACCTTGATAACGAGAAAGAAACAGAATATCGCAATGCCAATTTGGCATTAGAAAATAGTAAAGATTACCAAGAAAGTCTGTACCAGTGCTGTACGCGGGTACGCCATACTACCTCATACTACCTCAAATGGCTTAGCAGAATCCTGTGATACGTCGAAAATACTGCAGCATTAATTTTGAAATAAATATATGGTAAAGTTGAGGATTAATGTTAGGTCTTATGTTTGGCGACCTCACCTTTAATAAAAAAAAAAACTAAATTGAAATCGCTTCATTCGTTCGGGCTCTATGGTGCCACAGACAGACAGACAGACAGACACGTCAAACTTATAACACCCCTCTTTTTCCGTCGGGGTTTAAAAACAACATGTTGGCCACAATGACGATGACGACGGCATAATTATAGAGTAATACTGAGTTATACATACATTTATTAGCAAACTGAATGAAAGACGCGTTGCGCGTGCCGCGTGCTGTGCCAGCCAGGGCCGTGATTGGTCGGCGTTCGCCAAGGTTCGTGTGTCGGCCCGACTCTTTGTCACACACACAGGCGATGCGCGCCCTTTGACTATTGCCGACGGCACGTGTAAGATAGGGGTAATTTTTATTTCGGTAACCGGTATTATTACTGGTTAAGTATTCACTTTAATAATAAAGGTAACCTTTAAAATTACCTGTAAAAGAAAAAAAGGTTGTTACCGAAAAAATACCCGTATTGATGATACCGGTTTCGGTCCCTGCTATTGAGCATTACAGAATACTTGTCTTAGTATTTATTCGTTAGGGGCGTTGAAAATCCAGATTTATTAAAAACTTTAAAAAAAAAAGTACCGTCTTCAAAAACAAATACAAAAAAGTTTAAAATAAGATATAATAAGAATAATTTAAGAATTACTTAAATCGGACTTGTAGTTCCGGATTTATGCGAACACAAACATAATTAAAAACATACACTTATGAAATTTTGCACATTTGTTCAGACGCTGATATAGACTAACATATCCGAAAACTGGGCAGTTTTGGAAATATTACATACATACGGGTCGAATTGATAACCTCCTTTTTTTAGAAGTCGGTAAAAAGAATGAAAAATCAATTCATACTATAAATCTGTGATACTCGATCGGAGAATGAGCCTGTGTGACTTGGAGTTGTAAACTTTTTGAAACCAAAATCTCAGATCTCGTGTCGTCGTATCGTCGTCTCGTATCGTAGACCACTACTTGCATATCAAAATTGAACTTAGATTTCTGTTCAACGAAAGTTCTCGGCATTGTATCACTTTACTTTGATTTCTCATGTGTGGCGGCGCCTCACCTCTCGATATCGATACACGTCTGCTCTCAGTTTTTGCCTCGAACTGGGTCAAGCCGTTTCTTCAGCGCCCGCCGCCAGACTTGGCACAAACGTTGCCAGACTTGGCACAAATGTATCGAGTAAATGTATCGTATGGCACGTCTCTCGGGAGCCGGCGCGCGGCAGCGGGCTCTGTGAGGCGTTTCATTTGATACTTCAGCTTTCGATTACGAATTGAAGCTTAGTTTTATTCGAACTCTTGAATAGTGACTTATCTCGCCACTGATTCTTATTTCTAAGGCTTCTTCAGTCGGAAGATGACTCCTAATTAAGGATTTTATCTACTAAGTATCTTTATAGCCTTTGTCCAAACAAACAAAAACGTTTTATGACTTTGACTTAATCCCACGTCCAGAGGTCAAAAGGAAAGTCGCTCCCGAAATCAAAACAGTCTTAAATCTACTGGAGAATTCGCCGGCATTTGTTTAAAAAGGCATTAGGTTTGGGTCGAGCGGTACCCTACCCACTAATTGCGCTACCATCGGCGGGGGCCCTTTTATCACAAAAGAGATGGATGAGGAACACAGAAGGTCGACTCCTTTCAGAGTGAGAGTGATCCCGTACGCACATATATACACGTATCACATACAGCGAGTGCACGTGGACTCGCGACTGTCATTTGTTTTAAATCATAGTAACAACTTTTCCAAGTGTGTGTGCGTGCCTGTTTTCAATCACTGTGTGGAGTTTTCCTTCTGTAGTTATTTGGTTTTTGTTTTTTTATGCTAATTTGATTGGGACATCGTCTGTCGGTGAATTACGAGTGTATCCCTCCCACTTGTTTTGTACTGTACAGGGTGACTTGCGAGTTCAGATTTAAGTTGGTAGGTAGCTTTCAGGGTGCCATGGTGAAAATGATGTGCAATTTTAACCCTCTAAGTTTTGATGGAATTTGAAATTAATTTGAGTTTCAATTAACGAGCCTTTGTTGATGCATGCGCGAGTGAGATTAAGGTTGATAATTTATTGTAAGGTTGGTATTTGTGACATAATTATCAACCTAATAATATATTTGATTTATGAACTAAGTGCATATAAGACTTACCTTAGCAGATTAAAAAAAATATAAAAAATGTTATTAATTATTTATCGCAACTTATTCTATCAATATAGGGTTTGACCTAATGCGACAGAGACCTTAAACTAAAATAAACTTTAAACAATACAATAACCGCCTTACCACAAAAAGATAAACATCTGTTGAACACTTGTCTAAAAAAAGTGTGACTGCAGAATGACCCGTATTTTAACGTGAAATGTCGTTTTGACGTTGACAGTTTTTTTAGACAAGTGTTCAACAAATGTTTATCTTTCTTATGGTAAGACGGTAAATGTTTAAACTATAATACGTAAGTAAAAAATGTTCACGTTCTAAAACAAGCGCCGAAGTAAAATCAATATCAGCAAAGGTTAAAATGAGAAGCTTTAAGTAATTAGTTTTCTATTATAAAACGCCCTGTACACAGTTTACGATCCAAAACACTCGACCTTCATAAATTCGCTCAGTTTTAGCGAGAGCCTCTAATTATCCTAATGCAGAATCAAATGATAATAAAAATGTTATAACTCCGTCACTAATTCAATTTTCCATTTTAACTGGAATGTTTCAAATGGAAAATTTCACTTATCTCGAGCACATCGAGAAATTTCATTAAGAATGAGGTCAACCACCTCGGTTTATTTGAACATTCTGATATGAGATGGTTTGTGCGAGTTGCTCAAAAAGCCCATTATCTTAAAAACTAAGATAGGGCCGCTCGCAGGGAGTTTAATGTGGTCGTCATTTGTTTTACTTAGGTTCAAAAAGATTTAGGATAATACACATATCGAGAGGCTACTGGAAAAAATGTATTAAATGTCCAGACAAGTCTTAATGCGATCTGTCTGAGGCCATAAAGCAACCATACATTATACTTGTACATACAGTCAGTTTCAGTTAAAACTCATCCCCTTTGGTAGTTATGGATGTCACTAACAAAGGGGGTGAGCTTTCACTGAAGCTTACCATACTCATAGCAAGTTTGACATTTTATGCTTTTAATGGCACCAAACAGTTGGAGCATGCAAGTGCTTAGTTGTGATTTCGTCCATGTTAAGTACCTTGTTTTCTAAGCTATAGGTACAGTCCAAATCAAAATAACAAATGAATACGGCTCAGGAATAAAGTATCTATTTCTTAGTTCCGCTGAAAAAAAGCGGCTCAGATAGATAGTCTAAAGATTCGCTTTATGAACCTTTTTTTGAAGGTTAAAAAATCATCAAATTATTCCTCCCGTCCTGTGTGGAGTGGAAGGGACTAACTGACTAAAAACCGACCTGTTCCTTCAGATTTTTCGTACACCCCCGTAATTGTCGTAATAAGAGTTTATAGGTATTAAAATATTATGTATAGATTTCAATAAACTTATATAAATATCTACATATTCCATAATGTCTGACTTCATCCAGAAAAAGAAACGAGTAGTCCAAGATTGTCCAGATTAAGGAAGTAAACAGCGTGGGATTAATTTGGCAAATCCTACGGGATATCCGGGATCCCGGGTCCCGGGCACATGAGCTCTCTTCCACTCCTAATCCCGGCTTTCGGGCTTCAGTGCCGTTTTTAGGCCGAACTAAATTAAACTTACGTCTTTACTCGGTGGACTGTGAAACTTATTAGAAGCCTTGTGTCTGTTTTCGCGAACGCTAAGCAAAATCTAAATGAATGCCTAAATATATTTTTTAATGTTGCGACCAGTTGCGACGTTGAAAACCTAACAGGCTAATTAAGCATTAACTAAGGCGTTTCCGACTGTAAGAGAACATTTGTTCTTTTGAGATGAATATTAAAATGAGATATTTTTCTTGTACTTATTGTTGTTTCAGTCTAGTGTTATTAAAGCCTTCATTTCTAGAACGTTATTCTTTTACATCTGGGTATCTCAGTAATAATCTTGGAATGAGAGAAAAGTATAACTATAAATCAAATCAAATCATATCTTAGTGACAGAAAACAGATGGTAGAATTAAAAAGTGTATCCCGAATTACAAGAACTGAAGAAACAGTGGTTTCTGAAATTAGAAATCTTCTCTGCGGTGTCCCTCAAGGCACTATTTTAGGCCCTCAATTTTTTCTGATATTCATAAATGACATGCCAACAGTTACAACTTATCATATGACCTTATTTGCTGACGATAGTACTATATTATTTACCGGTAAAGACAGAACTGAGTTAAAAATTGACATAAATAATACCCTTACAACTATTATGGGGTGGCTCGATGAAAATGACCTAAAAATAAACCTGGATAAAACTAAACTTATGAATTTTAGACAGCGAGTAAATCCTGATACCAATTTAAATATTAACCATTCTCGAACAAGCATCGAAGAAGTCGAAGTAACCAAATTTCTGGGTCTTTATATTGATGGCAAAGTAAACTGGAAGTCCCATATAGATTATGTTTGTAAAAGGCTTAGTCAGAGCGCTTATGCTCTATACAGATTAAGGCCCACTGTCAACCAGTCTGCACTGCTAACTGCCTATCATGGATATGCGGTTTCAATAATACGTTACGGAATAATTTTCTGGGGCAATTCTGTGGAGAAAGAGCGTGCTTTTATAGCTCAAAAACGCTGTATTAGATCGATGTGCAATATATGCCAAACGGATTCATGTAGACCACATTTTAGAAATTTAAAGATACTAACTCTTCCTTGTATATACATACATGAAACTGCTGTGTTTGTAAAATCACACCCGAATTTATTTAAATTTTGCACTAGGGCCAGACATGGGGAAATGGTGCAAACAGTGGCCAGTAAAACCAAATTATTGCACCAAAGTATCTTTTGTATGGGACCACGTATCTATAACAATCTTCCGCCGCCTATTAGATCTATAAGCGATATTAGAACATTTAAAAAAAAACTCAACGAATTATTGATAAGCAAATGTTACTACTCAGTCTCAGAATTTTTAAATGACAAGACACTGAAACAGCCGGTTTATTACAACAAACTATTGTAGATATGTACTAGTAAACTATGATGTGACATTGTGTAATTGTTTAATGTTTTTTTTTAATTCTGAATTTTATATATTATTTTACTAATCTGTATTAGGCTTTTTAATCTGACATTATAATAATACGAGTATCAATTAAATCTTGATTTGTATTGCATGACAATTTGATAAATTATTAATTATGAATTTTGTATGCCTAAACGGCGGGACATAGCAGATTTTACCTGTACCCAACACAACATCTTATATACCTATGATCCACAATAAATGATTTGAATTTGAATTTGATAAATGTGGAATAATTAATGTCAGAGAATCTTATACTGGTTTGAAGTTATTATTTCAATATGCAATGATACCAGAATTATTAACTTATGAAATTAGTTTGTAATCTTACTCCAGATCGCGTTATCTTTTCATGTTTGAAGGCTGTACGGATTTTCATGAAATGCACACTTAATTTTCGATCTCCAGGCAGAAAAAGACGCGGGTAATAATTAGTTTCAGTTTCAGTCACAAGAGTGTCATTATATCGATAAGGAAAGAGCCAAGGA
The DNA here is from genome assembly GCA_954870645.1 of Agrotis clavis. Lineage (NCBI taxonomy): Eukaryota > Metazoa > Arthropoda > Insecta > Lepidoptera > Noctuidae > Agrotis > Agrotis clavis. Next base: position 260,743 of record OX940942.1, read on the forward strand.
CACCGTCTGAGATTCGGAAAGTATTGAAACAAAAGCCTGCTACCACAGGGAGGACGGAGGACGGAGGACGGAGGAGAGAGGAGGACTCACGGAAGTCATCAAACTCTCGTAATACTACGTCCTGAACACGGAGGAGTAGAAACATGGAGTACTCCTGTTGTGTAACGCGGTTTACTACTTGTTTAGAGAGATTTTTTTTTGAAGATATAGAAACTGTAACTTAGTTGCGAAATACACATAAGTGACCGAATCAAGCTTTTGAAAACAAAATTTAAACCATCGGTTAATGATTACGATATAATAACTTTTAACGTCGATGAAATTAATTATAACCTAACTTAATGAAGGCACGGTTAGCGCAGTGTCTGAGTAATTGGACTGCAGAAATAATATTAATTTGTATGACCTACAATTAATTATTCTGGGTCTGGGTGTTCGTGCATGTGTGTTTCTATGTTTGTAAAAGCACCTACGATACAGGAGAAACTACTAGTGTGGGGCAAGGTTTCAAAAAAAAAACTTGTGCGACGACTCTTTCGCACGATCGAATTTAAAACAAAGTTCTATTTCTGTCACTTGTTTGAAGATGAAAGAGGCTTGGGAGAGGTGAGTTGTGGTAGAAGAAGGTCCGCGTTCATGCACTATTGCACATGTTCACTCCATTTGCCTATTCATCCGTGTCCATCCGGCGAGCTCGCCCAGTGGCGGACACTTGAGCCCGATTTACGGCGCACCCCAAACCCGTCCATGAAAAGAATCGCAATAATAGAATGGAGAATTAATTGCTTGTTTTGATTGTAGAGACGGGGAGGGAAAGGGCTTTCTTTTCTTTTATTCCAGGCGTATAGCCTACGCCTATTGTAATAAAAAAAAACCGCCCTAAATAGGTGTCATAATGAGGGGCTCAGTGAAGAAAATAGTTGTCAGCAACATATTTTGCCTATCAACAACAACAACAATAGATGCATTGGTGACCTTTATCATCTAAGTGCAATTAATTATTTCAACAGTGTGACTGATAATTCTATGACCATAACAAGTTAAAGTTTAAGCGTGAGGAAGTTCTGTTATCCTAATGAAATATTCTCTGTTATAGAGTTAGAGATACAAGTTGCTTAAGATTTTGAGAACATAATTTACGAAAATTTTGTTTTTAAAAAAACAAAATTTTCGTCGTGAAAATATGGGAAATGATGAAGAACAATACTTGTTGGGTCGTTTGACCTCTCTTGAGTCACAATGGAGGGTTTCCTGAACCTCTCATCTCAAGACGAAGCACTTCACAACGGTGGAGGGTTCCAACTGTTTAATATTTTTGAAATACAAGCCATTAGTAAAAATTAAACACTTAGGAACTTGGGAACTGGGAACCTTTGAAGCCATAAAATAAAAGAAAAGGTAAAAGAAAAACCTGGAAACCTTTTTGCCTGTTATAAGTCATGCCTCATAAACTCAAGCTACTAGTACTTCAACTTGAGACTCTTGTCCCGCCCACTCGACGTCAAATGTTTCAGGTAAAGTGACCTCTGTCGAAAAAAAACCACTTTCACAACATGTCTCACATAGTACCGTAAATTCGTAATAATATAATTAACCACATTAATTAACTTCCCAGTTTGTCATCATTATTTATAGGTTTTTCTCAACGATAGATGTTAAGATGGGTTTACAGTCTGATCGGATTCAACATAATACCATGGCCTAAAAATGATCCTTTTTATTATCTCACCTGATGGTTTGCGACCAGGTGGTCGACGGTGCAGCACGATTGCCTACAAGTAACCTATTGACTCATGACTTGAAGGCCCCAAGGTTGTAGCTATCAGAAAACACAGACTTCTACTCCATAGCTCTGATCTGTGTACGCACTTATTAGGCTTTGCGACCGAAAACTGTAAAACCTTAACAAAAAAGTATGAATCTGTGATATAAGTACACCAAACACTTAATATTGATGGTACAGTCTGCCCCGAGAGATGGCTCTGATGTAACAACCCTTCATAATGACTCCATTTAGATTGTTTTCTCTACTCATTAACTTATATCGCGCGCCGCGGACATTTTAAAAATAAAATGTTCCCCTCGGGAGCCGTGGAGCGCCGGCCAAGACACAGACACAACAGAATGTTTGTAAACACAGAACTGATGTTATTGTGGGACAGAGTGCTTGTAACTGTTGTTAATATTACGACAATGTTGTGATCTCAAGAGCTTACAATGTTGTTCAACGAGCTTTTTCTTTTGCGTTCAGAAAGTCGTTCCTGGTTTTAATGGCTTCAATTAATGTTGAATTGGGTTTCTTTATTGTTAAAAAAGTATTTTATCGGAAATTTATAGGCACATGTTTGTCGAGGGATCGTTTAATATCGATACTGAAATATTAGCAATTCCAGATTAGATGTGGAAGACTCATGTAAGGAGCGTTATAGCGCAGTTTAGGAGAATCTTATTTTCAGCAGTTACTAGCAATAAAGTTTGATAGAGGAGCTCATGGCTAAATAATTACAGCCGCACAGGCTGATATTTCGGGTTAAGCCGCGCTTGCCGAGTTTGGTCTGTGGATGGGTGACCGTGCCTCGGAAAGCACTTACAGCCATTGGTCCCGGCTATCATTTGTAGATGTTTCACAGCCGTTACTTTTAATTAAATATTCGAGAGGAAATCGTTTAGGTATTTCCCTTGTGACGTTTGTGACCCTAATCCAATCCCGTAGTTCAGTAAAAATGTGATTGGAAATTCGATCTAGGGTTTTCCGAATAGCATTCAAAAAACACGGAGATCACAGTCAGAGATTTGCCCTCACCACACGGGACTAATAAAAATCATTGGCAAAATAAAGGGTGAGTTTGCGTTACCCTTTTATATTTAAATCGTCACAGTGTTAAATAAAAAAGAAAGGCGTCATTGTCAATAAAATATTTATCTGTTTGTATTAAAATGTAAGAAAGCTGTTAAACAAATAAGATTATGATAATGTTCTTGTGGATGTAAAGTGGTGTTCTCGTTTTATTTGTAAAGCGCGGGAACTTGGCACCCGGCGGCGCATGCAAGCGGCTCGTCGACGACTAGGGATGGGACATCGGGCTTGCACCTTAAGAAGAATAATCTAAGGAATAATTAGGCTTAACTACTGTTGTCCCTCTCGCACTCAAGAATGAATAGGATTGTCGCACGACAGCAATAGATAGGTAATTATTTTTAAAACTGATTATCCGTGTTTAATTTAAGCCGTCCACGTTTCCTCTTTTAACGATTTCGATTTAGACTGTGTGAAACAGTTGATAAATGTTTGACAGAGCTACTCAAGATAGCTTCATCGCAAGATAGCTTCAAATAAATATGAATAATCAAAACCTTCACGTGAATACATTGAAATGTTATTTGCACAAAAATAAATAAATCACTTCTAATTAACACTCTATTCGACCTGTCCCAATCTGTTTACAACAGCTATGATTCGATTTTAAGTCAATCCCAATATACCACCAAGCAACAATATACAACAGTAGATTTAACACTCAAAAATTGACATCAATCTATCGTAGTTTTTCCGACCAAACTGAGATTAGGTACATCCCTAGAAGACGCGCTGGCAGCAATGAAACTCCCGGATCAAGATAGAACATTTATTATGGGTTTAATGTGCCAGTGCACTGGCTGCCACTGGCTGCCACTGGCTGGCAACCTGGCAACCTGGCACGAATACCTGCTCTTTTTCTGCCACAATAGATAGGCAACACAACTCAGATATAAAATACTGATACAAATTGCCTGACACGCGTGGTTACAGCAATATGTTGGTTTGGAATTACTGTTCAATTTATAGATATTGGTGTTACTTCTTTTGGTGGTTAGAAATTGATGCCAACTAGTACGAAGTATATTTGTTTTTGAATTGTGAAATAAAATAGATAATAGCATTTAATTTGCAAAATGCTTTTCATATTAGAAAATATCAAAGTTCAGAAAGACTCTCGAGCTAAGGGTTACGAACCACCAAAACTATGAAACTTTATCTTGTTTTTCATTAAAGGTTTTGCAGAAAACAAAGTTAAACAAACCCTTTTTTTGGGGTGGAAAATCATCAAATGAGTTCCCCGGCTCCCGCTGGGTGGAGCGGAAGGGACTGTCGTCTATTACTGACCCGGGGAGTTCCACATTCATCCCATTCCACAACCGGAAACATAATATTCAAGCATACGTTCGATGCACAAAAAAAAAATACGTGTGGCACTCAGTGACTGCCGCGGTAAAGTTATCTTATGCATTTTTTTTTGAAGTGAAAACTTCTTTAGCGGCCTTGTACACTTTTTTGTAATGGGTAAAAAATGAAAAACTCGTCACGTGAATCTCGATCGAAAAAGCGTAAGACGTTGTAAACATTTGTGATTTGACACCTGTACGACACTAACAAGATGTAACAAAATTCGTTAATTTCATATCTGTACCACTCTAGTTTTAAAATATAACATAGTAGGAAATAAAAAAAGTGTTCACTTCTACTGACACTCCCGGAGTGCAACCCGTCTTTTTTTTAGGTTATGATCAGTCACGTCAATCAAGTGAAACGTCAAGAAAAACAAACACCGTGCCGAAGTCTGCCGAACTGAAACGACGTTAGTCGATGCGGGGTGTTAGGTTTATTTTCGTTACGGAATTTCTTGATTCGGTCGCAGCGCTCAGAGCCTGCGATAAAAGCTATGCAATAATAATTATTATTATTGCTTAAAAACATTATCTTTAAAAAAAAACCTCATTTAACACATTAGATACTTTTCTAGTTTAAGTGAAAATAACATAGTTGTCAGTGGGCGTAGTACCGTAGTTCAGAGCCGGGGAAGCAATAAACGCATTCCTCAAGATCAGGAGGTGGAACTAATGAGCAGTCCGAGCCGGCCGAGCCTCACACACGCCTGCCTTGGGGCTATGTTCACCATGACAGCACTCAGGTTAGCCTGTACGTGATTTTACTTGTTTTTACAGACAGACAGAAAGTGAAATCTCAATTTTTTTGTATGGCACTAACCATATTTAATTTATTTATTTGGCTTCATAAATATAATGAAAAAAAGTTTATGAAAATAGATTTTTCAGAAAGATAATTATAATAAATTATCGACAAAGATGAAATCTATAAAAACGGTGAAACTTCATGATATAGGTGTTTGAAAATAATACATTACGTTTTAATAAAATTACGATAATTGAATGAACTAAGATAAACCAAAAAAAAATGAATTTAGAGCACCTACGCTGTTAGCTTGTAATATGCCCTAGAGAATATGTTACGTTAATAAAATATATTGTAGGTATTAATTTAGTTCTTCATATGTAACATAGGTACACGTGTAGATGTAATGCTGGAGAGTACTTCTTTATCCGAGCTCTAGGGAACGAAAGGAGATAGTTTCATTTAATATTGATGGAGAAAGTAGTGATTTTATCAACCTCATATTGAGAGATTTTTTTGACCAGAACCGGACGCAACTAGAGCTAGGTCGAGGGCAGACATTTATGAACAAAATGGGCATAAACTTGGCAAATTAGGCATAAATGTGTTTACGCCCAAATAAATGCCTGGTCACTGGGCATTAAATTAATAACTTGTATTATCACATAATAACTTTCTTTTTAGTAAAAAAAACAGCCACATACTGGGATAACTGGGCAAAAAACACAGGCGTTTACGGGCATTTATCGGGCTTTTATTAAATGCGCTCAATATTCCCGGGACATAAATCTCTACATAAAAGACAGTTGTTGTGAAACCACCTCATATTTAAAGTTACCACACAGAAATAATATTTTATTTTTAATAGTAGCTTAACACTTGTAAAAGTCTGTGTCTTTGACTCTGCAATAAAAATGGTCGAACGCCCTATTCCTCGAATACTTGATTATTAATCTCCCTTTCAAGACCTGAAAACCCCATCATTCTCCAACAGTTCTAAACAGAAATGGAAATGCCAATTTAGAGAAAAAAAATCATTCAGTAACCCCACTCTCTGCAGTCGCACTTTTATAACCACTAGTCCAACAAGGGAGTCATTTAAATTGCTAATTTCACGCTAAATCTTCGGTCGTCTTCAAAGACACACAGGGGTATTGCAGGGATAGCCAATTCTTTCTCAACCGAAGTACCCGTGAAGTGCCTACAGTTACCTACCCCTGGTAAGGGTACGCTACTAAGTTTACCCTCGAAGCGATTTTTGCTTGTGACGATAGTTTGATGAATGTTTGAAAACAGCCGGTGAAGACCCTCTGCTCTCAAAAGTTCCACAAGAAGGGGAGGTCCCTTACAGATACCTCCGAAGTTATGTTGCTACGTTCATTATTACTAGGCATGTTTTATTTATGGTATGTTATTATTTAAAGATTACATTCTCATCTGGTATCAGCACTAAGAGGTTTGCAGGTTTTGACCCTAACGGCCACACGCAATTTTGGAGAATCGCGGTGCAGAACGAAAGTTATGTATTAAGATACGAAACGAAACGATAACTAAAAATATAAATAGGAAATATAATGTCCTAAAGCGTCAAGTTTCGGAGTTATTCGCCATTTTTGTCGTAAACACATTATTATAAACATAAATATTACAAAATATAAATAGTTTGTGGGTTTGAACCCTAGGGACAAGTAAGTCTCAAAGTGGTGAAGGATAACTTTTTGGGTTAATCGGCCCACAACACCCGAACCAAACATTGGAAGATATTATGAATGTGACTTTTATCAACAACTAGGCCTGTGTGTATGTCCTAGTAATATGGGGCCACACTATTGGAAAAGGTTTCGCGAAGATGGATATTTACACGAACGTTTACCATCTTACTACGAAAAAGTTAAATTAAAAAAAACCCATCAAAAACATAAATGTGAAATGAGAGCCAAAGCCAAGCACAATAGTTTGATATTATGCCTTGGTTGTTGACTTCAACGAAAAAAGAAGTGAAATCTAAATGGGTGCCAAGTTCAATGGTCAGTTCTGAAATTTATTTAAAACAACATAAACTATATTGCTTTTTATAACTAAGGATCATACATTGTAGCCTAATTTCTGACTTGGCTATTTCTCATAAAATACGAATTATATTTCTCAGTTTTATTTTATTATTCCGAAAATTTGGCTTGCTGGTAGTACTAACCATCGAACAATTCGTATATGAGAACTAGCCAAGCAAGAAATTAGGCTACAATGTATGATCCTTAGTTATAAAAAGAAATATAGTTTATGTTGTTTTAAATAAATTTCAGAACTGACCATTGAACTTGGCACCCATTTAGATTTCACTTCTTTTTTCGTTGAAGTCAACAACCAAGGCATAATATCAAACTATTGTGCTTGGCTTTGGCTCTCATTTCACATTTATGTTTTTGATGGGATATCATTACTTTTTGTACATAATGATCTTACACTATTGATCGCTAAATATTGAAACAATAAATAATAATAAATGCCAGTTAATAACTGTAGGGGATGCTAGACACGGGACACCGTTCGTTGCCGGCAAGAAGGGAAGTTCGGTTTTTTCGGACAAGGATTTAATACCAACAAGTCTCATTAATAATATCATTTAAAAATTCCATGTTCACTAAACCTTATACTAATCGCCTGCCCATCTTAACACCGCGATTCAGGATCGTGACGTAATTGCACAACGCCATCTAGTGGGTGCTAGGTGTTATGGAATACGGTTACTTACGTTTAATAAATACGAAAATCAACTATTCTTAATAATAAATACAAAGACGGGATCACATGGATTTTAAAAAAATAGGGTGGTGTTTAACTCTTTATATATTCACGTAAAGATCATAAAATCCACATTTCACAAATAGAGTTTAGGCACTAATTAAGCAATGCCATCTAGCAATGCAATCCTTCATTGATTTAGTGCGTGGTGCAGTGAGTTTCTGAAAATGATAAAAGGTGGCGCTAGTGTTTGTAGAATACGGTTGGTTACGCGTAATAAATACGAAAATCAACTATATTCTTAATTATAAGTATAAAATTATATAATGGAATATTTGAATTTAAAAAATTAGGGTGGTGTTTAACTCGTTAAATATTCACGTAAAGATCATAAAAATCTACATTACACAAATAGAGTTTCGGCACTAATTGAGTAACGCCATCTATGTTCTGTTGAATAAATCAATCCTTCATTGATTTCGCGCGTGGTGCAGGAGTTCCTGAATATGATAATAGATGGCGCTACTGGTTGTTGAATACGGTTAGTTACGCGTAATAAATACGAAAACCTACTATAATTCTTATTTTTAAGTACAAAAACGGGAATATTTGCATTTAAAAAATTAAGGGTGCTATTCAACTCGATAAATATTCACGTAAAGATCTTAAAATCCACATGTAGAGATTTACAGGCACTAATTATAAGTTAAGTGAAAATTATAGTAAAATGATAAAAAATTACCAGTTTCTGATTTTTTCCTTTGTATTCACCTATCTGCATGCCAAATTTGAACTTTCTAGGTCATCTGGAACTGGGATATAGTTTTGATCTATAGGTCAGTCATAAAAATGACGATTTTTGGTCGTTAATAACTGAATAACCGTTTGAGATATGTTTATAAAATTTGGAACACATATCTATCTTGCCAGTCTCAATATATGTGCCAAATTTGACAAGTCTAGGTTAAATAGTTTTTGAGTTATGAGGGGCTAAAAAGTGCCTCCAAATGGTTCGTGTAATATTACACATTGTGAGCGCGCCTTGCTTTGGCTGGCCACGCTCCCCGTGTCTAGAAAAACTGTCATCTGTAAAACGGCATTTGACGTTGACATAAGTATTGTTTCACAGCTAGGTACACTTTTTTAGACAAAATAATGTTAAAACGATTTAATTTTTTAACTTATTTGCAGTAAGACGGATAAAGTCTTTAATTGCGAAATTATCAGTATTTTCCAAAAGCGTGGCTCCCGGATAAGGAACAGTATACCCTGATCAAGTATGCTTGAAGCGCAGCCAACAGCCCCGGGTGTGACCTCACATCATCATTGGAACCCATACGTCCTCAACAAATAGAACCTCCATTATTATTGTTTGACGTTCGATCCTTCAATACAACTGTATCTGTTGTATATCGTAGGCTTCACTTCCAATCTATGATATTTCTACTCAAACGAATATCAACTTTATGGTTGATTTTATTAAGTTGATTTTTGAATGAACAGTATTATTGAAAAAGTCATGAAAATGTTTGTAATTGTAGCGGAAATGAAGCTTTCTGTGTGAGTGTTAAAGTTGTTTTTCCTAATGCATTTCTTTGTTTACGTATTGGTAAGTAAATTGTGAACTTTGAATATCAGTGAAGGGAGTGTTATACTAAACAAATAATATATCGGTTCGCTGCCGCTGTCGCCTCTCTGCTCGTGTTTGTCATTAGTTTATAAGTGGTGACTGTATAAACAGCCGTTAGTGTGGCCTTGAGAGGGACCGCTTAAACTCGCGTTAAACTGACAAACTGCTGGAACAGTATTGTCTGTAGAACTTGGTTAAGAACTGTAACAGTTTTATTTAAAATACAAATAAATATTTTAGGATAAAAAATACAAGAAGAATATAAAAAACCAGTTCAGCACTATACACAGTTCACAGTTTGTCACACACTGAAGGGAAGGTTAGGTCTCGAGTTTCGATTCTCTGGATTTAAGTCTCGAATCTCGAAATTCAAGTCCCGAGTTTTGAGTCTCTGGATTTGAGTCTGGAGTTTCGAGTCTCGAATTTCAAGTCCCGAGTTTCGAGTCTCGAGTTTTGAGTCTCGAGATTCGAGTCTCGAGTTTCAGGTCTCAATTACCGAATCTCGAGTTTCAAGTCTCGAAAATCGAGTCTCGAGTTACGAGCCCCAAGTTTCGAGTCTCGAGTTTCAAGTCTCGAGTTTCGAGTCTCGAGTTTCGAGTCTCGAGTATCAGGTCTCAAGTTTCGAGTCTCGAGTTTCGAGTCTCGAGTTTCGAGTCTCTAGTTTCGAGTTTCGAGTCTCGAATTTTGAGTCTCGAATTTCGAGACCCGACTTTCGTGTCTCGAGTTTCAAGTCTCTAGTTATGAGTCTCGGTATTCGAGTCTCTAGTTTCGAGTCTCGAATATCGAGACCCAAGTTTCGAGTCTCGAGTTTCGAGTCTTGAGTTTGGAATCTCGAGTTTCAGGCCTCTAGTTTTGAGTCTCGGGATTCGAGTCTCGTGTTTCGAGTCTCGAGTTTCGAGTCTCGAGTTTCGAAACTCGAGTTTCGAGTCTCTAGTTTCGAGTCCCGAGTTAAGAGTCTCGAGTTTCGAGTCTCGAGTTTCGAGTCTCAAGTTTCGAGTCTCGAGTTTCGTGTCTCGAGTTTCAAGTCTCGAGTTTCAAGTCTTGAATTTCAAGTCTCTAGTTTTGAGTCTCGGGACTCAAGTCTCGAGGTTCGAGTCTCGAGTTTGGAGTCTCGAGTTTCGACCTTCGTCTTTCGACTTTTGACTTTTGGTTTCTAGTCTTGAATTTCAAGATTTGAGTTTCGAGTCTGGAGTCTCGAGTTTCGAGTTTCAAGTCTCGAGTTTCGAGTCTCGGGATACGAGTCTCGTGTTTCGAGTCTCGGGATACGAGTCTCGAATTCGAGTCTAGTTTTGTGTCTGGGGATTCGAGTCTTGTGTTTCCAGTCTCGAATTTCGAGTACCGTGTTTCGAGTCTCGACTTTCAAGACTTGAGTTTCGAGTCTCGAGTTTCGGTCCCGAGTTTCATGTCTCGAATTTCGAGTCTCTAAGTTTCGAGTATTGAGTTTCGAGTCTCGAGTTTTGATTCTCTAGTCCCAAGGATTTAAGGCCCGTATTAATAAACGTTACTCAGCCCAAGAGACCGCACTTGATATGAATCTTGAGATCCTGATCGTATTAATAAACGAGATTACTTATGTTCTCAAGTTGCGGATTAGGTTTACGTCATCAACTGAGTAATGAACTGATTAATAAACGAAACTCGACCCTTAAGTATACAACGAGTGCGGGTACTTGAGATGCTATATCGTGAGTGCAGACAGTCCGTGACTTGAGGTGTGATTAGCGTGGCGCGAAACATGGAGTTTGAAAATATTTTGAGTGATATTAATTATTACGATGAAATAGATTACTGTGACGATATTTTGTGGCCTTTGCGATTTCGTTTACCAAAAATTTATTTATGGGATGCTTTTAATCCTTTTGAGTTACCTAGATAAAACTTTAAAAACACGATTCCGATTTGTTCAAGTCAGTGTTGTATATAGTATCATTAATCAGAAACTCATTCGTTAAATATAATAACAAGGTCTTCCAATTTCCCCGGAAATAGCTGTATTGTAAATGTATACAACGTGTAACGTTAATGGCGCAAAACCTCTCGTGGGGTAACTCAGACCATGTTACTGAACAATGTTTGATCAAAAACTTTGAAATGAGAAATTGATCGAGCCCATCAATATGAAAAATCTTTTTTTGGGCTGAGTTACCCCACGAGAGGTTTTGCGCTATTAACGTTACACGTTGTATATGTAAATAGTGATTTTCTACCAAAATATACTAAACGATTTCGTACTACTAAATCATCGTTCTGTTTGCCTCAAATCTACCAAAAAAGTAGAAATCTACTAAAAGTGGTCACGCTGGGCGTCCCTTTTTTTTTGACACTGACGCTACATTGCGTTTTGTTGTTTACGCTTACTGAGTTAAGTAGTAAACAATTATGTCGTATTGGGTAATAAATACACAACCTTTTTAACAATTTAACCTTTTCTTGGGTAGCAACCCACTTTATAACGTGTATTAGCGCTATTCGTTAAAGATTTAATGAAATAAAAGTATTTCAATAAAAAGTTTTAATCTTTTGACATAGCAATAACGAAATGCGAGAAGTTTCATTCAAAACTTCGGTCAATGTGACGTCATCGTTCACGAGATCAAGCCCTCAAGTACAGCTAGTTGAGGAGCTGATCTTGGTTACTGAGATACTGTATTTATGTGTCTATTAATTAGTAATGATCTTGAGATTCTGATGACGTCATAATGGCGTATCAAATGATAACGCACTTGAGTACGTTGTTGAGGGACGTTTATTAATACGGGCCTAAGTCTCGAGTTTCAAATCTCGAGTTTCGGTTCTCGGGATTCGAGTCTCGAATTTCGAGTCTCGAGATTCAAGTCTCTAGTTTCGAGTCACGAATTTCGTTTTTTGAGTTTCGAGATTCGAGTCTCGAGTTTCAGGTCTCTAGTTTTGAGTCTTGGGATTCGAGTTTCGTGTTTCAAGTCTCTAGTTATGAGTCTCGGGATTCGAGTCTCAAGTTTTGAGTCTCGAGTTTCGCGTCTCGGGTTTCGAGTCTCGAGAAATTTCAAGATTCGACTGTTTTAGGCTATCACGGTTATTTTCAGAATTTAAAATGTCACTTACGGGATATCTTCCGTGATTATTTATGATTTTGAGTTCCCGATATTTCGACGCTGTTGCAAGCGCCATGATCGCGGGATGAAAATCATAAATAATCACGGAAGATATCCCGTAAGTGACATTTTAAATTCAAGATTCGAGTTTCGACTTTTGACTTTTGGTCTTGAATTTCTAGAATTGAGTTTCGTCTTTAGACGTTTGATTTTTAGTCTTGAATTTCGAGATTTTAGTTTCGAGGTTCGAGTCTAGATTTGAATAAAATTTCTAGATTCGAGTTTCGACCTTCCATTTTCGACTTTCGACTTTTGGTTTCTAGTCTCGAATTTTGAGATTTGAGTTCCGAGGTTCGAGTTTCCACTTTTGACTTTTGTTTTCGAGTTCCGAATTTCGATTTAAGTTTCGAGTTTCGAGTCTCAAGTTTTGAGTCTCAAGTTTCAAGATTTGAATTTCAAGATTCGAGTTTCGACCTTTCACTTTCGACTTTTGAATTTTGAATTCTAGTCTTGAATTTCGAGATTTGAGTTCCGAGGTTCGAGTCTCGAGTTTCTAGATTTGAATAGAATTTCAAGATTCGAGTTTCGACCTTCCATTTTCGACTTTCGACTTTTGGTTTCTAGTCTCGAATTTCGAGATTTGAGTATCGAGGTTCGAGTTTCCACTTTGACTTTTGTTTTCGAGTTCCGAATTTCGATATAGTTTCGAGTCTCAAGTTTTGAGTCTCGAGTTTCAAGATTTTAATTTCAAGATTCGAGTTTCGACCTTTCACTTTCGACTTTTGTATTTTGGTTTCTAAACTCGAATTTCGAGATTTGCGTTTCGAGGTTCGAGTTTCCACTTTTGACTTTTGTTTTCGAGTTCCGAATTTCGAGATTTGAGTTTCGAGGTTCGAGTCTCGAGTTTCTAGATTTGAATAAAATTTCAAGAATCGAGTTTCGACCTTCCATTTTCGACTTTCGACTTTTGGTTTCTAGTCTCGAATTTCGAGAATTGAAGTTCGAGATTCGAGTTTCGATGTTTGATTTTTGTTTTGGAGTTTCAAATTTCGATATCAGTTTCGAATTTCGAGTCTCGAGTTTCTGGTCTCGAGTCTCGGGTCTCAATTCTCGAGTCTCGATGCCCGTGTCACGATTCTTGAGATCAAGATTCGAGATTCGGGTTTCGACTTTCGAGTTTCAGCCTTTCGAATTTATTGAGTTTCAAGTTTCGTGTATCGTGTTAGAGTTTAGAGTTTGGATAATGCTGTTTCGAATTTCGACATTCACTTTCGTCTATCGAGTTTTGTGATTCGGCATTCGAGTCTCGAGTTTCGAGTCTCGAATTTCGAGTCTAAAGTCTCGAGTTTGGAGTTTCGAGCATCGAGTTTTGAGTTTCGAGATTTAAATTCCAAGATGTTTCTTGTTTCGAATTTCGATATTAGTTTCGAGTTTCGAGTCTCGAGTGTCAGGTCTCGAGTCTCGAGTCTCGATTCTTGAGTCTCGATGCCCGAGTCTCGATTTGCGAGATTTGTGTTTCGAGATTCGAGTATCGACTATTGGTTTCGAGTTTCGTATTTCGACTTTTGGTTTCGAGAGACAGCCTGCTAGTTATTTTATAAACGTCAATCTGAATTGCAAGTACGAGTATTTGAAGCAATTTTTATTAACATTTAAGGCTTTATAGTAACAGTTTAATAATGATAGATACAATGAACCCTTTAGAGGTCTTCAGTTATTTCAATTACATCTTGTAAAACATTCAGAGAATTTAATTTTATTCTCGCTTTTACTCAAATAAATTTGCTATTAGATAACATAGTAATTCTTTTAATATGAATAAATTAATAATGATTATTGAACTTTCTGTTATTTTGTCCCAACATTCATTGTTTCACGTCACTCATATTGTGTCTCATTGACATTAATGGTGACCGGAATGGAAACGCAGTGGCAAACTGCCAATACTTACATATCGCCCTGTTATTGACGTTACTGGCATCTATCATATCAGAGTTATTTTTAACATCACGCCTATTTATGTATGATAACAATGTAACGGGATTGTCTAAACAGGTTACCGTGACCCTGGAACCTAAAGGTCTATTGAAGGAACCCCGTGAATGTTAGTCAGTCCTTCCTTCCACTCGCTGGGCGGAAGGACCACATTTAAATGCAACTAGGTCTTCATTTCCGTGAACATACATATTATTTATGGCAACGACCGTGATCTTTGTTATTTTTTTGGTTTCAAACGATTTATTGCCAATATGGGTCATGGTTTAAAGTCCTATTAAAGTAAATTATTGTACCTATTTTAGACACAAAAAAAAAAGGAAAAAGGGAAGCGTTTTGTCATGAACGGGTTATGAATAGCTCCTAGAGCTGAAGAATGCCTGGTGTATATTATTATTATATAATGTTTATGGACAGCAGTCGCTCATAACGCCACTGTGCACCAGTTCAACGAGATGGCCAACTAAGGATAACTGGGTAACTACACTCGTTCAAAAGTCTCAATACTCGCAAAGTGAAAACACTAGAAAGTTCCACAATTCGGGCCCCACTCAAAGTTATTTGGCAAATTGTACGAACATTAGTGAATCCAATTCTGTGGTGAATTGTGGCTAGTTCAGTGTTGTGAGCAACATTATAATATTCAGACCGCACCAACCACACTCTACTACTAAACCAATTTATTTACCAGACTTTCAAGTTTTTTTTGGAAAATAAACCTTATTCCTCAACATTTTAAGTTAAAATCAGACTGCAGCATAAATAATTTTAATAACTTCTGAAATCAATTTTATTTATACTCGTGTAAAGTTGATATTCGTTTAAGAGATGTTATGAATCGGTAACCAGGTGTTGAGCAGGCTCCTCAACCCCGCGGACCGCGGTTTCACACCTGGATTATGAATATATCCAGTGTTGAGCTTACAGTGCTTAAACAATAAAAACTCGTTTATTTGTAAGTGCCATTCGTGGTCAAAATGTTAGCGTGAAAAAGGGTATATTTTAATTTTGTTTATTTTTTTGTAATTAATGTCAGGCCACGGTTATTTATGCCCCGTAGTTGTAAAAGTGGGACCCAGATTAAGAGACCTACGAGTTTTCACGTTTTTGTGACGTAAACTAAATGACGTTAATTTGATTTGAAAAATTAAGTAGTTCAAAGAACGAATCATTAGAGGCGCTTTTCGTTTTCCATACATTTAACGTTGTAGTACTTCAAGTTTGGTAAAACACGGATATATTCTGCCTCCGACTTCGTGCTTACTTTTGTGATAGTGTTTGTTAAACAAAATCAAATAACTTATGTTTACTGTTATATTTATGTACTGTTACTATTTTAAAGCAACCACATTGTAACCTAAAGCGTCAATATTTCACTCGTATTCCTTTTCTTTATCTTTTTACTCAAAATCACGTGTGAAATGTTACTGCGCTCACAAAATGTTGTTTACGATCTAAGCAGACATTCAACCTCATAACCCTTATCACAACACAGATAAGGTTCAAAATCTTACGACACCCATTTTCTAGCAACCAAAACATGTGACTCTTAAATTCTAAATCACAAGGTTTAGTTTTCAACTGATAATAATTTAGTGTCGTAGCAAAGGTGTCCACTTTTCCTTTGTGTGGGCAACAATGGCGGCCTCTAGTTGACTTGCGAAGTTCATTGAGGCCACTTTACCTTTGACTCTGTTGACTGTTGGGTTTTTGTATAGAAGATAGTTATTTTGTGTGTTAATGTCGGTAATTAAGAGGATATTAACAGATGTACGACTATTTGCAACTTTTTTTTTGGCCTTGCGCAGAATCTGACAAATGACAAATGATAGCTGGGACCAACAGCTTTACCGCCCGCCTTGTCGCTGTGGCTTAGCGTGGCACAGCTAGCGGTAAAACCAAATGTATGGAAATGTTTGAAGCACGCCACGTGGCGCTGCTAGTGGCGTAAACACACGCGGTTTTCTCGCGCTAACGCAATCGCTAGAGCACCGCGCGGTTTTCGGAATGGCGGGAACAAAACTACAAACATAATATGAGTGCGACGCCACGAAACGAAGTGGTTCAGAATGCGGTGCGGTGGTTTTGAGTTTGGTCGCTGCCGCCAACCCCAACTGTTGGTAGGTGGCGTGGGTCACGCTCCGCCGCACTGCTTAGACGAAAGTCTGTTCCACGCACTCCAAATCACCACAGAGGGACTTTTTACCCATCGGGGAGCAAACTTGAAGGGCGTCGATCGCTTATTAAAAATAATGTCAAATATTCTACTCGATGAGACGTTTAGCTCCAATGAGCAAGTAATAGCTGCGCATAAAGCTTGGCCTACATTACATCGATCACTCATCGCTATAAAGGCGAGTGTTCAACTGCTCAAGTTCACAGTGATCCATCAATCTCTCGTGTGCTCTAGGGCTTATATTACGTTGTAAGGGGGTGAAGGTTACAACGATAATGTAGATAGAAAAACTGCTATTTCTGATAGAGAAACTGGTATTATTTTAGTTACCTACTAAAATAGTTTGTCTAAGCTTCTCCGTGTTCTAACAAAACATGTTATCATAGCATTTATTCGTTCATGCCGGTAAACAAATTAGGTACGGTCGCACCGCCTTTAAGCTGAGAGTAAAAAAAACACCCAGAATGTGTAAAATACACTTTTGTTACTGAATTCTTACCGTCTTCAGCTCTCCTCTCCGCCGCCTATCGCTTCCATGAAGACACAGTGCTTGGGCTAAACCACCGTAATTATGTTGATCGGACGGCGAATGACGATCCAGCATGTGGTGACACTCGGAAGTTTCGTCTCGACCAATCCGAGACAGGAACAACAAGATAATACATACACTCCTAATTATGGAAAAAATATGAAAAGATTTTCAATATTTATCAAAAGACGACGTAATTCTCAAAACGAAATAATCCATCGTTCGTATATTTCTTCAGCTACGTCAATATTGTCGTTCCTTACGTCGGTAAACAGTAAACGTTGTAAGTCAACAGGCGCTTGTCACATTTGCTCAAGTAACATTCGTTCTTCTGCTAGGCCACGAGCTACACGCTCCAGCGACAAAAGAAGTTCCATGCAACTCACCGAGGCGACACGAGTAAATAAAACCGTTGTGTTACAGTCTTGCTTGGCTTCTTTAGACGCAAGTCGCACCGCCTGAGGTTGCGGGCGAGGCCTAATAGCGACGCTACCTCGCTACATGTTATGTTAATATTGACTGGATTATTGTTATACTGTTTGCAACATACTTATGTTCGACAATATTTCTAAAAAGAGTATATAAAAGTGTCTAAAAAAACTGAAGTCAGAAAGCAGTCGGGCTAGCGTCCGGTTAGTAACAATGGGGTTGTTCTATATAAAACTGAAGAACTGTGTTCCAAATTATAGATTCATATTACAAACATGGATTCTTATGACAAAGGAGAATTTCCTTTGTTGTAAAACCATCAGATTACTGATAAGTACTAATGACAAAGGTGTTGTAATCTAATGGTTTTATTATAAATAGAGGTTTTCCTTACTAATCAAGCACTATTTAACTTTTTGACAAGCCTGTTGGTCTAGTGGTTAGTGACCCTGACTGCTATGCCGGAGGTCGTGGGTTCGATTCCCACCCAGGACAAATGTTTGTGTGATGAGCACGATCATTTGTTCTGTGTCTGGGTGTAATTTATCTATAATATGTATGTATTTAGAAATATATAAGTATGTTTATCAGTTGTCTAGTACCCATAACACAAGCTCTGCTTAGCTTGGGACTAGATGGCGTTGTGTGATAGTTGTGGAATATTATTATTATTATTATTATTATTATTATTTAACTTTCAACCCATACCAACCCACTCGACTGTTGAGCTAGGTACGTACCTCTTAAGGCCGCGTGTCAAAGCGAAAGCGTCGTTTGATGAGTCGAAAAAGTTGCCACGCACCGCCACCAGCAGGCGCCAGTATCGCGAAATTAACGCAATCCAAAGTTTTATGTATTTCATTTCGTCAACTTCGACATTTCATAAAGTGTTCCCTTTACGCAAAATACATGTATTACTATAATAGAAATATTTTAATATAAGGATATCGAAACATTTACTAAAACAAAATGATAGAAATACTTATTGATATGGATAAATATATTGTAAATATTTTTATCATTCACAGTCTTAAATTTATTTTATGACACTTTGACACAGATTTTGACGTCCCGAGATAACGAAAAAAACTACTATTTGGTAGAAAATTAATAAAATTGGCATACCTTGCGAAAGTTACAATACCCAATTATCTATTAAGCCCCAAACACACGCGCGCACGGGCATAGGCATGTGAGTTGTGTTGTTTTCAGTATTCTTTAGAATACCGTGACCCCAGAACGTAAAGAGCTATTGAACGACATCGTAGATTTTAGTAAGTATTACGAGTCTGACTTTCCCTCCCGCCCTACCCTGGGTAGGAGGACTCATTTGATATTTTACCACGCTAGAAAAAGCCCCAAACACACGCTCCTTTTATTAACGTCCTTTCACAAAGCTGGTTGCGTGATATCTTTATATCTTTATTATGAGACTGGAAAGCTAAGGGTGCTTAACACCCTGTCCTCCACCACCTGGTGTTGGTACTAATTTTTGATGCATTTTGATGTAATGACAGACACTAGCGCCGCGTAAAATGAACATTAGTCGAGCCGCGGCGTGGATTTAGTGGTTTTTTACTCATATGAGATACAGGTACAGTACAACAATTGTCAGTAACCTCTTTATAATTAAAGTAATCTTCATTCTATAATATCTTATCCACAGTATTTTTTTTTGGGACAAGGTTGTAATATTATCACTTTTCTGATAAATGAAACCCTTAGATATATTATCTATCGACTCCAAAAGCATGAGCCCAGTACTGATCTTTTTTGACTCCAAAGCAATAAATAGAGCGAGAAGCCACTTGTACCGAACACGCGGTGAGACAGCAATGACCACTGATTTTTCATCGTAGTCGCAGCATTGTACTATAGGCGATATTTAACAGGGTGGTGGGTGCTATGCCTTATTTGTAGTTGACAAGTAATTTTGAAGTATTCAAAATGACAACATTAGTTTTCATTTAATTTACTTTAATCCTGTTTCTTCGAAATTGTTATAAATCTGTGACGAAACTAAATAAAAAATAATAAAAGTGAAGTGCTTCTTATCCTATATCGCAGTTTGATACGATTAGAAGTTGTTTTCAGTAACATATTGTCTCAAATTGTTGACTGCAAATCAGTGCATTTATCATTAGTTCATGTGAAATGGTATTTAGATGCATAAAGATTACATGGGAGGAGGATGGACACAGAGGACCGACAACAATAGTACGATATCACGATAGCATTGATATAATATCACTGTGAGTAATTTATTATATTGATAGGAACAATTCGTAATGTATAGAATCATACGTATTCTAACATTTGCCTTGTTTGCTCTGTAGGGGTCGTCAGGAATTTCCTGCGATGATTTTCAGTAAGTTTGGTTTATTTTATTCTTGAATTATTAATGAAAATAATGTGTTCTTTAAAATAGAAACTTTACGTGACTTATTTACAGTCATGTCCGTTTAATCACGTCCCATTGAACACAGCGAAACATAGTTTTGAATAATCTATAAGCCTACGTATCATTCGTTTTTATTTTCTCGATCTTTTTATCCATTTCCAATTTTATTATTACGAAAATCTGACAGCCGCGGTCTGACAAAAAGTGTCGCAGGTCTAACCTGTAAGAGCCACGCTGGCTGACTGATTCGTCAAGGAACGAAAGTGATGACACTACTTTTAAAAGGCAAAAGATGAGAGGACGATAGTGAATGTGTGCTCAGAATAAAACGGCGTATGTCCCCAAACATATTGACGTCTTTTTATGAATTAAAATTGTTATTAATTGAAAAAATGTCTTTACAGAATGTAGATACTAGGATTTTCTACAATTTAAAACAACATCCTTTCAATAACTCATAGTAGTTATTCCATAAAGTTCAAAAAATAAAAAACACAGACCGAACTTTGCATTTTTTTTGTATCGAGAAAATTTCATTGAATCGTGTTTTCAACTTTGTGAGAATTTAGATCATATAGTCAATAACTATATTCCAAGTTGTAAGATCTGTAGTCCAGATATGTACGAAGAAAAGTAAAAAATAAAAACCGTATTTTTACTGACCAATCCCCTTAAATAAAAAGTCACATAATTTCAAACAAAAGACACTCATCTCTCCACTTGTCGTGAACAGCCACAGAGCAATTACCGCGTCTTTTAATCAAAATGAAAACGAAATCCAATTAATGAATGAATGTAATTTCACTAGTTACAATGAAACACGTGCCGCTTGTAAACCATTTACTTTTACACGAATAAATAAATAATTACTTACAGCTTAATTAAACAGTCATAGTAAAATGTGAGCTTCGTATTAATTGAGCCATATTTTGTATTTAATTGTGCCCGCCAGCGATGTAGTTCATATTTTACAATTTTTGTCTCATTTTTAGATAACTCACTATAGAATTAAGTCAGATCTTCTAAAAGGTAAATTAATGACTGAGAGAGGAGCATACGACCGGTCGTCATGGTGGTAATTGGGGGTAGACTATGTCCTTCCACTTCGACTAAAGAAGGTGGTGCGGTGCGTTATACTATTTCTCTCTCTAACACGTAATGCGGACATTTTTAGTAGTAAAAGTAGATCAGCAAGTGTTTGAATAAACATAGGGGTGGTTTTAATCAGTATGAGTTTGACAGACCTTTGGATATCCATCCATTGAGGATTCCTGCTTCGATCGAGGCAAAAAAGGGCTATGTCTAGCAAGGGATATCATTCGCCTGATACGATGAGTCAGTGTGATCTAATCCAAAAAGGAATCTTCAAAGCCATAACGATTAAAGGAGCGACATATAACAGAGTTATCATTAAAAGTAGAAATTGCACTAAATACCTAGCCTATAACCGAAAAATCTCAGGTCAAATCCTGCTTGGTACGCGTTACAAAATTTAAACTGTTTTTATTTAAAAAAAATGTTTCGTTCTCGTGTTTTGAATACTAACAGCTCCAGCAACTTTAAACGTCTATTTGGTCGCCAGTGCCGTACGATTCTAACCTAGACTGCTAAGTTAATATATTTTGATGTAGCGTACTTGAAGTATTAACTGTGTAAAGAAAAGCTCCTGCAGTGTACGAACGAAGACCTCATTTTTTCCTTCAAATTAATTTTAAAGTTACCGGACCGGAAGACGCAGCGTAGGCAGGCCTCCCACTAGGTGGACCGACGACATCGTGAGGCTCGCAGGCAACCGATGGATGCAAGTGGCGAATTGTCGTTCGGCGTGGCGGTCTAAGGGGGAGGCCTATGTTCAGCAGTGGAGGTCTTCCGGCTGATGATGATGATGAATGTTAAAGTTCCAGTTTACGTTACTAAAACGTGATAGGGGAAATGTCATGATATACACGGTCTATAGGTACGTGTTTTCAAAAACTACTAAATTGCCTTACCTCGACATACGTTGCGCGGTCGTGTATTCCGGTTCATTCTATATTCTGTGTCCGTATCTAAGCACCAAAAAGGTTTGTTATCTAGGAAGCGTACAGGCGAGCTTGTTTCTACAAACCAATAACGTTGTACTCTATACAATGAACGCAGACTTTTGCAGCCATTCGTATTGGCGTACTGATTGCAGAGGAAACACTGGACGGCTCAGATTGGATCATTTATTTTAGAGTTCTAGCGTACGAGGAGAATGTAGGACATTCTGTTGTACAGAGGAATCTTAGTTTAGACTGTAATAGTGCACTATCTAGTTAGCTAATTTCCTTTATTTGTTTTTAAGTCACGCCTGACTGACATTCTGAAATGAAGGCTAAAGAAATTGAATAAAATGTCAATGTTGCTATGAAATTCAACTAGATGATGTTATTAAGACGAAACGGCCAGATAAGTTTACGGTATTCAGTAGATCGCAGGTCAACCTGAAGACCTGCGGAGCTCAGGGAAAATGTGATGCAAGGGAGGACCCTTGTAGTCAGCAGTGCTTGGAACAAGGAACCACATGGTGCTGATTATGATACTTCTTCTTCTACTTTGTATGAAACTATAATCAAAATTGTACAACTTATTATGGGAAATGCAAAATGATTGAAGACAGTTGATTTTGTGTGAGAATTCCAACTGTTTCCCTAGATAAATAAAATAAAAATTTAAAAAAACAAAAAACCCGACTGCGTAATAAAACTAAAAAGAAAGAAACAAGCCCAGTAGTTTAGAATTCACTCATTCACACTCACAGTCGGGGCCCATTCAAATTAAAACAATCAAATCTTCCCAAGGGGCCCCGACTGTGAGTGTGAATGAGTGAATTCTAAACTACTGGGCTTGTTTCTTTCTTTTTAGTTTTTTACGCAGTCGGGTTTTTTGTTTTTTTGAATTTTTATTTTACTTTACTATTTTTAGTTTTTGTTAGCATTTATCAGTCCAAATTAAATTGAAACATATAAGTTATATATGTATATTTTGGTAAACCATTTTTAAAATCCTTTAATTTGATACCCCACTTGATAGAATTTGAGAGATTTAAAAAAAAAATTTTTAGTTCGGAACCCTTTGCAGACGAGTTCGATTCGCACTTGGCCAGTTTTATGTACCCAGTGACACTCTCACGTTTAAGACGAATCTAACGACACCTCTCAAGTTAAAATCCATCAAGCCGTTTAGGCTGCAGAGCAACACACAGAAACATACATACATACATACATACACTCGAAAAACATAACCCTCCTGGCGCAGTCGGGTAATAAAAAATTGAGTTCAATGACCTATTTATAGGATTCTGGTAAAGATACACTACAGTTGTGTAATAATAGACCCAACTCAAATACTTGGACACTTTTACAGCATCGTTGAAAGCAAAGGTTGTTACATTTGAATGCACCTTCAATTAAAAAATAAAGTCTAATACTCTAACGTGATATATCGCTGTTCGTATTTCCATTAAATAATACCGCCACCTCTATTATTACAAATCGCTCTCGCAGCACTAGTGTGTAGTGATTGGCTCAGTTATGAGGCGGGCAGCTGTCGAGCTCGTCGGGTTATTGCTGTAACTGCTGAATGGCTTGTTTTCAGAACAACTAGCGAACTGCTGACGATTGCGACAAACTGAAATATTGGATTTATTGCTGAAAATACTTGAACAACGTTTTGTTTTATTGAAACAGGTTCTGTTTTAACAGGTTGAACGTGGCTAGAAATGGGTAATATAGCTGCAAAGAGGATGCCAACTACTAATGGAGAAGTATAAAATACTATGTCGCTTCAGGAAGACTTGGTTATTATTATATAGCTGATTGACTGCTAGCAGCGCGTCGCGGGTTCAATCCCCACACAGAACAAATTAATGTTCTGCAAGCAGTTCTTTAGGGTCTGGGTGTTTGTGTATGTGAGTTTCTATGTTTGTCAACGCACCCACGGTACAGGAGAAATTTCCGGTTTGGTTAACCGTTTTTTTAACAGTAAAAGTTAGGAGGATGGTGAATTATGATGTAGTCATTATAATATAAGTTACTGATATTCCGAAAGTAAGTATTTACAAACCTTTCGCCCGGCAGGAGAATAATAAATAATAAATAAATAAATAATAATATTCCACAACTATCACACAACGCCATCTAGTCCCAAGCTAAGCAGAGCTTGTGTTATGGGTACTAGACAACTGATAAACATACTTATATATTTATAAATACATGCATATTATAGATAAATTACACCCAGACACAGAACAAATGATCGTGCTCATCACACAAACATTTGTCCTGGGTGGGAATCGAACCCACGACCTCCGGCGTAGCAGTCAGGATCTAATAAAATAAAATAAAAGGATAAAAGGATAATCGAGATGAGAACCTAATTTACTTTAATGGTACCTACTTATCAGGAACCCATGCGTCGACGTACTCGATTATATCAACCCGAAGGTACATCTATATCATATGGTGAGCGAATCCTTTCACATGCTCCCGGGAGTAACGTCAGGTGAATCCAATATAAATAAAATTATATGTTACCTGAAATGTTTTACGTGTCCAAGTAGACGGAGCCCCGCTGGGCAAGGCTCCTATTTCTGCGTGCAAAGTTTTTTGGGATCTATCCAAACCAAACTTCGCTATAACCAAGAGTTGTTGGTCCCTTTGAAAGTAAACGTCAGGGCCATCGTTAGTTTCGGTATGGTTACGTTACACACAGGCCAGTTTCCAAGCGATTTTAGGAATTAAATACATTTCCTACTCGTAGAAATTGTTTACAATGACGGATTACATACAATTTTGTTAACATACTCGTAAATACGTATATGTTATGTATAGTACACAACATTAACAAGCCATCACGGCATTATCTCACAAATCGTTCTGTAATATCGGTCCGCGGGGAGCCCACTTTATCGTCCGCAGTCTGACCGAGCGTGTGTAATTGTGTTCGTTCATATAAATCTATGGAACGATAAAATTCGGCCGGTGTTATTGTCTGTAGGTACGTGAACGTTAAAATATTTCTACGTTTTAATTGGATTGCATGGAGTTGTACCATCGATGCAAATATTTTGGAAAAGTTATCACTGTAGTTAATGAATATGAATTTTATGTTTTCGTTTCCTTCCATAATATGACATCGACAACATTTCACAGGAAAGACTGTACAATAATTATATTCATTTTAATTCGATCAATTTCGTAAGTTTATCTGAAAGATATGAAATGTTAAAAACAAACGTCGTTGAATAGCTTCTCGTAATGTTTCATGATTCATTTTGTGTCCAGTTGATGATAATAATTATCTAGATCAAAAATTAACTTTAGGGGAAACTAGCAATTGACACTCCAGATTTAAGAGCTTAAGTGTGTGCGACGTAGGTGCACTCTCTATTCCCGCATACAGACAAGCCTGTTGGTCTAGTGGTTAGTGACCCTGACTGCTATGCCGGAGGTCGTGGGTTCGATTCCCACCCAGGACAAATGTTTGTGTGATGAGCACGATCATTTGTTCTGTGTCTGGGTGTAATTTTGTCTAGTACCCATAACACAAGCTCTGCTTATCTTGGGACTAGATGGCGTTGTGTGATAGTTGTGGGATATTATTATTATATACTAGCGACCCGCCCCGGCTTCACACGGGTGCAATGCTGATACTAAATACACTACAGAAAAACTGCGCAAACGCTACGTCCCGCAATTTTTAAATCTGTCATATCTTCGAAAATATTCACTTAAATCATACGGTGTAAAGGGCCATATCTATATTAAATGAACAATGTATTGAAGGTATTTAATTGGATTAATGCTGTATTGGTTAAAATCGCTTCAAAAATTAGCCATTATTTGTCGTAAAAAGTAAATGACAAAAAAAAGTTATTGTGGGTTATCCATAAGAGATAGACATATACCATCACGGACTTTTCTGTAGACCTTTTCATTGTGTACAATACTAAGTACATTATTTTGATAAAACTCGTAGGGTTCAGCCTGCGTTTGCAATGTAAGCGGAAAAAATGTAATTATTTACGACATCCCATTAGAAACCTCAAAAATAACAGTACTTCTCCACTATTTAATGGATGTTATTATACATATAAACCTTCCTCTTGAATCACTCTATCTATCTAAAAAAAACCGCATCAAAATCTGTTGCGTAGTTTCAAAGATTTAAGCATACAAAGGGACATAGGGACAGAGAAAGCGACTTTGTTTTATACTATGTAGTGATTATTATTTTCCCAGTCCGATGGGACGGTCATCCAACTTACGAACATACACAGACACAATATCTATGATATAAAGTAGGTCACAACTAGCATTTACTGTCCAACTCCATGCGGACATAGTCGCGTGCACAGCCAGTATGCGACTGGATTGTGTAGTTAATTTAGTAAATAACACAATAGTGTGGGAGCTTGATTGTTGGCCATGTATAATAGTCGAACAGCCCGCGGGACGAGCGCGCTTCAGAAGTGTATGTAGTATGATATACGCCCGGTGTGTTACTTTATTTATAGGGACGAGAGAATGCTACGTTGAGAAAGGTATATTAGTATATTGGTTTTGACAAATGAACAGGGAAATATCTTCGAAAAAGAGATCAATCGCCGAATCCAACTCGGCTCGGAAACGTTTGGGACATTGCGTAACTTTGTCTCGTCCACAGTCGAAAGTGACCAGTGATGACACTGAAACGTGGTCTCTTACTGGGCCTCATTAGTACCAAGTTCTAAATAGCCCAACGAGCTATGAAGAGAGGGCAGAGTCGGAGATTGTGTGTCTTTGCGTGATCCAATTAGAAATTATTTGTCTAGAGAGTGATAAACTTGTCGGTTAGGATCGTCAAAGAAACAATAACTGCTTTAGCAATGGCTCCTATATAGCTATATTGACCTAAAATACGAATAATTCAAGGTGGTAGCTGTAAAATCTGCAATCATTTCCATTAAAATATTTCAAAAGTGATTGTCTGTGACTCTGTGTAATAAATACCAGCGAGTTTGTAATAAAATTTATTAGTCTGGACTGCAGAAAGCGTCGCGACGGTCAAACAGAACCCATCCCTTTCTGCTTCAATTGAAATTCCCTCGATTCTGTCATTAGTGCGATATGAAAGAGATAGAATATATTACGACAAAGGATGGACAGACAGCTTCAATAAAAACTTTTGCTAACAAAAAGAGTAATAAAAAAGTTGGTCCTTTGGATTTAATTTTTACAAAGTGCTGCATGGTCGGTAGTCTTATCATCGTTTCAGAAGGCTTACTGCTTTTATATATTATAGTGAACACAAATGTTAAGCAAGTACGAGGAGCGAGTAATGCGCGACTCGCTGTCCGACCATGGACCATGCCTGGGTCGACGGCGCGTTGTGTTCCACGCGCGCCTCGAAGAGTGTCAGCATAATGACGGGGCCCCCCTCTAGAGGGCCAAAGCCAGCCGGGGTCGCGGGATTTATGAATGACCGTGACCCCGGAACGTAAAGGGCTATTGAAGGGCATCATTTATTTTAGTCAGTACGAGTCTGACAGTCCCTCACGCCCTGCCCTGGGGAGGACTCATTTGATGATTTTACCAAGATAAAAAAAAGCAAGTACGGGAAATTCGTCAATCAGGCCATGTTAAAATGTACCGAACCATGATCATAATTATTGCAAAAAATGTGACCACTATAGTTCTGATTTTGGCTAGTCTGCCAGACAAAAGTCACAAGTCACATTTCTAGGAAGTTAAACAAGATTAATTATTAATAAACTTTAGTACAACAAACGTTCAATCGTTCTTCTGCAAAGTGTCCACTGTGTGGCACCGCGCTACATGCCAGCAACGATGTATAAAATTAATCAAATTCCACTTCCCCACACGGTATTATAATGATATGATAATGGCGCGGGGGTGAGCAGAGCATTCGGTGATGTATGCCGCACATCGACCGACGTGAGATGCAGTTGTTGGGTAATTTGAAGTTGATATCTAGAATAGAATAGAATAGAATAGAATCATTTATTCGCTAGAGATGGTTTTACAAAGCTGTTAAAATTGATGGCTGGTACAAAGACATCTCACCTGCAGTAGGCATGCGAAAATTACAGGTTTATTATGCATGCATTACATCACAATATTTTATTGATTACAATTTTATTGAAATAAATTGACGCTAGTTACAAATTATACGAATGTCACATACTATTAAATTAAATGGAAATGTTAATAAAATTAAGTTTGTCAAGAAAATGTCAAAATTAAATTACATGATGATAATGAAATGTCAAATTAAATTATTGTGGAAATAAAAAAAAAAAAATATTATTTACTTTATATAAAGATAGACATTACAATAAATTTATAATCAACGATCAATTCTTAACATAGACTAATTAATTTTGCTTATAATTGAAAAATTCATTGAGTGTGTAAAAGCAACTCTCAATCAACCATTGTTTTAGTTTATTTTTGAATTTATTCATAGGAAGTTCTCTGTAAACACGTGGGATGTGATTGTACACTTTTATGCACATCATTTGGCTGTTCTTTTTATGAAAAATGCTTTTACACCATATAATATAAATCTTGGTTCTTCTAATCTTACAGACAGATGTGTTACGAGTTCGCGACTTCTTCTTCCGCCAGAACACTAGGAAGTGTTGCTTTGGGGGGCTGTCTGATGTAAAATTTGAACTTCAAAGTACTGAAATCAGCCCATTTCGAATAAATGAGTTTTGATTTTTATCTTTGATTTCGAGGGCCTCGTGACAATCATGTGAAAATGTGGAAATGTGGAGGCCATTATTGATAAAAGCCTCAAGTTGCGTCAAAACCCTGTCCTCAGCCTTACACTCCACTCTGTCCGCCACGTTTCAAAGGTCATCGGTACATCAATCTGGAGGCGTCTCACGCTACGTACCCTTATAAATAGGGTGGCACACTGCACGCACAGGTATTAAGTGTCTGATTGGATTGCAGAGGTCACATGCAAAGTACTTTACAACAAATTGGCTCCAAAAGATCTAAAAACTGGCCAAGGGTGAATTGGCCTCTCGCACGAAGGGTTCCAAACCATTATTCACAAAAAACATGTCTGCAACATGGGAGCCCCTTAAATCTTTGCTTTATTTTAATTAAATTATAATTTTTCAAGTGAATTCAAAAAATTCTGTGAATATTTCAAGCGTCTACCTGTTGCCGCTATCAACACCGAGAAAAAAATTGTCAGTTACAAAAAATAATACATTCTTTTAAACAAATGTGATTTTTTGGTAGCCCCCATAAACATTTTTTTTTGTTATTATAGTGTCAACAGAAATATAAATCATCTACGAAAATATCAACTGTCTAACTATCAAGGTTCAAGAGATATAGACTGGAGAAAGACGGACGGGCGGATAGACAGACAGAGGGACAGCGGGTCCCGTTTTGCCCTTTGGGTGCGGAACCCATAAGGTCTTATCATCAATTAACCGAGCACGCAAGTACTGGGAACAATTAAACATGTCCGACCACGTCAATCAATTACACGTCAACTTGACGCACCATTATCGTTTCATAAACTAGTATTATTAGAAGCGATCATTATCAAATTTTCGGCCATTTTCGTCGTAATACGAGTTTATTTTAACTAGAGGTGTTACCGAGCTATTCGGAGCTACGATTACGGGAATCTTAAAGTTAATAGAGGTGGGATTATGGCGTTTTGTTTGTATTTAAGTGTTTAGTTTAAATCGGATAGTTTAGGGAATAGTGTTTTAATTGTTGAATTGACCTCAAGTAATTAAGTGCTGGGTGGCGGGAGTGTATAAACAGGTTACTGTGGAACGTAAGAAAAGGTTGTTGTAAATTCGCCACGAAAATAATTCCCCAAGAAAAAAAGTATTATAAAATTAGCGAAAGTTTTTTTTTTTTTAATTTTGATTATTTGTTTATTCGACTCATTTTATTCCGCACGGTGATGATGTGAGCGGAACAATAAAATTATAAAATCCAGCACAAAACTACCGAAAACGAGGACACTATCATCAAGACGCGATCAGCCGTTCTGAAGTTCAAAATAACAAACATACTTCCCATATGTACAAACATTCAAACTTTCACATTTATAATATTAAAGTATAATAAGAGTATTATGAAGGACTGAGGATGTCGGCTAGATTGCCAGTAAAGTAATAAACTTGTGTCAATACAAGCGCTCTAATATTACGGTCGTCGGTTCGAGTCCCAAGACGAGCAGAAGTTAAATTGAGTTTGTTTGTTAGAAAATTGACAATTATAGCTCAGAACCGGCGCGGCCCTGGAACGAGGAGTTAACAGTTATTATATCTGGGGGCACGGTAGTGCCCCCGCCAAGACGAGCCAAGCGAAGCGCTAGGGCACTACCTACCTTTTCTCGAAGTGTTTCGTCGTTTTTTCAAACCCTCATAGAGTTGGTTTCCGATGTACCAGAAAGTTCATGTTCGCAGGATATGATGCCAATAATAGACTTGTTAGGCATACAAAGTATCAATAGAATAGCTATAATACCTTAAATTTTATTGATATCTAAAATACACGGATTTCGCCACTGATACACTGACACACTGACACACTGATGATCATCAAAATGTTTGGCTACTGATGTGTAGAATTTGTGAAGTTAGGGTCGTGTAGATTCAGAAACTTGGTTCTACATGAGATCTGATATCTTTTTCACGGGGCAAACCTTCTTTTTCACGGGGCAAACCTTATATGCTCGTTTTGGCAACATTTTACATGAAATGTTTTTGGTGGGATTATAGTGTTACGAGCTGGGTATTGGGATAAATTAATTAACACCAATTAAAACCAAATAAACTTTAATCACACACGAATCACAAACTAAAATAAACACTTAACACTACTCAACACTTAAACACTTATACACACTCTTAATCACACGTAAAAGTCACTTAGAGATCGCTTGTTCACTTCGAGTCGCCTCGATCGTAGTCAAAACCAGACTGAGTCAGGTTGGTGATCGACGCCCTTTTTATACCCCGGCCGGACCCACTAGATGTTTCTAGAAGGTGGTCGAATGTTCTGGAAACATCCATAGACTTCGACATAGTCCCATACCTTCTGGAACATTCTAGAACCATCTCGAAACATCTAGAACAGGGTAGAATTTTCTAGAAATTTCCTGACCGATCTTTAGTAGAATTGTCGAGAACCTTGTGGAACTTTCGAGAAGATTATAGATAGGTCTCGCAATTCGATCGACGTAACACTGCCCCCTCCTTAGACGTGCTCGTCCCGAGCATCGTTAGTCCCGTTGTATCGCGCCAAACGGTCAACATGGACAATCTTGGGCGCGCCACGTAGACCCTTTTGTATCCGGTAGGTGACGTCGTTAATCCTGGTCACGACTCGGTATGGTCCTTCCCATTTTGCTTGTAATTTAGGAGACTTCCCTTTGCTACGCACTGGGTTATGCAACCACACAAGTGACCCCTCGTCGAAACCTCCATTGTTTGTCTTCCGGTCGTATCGGGTCTTCATCTTCTCAGACATTTGTTGGCCGGATTGTCTGATATGCTCATACACATCATTCAACTTGTTACGCAAGTCATTTGCATAATCAGTTACACTGCGTGGAACATCAGGAGGGGTTCCGGTGATCAAATCAGCAGGCAACCGTAATTCCCTTAAAAAGTTCGCGAAGGCTGGTGTCACAGCTGTACTTTCGTGAACTGCACTACGGTATGACAGAAGAAATGGCTGTATGTGCTTATCCCAATCTCTTTGCCTGCTATCCACAACCTTTGCCAGTTATCTCTCCAACGTTTGGTTGAAACGCTCCACCATTTCATCAGATTGTGGATGGTAGGAAGTCGTTCTAGTCTTGTGAGTACCCATCAGCCGACAAGTCTCCTGGAATACTTGTGATTCAAAATTCCTTCCTTGGTCGCTGTGTATTTCCAAGGGTACTCCAAAACGACAGAAGACCTCCTGAACCAATTTATCTGCGACTGTTGTAGCTTCCTGGTTAGGAATGGCGAAGACTTCTGGCCACTTTGTGAAGTAATCCATGACAACCATGAAGTACTTGTTACCGTTTTCACTTTCTGGAAATGGTCCTGCCACGTCTAGTGCTATCCGTTCCCACGGGGCTCCAACGTTGTATATCTGCAAAGCACCTCTGCTGCGTGTCTGGGGTCCCTTCACAGCCGCACAACTGGTACATTTCCGACACCAGTCCTCCACATCTTCACGACAATGGATCCAGTAAAATCGCTCACGTATTTTCAGTAGGGTCCTTCTTACACCCATATGTCCACCTGAACATCCGTCGTGGTAGAGCCGCAACACATCCGGTACTTTGGCTTTGGGGACAACCATTTGTAAGTGACAGTGGTCTCCTCGAGCGTTTTCCCATTTACGGCACAAGACTCCTTCCTGGATAACCAAGCTTTTCCATTGCGCCCAATAACTCTTAGTGATGGAACTCATCGCAGCTACATCACTCCACTTGGGTTTAGGAGCACCAGCTTTAATCCAGTCAAAAATTGGTTTAATGTCTGCGTCATTTTGCTGAGCATGCTGTAAGGTTTCCTTCCATTCGTTACTGATATCCGTTCTTAGCATTCTTACAGGCACAACCTCCTTGGCCTCTTGCCTGTTGCAGTGCTTACAGTCTTCAGGGCAAGGTCTTCTAGACAGTGCATCTGCGTTACCATGTGCCCTCCCACTGCGATGTTCAGTTACGAAGTCGAACTCTTGTAGTAGCTCAATCCACCTCGCCACCTGTCCCTCTGGATTCTTGAATTGCAATAGCCACTTTAATGCGGCATGGTCCGTTCGCAATAAGAATTTTCGTCCCAGCAGATACTTACTGAAGTGCTGCAAAGTCTTTACTACGGCAAGTAATTCCCTTCTCGTAACGCAGTAATTTCTTTCCGGTTTCGATAGAGATTTGCTGTAGTAAGCTATAACAACTTCCTGATTTCCTTTCCGTTGAGACAACACGCCACCAATTCCAGTATTACTTGCGTCTGTGTCAACTATGAAGTCATTTTCAGTGTCAGGATAGTCAAGAATGGGTGAATTGCACAGACGTTTCTTTAATTCCTGGAATGCGATGTCACAGTTCTCGTCCCAACAGAATTGTTGCTTCTCCTCAGTAAGTTTGTGTAGGGGTTTTGCAATGTCAGCAAAATTCTTGACAAACCGTTGATAGTAGGAGCATAAACCTAAAAATGCTCTGACCTCCGTCTTGTCTTTCGGAACTGGCCATTCCTTGACGGCGACGATTTTCTCCGGGTCTGTCTGAACACCTTCCTCCGAAACTATGTGTCCTAAAAAGTTCACTTGTCTCCTGAAAAATGAACACTTTTCCGGACTTAACTTAAGATTTGCCGTCCGGATTTTCGACAGCACTTTAATTAGGTTTTGAAGGTGATCTTCACATGTTCGGCCCACGATGATGATGTCATCCAAATAGACAAGACATGCGTCTCCGATCAATCCAGCAAGTACTTGCTCCATCAACCTTTCAAATGTCGCAGGAGCATTGCACAATCCAAATGGCATGACTTTAAACTGCCATAGGCCCTTTCCTGTGGAAAATGCAGTTTTCTCCTTGTCTTTAGGGTCTATTTCCACTTGCCAGTAGCCGCTTTTCAGGTCTAACGTTGTGAACCACCTCATTCCTGTCAGCGTATCCAATGTGTCATCGATCCTAGGCAGTGGATAACTGTCTTTTTTCGTGACGTCGTTTAGCCGTCGATAATCCACACAAAACCGCGTGTTGCCGTCTTTTTTCTTCACTAGGACCACAGGAGAACACCACGGGCTAGATGAAGGCTCTATAAAACTGTTCTTCACCATGCGCTCAATCATCTCCTTCACTTCCTTTTCGCGAGCAACCGGCACCCTTCTTGGTCGTTGTCGGATTGGTAACTCATTGCCAGTGTTAATTTTGTGCTGAACCAGTCCTG
This sequence comes from Agrotis clavis, assembly GCA_954870645.1. NCBI lineage: Eukaryota > Metazoa > Arthropoda > Insecta > Lepidoptera > Noctuidae > Agrotis > Agrotis clavis. Next base: position 294,633 of record OX940942.1, read on the forward strand.
TTCTACCTATGTCAGCATCATCTGTAGAGAACATGTCGGCATACTGGAGTAACGTTTTCTTAGCCTTATCCATTTCTACTCCAGTTAGATCGCAGTTTTCCAGAAGTGTTGACACGTCAAATTTCAAGCGAAGCACTTTTCGCGTTGCTTACGCGAATTTAAACGTTTTAGAAACGTGTTGTGCGGAATGAAGCGTTGCAAGGGTCGGCCGGTAAGTAAAAATGAAAAAGTTCTTTCTTGCAGCAGAGATGTATAATCACAGAATAACAGAGTGAGTGAACTGACTCGTGTGAAGGTTGCGCGTGGACTGTCCACCAAACATACCCTAACGTCTTCCCCAGTCACTGGCGATAAACTTCTTACAACTAAAAACTACAGTAAGCATTGTTAAAATAACACAATAAAAAACGCGCTCTGGGAAGCCCAACGTTATAAAAAAATAAAACATTATAGTCGGCATTTCGTTAGGGCACTAGGCCATAAACGTTACAGACAAACACCCTTTCTTAATTGCCAGTTCACAATGCAGTTTATAAAAACAATTCGCTATACAATAAAAATGTAACACTGCAGCTGCGTATAATAAAACATCATTTTCAGCTGTGTAAAGCGGCGGAAAGGACTGAAGAATAGTCTATTGTATCTATTACTTCGGAGCTTTTAGCCGATGGATAACACATAAAGAAACAAAAGAATTCCGTCGTGCCAAAGCGTGGGAAACTTACTGGCTACGTGCATCTTAAAACTAAGCAATTAAACTGAAGCTATATACAAAAATTATTTACATTGGTACCTGCTTACGATCTAATTATACATATTTTACAATCAATTATACATATTTACAATCTAATTACACGGTACCAACTTACGATCTACTGATACATATTTACAATCTAATTACACGTTGCTACATTGGTTGGTAGGGACATATGTGGGGCGTTAAGTCGCCACAAGTACCCCCCTACCAGTGATTTAGATCACGGAACAAAACAAGTGATTTGAGCCATAAATCTGCTAGTGATCTGAATCATGATAAACCAGCCTGATAATAGTCAGGAAAACGAACACGTCTATTAGACCTGCGCGGAACCGTGCGTTGGTTCCTAAACGGTACGTCTGCCGTTCGGTCGTGGGCAGTTACTTCAGTCGCAGTATTTGCGTCTGACGCTCCCTCTAGCGGGTTTCCCTCGGCTGCGGTGTGTGAACCCGAATCATGACTAATGCTACCATGAAATTACTACCATACACAACATATTTGAGTTATGGAGTCTCATCAATCAAGTAACAACATAATGTAGATACAGTCAAATATCAAATTATAACAAATTCTTCGACACGGGTGTAAATGTAAGCTACTTTAATACTAAGTCGTGTCGACACATGAACAGACATTCGGGCGGCCAGAGACGACAGCAACAGAATTCAACATCATAATTTTACCCTATTCTACTTCTAGACTTAATTTATACACATCGCCCTAAACGAGTCCTAGGAAGTATTTCTTTGTTCACAATCAAACCGGCGAGCTGCTCTAGTGTCGTCGGGTGCGGCGTGCACTCATTAACTTAGTTATACCGCACAATCACACTAAACTATGCGCGGTGGCCGGGAGGCCTCTCTACCGCACTCAGTACGGAGAGTAATAATAACTGCCGCGTCTGAAATTTGATATCCAAGCACTTTTCTGTCGGATCGGTAACTTTCGGCATCCTCAGGAAGCTCTCGGCGCATCTCATCCAGGTTTCAGGGTCAGCTGTGCTGAACTGAGCCATCTGCGGCCACGACACCTGCCTGGAGCTGTTAGCTGGGCCGTTGACAATGCCGCCACCGGGGGTTGCAGTCGGACCCGTCATGATGATGTCACTGCACTTGCACTCACTTGAATGTCACGGAGTATCACCAATTGTCAACTCGCCGCGTTGCCGTTAATTAATCACTGCGGCTCGACCCTTTATAAACCGAAAGCTCACGTTTACTAAATACACGATCACGTCGGGGTCACCACTTTCACGTTGCTTACGCGAATTAAAACGTTTTAGAAACGTGTTGTGCGGAATGAAGCGTTGCAAGGGTCGGCCGGTAAGTAAAAATGAAAAAGTTCTTTCTTGCAGCAGAGATGTATAATCACAGAATAACAGAGTGAGTGAACTGACTCGTGTGAAGGTTGCGCGTGGACTGTCCACCAAACATACCCTAACGTCTTCCCCAGTCACTGGCGATAAACTTCTTACAACTAAAAACTACAGTAAGCATTGTTAAAATAACACAATAAAAAACGCGCTCTGGGAAGCCCAACGTTATAAAAAAATAAAACATTATAGTCGGCATTTCGTTAGGGCACTAGGCCATAAACGTTACAGACAAACACCCTTTCTTAATTGCCAGTTCACAATGCAGTTTATAAAAACAATTCGCTATACAATAAAAATGTAACACTGCAGCTGCGTATAATAAAACATCATTTTCAGCTGTGTAAAGCGGCGGAAAGGACTGAAGAATAGTCTATTGTATCTATTACTTCGGAGCTTTTAGCCGATGGATAACACATAAAGAAACAAAAGAATTCCGTCGTGCCAAAGCGTGGGAAACTTACTGGCTACGTGCATCTTAAAACTAAGCAATTAAACTGAAGCTATATACAAAAATTATTTACATTGGTACCTGCTTACGATCTAATTATACATATTTTACAATCAATTATACATATTTACAATCTAATTACACGGTACCAACTTACGATCTACTGATACATATTTACAATCTAATTACACGTTGCTACATTGGTTGGTAGGGACATATGTGGGGCGTTAAGTCGCCACACACTTTTTCTGACGGTGTACTTTCCATTAAGATCTCTTCTTTACCACATTTCAACACTCCTCGATCAACATCGATCTCACAACGATATTTCCTCATAAAATCCAAGCCCAAGATGCAATCGTCTACTATGTCGGCCACGATGACATTATGCCAATATGCTTTATGACCTAGTTTTAACTTCACCTCCTTCTTGCCTCGGACGGTTATGTGCTGACCGGTAGCTGTCAGTAATTGTATGCGGTCGTGGTTGTTGAAGAAGTCCCCAAGGAACCGACTTGCTAGGTTTGAATTGACGACCGTGTGAGAAGCTCCTGTATCGAGTGTCAATTTGCATGGTTTTCCGTTGACTTCACCTTTGATGATCAGGCTGTTTCCGTCATGGGCCTGTGAGATCGAGATCCTCGGGGCTCTTTCCATACCAGCCAGCACCCGCCCCTCAGTCCTGGCGTTTACTCGTTTCCCTGCTGTTGCTGGGCAGTCTTATCGGTCCCTCTTCCCTGCTGGGATTGATCTTCCCTTGGTGTATTTCGCTTGGGACAGCTGGACCGAAGATGACCTTTTTCCCCACAAGTATAGCACCTGGGACTGTACCCTTGTGGTCGGTCGCGTACAGGTGATTCCACAACTTCTCTGACGCGATGCGTGCGATGATCTTGCCTCACTGCTTCTACTTCCAACGCATGAGCCAAGGCGTCCTTTAATGTTTCGTGATGCCCAAGTCTTACGGCGGCTCTGACTTCCAAGTCACGTATTCCGTCGACGAATGCCTGTACGAGATTACCATTGATCAGGGCAGGAGCAGACTGGTATGCCTTTCGGACCATCTTTTCAATTTCCAGGGCCCACTGCTGTAGGCCCTCAGCACTACGTTGAACACGATCCTTTAGCTTAGCGCGAAATACGTGCTCCAAGTGCGCGTCGCCGTACCTGGATTCCAACGCTTCCAGCAGCTGATCGTAAGTCACATCCTTGCCAAGAGCCTCAAGTACGGTCAGGGCCTGGTCTCGTAGGCCTAAGGTGAGCGCGGTCATTGCTTGCTCTTTCGTCCACCCATTCGCCTTCATAACGGCCTCAAACTGCATCCTGTATGCCGACCATGAAGATGTTCCGTCGAATGGTGGCACCTTAAACCCTCGTGCCGAAGGTGCAGCAATCACTGGACACACAACCCCGTCTCCAGACCGAAGTTCACCCAAAGCCTTTTTCACCCCGGCAATTTGGACCTCAGCTTCAGAGATGCGGTTCTCGTGCTGATTGACTTGCTCTTTAACCACTTTGAGCTCCTTGCCAAATGTCGAGTGCAGGTCTTTTATCAGGAACATCTGCTCTTCTTGGCGGCGGGCCTGCTCCTCCTTATTCTTTTGTAGCTGTTCTTCCAGGCGGCGAGACTGTTCCTCCTGGCGGCGGGCCTGCTCCTCCTTATCCTTTTGTAGCTGTTCTTCCAGGCGGCGAGCCTGCTCCTCTTGGCGGCGGGCTTGCTTCTCCTGGCGGCGAGCCTGCTCCTGCAGAAGCGCCATAAGCGCAGACAGGTCTGGACCCGCTGGTGCTGAAGAGACTGCAGATGGACCAGCGGCTGGTTCCGTCGTAGGCTGAGCACCACCCGGCGTCTGTATCGGGGAACCTCCAAACCGCCTCTGGTCCATGTCTTGCTGGCGCTGACTCCTGGTACGAATACCGTCCGTGTCGTCCTTTGGTGAAATCGGCATTTTATCCCTCACTTCTGACACCAAATGTTACGAGCTGGGTATTGGGATAAATTAATTAACACCAATTAAAACCAAATAAACTTTAATCACACACGAATCACAAACTAAAATAAACACTTAACACTACTCAACACTTAAACACTTATACACACTCTTAATCACACGTAAAAGTCACTTAGAGATCGCTTGTTCACTTCGAGTCGCCTCGATCGTAGTCAAAACCAGACTGAGTCAGGTTGGTGATCGACGCCCTTTTTATACCCCGGCCGGACCCACTAGATGTTTCTAGAAGGTGGTCGAATGTTCTGGAAACATCCATAGACTTCGACATAGTCCCATACCTTCTGGAACATTCCAGAACCATCTCGAAACATCTAGAACAGGGTAGAATTTTCTAGAAATTTCCTGACCGATCTTTAGTAGAATTGTCGAGAACCTTGTGGAACTTTCGAGAAGATTATAGATAGGTCTCGCAATTCGATCGACGTAACAATAGTTTAGTTGAAATAGTGTTCTAGGAACAAGTTTTTTTTAATAATTTGCCTTATTAAAATGCATGGTGGTCGTATCTGACCTTAGTACACTAGGTTCATTAATTTGTGGATATTGGAAACTTAAAAATGTTTCAAAATTATCATATCAATGTCCGTTATAGAGCAGTGGTATCCCAGTGGTACCGGTCTCGACTTACGAGTTATAGGTCGTGGATTCGAACCTTGTATCAGGCGTCATACTTTGTGTAATTTATTTCATCACGACTGCTCTCAAAACAGTGAAGGAATACGCACTAGGCTGATAAAGATTATCTTGTAAATGGAGCTGATTGCATATTCGTATCGGTTTAACCGAAACTCAAAATTGGACTTAAACGTATAGAAAAGATTTTTTCTTTAAATTTCATGATAAAATTGTATTTTCCAAAAAACGGTAGGTACAACGTTTATTTTTCACAAAACAAAAAGGACAGCGTCATTTTATTTTAAAACGAAATTATTACGTATAGCGCTACGACGGCGTAGCTCGTAGCAGTCGTAGCGCGTAGCTCGTAGCACGGCGTAGCCAAGCGTAGCAAACTACGTGTGTTTAGCCACCTTTGCTGCTTTTGTTGAAATTTTGCTATGAACGGGGCAAGTGTATACAGAAATGGGACTTTTATGTGGATTTACATATAAAAAAATGCTCGCAGTTATGGCGTAAGAGAAAAGCAATGACATTAAAATATTTGAATTAAATAAAAACTTCTCACTACAAAAATATAAAGAATTCTAAATTTCTTAACAATACCACTATTTATTTTAGCTAATTACAAATATAATAGTTCTAACTTTTTTTTTTTTTAGCGTGGTAAAATCATCAAATGAGTCCTCCCACCCCGGGCAGGGCGGGAGGGACTGTCAGACTTCTACTGACTAAAATCCACGGTGTCCTTCAGTAGCCTGTTATGTTCCGGGGTCACGGTAAGGAAATAATCCCGCGACCCCGGCAGGCTTTGGCCCTCTGAGAGGGGGCCCCGTCATTATGCTGACGCTCTTTGAGGCGCGCGTGGGACACAACGCGCCGTCGACCCGGAATAGTTTTTACTAACAAAGTTATTTCCACTAAGTAATGGTAATTACAAGAAACGTTTAACCGTAAATAAGTTAACTGCGTGACTATGATCCTTAAGTATGTAGCCACGCGGTGACTTCACTCAGTTATTATCATATTAAGTCGTTACGAGGTTAACGTAACTACTTGTTTGTTAGTGTAAGTACATTAACGAACAATTAAACTTACCAAGTAAAGTATGTTTGTAAGCAAAAAGAAGCTGCTATTAGTTTAGTTAAGTTTTAATCGATGCCGATGGTAGTATGTCTGACAAGTAGTAGATTTATAGTTAAATAGTTTTAATGTCGAAAAATAAAACATTATAGATGTGCGTGAATTCAGCATAATAATGTGATTATAGTGTAATAAATTAAGATTACGTTTTAGCCATCAAAAACCGTTAAAGATAATAAAATCATTTTCGGTCCTTCGAGCCGGATTTGAAGATGTTTGTGCTGTTTTTGAAGATTGAACTTCAAACCCCTTTATTAATACTAATTGCAATTGGTTTGCTGAGTTGGGTTCAGAACTTGAGTCTGATTAAGGAAAGTTTGTTTAAGCAGGTACATATATTTATTGAAAAACAAAACCTGATTCTAGTTTAAAATTAACATTAATGCTATTGTCAAACAGACAGGGTGAAGCGAATGCGATCCGAATCCTGTCATATAAAAAAGCGAAAGCGGTCCGATAGTCTATGTGACAGGCTTCAAACAATTCTTTGCTTTTCAGTTTGACAAAGGCATTAATGACCATAAATAATTATTTGAATAATAATCTCACTTCGTATCTCAAACTTTTTATAATCTCACAGTAGGAGAGCATCACAAATAATATGAAGCTGAGCAGCGAGTGGCGGTCAGCTCGGTCCGCGGTCCGCGGTCCGCGGTCTCAACAACTACCAACTAACTTCCCCACTGACGCACAGCTTCCTCGCTGCTAGTTATAGCGTACTGTACTAGCTAGACTTGTGGCAAATATATATACTAGTAATTGCGCTTATTGCAATGAATGCACTAAATATAAAGAGGAGATGAAACGAAACGTTGTCAATGAACAAAAATTATGAAATTATTAATGATTGACTTTGAGATATGCGTTTTACATAATTAACAACAACCAACCCAGGACTTTAAACTCTGGCAGTTTTAAATGTAGACATTCCATGTAGAGAATTCCAACCGATTGTATAACTGGTATACAATCGGTTGGAAGATAAAAATACAGTCGCTTTGAAATAACAAGCCGATTGTGTTTTTCCGTTGCAATATTTTTCCTTGTTTTAATTTTTTTTTCAGTGAACAACGTAAAATAGTTGTGAAAGAGAATTAATAAAGCCGGTGTGTGTAAATTGTTCCACCTTTTGATGCGACTGATTGCGCACCAACAGAGTTATAGCTGATTGGCACTTCCCCGCCCCTCTTACATCCGTCATTATAGTGTAATTTATAGCAGTAGATCAATTAGAACAAAAATTGGCTGACAGTACCAAAAAGTAGAATCATAATAACATCAATTATTACACTGGAGCATAATGCTTCAATACGCAATGTAAAACCGGACTAAAATATTCCAGGCTATCAATTCGGTATAAATCAAGATTCCGTGGCTCCAACCAGTCGACGGCCTTATTGTAAATCTATAGGGAATGTCTATGTTCAGCAGTGGATGTCAATAATCCATCAAACCTGGGAATTGAGCTCAGTAGTCAGTAGTCGACTTCCTCATGACTACTAGTCCAACCACATTTTTCTACTAAACTAAACATTTTCAAAATCACGAACGAGATTTTTGCAAACAATGATGCAACAATGAATTTGAGCCGAGGAGGTAAGCCTGGCTTGACTATATTATTACTTTTGTTAAAAAAATATTTTACTTTTCTCATGTAATGTCTAACGTTAATTTTAAGGAATTAAATACATATTTCAAAAATGCCAATATTTTTAAGAACTATCCAAGTTCTTGCACTGACTTGTTCTACCGCCTCACCTCCACTGTGTCCCTGGTACCCACGGAGGGGAATATAAAAACCGCAGCGAGTTTGATTGCACAAAGCGCCGCTACAGAACGACACATACACGATTCAACCACTTTTACAATACCCCAAATTGAAAACACGTATTTTTTTGTACGAATATTTGAACTGAAAAGAAAAATATCCTGATATAAGTACAGTTTCGTACAGGATTTAGGACCTACATGGTAGATGTTTCGAAAACTTTCTTAAAAACAAAGTGCATAGTTGCCTACAATCACCGTCAAGTTCTTACTAAAGTACGATTATTAATTCCAGTCAGTAAAATGACAGTGCAACTGTCACTGATACAAAGAAATTTAGTACATTTCATTCATGTACAAATGTCATTTTACTGACTGGAATATTAATAATCGTACTATACTAACACAATAATAACCACATCTTGACCTCTTAACTCACATTATAACGCTAAGCGGCTTACAGCGCTGTATTTCTTCTAGCAGATCTTCGCAGATATTAGTAATAGCTTTTCTGGATCAACTGACAAACATTATTACTTGCAACAATTCTTGCCAAGGGATTTCAAACCTTATGTCTACGTTATAGAAGTGTTATTCAAGTAAAATGTTCTAAATGACATTGACGAAAATGACTTAAACGTGTCAAGCGATTATCAGCTCAAATTCTCAGAGATAAAGTTGTTATTATATTGTCAGGAGACAACGATGTGGGTACGACTTGCAACAAAAACGTGCGACAATACACTAGAGCCGTGTTTTAACTAAGACGCGTAGTGTTGTGTCGATGTGATATCTAGTGCAGGTCGGAGCAGTATGTCAACGTGAACAGAACCTCTTTATATGTTCCTACAACTGGGATACACGTTTCCTTTGTTTGGGGGACAGAGCAAGACAAATGGACATAAACTTTTTAAGTCTCTAATGATCCCAATGCTAGGACTCAGGCTGTCTGGCAATAAAAAAAAAGAAGGTCACAGTTAACCTTGTGATCCTAATACTACGAGTAATCCTAATAATAACGTGTGGGATCAATGCCTAGACTGGATGTCTGACTGAATCCTGTTTTTTAAAGAGAGGACGTCTTATTTATTGGGCCTCGAGTTTTTATTTTTTTTGGCTTGTATGGAAAGCGGACATCATCTTCATTCATCCCAAAAATATGTCCACGGTTGGACACACTACCGGACCACTATCCACATAACAATCACTCCAGTGTTTCTCTCACCCAGTTAATTCCTGTAACTTTTTAAATATCATCGACCTTAACAAAGTTGGTACCTACTTTAATATTCATTAGTCCATGCATATCTTATAACAACGTTTTAACTTATTTCATCAAGCGGTCAAAACAAAGTGTAACGTGATTTGTGGTGATTTTAAATGAACGGGTTGGTCGCATCATTGCCTGCCTAGCTTTTTAGAAACTATTTTGGGATCGGCTTCCAGTCTAGCATAATGCAGATAAGGGCTCCTGTACACGATACCACCGCCACCCGCGCCGCCAAGGCTCTGCCACCGCGCTGCTTTCGCGCCGCCACCGCACAGGAGCCGCCGCATCGTCATCGCGCCGTCAAAGGTATACGCAGCAAAGCGGCGGCATCATGTACAGGAGCCGTATTAACAGTTTTTACATGGAGCAACTACTTATTTGACCACCATACCCCGGCAAAAGTCCCTGGTAAGACTGGTTGACTTTCAGTCTTGTAACGACTGAAAAGATTTCAAATTTGACCATCGTGACGAATACCTTTTGTGTTTTCCGAGGCACAGAGGAAACTCGGCTCTATTGACATTTGAACAAGACATCAGTTACCAATTAAATCCTTCCTCTCAAACACCACAATCCGTTGTGTTACTGCACACGCCACTAGCGGCGATACACTGAGAACAATAGCGCATTGTCTCGCCGCGTCCCGGCCTCTCGTCCCGTAGTCCGGGGTTTATCGCGCCGATCCCGGATTACTCGCCCCTCGCATGGCGACACTTTATGAGCGAAATGGTGGCGTTCAGAAGAACAGTTTTATAGCTACGTGAGATAACAAGCTACACACACGTTGGTGGCTAAGAAGTAATAAAGAACTAGTACAGTACCGTGATCCGTCATGTCTCGTATAACTGTGGTGAATAGTTGGAGGTTGTTTAATGAGTTTGAAAGAAATAAAAAAGCCACAATAACAAGTGAAGATAACTTTGATTGTTAAACTTTAACAACATATAAATTCCCACTGAGTCTGTTACATTTATCAGATTAAACATATCTAGTGTTATTAGTTTTGTTCAAAATGAAGTCTATATTAAGGGGGATGCTCCAACCAGCCCGCGAAATTCAATTTTTTTTACGTTTTTTGCAATTTGCAGGCCAGTGACATGTTGTAACTTTATAAATATTTGTGTTGCGCAAATAACAAGTATAATTTTAAATATAAAAAATATGAAAAAACTCGCTCCATCAGCTCTCACATAGAAAAGGTGCATCATGTTAAAATCTCCGAAATCTAACTACGATGCACCTTTTCTATGTGAGAGCTGATGGAGCGAGTTTTTTGATATTTTTTATATTTAAAATTATACTTGTTATTTGCGCAACACAAATATTTATAAAGTTACAACATGTCACTGGCCTGCAAATTGCAAAAAACGTAAAAAAAATTGAATTTCGCGGGCTACATCGAAGCAATCACCTTAAACAGATTCCGGGTTACCGAGACTTTCTTCATAGAAAACTTTCAAATGTTTTGTCTAGCTTTGAAATCTATCCGTGACATAGCTTAGCATACATCGATTACTTGTTACACGAAGATCAAAAGGTATTCTAAAGCTGAGCACGACACACAATATTGTAGTGTTCCTTCTGTACACATTTATTCAACGTCAACCACATACGAGTGAATTAGAATTTCCCGTTTATTCCCGCGTCTCTATTTTATGCATTTTAATTTGCAAAATGTGTGACAACATTAAAACGCAGTCCAGACTTGCTTGCATTGCGGATTCATATTTTTTCCTACAAATGAAGAAAAAGTAAAAATATCCTGTTCTGCACGCTAGTTAGAATTCTGGGAAACAAAATGTTTCAATCTGCAGCTCGTAGGAAATATGTGAAATACAGGATTTTGCAGATTTCGTTTTTGTACATTTTTGTGGACCTACCTTTATGTCCATAAAAACATGCAAACAAAATGTCGTTGATGACTGTGGTTCGTAAGCAGACTCACTTCCAGTTTAAACTACAGTTTATCAGTTATTTCAGTTTAATGTTGTATGGTGGCCGGAAATTAGTATTTCCGAAAAACCCTCAACGGGTGAGTTTAAAAAAATAAAATAACCATGTAACAGGTACTCAAAATACGCGCTTATGTCGTGGAGTTGCGGATACCAGCCCGATAAACAATAAAATGTAATATCGGGTAGCACAGTGGTCGAGCAATCCACTGCAACTTTGGGTGTCGTGGGTTCGATTTCCATATGGAATTAATAGGTAAAGTATGGTCTACAAGTAGGTCAGAATGTTTGTGTTTGTGAATTTAAATATTTGTTTCAAAACACATTCACGGTTAAAAGAACAAATTCTTAGTATGGGCCATGGGGTACTGTTTTTTTTTTTACAAGATGAACTTATTGTGAACTTAATAAATAAAATAATTACAGTCCAAGTCGTCGTCATCAGTCAGAGTTCAGTAAATTGTTACAAACAGCAAAAACTCATCAAATCTTGAATCACTTTGCATAACTCTCTCCCAACAGATCGACAGAACCGTGGTATAGACGCGCTCTGAGGCTTCCCAAGTCGACGGGGGCGCTCGCAGGCAAACGAAGGATTTTCCTCTAAGAAAAGAAAAGGGGCGAATAAGCCGCCATTCTAAATTACATGTCTAAATTATTTCCGTGCGAATAAAGCTTGGGGCAACAGCTTTCTTTCAAAAGATAAAGATATTTTTTTTTTTCTTTTTGTAGCTTTTGTGGTTCGTGATGAGAAATTATGTAGGTAGGACCCCTTGTTCTTTGAAAGTGAATAATAAATTATGTTTCTAAGTGAGCAGTAGCGTTACTATTAAAAATTATAATGTGAGCTTCTGCTCGCTAATCTGTTAAGATTATCATTATCTATGTGTATAGGGATATATAAGTACTAACATTTCAATAATTGTTTCAGTTCAATAATTATCATCATCATCATCATCTCAGCCATAGGACGTCCACTGCTGAACATAGGCCTCCCCTTTAGATCTCTACATAATTATACCGGTTGGAAGCGACCTGCATCCAGCGTCTTCCGGCGACCTTTATAAGGTCGTCTGTCCACCTTGTTGATGGACGTCCTACGCTGCGCTTGCTAGTCCGTGGCCTCCACTCTAGTACTTTTCGACCCCATCGGCTATCTGCTCTGCGAGCAATATGGCCTGCCCATTGCCACTTCAGCTTGCTAATCCGGTGGGCTATATCGGTGACTTTAGTTCGTCTACGGATCTCCTCATTTCGGATTCGATCACGTAGAGAAACACCGAGCATAGCCCTCTCCATAGCTCGTTGAGCGACTTTGAGCTTTGAGATGAGGCCGATAGTGAAAGACCACGTTTCGGTGCCGTAACTCATCACTGGTAACACACATTGGTTGAAGACTTTCGTCTTGAGGCACTGAGGTATGTCGGTTGGTAGTTCAATATAATCTAGATCAACTATCAATTAGATCCTTTGTTTAGTAGAATTTGTTTCAAAACGTTTGTTACAAAATGTATACTTTGCCGTACTACTTCACCTCTTTCGGTGTCATTGCATCTGAAAGGGTTCCTCAAGTAGATTGTGGATGTCATTAAAGCAAACTAAATAAGGTGCAGTGGAAATGGATGCGTATGACTAGATTTACCTACTTAGGTATAGTTTATAATTATAGCTATGTTATTTATTATTATAACTTGGGGCTGGGGGAGGTCTTTGCCCAGCAGTGGGACAGTTTAGGCTGAAGAAAAAACAAGTGTTTTATTATTATTTGACGGAACGGTCGGTGCAGTGGCTGAGCGATCGAATACTGCACAGGGTGTCGCGGGTTTGATCCCCACAAGGAACAAATATTTGTATCACCTACAAGCTGTAGTTGTTCGTGGTATGTGAACTTCTAAGGGTGTAAACGTACCCACGATACAGGAGACATTCCTAGTAATGGCAATGTTATTAGTAAAAGATAAAGAAAGAAGTAAAAAATACTTACATTTTGGAGTGTCGATGTGTGTGTTTGACGAACAACAGAACAGCAACCACAACACATTAATTGAACCTTTCAAAAAGTATCTGGTATATCATTTAACAACAATAATATTAAACTTTCACTGTCACCTACGGGATCTAGACACGCGGGAGAGTGGCCAGCCAAAGCAAGGCGCGCTCACAGTGTGTAATATTACACGAACCATTTGGAGGCACTTTTTAGCCCCTCATAACTCAAAAACTATTTAACCTAGACTTGTCAAATTTGGCACATATATTGAGACTGGCGAGATAGATATGTGTTCCAAATTTTATAAACATATCTCAAACGGTTATTTACTTATTAACGACCAAAAATCGTCATTTTTATGACTGACCTATAGATCAAAACTATATCCCAGTTCCAGATGACCTAGAAAGTTCAAATTTGGCATGCAGATAGGTAATTACGTGTATACAAAGGAAAAAATCAAAAACTGGTAATTTTTTATCATTTTACTACAATTTTCACTTAACTTATAATTAGTGCCTGTAAATCTCTACATGTGGATTTTAAGATCTTTACGTGAATATTTATCGAGTTGAATACCACCCTTAATTTTTTTAATGCAAATCTTCCCGTTTTTGTACTTAAAAATAAGAATTATAGTCGATTTTCGTATTTATTACGCGTTACCAACCGTATTCAACAACCAGTAGCGCCATCTATTATCATATTCAGGAACTCCTGCACCATGCACGAAATCAATGAAGGATTGATTTATTCAACAGAACACTAGATGGCGTTGCTCAATTAGTGCCGAAACTCTATTTGTGAAATGTAGATTTTTATGATCTTTAGGTGAATATAAACGAGTTAAATACCACCCTAATTTTTTTAATTCAAATATTCTCGATTTTGTACTTATAATTACGAATATAATGGATTTTCGTATTTATTATGCGTAACTAACCGTATTCTACAAACACTAGCGCCACCTTTTATCATTTTCAGAAACTCACTGCACCATGCACTTAATCAATGACGGATTGATTTATTCAAGAAACACTAGATGACATTGCTTCATTAGTGCCTAAACTCTATTTGTGAAATGTGGATTTTATGATCTTTACGTGAATAGATAACATGTTAAACACCACCCTAATTTTTTTAAATCCATGTACTCGTATTCGCGTCTTTGTACTTATTATTACGAATAGTTGATCTTCGTATTTATTACACGTAACCCACTAGATGGCGTTGTGCAATTACGTCACGATCCTGAATCGCGGTGTTGAGATGGGCAGGCGATTAGTATAAGGTTTTGTGAACATGAATTTTTTAAATAAATGTAATATGAACAGGCAAATGAATGAACAAATATAAATATTGGTATTAAATCCTTGTCCGTAAAAATCGAACTTCCCTTCTTGCCGGCAACGAACGGTGTCCCGTGTCTAACATATATCATACAGTTATTAACTGAGATTTATTATTATTTATTGTTTCAATAAGTAGCGATCAACAGTGTAAGATCATTATTTATGTACAAAAAGTAATGATATCCCATCAAAAACATAAATGTGAAATGAGAGCCAAAGCCAAGCATAATAGTTTGGTATTATGCCTTGGTTGTTGAATTAAACAAAAAAAGAAGTGAAATCTAAATGGGTGCCAAGTTCAATGGTCAGTTCTGAAATTTATTTAAAACAACATAAAATAGATTTCTTTTTATAACTAAGGATCATACATTGTAGCCTAATTTCTTGCTTGGCTAGTTCTCATATACGAATTGTTCGATGGTTAGTCCTACCAGCAAGCCAAATTTTCTGAAAAAAAAAAAAAAAAACTGAGAAGTTACAGGTTTAGAAATTATGAAGGTTATAATATAATTCGTATTTTATGAGAAATAGCCAAGTCAGAAATTAGGCTACAATGTATGATCCTTAGTTATAAAAAGAAATCTATTTTATGTTGTTTTAAATAAATTTCAGAACTGACCATTGAACTTGGCACCCATTTAGATTTCACTTCTTTTTTTGTTTAATTCAACAACCAAGGCATAATACCAAACTATTATGCTTGGCTTTGGCTCTCATTTCACATTTATGTTTTTGATGGGATATTATATTCCGTGATTGTTCATTGTTTCAAACTCCCCAAATTCGACGCTGTTTCAAGCGCCATCATCGCGGGTTGACTGAGGTATGCGGGTAGATGGAAATAAATTGTTAGGAGCAGACAAATCTGTCTACCCTCTTTCTTTATCTGTTAAATTGCTACGTCTCGACACTAAAGCTGTGAACAAATTATCGGACGCGTCCGTCTGCCGCGGCAGAGAGACGCGGCTTATTCATTATCTAGCCAGTACATTTAATACTACACTGTGCAAACTGTCGGTTGTAAGACGCGGAGGTGACCTTGAACGTTCGGACGTCCGAACAGAATCTGGCCGGCTGGATGTTTGTGCATCCGAAGACGTCGTCCAAACTAGGTACCGTGCACACTGCTAAGCCGCGTCCCTCAGACGCGGCTGACGGACGCGTTCGATAATATATAATTATTATATGTTCTCAGCTTAAAGCCTAATTTAGACGGAGCAAGAACTCGCAAGCGAGTTTCACTACATTGCGGTATTAAAATTTGTTTGATCAACTGTATTTGTTGTACATTTGTATTATAAAGCCCGCAATGTAATTCAACTCGCATGCGAGTTCTTGCATCCTCTAAATGAGGCTTAAGTCATGGAAAAACACAGTCACAGTACGACCTAAGGCCCTACCACGACATTAGTCATGTTTTTGTGAAGTAAAGTAAACCGGAACTTTAATTAATAAATTAAATAAATAAACTGGAACTTTGAAGTTAATTTGATGGGAAAGTTAGTTTCTCATTCGTACACAAGAGGCGCTTTTCCAATTTCCGTACAAAAACGCCGTAAATACTTAAAACACAGAAATGGTGCTAAGACCTCAGGTTTTGTCAGCATACAATACTATTTTGATGAAGTCAGTGACGACAATGTACTCGTACAAGTTTTAGTTTAAAACCGTGAAAGCTTAAAACAGTGTTTATCAAAAACAATAAATTATTACCTATCATCACCGTCTCTCCCAGCCACCCACAAACTTCCACATATTCTAGATTCCATTCATATCATGTAAACTACGCTTTACAAAAGCATTTGTCGAGATTGAATGATTGCCGACGGTCCTGTCAGCACTTTGCAGGTATCGCCGTCAATAAGCCCCGAGCCAAACCACCACATATCAAGACCCTCAGACTTTGCCCTAACCACAGTATTAAAAGGATCAGGGTAAATTGGTTTACCTATCAATGAACAAGGTTTCTTGATCCCTAACTAGAAACTATTGCTTTCGGTTAATAGGTCTTATTAAATTGGTGCTATAGGAGAACCAAAACATCTCGTCCAAAGGTCATAATAATCTGGTTAGCGTTCAAAAACTCCAACATACGTTGACCTCTAATTCAAAGCTGAACGTTGGAAATCAAAGATCAGTTTTCAGTGGCCGTTCAAAGGAATCGCTCGCAGCGAGTTGGTTATTTCCTGGGAATATTTTATTATTTGCGGACGATACCCGGGCCGGGCCCCGGCTCCCGGGCCCCTGCCTGTGGGGCCCCGGCGGACGCACTGGGATGGAAAACCGTTGAAAACGTACAAATCGGGTTTTAAATAGGAAACGAAGAAATTATTTTGTAATTGAGCGCTTTTTTGTTTGATATTGTTTTTTAATGGGTTCCAGAGAGCTGTTCATGAATTGTAACAATATAATATACCTATTCTATGTTGAATAACAAAAATAAATTTCAATTTAATTATTTTATTTTACTAGATAATTATAAACTATGGCTAAAGTAAATCTAGTCATCCTGGGTCGCGGGACTAACACATACCACGATCCAGGAATGTAAAGGGCTATTGAAGAACACCCTTGATTTTAGTCAGTACGAGTCTGACAGTCCCTCCTGCCCTGCCCTGGGTGGGAAAAAATATAAAATTAAAAGTAAATCTAATCATTTGTAACCATTTATTTCTCCCTTAATTCTCACTCATTTATAATTTCTAGTGAAACTAGGTACATTTGCTTTTAGCGAATAAATAAGATTATTTAAAACAGAAAATATAAAACCACGTCGTTTATTTAAAAATCCTTGCATTTGCTGTTATGTGCGAGTATTTGGATCACATTAGCATTTATATAAAGCTTCTCACATAACTTCAGTTATTTTATTTGCAACTGCACATGAAATAGAACTGTTTACTTATCTATAATTCGTATTTTTGCACTAGATTTTCTAAAAATGAAGACTATATTTTTGCATTACTGCAATCGAGTGACTTGGATCTTATCACAAGAATGCATTCAACAACATAGGTAACCAATTACAAAATCAAGATCTAATATTAGGGTTCCGTAACTGAAAAGAAAAACTAAACCCTTATAGGATCACTACTTTGTTGTCAGTCAGTCCGTCTGACAAGACCCTTTTTCTCAGTAACGCGTGGAGGTATCAAGCTGAAATTATCATCAACTACTCAAATCTATTATCCGTTGTAGCAGAGAAAAAAATCAGACGACTAAGTCAACTCAATGGAAAGATACGGCCGTTTTATGCTCTGTTTTGCCGCATATTTTGATGCTTTTCATCAAAATACTTCCCGTTAACCTTGTGTATAGCTCTGTCTCTTTCACACAGTGAAACTACACACGCTTTAAACAAAATTGTAGGCCACCAGATTGAGCTTTGCGTGTTTTATCAAACTACGGTTCAAAACACATTGTGGTAAACGAACCTTTACGGTATTTCGGAAGACCAGAAGCAAGAACATACAGTACTAATCTATACATCTGTACATATAAATAAAATTGGAGTGTCTGTTTGTAATATTGAAATAATAATAATAATATAATAATATTCCACAACTATCACACAACGCCATCTAGTCCCAAGCTAAGCAGAGCTTGTGTTATGGGTACTAGACAACTGATAAACATACTTATATATTTCTAAATACATACATATTATAGATAAATTACACCCAGACACAGAACAAGTGATCGTGCTCATCACACAAACATTTGTCCTGGGTGGGAATCGAACCCACGACCTCCGGCATAGCAGTCAACCGCTAGACCAACAGGCCAGCCGGCAGAAATACATGCATACAAATATTATATTATACGGTTCATACACCAAAATAACAAGTTTTACAATTTTTGTCTGTCTCTCTGACTTTCTTTCTGTCTGTCTGTTTGTAAGGGTTAATCTCTGAAATGGCTGGGCCATAGCAGGTAGCTGATGTAATAAGAAGTAACTTAGGCTACTTTTATTTTAGAAAAATTCCTTTGTTTAAAAAAAATATATTAAAGGAATGAGTCTTAAAGCTCATTTATATCACAAAAAAACAATTACAAACTTACATTTGTAGTTCATTTTTAACCGACTTCCAAAAGGAGGAGGTTCTCAATTCGGATGTTTGTATTTTTTTTTTTTTTTTATGTTTGTTCGGGCATAACTCCGTCGTTTCACAACCGATTTGAAAAATTCTTTTTTTGTTGGATAGGGTATACTTCCGAAATGGTCCCATTAAAATTTTATCGAAATCGGACTAGCACTTTTTGAAAAATCAACAATAAACAACAAAAACCTAAAAAGTTTTCAACTTTGTCTACACCGATTACTCCGAGGTTTCTGGTGCGATTTCGATGATTCTTTTTTTGTTCGATACAGTATATCTGCCATTTGATCCCATAAAATTTTCATTTAGTTTGGTGCAGTAGTAAATATTTTTAGCTCATTGTGTACGTGTACATACATACATGGGCGTTGTTATTACCGGTGCTACGGATTACAACATTTTAGTGCACATGTAAGAAAATTATGTATTTGACAATAATTTGGGTTGAATAGTGAAACTAAAAAGGATAAAATAAAAAACTTTTTCAAAAAAAAATGTAACCGACTTCAAAATAACCACAAAAAAAGTTCAAAATAACCTACAAAAAAACTTTTCTTTAGAAAGTCGGTGACACAAAGTCAATGAAATAAAAAATAAAGTCACCGACTTTCGAAAGAAAAGTTTTTTTGTAGGTTATTTTGAACTTTTTTTGTGGTTGTTTTGAAGTCGGTTACATTTTTTTTTGAAAAAGTTTTTTTATGTTCATCAACGGATTTGTGTGAAATTATAGCGTAGGTACTATTAGATCGAAACTCCGCCTAACCGTTCAGGGACGTAACGTTCGTAACGTGATTTTATGTTCACGCAATATAAGTGCGTGGGTCCACTAGTAGCCGTGCGGGTGATTGCGATGCGTAAATCTCGGCGCACGATTTACGCGCGTCTATATCGGCGATCGACGCGCCGTTTGACACTCCATCCGTCAGCCGCTTCATTGACGTCTACCCTCCATTTGTAAGACGCGCGACGCTCACGTGATCTATTGGGCAATTTAGTTCAGGTTTAGAAGGTAGTTTTTCGGTGATATTGTAATCTGAAGTACACTTTCAGGGAAGAATTGGAGGTACTTAGAGACATTGTTTTCTTTATAAGTTTTTTTTTTTATAATTATTGATTCAGCTGCTTTAGCTCTCCTATTTTCTTAAATTGCAATCGCTACTGCTGCCTATACGATCCTGGGTAGCATAATTATTATATTACGTTTATTATATTAAAACTGATTTCCCGCTTGTGTTTAGTTTCTTATAAAAACTTATCTAAATAAATAGTGAAAAGAATCTCAATCGGAATCCTCTATCATAAAAAATTTGCAAAATTTAGTTAATTTTTCGCGATGGTAGTCTTAAAAATGTTCGCGTAAACGTCAATTATCGCGATACTTTACGGCATTTTCCGATTATGTGGCCCTAGCATTAAAACATAAAAAGTGGACAGTCATCAAAAGAAGTATTAGGTTACACTCCATAATCTTGCACACAGAAGAGTGGGAGTAACTCAAAAACAAATAAAACACAGTCCCGTGTATCCGGACATAATGTAACGCTGCCATTGTCACAGATGCATTATCCCTTCATAACGCGAGGAAATTTAAAGGCTCACGGGGATGTTCCACTGTGCACCAGCAATTTCATCATTCTACATTTGTTTGAAAAGTGGATTTTTTTAAATAACTATGGGCAGTTTAATGTCATCTCTCCCTATGACTTGCAGTTTGCGATAATGAGTACTTATTTCTAGACCAAAACAAAACCTGTTTAACAGTAAAGTTTTTAGTAAAATTAAGGTTTTTTGTGCTCTTCACTGACTTTCTGCCCTTTAAATAATAGGATAATTTATAGTTTTAAAGACGTTGGCATAATATTGTGTTTTCACTGTAACCTCACAATTTTCTTAAGTGACGATTCAGTGAATGTAATTGCAAAAACTTCTGCAGTATTTGAGACAAGAGTGTTCAGCTAAATTAAACAGTATAAAATAAAACAGTTCAGATTGTCCGACTTGTGGAACAAATAGATGGTGCAGAGTGGAACGTGTCTCACGTCCGCGCGCGCCACGTGTGCGCAATGGCACTTATAACCGCGCGCCGATCAATATTGACGCGTGTGGACGAACCTGCCGCACAAACACTAAATGCAGTAACTCTACAAATCTGGTTTTCAGGAAAACATGGAATGTTTAATAATTTAACTGAGTTTTTCAGAACAGAAATTGGCTGGCCAAGTCTGCCGTGTCCCTGATGAGCTGTGGGCCAAAATCGACTCGCTCACATAGCCCGAAGGTGTTGCAGCAGACGTCATGAGAATTGGTGGGACGAGCTGGACAAAACCATTACTCGAAGGTCTGCATTGGCATTGGATGGACTTGTAAGTCAGAGAGCCTTGGGATAGTCTGAGGAATGAGGAAAAGTCATGAAAAGTTACGGATATGAATTTCTGGAGGAGTAAGAGAGAAGACGAAAAATGAAATGGTAAGTCTGTGTAAAAGACGATTTATGGTTTGAAAGAACAAGACTAAAAAAAATATGACAGTAAATGTTGTGATTTTTCTCTGAACTATCAGTTGCGACATTGTCCAATTGCCAAACACAAAAAAACGTTTTCTTAGAGATACATCCTTTTGGATTATGGTGATCACAAATATCATTCTATCTCTATGGTTATCATATGGGTATCGAATGGGTCCGGGATGCATTTTTTATTGTTATTACTGAGTTCGCAAATGTGTCTGTAGTGTTATTAGTTTTGAAATGTTCCGGCCATTGTGTTTTATTGCCAATGAGATACGTTTGATAAAGTTTGTATAATTTAATTTGTTTGGAGTAGTTTGTTTTTGTTTGATTGGATTTTATTTGTTTGTTATTTTCTATTATTTGCGGCATCATGTTTGTAATCAGTTTCCAATGACACTATTTTATTAATTACTGTCTCATTATTTAATAGATGATCACTATTGCTGAGGATGAAGTCTTGGGTTTCACAACTATTTCAAATATTTAAACTTCTTAAAGTATTTATGTCATTAATAAAATTGAACTGTTATTTTTGCTGAGATCGAAACTATGACAAAAGCCAAGCCAAACAAAATAATAATTAAATTTTTAACGAGCTTGTTTTTCAAACTTTTCAAATCAAATCTGCGACACAACTGTAAAACAGAACTTATCAACTTGTTTTTAACGATGCCATCTTTTTGAATGACGTTCACAAGTTTATAACGAACTAGTTTTCACCCGCAGCTCCTCTCGCGTGGCAATCTTAAATAACTACCAACATCAATATTTCCAGCCGTTTCAACGTGAAGGAGCTTCTTACATACACAACAGTAGTGATTATCAAGCAAAAGAATAGTTCGCGCGAGCTGACGATATGTGTTTGTCGCACGTCTCTTTATAAATCATCATACTTATCAGACGCGACACGACGCGACTAGACGCGGCATCGCGCGACCTGTGCGTGGCCTAATCTAATACGTGACACTCATAACAACCTACCCACCACTAACACATTTAAAACTCAACTTTGTAACAACAAAAATAGTGTTTATTTTACAACGAGTCACATTTAAAATTGTACTTTCTTTTATAGTTTTAAAACATACTTTGCTGTATAAAGTATAAGGTTGAATGTTCTTTGGAAGATTATTAAAAACGAATGCAGAAGTATTAGAAAATTTGAACACGGTGGAAATGAAAAACGTTTCAAATGTGGGACGCAGCTATCTCGCTGGTTATTAATCTCCATGTAGTTACGAGACATGTATTAAACAATAAATAATAATAAACAATGTCTGCTTTGTTTGCACTTACTTTGTATAAAATGAAACAGTCGCATTGTTGCAGGATCAAATTAAGACAAACGATATTAAAACAGATTAAAAAAATACAATAGCAGTTCAAAGCTTCCTTCAAAACTATAGTTGTTGGCATTAGCATCGCCCGTTATCACATAGGACTTTAAAATCATAATTTGCGATATGTTGGTAAATAGGAACACCTGTGTCTTCTCTTAACTGTCTATAAAAATGTACTATTAAATAAATCCTAGAAACGATAGTCACATTTTACGCCTAAACTCCATAACCGATCTTGACATTCTTGCTAGAGAGATGGGACCCTGTAAATCATTAATGGCTACTTTTTTCTGCATAAAACTTTTAGGGGGAGATTAGAAGTGTTCACAAGTTTTTACACGACTAGATCATCAAACTGAATAACAAAGATCAAGGCAGCCTCGTTGTGAGGCGAGCTATGCGGGTAGTTCAACAATCTTGCTCACCGAGCAAACAGAATTAGTGTTTCTTTGTTGATTCATCGAGCTGCTGAACATTTGAATTAGATTGTCTGTGAAGATTAAGTTGTGGGCCTCCTGGATTGGTAAAAGAACAATGTTTTAAATAATCTGTTTCTGTAGTTATTGCTGACTCATATACAGAGCTCGTGTTATTACAAAATCAGTCTTGTTTCAGCCGTATCTTTACGTATTTCCGTAGTGGATGAGGATCATTTTTGGATTTTGCTCCTGCTCTACTCAGTGATTCTGTCCGAGAAACTTGTAAGAATGTAATAGCACATATAGGTAAGGTTTAGTACACTGACATTAAACTATTCAACAAAGTGATGCTATCTCTAATTTTATACCTACTGTTTTTTTTTCAGTGTGACAAAATTGGAAAGAGTATGTTTAGAAGATTTGGTTTTGTTCAGAAAATGCAGATGAAAAGAAACAAACAAAAAGGCATTTGTTAGAATAAGGCAGATACCCATTATTGATGGAGATCTTCAAAAAGGTCAGGTATTCGCAACTGGCTTGTGTGTATGACCAGATTTGAGTACGACGAGGACATTACGAAAAAAGGGTATGTTAGGATCGCACCATTTTGCAGTTTCTGTATGCCTCCATGGAAAAAAGACATTACTTTCTGACAACATCTGTCTAATTAGAACAAACTCTCGATATGAAGCATTCTACATAGCATACCATTTAAAATTCCAGTTCAGTCTGCGATAGTTTTCAGGGGTCCACCCTTTATAGCAGAACTTTTTACGTCATAATTTTATTTTGTATAGCAACGGATAGCATAAACCTCTTTTCGCAGAAAATCGTTTGGCATACACTCATTTACCATAACACCGAAACCCATAATTTTGTAAGTCAGAATCATCTTTAGGCATAAATTTCATTTCCATAATAATCAATAAGTATAACCATCATATCGTAGAAAGTTCACAACCAGAATCATCTTTTGCATAATTGTGTGGTTTTTATTTCCCAGACAGTAAGATGATGCAGTAAGCATGCAGCAAGCATTCAGCACATGCAGCAGGCATGGCTTCTGACACGGCTCCGGCGCTGCGGGTCTCTGGCGGTCCCACGCGAGCTAATCGTCGCAGATGATTTTACGCCCACCACCGCAGCTTCGGCTTACTGGCCGGCAAGCCGGCCAGCCTCAGCCGCGGCGGTGTGCGTTAAAACCACCTGCTCCTCAGCTCACGGGCCGCCTCGCCCCTCCGCGCCTACGCGATTATAAATTACACTCTAGGGGTAGGGCAGACAAGACTACGTGAAGTCGGTTTTGCAGCGATTCATTTCTGTCACTAACTTTTGTAGCACACCATATTGATTTTATAAAACAATTTTTTTATTTTTTATTATGACTATTAAATTATTTCTATTCTGAAATTCTGTGATCTTCGAAGTATACCAAGTCAAATTATTCCAAATAATCGGCGCTCTAAATAAACGTTATGCTAAATGAAAATATGCAAAATTGTAACTCTGACAAAAGTAATTATGCCCAATACAATTCTGCCATCTTAAAAGTATCCCAATTTAAATTCGGACATAAAAACATTAGGCCAAAAAACAATTATATTAAAAAATTTTTATACCATAACAATGTTCGTTTAAAAAAGTTTCTGCCAAGTGAGTTCTGCCAAATAGGTTTCGGAGAAACAAGTTTCTGCCAGATAGAGGGCACCCAGTTTTCAGCACATGTTACTAACTTCAGCTGAAACGTGCCGATGGACGTCAAATGAATCCTCCCACTATTTGCACAAACTGCTCTCTAACTGTTTCAGTTTTACTGTTGTTGCCAACTTTTTCAGCCGAGGGATTTATTTTGCTAGCTATTGTACGAACTGAGCTTGATGAGGGGAACATAAAAACACTGAATTATATAAGTGGGGTAAGTTAATGTATTTATTACCGTCTATTCCTTAGTTTGCGGCATTTCTTAAATGCTTTGGTCTTATCTTTCTTATTTTTGGGTGGTATAATCATCAATTGAATCCATCCTGGGTGGAGCGGAAGAGTCTACTAGAGTCTTACCTTGAAGTCTTATCATAAGATTTTTGTATTTTATGTACAGGGTACTTGAAGTATTTTACGGCATTTAACGTAATAATTATGAAAAAGTGCCTTAGAACTTTTTTTTCTAGCAAATTAACATCAAACTTCTTGTTTACTTTGTCACAAAAACGTGAAAAAACATCCTAGGGCCTCTGTTCCTTCGGTAGCCCTTTGCGTTCCAGGGCCACGATATCCTGCTTAGGCAATTTCACGACTAGAATATGCGTTAGACGGAAAGGAAGTTAGGTATGTAAACAATTTGAACACCAGTTTTATGATATTTTATTTGTGAAAGTTCTCCTGAGCCCCTGACGAGCTGTGAAGAAGGGTGAATTTATGAATACTTGAGATATAACGACATACTTATAAACACCATGGTTGAGGGTGCTGTCATAACAGTACACGAATTATGTGCACACAACACATTAAATGCAGTTTTGGAATTTTGTAGCAGTAGTTACTTGTACAAGTTGCGATTCTTATTCTCATATCCCAGTCTTTTTGTGACAGCAGTGCTATTTACTATAAGATGAAGACCCTTATCAAATCCGGGTCAAAACAATTAATCCCGCGGCTATCATTTTGTAGTTCTATGACAGAAGTATCTAACGGATTTAAATTTTTACAGCTAGTATTGGTAAATACACACATCAAAAGTGTCTAGGGATCAACATATATTTTTGCAATAACTTTTCTCCTGATTGATATTAATTAAAATGTTCTTTAAGGATTCATCAAATAAAGTGTTATCGTTTGTCACAGTAACGATAAACCAAGTCACCTTTGCATTCATAAAGAAATTTGCCATTTTCCTAATAAAGGGATTTTTGACATTTGAACCACTAACATTAAAGTTCGAAAAAAAGACTGAAATAACAGTTTTCTTTAAAATTTTATTGGGTAACTTAAACAATTAATAATCCGTGTTTCTACCGCGAACACTAACAACACAAGAACATCGGTTTGGCATACTCAAAATGAGTTCATCCAAATCACGCTGTGGAATGGCCGCCCATGTTCGTTGCAACAACAAAAAAAGGTCTTCTTGCGACTGGATACCCTCCATATTCGGCAGAGCTCTTCTCTGTAGCATATCCCATGCATGCTCAATCGGGTTCAAGTCTGGCGACTGAGCAAGCCAGGGCAGGACATTGATGTTAGCTGCGGCGAGAGTCTGTCTTACAACTCTTGCGGTGTGCGGTCGTGCATTATCATGCATTAACTGAAATAAGGGACCGATTTGCACTTGTAGAGGAACGATGACGTCTGATACAATCGTCTCAGCATAAATTTGAGCGTTGAGGTTGCCTCTGATCCAAATCAACTCAGTTCTTCCGCCGATCCAAATACCCGCCCATACCATGATGGTTCCACCACTATAAGGATGGACTTCCTGGCAGGATTTTAATCGCTGTTGGCGTCCAGGGGTTCTCCAGTGTCGTATACGTCTTGTATCCGGTCTCATACCAAAACGAGACTCATCAGAAAAGCACACGAAACGCCATTGTTCTTCTGCCCAATTTCTGTGTTCAAGAGCCCATTGATATCGAATCCTACGATTGTGCATTGCTATAGGTGGTACCCGTAGCGGTCTTCGGGAATGAAGGTTCACTTCATGCAAGCGGTTTCTGACTGTTTGGTCGCTAATTAAGTTCCCTGAAGAGTGATGAAGCCTCACGGCTAACATCATGGCGGTTATTGTTGGAGCTCTTCGAGTTAAGATTTGAATGTATCGGTCTTGTCTCCGTGTGGTGCAGCGATACCGTCCTCCATGGCGCTCAGCCACGGTACCAGTGCTTCGGTAACGTGTCCAAAGTCGACTGATAACACTCTGACTTGTATTCAGAGCTAAAGCCACAGTACGTTGCCGGGAACCAGCTTCTATCATTCCCACGGCTCTGAGCATTTCTTCCCTGCTTAAATGACGTCGCCGCTCCATAATAACGTTGGTTTTAATCAGTAGTAGGGAAACAGTAGCACTAATAATGTCTTCAATGCGTTGTATGTTTTTATAGGGAAAATATTGACAGCTGATTTTCATCTTTTACTCGAATTTGATTTACAGTTCCTGATTCAAATTATGAAATGCACCAAAAAGGATCCATATAAATTTATAAAATCATAAATTTATTACAAAGCCACATCTCAATCTCAAGAAATCCGCATAAAAATGCTTGATCCCTAGACACTTTTGATGTGTGTAGTACCTATCGCTTGTTTTTTTGTTTAGGTTATTTTACTTCTCACTTATTTTACTACTATGTTTTTGAAGATGGATACATGGATTTTTGTGGAAGGTACATTTATGTTACCAAATCTGCGTGCTGCTTAGGTTAGTATACATTACTCAGGACTCATTTCATCAACCTTAATTCCAAGTGTCGTTTCAATCAGGGTATCCCGTATTATGCCCTCAACCCTCACTTCATTAGGTGTTTTTTCAATAACCCTTCATCACGTATCCTCTCCGGAGAGTGACGACACTGGACCCTCGTCACTGTCCGCACTCACCTTCACCCAGTAGAACGGTGATCAAGTTATTACATAGGTATATGAACTCAAGGCTTTTTCTGGGAGCCTGACTTTTTTACTCTAAAACAACAGAATTGGTTGGTTTTTATAGATATTATTTTCTCTAACAGACTGTCAGACTTGTACTACTACTTTCAATCTAAAACCTCTTTTTTAGATTGGAAATAATAAATTTTTCGTTTTGGAAATTAGTAGACGGTTTTTTTTTTAATAATAATTTATAATTCACCTTTGGAAAGAAGCTTTTCATTCTTAGTTAGTGTAATGAAAATTGTTTTTTTCTACCTGTTACATTCCTTTCACCCTTGAAAAGTTAGATCGTTCATTATAGCTTTGTTAAATCACATCAGTTCGTTTGTAAACCGTTTTTCGATGTATCTGTGAAGTTGAAACCAGGATTACAACAAGACCAACAAAAAAAAAAAACAATTAATCCTCACGAGGATTCAAACCCTTGCTCTCTCCCATTCACAACCGTTCTAAAACTCCGAAACATTCTGTGTGGGAATTCAATTTACGTGTTATGTATATTATACAGGGTGAACTTTTCAACTGGGCGTGGATAGCTAAATCTGAAACTATGAAGTTTAGCAAAAAAACCTTTTTTTTTCATAATCAAAGGGTTCGATTATTATTAGAAATATTGATTATTCAAAAATCCATTAATGATTCAAGTCCTAGTTTTCATCAAAATCAGCCTCTACACTATTCAGCATTTTCCGCTATTCCTCATAGATTCGATTTTAGCCATCCACACTGAATTGGAAAATTCACCCTGTATATAGAAGCAATTACGTCCGTGGGACATTCTGTCTACGGCACAAAGAGGGAATCATCGCGAACCAAGGGCGACGCGGGGAGCGGGAGTAGCTGGGGTAAAGAGGGGGGGAAGGGAGGGACAGCTTTCATTGACGAAAAATCAGACGAAAAATTGAAAGCGAGAGAATTTTGTGGTTCCGGAGGTTAGCGCACATGGAAGTGTTAGGGACGCGTGCTTGTGGCGTGTCGGTGTGTGTGTGGTTAGCCGGGGAGTTGTTGTTCAAGGTTACTCATTTATAGATGGTTTGTTGTTTTAATGTTGGATGAAATTGCTAACAAGGCTTCTAATTCACCATAAAATTTTTTGAAGGCAATGTTTAGCTGCGAGATTTACTTGAAAAAAAGTTTAGTACTGAATTAAAGCCGCAGACTTTAAATCTCTTCTCTTGTGTTTGTTTTAGTTGATTTGATAGTTGTACATCTTCAAATGAGTCCTCCTTTGAGTGGAGCAGAAAATAAAGACTCTCAGACTCTAACAGAATCGAACTCTCCCAAGTTCCTTCGCATTCCAGGACCACGGTAACCTATTTAAACAGTCCGGGGAAAAAAAAACTTAAAAAAATCAGTGAAAACTGTCTGCCACATCTAGTACAACTACAATCATTGTCCTTTCAAACTGATGTACGTTTACTGAATCGTTCCGGGAGTACCATTACTCGGTAATTTGTTTACTCACTCACTCAACTTCGCTCAACTCTGCTCAACTAGACTCGACTCGACTCAGCATCGGATTACTAACGAAGTAAACCATGCTTATTGTGTTACGTATATGTATACGTGTCATTTGACATTAGCTGTGTTCTGTAAATATTTTTGTTGCCTTAGCACGAGATTTCTGTATTTTACTAACAGCGTACTTGAAGTATGTACGACGTTTATTGTTAGTGAAAAAGGCAAAAGTGTACGAACGAGGAATTATTTATGTCTAAGAAACTTATGATAGAGGTCCCCTTAGAGGGCTAAAGCCTGCCGGGGTCGCGGGACTCATCAGGTAATCGTAGTCCCGGAACGTAAAGGCCATTAAAAGTCACCGTGGATTTTAGTCAGTACAAGTCTGGCAGTCCCTCTCGTCCTGCCCTGGTGGGAGGACTGGTTTGATGATTTTACCACGTTAAAAAATACCCTGGAACGTAAAAAGCTATTGAAGGAACACGGTGGATTTTAGTCAGTAGTGTTTTTTTTTTAGCGTGGTAAAATCATCAAATGAGTCCTCCCACCTAGGGCAGGGCGGGAGGGACTGTCAGACTTGTACTGACTAAAATCCACAGTGTCCTTCAATAGCCCTTTATGTTCCGGGGTCACGGTAAGGAAATAAATCCCGCGACCCCGGCAGGCTTTGGCCCTCTGAAAGGGGCCCCCGTCATTTTTTGCTGACGCTCTTTGAGGCGCGCGTGGAACACGACGCGCCGTCGGCGTCGACCCGGGAGTCAGTAGTGGTACGAGAAAAGTAATAAAAATAATGTCTCAAAAACGTGGAAAGTCGTGCTTCAGGTTTCAAGTCAAAATGGCTTATTATGGTACAGAGATAGATGTGGGACCCTACAGACTGTTATAGGCTGTATAATTTGAAGCCAATAGCCAATGATGAAATAACTTCCAGCTTATATTTTTTCAGGTTTCAAACACTGTGAAATTTAAACCGGTTTACATTAATCCGAGAGGTAGATAATTAATCCGTAAACTTGAGGTTTATTGGAAACTTCGGTTTGTAGAGGAATTCTGTCGATCTCTCTAAATTAATGATTGAATCGGAACCGAGATTGCGATGAGAATCTTATTGACTAAACAATGAGATTGTACTGTTGTAGTTGAGCAGATATATCACTCATAATTATCCCTTAGATAAAGATATAAGCAATGTTGTAGTGTTATGAAACTCAGGTGCTGTCACTTTGGTGATAACATTTTTATATTTCTATTATGAGGGTTTAGTCACAAACCCCATATTAAACATATTTACCAAAATTCTTTGAAATTAAGCTTTTTCCTCTAATTTATAGTAATTTAGGATGAAAGTACCGCTAGGCAATTCTGCTTTCTGATAGAGTAGTTAGTTCGGAACGTAATTTTTAGGGTTCCGTAGTCAACAAGGAACCCTTATAGTTTCGCCATGTCCGTCCGTCCCCCCACCGTCGTATCTCCACGTTGTCGTCGTGGTGGGGCTTGTGGTTTCAATGATCTCTGGGCCTCTGCGCTCAGAGGGAGAAACCAAACCAAGAGGGATACACCGCTCCACCACGTGTCCCTCTGAGTAGCAGAGGGCACAGTGGTTTTGGAGTAAGAGCGGGCTCGGCGTGCACTTACCCTGCCGTCGGGCAGGCAGGAGGAGGACTTGCACTTCCGCCTCCTCTTGCCACCGCTATTCTCGTAGCCCCGAAGATTGTCATGATCATGTCTATGACTTTCGACGGGGGTCGAGGGCCTTGGCTTAACCGCCCGGGCCGCGAGGAAGACAACCTCTTTAAAAAATTACCCCAAACCTCCAAGCGGCGGCGCACCGCGAGGGAGGTTGTATGCTTGGCTAATGGGTAGCATAATTAGTCGTTAGTGCGAACCGCACTTATTGGATGGATGGTTGGATATTGTTTTTACTCGTGGGACCAAAAATGATAAGCTCTTTTTCAAAAAAACCCCCCCAACAACCGGCAGTCGCCGCAGCGAGCCAGGGAGGCTCATACGTGCCCGTGAGGAGGAGTCACTGGACTTGTCCAGTACGTCCGACTCACCGGCACCGAACATCGAGCGGGCACAGAGTGCCGCTCCGACAAGGAAGGGGGCGTTGGTGCTCGAGTCGGAGTCCGACTCGGCATCAGACGCCGTGAGCTTCCAGAGCGTATGCTCTGGAAGCACGACAAGGAGGGACGAGGGGAGCGCCGCCAGCAGGAGGAAGGAATTCCTCAAGCGCTCCCGGGACGACGTCTCTTCATCCGAGGAGGATGCTGCCTCGAGCCGGAAGATCCCCACCAGTGTGCGGGGTAAAGGCCGAGGCGGGACGTGCGGTAGAGGGCGGGAAGCCGAGCCCTCCCTAGAAAAATTGGTGGAGGACGCCATCCACACTATTAAGGCCAAGCCTGGCAGGCCCGGTAAAAAGGCCACAAAGGACTTGGCCATAAGTAAGGCCACGGCCACTATAATGGCGGCGGTGTCGGGCGGCATCGGACGGCCTCCACCCGCATCGAGCCCATCGGACGAAGTGTCCCAGTTGCGGGAGGAGGTCGCCAAATTGACGGCAGCGATGGATGTTCTCCGAAAGGAGAACATCCATCTTAAAACGGAGCTGGCCGGGCTAAAAAAGGGGACCCGCGTGGAGGAGATCCCGCAGACGCGGAGGAAGGAGCCGCCGGCGAAGCCCGCACCAACAGATGACAGCAATGTCTTAAGTCTGGTGCGACAGGAGCTGGCGGCTTTCAACCAGCGGTTCGCGGCTCTTGAAAGCCGCATCCTGCGTCCCCCGCTCGCGGCATCGTACGCGGCCGTAGCGGCTTCCGCGCCGCCCAGGTCAGCTCCGGAAAAGCGGGCCGCGGCGAAACCGCCGGCGCCTCCCAAACAGGCCACAGGGAGAGCTGCTCCGGCGGCGGCGGCACCGGCTGGGGCGAAGGCGGCCCCGCAGAAACCGGCGAAAAAGAAAGGAGTTCCGGCGGCGGCGGCGGCGGCGGCGGCGGTGAGCCAGCCGTCCCGACCTGTCCCGCCTACGCAGCCCTCGCGTCCTCCCCCAACCGATGCCGAATGGCAGGTGGCGGGAGAGAGCAGGGCCGCTAAAAAACAAAGGCGGCGACAGAGACGACGGCAGCGAAAGCGAACCGTCGCGGCGAGACTTCGCGCCCCCAAGACCGCGGCTGTAGTAATCACTCTACAGCCGGACGCGGTCAAGAGGGGCGTGACATACCGCGACGTGTTCGCGAAGGCGAAGGAGGCGGTGAACCTCCGGGAGCTGGGAATCGACGGGGGCCTCCGGGTGCAAGTCACCGCGACGGGGGCCAGGCTGCTGTCAATTCCCGGCGCCTCCAGTGGTCCTACCGCTGACGCTCTGGCCGAACGGCTAAGAGCGTCCTTAGATGCGGAGGAGGCTCGGGTGTCCAGGCCCGTAAAGCGCGCAGATCTGCGCGTAATGGGCCTGGACGACTCGATTTCGGAGGGGGACGTGGTGGCCGCCGTCGCCAGGGCTGGGGAATGCCCTGTCGACCAGGTTAAGGCTGGCACCCTTCGCCCGGACTTCGCGGGGCTGCTGTCAGTGACAGTGAGCTGCCCCGTGCCCGCGGCGAAAAAGATTGGGGAGGGCCGAAGGCTCTTGGTCGGCTGGGTGTCCGCGCAGGTGAAACTGCTGGAACTCAGGCCTCTGAGGTGCTTCCGCTGCCAAGTGGGTAACCATGCGGCATGCAAGTGCACCTCGGAGGTGGACCGCAGCGGCGATTGCTTCCGCTGCGGTCGGCCCGGTCATAAGGCCGGCTCGTGCAACGCCCCGCCGCACTGCTTCCTATGTGCGGCGGCTGGCAAGCCGGCCGATCACCGGGCAGGGGGCAAGTCCTGCGCCCCGCCCGCCAAGACCAAGAGCAGAGGTAGGCCCTCTGCCGCCGCTGTCCCCGCTACTGCCGCCGCCGCCGCAGCTCCTGCTGCCGCCGCCGCCGCCGCCACCGCCGCCGCCGCCGCCGTCGCCGCCGCCGCCGCCGTGGCCACGCCCTCGAGGAGGGCCCTGGAGGAGGCCGCAATGGATTCAGATTAATGTCTCCATTGCGCTTCCTCCAGGCGAACATCAACCACTGCGCCGCTGCTCAGGATCTTTTGCTCCAGAGCATGGCGCAGTGGTTGATTAACGTCGCCGTGGTCGCCGAGCCGTACTTTGTCCTGCCCAGGAATGACTGGGTAGCAGACCTGGACGGCTCGGTGACCCTAATTTCGTCGGCCGCCGCCGGTACCCCGCCCCTCGATCGTGTCGAGAGAGGGCACGGGATTGTCGCAGCCCGGTTCGGGGAGATCGCCGTGGTAGGCGTTTACTTCTCCCCGAACCGATCTATCGCCGAGTTCCAAGACTCCCTAGAGGAGCTGGGAGACGTCGTCGTCGCCCTCGGTTCCCTCCCCGCGCTCGTCCTGGGGGACTTCAATGCCAAAAGTCCGGCTTGGGGTTCCCGGAGCACGGACTATTCGCGGGGCAGGAGGCTCGAGCGCTGGGCCCGTGCGCATGGCCTGGTGATCGAGAACCGGGGTTCCGTCCCCACGTGCGTGCGGTGGACGGGCGAGTCGGTGGTAGACGTAACGTTTGCCAGCGCCGCCCTGTCGCCGCGCGTCACCGACTGGCGTGTTGTGGAGGAGGTGGAGACCTATTCCGACCACCGGTATATCCGGTTCGACGTCTCCACCCAGACCTCAGACGCGCCGGTCTCAAGTGGACGGAACCTAAGTGGTCCGCGATGGGCGCTGAAGCAGCTGGACCGGGAGCTATTCCTGGAAGCCTCGATCGTGCAGGCCTGGGTGTCACCACCGGACAGGCCTGCCGACGTAGACGACGAGGCTGAGTGGTTCCGGGAGGCCATGTCGGAGATCTGTGACGTGGCCATGCCCCGGGTCCGGCAAGGACGCGCCCGGCGTCAGCTGTACTGGTGGTCAAGCGAGTTGGCAGCGCTGCGCGAAGCGTGCGTTGCTGCGCGCCGCCGGTACACCAGATTCCGCAGGCGCCGCACCCGACCTCCGGATGCGGCGACTGTAGAGGCGGAGCTGCACGAGGGCTACAGGGCAGCGAAGACCGCCCTCCGCGACGCGATCTGGCGGGCCAAGGAATTGGCCCGCGAGGAGATGCTGGGGACTCTGGACGGGGACCCATGGGGCCGCCCCTACAAGTGGGTGCGAGAAAAGCTCCGCCCCTGGGCTCCCCCGTTGACGCAGAGTCTCCGGCCTCAGTTCGTGGAGGACGTGGTGAGCGCCCTGTTCCCTTCGAGAGGGGAGGAGTATGCTCCCCCGCCCATGGCTCCGTCTCCGACGGAATCTGAGGAGGAAGCTGACGCAAACGCGGACCGCGTTAGCGACGACGACGTCTACGACGCTCCAGAGGTGACCGAGGTAGACCTGAGAGTGGCGGTACAACGGCTCAAAGCCAAAAATACCGCCCCAGGACCCGACGGCCTGCCAGGAAAAGCCTGGGTCCTGGCCTTCGGGACTCTCGGGCCTCGACTAGGGGGGCTCTTAAGCGCGTGCCTGGAGAGGGGCCGGTTCCCGCTTCGTTGGAAGACGGGGAAACTGGTCCTGATCCAGAAGTCCGGGCGCCCTGCGGACTCTCCGTCCGCATTCCGGCCCATCGTGCTGCTCGACGAGGTGGGCAAGCTCTTTGAGAGAGTCATTGCAGACCGCCTCGCCGGGCACCTGAATCGGGTGGGTCCGAACCTGTCGGAGAGCCAGTTCGGCTTCCGCAGGGGGCGCTCGACGGTGGACGCAATCATGCGCGTGAGAGCCCTCACGACGGGGGATGCAGTGGCCCGGGGCAGGGTCGTCTTGGCGGTGTCTCTGGACATCACCAATGCCTTCAACACCCTGCCCTGGAGTTGCATCAGGGAGGCACTCCGGTATCACCGGGTGCCGCCCTACCTCCGCCGAATAGTCGAGGATTACCTGACGGACAGAGCCGTCATCTACCCCGGTCACCGGGGAGAGTGGAACCGGCGAGAGATGTCGTGCGGTGTTCCACAGGGTTCGGTCCTGGGACCGCCCTTGTGGAACATCGGATACGACTGGGTGCTGCGCAGCGACCTCCCTGACGGCGTCAGCGTAATTTGTTACGCTGACGACACGCTCGTCCTTGCACAGGGAGAGTCGCACCAGGCGGCGGCCGACGTGGCGACGGAAGCGGTCGCGACAGTTGTCGACAGGATCCGGCGGTTGGGACTCGAGGTGGCGCTGCACAAGACGGAGGCCATGTGTTTTTATGGCCGCCGTAACGCGCCACAGTCGAGTTACAGCATTACGGTGGAAGGAGTTCCAATCGGCGTACAGGGGACGATGAAGTACCTGGGACTCGTCCTCGATAGCCGGTGGAACTTCAGGGAGCATTTCCTGAGTTTGGCCCCAAGGCTGAACCGTGCAGCGGCCGCCCTCAGGTGACTGCTGCCCAATCTCAGCGGGCCAAACGCTTCCTGCCGTAGGCTGTACGCTGGCGTCGTGCGGTCCATGGCCCTCTACGGGGCCCCTGTGTGGGCCCTGAGCATCCGGACGCGACCACAGAAGCTGGTCGCATGCCAGAGGGTCATGGCTATCCGAATGATCCGGGGATACCGCACGATTGCCGGCGAATCGGCCAACCTGCTTGCCGGATTGCTGCCTTGGGATCTGGAGGCGACTGCCCTCCAGCGCGTCTATGAGTGGCGCGTGGAGGCGCAGCGCCGGGGCGTGACCCCGCTGCCTCGCGAAGTCGAGGCGCGGCGCGAAGACCTCCGGCGCGATCTCAGGGCAGTATGGAAGGAACGACTGTCGCGACCGACGGCCGGGCACGCCGCAATTGCGGCGGTAAGACCCCTCTTTGAGGAGTGGTTGGAGAGAAGTCATGGCGTCCTTACCTTCCGCCTGACGCAGGTCCTCACCGGGCACGGGTGCTTCGGGAGGTACTTGTGTCTAATGCGGAAGGAGGAAACGTCTGGGTGTCATCACTGCGAAGATCGCCCGGAGGACACGGTGGAGCATACGGTGCAGGACTGCCCAGCTTGGGCGGTGCACCGACGTGTCCTCACGGCTGCGATAGGCGGAGACCTCTCGCGCCCGGCATTGGTTTCGGCCATGCTGCGGGGCGAGACGGA
Organism: Agrotis clavis; assembly: GCA_954870645.1. Classification (NCBI taxonomy): domain Eukaryota; kingdom Metazoa; phylum Arthropoda; class Insecta; order Lepidoptera; family Noctuidae; genus Agrotis; species Agrotis clavis. The sequence continues at coordinate 330,884 of OX940942.1, forward strand.
GTGGGAAGCGGTCGCCTCCTTCTGCGAAGCAGTAATGCTCGCGAAGGAGGAGGCGCGCCGCGAGCGAGAGAGGACAGAGTCCTCCCTCCGCCCCAATCGCGGTGAAGGACGCCCACGGCGACGGACGTCGCGCGACGATCTCCGGCCACCGTAGGCGCGGGCATGCGGGCAGCGAGTAAAGGGCAACTCGCTGCCCGACCAAGGACCATGCCCGGGTCGACGGCGCGTTGTGTCCCACGCGCGCCTCAAAGAGCGTCAGCATAATGACGGGGCCCCCCTCTCAGAGGGCCAAAGCCTGCCGGGGTCGCGGGATTATTCCCTTACCGTAACCCCGGAACGTAACAGGCTATGAAGGACACCGTGGATTTTAGTCAGTAGAAGTCTGACAGTCCCTCCCACCCTGCCCGGGGTTGGAGGACTCATTTGATGATTTTACCACGCTAAAAAAAAAAAAAAAAAAAAATGTCCGTCCGTCCGTCCGTCCGTCCGTCTGTCCGCAGTTTAGCTCAGAGACGCACAGTACTAGAGAGCTGTAATTTGGTGTAAATATACGGATTTGTTGTGCCGAAAAAGTGGTAAAATAATATCTCGTAAAATATTTTTTTTAGGGTACCTCCTGTACACGTAAAGTGGAGATGATTTTTTTTTTCTCGCGTACCCCTTAGTGTGGGGTATCATTAAATAGGTCTTTAAAAAATATTGATAGGTTCCATTAACAATTTTTTGATAAAAAAATTCGTTTGTGAAATATTAAGCTTTAAAGTGCTAAATTTTGCTCGACTCGAGTGTCCCCCCCCTCTACCAGCTAAATGGTTACGTTTGGGGGTGTGAAAAAATTCATAATAGTAGTATATATAACGAAGTTTAAAAGAAAATTATCATGACTAAGTAGGCTTTACAACTTTACGAGTAATAGTCGACCAACTTCATTCTACAAATTTACCAAACATTACATTACATTCTATAAATTTTACCAAAAATAAATCTGTCACGAACTTCAACTATAGCCTAAATAATATCTTACTTAAAAACACCTCTATGGTAAGAGACCTCGGTGTTCTATTGGATGATAAGTTATCACTGAATCAGCACGTGGAAAAAATCGTTAATAATTCATTTAAGATGTTTGGTTTTGTGATGAGGTCATCTTCTGAGTTCAAACGGCCTTCCACATATCTTTATTTATACAAGACACTTGTGCGCTCACAGCTTGAATATGCAGTCCCAGTCTGGAACCCATTCTACCAGAAATATATAGATGCGATCGAGAAGGTCCAGCGTAAATTTCTTGGTACCATGTCCTATAGGTGTCACAAAAGATATTTTTCGTACTCACAATTGTTAAAGAAATATAATCTGTTAACTTTAGAATCTAGACGTAAGTTGTTAGAGGCGAACATACTTTACGGTATTGTTCATAACCACTTTGATTCCATTGATCTCACCAGTAAGTTATGCTATGTGGTCCCCCGCACTGTCAACAGGCGTAATGTCCGTGCAGGTACATTATTTGCTGTGAATATATGTCGTTCCAATTCAGGATTGCGTTGCCCTATCCGCCGAATTGTAGAATCCTACAATTGCAATTTTATCACTATAGACATTTTTGTTAACTCAAAATTACAATTTAAATTTAATGTATCATCACTACATAGTATAAAACAAAGTCGCTTTCTCTGTCCCTATGTCCCTTTGTATGCTTAAATCTTTGAAACTACGCAACGGATTTTGATGCGGTTTTTTTTAATAGATAGAGTGATTCAAGAGGAAGGTTTATATGTATAATAACATCCATTAAATAGTGGAGAAGTACTGTTTATTTTCAGGTTTCTAATGTGATGTCGTAAATAATTACATTTTTTCCGCTTACATTGCAAACGCAGGCTGAACCCTACGAGTTTTATCAAAATAATGTACTAAGTATTGTACACATTGAAAAGGTCTACAGACAAATAATGGCTAATTTTCAAAGCGATTTTAACCAATACAGCATTAATCCTTAACCAATTAAATACCTTGAATACATTTTTCATTTAATATAGATCTATATGGCCCTTTACACCGTATGATTTAAGTGAATATTTTCGAAGATATTACAGATTTAAAAATTGCGGGACGTAGCGTTTGCGCAGTTTTTCTGTAGTGTATTTAGTATCAGCATTGCACCCGTGCGAAGCCGGGGCGGGTCGCTAGTATAAAATATTATCTAGTAATGATCTAAATATGTAGTCCCTTTTCTAATTTTCTAATTATGTATATTGCCTATTTAATTTTTAATCTAATTTAACGAATTTTAAATTATGTATTGTATTTTATTAGAATGAATCCACTCATAAAGGAACAATTTAATTTTAATTTATATAAAATTTTAATCTTCTAGTTTTTTGTTTTGAAAAACTAATTGTTTTGTATTTATTTGAATCAATTTCCATGAGCTTTATTTAATTACGTACTTAGTGCTTTCTAGTGGCACTTTTCAATTAATTTTAAAAGACAATGCCAGTTGCTACTTAGAGCTATGACCCACCAAATAAAAGTTGGCTTCCAACTATACCAAATGTAGCATTCTATTTGTCCTTCATCAGTGATAACTAAAATTATGATTAAATGTCTTTAAAAGTGCAGTTTCTGTTTTATTGGATAAAATACCACATTTAGGTTAGATACCTATGTCGAGCATACGTTAACGTCACGTCCCTATTTTCACAATGCTGGTCTAGCCACAAAGCACACACAATACAATACTAACAATCTTGACGGATTACAGATGTTGGTGGAAGCTGTAAGATAATTCAAACACATTTATAATTTGTAATAAACAAACACAATAGCCACCCAAAAATCAAATGACTTTGTCAATAATCCCAAGTAACACAGTCTGGATGTTTTAAAACCAATCTGTCTATAGACTATCTATTCAGGGTTAATCTTTAGATACGGGCTTTCTGAAGATGGGTTTGATAAAGAACATTTAATCTTATAGAGTTTTTTATCTAAAGCTTTATTATTTTAAGAGCATTTGTTCTATAGAACACTTATTTTAAGTAGGTTTATAGTTATAACGAATGTTTCTAGATAAAATACTCTACAAATAGTTAAAAAAGCCTAAAGGTACCTATTTTGAAGTAGTTTTATAGATAAAACGATATATTTGAAGACAAAACTTTCTACAGATATTCCATTTTAGCTAATGGTACTCTTATCTTTTTTTTCTATAGATACTTCAGTCTAGATAAAATACTTTACTAGATATTTTTAAGTTTGTCTAGAAAAATGATAGAGAAGTCGTGTTTTTAGAGTTTTTATCCTTAAAAGTGGCTTAGTTAAGTGCATTTGCACTAGAAATTTAAATTGGATGAGTTTATGCAATGGAGAAGATGAAACAAATTAAAAGATCTGGTGGTTTTCGTCGAAAAATCCGCAAGTATTTAAAAAGAAAGAAAAATGAAGAAGAGACGACCGAAAAAGAATCGAAACTTCCTAGTAACTTCCTCCAAAACGTAGAAAATTGTTGATGATATATGGGTATCAAAAATGAAAAGGTTTGCTGTCAAGAGTACGAAAAAAAAAACACATGACTTAAATCCAATATGGCGGACAGGCTATTTAAAATACACCCCCATAATATGGGTATCAAATGAAAGGGTTTGCTGTCACGGATACGAAAAAAATGGTGACGTGACTTAAATCCAAGATGGCGGACAGGCTGTTTGAAATTCACCCCTATGATATGGGTATGGGTATCAAATAAAAAGGTTTGCTGTCAGGAATACGAAAAAAATAGTCACGTGTCTTAAATCCAATATGGCGGACGTCCAAGATGGCGGACAGGCTATTTGGAATGCACCCCCATGATATGGGTATCATATGAAAGGGTTTGCTGTCAGGAATACGAAAAAAATTGTCACGTGACTTAAATCCAAGATGGCAGACGTCCAAGATGGCGGACAGGCTATTTGAAATGCACCCAAATGATATGGGTATCAAATGAAAGGGTTTGCTGTCAGAAATAGAAAAAATAGTCACGTGACTTAAATTCAAGATGGCAGACTGGCTGTTTGAAATCCACCCCAATGTTGTGGGTATCAAATGAAAGGGTTTGCTGTCAAGAATACGAAAAAAATTGTCACGTGACTTAAATCCAATATGGCGGACAGGCTATTTAAAATCCACCCCCATGATATGCGTATCAAATGAAAAGGTTTGCTGTCAGGAATACGAAAAAAATAGTCAGGTGACTTAAATTCAAGATGGCGGACTGGCTGTTTGAAATCCACCCCAATGATGTGGGTATCAAATGAAAGGGTATTAATGTAATTACAATTTTAATTATTATTTCTCACATTGTTTATACTTAAATAAATCAGAAATACTTTTTACTCGGGTACCCTCTTGTATTGATTAATTATATCGATACCTTTAGACTCAAAAGGCGTAAACGCCAAAATGCCACTTTTCAGGAAAAGCAAAAAACAAAAAAAAAATTAAGAAAAAATTCATAACTTTTTTGTTTCAAGGCTGAGCAAGTTCATTTCTTGCCCAAATTCTTATATTTTGAATATAAACAGTGTGTTATTATAATATTTAGGATAAATTAATAAATAAAGAAAATAGGATTGTTATACGCCCTAAAAAATAAAAAAAAATGTTGTTTACAACCCTAAATTTCACATTGTTTGTGCAATACTTATAGGTAGGTAGGGTGTATAGGTCGCTAAAAGCGCATTTTCTGTTTGAAGCGGGGTGTATATGGCAGTCAACGGAGAAGTGTGTTCATAAATGCACACTATTGTAATAAACGTTAGGGTTTAAACGTCACTACAAGCATCTTTTTTTGTCGAGAAGGAGTGTTTAAGACAGTCCCAGAGTACATTCACAATGCACAATTCAAAATACTTGTCACTTCTCGATTGTTATTTATATCACAGTCATGTCCTTGTTATTATATATAGCCCCGGGAAAAAATTTTTGCCACCAAAACCTGTACGATTTTAAGACTTATTTTTCCAAAAATACAGTTTAAAATCGGTCGGGGTTTGGTGGCACAAAATTGTGCCATTGGGGCGCATTGGGGTCCGAGAGGTTAAAACCTCTACTAAAAAAGTTGGCCATCGTTATCTCGAATTTTTGCCTAAAGGTTACGCAAACTACTCATGAAAAAACAGAACTTAGATTTACTAGAACTAAAACCCAGATAAAAGCTCGATATGGATCAGTACAACAAAAAAAAAAAAAAATATAATCAACTAAAAAACAAAATCTTTATTATTATGATTATGACATTAATTAGACTTGGGGCACTTCTACTGTAGTCTCTTTTTCTCGACCTTACTTTAATTAGGTATACCTAATATTCTTTGGTATCGTTACAACATTCTTAATAATCACAATTAGAATCACTGCTCAATTGAATCATGAGAAAAGACAAAAAGCCCTATATAAGACATAACGCTTATAACTATCAATATATTTTTTAAAATATTTAAGTTTCTAAAAATGTGCCTATAATATTTTAGGAAAGTCGAAAGATTGATCTGTCTGACCAAAGGTAATTGCGGATCAATGGGTTTATACAATTCAATAAAAAAAAATAACTTGGTTATTAAATGACCACAGAAAAAAAGGAAATATTAATTTTATGAAAATTAATTGACAGTAGACTAATCTTCATTAATTTCTTCTTTGTATTTGCCCTAGGTTATAGGCAATCTGGCATTATAGGCAGGCTTTGTCATAGGGTCTGGAATTTCTTGTCTGGAGTAATCAACAACTTCAACAGTATTGTTCTCTTTTCTTGCCTTTGACTTCCCCTTTCCCTTACCCTTCAACTTAGCCTTCTTTTCTGTTCCTTTACCTTTTCCTTCTACAGTTTTTAGATCAGTTTCATGCAGTGTTACTCGATTTTCATCTGCGTCCTCAGAATAAATTCTTAAAGAGAGGTTTTTACACCTCTACTTATAGCGGAATAATAGGGGTGTATGCACCATATTTGGCTTAAGAGCGATAAAATATTAGGTCATATTATCGCTTTTAAGCCAAATATGGCGCATACACCCCTATTTAGCGGGATCAGCGTTGAGTCGTATGAGTCAACTTTATTTTTAAACGAGAATTTGAACCGTATGCTGAAGTTTTGGTTAAAGAATTTGTTATACGACCTTTAAGTTTTTTTACTAATTGCGCATGTTACCTAAAAAACCAATAAAATCAGATTGTATATCAAATACGCCTCATGTCTTCAAAAAGTTTCAAAAAATCCCGTGGGCCGTATTTGCCTTAATTTTGCGAATTTAGTAGTTTTAAGTACACAGATCGATAGAGAAACAAAAACTGAACAAAACTGCATCAAAAAGTCATTTTGGCCAAAATGGCGTTTACGCCCTTTGAGTCTAAAGGTATCGATATTGGTTTGTTACTGCATAAAATGGTCTTACGTTCACAACACATGAAATTACCTATTCACTGAAGAACGTCTAGAAATACTGTGACAAGATAAAAAGGAATACAGAGTGACAGTTACTAGATAATTTTAAACCACTCTTAAATCTGTTTATTCTCTCACTAGATAGTTTAGTATGTAGTAAGTAAAATTATTCTAGAGCCATACTACAAAAAAAATCTCTAGACTGTTTGTTGTATAGAAATCGGTTTTCTAGTAAATTTTATCTGGACGCCATTTTTATTGCCTATTTTTTGCTTCAAATAATTTTTGTTACGTATTTTAATGTTTTTATCATTAAATTATGTCTAATTAGACATTTGATATGTTTTAAATTACTATATTTTTAATAAAATGAGTATTTTAAGCATTAAACTGTAAATTCGAAAATTTGCTTATACCAAATAATATTCATATTTTGAAAAAATAATGTTAAATCTTACATTTACAGCGGGCGCTCTTATTTAACAAGAGTTTTACATAATATTCAACGATAGAATTTCAATCGCATATTGATTTGCTTATTTACCCATTATTAAAACACAAATAAATAAAAAGTAATAAATTTGTTACGCCATGATGCAAATATTATTAAGTAAAATAACTCTTGTAAGTTCCACGCCATTATGCGTCACTAGTAAAATGTTACTTAAAGTTGTTAGTCTTAAGATCATTTGGTTTTAAAACTTGACGAGCAATGATTCCTTTAAAGGTCTTAACTCTATCTATAAACTATCTACTAGTACGCTACTAGATAAACGTGCGATCTATAAACGGTTTAGAGAGACACTAGAAACATCTCTTAAGTCAATTTGATCTGAACTCTATCTAGTCATGTTTTCTTAACTCATTCTTAAGAGAGGGTACAAGAATGTGCCCACTTTTACTAAACTCTGTCTATAAGCGTTCTAGAAGATTGCTTATAGATATTTTATTCTTATGGTAGACAATTCAATTTAATTCTATAAGCTATCTAGTAGTACGTTTCTAGACACGTTTGTGTTACTTGGGATGCCAGTTGTGACATTTTGACACAAGGATAAAATACACAAACAATATACGAAATGGACTGAGCACTCATGCCGTAAAAACATGCTGAGAGAGATAGCTCCGATGGGGCCAGTTGTCTCTTTCTAATAGGGTAGGTCTCGTCCAAAATACCTCAGTGCCTCAAGTCGAAAGTTTTCGACCAATGTGTGTTACCAGTGATGACGCATGGCGCCGAAACGTGGTCCTTTACTATGGGCCTCATTAGTAAGCTCAGTAAGTCCAACGAGCTATGGAGAGGGCTATGCTCGGAGTCTCTTTGCGCGATCGACACAGAAATGAGGAGATTCGTAGACGAACCAAAGTAACCGACATAGCCCAACGAATTAGCAAGTTGAAATGGCAGTGGGCAGGCCATATAGCTCGCAGAACTGATGGCCGATGGGGCCGTAAGGTTCTCGAATGGAGACCACGCACGGCGGTCTTACGGCTGATATGATGATGATGATGAATAGGGTAGGTAACCAAAATACATGTTATTACGTTTTAAATATTTCTTAAAAAAAAAACAATAAAAAAACATTTATAAATATAAAAACAGTTTAGTCCGCCGCCTTCCACCCACTAGGTGGGCAGACGATCTTATGAAGGCCACAGGATCACGCTGGATGCAGGCCGCTTACAACCGGTCGTACTACAAGTCCAAAGGAGGCCTATGTTCAGCAGTGGACGTCTTACGGCTGATATGATGATGATGATGAATAGGGTAGGTAACCAAAATACATGTTATTACGTTTTTAAATATTTCTTTAAAAAAAACAATAAAAAAACATTTATAAACATAAAAACAGTAGTCCGCCGGTGTGGGAGCGGGGTCCAAACTACCGGTGGTTAGGGCTACAGAAAGAGGAACCTCCTCACAATGCGGGCCGTATTTAGGAACACTGCCTTCAAAATCAGGCCCTTGATCCAACTACCTAGAGAGAGCCTCGAAAGGTATTCGTCGAGGCCCTTTGCCATCAGGCTATTGGCTGTAACGATAAATCGGCACAATGATAGCCGAGCTCACATTCCCACTCCGACAACCACGCGTGCTAAGTTGAGATATTACATTTATTTATATTTCTCAGCTTTCAGTTCAGAAGGTTCTCGTCATGCGAGATGGTATCATCGATTATTTATATCATTACGCGGCGCACCGATCTGTCTATCACAACAATATCAGGGATATTGGCGACAATAGCCCGAATAAAAATAAAAAAAAAAAAGGTTGCACTCCAGGAGTGCCGGTAGAAGTGAAAACTTTTTTTTTTGTTACTATGTTTTATTTTTAATTTGAATGACGTCTTACTCATTTTCGATCAGGGTCACGTGACCCTGACGGTCACGTGACCCTGACGGTCACGTGACCCTGACGCGAGTTTTAAATTTTTTACCCATTACAGAAAAAGTGTACAACGCCGCTAAAGAAGTTTTCACTTCAAAAAAAAAAAGGTTGCACTCCAGGAGTGCCGGTAGAAGTGAAAACTTTTTTGTTACTATGTTTTATTTTTAATTTGAATGACGTCTTACTCATTTTCGATCAGGGTCACGTGACCCTGACGGTCACATGACCCTGACGGTCACGTGACCCTGACGCGAGTTTTAAATTTTTTACCCATTACAGAAAAAGTGTACAACGCCGCTAAAGAAGTTTTCACTTCAATAATATTGAAAAATAAACCTAAAGCAATTTTAAAGCCGAAAAAGTAAATAAGGTTAGCAAGTAAGAGTTATATTTTACTGTTTCTATCCATACTACTTTCTGGGAATAGGAGGAAAGAGACAAGCGCCATCCAAGTTGCTCTTCTCTTTCGTCATGCTAATTATAGCAAATCAAAAAAAACCTAAACGGTGGCGATTACGGTTCATTTTTGGGTACTAGGTAACTTGAAGTGCTCAGTCCAGATTTTATGATAGGGCTATGTTTTGATTAGGTATTTCCGCGTCAATGACGTTTCGTTGTACCTAATCATTCATGCTCAAATGTGAAATATTTTTAAGAGCTTATATTCATAATGTGATTTATATTAAAAAAAAAAAAGGTTGCACTCCAGGAGTGCCGGTAGAAGTGAAAACTTTTTTGTTACTATGTTTTATTTTTAATTTGAATGACGTCTTACTCATTTTCGATCAGGGTCACGTGACCCTGACGCGAGTTTTGGTCACGTGACCCTGACGCGAGTTTTAAATTTTTTACCCATTACAGAAAAAGTGTACAACGCCGCTAAAGAAGTTTTCACTTCAAAAAAAAGGTTGCACTCCAGGAGTGCCGGTAGAAGTGAAAACTTTTTTGTTACTATGTTTTATTTTAAAACTGGAGTAGTACAGATATGAAATTAACTAATTTGAATGACGTCTTACTCATTTTCGATCAGGGTCACGTGACCCTGACGCGAGTTTTAAATTTTTTACCCATTACAGAAAAAGTGTACAACGCCGCTAAAGAAGTTTTCACTTCAAAAAAAGGTTGCACTCCAGGAGTGCCGGTAGAAGTGAAAACTTTTTTGTTACTATGTTTTATTTTAAAACTGGAGTAGTACAGATATGAAATTAACTAATTTGAATGACGTCTTACTCATTTTCGATCAGGGTCACGTGACCCTGACGCGAGTTTTAAATTTTTTACCCATTACAGAAAAAGTGTACAACGCCGCTAAAGAAGTTTTCACTTCAAAAAAAACATTATTTTCGTTAAACACACTTATTGAAAATAATGTTTTATTAAAACTGAATATTGCATATTTAAATCCGAACAATAACACATTAAAAGGTGTCATTTGTCATTTTCTCTGCGTGTAGGTATGCTTAATGCGTAACGCACATGGCCGCGATGAAAACAGGAAATGGTTTTTGGGTTTTCGAAATCCTTTTATCACTAACTTTTTAAAAGCATCTTTTGCAGAATAACAATTATGTAATCAGGGGTCTTATTTTCATTTAATATTTTTCATTAGTTTATATTTCCTGTATCTTGGGCTGAAAGGTGGGGCAGGATCTGGCATTGTCATTTGTTATCTGTGGATAATGTAGTGGGCTTCAATATTGTTAATACTACTGATAAACTTATACTGATGTTAACACATTATATTGTAGCTGTTTATTGTCCCTTAATAAATAAAATAAAATGAAATGAAATGAAATGAAATGAAAAGAAATGAAATGAAATGAAATGAAATGAAATGAAATGAAATGAAATGAAATGAAATGAAATGAAATGAAATGAAATGAAATGAAATGAAATGAAATGAAATGAAATGAAATGAAATGAAATGAAATGAAATGAAATGAAATGAAATGAAATGAAATGAAATGAAATGAAATGAAATGAAATGAAATGAAATGAAATGAAATGAAATGAAATGAAATGAAATGAAATGAAATATTATAAAATAACATAAAATAAAATAAAATAAAATAGAATAAAATAAAATAAAATAGAATAAAACAAAAAAATAAAATAAAAACTTATAAAATGTACTTGGATAACATATTTTCTTAAACAAAATGTATCGGAGAACATGTTCTTCAACTGCAAATGTAAGTTTGTCAACTTTATTTTTACAGGTTTTTATCGTCAACGATTTTTAACTAACTTCAAAAAAAGGAGGAGGTTCTAAATTCGTCGTAATCTTTTTTTTAATGTATTTTCCCCGATTTCTCAGACTCCTGGACCGATTTTGAAAATTCTTCTTTTTAAAATTAAATTCAGCGAATCAGTTTAGTTAGTTCGCATAATAGTCCAGTCATTAAAGCCTAAACCCGAAAATAATTAGTAACTTGCTGAAATTTTAAGGGGTTCTTAAGGAAGGTAAAATAAGATACCGGGTGATTTTGCAGCGTTCTGGGGTGTACGGAAAGGGTTGAAAAGGGGTGAAAAGGTGTTTTTTGCTAATAAAATTGCCAAAAAAATTAGTAACACGCTGCAAATTTGGAATAAGGTTGTTCTTACGGTTTTGTAACGTGTATTAAATTTGCAGCGTTTTGCAACATACGGAACATTGTTTTTTTTCAAAACAGTGCAATTAGTTAAAAACAGGGGTAAGAAAATTAGTAACACGCTGCAAATTTGGAATTAGGTTGTTCTTACCGTTTCGTAACGTGTATGAAATTTGCAGCGTTTTGCAACATACGGAACATTGTCTATTATTAAAAAAACAATGAAATTATTTAATCACACGGGTGAAAAAAAATTGTAACTCGCTGTAAATTTGTAATTAAGTTGTTTTTACCATTTCGTAAGGTATATCAAATTTACAGCGAGTTACAAATTTTTTTCACCCGTGTGATTAAATAATTTCATTGTAATTTCAATAATAGACAATGTTCCGTATGTTGCAAAACGCTGCAAATTTGATAGACGTTACAAACCGGTAAGAACAACCTAATTCCAAATTTGCAGCGTGTTACTAATTTTCTTACCCCTGTTTTTAACTAATTGCACTGTTTTTTAAAAAAAACAATGTTCCTTATGTTGCAAAACGCTGCAAATTTAATACACGTTACAAAACCGTAAGAACAACCTTATTCCAAATTTGCAGCGTGTTACTAATTTTTTTGGCAATGTTATTAGCAAAAAACACATTTTCACCCCTTTTCAACCCTTTCCGTACACCCCAGAACGCTGCAAAATCACCCGGTATGTTATTTTACCTTCCTTAAGAACCCCCTAAAATTTCAGCAAGTTACTAATTATTTTCGGGTTTGGGCTTTAATGACTGGACTATAAGTATTTTGATGGGCAACTACGGAACCCTACACTGTGCGTGGCCCGACACGCACTTGGCCGGTTTTATCGTATTGAGTTTAGTTTAATATTAGAACAGTTGAAGATATTTTTTTTAAATAATCTTCTCCAAATGATTTGGGTGAGTTAAAGCCACGACTTACCACCTTTGGACCTCTTAGAAAAAAGAATAATGGCGGACTTTTAATAAAATCTGAATAGGAAATAAGTCGGGTCCCATTTATTGAAAAGATTTGAGCCGGTCTATATTTTTAATGGATTTATTGTAATAGTTCGTCGACTTGTTTTCAGTTGATGGTGGCCCATTACAAATTTTGATTTCTCAAGGCATGATTCTTGCTTACCTACCTACTTAATGCATGGTTTTTAATGACACTCGCTAAATTATTATTATTATTTTAATACCTATTAGCACGTAGAACTGATAGCCGAAAGGACCGTAAGGTTTTCGAATGGAGACCACACACCGATAAGCGCAGCGTAGGACGTCCACCCGGGTGGACAGGCGATCTTATGAAGACCACAGGACCACGTTGGATGCTAGTCGCGTTCAACCTGTCCTATGGGAAATGTACCTATAGACGAGGCCTATGTTGAGCAGTGGACGTCTTACGGCTGATGTGATGATAGTTATTATTTTAATTCCATTTTAGTTTGACCATTTTCCTGGTTCAGTTTCCCGCCATTTCGTGCCACTTCCCGCCATCGTGGGCCATGCCCCGCCACTCTCCGTCCAACCCGAGAAGCACTTGTTTCAGACAAACAAACAGAAAGTAATTCTTGTTTGTCATCTTAACAATCTGAATGAAAAGCAAGTCCTTTATGTACTTCACTTAAATTGGAGCGACTTCAAGATTGTCGTTGTTACTTTTTTGTTTGGGATTTTGTACTTAGATATATTTTTTTGTATTCAAATTCAGTCAGCCAATAAAATTTAGACTAACTAAGCACTCGTTGGTTTTACGAGGTTGACAAAATCATAATTCCCTAACGAAATTACATTATTATCGTTAATGAAGTAAACTAGCGCATTTAAAGAAAAATAATGTCAAAAGTATTAGCAAAAAACCATCATAAGTGATGATACCATCGCGGGGAAATCACGTTCAAAAAATGCACAAAATAAAAACACTTTTTTTTTTTAAAGGAGGAGACCGTTGCAAAGCAGTTTTTTTTTTTATTTTTTTAGTTACTGGCGGCATGTTTTGCTACTTAATATGATGTTCTGCGAAAGCCGATTACGGACGTTCTTAAAATAACAATCATCTTCAAAATCATCATAAATCGATATGCCGTAAACTGCTGTAACATTGCCTTTATAGCTCAACATCGCCTAAATTCAAAAAAGTTAAATTATTCCCGCTGTGAAATGTTTTTTATTGTCTATGGTATTACTAAAAGCAAGTCGGCAATCTGTATGGCAACATTCGATCATACGTCACTCCAAATTTTAGTTAACAAACTGTCAGTGTCAGTTTCATTGTCACTGCGGATACTCGCTTTTTACCGGCTCTCAGGAAAATTCTTTTTGTGAATATTTATGCTTTATTTTCTAGCGTGCTGCTAAAAAAGCGACCAGTCAAAACTCCTAAGTACTTACTACAAAAATTGTGCCAATTCAAAAAAAAATACAGGCATGATATGATGCTAAGTTAATGGTACAACCGAGGACCTTCACTGTTATTCTCTTGAAACAAATTAATTCCATTATTTTATCTGAAGGAAACACCCTTGACGTTGACATTTTGTTTCAAGTTTCAACTTTCTTCGAATTTCGTGTACCTACTTTGTTATTTCACTTTTAACAATCAATTTATGAAATTACTTTGAAATTCAGCTTCATTTTGTAATACAAGATTAAAAGGTCGTGTTGATTCACTTTTTCGTTATTTAAGGTTAAAAAAATACTATTCGTATTTTCAGAACTGGCAATAAGTAGGTGTATAACCTTTTTCTTCTATTTCATCGTGATATAATTATCAAATGAGTCCTGCCCCCCAGGGCTCACAAGAGGGACTGTCAGACTTGTACTAACTAAAATCCACGGTGATCCTACAATAGCCCTTTACGTTCCAGGGTCACAGCTACCTGATGAGACAGTCCCGCGACCCCGGCAGGCTTTGACCCTCTAAGGCTCTTCAGTTTGCTGACAGTTCTTTCAAGCGTAACCTTAAGTACAATTCTTCTGCATAGCCCTTTGATTATTACCGCTATGGGCTGCAATTTCTTAAATTCAATAGCGAAACGTAATTATGGTGACTTAGGACTGATTTTTCAATAGTCAGATAACTTTTATCTGAGGAATAAAAATGGCGGTTTGACAGCTTATGTATAGAAAATATGTCAAACCGCTATTTTTATTCGTCAGATAAAAGTTATCTGACTATTAAAAAATCAGCCCTTAAGATAATTATTTAAAACCAGGGTTTACAACCAGTGTGTCCTACCCATAATGACTTACGGAGCAGAAACGTGGACACTTACTATCGGCCTGGCCCACAAGTTTAAGGTTGATCAGCGTGCAATGGAGAGAGCAATGCTCAGGGTTTCTCTAGTGGATAGAATTCGTAACGAAGTCATTCGCCAGTGAACCAAAGTAACCGACATTGCGCTTAGAATCAGCATGCTGAAGTGGAAGTGGGCCGGCCACGTCTGTAGACGGACAGATGGAGCAAACATGTGCTAGAGTGGAGACCGCGAATGGACAAACGTAGTGTAAGACGCCCTGCTGCAAGATGGGTCGATGATTTAAGGATGGTGGCTGGCAGTGGATGGATGTGGGCTGCCCAGGACCGGGATGGTTGGCGCTCTTTGGAGGAGGCTTACGTTCACCAGTGGACGGCAATAGGCTGATAATATTAAATTAATTTTGGTTGTTCGTGCATGCTAAGGGAACAGTACAGCTGTTCGTTAGAGATAATAGAGCACAATCAATATAATAACTCAACAAAATGTTATTCTGTACAAGGGGTCTGTCAGACCCTGTATCTGTCTGTCTACTGGTACTGTAGACCCCTTAATAATTGTATTAACTTGGAAATTGGGGATTATTGAGTACACTTTAGGGTATGAATAAGACAAGCGTTAAAGTGAGTGACCATCTCGCAAAGAATAAAGGAAAAGTATTCAGGGGACCATCACTGGTATTTTAGCAAATGTCTAAAAACTGAGCAATATCTGAATTGTCTCAATTCGCATAACAACAGTATCCAAAACAAAAGCTTCAAATAAGGTAATTTTAACAGTTAACGTTATCAAAAAAAGTGGTAGAATGACAATAATGGCGCAATTTCATTAGCCGATAGGGCCCGCATGTGCGAGAGATTTCTGGAACGCGAGTCACAGTGCCCGCATTCGGGGAACCGTTGTCATTAGTCGATAACCCGCGTTTGGGGTGTAGGAGAACCTCTATGTTAGTCGCCAGTTGTAAACAAGAGTGGCAGACCCGCAAGCTGTATATCGACCGATGAATTTCATTGGTCGATATCACGGTTGGTATAATTAAAGCAAGCATCTACTAAAGCAAGTATCGACTTGTAACTTTCATTAGTTGTTATCTCATCTGCGAGGACTCCCCGTATGCTGTATACCGAACGACCAATGAAATTGCGGCATTAATATGATTAAAACATTGAGCAAAGTTTCATAATAATATATATTTTTTCATTGGTTAAAGTAGAATTCATCCATCAGTGTGATGAATATCATTTATGTGAGAAGCAACGTACATCACCTATTCATTTTATTCGAAGATCCAACCAACTGCGACTACGAAATCAATTTCCACTCTACTACATGGTCTAATGCAACCACGTCTAATGCATACTCCACTGTATGAACTGCACACACCATTGACATTATAAACCTCGTTCAAATTAGCCGCGTATAGTTGTGGCCCTGCGTGTTTGTGTGTGTGTGTGTGTGGGTGGGTGTATGTTTGAGGGTGTGTGTGTGTGCTGCGGCTTTAGGCAAATTAACTCGTTGATGTAATGCACTGGGGAAAATTACTCTGCTTTGTATAGCGCGGCGGTATTTTGTTATTATTACTTTGTTAACGAGTCATAACTTAATGAGAATTGCCCTTTCAAATAAAATTTGTAAAAAAATTAGCGTAGCTAACTGTTTAGGGATAGATTATCTCGGCACTATCCAGCGCCGTGGTACTGGACCGCCAAGAGCAACTAAAGGGACAGGGTGGATTATTATTGAACAAGAGTCTATCAGTCCCTTCTTCTTCAACCAGGGCCGAAGAAGGATCGCTGGACTGTCAGGTAACCGTGGCTCTGGAACGTAAAGGGCTATTGAAGGACACCGTGGATTTTAGTCAGTACGAGTCTGACAGTCCCTCCCGCCCTGCCATGGGTTGGAGAACTCATTTGATGATTTTTTCACGATTCAATTACTATAGTGTTAGCTGCCACTTCAAGCTGGAGGGAGTTACCAGCGACCAGCCCTATATAAGTCATCGCAGACCGTCGTTCGCCCTTTTTTGCCGACAGACGCGCGCTCGTGAACATCGACTTTTATAAGTTTTGATTTTGTTTGATTGTACTAATTTTACTTTTTTTAAATTAAAATCTGTGTAGTTTCCCAAAAATAGTTTAATGATTGAAACAGTAATATACTTAGGTATTTAGTTGCAACGATGTCGCAGATAATAACCCTATACATAAGGTACTAAATTCATGGCCCAGTTCTAGGCTGACTCAATTTATGCTAAATAAAATATAACACAAAGAACCTTTGCCCATTTCTGGTAAAAAAATTTTCAAAGTATTTCTGGCTCAAAATGTCCTTTATCATCCTCAATACTTCATAATTCTCCACAAAACTCACAATTTCCTCTCTATTCCTTTGAAACTATTCTCTCTATTCCTGCAGTAATCTAAGTTTAAATCAAAGCGTAGGAAGGCGTTTGACACAGAAAAGACACGTCTCCTCTGAATTTGTTCAGTACGCGCGGAGCATGCAAATGCGACGTTGTCAAACACCGCGCTGGCGACGACGTTGCGAGCTCTACGTGCATGTCGATGCAGCTGCCAACTTTGAGGAATGAACTGGATCATGAATATTGTTGAAGATTGTAGGAAAATGTTCGATGTCTCATAATTATGCTGAAAATATGCACGGAGCCTTTAACGGGCATTCACATGTTCTAAAGAATAACAAGCAGTGTGACCAAGATGTAATCAGTGTTACCAAGTACCTACTAGTTGGCATGCTGTCAAAAAAGCTGTCGCTCTATGTATAACATACATACACACTCAGATATACACACACACAACAGTTATACCAGTGTCTTTATCTTTCCATTCATTTATTTTTCTTCTTTTTTTATTACATAAAATAGTTTGCAAATAAAATAATATTGATCATAATGAGATGCAGAGTCACCCAACACAAGCATTATTACTAGGTACATGTTTCCTGGGTGGTTCGAGCCACAGTACTGTATTGTGTATGAAATGTTAAGGAAATCAAATAAACTATTAAAATTTTTTTTAGACATGGTTTGTGTGGAAGCCGATCCAACCTGATTTGAAAATGGCTTTGCTGGTGATGATTATCATCATCTGCTTAGCCATTTTCCCAACTATTGTGGTCGGCTTCCAGTCAAACTAGATGCAGCTGAATATCAGTATTTTACATGGAGCAACTGCCTATCGGACGTCCACAACCCAGTAACTGGGTAATACGATACCCCATGGTATGACTGGTTGTCAGACTTTCGAGCTTCTGACTGTGATTAACAACTGTCAAAGATCTACAAATGACAGCCGGGACCAACGGCTTTACGTGCTTTCTGAGGAACGAAGGAAACTATAACAGACATTCACCCATCCACAGACCAACCTCGGCAAGCGCGGTTTAACCCGGAAGATCGGCCTGTGCGGCTGTAATTATTTAGCCACGTGGTCCTCCTTTGCAGGATCATTAATATAGTTTGACTCTTTAATTAAAATCACTTAACTGTGATATATTATGTGCCTATCTCTGTAGAAAATGATATAGGTACACTCGTTAAGGAACTCGAGTAAGAATATTTTTTGCTGTTAACAATTCACCTATTCTGCCATTTCAATTACTATTCATATCGTCTAACAACATATTTCTACATGAGTAGTAACAATTCTGTAACAGGAACAGTTCGTCAATAAATTGGCGTGAACTGAACACGTTCCTGAACTCAGACGAATATCAATGAGTGGAAGTTTCTCCAGTTAAAACTACGACGCAATCAGTTAGCGTCGTGTGGGGGTGCGGGGTGTTCGCTGTTCGATTTTTGTCATTCTGTAACCTAGGGTACTACTATCTCAACTAAAATTGGTGAGACCTCGATTGGACAGTTGTCCACAATCCCGATGTGTTGTCACAAATGTCTTTCCGTCATAGCATAAGTTTAAACCATCACAGACAATGTGGTGTAAAGTCCCATGTTCAAAAAGAAGTATACAACAACAACAACAATACAAATTGATTATCTAGTTATATCCTATAATATAATACTCGTAAAAGCGAAAGTGCGAAGGCTATGTATTGTATGTTCCGTTGTCACGTCAAAACTGCTTCACCGATTTTAATAAATTTTGTTACATTCCCTACTGACCCTAAGAGACCATTATAGGCTATAAATGAGAGAAGCCGTGAACAATAGTACTGTTACCTCCCCTCTTCAACTTTAAAAAGACTTCAAGTTTGTTCATCAACGGAACTGAGTCACAAGTCAAACACTGTTGATTTATCACGGGTCTGCGTTATTGATGTTACGAGTATTGGAAACTATCCGGGTAGAAGTTCGGAGGCTGAACTGTTATTGATAACCAGAAACATAAATACAGTCTATAATGTTCCCACTGTTGGGACACAGGCCACACCTCTGTCAATGAAGTTGGGCTTTAATTTACCAAGCTTGCTTGCGTGTTGAAAGATTTCTTGGATTTGCGATCCCATTATTGCGAAACTGAATTACACTATAATTTAATATCTGAGAATAGAAACCTCTCGCCTCGAATGGAGCGGAAATGACTATCATAATTTTATTAATACTAATAACTAGTAACTACTACGCCTGTATAGTACTCCACCACTGTACTTACGAAAGTCTACCTAGTTCTTTCGGAAGTCTATTGTGTTCCAGGACCACGGTATCCTGCTAAGACAGCCCCCTGTATTACACTAAGGTAAAACGACTTGTAAATAACAAACAGTATAAACAACATCATCATCATCATCAGCCGGAGGACGTCCACTGCTGAACATAGGCCTCCCCCTTAGACCGCCACGCCGAACGACAATTCGCCACTTGCATCCATCGGCTGCCCGCGACCCTCACGATGTCGTCGGTCCACCTAGTGGGAGGCCTGCCTACGCTGCGTTTTCCGGTCCGTGGTCGCCACTCGAGAACTTTTCTTCCCCATCGGTTGTCAGTTCTACGAGCGATGTGGCCTGCCCATTGCCACTTCAACTTGCAAATTTTATGAGCTATGTCGGTGACTCTGGTTCTTCGCCGAATATCCATGTTTCGGATTTTATCCCGCAAAGAAACTCCGAGCATAGCTCTTTCCATTGCTCGTTGGGTGACTCTTAGTCTCTCTAAGAGGCCAGCAGTCAAGGACCACGTTTCGGAGCCATATATCATCACTGGCAACACACACTGGTCAAACACCCTTGTCTTGAGACACTGTGGGATTCTCGATGAGAAGATATCACGTAGCTTCCCAAACGCTGCCCATCCGAGTTGGATTCTTCGGGCGACCTCTTTCTCGAAGTTGGACCTACCTAACTGAACAATCTGTCCAAGGTAAGTATAATGGTCTACAACTTCGAGAGTATCGTTCCCAACAACAACCGGTAGGGTGCCACATGGACATTCGACATGACTTTCGTCTTGTCCATGTTCATTTTAAGGCCGACCCGTTGGGAAACGATACTGAGGTCGCTGAGCATAGCATTGAGGTGCTCCAACGATTCTGCCATGATGACTATATCATCGGCAAAACGAAGGTGAGTGATGTATTCGCCATTGATGTTGATGCCGAGTCCGTTCCATTCCAAGAGTTTGAAAACGTCCTCCAACGCGTTCGTGAACAGTTTCGGAGAAATAACGTCTCCCTGTCTCACGCCTTTCTGCAATTGGATTGGTTTCGTGCTCTCTTCCTGAAGTCGGATGGACATGGTGGCGTTTCTATACAAACACTTCAACACTTCGATATACCTATAGTCGATATGACATCGTTGGAGGGACTGCAATACTGCCCAGGTTTCGATTGAATCGAAGGCTTTTTCATAGTCCACAAACGCTAAACACAATGGCCGATTATACTCCTCTGTCTTCTGTATAATCTGGCGAAGCGTGTGTATGTGGTCTATAGTACTAAAACCTTTTCGGAAACCGGCTTGTTCGGGAGGCTGGAAGTCATCAAACCTGCGTTCGAGACGGTTCGTAATGACTCTTGAAAACAGCTTGTATACATGGCTCAGAAGTGAGATTGGCCTGTAGTTCTTCAACAAGGTGTTGTCACCCTTTTTGAAGAAAAGAACAACCACACTCCTGTGCCATGCTTCTGGCGTAGAACCTTTGAGTATGACGGAATTAAATAACTTCTGGAGGACTAGAAGTACCGGTTTTCCACCCGCTCTCAGAAGCTCTGTTGTGATTCCGTCCTCACCCGGCGCTTTGTTATTTTTGAGCTGTTTAAGAGCCATTTTAATCTCGTATAGGCTGATGTCCGGGATATCCTCAGTGTAGTGTCGAGTCAGTTTAGCTCTTGCGTCTCGACCTGTACCGACACTGGGTTGTCGTATTGATGTGTATAACTGTCCGTAAAACCTCTCAAGCTCCCTTAGGATCTCCGGTTTCGTCGAAATTATGCTGCCATCGTTAATCTTCAGCTTTGTCATTTGGCTCTGCCCAATAGACGAAATCTTTGCGAAGACTTTTGAGCCCTGGTTCCGCTCGATTGCCTCTTTGATCCGTGCCACACTAAAGGAGCGCAGGTCACGTCGCATTGATTTAGAGATTCGTCTATTGAGTTTGCCATATTCCGACATATCAGCTGAAGATTGCAGCCTCATCTCGGTCCGGTCCTGCATCAACCTGATGGTTCCGTTCGAGAGCTTTTGAGGCTTATTGCGGCGCGGGGTCTTAAAGAACTTGGACCCCACAGCTTGGACAGTTTCCACCAACCCATTGTTAATCTCGTCCATAGTTTCGCATTCGGTTAGGCACTGGAAGCGATTGTGCAGTTCAAGTTGGAAGTCTTCGGGGTTCCGGATGTGGGCAGGACCAGGTCGGAGCGTGGACTTCACCAGACGAGACCTTTCAAGCTTGACATTGATATTCAGTGTGCCTCTGACAATTCGGTGATCGCTACCGGTTTTTACCTTGGCGATCACAGAGACATCACTGAATATTCGCTTCTTGGTCGTCATGATGAAGTCGATCTCATTTCTGGTAGTACCATCGGGGCTCATCCACGTCCACTTCCTGGATGGCCGCTTCTGGAAATAGGAGTTCATCAAATGGAGTTCTTCCTTTTCCATGAAGTCGACCAGTCGCTGGCCCCTATGGTTTCGCTGCCCATACCCAAATGGCCCCACTCTCAACTCATCGCCATTCCGTGCGCCCACCTTTGCGTTGAAGTCCCCCATAACAACGGTGAAGTATGTTTCGGAGGTATGTATCGCCTCGGATATCTCCTCATACAATGCCTCTACTTCATCATCAGAATATGTCGAGGTCGGCGCATATACCTGTATGACCTTCAACGAATACCGGTTGGTCATTCTGAGTATAAGGTATGCTACCCTACTCGACACACTGTCGACTTTCACAACGTTGTTGATGAGGGACCTGCGGACGAGAAATCCAACACCACCCTGGGATTTACGGTCTCCTTCCCGGTAGAAGAGCATGTTGCCGGAATCTAGAACTATCGTATCCTGACCCTCTCTTCGGATTTCAGATAATCCCAAGATATCCCATCGCATTTTGCTCAATTCTTCCTCCAGCTCGATAATCTTCTCATCGGTCCTCAGTGTGCGGATGTTGTGTGTTGCCAGGGCCAAAGTCCGTTGGGGGTGGTAGCGGGGCATCTGCCGGGGATTCTTAGCACCCCCTGCTCCGCCGTTACTCGATCCGCTACCCAGACCAGGAATAGCGGAGCTGCCGGGGACTGGGGGCCGTGTGCTTCTATTGTCAATCATAATGGGGGGGGGGGATTGCCATAATCCCCACGCTTGGCAGGCGGCTTGGGGATCGCAGTAGGGTCACCGTAAGTTTGCAAAGGACGCTGCTGCCCGTCCTTCGGTTGCTGGAAGTAGTTTAAGGACGTACCCGGGTCCGTATTATTATTTAATTTTATGTTTTATATAGTAATAAATATCGGTGTTTCATTGGAGGCTAAACATGTGTTTTAGTTTAGAAGACCTAAACTTAAATTCAATCATAAGGTTTTACCTATACCCATTTTGTGTTTTCGTTAATTAATTTAAATTTTTCTTTTTACAACGGATCTAAAATACGTGAAAAGACAAACACCGGGTTCGGATCTAATGCTGAGAGATGGGAGTACCTCTAAATGATTCCTGGCAGTAATAAACAATTAGAATTTCCAAAGGGGCGTGGATGGCTTTTTAAACTATGAGGAATAGCGAAAAATCCTGAAGGAAGTATCGAAGTCGATTTGATAAAAATTAAATAACACCATAAAAATTAAATTTTTGAAATATAAATTCAGCAATCAAACTATCAATATTCTGTGAAGTAGTAACATGCGACAAAGTTGAGGTATAAGGATTTTTTTTTAATAATTCGATTTTTACGAGGGATGGAATCATATTCCATTAAATAAAATTTCGCTACATGTTCCACAACATACTGTTCTCATTTCAAATTTTTATTATCACTTCGCGGTGCAAATATTATTAAATATTTTTTTGAAATTCGATCTTTAAGTGAGTTTGCGCGAATTTTGATTTTGATTTGCTGTACAATGACTAAATTATTGTTTGTATATTAGTTCATATTTTACCAAATTATCATTACTTCACCGAATTTGATCCTTAACAGCGACATCGAATAGTGTAAAAATATACCTAGCATTTTCTTTTTTTAATTCAAAAGCTCGATTTCTGACGTGTAATACTTACATGACCAAACCAATCTCACGAAACAATTTTGTACAATAAAATTATTAATTTGGCTATCTTTCGAGAGGGAGAGGACAGCGTCCTTCCTCCGCCCCAACCGCAGTGGTAGACGCCCGCGGCGTCGGAAGTCGGCAGACGACGAGTTCCGGCCACCGTAGGCACGGCATGCCACCATGCCCGACCATAGACCATGCCCGGGTCGACAGCGCGTCGTGTTCCACACGCGCCTCATAGAGCGTCAGCATAATGACTAAGAGGGCCAAAGCCTGCCGGGGTCGCGGGAGTTATTTCATTACCGTGACCCCGGAACATAAAGGGCTATTGAAGGACACCGTGGATTTTAGTCAGTACAAGTCTGACAGTTCCTCCCGCCCTGCTCGGTGTGGGAGGACTCATTTGATGATTTTTATTACCACGATTACCACGATATTATTATAGATTACCACGATAAAAAACAAAAAAACTTTTATTTGGTAAGAAACAAACTCATTTATAAAAAGCCTATCAAGATCCAAGGCATTCTATATTCATATTATTCATTCAACCTTAAAAATTATATTATTGTACAAAATAAAATGTACAGTAAAAATTAGCTAATAAATTAAATTGTTATTACATAATTTTGAATAGCGAGTAAAACAGCGAGCGCATTCCTAATTCAAAATTTTAGAATTAAATACTTAATTGCCCCGCATTCAAACATTTATTACTGACATTGTTCCTTTGTCTATTATTGTTTTTTGGGAATGACAATGTACGTAATATTATTATAAAAAAGCTTTAAACAATATTATAATAGATAATAATTGTATTCTAAGCTTAAAACAAATTTATTTTAATTTTTGTTAATCGATTTCCTAGTTTCCTTATTTTTTTCACTCGAGTTGACAAAAAAATCTATTATGGAATCGATTAGAATACTCGCTTTCACACATCATTACGATTAAAAAAAATAAACATGGTTGTCGTTTACGAACACAAATTGAGTAGTGGTAATGAAAAATACGTGTTATTGGCCCTTTATTAGAGAATTACGCCAAGATCTGTACTTTTTTACGTTATTTATAACATTTGGCATGATATATATCATAATAGTTATTGAGTATAAGCGCGCGTATGTGATCAAAGTGAAAAATAAAAATGTAAACAAACAAAAGTGGCGCGAAAGTTCGAGTTCAGATATCAAATTCTTCATTACCACTGCTAATTTATGTTGAATGATGTATGAATTCGTTACAATACTAAATGAGAAGTTATTCATTCCTCCTATAATGATCCGTTGGATGTCCGAAAACCACGTTTTTTATGATTTTTAGCCCTACCCAGCACAGCCATCAAAATGGCGAAGATCGTATATACACTTTTGGATTTTGTTACGGTAAATTAAGAAAATTAGCGCTAAATGTAGAAGTTTTAATTTCGTGAATAAATCAGATTTTTATTGAACATTCTTAATTAATGCGCACTTATAGGATTTTACGCAGGGAATATTATATTTTTTTTAATTTATAATGAGGATGTCGTATGACTACAACGTCTGCCCCTTTTGGACCCACTATTGAGCCAGCGTAGGTTTACTTGTCGCGCCCATTTCGGGGGCGGTACCGAACTATACGGTTAAGACAGTAAAATAAAACTTCAATAAAATTCTTTCTTTCCTTTCCAATAATACCAGACGACTAGTCAAATATTTGCGTGTTTACGTCTGATTTAGCAGATCTGTTAGATCGAGAGCGACCCTTATTTGCTGGCAGACAATCGGCCGCGACAGCTCAACCCGCTCCTCTGTGTCCTCGACTGACGCGACGAATGAAGACACTACTTTCATTGAAGCCCGAAATAAATTCAATGTGTTAGTGTCGGTTTTCGTTACAATGAGCAAAGCTGCGGGAAACCCGAATACTTTGTAATGACGTATGAAAGTATTTAAACATAATATTTGTACCATCCGTGATTATTCTGAAACTTACACACATACTTTAGTAATATTGTCAATTGGTTGTTTATTGGTGTGTTCAACTAGATGGATTTGTTATTAATTTGAGATCATCATTGTAATCAACTGGGAGCAGTGGTGGCCCAGTGGTATCGGCCTCGACTTACGAGTTGTAGGTCGTAGGTTCGAACCCAGCCTGGCACATTACTTTGTGTAATTTATTTCATCACCACTGCTCTCAAAACGGTGAAGGAAAACATCGTGAGGAAACCGGCATGTCTTAGAACCATCAAATTCGACGACATGTGACATCCACCAATCCGCACTGGGCCCGCGTGGTGGATTGTGGCCCGCTCCCTCTCACAGAGAGGAGGCCTGTGTCCCAGCAGTGGGAACATTATAGGCTGAGATGATGATTGTAATCAACTTGCGCCACTAATGTTGGCGACTAACCTTGGTTTTAATCAACACTAGCTGTTTCCCCGTGGTCTCATTCCTGTAGCCCTATCTTTACTGTGAGTATAATTATCCTTCCTCAGTTAAAATATAGCTACATCTAACTCATAAATATTTTTTTTTTATTCGAACCGACAGTTCCTGAGATTAGCGCATTCAACCAACCAAACAAACAAAAACACTCTTTAGCTTTAAAAACAAGTATTTTTGGCAAAATTTTGGTAAATAAAATTGTTCTAAAAGATGATTCTTTTATATCACTACAGCTTTTCTACACTTATAAATATTAATATGACCATCTGTCTGGCCCACTTGAAGCAGAGTGTCCCAGCCTTATCCACTAAGCCATTCAAATGATATGCGGTAACAATAATCTCCGCAGACTCCCTCCACTATTGAATTAACTATTTCATTTGATTCTGCCGCACGTTCCGTTATGGCGGTGACCTACTTGAGGAATGATGCGATGGAGCTATGTGAAGCGTACATTCGCTATTTTAAAGGCCGATTTATACATCCAAAAGTAAGTTAATACCCAATGAACTTCGCCCAGCATGTAAAAAAGTTGCTAGTAAATGAAGACAGTAAGCAATTTGAATTTAGTTACTTAGAGATTCAAACTTTAGCAAACAAATTAATTACGTGCCATCTATGGACACTGGTAGATATTCATTATAAGGGTTACATTACCATTGTGTGTTCCAAGGAACTTTCAACTTGTTTTCCTTTATTGAAAAATAATAATACATTTTGTTTATTTCTCTCAAAAAGGTACAATATTGGTCACAAGTTATTATCATAATAACACAAGCTCTGCTTAGCTTGGGACTAGATGGATTTGTGTGATAGTTGTGATATATTATATTATTATATTATTATTATAATAGAATAACGATTCAACCTTTGTGAGAGCTGGAGTCTATACTGGGTACTGGACCTGTATGACAGATCTCCAGGCTCACACTCGATATCTGTATTACAATTAGATAGGTATACTTAATTAAAATATTAAAATAATACAAATTAGTTTTAACGAATTCCTCTATCGACTGGCTGAAAAAAAACTTAAAAAAAAAAATTAACCGCCTTCAAAAACAACTACAAAAAAGGGTAAAATAACCTGCAAAATAACTTTTCTTTCGGAAGTCGGTGGCTTTGTTTTTTTATTTCGTTGTCTTTTTGCCACCGACTTCCGAAAGAAAAGTTATTTTGCTGGTTATTTTACCCTTTTTTGTAGTTGTTTTTGAAGGCGGTTAATTTTTTTTTGAAAAAAGTTTTTTATTTTACTCTTTTTAGTTTAAATATTCAACCCAAATTCTTGTCAAATACATCATTTTCTTACATGTGCACTAGAATTTTGTAATCCGTGGCACCGGTATTAACATCGCTCATGTACACATGCTAATAAAATTCCCTATCTCAAAAACAACTGAACAGATTTTGATGAAACTTGCAATATTCCCTAACGTGAACAATCCCTAGTACAAAAAAAAAAAAGAATTTTGAAAATCGGTCCACAATTGGTGGAGTAATCGCGTAACAAACACGCAAAAAGTAATGTCATCCAAGTAGCCGAAATCAATAAAAATGCTCACAAAATAAAAAATACTGAACCAAATTGGATGAAATTTTTATGGGACCACACTGCAAGTATACTGCATCGAACAAAAAAAGAATCACACTAATCGGACTAGAAACCTCGGAGTAATCGATGTACATACATAAAAAAAAAAGACATACCGACCGAATTGAGAACCTCCTCCTTTTTTTGAAGTCGGTTAATAAGTGACAGAGTCTAGGATAAGGATCTCTATATCTATAATTATGTTCATATTAGTTTATGATTGGTAGAGTAGGTAAAAACTCGAATTTTTGGGTTTAAAGGGTTGATTACTGCGCTGCAAGTCACACGTTCTATTCCTGTACAAATTGTTTGTAGCTATTAAATTTTCTTGCATAGTGTCGCCTCGCTCGTACTGGGCAGTCAGCCAAATCCCAGTGGTAACTAGGTATTAACATAAACCACATTTAATACCGGCTTATTTTCGGACGCGCTATAAGCCGGCTGAATCGCGTAGTACTATTGTTGTTAAGCGACGGCTGTGAATGTGTGCTCTGTAATTTGGGTGGGTAATCCTCCAGTTTTCACGGATGTGGAAATAAAAGGTTTTTCTTTTGTACGTATGTTAATCCCAGCGTCGAAAGAATTTAAATAAAATTTTATTATTGTTTTAGAGGGGCTTGTGGCTGAATAATAGCAGCCGCACTGACTGATACAAGTTTATGACAGGCAAGCCGACATAGTGTATCTTTGCTAAATGTAAATGTTGTATTCAATTCAGAGTAGATTGGAAGACGTCCCAACATAGTTAGAAAAAGGCAGAAGACGATATTATTATTATTATTTTTCTTTAGCCTGTACTATCCCACTGATGGGTAAAGGTTTCCCCCAATGCCTTCAATTAACTATTTTCCCGGTCCACTTCGAACCAACTTTCGTGGTATGCGTCAAGGTTATCTCGCCACCTTTTTTTGATAATAATCATGAATTTGCTTAAATTTCATCGATCTTAGGTAGTACGCTTTAGGAGTTCAAGATACCTGACTCTCTATAAGTCAAAAAAAGCAATAACAAACTTCTTTATTCCTCCTTTCAGCAAAATGAAAATAAACGTGTTTTACTGGCGTCACGTTGCCATCTGGGCCGTTAGGTTGGCATTACTTCGCCGTAAGGTTGGCAGATCGTTTGTGAAAGCATAACGCGAACTTCGGGATTTACGGCCCGACCATGTGAGACGGTGTGAGTCAGTGATCGTCACAAGCACAAGTGTCGCTAGACAATATTCAGTGAGCTGCTCTGTTAATAAGATGATCTATAACCAAGATATGTTACTGAGCGTTTAGCGAACTGACTTCACTTAAGTACACATTTATTTCCAATGAACGAAAATTACCTTTTCCAGTCGTATGAATGGCTGTAGATGGCACGTAGTGTGTGTGGTTGTAAAGAACAAAGCCACATTAAGACGATGCAAGAAATCGCATACGAGTCAAGTTTAATAATAATAATATTCTACAACTATCACACAACGCCATCTAGTCCCAAGCTAAGCAGAGCTTGTGTTATGGTTACTAGACAACTGATAAACATACTTATATATTTCTAAATACATACATATCATAGATAAATTACACCCAGACACAGAACAAATGATCGTGCTCATCACACAAACATTTGTCCTGGGTGGGAATCGAACCCACGACCTCCGGCATAGCAGTCAGGGTCACTAACCACTAGACCAACAGGCCAGTCAACTACAATGCAGTCCGCTATCTAATCAAACTTGCATGCAACTAGCATGTAATTTCTTGCAGCGTGTAAATGGGCCTTTACATGAATCATAGAGTGAAGATCCTTTCGATAGAGAATCAAGTATGGCATATACGAGTATGTTTGATATTGTAAACGAAAAAGTCATCAAATTAAACATCGTCTCGTTACTACTATCGTACTCCTCATTTGAATATTTACTTATCTTAAGGAACAATTGGATTAAAAGGATCCTTAGATAATACCTTTTATTTAGAGTAAGTTAATGATACAAGCGGAACCCTATATACCTACCGATTGTTTCACCTTTACATTTCCATATGAAAATAAAGAGTTTCATGCAAACCACGTCATGACGGTAGTTGCGTGACGGCTGCTAACAAATGACGATCGCTTGGAGCTCGCCCCATCTGATAGCCATCCTAACATTTACTTACTTTGCACACACATATACTATTTATATACGAATACATACACGCGCACGCATAAAGAACTTGTAGAATACACATAGTAGGATCATGCAGTAAAAGAATGCAGAAAAACCAGTTGAAAGCAGAGGTAAAGAGGGTAAGAGAGGTAGAGGCAAACCAACATCCTGTAAAACAGAGAAGAAGCTGTGGTCCCAGCCGTGAACTTGATACAGATTGCTTACTTTGACGTTTATTTGATGTTATTTTCTTTTGCTACATGTGCATATGCATGAGGGCTGGAGGGTGGAAATGCATCCTGCATTAAGCCTGGAGATATTTTTCATAACATTTAATGTCATGGATTTCTGCAAAGTAACACCTGATCCATAATTTATGTTAATTTGATTGAAAAATCTGATCCATACAACAAATTTTATAATACTTTATGTACATTGTATAAAATAATAAATAATAATATAATACATTGTACAGTGAAATACGGAAACGTGGCAAAATCATCAAATGAGTCCTCCCACCCCGGGCAGGGCGGGAGGGACTGTCAGACTTGTACTGACTAAAATCCACGGTGTCCTTCGTTAGCCCTTTGTGTGCCGGAGTCGCGGTATACGTATGTCCCGCAACCCCGGCAGGACTGTGGCCCTCTATAGGGGGGCCCCGTCATCATGCTGACGCTCCTTGAGGCGCGCGTGGGACACAACGCGCCGTCGACCCGGGCATGGTCCATGGTCGGACAGCGAGTTGCCCTTTACTCGCCGCCCGCATGCCCGCGCCTACGGTGGCCGGAGATCGTCCCGCGACATCCGTCGCCGTGGGCGTCTACCACTGCGTCTCGGGCGGAGGGAGGACGGTATCCTCTCCCTCAAGCGGCCCGCCTCCTCCTTCGCGAGCATGACTGCTTCGCAGAAGGAGGCGACCGCCTCCCACTCCGTCTCGCCCCGCAGCATGGCCGCAACCAATGCCGGGCGCGAGAGGTCTCCGCCTATCGCCGCAGTGAGGACACGGCGGTGCTCCGCCCAAGCTGGGCAGTCCTGCACCGTATGCTCCACCGTGTCCTCCGGGCGATCCTCGCAGTGGTGACACCCGGGCGTTTCCTCCTTTTTTATCATGCACAGGTACCTCCCGAAGCTGCCATGTCCGGTGAGGACCTGTGTCATGCGGTACGTGAGGACGCCGTGGGACCTATCCAGCCACTCCTCAAAGAGGGGTCTTACAGCCGCGATTGCGGCTAGCCCGAAATACGGAAATCTTGGGTTAAGTCTTTAGTTAACTCTATATAGCAGACCTTCTGCCCATACCTCCTTCGTGATAGTAGCGTGCTATTAACCCCGCTCGAGCACACATCGAATAACTTACTATTCTTTATTCCGGAATCGTTCCGCAGTTAGCTATAGATAGATAAGGGTTGTTTCGTCCACATTGTTCCATTTCACCAACTAATTATAGTGGGAAGGAATAGACAGATAACTCAGGAAACCGAATCGTTGTTTTGGCAAGTTTATTTGACTAAAGTTGTAGCTTGGTCGTAACGGTCATTGACCCATTCAGTTAGATCGATATTGAATTTCAGAAACATGCTTTGTTAAAACGAAATCAATTATGATTCAAATTGTGTTTTACCGGCGTGAAACGAGAAATTATACATTAGTTACTTTTTTTTTGTTTCCGTATAAGAGAAAGAGTAATCAATTATAGTAAGCAACATGCAAGGTATACAGTTGGATTTTCCAAGTACGAGTAATGGACTATGATAAAAACCGAAAAATATTAACTCAATTGATGTTTTAGTCCATTAGTTAAAGGTGAACAGGAGATCTGATGTAGAGCACAGAATCGTGCCGGCTGCCACTAGCAAGCCGGTTCCAACCGGTCCCATTGGAATCTCTAGGAAGGCCTATGTTCAGCAGTGGACGTCCTGCAACGAATATTATGATGATGATGTTTTAGGACTTAGTATCTAGTCGACTAAGCTCACCTTCCATGGGAATGGGTTTTTGACATTTCTCAGAATCAGAATCATTCATTTGCCAATATTGTAGGTATCCAGCCGACATGGCCGACACTTTATAATGAGTTTTACAATAAACATCAATCAATCCCTCTAAGTGAAATTAGCGTGACATTCCACATGTGTTGGCCCGCGCGGACCATCACCCTCAATCAGCTGCTTACAGCCGCGTGTGAATTGCTTGCTCAATTGAATGTAATAGTGGGAGAGCTACAATAATATGGCCGCGGTGATAGCCACGTCTCAGCACTACATGCGGCCTCTCACCCTCTTAGATAACCACGACTTAGTACTAGAATATAGGTCAAGCGATAAGCACGTTTGATAGTTGTTGGAAACTTGTGTTGATCTTCAAGGTTAGTGGTTTCTCATTGTTTATGATGATCTTGTGAAAAGCAGTAATTTATAAACGGTATTAACGCAATCAGTTATATTTCCTTTTACAAATTTACAGGCCTGGCGCACTCTACGGTGTAGGTATGAAACTGCAAGCACACGCGGGCACACCGTGGACGGGTTTCACAGTCGGCTGCCTCATGCATGACTGACTTTACTAACCATAGTTACATGCTCTGTGATCAATAACTGTCACACCCTCACCTATCATTTATACTCTTTGGTCACATCCTCTTACTAGGTAATGGCAGATCTCGTGGTTGAATGTGACGGCATAGCATGGCTGGCTGACATGGCTAGCTGGTATGGCTAACTGGCATGGCTGGTTGGCATGGCTGGCTGGCATGGCTGGCTGGCATGGCTGGCTGGCATGGCTGGCTGGCATGACTGGCTGGCTTTTGCTGGCGGGATTAGGATTGCTATGGCTGCCAATATAGTAGCGATATCTCTACTAGGCGTTACAGATAATAAAATAAAATTTCGTTATAGTTAGTGTCGATTCCGATGTGGTGCCGAATCTTTTTATATATTTTTTCTTTCTAAATTTTCTTTTTTTGAATAAACAAGAATGAGATGGACTTATATTACGAGTAAAATCCTAGCTGAGCAAGTGTGCAGCCATTTGAGCACAAGCTCGAGAAAATTAAAGTTTCGTCTACGGAAAAAATCCTAGTTTAATTTCTCATGGGAATAGCCTTTTTAGTTATAAAATTACGCCTGGTAGAACCTACGTTATATGTTTTTTTTTCCGCGCATTTAGCTTTAAAAACCGACTTCAAAAATTGAAGGAGGTTCACAATTCGTCGGAATCTTTTTTACGAGTAGAAGAAAGGATACAGTTAATTACTCTAAACAATCTCATCAGCTTAGCCAGTCTTTACTGGTAACTCGATCATCTCCACAATAGGTTCACTGGTCCGTCTCAATTATAACAATTATATTAATATAAACATCGTGTTCGCCAGATGTACAGATGTTAAAGATGTGTGTATAAAGTCATTACTAACGGTTCCCCTCACGTTGAGCTCTTGGTTATTGTTATTTGTGGGAAATCACACACTTAAGGCAAACTTAACACGATATACTATCGTAGCGCAAGCGCCAACGCGCCATTTGTTCGTGGCCGCTTGCAAATGACGTCCTGATAGTCCCCCTACAACATTCCTTTCATGATTGTTCATGGAGATCATTGTTATTTTGACAGTAGTGCCAAATCAAACGTAAGGTAGTAATTATGTGGGCATGCGAGCGGTCAGAATGGGCGATCATGAACCATGCCCGGGTCTATTGTGCGTCGTAGCTGTCAGCAATCTGATGGGGCCTCCTTAAGGAGCAAACCACACAACAGGTAACCGCTCCCCTCAGGGCGGGCGGGAGAAATCATTTGATGACTTAACCACAACAAAAAAATCTTTTAAAGTCAATAATGCCTTATTAACTAGTAACTGCAAACACTGCTGCTTAGCCTGACGTCCTGGCTTCAATTAAATGGTTGGGTATAGGTTTTTCAGTTTTCCAGATTACGTACCAGCCCGATAAGCTGGGCTTATGATAATTATCAAGATGGCCGTATGATGGCAATAAGATTCCCCCATATTTTATGAGTCATTAGCACTGATGGCGAAATGTAATTGTATCACAGATATCTCTCTCTATGACCATTAAAGATCACAAGCGTGATGTGCCTATTGTAAATACCCTTTTTTAGGATTTGAAGATCATTAAACTGTAAATAACTAATTCGACATTGAAAATACCAATATAAATTCCGGAATCGCTCAATTCCTTCGTATCGCAAATAAATAATACAAAAAACACGAAAATCATACATTTTTCTTACATAAGCAACTAGATCAATCATAAATGTAAATTGAAAACACATCGATACGTCACAGTAACGCTGCCTCACCGATAAACTATTCCACAACCGTTCAAACAACTTGAGTTCAACCTTATCTAGAAAGAATTTAGATCTTTTTTTCCCTGGGGAAATGTTTATTTATCTACAAGGAAAAATGTGTATAAATAAACCCTGTGTATCAAGGATAAAGTTCAATTTTGTTTGGCCACTTGTATAGCCCTCAAAATGACGTTTGTTAGGATTGACGTAAGCTTAAGGGTTCCGTCGATTCGACTAGAGGCGATGTGAACGAGTTCCACAAAGTATTTTTAGAGTTCCGTAACAGGAAAGTGTAATAGAAACTTTTTTGTAACGTCATTCGATGTAAAATGGCGTCTTTTTTGGCGGGAAACGAGTGTTTTTGTTCAAACTTGTGTAGAAAGGGGTTCAAGAATGTGATGGAATGATTTCTTGTGTTTCACTCCAAAAAAGTTATGACTAAGACGTTCGCAGATTTAAAATTTTACTTCAGCTTATGACTTGCTCGAAGATTGCCTAGACGTAGTATACCAGCGATAACGGAGATTGAAAATGTGTTGAATTAACGTACACCCACATCAAACCTGTCGAAAACCCTGTTTATAAGAACATTTAGATCCTAAGTAACCGAAAATCGAGAGGTAACTTTATAATTTCCTATTAAAAAACATAAGAAGAACGCCGGCCAAAATATACCCAGTACTTGGCAATAATTACCCGCGGGTAGACCCGAGCTACTCGACAGGGACCACTCAGTCGAGAAGTCTCATTCCCTCGTAAATTGCGACCACTCCACATCAAATTATCGTAAAAAGTGGTAATTACCATTCGAGGAAAGAAAGAAAGGCGATTGAGAAATGATATGGTCTTACTGAAGTTACGTTTTTTTTCCTCTTTTCTTTTTACAATTCACTTTTAACGAGAGTACGGTTTTAATTTTCAATATCAATCAAAATATCGTTCCTCTGTTTTTGAAGGTTGGTACTAATTGGACATCTTTAAGACAGTCAAATTCTGTCCATGATTGGTTAAGTTGGTAAGTCACAGATCCAACCGAAGATAGCAACCGAGATATTTATGTAATTAATTTCTAGCGTAGTATGTAAATACTAATAAGTGCATGTTTCAGCTAAAATCTAAAACACAAACGACTGGTACCCTGGAATCGAGCTCAAACCCGCACACTCAACACCCTCGTGACCAGCCCACTAATTCCCCCATCATTAACTACTAGTCACTTCAGCAAAAACCCTGAAATACTGTCCATTCAGTGATCACCAAGTTTCATTGTGTCCGAATTTCGACCGCCAGCCGCTCGAAATAACGATATAATGTGATTTGGAACTAACAACCCCCTGAATTTCGACATAATTGAGTAAAAACTCATTGCAAGGGGTAGTTTCGTATAACAGGGGTGATTCAATAAAGCGGGGGGTGTACGGGAGACAGGACAGTAGAGTAGCCATCTTGGATTTGGAAAGACAGATGGAAGTTAATTAATTTTAAAGTTACTGACAGATGCTCGTATCTACTGTTGGTATAATGTTCGCAATTTGAGAAAATAGTACATAACAATCTTCACGCCTGTATTCCAAAAATAATCAGATAGAGGTGTGGATAAAACTGACCACTGACCAGACACTCAGTTATTAGACTGTACCAGGCACAGGTGCTGAGTAACTCATTGTGAAAATAATCCACTCGACTCCAGGATATGAGACAATTAACTTGAAACTGTTTATACCAACTGGGTAATGTTGTTATAAAAGTACAAATAATTAAATAATGTGGTGACAAAAGTCAACAATGAATGTGGATGGCGGACGATTAAATGCTAGGAAGAAGCTAATTGCTGAGAAGATGAATAAGAGAGAACTATGGAAGAAGAGAAGAAAGAAGTATGAGAGCAGTGGTGGCCCAGTGCAGGTATCGGTCCCGACTTAAGAGTTGTAGGTTGTGGGTTCGAACCCCACCAGGCGCATTACTTTGTGTAATTTATTTCACCACTACTGCTCTAAAAACGGTGAAGGAAAACATCGTGAGGAAACCGGCATGTCCTAGAACCAAAAATTCGAAGACATGAAGTGTCATCCACCAATCCTCACTGGGCCCACGTGGTGGATTATGGCCCACTCCCTCTCACAGAGAGGAGGCCTGTGTTTCCCAGCAGTGGGAACATTATAGGTTGATGATGATGATGATGGAAGAAGATGTATATGCTGCGCCGATCACTTTGATAAAAGAGCATGGAACTAAAATAACTTTTAATACTAAGACGTGAAGGAAATCTTACGATGTAGCACAAACTGCAAGTATGCAAGTTATCTCGCGATAGTCAATCTGAGCAAGTTCGCTGCGTCCTCAGCAAATAACTCCCAAAGACATGACGGAACTTTATGGAGCAGCACTTTGTAATGTGAGCGACGGAAACTTGTGCCGGCTTTTGTAATGAACTGTAAGAAAATAGATAGGTACGCTAATAGTGGCAAAAATCACATGACATTATATTTGTATAAGAACTGATTTCCAAAACCCAACTGTTTGTTAAGCAGCTTGAAAAATGGAACAGTTTTAGTACCGATAAAACCCTTACAAAATAGGGGCGGATCACGTTATTGATTAATGTGAAAACCCCTGTCCTTTTAAACCATCCACAAGTACGAAAGACGAAGAAGCACAATTGGCTCATCGATTACGAGCAAAGCTTACTGCCCCCTTTTCCTCAACATGATCACCCCGCTCTCACTAAAACCAGAAAGTCCATTTCCAATTTCAGCTACTTTACATTCTGCGTATTTTAGGTGTGTCCGGCTGGTTCGGACACGGTGCCGTCCGCTGTCCGCCCGTAATCCGGACACAATGGCCGGAATTATTCAGTGTGGCTGCATATCATTGTCTACCTGCGTTATTAGATCTTGTGGAAATTGTCGCGTGTGTTTGTGGATGTGGGGAAATATTTGGGCTTTATAGTGGGGTGGCAGAACAAAGGAACACCAATTTGAAAAACTAATAAAGTGAAGTTTTGTGTGTAATTATGCAATGCGTGAATACAGTAGACAATAATTTTGATAAAACATTTTGATATAAAGTACACATTATGGTAGTCAGACCTGCTTGCACCACACACTGATGTGATTAGCGATAAAAAATTTAAGAATAGAACAGAATAAAGTTTATTGTAACATTGTTTCTGTAAACTTCTTCTGGTAATCGTTGAAAAATAAGAGAGACAGAATTTCAACATCTATTTTGTGGAAAACTGTCAAGTTAAACTAAATATAAGTGGACTTTGTTTATCCTAATCCTGACTTTATAAGATACCTCACTATGATCATCATCCTATAATGTACATACCTACTTCTGGAACACGGGCCTCCTTTCTGTGAGAAGGAGTGGCACACCACGGGGGCTCAGTTCATACATATCACATGTCTTGGAATTATTGTTTCTAGGTCATACCTACTATAGTTTCCTCAAGATTTTACCTTGGCTGACCGGTTTAATTTACTTGATTAATGCAAAAGTAACTTGCCGGATGAATAGATACAGGGCATCATACATTCCGAAAAAAGATCTTTTCCATAGGAAAACAACAATAGCGTTCTTTTTCTTAAACAGAATAAAATGCTAGTTTCATAGAATTGAACCTGAACTTTTATTTCTATAACGATGCTGAAAGGTAAAGCGGGCTCACAAAACTCAAATACAACAAAACCTTCTCTTTTGAAGCCGATTAAAACTGAAAAAGTACGTTCAGTAGATCGGCGATAAAAAAACGAATTTGCTAGGTAAGTTCTGTACCTGCTGAAACAAAGTTTATACAGGTATAACAGGTAGAATCCTTTATCTTTCCACGCGGTAGAACATCCGGGAATACTCGCCCTATTTCACTGGCTGGCTATTTGGGAACGAATTCTTTACAGAAGCTTGAATTCACAATGTATGTAGGTGTGGAAATATGTAACGTATGTCGTAACATGGGTCGGTGAAGGTCCAAGGAATCCGCTGGATGTGAGCAGCATAGGAGCGATGGGGAGGACGAAAATATCAGCTGCTCAGTACATTTATTTTCGTCTTTTTTTTTGTTAGCCATCTATGTTACACTGCTGGGCAAAGGCCTCCCCCATATCGTTCTAAAGTCCTCTTTTCTAGCGCTATTTCGGTACAGCCGGTACAGCCATCAAGGTACACGTCTAGATCGTCCTGCCACCTCATTTTGGGCCGGCCTCGGTGGCGGCGTTCATTTGATTCTCAGGCACTTCATTCAGTGAATTTTTTCGCATTAACTCGTTAAAATGTACCGAGCAGCTGTTTTTTTTTTCGTGTTTCATGTTTCATCCCATACTAAAAGTAGTTTGTTATGATGAGTAAAATGACCCACGAAACCCCTGACAGCAAAAAAAAAATTTTGATAATAGTGTTATAGTACGGAACCCATTGTGCGCAACTTTCTGATTTGTAGTTTCTGCAACTGACAATGCGTAGCAAGCACTGGATAGTTTTAATAAAACATATTTCCAATATAAGTCTCCACTTCTGCAGGTAGGTACCTACTTAGTACAGAAAATAACATAATTAGAAAATAGCAATAATTATGATAATTGTTTCAGCACTTCACTTTCACTTCACGGGGAGTTTCCTTATTATACAAATAAAAAAAAAAAAAACTTGTTTTTATATTTATTTTAGTTCAATATTCAACACAAAATCTTGTCTAATACGTAATCCGTAGTCCTGGTAATAACATCGTCCAAATACACAATAAGAAATGCTCATAAAATAAAAACTACTGAACCAAACTGAAATTATTTTTATGGCACTAAATGACAAATAAGCATTGAACAAAAAAAATATAATAAAACTGGTTCACCCAGTCGAACTTTATTTACTTCTTCTTGACTATTTTATGTAGTTATCTACAAAAAAATAAGATAACTCACTTTAAAACGCCAACGAACAAACGCCACAATCAGACACGCCTCAATTACAGCCGCCGTAAAACCCCTGTTTGAGGAGTGGCTGGATAGGCACCACGGCGTTCTCATCTTCCGCTTAAAGCAGGTCCTCACCGGACATGGAAGTTCCGGGAGGTACCTGTGTCGGATAAGGAAGGAAGAAACGTTAGGCTGTCACCACTGCGAGGATGCCTTACCTGGAGGATACGGGAGCATACGGTGCAAGGCAGAGCACCGTCGTGTCCTCACGGAGGCAATAGGGACTTCTCGCGCCCGGCACTGGTCGAGGCCATGCTGCGGGGCGAGCGGACGCCTCAAAAAAAAAAATACCTACTAGGCCAGCACTCAGAATAGTCAACTAGTAGATCGAAATTTAAATAAAACGACAATAATTTGTAGCATGACAACGGCTTGCATTAAATGACTACTTACGGAAAACACACGATAACAGCGAATGTCTCAAGGAGGATTATGATGAGAAATTGAATAAAACTTATTACGGGACGTTAAAGAAATTACAAAAAAAAACAATCAACTCTCGACGAGCTGAACGAAAGTAAAAACACGAATCCTTAGAAAGCAGTTTGATAAAGAAAATATTTATACGGTAAATTTAATAAAAATTATTTTTATAATAATAATAATAATAATAAACATTTATTTGCAGACCTTGAAGTCCATAGTAAAATTTTAGTACCTACACATTACAATTAAAATTGAATTTAAATACAATGAATACTCAAAATAACAATAACATAATCAAAACATAATCAAACACATAATCAAAATCATAATCAAATAAATAATCACAAATAACATAATAATTTCATACTATTAAAATCACAAACAACATAGAAAATAAAACAAATAGAAATAAATTACAAAGAGGCATAATAATAATAACATAGTACATAGAACCAGTCCAAATCGAAGTGTACGCATCTATCTGTCGAACTGTGTGTGCAGTCTCACCCATCGACCAAGCATCGGGCAGTCCCACCGGTCACTCAATGCCCTCAACATGCCGTGGGTGCTGGTATGTGTTCTGTGCCGGAGGGAAGCGCATCGTTTACGAATAATGGCATAAAAATCATCCACTCTCGCGTCGGCGAACATACCTGACGCACTACAAGACCGCGGCAGCCCCACTAGCATCCTGAAGGCATTGTTATATTGTACACGCAGGGCGCTGTATGCCTTCTGCGTATACTTGACCCAAAGGCTGCAGGTGTAAAAAGTCTGACAGTAAGCTCGAAAAAGCGTCATTTTAACGTCGTAAGAACACCGTGCAAACCTCCGGGCCAGCATATTACTTCGAACAGACAGCGCCCTACGTTCTCTCTCAATATCTAAATCGTCACACAAGTCCTCAGTGACCCAGTGGCCCAGATATTTAAATTTTGAGACTTGTTTCAAAGGAGTACCTGCCAGTAAGATGCATGGCACATTTTGGTATCCTCTGGCACCACCATTAAAAACAAGTAACTCACTCTTAGTGACGTTATACTTAAGCCCAAGAGTAACCGCATAGTTTTCACAAATCTTCAGCAAACGTCTCAATGCACTGATTGATGGGCTCAGCAAGACCATATCGTCCGCATAACTGATGTTATTCATAGCAACTCCATCAATATGACAGCCGACACCAGTATTGCTGAGCTCAACAATCAGCTGGTTTATATATAGATTGAAAAGACGAGGGGAGGTGATTCCCCCTTGCCTTACCCCACATTCCAATCTATATTCTTCGGACATAGTCCCTGCCCACCTAACATTGTTTATTTGGTTCTCATACCAGAATCTCAGCAATGACGTGACCTCAGAATCTATTTTCTCATTTCTTAGCTTATCCCACAGCCGGTCATAGGACACAAGGTCAAATGCCTTGGACAGGTCTAAGAAACATGCATTAACAGGTGTTTTCCTATCCGTGTAATATCGGACAGTCCGCTTTAAACACAAAATGGCACTTTCTGTAGACAGCCCAGGCCTAAAGCCAAACTGAGCGTCATGCAAATCAATCCTAGGGGCCATGTATGTATCCAGCAGACTGTCCAGCACCTTCGCTATGACTGTTGCCAGGGATATTGGTCTGTAATTACTGGGATCAGCAGCATCACCAGTTTTATTCTTTATGACAGGTACTACAATAGTTCGCATAAGTGCACTGGGCAAATAAGAATGACTCACACACAGTCTAAAAAACATCGACAATACTCTAGGCAAGTGTATACCTGCATACCTAAGGTGCTCGACACTAAGGTGATCATGTCCCGGGGACTTGCCTCTAACCATTTTTTTTTATTACTTTCTTGACATCTTTAGGGGATAAATTAAATTCCCGTGACATACTCACATCATTGCCAGTCACCTCCTGCGTCGCATAACCAGCAGAGGAATTGGCCAAGGGCTTAACTTTAAATTGTTATACAAACAAATTAGCAATATGTGCAGGATCATGTTTACCACCAACACTTACAGGGAGGCTCGACCTTGGATTCAATTTGTTCGTGTTTTTCCAAAAACTTACAAAGTCCTTAGAATTATAATTTTCAGCTATTAAATTTAGTTTAATTTGTTGCTCATTATTACGACACCATTTTAATTTACTTTTGAAATTTCTCCGTGTATCGCGCATTTTATTATACTCCAAACCTGTATGTGGTTTACCACATAACTGCCAAACTTGAAAAGCCAAGCGAGCCTCCTCGTAAGCTAATTTGACATGTTTATTCCACCCTGTTACAGGTTTATATGTTCGGGACTTACTGGCCTCCGCACTATATTCCGCAGACCGTTGGAGAATATTTATTATGTTATTGTATAAGTCATCTAGAACAGTATAATGGCTCACATTCCTACAATGAATGTCTGCACAGTGACTAAATGCCTGCGGAAAATCTATTTCCCGTAAACCCACACTACACATTTCCTCATACATACTTATCTGAGCCGAGTCACGTTGCCCCCAGACAATATCATTACTGTTCGGTTTAGGTAATACTATATTAGGTGTAATTAACTTTAGGTTACATTCTACTTCCAAAGGCATATGATCCGACCAATATACATCGTATAGTACCTTAATATTAACCAGTGTCTGTTGCGCGGCCTCTGTCATAATACAATGGTCGAGCCAGCGCCTACACCCGTGCGCATCACTCACAAAGGTGTATGAGTCACTAGGCAAGCACTGAACATCTGCACATAACCATTGTTGGTCCTCACAAGTCTTAAGAAGTTCACTATGGAATAACTCACCAGTATGTGCATTATAGTCACCCAACATAAGTGCAGTTTCTATACCATTGCCGTCAATTATAGCTGCGACTTCACTCAAGCAATCAGTAAACTCGGCGAGATTGTCATTGGAGTTGGTAGGCATATAAACTGAGAAAACTAGCATATCTCTGTCACACAAACTCACTTTTATCGCCGCGATACGAACACTGCTACACTTTATTACACTAACCATCGAGAACAGACTCTTCCGCCACAAAATTGCTACACCTCCATAGGGTCGACCACGAAGTACACCTGCCGTCGTATCCACCGCTGAGTTTCCGGTAAAAGCAAAGTCGTTGTGTATGTTACCCAAAAAGGCGAGATCATGCGGCAACAACCACGTCTCTTGCAGTGCGATAATGTCCGCAGTGGCGCACAGTCGTCTGATGCAATCAACTGAAGTCGCAACACTTTTACAATTAAAACTTATTAGCTTAACAGGCTTATCCATATAAAATAATAATAATACATATAAAAAAAAAGTTTTTGAAGTGAAAACTTCTTTAGCGGCGTTGTACACTTTTTCTGTAATGGGTAAAAAATTTAAAACTCGCGTCAGGGTCACGTGACCCTGATCGAAAATGAGTAAGACGTCATTCAAATTAGTTAATTTCATATCTGTACTACTCCAGTTTTAAAATAAAACATAGTAACAAAAAAGTTTTCACTTCTACCGGCACTCCTGGAGTGCAACCTTTTTTTTTTTTCACAGACATCTGATTAAAACGTTATTTCTTATAATGAAACGGAAAGTTTTGTTTCTAAAAATTAACGTGTTAAGCAGATGGCTGTATACAAACTGCAAATAATCTTCGACACAGTATTTATAGAAGTCTGATGTTGTCGCAAATTGGTTTCCAAAGCGTAACTAACAAAAAGTTGATGAAAGAATCAATTATTATCAGTTTCAATTTGCATCGTCCGTCCATTTTCCAATCAATATTAATTGGTGTCTACTCTTAGGTCCTTTCCACATGCATAAGCTGACGACACGGTTGCCGTGCTGTGCAACCGTGCCAACTCTTTTACATGTACACGGTCTACGTACGGTTGCCGGTGGCTGCTTCATGAATTTTGGATTTTTATTCAATAGATGCCTCTGGGATCCCATCATGATACTCTAACTTGGTGGCAAATGGGACCATCTCAGGAGTTGGCAGGCTTCCGAATAAAGAATAGTGTTCTTAATCCGTCCATAATTAGCGGAGTAATAAAAACCATTTCATATCATTATGGGCTATTTCTGAGATGTTATCAACTCTATTTTACCATCTTTAAAAAGTTGTCTTAATATTATGTCTCAAATTATTAATTTCAACAGAAAAAAAACTACAGCGTTAAATACACTGTTGTTTCTTATCGAACCAAATCTCAATCCTTGTTTATATAGATTATTCTAGATTGTAAATATAAAACACCTAAACGTTTACTGTAAAGCTGAAATAGCTATTTTATTGCTAAACGATTTGTGACTTGTGGTCGATGGTCGCCGCCCAGTCGCCCAGGCGCCCTCTGAATACCTAACATCTTTTATATCTGAAAGCAGGGCCGGATTAACAATCTCGAGGCCCCTAGGCACAGCTCGTTTTGGGCCCTGCCTTTTTCAGGACAGGACGCTATCCTCTCCCTCACGCGGCCCGCCTCCTCCATCACGAGCATGAC
Source organism: Agrotis clavis (assembly GCA_954870645.1). Lineage (NCBI taxonomy): Eukaryota > Metazoa > Arthropoda > Insecta > Lepidoptera > Noctuidae > Agrotis > Agrotis clavis. Next base: position 374,583 of record OX940942.1, read on the forward strand.
TGCTTCGCAGAAGGAGGCGACCGTTTCCCACTCCGTCTCGCCCGTAGCATGGCCTCGATTGGATGCCGGGCGCGAGAGGTCTCCGCCTATCGCCGCCGTGAGGACACGGCGGTGTTCTGCCCAAGCGAGGCAGTCCTGCACCGTATGCTCCACCGTGTCCTCAGGGCGATCCTCGCAGTGGTGACACCCAGGCGTTTCTTCCTTCCTCATCAGACACAGGTACCTCCCGAAACTCCGTGTCCGGTGAGGACCTGCGTCACGCGGTAGGTCAGGACGCCGTGACGCCTATCCATCCACTCCTCAAAGAGGGGTCTTACCGCCGCGATTGCGGCATGCCCGGACCTCGGTCGCGACAGTCGTCCCCTCCATACTGCCCTGAGATCGCGCTGGAGCTCCTCCCGCCGCACCTCGACTTCTCGAGGCAGCGGGGACATGCCCCGGCGCTGCGCCTCGACGCGCCACTCATAGACGCGCTGGAGGGCAGTCGCCTCCAGATCCCAGGGCAGCAATCCGGCAAGGAGGTTGGCCGATTCGGCGGCAATTGTGCGGTATCCCCGGATCATCCGGATAGCCATGACCCTCTGGCATGCGACCAACTTCAGTGGTCGTGCCCGGATGCTCAGGGCCCACACGGGGACCCCGTAGAGGGCCATGGACCGCACGACACTGGCGTACAGCGTACAGCAGGAGGCGTTTGGTCCGCTGAGATTGGGCAGACGACGCCTTCATTCAAGTGAAAAGACTTGCCACAATCTACAGGACGAAGTATCCAAGTCATTTCAGTCATTTAAAAATGAAACAAAGAATAGCAAAATCTTGCATATTTTTATAAAACTAACATAAAAAAATAAATTACACAGATCACTAAATTAGGTAATAAAAGTGTCTAATAAATAGATTAATTTCAATACAATTAAAAAATTCAGACTTTCACTCCTAAAGTGTCAATAATGGGGACTTTTACCTTATAATGTGAAAAAAAGTTTCACATTTACCGTGGTTTCATGAAATCACACAATCCCCTTTTTTTTAATCGGGAGCGCTGGGGCCCCTGGTCATAGTGGGCCCCTAGGCACTGGCCTAAAGTGCCTTATGGATAATACGGCACTGTCTGAAAGTGGCAATTTTCCGTTGAGATTTCTTTGGAAATAAGTAAGATAAATTGAAATTAAAGGCTACAATGAATTTGTATACTGTTAAGACTATTATGGGTGTATAAACACCCGGATTTAGTAATTGGAGTAAATTTATTAAGTTAATGTATGTTACACCTTTTTATTATGTATTATTTAAGTATAGATCATGCTCTTTGATATTTTGATATAAAGGTTTATTTAAAAACAAAAGAAAACAATTTAATTTGCGTGTGAAAAAGGGTTCTCAAGATCATGGTAATTTTTGAAGGGGTATGGAAAAATTTCGAAAAAATAAAAACTTATTATGCATTTTTATCAGTCTTTATATTTCTTTGTAATCACAGATAAGGCTTTAATTTGGCATAGAACTTATCTTTATACCTTCAAAAAAACATACGAAATTTTAAAATCATAATGTAGTACTAGCAATCTTTTTCAAAGTTGCTTGTTACCTAACATAATATCAAATTAACATCTTTTTAGTAATTATAAACTAAACAATAAAGAAAATTAACAATCACTTCTAACTAGTAATAATTTTTGGACTCTTCAACCAATGCCAGTACATGTTCTATTTCTTGGTCCCTCAGTCGATGCATAATCTGAAATGAAAATAGCATAAGAGAGAATAACACAGTTAAAAATAATACACATAAATAATAATAAATATAATGCATATAATATTAAACATACAAATAGTATTCTACACACATTCTAAAAATAAAATATTAAAAGATCATTACTTACGCTGTAAGTCAGTAGCCCACTATGACTACAACGGGTGTAAAAACACCGGGTTGCGAGTGTACCTCGGGACTGGCGCGCGCGCACAATCTCCCTCCCCGCATGTTCGAGGGCTTCTGTCGACTTATGAGAATACACGAAATCGCAAGGGGCTGCGCTAAAAACGAAAAAAGATACCGACACAAAATTAAACCACCCGGGTGTAAAAACACCGTAGTAGCCTTTAAGGGTTAAGCCTTACTTTTGACAATACGTAAGTAACTTTCTGTTAGTCTGTTACATTTCACATTTACGCTATTGTCAAACAGACAGGCGTAGCGAACGCGAAGCGAGGCGTTTTTGTTTGTAATGTATGGAATTAATTGTTTGAAGCCAGTCACATAGACTATCGGATTGCTTTCGCTTTTCTATGTGACTGGATTCAAACAATTTCATACTTTTCAAATAGAAATGCTTCGGATCGCATGCGCTTTGCCTGTCTGTTTGACAGTAGCTTTAATTTTGACAAACAGATTTTAAAATAATTTTGTACATAGGTTTGTTTTTCCGTTTTACCATTTTTCACGTGGTAAAATCATCAAATGAGTCCCCCCCCCACCTAGGGTAGGACGGGAGGGACTGTCAGACTTGTACTGACTAAAATCCACAGTGTCCTTCTATAGCCCTTTATGTATCGGGGCCACGGTTACCTGATAAGACAGTCCCGCGACCCTGGGGAGAGTCCCGTTTAGGTAATTGAAACAAAAGTTCTTTTATTTATCACTGTTTTTATTACATTTTTTACAATATAACAAGTTTTAGCGTGCGTTCATTTTGGTGTTTTTAACAAGAGAAATTGATACCAGTGTTGCCACATTTTACTTATGTTTAGTTGTCTAAAATGTTGCCAATTTTCGTCTACAATTTTAATTTTATGTTAGTAAGACGTTGTAAGCAATTACACCCTTTTGGAAAGGATGAAATCGATAGACAACAACACTAATTGCCAATTAAATGAGAATGCGTTAAAGTTTTTTTGATAGTTCGATTGTTCTGCATTTGACATACCTAATCATAGTTTTTGATAATTATGAAAATTAAATGCAGCACAGCTTGTGTAAAAGAAAAATCATTAATAATATTCGACAACAGTTGCTGTTTTAATAGTTTTAAAAACTTTCAATAAATGAAGAAAGTCAACGAGGAGAATTATTGGTCTCAATATTAAACAAAATAGACATTCAAAGCCCGAGAGTAATAGTTTTCAAAAAAATAAATTGAAAACGATGCGAGAGGAGCATGCACAGTTTTTCTTTAAATAAGTACCTAGTGCAATTACCATTTTTTTTATAAAAATAAAAAAAAGAAACCGCTAACTTTATTAAACTGGTATCATTTGCTGACTGAGGTTTATAGGGCAAGAAAACGTAGAACTTTTTTCCCAGTTTGTAGGTTATAAAATAATGTCACAAATATTAAAAATTGCGAATGTTTAGCTCTGAAATATTAGGCTGGTTACCTCCAGGTGCTTTAGAATAAAATAAACATGTAAGAAATGAACCCCAATTCAAAAGATTTTTATAACGAAATGAAAAGACGTAATTACAACCTCATTTTCCTTATTCTCCTTTGAAATTTAGGTTAGGATATTTTCCATATTACAAGTACCTACTTCCGAATTTCAATTTCTGTAATGTGGTAAATGGTTTTGTTTTAAGGCCTTTACTCACAGAACGCGATCCACGATCCGCAATCTCTGTAAAGGCTGAACGCGATGAGATCTGACGCCGGCAGTGAGAAAGCACATAATGGACATCCATAGGTTATCTCGCATGCTATTAGCTCGTATTGCCAGATCGGATCGCTGGAACGGATCGCGCATTGTGGGTTTTTGGTGTGGCTGGATTACTTAAATTGGGAAATGATCTTTGTATTTAGTCTAGATATGCTAAGAATTATAAGTAAAATTTAATCCCTTGATTGGATCAAAACTTGTAAGACGAAGAAGTCCGTTTCGCAAAACTTATTAAACCTTTTATCAATATAATTACTCTAAAATCAATATAATAATGTGACTAAGACGCTAACCAATATAACCACAACTGTTCAACCCTAAAATGCTCGAGAATATTCGGAACAGATCGGCTTAACCCTCCCCCGGCGCTTTCGGTTTCGCCCACAATTTTCCGTATTACGGCCACAATCGGCCCGTTTCCTGAACAAGCCCGTTTTTGCGCCACACTATTATTACTGAGAGAGTATTGTGTCGGAGAGCTGGCCTTGTTTTTATGATAATTTTAGGGTTAAAAAGGTGTCGGACGCAAAAAAATAAGAGGTCTGGAGATGAGCCACAGAGATAAGTGACAAAAACTAGACAAAATTAAGATAAAAAGAAGTACCTAAATAATTTCATTGAGATAAAATAATATATCCTTTTGGGGATTAGCATTGAAACCTTTGAACAAAATAACTCATCAAGATTAATAATAATTTATTTATTTCTGTTCTAGTTTACTTTGTGCGTACTTTATTATTTTAATCCCAGTTTGTTTAGTTAATCTGTTTAATTATAATTCTTATAAGAAAAATAATTTCATAATAAGACTTATATAAACTGCTATAATAAAATCATAAATCGAAAAATAGATTAGCAATCTCTTAACATTCAAAGTGAACGGCCCACGCCCCACACCCAGCTAGAATCCCGAACACTTTATTTTTTAATCTAAATCCAGATTCTAGATTAGCGAAAAATATACGCGAACAGAACAAGAATGCCAACTATCTGGGCTTGAAATGAAAACAACTTAGTATTCACGGGACCCGCTATAACTTAGCTCACGACCGAATCGTTTACGAATAAAATATGTATAAGCTCTTTTAAATCTGTGACAAACGTTTTAAAACTGTTTTGGAATATTTAGAAAGGGTTCTTGTTTGGGTTTTTTAGGTACTTGATTGTTCACTAACGTTTCTATATATTTAAATAAATAAAAAGACCACAATGGGCGTGCTAATGTGACTGTATACCATTTCGGCAACTCAATTATAGCCGTCTGTATTTTAAGTTAATAGAGGAGCTCGTGGGTTAATAATTATAATAATGGCGACAAGGGAAGATGTTCATAGCTGAGCTGCACTTGCCTTGGTTATTCTTGCCTTAGTTACAGACATTCAGCAATTTGAAATTCAAACTAAAAATAAATTAAAACGCCCTAATTGACACAATGCCCTGTCATTCTAACAATCAAACTTACTGCTGTGAGTGTGGCCACTGCACTGTTGGCGTAAAATGGTATATTATGCCATTGGCCACTGTTGGCGTATTATGTTATACGCCATGCGGCTGACCCGTGTGGCCGTGGCCGTGGGCCATGTTATACTTACGGCAACAGTGGCCACACTTGCGTGTGGTTCCAAGCAGAAAGTATGAATGCTCGAATGATGGTAGTTTTACCCTAACGGATTATTCAGTACTAACTGGATCAACCCATCAGTTTGTACCCATTAGGGTTATCTAAGCAGTCACTCCATGTAAAATACTGATATTCAGCTGCCTCTGGCTACACTAAAAGCTGACCCCAGCGTAGTTGTGAAAAGGCTAAATTAATAATCATTATGTTTTTGAATCTATTTTCAATGGAATAGTTTAAATTCTAGCAATTTAAAGTTGAAACTAGTCTTTTGAAGATAAATTAAGAAATAATAGTAATTTAGAAGCTAAATACGATTTAAGTTTCAAAACGATTCTGAATAAACTAAGAGATGTTTCGTTTAACCAATAACGTTAAATGTTTGTACGATAGTATAAATTAATTTTTATTATTTTGATGATATATATCTACGAGTATAAATTATCAAAGAATGAGACAGAATTTCTTAGCACTCCTCAGCAGAGATCTAAAAGTATCAAAAATAAAATTAAATGCTACACAAGGCAGGTTTTTGTGAATTTACATTTAAATTGGAATCTGTGACTGTGAGTGTCAAGGGCACGGGAGCGGGAGCGGGCGCGGGCGCGGGCGCGGGTGGCGTAATCACGTCTTTACAAATCGGAGATCTGGGGCCGGGCTGTCCAACTTAATAGGTTTGGGGACCGCATCGGATTATTTCTAAACTTTGTGGAGATGATTTGTTTGTTAAATAGAAATTACAATATTACACCAGCGATATTGCTTATGGAATGTGCATTTACTGCTCTAGGGAATCATTACTAGGATAAAAGTATACAATGCGTTAATCCAGGTTACAATGAACGTTTTACAAATTATATTCAGTTACTGTTTATGTCAGCCTGTATCATCCCACTGCTGGGCAAAGACCTCGCCCCAAGACTTTCAACTATTTCAATCTAGGGCTAATGTGAGCCACTGGTTGTTCGTTTTGTCCAGCTCATCCCGCCATCTTTTGCGAGGTCTGCCGCGACGCCTTTCGGCTGTGTCAGGCCTCCACATAGTGGTTATTTTGGCACTCAGAACATTGGGCATTCGGCAGACATGGCCCTTTTGGCCACTTGGCCCGCCCAGTTCCACTTCAGCTTAGCGGCCATTTTAGCCATTTTATATTCAGTAATTGTGTGAAATCTATTCATGTAATAAAACACTCACTGTCACAGAAACAATTAGTTGATGTTATTGCGGGCCGGAGGTTGAGTACCCCAGGTCTGGAACATTCACAAAACTTCTGAGAAGGCAAATGTCAGGAAAATCGAGTTCCATACACTGGCCTATTCGACGAAGTAAAGAAGATTGTATGAATGACATATTATTAGAATTGGATTCCCTTCACAATGTCACACTACATACCCACTTCCTTATTGATGTATTCAATAAAATATGAAAGGAATTGATAGGCTACGTTTGTCCTAAAACATAATAAAATAACATGACGTAGTAAATATCTTGGTATTTATACCAAAAAAAATCATACATTTGTGGAATAGTTCCAAATATTTAGAAGATAAAACAAACATTGGTGGCTCAGAAGAATCGGCCTCGAATTACGAGTTGTAGGTCGGGTTCGAACCCAGCCAGGCGCATTATTTTGCGTAATTTATTGCATCACCACTGCTCTCAAAACGGTGAAGGAAAACATCGTGAGGAAACCGGCATGTCCTAGAATCAAATTATTCGTAGACATGTGACATCTACCAACCCGCACTGGGCCCGCGTGGTGGATTATGGCCCACTCCATCTCACAGATAAGAGAGAGATATGATAGTATGATGATGTCTCAGTGTGAGGAATCTGTTATCTTCATTCGCGGATGGTGTGCTATCAGGTCTAGAGTTAGCTGGACACAGACCTCCTTAATATGAGAAGCAATAGTCTGTTCTCCATGACGTAGGCTCTCTACTTTAGACAATTATTTATTTTATTTATTAGCCAGTGTCCCACTGCTGGGTAAAGGACTCCCTCCATTCCTTCTAACGTTCACGACTTTGCGCCACCTCTTTCCAATTCTCAAGGAACACATCCAGTTCGTCCCGCCATCTCCTTCGCGGTCTACCGCGGCCTCGCGTTGCTGTTTCAGGGCACCAATCATGACCTTTGCGTGCCCACATCTCGTTCGGCATGCGGCAGTCCCATTTTAGTTGGGCAGCCTCTTGAGCCACGTCAATGATTTGTGTGCAGTGTAGTGTTTCTGACAAGCATTGTATAAAATTGAAACAATGTAAATATCATGAACATCAAAATACATTTAATTACATTTTATTAAAATCTAGCGACCTGTCCTGGCTCCGCACGGGTGCAATCTACTATACTATGTCTGTTTTATTCTTAAAAAAACCCTTCCTCTTCAATCACTCTATCTATTAAAAGGAACTACATCAAAATTCGTGCGTAGTTTTAAAGATCTAAGCATACATAGGGACAGACAGACAGCGGGAAGCGACTTTGATTAAAGGCGCTCCCTCACCGCGAGCATTCACCTGTAATGTAACGTTACAGATTCGAACATTCGAAGACATAGAGCATCAAATTTTGCACTTTTATGTTACATTACAGGTGAATGCTCGCGGTGAGGCAGCGCCCTTACATTACAGGTGAATGCTCGCGGTCAGGGAGCGCCTTTATAATATGTGATATGGACGGAGGCCTTTGCCCAGCAGTGGGACAGTACCGGCTAGTATAATATGTAGTGATCAAAAATAAATGTGAGAACAGTGATGCTGAAATAATCTGATCCGAGTTCGAACCCACGACCTTAAACCTCGTGCCTAAGTTCCCATTTCTGTGTCTCTATTGTTGAAGTTACAGTCAGTGAGATATTAACTGCGTGTCAAAAGTAGTATTTTAATTTAAGTCATGTCAAGAATAACTAAACAACAGTCATCTGTCAGTCCCGACTGCCGACTGCCGACTGCCGACTGTAACGAATGTGAACTTTGTACGAAGACGAATGACTACGCTTGTGAAACTTTCAGCTTTCAGAAACAACTGCCGAGCACTAGGCTCAGATTAAAGCGTCATTTTTAACATCTAAAAGTTACAAGTGCTTACAATTTGTTGTGAAAACACTTGAAATAATGAATGTCTTTGTCTTAAAATCACGGCTTTTTGTTGCAGATTTGCTTTTTGTTTGTTTTATTTATTTGACTTTCTCGATGGTGGCGAAGTTCACTTACTGATATTAGTGTCTTAGGTTTGACTTCCATGTCAGCGTTATTAAGTTTTCCTATGTCTGGGTAGGGCACGCCCCATCCGCAATCGCGGCTGTAAAACCCCTCTTTGAGGAGTGGCTGGATAGGCGTCACGGCGTCCTAGGTACCTATTTGTGTTGGACGAGGAAGGAAGAAACGTCTGGGTGTCACCACTGCGAGGATCGCCCGGAGGACACTTGAACAAAGCACCGCCGTGTCCTCACGGTGGCGATAGGCGGAGTCCTCTCGCGCCCGGCATTGGTCTTGCTCGTGAAGGAGGAGGCGGGCCGCGTGAGGGAGAGGACAACGTCCTCCCTTCACCCTAGTCGCAGCGGTAGACGCCGACGGCGCGGCGACGGACGTTGGCAGACGATCTCCGGCCACCGTAGGTGTTCGATGGCGCCTTGTGTTACATGCGCGCCCTCAGTTGTCGACTGAGAACTTTTTTTAAGTCGTTTATAAATTGATGAGAGTCAATGAATGTTACAAAACATAGTAATATAATTTACCAAATGTCTTTAGTAGCATAATAGGTAAACCTAAACCGTAAGATAAACTCCTCCTTGCTTGGCTAAACTCCTCGCTCGGAAGACATGACATTAGGCGATACGTGGAGACGACGCGGCGCCAGCGACGACGTGGAACAGATATATTACAGCTGAAATACCTGTTACAAGCGAATATTATCATGAAACGTTGTAATGCAGAAATTAATAGTGTTGCTAAAGAAGTAGTGGTGGAATAGTAGTGTAATATTTTTATAAATATTATACGCATTAACGCCTGCGTTGCGAATTTCACAGCTTTTCCTTGGAAAGTAATATTCGCACTGCGAGCAGCATAAGTAACTATGCTATCGGCAATCCATACTGTATGTAAAGTAACTATACATACAGCAGTACATGTTAAAAGTTCTGCAAATAAAATAACACTACTTGCAGTATTGCTTGCGATTGGCGCAGTAGCTGTGCGATCGACTGCCAGCAGTCGATCGCACAGCTACTGCTGGGTGTCGCGGGTTCGATCCCCGCACGAAAAAAATACTAGTACGATCTACAAATAGTTGTTTCGGGTCTGGGTGTTTGTGTATGTGAGTTTCTGTTTTTGTAAACGCACCCACAATACAGGAAGAAATTCTTAGTGTGATGCTAATTTAAAAAAAAAGAGATAATACAAACGTGCCACCCATACCGTCTGAAAATATTGAGTTGAAATACAAGTGTAGAGAAAGTACAAAAACCAGTGCACGAACATCGATACATGAATGAGATTCCTTAATTAATTAATTCATCAGTTTTTAGCTCAACTTGTTCATAGCAGCACATGCTACTTAAATTGCTAGATTTAACTCCCTCGTCTAAATCCAGCTACTAGATCAGCGCTGAGTGAGTTCCCCAAACGAAGTCAGACATCGTACAATTTATCTAGATCGCTCTCAACACTCTGACCTTGAGTCTGACTCAATGAAATTTCATCGAGTACAGTCTAATTCAAAAATATGTAAGATTATTTTTATTTTTATTAGACGCAATTTTTTGCCATAAATGTAACTTTCTCGGGTCTAGCGCACACCGTTAGGTAAGTTAGTTACATCATCTACATAGCAAATGAATGCTCATAAAATAAAAACTACTGAACCAAATTGGATGACATTTTTATGGGACCAAACGACAAAATTACCTACCCACTGCATTGAAAAAAATAACCATAGAATCTTCCTAAATTCGGTCATTTTGTTAAGTAAAGGCAAACTGTTATTGAACGATTTTTTCGTGAATTTGCATTTTTTTTTCGTTTTTTGCTCCTGTATAAAACTGGAAATTTTCGTTTAGAAACGATTTGTCATTAAAGGTACGATATGTTTCCATTCAACTGTACCCGGGTAGCTCTGCCCGCTCCGGGTAGGGAAGGACACTATTCCCTGCGTAATGGAATGAAACGAATACGATCTAATGTGATTGGACCCTACTGACATGACTGGAGGAAAGAGCAAGGGTACCTCAACACAAAGGGTATCTCAACACACTAAAATAAACCATGAAAACAAACAAAAAAAAAAAAACATACTCGTTTGTTCAATTTCTGTGTTCCACGAATCTTCTCTAATTTATGTCGTTAATTTACTAATGAATACGATGAAATTACTGCATCCATGCTCTATCTCATTTATACCTGTACCAAAAATCATTAAAGGAGTTAGCGAGATGGTGTGAAAAAAATACACGATTTTTATGAAATTAGCAAACAGACTCTCCTTTGCCTTGTATTATGCTGTCCAGATTGATAAAGTTCACAAAAGAAAAAACCATTTTAACTAGATTTTAAAAGATATTGAAAGTGCAACGCCCTTTCGAATTTTCAGTAACGTACTTAAACTTAACACAAACTTCATTATTCATCCTGCTAATTTAATTCATTCTTTTTACTATTCTAGTAAAATCATAACCAGCAATTTGAATATCCACCGCTCATACATATTAGTTCGCAACTCGGTACTGCGACTGCATCATAACGAATACATTTAACTGGTCACTTGAAATGCGCGACACGTACTACACCCACTACTTCCACCCCGCTGCGATGTCGACCGCGCCGCAAAATTACTGATAGTAATAGAAAGATTGGTTCGTAATGAAATCAGCCTGTTAATGAGGTTAGTGTCCGTTATATTTCGTGAGGGAAGATTCCAAGTGGTTTATTAGTCTGGTGTCGTAAATTAGCTTTTATGATTTTACGGTGTCAGTACTAAATTCGTAATTTAGAGGTTTTTATGAGCGCTTAATTTTAGAGTTTAAGCATGTACTTGGATTTCAGAACAACTCCGTCAGATAAGACTTACCACTCGTTTATCAAATGCAGTGCTTCTTTTTTTTGAGTCCTATCTGTTTATTTTTAGTTATTACTGTTACGAGCAATTACCATACAACTAGTGTGCATGATATAGGTATAATATTATAATGTCTGTTGCCTAGTGACCAAAGTTTGTCACGTCAAAACAACCCTTTGTTACAACCCGCCTAGTTCACCTAGGTGGACTATGTCAAATTATTTTTGCCCATAGTTCACATGGGTCTACGAGCAATTATTTTAGCCGGTAGTACCACGGGACACCTGAATACCCCAAGTGCAAAACAGGACAAAATCTGGTTTTGTTGCATTAGTTGAAAATCTTTAGTGTATTGATCTGAAATCCCGTCTGCTATAAATTTGAAAGATGACTTTTGATCAACTAATTTAGTTATGTACCAAACTCAAGACGAACATGGTGGCAAAGGATCTACCAGGCAGAAGTTCGCAGAAAATTAACATAATTCCTCACTTGAATGGCTGCTACTAAATGTTATTGTAAATGTTATTCTTTCTCTCCGTATGTTCTAAATTATGACGTTGCCTGTAAAGAGGGTTCGAGCCGCTATAAACGGTAACCCGAACAGGAAGTTAACCCTCCACACACAATGCCTGTAACCTTTAACCCGTACGTGTCTGCCATTCGTTATGTTGGCAGTATTGAGACAACTTTGTGTATATTTAGATGTTTTCTGAACGAAATAGACAGCTGTGATTCGGAATGGTGTTCGCAGAAATGTTATTCAAAATTGAATTATCGCCAGATATAACTTGGAGATTGTGGGTGAACCAAAGCTATGTCTAATTATACAGCACTCGGGTCTCGAAATCGATGCCTGGGGATCTAATCTATAAGCACGAAATCCGTGGTTTCGGCCTTGGTGACAGGCGTTAGGAAAAAGGGCCCGAACTAAGAGTGAATGACATAACGATTTAGCAGAAATACCTCCTTTGAGTCTGCACCACCACTTCGATTTGTGGTACTACATTTTTTTAATGCTATTGATGTAATGTTTGACGTCATGTCGGTATTATCCATCCGAAATTTGGATTTGACGTTAGTGACGTTGTTGTTGTGTTTTCTTTGACGGACTTAGACAGTAGACACCCAGACTTCATGGTATGTGTGCTTTTAGGTTATCGTTTTCGTACCTAAAAACTTTTCTAACCTAAAAAGATGGCGTTTTTCCAATTTTGTTTACGGATAATTTACGTAATGTACATATAAAGTAAATATATACAATTACGAAAAGTGGAAGCTCAACAAATATATGACTCAATAATGAGTAAGCTTTCATGGTACACTTCCAATCCTATACAATCATCATTTACCGTTGAATGCCATTAATTTCCTCATTAATTCTCTTTGCAAAGTCCGTTTATAATTAAATCGGCTCGTGTTCCCGCTTAATTCGTCTATTAATGACGCGTGAATTATTCGCAAGCGATCGCAGCTGATCGCGTTTAGGGTTCCCATATCTATGATTTTTAACCGGAGAAAAGTCCGACTTCTCGGAAAATACTCGTACTTTTAAGTGTGGAAACACTTAAAAGAAATATTGTAACCGTTTCTTTCTTTCAAATCATCAATGATTTTCATGGTATTTTTTTTTTATCATCATCTGCCTAGCCTTTCCCAACTATATTGGGGTCGGCTTCCAGTCGAACCAGATGCAGCTGAATATCAGTATTATATGGAGCGACTGCCAATCTGACCTTCACGACCCAGTAACTAGCTAAAACGATGCTCTGGTAAGACTGGTTGTCAGATTTACAGTGCTTCTGACTAACCGAACGACTGTCAAAGGTCTACAAATGACACCAGGGACCAACGGCTTTACGTGATTTCCCAGGCACGGAGGAAACTCGCTCTGACAGACGGCCACCTATCCACAGACCAACCTCGACAAGCGCAGCTTAACCCGGAACATCGATCTGTGCAGCTGTAATTATTTAGCCACGAGCTCCTGAAAAAAAAAAACTATCTCTCGTCGACTAGTTGACGCTTTTGATTCCTACGTTTTCACATTTGTGGAAATAACGAATCTTATAAAATTGATATTATTATTAACTGAGATAGAATTCAGGACATATCCGCAAAAATGCGTATGAATGGCAACCTTGATAGCGGCCGATCGCACCCGATCATGTACGAGTCCACGCGATTATGTGCGACTGTTCGGATTTGTGTGAATAATTAATTGACAGTCGTGACTGTGTTGTGTTGATAGGTTTAGACGCAATGAAATGTATTGCTATTGAGTTTATATGTTTTGTAAGCGATAAGGGGCTTTAGCGCTTTGTGTTTATGTGGGAGCGTATATTGTATTCAGCTATTTGCTCGTCCATTCTCTGTGTTTTTGAATTATGTGGTGCTCTTACAAACTTATGCACGAATTCAAAAGAGCTTAAATCACTGAACAGTTTATAATAATCCAAATGTCCAGAAAATGTCTCATAAAAATTCAGTTGGTTTTTTTTCTTCGTTTTAAAAAACTTTGCCCCACACTAGGTATTTCCTCTGTGACGTGGGTGCGTTTACAAACATAGAAACTCGCACACACAAACACCCAGACCCGAAGTAAATACTTGTAGATCATACAAATATTTGTTTTGGGCGGGAATCAAACCCGTGATACGCTGTGCAACAGTCGATCGCTTAGCCATTGCGCCAACTGCGTCGACAAATTGGACTATTATCTCCAAAACCAGTTATTTTATTTCATGCAACCGTATGTGTTCAATTATAGTGGCAGCGGGGCGAGCAGCAGAATCCGCTGGCGGGTAACGCAAACACAGTTTTTGACTAAGGTGCACCAAGTGCGGGCGGGGCCGTTTGAGCGGAAATCTAGTGTATTTCGTGACCCGCCACCCGCTCCCACTGACCGCCCCGCGCCACTGCACACTATGAGCCGCAGAAAAAGTCATCTGTGCCTTTAAAATCGTAAACTTACTCTCAAATATAACCCCAACTCGAAAAATGAACCTACAAAAGGCTTAACCCCGTTGCCTAGTAATAGTAGTAGACGATCAAAGTCAGGTCAAAGGCTTCTACCCGAGAGCGAGAGCTGATCCCCTCAGCTTCATTACTAGTTCTCCGTCAGCGTTCGACGTCGACCTCGGTAGCTAAGCTAAGCATTACATTCTGGAAGTAATGCTGAAAACGTTCCGTTTAATAGAACGCCGTAAATTTGATGGAGGCCATCAAGTTTCTAAAGAGATTGTAAAGACTTATCTGGTTTAATGTATTTTAGAGATTTAGTACTAGGTACTAACTTTTAAATAGAAAATTAAGGGAGATTCTACGACACATCGTACGTGACCTTCAAATATCGCCCTCTCATCTAGACGTTGATCTGCCACAATTCTTGTATTGCGTCTTGGTTACCATTTAGTGATGAGGGCACTGCTCCATCTACAATCAGCACGTCTTTCCAAGTGTTCTGCTTACTTTCACTTACGCACCCGTTAATCGCAAATCCTGGACGAAAGCCAATGACAAAGTCAATAACAAAGTCAATTACTAAGAAAACGTGCATGATAAATTCAAATTCAGTGACAACGTCAATGACGTAGTTAAAATTAAATTCGATGACAACGTCAACGACAATGACAAAGTTAAAATCAATGACCAAATTAAAATCAATGACCCAGTTAATAACAAAGACAAAGTCATAGTCAATACCAAACACAATTAAAACGTCATTGCCAATGACAAATACAATTACAAAGTCTTTTTTCTACGTCGTTTATTTTGCCATTGACTTTGTCGTTGACAAGATGACAAAGTTAATGACAAAACAACGACGTAGACAATGACAAAGACAACGTCAAAGTCAATGACTAAATTAACGATAAAGTCAATGACAATGTCAACTACTAAGTCAATGACAAAATTAACGACAAAGTCAATGACAAAATCAACGACAAAGTCAATGGCTTTGATTTTGTCAAAGATTTTGACTTTTCGAAACTCCGTTCTTGGGGAATTTTTCACCAAAAATACCAATTAATTGATATTGATATGTTCACGGACGAATGTACTGTTTAGTTTAAAGTAGAATACGATTATTATTCAAATACAATATTTTTATTAAAATAAACATGAGTAGCTTTAATAATATTGTATCTATCATATCTCAACATTAGAATACCCTAAAAATACAGTTGGCCCCACAATCATTACCCCGCACTGACACTCGCTCTACAGAGCCATGTATTTTCAACCGCACTGCATAAGCCATTGTCTGTCGCATCGCACTGTACACGTTAACCTATTCACAAGATATTCTATCCGAGACGGCACGCTGCTATCCACTGAGATAATTTGGCCAAAAACATCCAACAATTACGGGCAGAAGTTCTAACGAATGATGATAGTGAGAAGGGGCACTAAGGCAATTTCTAACCCCTTGGTACCCGGGTCATCGGCGCGTTGTGTTCCACGCGCGCTTCAAAGAGTGTCAGCAATATGCCCCCTTAGAGGTCCAAAGCCTGCCAGGGTCACGGAACCAACGAGCTACCATGACAACTAAAAACTCCTTCGCTTCGCTCAGGAACTTTAGCAGTTATTCAATTTATCTTCGATTTTTCTAAAGCCTTTTATAGGTTTATTTACTGCACATTATCCGAAATAGATCTTCTGGGCCTTTCTATATAATTCAAGTCCGTATACGCTGTCACATTCATACACTGAACCTTTGCTTACGTCATTGTGAATTAATATCTCCAGCGTTTAAACTAAATACAGCTGCATGCTGGTGCTGATTTTGTTACTGAGAGCATTCAATGTGAGCCACTGCGAAATATTTATGGTGACATAGAAAATGGCAATGATTACTAAAATAAGCAGCAGTGAGCAGTGGTGGCCCAGTGGTATCGGACCCGACTTACGAGTTGTAGGTCGTGGGTTCGAACCCCGCCAGGCGCATTACTTTGTGTAATTTATTTCATCACCACTGCTCTCAAAACGGTGATGAAAAACATTGTGAGGAAACCGGCATGTTATAGAACCAAAAATTCAAAGACATGTGACATCCACCAATCCGCATTGGGCCCGCGTGGTGGATTATGGCCCTCTCCCTCTCACAGAGAGGCCTGTGTCCCAGCAGTGGGAACATTATAGGCTGATGATGATGATGATGACTAAAATAAGATTTTTATGATACATAGAGGTAGACCGCGGTGAGGGTTATTAGTCAAACGTGAATCTATCGTTAAATATTCAATAATTTAAAAAAGTACACTTAGCGGTTTTATATTATAATGTTTTTACAACACTAAACATGTCGAAAAAAAAAAGTGTCAATTTAAACCTACACAATGTCATGGTACAGTTAGCTGCAGAAAAAAGGAACCCTCTTTGTTAGTCAAAACAAAACCTCACACTGCAGCTTACTGTACTACTGTTGTATATAATGTACAATAGAGCAACCTAACACATACATGGACTTTCTTACAAAATTAGTAAGACCCTTTTAACTGTCACCACGAACACGTAATTGCAAATGCAATACCACCGAGCAAATTCGAATGGCGACGGTAGCCCATACGTTATCAGATTCAACGCATGTGCCTGCAATTTCACTGGTCAACATGCCGAATTTATGCAGACTCTGCGTCTGTTCCATTGCTATTCCTTAGGATACAGTTGACTTAAAAAAAAATTTGCTATACTCAGAACCTTGTCACAAACAGTGATACAAAAATGTTGTCAGAAATATAACGCGTTTACACGCGGTCTAATGTGTAACAAAGTTGACATTGAAAGTTGCACACCTTATCTAAATGATTACAGCCTTACTATAAAACTTAAACATCTGTTGAACACTTTTTTTTTTTTTTTTTTAGCGTGGTAAAATCATCAAATGAGTCCTCCAACCCCGGGCAGGGCGAGAGGGACTGTCAGACTTCTACTGACTAAAATCCACGGTGTCCTTCATAGCCTGTTAAGTTCCGGGGTTGCGGTAAGGGAATAATCCCGCGACCCCGGCAGGCTTTGGCCCTCTGAGAGGGGGGCCCCGTCATTATGCTGACGCTCTTTGAGGCGCGCGTGGGACACAACGCGCCGTCGACCCGGGCATGGTCCTTGGTCGGGCAGCGAGTTGCCCTTTACTCGCTGCCCGCATGCCCGCGCCTACGGTGGCCGGAGATCATCAAGCGACGTCCGTCGCCGTGGGCGCCTACCACTGATCTGTTGAACACTTGTCTAAAAAAAGTGTGACTGCAAAACGAACCTTATTTCAACGTCATATTCTGACATTTTTATTTTAGACAAGTGTTCAACAGACGTTTAAAAGTTTTTGTGGTACCAGTGTACCACGGTTACTGTTTTGTATTTGTAAAAAAAATCAATATACTAGACGGGTCGATTTCATTCGATTTGAAATAATCGTCCGACTAAAATGACAGTTTGCGGAGTTTCTTATTATTAACTTTGTATGCAAAAGGCAGAAAAATCAATCCGTGTAAATGCTCCATAAGGTGCATCTACGTACATTGATAAATTAGATTCTATACGTTGATAATACATGCTTGTACTAGGTTTTCCACAAAATCAATACAAATACCACATAGTACAATATTTCAGGCGCTATTCAAGCGATGTGGTCAAACAATAGTTCTTCGCTTGAGTTTATAACGGCGCAGTTGTAAGTTTGTGGCGACTATCGGACGTGACAACCACTATCGACAACAAATACGAGACAGGGGTGGCACATCACTATTTTGAACATATTTTATTTTCTATCTAGGGCAGGGCAGGAGGGACTGTCAGACTTGTACTGACTAAAATCCACGGTGTCCTTCAAGAGCCCTTAACGTTCCGGGTTCACGGTATTCGTTAGTCCCGCGACCCCTGCAGGCTTTGGCCCACTAAGGGGGCTCGTCATTGTGCTGACACTCTTGAGGGATAGGCTTGCGTTTGATCACTATTTTGCCTGATGATAAGCGAAGTTGTGATCGATAGCGTTGTCTAGAAGTATTAACCTATTGCCACACTAGGTGTCCATATTATTTAAATTTTTGATAGCAGTGGTGATCCAGTGGTATAAGTCACAATTTAGGAACCCAGACATATGCGTTACTTTGTGTAATTTATTTCATTAACATTGCTCTCAAAACGGAGAGGAACAATATCGTGAGAAAAACGCCATGTCTTAGAACCAAAAATCGAAGACGTGCTACATCTACCAACATTCACTGCGCGTCAAAGTGGAGGCCTGCATCCCAGCAGGGACCATTATAGGCTGATGACCATAGAATGCTTTCGAAGTCATGGATTTGATACCTTGTTGTAGATATAGAGTTTAAACCTCAAGTAAAAAAAAACACATTTTTAGTGATTTAGTCACATTACGTTTTCTGAAAGATACTGACACAATACGCCTCTTTTTCGAAGGGCCAGTAATATTCATCGCCACACTAGCCTATTCCTATGAACCGGGCACATATCCAAAGGCCATTACTGTAAAATCAAATAACATTAGATAACAATAGTGAGCCGGTATCATAACATCATTGTTCGGTATCATACTACCGTGATCGTTGTAACCTGCTGCAGTTTGGCAACTGCCCAAATCTTTGCGGTAGTAATCGGAGTAGGTTAAAATTGGGGATTCTGTATCACTCGCTCTCGCGCAGTCGCTCGAGCTGCGTGATACAGAATCCCCAATTTTATAATTGATCGCAGAGTGCAACGCAGTCGATTGTTTTGAAAATAAACCACTTGATTGAGACACGATAAGATCTTTTATTTAATTAAAACATTACTATATTTTATACTTCGAACAAAAGAGGCAGACATTTTAGGAATAAGAATATAAACCACAGATTACATACGTAACACGCAATTAGTGTTGTGACACATAAAATAGGGATGTGAGTGAACCGATTATATTTACATTTTAACACTCCCCCTCACGAGCATACCTATTCTTAACTTTATATAAAGACAAAGCAATATTTCAGATTTAATCTAATTCTCTTTATATAAGCCAAGTCTTTCACGACATTGTATAAACTTACTGGATGGTAATGCCTTTGTGAGGATGTCAGCAGGCATTTTCTCTGTGGACATATACTTCACTTCGATGTGGCCTTCTTGAATGGCTTCCCGGATGAAATGCTGCTTGATATCTATATGCTTAGACTTTGCACTCACAATAGGATTGATGCAGAGCTTCTGTGTTGCTTGGTTGTCATTGTAGATGGGGATCAAATCTTGTTTCAATTTTATATCAGCAAGCAACTGTTTTAAGTGTATAGCTTCCTTTGCACATTCTGTCAAAGACATGTATTCCGCTTCAGCGGTTGATAATGCAACTGTCTTTTGCTTGCGTGATTCCCAGCTAATAGTAGCTCCGCTCATTATGAAACATTGACCAGTATATGATTTTCTGTCAATGGTACATGTTGCCCAGTCAGCATCAGCGAATCCTATCAGAGGTTTATTACATTTCTTATAACACAGTTTTAGGTCTATGGTGCCCTTCAGGTAACGTAGAATTCTTTTTGCAGCTGTCCAATGTTCTTTGTTATAACCATTATTAAATTGGCTGAGGTAGCTGACGGCGTGACTTATATCTGGTCTTGTAGAGACAGATAAGTATAGCAATGCTCCAATTAAATTTTGATAAGGTAAGTTTATGTCTTTTGTTTCTTCCCTTTTTAGTTTTAAATTAACTTCCATTGGAGTACTAACTGGTTTTGATTCTTGCATATTATATTTCTTTAATATTTCACTTATATATTTGCTTTGGCATATTGTTATATAATCTTTCTTGCAGTTAAATTCTATACCCAAACAGCTTTTTAATTCTCCAATATCTTTCATGTTGAATTCTTTCATTAATTTACCTTTAATATATTTTATATTTTTCAGACTTTTTGACATCAGCAGGATATCATCAACATATACACTAATGAGGGCAGTTTCTCCCCCTATCACTGCTGTATATACACAAGGATCAGCAATGGATGGAGTGAACTTTAATTCTTTTAATTTCAGATCCAGCTTTTTAAACCATTGTCTTCCAGCTTGTTTTAGACCATATATAGCCTTTTGTAAAAAACAGACAGCACTATTTCCATGCTTTCTTAAGTCTATTAACATATTTCTTGCCAATAAGCTGATTTCATCATCATCCTCTGTCATTATTTTGCATAGATATATGTCTAGCTCTTTGGGAATTTCCATATATATTTTCTCTTCTAGAGTCCCATTTAAGTATGCTGTAGTCACATCCAACTGATTTATTTTCATATCTTTTTCTATAGCTGTAGCAAGTAGTGTTCTGATAGAGCTCATTTTTGATACAGGTGCGAATGTTTCTTTGTAGTCGATTTCAGGTCTTTGGGAAAATCCTCTGGCAACTAGTCTTGCCTTTCTTTTCTCCTCACCATTTATTCCTATTTTCCTTTTTAATACCATTTTACTTGTAATACTATTTTCTCCCTTTTCTTTATGAACTATTTTCCATGTTGAGTTTT
The DNA here is from genome assembly GCA_954870645.1 of Agrotis clavis. NCBI lineage: Eukaryota > Metazoa > Arthropoda > Insecta > Lepidoptera > Noctuidae > Agrotis > Agrotis clavis. The sequence continues at coordinate 395,421 of OX940942.1, forward strand.
TAAGGTGAGCTTTTATTTCTTCTTTAATTGCTTCTTCCCATGACTCATCATCATTTTCATTTTCATCTTCACTTTCACAGCAATATCCTGTCATATCATAGTCTCTCATCCAGGTGGGTGGTTTTCTAGTTCTTTTATTTATTTCGTCCTTTTCAGGTAATTCTTCATTTTCAGGTGATTCTTCACTTTCTTCAGGTGATAAATATTCATCTTCTTCATTTTCAGATTGTTCTCTTCTGGATGGAGTTTCATTCTGTTCCTGTTCTTCATCAGACTGGTAAGTGTCTTCATGCTCTTCATGGTCAGTATTATTATTATCATTTTCTTCATTTTCTTGTATGAGAATTTTCTCAGGAGGTAGTTGTTGTTCTTTTTCTCTGAAATACATATTACTTAAGAATTTTACATCTCGACTAACAGTGATTTCATTTTTATGAGGCAGCCAAATTCTATAACCTTTTGTTATTTCAGAATATCCCATGAATATGCCTACTTGTGCTCTTGGCGCAAATTTTCTTTTGTACATTTTATTTAGTACAAATACTTTTGATCCAAATATTTGGAAATGTCTTACAGATGGAGCATATCCAACCCATTTTTCATATGGCGTTTTATTATCTGTATTTCTTGTAGGAATTCTGTTTGTTATATAATTTGCACTAAATATAGCTTCTGCCCAAAATTTTTCAGGAATGTTCCCTTCAATTAACATGCAACGGGCTTTCTCAACTAGTGTTCTGTTTTTTCTTTCAGCAATGCCATTTTGCTGTGGCGTGTATGCTGCTGTTAGTCTTCTCATTATACCATTTTGTTTTAGGTAATTATCAAATTCTCTGTTGCAATATTCTTTGCCATTATCTGATTGCAAGAATTTTATTTTATTTCCTGTAAATCTTTCCATTTCATTTTTGTATTCTTTAAATTTTTCTAATGCTTCATTTTTATGTTTCAGGAAATATACTCTGCAGTATCGGCTGTATTCATCTATAAATGTTATGAAGAATCTGTTTCCGGCTGTAGACGCTACAGGCATAGGTCCGCATATATCGGAATGTACAGTTTGTAATTTTTCTGTAGCCATTGTTTCTTTTTGTCTTTCAGGAAATGGTAAACGTGTAAATTTTCCTTTCACACATATTTCACATTCCTTCATATTTTCATTTTTGTTGAAGTTTAATCCTCTTACAGCCTCATTTTTCATAGCCATTTTTAAATCTGTTTCATTTATATGTCCAAGCTTTTGATGCCAGTTGTCAATTCCATTTGTATTAATTAAATTTGATTTTTCATTTTCACATTTATTTGTTTTATTTTCCTTTGTATTGACATAGTATAAATCATTTTCTTTTGTAGCTGTTAGTATTGTTTTTCCATTTTTATCTTTCATTGTGGCATAGTTTTTATTAAAGTAAACCTTGTATCCATTATCAGTGGATTTTACAACAGAAATTAGATTTATGCTCAGATTTGGTACATATAATGTGTTAAATAAGTTTATTTTCATTTTTCCACATATTATAGAAACTTTTCCTTTGCCTTCTATTTTTTCAGTTTTGTCAGATGCTAATTTTAACACGTCATTTGCTTTTGCAGGAATAATTTCTTCAAATAGATTTTGATCATTGCACATATGCGAAGTGCATCCACTATCGAGTATCCATTTCTTTTCTTGAAAACTTTTATTTGGAATGTTTGATGATAAACAAATTTCTTTCACATAATTATTTGTCTCATTTTTGTTTGTATTTTGTTCTTTTTTCTTATTGTACCAACAATTCTCTGTTTTATGACCTGATTTTTGACAATTTGCACATTTTATTTTGCATTTGTTTTGGTTTTTATTATGATTTTTATTTTTAAACTTATTACCTTTTTGTTTTGAGTAGAATGCTTCATCATTTGATTCTCTATAATTATTTCGAGCTTCGCTTTCTTCAATAATTTTTGTTTTCAGGTCATCGGGTGATGGTTTTTTTTTTTTTTTTTTTTTTACGTGGCAAAATCATCAAATGAGTCCTCCAACCCCGGGCAGGGCGGGAGGGACTGTCAGACTTCTACTGACTAAAATCCACGGTGTCCTTCAGTAGCCTGTTATGTTCCGGGGTCACGGTAATGAAACAATCCCGCGACCCCGGCAGGCTTTGGCCCTCTGAGAGGGGGCCCCGTCATTATGCTGACGCTCTTTGAGGCGCGCGTGGGACACAACGCGCCGTCGACCCGGGCATGGTCCATGGTCGGGCAGCGAGTTGCCCTTTACTCGCTGCCCGCATGCCCGCGCCTACGGTGGCCGGAGATCGTCTGCTGACGTCCGACGCCGCGGGGGCCTACCACTGCGGTTGGGGCGGAGGGAGGACGCTGTCCTCTCTCTCTCGCGGCCCGCCTCCTCCTTCACGAGCATTACTGCTTCGCAGAAGGAGGCGACCGCTTCCCACTCCGTCTCGATCGGGTGATGGTAGTGAATCTCTGGACTCAATCGCAATTCTGAAGTTTTCATAGGATTCTGGTAATGAATATAGTAGCATTATGCTTAATAGATCTTTATTTATGTCTATTTCCATATCTTTTAATTTGTCTACCAGGTCCATAAACTCTGTAATGTGTTCTCGAACATCAGTTTTGTTTGTCATTTTTGTTAGTAATAATTTTTTCAATAGTGTTGCTTTTCGAGCAGGGCCTTTGCTTTCATATGCAGTTTTTAAAGTTTCCCATACCTCTTTTGCTGTTTTACATGTTTTTACTTGTTTTAGTTCAGATGGGGCGATCAGCAAAAGTAGTTCCGATCTTGCTAACAAGTCTCGATTTTTGTCTTTGGACGTCTCGGCGCTTGTTTCTATGCAATCCCATAATCCGATTTTAATTAGTACGGCTTGAGCTTGCACTTTCCACGTGTCGTAGTTTCCTTTTTGGAGTGGTTCAATTGTTGAATGCATTTTGGATGCCATTTTCGATCTTGCTGGCGCACATAACCTGATCGCAGAGTGCAACGCAGTCGATTGTTTTGAAAATAAACCACTTGATTGAGACACGATAAGATCTTTTATTTAATTAAAACATTACTATATTTTATACTTCGAACAAAAGAGGCAGACATTTTAGGAATAAGAATATAAACCACAGATTACATACGTAACACGCAATTAGTGTTGTGACACATATAATAGGGATGTGAGTGAACCGATTATATTTACATTTTAACAATAATCGAGAACTAATTGTGTAATTGGGGTTTTCTTCATAATTACAGATTGACTTATTGATGTCTTTTTAACCACTACGGTTTTTAAACTGATGAACGAATGTTGCCACCGGTTCGTTGTAATTGCCTCCAGTTCACGGCAGTTCGCTCGAACGGGTGATACAGAACTCTTCAATTTATGCTGTCGTATACTATCGTGATCTGCGATTCGGTCTATAATATGGCTGTGTTCATTTTTTCCCTGGCGCAGCGTCGAACTACAGAGAAGCAATAGTGGTCATTGTTTTAGAGTGGTATCAATAAGACTCGTTAGCTCAGTTTGGTAAGAGCGCCGCCGATAAGGTTCGGAGACACGGAGGTTGGAGGTTCGAATCCTTCATGAGTCTCTTTTTTTCTTTTTATTGTTTTTTTTCGTAGATGTATCAATTTTAACGAATAGATTTATATTTTTGTTTCTTTTAAAAATAGACATCTTGATTTCTCGACATAATATTTACCTTTCACAGCATTTAAATAAAAGCAATCAGGAAAGTTTAAAACATGCTGCAACCAAGGATCATCGTAAATCTCCCAATCTTCTATAACACCTCCACATGAGAAACAAGCCGCTTTATCATTTACACTGTTTCCACAATAAAAAAATCCTGCGTCAGCCATTTCCATCACTAATCTTCTCCTCGAATCAACCGTTGCCCAATAATTACTAAATGAAACTTCACGCATTTTATACGTGTTATACAAGTCATAGCGCGGATTGTATTTATTTTGAGACATGTTGTGATCACTCACTCTCTACTTCTTGCTTCAGATAATTATAATAGTATAATAAGGCTTTATAGTTATTGCTAGCAACTTATAAAGATTAACAATTAGGGGTTTGGGAGGGATAAGAAACTGTTATCGTAAAAATTAAACAAGAAAATATTTACATCAAAATTTTATTATCTGTACACCATCTTTTTAAACATAAAACATTTTTAAAGCACATATTGAATCATGATAAATACAACTATACAAATCATGGCAATCTTCATATTTTTTGTACAGGCTTATCAAACTAGGACAATCTTTATCTTCTAAATTATTTACATTATTATTATTTGAAATATCTTTTAACCATAATACTTTTTCTATACCTTTGGTGTAAACACATTTATCTTTTAAAATATTCTCAATCAAATACCGATAATTTTCGTAAGACACAAATCCTTCACCCCAGTATATCTTCCTATTACGTTCAATCCAACTAACTTGTCGTTTTTCTGGCTCCGTCAAACCGCGAAATGGAAATGGCGGCTTAATTAAAAACACTTGAATTTTATTATTACATAATATGGCAATTTCTTTAATGATAAATGAATTTGATTCTGTTTTGAAACCTTGAACATCTACAATGGCAGTCATGATAACCTGCGTACTATGTTACTCAAAGGTTTATATTCCACAAGTCGATCGTTAATAATTAAACAATATCCAGTTGTGTTATCTGGTATTGGTGCTGAACATTCAATCTCCAAACGCACATCTACGGGACCTGTTTTCAAACTATCGTTTTGCCTTGAACAGTCTATGATAAAGAGAGGAGCCTTCTCCTTGAAACCGGTTAAGTCAAGCAAGGGGTCTGCAGGGCAGTTGTAATACGACTGACGAAATTTCACATACATTTCATATAATATACTGTATTTGTTTTCGGAAAAATTTAAGCATAGAGGCTCGTAAGGATAATATTGTGAATTCAAAAACAAAGTTATGTTAGTAACCCCACAGTAATCGAAAAGAGAACTGTCTTTGGTTTTACTATTTTTTCTACCGGTTTGCAAGCAAAAAATTACATACCGAGGTTTCTCTAATTGTGAGGCAGTCTTAACAGACCAACAATGTTTTGTAGTTTTAGGGAGTAAAGGATACTCGTATAAATCCCAATTTCTAAAGGCTATCTGAATAGGTTTATCTCTTTCTAAATGTTTAAGAAGCGTCAGTCGTTCCCGATCTGATACTTTTATATGTGGCACCCGCCATTGCACTTTTTGCATATCTATTTGAAAATGCGCAACATCGTCAGTTACTATAAAACTGTTTAAGTTAGAGTTACTTCTATTCAGAATAAGTTCATGTTTACAATTTATTACTATTTTATTGTAATCCTCAGCAAATCCTAAAATCTTATTAAGAGGAACAATAGCACTAAAATAACCATCGCTTTTAAATCCATCCATGTTCCAACCCCACAAGGCAGCGACTTTATTTTCTCCATCATTCATTGAAACGTATGACTTTATTGTTGATGTTATTCCAGAATTTTTAATGCGATCTATTTCTATACCATTTATTTCGTATCTGATATCTTGAAACAAAAACATAACAGGGTTGTTACTGAACGTAATAGTTTTCTTAATAAGATTTCCATCTTTACCGAAGAACTTTGCTTGTCCTTCAACGTGAATTGTGCTGGCTGATGGCAACACATATACGTCTTGCTGGTGTATGGGAATTCTGATTTCATCGTTTTCTCTAAAGCTGTTGTTGTAGGGATTGTACGAATGGACTTCATAACTTTCAATCGAATTATCGAAGCGTGGTAATTCAGTAATCTGTAGCATATTCATACTTTTAAACCTAGGGCTTTAAGAAAATCTTTATTTGCTTTAGTTAATTTTATAACTTTTTTCTTACGTCTTTGCACCTTAGTGGTTGTACAAGAAATAGGACGTTTTTTGTTAACTACAGGGTTTTTATAATATAATATCATTTTATTTCCCTTATATGAAGGCGTAGTTCAATATTTTTATGTTCTTCTCTAAAGTTAATACAGATGCCAAATTGATCAACTATCTTAATAGATATCGATGTAATAATATTTTTGTTCACTGGAAAGTAAATAAGGTTTCGAGGTATTTCTATGATTCGCTGACATGTAGCAGGATTACATATAAATTCATGAATTATATGAGTTGGTAACCCGTTAGAGTAGGAGCCGTGTACAAGATCACATTCGATTCTGATCACTGGAATAATGTCGTTATTAGTACGCACATTTGGTATTGAATTTAATACTGAAAAGTATAACAAACCGCACTCATATTGACCAGATAAATACAGAGGTGGTTGAAAGAATGTATCCAATTCTGATTTATTTCCAGAGATGGTTACCGTTATAGACATGCTAGTAGACTGAACACTTTTAGCAGATCCTGCTCATTTTATTCTTTGACTACACCAAAAATTCTTTAAAAAATGTAAACATAGGTGTCCGCAATTGTAAGGGTGGTCGCGCTGTATATTATCATAATTATAGTGCACTTTAGCACCTAAGTATTTTATAAACTCCTTTGGTAGTTTAAGATTTCCATAACTATCAAAATATTCAATATAATCATTGCTTTTTGCATAGGCTACCCAATGAGAACCTGGATTTTTAGAACTATCTAAATTAACAACTCCACACTCTTTTTTAAAAGGCTGTTTAGGGAGCTCATCTCTCATAAATACCCCTCGGAAATAAGGAATATTATTTCCATACTTCAAAATGTCAAAGTTAGTTAAGGCTCGTTTGGGTAGCCGATCTCTTAGTTTTTTTCTTTTGATATAAAAATTCCAAGCCCACGTTTATGCGGTTTAAGGTGTAAACCGCTTCCAATGCGAAGAGCTTCCATTTTTTCATTGTGTCTTTTCGATTCAGCCAATTGCTTTTTGGCCATCTTGAATTCATTTATAGTTTTGGCAATACCAGCTGCACCGCCTGCTAACGCTCCCACCGCCGATAATCCAGCAAAAATAGGAATCAAAGGTAATACACCACCACTTTTCGGTATAGGAATAACTCGAGGAAGTTTAATGGATGAATCGCCAGCTAATTCTCTGGCGGCCGCCATAGCTAATTCAATCGCCACTTTTTTGCACTTTGGCTTTAATTTTTTAAAGCGTCTTTTTGTTTTACTAATAACATTTTTAAATTTATTTTTTAATCCTTTTCCCGATGTAACTTTCCGAGAGCGCTTTTTGTTGCTGCTTTTTAGGCCACAGCCGGTTTTAATTTTTGCAGACATTGCTTTGCTTACTAAACGGGCCATGATTTTTTCGCATACACTTGCATCCGAGGCAACTGCTCGCTCTTTTGCCCTTTTTAACAAAATTAAATCAGCTTTGTGACGATCCTCTAAGTTTGATGATTTGTGATAGGCAATATCGTGTTCTTTGCAATATTCGTCTAATTTATTAATACCTTTATCTCTATTTGCAAGCCTTTTAATTAATTTTGTACCGGGACCGCAATAATTGTATCCGGGTAAGTGTAATTCAAATGGTAAATTGTTTATAATCCAATTGAGAAGACTACTCTCTCCAATACACATCATAAGACTAATGAATCTAAATCGAACACTGTAATAAATACTTACATACTTCGAGTTAAGTTTATTATTATTTATAATACTATATTCGATTTATCAATCCAACTGTTTTCAGCAGAAGACAAACCCAACCATTTGACTAAAACCCTGTTTCCTTTTCTTCTAAGAACTTTCTCGACTAGATAATATACATTGTGATGTTTTGTCTTTTGAAGCTCTTGTGCATAAAATGCTCCTAAAATAGGCCGACCTCTGATTGTATCTTCAATTAAGTAGGTGATAGGAGTTGTATTTTGTATTTTTCGAATTTTAAATATTTCCGTTGACCAGTTAGGGGTATATCCTTTTTCAAATGTTCCTTTGTACTTACTGATACGTACATAATCACCTACTTTAAACTTGCTTTTTATACTATCTTTTTTTACCAACCTTAAATATCTTTCTAATATTCGCTGCTTATTACTGCTATCCACGTTAGCGGGGATTTCATCAATTGTCCGATGGTAAGTGTGATTGTATTTGTAAATTATGTCATTAAGGGTTTTATCTACCCAATTATAGTTGCCTTTTAAACTAAATTCCTTATAAAGTTTAGATTTCAATGTTCTAATGAATCGTTCAACTATCGAAGCCTTTTTTGTTGAGAAGGTTGAATAGTGATTAATTTGATTAGACTTCATAAGCTTTCGGAATTTATTATTATAAAATTCTAGTCCATTATCTGTTTGCAGATTTTTAGGAACCCGTCCTTTATCTAGAAAAATTTTGAAACAGTTACATACATCATCTTTGGTTTTAGTCTTCAGAGGAAAGACCCAAGCGTACTTTGAAAATGTATCAATAACAGCAAGAATAAATCTACAATTTTTATTTTCTTTTGAAATTGATTGCATATCAAGTAAATCTGCTTGCCACAGATCGTCTATATCTTTCATAATAACATGTCTTCGAGGAAAGTTTACCCTTACATTTTTATGAATTTCGTTAACCACATCGGCTTTGCTCATTTTCAGAATTCAGTACATTTGTCTTGAATTCATGTATAATACTGAATGTAAAGCATATTATTCCGACTATTTATTCTTTAATTATGCCAGCTTCTTTTAATTCTTCTATTATCGATAAAATTTCATTATCATGGTTCGTATTGCCAGCATCTCTTGAAGCTACCAATAGTTTCAATCTCTCGACTAATTCGTTAGGATCATCCCAATATACCAAGTCGGTATTGTTTTTGTATTTTTTTAGCGTTGGCAAGCTTCCGCCAAGCTTAGTGTTAGAAGGTTTATCATCGTTTGACGATTCAAATAGGGGTTTGATTATTTTACAATATTTTATACCTTTGTCACCTCTTATTTGACCTTTAGGATTGAAATCTCTTTTATGTGCATTTGTATAATGTAACATATATCCTTATAGACAAGTTTATCTTCGCTCGATATTAACTTTAAATCAGGTCTTCTTCGAAGTAAAAGTTCTTTTAGACCAGCCGTTAAATTGTAAGCTTTGTCACCGATTTTAATCAAAATAATAATAATAATATAATAATAATATTCCACAACTATCACACAACGCCATCTAGTCCCAAGCTAAGCAGAGCTTGTGTTATGGGTACTAGACAACTGATAAACATACTTATATATTTCTAAATACATACATATTATAGATAAATTACACCCAGACACAGAACAAATGATCGTGCTCATCACACAAACATTTGTCCTGGGTGGGAATCGAACCCACGACCTCCGGCATAGCAGTCAGGGTCACTAACCACTAGACCAACAGGCCAGTCAAAATGATAGTATCGTTATTCAAACTATCAATTTTAGAAAATGATACCACCGAATTACCCATCATTAAAGTTTTGTTTTCACTTCTAATTCCAAATGGTATACTAACACCTTCATAAATACCAAAGATATCATCACCCTCCAACGACATTTCTAAATTATCTATAGATTCCTTTTTAGCATTTTCTTCAATGAATTGAGCAGAATTTAGATTTGCATCGTAAAAGTCATCGATCTTTGTAGATGAACTAGTATTATTTTCATTGGATTCGATTCTTTCAGAGTTATTTAGAGTTGTATTTCCAATTTGATTCATGTTTTCTTCAGATCTATTAGATTCAACTAGAGTTTTTAGAGGATCTGTGACAGGTTTTAGCATTTTATCAAGTGACAAGTTCATTGTATGTTCCTGATTTTTCATTTGTTTTATTTTGTTCTTTATGGAGTCGACAGATTTCACTAATTCCATTTTAATATTTGTCTCCATCTTTCAATAAAAATAACAACTGTGTTCAGCTAAGAAAGAAATAATACTAACGGCATTTATGTGTGTAATTCATATTTATGTACCTATGAACCTTCATTCAAAGTTGAAAAAAATATCAAAATTCTGCCTATACCTTCCTTTGTTTAATGGCGATTCTTTGTTAATGAGTAGAAAATTATAAGGGTTACTCCAAACAGTTTTACAAATTTCTTTAAACTGATTCCATAGTAGATCAGAATTTACATGTTCTTCATAGATATGCTTTAGGTTCACATCATCTTGTTTAAATATTATAAGAAAGTTGGCATTATCGCGTAACAACTGTTTCGGAATTTTCGAGTAGGTTTGCGATAAGTAAAAACAGTCAATTTGCTTATGTCTACCCATACAGAAATAATTCCGGATGTTTATTTGATTTTCACACACAACATCATCAAATATAAAAACAGAATTTGGTAAAGCTTCACTCGGAGATATGACATCTTTATCGTCATTGAACTCACTGAATTTTATCTGAGGTACTCTTCATAATACTTCTCGTAAAAAACAATATTTTGGCTGAAAATTAGTCTTCGAGTAAAGGTAAAGGTTTTGAAATTTGAGTCCATTTTCGTGCAATAACAAACTGATCACAACGTTTGTTTTACCGCAATTAGAGGGACCGCAAATTATACAACGAATCGTATTTGGCAATAAAGCGCTATGTCTAATCTGGTGAGGAGACTCGTCAAGATTTATATTTTTAACGTTTAGTGATATGGGTTGTTTGATCAACTTCATCTTGTCAATTAATTTAGTTAATATCTAACATAGGCATATATACTTAATTTTGCACTTCTTTTGACGTCACTATAGGAACGGTTATTTTTTCATCTTACAAGATAGGTCTGTCCAAATTGATATGGTTAAATATAGGCCTCATCCTAGGTAAGTATGCATTGAAAGTTGAGATGGGTCAGAACCTATGTTATATAAAGCGGACTTGCATGTGAAATCTACGACTTGATGTCATCGACTGAGTTACACAGCGGCAGTGCTCGCGAACAGAGTTTTTTTTTTGTCTTTTATTAAATTATCTTTAATCGTTAATTCATCTATTTATAATTGTGAGTAACTAGTAAATTTGTCAAAACGAATAATACAATAATGTTAATCTAATTATGCAATGGAAATTAATTTTATATATTTTTTATTTCAGAAAAATGGAAGACCTTGAAATTGCGGATGATGTTATTAAGTCATTCTATTTTACTCAAGAATTAGCTGGGAACAATATTGAACAATCTGAGTTCCAGGAAAATCAGCAAAATAAAGTCAAGGATACTCGAGAAAGACCAATAAAAGTAAAAAACAAAAAGCCTAAATTAACTTCAAAAATTACCTTATCCAAACTATTGGATGCACCTTCTACATCTTACGTTATTCGCAAGGAACCAGGAAAAGCACACCATTTAATAAAAATATCTATTTGTGATTTAAGTGATAATAATTTAATAAGTCGTGTTGATTGCAGTGAAAGTGATTGTGCTTGCATGAATGTTCAATATCTAGTCAAGGACAATTACGATGAAATTATGGATGAAGCAGAATATCTCGTCGGTAAAATAGTTAAAAAATTAAGTTCGCCTACATACAGACCTTAAATGTAGACTGTACAGACTTTATAAGTTATTGTTTAATTATATGTAAAACAATAAAATTAAAATTGATTCTATATACTGTGTTTTAATCACCTAAAAGCTAGTATAGATGATACCTCTTATTAATAAACACTGCATATAGTTATGACAAGCTTAGTCTTAGATATAAAAGTATAGTTATACTAACGTTATTCATGACATAATTTTATACACAGTGTTTATAAGAGACAAAATCTTTCTGAAAGGAAGAAAAAAAAACAAAGAATATAGATTATATATTTATTGATTTTAAGTAGTTACATTCATTTATTACAATTTCTATTTGATTATACAATTATAGCTTATAGCTTTTATATCTTACAACATAGTTTAAGCTCAGTAGAACAAATACATAAAATAATCCTACAAGTACTAAAGTATTGAACTATAATGTCCCCAAGGTAAAGTGTTGAAATTACCTTCAATTCTCTGCCTTTTATCATCTTCACTATTTAGTATGGGCTTATTTATTTTTTGTGTAAATACTTGATGATTTTTAGATCTTATAACATACATATCACCTCGCAGGTTATCATTAAACATTAATGCCCTTTTATATTTTTCAATATCCAATTTTTTCGTTATCGGCTTTGTTACTCCCTTTGCTTTCTTTATAGTTTTATTTTCAGTGCGTACACAATACAACTTAGCTCGTAAACCTACAAATTCTGAAATAATCTCTCCACCCAATTCGTCTTTGAAATAGCCTGGCATTTTCATGTTGGCTTTTGGTAACCCATATATATTGTTATCCTCAAAATTGCTTGTGTCAAAGTAACGAATATTGTTCTTCATATCCTCATAAAAATCATCAGTTTTTACAAAATAAAGTAAACTGTCAGTATCAGTGTAACATAAAATTACATTATTTCCATACATTTTTTTAATTACAGAATAATGAAAATGATATAAATGTGTTTTAGAAATTTCAAGAATAGAAAATCCGATATAAATAGGGCGATCTAATACAACTTTTGTCTTATTTAATTGAATAGCTACTAAATTTTCGGACATAATTGACAAGTCTTTAAAATTCGGTGCACTAATATACCTTTCAGCGCCATACAATTTGTTGGTTGTATTTAACTTATCTTTCCATAATTTTACGAGCCTTACATCAACTTGTTTCCGTTTGTTTTCAATTGTTTTTCCAAAAATAGAATTGTTTTGTTTCTTAAAAAAATCTTTTTCAAAGTCCGATTTAGCTTTTTGCCTAAGAGAAGTATTTAATAAAATGTATGGTTTTAAAAAGTTATCTTGATAGAATGATAATATTCTATAAATTTTTAACAAAATTAAACCATTTTTTAAGCACTCTTTTAAATGTATATAATGGATAACAAAACGATGTTTGCTGTGTAAATTTGCAATTAATTTTTTACATTTGCTTTGCATAGGTGAATATTTTTCGGCAGCGAATGGCAGATCCGAATGAGCATTATGAATGTTAGGCGGGTAATATAAATCTACCTCTAAAATGTATCCTTTATCACTGTTTTTGTCAACATCATTTATACTGAAGTTATTAATTTCATTATTATTAAGAAATTGGAAGTTACGCATTGGAAGTTTCTGCATCATTGCAAAGCCGTATAAATTTACACAGTCCAGATAAATAAGGTATGTGCTTGCCTTGTCCTTATTATACGATGATTGATATTTGTTATTAGCTTTGGCATATCTTAATGAGCATTGGGCAAGACCTCCTCGAATTCCATTTTCTAACATTTGATACATTTCTACATCAGATATTAAATCAAGCTCTACTTTAGTATAAATTAGCATAGCATCCCAACTTAACGATGGTGATGAAACATAATAGCACGGGTCTAAATTATAATAAAGTAAACTCATTTCTCTAAACTTTTCGAAAATATCGCATAATAACAGTACATCACATTTTAAATAAAGATCTGTGTACTCTCCTAAATTTTTTATTTTAAAAGTTTGCCATACGTTTAAAGCGTGCTGATAATGTTCAGCTGAAATATTTTCGCCCGTTAGTTTATTGAAAAATTTTGACTGTTCTGGCAGTTGAGTTTCATCATATTTTTCCCATTTGTCTACATAATCATAACAATATACACCTTTTCTACATGCTAAATTAAATAAATGATCCTGATTAAAAAACAAGCGCATGTGTTGAAAATCATCCGAGTGTAACATTTTTACCAATTGATCTAAACTAGTACTTAAAAAGTTAAACGAATCAATAAATTTCAACTGAACTTTATTTTTATTATCAATAGACATGATTTTTGTGAACGATATGTACTTTTCTTTCGATTTAGGAATTAAAGTTATTTTCCCAATTATATCCGACAGCTCTTTTATAAATAAATGAGAATCATATCCAGATAGATTGTGAAAAATTATAGGCATGAACTGGCATTGTTTCAAATTTAAATTACAAGCATTGTGTGCAGGACCTCTATATCTATCTACCTGTGAAATGATCATGATCTTTAACTTTTTTATCATTTTGGGCAATATCGGTTTTACATATGTGGCATAATTGAACTGTTTTGAATGATTTTAACTCATCAGAAGTAAGAGGTAACATTGGTTGTTTAATTTGTAAAATTTTATACAGCCTTTTTAGGTCATTTGTAATGGTTTCAACAAATTTTTGTGCACAGTTTGGACCTCTATAACTAACAAAATCATTTAATTCAGGTTTAGATTTGCAACAAATATAATAAGCATACGATGATGCTTGATGTGACTGTACAGATTCAGTAAAAAGCGATTTATTTTTGTCTGAGTAATTGCAAAGCAAACTTTCAAAATCTCCGTATATTACAATTGGAATTCTTTGGGTTTTTTCGAAGTTTGAAAATTTTAACTTGCTATGTTCATCAGGCAAAACTGTTTTCATTCTACTACAATTGTGATTTAATAATTTATCTTCATTGTCATAATACAAAAAACACTCATCACACAAAAATACTTTAGATTTATGTTTGGTTAATTGTCTATGCACAAGGCGACTAAAGTTTTTTATTAAACAAAAATGGGCTTTATCGTCTTTCGTTATGTACAACAAATTGACATGTGTAAGCTTTCGTTCGTGTGTCAAATATAGAGGGCCCGTTACATGATTATTGGCTTCAAGACCATAAACATTCACACTTAAAGAAGGATTATTTTTCTCAAAGTTTTTGATATCATCGAAACTTGGTGGAAAAGACATATCATTTATGTTTAAAAGCAACGTATAGTGTGGGTACGATTGCATTCTATTTGCATTTAGTCTTTTTGGGAACATATGAGCAATAATACACCACAAAAAACAATGATTGTCATTATTGCGTATATTCAAACATGATTTTGTGTTTTTTATAACCTTAGGCAATTCTAAGTATGTTCCAGCTCTTAAAGGATTGTACTTATTTATGTTTATTTCCAAATGGTTTATACAATCAATAGTCCAACCAGATTCGGCAAGTTCAAACTCTAAACATTTAGATATTAATTTTTCAGAGCATTTAAAATACATATTGTAAATATTTGTATTCGGAACTGCTATCATATATTTGGTATTGAAAGATTTCATAGAGCTTTCACTATTTTTTGGCAAAATATATGACACAAATAATTCAAAATTGACTTTAATTGCTTTATGTTTTTGAATCATAAGATTGATAATATCACATACAGATTTTGAAATTTGATTTAAAAACGTTTCTGGAGTTATTGTTATTTCACTAGATTTAAGTGGATTCACTTTGTAACTTATGATTCTATTTTTAAACGCTGTGGCAATAATTTGAACATTTTCGAATTCGGAGCAGAGCAATCGATTAGATTTATGAATATTTGTTCTACTATGTGCTGATAATTTTGAAACATAAATATTACAGTCTTTACAAAAAAACATATTTACTTATTAAACTTATCTTGTAGAACAACAATTTTTTCTATTTCAGAATTTCTTATTTTTGGTTTTTAATTTTTTAAGTATCAATTTCTAAATTTCTTATTTCAGGTTTTAAACTTCTCAGTTTTTAATTTCAGAATTTCTAATATCGTGTTTTCAAATTTCGTGTATTCAGAACTCTGAAAAGTACATGTAAAATAATTATTTTAAATCAATTTAATTACTTTATATTTTTTTCAATTTCAGAATTTCTTATTTCGGGTTCTAAAATATCTCAGTTTTGATATCAAAATTTCTTATTTCGGGTTTTTAAAATTTTTCAAATTTAAAGTTCTAAATTTCTTATTTCAGGTTTTAAACTTCTCAGTTTTTATTTCAGAATATCTTATTTCATGTTTTCAAATTTCGTGTTTTCAAATTTCGTGTATTCAGAACTCTGAAAAAGTACATGTAAAATAATTATTTTAAATCAATTTAATTACTATCTATAAAACAATTTTCCTATTTCAGAATTTCTTATTTCGGGTTCTAAAATATCTTAATTTTGATATCCTAATAACTTATTTCGGGTTTTTTCATTTTTTCAAGTTTCAATTTCTAAATTTCTCATTTCAGGTTTTTAAACTTTTAGGTTTTTAATTCAGAATTTCTTATTTCGTGTTTTCTAATATCATGTTTTCAAATTTCGTGTATTCAGAACTCTGAAAAAGTACATGTAAAATAATTATTATTTCTTATTTCGGTTTCTAAAATATCTCAGTTTTTTTATATCAGAATATCTTATTTCGGATTTTCAAATTTCTCAGTTTTGCATTTCTCATTTCAGAACTCTGAAAAAGTACATGTAAAATAATTATAATAAATCAAAAAAAAAAAATATTCTCACATTTCTTTATAAAGACTATCTAATATATTTCAGTTTGTATACATAAAATGAGATTAAATAGATTTATACTTATGAATAAACAAGATTAAACAGATTTATATTAAAGTTATTATCAAATTACAAAAACTTGCACAATAGAGCGCATAGTGTGGTTATAGTTATAAACTGAATAAAAAGAATTTTCATTTAAGAAGGCTGGCTGTATAGAACAGGCAGAATCTCTTTAAATTCGGCCTTTCCAGTATTCACAAGGTGTGTTAAAGCCTTCCACACAGCGTTATCTATATCAGTTGATAATTTTAACGTTGCAATCGATTGTTTCCAACGCTCGTTTGGGGCAAGTTTTTCCACTTCGTTTGTATTATAAACTTTTAATTCAAAATAATACTTTCCAACCCTGCCCGGGTCTGATTGGAAGGTATAACCATCAGCGACTCGTTGAGTGAAGCAGCTTTTTAGAGTGGCAGCACGGATCGGCGGACGAGACGATTCATCCTGAAATACATAAAATCTAGTTTTAATTAAAAATAATAATGCGTGAGGGCAAGTAATTAAAAATTACATAAATTAAAAAATAAAAACAGGCAAGTTTCGAAACTCCTACATTGTTTAATCTATCGTTACCATAATTATAGATAATCTATTAGAAAAGTCTATTTAAACTCTTGTGTCTGCAAATAAGTATAATGTTTGATGGAGAAAATCATACGCTGTAAAACACTGATAGTATATGAATGTTTTATAATAAAATGAAAATTTAACATGTTTATAAAAAAATCGTACCTCAGAATCTGAAACGATGGTGCTCCGTTTTCTTTTGGAACTGGTGCTGTCACTGCTGGTGGTCCGTCGCTATCTGACGATTCTGAAGCGAAAGGGTTTTTAGAAAGCAAAGCCTTCTTCTTCTGAGTCACTTTTCTAACTCTTTTCACAGGTTTATTTTTTTTATGAGCCGCCGCTGGTTTTTCTTTTATTGCTCGAGACGTTGAAGGCTCGGAGTCCTCTTCTTCAACCCAAAAAGGATTATTCATCGACTGAGCCCTGAAAACATTATTAAAATGCAATACATATTTTTGTTAACAACGTTCGTAGCAACATGAAACAACAGCACCCGTTTTCCTCAAAGGCTAGGTAGAGGTGTAGTTGATCACCCCGTTTTGAAATCTCATCGAATAGGAAATAATTTACGGTAAGTATCAGAAAAATAAAATAATTTAAATGACTTAGGAATCGGACCCAGGCGTTATGTTTATTGCATGATATAGCAACGAAACAATAATTATTATTAACGTTTGTAAACATAATAATATGTAACTACAAATACAGTACAAGTACAAGTACCAACGTAGCTATGTACAATAGTTTTGAATTATTAAACGAATATACATTTATTATCTAACCTAATTAATAACTTAAGTAATTTCAGTCGTAAAACAATTAACTATTACAGTCGTATACAACATGTAACATAATTAACGCACATCCTGAAATTAGTTTGTTCAGAATCGTTTACTGAATCGATTTCTATCATTTTTATTAAAGGTAATTTTTTATCAAAAATAATTAAAACTATGGAAATTATAGTCACATTACCCCTGTACAGTCTAAACAAACTAAGATAGACCGCAAATCAAGGCAACAAGACTTAAAAGTGCAATTTTATTTGTATTAATACAAATTCCGTCATTCAATACAAAATAAAGAAAAATAAACCTTACTGCAAAATAACTAATTTAGTTAATAACAATGCATTTACATGTTAAATTAAAAATTCAATAATGTATTATGAATATTCTAATTGGGGGTGTCTGAGGGGGTGCGTTAATTACGTTACATGTTGTATATTGATGAAAAAAATGATAAGGTAAAATATAATACTCACATACTTTGTTTCAACTGCAACACTTATGAACAACCACAAACAAATTTAAACTCACTGCTCAGTGAAATGAGGGAATGATATCGGCAGATGCTTATTTATAGACCTCAATCCTAAAGCCTTAGTCATAAGTTAGTTTCCAACAATAATTACTTGGAAATTTTATTTAAGACAATATTTGTTATTAGAATTTCACCTCTAACACCTGAGCACTTAAAGTAGACTTTATTTTTTTCATTATTCGTACTGTAATCGCAATGTGAATGTTTCCGAATACTCTAGTTATGGAAAGTGTTTTCACAGCACTTTATCCTTATTAGAGTTTTGGAGGCGACTTGAGACGAACATCATAAAAGGAATGAGGTGTCCATTAACTCTGGCGGAATACATACAAACATATAAGAAACCAATAAAATGAGGTCTGTGGTAGTTATTTGCCATGTATACAGAAATGAATATTGCGCGTTGGGAAATAAAACACTCAGAATTTTAAATAATAATTTATTAATTAAAAGAGTAATTAATTTTCTAAGAAATTACAGATTACTTAAAATCAATGTGTATTAAAAATAATTACCTTAAATGGTAATTATTTTTAATACTAGAAACGTATAATATTAGAAGCTATTTTTATTATGCTACATAAAATATAAAACAATCGCTCGTACTTTATTGGTTATCTTAATTATCTTTAGACATTTATAAAAATATATATAAAATTAGTTAATTTTATTATTTATTAGTTTATAAGTTATTAAAGTTAAGTTTTATTTATGGAAGACATTTTGAAAATATTCTGTGATTAAGCTAAACTATATAAATATAAAATACTAAATTAAAGTAAAACTAAACTAAACTATTACAGAGCATATATAAAATCATTACAACTATACATTTTCACGAATTTTACTTATAATGTTTTCTAAATCTAAGTATATATCACTAGCGTTCGCATTTTCAGATACAAATTGCACACACTTATTTGCATTGCACTCGCAAGGTTTTTCTGGTAAATTATCACTCTCATATATCTCAATTTTGATTGCGAATGTCCTTGAAGATGTATTTGGCGCCCTGGTTTTGATGTACGAGTAGTTTTGCTGTCGTTCACGTTTCTGTGGAGTGCTTGCCGCATCATTTTTTTTTCTCTTCAAATTGAGTCGTGATGTAACAGATTCTTTGAGCTGCTGGTTCGGGATAAAATTAAAAAGATCCTCGCTGTCCTGAAAACAGAAATAAATAGTGTTTTGAATATAAATACGTGCAATGCCTACATTATGATAATAATAATTTAATAAATTATAACTATTACTTACCGACATTGTGCTTAAATCAAACAAAAAAAATATGTTTACTGTGTTGCAGTCAAAGGCTCTCTACGATCTGTACAAAACAGATTCTTTTATTTATGGTGTATAAATTCATGTCTTTAAGGTTTAAATTTCTTCATAATAATACCTATTAAAACTAAACATCATGCTTGGTGGTCAAGTCGAAACATGTCGATATTAACAATGTGCTTGTGTACATAGATAATATTGGCAAACGCATTATTTCTACTGCAAGCAATATGAACTTAAACTTTGTAAAAATTAGATCTATTTTAGAAACAAATTCATGTCTTTAAGGTTTAAATTTCTTCATAATAATACCTATTAAAACTAAACATCATGCTTGGTGGTCAAGTCGAAACATGTCGATATTAACAATGTGCTTGTGTACATAATATTGGCAAACGCATTATTTCTACTGAAAGCAATATGAACTTAAACTTTGTAAAAATTAGATCTATTTTAGAAACTGCAACTGGAACTATTGAAGTGCAAAGAAAAAGGTCTTAACTATAATTTTTGGTTGCACTGGAATTAGAAGGTTGTTGTGTTACATTATGTTTGTAGTTCCAAAAACATAATAAATTAAATAATTTATCTTTATTAACGAAAGGACAAAGTGATACAATATTTTGTCACATCTTTAAAAACACATTTGGTGCATTGGCTAAGAGTGCTACATCACAATGTAAATAGTAGGTTTAATAGATGTCTTATCGAATGCATCAAAAGTGTTTTTGCGGGTTCGATTCCCGCACAGAACATATATGAATATTTGTTCCGGTTTGGTTTTTATGATTATTTACATTCTTTTTTAACATAATCAATTACTCTATCTCCATAATACAGTTAAATACTAGATCTTGAGTTCAATCCTTTTTCTGGATTTCTATCCGTACCCAAGGCACCGATAGCATTAACTTGCACGGTTGCTTATATATTGAACGCTGTCATAGCGCTCAATACATCGAGCGATGCGACAAGCGGATGACATCATTTCACATTATCCACTGACCGCTGCTTGATGTACCTAAGTTTATGAATGTTGATGAATACATTTATTAGATGCAATATGCTATGCGTTTTCTTCAATGTTTTGTTTGAACTCTGTGAGTGGGGGATTATTATAATAATTATACTTATAATTATTATATTTTACAGCACAAACATTTTAATCGCAGTATTAATAACCATTATAAGTTACTTTTACACAGCTGTACCTACATCAAGTTATACTTTCCAGCAAAAGCTGACTTCTCATTAAACGGAAAGCCTAATACATTCATCACTAGATACTTACAAAGATGTGTGCCAGGTGCACCTCATCGTTTCGATTCAACGCTATAATTTTGCTTCTCTGTAGTTCGACGCTGCGCCAGGGAATGAATGAACACAGCCATATTATAGACCGAATCGCAGATCACGATAGTATACGACAGCATAAATTGAAGAGTTCTGTATCACCCGTTCGAGCGAACTGCCGTGAACTGGAGGCAATTACAACGAAACCGGTGACAACATTCGCTCATCAGTTTAAAAACCGTAGTGGTTAAAAAGACATCAATAAGTCAATCTGTAATTATGAAGAAAACCCCAATTACACAATTAGTTCTCGATTATAAAATTGGGGATTCTGTATCACGCAGCTCGAGCGACTGCGCGAGAGCGAGTGATACAGAATCCCCAATTTTAACCTACTAATCGGTTGGAAAATGTACCGCAAAATAGTAGGATGGACCAAAATCTAATAATAACCTTGGTATAATTATTGTGTTATTAGATAAAAGTTAACGGTACGCAGGTTAACGGAAGTTCGACGTATAAAAAAAATGGTTCCTCCGTCATACACGATGCATAAATACTTCAAATACCCTGAACATAAAACTTTGTGCTGAGTCTTTTGATTACCTTGACCTGCGAAACGGAGCCAAACATTAGACCAACAAGGCAGTTAAAAACGATGTTTGACGGCACCGGTTAGCGTAGTGGCTGAGCGATTGGACTGCTGTGCAGCGGGTTCGATTGCCGCACGGAACAAATAGGTATTTGTATGATCCACAAGTATGTAATTGTTTGGGTCTGGGTGTTTGTGTATGTGAGTTTCTATATTTGTAAACGCACCCACGACACAGGAGAAAATCTTAGTGTGGGGCAACGTTTATAAAAAATAATTCTTCAATAGTTTAAAGAACTAAAAAACACGCTTTTAGCACGCACTAAAAATTATACTTTGTAGTCTTCTTATTATTCAAACTTAATTTACTACTAATCTGCCACCTTGGATCGACCGCCATGTTGGATTTAGGTCACGTGATATTTTTTTTCGTATCCCATCCATCAATCCTAAGGGCGTGGCCCCATGTCTCCGGCGCGGCGCCGTGCCGAGCTACGGTGCCGAGCTACGGCGCCGCCCGCCGGAGAGCGACGCGGTGCCGTGCCGAGCTACGGCGCCGCCCGCCGGCGAGCGGCGCGGCGCCGTGCCGCGCTACGGCGTCGTGTACCGGCACGTACCTTATGTTCAGCAAGTGTATCCAAAGATAAAAATTACAGTTTTGATTTGATATGGACCGCGAAAGGCGTATCCTGGTCCTGTTGCTAGTGTATACATATGTATGTATGTAGTCATACGTATGTCTACATTAAAAAAAAAAATTCTATGATAAGAATAAATAAGTTAAAATAATTTCTTTTATTTCTTACCTTACGGTGCGTACAGACTATGTAACATAACATGTTATATAACTGTAATTTTTATCTTTGGATACACTTGCTGAACATAGGGTACGTGCCGGTACACGACGCCGAAGCGCGGTGCGGCGCCGTGGCTCGGCACGGCGCCGCGCCGCTCGCCGGCGGGCGGCGCCGTAGCCCGGCACCGCGCCGCGCCGCTCGCCGGCGGGCGGCGCCGTAGCCCGGCACCGCGCCGCGCCGCTCGCCGGCGGGCGGCGCCGTAGCCCGGCACCGCGCCGCGCCGCTCGCCGGCGGGCGGCGCCGTAGCCCGGCACCGCGCCGCGCCGCTCGCCGGCGGGCGGCGCCGTAGCCCGGCACCGCGCCGCGCCGCTCGCCGGCGGGCGGCGCCGTAGCCCGGCACCGCGCCGCGCCGCTCGCCGGCGGGCGGCGCCGTAGCCCGGCACCGCGCCGCGCCTTTCGCCGGCGGGCGGCGCCGTAGCTCGGCACGGCGCCGCGCCGCCGCACGGCGCACGGCGCCGCGCCGGAGACATGGGGCCAGGCCCTAATACCCATATCATGAGGGTGCATTTCAAATAGCCTGTCCGCCATCTTGAGCGTCCACTATATTGGATTTAAGTCACGCGACTATTTTTTTAGTATTTTTGACAGCAAATCCTTTCATTTGATATCCATATCATAGGGGTGGATTTCAAACAGTCAGTTCGCCATCTTGGGGAGGCCGCCATATTGGATTTGTAATGACGTTTCTTAGCCAGTCATGTATTGTCATCAGAACTCAGAGCGTGTGCAAAATTTCAACCTAATCGAAGACCGGGAAGTGGGTCAAATTAATATTCCAAGATTTTCTTACATACATAGTGTAAAGCGTTGTTTTTTACGTCCTGAAACAATAACTTATTTGACTAGGTACTTAATAACGAGATAATTTTGTCTCTTCTATATCTAGAAGATAATTTAATCCATCGTCCGTCGCGCCACCCCTGAGTGTCGCCATAAAACTCCAATCGTTCGGATTTGTTAGTATTCGCGCGAGACGTTACCCGCGATATTGTCGTATCGTCGTATTGTGTCGTAGCGTCGTAGTGGCGTAGTGGCGTAGTGCCGGTAAACGTGTGTTATATAAATGACGCCATTGTCCAAGACGCTTGTTGTTCAACTTTTATAGCTGTTTGTTACAACTGAGAGTTTACAATAAAATGGAATAGCTATCTCTTATTGGCTACTTGTTCGGGAGAACTTGCAAGGATTTCTTTATAACACGTCTTTGCTATTTCAAATGTTTCGTATTATTTCGATCGAAAAAGTTTGTTTTTCACTGCGATAGATTTATAAACTAAATCATCTGTGGTGTTGCAGAGATAAGTTTAGATCATAAAGCTGAGACGCTGCGAGAGCTACTGAAATGAATAAATATTTAAATTGCTTAATAGTTTATCGACAACAAATAACACGAACATGATCTTCGTCCCTAACATTACATGACATGACTGTAATCTCGTTTATGAAACGCGCAATTGTTCATAACTCATGGATCGCTACACACGCATTACGAGCTTACGATAGATCTGCTTTACGACGTCTTGCGGCATAAAAAGGTAATATTCTAAGAATAAACTAACTGGTTATAAATCAAACCAGGGTTCGAGGTTCAAATGAACGTTTTTTCCACTTTTAGTGGCTATTTGTCTACCACACAAAAACGACGCTTGAGGGCAAAATATAAATTATCATGCCCGAGTTGACGACGCGTCGAATTCTCGCGCGTCTTAGGCGCGGGCCACATAGAAAAGACGTAAGACGCAGACGGAGCGGAGACATATTATGTCTCATCGGCGTCTCTTTCATACAAAATGTATAGAAGCGTCGTGACGTAAAACACACAGAAGAGACGGGGCGCGGGCGCGACTCTCATACATTTTCGCACGTCCGCGACGCGTCCTCGACCTCGTCTCACGTCTTTTCTATGTGGCCCGCGTCTCAAAGAGCTGTCAGCGGGTCTAAAGGGCCAAACGCCTGCCGGATCTGCCCAAACAGGAATTCATGACCCCGGAACGTAAAGAGCTATTGAAGGAACACGATGGATTTTAGTCAGTACGAGTCTGACAGTCCCAGGGTGGGAGGGACTCACTTGATGACTTTGCCGTGCAAAAAAATAAAATGCCCGAAAGTGCTGTGGTAGTTCGTAAACGAACGAACTCATTCTCAAAGAGAAAACCTCCTTCATGTGGGTTAAAAATTATCCCATGTCCGAGATTTATGCTTAGTGAATAAATTATGTTCAACTGAAAGCACTTACGGGAAAAATCCCCGAATTTGTATTTAAACTCAACCCTGGGGTACGTACTTCATAGGTATATGCTTCAGACGGACCCTGGGATGTAATTAGTGGTGTTTTTATTTGGCGCTGATCAAAAGACGACGCAGGTGGCGGATCAAAGCGGGCGAGCGGAATGATGTGGGTGGGGCAAGCCACGAGCGAGAGCGGGATTACCTTGTAATGTATTAGGACCCTCCACACACCAGAATAATCTAAAGATAAATAATTAAAAATAGAAAAATATTACTAATAGATTTTTTTTCATGGCTATGCGCAGACAACGAAAAGTAAACATTCTCTGAGCGAGTTGAAATCGAGTGGTTCACCGTCCGCGAGTGGACAACTGGTGGATGAGTTGTTATAGTGAGCGGACTTCCATAGAAGTCCGTATAAAGAACACTAACCCTACAGGATGTGGCGATGCGGTTCTGGGTAGCTCCTAAATGAACTGACTTAATTCTCCTGCGGTCAATTATTTCTCTGGATTCGTTACCTACTTATTTGTAGAGGAAAAACCATCTCCTTCACTCTTGCCGCTATTCACTCTTCCCGTGCACCCTACCCCATATAGCTTCGGGTGCGAAATTTACGCAAATTTTCACTTTCTCGTCGCGTAATAAGGCTTTTATCTCGCCGCCGTGTTGCGTAATTGTTGGGAGCTGCATCCGGACGATGGAACAACTTTCGAAGTATTACCATAGAGCCGCTTTCACGTGAATTTTATTGTTAAAAATTGAAATGGCAGCTTGTTTTTAGAAATGATGAAAACTTGTTGTAGGGGAGGTAAGCTTCTTAGGTCCTGAGAGTCCAGATGTGGATCCTAAAACGATCCACATCAGTGTGCTTAGTGCGAGTTTTTTTACGTTGCCGCGATAGTAACGTTTAACCGCGTTTGGCGCTCTCATTGGTTGAGAGTTCTCACGACCTTGCAGCGGGCCAATAGGAGCGCCAAACGCGGTTAAACGTTACTATCGCGTCAACGTAAAAAAACTCGCACTAAGCACACTGGACTCTCAGGACCAAAGAGGTTCGGGTATGCATTTTAAATTACGCGTCGTTCTTAAGCTAATGAGAATGTGTGCGTGCAGGACGCTGCTCCTCATAGGGAGAGGCGACGCGTCCTGTATAACGCACACATTCTCATTAGCCAGAAAGATAGACGCGTAATTTAAAATGCATACCCGTCTTAGGCTTACCTCCCCTACACCTACATAAAATAAGGCTTGTAGTGTGGGCAGAGATGAATTATACACCCACATTACACTAATATATGTTTGAGCACTAAGTACTAAAAGCTTTCTATTGCTTGCTTGATGGACGTAGATGAATCGCCACTTAACATATTACACAGTTTGTTCCTTTATTTGTAGAATCTCAATTTTCATTCTCCAGACCTACTACAAGACGGTTATTTTAAAATTCACCCTTTCTCTCCCCCGATATCATTATCGAAACAAAAGGGTAAACCACTTGAGTAAATTACAGTATTTCTGAGAGTACACAATGGCACAAAAAGTTGGTAAAATAGTAACGTTGTTATCAGTAAGAGCGGACCACTTCCTAGACAGAAATACAATGGAAAATGTAAATGTGATGCCATAGAGCTAGGAAATTCAACAGATGTGTGTGTCAAAATATGTAACGTGTTTGTGATGTCACGGTTTATAACCGTACGGTCATCGTTTTTGATCATTATCGAAAACAGTTTATAACACTGTGTAACAGATTGTACTTTCTTTTGATTTGTTGGACACCAAATGTTTTACAACATTTTTTAACTGCTGTGTGGAAGCCCGTCTACACGTGCACACTACTCAACCACACGATCTTGCGGCAAAGGCGTGGCGTCCGCATATCCGCGCGGATGAGCGCGGTATGTTTGACACACGAGACTGCATTACAAGACATCACAGTCATGTTTGTATCGAATGTATATTCGCCAGACCGTGCGGACGAGCGGTGTAGTGTTAGTGTCACCTTCTTCTTATTCTTCATAAGTTACCATATCGCTCTTATTTTTATATTATTATTCCGGAGCCTCACAATATACAGAGCGACCAGACGCTGGCTGACATACTAAATAATACAGTTTTTAGTTGTCTAGTTGAAACTGAAACCATTGCTCTACATGCAGTCTTCTGGTGCTTCTAGATTCTATAGCTTTGTTTCTGCGCAGGCAATTGGCTTGTTTTAAATAAAAGCTGATCTGTTTTAGAGACAAGGAAATGGATTTAAAACTGTAGTAAACATAGGTTGGTGTTGGTGAAAAAAATACAGTACTTAGAAATTGGAAATAATTTGTGGAGTTATAAAATTAAAAAAAAACCGGTAATATTCAGTGTTTATGTTTTCGTTAAACAAAAACAACTTTTTCCGGACACTTTTCTGTTTATATAGTACATTATGTTATGATTAAATGTGCATAGTTAGAACTGATATTTTTTGTCAACACATGGATCTTTGATAACAAAACCTTGTCATCCAATTACATAACATTATGAATCACCTAGATGAGTGACTGAATTTATATGATTATTAAACGAATAAAAAATGATTAACTTCACATTAAATACAAAGATTCAGCTGTATCATAGTATACAGAACGCCGATAACATCATAGTTGGATCAGCAGGACAACTTCCGAATGACTTTTATCAATAAAACAGGGGCCCAATTCTGCTAATTTAGTAATGACTCAATTGAATATCAATTGGATCTCAGTAGCAGTTTTAACTACATTTGGTATTCTGCTATTAATTTAAGACCAATGGTTTTCCAATGACATTCCATTGAACTGCTATCAGAATATTTGCTAGTCTGCTCTTCAATCGTGTTACAATTGTAAATCGAATGTGCACTTTATCGGTATTCTACTCTCTAATGGCAATACTTATAACTGTTCAACTGAGAGTCAATTACAATTACACTACGATTCCATTACGACTCTTAGCTTATACAAGTTTTTGCAGAATACCAAATTAATTTGTTCTAATCGTAATGGAGTCGTGATTGAGTCTCAATTGAATATCAGTAGCATGTGAGTTAAATAAAATTAGCAGACTTGAGGCCCTGATAAAATCACTATCCTTCATCTTAACTCATCGAACATAACAAGTCCATTACCGACTTAACCCAGTAACAAAGGAACACAAAGACAATAGCAGTGGGGCACTGGGTCACTGAACTATACTATTGACTGCATTGTTCTGAGAACTGGCCACTAAGAAGATAAATGTACAGAAGACAGATGCAAAATTTATTAACTGCGACTGGGACCAAATGCAAAAATGATGAATCATGACTGGGACTAAGTCCAAAAATGGCAGACCACTACTAGCACTGATTTCAAAAATGACGGACCACTACTGGGACCGTGTTCAAAAATAACAAAACATGACAGGGATCAAGAATGCAAAAATGATTAACCACGACTGGGACCTGGTGCAAAAATGATGAACCACTACTAGGACTGAGTTCAAAAATAACAAACATGACTAGGATCAAGTGCAAAAATGACAAAACATCACATGGGACCAAGTGCAAAAATGATGAACTACGACCAGGACCTAAAAATTATGAATCACGACTAGGACCTAGTGCAAAAATTATTAACCACGACTGGGACCAAGTGTTCTAAGTGTTTATACCGTAATTACGTGTGAGTAGGTAGTTAGCTAAACTTCTTTCTAATCTTAGTAGTAAGCCGGCGCGCGGCGCCAGGAAATATCGGACGGACGAGGTTGGCACAACACGTGGCAGACTTTATTACTGAACCGTGGTTATTTTAGAAGAATTGTTGGTGGTTGGATTTTAGTCATGTCTTAAATAGAATGAGCTTGAGCAGAATCAAACTTGGTTTAATTTTAATGCTCACACACTGCCTATATTGTATTTTGCATAAAAGTTATAATTGCATTGAAAGTGTGAACACCGTGTACCTTTTTAGCTGTATAATTATTGTTTTTTTTAATCCTTTAAATGGTTAACTGATCTTGACTTGAGTACATTGCTTTCACATTTTTTTTTTTTAATTTGTGATTTCAAAACATTGTTAAACATTTTTGAAAAAGAGTAAGTATGTACACAGTATAATTATCTTTACAGTAGTGGAACTCGGCCGCATGATAGAAATAAATGCCTACAGCCGCGCGGTACGTAAACATGCGTTAGGGCTGGCTGCTCCAGTCTCCAGCATTTTAATTACATTTGCCTACTTTCTGTTTCTATTTAGTTTTGTGGTTGTAAATAGGTATACTAAACAAATAAAATACTTTGTTTATTGCATAGGAAGTGTTCAATAAAAATGCATGTTGTTTTTTTCCGACTGCGCCAGGAGGGTTATTGATTGGTAGATTTAATTTAAAAAAACATGTTTTTGTTTGAAAAACAATTCGGGCTTATTTTGCGACCGAAAAATATTTGCGCCTCGACTGAGTCGTACGAAATTCTTTATTATTAACTTTGAAAATATAATAAATCCGCATTCTAATATAAAGCTTAATTAAAAATTAAGCAACCAAAAACAGCACAATATTTACTACTCGTCATATTAAATAAATGTACTTGAACTGATTTGTAGTGAAAAAACGCGCGGTTATTGTTAAAAAAACAACACACCGTCCGTTCGTCACTGCGGTACAGTCGTGACTGTCTGCGCTCCGAGCGCGCCCCGACATCGAGACGCGTAGGCATAGCTCGCGTTTCGTCCGTTTGTATGAAGTCGGAGTACTGTATAATAATATTACCGTGGTATGTAGTTTCTTGCTCATTCTTCTCCATACAAACCTACCTTTGCGAATGGGTGTAGAATCAATCCCATCCCTTCCTATTTCCTTTAAATTTAATAATCGACGTTCAAAAGTGCCTCTTTGATGGCCTAATTGGAATAAATGATTTTACTTTGACTGAAATACTTAGGTATAGAGAATGTTGATTTTAGCTGGAAAACTTGAATCTTAGGATTAATCACGAGTTTTCATATTTTTTTCGTAAAATAAGCTGTGTGTTATTTGTGTCGTAAACTGAGATAATGACGTTAATTTAATAGAAAAAAAAATAGATGCTCACCATAGACGATTATTCATTTTCCATCATCATACTTCAAATAGTGCTAAGGCCTCTGCTCTGTTAAAAAATAACAGTATGTCTGGGCAAACGGGCCCTGGTTCTAAAACTTGCGATCCAGAGCAAAGAAAAAAAGAAGTAGCTCCATCATTTTATTTTTTTCTAATGTAGGCAGAAAAGTGCTGCATCTGTGCGTCGTAACTGCTTGATTGATGACACGTCACTACCATGCGGCGGGGCAAAGATTAAGATGTAGACGGGACATCGAATACTTATTGTATTTTTATGGTAGGAACCAAATTAAATGTTTTGGTGAGGTAATTATGTGTGTCGTGTAGTGTCGTGTTTTTGGGCGTAAGGTAAAGGGAGATTATTTGGTGAGACAGGCAACAGTAATGCGAAATGACACAACTAGTTCACCACTAAAACAAGATGTAGTGACACATCATTTCGCATTACTGCACGCATAGGTAACGTTTTGAGAGACTTTTAAGACTCTTTCACTGAGTTGCCTGTCTCAACAAATAATCTCCCTTTACCTTATAAGTTTTAGTGAGCACATCAATTTGTGGATTTACAAGAATTCCAGAATATCAATTTATAGAGAGAACCACTGCTGAACATAGGTTGTCCTCATAGATTTCTAATAGGACCGGTTTGAAGCCTCTTGCATCCAGTGCGATCATGTGGTAATCATAATCTAGTATTTACTATTTGTAAAAACTTGCATTCAGCTGAATCCGCTGAGATTGGAAGCCGATTTCAAATTGGTCGGAAAAAGGATGCAGAGGATTTATTAATAAGTCGCTTATGACTCGGTTGGGGCAGTAGCTGATCAACCCGCTGCTGCGGATTTTGTCGCAAGTTTGATCCCCGCACGGAAAAGCATATGGACCACTAGTTGTTACTGGTATGGGAGTTTGTGAGTTTAAATGTTTATAAGCTCACTGTTGCATACAATGTAATAACTGACATTTTAACCTTAATGTGATGTTGTTGAGTAGTGGTGGCCGAGTGGTATCGGTCCCGACTTACGAGTTGTAGGTCGTGGGTTCGAACCCAGCCAGGCGCATTACTTTGTGTAATTTATTTCATCACCACTGCTCTCAAAACGGTGAAGGAAAACATCGTGAGGAAACCGGCATGTCCTAGAACCAAAAATTCGAAGACATGTGACATCCACCAACCCGCATTGGGCCCGCGTGGTGGATTATGGCCCACTCTCTCTCACAGAGAGGAGGCCTGTGTCCCAGCAGTGGGAACATTTAAAGGCTGATGATGATGATGATGAAAGATGTTACACAACAAAAAAAAAACAATTTAGTTGTATCGTCTTTTGATATTGGAGTCAACAAGTCTATAAAGTTTTGCCTGTTTATGTAAATTGACCTTCACTGATGAATTTTTAGAGTAACATAAACACAACATACGAGTACAAGGTTGTGTTTGTGTTACTCTAAAAATCCATCAGTCATACTAAAAAGAGGAACAAAGCTTTGGTCCTATGTCCTGGATCGCGGGATTGTCTAACAGGTAACTATGGTCCTGGAACGTAAAGGACTATCCACTTGACCTAAGGCGGGTCATTTGATGAAATTAGCGTGTAAAAAAGGTCCTATGTCTTAGAATATTTCATTCTCGTTTACGTTCCCATTTTCGACCTCAAAAGCTGTCTTTATTACATTTTGTAAATCAAACATAGATTCCAGCTATTGTGTAGACAGTGAATACAATTCATGTTTAATACTCATGTATATAAATTATTCACAAACACACAACATTAGGCTCATATAAGTTTGTTCAAATAATTAAACCTAACATTCAAAGAGAATTATTAAAAAAGTTGTTTGGTATCAAACAACATAATATTGTAGCAAATTGAATCCTTTCTACAAAATAGGCTTTCAAAGTAAAATGATGTTCATGTTTATATAACTAAATTACGTAATGCCTTAATCGGGTAACATCGATCGACTTTAAAAGGGTTGATTGAAATATTTATAGTTTGATTTCTGATATTTTATATACTGTTTTTAAAATGTTGACATTTCTCATTAAGCATAGTTTTTATTTAAAACTAAAAATCTTTTTTTATGAAACACTAGGGATGGCATTGACACAGGTCGATTATGACGAACCGAATAACTGTGTAGCAGCCTTCTTAGGATTTTACCAAAACACAATATCCTCAATATCCAGAATATTTTCAACGTAAAATAACCCTGTTCCTGTGAACAAGCTTATATTTTATCACATGCGACCGTTACCGGCGAAAACTGGATTTATTTCCACAAAAAACGAATATTAAAGTACCGTTGTCAAAGCTTCGACAAAAAAGCGACGCCAACAAGTCAATATCATCGACAACGCTCATCAATATTCATATAAATATCGTAAAACTTTGAAAATATCGTAAAAACCGATAGCACCTCTAGTCGGTGCTACGAGACTACGTGTCTACGCGGCTACGAGATGTGCTACATTGCCGGTACTCGTTCAGAACTTAGAAGAAATATAAAGAAACTCATCTAAAGTTTTGACAGTAATGGCGTACTGTAGGAAGAAACAGCAGTCTTATAATTTTAATTTCTTCTGATAAAACAGGAAGTTCGACAAGACAAAATTCTATTTTTAGAACCTGACAAAAACATAAAAGACGATGACGGTTTTTTTAATCGCTTTCATCATCTATCTGCCTGCCTTTTCCCAACTATTTTGGTGTCGTCTTCTGGTCAGACCAGATGCAGCTAGGAATCAGTATTTTACATGGAGCGACTGCCTATCGGACCTCCACAACCCGGTAACTGGGTAACACGATACGCCATGGTAAGACTGGTTGTCAGACTTTTAGAGCTTCTGATTAATAGTAACGACTGTCAAAGATCTACAAATGAAAGCTGGGACCAAATGCTTTACGTGCTTTCCGAGGCACGGAGTAAACTAGCTATGACAGATGGTCACCCATCCACATACCAATCTCGGCAAGCGCGGCTTAACCCGGAAGATCGGCCCGATTGATATTGATTCTTTAATCGATTTCAATAATCTTTATTATTATTTTTCTGGTCTCTTTGTAAGTTGGTCTGTCTTTATCAACTCACATACAAATAATTGACAAACTAAACTGAAACCATAGATTTTTATAGAAACTAAAGTTTTTCAGGATTTCGAAGACCCACTATTTTGTAACGCTCTTTTTTGTTTCATGATTATTTCAACACAGTCCACGTAGATAGAACTTCTACTCACGTACCTCATAGTGGTCGCTAGACATGTTTCTTTATTTTTAAGTTATACGCGTAAACTAGTTGTTTCTTTTCAGTGAGTTTCAGACAAGTGAGGACGTTGTATAACTCCAACTGAACTTAGAACCATGTCGCTTTGAAAGTGGAGCGGAATTCATTATGAGATAGTTTGTAACTCGTTCATTGTTCTAGTATTCTACAAAGAAAGGTGAATGAGTCTTTCAACTCATAAGTGACTTTGACAGGGGTCAGACGATTGGCGCAGTGGTTTTGTCAACATTATAGAATTATCATCATCGTCGCTTCCCTTATCTCAGTCTACTTGTTGTCGGTGCAACATATTTCTTCATCCATTCTACCCTGTCAGACGTCAAAGCATCATTTAGAGCCAATGCACATCACGTTTTACAAACGCGAAAGTGCAGCGCGTTTTAGAAACGCGCTGCACCGGCGCCTTGACGGCGCGTTTTCATCAGAGCAGTTTGCTGTCATTTGTTCTAGGCTGCGTTTGACTTGCGTGCGTATCGCGTCTGCATCGCGTCAAACGCGCTGCACCGGCGCGTTTAAAAAACGTGGTGTGCTAGGCTCTTACTCTCATACTTTTTTGTAGAATCTGTAGTTTTATTATCTTAAAATGTAATAATGTAATAATTATTTATGTTTGTTTAGCATTACTAAGTGCTTATAACGTAAATATAAACTTCTATATGTGTATTCTACATAAATAGTGTATTCTAGTTTCACAGTTCATCAATATCAATTTACTATGTTGATGGATGTATCACGTTCTTTTGATTTATTATTTATTCCGAATATCTATTTCCACTACGTTTTAACTATGAATATGATCGGTACTATAAAAGTATAGGTTTAAAATGATGAGAACTGTGTTAGACTTCTGAAAATCAATACTTTGGAAAGACGTTAACTTGAAGAAAAAAATAGTCCTCATTTCGTACACTAGAGGTGCTTTTTCAATTTTCCTTAAACCGTACTTGAAGTATCATGACGTTACTTGTATGGTAAATCAAAAAGCGCCTCATGTGTACGAATGAGGAACTAAATTTTATCCAATAAACATTATAGTTCCC
The DNA here is from genome assembly GCA_954870645.1 of Agrotis clavis. NCBI lineage: Eukaryota > Metazoa > Arthropoda > Insecta > Lepidoptera > Noctuidae > Agrotis > Agrotis clavis. Next base: position 429,309 of record OX940942.1, read on the forward strand.
GTTTACTTTACGTCACAAAAACATAAAAAGTCATGCTCTTGTCAATATTCTACTAAAAGTAATGAAGAAAAATAAGTCTGTATCTAACCTCGTCCCGCTACCGCTCACGCCACGCTCACAGTGAGACCCGTAGTCTATAATAACACCAGACAACGGCTCAGTTTCTTGGAATTAAGATGAAACTCGCTATAACTGGCGGTGCGCAGTGTGGAAATACAAGTGTTTGAGGTGTGAAAGAACTCAGTAGTGGTGTAGTATATCACCTGTCATATTTTTGGTTCGGCTTTCATTAAAAATTCAATAAAACCTAAAAAAAAGTACTTAAAAAGGCATTGCTTTTTATAATTTACTTAATCACCAGTTCACCACTCTCAAAGTCTCAGAGAGGTAAAAAACGGAGATTTCAAATATCATGAGGAAATCTGAATGTCTTGTATAACTTAGAATTCGAAGACATGCATACCAACCTGTCAAGACTGCGTGTTGGATTATAGCTTATTGTCTGTGAAATCAATTACTAACCACGCTTATGATGAATTGTGACGGCGACGACGGCACGTTTAAAATCTACAAATACTTTTGACTTTTTACACTGAGTTACAATCTTTGTTCAAAGAAAATGATGAGCTATCTATTCTCCAAGTAGGTACTGTTTTACCTTCAATCAAACCATGCAGCTGTTATTACTAAACCATACTCTGTCACACTGCAATGGCTCGCGGTCCAGCGCCATTAATCAGGAATGTAAATGAGTGCCAACACTAAAAGAGGAGGTTTTGCCATGTCTGACGTAACGCCGAACAAATCTCTTCACGCTAATTGTTGATTAATTTAAGAGAGTTGGCAGAACGCCAGCTCAGCTAAACAAAACAAAAATAAAAAAGAAGTGAAGTTTGAGTTGGACTTTGGGTGGGTAGTTCCGTAGTTATGCGTACCTACTAATCAGCTAATTTGTTTTGTATTAAATTGAATAAGGAAACATAGAAAACTTTGGCTGAGATAAAACGTTCAATGTTGTCTTAGAAAGATCCGAGACAAAAGTATGTAATTTCAAGCTCGACATAATTTGCTTCAACATCAAAAAGTAATAATCACAATGTTTGATAATATAATAAAAATAATGAAATTAAAGAGCTTTCTACCAAATAACCAATTCTACCAAACCTATAATGGTCTGTGTATTCAGAGCTGAACATTTTTTCCATCAACCGATGCTGTTGCTAGGCGAAGGGTTGCCTCAAGTAGTTCCACGAACTCTTATCCCAGATCACCTGAGTATAATATGTAATATGAGCCCTATGAGTATATCTTTTTGGATTATTTAATATCTTTCCAGAATGAAAATTGATCACTGAGTCGAAAACGGCTGGAAAAGCTTCTAAACAATTCTTTGACACGGAAAATTAGATTGGGCTGTTGGATTGCCAAGCAATTTATTGCTTTAACTCTTAAAGTTATAAGACACACAGAAAAGAGATTACATTCTAAGCTAAGGATAGTTTCCTTTCAAAAAGTGCTCACCATTGGAAGTAACCCTCTTACGGAACCACACAAGCGGTTCATTCAGCGCTCACTATAAGCCGCTCTCAAAAGGCGGTAATTGCTCGGGTCGCACCTTTCACCACGGAACCCTAATACCGTACGTGATCGGTACGGTTCCGACTGAAGTTGGCTGAAACGGTGAAATAAATGACGGTGAACGGTCGGTATCTTTGAACAAGACATAAATTAAAGGTTCTGTCGATGTTTCTACTCAAACGAGTTAAGGAATTTTCTATGCAAACATACGTCGCTGTAGCGTTTGTTTCGAGGCAAACAAAGAAAACCAGAAAAAATGTCTGATTAGACAGTGAACACGAAAATATTTTTAGCAAAGATAGCTGAAGAATTAATGCTCGTTGAGTAACAAAAGCTCGTGCTGCAAAAGAAACAAATCTTTGCGATGCCATGAAACCATTAAATTCATTATTGTCTGCATGCCTGTATCCCTTCTTAATTTATTCAATTCGCTTACCAAATCAATTATAGAGGTTTTGCAAATAATATACTAAGACTAGCTGACCCCGCAAACGTTGTTTTGCCATTTAAATTAAAACAAAAATAGTTAGTAGCCGATTCTCAGACCTACTGAATACGCATATAAAATTTGGTAAAAATCGGTAGAGCCGTTTCGGAGGAGTACGGTAACTAACATTGTGACACGGAAATTTTATATATATAAGATAATACAACCAACCTTATGTATTACAAAGCATCGAAGACGGTTTAGAAGACTCAACTATGTCATCTACCAATATGCCCAAGACACTGGGCGGCGGCTTCGCCTCTTTGTATTGCAATACTTAGCCTCTGACCAAGGTACAAGCCAACCAGAGGGCCACGACAAGCGTCAACCGTGTTGATTTCTCTTTGAACATTTCTCCTTGTAAGTTTACGCCGCCTAGTTCAAAGTGTCCGTGTTTGTCGATGCGCGATGGAACACCTTAAAGTTGTATCGAACTGTAACTGCGACTTCTAGGTCTTTTGTACAGTATCAACTCTTCTAACTTGTGGAAAGTTTGTTGAGAACTAAAACTAAGATACGAAGGCTTTAAATGTTCTAGATACAGTTGAATGTTAAAGCTGGAGTTTGAAAATACTTGGCTGGAATCTTTTATAAAGACTTATTTTATCTACATTTGGCCACAAAGTTGTAAGTCACGCAACGTTCCGAAATATCGCAAAAGAAACAACGTGAACATGACAGCTGCCTGCTAATATAATAACTAAGATATTGTTTATACCAGATACTTCGAAACACGTACAAACTGACTATACATCTGACAGCTACTTTTATCTAGAAATTGTTTTTATTTCGACGAACCTAAATACCGTTGAAAGCTACAGAATGTTAACAAGTACCAAAATAGACATCCATTTATATACAGAAGGATTTCCACTTCAATTCGATGACTAACAGTTATTCCAAACGAACGAGGGGGATTCAACCTCCCCAAAATTATGGAAAACTGCTCCAATCTCCCACGTTCGCGTCGCACTTTAAAATATTCAGTCTGTGACGTCATCGTGAATAATTCAAGAGTATACAACAAACGATCAGTGTTGGAGAAATTAATCAATCGTGATTAATGTTCCGTCCAGTGATAAATAGAGAGACTACAGTGTTTTGAATTTTTCCAACAAAATATTGAAACAGTGAAAAGTTTTAGTCTTAAATGTAATCATAACGGCTTTCAACGCTTTGAAGTGAACTCATTAATTTTTATGAAAAAACTTTTTTCAAAAGTGTCCGTTTTTGTCTGTCTTCTAATTGGAGTTTGTCATGAAATGATTGATTTCTTGAACAGAGGGTTCAAAATGAAATTCAAATTTGTGAAATGTTATTTTTATTGCAAATTAATGTATGAATTCTAACATTCAACGTGGTTAACTTACATAATAGATAACTACAACTCGGCTGTCTCTACATTCGCAGGTATTGTGTACGATTTATCAAATTAAACCTTTTTATCTAAATGCAAAAACATTTGAATATATCAACGACATGGGGAGCAGCGCGAACAAATTGTAACACTTACTACTGCGACGTGTTAAAAAATTGGCAATTTCATGACTGCCATATTGGTTCAACGCGCCATCGAGATCATTTTTGATTCTCGCGTCGCATCTCGGTGTAAGGTGACCTAAGGGTGCTTTCATTATACAGGGTGATTTTTTAGTCACCATCCAAATTTTAATATATTAATCTTTGGCAAAAAACACTGAATACGTGTTTTTGCTTTTTGTATCACTCAATACAAAAATATCGAGATATCACGTCTCAATGTTATCTATAAAAAGTTGATGAATCTGGACACCGCGCTGTGATGTGTCGACTCGCTCAGGTGTAGCGGGGCGGGGCGGGGGATCAGCGGGGTGCGCTCTGTCCGTTTCATGCGTCGGCAGTTTAGCTTAGTGACCACACAGAGCGGATGAGAAAATGATTTAGGTAATATGACAATTTGACGTATCGATTTTTTTTTCAAAAATGGGGTTAATGATTGATACCTAATGCCTAGAAAAATTTTGGACGGTGGTAAAAAAGTCACCCTGTATTAGAACTTGGCTTGACACGCTCCCGCGGGTCGATAGTAGAAACAGATCGGTACGAGTCGGTACTGATCGATGCTAGTAAACCTTGTTTTAAAGAAATCGGCAAATCTGCCAAGTCATAACCTGTGTCTGTTATGTTACTATGTAACGGAGAATTATAAAAAAAAACATCTAAAAAAATAGCACTGCCCAGTATTGATACTGACCCATATCGACCTGTCTGTCTGTACCGACAACCTGCTTCTATATAAAAGCAACCTTACTCATGAAGACACAAATATCATAGTCCCACGGAGGTCATCAGTACATGACATATTTCATAATAATCTCTCCTTGCTGATTGCACTCGAATGAGTTCCATGCGCTTATCAGATTATCGTGAAGGGTGCAAGGATTTACTAATTAAATTGTGACTTTTTAATTAAAAGATTTTACGTAGAGGATTAAGTTGTTCTAATGTCAAAATCAAAGCCCACGCATCGTTTGTTTCGATAGCGAAGAGCTTTAGTAAGACTAGAATTTAAAATTAATAGTGTAATTTCTATTTAAAACACATAAATGCCATTTGCTTAGCCGTGGCGTGGTATTATTTCAATACCTATTGACTGCACTTTAAAGTGTCTTCTAACAGCCTTACTACAAAAACATAAACATCTTCTGTTGAACACTTGTCTAAAAAAAGTGTGACTGCAAAACGGACCTTATTTCAACGTCATAATCTTAAAATTTTTTAGACAAGTGTTCAACAGACGTTCAAAAGTTTTTGTGGTACCACGGAAAGTGTTTAAATAAAAGACAAAGACATAAGACTCCCAAAAATTTAATTATGTTATGCGAGGCGAGCGCAGTGGCGGCCCAGTGGTATCGGCCCCGACTTACGAGTTGTAGGTCGTGGGTTCGAATCCAGGCAGGCGCATTACTTTGTGTAATTTATTTCATCACCACTGCTCTCAAAACGGTGAAGGAAAACATCGTGAGGAAACCGGCATGTCCTAGAACCAAAAATTCGAAGACATGTGACATCCACCAATCCGCACTGGGCCCGCGTGGTGGATTATGGCCCACTCCCTCTCACAGAGAGGAGGCCTGTGTCCCAGCAGTGGGAACATTAATAGGCTGATGACGATGCGAGGCGAAGTGAACACTACTCGACTATTAGTCACTGGACATCAAAATGTAGACATTATATTATCGCTCGATTTTTGCGTGGCCTTAAGTCGCTGCAACCTTGCCTTAACAGTCCTGGAAGATCCGTATTACTAGAACTTTATTAATATGTCGTACATACCACTCGTCGCCATTACAAATGCATCACCTCCTCTCGTCCTCGTCGCGCGGCACACGTGTTGATTGCATTGCTCCCTCACCTGCCGACGCAGGCATGTCTCATGTGAATGTAAGTACTCCATGTATTGCATTTTCCATGCTCCGCTCCACGGTGACTATATAGTAATCGGGTTGTAGATGATTAAAGTTGTAGATGAAATATGATGTATGAAATACCTCACTGTTGGTTTACATTCCTTGTTATATTAATTCATGTTATTTTTTATTGTAGCCACCTGAGTGCAAGGCGTTTTCTTCCTTAGCTAATCCCAATCCAGTACGGTTCGTTGCAATTTTTTGAGATAAGAATTTAGTTCGATTTTTTTTACTGTTATTGATAATTGTGTCTAGGGTAATAAATAATCCAAAAGAAAGAATCCGTACCGAGACAACGGTGTAATTGGATTCAGTTAACTACCTATACTAAGAGAATCAGATTTTTCTTTTTCTTTTAATGGAGTTTGCTTTTGCATAATAATATTGATTCTGTACTAATTTTGTATTCTATCGATTGTAATACTTTGTTTATGATTATATTTCAAATCATTTGCTGAACGCATTCGTTCATGATTCTAGACGGCAATTTATACATAATACAGCCTCCTAGCAGTAATTTTATGCATGCAGTGGTAGTGACACTTTGAACTCACACAAAATTCATAAAAATAATATCAAATAGTAGCAAACTATAAAACCTCACAGACATGTTTATTTTGCGCGAGCTATAAATTACTTTTTCATCTAAACTTACATTGTCATCGATAGTTCCCCCTCTCCCTAGCAATACGCAGTGGAACTTTCCTGTCGAGAAAATCTCATAAAACTTGCAAAAAATAATAACCAAAGTAATCATTTGGCAACCAACTGCTTTCGTACTCTGTTCATATTTCGGGGACATAAATGGAATTCAATTTTTATAGTGTATCTGCAACCCGTAATATGCCCGCGTGTTGGATTACGGCCCACTCTCTCTCTCACAGAAAGGAGGCCTGTGTCCCAGCAGTGGGAACATTATAGGCTGTGATTATGATGATCTATAAGATGGTTATAGGGAAAACTTAAGAAACGATCGATGGAGTTTTTAAAGGCGGTATAATCATCAAATGAGGCCTCTCGCCTTTGGTGGAGCGCAAAGGAGTATCGGCCTCAAACTCACTAAAACCGACGGATATTATGTTCCTTCAATAGCCCTTTACATCCCAGGGTCACGGTTACCTGTTTAGATAGTTCCGCGAGCCTGGCAGGCTGACTAAAGCTTTGAAGCTATTGTCAAACAGACAGGCGTGACGTACGCGAAGCGAGGCGTTTTTGTTTGTAATTTATATGGAATTGTTTGAAGCCAGTCACATAGACAATCGGACCGCTTTCGCTTTTCTATGTGACTGGATTCAAAAAATTCCATATATTACAAATAAAAACGCTCCGGATCGCATTCGCTTCGCCTGTCTGTATGACAATAGCTTAATTGGGAGAATTTACGCGGGGGCTAATAAAGTCGCGCTCAAAATCTCGTATTAATTACAGCGGGTGAGCCTACAATTAAAAAAACAGCCAAGTGCGAGTCGGACTCGCCCATAAAGGGTTCTGTAGCAGCAAGTAACATAATATAAAAGTTCTTGTAGTTGGTTGTAACTTGGCAAGGTAAATTGCGGTTAACGATTTATGACGTATTAAAAAAAAACGAATTACTCGATCTCGTTCAAACCAATTTTCAATTGAAGTTTGCATGGTAATGTACATCATATATTTTTTTTAGTTTTATCATTCTCTTATTTAAGAAGTTACAGGGGGGGGGACACATTTTACCACTTTGGAATTGTCTCTCGCGAAAACTGTTCAGTTTAGAAAAAAATGATGTTAGTAACCTCAATATCATTTTTTAAGACCTATTCATAGATACCCTACGCGTATGGGTCAGGCGAAAAAATTTTTTTTGAGTTTCAATTCTAAGTATAGGGGGTACCCCCATAATTAGTTTTTGTTTTATTTTTGTGTGAAAAGCCTAATGCGGTTCACATAATACATCTACTTACCAAGTTTCAAAAGGATAGCTCTTATATTTTCGACAAAAAGTGGCTGTGACATACGGACGGACAGACAGACAGACATGACGAATCTATAAGGGTTCCGTTTTCTGCCATTTGGCTACGGAACCCTAAAAATGGAAGCTAAAAGTCAGATTTCCCAGTAAACACAATAAAGTAAACGTAATTGTGATCCAACATAACAGGCTTATGTCATAATTTATTATTAGGATTCATTAGCAAAGCGTTTCGAGTCAGGAAATGGAAACTTTATATGGAAATTATAATCTCGAGAGAGTCATAGACGGTAACTGTGAATTAGACTATTTATTAATAAAAAAATAACTAATTTGTGCATTTAATATTATGAATTCCTTTTGGTAAGTTTTATTTGACTTAACATTAATAATTTAAGTTACTACCACAATGATAGTCGTCTGACCAAATGTTTAGTTTTTAGGGTAAAGTCTGTTAGTCTGTCCGTCTGTCACCAAGCTGTTACTTATGAATTGTGCTAGTTAGAGAGGTTAAAAATACCGTTGAAGAGCTTAAAAGATATGACATTTGCATACTGGGTATTTCCGGAGCACAGATGGGTATGGTCTTATAGTAAGACAAAAATAACCTTAAAAAAATTAAACTTCTAAACATAATTCGCCTAAAACTTGCAAAATTCGACGAATAATGTCAAGTCTAACCTGACATAACTCAGGCTGACGCGTCAGACGTCAAGTGTCGGCCTAGGACATTCCGACGTCGCCTGACTTATTTAGATCATGTCCGGAACGAGGACGAATTAAGGTGCTTCTAAACGGGCAATAGTTTTACTGCAATGTATGGCTGCAACATGTAGCCGGCAATACTGCCAGCAATAGTTTGACTGTGGCCCGGCCACATAGCCACACATTTTCGGTCTATTATAAACTTTACCATTTACTTGTAGTGAGTATTCTTAGAAATGTATACTATACAGATATCCAAACGAGATTATATCGAGCGTTCTTACAAGCATTCTAGTAAAATACTTCCACTTCCATTAAACGAAGAAACAGATAAGTTTGCCACCATTTTTTTTCCATTATTATTTTACATGCAGAAAAGCCTTTTCTGCATGTGCATTATGTATGATTGCATAGGGTGGGATTGCATCCTGCATCAATCCTGGATTTTTGTCGCGGAATTTGACTGGCCCGTTGGTCTAGTGGTTAGTGACCCTGACTGCTATGCCCCGGGTCGTGGGTTCGATTGCCACCCAGGACAAATGTTTGTGTGATGAGCATGATCATTTGTTCTGTGTCTGGGTGTAATTTATCTATAATATGTATCTATTTAGAAATATATAAGTATGTTTATCAGTTGTGTAGTACCCATAACACAAGCTCTGCTTAGCTTGGGACTAGATGACGTTGTGTGATAGTTGTAAAAAAAAAAAAAAAAAAAAATATTTTTCATAACATTTAACCCACTAGCTGTTCACCGTTTCTGCTGGCTCCTCGGCTCCTGTTGGTCGTAGCGTGATGTTTTATAGCCCAAAGCCTTCCTCGATAAATAGACTATCCAACTCAAAAAGATTTTTTTAATCCGAACCAGTTGCTGAGATCAGAGTGTTCAACCAAACAATCAAACTAACTCTTCAGCATATTATTATAATCTTCTCTTCGCGAAGAGTATTTATTGACGGGCGTCGGTTACCGGGATAAACTACATTGAAATGTTTTTGAACTGTCCGGAAATGTTGTGCCACTTTATTGTAGTACAACTGTTGCCCGTTTAGACGTGCCCTAACATTTTCTAGGGTGAGTACTAAGTGGGTTAACAAACTGTTGTATAATTTTATGTTAGGGTTAGCTTCTCGTCTAATCTGACCGTCGTTGTTATATTGTAACCTTAATTTATTCGTCTGTCTGTAATTACAGAGATAAAGGGTCCTTTTGACGGTTGTAGAGGGACTTTGTTAGAAAACATGCAAATTATTAAATTAATAGTTTTTTGTCTGCGGTTTTGGCCGCGTGGAAATTGGTAATTAAAAACCTAGAAAAAAATGTATCGTATAAGTTCAGGTACTTTTGAGGTATTTTCATCTGACCAACTACTTTCAGGGCGCCTATGTTTAGAGCAACTATTGTATTCCCGTTTGAGCTCCTGTCAATATTTTGACGAGTTTCTCAATCAGTAACGCAAATATAATCTACTCAAAAAAGTTTATAGGGAAACATACATCCATTGATCTACAGAAACTTCCCCATTTATAATAGAACTAATGTTTATGTAGTAAGATTACTTTGTAAAAAGGAAAAATAGGGTGACGCGCCATAATACTCGTATCTTTGCATAGCTCTACTATTTTCTTGTAATTACCTCACTCGAATCGTCATAAATATCCACGTCACAAATGTTCATTGCACTGCTGAGCTTTTATGTTGTACATTGCTCTACACTTGGAAGTCTCCTGTATGGTGGGTGTATTTACAGACATTTAAACTCGCATATGATACAAAAACACTCAAACCTGGAATAACTAGGTACTTGTAGATCATAACAAATATTTTTCTTGCGGGAAACGAACCCGCTACACACAGTTCAATCTATAATGACTGAAGCATTTTCGATAACGTCATGGCTGCAAATAGCTAAATCATTCCCTGTAAGCTATTGTTTATTCGCAATCTCATCAAAGTTTACTTAGTAGTAACGAGTCTAAACTTTTCACATTATGTCATTATCCTTTATTAAAGGGTTCGCATTCTACGGAACCACCCGACGGCAAATACGTCACCATTTCTTGTTTACAAAGGAATTTGAACTTTAACCAGTTTAAAATAAGGTGTAGTTTTGTTTAAAATCTAGCCATTCTAGAATGTAACTCAAAGTTTGTTCTAAAAAGCAGCAAGTAAAGAATATTTTGTGTAGAGATTTAGTCCTTGTGTTGTGTTTTTAAGGTCCGTTTTCGAGTGGTTAAATGATGAAGTTGGTTGCATTAGAAATGGAGAGGGTTATAGTGTGAAGTAACGTTAGTATCACCTAAAAGAAGGGTGACAATAAAACGGTTGCGTTTTCAAGGAAAAAATGCAACGAGACTCGCCATTTGTGGGTTAGTAGGGTGACCATGAGAATTTATTTGCTCGGACATTTTGTAAGACGGGGCGAAGCCTTTGTTTTTCGTAAAGAATAGGTCTTTGATTTTGTTTTATTTTTCGGTCTATTTTAAGACAATAAAGTACGGTCAAAACAACATTGAATACACAAGAATAATTATATTATGTTCATCCGGATAGACAAAACGTCTTCTACCTGAACATAAGACAGTGGATGATGTTGACGCAAAATACACAAATTAAGCTTATCTAACGTTACTAACGCACTTTAATAAATTCAATAACGATTTTTTTGTTGAAATTAGCCACAGATAATCTCTTAAAAATAAAAACGTTTACCCCACCATACACCATGTACTGATAAACAAAATGTCGAAGCGACAAAATAATAGCACCATATATTCTGGCAACAGTCTTCCAGCCAGATTTATTGTTAGCCAGTAGCAATCTGTTTGGCACAATACGTTTTACTAAACTTTTGCGGAGCTCTAGAATTAGATTGTATTGCTGATTTAGGGTAAGAGATAAAAATGTCTTCGTGGAGTAGTTTGATTATTGCTACAAGTGAATTAATCCAATCTTATTTTATTGTCTATCTAATATTTGATATGAGTTAGAAATATGGATGTTTTTTACTCAATTCAAAACGACTGAATGGATCTTGATGAAATTTGGCTTAGAGACAGGTTATAGTCTGGAAAAAAATATAGGACTACGCTTATCCCGATTTTACGTTCTAATAATTTTCGAGTAACATGCATGTGAAGCCGGCAACAGCTACTGCTCTTAGATGGCATAAGGAGAACTAGGTAAACATCTGATTAAATTATATCTAGATCCTGGTACAGAAACCATAGGAAGCATTAATATGCTCATACTAGCTAGTAATTGGCTTCGTAGGCAATCAATCATTACGGATCATCACAAGCTGATATAATCTGAGAAACTATGGTGTTTTGTATCGTGTCATAGATGGGTGGGTAACAGATTTCATAGAAGCACTGGTTGCATTAAAAAATATCGTTTTTCAACTTTATACATATAAATATTCAAACAAAAAATAATACTTTAACGTTGTCCAAAGATGTAAAGACTACATTATTTCTCGGACAGAAAATTATCAAGAAAATATCTTAATAAAGACTTCAAAGAAACAATTATTATTTCGTTCATTATTTTGCTAAGACGCTATTAAACTTCTCATATTGTCGGCTACGCTAAGTCGGAGCTTAAGGGAAACTATAGCAAAAAGATCTATAAATAACTTTCACTTCACCTCTAAGTTCCTCCCTCGCTTCACAAACTGTTTGAAGTACTAATTTATTAATTTACAGGCCTGAAAGTGTTTTACTTGAGACTAATCTGTTGAAGTAACAGATTTTCAAGTTTGCTTTGTGTTTGATTTAGGTTATTCTCGTGGGATAACTTTAATATAGTTTTGAATTAATCTCTGTTTGGTTTTAAATAAATTTAATTATGTTTATACTTTACGCTGGAAATAAGTATTGATTCAATCACAAGAATAATCTTGATCTTTACTTTACGATTATTAATAAGTGTAATTGTTCATAGTTTATACGAGAAAATTAACACAATCAGCTTCAATTTAAATAAAATTAATTTTATTTCCACAGCTGTACCTCGATGCTAGATGTTTGCCTGTTTCTATTCAAATATTTATTTATGATCTCTTTTAGCTATCATTTTAAAAGTTGGACGATCATTGTTTTAATGTTATTTATAAATTCCTTAACTACCTAAGTATTACTACGATTAAAATGGAGGATCCTCGGACGTGACGTAATCGGACAACTCTAATAGATTTAAGCTCTAATAGATTGATGTTAGTTCCTTATTAAAGGCACCGAAAGGTTGTTATTTTTTTTGTTTTTAAATACAAATAGTGTAGTGTATAATTTCAATGGGTTTGCTCTTGACCTTAGTCCAGGTCAGGGATGACAGATACATGGTCGACGATGGAGTGAGCTTACCCAGAAGAAGCCTGTTCATACTAACTTTGAAGAGATTAGGGTTGAATGCGTTCGGAAACACAGACGCAGGCAGAAAGTTCCACTCCTTCGCTGTTCGCATGTGTAAACATACAAACAAAATACCGGGACGTGTCCTCACTCAAAATACATCATGGCGACAGTACACTCAGGTGAAGTTACACTCGTCGGGGTGTATTGTAAAAAGTTGTGAGTTCTCCGCGGTGTCCACGGTACGAGGTTAGTTCGCACACGTCACGCTCCTGCGACTCAGTGCTTTGTACGTGAACTTTATTTTGTTACTGTTATTAAATGTATGTGACGAGAATATCTTTATTTATTTTAATGTTATTTTGTCTCTGTATTTAAAGTGGATTATGGACAAAATAAACAAAGGTATCATAGTGCTAATAATTAGTTAAAACTAAGAAGCCGACTCCAACATAGTTGGGAAAAGCTGGGTAGAAGTAAATGGACTAATCACCAATTTAATGATGACATGTTGGTAGGAAAAGTCTGACTACTTATTATGTTTATGAATAACATTTGTTTTGGTCTGAAGTACTTCTGCATAAGCATGAGATCGACAAAGCATTTTCCCAATAGACTTTAGAAATTCTTAGTAGACGCTCATAAGGATTCCATTATGGTTCTCGCCATACTATCATCATCATCATCATCATCAGCAGGAAGACGTTGGGGTGCTAAGACAGGAAACCTCCACGTGCGCCCGTGGACTGGAGCTCCCTCTCGGATACGTCCGGGGGGAAGACCAGTTTTTCGGGCCGGTGCACCCTGGGATGCGGGCAAAAACTCTTCCTTAGGCACTGTGTGCCTAAGGGGTCTCTTTGCCCGTATGCGAATAGCCTGTCGTGTGGACGCTCCAACGCGTGTCCCTCTGACCAGCAGAGGGCACAGCGGCGGAGCGGGCTTGCGGACGGTGAGTAATGGGTAGCTCGCCGTCCGACCAAGGACCAAGCCCGGGTCGGTGGCGCGTCGTGTTTCGCGCCAAATGCCTGCTGGGGTCGCGGCTTTTTCTTAACCCAGGATACCGTGGCCCCGGAACGTAAAGGGCATCCGAAGGAACACGGGTGGATTTTAGTCAGTAAGTGTCTGACAGTCCCTTCCGTCCCGCCCAGGGCGGGAGGACTAATTTGTAGGTGTGACCAACTTAAAAAAAAAAAAAAAAAAAGCAGGAAGACGTTCACTGCTGAACACAGGCCTTGAACAGCCACGCCGAACGACAATCCGCCACTTGCATCCATCGGTTGCCTGCGACTCTATGTCGTGGGTCTACCTAGTATAGGAAATTGGAAAACGCAGCATAGGCAGGCCGTGCTGCGTTTTCCAACTTCTCTTCCTCGTATTATACCTACATTGAATAGGGAAGTTTACTGCATAAATAATTGAAGATCTGTTCTGTCCGTCCGTAAGAGTATTGAAATACAATGAACACTTATTTTTTGTTTTTTAAAATCAATATATATCTAAGATAGAACGCATCGAAATTCAAGAGTTGGGCCTTGTGACGTCATAACGCCTGTAAAATTATACGCCGGCTCCACACGTTGGCCGTGTTGGCCGAACAGAGGGAGACGGCGCTATACTAAGAAACGAGATAGAATTATTTGCGTCTTGCTTTCTGGTATAGCGCCGTCTCCTTCTGTTCGGCAAACACGGCCAACGTGTGGAGCCGGCGTTACAGACCGAGTGACGTTTTGTGATTTTTGGAAGCGTCCTAGCTTCGTCAGTTTTCATTTACGTAGCAAAAGAAAAAGTACAGGTTTTGATTAATCTATCTTCCGGACTTTTTTTTTTTGAGTAAAATAACCTCTTGCAAATACAGGTGAGTGTATCAACCTTTGCCTAACCCTCAGGGAATTACAAGCATAATATTATGTTATAAAGGCCATCAAAATCACATAAACAGAACATTAGCCGCTGTTAAACACATCATTACAACTAATTAGTACAATCAAGATACAATTAGTATCCGCTGTTAATTTACGATGTAATGCTGAAGGACAGCTGTTTCAAAGCATTAATATCTAGGATTTGTACTACTGTGGCTTATGTATTTGATAATGTCATCAATAGGCAATTTGATAGCATGTCATAAATTGCAATTCGTCCGTGAACTAGTTTTCAAAAATTATGATCACGTAATTTTTCTTAACCTAAACCTATGGATATTCAATAAATAAAACGTATCAAAATTTGAGAGTGAGTGCCCGTGATACAGAAGCAAGTAAAAACTGTACATGCTTTTTTTTTTTTTTTTTTTTAGCGTTGTGAAATTATCAAATGAGTCCTCCCACCCAGGGCAGAGAGGGAGGTACTTTTGTTTATTTTGGGACAAACCCACCACACTATTCCCAAACCACTGCAACTCCTGAAAGCCAGAATCAACAGTGGCAACCACCAGAAAAGCGCCGAGACAATGAAGCTCGACGTGTCCCGGAGAATGAATTTACCTGCCTTGGATCCTGCACGAAATTAATCAGAAAAGAATAGTGGAGGAGTAGGAAAAATATGTTTCCACTTCCCTCCATGCAAGCAGGAGACAGAACAAAACAAGGCCAATAGGCACAAAGGGACATTACAACTGGGAGAAGCCCAGTTGCCTAGCACCACGGGTAAAAATGACTACTAATATTAATGGGTCCTAAATTGTGAGCTGCTATATTTGATTCCAATAATAGGTATGGCAAAAACGCTTGAACGCACGGAAGTTTGTTCGAGTTTCGACAAGGTCCGTATAATAAATGACTCCAGATGTAGTCTGAACAGCATCCAACATAATATTGCGTTCGTTTTGCCAAAGAATACACTCCCAAAGAATATGATGTGCTGATTGTTCATATTCACAGTCAGGTGTCGAACATTGACAAAAAGGCGAGGGAACAAGCTTGAAGGAAAACAATTTACTTTTAAAGTTACCATGTCCGGTGAGAAATTGGGCAACACAGTGATCCACCTCCAGCCACGTCCTAGCCAGCCGCTCACGAACGGATGGAAAGAACTGGTAGAGGTGCCGTCCCTTGATAGAATTATCCCACCTATTTTGCCATTCGGATAAAAGATCCTCCCAGACGTCGCTCTGGGGTTTGAATAATCGAGATATCTTATCACGGTCACGTTGCGGTAGAAAATCAGCGTCAGTGGTCTCCCGTGCGGAAAAGTACATTGCAGCGCGTCGTTGCACTTCAAGATCTACTGGTAGAACACCAGCAAGTACCGGTAAAGCTTCAGTACTGACGGTCCTATAAGCTTTACTTAAGAATAACAAAGCCAAGCGCTGACTTTGAAGCAATTTACGTCGTGCCGCACCTATGGTGGCTCTATCGGCCCAAACAGGTGCCCCGTAGCACACACAGCCCAAATAAGTAGCCCCATAAATAGTTTTTAAGGTTAAAAATGACAAACCCCAAGTAGATTTAGATATTCTCGTTAGGGCATAAAAGTTATTTTTAGCTTTTTCACCAACCGTTTTTATATGTTCTATGAATGTGAAATTCCTCTCTAAGACTAAACCAAGATAGCACACCGATTGTTTTCTCTTAACGGGAACATTATTGAATTTAATACTAGGCCACGATTTAAGGTCACCCTTTAAAATGAGTTGATAGGTTTTTTGTGGTGCAAAGGTCAGGCGGTTTCGATCGCCCCACTGAGATATTAATCGTAGGCAAGTGTCAGCCAAATTCTCGAGTCCAGCACGAGTACTCGACTGAATGAGCAGAAGGCCATCGTCCGCATAACCAGTTAAAGAACAACCACTTGGAAGAGGAATCGCGAGGAAATCATCGAAGCCTAGATTCCATAAATGAGGACCGATAACCGAACCTTGAGGACAGCCCATGGTAAGAGGTTTCGATACGGAATGATGTCCGAGCTTAAGTTTAGCGGATCCATTAGAAAAGTACGAATAAAGAAGATTAAATATATTTTTATAGCAACCACGAGCTTTTATCTTAAGTAGTAGCATTGGCCACCATGCGTTATCAAAAGCCCGAGAAATGTCTAGAAAGATTCCTACTACGTACTTGTGCTCGGAGGTATGAACCATTTTTCTAACAGAAAGTGCCGCGTCAACGGTTGATTTGCCGACAGAGAGGGAGGTACTTTCAGACTTGTACTGACTAAAATCCACGGTGTCCTTCAATAACCCATTACGTTCCAGGGTCACGGTAATTTGATAAGTCCCGCGACCCCGGCAGGCTTTGGCCCTCTAAAGGGGGGGGGGGGCATCATCATGCTGACACTCTTTGAGGTGCGCGTGGAACCACGCGCGTGTATCGACCCGGGCTTGGTCCATGGTCAGACAGCGAGTAGCCCATTACTCGCCGTCCGAACAACGAAAAAACTGTACATGCTTGTGACGTTTTGCCAGGGTCGTATCTTCGTCAATTTTTGTTTATGTAACCATACGAAAAAATACAAATCAAATATTTTTTGAATAGTACCTACTGGTTATATATAATAATATTGAATAATACCTACCTGTACCTGTATTTTCTTCTTCCTCTTCTTCGTCTGTTGTTTGTGTTAGTTGATGGCTGATTGTGTGTGATAAATAATAATAATAATAATATTCCACAACTATCACACAACGCCATCTAGTCCCAAGCTAAGCAGAGCTTGTGTTATGGGTACTAGACAACTGATAAACATACTTATATATTTCTAAATACATACATATTATAGATAAATATTACACCCAGACACAGAACAAATGATCGTGCTCATCACACAAACATTTGTCCTGGGTGGGAATCGAACCCACGACCTCCGGCGTAGCAGTCAGGGTCACTAACCACTAGACCAACAGGCCAGTCATGATAGATGATTGATGTGATAGATGATTATAGCAATTTATATATTTTGAGCACGATATTATTGAAATAAGAGGTAATAAGAATAGTCTTATTACTTACTGATAGCAGTAAGTAACAGAAATATAATTTGAAATAGATAACTGGAAAATGTGTTAAATTACCTATACATAAATTGATTTTAAAATTAGAGGCAATATGCCACCACTTAAGATGCGACTGATAAGGAATTAGAATTAAATAACTGTACAATTTTACTTAAATTAATTAATGTTAAAAGATTCAATTACAATACGAATCAATTAAGGTTGAATTAATCATGAACAGAATCTATTTTCTCAATTTGGACATATTTTCTCTGGAGAATACTTTAGTATTCTATATTAAATTTCGACAGAGACATTGATTTATAGATATTTCTAGCGCTGTATAGCTTGATACAAGATAATAATTTACCTATTTATGTGGGATTGTGGTGTTTATCACTTGGCACCAAACTACACGATGGAGCGACAAGAATTTTGCGACAGCTATTGCAAAGAAAACAAACGAAAGTATGCTACGAGTTACCGATTCCGGGTTGTTGTAAGTTCGTCACAACAATAATTCCCCACGAAAAAAGGTATGTTTAGGCAAAGGTATTTTTTGAAGTGAAAACTTCTTTAGCGGCGTTGTACACTTTTTCTGTAATGGGTAAAAAATTTAAAACTCGCGTCAGGGTCACGTGACCCTGATCGAAAATGAGTAAGACGTCATTCAAATTAGTTAATTTCATATCTGTACTACTCCAGTTTTAAAATAAAACATAGTAACAAAAAAGTTTTCACTTCTACCGGCACTCCTGGAGTGCAACCTTTTTTGAAGTGAAAACTTCTTTAGCGGCGTTGTACACTTTTTCTGTAATGGGTAAAAAATTTAAAACTCGCGTCAGGGTCACGTGACCGTCAGGGTCACGTGACCGTCAGGGTCACGTGACCCTGATCGAAAATGAGTAAGACGTCATTCAAATTAAAAATAAAACATAGTAACAAAAAAGTTTTCACTTCTACCGGCACTCCTGGAGTGCAACCTTTTTTTTTTTATTTTGATTATTGACATTCGACCCATTTTTTTCCCGCACGGGGATAGCAAAACAATAAAATTTTAAAATCCAGCACAAAACTACCGATAACGAGGTGTTTTATTTCAGGTACTGACTTCAATGACTTTCAAAATGAACTTAGAAAGTAATTATACATTGTGTATAAAAATATTTTCAATATGGAACTGGAAAAAAAATATTTACAAACAGTAATTTTAATGTGCAGACCCACCCAACATCTAATAAATTCAATAAAACACATACTCCACCTACAAAAAAAATACTTGGAAGATAAAAATAGTAAGGTAAAAACCCACGCACTCAAGATCTCCTATCAGCCCGTAACTAAAATATATTGGAACCAAAACTAATATCTGAAAGAAATAACATTAAAACAGCCGAATTATCAAAGGCGGTTATAAATCTGAAACTGAGCTGAGATAGGATGAAGAATGGCCCGTGATTTACTGCCTAGCCCCCCAACCCCCCATCCCCCCATCCCCCAACCCCCCCGTCCTAGTGATAGGTGCACGCCTAAACCCCCCGGGCATCGCCCCGCTGCAAGCTAGGCTGGTCAGGGAATCTAGACCGTGGGGTCACCCTACTAACACTTACGGTTCAGTAATTCTTTCAACTTTTTGTCAAAGTTGTGTGACCGTGATTTAGTTTAATTGCGAGATAATTACTTTTATTCTAATTATGCTTAATCTGAAATTAAAATGGTTTTTTCTTTTTATTTTTGTGAGAGAATCGTTGTTCAGTAATTTGAATAGTTTGAAATATGAAAAACATTTTCGAGCTTATATTTTTCTGCTTGTCTAGAATGTCAATATTTGTTTATTGTGGTGAAATATTCTGCTTTAGTTTAAGAAAGTTTTCTGTCGATCGAACGATCAAACGACAAATTAGCGTAGTCTGACAATTTACGCTATGTATCTCGACTGCTATCTTCGGTTGGATCTTTTCTGTAACCAATCAATTTGCTTATCCAAGTCTTTAAAATGTCCAATCAGCAGCCGTCAAAAACAAAGGAACGGGATTTTTGAGAATATTTTTTTCGGGCTTTAGTAGGCATTTTACGCTGCATCAAAACTGGTTGCGAGTCAACAAAAAGGCAATTATTATACTATATAAAGCTCGATTACCACTCACTGACTCACTCACTGACTGACAGAATTGTTCTCCCAGATGGTGAAGGGGGAGGTGGGTATATTTTGACAGATTCGTAAACAAGTGACTCTCGTGAGTATGGGAAAAATCCCAAACCTCCCCTTTTCGCCCCCCCTCCCCCCCCCTCCCCATCGTATCTCGGAAAATAAGAGACCTGTGTTTTGTTTTTTTACGGATTCGTATAGAGGAGGCTCGGAAAAGTAAAAAACATTTTTCAAAGTTTGTCCCCCTTCTCCCCCTTCTCCCCCCTTTAGGCGGATCTCGGAAGTTAACAGACTTGCAAAATTTTTTTTTTCAGATTCATATCAAGGGGCCCAGAGTTGGACAAAATCATTTTTCAAAACTCCCCCCTCTCCCCCTCTTCACCCCTCCCCCCATCGTATCTCGGAAACTAAGAGACCCGTGTTTTGTTTTTTTACGGATTCGTATAGAGGAGGCTCGGAAAAATAAAAACCATTTTTCAAAGTTTGTCCCCCTTCTCCCCCCTTTAGACGGATCTCGGAAGTTAACAGACTTGCAACATTTTTTTTTTCAGATTCATATCAAGGGGCCCAGAGTTGGTCAAAATCATTTTTCAAAACTCCCCCCTCTCCCCCTCTTCACCCCTCCCCCCATCGTATCTCGGAAAAACTAGGTGGCGGTAAAGCGAAGCGTAGCGTAGCGTAGGGATAAGGTCACGATAGCTTTCCGGTGGTAGGTAGGTCCCGAGTGGAGCGAACCTGCGAGACCGAGTGGAGCGAAGGGGGGAGGTGGCGAGCGAAGCGAGCCGGCGACCTCCGTAGCGTAACGAAGGTTGAGTGGGTGAAGCGTAACTCGAGGGTGACGACAAGCAAACTTACAAGTAACTCTCATGAGTATGGGAAAAATCCCAAACCTCCCCTTTTCGCCCCCCTCTCCCCCCTCCCCATCGTATCGGAAAACTAAAAATCATTTTTCGAAGTTCCCTCCCCCCTTGCTCCCCTTCTCCCCCTTTAGGCGGATCTCGGAAGTTAACAAACTTGCAACATTTTTTTTTTCAGATTCATGTCAAGGGGCCCAGAGTTGGTCAAAATCATTTTTCAAAACTCCCCCCTCTCCCCCTCTTCACCCCTCCCCCCATCGTATCTCGGAAAAACTATGTAGCGGTAAAGCGAAGCGTAGGGATGAGGTCACGATAGCTTTCCGGTGGTAGGTAGGTCCTGAGTGGAGCGAAGGGGGGAGGTGGCGAGCGAAGCGAGCCGGCGACCTCCGTAGCGTAACGAAGGTTGAGTGGGTGAAGCGTAACTCAGGGGTGACGACAAGCAAACTTACAAGTAGCTCTCATGAGAAGGGCAATAGTACCAAGCCTCCCCTTTTTGGCCTTCCCCCCCCAATCGTATCTCAGAAACTATGAGAACCGTGTTTTGTTTTTTTATGGATTCGTATAGAGGAGGCTCGGAAAAGTAAAAGTTATTTTTCAAAGTTACCCCCCTTCTTCCCCCTTTAGGCGGATTTTGGAGGTTAACAGACTTGCAACATATTTTTTTCAGATTCATATCAAAGGGCCCAGAGTTGTTCAAAATAATTTTTCAACACTCCCCCATCTCCCCCTCTTCACCACTCCACCCATCGTATCTCGGAAAAACTATGTAGCGGTAAAGCGAAGCGTAGGGATGAGGTCACGATAGCTTTCCGGTGGTAGGTAGGTGCTGAGTGGAGCGAACCTGCGAGACCGAGTGGAGCGAAGGGGGGAGGTGGCGAGCGAAGCGAGCCAGCGACCTCCGTAGCGTAACGAAGGTTGAGTGGGTGAAGCGTAACTTGGCGGTGAAGACAAACTTACAAGTAACTCTCATGAGAATCAAAAAACAACAATTTGTCATAGTGACAAATTGTTGTTTTTTGATTCTAACAATTTTGTTAGTAGTTTTGTTTTGCATCGGAGACATTTATCTCTGTCTTTGAAATGTCGACATTTGATTGCTATGTTGATAGCATATAATATTAACCATGTTGTTGCTGATGTATTAGATTCTAGGTTAAGTAGGTTAAGTAGTAGTTTAAGTGACGAGTCTGTGTTGTTAGGTTGTCCTAAAAACATAGTGATGCAGTGTTCTGTACTTGCATGCTGTACGAAGGAGGGTCTACCTAATATACCACCGGCCTTGGAGACCACTACTACTCAGATTGGGCATTCCCTTCCTGCTGGTACACTAGACGGTCCCGTCGTGGAGATCACTCCGGATATTACTTTAAACTAGATTGTAAGACAACAGAAGAAACCTCTGCAATTAGTAACTCATTATCAGTGAACAATAAACAGGTTTCTTCTAGCAAATTAGTTAAGTATAAAATAACAAGTGGAGAGCAACACACTTTAAAATTGTTTAATCAAAATATTCAAGGGTGCTCTTCTAAACTACTGGAAATAGAAATGTTTTTGGAATCAACCAAGTTTGATATTGTTTGCCTTACCGAACATTGGTTAAAAGATCATCAAGTTTTGTCAATTTGTTATGATAATTATTGTGTAGTTAGTCATTTCAGCCGCAAACATATGTTACATGGCGGATCTTTAATATTAATTAAGAAATCAATTAAATCTAAAACTCGAAATGACATTGTGGAACTGTCAGTTGAACACATAATTGAATTGTCCTGTGTTGAGCTTGATAGGCATGTTATAGTGTGTGTATACAGACCCCCAAATTACCAGACTCTTCCTATATTCGATTCTATAATGGAAGATGTGTTAAATAAAGTATGTAGTAGTAGTAAATCTATCATCATCTGTGGTGATTTCAATATTAATATATTAGAAAATAACTCCAATAGTATCAAATTGTTGAGTCTTTTTAAATCATTTAACTTGTCACATATTTTTATGGAACCTACCAGAGTGACAGCTTCTTCTGCCACTTGTATAGACAATGTTTTTTCTAATTGTGATTATTTGCATAAGGAAATTATAAATAAATTGCCATCTGATCACAGTGGCCAAACAATAACGTTTTGCGCCTACACACCTACGCAAAAAACCCAAATAAGGTATAGGCCAATTACATGTAAAAATTTAGAAAAATTTAATGATACACTAGCGAGTAAATTATGTGATCAAAATATCTTTAATAATATAAATGACCCAAATGAGTTTTACGCCGAGTTTTTTGCAATTTTAAATACACAATTTACTCACACGTTTCCAGTTAAAACTAAAACTATCGTCACAAAATTCTTATTTAGTGATTGGGCGACACCTGGAATTCGTAAGAGCAGAGAAAGGCTTTTTGTACTTTATGGTCTAAAGAAACACATTGTGAATGATACCTTTCATCAGTATGTTGCTAAATATTCTAAAACTTTTAAAAATGTATGCAAAACAGCTAAAGCTATTCATATTAGTAATAAAATTAAATCAGCCGATGATAAAATTAAAACAACTTGGAAAATTATAAATAATGAGACAGGTAGGAATAAACAGCGCAATAACGAATTTAATTTAGAAACTGCACATGGCCCTATAAACACAGACGTAGAAGTAGCTCAGGAATTTGAAAAGTTTTTTTCGAATATACCTCTTAAGACGACTGCGTCTTTAAATTCGTCACCCGCACTCTCTGCTGCCTTACTTAGAAATAATGTAAAGGCCTGCCCGAAGGAGTTTAGGTTTCAGCACACGAACCCCCAAGCTGTGATTAAAGCATTCAAGGATCTTAAAATTAAGTCAACAGAAGATCTCTGGGGAATGTCTGTAAAGGCCTGTAAATCTATAATAGAAACCGTGGCACCTTATTTAGCTTTTATATTTAATAGCAGTATAGACCAAGGAGTGTTTCCGGATCTCATGAAGCATAGTAAGGTAGCTCCACTTTTCAAATCGGGTGATTGTAAAGAACCGAACAATTATAGGCCTGTGTCAATTTTGCCAGTCTTCAGTAAAGTGTTTGAAAAGTTAATGCTTGCACAACTGCTATGTCACTTCAATAGAAACTCCATCTTTCATGATCAACAGTTCGGTTTCACCAAAGGTCGTTGTACAACTGACGCCGGTGTTACCCTATTGAAGAACATTTTTAACTCCTGGGAGGAAGCACAGGATGCCATAGGAATTTTTTGCGACCTCTCAAAAGCATTCGATTGCGTTAACCACGAAACGCTTTTGCTGAAGTTAGAACATTATGGTATTAAAAATAAAGCCCTTGATTTACTAAATTCATACTTAAAAGATAGACAGGTTAAAGTTCAGATAAACGGTACAAACTCATTGGGGGCTGAAATGACTATGGGAGTGCCTCAAGGTTCTATTTTGGGTCCATTCCTCTTCTTAGTCTACATTAATGATTTACCTCATTTACTAAAAAATCAACCACAGATGGTGTTATTTGCTGATGATACATCTTTAATTTTTAAAATTGACAGACGTGCACAAAATCTAGACACTGTTAATGACTGTATTCTTAAGGTTCAAAATTGGTTTACTGTTAATAATTTAGTTCTTAATGAAAAGAAAACAAAATGTATTAGATTCACTTTACCAAATGTTAGAAGTAGCGAATGTGACATCTTATTGAACGGAAAAAAATTGGAATTTATTGATCAGACAGTTTTTCTAGGAATCACGTTAGACGACAAATTACAATGGGGCCCCCATATAGCATCTCTAGCAGGGCGACTAAGCTCAGCCGCTTATGCTGTTAGAAAGATAAGGCAGTTAACAGACGTCGAAACTGCGCGTTTGGTTTACTTCAGCTACTTTCACAGCATTATGTCATATGGCATCCTATTGTGGGGCCGTGCAGCTGACATTGAATCTATCTTTATTTTGCAAAAAAGAGCTGTCAGAGCAATTTACAATCTACGTCGTCGCGAATCTCTTAGGGAATTATTCAAAAAGATTAATATAATGACAGTGCCTTGTCAATTTATTTATGAAAATATAATGCATGTTAGGAAAAATCTTCATCTTTTTAACAAAATAAGCGACAGACATAACTTTAATACGAGAAATAAAGATAAAATTGATCAACCATATTTTAGATTGTCTAAAGTACAAAAATCTTTTATGGGGTTCTGTGTTAAATGTTACAATAAAATCCCGAGTGAAATCTTAAATCTAAATGAAAAAAAATTTAAAAGTTACATAAAAAGCACACTTAGTAAACAAGCATATTATAAATTAGAAGATTATATTCAAGATAAAAATGTTTGGAAACATGCTGGTCCTGCTCCATAGTACAATGTAGGGCTTAAACAAGGTCAAGCTGGTTGAAATTTGAATGCTCACACACATAAATTATATTTGTAAATTGTGTAATTTCAATATTTTGTTAAAATGTGAACGCCATGTACCTTTTTGCTCTTATTATTTTTTTAATTTTAGTCTAGATTTTCAAGGTACATTGCTTTGACATTAATTATTTCAAACGCTGTTAAAAATTATTGTAAAACATTTTTTTAAAAAGAGTAAGTATGGAGTTTCTTGCCCATTCTTCTCCATACAACCTACCTTAGCGAATGGGTGTAGAATCAATCCCTTCCCTTCCTATTCCCTTTAAATTTAAATATCGACGTTCAAAAGTGCCTCTTTGATGGCCTAATTGGAATAAATGATTTGACTTTGACTTTGACTTTGACTTTGAAAGCGCAAAAGTACCAAGACTCCCGTTTTTGGCCTCCCCCCCCTCCCAATCGTATCTCAGAAGCCAAGAGACCCGTGTTCAGTTTTCGAGGATGCTACAGCCGATAATGAGGTCAAAATCAAAATCCAAAATGGCGGCTGCTATAATTTTTAAATGTTCATCATGGGAGTCGTTACCATGGTTTTCGAGGGTGCTAAGACCGATGGCGAGGTCAAAATGAAAATCCAAGATGGCGGCTGCGATAATTTTCGAAATGTTCATCAATTTCATCATGGGAGTCGTTTTCATGGTTTTCGAGGGTGCTAAAACCGATGGCGAGGTCAAAATGAGAATCCAAGGTGGCGGCTGCGATAATTTTCGAATTATTCATCATGGAAGTCGTTTTCATGGTTTTCGAGGATGCTAAAGCCGATAGTGAGGTCAAAATGAAAATCCAAGATGGCGACTGCAAAAAATTTCAGTTTTCAACATGGATGTCGTTTTAATGGTTTTCGAGGGTGCTTAAACCTATGGCGATGTCAAAATGAGAATCCAAGATGGCGGCTGCGATAACTTTAGAATTGTTCATCATGGGAGTCGTTTTCATGGTTTTCGATGATGCTAAAGCCGATAGTGAGGTCAAAATCAAAATCCTTGATGGCGGCTGCGATAATTTTCGAATTGTTCATCAATTTCATCATGGGAGTCGTTTTCATGGTTTTCGAGGATGCTAGAGCCGATAGTGAGGTCAAAATTAAAATCCAAGATGGCGGCTTCGTCAATTTTCGAAATGTTCATCATGGGGGTCGTTTTCATGGTTTTCGAGGGTGCTAAAGCCGATAGTGAAGTTAAAAACCAAATCCAAGATGGCGGCAGCGATAATTTTCGAATTGTTCATCAATTTCATCATGGGAGTCGTTTTCATGGTTTTCGAGGATGCTAAAGCCGATAGTGAGGTCAAAATCAAAATCCGTGATTGCGGCTGCGATAATTTTCGAATTGTTCATCAATTTCATCATGGGAGTCGTTTTCATGGTGTTCGAGGATGCTAAAGCCGATAGTGAGGTTAAAATTAAAATCCAAAATGGCGGCTTCGTCAATTTTCGAAATGTTCATCATGGGAGTCGTTTTCATGGTTTTCAAGGATGCTAAAGCCGATAGTGAGGTCAAAATAAAAATCCAAGATGGTGACTGCAAAAAAATATCAAAGTTTTTATCATGGATGTCTTTTTCATGGTTTTCGAGGGTGATAAAACCGATGACGAGGTCAAAACGAGAATCCAAGATGGCGGCTTCGATAATTTTCGAAATGTTCATCATGGGAGTCGTTTCCATGGTTTTCGAGGATTCTAAAGACGATTATTTTCGAATTGTTCATCATGGGGGTCGTTTTCATGGTTTTCGAGGGTGCTAAAGCCGATAGTGAAGTTAAAATCCAAATCCAAGATGGCGGCTGTGATAGTTTTCGAATAGTTCATCATGGATGTCGTTTTAATGGTTTTCGAGGGTGCTTAAACCGATGGCGATGTCAAAATGAGAATCCAAGATGGCGGCTGCGATAATTTTAGAATTGTTCATCATGGGAGTCATTTTCATGGTTTTCGAGGATGCTAAAGCCGATAGTGAGGTCAAAATCAAAATCCAAGATGGCGGCTGCGATAATTTTCGAATTGTTCATCAATTTCATCATGGGAGTCGTTTTCATGGTTTTCGAGGATGCTAAAGCCGATAGTAAGGTCAAAATCAAAATCCAAGATGGCGGCTTCGTCAATTTTCGAAATGTTCATCATGGGGGTCGTTTTCATGGTTTTCGAGGGTGCTAAAGCCGATAGTGAAGTTAAAATCCAAATCCAAGATGGCGGCTGCGATAGTTTTCGAATAGTTCATCATGGGAGTCGTTTTCATGGTTTTCAAGGATGCTAAAGCCGATAGTGAGGTAACAAAATCAAAATCCAAGATGGTGACTGCAAAAAATTTCAAAGTTTTCATCATGGATGTCGTTTTAATGGTTTTCGAGGGTGCTTAAACCGATGGCGATGTAAAAATGAGAATCCAAGATGGCGGCTGCGATAATTTTAGAATTGTTCATCATGGGAGTCGTTTTCGTGGTTTTCGAGGATGCTAAAGCCGATAGTGAGGTCAAAATCAAAATCCAATATGGCGGCTGCGATTATTTTCGAATTGTTCATCATGGGTGTCGTTTTCATGGTTTTCGAGGATGCTAAAGCCGATAGTGACGTCAAAATCAAAATCCAAGATGGCGGCTGCGATTATTTTCGAAATGTTCATCATGGGAGTCGTTTTCATGGTTTTCGAGGATGCTAAAGCCGATAGTAAGGTCAAAATCAAAATCCAAGATGGCGGCTTCGTCAATTTTCGAAATGTTCATCATGGGGGTCGTTTTCATGGTTTTCGAGGGTGCTAAAGCCGATAGTGAAGTTAAAATCCAAATCCAAGATGGCGGCTGCGATAGTTTTCGAATAGTTCATCATGGGAGTCGTTTTCATGGTTTTCAAGGATGCTAAAGCCGATAGTGAGGTAACAAAATCAAAATCCAAGATGGTGACTGCAAAAAATTTCAAAGTTTTCATCATGGATGTCGTTTTAATGGTTTTCGAGGGTGCTTAAACCGATGGCGATGTAAAAATGAGAATCCAAGATGGCGGCTGCGATAATTTTAGAATTGTTCATCATGGGAGTCGTTTTCATGGTTTTCGAGGATGCTAAAGCCGATAGTGAGGTCAAAATCAAAATCCAATATGGCGGCTGCGATTATTTTCGAATTGTTCATCATGGGTGTCGTTTTCATGGTTTTCGAGGATGCTAAAGCCGATAGTGACGTCAAAATCAAAATCCAAGATGGCGGCTGCGATTATTTTCGAAATGTTCATCATGGGAGTCGTTTTCATGGTTTTCGAGGATGCTAGAGCCGATAGTGAAGTCAAAATCAAAATTCAAAATGGCGGCTTCATAATTTTCGAATTATTCATCATGGGAGTCGTTTTCATGGTTATCGAGGATGCTAAAGCCGATAGTGAGGTCAAAATCAAAATTCAAGATAGCGGCTGCGATAATTTTCGAATTGTTCATCATGGATGTCGTTTTAATGGTTTTCGAGGGTGCTTAAACCGATGGCGATGTCAAAATGAGAATCCAAGATGGCGGCTGCGATAATTTTAGAATTGTTTATCATGGGAGTCATTTTCATGGTTTTCGAGGATGCTAAAGCCGATAGTGAGGTCAAAATCAAAATCCAAGATGGCGGCTGCGATAATTTTCGAATTGTTCATCAATTTCATCATGGGAGTCGTTTTCATGGTTTTCGAGGATGCTAAAGCCGATAGTAAGGTCAAAATCAAAATCCAAGATGGCGGCTTCGTCAATTTTCGAAATGTTCATCATGGGGGTCGTTTTCATGGTTTTCGAGGGTGCTAAAGCCGATAGTGAAGTTAAAATCCAAATCCAAGATGGCGGCTGCGATAGTTTTCGAATAGTTCATCATGGGAGTCGTTTTCATGGTTTTCAAGGATGCTAAAGCCGATAGTGAGGTCAAAATCAAAATCCAAGATGGTGACTGCAAAAAATTTCAAAGTTTTCATCATGGACGTCGTTTTAATGGTTTTCGAGGGTGCTTAAACCGATGGCGATGTAAAAATGAGAATCCAAGATGGCGGCTGCGATAATTTTAGAATTGTTCATCATGGGAGTCGTTTTCATGGTTTTCGAGGATGCTAAAGCCGATAGTGAGGTCAAAATCAAAATCCAATATGGCGGCTGCGAATATTTTTGAATTGTTCATCATGGGTGTCGTTTTCATGGTTTTCGAGGATGCTAAAGCCGATAGTGACGTCAAAATCAAAATCCAAGATGGCGGCTGCGATTATTTTCGAAATGTTCATCATGGGAGTCGTTTTCATGGTTTTCGAGGATGCTAGAGCCGATAGTGAATTCAAAATCAAAATTCAAGATGGCGGCTTCATAATTTTCGAATTATTCATCATGGGAGTCGTTTTCATGGTTTTCGAGGATGCTAAAGCCGATAGTGAGGTCAAAATCAAAATTCAAGATAGCGGCTGCGATAATTTTCGAATTGTTTATCATGGGTGTCGTTTTCATGGTTTTCGAGGATGCTTAAGCCGATAGTGAGTTCAAAATCAAAATCCAATATGCAGACTGCAACAAATTCAAAGTTTTTATCATGGATGTCTTTTTCATGGTTTTCGAGGCTGATAAAACCGATGACGAGGTCAAAACGAGAATCCAAGATGGCGGCTTTGATAATTTTCGAAATGTTCATCATGGGAGTTGTTTCCATGGTTTTCGAGGATTCTAAGGCCGATAGTGAGGTCAAAATGAGAATCCAAGATGGCGGCTGCGATACTTTTCGAGTTGTTCATCATGGGAGTCGTTTTCATGGTTTTCGAGGAAGCTAAAGCCAATGGCGTGGTCAAAATGAGAATTCAAGATGGCGGCTGCGATAATTTTCGAATTGTTCATCATGGGTGTCGTTTTCATGGTTTTCGAGGATGCTAAAGCCGATAGTGAGTTCAAAATCAAAATCTAATAAATGCAAACTGCAAAATATTCAAAGTTTTCATCATGGATGTCGTTTTCATGGTTTTCGAGGGTGAGGCGAGGTCAAAATGATAATCCAAGATGGCGGCTGCGATAATTTTGGAATTGTTCATCATGGGTGTCGTTTTCATGGTTTTCGAGGATGCTAAAGCCGATAGTGAGTTCAAAATCAAAATCCAATATGCAAACTGCAAAAAGTTCAAAGTTTTCATCATGGGAGTCGTTTTCATGGTTTTCGAGGGTGCTTAAACCGATGCGAGGTCAAAATGAGAATCCAAGATAACGGCTGCTATTATTTTCGAATTGTTCATCATTTCCATCATGGTAGTCGTTTTCATGGTTTTTGAGGATGCTAAAGCCGATAGTGAAGTCAAAATCAAAATCCAAGATGGCGGCTGCGATAATTTTCGAAATGTTCATCATGGGAGTCGTTTCCATGGTTTTCGAGGATGCTAAAGCCGATAGTGAGGTCAAAATCAAAATCCAAGATGGCGGCTTCGATAATTTTCGAAATGTTCATCATGGGAGTCATTTTCATGGTTTTCGAGGATGCTAAAGCCGATATTGAAGTTAAAATCCAAATCCAAGATGGCGGCTGCGATAATTTTCAGATTGTTCATCATGGGAGTCGTTTTCATGGTTTTCGAGGATGCTAAAGCCGATAGTGAGGTCAACATCAAAATCCAAGATGGCGGCTTCGATAATTTTCGAAATGTTCATCATGGGAGTCGTTTTCATGGTTTTCGAGGATACTAAAGCCGTTAGTGAGGGCAAAATCAAAGTCCAAGATGGCGACTGCAAAAAGTTTCAAAGTTTTCATCATGGATGTCGCTTTCACGGTTTTCGAGGGTGTTTAAACCGATGGCGAGGTCAAGATGAGAATCCAAGATGGCGGCTGCTATATTTTCGAATTGTTCATCAATTTCATCATGGTAGTCGTTTTCATGGTTTTCGAGGGTGCTAAAACCGATGGCGAAGTCAAAATGAGAAACCAAGGTGGCGGCTGCGATAATTTTCGAATTGTTCATCATGGGAGTCGTTTTCATGGTTTTTGAGGATGCTAAAGCCGATAGTGAGGTCAAAATTGAAATCCAAGATGGCGGCTGCGATAATTTTCGAAATGTTCATCATGGGAGTCGTTTTCATGGTTTTCGATTCCTAACTTCTTTCTTCTGTATTCTTTTTTTCTTCTGAATTCTTTTTTTCTTCTGAATTCTTTTTAAAGTCCTATGAAATTCTCAATTATTTTTTTTTATTTTGATTCTTTTTTTTTTATTGAATTAGTTATAAGGGTTTTCAGAATATTAAAAATATTTTACATAATTTAATAATTTACAAAATCTTTTAAGAATTATGGATTTTCCAATTCATTTAAACATTCTTATGGATTCTCAAAATTTTATTAAGGTAAGGAATACTTCTCCAAAACACGACCCCGCGAGCTGCTTGCAGCTCGCGCAACGCGCAAATACTAGTTATTATACTATATAAAGCTCGATTACCACTGACTGACTGACTGACTGATTGACATCATTGTTCTCCCAGATGGTGAAGGGGGAGGTGGGTATATTTTGACAGATTCGTAAACAAGTAACTCTGGTGAGTATGGGAAAAATCCCAAACCTCCCCTTTTCGCCCCCCCTCCCCCCCCCTCCCCATCGTATCTCGGAAACTAAGAGACCCGTATTTTGTTTTTTTTACGGATTCGTATAGAGGATGCTCGGAAAAGTAAAAACCATTTTTCAAAGTTCCCCCCCCTTGCCCCCCTTCTCCCCCCTTTAGGCGGATCTCGGAAGTTAAAAGACTTGCAACGTTTCTTTTTTCAGATTCATATCAAGGGGCCCAGAGTTGGTCAAAATCAATTTTCAAAACTCCCCCCTCTCCCCCTCTTCACCCCTCCCCCCATCGTATCTCGGAAACTAAGAGACCCGTGTTTTGTTTTTTTACGGATTCGTATAGAGGAGGCTCGGAAAAGTAAAAACCATTTTCAAAGTTCCTCCCCCCTTGCCCCCCTTCTCCCCCCTTTAGGCGGATCTCGGAAGTTAACAGACTTGCAACATTTTATTTATTATAATCTTATGTCACAATCATTTTTCAAAACTCCCCCCTCTCCCCCTCTTCACCCCTCCCCCCGTCGTATCTCGGAAAAAGTAGGTAGCGGTAAAGCGAAGCGTAGCGTAGCGTAGGGATAAGGTCACGATAGCTTTCCGGTGGTAGGTAGGTCCTGAGTGGAGCGAACCTGCGAGACCGAGTGGAGCGAAGGGGGGAGGTGGCGAGCGAAGCGAGCCGGCGACCTCCGTAGCGTAACGAAGGTTGAGTGGGTGAAGCGTAACTCGGGGGTGACGACATGCAAACTTCCAAGTAACTCTCATGAGTAGGGCAAAAGTACCAAGTCTCTCCTTTTTGGCCTCCCCCCCCTCGCAATCGTATCTCAGAAACTAAGAGACCCGTGGTTTTTTTTTTACGGATTCGTATAGAGGAGGGTCGGAAAAGTAAAAACCATTTCTTAAAGTTGCCCCTCTTGACCCCCTTCTCCCCCCTTTAGGCGAATCTCGGAAGTTAACAGACTTTTAGCACTTTTTTTTTCCGATTCATATCAAGGGGCCCAGAGTTGCTCAATATCATTTTTCAAAACTCACCCCTCTCCCCCCCTTCACCCCTCCCCCCATAGAATCTCGGAAACTAGGTAGCGGTAAAGCGAAGAGTAGCGTAGGGATAAGGTCACGATAGCTTCCAGGTGGTAGGTAGGTTATGAGTGGAGCGAACCTGCGAGACCGAGTGGAGTGAAGGGGGGAGGTGGCGAGCGAAGCGAGCCGGCGACCTCCGTAGCGTAGTGAAGGTTGAGTAGGTGAAGCGTAACTCGGGGACGACGACAAGCAAACTTACAAGTAACTCTCATGAGAAGGGCAAAAGTACCAAGCTTCCACTTTTTGGCCTCCCCCCCCCTCCCAATCGTATCTCAGAAACTAAGAGACCCGTGTTCAGTTTTCGAGGATGCTACAGCCGATAGTGAGGTCAAAATCAAAATTCAAGATGGCGGCTAGAATAATTTTTAAAATGTTCATCATGGGAGTCGTTTCCATGGTTTTCGAGGGTGCTAAAACCGATGGCGAGGTCATAATGAGAATCCAAGATGGCGGCTCCGATAAATTTCGAATTGTTCATCAATTTCATCATGGGAGTCGTTTTCATGGTTTTCGAGGATGCTTAAGCCGATAGTGAGGTCAAAATCAAAATCCAAGATGGCGGCTTCGATAATTTTCGAATTGTTCATCATGGGGGTCGTTTTCATGGTTTTCGAGGGTGCTAAAACCGATGGCGAGGTCAATATGAGAATCCAAGATGGCGGCTGCGATAATTTTCGAATTTTTCATCAATTTCATCATGGGAGTCGTTTTCATGGTTTTCGAGGATGCTAAAGCCGATAGTGAGGTCAAAATCAAAATCTAAGATGGCGGCTGCGATTATTTTTAAAATGTTCATCATGGGAGTCGTTTCCATGGTTTTCGAGGGTGCTAAAACCGATGGCGAGGTCAAAATAAAAATCCAAGATGGCGGCTGCGATAATTTTCGAATTGTTCATCAATTTCATCATGGGAGTCGTTTTCATGATTTTCGAGGATGCTAAAGCCGATAGTGGGGTCAAAATCAAAATCGAAGATGGCGACTGCAAAAAATTTCAAAGTTTTCATCATGGATGTCGTTTTCATGGTTTTCGAGGGTGCTAAAGCCAATACTGAGGTCAAAATCAAAATCCAAAACGACGGTTTCGATAATTTTCGAAATGTTCATCATGGGAGTCGTTTCCACGGTTTTCGAGGGTGCTAAAACCGATGGCGTGGTCAAAATGAAAATCCAAGATGGCGGCTGCGATGATTTTCGAATTGTTCATCAATTTCATCATGGGAGTCGTTTTCATGGTTTTCGAGGATGCTAAAGCCGATAGTGAGGTCAAAATCAAAATCCAAGATGGCGGCTGCGATTATTTTTAAAATGTTCATCATGGGAGTCGTTTCCATGGTTTTCGAGGGTGCTTAAACCGATGGCGAGTTCAAAATGAAAATCCAAGATGGCGGCTGCGATAATTTTCGAATTGTTCATCAATTTCATCATGGGAGTCGTTTTCATGGTTTTTGAGCATGCTAAAGCCGATAGTGAGGTCAAAATCAAAATCCAAGATGGCGCCTGCCATAATTTTCGAATTGTTCATGAAGGGACTCGTTTTTATGGTTTTCGAGGATGCTAAAGCCGATAGTGAGGTTTAAATCCAAATCTAAGATGGCGGCTGCGATAATTTTCGAAATGTTCATCATGGGAGTCGTTTTCATGGTTTTCGAGGATGCTAAAGCCGATAGTGAGGTTTAAATCCAAATCCAAGATGGCGGCTTCGATAATTTTCGAAATGTTCATCATGGGGGTCGTTTTCATGGTTTTCGAGGGTGCTAAAACCGATGGCGAGGTCAATATGAGAATCCAAGATGGCGGCTGCGATAATTTTCGAATTGTTCATCAATTTCATCATGGGAGTCGTTTTCATGGTTTTCGAGGATGCTAAAGCCGATAGTGAGGTCAAAATCAAAATCCAAGATGGCGGCTGCGATTATTTTTAAAATGTTCATCATGGGAGTCGTTTCCATGGTTTTCGAGGGTGCTTAAACCGATGGCGAGTTCAAAATGAAAATCCAAGATGGCGGCTGCGATAATTTTCGAATTGTTCATCAATTTCATCATGGGAGTCGTTTTCATGGTTTTTGAGCATGCTAAAGCCGATAGTGAGGTCAAAATCAAAATCCAAGATGGCGGCTGCGATAATTTTCGAATTGTTCATGAAGGGACTCGTTTTTATGGTTTTCTAGGATGCTTAAGCTGATAGTGAGGTCAAAATCAAAATCCAAGATGGCGGCTGCGATTATTTTTAAAATGTTCATCATGGGAGTCGTTTTCATGGTTTTCGAGGATGCTAAAGCCGATAGTGAGGTTTAAATCCAAATCTAAGATGGCGGCTGCGATTATTTTCGAAATGTTCATCATGGGAGTCGTTTTCATGGTTTTCGAGGATGCTAAAGCCGATAGTGAGGTTTAAATCCAAATCCAAGATGGCGGCTGCGATAATTTTCGAATTGTTCATCATAGGAGTCGTTTTATGGTTTTCGAGGATGCTAAAGCTGATAGTGGGGTCAAAATCAAAATCCAAGATGGCGACTGCAAAATATTTCAAAGTTTTCATCATGGATGTCGTTTTCATGGTTTTCGAGGGTGATAAAACCGATGGCGAGGTCAAAATGAGTATCCAAGATGGCGGCTGCTATAATTTTCGAATTTTTCATCATGGGAGTCGTTTTCATGGTTTTCGAGGGTGCTTAAACCGATGGCGAGGTCAAAATGAGAATCCAAGATGGCGGCTGCGATTATTTTCGAATTGTTCATCATGGGTGTCGTTTTCATGGTTTTCGAGGGTGCTAAAACCGATGGCGAGGTCAAAATGAGAATCCAAGATGGCGGTTGCTATAATTTTCGAATTGTTCATCAATTTCATCATGGGGGTCGTTTTCATGGTTTTCGAGGATGCTAAAGCCGATAGTAAGGTCAAAATCAAAATCTAAGATGGCTGCTGCGATAATTTTCGAAATGTTCATCATTTGTTTTTTTTTTTTAGCGTGGTAAAATCATCAAATGAGTCCTCCAACCCCGGGCAGGGCGGGAGGGACTGTCAGACTTTTACTGACTAAAATCCACGGTGTCCTTCAATAGACCTTTCTGTTTCGGGGTCACGGTAAGGAAATAATCCCGCGACCCCGGCAGGCTTTGGCCCTCTGAGAGGGGGGCCCGTCATTGTGCTGACGCTCTTTAGCGCGCGTGGGACACGACGCGCCGTCGACCCGGGCATGGTCCATGGTCGGGCAGCGAGTTGCCCTTTACTCGCTGCCCGCATGCCCGCGCCTACGGTGGCCGGAGATCATCTGCTGACGTCAGACGCCGCGGGCGCCTACCACTGCGGTTGGGGCGGAGGGAGGACGCTGTCCTCGCTCTCAAGCGGCCCGCCTCCTCCTTCACGAGCATTACTGCCTCGCAGAAGGAGGAGACCGCTTCCCACTCCATCTCGCCCCGCAGCATGGCCGCAACCAATGCCGGGCGCGAGAGGTCTCCGCCTATCGCCGCCGTGAGGACGTCGGTGCTCTGCCCAAGCGGGGCAGTCTTGCACCGTATGCTCTACTGTGTCCTCCGGGCGATCTTCGCAGTGGTGGCACCCGGGCGTTTCCTCCTTCCCCGTCAGGCACAGGAACCTCCCGAAACTTCCGTGTCCGGTGAGGACCTGCGTCATCCGATAGGTCAGGACGCCGTGACGTCTCTCCAGCCACTCCTCAAAGAGGGGTCTTAACGCCGCAATTGCGGCGCGCCCGGAAATGTTCATCATGGGAGTCGTTTTCATGGTTTTCGTGGATGCTAAAGCCGATAGTGAGGTTTAAATCCAAATCTAAGATGGCGGCTGCCATAATTTTCGAAATGTTCATCATGGGAGTAGTTTTCATGGTATTCGAGGGTGCTAAAACCGATGGCGATGTCAAAATGAGAATCCAAGATGGCGGTTGCTATAATTTTCGAATTGTTTATCAATTTCATCATGGGAGTCGTTTTCGTGGTTTTCGAGGATGCCAAAGCCGATAGTAAGGTCAAACTAGCTTACGCCGCAATTGCTGCCTCAAACAAGCCAGCTAAAGGGGGAAAGCAGAACCGTCGCTGTGAAATCATTCCAAGGAATCCGACACAGCCCTGTTCAGCGAAGCAAGAGTGTGACGAGGATGGCTTCATCAAAGTTCAGAAGAAGAAGAAGCCTACCTGTCGCAATCAATGCGGTACTGGACTGACAGGACCAAATATGCTGCTACGTCCAGCGATACCCACGACGTTGCTGTATGTGTCCTGTCTACATCACTCCACGAAGGTTGAGGAGATCGTGGAGTATGTGAAAGTGAAGACCAATTGGACCTTGAGAGTCGTGAAGTTGGAGCCGCGTAATATTACCAGCTTCAACTCATTTGTGGTGCGGGTCCCAACACAGCATCTCGACACGTACCTCAAGGAAGAGTTTTGGCCGAAGGGTGTAGTCTACCGACGTTTTCGCGGCAGGCTACGCGACACCGCGCAGTGTAACACGACACCGTCACTTCGTGTGCCTTAGTTTTAAGTTATTATTGTCATGTTTTATGTATTAGTTTATTGTTTATTTTTAATTTTTATTTTTGTATTGTATTTTATATGGGCCATTGATGCCTGCAATAAATGGAATAATAATAATAAAAAAATAATAAAGTCAAAATCCAAGATGGCGAAATCGATAATTTTTGAAATGTCCATCATGGGAGTCGTTTTCATGGTTTTCGAGGGTGCTAAAACCAATGGCGAGGTCAAAATGAGAATCCAAGACTGCGACTGCGATAATTTTCGAATTGTTCATCATGGGAGTCGTTTTCATGGTTTTGGAGGATGCTAAAGCCGATAGTGAGGTTAAAATCCAAATCCAAGATGGCGGCTGCGACTATTTTTGAATTGTTCATCATGGGAGTCATTTTCATGGTTTTCGAGGATGCTAAAGCCGAAAGTGACATCAAAATCAAAATCCAAGATAGCGACTGCAAAAAATGCAGTGTTCGAGGGGCAGTAAGCGCGTACCTAACACAATAATATTTTGAAAAATCATATTTTTATCTGAACTGAAAAGTTTGTTTTGTTTGGTTTGGAATTGAAAAATTCTTTATGACATGTGATGGATAGTTTTTGTGTTTTCATCATTAGTGTCGTTTTCATGATTTTCGACGGTGCTAAAACCGATGGCGAGGTCAAAATGAGAATCCAAGATGGCGGCTGCTATAATTTTCGAATTATTTATCAATTTCATTATGGGAGTCGTTTTCATGGTTTTCGAGGGTGCTAAAGCCGACAGTGAGGTCAAAATCAAAATCTAAGATGGCGACTGCAAAAAATTTCAAAGTTTTAATCATGGATGTCGTTTTCATGGTTTTCGAGGATGCCAAAGTCG
This sequence comes from Agrotis clavis, assembly GCA_954870645.1. Lineage (NCBI taxonomy): Eukaryota > Metazoa > Arthropoda > Insecta > Lepidoptera > Noctuidae > Agrotis > Agrotis clavis. Next base: position 467,106 of record OX940942.1, read on the forward strand.
ATAGTGAGGTCAAAATCAAAATCCAAGATGGCGGCTGCGATCATTTGGTTCTCGAGGATGCTAAAGCCAATAGTGAGGTCAAAATCGAAATCCACGATGGCGGCTGCGATAAATGCAGTGTTTGAGGGGCAGTAAGCGCGTACCTTACATAATAATATTTTAAATATATTTTTATCATAAACTGCAAAGTTTGTTTTGTTTGGTTTAGAATTGAAAAATTCTTTTTGTGATGGATTGTTTTTGTGTTTTCATCATGGGTGTCGTTTTCATGGTTTTCGAGGGTGCTAAAACCGATGGCGAGGTCAAAATGAGAATCCAAGATGGCGGCTGCTATAATTTTTGAATTGTTCATCAATTTCATCATGGGTGTCGTTTTCATGGTTTTCGAGGGTGCTAAAACCGATGGCGAGGTCAAAATGAGAATCCAAGATGGCGGCTGCTATAATTTTCGAATTGTTCATCAATTTCATCATGGGACGTAACGAAGGTTGAGTGGATGAGGCGTAACTCAGGGGTGACGACAAGCAAACTTACAAGTACATAACTCTCATGAGTAGGGCAAAAGTACTAAGCCTCTCCTTTTTGGCTATCCCCCCCCCCCTCCAATCGTATCTCAAAAGCTAAGAGACCCGTGTTCAGAAAAGTAAAAACCGTTTTTCAAAGTTGCCCCTTATGCCTCCCTTCTGAGTTTTAAATAAGGTTTTAGATTGAATTAGGGGGTTCTTAATGGTTTTCAAAATCTTTTAAGTGCTCTCACGGATTTTAAAATTCTTTTAACTATCCTAAGGAATTCTCAATTTATTTTGTTTTTTTTTTTTTAAATTTTGTTTCTTTTTTTTACTGAATTAGTTATAAGGGTTTTCACAATATTAAAAATATTTTACATAATTTAATAATTTACAAAATCTTTTAAGGACTATGGATTTTCCAATTCATTTAAAGATTCTTATAGATTCTCAAAATTTTATCAAGGTAAGGAATACTTCTCCAAAACACGACCCCGCGAGCTGCTTGCAGCTCGCGCAACGCGCAAATACTAGTTATACTATATAAAGCTCGATTACCACTCACTGACTGACTGACAGAATTGTTCTCCCAGATGGTGAAGGGGGAGGTGGGTATATTTTGACAGATTCGTAAACAAGTGACTCTCGTGAGTATGGGAAAAATCCCAAACCTCCCCTTTTCGCCCCCCCTCCCCCCCCTCCCTATCGTTTCTCGGAAAATAAGAGACCTGTGTTTTGTTTTTTTACGGATTCGTATAGAGGAGGCTCGGAAAAGCAAAAACCATTTTTCAAAGTTCCCCCCCTTGCCCCCCCTTCTCCCCCCCTTAGGCGGATCTCGGAAGTTGACAGACTTGCAACATTTTTTTTTTCAGATGCATATCAAGGGGCCAAGAGTTGGTCCAAATCGTTTTTCAAAACTACCCCCTCTCCCCCTCTTCACCCCTCCCCCCATCGTATCTCGGAAACTAAGAGACCCGTGTTTTGTTTTTTTACGGATTCGTATAGAGGAGGCTCGGAAAAGTAAAAACCATTTTTCAAAGTTCCCCCCCTTCGCCCCCCTTCTCCCCCCTTTAGGTGGATCTCGGAAGTTAACAGACTTGCAACATTTTTTTTTTCAGATTCATATCAAGGAACGCAGGGTTGGTCAAAATCATTTTTCAAAACTCCCCCCTCTCCCCCTCTTCACCCCTCCCCTCATCGTACCTCGGAAAAACTAGGTAGCGGTAAGGCGAAGCGTAGGGATGTGGTCACGATAGCTTTCCGGTGGTAGGTAGGACCTGAGTGGAGCGAACCTGCGAGACCGAGTGGAGCGAAGGGGGGGAGGTGGCGAGCGAAGCGAGCCGGCGACCCCCGTAGCGTAACGAAGGTTGAGTGGGTGAAGCGTAACTCGGGGGTGACGACAAGCAAACTTACAAGTAACTCTCATGATTAGGGCAAAAGTAACAAGCCTCCGCTTTTCGGCCTCTCCCCCCCCCCCCCCCCCCCGGCGCAATCGTATCTCAGAAACTAAGAGACCCGTGTTCTGTTGTTTTACGGATTGGTATAGAGGAGGCTCGGGCCTCTTCCCCCGATTCATATCAAGGGGCCCAGAGTTAGTCAAAATCATTTTTCAAAACTCCCCCCTCTCCCCCTCTTCACCCCTCCACCCATCGTATTTCGGAAAAATTATGTAGCGGTAAAGCGAAGCGTAGGGATGAGGACACGATAGCTTTCCGGTGGTAGGTAGGTCCTGAGTGGAGCGAAGGGGGGAGGTGGCGAGCGAAGCGAGCCGGCGACCTCCGTAGCGTAACGAAGGTTGAGTGGGTGAAGCGTAACTCAGGGGTGACGACAAGCAAACTTACAAGTAACTCTCATGAGTAGGGCAAAAGTACCAAGCCTCCCCTTTTTGGCCTCACCCCCCCTCCCAATCTTATCTAAAAAACTAAGAGACCCGTGTTCGGTTTTTTCGGATTCGTATAGAAGAGGCTCGGAATAGAAAAAGACGTTTTTTTTAAAGTTCCCCCACTTGACCCACTTCTTCCCCCCCTTAGGCGGATCTCAGAAGAGACATGGAACATTTTTTTTTTTCAGATTCTTATCAAGGAGCCTAGAGTAAGTCAAAATCATTCTTCAAAACTCACCCCACTCCCCCCCTTCACCTCTCCCCCCATCGTATCTCGGAATCCAAGATGGCCTCTGCGATAATTTTCGAAATGTTCATCATGGGAGTCGTTTTCATGGGTTTCGAGGATGCTAAAGCCGATAGTGAGGTTTAAATCCAAATCTAAGTTGGCGGCTGCGATAATTTTCGAAATGTTCATCATGGGAGTCGTTTTCATGGTATTCAAGGATGCTAAAACCGAAAGCGAGGTCAAAATGAGAATCCAAGATGGCGGTTGCTATAATTTTCGAATTGTTCATCAATTTCATCATGGGAGTCGTTTTCATGGTTTTCGAGGATGCTAAAGCCGATAGTGAGGTCAAAATGAGAATCCAAGATGGCGGTTGCTTTAATTTTCGAATTGTTCATCACTTTCATCATGGGAGTCGTTTTCATGGTTTTCGAGGATGCTAAATCCGATGGCGAGGTCAAAATGAGAATCCAAGATGGCGGCTGCGATAATTTTCGAATTGTTCATCAATTTCATCATGGGAGTCGTTTTCATGGTTTTCGAAGATGCTAAAGCCGATAGTGAGGTCAAAATGAGAATCCAAGATGGCGGCTGCTATAATTTTGGAATTGTTCATCACTTTTATCATGGGAGTCGTTTTCATGGTTTTCGAGGATGGTAAAGCCGATAGTGAGGTCAAAATCAAAATCCAAGATGGCGGCTGCGATATTTTTCGAAATATTCATCATGGGAGTCGTTTTCATGGTTTTCGAGGATGCTAAATCCGATGGCGAGGTCAAAATGAGAATCCAAGATGGCGGCAGCGATAATATTCGAAATGTTCATCATGGGAGTCATTTTCATGTTTTTTGAGGAAGCTAAAGGCGATAGTGAGGTTTAAATCCAAATCCAAGATGGCGGCTGCGATAATTTTCGAATTGTTCATTATGGGAGTCGTTTTCATGGTTTTCGAGGGTGCTAAAACCGACAGTGAGGTCAAAATCAAAATCCAAGATAGCGACTGCAAACAATTTCAACGTTTTAATAATGGATAACGTTTTCATGGTTTTCGAGGTTGCTAAAACCGATGGCGAGATCAAAATGAGATCCAAGATGGCGGCTGCGATAATTTTCGAATTGTTCATCATGGGAATCGTTTTCATGGTATTCGAGGGTGCTAAAACCGATGGCGAGATCAAAATGAGAATCCAAGGTGGCGGCTGCGATAGTTTTCGAATTGTTCATTATGGGAGTCGTTTTCATGGTTTTCGAGGGTGCTAAAACCGATGGCGAGGTCAAAATGAGAATCCAAGATGGCGGCTGCTATAATTTTGGAATTGTTCATCACTTTCATCATGGAAGTCGTTTTCATGGTTTTCGAGGATGGTAAAGACGATAGTGAGGTCAAAATCAAAATCCAAGATGGCGGCTGCGATATTTTTCGAATTGTTCATCATGGGAGTCATTTTCATGGTTTTCGAGGGTGCTAAAACCGATGGCGAGGTCAAAATGAGAATCCAAGATGGCGGTTGCTATAATTTTCGAATTGTTCCATGGGAGTCGTTTTCATGGTTCTCGAAGATGCTTAAGCCGATAGTGAGGTCAAAATCAAAATCCAAGATGGCGGCTGCGATAATTTTCGAATTGTTCATCATGGGAGTCGTTTTCATGGTTTTCGAGGATGCTAAAGCCGATAGTGAGGTCAAAATCAAAATTCAAGATGGCTACTGCAAAAAAATGCAGTGTTCGAGGGGCAGTAAGGGCGTACCTAACACAAAAATATTTTAAATATCATATTTTTATCTACACTGAAAAGTTTGTTTTGTTTGGTTTGGAATTGTAAAATTCTTTTTGTGATGGATAGTTTTTGTGTTTGCATCATAGGTGTACTTTTCATGGTTTTCGAGGGTGCTAAAGCGGATAGTGAGGTTAAAATCCAAATCCAAGATGGCGGCTGCGATAATTTTCGAAATGTGCATCATGGGAGTCGTTTTCATGGTTTTTGAGGATGCTAAAGCCGATAGTGAGGATAAAATCCAAATCTAAGATGGCGGCTGCCATAATTTTCGAATTGTTCATCAATTTCATGGTTTTCGAGGATGTTATAGCCGATTGTGGGGTCAAAATCAAAATCCAAGATGGCGACTTCGATAATTTTCGAAATGTTCATCATGGGAGTCGTTTCCATGGTTTTCGAGGATGCTAAAGCCGATAGTGAGGTCAAAATTAAAATCCAAGATGGCGGCTGCGATAATTTTCGAAATGTGCATCATGGGAGTCGTTTTCATGGTTTTCGAGGATGCTAAAGCCGATAGTGAGGATAAAATCCAAATCCAAGATGGAGGCTACGATTATTTTCGAAATGTTCATCATGGGTGTCGTTGTCATGGTTTTCGAGGATCCTAAAGCCGATAGTGAGGTCGAAATTAAAATCCAAGTTGGCGGCTGCGATAATTTTCGAAATGTTCATTATGGGAGTCGTTTTCATGGTTTTCGAGGATGCTAAAGCAGATAGTGAGGTTAAAATCCAAATCCAAGATGGCGGCTGCGATGATTTTCGAAATGTGCATCATGGGAGTCGTTTTCATGGTTTTCGAGGATGCTAAAGACGATAGTGAGGATAAAATCCAAATCCAAGATGGCGGCTACGATAATTTTCGAAATGTTCATCATGGGTGTCGTTGTCATGGTTTTCGAGGATCCTAAAGCCGATAGTGAGGTCGAAATTAAAATCCAAGTTGGCGGCTGCGATAATTTTCGAAATGTTCATTATGGGAGTCGTTTTCATGGTTTTCGAGGATGCTAAAGCAGATAGTGAGGTTAAAATCCAAATCCAAGATGGCGGCTGCGATAATTTTCGAAATGTTCATTATGGGAGTCGTTTTCATGGTTTTCGAGGATGCTAAAGCAGATAGTGAGGTTAAAATCCAAATCCAAGATGGCGGCTGCAATAATTTTCAAATTGTTCAACATGGAAGTCGTTTTCATGGTTTTCGAGGATACTAAAGCCGTTAGTGAGGTCAAAATCAAAATCCAAGATGGCGACTGCAAAAAATTTCAAAGTTTTCATCATGGATGTCGCTTTCATGGTTTTCGAGGGTACTTAAACCGATGGCGAGGTCAAAATGAGAATCCAAGATGGCGGCTGCGATAATTTTCGAAATGTTCTTCATGGGAGTCGTTTTCGTGGTTTTCGAGGATGCTAAAGCCGATAGTGAGGTCAAAATTAAAATCCAAGATGGCGACTGCAAAAAAATGCAGTTTTCGAGGGTCAGTAAGGGCGTACCTAACACAATAATATTTTAAATATCATATTTTTATCTACACTGAAAAGTTTGTTTTGTTTGGTTTGGAATTGAAAAAATTCTTTTTGTGATGGATAGTTTTTGTGTTTGCATCATAGGTGTCCTTTTCATGGTTTTCGAGGGTGCTAAAGCTGATAGTGAAGTTAAAATCCAAATCCAAGATGGCGGCTGCGATAATTTTCGAAATGTGCATCATGGGAGTCGTTTTCATGGTTTTTGAGGATGCTAAAGCCGATAGTGAGGATAAAATCCAAATACAAGATGGCGTCTGCGATAATTTTCGAATTGTTCATCAATTTCATCATTGGAGTCGTTTTCATGGTTTTCGAGGATGCTATAGCCGATAGTGGGGTCAAAATCAAAATCCAAGATGGCGACTTCGATAATTATCGAAATGTTCATCATGGGAGTCGTTTTCATGGTTTTTGAGGATGCTAAAGCCGATAGTGAGGATAAAATCCAAATACAAGATGGCGTCTGCGATAATTTTCGAATTGTTCATCAATTTCATCATTGGAGTCGTTTTCATGGTTTTCGAGGATGCTATAGCCGATAGTGGGGTCAAAATCAAAATCCAAGATGGCGACTTCGATAATTATCGAAATGTTCATCATGGGAGTCGTTTTCATGGTTTCCGAGGATTCTAAAGCCGATAGTGAGGTTTAAATCTAAATCCAAGATGGCGGCTGCGATAATTTTCGAAATGTTCATCATGGGAGTCGTTTCCATGGTTTTCGAGGATGCTTAAGCCGATAGTGAGCTCAAAAATAAAATCCAAGATGGCGGCTGCGATAATTTTCGAAATGTTCATCATAGGAGTCGTTTTCATAGTTTCCGAGGATGCTAAAGCCGACCGTGAGGTCAAAATTAAAATCTAAGATGGCGGCTGCGATAATTTTCGAAATGTTCTTCATGGGAGTCGTTTTCATGGTTTTCAAGGATGCTAAAGCTGATATTGAGGTTAAAATCCAAGATGGCGGCTGCGATTATTTTGGAATTGTTCATCATGGCAATCGTTTTCATGGTTTTTGTGGATGCTAAAGCCGATAGTGACGTCAAAATCAATATTCAAGATGGCGACTGCAAAAAATGCAGTGTTCGAGGGGCAGTAAGGGCGTACCTAACACTAAAATATTTTAAATATCATATTTTTATCTACACTGATGATTTGTTTGGTTTGGAATTGAAAAATTCTTTTTGTGATGGATAGTTTTTGTGTTTGCATCATAGGTGTCGTTTTCATGGTTTTCGAGGGTGCTAAAACCGATAGTAAGGTCAAAATCAAAATCCAAGATGGCGGCTTCGATAATTTTCGAAATGTTTATCAATTTCATCATGGGACGTAACGAAGGTTGAGTGGATGAAGCGTAACTCAGGGGTGACGACAAGCAAACTTACAAGTAACTCTCGTGAGTAGGGCAAAAGTACTAAGCCTTATATTTTTGGCTCCCCCCCCCCTCCCAATCGTATCTCAGACACTAAGAGAACCGTGTTCTTTTTTTTTACGGATTCGTATAGAGGAGGCTCGGAAAAGTAAAAACCATTTTTCAAAGTTGCCCCTTATGCCTCCCTTCTGAGTTTTTAATAAGGTTTTAGATTGGATTAGGGGGTTCTTAAGGGGTTTCAAAAATTTTAAGTGCTTTATCGGATTTTAAAATTCTTATAGGTAAGGAATTCTCAATTTATTTTGTTTTTTTTTTTTATTGAATTAGCTATAAGGGTTTTCAGAATATTAAAAATAGTTTAAGTACATAATTTAATAATTTACAAAATCTTTTAAGGACTATAGATTTTCCAATTCATTTAAAGATTCGTATGGATTCTCAAAATTTTATTAAGGTAAGGGATACTTCTCCAAAACACGACCCCGCGAGCTGCTTGCAGCTCGCGCAACGCGCAAATACTAGTTATATTATATAAAGCTCGATTACCACTCACTGACAGAATTGTTCTCCCAGATGGTGAAGGGGGAGGTGGGTATATTTTGACAGATTCGTATACAAGTAACACTCGTGAGTATGGGAAAAATCCCAAACCTCCCCTTTTCGCCCCCCCTCTCCCCCCTCCCCATCGTATCTCGGAAACTAAGAGACCCGTGTTTTGTTTTTTTACGGATTCGTATAGAGGAGGCTCGGAATAGTAAAAACCATTTTTCAAAGTTCCCCCCCCTCGCCCCCCTTCTCCCCCCTTTAGGCGGATCTCGGAAGTTAACAGACTTGCAACATTTTTTTTTTCAGATTCATATCAAGGGGCCCAGAGTTGGTCAAAATCATTTTTCAAAACTCCCCCCTCTCCCCCCCTTCACCCCTCTCCCCAACGTATCTCGGAAACTAAGAGACCCGTGTTTTGTTTTTTTACGGATTCGTATAGAGGAGGCTCGGAATAGTAAAAACCATTTTTCAAAGTTCCCCCCCCTTGCCCCCTTCTCCCCCCTTTAGGTGGATCTCAGAACTTAACAAACTTGCAACATTTTTTTTTTTTAGATTCATATCAAGGAACCCAGAGTTGGTCAAAATCATTTTTCAAAACTCCCCCCTCTCCCCCTCTTGACCCCTCCCCCCGTCGTATCTCGGAAAAAGTAGGTAGCAGTAAAGCGAAGCGAAGCGTAGCGTAGGGATAAGGTCATGATAGCTTTCCGTTGGTAGGTAGGTCCCGAGTGGAGCGAACCTGCGAGACCGAGTGGAGCGAAGGGGGGAGGTGGCGAGCGAAGCGAGCCGGCGACCCCCGTAGCGTAACGAAGGTTGAGTGGGTGAACAAGCAAACTTACAAGTAACTTTCGTGAGTAGGGCAAAAGTAACAAGCCTCCCCTTTTTGGCCTCCCCCCCCCCCCCTCGCAATCGTATCTCAGAAACTAAGAGACCCGTGTTCTGTTTTTTTACGGATTCGTATAGAGGAGGCTCGGTAAAGTAAAAACCATTTCTCAAAGTCCCCCCCCCCCCCTTGCCGCTCTCCCCCCTTTAGGCGGATCTCGGTAGTAAACAGACTTGCAACATTTTTTTTTCAGATTCTTATCAAGCGGCCCAGTGTTGGCCAAAATCATTTTTCAAATCTCTCCCCTCTCCCCCTCTTCACCCCTCCCCCATCGTATCTCGGAAAGACTAGGTAGCGGTAAAGCGAAGCGTAGCGTAGCGTAGGGATAAGGTCACGATAGCTTTCCGGTGGTAGGTAGGTCCTGAGTGGAGCGAACCTGCGAGACCGAGCGGAGCGAAGGGGTGAGGTGGCGAGCGAAGCGAGCCGGCGATCTCCGTAGCGTAACGAAAGTGGAGTGGGTGAAGCGTAACTGAGGGGTGACGACAAGCAAACTTACAAGTAACTCTCAAGAGAAGGGCAAAAGTACCAAGCCTCCCCTTTTTGGCCTCCACCCCCCCCTCCCAATCGTATCTCAGAAACTAAGAGACCCGTGTTCAGTTTTCGAGGATGCTACAGCCGATAGTGAAGTCAAAATCAAAATCCAAGATCCAAGATGGCGGCTGCGATAATTTTTAAATGTTCATCAATTTCATCATGAGAGTCGTTTTCATGGTTTTCGAGGGTGCTAAAACCGATGGCGAGGTCAAAATGAGAATCCAAGGTGGCAGCTGCGATAATTTTCAAATTATTCATCATGGAAGTCGTTTTCATGGTTTTCGAGGATGCTAAAGCCGATGGTGAGGTTAAAATCCAAATCCAAGATGGCGGCCGCGATAATTTTTAAAATGTTCATCATGGGAGTCGTTTCCATGGTTTTCGAGGATGCTAAAGCCGATAGTGAGGTCAAAATCAAAATCCAAGATGGCGGCCGCGATAATTTTTAAAATGTTCATCATGGGAGTCGTTTCCATGGTTTTCGAGGATGCTAAAGCCGATGGTGAGGTTAAAATCCAAATCCAAGATGGCGGCCGCGATAATTTTTAAAATGTTCATCATGGGAGTCGTTTCCATGGTTTTCGAGGATGCTAAAGCCGATAGTGAGGTCAAAATCAAAATCCAAGATGGCGGCCGCGATAATTTTTAAAATGTTCATCATGGGAGTCGTTTCCATGGTTTTCGAGGGTGCTAAAACCGATGGCGAGGTCAAAATAAAAATCCAAGATGGCGGATGCAAAAAATTTCAATTTTTTCATCATGAATGTCGTTTTTATGGTTTTCGAGGGTGATGAAACCGTTGACGAGATCAAAATGAGAATCCAAGATGGCGGCTGCGATAATTTTCGAATTGTTCATCATGGGAGTCGTTTTCATGGTTTTCGAGGATGCTAAAGCCGATAGTGAGGTCAAAATCAAAATCCAAGATGGCGACTGCAAAAAATGCAGTGTTGGAGGGGCAGTAAGCGCGTACCTAACACAATAACATTTTAAATATCATATTTTTATCTAAACTGATGTTTGTTTTGTTTGGTTTGGAATTGAAAAATTCTTTTTGTGATGTATAGTTTTTGTGATTTCATCATGGGTGTCGTTTTCATGGTTTTCGAGGGTGATAAAACCGTTGGCGAGATCAAAATGAGAATCCAAGATGGCGACTGCAAAAAAATTCAATTTTTTCATCATGAATGTCGTTTTCATGGTTTTCGAGGGTGCTTAAACCGATGGCGAGGTCAAAATGAGACTCCAAGATGGCGGCTGCGATAATTTTCGAAATGTTCATCATGGCAGTCGTTTTCATGGTTTTCGAGGATGCTAAAGCCGATAGTGACGTCAAAATCAAAATCCATGTTGGCGACTGCAAAAAATGCAGTGTTTGAGGGGCAGTAAGCGCGTACCGAACACAATAATATTTTAAATATCATATTTTTATCTAAACTGAAGTTTGTTTTGTTTGGTTTGGAATTGAAAAATTCTTTTTGTGATGGATAGTTTTTGTGTTTTCATCATGGGTATCGTTTTCATGGTTTTCAAGGGTGCTAAAATCGATGGCGAGGTCAAAATGAATATTAAAGATGGCGGCTGCTATAATTTTCGAATTGTCCATTAATTTCATCTTGGGAGTCGTTTTCATGGTTTTCGAGGATGCTAAAGCCGATAGTGAGGTCAAAATCAAAATCCAAGATGGCGGCTTCGATAATTTTCGAAATGTTCATCACGGGAGTCGTTTTCATGGTTTTAGAGGATGCTAAAGCCGATAGTGAGGCCAAAATCAAAATCCAAGATGGCGGCTTCGATAATTTTCGAAATGTTCATCACGGGAGTCGTTTTCATGGTTTTCGAGGGTGCTAAAACCGATGGCGAGGTCAAAATGAGAATCCAAGATGGTGTCTGCGATAATTTTCGAATTGTTCATCAATTTCATCATGGGAGTCGTTTTCATGGTAATCGAGGGTGCTAAAACCGATGGCGAGGTCAAAATGAGAATGCAAGATGGTCGCTGCGATAATTTTCGAATTGTTCATCATGGCAGTCGTTTTCATGGTTTTCGAGGATGCTAAAGCCGATAGTGACGTCAAAATCAAAATCCAAGATGGCGACTGCAAAAAATGCAGTGTTCGAGGGACAGTACGCGCGTACCTAACACAATAATTTTAAATATCATATTTTTATCTAAACTGAAAAGTTTGTTTTGTTCGGTTTTGAATTGAAAAATTCTTTTTGTGATGGTTTGTTTTTGTGTTTTTGTCATGGGTGTCGTTTTCATGGTTTTCGAGGGTGATGAAACCGTTGACGAGATCAAAATGAGAATCCAAGATGGCGGCTGCGATAATTTTCGAATTGTTCATCATGGGAGTCGTTTTCATGGTTTTCGAGGATGCTAAAGCCGATAGTGAGGTCAAAATCAAAATCCAAGATGGCGACTGCAAAAAATGCAGTGTTGGAGGGGCAGTAAGCGCGTACCTAACACAATAACATTTTAAATATCATATTTTTATCTAAACTGATGTTTGTTTTGTTTGGTTTGGAATTGAAAAATTCTTTTTGTGATGTATAGTTTTTGTGATTTCATCATGGGTGTCGTTTTCATGGTTTTCGAGGGTGATAAAACCGTTGGCGAGATCAAAATGAGAATCCAAGATGGCGACTGCAAAAAAATTCAATTTTTTCATCATGAATGTCGTTTTCATGGTTTTCGAGGGTGCTTAAACCGATGGCGAGGTCAAAATGAGACTCCAAGATGGCGGCTGCGATAATTTTCGAAATGTTCATCATGGCAGTCGTTTTCATGGTTTTCGAGGATGCTAAAGCCGATAGTGACGTCAAAATCAAAATCCATGTTGGCGACTGCAAAAAATGCAGTGTTTGAGGGGCAGTAAGCGCGTACCGAACACAATAATATTTTAAATATCATGTTTTTATCTAAACTGAAGTTTGTTTTGTTTGGTTTGGAATTGAAAAATTCTTTTTGTGATGGATAGTTTTTGTGTTTTCATCATGGGTATCGTTTTCATGGTTTTCAAGGGTGCTAAAATCGATGGCGAGGTCAAAATGAATATTAAAGATGGCGGCTGCTATAATTTTCGAATTGTCCATTAATTTCATCTTGGGAGTCGTTTTCATGGTTTTCGAGGATGCTAAAGCCGATAGTGAGGTCAAAATCAAAATCCAAGATGGCGGCTTCGATAATTTTCGAAATGTTCATCACGGGAGTCGTTTTCATGGTTTTAGAGGATGCTAAAGCCGATAGTGAGGCCAAAATCAAAATCCAAGATGGCGGCTTCGATAATTTTCGAAATGTTCATCACGGGAGTCGTTTTCATGGTTTTCGAGGATGCTAAAGCCGATAGTGAGGCCAAAATCAAAATCCAAGATGGCGGCTTCGATAATTTAATTTTCGAAATGTTCATCACGGGAGTCGTTTTCATGGTTTTCGATGATGCTAAAGCCGATAGTGACGTCAAAATCAAAATCCAAGATGGCGGCTGCTATAATTTTCGAAATGTTCATCATGGGAGTCGTTTTCATGGTTTTTGAGGATGCTAAAGCCGATAGTGACGTCAAAATCAAAATCCAAGATGGCGACTGCAAAAAAATGCAGTGTTCGAGGGGCAGTAAGCGCGTACCTAACACAATAATATTTTAAATATCATATTTTTATCTAAACTGAAAAGTTTGTTTTGTTTGGTTTGGAATTGAAAAATTCTTTTTGTGATGGAAGTCTTGTGTTTTCATCATGGGTGTCGTTTTCATGGTTTTCGAGGATGCTAAAACTGATGGCGAGGTCAAAATCAAAATCCAAGATGGGGGCTTCGATAATTTTCGAAATGTTCATCATGGGAGTCGTTTTCATGGTTTTCGAGGTTGCTAAAGCCGACAGTTAGGTTAAAATCCAAATCCAAGATGGCGGCTGCGATAATTTTTGAATTGTTGACCATGGGAGTTGTTTTCATGGTTTTCAAGGATGCTAAAGCCGATAGTAAGGTCAAAATCAAAATCCAAGATGGCGGCTGCGATAATTTTTGAATTGTTCATCATGGGAGTTGTTTTCATGGTAATCGAGGGTGCTAAAACCGATGGCGAGGTCAAAATGAGAATCCAAGATGGCAGCTGCGATAATTTTCGAATTGTTCATCAATTTCATCATGGGAGTCGTTTTCATGGTTTTCGAGGTTGCTAAAACCGATGGCGAGGTCAAAATGAGAATCCAAGATGGCAGCTGCGATAATTTTCGAATTGTTCATCAATTTCATCATGGATGTCGTTTTCATGGTTTTCGAGGTTGCTAAAACCGATGGCGAGGTCAAAATGAGAATCCAAGATGGCGGCTGCGACAATTTTCGAATTGTTGACCATGGGAGTCGTTTTCATGGTTTTCGAGGATGCTTAAGCCGATAGTAAGGTCAAAATCAAAATTCAAGATGGCGGCTGCGATAATTTTTGAATTGTTCATCATGGGAGTTGTTTTCATGGTAATCGAGGGTGCTAAAACCGATGGCGAGGTCAAAATGAGAATCCAAGATGGTGTCTGCGATAATTTTCGAATTGTTCATCAATTTCATCATGGGAGTCGTTTTCATGGTAATCGAGGGTGCTAAAACCGATGGCGAGGTCAAAATGAGAATGCAAGATGGTCGCTGCGATAATTTTCGAATTGTTCATCATGGCAGTCGTTTTCATGGTTTTCGAGGATGCTAAAGCCGATAGTGACGTCAAAATCAAAATCCAAGATGGCGACTGCAAAAAATGCAGTGTTCGAGGGACAGTACGCGCGTACCTAACACAATAATTTTAAATATCATATTTTTATCTAAACTGAAAAGTTTGTTTTGTTCGGTTTTGAATTGAAAAATTCTTTTTGTGATGGTTTGTTTTTGTGTTTTTGTCATGGGTGTCGTTTTCATGGTTTTCGAGGGTGCTAAAACCGATGGCGAAGTCAAAATGAGAATCCAAGATGTCGGCTGCGATAATTTTCGAATTGTTCATCATGGGACTCGTTTTCACGGTTCTTGAGGATGCTATAGCCGATAGTGAGGTCAAAATCAAAATCCAAGATGGCGGCTGCGATAATTTTCGAATTGTTCATCATAGGAGTCGTTTTCATGGTATTCGGGGGGAACTAAAAGCGATGGCGAGGTCAAAATGAGAATCCAAAATGGCGGCTGTTATAGTTTTCGAATTGTCCATCAATTTTATCATGGGAGTCGTTTTCATGGTTTTCGAGGATGCTAAAGCCGATAGTGAGGTCAAAATCAAAATCCAAGATGGCGGCTTTGATAATTTTCGAAATGTTCATCAATGTCATCATGGGACGTAACGAAGGTTGAGTGGATGAAGCGTAAGTCAGGGCTGACGACAAGCAAACTTACAAGTCACTCTCATGAGTAGGGCAAAAGAACTAAGCCTCTCCTATTTGGCTCCCCCCCTACCAAACGTATCTCAGACACTAAGAGACCCGTGTTCTTTTTTTTACGGATTCGTATAGAGGAGGCTCGGAAAAGACCATTTTTCAAAGTTGCCCCTTATGCCTCCCTTCTGAGTTTTTAATAAGGTTTTAGATTGGAGTAGGGGGTTCTTAAAGGGTTTCAAATTTTTTAAGTGCTCTAACGGATTTTAAAATTCTTTTAACTATCCTAAGGAATTCCCAATTTTTTTTTTTATTTTGTTTCTTTTTTTTATTGAATTACTTGTAAGGGTTTTCAGAATATTAAAAATATGTTATATTTTTTATTGAATTACTTATAAGGGTTTTCAAAATTTTAAAAATATTTTATATAATTTACAAAGTCATTTAAGGACTATGGATTTTCCAATTCATTTAAAGATTCTTATGGATTCTCAAAATTTTATTAAGGTAAGGAATACTTCTCCAAAACACGACCCCGCGAGCTGCTTGCAGCTCGCGCAACGCGCAAATACTAGTTTCGATATATTTACACAAATCATTATAAGCTACACCCTCTCCCCACGATGTCCGCCGTCCTCCCCGTCCGTGTGTCTCCTCGTCAAGCTAGCCTAAGCACGTGCCTCTGTTTGATAAGGGAACTTTATTAGCAAGAACTTACTTTATTTGCTCTACGTGTGTGTACGCTTCGCTCACGAAACACACGCGATTTTCAACCTTGTGGTAACGTTTATAAGATTGCCCAAACTTGGCAAGGAAACTAGTTGTCGGTACATAGAATCGGTATCTATATTTCCTCCTCTGTGTGACTTTCCGATTTTCAAAGTTTTGTTCTGAAAATAAGTACGTTTCTGATTTTGAAAGAACCAGCGATAAAATATCTTGGCTTAGGATTTTATATATTTTATAGTATACGAGGCGATTGATTTCTTTGTGGATGTTTCTGGAAGGTTCTAAAGCGAATTTATAGCCGAAAGGTTTTTGTTATGGAAACGAGGGAGCAAAGAATTAATAGGAAGCGGAAGTCATTCTGTGCGCTGCAATAAAATGGCGGCGTTTACGCTGGAATTATGTTTTGGAAGTTCGTCTCATGAATCTTTTAAAGACTACCGGTTATTTCTTCTTTGTCTTTATCGCCGTTTCTCTGAACCCGTTTACGAGGCCGAGGCTTGAGCTGAAGTTACGATCCACCTGAATAAACTTATCAATTTGATTAGTGTTCCTCGCATTTGGGAAAGAAAAGTTAGGGCACAGCGGGTTTTTTTTCGGATTAACAAGTAACACAATATAATTATTATACTAGATATTGTACGCAGTTTCGTCCTCTTATAAGTTCACCCAAATGTAAGAAAAACCATTAGAGAAAAAGCTTTAGAGAATTTGCCATTTTGAAAACTTGTCCTTTTGCGACTAGGTTGCCATTTTGCGAATTGGACTTTTTGTACCTAAACCATAAATTGGTTAAAACTCTCGATAAATATCCTATGTATCAACACAAATCGTGGTCTTTGAGCCAAATATCATCAAAATCGGTTCAATCAAGCGTTAACAACAACAGCAATAATATGACATGGATAGCATCTACCATTGACAGTATGATTGCCTGCCAGGTCTGCCAGTCGGTTAATAACCTCAAAAAAAATCTCATCACACACATTATGCCCTTGACCTTCAGCATGCCGACCCGTTGTGACCTCCACCCGATCCACTGCCTCTTCAATTACCCTCACATCATCTGTGCTCACTGCTGTCTGACAGACCCTCGTCATATACGACTTAGCCACTTTATATTCACTACATTAACTTTATTTGGCGCGGCTATTTGAAATTCGGGTCGGCAATAGTATTATATTGGATTTGCCGAACGACTTGAGGTTTTGTGTTGAATCTGGTGCATTCGAAGATGGCTGTGTGCAGTGTGTAGTACCTCTGATTGATTTAGTAGAGGCACGGCTACTGAACTTGAGGTCTTATGTTCATATTCCAATTGTAGTAGATAATATATTATTGCATATCGTCGACGATACTGCAATAGCGCTGAACTACCATCCAAAACTGCAAAAGTGCATGCGCTTTCGTAAGTGCCATAAAATCCAAACGACTAGAAAAACCGTAAATTTTCTGCCACAGACTGATAGCCTGGTACTCCAAGGTTCCTATATTTCAATAAGATGCGCTTATAATAATTCTAAATACTAAAATTATGAAGGTTTTTTTTGGAACGAAGTTCCTTATCGCGCGTTGTGAAAGGGGGCTGGACGGAAAAAATTCTTACGAAAAGTTGTCACGACACTTTTATCCGACTGCGCGACGCAAAGGAGGGTAATGTGTTTATTACCATGGAATGGAATGGACTGGACTGGACTGGACTGGACTGGACTGGACTGGACCGAACCGGACCGAACCGGACCGGACCGAACCGGACCGGACCGGACCGGACCTGACCGGACCGGACCGGACCGGACTGGACTGGACTGGACCGGACCGGACTGGACTGGACTGGACCGGACCGGACTGGACTGGACTGGACCGGACCGGACTGGACTGGACTAGAGTGGAGTCACGACGATTATTTTTGTTGAGTGTATATTACAGTAACTTCGTTCCATCCGGGTGTCCCTTGACACCTCTCAAGTTTTTTTTATCTCCTGTAAAGTTATCAACCTTGTAGTTACGCACTATTTGCAAATAGTAGATCAGCGCTATTGCAGTATCGTCTTCGATATAGCTCAAGCTTTTATTTAAAAAAAAAGGTGGTATTTATATTATTAAATGAGTCTTCCCATCCCTGGGTGGAGTGAAAAGGACGGTCAGACTTGTACTGACTAAAATCCACGGTGTACTTTCAATAAGTTCTAGGACCTCGGTTACCTGTTTAGAAAGTCCTGTGGGGCATGCTTTGGGTGGTAACAGTGCAATATTTAGTTGTTTACTTGCCATATATTATTTAGAGTGTGCATCAAATAAATAATACTACTACTATAGCGGTGCAACCCCATCATGGTACAAACTTTTTTGTCAATGATCCAGTACTTACATCGTAACGAAATTTTTACCAAAAATAAAAAAAAGTCCTGCTTCACACAAACAATAATACATTTCAAAATGTAATTGAAGCCACAGATTTCTATGACAAAGAATAGATAGTTAAGGTGTTGGTAAGCAAAAAGTTTAACCACAAAAGTTTAAACACTGCCCTACATCTTAGTCTCCGTAATTCGAATTCCAAAAAAACAGTAACCAATAAATTGCCGGCCGTCCTCACATTCATTACCCGACACAAACAATTTAAATGAATTCCCTCAACGACAAAAACAACACGAAGTAAACGACTTCCACTCCTCTACCAACAGATTTGCGAATATTTTCCCAAAACACGACAAACTAATAAAGCAATTAACGCTCATCAAACAAACTGGTGATTTCACGTGCGTGCGAGTGAACCAGCATGACAAAAAGTAAAGGAAGGAAAGAGATAAAAGTTGTAGTGTCATTCGCTTTGTAAGCCAACCCTTTGCAGGGTGACGATGAGTTGAGCAAGAAATTAATTAATGTTCGGGAGCTTTCGGATTATGTTCGGGTATCCTCGGATTATGTTCGTAAGTGGTTCTTGCAGATATTGTTATAGCCGGGTTTAATGGCGCCGTGATAGTGTCAATCTAGTTTATTGCTGAGTAAGTACCTCGTTTGGAGATTGTGTTAAAGGTATGTCGTTTAGCTATGAAGTTTCATAAAGTTTTTATTTAATGTAATGTTTATATGGCTAATGTAACGTATTTTATGTATAGAGTAGATTATACACAATACGACAGTTTTAAGATTTAAGTTATAATATTTATAGGTTAAAAATTATGTCAAAGGGTAAAAATACCAGATCGTTAAGTAAATCATCATTGCCGAAATACTGAAGGTACATACCTCATCAATTCATTTAATATTATATCATGACATGTGAATAAAAAAAAAAACAAAATCAACAATCCAAACCATAAAATTAACACTGTTATCGAAAATCT
Organism: Agrotis clavis; assembly: GCA_954870645.1. Lineage (NCBI taxonomy): Eukaryota > Metazoa > Arthropoda > Insecta > Lepidoptera > Noctuidae > Agrotis > Agrotis clavis. The sequence continues at coordinate 485,772 of OX940942.1, forward strand.
TTACAAATTACCACAACGAGGAAAACAGAGATAAAAAATATAATTTTTAAGCCGTAATTAGGAATGTCCTTTAAAAATCACAAATCACGGCTCCCCTATTCCGGCCGCCAAAGAACAGTTTTTCATCTTATTTTTTCCATAAAATTTCCTCCAAAGAAAACAGGCTAATTATACTAAAAGCTTAATTGCCTTTCGGTCCTCAAATTATATTTATCATTTCGGTCTGAAAATTCATCTGGAAAAATAAGTTTACATTTAAACGTGAATGGATACTTTTGTAATTATTTGAATATTTATAAAATACTAGTTTTTACCAGCAGCGACACTCGTGTGTCCCTAAAATAATCCTCCTGAGACAAAAATGTTTCTTATGTCCTAAAGCCATATCATGGTCTATCCTTGAGTTATGAGTCGAGCTATACGATAACTGACAAATGCTTGCACCAACGACGATATAATACTAGACTCCTAATAACAGGCGACCGATGTCTGTCAACACATTAGGCAAAAAAGTCTTATATTCGTCTCATTTCGACCAATCCTGTGAGCCGTAAACATACGTTGAGACAGAACAGACCTTGAGTTAGCCAATCACAACGCAGTACCCCGTCCCCCTCGCTTACGTAGTACCTCAGAAAGTTGGCAGAATAATTTTTGTTCCTTAGATCGTGCATACGTAGTCTAGTATTATATCGTCGTCGGCTTGCACTGACTGGACAGGTCCTCTGAAATCTGTGTGGTTCTTTCTTCAAAATACCATTTCAGACACTAACCGATGTAGGTACTATGTAGTTCTCGTATGACTTGACCGATATATGTCTGGATTATGAAAGACCTTAGAGTTTGGTTCAGCTGTTTCTTCTCAAAGTAGTCGGTACAAAACACCGGTCTCTCCTAGTTTGTTAAAAGACGACGATGTGTCAAATATCATTTCATTTGATCCATATACGTCTTAAGGCGCGTTTCCATTATGCAAGTGTTTGCATGCAAGTATGACGTCAGACGTGTGTGCAAGTGATTTGAATCGGAAACACGATTTTGTTCAACTTGCAGCTTGCATACAAGATTTTAGTGGTATAAAGTTAGTTCTAGTTGAGAAAGATTGTTTTTTGGTTCCCAAAGACGTGTTTATGATATTCCTCAATAAACATTATTGTTTTCTCCGTATCCCGTTTAGCAGTCATTTTTACAAAGTAATAAAGTCATAAACAAAGTAATGCTCTATGCACGACCGCATGCGCTTGAAACTTGCGTGCAAATGTGCCGACTTGATTATTGTGCGTACAAGTTTAAACCTAATTGCATACAAGTTGCGACTTGTTTGCAAGTTGTTGTTTCCACTATACAATTTGCATGCAACTTGCAACTTGTATGCAAATCACTTGCATAATGGAAACGCGCCTTAATTTCATCGATACTCGTTTATCAGTTAAAGTGAGATGACGTGACAAATAAATAATTATACAACCGAACATAATTTCAATAAACATAGTAAAAGTAAATTAATTTATACTTCAACCAAAAAAATAAGTTTCCATTTATCACAAATTGAAGCTTGTGTTATTTCAATACTGAAATAAAATATTTTCAGTTGAAAAACGTTTTTATTTGAATATTTAACTTTTGAATTTCTTTTCCCTGTAAGTTTCTTTGAAGCGAGCTCCTGAATAATTTCTATTGACATTTTGTGATATTGCCGATGAAAGAGCTTCAGTGCAAGCGATAGTTTGAATAGATTTCTTCGTATTTCATCTTTGTCTTGCATTGACGGGGTTCTGGCATAAGTTGGAAAACTTATTGAAATGGGACTTCGACAAGAATAATATGCTTAAAATTATCCCTTCGTAATTTATAATGGCCGTGTGCCTATATTTCTTGAATGGTTAAGTTCAAGTTACATCTACCTACCCTAAACCAAGGTGATCTAAAACGATGGGCCCTCGGTGTTTGGTCCTTATATGGGAGTATAGAGTGTCAACCGCTTGCCCGGGCCACGGAACTGTCCAAACGGATAACCCTGGAACGTAAAGGCCTGTTGAAGGAACATGATGTTTAAGAGTCTGACAGTCCCCGCTCCACCCAAGGCAGGCGGACTCATTTTGGATTTTACAACCTAAAAGTAAAAGGTGATCTAAAACACAAAAGATTTTAGTCAGTCACTTTAGACAGTAATTAGGCCATCCAAGAGGATTCAAATATGAAACCAATTCACTGGTGCGTCTATGAGTGGCAAAACTTGACCGTCGAGGAAGTCTCAGGCCCTATCATGGATTCTAAGTATTTGATCGTAAAGCATACTTGAAGTATTATGATTATGACATGGAAAATGAAAAAGCGCCTTCTAGTTTAAAAACAAACAACTAATTAAAATAAAAAAACTCCTGATAAGGCTCCTTAACACGAGCTATTCACTAGCGGGACTTTTTCATTCATCATACAATAAACGCCGTAAATAATTCAAGAACTCTATATCGCCAAACACGTAGAATTCATGCTAGGGCTTCAGATATCCGATATTTTTCGTTCCTTTAAAACAGAACATGAAACATTCTTAGATAACTATAACCGACTTTACGGAGAAGTGGATTTAATCTAAACACGTTACAGCCTCCAGGGATTCACCTCGCTACTACAAGAGGGAAAATCCTCTGATGTTGCTGCAACGAATACGTGAGCATGCGTTGTAACTGAGTGACGTAATGGGATATATCCAGCTTTAGAATGGTTGTGGAATATTATGTGGAAATTGTTGGCTTGTCTTAACGTTTGTTTTGAGGAAAATACCATACAGTATGTACGAGTACATGGCAAACATCGCTTTTTTTAAATTTTGTCGCATTTTATGTCGATTTCTTGTTTTTCAACTACAATACTAAGTTAGTTCTAGTAATATGTAAATTATTTTCAACTGGTGAATTGTCGACTATGATCAGCAGTGGTCGTCTTCCCACTGATGGTGATAATTTTCATGTACCTACGGAAACATTAGGTATGTTTCGAGCGTAGTAAAATCATCTAAAGAAATCCATCCACATAGGGTGTCATAAGTGACTAAGATCCACGATATGCCTTTTAATAGACCCTTACGTTCCGGAGCCACAGTTACCTGTTCATACAGTCATCATCATCATCAGCCGGAAGACGTCCACTGCTGAACATAGGCCTCCCCCTTAGACCGCCACGCCGAACGAAAATTCGCCACTTGCATCCATCGGTTGCCCGCGACCCTCACGATGTCGTCGGTCTACCTAGTGGGAGGCCTGCCTACGCTGCGCCTTCCGGTCCGTGGTCGCCACTCGAGAACTTTTCTTCCCCATCGGTTGTCAGTTCTACGAGCGATGTGGCCTGCCATTGCCACTTCAACTTGCAAATTTTATGAGCTATGTCGGTGACTCTGGTTCTTCGCCGAATATCCATGTTCCGGATTTTATCCCGCAAAGAAACTCCGAGCATAGCTCTTTCCATTGCTCGTGGAGTGTTCATACAGTCCCACGACTTAACTCCAAGACACTTCATTGGTGGTCGCGGGATTATTTCCTTACCGTGACCCCGGAACATAACAGGCTACTGAAGGACACCGTGGATTTTAGTCAGTAGAAGTCTGACAGTCCCTCCCGCCCTGCCCGGGGCTGGAGGACTCATTTGATGATTTTGCCACGTAAAAAAAAAAAAGACACTTCATTGAGCGTGATCCGACATGCACTTTTCCTTGTCTTTTCATATTGTCATAGTGACACAACCATTACATCAAATTGACACATTTCAGTTCCTGAAAGAAATAATAACAGCGTAACGACACGTCACACAGTTCCAATCAGTGTTACCAACAGGGCCTTCCCTAGCCGTCGTCAGGCCCTGGAGGGGGGGGTGTCCTGGCAGTGGAGGGGGCGGGGTGGGGGGTCCATCAAACGCAGGCCGAATGCTGTCATATCTCGCACTCGATATTTTACGGAGCAATGGAGCTGTTGCTGACGTGGCTGTGTGGTCACAGAGATGGCGTTTTTTCAAGAAACAGTTCATAAAGATTATTTATACGCATTATGGCCTGCGTCACGTTTTCGTAAAGTTTTTTTGGGAAAGCGAAAAACAAGGGCAAGAAAGATTCAGTTTTGAAACGAGTGTGCTGCGATCACTGCGATGGTCTAATTGTTAAGACGTTTGGACTGGAGTACTATCCAGAAGACGCTGGTTCGACTCCCAATCACAGCTGAAACTTTGCTATCCTCAAAAAAAAAAATGTTAATTACCATAGTGGTCACTAGATTGTTTCAAGTAGGACTAAACACTTCAGGTCATTGGTGACCTTGATCAGAGAACTATGGTAGATAGAATATCCAAGTCTACCTCTAGCATACAGACACTCTTTGGAAGTGTTATTTCCGGGATCGCGGGACTGTATCGTACTCTGGAAAATAAATAGCTATTGAAGGATCGTCGTGGATTTTAGTTAGTACGTGTCTGATAGTCCCTTCCGTCCCGGAATGGCTGGGAGGACTCATTAGATGATTCTACCACGATGGACGTGTAACGGTCCCATCACTCATACCTCTTTACACCTTGATATTAGGCAAAGGATAGGTTTTATCTGATTAGTACTCAATCATCATCGTCAACAGTCAAATGATGTCCACTGCTAAAGAAAGCCTCCCCTCCATAAGGTCACAGTTTAAGAACGTACCCGGCTCCGTTGCATTTTCCGGTCCAATATAGTGACGGGCAACCAATTTTTTTGACCTTAGTCTAGGTCAGGAATGACTAAGAAATGGTCAACAATACAAAAAAAAAAAAAGCCTCTCTCTATCAATTTCTCCTGTTTCGTGGGTGCGTTTACAAACATAGAAACTAACATACACAAACACCCAGACCCGACTAACAACTTGCAGATCATACAAATATTTGTTCCGTGCGGGGATCGAACCTGCGACACGCTGCGCAACAGTCGATCGCTCAGCCACTACGTCAACCGTGCCGTTAATAATATAAGACCAGGAGATCTTACCACGAGCTGTTAACGCGATCCAGTTTAGGCTGTGGGAAAGAGACAGAGCTATACAAGTCGTCTAGCGCCATCTCTTTCCCACAACCTAAACTGGATCGCGTTCGTGGTAAGGTTCCAGATGTAGAAGAACAAATGAAAATTCGATATCTACCTCAATCTTCTCGCTAGAAGTACCGCCACGCTCACTAAAAGGGTGCACTTCAGATATTTCGAGTGTATACCCATCAAGTACATATTTTTACGCACTGTACATACCTATATACCTAGTATTTACTCTCGTTATGTACAAACTGCTCACAGACGAAGTATCCATTCGCTCGGATTTCTGCTGAAATAGCGTTTATTTTATGTCACGAGGCGAAATGGGCGACCTTGCTTGTCTATTGTTATAGTTTGGAGCATCACGCGAGGATTATAAGAAGGGTAAGATAGAGATCTTGCTTCTTAGGATTCCGTACCTCAAAAGATAAAACGGAACTCTTTCAGAATTATTTTGTTTTCCGTCTGTCTGTCTTTTAAAATCCTTTTTCTCAAGATTGCGTGGATGTATCAAGCTGAAATTTATATCAAATAATTATTTAGATTTACAATTCCTTGGAGCTCAGAAAATATCACACGTCTAAGTCAACGAAATCAAAAGATATGACCGTTTATGCTCAGTTTTGCCGCGTATTTTGACCAGTTTTGGCTAAATAAAATAAATTCAGCAAGTTCGTATAAGTTTATAATTAATTGCTTTGTAATGGAGCGAACCTGTTGCTATCGATCGGGCCCCAATTGGAAGTATTTACTATTAATTACTTTACTAGACATTCCTAATTTAATTACTTACAAAAACCACCGTCTGGGGAATGAGAGACAGAGACAAAGCAGGGTTTAAGAATATAGAATCAAATGTGGTATGATTTTATCTTAAAGAAAATGTCTTACAGGGTAAAGGGAGATTATTTGGTGAGACATGCAACTCAGTGATAGTCTCTCAAAACGTTACCTATGCATGCAGTAATGCGAAATGATGCAACTAGTTCACCACTAAAGTGGACAAGACGTAGTGACACATCATTTCGCATTACAGCATGCATAGGTAACGTTTTGAGAGACTTTTAAGACTCTATCACTGAGTTGCCTGTCTCACCAAATAATCTCCCTTTACCTTAATTGATTAACTAGTAATATTGTAACTATTCAATATGATTTTCAACTTATATTTTACCTATCCAGACGTGTATGTCGACCATTAACTGGGCACAAGCCCAAATCTATGGCTGACATTGAAAACTTCCTAATGAAAATATCCGTTAACATTTTATTCGATCTGGGAATCGAACTTGGGACCTTGTGCCTAGCGATTACCCTTGCAGCGACTAGAACAGCGGGGCAGTCAAGTCTGTATTAAGAGGAGTGCATTATAATATAAGGACCACTTTTTGAACAGTAGTTATGTAAACTATATTTTGTTATAATTCTGCGTAGGCGAGACGTCACTTACGCCAATTCTTTCACAACTCGTTAAAAAAAATGTTTACGATTTTTACTAACAGTTACCTTAACTTCTGATCAAAAGATTGGTGCTTAGATAGATCTCACTATCGACGATATCAAAACATATCCGACGATGAACCAATTTTCACCACAGTATGTAATAGTGTTGTAAAAATATCTTTGCCCTAAAAAATTACGGCTTTTCTAGCAACACAGTAAACCATATCCCTTCACTAAACGTTTACGATGTTTCCTTGAGATAACTAGCTGAGACATGGAGTATTTTCCTTCCTTCCTCTTCAGATGCACTAGCACAAGATTTCCGTTTTTGTAAAGTAAAATAAACGGGGACTTTAATGCTAACCGTTAAGTTGCAAACGGTAAGGATATTAGTATATTTTTTTTATCAAACTACTTTAAACTGTATTTTAAATCCCAAGTCAAGAGGGCCTGACACTTGCAGGGTTTGCGACACTGTCTAAACAGGTAACCTTGAACCCTGAACGTAACGAAGGAATAATGCAGGAAAAACGTGGATTTTAGTCAGTACAAGTCTGACAGTCCTGCCGTTACACCAAGGGCGGGAGGACTCATTAACCCATTTGGACCTAAACATAAATGAGCAGTAGGAAGAAAGTAATTTCTTATGTAACGGGTAGAAAACACTAAAATAAAACAAAAATCATCAAAATAATCAAAAATATTCTTTGTTTTTATAGAAAAAAATGCCGTCCTCAAATGGGGACGATGGGCGCATACGGTGTCAAAATTATCAAAACATTCTTTACCGATGCACAGTGTTATACAACACTTTTTGGTTACCGATAAGCGTTTCAATGAGTGCAACGCGTCATAGTTGTTGGGAATAGTTTTGAGAATAATAACCCACCCCATTTTGCTGCAGTTATGATACCATCACAACTGCTGGCCGAAAACTTACACAGATTGTGTGTCTCAAACAATAAGAAGCGATATTACAGTGACAGACAAGCTGATCTATTTTGGTTTCATTAGCTGTTAGTAGGTGTACCCACAAGGCGGTCACAACAGCTAAATCCAGCACATATGTGAATAAAACCCATCAACATTTTGGCCAAGTATATCAGAGTGGTGCAGAGGAATAGATTGCATTCAGCTCGATCCCGTCCATTCCTTTTTGAAAAACATGTGGTATACTAACATCCACTGGCTTTCTAGGATATAGCCAAGAACATTTACCAAAATGCTAGCCATACACATAGCAGGATTCGTTCGAAATGAATGAGTAAATGAGGTCTTGAAGCTGAATAGGACAGACATGCCCCTTATAAATTAGACTATGTCATTTGGCTGCAGCATCTCATGTTTTCTAGTTGTTGCTGCCCCATTCCTCTTCGTCCCGTAAACACATCGTCTCTGCTTTGTATACCTCATGATATGACATAGCTTTGCACATAGTCATCATCACCTTCGTATATACGTATATGGGCTTGATTCTGATGGAAGACCTACTAAATCTACCTCTCTAAACCATATTTTGATTACGACGAATTTAGAACCTCCTCCTTTTTTGAAGTTAGTTAAAAATAGTTGACGATAAAAACCTACCTATCCCCAAAAAACATACCGTAAAAACATACCTATTAAAGCTGTAAAAATAACGTTGACAAACTTACATTTGCAGTTGATGAACATGTTCTCCGATACATTTTGTTTAAGAAAATATGTTACCCAAGTACATTTTATAAGTTGGTCGACTATTACTCGTAAAGTTGTAAAGCCTACTTAGTCATGATAATTTTCTTTTAAACTTCGTTATATATACTACTATTGTGAATTTTTTTACACCCCCAAACATAACCGTTTAGCTGCTAGAGGGGGGGGGGACACTCGAGTCGAGCAAAAATTAGCACTTTGAAGCTTAATATTTCACAAACAAATCTTTTTATCAAAAAATTGTTAATGGAAACTATCAATATTTTTTAATGACCTATTTAATGATACCCCACACTAAGGGGTACGCGAGAAAAAAAAAAAACATCGCCACTTTACGTGTACAGGAGGTACCCTAAAAAAAAATATTTTACGAGATTTTATTTTACCACTTTTTCGCCACAACAAATCCGTATATTTACACCAAATTACAGCTCTCTAGTACTGTGCGTCTCTGAGCTAAACTGCGGACAGACGGACGGACGGACGGACGGACGGACATGGCGAAACTATAAGGGTTCCTTGTTGACTACGGAACCCTAAAAATTGTTTAATTTTCGGCATCTACAGAATTTGAAACACCTCATTTAAATGCGCTACAGAATCTATTATAACTGTCAATATTATATTTTTGGACTTAAAACATTAAGATACTATCAAATGTTATTAATCAACAATGAAAACAAGAATAAATTAAGTAATTTAAAAATAGGGGATACTTCTACAAGTGTCCTCGTTTGGGCACGGCTAGGCCAAATGGGTTAAATGATCATAAAATACTTCAAATAAAACTCTATTTTAAACACTTGAGAGTGCTTTCAAACTGCATTTTTAAGCCGTAGTCCCATTTTAATAACTGGACCACTTCAACAACAGGACCCACTTTTATAACAGGACCCACTTTAATAACAGGACCCACTTTAAATAACTGGACCCACTTTAATAACTAGACCCACTATAATAATTGGACCCACTTTAATAACTGGGCCCACTTTAGTAACTGGGCCCACTTCAGTAACTGGGCCCACTTTAATAACTGGGCCCACTTTGATAACTGGGCCCACTTTACTAACTGGCACCACTTGAGAAACTGGGACCACTTAAATAACTGGGCCCACTTTGCTAACTGGGACTAATTAAGAAACTGGGCCCACTTCGCTGACTGGGACCACTTCAATAACTGGGCCCGCTTTGCTAACTGGGACCAATTAAGTATTTGGGACCACTATAATATCTCGGCCCACTTTGATAACTGGGTCCACTTTAATAACTGAGACCACTTTGCTAAAAAAGTCCACTTTAGTAACTGGGCCCACTAAAATAACTGGGCCCACTTTGCTTACTGGGTCCACTTAAGTAACTGGGCCCAGTTTGCTAACTGGGACAACTTTGACAACTGGGCCCACTTTGCTAACTGGGACCCATAAGTAACTGGGCCAGCTTAAGTAGCTGGGCCCACTTTGCTGACTGGGACCACTTTAATAACTGGGCCCGCTTTGCTAACTAGGACCAATTAAGTATTTGGGACCACTATAATATCTCGGCCCACTTTGATAACTGGGTCCACTTTGCTAACTGGGACCACTTTAATAAATGGGACCACTTTGCTAACTGGGCCCACCTTAATAACTGGGCCCACTTTGATAACTAGGCCTACTTTGCTAACTGGGACCACTTTAATAACTGGGCCCACTTTGCTAACTGGGAACAATTAAGTATTTGGGACCACTATAACTGGGCCCACTTTGATAACTGGACCCACTTTGCTAACTGGGTCCACTTTAATAACTGGGACCACTTTGCTAACTGGGACCACTTGAGAAACTGGGACCACTTCAATAACTGGGCCTACTTTGCTAACTGGGACCATGTAAGTATTTGGGACCACTATAATAACTGGGACTACTTTAATAACTGGGACTACTTTAATAACTGGGACTACTTTAATAACTGTGCCCACTTTGCTATCTGGGTTCACTTTAGTAACTGGGACCACTTTAATAAATGGGCCCACTTAGATATCTTCCTCCACTTTGATAACTGGACCCTATTTGATAACTGGGCCCACATTGATAACTGGGACCACTTTAGTAACTGGGCCCACTTTACTAACTGGGCCCACATTAACAACTGGGCCCAATTTGATAACTGGGCCCACATTGATAACTGGGCCCACTTTAATAACTGGGACAACTTTGCTAATTGGGACAGCTTTAGTAACTGGGCCCGCTTTGCTTACTGGGACCAATTTAGTGTTTGGGACCACTTTAATAACTGCGCCTACTTCGTGGCTTGGGACCACTTTATTAACTGTTTAATAACTGGGCCCACTTTGATAACTGGGACATATTAAGTAACTGGGCCCACTTTAATAACTGGGCCCACTTTGCTAACTGCGTCAACTTTAATAACTGGGCCCACTTTGCTAACTGTGACCTATTTCATATCTGGGACCACTTCAATAACTGGGCCCACTTTGCTAACTGGGAACAATTAAGTATTTGGTCCACTATAATAACTGGGCCCACTTTGATAACTGGGCCCACTTTGCTAACTGGGTCCACTTTAATAACTGGGACCACTTTGCTAACTGGGACCACTTTGCTACCTGGGCCCACTTTGCTAACCAGGACCAATTAAGTACTTGGGACCACTATAATAACTGGACCCACTTTGATAATTGAGCCCACTTTCATAAATGGACCCAGTTTAATAACTGGGACCACTTTAAAAACAGGGCCCAGTTTAATAACTGGACCCACTTTGATAATTGGTACCACTATAATAACTGGGCCTACTTTGATAACTGGGCCCACTTTAATAACTGGACCCACTTTGATAATTGGTACCACTTTAATATCTGGGCCCACTTTGCTAACTGGGACCACTTTAGTAACCGGGCCCACTTTGCTAACCGGGACCAATTAAGTACTTGGGACCACTATAATAACTGGACCCACTTTGATAATTGGGCCCACTTTCATAACTGGACCCACTTTAATAACTGGGACCATTATAATAACTGGACCCACTTTGATAATTGGTACCACTATAATAACTGGGCCCACTTTGCTAACTGGGACCACTTTAGTAACCGGGCCCACTTTGCTATCTCGGCTCACATTGATATCTGGGACCTTTTTAGTAACTGGGCCCACTTCAGTAACTGGGCCCAATTTAATGACTGGGCCCACTTTGTTAACTGGGCCCACTTTAATAACGGGGCCCACTCTAATAACTTGGACCACTTTGGTAATTGGGACCACTTTGATAATTTGGCCCTCTTACATAACTGGACCTTTTTGATTACTGGGACCACTTTCATAACTGGGACCACTTCAATAACTGGGCCCACTTTGCTAACTGGGACCAATTTAGTAATTGGGACCACTATAATTACTGGGCCCACATCGATAACTGTGCCCACTTTGATACCTGGGCTCTATTTGATAACTGGGCCAATTTTGCTAACTGGGACAACTTAAGTAACTGGGTTCACTTTAATAACTGGGCCCACTGTGAAAACTGGGACAACTTTAGTAACTGGGACCACTTTGATAAATGGGCCCACTTAGATATCTTCCTCCACTTTAATAACTGGACCCTTTTTGATAACTGGGCCCACATTGATAACTGGGCTCACTTTGCTAACTGGGTCCACTTTAACAACTGGGACCACTTTACTAACTGGGACCACTTGAGAAACTGGGACCACTTAAATAACTGGGCCCACTTTGCTAACTGGGACCAATTAAGTATTTGGGACCACTAAAATAACTGGGCCCACTTTGATACCTGGCACAACTTTAGTAACTGGGCCCACTTTTATAACTGGGACCACTTTGCTATCTGGGGCCACTTTAGTAACTGGGACCACTTTAATAACTGTGCCCGCTTTGCTATCTGGGTTCACTTTAGTAACTGGGCCCACTTTGCTAACTGGGACAATTTTTGAAACTGGGCCCACTTTAATAATTGGGCCAAATTTGCTAACTGGGACCACTTTAGTAACTGGAACAACTTAAGTAATTGGCCCCACTTTGATAACTGGGCCCACTTTAATAACTGGGCCCACTTTGATAACTAGCCCCAAGGACAACTTTGCTAATTGGGACAACTTTAGTAACGGGGCCGCTTTGCTTACTGGGATCAATTTAGTGTTTGGGACCACTTTAATAACTGGGCCCACTTCGTGGCTTGGGACCACTTTATTAACTGTTTAATAACTGGGCCCACTTTGATAACTGGGACATATTTTGTAACTGGGCCCACTTTAATTACTGGGCCCACTTTGATAACTGGGACCACTTTAATAACTGTTACCACTTTGCTAATTGGGACCACTTTAGAAACTGGGACCACTTTAAAAACTGGTCCCACTTTGCTAACTGGGACCAATTAAGTATTTGGGACGCCACTATAATAACTGGGCCCACTTTGATAACTGGGCCCACTTAGATATCTTCCTCCACTTTGATAACTGGACCCTATTTGATAACTGGAACCACATTGATAACTGGGACCACTTTAGTAACTGGGCCCACTTTACTAACTGGGCCCACTTTAACAACTGGGCCCAATTTGATAACTGGGCCCAAATTGATAACTGGGCCCACTTTAATAACTGGGACAACTTTGCTAATTGGGACAGCTTTAGTAACTGGGCCGGCCCAATTTGATAACTGGGCCCACATTAATAACTGGGCCCACTTTGATAACTGGGCTTACTTTGCTAACTGGGACCTCTTTAATAACTGGGCCCGCTTTGCTTACTGGGACCAATTTAGTGTTTGGGACCACTTTAATAACTGGGCCTACTTCGTGGCTTGGGACCACTTTATTAACTGTTTAATAACTGGGCCCACTTTGATAACTGGGACATATTTAGTAACTGGGCCCACTTTAATAACTGGGCCCACTTTGATAACTGGGACCACTTTAATAACTGTTACCACTTTGCTAATTGGGACCACTTTAGAAACTGGGGCCACTTTAGTAACCGGGCCCACTTTGCTATCTGGGCCCACATTAATAACTGGGACCACTTTAGTAACTGGATCCACTTCAGTAACTGGGCTTACTTTAATAACTGGGCCCACTTTGATAACTGGGCCCACTTTAATAACGGGGCCCACTCTAATAACTGGGACCACTTTGGTAATTGGGACCACTTTGATAATTTGGCCCTCTTACATAACTGGACCTTTTAGATTACTGAGACCACTTTCATAACTGGGACCACTTCAATAACTGGGCCCACTTTGCTAACTGGGACCAATTTAGTAATGGAGACCCCTATAATCACTGGGCCCACATCGATAACTGTGCCCAATTTAATACCTGGGCTCTATTTGATAACTGGGCCAACTTTGCTTACTGGGACAACTTAAGTAACTGGGACCACGCTAACAAGGACCACTTTAGTAACTGGGCCCACTTTAATAACTGGGCCCACTTTGATTACTGGCACCACATTAGTAACTGGGCCCACTTATCTAACTGGGACAACTTTAGTAACTGGGCCCACTTTCATAATTGGACCCACTTTGATAACTGGGACCACTTTAATAACTGAGACCACTTTGCTAAAAAAGTCCACTTTAGTAACTGGGCCCACCATAATAACGGGGCCCACTTTACTTACTGGGACCACTTTAGTAACTTGGCCCAGTTTGCTAACTGGGACAACTTTGACAACTGGGCCCACTTTGCTAACTGGGACCCTTTAGTTACTGGGCCAGCTTAAGTAACTGGGCCCACTTTGCAGACTGGTACCACTTTAATAACTGGGACCACTTTGCTTACTGGGCCCACATTAATAACTGGGCCCACTATAATAACTGGGCCCACTTTACTTACAGGGACCACTTTAGTAACTTGGCCCAGTTTGCTAACTGGGACAACTTTGACAACTGGGCCCACTTTGCTAACTGGGACCCTTTAGTTACTGGGCCAGCTTAAGTAACTGGGCCCACTTTGCTGACTGGTACCACTTTAATAACTGGGACCACTTTGCTTACTGGGCCCACATTAATAACTGGGCCCATTTTGATAACTGGGCCTACTTTGCTAACTGGGACCTCTTTAATAACTGGGCCCACTTTGCTAACTGGGACCAATTAAGTATTTGGGACCACTACAATATCTCGGCCCACTTTGATAACTGGGTCCACTTTGCTAACTGGGACCACTTTAATAAATGGGACCACTTTGCTAACTGGGCCCACATTAATAACTGAGCCCACTTTGATAACTGGGCCTACTTTGCTAACTGGGACCACTTTAATAACTGGGCCCACTTTGCTAACTGGGACCACTTGAGAAACTGGGACCACTTAAATAACTGGGCCCACTTTGCTAACTGGGACCAATTAAGTATTTGGGACCACTATAATAACTGGGCCTACTTTGATTACTGGACCCACTTTGCTAACTGGGTCCACTTTAATAACTGGGCCCACTTTGCTAACTGGGACCAATTAAGTATTTGGGACCGCTTTAATAACTGGGGCTACTTTGATAAATGGGACTACTTTAATAACTGTGCCCACTTTGCTAACTGGGACCACTTTAATAACTGGGCCCACTATAGTAACTGGGACCACTTTGCTAATTGGGACCACTTTAGTAACTGGGACCACTTTGCTAACTGGGACATCTTTAGTAACTGGGCCCACTATAGTAACTGGGACAACTTTGCTAATTGGGACAGCTTTAGTAACTGGGCCGGCCCAATTTGATAACTGGGCCCACATTAATAACTGGGCCCACTTTGATAACTGGGCTTACTTTGCTAACTGGGACCTCTTTAATAACTGGGCCCGCTTTGCTTACTGGGACCAATTTAGTGTTTGGGACCACTTTAATAACTGGGCCTACTTCGTGGCTTGGGACCACTTTATTAACTGTTTAATAACTGGGCCCACTTTGATAACTGGGACATATTTAGTAACTGGGCCCACTTTAATAACTGGGCCCACTTTGATAACTGGGACCACTTTAATAACTGTTACCACTTTGCTAATTGGGACCACTTTAGAAACTGGGGCCACTTTAGTAACCGGGCCCACTTTGCTATCTGGGCCCACATTAATAACTGGGACCACTTTAGTAACTGGATCCACTTCAGTAACTGGGCTTACTTTAATAACTGGGCCCACTTTGATAACTGGGCCCACTTTAATAACGGGGCCCACTCTAATAACTGGGACCACTTTGGTAATTGGGACCACTTTGATAATTTGGCCCTCTTACATAACTGGACCTTTTAGATTACTGAGACCACTTTCATAACTGGGACCACTTCAATAACTGGGCCCACTTTGCTAACTGGGACCAATTTAGTAATGGAGACCCCTATAATCACTGGGCCCACATCGATAACTGTGCCCAATTTAATACCTGGGCTCTATTTGATAACTGGGCCAACTTTGCTTACTGGGACAACTTAAGTAACTGGGACCACGCTAACAAGGACCACTTTAGTAACTGGGCCCACTTTAATAACTGGGCCCACTTTGATTACTGGCACCACATTAGTAACTGGGCCCACTTATCTAACTGGGACAACTTTAGTAACTGGGCCCACTTTCATAATTGGACCCACTTTGATAACTGGGACCACTTTAATAACTGAGACCACTTTGCTAAAAAAGTCCACTTTAGTAACTGGGCCCACCATAATAACGGGGCCCACTTTACTTACTGGGACCACTTTAGTAACTTGGCCCAGTTTGCTAACTGGGACAACTTTGACAACTGGGCCCACTTTGCTAACTGGGACCCTTTAGTTACTGGGCCAGCTTAAGTAACTGGGCCCACTTTGCAGACTGGTACCACTTTAATAACTGGGACCACTTTGCTTACTGGGCCCACATTAATAACTGGGCCCACTATAATAACTGGGCCCACTTTACTTACAGGGACCACTTTAGTAACTTGGCCCAGTTTGCTAACTGGGACAACTTTGACAACTGGGCCCACTTTGCTAACTGGGACCCTTTAGTTACTGGGCCAGCTTAAGTAACTGGGCCCACTTTGCTGACTGGTACCACTTTAATAACTGGGACCACTTTGCTTACTGGGCCCACATTAATAACTGGGCCCATTTTGATAACTGGGCCTACTTTGCTAACTGGGACCTCTTTAATAACTGGGCCCACTTTGCTAACTGGGACCAATTAAGTATTTGGGACCACTACAATATCTCGGCCCACTTTGATAACTGGGTCCACTTTGCTAACTGGGACCACTTTAATAAATGGGACCACTTTGCTAACTGGGCCCACATTAATAACTGGGCCCACTTTGATAACTGGGCCTACTTTGCTAACTGGGACCACTTTAATAACTGGGCCCACTTTGCTAACTGGGACCACTTGAGAAACTGGGACCACTTAAATAACTGGGCCCACTTTGCTAACTGGGACCAATTAAGTATTTGGGACCACTATAATAACTGGGCCTACTTTGATTACTGGACCCACTTTGCTAACTGGGTCCACTTTAATAACTGGGCCCACTTTGCTAACTGGGACCAATTAAGTATTTGGGACCGCTTTAATAACTGGGGCTACTTTGATAAATGGGACTACTTTAATAACTGTGCCCACTTTGCTAACTGGGACCACTTTAATAACTGGGCCCACTATAGTAACTGGGACCACTTTGCTAATTGGGACCACTTTAGTAACTGGGACCACTTTGCTAACTGGGACATCTTTAGTAACTGGGCCCACTATAGTAACTGGGACAACTTTGCTAATTGGGACAGCTTTAGTAACTGGGCCGGCCCAATTTGATAACTGGGCCCACATTAATAACTGGGCCCACTTTGATAACTGGGCTTACTTTGCTAACTGGGACCTCTTTAATAACTGGGCCCGCTTTGCTTACTGGGACCAATTTAGTGTTTGGGACCACTTTAATAACTGGGCCTACTTCGTGGCTTGGGACCACTTTATTAACTGTTTAATAACTGGGCCCACTTTGATAACTGGGACATATTTAGTAACTGGGCCCACTTTAATAACTGGGCCCACTTTGATAACTGGGACCACTTTAATAACTGTTACCACTTTGCTAATTGGGACCACTTTAGAAACTGGGGCCACTTTAGTAACCGGGCCCACTTTGCTATCTGGGCCCACATTAATAACTGGGACCACTTTAGTAACTGGATCCACTTCAGTAACTGGGCTTACTTTAATAACTGGGCCCACTTTGATGACTGGGCCCACTTTAATAACGGGGCCCACTCTAATAACTGGGACCACTTTGGTAATTGGGACCACTTTGATAATTTGGCCCTCTTACATAACTGGACCTTTTAGATTACTGAGACCACTTTCATAACTGGGACCACTTCAATAACTGGGCCCACTTTGCTAACTGGGACAAATTTAGTAATGGAGACCCCTATAATCACTGGGCCCACATCGATAACTGTGCCCAATTTAATACCTGGGCTCTATTTGATAACTGGGCCAACTTTGCTTACTGGGACAACTTAAGTAACTGGGACCACGCTAACAAGGACCACTTTAGTAACTGGGCCCACTTTAATAACTGGGCCCACTTTGATTACTGGCACCACATTAGTAACTGGGCCCACTTATCTAACTGGGACAACTTTAGTAACTGGGCCCACTTTCATAATTGGACCCACTTTGATAACTGGGACCACTTTAATAACTGAGACCACTTTGCTAAAAAAGTCCACTTTAGTAACTGGGCCCACCATAATAACGGGGCCCACTTTACTTACTGGGACCACTTTAGTAACTTGGCCCAGTTTGCTAACTGGGACAACTTTGACAACTGGGCCCACTTTGCTAACTGGGACCCTTTAGTTACTGGGCCAGCTTAAGTAACTGGGCCCACTTTGCAGACTGGTACCACTTTAATAACTGGGACCACTTTGCTTACTGGGCCCACATTAATAACTGGGCCCACTATAATAACTGGGCCCACTTTACTTACAGGGACCACTTTAGTAACTTGGCCCAGTTTGCTAACTGGGACAACTTTGACAACTGGGCCCACTTTGCTAACTGGGACCCTTTAGTTACTGGGCCAGCTTAAGTAACTGGGCCCACTTTGCTGACTGGTACCACTTTAATAACTGGGACCACTTTGCTTACTGGGCCCACATTAATAACTGGGCCCATTTTGATAACTGGGCCTACTTTGCTAACTGGGACCTCTTAAATAACTGGGCCCACTTTGCTAACTGGGACCAATTAAGTATTTGGGACCACTACAATATCTCGGCCCACTTTGATAACTGGGTCCACTTTGCTAACTGGGACCACTTTAATAAATGGGACCACTTTGCTAACTGGGCCCACATTAATAACTGGGCCCACTTTGATAACTGGGCCTACTTTGCTAACTGGGACCACTTTAATAACTGGGCCCACTTTGCTAACTGGGACCACTTGAGAAACTGGGACCACTTAAATAACTGGGCCCACTTTGCTAACTGGGACCAATTAAGTATTTGGGACCACTATAATAACTGGGCCTACTTTGATTACTGGACCCACTTTGCTAACTGGGTCCACTTTAATAACTGGGCCCACTTTGCTAACTGGGACCAATTAAGTATTTGGGACCGCTTTAATAACTGGGGCTACTTTGATAAATGGGACTACTTTAATAACTGTGCCCACTTTGCTAACTGGGACCACTTTAATAACTGGGCCCACTATAGTAACTGGGACCACTTTGCTAATTGGGACCACTTTAGTAACTGGGACCACTTTGCTAACTGGGACATCTTTAGTAACTGGGCCCACTATAGTAACTGGGACCACTTTGCTAATTGGGACCACTTTAGTAACTGGGACCACTTTTCTAACTGGGACCAAAGAAGTATTTGGGACCACTATAATAACTGGGCCCACTTTGATAACTGGGCCCACTTTAATAACGGGGCCCACTCTAATAACTGGGACCACTTTGGTAATTGGGACCACTTTGATAATTTGGCCCTCTTACATAACTGGACCTTTTAGATTACTGGGACCACTTTCATAACTGGGACCACTTCAATAAATGGGCCCACTTTGCTAACTGGGACCAATTTAGTAATGGAGACCCCTATAATCACTGGGCCCACATCGATAACTGTGCCCAATTTAATACCTGGGCTCTATTTGATAACTGGGCCAACTTTGCTTACTGGGACAACTTAAGTAACTGGGACCACGCTAACAAGGACCACTTTAGTAACTGGGCCCACTTTAATAACTGGGCCCACTTTGATTACTGGCACCACATTAGTAACTGGGCCCACTTATCTAACCGGGACAACTTTAGTAACTGGGCCCACTTTCATAATTGGACCCACTTTGATAACTGGGACCACTTTAATAACTGAGACCACTTTGCTAGAAAAGTCCACTTTAGTAACTGGGCCCACTATAATAACTGGGCCCACTTTACTTACTGGGACCACTTTAGTAACTTGGCCCAGTTTGCTAACTGGGACAACTTTGACAACTGGGCCCACTTTGCTAACTGGGACCATTTAGTTACTGGGCCAGCTTAAGTAACTGGGCCCACTTTGCTGACTGGTACCACTTTAAAACTGGGACCACTTTGCTTACTGGGCCCACATTAATAACTGGGCCCACTATAATAACTGGGCCCACTTTACTTACTGGGACCACTTTAGTAACTTGGCCCAGTTTGCTAACTGGGACAACTTTGACAACTGGGCCCACTTTGCTAACTGGGACCCTTTAGTTACTGGGCCAGCTTAAGTAACTGGGCCCACTTTGCTGACTGGTACCACTTTAATAACTGGGACCACTTTGCTTACTGGGCCCACATTAATAACTGGGCCCACTTTGATAACTGGGCCTACTTTGCTAACTGGGACCTCTTTAATAACTGGGACCACTTTGATAACTGGGCCTACTTTGCCAACTGGGACCACTTTAATAACTGGGCCCACTTTGCTAACTGGGACCACTTGAGAAACTGGGACCACTTAAATAACTGGGCCCACTTTGCTAACTGGGACCAATTAAGTATTTGGGACCACTACAATATCTCGGCCCACTTTGATAACTGGGTCCACTTTGCTAACTGGGACCACTTTAATAAATGGGACCACTTTGCTAACTGGGCCCACATTAATAACTGGGCCCACTTTGATAACTGGGCCTACTTTGCCAACTGGGACCACTTTAATAACTGGGCCCACTTTGCTAACTGGGACCACTTGAGAAACTGGGACCACTTAAATAACTGGGCCCACTTTGCTAACTGGGACCAATTAAGTATTTGGGACCACTATAATAACTGGGCCTACTTTGATTACTGGACCCACTTTGCTAACTGGGTCCACTTTAATAACTGGGACCACTTTGCTATCTGGGACCACTTGAGATACTGGGACCACTTAAATGACTGGGCCCACTTTGCTAACTGGGACCAATTAAGTATTTGGGACCGCTTTTATAACTGGGGCTACTTTGATAAATGGGACTACTTTAATAACTGTGCCCACTTTGCTAACTGGGACCACTTTAATAACTGGGCCCACTATAGTAACTGGGAACACTTTGCTAATTGGGACCACTTTAGTAACTAGGACCACTTTGCTAACTGGGACATCTTTAGTAACTGGGCCCACTATAGTAACTGGGACCACTTTGCTAATTGGGACCACTTTAGTAACTGGGACCACTTTTCTAACTGGGACCAATTAAGTATTTGGGACCACTATAATAACTGGGCCCACTTTAGTAACTGGGTCCACTTTAGTAACTGGGCCCACTTTGCTAACTGTGACCTATTTCATATCTGGGACCACTTCAATAACTGGGCCCACTTTGCTAACTGGGAACAATTAAGTATTTGGTCCACTATAATAACTGGGCCCACTTTGATAACTGGGCCCACTTTGCTAACTGGGTGCACTTTAATAACTGGGACCACTTTGCTAACTGGGACCACTTTGCTACCTGGGCCCACTTTGCTAACCAGGACCAATTAAGTACTTGGGACCACTTTAAAAACAGGGCCCAGTTTAATAACTGGACCCACTTTGATAATTGGTACCACTATAATAACTGGGCCTACTTTGATAACTGGGCCCACTTTAATAACTGGACCCACTTTGATAATTGGTACCACTTTAATATCTGGGCCCACTTTGCTAACTGGGACCACTTTAGTAACCGGGCCCACTTTGCTAACCGGGACCAATTAAGTACTTGGGACCACTATAATAACTGGACCCACTTTGATAATTGGGCCCACTTTCATAACTGGACCCACTTTAATAACTGGGACCATTATAATAACTGGACCCACTTTGATAATTGGTACCACTATAATAACTGGGCCCACTTTGCTAACTGGGACCACTTTAGTAACCGGGCCCACTTTGCTATCTCGGCTCACATTGATATCTGGGACCACTTTAGTAACTGGGCCCACTTCAGTAACTGGGCCCAATTTAATGACTGGGCCCACTTTGTTAACTGGGCCCACTTTAATAACGGGGCCCACTCTAATAACTTGGACCACTTTGGTAATTGGGACCACTTTGATAATTTGGCCCTCTTACATAACTGGACCTTTTTGATTACTGGGACCACTTTCATAACTGGGACCACTTCAATAACTGGGCCCACTTTGCTAACTGGGACCAATTTAGTAATTGGGACCACTATAATTACTGGGCCCACATCGATAACTGTGCCCACTTTGATACCTGGGCTCTATTTGATAACTGGGCCAATTTTGCTAACTGGGACAACTTAAGTAACTGGGTTCACTTTAATAACTGGGCCCACTGTGAAAACTGGGACAACTTTAGTAACTGGGACCACTTTGATAAATGGGCCCACTTAGATATCTTCCTCCACTTTAATAACTGGACCCTTTTTGATAACTGGGCCCACATTGATAACTGGGCTCACTTTGCTAACTGGGTCCACTTTAACAACTGGGACCACTTTACTAACTGGGACCACTTGAGAAACTGGGACCACTTAAATAACTGGGCCCACTTTGCTAACTGGAACCAATTAAGTATTTGGGACCACTAAAATAACTGGGCCCACTTTGATACCTGGCACAACTTTAGTAACTGGGCCCACTTTTATAACTGGGACCACTTTGCTATCTGGGGCCACTTTAGTAACTGGGACCACTTTAATAACTGTGCCCGCTTTGCTATCTGGGTTCACTTTAGTAACTGGGCCCACTTTGCTAACTGGGACAATTTTTGAAACTGGGCCCACTTTAATAATTGGGCCAAATTTGCTAACTGGGACCACTTTAGTAACTAGAACAACTTTAGTAATTGGCCCCACTTTGATAACTGGGCCCACTTTAATAACTGGGCCCACTTTGATAACTAGCCCCAAGGACAACTTTGCTAATTGGGACAACTTTAGTAACTGGGCCCGCTTTGCTTACTGGGATCAATTTAGTGTTTGGGACCACTTTAATAACTGGGCCCACTTCGTGGCTTGGGACCACTTTATTAACTGTTTAATAACTGGGCCCACTTTGATAACTGGGACATATTTTGTAACTGGGCCCACTTTAATTACTGGGCCCACTTTGATAACTGGGACCACTTTAATAACTGTTACCACTTTGCTAATTGGGACCACTTTAGAAACTGGGACCACTTTAAAAACTGGTCCCACTTTGCTAACTGGGACCAATTAAGTATTTTGGGCGCCACTATAATAACTGGGCCCACTTTGATAACTGGGCCCACTTAGATATCTTCCTCCACTTTGATAACTGGACCCTATTTGATAACTGGAACCACATTGATAACTGGGACCACTTTAGTAACTGGGCCCACTTTACTAACTGGGCCCACTTTAACAACTGGGCCCAATTTGATAACTGGGCCCAAATTGATAACTGGGCCCACTTTAATAACTGGGACAACTTTGCTAATTGGGACAGCTTTAGTAACTGGGCCGGCCCAATTTGATAACTGGGCCCACATTAATAACTGGGCCCACTTTGATAACTGGGCTTACTTTGCTAACTGGGACCTCTTTAATAACTGGGCCCGCTTTGCTTACTGGGACCAATTTAGTGTTTGGGACCACTTTAATAACTGGGCCTACTTCGTGGCTTGGGACCACTTTATTAACTGTTTAATAACTGGGCCCACTTTGATAACTGGGACATATTTAGTAACTGGGCCCACTTTAATAACTGGGCCCACTTTGATAACTGGGACCACTTTAATAACTGTTACCACTTTGCTAATTGGGACCACTTTAGAAACTGGGGCCTCTTTAGTAACCGGGCCCACTTTGCTATCTGGGCCCACATTAATAACTGGGACCACTTTAGTAACTGGATCCACTTCAGTAACTGGGCTTAATTTAATAACTGGGCCCACTTTGATAACTGGGCCCACTTTAATAACGGGGCCCACTCTAATAACTGGGACCACTTTGGTAATTGGGACCACTTTGATAATTTGGCCCTCTTACATAACTGGACCTTTTAGATTACTGAGACCACTTTCATAACTGGGACCACTTCAATAACTGGGCCCACTTTGCTAACTGGGACCAATTTAGTAATGGAGACCCCTATAATCACTGGGCCCACATCGATAACTGTGCCCAATTTAATACCTGGGCTCTATTTGATAACTGGGCCAACTTTGCTTACTGGGACAACTTAAGTAACTGGGACCACGCTAACAAGGACCACTTTAGTAACTGGGCCCACTTTAATAACTGGGCCCACTTTGATTACTGGCACCACATTAGTAACTGGGCCCACTTATCTAACTGGGACAACTTTAGTAACTGGGCCCACTTTCATAATTGGACCCACTTTGATAACTGGGACCACTTTAATAACTGAGACCACTTTGCTAAAAAAGTCCACTTTAGAAACTGGGCCCACCATAATAACGGGGCCCACTTTACTTACTGGGACCACTTTAGTAACTTGGCCCAGTTTGCTAACTGGGACAACTTTGACAACTGGGCCCACTTTGCTAACTGGGACCCTTTAGTTACTGGGCCAGCTTAAGTAACTGGGCCCACTTTGCAGACTGGTACCACTTTAATAACTGGGACCACTTTGCTTACTGGGCCCACATTAATAACTGGGCCCACTATAATAACTGGGCCCACTTTACTTACTGGGACCACTTTAGTAACTTGGCCCAGTTTGCTAACTGGGACAACTTTGACAACTGGGCCCACTTTGCTAACTGGGACCCTTTAGTTACTGGGCCAGCTTAAGTAACTGGGCCCACTTTGCTGACTGGTACCACTTTAATAACTGGGACCACTTTGCTTACTGGGCCCACATTAATAACTGGGCCCACTTTGATAACTGGGCCTACTTTGCTAACTGGGACCTCTTTAATAACTGGGCCCACTTTGCTAACTGGGACCAATTAAGTATTTGGGACCACTACAATATCTCGGCCCACTTTGATAACTGGGTCCACTTTGCTAACTGGGACCACTTTAATAAATGGGACCACTTTGCTAACTGGGCCCACATTAATAACTGGCCCCACTTTGATAACTGGGCCTACTTTGCTAACTGGGACCACTTTAATAACTGGGCCCACTTTGCTAACTGGGACCACTTGAGAAACTGGGACCACTTAAATAACTGGGCCCACTTTGCTAACTGGGACCAATTAAGTATTTGGGACCACTATAATAACTGGGCCTACTTTGATTACTGGACCCACTTTGCTAACTGGGTCCACTTTAATAACTGGGCCCACTTTGCTAACTGGGACCAATTAAGTATTTGGGACCGCTTTAATAACTGGGGCTACTTTGATAAATGGGACTACTTTAATAACTGTGCCCACTTTGCTAACTGGGACCACTTTAATAACTGGGCCCACTATAGTAACTGGGACCACTTTGCTAATTGGGACCACTTTAGTAACTGGGACCACTTTGCTAACTGGGACCAAAGAAGTATTTGGGACCACTATAATAACTGGGCCCACTTTGATAACTGGGCCCACTTTAATAACGGGGCCCACTCTAATAACTGGGACCACTTTGGTAATTGGGACCACTTTAATAACTGGGCCCACTATAGTAACTGGGACCACTTTGCTAATTGGGACCACTTTAGTAACTGGGACCACTTTTCTAACTGGGACCAAAGAAGTATTTGGGACCACTATAATAACTGGGCCCACTTTGATAACTGGGCCCACTTTAATAACGGGGCCCACTCTAATAACTGGGACCACTTTGGTAATTGGGACCACTTTGATAATTTGGCCCTCTTACATAACTGGACCTTTTAGATTACTGGGACCACTTTCATAACTGGGACCACTTCAATAAATGGGCCCACTTTGCTAACTGGGACCAATTTAGTAATGGAGACCCCTATAATCACTGGGCCCACATCGATAACTGTGCCCAATTTAATACCTGGGCTCTATTTGATAACTGGGCCAACTTTGCTTACTGGGACAACTTAAGTAACTGGGACCACGCTAACAAGGACCACTTTAGTAACTGGGCCCACTTTAATAACTGGGCCCACTTTGATTACTGGCACCACATTAGTAACTGGGCCCACTTATCTAACCGGGACAACTTTAGTAACTGGGCCCACTTTCATAATTGGACCCACTTTGATAACTGGGACCACTTTAATAACTGAGACCACTTTGCTAGAAAAGTCCACTTTAGTAACTGGGCCCACTATAATAACTGGGCCCACTTTACTTACTGGGACCACTTTAGTAACTTGGCCCAGTTTGCTAACTGGGACAACTTTGACAACTGGGCCCACTTTGCTAACTGGGACCATTTAGTTACTGGGCCAGCTTAAGTAACTGGGCCCACTTTGCTGACTGGTACCACTTTTAAACTGGGACCACTTTGCTTACTGGGCCCACATTAATAACTGGGCCCACTATAATAACTGGGCCCACTTTACTTACTGGGACCACTTTAGTAACTTGGCCCAGTTTGCTAACTGGGACAACTTTGACAACTGGGCCCACTTTGCTAACTGGGACCCTTTAGTTACTGGGCCAGCTTAAGTAACTGGGCCCACTTTGCTGACTGGTACCACTTTAATAACTGGGACCACTTTGCTTACTGGGCCCACATTAATAACTGGGCCCACTTTGATAACTGGGCCTACTTTGCTAACTGGGACCTCTTTAATAACTGGGACCACTTTGCTAACTGGGCCCACATTAATAACTGGGCCCACTTTGATAACTGGGCCTACTTTGCCAACTGGGACCACTTTAATAACTGGGCCCACTTTGCTAACTGGGACCACTTGAGAAACTGGGACCACTTAAATAACTGGGCCCACTTTGCTAACTGGGACCAATTAAGTATTTGGGACCACTATAATAACTGGGCCTACTTTGATTACTGGACCCACTTTGCTAACTGGGTCCACTTTAATAACTGGGACCACTTTGCTATCTGGGACCACTTGAGATACTGGGACCACTTAAATGACTGGGCCCACTTTGCTAACTGGGACCAATTAAGTATTTGGGACCGCTTTAATAACTGGGGCTACTTTGATAAATGGGACTACTTTAATAACTGTGCCCACTTTGCTAACTGGGACCACTTTAATAACTGGGCCCACTATAGTAACTGGGAACACTTTGCTAATTGGGACCACTTTAGTAACTGGGACCACTTTGCTAACTGGGACATCTTTAGTAACTGGGCCCACTATAGTAACTGGGACCACTTTGCTAATTGGGACCACTTTAGTAACTGGGACCACTTTTCTAACTGGGACCAATTAAGTATTTGGGACCACTATAATAACTGGGCCCACTTTAGTAACTGGGTCCACTTTAGTAACTGGGCCCACTTTGCTAACTGGGACCACTTTAATAACTGGGCCCACTTTGATAACTGGGCTTACTTTGCAAACTGGGACATCTTTAGTAACTGGGCCCACTTTAGTAACTAGGCCCACTTTGCTAACTGGGACCACTTTAGTAACTGGGACCACTTTAAGAACTGGGCCCACTTTGCTAACTGCGTCAACTTTAATAACTGGGCCCACTTTGCTAACTGGGACCTATTTCATATCTGGGACCACTTCAATAACTGGGCCCACTTTGCTATCTGGGCCCACTTTCATAACTGGACCCACTTTAATAACTGGGCCCACTTTGCTAACTGGGACCTATTTCATATCTGGGACCACTTCAATAACTGGGCCCACTTTGCTAACTGGGAACAATTAAGTATTTGGTCCACTATAATAACTGGGCCCACTTTGATAACTGATCCCACTTTGCTAACTGGGTCCACTTTCATAGCTGGGACCACTTTGCTAACTGGGACCACTTTGCTACCTGGGCCCACTTTGCTAACCGGGACCAATTAAGTACTTGGGACCACTATAATAACTGGACCCACTTTGATAATTGGGCCCACTTTTATAACTGGACCTACTTTAATAACTGGGACCACTATAATAACAAGACCCACTTTGATAATTGGTACCACTATAATAACTGGGCCCACTTTGCTAACTGGGACCACTTTAGTAACCGGGCCCGCTTTGCTATCTCGGCTCACATTGATATCTGGGACCACTTTAGTAACTGGGCCCTCTTCAGTAACTGGGCCCAATTTAATGACTGGGCCCACTTTGTTAACTGGGCCCACTTTAATAACGGGGCCCACTCTAATAACTTGGACCACTTTGGTAATTGGGACCACTTTGATAATTTGGCCCTCTTACATAACTGGACCTTTTTGATTACTGGGACCACTTTCATAACTGGGACCACTTCAATAACTGGGCCCACTTTGCTAACTGGGACCAATTTAGTAATTGGGACCACTATAATTACTGGGCCCACATCGATAACTGTGCCCATTTTGATACCTGGGCTCTATTTAATAACTGGGCCAATTTTGCTAACTGGGACAACTTAAGTAACTGGGTTCACTTTAATAACTGGGCCCACTGTGAAAACTGGGACCACTTTAATAACTGGGACCACGCTAACGTGGACCACTTTAGTAACTGGGCCCACTTTAATAACTGGGCCCATTTTGATTACTGGAACCACTTTAGTAACTGGGCCCTTTTATCTAACTGGGACAACTTTAGTAACTGGGCCCACTTTCATAACTGGGACCACTTTAAGAACTGGGCCCACTTTGCTAACTGGGCCCATGTTGATAACTGGGCCCACTTTGCTAACTGCGTCAACTTTAAAAACTTTAGTAACTGGGACCACTTTAAGAACTGGGCCCAATTTGCTAACTGGGCCCATGTTGATAACTGGGCCCACTTTGCTAACTGCGTCAACTTTAATAACTGGGCCCACTTTGCTAACTGGGACCTATTTCATATCTGGGACCACTTCAATAACTGGGCCCACTTTGCTAACTGGGCCCACTTTGATAACTGGGCCCACTTTGCTAACTGGGTCCACTTTAATAACTGGGACCACTTAGCTATATGGGACCACTTTGCTACCTGGGCCCACTTTGCTAACCGGGACCAATTAAGTACTTGGGACCACTATAATAACTGGACATACTTTGATAATTGGGCCCACTTTCATAACTGGACCCACTTTAATAACTGGGACCACTATAATAACTGGACCCACTTTGATAATTGGTACCACTATAATAACTGGGCCCACTTTGCTAACTGGGACCACTTTAGTAACCGGGCCCACTTTGCTATCTCGGCTCACATTGATATCTGGGACCACTTTAGTAACTGGGCCCACTTCAGTAACTGGGCCCAATTTAATGACTGGGCCCACTTTGTTAACTGGGCCCACTTTAATAACGGGGCCCGCTCTAATAACTTGGACCACTTTGGTAATTGGGACCACTTTGATAATTTGGCCCTCTTACATAACTGGACCTTTTTGATTACTGGGACCACTTTCATAACTGGGACCACTTCAATAACTGGGCCCACTTTGCTAACTGGGATCAATTTAGTAATTGGGACCACTATAATTACTGGGCCCGCATCGATACTGGGACCACTTTAGTAACTGGGCCCTTTTATCTAACTGGGACAACTTTAGTAACTGGGCCCACTTTCATAACTGGACCCACTTTGATAACTGGGGCCACTTTAGTAACTGGGACCGCTTTGCTAAAAAAGTCCACTTTAGTAACTGGGCCCACTATAATAACTGGGCCCACTTTGCTTACTGGGACCACTATAATAACTGGGCCCACTTTGCTAACTGGGAGCAATTAAGTATTTGGGACCACTATAATATCTCGGCCCACTTTGATAACTGGGTCCACTTTGCTAACTGGGATCACTTTAATAACTGGGCCCACTTTGATAACTGGGCTTACTTTGCTAACTGGGTCCACTTTAACAACTGGGACCACTTTACTAACTGGGACCACTTGAGAAACTGGGACCACTTAAATAACTGGGCCCACTTTGCTAACCGGGACCAATTAAGTATTTGGGACCACTAAAATAACTGGGCCCACTTTGATACCTGGCACAACTTTAGTAACTGGGCCCACTTTTATAACTGGGACCACTTTGCTATCTGGGACCACTTTAGTAACTGGGACCACTTTAATAACTGTGCCCGCTTTGCTATCTGGGTTCACTTTAGTAACTGGGCCCATTTTGCTAACTGGGACAACTTTTGAAACTAGGCCCACTTTTATAATTGTACCTAATTTGCTAACTGGGACCACTTTAGTAACTAGAACAACTTTAGTAATTGGCCCCACTTTGATAACTAGGCCCACTTTAATAACTGGGCCCACTTTGATAACTAGCCCCACTTTGCTAACTGGGACAACTTTTATAACTGGGCTCACTTTGCTAACTGGGACAACTTTAGTAACTGGGACCACTTTAATAAATGGGCCCACTTAGATATCTTCCTCCACTTTAATAACTGGACCCTTTTTGATAACTGGGCCCACATTGATAACTGGGACCACTTTAGTAACTGGGCACACTTTACTAACTGGGCCCACATTGATAACTGGGACCACTTTAATAACTGGGCCCACTTTGCTAACTGGGACCAATTAAGTATTTGGGACCACTATAATATCTCGGCCCACTTTGATAACTGGGTCCACTTTGCTAACTGGGACCACTTTAATAAATGGGACCACTTTGCTAACTGGGCCCACATTAATAACTGGGCCCACTTTGATAACTGGGCCTACTTTGCTAACTGGGACCACTTTAATAACTGGGCCCACTTTGCTAACTGGGAACAATTAAGTATTTGGGACCACTATAATAACTCGGCCCACTTTGATAACTGGACCCACTTTGCTAACTGGGCCCACTTTGATAACTGGGCCTACTTCGCTAACTGTGACAAGTTCAATAACTGGGCCCACTTTAATAACTGGGCCCACTTTGATAACTGGGCCTACTTCGCTAACTGTAACAACTTCAATAACTGGGCCCACTTTGATAACTGGGCTCACTTTGCTAACTGGGTCCACTTTATAATAATAATAATATAATAATAATCTTTATTCAGAATAAAAGTCAAAAAAACAAAATAAATCTTAAATTAATGATGTAGGTCACTCAAAGTTACATGCCTGTACTAGGATAAACCTGTATCACAGGCGAATGGAGCTACGATCAATTCTATTTGTACGACCATAGTTATTTTGTTAACAATATTTATTTACGCTACGAATATGATTATTTATAATAAACCTAAATACCTAAAATTATAATAACTTAGAACTAAACATCTAATATTGACAGAAAATATATCCATCAGCAGAAACATAAACTAGGTTAAAGTAAGAGTACACTTGGTAATTAATTTGTTATTTTTAATAATCACTCAGTCATTTGCTTAGACAGCAGCAATGTTTGAGTAGGCTACACATTAACCTGTTGTTGTTACGCAACTGTTGTGCAAGGTAAGGCATATCAACTCATAAGTCTGACCTAGAGTATGACGATCTATGCGCCCTCATAGTCAATTGAGTTGATGTACCTGTATTCTGCTATTTTTCTAGCAGGACACTCAGCGTCACCCGTTTTATGTTGGTTGGGCTTATTAAATCGCAAACAAGTCGCACATTTAGTGGTTTCCGCTTTTTTCGAGCACTCTGACATGGAATGTCCCGCTTCTCCGCAGTGCCCACACGATGAGTTGACCTCTCGGCATGTTTTTGCTGCATGACCATATTGTTGGCAGTTGTAACATCTAGTAACTAAAGTAAAATCTCTGATAGGGCAGGAAGTCCAATTTATATAAAATTGGACTTCCTGCCCTATCAGAGATTTTACTTTAACAACTGGGACCACTTTACTAACTGGGACCACTTGAGAAACTGGGACCACTTAAATAACTGGGCCCACTTTGCTAACTGGGACCAATTAAGTATTTGGGACCACTAAAATAACTGGGCCCACTTTGATACCTGGCACAACTTTAGTAACTGGGCCCACTTTTATAACTGGGACCACTTTGCTATCTGGGGCCACTTTAGTAACTGGGACCACTTTAATAACTGTGCCCGCTTTGCTATCTGGGTTCACTTTAGTAACTGGGCCCACTTTGCTAACTGTGACAATTTTTGAAACTGGGCCCACTTTAATAATTGGGCCAAATTTGCTAACTGGGACCACTTTAGTAACTAGAACAACTTTAGTAATTGGCCCCACTTTGATAACTGGGCCCACTTTAATAACTGGGCCCACTTTGATAACTAGCCCCACTTTGCTAACTGGGACAACTTTTGTAACTGGGCCCACTTTGCTAACTGGGACAACTTTAGTAACTGGGACCACTTTAATAAATAGGCCCACTTAGATATCTTCCTCCACTTTAATAACTGGACCCTTTTTGATAACTGGGCCCACATTGATAACTGGGACCACTTTAGTAACTGAGCACACTTTACTAACTGGGCCCACATTGATAACTGGGCCCACTTTAATAACTGGGACAACTTTGCTAATTGGGACAACTTTAGTAACTGGGCCCGCTTTGCTTACTGGGACCAATTTAGTGTTTGGGACCACTTTAATAACTGGGCCCACTTCGTGGCTTGGGACCACTTTATTAACTGTTTAATAACTGGGCCCACTTTGATAACTGGGACATATTTTGTAACTGGGCCCACTTTAATTACTGGGCCCACTTTGATAACTGGGACCACTTTAATAACTGTTACCACTTTGCTAATTGGGACCACTTTAGAAACTGGGACCACTTTAAAAACTGGGACCAATTAAGTATTTGGGACGCCACTATAATAACTGGGCCCACTTTGATAACTGGGCCCACTTAGATATCTTCCTCCACTTTGATAACTGGACCCTATTTGATAACTGGGCCCACATTGATAACTGGGACCACTTTAGTAACTGGGACCACTTTAATAACTTGTCCCACTTTCATAACTGTAACCTTTTTGATTACTGGGACCACTTTCATAACTGGGACCACTTTAATAACTGGGCCCACTTCGCTAACTGTGACCACTTTAATAACTGGGCCGACTTTGCTAACGGGGACCAATGTTGTAATTGGGACCACTTTAATAACTGGGACCACTTTAATAACTGGGCCCACTTTGCTAACTGGGACCACTTTGCTAACTGGGACCACTTTAGTAACTGGGCCCACTTTAATAATTGGGTCGACTTTGATAACTGGGACCGCTATGATAACTGGGACCACTTTAGTAACTGGGACCACTTTAATAACTGAGTCCACTTTAATAACTGGGATCACTTTAGTAACTGGGACTACTTTAAAAACTGGACCCACTTTGAAAAGTGGACCCACTTTGAAAACTGGGACTTTTTAATAACTGGACCCACTTTAATAACTGGACCCACTTTAGTAACTGGACCCACTTTTATAACTGGACCCACTTCCTATTATTTTTAAGACCTGTATAATTTTGCACTCATGTTTTGCAAAATAAATATCTTGTATCTTGTATCTTGACCCACTATAATAACTGGACCCACTTTAAGACAAATAAGCGTGTTCAAGCAATTTCTTCAGCTTGAATATATTAGTGAAATCTTGTGGTAAAGCCTCTAATCAGCTTTGAGATCCTTGTAATAAGGTGTCATACGCCAGCTCATGGCTGTGAAGAGGGCGGTTGTAGTAAATAGCTTGAGCAGCGCTTTGCTGGTTCAGTGGAGCTGTGTAGATTATAGCAGAAGGTTTAGAACCGATTTACTCTTAACTTGTGAATTCGTCTTAATTTTGTACTTGTAAGTCATTTATTTATTTATTTTATTATTTATTTATTTATTTATTTTACAGAAGGCTTACTGACGAATACAGAAAATGTTACATAAAAAATATAATATTAACAAATCGCTAATTACAAGCCTCCACTTGTAGACAAAAAGAAATTACAAAAGATATTTAAAAAAAAGAGTACAGAAGACAATTAATCACTAACAAATATTAATTGTTAGAAGGATAATTAGAATAAGAAGTAATAATTTATCTATCGAAAAAGTTTTGTGCGATTTGATGTCGTAAGGACGCCACACTGGTGCAGAATAGGTCGATATCAAATTCCTTAGAAAGTCTATTAAAATCACGTGCACTCCTTATTGAAAAAACATTTTTCACATAGTTAGTCGATGTGAAAGGTACACTTAATATTGGTCGCTGGCGTAATCCCATTAGGTTCGTGCGCAATGCTAAATTTGCAACAAGTTCAGGACAGTCAATATGGCCATTTGCGATACGCATAAGCATAGTTATGTCTCCAATATGACGCCTCTTGTCCAGAGGAAGGAAGTGGTACCGTTTACAGCGGTGCCTATAGTCAACTGAGTATTGCTGTGCTCTATAGTCAAGGTAACGTAGAAATTTTCTTTGGACACCTTCAATACGGGACTTATAAACCTCATACTGCGGGTTCCAAACCTGAGATGCGTATTCTAAGTGGCTACGTACGAAAGAACAATACAAAATTTTAACCGGTTTTAGAGATCGGAAACAAGCCGTGGTGCGTAGTATAAATCCCAGAGCCTTTGATGCCTTTGTTACTATACTATTCACATGTTGATCAAACAGAAGCTTCTTGTCTACAATCACCCCCAAATCTCTTATGCTATTCAGCCTGCTAATCACTTCATAGTTGATACTGTAACTAAAATTGATCAAAGACGTACGTCGTGAGAATGTTAGGACGAAACATTTAGAGACATTTAATTGGAGTTTGTTACGTTTGCAATATATCTCAAATCTGTGCAGGTCGTCTTGCAATTGATATGCATCAGATATGTCTCTTACAACTTTGTGAATTTTCATGTCATCAGCATAGAGAAGAATATACGAATGATGAAAGCATTGCTTGATATCTGTAATAAACAATAAGAATAACAAAGGACCCAGAATGGAACCTTGGGGCACTCCTGAAGGGACAGAACTCCAACCAGAGGTGTAGCCTTGAAGCACGACGGCCTGCGTTCTGTTCTCTATATATGATGAAAACCATCGGTATAAGTCTCCGTGAATTCCGGCGAGATACAGCTTTTTTAGTAGCATGCGATGATCAATACGGTCGAAGCATTTGCTGTAGTCCGTATAAATTACGTCAACTTGACGCTGTGCCATGCCGTTCGTAATAAATTCCTGTGACAGAAGTAAGTTAGACGTAGTCGAGCGGTTCCTAACAAAACCGTGCTGTTCATCACCAAGAATAGTCTTAAAAGCCGCGTAGACATCTGTGTAAACTATACGTTCAAGAACTTTAGAAAAGAGGCAGATTTTAGAAATGGGACGGTAGTTTTCAACATTTGATTTATCGCCTTTTTTAAAAACGGGAGTGACGAAGGCAGACTTCCAAATTTTGAGGCGCCCACTACTCGCCGTCAACTCTACTGAATAATTAGGTCCTTGATTTGACGGCAAGCTA
Source organism: Agrotis clavis (assembly GCA_954870645.1). Classification (NCBI taxonomy): domain Eukaryota; kingdom Metazoa; phylum Arthropoda; class Insecta; order Lepidoptera; family Noctuidae; genus Agrotis; species Agrotis clavis. The sequence continues at coordinate 520,842 of OX940942.1, forward strand.
CCATTTACTCGCAGCTCGCAAACCTGCGCCTATATGATAGCGTCTCCTGTGGCGGCTGGGTCGTAAGGTGTTATTGCTTGATTTAGTCTATTGCCTGTTCTATGTTTAGTCAGAATACTCCCTTCAAAACTAGCTAAAGTAAACCTTCTGCTTTCGCTCCATTTCACAAAATGTGTGTAAGTTTATAGTGATCATAAAATCTGTGCTGTAAAGCGCTGGAAGCGATGGCGCGGTATATTGCGTCAGCGTATCAAGCGAAGTGGTTCGCTTTTACTTTGATACTACAAAAATGGACGCTTGCATAGAGAATAGGCTATGAAGAATAGAAAATAGAGCAATATTGTTGAGTGATGACATGGGTGTAGATCGAGCGGTAAATTTTTTTTTATGAAATACTAGCTGACCCGGCGAACTCCGTACCGCCTGAGAAACGATTAAAAAAAAAACCTTTTAAACCTTCCCTGGACTTTCCAAAATAATTCAAAACCAAAATCAGCCAAATCGGCCCAGCCGTTCTCGAGTTTTAATCAGACTAACGAACAACAATTCATTTTTATTTATATAGATTTATAATGTCGGTGCAATCTAAAGCTGAATATTGTAGATACAAGAAAATATGGATTGATTGGAGCATTGGCGTTGTATTAATGTGGATGAGGCGAAAGGAATTTATGTAATGGGCCTACCAGACGCACAAGCTTCACCACAGTTCTGCCTGCGCAAGCTGGTTTGTAAATGGAACACAGTGCGTGCGGTTCGTAAAACTGAAGAAACGAAAAGCTTGCGCAGGCAGTTATGGTAAAGTTTGTGCGTGTGGTGGGCTCATAAGAACCGTAGCAGGTTCGCTATATGGTTAATAGATTATTTATTTAATCAGTTAGTAAATATTGTAAGCTGTTACATACTTACGGCGCGTTGTGTTCCACGCGCGCCTCAAAGAGCGTCAGCATAATGACGGGGCCCCCTCTAGAGGGCCAAAGCCTGCCGGGGTCGCAGGACTATCTCATTACCGTGACCCCGGAACATAAAGGGCTATTGAAGGACACCGTGGATTTTAGTCAGTACGAGTCTGATAGTCCCTCCCGCTCTGCCCGGGGTGGGAGGACTCATTTGATGATTTAACCACGCTAAAAAAGAAAAAAAAAGCTGTTAGGTACATACTTTGATTCTTTGAAGGTATAATAATATTTAATTACACTTTGACATAAAAAATAATTTAGGCACAGAAAAACTTATTCGCAAAATGCCAACCGAGTTGCAAAAGGACAAGTTCTCAAAATATTACTAAATAAATAAAATAAATAATAATATTCCACAACTATCACATAACGCCATCTAGTCCCAAGCTAAGCAGAGCTTGTGTTATGGGTACTAGACAACTGATAAACATACTTATATATTTCTAAATACATACATATTATAGATAAATTACACCCAGACACAGAACAAATGATCGTGCTCATCACACAAACATTTGTCCGGGGTGGGAATCGAACCCACGACCTCCGGCATAGCAGTCAGGGTCACTAACCACTAGACCAACAGGCCTGTCAAAATAGAAAATCCTCAAAAAGAAAAATAATAGATTTTATTATCTGACCGAAGATTTCTTCCCTGGGGGATAAGTTAAATTGTATTTCTGAAATAATTAATGTTTTGTGCGTACAATGTCCCTTTTGATCTAAATCAAATGTCAAAGACCTTCCGCTAACAACCTTTATTAAAATTAATAGTATTTATATTAACATCAGAACTGATAGGCCAATGAACTCAATCGTATCAATAGACAATCAACTAACGATATATTATTATTAACTTACATACGATAATTAATAATTAATGGTGGATGTAAGGCTTCAAGGCGACGATTTCTTGCTAATCTTTGTTCATCAAGTCAACGACCCGACAGTGATAAGGCAGTTTCTTTAGATAACACAGAGGCCTCACCACGAGTTTCACGTATTTGTGACGTTAAAATAAACAGGGCCTTTGAAGTTTGGGAAAGCTTGTGAGGATGGATGGATGGATATTTGTTGAAGCCAAAAATACTGAACGAATTTGATACACAGATAGGTAGTTATAATTTGACGGCACGGATGTCGCAGAGGCAGAGCGATCGACGACTGCGTAACGCAACGGTTTAGGTTATGCGCAAAAAGCGGCAACTTAGTCGCAAAAGGACAAGTTCACAAAATGGCCAATTCTCTAAACGCCTAAATCGCAAATTGGAAAATGATCAAAATTTAATTTTTCTACGTTATTCTTACAAATCTAAGATGTTTTCTCTTTGTTTAACTAATTTGTTTCATGTTATGCGAATAATTCTTAGATTTAGATTTATAAGAATTGCACTCAAAAATGTAAAAATGACAATTTTGATTATTTGCCATTTTGCGAATTAGGCTTTTAGAGAATTGGCCATTCTGAGAACTTATTCTTTTACGACTAGGTTGCCATTTTGCGAATAAGGCTTCTTGCGCCTAAACCTGCGCAACGATGTCGTGGATTCGGTCCCTGCACGGAATAAATAATATTTGTATGATTTACAAGTAGCTGTTCAGGGTCTATGTGTCTGTATGTGTGAGTTTCCATGTTTGTAACGCACCCACGATACAGGAGAAATTCCTACAGCTTGGCCAGAACGTCTTGAAACGAAACTAATCTTTTTGTTTGCTGACGTTTTAAAATCTTTGACATTTGATGTAAACAAAGAACGCAGGTTTGTTAGATTTATTATTGTGCCATAAATCTGACGTAATAATGTGAAAATAAAAACATTCAAAGTGCTGGTAGCGTGATAGAGCACAGTGGCGACTTTCGGTTTTCTACTCTAATTTGCCAAGCTGTACTGTGACGCAACGTTTTTTTAAAATAAGAAAATTTTATTATAAGAATCTGAATTATCAAACAGGATAGTTTTTATCCCCATTGTATGTTGCTGATAATTTCCGAGTTGTACCGGACGACGCCGCTGGCAACACCCATTCCCCCATAATATCTCAATTTAAAAAGTTCCTTCTCCTCGTCACCTAAACTCCGTATCAGCATAAAACTTGTCCGGGGAACATTTCTTTAGATACATTCAATAAAGTTGATACGGTCGCTGAAATCCGTGTCGACAGTGAGTTGGGTCGCCCGGTAGACCCAGATATAACCCGGTATGCCCGGGTAATGCCGATTGTTACGTGATAACGGCTGCAAACGGGTTTTTATTAAGTTTCTACCGATGTTACCTGAGGTTAAGGATAGATAACAGTTGAACAGATATTTTTTTCTGAATTCCAGTTTTTGTTTTCTTCTACATTACACGTTGGAAAGATTTTAGTATACTTGACTAGACTACTTTAATTTAAACAAATCAGAATCATCTATCAACCAGTTAAAATAATATGATTGGTTAGACCCTAAAGCCTGATTTAGACAATACAAAAAAATACACGCAAGTTTGACTACATTGCGGTATTTGTTTGGTCAACTGAATGCATCGTTAATTAATTGTCCGCAATGTAGTCTTTACATAATTTTTGTTGTACATTTTGCCGTTTATTCCTGTATCCGAGTTTCATTATCTTTAAAAAAATTCTATTACTTTCTTCGGCAGTGATTTTCAGACATTATTACGAATATCGACTCATCCGAAGAATAAAGTCCGATTTGCAAGATTGATGGTTTTCAGTAGAGCTTGTAGAAGTTGTTGACTTGTGTAACTCTGTGTAACTCTAAAACTACGATACTTGACATTTTGATTTTTTGGTAAGTTATTATATTACCCTAGACTAGTTAAATGACAGGTATTGTGTATTTATAATCCTTATAATACACGATATAGTGAGTTCCATATCAACATAAGACGTTTTATAGTGAAAGAACGAAGAAAAAAGTGGGTCCGTAGTGAATATTAGACGTTGTTTTACGGAAACGCCTCAACTTTAGTGACGTTCTATATTAACAAGTGTCTTTTTGTTGGAATGGGACATTCCCTGATGACACCTAATGAGTCCTATCTGACTACCTACCTTGAAATATTTAAGTATAATTTTCGATGTGTTAAATAATTACATTTCCTTAGAGTCAATAAAACTGATATTATTATTTCTAAAGTTTATTATATTTAAAAAAATCTCAAAAATGTAGCTTAACATAACCGTTACGCCTCTTTATTAAACCTTCCTCTGCCTGAAATATAGGAATACCTAATTCAGGCATAGATCATTTTAGTGAACTTGGCTGCGTGCCCTTGTTTAGTCAGAAAGGAGAAACGAGATTTCACATCGCACATTAAAATAAAATTAAACTCTCCATTATTTTCATGACGAAACTTCAGTGCATGCTTCGAACACCTAGTTGCTTTTCATAACATATGCCTGACAAGAGTTTAAGATGTTTTTAGTATAATAATGTTGACCTTTGTGCTTTTTTGAACGAGAAGAACCGACTTCAAGGGTGAGGACCGAAAACAGAACCAAACCGTACCAAACCATTTAGTTAGGTTCCTATAAATAATGCAGGCCGACCCCAGATAGTAGTCCCGCCAAGTGAGGCTCCGTTAACTTGATTCAGTCTTGCGAAATAATTGAAGGTGTGTAGTGTGAGGGTTCGGCAGTGTTGGCGGAGGCGGGGACTTTGATGCAGGGTGGTCTATGTCAAGTCAACAGAGATGCCTATTACCGTCTTAAATCCTTGGGGTGCCCTGACGTTGACCGTTTTCTTTTGGTTCATAAGCGTAAAAAATGGGTTTGTATTATGCAATCTTTAAAATAGAAATGCTGATATGTATTACCATGGAATTGAAGGAGAGGCAAATCAAAATGGCAAGCATGCAACTTTATGCATGCTTTGCATTCCGATCTACACACGATTAGTCCGTATGCGTACTGGCACTGTATGTTTTGGAGTAGGAAAGTAGCAATAGCAAGGGAGTTTGTGGCGCCTAATGACGAAAACGGAATCGCAGAGAAATTGTCTACATGAGTTATCGCAGATCGAATGAACAGTGGTAGGTAGGAGTTGGCTCTGATAGTTTTAAATAACTGGGGTAGATACTAAATATTATGATGAGAAAATTCTAAGTCCTCATGTTGTATTAATGGTGAAATTTCGAGATTAGAAGGCATTCCAAAGAAAATGTACTAGGTTGATTACTGTAAATATATTCTGCTGTCTGAGTTGACGTGACAACCTGTTTTTAGCTATCACCGATGATTTCTTTGGTGTTATGATCTTCACGTAGAAGTTCTTAATTTAATATTTCTGCTAATTATTGGCTTATTTCTTCTGCATCAGGATGCAAGGGCCACAAAAAGGACTCATTGATATTTCCTTCTAAATTGACATATGAAATAAATTAAAACTGTAAAATAGAATATTCAAGAAATATCATTTATGTGAAGTGCAAGACTTTGCACGTAGGAATTAATTTACCCACTCATAAATACATATTTTTTTATATTTAGCAAACATTTTAAACGAACAACGTCCTAACTGATTTCATTCTACCAGGAACAACGTCCCATCTTAACATGGAACGAATAAATCATATCACTGATTCCGCACAGAAACGTTCTATTTTAAAATAAAACGCTTAGAAGATTATTTAAATTCGTATAACAGCGTCTTAAAAGTTCATGAGTGCCAGTGAATATTTATAAAAATAATCATACCATCGAAAAAAATGCGTTTCTGAACATTTCCGTCGAAAACCGTTCTATGTAAACATCGATAGTCCACAACTGTTTACTTAGACTAAAAAGTATATAAACGTGATGTGTGACTTAGACTATACAGTGTATAAAAATAAGATCATGCAACGAAAATATTCTCTCTCCAACAAACAATGGCCGATCTGACGAAGAGACGTGGCCCCAGATGCCTGCGTACCGTCACTTATACACTTCGTGCGTTGTTCTGCGGAACGAATTTCAGATGAGACGTTATTCGATTCTATATTTCCGGAACTAAATAAAATATCAAAATTCTAAAAACACACGTTTGTAGAGTTTTAATTGCTTATCTCATTAAGCTATTAAACTGATTTTTGGCCTATGGTCACATCGGACTTTATTCTTCGGATGAGTCGATATGTTTGATAAACACAAGAACCAATGTAGGCAACCATTTATTGTTTACGTCACCTTTTCTCAACGACCTAATTTATGTTGGGGTCGGTTTCACGTTGTCACAAAATCACCGTAATCTGAAACACTTTTTGTCTCACTTAACCTAGAATTCCTCAACAAAACAACACCAATCAAAAGACTGAAATAATAACATTCACAGCGCACCATAGTTAAAGACAAAGGATTAAATCCAGGTCAGGACGTTACTGCCCCATTTCACCTCACCTCGGGGGAGTTCACGTAAAAATGTGAATAAGTATATGAATATAGCTCACAAAGAAAAAGTTCCTGAACTCGTAGAGAAACGTGTTGAAGTTTATAGTTGGCACGTGGCTTTTTAAATATACCGAGAGATAGGTAAGTAGGTATTAACCTTTCCAAATCCAAGTTTAATAATGTCACAAGTTTAAAAAACTTTGTGGCGTGTCGATCGTAACCTGCTTGGCTTTTTCCAATTATTTTGGGGAATTCAAACTCGAGGAGCTCTCTGTCAGTTCAAACTCGAGGAGCTCTTCTTGGCTTTAATAATTACAGTCGCACAGGCCGATCTTCCGTGTTAAGCCGAGCTTGCCGAGATTGGTCCGTGGATGGGTGACCACTGACCATCTGTTATAGCCAGTTTCCTTCTTGCCCAGTAAAGCCGTTGGTCCCGGCTGTCATTTGTAGATATTTGACAGTCGTAACTGTTAGTCAGAAGCTCACAAGTCTGACAACCAGTCTTACCATGTAGTATTGTATTGCGCAGTTGCTCGGTTGTGTAGGTCCGATAGGCAGTCGCTCCATGTAAAATACTGATATTCAGCTGCATCTGATTCGACCAGAAAACGACCGCAAAATAGTTGGGAAAAGGCTAGATAAGACGATATATCCCTGACTGGTTCTCAAAGTCTCGGGTGACTGTCTATCAATAACGATTATTGAGAAATAGACTAATGACAGCTGGAACCAAAGAGCTGGAACCATCGACCTCCATAGGGTGTGTCGATGGCAATAAATATAAAAATCGCTAATTTAGCATCTTCAATGGCGTCCATCAATTTTTATAACGCGAAGGAGTCGACTATACGAATAGTAAGCTTTAAATAATACTCAATACTCAATACTCAATACTTTATTGCATTCCATAATGTAAATAGAACAGTTGGTATGGTTGGTTGGTAAGACATAGAATCAATTATGGACCCTGTCGGGCACAGCAAAGTTAGGAAATATTCCCGCTGGATCCCACTTTTGAATCCCACTTGAATATTTTTCCCGTTGGATCCCAAAAAAATTAAAATTAATTCCCGTTGAATCCCATAACAAAAGAAAAACGTTTTATTCCCGTTGAATCCCAAAAACAATTCCCGTTGGATCCCACATGCTTTAAAAAATCTGAAGGCGAGTACTTTCAACGACAAAATTGCTATCATAATTTGCGGTTTCGCCCGCGTCGTGTTAGGCGTATGGCCCCTATGGCCCAGTCACGCATTAGTTCCCTTTTTCTTTTTTTTTTTTTTTTTTTTTTTAGCGTGGTAAAATCATCAAATGAGTCCTCCAACCCCGGGCAGGGCGGGAGGGACTGTCAGACTTCTACTGACTAAAATCCACGGTGTCCTTCAATAGCCTGTTACGTTCCGGGGTCACGGTAAGGAAATAATCCCGCGACCCCGGCAGGCTTTGGCCCTCTGAGAGGGGGGCCCCGTCATTATGCAGACGCTCTTTGAGGCGCGCGTGGGACACAACGCGCCGTCGACCCGGGCATGGTCCTTGGTCGGGCAGCGAGTTGCCCTTTACTCGCTGCCCGCATGCCCGCGCCTACGGTGGCCGGAGATCATCTGCTGACGTCCGACGCCGCGGGCGCCTACCATTGCGGTTGGGGCGGAGGGAGGACACGCATTAGTTCCCTTGAGGAAAGCGTGAAACACGACGCGCCATGACTTGGGCCTGTCCTTGGTCGGACGGCTCCCGGACTCCCCGTCCAGAAGCGGCTGGAATATGACTCGCGATTTCCAACGCCCTCGGGCGTCAGCAGCGGTGGCCCAGTCACGCATTAGTTCCCTTTTTCTTTTTTTTTTTTTTTTTTTTTTTTTTAGCGTGGTAAAATCATCAAATGAGTCCTCCAACCCCGGGCAGGGCGGGAGGGACTGTCAGACTTCTACTGACTAAAATCCACGGTGTCCTTCAATAGCCTGTTACGTTCCGGGGTCACGGTAAGGAAATAATCCCGCGACCCCGGCAGGCTTTGGCCCTCTGAGAGGGGGGCCCCGTCATTATGCAGACGCTCTTTGAGGCGCGCGTGGGACACAACGCGCCGTCGACCCGGGCATGGTCCTTGGTCGGGCAGCGAGTTGCCCTTTACTCGCTGCCCGCATGCCCGCGCCTACGGTGGCCGGAGATCATCTGCTGACGTCCGACGCCGCGGGCGCCTACCATTGCGGTTGGGGCGGAGGGAGGACACGCATTAGTTCCCTTGAGGAAAGCGTGAAACACGACGCGCCATGACTTGGGCCTGTCCTTGGTCGGACGGCTCCCGGACTCCCCGTCCAGAAGCGGCTGGAATATGACTCGCGATTTCCAACGCCCTCGGGCGTCAGCAGCGGTGGCTGGGGCGAGAGTAGACAATGTCCATTAAAAAAGACATCCATATTGAGCGCAACATGACAAGTGTCAGTCAGTGTCGAATTAAAATCAGTGTAGTCACTATCACAAAAGAATATAACATTATTGCAGGTTTTTTTTTATATCTCGTTTCTGTGAAAAATAAACTACCCATTTAGAGTGATTTCCCCCCCTCCCTGTCACGTGGCATCACAGCGCTTTTCAAATGAACTTCGCTGATCCCGTTGAAAAACGTACCACCTTGAGCTTATGCTAGCCTAGTACTTTGGCAGGCCATTTTGAGTTACCTTACCCCCGCGTTGCGTGTCACGTGGCGCCAGAGCGCAAAACATACCACCTTGAACTTATGCTAGCCTAGTACTTTTGCTGGTTAGTGACATTCTATCAGTTTTTAAGTAAAGACTGAAACAATTTCTCAGAATGTGTCTCTGCCATCTTTCTACACACACTGGTGTGACCGGTCTATGGAAAGCCTATGGTGGCCGGATCTTGTGGAACTTTTTTTTTAGTAAAATTCATAAATTACTTACTCAGAATATATCAGTAAAATAACGGTAACAGTTTTCTTCTGATATGTACACATGTTGTCAAAAAGTGGGATTCAACGGGAATTAAAAATGGGATTCATCGGGACTACCTAAAAAATGGGATCCAAAAGTGGGATCCAACGGGAATAATTCAAAGTTAGTTGGTGATAGGAGAGAGGATGAAAGCGCTGTTTTGTTTAAATAATAATAATAATTATAAGTTATGAAGGTAAAATAGTAAAATGGCTCTTTGGTTTTAACAATATAGATGATAATTATATTTAATTGCGTACTAATACATTTGTTGAATTTATTTTTTATATAATGTACAGAATATTTATTATTATTAATACACAGAATATTTAATAAAATGTTGGATTAAATTAGTATAGTTATTTTAAATAAGACATAATATTTCCGCGTTATCAAGTTAGTAATTAAATTAAATTAAATTAATTAGTTCATATGTAAAAAATTTAAAGTGAAATGTCGGTATTATGTCAAAAAGAATTATGTCAGAATAGTTTTTTATTATTGTTTAAATTTGTCGTCAAAATATTCGTTAATTGTGTAGTAGCATTTATTGATTAATAATCGTTTCAATTTATTGATAAATATACTATTATTATTAGTATTTTTAATGTCTTCCGGTAGCTTGTTGTATATTTTTATAGACATGACAAATGAGCTAGAAGAGTGCATTTTTAATCGTGAAGTGGGTATGTTAAGTCTATTTCCATGTCTTAGTGAAATTTTATTTTGGATGTCTTCTCTTTTGGTATAGAATTGGGGATATTTTCGTACAAATTTACAAATTTCAAGTATGTAGAGGGAAGGCAGGGTTAATATTTGAAGCTCTTTTAAGTGGGGCTTACAGGAGTCTGTTTCTTTGATATTTGTTAGGATTCTAATCAGTTTTTTCTGAAGGGTGAACAATTGTGGCGCGTCTGTACTGTTTCCCCATAGTATAACTCCATATTTGAGCCATGCGAATGCGTACGCGTAGTACATCACCATTGATGTTTTAAGGTCAGTTGTTTTCTTGATTTCTCTGAGTGCGTATGAAAACTTACTTAATTTCGTTTTAACTTTTTGAATGTGTGATTTCCAATCTGTGTGTGAATCTATATCGAGACCTAAAAGTGTGAATAATGTTGAAGGTACTTGAACCCCATGGTTCCATGGCCCTTCCACAGTTTAAAAGCGCCTGTATTCAGTTTATTTTAATATAGATTATCCCTGCAGCTTCACCCACGTGGAGTTCGGTTATCGTCCCATAGGATAAAAGGTATCCACACAGGTTAACCAAGGTATCAGTGCCTTTCATGCATATTTCGGCAAACCCCAAATAAGTAGAAATAAGGGCAGGAAAATGATGAGATACAAACTTAAAGTATTAAGTTTTAAAGGATGAACAACAAATAAACAAGTTGAAACCCAAACGAGAACGTTTCAATAATGCACCCAGTTCGTGCTCCTAAGTGAGCACTAGACTAAGTAGAGAACTAAGCTACGCCCAAGTTGGGACGAAGTTACGCGCACTTCGCGAACTACATGTAATGCTGCCCGACTGACTGTTTGTACGACGATGTAATTATACTTGCGTTGGATTTTAGAGATAAGTTGCGATGGATTATGTATTGATCAAGTTAGTTGCTTTCTGGTGTTAAGTTTTTATTTATCGTTCGAAAGATTATTTATTTGGGACAGTTTATAATAAGTACCAGAATCGTGATGTCGATCCAGAATAGTTTTTGATGCTGTGACACTTAATATCAGAATGGGATGCGCAGCTCAGCGTATTATGGAGAGAGCTCATGATTTCTCCGGTTGATAGATTTCGCAACGAAGTCATTAGTCTTAAAAAACTAAAGTAAGCGACATTGCACGTAGAATCAGTATGCTGAAGTGGAAGTGGGCCGGCCACGTGCGTAGACGGGCAGACGGTCGATGGACCATACATCGGCTAGAGTGGAGCAAGACGAATAAAATTGATGATTTGAAGAATGTGACTGGCAGCAGATGGATGCAGACTGTCCAGGACCGGGAGAGTTGTCGTTTTTACATTCAACAGTGGACGGCAATGGGCTGAATTAAAATTGTGAATTTGAATAAAAAGTTTTTTATGTAGGTTCTACCCCATCGCAGTGGTGCACGCCCACGGCGACGGACGTCGCGAGACGATCTCCGGCCACCGTAGGCGCGGGCATGCGGGCAGCGAGTAAAGGGCAACTCGCTGCCCGACCAAGACCCCGGAACAGAAAGGGCTATTGAAGGACACCGTGGATTTTAGTCAGTAGAAGTCTGACAGTCCCTCCCGCCCTGCCCGGGGTTGGAGGACTCATTTGATGATTTTACCACGCTAAAAAAAAAAAAAAAAAAAAGGTTCTACCCCATGTATAAACAAAACTTACTTAACCATCTATAAACAAAACTAGTCTTTACATAATTTACCATCTTATATGCTATTGTAAACAATGTGATAATCCAATCTATTTCAATAAGCTCAAGTACATGAACGTATGAGTAGTTCCAAGTATCTTGTAGACAGACAGGTATTACACGAGGCTTCCCGGGGGACGCAGGTAATGGATGATCAGTCGCCGGAAGTCCTGGCTTATTGGTGAGCTCAAATTGAAAGGTGGATATGACGTCATAATATCTATTAGCGGTGCTCGCGGCTTCTCTTGTTACAACAAGGTAATGTTTGTGTTCAAAGGGGTAAAAGGGTAAAACACACTGCTGTAGAATCTACTTATAGACAAGGGTATTGTTGAAGTTACAGGCAAAGAGAAGAGCATTATTATCTTTTGCCTACCTTTCTTCGATGTAATCTCATTTCACTTGAAGCGACAGTCTAGTCACGGGGAAAACTTGGAATATTTCGGTAGGTATGTAGAATCGATAAAATTGAAGTCATGACCCATTAAAGTGCATTCACACATAATATGTGTGAATGCACTTTAATGGGTCATGACTTAGTCACGTCACGTCACCGTCACGTCACAGACAACGGATCGGTGACGGTTTGTCTAGTCACCAGTCACCGTCACGTCGTTCGTCAGTCACGTTTCCAGTTTGGCTGAATCATTGAAATACACTGACTGAACTGAGACGTGACGTTTCCGGGTGTGTGGGGATAAAAGTATGAAACTTGTATGGAAATATTATTTGACGTGCCTGATAGATAACGTGCCGGTGACTGTCCGGTAACTGACGTGTGGGTCATGGGGACAAAGTCATTCTAGGAGTAAGAAACATTTTGTTTTTTAAACCGGGCCGGTGACGTGACGTGACGGTGACTGATGAGTGTGAATGTACCTTAAATCATTTGTATCCATCAAAATAACAAACATCAAGTTCGTTACCATGGATATAACATGTACCTATGTGTACGCGAATGTGGACCTAATTGTATTTGAATGTTGTAAGAAAGTAAGGTGTGTGTCATAATTCTTTGTCGATTGCAAACATGCCACGGTCTGACCTGGTCAAGCGCGGCTTAACCTTGAAGGCAATCTATATAAAAACTAATTTGACTGGGTCTAAACGTTTCTTTCACTCCCATTTTAACACACAAGCAAAATCCCGTGATATCCCGCGTTACTGAAGGCTAGCCTTTTGCCAATAACATGCAGAAACCTAGACTAGACACTGCTAATTCCAGACATAATAAAAAAAACCTCCAGTGCAGACAGATAAAACAAAAACTCTTGTCTAACTTCAACTATCGGTTAAAAAACGGTCGCAGAACAAAATATTTGAAATTCATTCCGAATTTGATTTTCGAAGTAAAGTTTTTTCATTCGCCCGCAGAGAGTTGCGCCAATCATGAATCCGAATTCAAAATGCGAACGCTCGACGTTCGAAATTTGAAAAAACTTTCTCAGATACCAAACTTGAGCGTCTTTGATTTGAAAACTACAACTCTAGATTTGTACTAAGATGCATTCCGATTTTAAATGTGTATGTTGTTTTTTTTTTTAATACATCGTTGTTTTTGTTCCGATTGTAGTCATAACATTTCATTATAAGTCAGCAATGAATAGTCCAATAATTTTTAAATTACATAATTATATATACTCCTTGGTGGTAGAGCTACCTGTAACCAGATAGGTCGTCAGCATTTTTTTTACCTACGGAGACCTATTTAATTTTCATGAGATTAATATCTGAAAATTTCCCGGTCTCTGCTTTTTATCGTCGCCAAAATTACCTTAATTTTATCTAGATTGTAAATAAAGTTTATCTAAGAGCAAAGGACATGGCCAAAAATTGCATTCCATCAAAATTCCATGTACACGTACATAGTAAATACCATTATAAAATAAAAATATAAAAATGAATTACTGCGTAGGTTTTAGCCTCTCTGAACTTGTCAGTTCTTAACCAACTTTGAAAAAAAAGTAGGTTCTCAGTTCAACCTATATGTATGTTTGTCCGCGATTATCTCGCGTTTGGCTGAACGGATTTTGATGCGGTTTCCAAAAAAAGTATTTGTTACATTCTATGGAAGGTTTGAGAGAGCAGTGGTGGCCCAGTGGTATCGGTCCCGACTTACGAGTTGTAGGTCGTGGGTTCGAACCCCGCCTGGCGTATTACTTTGTGTAATTTATTTCATCACCACTGCTCTCAAAACGGTGAAGGAAAACATCGTGAGGAAACCGGCATGTCCTAGAACCAAAAATTCGAAGACATGTGACATCCACCAATCCGCACTGGGCCCGCGTGGTGGATTATGGCCCACTCCCTCTCACAGAGAGGAGGCCTGTGTCCCAGCAGTGGGAACATTATAGGCTGATGATGATGATGATGATGATGATGGAAGGTTTTGGTATATAACAATAATGAATATCTCGTAAAGTGGCCCGCATAGATCCGTTTTTGTTGCTTACTAGGATTGTAGATTTTCAAAAACGCCGATTAGTGTGAAGATTTTTGTTGATAATTTAACCTAAAAAGGGTAAAATAGAAAAAATAAAATTTCAACAATTATTGAGTAACGCAAGAAGAATTCTAAATTCATTCAATAAGGCAACCCATAAAATACACTTTAAAGAAAAACATGAATTTCTTTTATAGGTACTTTGTTATTATTGTCAGATTTTAATAAATAATTCATTAAAGCGCCTTTTTATTATAGCAAAATATCCTAGTCTATGCACTTATTGCTGGATAGACGTCACGGCGTCCTAACCTTCTGCCTGACGCAGGTCCTCACCGGACACAGATGCTTTGGGAGGTACCTGTGTCTAATGAGGAAGGAGGAAACTTCTGGGTGTCACCACTGCGAGGATCGCCCGGAGGACACGGTGGAGCATACGGTGCAGGACTGCCCCGCTTGGGCAGAGCACCGCTGTGTCCTCACGATGGCGATAGGCGGAGACCCCTCGCGCCCGGCAGTGGTCGAGGCCATGTTGCGGGGCGAGACGGAGTGGGAAGCGGTCGCCTCCTTCTGTGTAGCAGTAATGCTCGTGAAGGAGGAGGCGCGCCGCGTGAGGGAGAGGACAGAGTCCTCGCTCCACGTCGGCAGACGATTTCCGGCCACCGTAGGCGCGGGCATGCGGGCGGCGAGTAAAGGGCAACTCGCTGTCCGACCATGGACCATGCCCGGGTCGACGGCGCGTTGTGTTCCACGCGCGCCTCAAAGAGCGTCAGAATGATGACGGGGCCTCCTCTAGAGGGCCAAAGCCTGCCGGGGTCGCGGGACTTTTCTCATTACCGTGACCCCGGAACAAAGGGCTACTGAAGGACACCGTGGATTTTAGTCAGTACGAGTCTGACAGTCCCTCCCGCCCTGCCCGGGGTGGGAGGAATCATTAGATGATTTTACCACATAAAAAATGATGCACATATTGCCAACAATCTGACTAAAGGTTTAGTCAAACTGTTTTCGTCTAGTCTGTTGTAATGACAAGTTCTTTATGTGTTTTATTTACTGTAATTTAATGTACCAATATTCACGAATACAAACACCAAAAATCATTAGTGTACATTGAATTCAATAACTATGCAAACGTCCATACAAAAATTGGCCATGTCCTTTCAGACGAAGTCTGTCGCCCACTTCCACTGGCACTAAGAAATACCTGTATGTTATTTCACAGTTGGAATTTGAACTTAAGTTGGTAAACCAAGAGTTGAAAATCCAACGATGGCAGTTTTAATAGGCCTTCGTGTGAAAGTTACCTAGATCTTGTAAGGACGGGCCTAGTTATGAAAGAGGGGCTTTTTCTACGAAAAATAATGTTTCAATCATAATGTTATTGAACGTTTAAGTTTAACTTCAAAGTTCTCGGTACCATCACTTCAACTCGATATTGATACCTGGAAAAATGTCTTTTAATAAATTGGCGATTAACAATTTCTTGGAACACTATTTTACCAATTTTTTTTTACTTCATTATTTAAAAGAGGCCTTTATATAATCTTTTTAAAAGTAATTTGGAAGTCTCCGGTTCCTGAGAGCCAAACCGTGGGATACAACGAGCTGTTATAATATTAATTTTTTGAATGATCTGAAAAGTCTCTAGCGATTATGAGGCTTAAAAGCTTATTTAATTTCATTAAAAATATAAAGTTACCCTGTGATAATTTATTTTCGCAACTACTTTTCAGCTTTTCTTTTTACATTACATTTTTTTTTACACCAGATTTTAGTCGCAGACTTTATTTTCGTAATAAACGGAGAAGTTTGAATACCAAGCTTCCTTGAACTTCCCTGAACGAATAGTTGATATATTCAATATAGGAATTTGTTATACTTGGAAAAACGTGCCTATATTTTACAAACTATTTTGTGTCCCACTGTTGGGCAAAGGCCTCCCCTTTCTCCTTCCAAACCTCTCTATGTTTTGGGCAATTTCTGGCCACGTCGGCCCCGCACACATGATCATAATCGTCGCACCTTCTCCGCTACGGTCGACCTCGACGGCGTTGTCCTCCCTCAGGCGTCCACTTAGTGACGATCTTTGCCCACCACTCCTGGTGCATTCGTTCAACGTGGCCCGCCCACTTCCACTTCAGCTTGGCTGTTTTTACTAATTATTTAATTACAATTAGCAACTTTGGTAATTGAGCGCATAGGTGGTGTTTGTGGTTCAATAACGTGCCTATAACATAATAAATTTAAAACTACTAGTGTAGGAGCTCTTGGCTAAATAATTACAACTGCACAGGTTGGTCTTCCGGGTTAAGCCGCGCTTGCTGAAGTTGGTCTGTGGATGGATGACCATCTGTCATACCGAATTTACTCTGTGCCACAGAAAGCACGTAAAGCCGTTGGTCCCGGCTGTCATTTATAGATCTATGACAGTCGTTACTGTTAGCTAGAAGCTCTATAAAGTCGGACAACCAGTCTTACCATGGGGTATCGTATTATCCGGTTACTGGGTTGTGTAGGTCCGATAGGCAGTCGCTCCATGTAAAAACTGATATCCAGCTGCATCTGTTTCGACTGGAAGCCGATCACCATATAGTTAGGTAAAGGCTAGTTGCAGCTGAATACCAACTATTTCCATGGTGGCTATCTGACTTCTACAACCCAGTTATAAGTAATACTATATCCCTGCCTAGCCTTTTCCAAACTATATTGGGGAAGTCGACCCCAATATAGTTTGGAAAAGGCTAGGCAGATGATGACTACCACACTAAAATTCAGTAAATAATCCTCATAAAACAGTAAACAAACAGTGTTAAATCTGAAGCTTAATTAAAACGAACGCCTGATACAATAGTAATGGCAACCGTACGTGTAATCTGATATGCGTGCTAGCGCGCGATCAATAGGCAATTTGCATTAATTAGACACCAACTATTATTAGTAGACGTGCTCCCAATATAATTATAATAAATAATAAACTAGGTTTTGTTCGTGGCCTCACTATCTGCTATTCAGTGGTTGTGTTGTGTTCCACGCGATTATATCAAGTGTATTTATGAAGCTTTCGTGCTAAAGTTCGGCCGTTCAGAGAATGCGTTCCTGACAGGTCGCGATTGAACTGACGACGTAACTTTCTAATGGCGTTGCAGTTACGATAAAAATATTTTTTCTGGTTGTTTACCGTTTTAACGATTGATGAGCATTAAAACAACATTATTATATCAATAATCAATGAATGTTATAATTTTATGACAAATACATGTACTAACTGACAGGTGTCAGGAACGCATTCTCTGAACGGCCGAACTTTAGTCTACTGAAATATCTTTTCATTGTTTTAATTTTGTTATTAACAACTGACATTGTTTTGTTTCAGACGTAGAACAAGTGGTATAATTTTCGGACCATCTAAACCAAACACATGAATGATCGTAAGTAGGTACCTAATTATAGAGTTTGAGCCTTCCAAATTAAAGTCCTACTTAAATTCAGGGACAAGAGTTGTTCATCAAAACCTATCAATTTTAATTGCCCGTATAGGTTACACTTACTGCAAGACGTAAAATCGCGTATCAAACATACGTAGTTTTACAGTTTTTACCCGACTACAGTAAAGTCAAAAGTAAGGGTAATGATTTTAATATTTAAAATGTCGATGCTTTTTGTTAAAAAAAAAATTCTTTATCGTTAATTTCTTCCTATAGGGTATAATGTAGGTTGTAGATCGAGGCAAACTGACATTGTATTGCCCCATGTAAATACTGGCTACAGTTGAGTAGAACTGGACTTCTGTAGAATAAAAAATTGCATCAATTACTCGTATTTATTATTTTGATCGTAATTTTTATCCAATAGCCATATCCACATAAAACAAGATTATTATTTTAGCAGAAGGGAATCAACCCACACAAAAAATAGTTGTTCACTGTCTTAAAGACTTTTAAACGTTCGTTATTTCTTAGCGCGTTTTACTTTCATACCACTAGATGGCGCTAGGCGTTCATTCGTGAATCAATGGCGCCTCGTAGAGCCTCCGTCATTTGATTGCCGTACCGCGACCGGTTTGAACTATGTTTGAACAAAGAATGCTACTGTTATTACTAATAGTGTGATTAGTATGTCGTAAATCGATACATCTATACATATAAATAAAATTGGAGTGTCTGTTTGTAATATTGAAATAACCGTTTTTTGCTACATGCATACGAATATAATTATGTACCTACGGTGCATACACCAAAATAACATTTTTTACAATTTTGTCTGTCTGTCTGTCTTTTTGTAATGGCTAATCTTTGAAATGGCTGGGCCGATTTTGACGGGACTTCTTTTGGCAGAAGCTGAAGCTGAAGTATTAAGGAGTAACTTAGTCTACTTTTGTTTTAGAAAAATTCCTTTGTTAAAAAATCAATGTTGAGTTCCGACATCCACGCGAACGAAGTCGCGGGCACAGCTAGTTATCTATATAAATAGAGACCGATGTGTCAACATTTCGACGCAACGCAATATTTTTTCAATACGAACCAGTAGCCTGAGATTAGCGCGTTGTACCAAACAAATTCTTCACCTTCTTAATATTAGTACCTACATAATTATAGATATAGATGTATTTTAAGAATCGAAGTCAAGAACCCTTATGGCTAATGAAGATAGCTCCTTCTAACATAGGGTCGAAGAAAACGGTTCCATTTAGAAAGGCACAGACTACGTAGTTCACTATAGATGAGTCATCAATGAAACAGTTATAAAATAACATCTTGTGCGAATTGTATCGAGTTCTAGGAGTCATGGCATAGGTATTGGTTGTGAAAGTCGTTCACTAATAAGTAGAGAATGGTGTTTGAGTGTTAGTCATCGTTGGGTACCGCGAGGGGAAAGTCTATTGTGTCCTGTTACTCCTCCCACACATAAGAGGGACTGTCAGACTCGTACTGACTAATATTCACGGTGTCCTTCAATAGCCCTTTACGTTCCGGGGTCACGGTAGCTCGTTAGTCCCGCGACCAATGCCCCACTGTCGTCGACTAAAAGACCATACTGTTTCTTCGGTTGAACTTTGCGTTCAATGACCACAGTATCGCGACCAGGTAGTTTTGCTCTTTAGAGGACCCATCAGTTAGTTGACACCTCTTGAGCCACGTGGGGAACACTACGCACCGTGGGCTTTGATTGGATGGTGAACTACACGATAACCGACAAACACTTGCACTGACTGGACAGGTCCACTCAAATCTATGTGGTTCTTTCCTCAAAAGACCATCTCAAACACCCGCATGGTCCCTCATATGACCTGAGCAAACAATATCTGGACTTTAAAAGAGACTGTGACCTCTGAGTTTGTTTCGGCTGTTTCTTCTCAGAGTAGTCAGGTACGAAATACCGGCTTCATTCATGTTTAAAAATATTGGTTGTGACGTGTAAAAGTGTTTTTTTTTTTATAACCTACTTACAAAATAAATATCATTTATCATAACTAGAACTGCCAAACTGAACCCTGGCGGTGGATTTTGACACACTGTCTCTCTCAAAGAGTTGTGGACGGAGTATCAGCTGATAAAATAGCCTAATTATACCTTATAGGTTAAACAAACAACGCATCCCAAGATAAATGTGGATCGTTTCAATAAATTATTTACTCGATTTAAGAAAAGAACAGAAAGAAATCTTTTCCTAAAAAACCTTAAGATTTTCGATTTATTTCTAAATTCTTGGTAAAATTAAAATAACATAATTATGTACGTATAATTACCCTTCTCTAACTGCCTACTAATCAGTTATTAAAAACTCAACATTTCCCGCATTTAAACAGAAGACTGTTGTTCTGTATTCAATATTTATCATCAAACAAAGAAAACATGAAATAAAATACATTTCTATGTAAAAGACTATTTAGGTTGAATTAATTACAATTGTTAAATGACCGCAAACTTTGTTGACGAACAAGTACGAGATTAAATGAAAAGTATTTTTCTAACTAAGGGCAGCCGCTCATTGGACACTTTTTGTCGTGATGACTTTTTGTTCCCCGTTGAGTGCTAGGAAGGTATACTCGTATGGGAGTGCGCTTATTACAAGCACGTAAAGCCGTTGGGCCCGGCTGTCATTTATTTGTAATCTGTGATAGTCGTAACTATTAGTCAGAAGCTCTAAAGCTATTGTCAAACTGACAGACGAACCGAATGCGTGGCGTAGCGTGTTTGTTTGTAATGTATGGAATTGTTTGAAGCCTGTCACATAGACTATCGGATCGCTTTCGCATTTTTATATGACATGATTCGGTTCGGTTCGCTATCGCCTGTCTGTTTGACAAAGGCCTAAAAGTCTGACAACCAGTCTTACCATGGGGTATCGCTCCATGTAAGACACTGATATTCACCTGCTTCTGGTTCGACTGGAAGCCGACCCCAATATAGTTGGGAAAAGGCAGGCAGATGATGATGAACGATAGGTTCGCGTTTGACCACTATCTGGGGCTCATGGTAAGCGATGATGTGGTCGAAGTTGAAGCACACTTACCTAGAAGTAACCTATTCACTCTTATGGTAGCCATACACCATCCTGCCTATCGTATGACGCTTGCAATTGTTTCAAATTGGCATTTCGTCCATATACACCATACACCATACTGCCTATCGTACGATCGATTTGACACAACTTCAAATCTGCAGCAGCGATGCCAACTTAGCAACTTTATAGCTAGATCTAGCTATTATTCGGTGACCGATAGCTACAAATTTATAAAATTGTAGCTGTCGTCACCGAATAATAGCCAAATGCATCACTGCTGCCGATTTGACGTTGTGTCAAATCGATTTGATGACCTGTCAAATTGGCATGTCATGCCATCAAATACAACAAAACAATTGCAAGCGTCAAATCGATCGTCGATAGGCAGGATGGTGTATGGCTACTGTAAGAAACACAGGTCATCATCATCATCATTTCAGCCTATTGCAGTCCACTGCTGGACATAGGCCTCTCCCAGGGAGTGCCACAGCGCACTCCATCTCCAGCTTTTTTCATCCAGCCACTGCCAGCCACCTTTCTTCAAGTATTCGGTCCATCTTGCCGGGGGGCGTCCCACCCTACGCTTACCTACACGCGGTCTCCATTCGAGAACCTTCCTACTCCACCTATCGTTGGTTCTGCGGCAGACATGACCAGCCCATTGCCACTTCAGCTTGCTACAGATTTGGACAATATCTGTAACTATGGTCTTATGCCGTAAGACCTCATTCTGGATTTTATCCCTTAATGAGACCCCAAGCATAGACCTTTCCATAGCACGCTGCGTGATATGAAGTCGGTGGGCCAGCTTGACAGACATGTTCCACGTTTCGACTCCGTAGGTTAGGACTGGAAGGACGCACTGATTGAACACCAGGCTTTTCAGGCACTGCGGCAGTGGCGACGTGAGGATATGACGCATTTTCCCAAATGCTGCCCAGCCATGCTGCACTCTTCTGGCAATTTCCCGCTCGAAGTTGTCTCAACCTAGCTGTAATACCTGTCTGAGGTAGATGTATTCTTGGACAACTTCGAGTGTTATGCCTTCGACGGAAATTGGTTACACAGGTTGGAACACAGGTCCCGGCAAGGAATTCCACTCCTTAGCTGTGATCCCGATAAAAGTATTGGCAAAACGCTTTGTGCGTACCGGAGGATATTGTCATTTACTGCGATGGTCCTAGTTTATCTTTTTGTGCCTTCTAGTCACGATTGGGATGTAATTTCGGATTGATGTATAATGTGAATGTTCTATTAAATTTTATAAAATCTTGGTGCCTCTAACCGTACAGACAGATGTGTTGCTGGGGAGTTTGTTCCGCCACTTCTTCTTCCCAGCCAAAACACTAGGAAGTGTCGAAGGGGCGCTTTAGGGGACTGTCTTATGAAAAATTACCTTCAAAAAGTGCTGATAAATCAGCCTAATTTGAATAAAATAATGACTTTTGATTTGATTGATTTTGAAGGCCCATCATATTGTAACGATGGCGCTTTGCCGTATGTTTTATAGACCGAAGATGGAAAGGACCAGGTGGTATCAATATGTGCAGTTCCATCGCACACTTTCAACGCACAACAGAAACCGAACCTAAGAGCATATCTCTCAGGTATCCCGCTTGTAACCACTGTACCAACAAGGAAATACAAAGAATGACTTAATTAATCAAGTCTTAATAATATAATCCTGCAATCTTGTATGACACATTGAACGGAATGTCGTTGACATGAGTAATCTCATACAAATCTCATACATGAGTCACACACTGACTCATACAAGCAGAGGTTTAAGAACGGTATTTTAGATTACATTATTAACCTGTTGTATGAGATATTATTTTATTATTTGAGGATAATTTAATTATAATTTTGACGGCACAATAATTGGTGTAGTGACTGAACGATCGACTGCTGCGCAGTGTGTCGCGGGTTCAATCGGCACGAAACAAAAATTTGTATGATCTGCAAGTAGTTAGTCGGGTCTGGGTGTTTGTGTATGTGACTATGTTTGTAAACACGATACAGGAGAAATTCCTAGTGTGGGTAACATTTTTTTTAAAGTCTACCGTGGCCGGTCGCGGGATTTTATTTGGTCGCGGGATTTTATTTCCTCACCGTGACCCCGGAACATAAAGGGCTATTGAAGGACACCGTGGATTTTAGTCAGTACAAGTCTGACAGTCCCTCCCGCCCTGCCCGGGGTGGGAGGACTCATTTGATGATTTCACCACGCTAAAAAAAAAAAATACCGTGGCCGAATGGTCTCAGGTTCAAGTTCTACAGCAATCAAATCTTTCTTTCCACAAAAACGACATAAATCATTCACCCCTTTCTTACAACTGAAAAAATATGTAAAAAAGAAAACGACAGCTTCACCACTTTCGCCTAACTTCCAAGTTTTACACAGCTGTGCCATAAAATCCCTTCAGCCCCCGAGAGACTCGCACATATCTGATGCATCCCTTCGTATAAATAGCTGGAGAAATGTGAGCAATAAATAATAGTCCGGGGCAAGTAAAATATTGCCCAAACTATGCACGTGAATATAACGGAGCTGGGAATTTGTCCAGGATAAAAATTACTTTTTATATTGCCCCGGATTTTGTAGGTGTGAGTATAAATTGAAGGGTATATGGAAGATCGCAGTATTTTATTTCTGTGCTCTGTTTTTTTGTATGATATTAAGTCATGCAAGGTGTTTTGTTATTTTGTTTAAAAAAAGTATTTGGAAAGCAATATGATAATGTTAGGTTAGTATTTCTATGTTTATGTGTGAGATAATGCAGAAAGTGACACAAATAGAAAATTGCTCCTTGGCCATGATCTACAAGACCAGGCGTGTTGCGATAGCGACTACTGGATACAAAAATGAAAGAAGCTGTTTTGAGGATACTCACGTATAGTCACTGTGACGGGACTTATAGATTGACAGAATTCAAAAACCTGGTTTAAATTCATCAAACCTGAAACAAATAATTACAGTGGATGAGGAATAGGTTACTTACCAGCTACCATCATGGCTCCATGGACAATTGGACATCACATTATGGACCAAAACATCAAGTAAACGACTGCAGAAGACATAGACCGCCTAAATAGATAGTTACGATGGATTAAGCGCAATCATGTCAGGTCAGTAACTGACTAGGTGCTCGCCAGTCTCCACTGTCACTTTTCAAGACGCGACACGAGTTGCATCGACCGAGGCCGTGAACGTGGCTTTAGAAAAAATACAATTGTTGGCCAATAATTTCGAGTTTAGACCTTGAAGTAGTGCGGAATGCCTGCTACACAAATACTTGTTGTTATTCTTACATTGTTGTCATACAAATAAGCTACAACGAAAAGATTTAGCAGTCAGAAGCTTGACATTGAGTTGGTTGGACTATCTTTAATACTTTGTAGGAAGAGACCTGTCGCTGCCGGCTGTAATTCGCTCCATGGTCGACAGCGCACAGTCCTGGGATGCGATGATAACCTTCTGCGAACTAGTCATGTCGCAGAAGGAAGCCGCGGAAAGGGAAAGGGAACTTACTAGCTCGCGCCCTTCCCGCAGCAGACGCACCGGACGCAGACAGAGGGCGGACAACGCCCTCTTCCGTCCTCCCTAAATGGGTCCAGGGCTAACGGATTTGGGGACATCCGTTGCCCCCCTATCAAACTGGACCCGAGATGGCGGCGCATAGTGTTCCATGCGCGCCTCTCAAAGATGTAATGAGGGGAGTTCTACACCTCACTCCCCTCCGCGATGTGGTCCGTAGGCGAAACGGGCCGGCACCAGTCCGGGGTAGCGGAAGTCGCATTAGATCCCGCTGCCCCCTGACGCAGGTGAGCGAAGGAACACCGGGGTGGTTTTAGTCAGTCGAGTCTGACATGCCCCTCCGCCCTTCCTCGGGCGGAGGAAGTCCATGAGGATTTCCAACTCGAAAAAAAAAAAAGCCTTTAATACTATTAATGCCGAAGTGTTTATGTATGTCGTTGTACGTTTTCATGTGATAACGGTCTAATGGATTTTGATGAATTTCCGTACAGAGATAAATAAATGGGACTCTTATAGAGACGTTTTTAGAGGGAGGAGGACGGTGAACAAAGCTACTAATACTAATACTAATTTGGACTGATAAATGCTAACAAAAACTAAAAATAGTAAAATAAAATAAATATTTAAAAAAACAAAAAACCCGACTGCGTAAAAAACCTAAAAAGAAAGAAACAAGCCCAGTAGTTTAGAATTCACTCATTCACACTCACAGTCGGGGCCCATTGGGAAGATTTGATTGGTATAATTTGAATGGGCCCCGACTGTGAGTGTGAATGAGTGAATTCTAAACTACTGGGCTTGTTTCTTTCTTTTTAGGTTTTTTACGCAGTCGGGTTTTTTGTTTTTTTAAATATTTATTTTATTCATATTAATCAAATAAGACCATCGCATTATAACCACCGTGGTTCAAAATATAAACAATTTAATTATGTATCGAGAATTGAGACTGAATATTTTAACAAGCGTCTTTCGAAAGCTTTCTTTCATGCACAATAAAGACCCCTTTAGACAAGAATAATAAACAGAATCTAACTTAATCAACACTAAATCTGACCCTCTTTGCACTCAATTAGCCACCCCGGGTGGAAAGCAGTTCTTTTCCGAGCGAGTGTCTTTGGTGAGGGGGGTGTATCGGGGCATCCCGGGCCGGGGCATATCGTATCCATACGTGATTAGTTCGGCGCAGTCAGCAGGACGTGTAATTACTGTGATCCCGGGGTTTAAGGCACAGTGCGGGGTGATTCAGTAGTACAAGTTAACAATGCAGAACGTGTATATTTTTTCTTTATTTTTTTCATGTGTATAAATATGTAGCAAACCGATGCTAAACTATCTGTTTATCATCAATGGTAATGTTATTAAGATGTATTTTAAGGTTATAAGTTTGTTTGTAGGAAGTATTCTATGGAACTTCTAAAACAAAGAAAATTTCTTCATCAGAAGAAAGCTACGTTATGTTTTAAGTGAGTTTATTAACATTATTATTTGTTCAAAAGTTTTAATCTATCAAAAATCAATTAAATCTTATCTTGAACGACACTAGAGAGACAGTTCACTTATAAAATTTAGTAAATTATAGATTTTATTTCCCCAAAATATTTTGATACTCTTCTCTTCGAAAATCCAAAGCTAAAATCTAAAATTGAAAAAAATATTCGTATATATATCCGTGAAACACCCAATCCAAACTAAAATAGATTAAATAACCATCCATATGAAACAGTATGCAAAAGGATACACATACGATACTGCAGTGGCACACGGATTTAAAGTTTTAACCCAATTTCAAGCGAATATTGAGGTCATTGCAAGCTCATACAGGACACTAAATAATAAGGACTATCAGAAGGTGAACTCCATACAACGACCGAAACCGCACGCACACATAGACACACTTCACGTACAACGAGTACACGCACACTTTTTTTTTTGTCATGGTAAAATCATCAAATGAGTCTTCCTGCCCAAGGTAGAAACGGGCATGCGGGCGGCGGCGAGTAAAGGGCAACTCGCTGTCCGACCATGGACCATGCCCGGCTCGAGACGGCGCGTTGTGTTCCACGAGCGCCTCAATGAGCGTCGAGTCTCTAGAGGGCCAAAGCCTGCCGGAGGACTAATCTTATTACCGTGACCCCGGAACATAAAGGGCTATTGAAGGACACCTTGTATTTTAGTCAGTACGAGTCTGACAGTCCCTCCCGCCCTGCCTGGGGTGGGAAGACTCATTTGATGATTATAACACGTAAATAAAAAGGTAGAGGCAAAGGAACTGTCAGATTCGTACTGATTGAAATCCACGGTGTTGTTTCAATAGCCTTTTACGTTCAAGGGTAACGGTTTTCTGATGAAGCAGTGCAACATCCCCGGCAGGCGTTTCGCCGTCTAAGGGAGCCTCATAAGATTGCTGGTAGCTGTTTGAGGAGCGCGCGGGCGGCGTTTACAGTAATGGGTAAGCCGTCCGCGTGTCTGCGCTTACGATAGCTTGAAATCGCCTCGTGACATTCTTTGCCGTCGTGAGGTGGAGGCAGTCCTCTCCCTCACTTGTTGTGCCTTCGCTAGCATGACTGCTTCGCAGAAGGTTGTGACTGCTTTCCATTTTATCTTAGCATGGCCTCAACCAGAGACGGGCGCGAGAGGTCGCCGTCTATCACTTCGGTGAGGACACGGCGGTGCTCAGCCCAAGGGGGACAGATCTCCACCGTATGCTCCACCATGTCCTCCGGCCGATCTGCAGAATGATGACATGCATGACACTCAGGAGCCACGCGATGATTTTATAGTACTGTTACGAGCTGGGTATTGGGATAAATTAATGAACACCAATTAAAACCAAATAAACTTTATTTACACACGAATCACTAATTAAACGCTACTCAACACTAAACACACTTGCACTCACTTAATCACACGTAAAAGTCATTAGAGATCGCTTCGAGTTCACTTCGAGTTGTCTCGATCGTAGTCAAAACCAGACTGCTGAGGTCGCCGATCGGCGTCCTATTTATACCCCGGCCGGACCCACTAGATGTTTCTAGAAGATGGTCGAATGTTCTGGAAACATCCATAGACTTCGACATAAACCCATACCTTCTGGAACATTCCAGAACCATCTCGAAACATCTAGAACAGGGTAGAATTTTTTAGAAACTTCCAGACCAATCTTCAGTAGAATAGTGGAGAACCTTGTGGAACCTTCGAGAAGCTTATAGATAGGTCTCGTAATCCGATCGACGTAGAGTATCTTTCAGTACGACACCGACCTTCTGTTCCTATATTTTTTGGTGGTGCCCAGAATCTGCACAAACGCATGGTATTATTTAATTAATCCGCTGCCGGGATATTGGTCTTTGTTCGTGTATTAACAGCGGCGCAACACTGCGAATATATCAGTCTGCTGTATTGCATTATACTGAGCTTTGGGTACGAAGGAAACTATTAAATTAGTGTATGAATATTTTGAAGTTTTGGGAAATAAAGTAATTATACGAGTAGTAGTAAGTAATCGTAATTTTCCGCATTCATAAAAGTTATAGATGTTTACATAATAATTATATGTATAGGAATCCAAAGCGTAGTTCACCGAAGCTCTTTTTCATAAGAAATTTGATCATCTGATCTCATAAACTATCAGATACATACCCAACAGAAGAGCTATTAATTCTTCCTTAAGAGCCCTTGGCCCAGTTATGAAAGCTCACGGCTCACAAATTAATGTACTCGTACAAACCTGTTTAGATTTGTATTATAGTCACCTTGAGTATCTACGACTATTCTTTATATCACGATTGTTTTGTCTAGGTACATGAAATATTATTATTTCCCTCTCACAGAGAGGAGGCCTGTATCCCAGCAGTGGGAACATTTATAGGCTGATGATGATGATGATGATGACATGATATTGACTGTTGCCATTTAAATATAAGTAAATACAAACCCATCTTATCGTATCATACTAATATTATAAATGCGAAAGTTCGTAAGGATGGATGGATGATGAATGTTTGTGACTCTTTCATGTAAAAACTACTGAACGGATTTCGGTCAAATTAAGTACATAGATAGTTCATAAACTTGATTAAAACGAAGAATATTTTTGTACCGTTTTTATCTATCCGTGGCATAATTTTCGAGTTGAATCAGGAAGCTTTTTGCAGCTAGTAACATCATTAACATCGTCATGCCTGTAACCCCAGAATGGTTTGGTAGGTTTATGGTAATATTCGTCCTAGTGTTAAAATAATATTTTAACACTAGTTGAGTTTTAAATGTGTTAGTGGTGGGTAGGTTGTTATGAGTGTCACGTATTAGATTAGGCCACGCACAGGTCGCGCGATGCCGCGTCTAGTCGCGTCGCGTCGCGTCTGATAAGTATGTTGATTTATAAAGAGACGTGCGACAAACACATCGTCAGCTCGCGCGAACTATTCTTTTGCGTGATAATCACTACTGTTGTGTAGATATGTAAGAAGCTCCTTCACGTTGAAACGGCTGGAAATATTGATGTTGGTAGTTATTTAAGATTGCCACGCGAGAGGAGCTGCGGGTGAAAACTAGTTCGTTATAAACTTGTGAACGTCATTCAAAAAGATGGCATCGTTAAAAATAAGTTGATAAGTTCTGTTTTATAGTTGTGTCGCAGATTTCATTTGAAAAGTTTGAAAAACAAGCTCGTTAAAAATTTATTATTTTTTTGTTTGGCTTGGCTTTTGTCATAGTTTCGATCTCAGCAATAATAACAGTTCAATTTTATTAATGACATAAATACTTTAAGAAGTTTAAATATTTGAAATAGTTGTGAAACCCAAGACTTCATCCTCAGCAATTAGTGATCATCTATTAGAATAATGAGACAGTAATTAATAAAATAGTGTCATTGGAAACTGATTACAAACATGATGCCGCAAATAATAGAAAATAACAAACAAATAAAATCCAATCAAACAAAAACAAACTACTCCAAACAAATTAAATTATACATAAACTTTAGCAAACGTATCTCATTGGCAATAAAACACAATGGCCGGAACATTTCAAAACTAATAACACTACAGACACATTTGCGAACTCAGTAATAACAATAAAAAATGCATCCCGAACCCATACGATACCCATATGATAACCATAGCGATAGAATGATATTTGTGATCACCCTAATCCAAAAGGATGTATCTCTAAGAAAACGTTTTTTTGTGTTTGGCAATTGGACAATGTCGCAACTGATAGTTCAGAGAAAAATCACAACATTTACTGCCATATTTTTTTTAGTCTTGCAATGATTTGTTGAAAGTCAGATTTCTTCTTCTATAATTTATATTTCTCTATTCGTCGTTATTTCTTTCAAACCATAAATCATCTTTTACACAGACTTACCATTTCATTTTTCGTCTTCTCTCTTACTCCTCCAGAAATTCATATTCGTAACTTTTCATGACTTTTCCTCATTCCTCAGACTATCCCAAGGCTCGGGCATGCGGGCAGCGAGTAAAGGGCAACTCGCTGCCCGACCATGGACCATGCCCGGGTCGACGGCGCGTTGTGTCCCACGCGCGCCTCAAAGAGCGTCAGCGTAATGACGGGGCCCCCCTCTCAGAGGGCCAAAGCCTGCCGGGGTCGCGGGATTATTTCCTTACCGTGACCCCGGAACATAAAGGGCTATTGAAGGACACCGTGGATTTTAGTCAGTAGAAGTCTGACAGTCCCTCCCGCCCTGCCCGGGGTGGGAAGACTCATTTGATGATTTTACAAGGCTAAAAAAAAAAAAAAACCCAAGGCTCTCTGACTTACAACTCCACCCAGTGCCAATGCAGACCTCCGAGTAATGGTTTTGTCCAGCTCTTCCCACCATCTCTCATGACGTCTGCTGCAACACCTTCTGGCTATGTGAGCGAGTCGATTTTGGCCCACAGCTCATCAGGGACACGGCAGACTTGGCCAGCCAATTTCTGTTCTGTCAAACTCAGTTAAATTATTAAACAGTCCATGTTTTCCTGAAAACCAGATTTGTAGAGTTACTGCATTTAGTGTTTGTGCGGCAGGTTCGTCCACACGCGTCAATATTGATCGGCGCGCGGTTATAAGTGCCATTGCGCACACGTGGCGCGCGCGGACGTGAGATACGTTCCACTCTGCACCATCTATTTGCACAAGTCAGACAATCTGAACTGTTTTATTTTATACTGTTTAATTTAGCTGAACATTTGTCTCAAATACTGCAGAAGTTTTTGCAATTACATTCACTGAATCGTCACTTATGAAAATTGTGAGGTTCCAGTGAAAACACAATATTATGCCAACGTCTTTAAAACTATAAATTATCCTATTATTTAAAGGGCAGAAAGTCAGTGAAGAGCACAAAAAACCTTAATTTTACTAAAAACTTTACTGTTAAACAGGTTTTGTTTTGGTCTAGAAATAAGTACTCATTATCGCAAACTGCAAGTCATAGGGAGAGATGACATTAAACCCATAGTTATTTGAAAAATCCACTTTTCAAACAAATGTAGGATGATGAAATTGCTGGTGTTTAATGCTAGGGCCACATAATCGGAAAATGCCGTAAAGTATCGCGATAATTGACGTTTACACGAACATTTTTAAGACTACCATCGCGAAAAATTAACTAAATTTTGCAAAATTTTTATGATAGAGGATTCTGATTGAGATTCTTTTCACTATTTATTTAGATAAGTTTTTATAAGAAACTAAACACAAGCGGGAAATCTGTTTTAATATAATAAACGTAATATAATTATGCTACCCAGGATGTTATAGGCAGCAGTAGCGATTACAATTTAAGAAAATAGGAGAGGTAAAGCAGTTGAATCAATAATTATTAAAAAAAACCTATAAAGAAAATAATGTCTCTACTTATCTCCAATTCTTCTCTGAAAGTGTACTTCAGATTACAATATCCCCGAAAAACTACCTTCTAAACCTGAACTAAATTGCCCAATAGATCACGTGAGCGTCGCGCGTCTTACAAATGGAGGG
This sequence comes from Agrotis clavis, assembly GCA_954870645.1. Lineage (NCBI taxonomy): Eukaryota > Metazoa > Arthropoda > Insecta > Lepidoptera > Noctuidae > Agrotis > Agrotis clavis. The sequence goes on from OX940942.1 coordinate 552,003, forward strand.
TAGACGTCAATGAAGCGGCTGACGGATGGAGTGTCAAATGGCGCGTCGATCGCCGATATAGACGCGCGTAAATCGTGCGCCGAGATTTACGCGTCGCAATCACCCGCACGCTACTAGTGGACCCACGCACTTATATTGCGTGAACATAAAATCACGTTACGAACGTTACGTCCCCGAACGGTTAGGCGGAGTTTCGATCTAATAGTACCTACGCTATAATTTCACACAAATCCGTTGATGAACAAAATGAACTACAAATGTAAGTTTGTAATTGTTTTTTTTGTGATATAAATGAGCTTTAAGACTCATTCCTTTAATTTTCTCATTTTTTTAAACAAAGGAATTTTTCTAAAATAAAAGTAGCCTAAGTTACTTCTTATTACATCAGCTACCTGCTATGGCCCAGCCATTTCAGAGATTAACCCTTACAAACAGACAGACAGAAAGAAAGTCAGAGAGACAGACAAAAATTGTAAAACTTGTTATTTTGGTGTATGAACCGTATAATATAATATTTGTATGCATGTATTTCAATATTACAAACAGACACTCCAATTTTATTTATATGTACAGATGTATAGATTAGTACTGTATGTGTCTTTCAAAATACCGTAAAGGTTCGTTTACCACAATGTGTTTTGAACCGTAGTTTGATAAAACACGCAAAGCTCAATCTGGTGGCCTACAATTTTGTTTAAAGCGTGTGTAGTTTCACTGTGTGAAAGAGACAGAGCTATACACAAGGTTAACGGGAAGTATTTTGATGAAAAGCATCAAAATATGCGGCAAAACAGAGCATAAAACGGCCGTATCTTTCCATTGAGTTGACTAAGTCGTCTGATTCTCTGCTACAACGGATAATAGATTTGAGTAGTTGATGATAATTTCAGCTTGATACCTCCACGCGTTACTGAGAAAAAGGGTCTTGTCAGACGGACTGACTGACAACAAAGTAGTGATCCTATAAGGGTTTAGTTTTTCTTTTCAGTTACGGAACCCTAATATTAGATCTTGATTTTGTAATTGGTTACCTACCTATGTTGTTGAATGCATTCTTGTGATAAGATCCAAGTCACTCGATTGCAGTAATGCAAAAATATAGTCTTCATTTTTAGAAAATCTAGTGCAAAAATACGAATTATAGATAGTTAAGTAAATAGTTCTATTTCATGTGCAGTTGCAAATAAAATAACTGAAGTTATGTGAGAAGCTTTATATAAATGCTAATGTGATCCAAATACTCGCACATAACAGCAAATGCAAGGATTTTTAAATAAACGACGTGGTTTTATATTTTCTGTTTTAAATAATCTTATTTATTCGCTATCAAAGCAAATGTAGTTTCACTAGAAATTATAAATGAGTGAGAATTAAGGGAGAAATAAATGGTAACAAATGACTAGATTTACTTTTTATTTTTTCCCACCCAGGGCAGGGCAGGAGGGACTGTTAGACTTGTACTGACTAAAATCCACGTTCGTCCTTCAACAGCCCTTTACGTTCCGGAGTCACGGTAACTCGTAAGTCCCGCGATCCCGGAGGACTAGATTTACGAGATCTTAGGGTTTTAGGGCACTGCCGTGCGGCGCCAAGACTAGCCAAGCGAAGCGCAAGGGCACTACCTACCTTTTCTCGAAGTGTTTCGTCGTTCTTTTAAACCCTCGTAGAGTTGGTTTCCGATGAACCAGATAGTTCATATTCGCAGGATATGATGCCAAAAACAGGGTTTTCAGGGTTGCAAACTTGGGTGTTAACTACTCTCAGTGTGTGTTGCCAGTGATAACACATGGCTCCGAAACGTGGTCTTTGACTGCATGGCCTTTTAGAGAGACTGAGAGTCACTCAACGAGCAATAGAAAGAGCTATGCTCGGAGTTTCTTTGCGGGATAAAATCCGGAACATGGATATTCGGCGAAGAACCAGAGTCACCGACATAGCTCATAAAATTTGCAGGTTGAAGTGGCAATGGGCAGGTCACATCGCTCGTAGAACTGACAACCGATGGGGAAGAAAAGTTCTCGAGTGGCGACCACAGACCGGAAGACGCAGCGTAGGCAGGCCTCCCACTAGGTGGACCGAAGACATCGTGAGGGTCGCGGGCAACGGATTGATGCAAGTGGCGAATTGTCGTTCGGCGTGGCGGTCTAAGGGGGAGGCCTATGTTCAGCAGTGGACGTCTTCCGGCTGATGATGATGAACAACTCTCAAGGGACCTAACTGTGATGTATGTGTTGATATTTAGATTAAGTAGGTAGTAGGTTATAATTTGTTATTTATAATATTGTTCACCACCGCCGCGCCAGTCTGCAAATAAACGCTGTACCATCGAGACGTTGCCTTATTTCCTCAACAAGTACCTGCAGCTAACATATTTCTCAGTGGCGACGAGAAGTGAACATTTCGCGTGTGAAATAAAGTGTTACGATGACGATCGGAAAAATAGCCGAGTTTAACGTACACAAAGACGATTGGAAACTATATGTCGAACGGTTAGAACAATACTTCGTTGTGAACGACATACAGCAGGTTTTACATGTACCGACGCTAATAACCGTTATGGGAGCAGAGAGCTACGAGTTGCTTGTCAACCTGTGTACACCGAATAAACCAAAAACGAAGACGTTTGAACAGTTGTCGGAGATAATGAGTAAACATTTACAACCAAAACCAAGCGAACTCGCCGAGAGGTATAAGTTCAGGCATAGGACTCAGAAAGGGGGAGAAACCATAGCCGAGTAAGTAGCGGTGCTTAAAAAGATGTCGAAGACCTGTGAGTTCGGAAGTTGGCTCGAGGAAAGTTTAAGGGATCATTATGTCCACATGTCATAATAACCTAATGTTATATTTCTATTTGGTTAGAATGAAGTTTTGCAAAAATCAATAAGTGTTAGAATATCCAAATATCATATTGTACATGGCTTTAAATGCTAGGTATTGTGATAAAACGACGCGGCGACGCCTGGAATTTTTTTGTCGGTAGGTAACAGAAAAAAGACATTTTATTTATTTTCAATAGCCCTTTACGTTCCAATGTCGTTAAACAATTTAATTTGTAGATATAAAATCATTTTTACTTTATGTCATATGGACATCTTGTCACTTGATCTTTACAACAAAACTTTTGACTTTTTTACATAATCACATGTGGACTATTTAACACCTGGAAAAATGTTACCATATTGTACCTACCTACTTAAATGCTCTACATTGCGCCAGTTATGTTTTTAGGTTCGATGAAATAGGGATTGAATTTAAAAAGAAAAAAAAGTCTATTTCACTTAAGTGGTCTTTTAATGTTAATGTGATTGCTTTTATTAAGGCGTTTATTCAGGTGGTCCATAAGTTATGTAGTGAAACAGCGGACAGAGGAGCGGAGCAACCAGCGTGCCCACTACCGGCAAGTCGGTTTCTTTTGACGCTTTACGCTCGCCCCGCTGCTCGCTGTCTTCGAGACCGAGGTCTAAAGTGTGGAGAAGGCAACGTAATAACTTGTGCTACTGATATCTATAAATGGCGGAAATTACCTTTCTCTAAACAAGCTATCAAACAAGACAGACAAGCCAAGCCATGTTAACACAAAATTAATTCACGAATGTTAATAGGAAATGTTTATGTAACAAATATCAACACGTTTGTATGTAAATGACATAGAAATGTCGCAATCTTTTGTCACGTGTTTGTCTTATATTTGATTTCTTATATTGTAGATACTCTATAATAGCTGTTGTATTTATAAAGATAAAACCACGTTTTTCTAGAAATTTAACTTTGTGATCTACACTATAAAGTTCAGTTTTCTCTAAAACTTCTTACATAATTATTTATAATCTTTACAATAGTAGATAATCGTCATTCTGAAATTAACTTACACAGCATAATTTTAAAGTTGTAAATTGATTCAGAGGAAAAATCTTGAATTGGAAACGGCTTTGAATATGAAACATAATAATTTCCTCAGTTTATACTCGTTCTGTGTTGATTGTTCAAATTATTATTAAAATTACTTTTTCTTGAGGTGTATAAGGAAAAATACGTTTCATCCAATCATCCAAATTATTAAATACATAAATAAATAATTATAATATTCCTGTCAAAATACTTGGATCATCCCTTATTATTTTAAATTTATCCTTGCTTAGTCTCGTTTTCGGGAAATTTGTTAATTATTTCGGGACTAATGGTTCCCGAAATACGAAATTTCCCGAAAAAGAGAGAGATTGAAAAGTCATGCTAAAGTTAATTTCATACGATTCTCATTTTAAAAATAAGTTAGTAATTTATTTCAATTGTTTTTCTAGGGTGCACGCGAAATTATCTTCCGGGCCCATGTCTCATAGAATCTGGAACAATGGGGAGTCATTTAGTCTGTCAACCCTAATTACCCAAGAAGTTTAAAATACCACTTGCCTCACTGTTTTCCCTGCACTATGTCACTTACCCCACTGTCCCGCTAAATCACCGTCCGGGGACAGTTTATCAGTGGCGCCACTAATGCGGTCCACGCATGGACTCACCGACAAATACTATTTGTTACTAGCCGGCTATTCCCGCGTATATGAGGTGCTTTAGCTACATTTGATTAAGAAAGGAATAAGGTACTATGAGGGTCGACTGTTCTAGAAAATGTTAATTTTTCTTTAAGTAGGTACAATTTTTTTGTTGTTGGTGTCGTGTTTCGCTATAATTACAAACTCAGTGCAATTCATTAGAATCGGTGCAGCAAAGTTAACTATCATTACCTAAACCTTTTTTTAAGTTGAAATAATATTAAAATGATCAATTGAATCCCAGGGTGGAGTTGAAGGGACGGTGAGACTTGACTGCCTTTAAGCCAATTTTTTTTTTCATTGCATAGTCATTTATATGTAGAGTCCTTCCTCCCAGGGCGGGACAGGAGGGCCTGTCAGACTCATACTGACTAAATAAAATTCACGGTGGCGTAGTGACTAAATAAAATCCACTGACCTACTTGAAATAAATGATTTGATTTTGATTTTGGTGTTCCTTCATTCGCTTTTCCACAGCAAATTGATGTCCAAATCAAAAACCTGTATTATTTGCGAAATGTACCTATAACTGCAGAGATGTACGGTATCAATTTGCTTAACAATTCCTAATATTCCGAATGAAAAATCTTTCCACAATAGAGATGTTTCAATCTCCTTCTAATTGTCTCATCACTGTGACAACAAGCACCTTTAAAGAGGAACGTTTAAGAAAACCTCTCGTATTCCCCCTTTAACGTACGTACATAGATTTTCTTGACGTCTCCTCTTATTGTGACTGTAACGTGTTGAGATGCGCACTCGTACAAGTGCCATCCACAACAAGCTTTTATTTTCAACAGCTTCAAGCAACTGTTATGTCGAACAGTCTTTGTGGGTTATATTTTTCTTTATAAAATGTAGTTTGGACTCAATTATGTATCCTGTTCCCCTATCTGTAACGTTTCTGGCCACTGTAAGTTCCTGTTTTTAGTATAGATTTTAATTATCTACAGATTCGTAGGCACACTGATATGATATGATTCAACAGCAGTTGTTTGTACAATCAAGATGTTAATTTGACTGTAGAAGATACGTCTAATGACAAGACAGTCCTCACTTAGGTATCGTAAGTTATGGGTTCGAATAGAGAAACAGCTGCTTTCCAAGGAATGTTGTTGTTGTTATAAAATATTTTGAGAAAACGTAACCCCATAAAATGTAAGGCGAATTATTATGACATTCACCAATTCACACTGGAACTGCACAAAAGCCCAATCCTTCTTACAGAGACGGCCCATTTGTGGGAATATACTTAATCTGCTACGTCTATAAGCAACACAAACCCATTTTCACGATAATTTCCAAGACGTCTTAGCATCAGAAAAAGTTTCCATCACGCGAAGTCCCGAAAGCCTTAACTCAAATCTCTCTCAAGTAAAAAACCGGCCAAGTGCGTGTCGGGCCACGCACAGTGTAGGGTTCCGTAGTTGCCCATCAAAATACTTATGCGAACTAACTAAACTGATTCGCTGAATTTAATTTTAAAAAGAAGAATTTTCAAAATCGGTCCAGGAGTCTTTGAGAAATCGGGGAAAATACATTTAAAAAAAGATTACGACGAATTTAGAACCTCCTCCTTTTTTTGAAGTTAGTTAAAAATAGTTGACGATAAAAACCTACCTATCCCCAAAAACATACCGTAAAACATACCTATTAAAGCTGTAAAAATAAAGTTGACAAACTTACATTTGCAGTTGAATAACATATTCTCCGATACATTTTGTTTAAGAAAAATATTATCCAAGTACATTTTATAAGTTGGTCGACTATTACTCGTAAAGTTGTAAAGCCTACTAAGTCATGACAATTTTCTTTTAAACTTCGTTATATATACTACTATTGTGAATTTTTTCACACCCCCAAACATAACCGTTTAGCTGGTAGAGGGGGGGGACACTCGAGTCGAGCAAAATTTAGCACTTTAAAGCTTAATATTTCACAAACCAATTTTTTTATCAAAAAATTGTTAATGGAAACTATCAATATTTTTTAAAGACCTATTTAATGATACCCCACACTATGGGGTACGCGAGAAAAAAAAAATAACATCCCCACTTTACGTGTACAGGAGATACCCTAAAAAAAAAATATTTTACGAGATTTTATTTTACCACTTTTTCGGCACAACAAATCGATATATTTACACCAAATTACAGCTCTCTAGTACTGTGCGTCTCTGAGCTAAACTGCGGACAGACGGACGGACGGACGGACGGACGGACGGACGGACGGACATGGCGAAACTATAAGGGTTCCTTGTTGACTACGGAACCCTAAAAAGGAAATCCGCCGTCAAAAACAAAAATCGTTTGCAATACATTATCTCAACGCCACAACACCGTAAAAAGTCCCATATTTTCCCCCACTTCCCATCTAATACCACAGAACATATATACCCCTAAAGGGGAAGAATGACGACTCCGTACTAATTTTGTGAGGAAAATTTTTCTTACCGACCAGCGCCATCTATGTTTAGCCCACGAAAACATGGCAGTAGAATCCAGGGCGGGAATTTCAAATACTACAAGTACTTTACAGGTTCTTTGTATTGCATTTTATGCACAAGTACATTGCGCTTCTCGATAGTTTCTTTCAAATTACTATCGAGAAACACAATGTACTTGTGCATAAAATGCTGAAAGATAATAAGTAAGGAGCAGTTTAGTAAAACAAACGATTTCATTTGACTTCTTTATTCATATAAGCTACAATGACTTATTTTACTAAGGTTCGGAAACCGATGTAAAGTGATGCTGGTATCTTTAGAAGGTGAAGTTCCACACATAGCACAGATTCCAGTGTTTTCTTCCTACGAACTCATCGGGAATAAGGCACAAAATCAAACAAGAGTCACTGTCTCAACACCGGGTCTATATCTCACAAATACGCACTTAATTTCACCAAAACACAGACACAGAGGAGCAAGCTCGACTCACATTAACAATATTGTATGTAGAATTAAATGCAACTGTTTTATTTATTACAAATAAACACAAGAACAAGATATAAATAATGGTGCGCAAGCTTACGCAAGCGATGGCAGACATTTTTTCCTATGACGTCAAATAGCCAATAGACAATATGGCGTTCCAGTGTTGTCATATTATTATCTTCTTTTTGTTTTGTGTATTCATCAATTTAAATGTTAAAAATTTCATAACAAACATTTTCTCGCATCAGAATAAAAGCAAAAATAAATTTTAAGGATAACATACTTTAAAATCAATTAATAAGCCTATTATTAGATTGAATGTGATTGAATGTGAAATAGTATTTTTGTCAATGATTTTTGTTGGCAACATTATGTAATTCATCTCTTTTACTCTAATGTTGATGTCTCTTTCTTGTTTTCTAGCCCACCTACATCTTGTTCGTAGAACAAAGTCGACACCCCCTGTCTAATACCCACCGTTCACACCCTCAGGCAACGCGACTTGCACAGCGAGCAGAAGCGCAACTCGCGACAAGCGTTTCGGGTGTGTTCATTGTATAGGTACACTAGCACTTCGCCCCGCGACTTCGTCCGCGCTTATTCCGAACTTTGCTTCTGTGAATTTCTTCTCCCGCCACCCTCTTTATGGAATACTTTTAGAAAATCTTTAAGCGACTAAAATTCTATCGACCACAAAACAACCCTTTAGCAGTCGGTTTTCGCAACATCCCATCTTAATAAGCATCTACGTTCTAAAGATATACCCCAGGGAAAATTTGAGACTCGTAGCACTTGTAGTAACGAAGTCTCATACAAACTCTGAAGTTAAAAACTATCCTTCTTAGGGGGGGAATTTCCCGTCATAATCCCGTCTTAAGTAGCACCTACGTCCTAAAAGAACCCTCCTGTGAAACATTTCAAACTCCTAGTACTTGTAGTAATTAAGTTTCATACAAACTATTGACCCCAGAAACATCCCCTTTGGGGTCCAATTTCACCAACTTCAAAACCCCGTCTTAATGAGCATCTACATCCTAAAAATAGCTCCCGCGTAACATTTGAGACTCCCAGAATTTGTCGTAACGAAGTTTCATACAAACTACCCACACCAAAAACTACCCTTTAGGGGTTGGTTTATACAAAACTCGTCTGAGGAGGAGCCAACCTCCTAAAAACACATAAGCAAAATTTTTAACTTCTAACTATCAAGAACAAAGTCCCGTCTTAGTGAGCATCTACTCCCTAAAAACCTCTATGCATATTTTGACACTCCAAACACTTGCAATAACGAAGTTTCATGCAAACTAACAACCCCAAAAATATCCCCTTAGGGATAGAATTTCAGAAAATCCCGTTATAGCTAGAACCTACATCTTAAAAAAAATCCCCATGTAAAATTTAAGACTCCTATCTACCAACCCCAAAAACAACCCCTTAGGTTTCGAATTTCGCACAATCCCATCTAAATGAGCACCAACGTCCTAAAAAAAATCCCGTGTAAAATTTTAAAACCCCTAGCACTTATAGTAACGAAAGTTTCATTCTATCAACTATCAACTATCAACACCAAAAACAACCCCTTAGGGGTTAAATCTCGCCGTAGTGCGTAATTACTTCCTAAAAAGAAAACATTACTTATTCAAAATTTGAGACACCTAACTTCCAACACTAAAACAACCCCTTAGGGGTCGAATTAGGCAAAATACCATCTTAAGTAGTATGTACGTCTTAAAAAGTACCCCCAAGCTAAATTTGATACTCCTAGTTCTTGTAGTAGGTAACAAAGTTTCATACAAACTACCAACTCCTAAAACAACCCCTTAAGGGTCGAATTCGCAAATTCTCGTCTTAAGTAGCACTACATTATAATTAGAACCCTAATGCAACATTTCAAACTCCTAGTACTTGTAATAACAAAGTTTCATACAAACTATCAACCCCAAAAACAACCCTTTGGAAGTGAAATTTAACAAAGTCCCGTCTTATTGAACACCTACGTCATTAAAAGAATCCCCATGCAAAATTTGAAACCTGTATCTATCAACATCAAAAACAACCCCTTGGGGTTCGAATTTCGAATCACCCCTTCATAGTGAGCATCTAAGTCCTAAAAACAACCCCCACGCAAAATTTGAGAGTCCTAGCACTCGTAGTAACGAAGGTTCATACAAACTATTAACCCCAAAAACAACCCCTTAGGGGTCGAATTTTGCAAAACTCCGTCTTCGGTAGCGCGTACATCCTTTAAAGAATCACCATGCAAAATTTTAGACCTCAAACTATCAACACCTAAAACAACCCCTTAGGGGTTGAATTTCGAAACACACCGTCTTAGGTAGTGTGTACGTCCTAAAAACAACCCCCATGCAAAATTTGAGACTCCTAGCACTTGTAGTAACGAAAGTTTCATACAAACTATCAACACCAAAAACAACCCCTTAGGGGTCGAATTTCGAAAAACCCGTTTCGTAAGTAGCACCTACTTCCTAAAAAGAACCCGCATGCAAAATTTAAAACTCCTAGTACTTGTAGTAACAAAGTTTCATACAAACTGTCAACCCCAAAAACAACCCCTTAGGGGCGTAATATCGCAAAATCCGTTCTTAGCGAGTACCTACGTCCTAAAAAGAACCCCTATGCAAAATTTTAAACCCCTAGCACTGGTAGTTTCTGAGATTTCGTGTCCTATGAGTGAGTGACCTTTTGCTTTTATATATATAGATTGTACACAGTAATTTTTACCTCTGCTGTAGTGTAGTAAGTTGTTGATGAACTTCAGGGGAGGACTCAGGTTTTCTGTAACGAGAATAAAATACTACTGTGTAACTATTTTGACACAGTAGTAGTTCTGCAACGGCAATCTTTTGCAACATTTAATAAACTTATGTCATGGTATTTACAGTCTTATTTTAAACTAAACGTTGACCTACACTCGGAATTATCAAATATTCTGTGTCTTGAGTGCAATTACAAATATTTTGTTCACATACACAAACAGTCAGACTCGTTACAACATGTGTTTCGTGCAGGAATCGAAGCCGGGACACGCAACGCCACACTTTATGACTCGGCCACTACGCCAACCATGCCTTCAAATTACTGTAACACTGTGTAAATATAGTCATTGTTGCTGTTAAAAAAAAACTATAGAATCCTGCCATAACCGTCGCAATTCGCGGCGTCTCGAGGCATTTGTGTTCACCATCATGATTCATTTATTTTCGCTGCAGTCGCTGCGTTCGCATGCCGCGTAATCGTTTAACTCGTGGCCAGGCAGTTATACTCCCATATTTCCCCCCTCCCCCGCACCCCCTCCTAAAGTCCCATAACTTTCTCTGCCGTACTTATCTGCATCGTTATCACAAATCTTTTTATCCGGGGGATAGTAACTCAACCGGGTGAACTACAAATCGTCCTCGGTACCTATTGTTTGGGGTAGTACGGGGAAAATGCGAAGTCGGAAAAGTCGAAGTCAGTGTTTTTGGAAGTACTATTTGAGTAAAGGAATTTTGCGTAATAAATGTACAGAGAAGTGATTTAAAATAAGATGGGTTCTCAATCATTGAAGAGTAGAGAGCAGTGGTGGCCCAGGTATCGGTTCCGACTTACGAGTTGTAGGTCGTGGGTTCGAACCCCGCCGGGCACATTACTTTGTGTAATTTATTTCATCACCACTGCTCTCAAAACGGTGAAGATAAACATCGTGAGGAAACTGGCATGTCCTAGAACCAAAAATTCGAAGACATGTGACATCTACCAACCCGCACTGGGCCCGCGTGGTGGATTATGGCCCACTCCCTCTCACAGAGAGGAGGCCTGTGTCCCAGCAGTGGGAAAATTATAGGCTAATGATGATGAAGAGTAGAAACAATGTCGTGCAAACTATTACCTAGAGTAATTAAGCACCCGATTAAAAAAAAAAAAAATCTAGTCGATGAATAAAATAAGATCTAATATTTAGCTAACTAAATGTATTGAGTACAAACCTCGAGAACTGCTGGATCAATTCGGTATATAGCAATCCAGCTACGGATGAATGAGTATTCAACTTTTATTTTCACTTACGTTTTTCTTCTTAAGTAAATTGCAAAAGCCGGAGCAGTTCGCTAAAACCATATAAAAGTACCTATACTGATCAGTCAGAATATGTGAAAAGGTGGACTTTTTAGTTAACCGTTGCAGTCAAAAACTGCACTGGCTCACCTCGTGTGGCATTAGAATTATGCACTGAATTACTAGTAACATTTCCTTGACGATATTTCTTCTGCAGAACCGAGAAAACAACCCTACTCCACAGCTGGATTCATGAAGTCGATAATTCCTAAGTTAAAGTAACTTCAGCACTATCAAAGTTTCAACTTAATTGCTTAGTAATTGACTCTGTAGAAACTAAGTTTGAGAAGTGGCTCCCATTAATAAGAAAAGTGTATTATTCATTGAAATTGCTTCCACTGAAGATAAGTTCTTTTTAAACTGCGAAACATGCATAAAATCTCACGCTTTAATCCCTTTTTCTGTCGTGGTAAAATCATCAAATAAATCCTCCCACCCAGGGCAGGGCCAGTAACCCTTTATGTGCCGGCGGCGCGGTATACGTGTGTCCCGCGACCCCGGCAGGCATTGGCCCTCTACGCTTTTATCCCTTGGGATTACACAGAATGCCAGCTGACACGTTCCTTACATACTTCTTTTGCCTCATCCACGTTCATACATTTAGTCATACAAGCATGCCAGTTACAAAAAATACTAAGCATGTGACCTTCTGAAATTTCTTACGTAGGTACCACCAAAATAGTCTACGAAGGAGACCGTGGATTTTAGTCTCCTGCCCTGCCCTGGGTGGGAGGACTCATTTAATGATTTTACCAGGCTATGAAAAAAAGGTCAAATTAAAAATCATCTGCCTACCCTTTTCTTATTTTTTTTTTTCAATTTATGAGTAATTTTTAGGGTTCCGTAGTCAACAAGGAACCCTTATAGTTTCGCCATGTCCGTCCGTCCGTCCGTCCGTCCGTCCGTCCGTCCGTCTGTCCGCAGTTTAGCTCAGAGACGCACAGTACTAGAGAGCTGTAATTTGGTGTAAATATATGGATTTGTTGTGCCGAAAAAGTGGTAAAATAAAATCTCGTAAAATATTTTTTTTTAGGGTACCTCCTGTACACGTAAAGTGGGGATGTTTTTTTTTTTCTCGCGTACCCCTTACTGTGGGGTATCATTAAATAGGTCTTTAAAAAATATTGATAGTTTCCATTAACAATTTTTTGATAAAAAAATTCGTTTGTGAAATATTAAGCTTTAAAGTGCTAAATTTTGCTCGACTCGAGTGTCCCCCCCCTCTACCAGCTAAACGGTTATGTTTGGGGGTGTGAAAAAATTCACAATAGTAGTATATATAACGAAGTTTAAAAGAAAATTATCATGACTAAGTAGGCTTTACAACTTTACGAGTAATAGTCGACCAACTTATAAAATGTACTTGGATAACAGATTTTCTGAAACAACATGTATCGGAGAACATGTTCTTCAACTGCAAATGTAAGTTTGTCAACTTTATTTTTACAGCTTTAATAGGTATGTTTTTACGGTATGTTTTTTGGGGATAGGTAGGTTTTTATCGTCAACTATTTTTAACTAACTTTAAAAAAAGGAGGAGGTTCTAAATTCGTCGTAATCTTTTTTTATGTATTTTCCCCGATTTCTCAAAGACTCCTGGACCGATTTTGAAAATTCTTCTCTTTAAAATTAAATTCAGCGAATCAGTTTAGTTAGTTCACATAAGTATTTTGATGGGCAACTACGGAACCCTACACTGTGCGTGGCCCACTACGCACTTGGCCGGTTTTTTTATATAATTTCATTTATTCATTTAAAAATGCTGGGGTCGGCTTCCAATCGAACCGAATGCAGTTAAATATAAGTACTTATTATGGAGTGACTACCTATCTGACTACCTCCACAACCCAGTAACTGGGTAGATAATATTTGAAAAGTCTGATTGTCAGACTTTAGAACTTCTGACTTACAGTAAATACTGTCAAAGTATGTACAAATGACAGCCGACACCAACAGTTTTACGCGCTTTCCGAGGCATGTAGAAAATTGCTATTTTATATGCTGACCCATCTAACAGACCAACCTTGGCAAGCGAGGCTTAACCATAAAGATTGACCTGAAAGATGATCATTGGATCTCACGGTTACATTTTTATACACAACAAGGCACAGTCTTTTCAATTTTCTCGAAGAACATAAAAGTTAAATTGGTAATGAAACGACGTTACAATCTAGATGAGTTTTCAAAATGGAGTGCTGATATACTTTTGGCAAATTTATGACAAAAAAAAAGTTAGGAAAGGTGCCGTATCATACAGGTACACTAATATTATAAAGAGGAAAGATTTGATTGTTTGTTTGTATTAAATAGACTCCGAAACTACTGAACCGATTACAATACTTTTGCCAGTTGAAAGGTGCTTTGGTCCTGAATAGTATATCAATGGTACTTTAAAGCACCATAATTTTGTAGTATTTGATTATATTTTTAAGTCATTGACAATTTAAAAGTGCCTGTAACTGGTCTACTTGAAATAGATGCTTTTGATTTGATTTGAATGACATAGGCAATAAAGGGGGGTGGTGGCAAAAGCTAGATGTCTTTAAAAATGGTAATTGTATAGTTCTTCTTCAATATTTATTTTATTATAGAAGTTTTTATTTTTTCTATAGCGGCAACATAAATATTTCATTTGTGAAAATTTCAACTGTCTAACAATCACTGTTTCTGAGATACAGCCTGGTGTCAGACGGACAGACAGACGGACAACAGTCAATAGGGTCCCGTTTTACCCTTTGAGTACGGAACCCAAAAAAAAAGGATTAGAGATAAATCCTATAAAAGTTTGTTGGAGTTTATTGATGGGTAAAATATGTAAATAAAAAATATTAAAAATAGATAAAAAGAATCGTTTGAATATCACATAATAATCTGTTTCATAACAATGGAAAGGTATCCATCACCCATGATAATATTACAATACGAAAATAAATCCTTGTGTCTCCCTTTTCATGCCTTTGAGGATGAACGAATTTGAATGAAGAGCACAGGAACACTATGAATCGGTTTAGGACTTAAAAAAACTATTCTTACAAGAATAAAAGGTTTTTCACTTTCCCCGGGGATACATTTTGACACCCACGTGGAAAAACTGCCGTAGAAGTTTAATAAAAGAAAATTATTTTCTTTACAAAGGCCCATCTTTTTAACACTACCTACAAAAGTTTTCCAATTTCGTCTACGATAAAAACATTTCCGCTGCGCAGTTTTATCGGTATACGGTAGATAGTCCCATCACTAGAAATCTTTGGGCTTAGACAATGGAATGCAATTAAACGGTTCAGGCCGGATCGCGCCCGTATTTTCTGGGTACAAGGAGGAAATAGTGCATGGAGTGCTAATATTAAAATGTTCTATACAGAAGTATTGAGGTCCGATAGGCAGTCGCTCCATGTAAAATACTGATATTCAGCTGCATCTGGTATGACTGGCAGCCGACCTCAACATAGTTGGGAATAGGCAGGCAGATGATGTTCTATACAGAAATATTCCTGACAAATATTTTAATGCCGAAGTGACTTTATCTGTTTTTATGCTATCACACTTGAATCGGTGAACCGATTTTCATGAATTATGTTACAGAGATTACACTACTTTTTTACATACCTAGTGAAAAATGTAGAGTAAACATTTGTTTGAAATTAAAAAAAAATGTTACGAAACTAAATAATCTTCGATGCAACGTGTTGGCATTATGAATTCTCCATTCGCTCCCTACTCCGGTACCCGGATATAACCAGACATTACCGACTGTATCCGGTTCGAACCGGATTAAAAGTTTAATATACGCACGATCTTTGTGTACTTACGTTTGTACGATTTTAATGGAAGTTCTCGTTTTACACATGTCGCAGAAGTATTGGAAATATCAGTTTTTTTGGCGAAATTCTAGTTCTTATCTTTTCTCTTCTTCTATCTTCTTTTTGATTTGAATTGGGCAAATTGTGACATTATTTCTTAGCGTTTTGTAGGGAAAAGTAAAAATTTGTTTGAAACAAAATTCAGCTAAGCAAACTCTCAAACCCTGTTTACTGCAGTAGTCAATAGCTCATCAAATGCGCTGCTGGCAGTGCTCGCAATCTTAATAGATGAATATGAATTTCCAAACTGATATAATCACTAACACTATCATTATACCTTAAACTTAAAGGACTCTAGCATGTTGGTAATTAATAACAGTCACATAGGTCGATCTTCAAGGTTAACCCGCATTTACTGAGGTTGATCTGTGGGTTACCGACTTTCTGTCGTAGCGAGATTCCTTGGAAAGCACGTGAAGCCATTGGCCGAATCCTGGCTGTCATTTGTAGATCTTTTACAGTTGCTGGTCAGAAGCTTGAAAGTCTGACAACTAGTCTTACCAAGGGGTATCGTATTACCCAGTTATTGGGTTATGGTGGTCTCTCTATATAAAATACTTAATCATCAGATACATCTAGTTCCACTAGAAACCAATCCCAACGTACTTGAGAAAAGGCTACACAGGTGATGAGATAGTTTTCTCGCCAACATCGTAGGATTTACACAAAACAATGATTTCACAACTATACTGCAACGCTGACAATCAATACATGTGGGTAGACATCGGCCATTGCTCACATTGTCGAGTTTTTTAAACGTTTCATACGTATGTGGAAGTAGTTTTTAATTAATTAATTTGATTCGGTTATTTTAACGAGATGTGCTTTGTACATATATTTATTCGTTCTTCGTAATTTGGGATGAAATAATGTATGTATGCACGGAATTTTACATTGATTTTATTTATGTGCGATTTCAGATTTAGATACAAATTTGAAGTTTTTCAAAATCATGAAGCAAATTATTGGAGCAGTTTAGCTGAGCGATCAACTAGCAGTCGCAGGGTGTCGGGGTTACGATCCCCGCAAGAAACAAATATTTGTATGATCTACATGATAAGTATAAAATAGAATAGAATAGTACTTTATTGTACACCAAAATTAATAAGCAGCATTTTACAATTATCTTAATCTTAAGGGTACAACGGCGGTCTTAAGCTATTGTCAAACAGAGAGGCGTGGCGAAAGCGAAGCGAAGCGTTGTCATTTGTAATGTATGGAATTGTTTGAATCCAGTCACATAGAAACGCGAAAGCGATGCGATAGCGTTAGCGATCCGAAGGCGTTGGCGATATTACAACTCAGCGAGGCGTGGCGAAGGCGTTTGCGAAGCGTTGCCGAACTATTAGTAATGGCTGGCTTTGTATGCACGACGTCAAACATAGAGCGATTCCGAAGCGAAGCGTTAGCGAGGCGTTTCCGAGGCGAATCCGAGACTTGACAGTGCCACAGTGACACTGTCATGCCTATTTAAAAACTAATATTATTTACAAACAAAGACATTAAATACGAGCAAATTAGCTGTTCTGTATTGTGAGAAATGTGGAATAATCGAGGACGTGCATCATATCTTGACCGAGGATGAGTGGAGCGAACGCTTCTGGTGAAATCTGTTTGGTCATCACGCTGGATATTGACGACAACCTCAGGATGCGCACGGAATTTACTTTCACTGGTGCTGTACGTGTAAAGCTACTGTGTAGAGTAGCACATAGCCCGGGAGTGATGCTGAGGGAGCTGTGTGGTGGAGGCGGCACGCGCCACCGCTTGCTGTGTCCGGTGGTCAGGCCCAACATACTGACTAAAACACCTCTCACTACAACAATCCGTGTAATGAACGAAGATCATGAGCGGTTGTATTTTCATGCGGCTTGAGTGAATAACGCGTACAAGTTCTTTTAAATGAAGTTATCTAAGTAAGAAATCTAAATACATTTTGTTGTTGTAATTTGTATTTTTATGTTGTTATGTGACACATAACTACAGGTCTGGTACAGCAGTAGGCAACAGTGCTGCGCAATAATAACACCTTTACAGAATATAATATAAATTATGAGGATCAGTATACCTAGTACCGCGGTATTCGTTTGCTATCCTCTTAAAAAAAAACTAACGTACTTACGTAATAGGGAACCATGTAAAAACCAAACAACATAATTATTATTCAATTATTTTATTGTGATATGATCTATAACAACAACTTCAAAAATCCTGCTCTTTAACATTTTGTTGATGGTGTAACACATTACCATACAGAATACACAATCATTACATTTTTTTTTACAGAATACGCACGAATGAACAGTATTTTCAATCACATGATTACGATAACAGCAGTTTCCAAAATAGGCCTGAAATTGATTATTCCATTGAAATCATGCTTCAGCAGTCAATTGATTAATTCAAAGACATTGTGACACAAAGTCTTGGCATTCAAATATCATCCTTTTAATCCTCCTTTTGATGTGGTACTGTTCTCATCTTCAACAAAACGGCGGCTGGGCCAATGCAAATTAAAGATACTTGGAACCTCCTCAATAAAAATATTACTTAGGTATTGTTTTCCTTATGTAAACCAATCCAGTTTTCGAATAATCCGTTAACCGTATCTTGAGAACTGTTTTAGTCTAAAGACAGTCACAAATGTGTGTTTGGTCAATACTCAGATCAAAGAAAAAGTAAAGGATAATGAATATTATATACTAAACTAAATTTCTTATCGGATACTGTGGCATTTTGGAGAACTAAGTATGTGCACACACACAACAGCTGCACATTTTCTTGTTGCATATTATTAGATCATTACTTTACGCAGTCTATGAGCAAACAATCACGGAAAAACATGAAATCAAGAAATAAATAAACAATCAATATCAATAGACGTCAATCTGTGACAAGTTTACGCTATCACTCTTTTTTATAATATTTTTTTGTCATGACTTCAAGGCCTTTATGCCAAACGGTGTGGCACAATGATATTAAAGCCACAGACTACATAGAAATACTGCGTATGTCAAAACCGCATGTTTCTTTTTAAAGGAGATGAGTCCTCCCATCCAGGGCAGGGCAGGAGGGACTGTCAGACTTGTACTGACCAAAATCTACGGTGTCCTTTAATAGCCTTTACCTTCCAGGGTCACGGTAGCTCGTAAGTCCCGCGACCCCGGCAGGCTTGGCCCTCTAAGGCTAAGTCTACAGAGCCAAAGCCTGCCGGGGTCGCGGCCCGTCATTATGCTGACACTCTTTGAGGCGCTCGCAAATTTATGAAGTTTTATGTCATGGGTATCGTTTTCATGGTTTTCGAGGGTGTTGAAGCCGATAGTGCTGTCAAAGTGTAAATCCAAGATGCCGGCTGCAAAAAATATCAAGTTTTATGTCATGGGTGTCGTTTTCATGGTTTTCAAGGATGTTGTAGCCGATAGTGTTTTCAAAATGTAAATCCAAGATGGCGGCTGCAAAAATTATTGAGGTTTTCATCATGGATGTCGTTTTCATGGTTTTTGAGGGTGTTGAAGCCGATGTTGCTGTCAAAATAGAAATCCAAGATGGCGGCTGCAAAACATATCAAGTTTTATGTCATGGGTGTAGTTTTCATGGTTTTCGAGGGTGTTATAGCCAATGAGGTTTTACCAATAGAGACGTCATACACATTGTAAAGAAATAAAAACATGGCGATATTTTAGCAACATATTGTTGACATGGCAATTGTCAACGACAGACAATGACGTTTCATCGGCTGCCAGCTAGAGTGAATGGGGAAAAATAGGCATAGAAGGCAGAATGAAGAAAATAAACAGTTTTTTTAAATTAAAATGTTTATTTACAAATTTTATTCAAAATCAAATTAAAAGCATTTAATTCGAGTAGACCAGTTACAGGCACTTTTGAATTGTCAAAGACATAAAAAATATAATTAATCACTACAAAGTTATGGTGCTACAGTCCCAGTCACAAGACATAAAAACTGTGAAAGTACAGTAGATGCCTATTCCAAGAAGTAGATCTCTATGGAGAAGAACGGGCAAGAAACTCCATTGGCACACTCAACTTTGGTTGTGCACCACGATTCTGAAAAAAAAAAAAAACAAAATGGCGAGTGACCGATAGGCTCACCCTCCTTATTAAAATCTGCTATCCCCTTTGTATAATAGCTTATTTTCTTAAAATTTTATTATTTTCTAATAATGAAACTAGTGAACCTCGTTATTAAATATTAATAATACGTAAGTAAAGAAATATTAATAAACATGAACGTTTTTATCTAACACTCCGTTTTTATTCCTAAGCAATAACCTAAACTTAGTATGAGTTTCTTATAATAACAGCAGTAACTTAGTACTTACTGTTGTTATTCTATGCAATTGATATTTCAGTTGCTTCAACTAACACTAGATATAAAAGGATTTTCGTCATTTATAACTATTCTAATATAATTATAATTTTATTGAGTGAATAGTATTAAAGCGCTTTATTTGGGCTACACGTTTCAACCATCACAATAAATATAACTTAATAAAAGAAGTCTGGAAAAACAAAAATTGTAACAAAAACATTGCGGGCCAATTACTCAAAACTACACAAATCATACTTACTGCTCTTATCGATAGCGCGGCAGTACGGATGACAACATTTTAGTGCACATGTAAGAAAATTATGTATTTGACAATAATTTGGGTTGGATAGTGAAACTAAAAAGGATAAAATAAAAAACTTTTTCAAAAAAAAATGTAACCGACTTCAAAACAACCACAAAAAAAGTTCAAAATAACCTATAAAAAAACTTTTCTTTCGAAAGTCGGTGACAAAAAGTCAATGAAACAAAAAATAAAGTCACCGACTTTCGAAACAAAAGTTTTTTAATAGGTTATTTTGAACTTTTTTTGTGGTTGTTTTGAAGTCGGTTACATTTTTTTTTGAAAAAGTTTTTTTTTTTTTTTTGTAACGTACTTGTCTCTTTCCACAAAGTGTTGAGAACAAATAGTTGAGTATGTCGTTGGCATCCATTCATCTTCTCGTCGTTGTTTTCTTACCACTTGTGTCCATTTTTCTTTTATTAAACCGTCTTTAGGAAATCTAAATCAAAATAGAAATTAATTTGGAAAGTCAATTAATGTTGTTGATTGTTGTGTTGTTGTTGTTGTGTTTACCTACAATGGAAATACCAGTAGTGAAAAATAATATTGGAGTCGTATGGCCATATGGGGCCATAATTATGGCCGTACGACTACGACCCCAACATCCTCTAGCATCGTTCAAACTGACAACACCGCGCGCCATTTTCTCGTTCTCTCTGTCACTCATACATGCAACGCACTATTTGTCTCGTTCGTGTAGGTGGCAAAACAGCAACAGCGCGACAGTGATTTTTGAGTAAAATAAAATTTTTGATTTTCCGTTTTAAATAGATTAGACGATACTTACAAATGAAAAGACACATCCTTCTTGCTTTTTACAGCCGGCCCAGTATAAGTTTTGCAGTTTCGAAAAACACAAGTAGGCATCTTTGTTTATTTTTTACCTATCAAACTCCCGCTGACGTAAATTGGCATCGCAGCCAGACGCAGGACGGACTGAGTTGACTCGAGATACACACATCAAAAGTGTCTAGGGATCAAGCATTTTTATGCGGATTTCTTGAGATTGAGATGTGGCTTTGTAATAAATTTATGATTTTATAAATTTATATGGATCCTTTTTGGTGCATTTCATAATTTGAATCAGGAACTGTAAATCAAATTCGAGTAAAAGATGAAAATCAGCTGTCAATATTTTCCCTATAAAAACATACAACGCATTGAAGACATTATTAGTGCTACTGTTTCCCTACTACTGATTAAAACCAACGTTATTATGGAGCGGCGACGTCATTTAAGCAGGGAAGAAATGCTCAGAGCCGTGGGAATGATAGAAGCTGGTTCCCGGCCACGTACTGTGGCTTTAGCTCTGAATACAAGTCAGAGTGTTATCAGTCGACTTTGGACACGTTACCGAAGCACTGGTACCGTGGCTGAGCGCCATGGAGGACGGTATCGCTGCACCACACGGAGACAAGACCGATACATTCAAATCTTAACTCGAAGAGCTCCAACAATAACCGCCATGATGTTAGCCGTGAGGCTTCATCACTCTTCAGGGAACTTAATTAGCGACCAAACAGTCAGAAACCGCTTGCATGAAGTGAACCTTCATTCCCGAAGACCGCTACGGGTACCACCTATAGCAATGCACAATCGTAGGATTCGATATCAATGGGCTCTTGAACACAGAAATTGGGCAGAAGAACAATGGCGTTTCGTGTGCTTTTCTGATGAGTCTCGTTTTGGTATGAGACCGGATACAAGACGTATACGACACTGGAGAACCCCTGGACGCCAACAGCGATTAAAATCCTGCCAGGAAGTCCATCCTTATAGTGGTGGAACCATCATGGTATGGGCGGGTATTTGGATCGGCGGAAGAACTGAGTTGATTTGGATCAGAGGCAACCTCAACGCTCAAATTTATGCTGAGACGATTGTATCAGACGTCATCGTTCCTCTACAAGTGCAAATCGGTCCCTTATTTCAGTTAATGCATGATAATGCACGACCGCACACCGCAAGAGTTGTAAGACAGACTCTCGCCGCAGCTAACATCAATGTCCTGCCCTGGCCTACTCAGTCGCCAGACTTGAACCCGATTGAGCATGCATGGGATATGCTACAGAGAAGAGCTCTGCCGAATATGGAGGGTATCCAGTCGCAAGAAGACCTTTTTTTGTTGTTGCAACGAACATGGGCGGCCATTCCACAGCGTGATTTGGATGAACTCATTTTGAGTATGCCAAACCGATGTTCTTGTGTTGTTAGTGTTCGCGGTAGAAACACGGATTATTAATTGTTTAAGTTACCCAATAAAATTTTAAAGAAAACTGTTATTTCAGTCTTTTTTTCGAACTTTAATGTTAGTGGTTCAAATGTCAAAAATCCCTTTATTAGGAAAATGGCAAATTTCTTTATGAATGCAAAGGTGACTTGGTTTATCGTTACTGTGACAAACGATAACACTTTATTTGATGAATCCTTAAAGAACATTTTAATTAATATCAATCAGGAGAAAAGTTATTGCAAAAATATATGTTGATCCCTAGACTTTTTTGATGTGTGTAGTTAGCTTGTATTTGTATCGCCACGCAGACGTCAGTAAGACGTATCTACCTCAGATTATATATAATATATCATTGGTTATAGCCGATGGTGTTGTCAAAATGTAAATGAAATGTGACTCACAAGTTGTTGTGTATTTAACTGTTCCGAGTTATAAATCTCTTACTGGTATTAACCGAAATCATGAGATCACCTTGTAAACTAGTTATTTTAACTCGATTGTTTGATCACTACAGACAGAACACAGATTTTTTAATAAATACAGTTCAGTTTCAAAAACATTAAGAGTGACAACCCTTATGCTGCAGTGGAGCGTGGGTAATTATTTCTACAGCTAGGCCTAGTTTCCCTAAAGTCCATATTTGTTATCATATAAGTGCGGGAGAATGATATAGAAACTTCTTACTCATTTTGTCTATGAATGTATTACTCTTAATTTTGTTTGTCATTAGTAGTCATTAGTGCTGTCACTAATAAGTCTAAAATACTATGTAAATTTTAAGCATATCAAAACTTTTATTTATGAAAAGTTTTATCAGTTAAATCCCTAACCAATCGTGAGGTGCGAACGGTGAGAGTCGTCGTGTCACGTCGAAAAACACATCGTAGATCCAGCGATATGATTTCTTATTGAGAATAGCATAGCTAGGCAAAGGTGACTGAGGCAAAGCCTACGATGGAGCGAGCTTACCTAGAAAAAGCCTGTTCACTCTAACTTTGAAGAGATACGAATATGGATGACAAATTCAGTAAACACTTTGTTATGCCTCTCCATGCTGCATAGAAGCTTCGCTCTAATCAGCATGAGTATTTGTGTTGAAGATGAGGACATGGAATAAGACGAGAGTCTTATCTCTGGTAAAAGTACATACCCTAGTCGAACGGAAGGTTTAATGGAGGAAGATGATTAATTACTGCAAGACTTTGCCACACGATGCCTTAGAATTATTAATCAATTGATTCTTGGAAAATGACCTATTTGGAAACAACGCGATTGCTTACGCGATTACTTATTTATTTAAAAGTTAAAACTATTCAGTTCAATACTTCAAGAGACATAATTATTGCCAAAAAATAGTATGGTAATGTTTTAGACATTAACAAAATATTACTGTATGGGCAGGATTCCTCGATATTGTTGATAAAGATAATTAAATAAACAATTTTAAAAATGTTGTTTTATTTTTACATAGTACACCTATTAAGTATTTTTATATTAGAGGGTTGCAAAAGGGCCACTACCAGCCAGAGCCGGCTAACGGCTCAGTTCGTGACGATGGGAAGAGACCAGACGACATGACGTTGGGAAATGGGAAGGCGGGTGGGCCTTTGGTGTGTGGCGGTATTGGTGTCGACACCGTTGCGCTATCTTATATATGTAAGCACAGCGGGCTGTGCTGTCGCATTTGCTGTGGTTGCTGGGACCCTCAAAAGGCGTAAAATATACAGCATTTATACCACTTCAACTGCATTTTTGACAGTGGTAACCAGTGATGACATCAGCTGGCGTTTTTGTGGACCAGGCAAAAGCCAGCCGACGACAATTGGGTAATATTGTAGGTTGATTTGCTGGCGTCTGTACGACGCGAAGAAAACTTGAAAAACCTGAGTCGATTTCATCAATTAGCGCACCTTATCTAATAAAAATAATTCAAACAGTTTTCTCTATGAAATTTCTCAATAAATTATCGATGTTTTACAAGAAAGAAAATGAAGAAAAAGAAAAATCTGGCAACACAAACAACGTGCACGCTTCGGTCTCGCTTTCCCGTATTTGCTGTGTTTGACGTCGTTCATAAAAAGCCAGCTAATACAACTGTCACGCCTCGCTTCGCGGGCACGCCTTTCTGTTTAACGTGGTCTCTGACGACTTCAGTTTCGGCGCGATATCGCTTCATATTTCCATACATGACGTAACAAAAACGCACCGCTTCGCCTTCGGATCGCTATATATTCGGCACTGGCTTCATACAAAACGTCGGTTCGCTGCACCCAGTTTGACGTCTCCTTTCGCTTCGCATTCGCCTCGGAATCGGATCGGAATCGGATCGCCTCGCTTTCGCCTGCCTGTTTGACAAAGGCTTTATCGCTGATAGCGATATCTTCCAGACAACCTCTGAATGGACTAAAAATATCTTAAAAACAGGGTAGTTAGTGGTGCACAGAAAATACATGCACAATTAATGTGCCAAAATAACAAATCACCTAATTAAACTACACATAAAATAGATACAAAAAATACTTATACATAGGTACAAAAATATACTTATTTTATTTTGTACCTAACAGAGTTTCATAGTCACATTGGCGAAAAAACTCTTAGATAAAGATTTATTTAAAAGTATTTGTTTCTGGTCTGGGTGTTTGTGTATGTAAGTTTCTATGTTTGTAAACGCACCCACGATACAGGAGAAATTCTTAGTGTGTACGTATATAACTAAAATAATTAGTGTGAAGTTTATCGAATTTCCTAGAAAACTTTCTTCTTCTAAAAAGCACTTTTACTACATAATTCAAAACAGTAATTCCTCGCTATCACAGTTACAACTTTACACATAAACGGTTCCGGACTATGCAGGACCCAATTATGTAATTGGCGAAATAAAATGAAAAGGTGGCATAAATCTGTAGGAGTGAGGGAGAAGGCAACATTGACCAGATGCCAGAACAACTTGGCAACTGTTCGACACAACTTGGGACTAGGGATGTGCGATCAGAGTTTACGAACGAAATTATTATTTTTTACTTGGTAAAATCATAAATAATTCCTCCCAGGGCAGGACGGGGGACTGTCAGACTTGTACTGACTAAAATACACGGTGATCTTCAATAGCCCTTTACGTTTCGCCACGGTTACTCGATAGTCCTGCGAACTTGAGGACGAAAGTAGGATCGAATTTGAGGTATACTTATTAAGGAAAAGGTATCAAATTATTTCTATCATAAGGCTTCAACAAATTGCAACAAGATTTTATATAGCCTTGCATTCATCATCATCAACCTATAATGTTCCCACTGCTGGGACACAGGCCTCCTCTCTGTGAGAGGGAGTGGGCCATTATCCACAACGCGGGCCCAGTGCGGGTTGGTAGATGTCACATGTCTTCGAATGTTTGGTTCTAGGACATGCCGGTTTCCTCACAATGTTTTCCTTCACCGTTTTAAGAGCAGCGGTGATGAAATAAATATTACACAAAGTAATGCGCCTGGCGGGGTTCGAACCTACGATCTACTATTCGTAAGTCGGGACCGATACCATTGGGTGGTTGCTTTTGTTGGGTGCAATTAAAATATAAGTTTGTAATAATAGAAACCAACATAATTATTTAAAAAATTTTTCATTTCATTGTGTCCCAGCCCTAATTAGATACCACTTGAGTTAGGGGAAAGAAAATTAGCAATAATCTATGAAAATTGTACAATAAAGTAAGTAAATTTGAAACAGAGGGTTTGTCTATGGTATTTGCGATACAGATCTCAATGAGATACAATTTGCATCAAATACATTGTGAGGGGTAGTCCACGGGGCGTAGTTCAGGGGCGTAGTTCTAAAATATATCTCTTTGATAAGTAATTGGATCTATTTGATTCATACCCCATGTTTTTCTAAATTGCTTGCGTTTGAATTTGGTTTGAGATTTAATCAAAGTCTGTGATTTGTATCTTTGTGTGGGCGACAATTATTTGGAACTTTGTAATTTAGCCGTTGCGAAATTAATGAAATTAGGGCCTCAGTGACTATTTTATTATTATTGCAGTATCTGGAAATGTGAGGTATAGAAAACAAGAGAAAATTGTATTTTATCGCGATGCAAACCACTACATAATTTACCACATCATCATCATCTGCCTAGCTTTTTCTCAACTATGCTAAGATCGAGTTCCGAGTATTTCATTTGGAGCGCCTTCCGGTCTGCCTATCTGACTTCTACAATCCTGTGACTGGGTAATAGGACAGTCCTTGGTAAGTCTGAAGAGCTTCTAACTAACAGTAACATGATTCTTGATTACTCTAGGATTTTTAAATGCATACAGGTTAAAAAGATACTCACGACATACAAAATCACTAACAGTAAATCTTTTAAACATTTATATTTTATATATTTTTTTTAACTAGTTCTGGAGCGTTACATAAAAGCTCGAATAAAATTATTTTGATAGCAAAAAAAATATTTCCACTTAAAAAATATACGGTATAAACGGTTATCTATTCCACACTGGCTCTAACTAATCTAATTATGAAAAAAAAACTACGCTCTGAATGTCATAAAAAATAAATTGTCAAAAAACCGATGTAACAAAGCCAGTAGGTTATAACCAGAATTATTTAAAAACAACGCACGCATGAAATAGCCCACTCAAATTAAAACGTTACAAAAAGTAAAAAAATAAAACCAAAAAGTTTTTAATGCACGCTTTTCTAAACCATAGAGGTTTAACTGGCAGTGAGTTTTACGTGCGCATAAAGTTGGATGGCGCAACTGGCCCGATGACTGCCAAACCGATGGCGAATATTAGTGCCCGGGTAGACGATCCTACATCATAATATTTATGTTAATTTTACTTTGTTAAGTTTAGTTTCGTTTTTTTCTAATTTCATGCCTAAACTGACCGATTGCAATAAATTTTCGTGTAATTTATTGTTAGTAACTGCAATGAAGGAGATAATGTTTGGCTCATATTTAAATGTGGTATGACAAATCCACCCGATATTAAAAGCTAACAACGTTTTTGAGGTCATCTTTTTTAGTCGTGGAATGGGTGAGCGCCCATTTATACAATATTGGGACATAGATAGACATACAAAGAAGTCATTGATCTCATTTGTCAACATTTGATCGATAAGAATAGGACAAAGTCTAAAAGTCTGTTCACCAATCTAACTAAGGGTTATTTATTTTGTCGTGTAACTCTAGTTTCTGGGTTGTGTTAAGAGGCCTAAGTAATTTCTTTATTTTATTTACAGAGTACTTGAAGTATTTACAACGTTTATTGTATGACAAAATGAGAAGAAGCACCTCTAGTACAAACGAAGAAAGATTTTTTTTCAACCAAAATAACGTAAAAGTTCCAGTTTACTTTATGTCACAAAAACGGGAGAAGTCTACAGCTCCTGAAGGCAGTCGTATCACATAAAATATTGGTATTTAATTGCATCAATTTAGATTGAAATTCAAATTTAATTTAGCTAGGAAGATGTGACGTAAAGTGCCAATAAAATCATTCAATGGTTCCATTGTGAACGTCGCGTCAGTTCCAAATAAAAATTATCAAATATAAAGACGTCATTTAATTTTCCTTTTCAAAGTGAAATGAGGCTTCCTTAACAGCAGGCTCTTAAATGAAAGCGGTTAGATAATGCGGACATGGAAGACGTTAATGGTGGAAAACAAGAGAATCGAATCCCAATGGAGACTTATAAAAAGATACGATCGTAATCCCCCGCCGTTTGAGTAAACGATTAGCTATCAAAATAAAGTTTATGGAAGGCCAGAGTAATAGAGATCGCTTCAGGAAAATATTATTGAGTACCAAACTTATTTATTTTTATTTTATATGAAAAATATCGTAGCTGTTTTCTTTGAATAATTCTTTATAGAATTTTTTTTCTTTATAGAATTCTCAAAAGGCTGCCCAACTTAAATGGGACTGGGCAGGACATGTCTGCCGCATGCCGAACGAGATGTGGGCACGCAAAGCTCATGACTGGTGCCCTGAAACAGCGAAGCGGGGCCGCGGTAGACCTCGAAGGAGATGGCGGGACGAGCTGGATGTCTTCCTTGAGAATTGGAAAGAGGTGGCGCAAAGTCGCGAACATTGGAAGGAATGGAGGGAGGCCTTTGCCCAGCAGTGGGACAGTCCAGGCTAATAATAATAATAATAATTCTTTATAGATGTGAAACTATAGCAAAGCTACATTTAAAATCAAATCATTTTCGAAATCATTTATTTGCTGTAACAAAGATGGTAAACATAAATAGTAGTTCAAATATAATTATTTTAGAAAACAAAGGGTTTGGTAACTTCATAAATTAAACTTTCTAAGTTTAATAAACTCTATTTTGCTACAAACAAAAGGTATGTTTGAGCATAATTTAATAGGGGTAGTTTTACAATCAAAACAATGAGACTTAGATGTTTTGAAAAATCTCATTATTAATTTGTCCGATCAGGGAATTGAACCTAGAACTATAAGCTCAGTAACATCGGTAGCAACTACTATACCAATCAGGTGTTCGTTGAATGAAAACCGCCGAGGTTTTCAAATTTACTGAATTCTTATTAAGAGTTCAAGGATTTTCTTTTACAAATTAATGTTATTTTGATGAAACAAAATAATAACATCTTCAAAGCATATTTTGTTAATGAAGTGCTCGACGTTCCGGAGAGTCAGTTAATTCTGTTAATGTTAATATTTTTCAACATTCGCGACATTTTTGCTTTTATTTT
Source organism: Agrotis clavis (assembly GCA_954870645.1). Classification (NCBI taxonomy): domain Eukaryota; kingdom Metazoa; phylum Arthropoda; class Insecta; order Lepidoptera; family Noctuidae; genus Agrotis; species Agrotis clavis. The sequence continues at coordinate 581,050 of OX940942.1, forward strand.
ACTTTTTTCTCAATTATTAACGTCTTTCGCCGGATACGCTCGGATATTTTTGTGAAAATTGTATTTTCCGGTAGTGAATATCCAAAGCCCTGTACTTAATTTAAAATATGTTTCTGAATTTATTCTTAATTGTTCAGGATATTCGAAAAATCTTCCGACCTGATGTTGTGTATACAAGAACTGCTTGACCATTGCTAGTCAAAGTTCTACATGTTTCTTAAACACACGGACATACAGCTTAAATAAGGTTATGTAAGCTAATAGCCGTACTTTATTTTATAAGTGATGGTTTAAACGTCACTAATTCACTATAAGGGTATAATTTCATTACTTTTTTATAACACAAATAAAATTGTTAGTGGAGAACATAAAAAAGAGCAAATTTAATACCTACTGAACGTAAAAAGTATGAAAAGATGATACATTATGTTCTTAATCCCAAATTCTTCTTTATTGTATAATTGGTAAAAAGTTGTCCCAAAACTTGGACCCTCGGGATGAGTTTTAGAAGTCGGTCAACCGAACTGGGTCGCAGCAATTTGTATAGATATTATTAAAATTGGTGTTTGACGTTGTCGCTTAAGTACTTTTGTGTTTGCGTGGCTTGAATTTTAATCTTTTGGGAATTAAGATCTAATTTTAGAATGAATACGGTCATTCCAACAAACGGCCGCATTTACCTATTCTAAAATTAGCTTTTTATTTTCCCAGGAGGAAAGTTTGAGGAGATGATAAAATGTATTATAGTACCACGCCAATTATTTCTGATGGGTAAAATTGGTAAGGTCTATCCATAATATACTTATACAAAAAGAGGCACAAGTCAAGACAGCAAGATCTGATAAATAATATCGTGAAGTATCTTACCCATTCTTCTCCATTTGAAACTACCTTTGCACGAATGTAGGTACATATCTATGTAGAATTCCTATATTCGTAGCGATTGTTTATGAATGTCAAATGTAAAAGTAAGACCATTTATTTAATGTTTATTGTTTAGAAGGGCCTTCGACATTTTTTTGATGTGATAAAATCGTCAATATGTGTCCTCCCACCCAGGGCAGGACAGGAGGGACTGTCAGACTTGTACTGACTAAACTAGATGGTGTCCTTTAATAGCCCTTTACGTTCCGGGGTCACGGTAAATTGTTAGTCCCGCGACCCCTGCAGGTTTTGGCCCTGGGGGGCCAAGCGACTTTGACTTTGAAAAGATATTGTAAGTCAAATCTTTTTACAAAAACTTAGAAAATAAAATATTTTGGCATAATCACCCTCACGTGTTGTAGGACTCCTATTTGATTAAAGTAACAAAGCATTGTCCAACACAGCGTAATGTGCAACACGCATCGTGAGCAGGGAGCCTAATGTCACAAACTACGTGCAGTTGACACCGCGCGCCCGCCGGTGCGTGAACTATGGGACGATAAGATGGCGCTTTCATCACGGCGAATATTTTCATTGATTGTTATAATATCTAACAGTAATCTAATTATCTTCAAGCGAAAGTTTGTGAAGTAAAATAGATGTCTGGACGGATGTTTCTTACCTAATACCTTTTCACGAAAAAATGGCTGATCTTATTTGGGATACTTTTATAACGGGGATTAAACTACCATGTGGGCAAAACATCAAATAGAAGAAATATTTTTTATGTGACCATTTTAATCATTGACCATTTTTTAAGTAGTAGGTAAAATCATCAAATGGGAGCCGAGGGTTGAGCGGAAAGGATTTTCAGGCTGTCCACATACGGTTATAAAAGTCCTTTACGTTCCAGGGTCAAGGTTACCTATTGATACAGTCCCGTGACTTCAGACGCGACGTCTTGACTGAGTGTCTCTAAGGGTGCTTGTACACGGCGCATGTAACCCGCGCAAGTGCCTCAACATGCTCAAGCTACATGCGCCGTGTACAAGCACCCCGCGGGTTGCTTGACCAAGTAGCTTGCGCATGTTACTCGCGCACCCGCACCTTTAGCCCCTTCGTACACTAGGCGACGCAAGTCTCCGCTACCTTACGATTTTGGTACCTATTCATTGACGCGTGCTTGTGTTCGAACCTCAATGGGTTTGTATTGCGATAGCCGCTTGGATACGGAAATCGTAAGGTATCGGAAACTTGAGTCGCCTTGTGTACGAAGGGCTTTACTTGCGCGGGTTACATGCGCCGTGTACAAGCACCCTAACTGTCGGGACGTTTCAATTAGAAAAAAAAAAGAACATGGCCTCTTCTGTTTCTGTTTTTGAAAGTCAGTTTTGGAAAGTTATGTATTTATCTATGGATTATGACTACAAGAAATACATTAAACAAAAGCGTACCCATATTGGATAGGTGATTGTTTCATATTTACATACACTGTGTTATCTTGTTGAATAGTTCATTTCCTTTTTGTAAGTATGTAATTTATGAGTACTGTGTACTGAGTTTAACAATGCACGCGAATTTCCGTCCTAAATACAAGATAAGAACACAGACAATACCGTTATCTAGAAATTAGAAAAACCGACTATGACTTAGACAGTCATTTGCCTAGCCTTTTTCCCAAATTGTGTAGGAGTCCAATGATTCATAATTAGAGAGTAACTTAATATTCGGGTTACTTTAATGCTACACAAAGCAGAAATTACCAAAAAAAAAAAATAGATAACTCGATAAATGTAAAGGCTTTTTCATTGTGCGTTAAAGGAATCATTACTTAACTTTTTTTTTTTTTGTTTTCAGTTAATATAATTATTTACGCCTAATGCGTCTGCGTTTTAAGATCGTCAAAACTCACAATCATGGCAGTAAGTTCCCTGCTTGCGGAGTGGCCGGAGAGAAGCCATGGCGTCCTCGTCCACCGCCTGGCGCTGGTCTCATCGGATATGGTTGTTCCTGAAAGTTCTTATATTTAGTTTTTACCATGATGGCTGCGGGACTAATGAGCTACCGTGAACATGAAGGGCTATTGAAGGACACCGTGGATTTTAGTCAGTACAAGTTTGACAGTCCCTCCTGCCCTGCCCTGGGTGGGAGGACTCATTTGGTTAATTCAACACGCTAAAAAAAGGTTTTACCGTGACAATAAATTAATTGGTAGCTCGCCGTCCGATCAAAGGAGAGTCCCGGGGCGACAGCGCGTTGTGTTCTACAAGCGTCAAGGAGCTGTTACAATATCTGACGGTGCCTAATAGCAGAAATGTTTTCAAAGGTTACAGGACCCTTGCAACGGAAAGAGAAATTTTACAAACCGTGAGTAGGAGAACTCATTTAATGTTTTAACTACAAGAAAAAAGGCTTAGCTATCTAATATCTGTGCCCTTAACTTAAAAAAAACATTGTTACTATAGTCATCTTAATAAACGAGTAAAGGGATTTCAAACTTTACCATGTGGCAAACGTTGCCATTGTTCTCACCCTTTCTTTTACGTAACTATAAGGAAAAGAAACTTCCCTCTAACTAGATACAAGTATCTCTACAGTTTGTATAAAAAACTGGGCAGTGTGCCAGGGTGTTGTATAGATATTATTATGTATCTGACCATTTTAAAATTAACACAGAAGTCTTAATCGAAGACAAAGGATCACAAAGGACACCAAAAAATAAAAAATCTCATATTGGCTTAATAGTTTAATCTCCAATTATTAGCATCTCCACTTCACATTAATAGCTTAAATCTTTAGTGGTCTCAAAACATGTGCCCCCTAAGATACGTGATTTCCAAGAACTCAGCTTGTAAACCCAATTTCCTTTGTAGAAAAGAAGCCAATGTTTCAGCAGTCTCAAAATTATTAATATTATGACAATATTTACAACTTGAAATAGTTCAACCTTAGAGTGGAAACGAAATAGAAATAAAACATGGTGGAAAAACAGCCACTTTTACATTTTGAAAAAAGTTCAAAATGTCTTATCTTATTTTTTTTATTGTCATGCATTACCGTTTTATTGCTAAAGGCTTTTTAAACTAGTACTTCTGTTTCGCACTATCTCGTGGTTTTGCGATGGTGCCAATTATTGAATATAATTGAGAAATTATTATTTAATGGTTTTCGTCGTAACGCCTGTGATAATGATGCGGTTTAAACATTACAAGCGTCGTCTGGCTTGTTTTCAAATAATCATTTTCAATGAAAACAGGGTTTTATACCTTTTTAAAATTTTGATCTTTAGCCAAAATTATCTGACCTTATAACGTGTGTTTCTCTTTTATTATTGGGAATGTTATTCCGATTTAACGAATACTTATCTTCTTTAAAGATTTTCTATGAAAAGTAAAGTTCAAACCGCTAGCAGGATTTGAACCTGCAACCTCCGAATCTTTGATATTCGTTAATGAGTATAATTATAATCATTAAATAACTTAACATTTTCTTTAATAAATACAAATAGGTATCACACTTTTGTATAAATAATTATCCAGTCAATACATAGAGAGATCATAGATTCTGTACAATATTAATAATTAATGTGCCCTCGAATCATCGTTGTCCGACTAGCAAAGCGGGCGGTGCGAGACAGTTTGCTGAGCGCAGCGCGCGTCCGCCGCAACCTCACTACCGCTGACGTTGAAGTACCAGGAGCGCCACACCGCATCTACCTCAACGAGCGCCTAACAAAAATTAACAGGCTTTTATTCCGCGAAACACGTCTAGCTGCTGGTCGCCTACAGTGGAAATACGCCTGGACTAAAGATGGCCGCATACTTGCGCGTAAGGAAGAGGGTCAGTCAGCCGTACACATTAGAAAGGAAAAAGACATTTCGCGTTTTTTTGTTACACATTAGGTTTGTCTATGATTACGTTCATAATGTTTGATGTCGACGTTTTTTCTGATGTGTTGAGATTTTATATAATACCACGTAAGGATTTTCTAATTAACGTATTTTCATTTTTATTATGTGTTTTGTGTCATTCTACTAACGTTGCTAGATTTTTAAGATGTGTATTAGTTTTTAATAATTATGCTGCGCACGGTGCTAGGAAATATATGTATATTGTTTTTTTATCGATTGAAATAACCAATTTACTCTACATGTTATTTATTTATTGTATTATCAATGTTTTACATGCGCTTTATCTTTTCCAACAATTTCCGAAGGCACTTAGGAATCCCCTTGAATCAATCCTTGAGTTATTCTACTTAGTATTTTTTTCTGCGACGATTTATTTCTCGTTAGTAAATCATTTTACAAATGTTGTCTAATAAACACCTTAAGGTTGGTTTTTGGAACGCGGGATCTTTGGGCACAAAACATGATGAATTTATAGCAGCTTTACTGGATCTGGACGTAGATGTGATGGCTGTAAATGAGACGTGGTTGAGAACAGGTGAGGAGGGGCGTGCGCCCACAGTACCGGGTTATAGGCTGCGGCATATACCGCGCTCACTGTCTGTTAAGAGGGGTCGGGGTGGCGGTGTTGGTTTTTATTTCAAGCACGGTATTAACGTTCGAAGCCACTCAACGCCTACTAGTGCATCCCACGCCACTGTCGAGCAGATGTGGATCACAATTAGTGTCCGCGGAATCAAGCTCGCAATAGGAACTGCCTATCGTCCGCCCTGGCAGGATGTTGATTTTTTCCTAGATGCTGTATCTGGCTCAGTCAATTCCCTAACACAATGTGAGTACACAATACTGATGGGTGATTTTAATATCAACGTGCTAAATAACTCAGACTCAAAGACGGACAAGTTAGTCTCATTTTTAAACTGCCTAGGCCTTAAGCAATCAGTGCAATCACCCACACATTTTACTGTACACGGCAGCTCTCTAATAGATATCATTTGTACAAATGTTAAACCACGATCTATATCAGTTGACATAATACCGGATCTAGGTGCACATGCATTGGTTTCTGCTGAATTTAATTTTAAACGCCCGAAAATTCCCCTGCGGGCCATAACCTATAGACCAATTAAAGATATAAATAAAGAAATTTTTGATCGGGATCTCGAATTGCTAAACTGGAAAGCGATTGCCCAGCTGCAAGACGTAAATGATATGGTCAATCAATTTAATACTAACTTACTTACAATATTTGATGCCCATGCACCTCTAAAGACTGGTTATGTTAGAAAGCGTTCTTGTCCCTGGATTACTGACAATGTTAAATTCATGATGCGTTTAAGAAACAAAGCACATGCTGACTTTTTAAAAGAAAAAACATCTTCCAAGAAGAATTATTATAAAGAATTGAAATCACTCGTTTCTAGGTGTTTATTTCACGAAAAGTCTGCATACTACAGACATAAAATCAACAGCAAAATTAATGATTCCAAAACTCTATGGAAAAATTTAAAGTCGAACCTGCTGCCATCTAAACGTACAGATTTACCAATGCACTTTGACGACCCCGACAAAATTTGCAATCATTTTCTCAGTGTGCCGGGAGCGGATACGGTTAGTGACTCAATGCTTGACTTTTTTAAATGCAATCGAAACAACGGTTCTACTTTTAACTTGTCGCCCATAACACACAGGGAAGTCGCTAACGCACTGAGTACTATTAAAACCAATGCTGAAGGTTATGATGGCATTTCTATCAATATGATTTTACAATCACTACCCGCGACTTTAGACGTCATAACCGCATTAATAAACACATCCATCGCAACCTCATCCTTTCCTGAGCCATGGAAAGTTGCTAAAGTGCACCCATTGCCGAAAACTCCTAATGCATTGGAGATAAATGATCTTAGACCTATAAGTATTCTACCAGTTCTTTCGAAAGTGTTGGAAAAAGTAGTATGTGCACAATTGGTCAAGTATTTGGAGGACAATAAAATCCTTCCTGACGTTCAGTCAGGTTTTAGGAAAGGTCGTAGTACAGCTACGGCTTTGTTGGACGTGACTGATAACATATTGTCAGCTCAAGATAAGGGAATGTGTACGCTGTTGGTTTTACTAGATTTCTCACGTGCCTTTGATTGTATTAACGTTGATTTATTGTTATCCAAAATGTTTTTCTATGGGTTTGGAGAACACACAATAAAATGGTTTGAAAGCTACCTTAGCGATCGCACGCAATTTGTTGAAATACAACGCGCAGATGGGTCAAGGGTTGTTTCTTGGCGTTACTCAGTGGAAAGAGGAGTACCGCAGGGCTCGATACTTGGCCCAGTACTTTTTATTTTATATTGTGCAGACTTAACTAAAATCATAAATAAATGTAAATATCATATTTACGCAGATGATACTCAGATTTACATATCGTTTAAGCCAGAAGACTACGAACAAGCATTACATGATTTAAATGCGGATCTTGAGGGCATAGTACAGTGGTCCAATGACAACACGCTTGCATTGAATGCGACTAAAACCAAATATATGCTTTTTGGTACTGCAAACCAGCTTAGTAAAATCAAACCCTGCGCCTCCTGTGTAACTGTTATGGGGCAGCCTATCGAACGAGTCTATGAAGCACGTAATTTGGGTCTTGTGATGGACGCGGATCTTCGTTTCCACAAACACGTGACTCAGTGTATCCGTAATTGTTTTTATAGGCTTAAGATTTTATATAAAGCCCGTCCATATCTCAGTGAAGAATTGCGAGTGCTGCTTGTGGAGTCTTTAGTTTTATCTAAATTAAACTATGCGGATACAGTGTACGGTCAACGACTACTTTCTAAAACTGAGAAGCTGATCCAAAGACTTCAAAATGCCTGTGCGCGTTTTTGTTTTAAAGTTCCTTTTAGAGGACATGTCACACCCTTTTTCAACGAGCACAGTATTTTAAAAATGAAAGCTAGACGTAAACTACACCTGGCGAGCTTACTCTTTGGAGTTATCAGAACCCAGACTCCTGCTTACTTGTACGATAAGCTTTCATGGACTAGTAGACATAGAATTGGTCAGGGCAGGAAATGTTCGCAACAGCTTTCCATCCCACAGCATAAGTCGGCGGCTTTTAGAGGCAGTTTTCGGTACGCAGCTAGTAAGTGTTGGAACAATATCCCTCCTCCTATTAAAGATAGTAAAAGTTCCCCGACATTTAAGTTAAAATTGAAGCAATTTTTACTAACTCACCAAAAAGAATTTGAAAACATTCGAGCCGACATGTCAGCTATTTGAGAAACCTGTAATGTATGTATGTTTACCTACTTATTTTTTATTTTTGTATGAATGTAATGTATTATTATTAATATTGAGTCCATTTTTTGAGGTATGATCCGATAGCTACTCGCCTAGTTTATCTCAGGCAGTTAATTTGTAAGTACACTGTGCACTGAATATATTTTTGTAAGAACAATGTGGTTAGTATTGTCTGTTATTATATATTGTTATTATCTGTTATTGTATATTCTACTGTTGTCTCAGCTATTTTTCATGTGGGTTTTTCTGTCCAAAAAATGTACAAATTTCGTACCTAGCTGTAAAACGTATTATTGCAATACGTATTTGTTTTCGAGCGTATGGCACTCTTGGGCTGCAGCTGAAAATCAGCGTCAGGTGGCAAACTGTGTGTTGCCGCCTGACATTATGCTGAGCTGAGGCCCTTTGGCATTAATTTTTATTAAGTTTGTATTGTTATAGTTTTAAGTTTTAGCACAAGTGCCAATAAACGCAATTTTCTTTCTTTCTTTCTTTCTTTCAATATTTGTAAAAAAAAAAAACAGCAACATTTTAGTGGCCCAAAGTAATAGCGATATGCGATATCCAAAAATTGGATAAAAGCCGCGTGAATTTATGCTTTTAATATTCCTTTGTGTGAGCAATAGAGCAACGAACGGCAACAGAGAGCAATATAGAGCAATATAGTCGGTAGTTCACGTCGAATGGTTGGTAACACCTGGCTATGTAGTTATTGTAGGTAACTTAACTATCTCTCCACATACTAACTGTAAAGGGAACAGTGTATAAGACGCGAGGTATGATGGGAAATCACACACTTAAGGCTAACTTAACCCAATACTATCGTAGCGCAAGCGCCAACAGGCCGCCATTTATTCGTGGCCGCTTGCAAATGACGTCCTGATGGCGCTTGCGCTACGATAGTGTTGTGTTAAGTATGCCTAAACAGTGTATGTCCCCATTGTACTTCGCGTCCGTCTTATACACTGTTCACCTATCTATTTTCTAGTATGACTGGCCTGACAGCTGTTTGAAAAAAAAACGGCGAAGTGCGAGTCACATACGAAGGGTTCTACTAACTGTCACGGTTCATGATATACAGCCAGTTACAGACGAACAGCGTAGTCTTAGTAATGGGGACCCGTTTTAACCTTTGGGTACCGAACCCTAAAAAGAAATTTCCATATTGAATATTAAAAATACGTCATAGTCCAGCGGTAGCAAGCGTTATGTTTGATCATGGGGTATTGCGTAAGGTTATCAGGCCGGGTTGAGATTTATTACTCTGGAAACTGACGCCTTACCTTATATCTCAAGATTTCTGTATTTCATTCACAGCGTAGCTACTAGAATTATTTACTGCGTCTAGTTTATGGAAAATTGACAAAGCGGCTCTTGTGGATGAACCAGGAACTAATTTTTACCATCAAACTATCGTTTCTGTTTTTTAATTTACGTTACAAAAACGTGAAAACGCTGGGGTTTCTGTACACAGTTCACAGCAATTAGCTCAAATTCTATTATTATAATAATTTTAGAAGTCTTCACACATCTCGGGATCATGGGGTTATATCAGCCCCGTAGTGACCCACTGCTGAACAAAGACCTCTCTCCACTCACTCCATTTTTCGCGGTTATCTGCGACATACAAACATCATCTGCCTGCCTTTTCCCGACTATATTGGGGTCGGCTTCCAGTCGAACCAGATGCAGTGCAGCTGAATATCAGTATTTAATATGGAGCGACTGCCTATCGGACCTCCACAACCCAGTAACTGGGTAATACGATACTCCATGGTAAGACTGATTCAGACTTTAGAGCTTCTGACTAACAGTAACGACTGTCAAAGATCTACAAATGACAGCCGGGACCAACGGCTTTACGTGCTCTCCAAACACTACGTGCTCTACAAATCCGAGGTACGGAGGAAACTCGCTATGACAGATGGTCACCCATCCACAGACCAACCTTGGCAAGCGTGGCTTAACCCGGAAAATCGGCCTGTGTGGCTGTAATTATGTAATTGTGGAAATGTGGGTGTTCTCTAAGGTACACGTTTGTCAAACCCTTCAGGGATTACAAGTTTTACAGATACTCAATTTAGCGTTTGACCTTTTATGATCAAAGTTTTAATGACTTGTTATAAAACTCCCAAGGGCAAAAAACTATTTCTTTGAAAAATGTCAACGACCTTAATAAATATTAGGTATGAGACTAATATCGTTATTACGTAGGTAGTTGAACTTTAAGAAGGTTTTCCGTTACTACGTCATATTATAGACAAAATTGAAATACCTCATCTCTTGTGATTATAAGTACGCTAAGGAGCCGAGCACGGGTTTAGCCCAAGCTGAGTCGCTCTACGGGGTATGTTGATATTATGCCGACAGTGAAGTCGTTATAGGTACAGATCTGTCAAGACCGTCAAAGATCTACATAATTTCCACTGATACCCATAGCTCAAGCAACATGCTTTCCGAAGCACGCGGGTAGTTCACTTTGTAAAATTAACTGAACTATGACCGTCCATAAGCATATTTTCTTACAGAAATTCAAATACAATAAGATTCACATTCGAGAATACATTTTCCATCCAACGACCATAACCTCTGTTATTTTGATAGATTCAAACGATTTACAGTCAAAATGTATGATAATTCAAAGTTGATTCTGATTCTGTGGATGGGTGACCATGACCATCTGGTCATGGTCACCCATCCACAGATCGACCACAGCAAGCGCTATTTAGCCTTGAAGATCGATCCGATCGACTATTATTATTTAACTACTAACTCCTATCTCTATGCCTTTCAATTTAGAATACATTAATAATGTTGAATATCAGAAATTCATTTGATCATACAATTTCCCCGAAACATTGACTACCTATTCAATTTGCCTACAAATTAAACCTATTTACCACAAACAATTAATTTCCGAGATACACCACGACAATACAGTAAAATCAAATTAGTGCCGTAGGTAGCGCACTACAGTTAAGCGCTGAATATAATTTGAATTTGTCGCTGGAAGCGCTTCATTACCACGATGTCGATAACAGACGCATTATTTATTGATCTAATTATACCTGGGTGTTTGTTGTACATAGATAATTTATAGGTTTGTAGTTAATTAGAAATTAGATGCCTGTTATGTCCTGTATTGATAATAAGAGAGAAAATGGTAGAAGAATGCAAGTTTGGAAGAAATGATTTTTGAGGAAATTAAATTCAGCTGCAAGTGGTATTTGAACCCACGTCTTCTGGATAAGTATGTACTTCAGACCCCTTACCAATTAGGCTACCGACGCAGGTACAACCGTAGGTACTCGCAGCAGATTTTTTCTTTCCGCAAAAATCACGTACTACAATCAATGCGTTATTGCAGTTAAAAATAATAATTAATTAGTTTGGAAGATGTCAGTCTTAAGTCTACTCTAGGCAATGGTTGGTAAGCGAGATTTTTGCTATCAATTACACGGATTATTAACAATCAGTAGCACGGACAAATTACTGATCATCATAATTATTATAGCAAATTACCATCCACTGCTGAACTCGGAAGGTAAGCCACCTCGAAACGCGCCAAGCAACCTACACAATCCGGTCTTGAGCTATTCACATCCATCCACTGCAGGCCACTTTCTTCAATTCGTCGATCCGCAGGGCGTCCCACACTTTGTTTGCCCATACGGCGGTCACCACTCTAGCAAATGTCTGCAGACAGAGCCGGCCCAATTCCACTTCACCATCATTATATCAGCCGTAGGACGTCCATTACCGAACATAGGCCTCCCCCATAGATTTCCAATAAGACCTGTTGAAAAATGCTTGCATCCAAGTGCGATTCTGCGATCTCCATCAGATCATCTATCCACCTTGTAGGTGGGTGCTTCCACTTCTTCATCTTCACACTTTGACAGGCCTGTTGGTCTAATGGTTAGTGACCCTGACTGCTATGCCGGAAGTCGTGGGTTCGATTCCCACCCAGGACAAATCGTTTGTGTAATGAGCACTATCATTAAATTTTGTTCTGTGTCTGGGTGTAATTTATCTATAATATTTATGTATTTAGAAATATATGTATCTGTTTTTTTGCATTTTCGTCACACTTCAGGTGGTTGTCACAAAAGTCATAAATAATCAATTGAAAGCTACAGTACCGGGCAAAACTAATAAGGGCTGCTTTTTTTTTTGTTGTTGAAATTTTACAGTATTTCAGAATTAAACCCTTAATTCAATACAAATGAAAGAGAATCACCCGACTACGCAGTCCGCGCGTACGCACACAGCGATGAGCAGCTGGTGTGCGTGAATTGAATCTACTACTCTTGAAGAAACTAGTTCACACTTACGGATTTCAGTAAAAAGGAAAAATAAAATAAAAAAATACCTACCTATTTTATTGTTGATTTGGGTCGAGAATCATGAGTATAATCACGTCCTTGAATTTGACTAGGTTGCAGATCAGCACATTGTATATGTATATAAGTATGTTTATCAGTTGTCTAGTAGATACCCATAACACAAGCTCTGCTTAGCTTGGGACTAAATGGCGTTGTGTGATAGTTGTGGTATATTATTATTATATTATTACTTAATGGGAAAAGAGAACGAAGCAGCTAAATAATTCTCATATTTCCTAGAATATAGGGACCTAGATTAATGATCCTTAGAAGATATTAAATTCTCTCGCCTTTCATAACACTTTCATCTAAATACTATTCTCCATGTAATAATTAGAACCACACAAAGCGACAGTAACGTTATTTCATCTCCACACAAAGGCTATTGGGTACACTAGCTCCCACAAGTTCTCGGCGGACACAATGGACGTACAATGAGCAGCGTCACTGAGGGAGCGGCTGTACTTCCTGTGAGGACATCATTCTCATTGTCTAAAGCTATGGGATTTTAGAAGAGGAATTTTTCTAGACTAGTTTTTATTAGACTGGAATAGTCTTCTACCTATTTATTGACTGCTCTCTTTGATAGTCGTGAGTGTGAAGGACTACCTGAAGATAGAATGAAACAGAAAGAGCAGCATATGACCAGAAGTCATAACTCCCACAAGGTGATCTAGTTCACGGTGCTGAAGAATGAGAATTTGTTAAAGAATCTGTTCTTTCAGTCATATAAAAATTGGTTGGCAATCGACTACTACGCAGCGTGTAGCGGCTTCGATACTCGCACGATACAAATATTTGTACGATCTACAAGTAGTTTTTCCGGGTGTTTGATGTGAGATTCTAAGTTTGTAAACGCACCTACGACTCGGGAGAAATTTCCAGGGTGGGGCGATATTTTTCTTTATTAAGAAAGAGGGATATAAATGAAAGAAAGTAAAAATGATTGGACTATATAATCCACGGCGTCCTTCAATAGCCCTTTATGTGCCGGGGCCACGGTTACTCGTTAGTTAGGTGACCCCGGCAAATTGGAAGAGACCTACAATCAATATTGAATAGTTAAAACTTGAAGAAGATAAAAAACTTTTTTAAAAAAAGGGAACCGACTTCAAAACCAAACACAAAAAAACTGTAAAATAACTTCTCTTTCGGAAGTCGGTGGCTTTGTTTTTTATTTCATTTACTATGGCCACCGACTTCCGAAAGAAAAGTTATTTTTCAGTTTTTTTGTGTTTGGTTTTGAAGTCGGTTCCCTTTTTAGTTGGTTTATTTTTTTTTCCCTTTTTAGTTCAGATATTTAACAAAAATCTTCATATAATCGGCGTCTTTGAAAATCTACAATCCTAGTAAGCAACAAAAACGGATCCACATGGGCAACGTCACGGGATATCTATTAGTGTTATATACTTAAACCTTCTCCAGAATGTAATGAACACTTTCCTGAAAACTGCATCAAAATCGGTTCAACCAAACGCGAGATAATTGCGGACAAACATGCAATCGTCCCTGAAAATCTACGATCCAAGTAAGCAAAACGGATCCACGCGGGCAACGTCACGGGATATCTATTAGTGTTACATACTAAAACCGTCTCCAGAATGTAATAAACACTTTCCTGAAAACTGCATCAAAATCGGTTTAGCCAAACGCGCGATAATTGCGGACAAACATGCAATCATCCCTGAAAATCTACGATCCAAGTAAGCAAAACGGATCCACGCGGGCAACGTCACAGGATATCTATTAGTGTTATATACTAAAACCTTCTCCAGAATGTAATGAACACTTTCCTGAAAACTGCATCAAAATCCGTTCAGCCAAACGCGAGAAAATCGCGGACAAACATACATACATACATACATACATACAGGTCGAACTGAGAACCTACTTTTTTTTTTGAAGTCGGTTAAAAATGTTTTTTTTTTTAACTCAGTAAGTAACATTCACATGGTAAGAAACGATTGCACGTGGACACGGCACTCGTGTTCTACTGATCCCATTGTCAGTATTAACCGTGATGTCGGCACTATTTCAAGAACGTTACTGGAGCAGCCGGCTACCTACAAAGGAGTGTGAACTGACACCTCGCCGGCACCGCCTAACTTCTTAATTAGTGACCTAACGACGAACATTCTTTTAATTAGTTCGCTACAAGTTCTCATGAGAACGCAGTGCAGTTTGGCTAAAATCTACGTTTTGGTTGCTTTTGTCTTTTTGGATGTCGTGAATAATTCTTAACCGGAATTTGGTCGATGTACAGTACATACCTCTATAAAAAATTACTTTTCCGGTCATGGTTTGCCTTTGTGTCGAATTTTATCTAAATCTATTCCGCCTTTACATAATTATTTTGCTTTATCGTCTTATAATAATTATAAATCCCCGAAAAGGATACATAACGGACTGAAGAATATTTCTTGATAGAATAATAACAAGTTTACATCAGCAGTTACGTTAGACTGAAATTTATTTATTTAAACTTTCACGTACAATTGAGGTACATAAGGCGGACTTAATGCCACAAGGCATTATCTACCAGTCAACCTACCAGTCTACCAGTCAAATCACGATTTATTAAAGAAGAATATCAGAAATCTGGATTTCATATTCATCTATGTATCTTTACTTGATAATTATACTCGTAAGCAACCAATTAACTAGAGGACATTGCCATCAATCGAACCCAAATTCAAGTCTCACAGACTGTTATTAAGCCTAAATAAACAATTAAGTTATTCAATTTGAATAGACACAACGTTACAGTCCCTACATTTTCTTTGACATAGTATATCAGTCTATTCTTTGATATAATATCCCTACATATCTATTCACTAACAAGTAGGTATAGATGTCGTCTCTCTAGTTAAAATATTTCGCATCAGAACTCTTATTGATAATATTGACAAGTACGTACTAAATATACTGTGATTCATACACCTCAACTAAACAAGAATATACCGTGGTTTTACTTATAGTGACTCATTTATTAAATTATTTTAGTGGTAGACGACTTTGGAACTTATTTTTTACCCGACTACGGCGAAGTTAAAAGGAAGTGTTACCACGGGTCTATCTTGACTATTTTTGTACCTATGCATTTCTAGATTTTTATTGAAACATTTTCCCGATTAAGCTTTCTAGAGCCCCACTTGTCGGGTTATACTTTTTCAGACGACAGCGCCAGCGCAAAAAAGGAACGTTAAATATTTTTTTTACTTTTTACCGTTACGACTGATGAAGTTAAGTTCTAATCGTTTCAGAAGCTGAGGGTCACACTACTCACAGTTTTTGAAGAGAAAGAAAGGTACATTTGAATAATAATAGTTTCATCAGTAAGGAACGACCAAAAACACGAAGCTAGAAAGGGGGTGACTCATAAAGTGACGAGTGATAGAGAAGTCGAGATTTTGCTGAATCGTCCCCAAATGAATTGGAATGACTCATACTCGAGGGAAAATTCAGGGGTTTGCCCTCGAAATGTGTCACGATAAGAAAAGAACGATAATTGAATGGGTTTTCCATATTTTCCATAGTGAGATTTCTCCGTGCCTCTGTAAGCACGTAAAGCCGTTGGCCCCGGCTATCATTTATAGATGACAGTCGTTACTGTTAGTCAGAAGCTCGAGAGCCTGACTTCTCTTACCAATGGCTACAGTATCACCCGTTTATTGGATTGTGATGGTTGCTCCATGGTTGCCCAAAGGTTGTCTGGATTATATTCCTATCAGCATTCAAACCCTCATTATTGTACCCATAGAATTAGCGATATTTTAAAAACTGTTTAATAATTTTGGTTTGCAATAATATCTATTTAAAGGACTGTCAGCTGCATTCAGTTTGACTGGGAAACCGACCCCAACATAATTGGGAAAAGGCAGACAGATAATGATCTATTCAAAATACGCTTACAGAAACAAAAAGACACAACAATATTCCTACCTATACATATTATTACCTATTACTCAACGTCTTATGTACACATGACATTAGCACTGGTACACATAAGCTCACGTTCTTATGTATCACTGAACAAATATCTTAATTATGTCTGTCCCAAGTTAAGACTGTGGTTAGGAACCCGATTTTTTCGGAATAGCGAGTAGGTACAGTCACGAGCATTTACATGTTTCTTACTTACACCACTTTTAAAGTGGTGGTGGCTCCACAGAAATATTAAAAACTTATTTTCTTAATCTAAGCACATTATAGACCCTGACTTACAAGTCGGTCGTGGGTTCCAACCCAGCCTGCAAAATTACTTTGTGTAATTTATTTCATCATCACTGCTCTCAAAACGGTGAAGAGAAACATCATGAGGAAACCATCAGCATGTCCTAAAATCTATCAAGCTGAAAGTTTAAAGACGTGTGACATTTACAAACCCGCACAGGGCCCGCGTCGTGGAATAAGGCCCACTCGTTCTCACAGAGAGTAGGCATGTGTCCCAGCAATGGGAACATTCGTGGACAGAATGGTGATGACTTTTGAATGATTGTTTTTTGCTATCATACTGCTGGACAAAGGCTTCCCCTATTTTTTTTTTTCTAGATAATTATACTTATAGGCCTATTTGTCACGTTGGAGTTCGAAGCCTGCTTGAGTTGCACGTCGCGTCAGGCGTTGCTTAGCTACAGGCTACAGTGGCATGCTTGTCACCTTTATAAAACCACCAGTATAAAAGACAAATGTGAAGTAATGTCACCACAAAGTTATAATTATGTTTCTACGAGACATCACTTTTAAAGTGTACACTGTACAGCATTTATTTGTCAGTGACTGTACAGTGATCAATATTGGTTTTATGAATCAGATGTTGATTGTGGTTGAAGAATTCAGTAATTTTGAATGAGAATTCAAGATGTTTATTCTTTTTATTAGAATTCTAGGTACCTATATTACCACATTTTATAAATAATTATTAGCGGTTTGTGGTTTCTTCAATCTGAAATTGTCGTCAATGGATCGGATGTTGCTGACGTCTACTTTGAGAGTAGGTACAAAGCCTGGCATGCAAATTTGCGCATGCCATAAACTACTCGTAACAATGGGAGGACAATAAGTATTTACTTATTGCCCTCTTATTGTTTAGTAGTTTACCTACTTGTGACAGCAGCGAATCAACAACGAATCTAATAAAAACAATATAAATTATTTTAATTTTTACAGTTATGCCAGCACCTTAGTCATTTGTAAGAATACTTTTCTGGCGTAATTTGTTTTTTTATTGTTATTCTTTGCTACGGACTAGGCATTTCTCTTGTGTATAAATATGGCAACACACATGCACAAAAACCCAGACCCAGAACAACCATTAATGTAGTTTATATAAATATTTGTTCGTGCGGGAATCGAACCGGCACCACGCTGCACATCAGTCCAATCGCTAATCGTTAATACGTAAAGGATCAGTGAAAGAATTCTTCCCAAAAAAAGCTTGAAAATGCATTGCAATGCCTCATTCAATAATATCCATTCAGCAGTGTTATGCAACATCGCTCTAAAGAGTAACTACTAATGAAAAGTTATAGTTCTGAGGCCTTACCACGAGCTCTTTTCGCGATCCCTTTTAGGCTGTAGGAAAGAGACAGAGCTATACAAGTCGTCTAGCTCTGTCTCTTTCCCACAGCCTAAACTGGATCGCGTCAAGAGCTCGTGATAAGGCCTCAGGAGAGGTCTTTGCCACCCAGCCTAAATATTTATTTTTGTTTCCCCATAAAAATATTTGAAAAAACATTCTTGACAATTAACCTACAAACAATGCCATTCAACATAACAATTAACAGCCCTATTTCCACCGGAAGCAGTAATTATTAGCATCCTCCATCATTCCAATCAGATCTCCCCACATTTGACCTCACATTGTGAATACTCCCCCATCATATTTAATAGGACTGTACCCCAATACCCCTGTACCCCAATCTCCCTGTACCCCGTCGAGGAAGCGATGCAATTCCAGATGCTATAAAGATTAGAATGAGGGTAGTCCGCTAATTAAGATTACAGTTTTATGTGCAATGTGGGGATGTGGAATGTTGGATTAGTATTGTTTTGATGTGATATTGAAGAACGAAGACTGGTAGAATTATTTTATTGATGCTGGTTTATTAATCTCTCTTCTTCTTATATGTCGTGTCGTTATTCAGATCAATAACTAGTTAAATTCGATTTGACTTGAACTCGGCCGTCAGACATTGATGTCGTTCGTAGTGGCTTCGGATGTATATTATGGAGTATAGAAAAGATGAGTAAGGGCCATAGGTTGGTATGAGAATCCACAATCACACCCTGCTTTATCAAGCCCGGTTGATAAAGCAGGCTGCTATTCCACCACCAGCGGAGTGGATCTACGTACCCCTTCTTTTGCCTCGCAGGAGAAAATTGCTTACTATGTTACCACCAACAAAGAGTCGTCCAGAAATAAGTTCGATTCGCAAAAAAATACTAAGAAGTGTGAGGTATTGGTTTTTTTCTCTCTTAGAATGTATCAAAAGAGATTTTGGAATAGAAGTCAAGATTTGCAATAACTGGATTTGTCATATACGAGTATTATTATGAAAATACAATTTGTAGAGTGCGATGGAACTGCGCAACTTGATTCAACATGGTCTTTTCCACCTTCCGATTACAAGACGTACGACAATGCGCTATCGAATATGGTGGACAATTGGACATCCCTCCGGTACATACAAAGCGTTTTGCCAACACTTTTATTCTGCGCACAGTTAAGGAGTGGAAATTCCTGTGTTTCTTTACAGCTATATCTTCAAGTCAAGAGTGAACAGGTTACTTCTAGGCAAGCGTGCTTCACAGTCGATCACATCTTTGCTTACTATGGAGCGAGATAGTGGTCAAACGCGAACTTATCGTGAATTAAAAAAACAATAGTTAGATTTCACCAGAAATTATTTTCAAAGAAATAAAAGGCTTTAATAAAAGTCCGAAGTAAGTATTTCCGATATTGTATCAATATCTATCTAAATGCGACGGATACAAAGAACATTTCATATTATTTCTCACCATATTGTTAGCTGATCTACCGTGAAGGAAATCACTGCGTGGAAACAGTCTGAAATTGCCAATATGTGCGGTGAGTAATACTACAATATGTTGCTCTATACAATTTATTAGTAGGAATATAACTCTTTGTTCTACTATTTTCTTTGACATTAATGTAAGTTTATAAAACAAAATAAACTATAATTATTTTCGAACCGTTTGGGGTTGAAACTCCGTGGGGTTCGAGTGCTCACAGCTTCTTCAAAGAGTTATGTTGACGCTTCCCATGACAAGTCCAGATCCATGAAGGTCTTTTTTAATCGTGTTAAAGTCATCAATTGAGTCCACCAGCTCAGGGCATAAAGGGAGGAACCGTCAGACTCGTACTGACTAAAATCCATGGTGATCCTTCCCTTTACGTTCCAGGGCCACGGTTACCTGATGAGACAGTCCCGCGACCCCGGCAGGCTTTGGTCCTCTAAGGGGAAGCCCCCTTCAGATTGCTGACAGCCTGACGCGCCGACCCGGGCATGGTCCATGATCGGACGGCGAGTTACCCATTACTTGCCGTCCGAATGCCCGCGCCTACGGTCGCTGGAAATACCCCATGAGGGCTGGCATTTATCTTTGCCAGAATATCGAATATAAAGGGGGAACGCCGCTGCCAGACTCTTGAGACATTACCAGTTTGTAATTTTGATCAAAAGTTATGTGTGATTGCATTGCCCTATCAACGAGACAAGGGGCATAGTCCACGCAAATCTGTGTGGTTCTTTCTTCAAAAGACCATCTCAGACGTTAGTCTACATGGCCCTCATATGACTACCAATTTAATGTCTGGACTTTAAAAGAGACAGTGACCTCTGAGTTTGTTTCGGCTGTTTCTTCTCAGAGTAGTCAGGAACGAAACACCGGCTTCATCTAGTTTATAAAAGACGACGTAAAAGTGTTGATATTAACCTACTTGCAAAAATAAATATCATTTCATTTCATAAATTGATTTTTATCAACGACTTCAATAAAAAACAAAAAATCTCAATCAAAAACAGCTCAATCCTGTTCGCAATAAAAAACTGGTAAACACTTTTACTGCGCAGTGCTTCAACAGAATAGCATTGACGGCTTTCACTAACTGGCAGTGACACCTAAATGATTGCGCAATAATTGAGGCGTTGTCGAAATTCCAGCTCTAAAGTACTAAGCCAAAGTTTCTAAATGCAATGGTGTACTTTAGGTGTCACCTAGTAGTAGGGGTAGAATTATACCCGTTTTGTTTGTATTCGTAAATCACCGCTTGGTTTATTGGAAAACAAGTATTATGTTTCTTTGCCATTGCACTGTAGAGGGGTTTTGAAATTTTTAGAATGTTTTTTAGAAAGGGATGGTTTTAGATATGGCTATAAAATCCTGTTGTAGGCTCCGTTGGAAGGTGAGGATGGAATAATGCTATGAATAAAAGGAATTCAAGAATATTTCTTACTACTGTTAGGTATATAAAAGCGAGATGGATGGATGTTTGTTAAACTTTTACAAAAAAAAAAATCTTCAAAATCGGTTCACCCAGTCAAAGGTATGAGTTAGCAAACATAAAAAATACAGTTGAATTGAGAACTTTCCCCTTTTTTGAAGTCTGTTAAAACTACTGAAAAGAATTGTATGAAGTTTGGCATAAATATAGTTCAATGTGATACTTTTCAGTATCAATTCTCCTCTCAAATATCAACCACTGTCTACCAAACTTTGAAATTCTGAAAATTACTAAAAAAATTACTTTTTAAACATAGAGATAGTGTTTTTTTGCCAAGTAATACTCTAAAAAGTACTATATATATACCTAGTTTCTGCCAGAACACTCTTTGTGCAACAAAAAGGAAATAATTTAGTGGAAGCATCTCCTTGATATACTAACACCATTGTACAATTAAATGAAGTAAACTTAATTCCGTTGTTGAAAACAAAAGCTCTCGCAGTAGATATGAAGTGATTTAGTAAAACACTGGCATGCCACGCTTTCCAGCTACAGACACTGTGTGTAGTATTCAATTTGAGGAAGAGGGGTGCATGAGGAATGTGGGTGAGAGAAGGTTAGGTTTGAACAAATCAAAGAATACTTTTTTTTTTTAATGTTTTCTCTTGGTCTCAATCTTATATGTCTTTTTTTTCAACATAATTTTCTTTCTAATATGTCTCCGGTAGTTGTGCGTCAAGATACGAGTAACATCGTCCATAATCGCACATACAAAACCTTCAGTGTCTCAAAGAGTTCACCGACTCACCGAAACGTAGCCAGTACACGGACTCTAGAAAATCTACATCGGGCCCGTGAAGAGCCCGATAGTAACGCCCGTGGGACTCTTTGTAGGCAAAGATGAGGAATTTAAGATGGAACGACCTTACACAGAAGAAGCAAGAACTTCTGCGTACCGACAGATCACATTAAAAACTGTTTGTTGCCGGACTCTTATAGGATGGTGGTCGTGAGCCCGCAGCCCTGTTGAGAGAATAGGTTAAATCGTTGTCGAGTTTAAGCGAGAAACACCAATCATTTTTATGAAGAAGATTATGAAGCCAAAGATTTGATTTAATAGCTACTTAAATAAAATATTACTGCAGAAGAAACTGCTGTGTCACGTTTGCAAAGATCAAAAATAATAATAATAATAATAATAATATTCCACAACTATCACACAACGCCATCTAGTCCCAAGCTAAGCAGAGCTTGTGTTATGGGTACTAGACAACTGATAAACATACTTATATATTTCTAAATACATACATAATATAGATAAATTACACCCAGACACAGAACAAATGATCGTGCTCATCACACAAACATTTGTCCTGGGTGGGAATCGAACCCACGACCTCCGGCTTAGCAGTCAGGGTCACTAACCACTAGACCAACAGGCCAGTATAAAAGTAAAAGATCTCTCTGACTGCGTATGTATATCCGAACGTATACAACTTATGATCATTTCAAAGTTAGAGTGAACAGGCTTCTTCTTGGTAAGCTGCATCGTAGACTTTGTCTCTGTCACCCCACATCTGGACTTGAGTCAAAAACAAATGAGGCGTTTGTTTTTTTTCTTCGTACTTATTCATTCATTCACAGAGTAAGTCTGTTCAACATAATTCGTTACTGTTATGTTTCTCAAGCCCTCATTGATCAAACACTCCAAAATGTCACAAGACTCATTACAAAGGCTTCAATCTAACTGTACTGGTTATGCTTTACAGTTAAAAGTCCACCCACACACGAATCCTACATCATCATTCTATTCCATACAATCGAGGTCAACGGTAGCTACACAAAGATTTGCAAAGATAATCTAATCGATACTCTTGATTAATAGAAACACGAAGTTCAAAGGATTAGGAACTGTCAATCTGATGATATCCGATAGTCTTATTCTAATAGCAAATGCCGAAATAAATTGAAGTTGCTTTAAATGGTCGCGCATTTATCAGCACTGCATGCACCACACGGGTCGTTCGAGCCATTATCATCTGCCTGCCTTTTCCCAAATATATTGGGGTCGGCTTCCAGTCGAACCAGATGCAGCTGAATATCAGTATTTTACATGGAGCGACTGCCTATCGGACCTCCACAACCCAATAACTGGGAAATACGATACCCCATAGTAAGACTGGTTGTGAGACTTATGAGCTTCTGACTAACAGTAACGGGCCAACCTTGGCAAGCGCTCCTTTTGTTTTGTCGTGGTAAAATCATCAAATGAGTCCTCCCATCCAGGGCAGGGCGGGTACGACATCCACCACACCGCATTTGCACCCGGGCCAAATGCAACGTGGTGGATGTCATATTTTTTTAAATTTTATGCTCATAGGATCTGCCAATTTTCTTTTTCCTGAGAACAAATGGCGTTGGTGGTACTTCTGTATCCATCTTTATAGTATTTCTGTTGGCAGCGGGTGTCGCCCAGAACTGTTTGTCACTTTTATTGCTGGTGTTTATCTCTTAAATTAGTTCCGCACTCGCTGATTATGTTCAACTTTTTAATTAATCACGTTTTTTCCCCTTATCGCGCAGTTTTTGATAATTTTAATGTTGTTTGTAGTTGTAAAGTTTGGGAAAATTATGTTTGTGTTTTGAGAATATACATGAAATATGAAATAATTTTCGGAATGTTACTCTGTTTGCGTCGAGGTGCAAACACTTGGAGGTTAAAAACCTTGAGAAGAGGACTGAAGCCTAAAGTCCAAATTGTTGTAAGTTTATGACTCCCAACAAACGTTTTATTTCAACCTTTCCCACTATAAAGGAGAGAGAGGAAAATATTTTGAAACAGTTTTTACTGCTGACATTACATTATTTTGCTTCCGTGGAAAATTAGAAATGAATCATTTCGATTCCCTAAAAAAGTATTGCAGAAATAATATTTTTAATAAAAAAGAAACCGAAGAAGAAATCCATAGACAACCATAACCCGCCATTTTCATTATCGTCGTAAAAGATAAACCGACACCAAACAAAGAAATTGGGAAGGAAATCGTCGCTTTAAAAATTTAAAGCTTCCTTCTAAGATTGTATCCGCGCCATCCAAGTCAGTTGACATTACATTTCTAATAAAATATCGTCGACAAAATCCTAATAGAACCATAAAAGAGGAGACGAATCGTGTCTATGGTCGTTTCGCGCCATTTCTCGTCAAGATGGCCGCCGAACAAAATGGTGGATGAAACGCTTTGTTTTTAGGAGATGATTTTGATGTTTATGGTCAGCTGGAAAATGATTTGGGTGAAATGATCATGTCAGAGCCAACACTTTATTTGTTTCTTGTTTTCTGGTTCAGAATGACTTTCTTTACTCAATTTTAAACCTCTCTTCCAGGGATCACTAACTCGGGCACGCCGCAATTGCGGCGGTAAGACCCCTCTTTGAGGAGTGGCTGGAGAGAAGTCATGGCGTCCTGACCTACCGCTTGACGCAGGTCCTCACCGGACACGGAAGTTTCGGGAGGTACCTGTGTCTGATGCGAAAGGAGGAGACGCCTGGGTGTCACCACTGCGAAGATCGCCCGGAGGACACGGTGGAGCATACGGTGCAAGACTGCCCAGCTTGGGCAGAGCACCGACGTGTCCTCACGGCTGCGATAGGCGGAGACCTCTCGCGCCCAGCATTGGTCGCGGCCATGCTGCGGGGCGAGACGGAGTGGGAAGCGGTCGCCTCCTTCTGCGAAGCAGTAATGCTCGTGAAGGAGGAGGCGGGCCGCGAGCGAGAGAGGACAGAGTCCTCCCTCCGCCCCATCCGCGGTGGTAGACGCCCACGGCGACGGACGTCGCTAGATGATCTCCGGCCACCGTAGGCGCGGGCATGCGGGCAGCGAGTAAAGGGCAACTCGCTGCCCGACCAAGGACCATGCCCGGGTCGACGGCGCGTTGTGTCCCACGCGCGCCTCAAAGAGCGTCAGCATAATGACGGGGCCCCCCTCTCAGAGGGCCAAAGCCTGCCGGGGTCGCGGGATTATTTCCTTACCGTGACCCTGGAACAGAAAGGGCTATTGAAGGACACCGTGGAGTTTAGTCAGTAAAAGTCTGACAGTCCCTCCCGCCCTGCCCGGGGTTGGAGGACTCATTTGATGATTTTACCACGCTAAAAAAAAAAAAAAGGGATCACTAACTGTGTTGATTTTGAATTGAAACTCGAACAAGATCAGATTGACTCACCAATTTCACTGACGTTCGTGATTTCACTGACGTGCGTGATTTCACTGACCTTCGTGATTTCGTCTCCTAGAATTGTCGCGGACTATCCAAACAGGTAACCGTGGCCCTGGAAAATAAAAGGCACGGTTAGCACAGTAGCTCAGCGATTGGATTGCTGATTGGTTCGATTCCCGCACGGAACAAATATTTGTATGATCTACAAGTAGTTGTTACGGACCTGGAGCGTTTGTGACTGTGAGTTTATATGTTTGTAAACGAACCCACGATACAGGAGAAAATCTAAGTGTGGTGTGGGGAAAAGTTAAAAAAAAAAGATTAAAACTGAGGAAATACGGTAGGTTTTAGTCAGTACGAGTCTAACAGTCCCTGGGTGGGGTAAGCTGATGATTATACCACAAAAGAGACATTTGAAATGCTGAATTCTGTCACATGCCCAGCTAACTACGGCTTTATCTGATTTTTTTCTTGAATACCATCACTAAAGTAAAATTAAAAGATGTACAGAAAACTGCAGTCTATTATAATATCACAATCAACACAGTCAAAATCAAAATCAAAATGTTTTATTTTACATGGGCCTCAATGGGCATGTAGGCCCATGTAGGGCCTCAATGGGCACTTATAAAACGTCGAAAAATTGGCACGGTTCGGGTTGGTCGTTTCCATGGAGAACCGGCAAGAAACTCCAGTTGTGTCTGAAGCCTGAACAGAAGATTGCTGTATTTTATTTACAGCGTACCTACATGAAGTATTTACTGCGTTTCTTGTACGGAAAATTAAAAAGCGCCTCTAGTGTACGAAAATATCGTAGGTAGTACGTAATTTTTCCATTAAATAAAGGTCAATGTTTCCGTTTACTTTACTTCACAAAAACGTGAAATCTCGTGCTAGAAATTTTATTCTGAACCAAAATATCGTAGGAAGCATTTCTCCGACAAAATGATCTAAAGTACCACTTCTTCAATATTAATATTAGTTGGCGAACAACATTATATTATTATCAGGCCGACAATGCCCACTTATTTGGTTAGCTATCTATGGCGGGTTGTTCGAGTTCCTTTCAATTTGGACTCAATGGCGACCTCACTCGGGATCTTTGTGGATGTATACGTCACTGAGGAGAACGGTTTACATGGAGATGAATTTTTTGTTGGGAAAATGTCACTTGGTTTTTTTTGGTGATTACATGGAGGTCACTTGTGTTAATAGAAATCTGTGGATTTTTTATTTGGTGATGGCATTATTAAATAAACGTTTGATCAATGTAAGAACTAACTTTTTGCCTGCAAATTCATGGGTCAGAAAATATTCCTCGAGAATATTGTATATTGTGTTAATGGACACATTCTTAGGCTTACTCTCCCTAGCAAATTAAGTCAAAATAGTATTACTCATTAGCATTAGTATTAAGCTAGATTGTATTTTTTATGATGTAACCTTAAGTATAAGGACTCATCATATAACAAAAAAAAGAGAATATTGTTTTATTGGAAGAAATAAATCCTATTTCAGGTTTGACCAAGTATCTTTATGTATAAATTTATCCCTTTTATAAATATCGTTCTAAAGATCTGACAACCTCTTAGAAAGAAAGAAACAAACAAAAACCTTTATTCACAAAATACATAGCTTTAGTACACACAAAATAACCATAAAATAATCAAGCATAAATTATTATTAATCATGGCAAAAGTCTCAACAGGAAAATTATATCATTAAATCAGAGAGGTATTTTAACCAGCATAGCTAACTGCTAATTCTTGACAATTCTAAAGGAATAAAAACGTGAGAAAACCCATTGTTGTTATGATTAATCCTTCGCGCCATTAATAAATAAGGAATGAACAATTGATCAGCGCCACCATATTACCTGTGAAATTAGCATCAGAATATGGATTCGATGCAACGCATAGCATAAGCATGGAATGACTCACAGAACTCAATTTCAATAAAAGAAAAAATCCAGGAGATCCACATTGAATAGTAATTAAATTAAAAAACACTACCACTCTTATCGAAATGCGCCAAACCAATATTAACTCCATAATTTTGGTACAAGAGAAAAAGAAAATTAAGCTAATGCCAAAATAAAGAGACTTTGAAATAGGACTGTGGAGGAACAAAAATAAAAGAATTTGGTTAGAGCATGACACGATTGTGACACGATGATCAATAAGTGACGTATGCGCATATTATTTTGAACCTAGTCGCATCGCCTAGTGGCGTTGGGATAAGCCTCTTCGTACACAATGGGACGCAATTCTCCGATATCTTACGACTTTGGTATCTGCTGCATACGAACCTCTATGGATTTGTATTGCGATAGTCGCATGGATATGAAAGTCGTATCGGAGACTTGCGTCGCCTTGCGTACAAAGGGGCT
This sequence comes from Agrotis clavis, assembly GCA_954870645.1. Taxonomy (NCBI): domain Eukaryota; kingdom Metazoa; phylum Arthropoda; class Insecta; order Lepidoptera; family Noctuidae; genus Agrotis; species Agrotis clavis. The sequence goes on from OX940942.1 coordinate 608,580, forward strand.
TAGGCATCTATTAAACTTCTTGTTTGTCTGCATTGTGGTCACAAACATATCTTCTAGTCTTATAAGGATCATTTAAGCGCCGTACTATTATGCTTCCTCTACAGACAAGTTAAAATGTGTTGGTATGTTTATTAGTCAGTAGTTTAATCTATTCACATACTAAACTATCTAGTAAGAATTTCCAGAGACTGAAATATTTCTGTCATATTTTATATGATTTGGATTTGCTCTAGTTCTAGTCTAGGTGAAAGATGACAGACAAAGCTTGGAGCGACCTTACCCAGAAAAAGCTTGTTCACTCTAACTTTGAAGAGATTCGGATTGTATGCGTTCGGGAACATCATGATGATTTTTCTCAGTCAGACAGAAGTCTACTAATAGTACACCCACATTTCCCGAGTTATTAGCCTGTGTAGCGAATCTATAGCCCGACATTCTAACAGCAACTTTCTGTTTAAAAACCGATGTAAAGAATGAAACTCTACTTTATCCGAATTTAAAATCAAATCTAGGATCTTTTGATAAGAATTAGTTACGATTGTGACCATTAGATTAAAGAGGCAGTGAGTAAGATGCCACTAGCACAATACGAATATTTTCTCATGGCTAACTTACCCGGTTATAGCCCTGTTATTTATTTTAGTAAAGATTGGATACATAAACTACATGGGAGCATACGAACGGCAACTACAGCGGAGCTGAAGCAATCACCCTGGCCGAAATCGATCCGATCGCATCATCTGCACATTTATTTTAGTGTGGGAAGCGTAGCAAGCAATTTGATTTACAACTACGACTATCCATTTGTCATAATTGGGGTAGACATATCACGATCAAGGGGCAACGTTACCTAAAGATTTTACTTGTTATTATGCAGGTAACATCTTAGTTTATCTTAGAAATGGATGAACGGGCCTGTGATTTATCATATGGGTCTACAATGAGATGAATCGAGAGCAATCATCTTAAGCACTGTTATCTATGAGAAATGGTTCGTAAGGTATGTCTTAGTTTCATATAAAATATTTTGCAAATGCGTACGTGTAATCAACATAATATCTATTTTTTTAATACACAAATGTATGAAAAGAAAGGACTAGACTAGACTAGAACTAGAAGGAAATAAATAAATTGACTGGCTAATTGACTAATCAATAAACGCACAGCTGATGCTTCTACATGATTTTTTGCACTAACATTCCTAGGATGTACTAAGAACAGAAACTCCGGGGGTTAAAACGGGATGAAATTTTAAATGATAAAGAATTTAAACATCCGATCCATTATGTAAAAATAAGTAAGTACTATTTCATCAACAACTTATCAACTCTCGGCCTCTCACACACGATCTATCAAGCTGACAGCTTAATGAAGAGCATTCTGTAATAATACGTAATTTATTACTCAGTGACGTAATCCTTTACTTTATTTTACATATTACGTCATTTTAATTTTTTTATTGTAAAGAATTTAAAAGAGCTACGGTTGTCTTTAGTAATTATTTTGTAGAAATGTTGACTCTCGTAATTATCTACTATATAAAAATAAGTCGGGTTTTCCTTCCTGACGCTATAACTCCAGAACGCACGAACCGATTTCCACGGTTTTGCATTCGTTGGAAAGGTCTCGGACTCCGTGAGGTTTATAGCAAAGAAAATTCAGGAAAAAAAACGAAGCCATCTGATGGCGAAACGGAGTTCGCCGGGTTTGCTAGTAATCCTGTAAAAATTACCTCGCACCTACAAACACTCAATAACTGTAGGGGGGTGGCCTCCTACCGTTGGACATCTAGACGTACTGCTAATTACCATCCATACTTAGTTGCCACCAATTCGCAGTAAGCGTTTTCAAACTTCTTTCATAATGCGCACAGAAAAAGAATGGAACGTACTACCTGTGTCTGTGTTCCTGAATGTTTACTCGTACAACCTGAATCTCTTCAAAGTTAGAGTGAACATGCTTCTTCTGGGCAAGCTCACTCCATCGTCTCCACTCCATTGACTGGCCTGTTGGTCTAGTGGTTAGTGACCCTGACCGCTATGCTATATGGAGGTCGTGGGTTCGATTCCCACCCAGGACAAATGTTTGTGTGATGAGCACTGTTCTGTGTCTGGGTGTAATTTATCTATAATATGTATGTACCTATTTAGAAATATATAAGTATGTTTATCAGTTGTCTAGTACCCATAACACAAGCTCTCTTAGCTTGGGACTAGATGGCGTTGTGTGATAGTCGTGGAATATTATTATTATTATTATTATCGTAGGCTTTGTTTCTGTTACCTCTGATCTATACTAGAGTCTAGAGCAAACACCTAAATTAAAAACAAAACAGTCAGCCAATCTGATGGACTCATTCGATGGGTGTTCTGTCCCTCTCCCTCATAAAGAAAGACCTGTGTTACAGCCAGCAATGTATTTGATTTTGCCTAATGACGTAAGCCTTGACTATTATATTATTATTTATACTTACGTCACTTTACAAATATTTTATTTTGTTTTACAAACCGGTTTGTAAAAACGATCGGAGATTGTTGTGTAGTAGTGGAAATGTTTGAATATCGATGATGTCAATTATAATAATTTATTTTACGTTACGTTTTTTGTAGTATTAGTGTTCTATGGAAGAAAAAATTAGAGACGTTGAGGAATTTAATGTATATCTATTTAATATGGAAAGTTTTTGTAGTTGGTATGTACTCATATTTATTTTTCTTTCTTCTTTTTAAAAAACATTGGCCCACGCTTGTAATAAAAATTATTCTGAAACGTGGGAGCAGTGGTGGCCCAGTGGTATCGGCCCCGACTTACGAGTTGTAGGTCGTGGGTTCGAATCCAGGCAGGCGCATTACTTTGTGTAATTTATTTCATCACCACTGCTCTCAAAACGATGAAGGAAAACATCGTGAGGAAACCGGCATGTCCTAGAACCAAAAATTCGAAGACATGTGACATCCACCAATCCGCACTGGGCCCGCGTGGTGGATTATGGCCCACGCCCTCTCACAGAGAGGAGGCCTGTGTCCCACCAGTGGGAACATTAATAGGCTGATGATGATGATGGGTGCGCAATTGCATACATTTTAAAAACTCGCGTAAGGACACCGTAATTGCCGGGTTTGAGTCCTGGGCCTAGAACCTGCTTTGCTGTGCCGCACGAGGTCTACAGTGGTCACGTTTTAGTAAACTAACGCACAAGTACTACACGTGTTTTTTAAAATGCTTCGTCTCGTGTTTTCAGAGTTCGGCCGACTAATTTATTTTTGGGCGATTATTCGACCAGTCGTTGTGGGTGGAGTTCAAGGACAATCAGCAAGTTCCTTGGCATTTGCCGTTGCTAACTTTTGGGCAGTTTTTGCCGACTATTTCGACTAGTCAGGTATATTTCAAATTATTATTATTCCTCAATTTCAAGGACACAATTCTAAACCCATGTAATCCAACCCTAATGGAACGATAAATTGTAATACGTCACCAGCGGTTTTCTGCTAACTCCGACATCTCCCTTTCAACATCCGAAACATCCCTTCTACAATTTTGTCTATTCCACATACATTGCTGATTTTGCACGAAGTAAGTAAAGGAGGTTGTTCGGTTATGGAGCAATGGATGATGAAAACAGCGATGGAGTCAGTTAGCAAAGGTTGTCATGTCAGGCCATCTTTTTACGGGCGAATGGTCGAAAAGTTAATTTTATCTTCGCGTCTATTGTTGGCCTGTTGTTTACTACTACTCATATATTGAGATTACGGCTCTGACCATGAAGGGGTAAGAATGGAGAGCTCATTTTTTTATCCATGAGCGAAAATATATTAGTAAATCATGTGATGTCGCCATGTCGTGTTTTCGCCTTCATTCTAGATACTTACTAGGTTGATTGTGTTATATTTTATGCCAAAATGGGAACAAAAATAACAGATATTTTTAGTTAAGGAGCCGAAAGCCGATGTAATTTGAAACCGGTATGCCACAATATTTCATATATATAAAAAAAAAAAAACTTGAAACGTCTTGATATCATGAGAATATTATTTCACCTTTCGAAATATCCACAACTATTATTAATTAAATGCCAGGAGGCGATAACAGGTGAGGTTTTTTCTTAATCTGTCTACATTTCTGTGTGTGAGCACACAGGTAAATTACTACCAAGGTTGGAAAATATCAAATGACGGGGGCCCCCTCTAAATGACGGGGCCCCCTCTCAGTGGGCCAAAGCCTGCCGGGGTCGCGGGATTTTATTTCCTTACCGTGACTTTGGAACATAAAGGGCTATTGAAGGACACCGTGGATTTTAATCAGTACAAGTCTGACAGTCCCTCGCGCCCTGCCCGGGGTAGGAGGACTCATTAAAATTTGATGATTCTACGACGCTAAAAAAAAGGTTGGAAAACATAAATTCGACATCTTTTTTTTATAAAATTTATTTATTCTTTTTTTATTCTTAAAGGATAATTCCACGAGCCAAAACATGCCAGAAGCAAAAGTTTTTAACCTTTTAACCGCCAACGTCGGATATATCCGACAAATATTTTCGGACCCATTACGCCAGAGTCGGATATATACGACAGAGAATATTCACGATTTTTGTTATTTGTAAATTTTATTGTATCTATTCTATATCTCTCTGTTTATGTAGATAGACAGATATAATACTTTTTATTGTAGACTATAATATTTTACAAATCGGAGCTTAAGAGGAGCAGAAAGACAGGAACTTGTATTTCACCGATTCGTAAGCTGGCGCTTCACACGACAATTTATTGATATTAAGTTTGTCGGTTAAAAGGTCGGTGAAAAGATTCGGCCTCAACGGGAGGAATAACGATAGCGTAATTGGTTAAGCGTCTGGAGTACTGATCTAAATGACGCGGGTTCAATATTCACATGCGGCAGAATTAAAAAAATTGCTTTAAAATTAACATTGCCTGAAAAACGCGGTGAGTCCGTGACCCATTTTGTCTAGCTCTCCATTCCTTCATACTCCGTGGTTTTCAAAGAAAAGAAGTAATGAAGTTGTGTGATCACGTTCCCTGGTTTATTTTCATTTATCTTTTTGTTTTTCTTTTGAAGATGAGACGTAACGAGATTCTGTCTCTCGAAGATAAGCCTTAGACCTCGTGTTACGGTTTATATAAACACGGTAATGTTATGTTGGATTGATTAAAATGTTTCCCTACTGAAATATTTTGCTGAAATTACTTTTTTAAATAGGATAGAAGTACCTCGTGCCGTAATAATAATAGCAATGTTGCTAGAGTGAGTTTTCTTATTATTTTTAAGACCTCGTTAGTCAGAAACTTGAAAGTCTTGCTGTTTACTCTAATGTTGGTACTATTGTCAGTTACAAAACGGGTTCTGAAGGCCTTTAAGATACTTTATCAGGAATTTTCTCAATTTTATGACGTAGGTAAATGAAAGGGGAGCTCCGACGTTGTTTTAATGGAAAAAAAACATTCCTCAGTTCTACACTAGAGTTGTTTTTTCATTGTACGATTTACCTTATAATACTTTAAGAATAGTGTACTACCAAATACTTAAGATTCATGCAAGCTCTGGTAGCGAGTCATTTTCGCATAGGTAATATACCTACTGGTGTTCCACTGCATCCAATTACGCTAGAAGGCGACTTCGACTTTTTTGGGAATAATTAAGGCAGATCATGATGAGGCTCCAGATTTAATAGGCTCGCCTAAATCTCCCAGACCAACGACGAAATCAAAAAGTTGAAAAACAAAACCGTTTAAAAAGTAATAAAATCCGTGAAATAATTAACTGCCAATAAATTACGGTAATGAGGCACGTTTTCATGAAAGTAAACTCAAAAGATAATTAGCAAGGAAAGTCACAGTGTATAGTAATTCAGTAAACCAACACAGCTAAAGTTATATTTTTATACGCAATAACGCCTGCGTCGCGTCTTCGCAAAGATATTTTTAAAGAAACGAATTCGTTCGTTCGAACAAGGGAACGATAAATTCAGCTTTGTGAGTAGTGGTTGCGATGGCCTAGTGGTTAAGGCGTCTGGAGTACCTATCCAGAAGACGCAGGATCGAACCCTGCTCACAACTGAATTTTTCGTTTCTTTAAAAATCAAAACTCAGCTAGCTTTTCGAAATAAATCGGCAGTTCAGCCTAATGTAAAATGTAAAAGTTTTTAACAAAACTTATTGTCATTTGAATTAGGGTAAAACACCCAATTACTGACCCTTTAAGCAGTTTTCCTTGCTTCTTTCTCAGAATAAACCAATGTACGAGTTGCAAGTGGAAATGAATGTTTTTGGTAGATAAAATAAACATTGGAGAATATAACTAAAACATTATAAACAGTCATCCAAAGGTAAAAAGTGCTTTTTTTCTCAAGTTTAGCAAGAACAGGCCATTTGACCAGTTACTGTCATGCTTGTACCAATTACCCTCATGCAAGTGACCAGTTTTTTGACCTCCTGTATTACAAGAATAAATTTAAAAATAATTTGTTTTGAATGTCATAGGTGGTTTTATAGGATGAAAAACAAATAAAGCTAATCTTATTGTCCTCATTAGCCTTCTTTTTTCAGACTATTTAGATCTCCAGTCTCCAAACGCGGCGAATAATATTCTTGCAACTATTTTTGAAGTTTTCTGGTTGTTTTTGTATCTTTTCGACCCATTTTTACTCTTGATTAGTGTTTATCTCATTGTTCTGTATCATGCTGCATATATTAAAACGCTCGCCGGCAAAATAATTTGAATGGATACGGCTTTAAATGTAGAAAGAGAGTTTAAATTACAAAAAAAACTGGTTTCCCATTTACAAAAGACGTTTTATAACTTATTTTTATGTAGAAGACCTCACAAGTGAAGAGAACATAGATACAATTCAAAAACTAGCTCACACTTTGCCTCGGATATGATAGAATAGGTCATTTTATACAAACATGCAGGTTAGAGTAACTTTTGCTAGACTGCTATGTACCTACTATAAAAATCGCTATAGTGTTTTTTGTTTTTACAATGGCAACATTTTTTTGATAAGTCTGACAACATTTGAATAGTATGAAGTTAGCAACTTAAATCAAAAAAGTGAGTTCAAAGTGCAACGGTTGTGTGTGTGTCTTTTGTGCTCTTATTAACTTCTCTCTAGTTATTATTTAAATTGTGTTTTTGATAGTAAAATAACTTTATTCGACGGTGAAGTGTATCCAGAATAAATTGAAAAGGTAAGTTTTACTGATTAGTTTGATTTTTGTTGGCAAATTAGTAAAATAACTGCACCCATAATTTTTTCTCGATTAAGAGGTGAATAGAGACGACTGAGGGGTGAATAGAAACGCCATATGAGGTGAATAGAAACGGGAAAGGGGTAAATAGGAACGAGAAAGGGTTTAATAGAAACGCCAAAGGGGTTTTTAGAAACGCTTTTGATAGGGTTGGCACTTTATGCAGGTTGTTGAGTTTTAACTTTATTACCTACCTACATTTTTAAAAGTTGATTTTTTAATATTTAATTATTGATTTTGTGTACGCAGGTATAGTTGCGAGCAATATGCCACGCAACTACAAACCAGACCCCCGGGGTAAGAAATATATAAAATATGACTTCAACTTAATACAACAGGCTGTTAATGAATATTCTGCGAGTAATTGTTCTCTTGATACTATCTCAAAGAAATATAATATACACAGATCTGTTTTATACAGACACTGCACAAAAAATATGAAAAGTCAAGGAGGTCAAACAGTTTTATCCAAAGAAACTGAAGAAGAATTTATTAAATACATAAATATATGTGCTGACTGGGGCTATCCTTTGGAGGCGTATGATTTAAGAGTACTTGTTAAGGTCTATCTTGATAAATTAGGTGTGAATGAAAAGAGATTTAATAATAACATGCCTGGACCAGATTTTGTCTCCTCTTTTCTGAAAAGGCACAAAGATGCAATTTCTCAGAGATTATCGCAAAATATAAAGCGAAATCGGGCTGCTGTTTCCCCTGAAATAATAAAAAAATACTTTGAAGAATTAGAAATTTCATTATCAGGCGTACCTATGTGCAATATTATAAATTACGACGAGACGAATCTTTCGGATGATCCTGGGCGGAAGAAAATAATAACAAAAAAAGGCGTGAAATATCCAGAGCGGGTGATGAACCACTCGAAGTCTGCTGTTTCTATTATGATTGCGTGCACAGCTGAGGGAGAATTACTGCCTCCTTATGTTGTCTATAAAGCACAACATTTGTATGACACTTGGACCGTTAAGGGGCCAAAAGGGACTCGTTACAATAGATCACAGTCAGGTTGGTTTGATGGAACCATTTTTGAAGACTGGATTAAATCGGTAATCATACCCTATTTTCGAGGAGTATCCGGAAGAAAAATATTGATCGGTGATAATTTATCGTCGCACCTTTCATTAGATCTAATTAAACTGTGCCATGAAGAAAACATAAGTTTCGTATTCTTGCCAGCTAATTCTACCCACATCACACAGCCATTGGATGTGGCCTTTTTCAGGCCCATGAAAATAGCTTGGCGAAATATATTGTATCAATGGAAAAAAGCCGATGGTCGCCAACAAGCATCGGTTCCAAAAGGATGTTTTCCACGTCTACTATCCATGCTTTTAGACGCCCTAAAACACAATGCTAAAGAAAATATTTTATCAGGATTTAAAAAAGCTGGAATAAATCCACTGGACCCTACACAAGTACTGAAAAGATTACCTGGATATGACAGAGTTAGCCATCAAACAGAAACTATCAATGAATCTGTTCTAACAATACTAAAAGAAATGAGATATGGAACCATAAATGTCGCTGAACCTAAAAGAAAAAGAAAAATTGAAGTAGAACCTGGAAAGAGCGTTAGTCTTGAAGAAAGTTATGCTGAAACAGAAATCGAGAACCAAGAGCCAAAGAAAAAAAATAAGAAGACAAATAAAGAAAGTAAAGACAATAACAAGCAAAACGAACCAATAACAAAGAAAGGAAAGGGAATTGGAAAGAAATCAAAAACACAACCACAAACAAATGTAACAGATGAAACGAAATCTCTCGCCGCTAACTGTTTACAAGATGATCTTGAAGCTGGAACGTCTCAGATGTTTTACGATCATGAAAGTCAGTTAACCTCTGAACCAAGCACAAGCTTCTGTAAAGAAGAAACAGCCTTATTACCACAGTCTTTGAGTACATGTGAGGCTAATGATTACTTAGATATAGAAAACATACCAATTATATTTGGTGATGATGTTGTTATTGATCATTTTGAAACGATTGACAATTTAAATGTCAGTTCTGATGCCATGATTTCAAGTAATGAAATAAAAAGCAATAACAAAATTGAAATTTTATCTGATATTTCAGTTACAGATCCTAAACAATTAGCAAAAATATTAAATGATAATAAAATGAAAAGAAAACAACAAAAACATCGAAATTATTACAGAAATGACGAGGAAATATTATCCGATTTAATGACCGATACTGATTAAAAAAAATATTCGTATTAAAAAGTGAGTTTGTGCTATGAGCCATTTAAGTATATCATTCCAGAATTAACACTTTATGTTGACATCCTAAAATTTTTAATAAATACACATTTTGTGTACCTACTTAATTATTTTAACACCTTAATTATTTTGAACTGATTATTGCACTGTTTTGTTGATTATTGTCAGAAGATTATTATGTTTCAGACTGTGTTGTAATATAGTTTTCATACGCATATTAATTATTAATAAAGCTTAATTGTTTTGTAGTCTTAATTCTGAGGCTAAAATTATTTTTGAACTGATTATTATGTTTCAGATTGAGTAGGTAATATAATTATTAAGTCAGCTTTTTTTTTTGTGATCTCAATTCTAAGGTTAAGTACGATTATTTTTGAACAGATTTTTTAATAAGCATTGTTATAGGTTGGGATTATTTTATTTTTAACATTAATAAAAAGGTTTTCTAATATATGTATTATGTACACTCTTTTATTTAATTATTTCTGTGACGTCATACTACCTAATATAAAATATTTTGACAACCCTATCAATTTTCTCTATTAACCCCATACGTCGTATCTATTGACCCCGTATTCCGGGAAAATAGAAATTGACCAGGTTTTTGTCTTTTTCTCATAAGTAGATAATAATTTGGCATTCAAATTGTAATTAGCTTGTAAAATAACATAAGACTCCCACAATGAAAGCAGCTTTATTACCCGAAACTTACAATTTATATTATTAAAGTCGGTTTGAAAGTCTAGATTGTTTCTATTAACCCCGTTTTACGGTAGTATTCGAATATCAGGCTTTTGGACTTTTTCCCAAGAATATTTCTATTCACCCCGTGAATTCTATTCACCCCGTTTTACGGTATTAAACCAACTTATGACCGCTTACCGCGGCATTGTTCGCGTTATGTTCAGTAGTAGCACTAGTAGCCCCACGGGAACAATATTTTGGCATAAAAAGTATCCTATACCCAGGTTTATCCACATATCTAGGTTATAAATCTGCAAGCCAATGTTTTTCGAAATCCATTCAGTTGTTCACGTTTCCTATAAACTTAGAAGTTTAAAATATTCAGGAGGATCCGGATAATAAAGAATCTAACAGTAGACCGAAAATGTAAGCCCCTCGCTCAAGTTATGTTAGGTTCTAAGGTTACTACGTAAGGCATTTTTTTATGTTTGTGATTATGCAGATATACACAGCCTTAGGGGGGCCAACGCCCATGGGCATTATACAGATGCATATCTCACCATTAAAAATGAACTTTACATACAAATAGTGGTGTTAATTACTGGTATATTGGTACATTTGTTTAACTACCAACTATTAACATCTCATGTCAATTAAATGGTTTTTCATACTTTGAGTGTACCAGATTTTGACTTCATCATTTTAACAAATTAAGGCTCACTAAAACTTGAGAAACATGTAGAAAAGCATTTTATCTGTCTTAAATAACGAAAATAATACCAAACTCTAAAGAATCTATCATGTAAAACTGAAATAAAATGACACTAAAAACAACCCTCAGCTTACCAAATTGTTAAATTTCATACTGATTTTGGCAGGGTATTTTATTATCATAGGTTTACGGACGCAACATTGCTTTATTTAAAATTTCTATGAGACCAATATAATAAATGATAAATTATACTTCATTTTGTGTACTTTTTATGCGACACTGCAAGAAGATTTAATATTATTTTTGATAAAAACTGTTAAGCGGTCAGTAGTTGGTGGGAGGTCGGCAATTGGGTACTTTACCCTATGTGTTATTTTAGACATAAGCGCTCGTAGCAAAATGACAACAGCAGCAATAGTCCATCTTCTGGGTTTATCAATTTTTGCAAAGGTCCATGGATGGGTGATCTGACCATCCATTATAAACCGAGTTTCACCTGAGTCTCGGAAAGCCATTGGCCCCAACTGTCATTAACCAGTAACTGAGCTGTTGGAAGGCAACTCCATACCATTCTTGGTAATAACTTAGCTGCATCTGGTAACACTGGCTAAACAAAAGATAACACATTTAAAATTCAATAAGAGGCTTTACCACGAACTCTTAACGCGATCCAGTTTAGGCTGTGGGAAAGAGACAGAGCTATACAAGTCGTCTAGCGCCATCTCTTTCCCACAGCCTAAAGACTCACGCTTTAAGAGTTCATGGCGGCCACGGGGGGTATTACAACGTCTTAAAACCAAGCTTGTTCCGACGAGTGAAAGGGACAGAGCTATACAAGTCGTGTAACGCCATCTCGTTCACTCACCGGAACAGAAGACGTTGTAATACCCCCCAGTACTGTTAACTCGACGGTCTCGAATTAGTCACGAAGGTATACATAGCATGCTCAGTTATTTAATTAATGTAATTTTTTTTTCAATTGTATGCATGTGTGTGAGGTGTTTTCAAGTATTTGCTTCAAGTTGACATACTGCATGATACTACGATTATAGAATAGATACTGTGGTAAAGGTCAGATGTTATAATGTTAATTACCCCGGCTTTCGGACCTCCTACATTATAATCATTTGAAATCCTCTGAATTTCAATATTAAAATCATTGGATAATATTTCTGAGAGTGAAGTTTAAATTACAGTTTTATGTTTTTTATGTTTAATTTTCTAAGGACAATTATTAATGAAAAACTTTTCTTGCCAAATGGAAAAATTAAAAAAAACATAAATTGTGTTTCTTTTTTTCTTAAAGTTTTTTAAATCTCTATACCAATCTAAATTAAATTAATTGTTTCTAGATTACTTACGTCCTCTGTCTGATTAAGAGTTACTTACACTTCGTTTATAACTTTGAGGTTTTATTGATTTTGTCTTCTTAGGGTAACCAGAAGTAATGTAACAATCGAACGGTTGGACAGAAATGTAGTCCCAAAAAAAAACCAGTTATGTTTTAGCCGGTTAATACACAACGCGACTTAAGTCATCAGATCATGAATCTGTCTTGTCAAGTGCTAAAGATAGCCTAAAACATAATCTAATCCTACAAAAAAAAACACGTATAAATGCCAATTATTTAACACCAGTTATGACTCTTTGGATCTCATTGAATGGAAGCCAGTGCACAACAATGACCGCTTATAATCCAGTGCCGAAGTAGTGCTAACAGCCCATTATAATAAATAAAAAATAAAATTCGTTTATTTCAGACTACTAAAATGTCCATAATTTTGTTAGTAACAATGTAACTTAAAGAATATGTTAGTAGAAAATTATTCATATATAGCACGTCGACACACCCATTTTTATAATTAAATTAAATTGAATAGAACAAACTTGATTTTAATTACCTACATGTCAACTTGAAAATATTTTTTTTTTTTAAATAGGTATATAGATTCTAATAGATTGAAATTTAATAAAATTATCCAAAAATTAAAAATTGTATTGACTTCAAATAACAAATAGAGCGACTCAATAAAGTTTAAAGTTACACCTTAAATTAAAATCATCAGGCCACATGCAGCCTGTTATACCTACCCACCATGAATGTGTTTGGAACCTACTACTAATTATATCATCAAAATATTAGTTTGGAAAGACCACGGCGTATGTATGGTGCGACGATTTGTCATGTTCGCTGGGTAATGGTCTGATATTGCCCGAAACAAAGAAAGTATTGAGAAAGGAGCCCAGCAGTGGAACTCAGTATTGTCTTTAAAATAAAAATCGGAGGTTATATACAGTGAGAAAACCAGAACGTTCTAGAAAAAAAGGTTAGACTTTCAACTTAGGTACCTAGGTACCAGTGTAAGTGGTAGATTTGGATTATTGGTAGGTACGTTAAAATGAAGCCTATGTTCCAACTGCGGAAACAGTATAGTCAACACAATAATCACCTACATACATTAATAACGTCTGAACTGAAATAATAGCTGTTCTTTTACAAATATCAAACATTGAAAATAAACATCTGTCGCCCTTCTTCCTTCCAATCTCAACTTCCTATGAAAAGTATTTATTTGTTGAAAGCACAAAACAAACAGCTGTCAAAATGACGTTCAGAAATACACTCGCAGTTCGAACCCAAAACGAAATGCTCAAATATTTCGGTTTCCGAACGCCATTTGTATCACAAAAAGAATCTAATCTTTTGGAATGCTATGGCCAGCGTGAAAACGACTGACACAGTCAAAACGTCAAAATATACCAGCGTTTTTCATTCGTTTAAACTTTTACAAACTTATTTTTCACTCGTAAAGCTTTTATCAAAACTTTACAGCTTTCAAAATAGAGTTGATTCTTCCTTGGGTTTGACTTTTAAAACTGTACAATCGTGTGTGAATGTGTGCACTAGCCGTACCAACCAATCTCTTGTATAGGGCTATGCTGCGTTTGTGCGACTTTTTTGTCGCAATGTCACTGGTCGGTAAGATTAATCTTAAAGCCTGGCGATTTTACGTCGCCACCACAACGGGATTGGATTTGAATTTCGAATGGCGATGCTTTATTATTCTTTGTTCTGGAAAGTTCGTTATTTTTTGTTGCGGGTAGATAAATATAAGCAATGGAACAAATGAAGGAAACTGTAGTTGGGCTAGCTATTTTCAGTTTTCATTCTGAAGGAATGGATTGGTTTTTGTGCGATTTTGAACCTTATTAAGCTGGCAAATTAGTTGTTACTAGAGATGTGCCTGATGGCAATATTCCCACTGCCGGCAATATTCCCAATTTTGCCACTGCCGGTAAAATACCAAAATTGCCGGCAACTTTGGCAATATTGCCAAAGTTGCCAGTCAAATAACACCAATATATTTTATTATTACTGCAGGTGCAGTTTATATTACTGTAGATAATACGTTGCGGCATTAAGTCCGCCTTATAAAAACTACTAAGTTGTTACTCTAAACGGTGATTTACTGATTATGTAAGAATTACCGAAACAAATGCATTAAATAATGTTATTTTTGTTGATTATTTGTAGTTTTGACAGAGATTTATACTTCCATATTGTATAGGTACTTATACTCGTTGTTTTTGCTATGTGTTTTTGCATGAAAAACTAGTAGCCCACTCAACGAGGGAAATTCTTGGAACACGATTTTGGACTACGTTACTTTGTTTGAACTTTGAACTAGTTAGGAGGTGAATATAATTATCAAAAGTCCCCGCCACTAGCCCTTGAGCTGTGGGGGAGGGGGGTTTAAAGGTTCCATTTTTTTGATTTTTCACTTATAACTCGGAAACCATGCCTCCTAGCGGCATGGTTTGTATGAATAAAACAAAGGCTGAATAAATTTCCTATAATTTTTATTTAGTAACCATTTCGATATCTTGTATAGTTTTCAAAAAACCATATTTACCTTTTTGCATTCGGAAAGTCTTATTTAATATTGCCATAAATCCAGAAAGCAGCAGCATTCTTTTCAGGCTCTCCCCGTAGTATCTGCTCCTCCGTGTATTTTTGTGGACAACTCACACTTGACCAAAAATTAATACCTACCTATACGAAAATTGTTTACAACAAAAAAGAACTAAAGTTTCCAAAGATAGTTTTTCCGCATCTCTTATGGGTGCGGATTTCCTCCTACATAGTACAGTCCTACCTAGTCTGTAAGTACCTAGTATAATTTAAAATTAGTTTCTAAGCTAATTTTTACTGCTCCCTCGGTGGGGGAAGACAAGACATATCAAGCTTGATGGTGGTCACCGAATTTAAGAACTACTTATACCTGGTGGACATTGAGAGAGACCCGAAGGGGTCTCTCTCAATGTCCGTGGGCCTCCAGATAAAGATCTGGAGGCCCATATCACCTCAAGATGCAGCATGCTGGCTCTGTTCATCGCAGGTGGTGAAGGGAGGGTCTGAATCAACTGCTACTGCTTTCTGGATCTATGGCGATATCAAATACAACTTTCCAAATGCACGAAACTGAAAATGTTTTTTCCCCTAAATTACAGACTTTCAAAAGCGGATACCTCGAAAACTCGAAAACTTTTGATTTAGTTTTTTATTTTGTTCACACACGATATGCTGCTAGAACGTATGGTTTTCCGAGATGTAAGCGAAAAACCAAAAAATGGTACCTTCAACCCCCCCCCCCCCCAGAGCTCATGGTTTTGATATGTTCACCTCCTAACTAGTCCAAACAAAGTTACGTTGTAAAAAATGTGTATCTAGAATTTCCCTCTATGCTTTGAGCATTCGTTGACTAGATTAAACTACAACATTAAAATAAATTATTCGAATTTATGCCTTTTTATTCAATATACAATGATCGTCAATTCTTATCTTAAAATGTATGTGTAATTTCTTATATTCACAGTCGTGTGCGGCAACAATGGGCAATATTGCCGGTAAAGTACCGGGAATATTGCCAAAATTGCCGGCAATTTTGGCAATTTTACAAAAAAAAAAAAAAAATTGTACATAATGTAGACCATGGTCTGTAAATGCTAATTTTAAGTGTGTTACATAGTTTTCACACTCACTTTGACTTAAAATTAAGCAATATTCCCAAATATTTCCACTCCCGGCAATATTGCCGGCAATATTTCCACCTATATTCCCACCTTGGGCAATATTGCCGGCAACGGCACATCTCTAGTTGTTACTTAGTTGTCCAGGTTCTTACTATTTATCTGGTGCTGGATTCATACAGACAGTGTTATTTTTCGCGATCAAAATTACCTAGATATTTCTTTTTCATTGAAAATGTAACTATTAGATACCTAATAAAATTGTGGATTCTCGCTTCTTTTATAAACTTAATTTTTCGCTACTTCAGTAACTACAATTCCAGTCCCATATAATTTAGTTGTAACTATTATAATATAGTAAGATAATTCAGGTTGGTACCATTTTATAGTCTTCTTCTGCCATTCATTATAATAATCATCATCGATAAATCAGCTGTAGGACATTCACTGCTGAATATTTGGCCTCTCCCTCTGCCTTTAACCCAATTAATTTGTGGTCGACACATCATAATCTTCTTCTTCCCTAAATGATATTTATTTTGTTAGTTGAAAAAAAAAAAACACTTCTACAAAAGTAATTAATTTTTTTTAAGCTAGATGAGTCCGGTGTTTCGTACCTGACCACTCTGAGAAGAAACAGCCGAAACAAACTCAGAGGTCACAGTCTCTTTTAAAGTCCAGACATTGTTTTGTTCAGGTCATACGAGGACCATGCGGGTGTCTGAGATGGTCTTTTGTGGTAAGAACCACACAGATTTGAGTGGTCCTGTCTAGTCAGTGCAAGCATTTGTCTGTTATCGTGTAGCTCGACTCAGAATACAAGGAGCGCAACGACATGACGAACAATACCAAAGAAAGGACATTTGGGTAGGCCGCTTAAATGGCCCAAATTGTCAGACAGTAAAATTATTATAAATCAAAAGCAAAACTTCCCCACATCCGTCACATAGTTCTCTATTGACAGCAGTTCCTCTAGCAGTCACCTTCTTGGTAACCATAAATCCCTCACACATTCCATCCATCATCAGGTTTCAACTTTCTAGATAATTAATTATAACATACATTTTAATTACTTTGGAAAATAAAAGAGAAAAAAAAAGTCATGAATCTGTCTTGTCAAGTTCTATAGACAGCCTAAAACATTATATCTAATCTTACAAACAAAAAGACAACCCGGTGTATAAACGCTAATTATTAAACACCAGTTATGACTCCTAAGATCTCTTTGAATGGAAGCCAGTGCACAACAATGACCGCTTATAATCCAGTGCCGGAGTAGTGCTAACAGCCCATTATGAATGGGTACGACTACTAACAGCCCATTATGAAGTAAAATTATTATAAATCAAAAGCAAAACTTCCCCACATCCGTCACATAGTTCTCTATTGACAGCAGTTCCTCTAGCAGTCACCTTCTTGGTAACCATAAATCCCTCACACATTCCATCCATCATCAGGTTTCAACTTTCTAGATAATTAATTATAATTAAGTACAGTAATATAGACAAATGATGTAGTTGAGCACAGCAAGAATATTCTTATCTTATGAATGCAATAACCGTAATAGTCTTTTTCTAACCATCAAAGCGCCATTTTGTCCGCCATGATAGTTTTTTCGCAGAAATAAGCCATTTGCAAACTAAAGTAATTTTTACACGTCTTTGTAAGTTATTTATATTACGTGTATTATGTTTTTTAACAGCAAATTATAGTTTTTTAAGTGCAAGCAAAAAATAGCACGATTTAAAATTACGGTTTTTACGTGTGACAAAAGTTTTTTAGGAGGAAACGGTAGTTTCATTCATGTAAAATTAGATCAAATTGTTGCTTATTCTTAAGGGAGGTTTTTCATAGGTTTAATGCCTTACCTGACCAATTATGCAACTTGATAAGCTTTTTTCCATTTGCAGGTGTTTCCAACATGGCCACAAACTATACGTTTAAGCCTCTTGCTACAGAAACCGCTGAAAACCTGCGACCTCCGGATTTAGTACATCCGACGTTGTTTCCATTATTATTATTATTTTAAAGTTCTTTTAACATCTCGGGATCGTGGGATCCCGGACTTTTGAAGGGCGTGCCAGGAGCCGAAGCCATCTTGCAGAGGCCCATTGCGAATTTTAAATGAAATGAGGCTCCAACCGGCGCGGCGGTTATCCCTGTATGCACTATGCCAGTATACTCAAGGACAACCCCCGGTTGGAGTTGGACTATTGCGGAATATGGAGACAAAAGGACAGGGTTATGGCGTTTGGTGGGTTTAATGGACTGGATATTCATATAAATAGGCCCCCAAACATATCGCTAGCACTAGGTATTATTATTAAATCCTGCTTGCGGCTCGATTTTTTTTTTCCAAAGAAAACCATTGAAATTCGCGAGGCATGCGTTGCAAATTTATAAAAAGAAAGGTGTTCAGAGAATACCTCGAGTCATCAACACCAATATGAAGTAACGCGACGAACAAAAATGATTAAAACGCACGCATGTCGCATCTATTGCCTCGCCCGAAGCTGTGCCCAAAGCTGTGCCCGAAGCTGTGCCCGAAGCTACTAACAGGGCTCGATCATCACTGATGATGCTGTCAGCTTGTGTAGAAGTAGGTATGACTCGAGTTTTGCATTACTAGACATATTATAATAGAACAAGAAACTCATTTAAAAAAAATATTATGTTCTTTTAAATACAAGCTATAATTGTTAAAAAATACTTATTAAAACTTGCAAGATTTGATTACAGACAACAGGACAGCTGGAAGTAAATAAAAAATCTTCTAAAAACTATTTCAATCTCCAGTAAGGCAAAATCAAAGATGGGTTTAATATTGGGAACGATAAACTATAAATGATACATGTTTGTTTGATCAGCATTGGTAACTTACCGTAAACATGAAAACTTCGTGCTCCAAAGATATCTCACTATGTAATCCTCCACTACTTTCAAAGTTCTAACATTCGTTTGTTCTGTTGACACGTAGTATTCCAAGTCAGGATGTTTTGCGCACGTGTTTTGTTTCTCTTAAACCATACCTAATCCTTAAGGTACGTTTCCGAGGTCCAACCACAAACCGCAACGGCAGAGCCCGAATCGCTGTGACGTAGTGATACTTCATAAAACCTTTACGTAATTGACGACATTGTCGCCTGCCACTGCGTTCGAAAGCAGAGAGGAAAAATAAAATACACACATTACACAAAACCCGTCTTTTAGGAAAAAAAAATGTAGTGCTGTGTGCCAATGATTTTTTTCCTGTGTCGTGGGGGACTTTTAACCTCACATACATATAGAGCCAGTCCCGGAAGTTGCCAAGCTATTGCGCTACACGTGTTGTCTTTTTACCAACTTCCAAAATGGAACAGGAAAATCCTTCTTTTTGGAACAATAGGTACATTCCAATGTATGTTTTTAATAAGAAGTTTTCACTATCGTGAATCTGAATAAAATGATTATTCAGATTCATTGCACGATAGTGAAAACTTCTTATTGTAGTGAGGCAGTGTCAATGCGTCATATCATGTCGCTGCGGCATTGACGTTGCTGTATGCGGTTGCATCTTAATCGAACAGCACCTTTAGCCTTCAATGAAATCTTTTATCTATTCCAAACAGGTCCATCACAAAGGAGAAAGTACTACATAGACATGTCTCAGTTACATAATAAAACCACAGTACTTTTATTTTTAACAAACTTTTGCTTATCAAAAGGATAATTAAAAATTTCATGGCTGCGAGCTGTTTGACGCGGAAGAGGTTTGCCGTTTCAAATTCGCTAAGTAATTAATCATTTTATTTTTAATTGTTATAATAATAATAATAATAATAATAATTTATTTTCAATTTATCGGACAACAAAAAATCCATAGTGTTAGTAAAATACCTTAAATTTCTAGTGTTAGTAAATAATATAAAATTGTTTGAGAAGCATTTTGCACAGAAGACGCAACAAGTTTTTTTTTCAAGTAAAACAAGTTTAAACCTTCATCTTCTCCACAAAATGCCTCAGGAAAGGAGAAAACACACTCTCGGCCACTGTTTTTAGAATGCTGTTATCACTGGCCCGAGTTCTAGCTGCCAGAGACGCTATTTTCTTCCGTACGACTGCGTGGAATCCGTCAGTACGATTCAGTGTAAACATCTCTGACGCGCTACAGAACCGGGGCAGTCTCAACAGCATCCTAAAAATATTGTTGTATTGGACGCGCAGGACATCTAGCGACCTTTTGGTGTAGCTGACCCATAGACCCCCCGCGTACAGACCCTGACAATACGCCTTGAAAAGTGTTATTTTGACCTGGTCCGTACAGCGGGCGAATCTACGCGCCAGCATATTACCGCGGACCGCCAGTGCCCTGCGCTCCCTCTCAATATCAACATTATCTTTCAGGTCGTCGGTAAGTATATGTCCCAGATATTTGAATTGATTTACTCGTTTTATGTTCAAGCCATTTAGGGTAAGGTTAGGTGAATAATCTGTACACTTACCGGCGACCCCAAAGATCATGTACTCACATTTCCGTACATTATATACGAGCCCGTGCGCAGCCGCGTAGTCCTCGCAAACTTTCAACATCTCCCCGATAGACCCCGCAGTCGGGCCCAGCAGCACCATGTCGTCCGCATAACTGATGCTATTAATATTAACACCACCTACCGAACAGCCGACACGCATGCTGCTGAGCTCGACCATGAGGTCGTTCACATATAGGTTGAAGAGCCTGGGAGACGTCAACCCTCCCTGTCTCACTCCGCACTCCAACCCATAAGCCTCGGAGAGAGTGTTGGACCACCTTACATGATTAGTTTGGTTCGCATACCAAAATTGCAGAACTTTAATAATTTCCGCCGGTACACTCCTGTCCCCCAGCTTCTTCCAGAGCACATCATATGACACCAGATCAAAAGCTCTGGAAAGATCCAGGAAACAGGCATACACCGGCGTTTTACGATCTGTATAATATTGGACAGTATTCTTGAGACTTAGGATAGCACTTTCAGTAGACAGTCCAGGTTGAAACCCGAACTGTGAGTCGTGCAGACACAGATATTTTTCCAGGCACGAATCAAGCATACTGTCCAATATTTTAGTAATAGTAGTTGCAAGAGAGATCGGCCGGTAATTTCCCCTGTCCGAGATATCCCCTGTCCCGTTTTTGACTATTGGTATCACAACCGTTTTCATAAGATCAGCTGGTAGATATGCATGACTGACACACATTGAATAAAACAGGGACAGGACCCTCGGCAGGTGAACACCTGCAAACTTAAAATGCTCGATGCTGAGTCCATCGTGTCCGGGAGATTTACCTCTACTCATTTTTTTGATAACAGCTCTGACCTGTTTAGTCGAAAAAAACATCATTGGTAACTCTCCCCCACCGAAGGACTCAGCATCGATCATCGTACTTGAGGGGCCGAGAGGTGATCGTACTTTGAAATGTTCCATAAACATATTCGAAATTTGCTCTGGATCATTCAGTCCCCCGACGCTCATCGGCAGCCCAGGCTTGGTATTTATCTTACCCGTAGCTTTCCAGAACTTGCTAAAATTTTTGGTCGCTCTTTGCTCTGCTAAAAAATCCATTTTTAGCTGTTCCCGATTATTTTGGCACCATTTATGACGACTCTTAAATATTTTCCGGGTCTCACACATTTCTTCATGTGTTACTCCAGAAGTCGGTCTATTTTGTGATACCCAAGCTTTAAATTTTAGCCTGGCCTCTCGATAAGCGTCTCGAACATATTTGTTCCAGCCACACACAACTCTGCCTCTCCTTGGCCGGGACCGAATGTTCCCATTCGTCATTTTCGCTGCGTCACTTAGGATATTAACAATATTTTTATATAAATTATCCAGAACACATCTATGTTCGACTACTTTGCAGGCCCCATAACTACACTTTTGAAATTCGCGGGGAAGACCGATGTTCCGCAGCTGGTCATTACATAACTTGCGATATTTTGTAATTTGCGCTTCATCCCTTTCACCCCACGTTACACCGCAATGATGAAACTGTTGCATCACTATCTTTGGCCTCACTAAATTCAGATCACACTCAATGTACAGTGGTAAGTGGTCAGATAAAAATATATCCTCTTCTATGTGTACCCTAACAATAGTTTGCCATGCTGATAATGATACTACGCAGTGGTCCAACCATCTTCTGCACCCGTGTGCTTCGCTAACAAAAGTGTAGTTATTGGTCGCATATCCCAGTTTCTCAATGTCCGCACAAATCCAGGATTGATCAGTGCAGAAACTTATAAGTTCTTTATAAAACAGCTCATGAGGATGCGCGTTATAGTCACCCAGAATAAAAACACTTTCTACACCTCCACTTTCCACAATCGCACTGATCTCCCCTAGTACTTCTGTGAAAATTGGCAGGTTGTCGAAAGAGTCAGTTGGCATGTAGACTGTAACAATAATAATGGAGCGACCGCCCACAACAGCCCTGATAGCAGCCAGGCGGGAGCTTGTGCAATCTATTATGGATACCGCCTCAAAGACTCCCTTCCTCCATAGAATGGCCACACCCCCATATGGCCTCCCTACTAGTAACCCGGCTGATGTGTCAACAGCCGAATTACCAGTATATTCAAATTCATCGCTGATGGTTCCTAACAAAGGAATGTCATGAGGGAGAAGCCAAGTCTCTTGGAGGGCTACTACATCTGACCTCTCACAAATTTTCCTTACACAGTCAATCGAACGTTTGACAGACTTACAATTAAAGCTAACTAATTTACAAGAATTATTTTTATTCTTATTGTTCATAATTCAAATTTAAAAATACTATAACCTAGTGTCCTTATTCATTCTTACGATACTTAAAACGCACAAAACGCCTAAAAGTTATGCCCTCTGGCCACAATTCCTTATTTAAAAACAAGTCAAGTTTTGCTTTAGAGACATACAGCTTATAGGCACTATACTTCTTTGTTTCCTTTATGTTTATTGTTTTAAGGGAAACACACTCAGCCGTTTTTTCTCTTATATAGCTAATTATGTCCTGCTCACTGGTTTCCCTGCTCACGTTCGAAATAAACAGAGGCACTTTGACGTCTGCCGCTTTAAACTTACTATTCGGTGCAATAGCAGCACACCCTTTCTGACCAATTAGTTTGTACCGTTTGGATGTTTTGCTCTGCACTAACGTCCACTCACTATTACACTCGCTTACCGCTTGCTCACACTTTGCACTTGACTCCCGCATACACATACCCGCTTTAGGTGCTGGCAAATCATTCAGTATATTTCCAAGTACTGGAGCTGCGTGAACCGACCGTTCCCCATCGGTCGCTGTCTCGACTGAGGAGCGCTGCGCTCGCGCCACGGCAATCGGTGTGCTGCTACCTGGTTGGTGCGAAACCGCGGTACACTCCGCGGCCTCAACACGTTTCTTTTGTTGCGCTGTCCCACTCGAACTATCACCTTCGCCGCTAAGTGCGGCTGTCCTCCCGCTCGCTCGTTTCAAAACCGCAGTGCAAGTTTTGGCCTCCACGTGTCCTTGATTCTCCGTCGCGCCGTTCGGTGTATGTATAAAAGAGACAACAACATCTTCGTTTGATTTTAACGTTGATGAGTGCCTCACGTCAGCTGGGCGGTCACTGAACTCCGTATCAGCTGATAATTGTGACGCCGTTATAGGCACATATTGAAGACCTATGGGACCACTGTCATATTGACTATTTTGTAGACAAGCCCCTCTTCTGTTCACATTGACATGCGAAAACATATTATCTAATAATGATGCATGCTTCATATTATGTACCTCCATTTTGAGCAGATCAAACTTTTCCGTAGTAACGGTTTTTTCCTCCAGCGCACTGAGTTGGTTTTGCAACTTTAGTATGTCCTTTAGTAGCCGAGTCACATCTACGTGATCAAATGTGACCGGCGGGACTTTGTGCAGCTCCTTTGCTACGAATATTGGGAATAGATCTTGATCTGTGGTTTTCATAAGGCAGATTATGTCTTCTAGATCACGTAGCACTTTCTTCTTTCCGTCCTTTCGTCGTATAGGCATCTTTTTTGAATTGGGCACCGACTCAAACAGCAAGGTTTTAGCCTTTAGAATATCTTCAGCCGAAAAAGACGTAGTACACAACTGGTGTATACTCTGTTCGTCCATGAAACCCATGACATTTCGCAGGAATGCCAGAACTTCATTGATCACAATATTGCAATTCACGCACTTTACAGTGTTCGAGGTCATTGTCCTCCACGAGTCACCGGTAGGTACACGCAATGCCACAACCGCGCTGGGTCGCGTACGCACTGAGACTGAACGAACCGAACGAACCGAACGAACGAGCCGTACTTCCTGTAAAAAATTTGTTAAAATTACATAATAGGTATTCTAATTTTGAGGTTTTGAGTTTAAGGTTAAAATAGCCTATCTTTATGTAAGGCCTTTTTGTGGTGGTAGAATCATCAAATGACTCCTGAGCCAAAGGCCCTTTACGTTCCAGGGTCACGGTTACCCTTTTGGACAGTTGCGCGAATTTATCATTATCCTTCAGTCGCTATGACGACAAAATGTGACAAATTAGTAAACAATCTCACGTTTTAAAATTTTAGGTTTGCGTAGTATTTTAAAACCTGTACCCTTAGCACGAGTTTTCAGTATTTGAGACGTAAAGTAAACTGGAACTTTGACAATTTCAAATTGACAATTTTCAAGGAAAAAATTAGTTCCTTCTTCGCACACCATAGGCGCTGTTCTATAAATACTGGAAAGACGCTGTAAAGTAAAAGAGTGAAAGGTCGTGCTAAGGGTACTGATAATATTGAATGTTTACCTAAAGTTAACTGTAACATCATAGACATATAAGACACATAAAACTTTAAAGGGTTGGCAATATTTAGTCAACAATAAAAATATAAACCTCGTGAATTCCGATAACAACTAATACACGTCATTAGGACGCTATACCGAACGCGTGTTTATACGGAGTGCGTGACATTGACAGCTGTCATTACAACTGTCATGGCGGCCGGCGGCGCGTTAGCTAATTGGCGGGAAAACGCAATTTGTGTGTATTCGACTGTATTTGAACTGTCTGTGTTATCGAGTCAGTGCTCGAGTCAGATAGAAAATACGGAATCAAAGTGGAAATTCAATTTGTTTTTTTTTTCTTAATTCTGCAGGAATTATACGAGCGTCAGTGTTGTGGTTTGGTAAAAGTTAAAATCACAATGTTTTAATAGAGTCAAACATACTATTTAGTGATGAAGGGAGTGAGTGAAACATGATTAAAGAAAGGCCGTCTTACACTGGCTCGTGGTTAAGAGCCAGTTCACAAAATTCGAACGCTCGAGTTTAGGTAAAAGACGGGAGCAATGTTCATGTGTGCGTAGCTATTCACACATACACAACGCAACCAGTGCATGCAGTGTAGCGCTAGTGTTGAGACGGACTAAACAATCTTGAGCCGATATAATCGTAATGCACTTTGGTTACATTTCTGAAAAAGTTTTTGGAACGAAGTTCCTTATCGCGCGTTGTGAAAGGGGGCTAGACGGAAAAAAATTCTTACGAAAAGTTGTCACGACACTTTTTGCTATAGAAAGAGACAGACAGATGGGTGCCCTCTATCTGGCAGAAACTTGTTTCTCCGAAACCTATTTGGCAGAACTCACTTGGCAGAAACTTTTTTAAACGAACATTGTTATGGTATAAATTTTTTTTAATATAATTGTTTTTTGGCCTAATGTTTTTATGTCCGAATTTAAATTGGGATACTTTTAAGATGGCAGAATTGTATTGGGCATAATTACTTTTGTCAGAGTTACAATTTTGCATATTTTCATTTAGTATAACGTTTATTTAGAGCGCCGATTATTTGGAATAATTTGACTTGGTATACTTCGAAGATCACAGAATTTCAGAATAGAAATAATTTAATAGTCATAATAAAAAATAAAAAAATTGTTTTATAAAATCAATATGGTGTGCTACAAAAGTTAGTGACAGAAATGAATCGCTGCAAAACCGACTTCACGTAGTCTTGTCTGCCCTACCCCTAGAGTGTAATTTATAATCGCGTAGGCGCGGAGGGGCGAGGCGGCCCGTGAGCTGAGGAGCAGGTGGTGGGCGTAAAATCATCTGCGACGATTAGCTCGCGTGGGACCGCCAGAGACCCGCAGCGCCAGAGCCGTGACAGAAGCCATGCCTGCTGCATGTGCTGAATGCTTGCTGCATGCTTACTGCATCATCTTACTGTCTGGGAAATAAAAACCACACAATTATGCAAAAGATGATTCTGGTTGTGAACTTTCTACGATATGATGGTTATACTTATTGATTATTATGGAAATGAAATTTATGCCTAAAGATGATTCTGACTTACAAAATTATGGGTTTCGGTGTTATGGTAAATGAGTGTATGCCAAACGATTTTCTGTGAAAAGAGGTTTATGCTATCCGTTGCTATGCAAAATAAAATTATGACGTAAAAAGTTCTGCTATAAAGGGTGCACCCCAGACAGATATGTTTCTCTGTCTGTCTCTCTCTCTCTTATAGAAAGCAAGCCAGATATTTTTTCATTTCTATTTCGCATTGAACAGTGTGGTGTCGCGACCATTATTTTTGTTGAGTGTATACAGGTTTTTTGTAAATAATAAATAATAATAATAATGAATCCTTAATGAAAAAATATCGAGGTTTTCGTTATCGGTGTCGTTTTCATGGTTTTCCAGGGTGTATAAACCGACGATGCAGTCAAAATGTAAATCCAAGATGGCGGCAGCATAAACTATCGAAGTTTTCGTCATGGGTGTCGTTTTCATGGTTTTCGAGGGTGTTGAAACCGATGTTGCAGTCAAAATGTAAATCCAAGATGGCGGCTGCAAAAAATATCGTGGTTTTCGTCATGGGTGTCGTTTTCATGGTTTTCGAAGGTGTTGAAACCGATGGTGCAGTCAAAATGTAAATCCAAGATGGCGGCAGCATAAATTATCGAAGTTTTCGTCATGGGTGTCGTTTTCATGGTTTTCGAGGGTGTTGAAACCGATGTTGCAGGCAAAATGTAAATCCAAGATGGCGGCTGCAAAAAATATCGAGGTTTTCGTCATGGGTGTCGTTTCACGGTTTTCGAGGTTGTTGAAACCGATGGTGCAGTCTAAATGTAAATCCAAGATGGCGGCTGCAAAAAATATCGAGGTTTTCGTCATGGGTGTCGTTTTCATGGTTTTCGAGGAAGTTGAAACCGATGGTGCAGTCAAAATGTAAATCCAAGATGGCGGCTGCAAAAAATATCGAGGTTTTCGTCATGGGTGTCGTTTTCATGGTTTTCGAGGGTGTTGAAACCGAGGGTGCAGTCAAAATGTAAATCCAAGATGGCGGCTGCAAAAAATATCAAGGTTTTCGTCATGGGTGTCGTTTTCATGGTTTTCGAGGGTGTTGAAACCGATGGTGCAGTCAAAATGTAAATCCAAGATGGCGGCTGCAAAAAATATCGAGGTTTTCGTCATGGGTGTCGTTTTCATGGTTTTCGAGGGTGTTGAAACCGATGGTGCAGTCAAAATGTAAATCCAAGATGGCAGCTGCATAAATTTATCGAGGTTTTCGTCATGGTTGTCGTTTTCATGGTTTTCGAGGGTGTTGAAACCGATGGTGCAGTTTAAATGTAAATCCAAGATAGCGGCTGAAAAAAATATCGAGGTTTTCGTCATAGGTTTTGACAGGCCTGTTGGTCTAGTGGTTAGTGACCCTGACTGCTATGCCGGAGGTCGTGGGTTCGATTCCCACCCAGGACAAATGTTTGTGTGATGAGCACGATCATTTGTTCTGTGTCTGGGTGTAATTTATCTATAATATGTATGTATTTAGAAATATATAAGTATGTTTATCAGTTGTCTGGTACCCATAACACAAGCTCTGCTTAGCTTGGGACTAGATGGCGTTGTGTGATAGTTGTGGAATATTTATTTATTTATTATTTATTTATTTATTATAGGTGTCGTTTTCATGGTTTTAGAGGGTGTTGAATCCAATATTGCAGTCAAAATGTAAATCCATGGTGGCGGCTGCCAAAATTATCGAGGTTTTCATCATGGATGTCGTTTTCGTTGTTTTTGAGGGTGTTGAAACCGATATTACTATCAAAATAGAAATCCCAGACGTCACATAACAAAAATAAAAAAATATTATTATAACTTAAAAAAAAAAAAAAAATTACAATTCCTTCACTAATTATTAATCGAAAGGAACTTCGTTCCATCCGGGTGTCCCTTGACACCTCTCAAGTTTTTTTGTTTATTCAGTCTATTAGACTGTTAAATGGTATAGAACGGAAAGCATCTCGCGCGCTGATTGGTTGAACCGTTGAACGTCATGTGCCCGGCGGCGGCGCCGCCATAATTATTTGTTAGATAATTCGTTTGATGTCGAATGTTAACAAACTGTTCTGGTGATTTTAATTAAATTTTGTGTTAAAAATAACCTGTGAGTTAAAGTTAGTTATATTTTATTGTTGTGGAAGTAAAACTGAATCTGCGATTAACCTAAGAAGTGAAGTTTGAACAATAGTCAGATAACTTTTATCTGAGGAATAAAAATGGCGGTTCGACAGCTTATCTATAGAAAATATGTCAAACCGCTATTTTAATTCTTTAGATAAACGCGTGACCGTTTAATAAATTCTTAAATAATTTGTAAAAAAAACCAACATGGTTTCTGCTACAATTTCTCATAGGCGTCTTTTTATAGTTTTCGTCTTCGAGGGTTTTGAATCCGATAGTGCTGTCAAAATGTAAATCCAAGATGGCGGCTGCAAAAAATATCGAGGTTTTCGTCATGGGTGTCGTTTTCATGGTTTTCGAGGGTGTTGAAACCGATGGTGAAGTCAAAATGTAAATCCAAGATGGTGGCTGCATAAATTATCGAGGTTTTCGTCATGGGTGTCGTTTTCATGGTTTTCGAGGGCGTTGAAACCGATGGTGCAGTCAAAATGAAAATCCAAGATGGCGGCTGCATAAATTATCGAGGTTTTCGTCATGGGTGTCGTTTTCATAGTTTTCGAGGGTGTTGAAACCGATGGTGCAGTCAAAATGTAAATCCAAGATGGCGGCTGCAAAAAATATCGAGGTTTTCGTCATGGGTGTCGTTTTCATGGTTTCCGAGGGTGTTGAAACCGATGGTGCAGTCAAAATATGGATAGTATGGAAACAAGGCCTAATTGTAGAAATAAATACCTACGCTCTCAACTGCAGCCTTAGGGTTGTCACGAGCGCGGAGAATGGAACATAATTATGTGGCGCTGATGCTTGATGAACCCGGTGGCTGCGCACCTTACTATGCGTTTCAACTAAGTATAAGATGACCTTGGCACCATACGAAAAATACTTTGCGCAAATTACTTTTCAATACTTAATATTTATCTTATTCATGTTATTTTCATGTGATTTTCGTTATTTGACATCTGGGATTTCTATTTTGATAGCAATATCGGTTTCAACACCCTCGAAAACCATGAAAACGACACCCATGACGAAAACTTCGATAATTTATGCAGCCGCCATCTTGGATATACATTTTGACTGCACCATCGGTTTCAACACCCTCGAAAACTATGAAAACGACACCCATGACGAAAACCTCGATAATTTATGCAGCCGCCATCTTGGATTTACATTTTGACTGCACCATCGGTTTCAACACCCTCGAAAACTATGAAAACGACACCCATGACGAAAACCTTGATAATTTATGCAGCCGCCATCTTGGATTTACATTTTGACTGCACCATCGGTTTCAACACCCTCGAAAACTATGAAAACGACACCCATGACGAAAACCTCGATAATTTATGCAGCCGCCATCTTGGATTTACATTTTGACTGCACCATCGGTTTCAACACCCTCGAAAACCATGAAAACGACACCCATGACGAAAACCTCGATAATTTATGCAGCCGCCATCTTGGATTTGCATTTTGACTGCAACATCGGTTTCAACACCCTCGAAAACCATGAAAACGACACCCATGACGAAAACCTCGATAATTTATGCAGCCGCCATCTTGGATATACATTTTGACTGCACCATCGGTTTCAACACCCTCGAAAACTATGAAAACGACCGACACCCATGACGAAAACCTCGATAATTTATGCAGCCGCCATCTTGGATTTGCATTTTGACTGCAACATCGGTTTCAACACCCTCGAAAACCATGAAAACGACACCCATGACGAAAACCTCAATATTTTTTGCAGCCGCCATCTTGGATTTACATTTTGACAGCACTATCGGATTCAAAACCCTCGAAGACGAAAACTATAAAAAGACGCCTATTATGAGAAATTGTAGCAGAAACCATGTTGGTTTTTTTTTACAAATTATTTATTTACGAATTTATTAAACGGTCACGCGGACATAGAATTCGATATTGATAAAAATCATTCTTACCTTCAAAATAAGCAGGGAGTTTAAAAAACAAAATCTCCGGTTATGATGAAGCCGAGTTCAAACAGCCATATACGTAACATAAATAAACGCAACTCGTCTTTACGCGGCACTCAGAACTGACAGCACTGCGAAGTCCGCTTAGAAGCCTCGTAGATGCGCGTGTTTGTGTGAGTGCACCGTTTCGAACGTTAGTACGTAATTTCCGGACCATCCATATTTTTACTGTGCTACGGGGCAGACAAGAGCTTCGAGTACGAGTACTTCTCAAAGCGTGGGAGCGTATCTTTGCAAGTTACAACCACGATCTATACACGTCATGTAAATATATCCCATAAATAATATACGCCACCACGTTTTGAGTGGCCCCTCTCTCAGCCCCGTAGGGTTATTTTCTTTTTTTTTAAAGAAAATTAAAAACGTGGGTTTTTCATATTTCTGACAGCAAACCCTTTCATTTGATACCCATATCATGGGGGTGCATTTCAAACAGCTAATCCGCCATCTTGGATGTCCGCCATGTTGGATTTAAGACACGTGACTATTTTTTTCGTATTCCTGACAGCAAACCCTTTCATTTAATACCCATATCATGGGGGTACCTTTCAAATAGCCAATCCGCCATCTTGGATGTCCGCCATGTTGGATTTAAGACACGTGACTATTTTTTTCATATTCCTGACAGCAAACCCTTTCATATGATACCCATATCATGGGGGTGGATTTCAAACAGCCCGACCGCGATCTTGGGGAGGCCGCCATATTGGATTTCTCACCACTCTTGCGCCCCATTGCAAAAACTAATAAAACGAAAACGGATGGCTAATTAATGCACAAATTCTACAAACTACTATTATAATTATAATAATACTTTAGTTTGTTAGAGTAACGAAAATCTTACCTTATGAAAAAAAATATGGAGAGAATCAAAATGTGGCAGTCGCAGTATAATATTCCGTTCACGATACGTACGCTCTATAATCAGGACGAGGAAAAAAGTGATACAGGTCCTACGTCGACGGGCGCTGGAGCCGTACTGATTGCAGCCCGGTTATGTTTCGTAATTTATACTAGTTTAGAGTCATTTTAAAAACGATAGTATGTTTAATTACATGAAGGGATTTTAATGAAATTTAGAAATTAGTTTAGTCTGTAAACATAGTTTATATTTACATAGTTTTTTTTTTATGTAATTACGCTTTGTTCGAACCAAAAATGGCGATAAAACAGCGATATAAAACGTAAAAATTGACCTCAGAATTTATTTTTTTACTAATTTGTGTTATTAAAAATATAAATTCTACTACGTAGTTTTACGACAAAAACGTATGTCTGATGATTTGTGTATTTTTTTTGGTTAAAATTACGAATGTTAATGGTAGATGTAGGAGTCGCAAATCGACTCTGCGTTGATTTTTCAGTAAACTACTTGTCGGAAATCAATTACCACAAAGTTAATAAAAGAGTTTTTTGAAATATGTTACGTATAATTACAACACGAAAGACTGGTCTTTCTTTTGCAGGTATTCAAAAATGTTGGAGTATTACTTAATATGGTAAATTAGACGATCATAATTTTAGTTCTACGCGCAAATGGGTAAAAGGCCTCTTAAGAAGCACTAATTGGTGGTTTTTCTTTAAAAAAAATCAGATTTATAGTGTTCGTAACGAGATGTATGAATGTACACACGGCTACACATCACGCTATTAAAAACCAGTATAAGCTGACCGTTGAATGTGGAAATATCTTTATCTATACAAATCGATACCACAATAAACTGGTTTTGTATAGCTTGATGTGTACTTGTGTAGCCGTGTGTACCTTCACATAACGGATTACTTGTTGGTCATACAAATATTTGTTCCGTGCGGGGATCGAACTCGCGACACGATGAGCAACAGTCAATCGCTCAGTCACTGCGCTAACCGTGTCGTCTAGTTCACCCATAGAAAAAGTACAAAACAATGTCCTGGTAGATAAGCTACTACTACTGTAAGCTAATATCAGCTAAGTAGCTAGCCTACTTATCCTACTACTAGCCTAGTACTAGCCTACTTAGCCTACTTTGCTGATAGCCTACTTTCGTCAATCGGACACAAGCCCATACGACGCTAAAATCCAGACATACCCAATAATAATATCACGACCTGAGAATTGAAGTCAGGTCCTCGGCGGTGCTTAGCGATTTTGCTAGAACAACGAGACAGTGTAATCAAAAACATGTTTTTGCCATAAGCTTAAATTCTACAAGTCAGCCACGGTAGATGCGCTTGCGGGCGACGAGTAATGGGTGACTCGCCGTCCGATCATGGACCATGCCCGGGTCGACGTGTTCCACGCGCTCGTCAAAGAGCTGTCAGCAATCTGAAGGCGGGGTTGCCTTGGGCGAGGGAGGTCATTTGATGATTTTACCGCTAAAACAAAACATCTAATTTAAAACATAATAATAATAATTCAAATTCTAAAAAAGGGAAAAATAAAAATGGAAAAATAAAAGGTGGCTTTGTTTTTTTTATTTCATTGACATATGGCCACCGACTTCCGAAAGAAAAGTTATTTTATAGTTTTTTGTGTTTGGTTTTGAAGTCGGTTCCCTTTTTTTCAAAAAGATTTTTATTTTTCCCTTTTTAGTTAAGATAATCAACAACAAAAATCTTCATAAAATCGGCGTCTTTGAAAATCTACAATCCTATTAAGCAAAACGGATCTATGTAAGCAACCTCACAAGATATCCATTATTGTTATATACTAAAACCTTCCCCAGAATGTAACAAACACTTTTCTGAAAACTGCATTATAATCAGTTCAGCCAAACGCGAGATAATTGCGGACAAACATGCAATCGTCCCTGAAAATCGCGGACTGAATCCAAGTAAGCAAAACGGATCCACGCGGGCAATGTCACGAGATATCTATTAGTGTTACATACTAAAACCTTCTCCAGAATGTAATGAACACTTTCCTCAAAACTGCATCAAAATCCATTCAGCCAAACGCGAGATAATCGCGGACAAACATGCAATCGTCCCTGAAAATCTACGATCCAAGTAAGCAAAACGGATCCACGCGGGCAACGTCACGGGATATCTATTAGTGTTATATACTAAAACCTTCTCCAGAATATAATGAACACTTTCCTGAAAACTGCATCAAAATCCGTTCAGCCAAACGCGAGATAATCGCGGACAAACATACATACATACATACATACATACATACATACATACATACATACAGGTCGAACTGAGAACCTACTTTTTTTTTGAAGTCGGTTAAAAAATACTTTGACGTGAGCAAAACTATTAAGACCAATATTACTAGAGCCATAATTATAGCAAGCCATAAAGCATGTAGATTACAATGGGTAAGCATGCAGTGTGCCCCTTATCGCGCATTGAACGACGGTGACCCATATGCTATGGGTTAATGCACATGCTAAACAATGGAACTGTACCTAGGTTTGAGTCTAGATATGTGTTTGTTACTAAGTAGATTTTGTCATTATATTATATTTGGTTGATCTAAAATTGTCAGTTTGTTTTGAGATCGAGTAAAAGGAGTCCGATTTTATTTTGTTAGTTTTCCCGGTTGTTAGTTCTACGAGCGATGTGGCCTGCCCATTGCCACTTCTACTTGCAAATTTTAAGAGCTATGTCGGTGACTCTGGTTCTTCGCCGAATATCCATGTTCCGGAATTTATCCCGCAAAGAAACTCTTAAGTGTATAATAAAATAATCTCGATAAAATGTTGTTCTTAAGTCGCTTCAATTAATAAGTAAAGTACGATTATTCATTCCAGTCAGTAAAATGACATTTGTACATGAATGAAATGTACTAAAACATGAATGAAATGTACTAAACTTTGTATCAGTGACAGTTGCACTGTCATTTTACTGACTCGAATTAATAATCGTACTTTAGTAAGTACTCGGTACCGACTGAAAAAGAAAACGTTTTTATTTCAAAGATCTAAGATACCTACAACAAATAACTAGGTCGGGGCACAATAGCTTTGCAATTCCACAGCCAGCATTGAAAATAAAAGAAAAGCTGTTTTCATTATTCATTTCTTAGTGAAGAAATCATTCCCGGAATACAACTGTGCTAAGGTTTTTGTATAGACCCTTTCAATCTCAAAGCATTTGCTTTATACATACTTTTACCTACTGCTTCGCCTGAGTGTGAATCTGAAATCATTAAATGTAAATACTCCCCCGGAAATGTACTCCAGGAATAAATTAGGTCATTGAGAGAGAGGCTTCTTCTTTTGTATTTTTTTATTAATTCTGTTAAGCCCTTTTGGTTTGAAACACACACACACACATAGATACAATCAAACTTACCGTTTATATAAAAAAAAAAATCTACTTTTCCTCACACTATGAATTTCTCGTATATAAATAAAAAAAATGACGATAAATTAACCAATTACGAGTATCTTTGTCCTCGAAATAGTCTAGAAAGGTTTAGAAACAACGTTAGACTTCTTGAAGTTCCATAGTCAAGTGGAAAATTCTCGAACCATCCTGAAACTGCATGTACTTTCTGAAATGTTCTAGAAACACGTTCGAAGTAAGAATAATGTACAGACTCTAACACATCAAGCTAACCAAATCTATTAAACAAAATGTTTAAGCTCATTTTTTGCATAACAGTCTATAGAACCTCTCGCTTCTTCTCTGATCATAAAACTTAAACTCTTAAGATAACTTACGTGTAAGCTTTATTTTGACATACTGTATGTCAATGTACGTGAATATTTTTGTTAGAGCACAGCTCTATACATATAATTTCCAGCCATATCCTTTCTTCATTAGAATTTCAACTTTATTACAATTGAAAAAAAGTTCAAATTCGAAAAGAAAGATTGAGGTAGGTTGATGTGCTGGATTTTTAGAACTCTTGCAATTTAATAATTAAGTCTTCTAGTGCTGTTTTTCTTTGACATTTTGAATGGAAACAATATCACGGAGACACAATGTGAGGAAATTCTCACGGTTAGTAATTCTAAGCATGTGCGGGTCGCGATACTCGACAGATGACCAGTTAGGTGACTGACCTTGGGGTAACGACATCGAAGGTTAAATGTTAGGTCAAACCCACCACACTATTCCCAAACCACTGCAACTCCTGAAAGCCAGAATCAACAGTGGCAACCACCAGAAAAGCGCCGAGACAATGAAGCCCCAACTAGCAAAAAGTGGTTTTAATTCTATCCTAGAACCACATTTATCGAGGACTATATGAGACTTATATCCACATATAAGTCGCGAAAAGGGCCCACTTTATAAGTCTACTTTTACTTATAACGTATTTATATTAGTCCGCTGAAATGCCATATACGCCTAAATTGCTCCTTATATAGAATTACGTCAATACAATTACTCCTGTTAATCTCAATATAAGTAAGTTATAGTCAAAATTTGGATTAATAAGCTCCTAGAAATGCTGCTGTAAGCTCATATTGAGAACAGTCGAAGAGAGTATCGGAAGTTGTTGTGCTCTGTGAAAAATATTTTTAACTTCTTGTGTTTAAGTATATAAATGAATCAGAATTTATTAATGTCAACCACAATAGAAAAAGTTATTGTTAGTCTTATAGTAGCTTATTCATAGGGGAATATGAATTTTCTGTGAAATCTGTGGTGGTTTGGGTTACAATTTTAAAGCGCCTCTTGAAATTTGCTTATTTATATTTTAGTATTAATTAATATTAAATTAATATTATGAAGGCAGCCGACATTTTCTTAGTAAGCATTTCCAAGTGTAACATAGTGCTAAAATAAGTATTTTTAGCATGTCCAAGTGTAATATAGGACCAATATAAGTATGTTGGTTCTATATTGGGATATCTCAAAACCGAAGCATATTCGCCATTGTTACCGATTAGGGTTCCGCAATGCCCAGATGAAATCGATTGATATTATATTGATAAGTTAAAAACATATTATAAGGTTTGTTTTACGTGCTAGGTTAAACATTGTTTAACTTAATTATATAATAGGTTGCTGACGATTTAAACAAGACTATGCCGATGTTCCTGTATAAAGAAGATTTCGGATCTTTAAAGAACTTAAAAACCTTTTAAAAAAAAATCAAACCGACGAAACATCGAACTGAAAATAAAAAAATAAATTTTGAGGCGGCGCCAAACAAACAAACATATAAATTAACTATTTGAAGAGCAGAATAGCTCGTTGTATATTATTATCTTGTCGTGGTTGAATAACTCGCCGTAGCTATTCGTTGACTGTTTCTTTGGCGCCGCCTCAAAATTAATTTTT
Organism: Agrotis clavis; assembly: GCA_954870645.1. Lineage (NCBI taxonomy): Eukaryota > Metazoa > Arthropoda > Insecta > Lepidoptera > Noctuidae > Agrotis > Agrotis clavis. The sequence continues at coordinate 645,203 of OX940942.1, forward strand.
TATTTTCAGTTCGATGTTTCGTCGGTTTGATTTTTTTTAAAAAGGTTTTATTTTTTACTTTTGAGTTTCCTATCTCGTGTCAATTTCTGTAACTAAAATAAAATGTCTTTTTTTTAATACCTATATTTTTTTGTTAACTATTGACGACCTCCTACACCTGTTCTGTCTTCATTCTAAACTCTCAACGACTGTCATACCCCAGCTACGTCTAAAGTTCTCATCAATATGAGTGAAATGAGCCCAAATACGATATCGTTGCTGTTAACTGTTAAGGATCTCTTGCTACTGCCCTCTGTCACCATCCTCAGACCCTCGATGACAATTATACCCCAGCTAGGTATAAAGTTTTCATCAAGACTAGTGAAATGAGCCCAAACACGATAAAGGTGCTGTTAACTGTTGAGGACCTCTTGCCCCTGCTATCCGTCACCATCCTCAGACCCTGAATGGCAATGAGACCTCAGCTAGGTCTAAAGTTCTCATCAAGCTGAGTGAAATGAGCCCAAACACGATATAGCTGTTGTTAACTGTTAAGGAACTCTTGGGACTGCCTTCACAAAATAACAGGGATCTGGAGTTGATCTGATGATGGTGACGCCATCATGTTATGTTCTCCACATCTCTGCTATATAATAATGTCCTCGGAACTACAATTGTTAACTTTATTTCAACAGAATCGGTTCATAATTGAAAATTCTGTAGGAAGATTGACAATTAATTCCTTCTTTTCTACCCTTGGAGGCCGATTTTAGTTTTGAAATTTAAGTGGGACCAACTTTGAGATATACTCTTTCCAACAAAAAAAGAATTTTTGAAATCGGACGTTTGGAAAAGTTATGCGTCGTCATACATAAAAAAAAAAAAAAAAAAAAATATATATACATTTCGAATTGAGAACCTCCTCCTTTTTTTTGTCGGTTAAAAATGGCCTTGGAATTTTACACATTTCTTGTTATCTGAGATAATTATGTCCCGGTTGTCAAAGCCAAAACTGGTATCTCGAAATGTTGAAAACTGGTAATCCAGCAACATTTATGTTTAGAAAAATTTCATTTGGTAAAGAAGAAACATTGTCACATATTTTTTTCAAACATTTGACCAAACCGTTGTGCCAATAGTGCACTGGGGCTGAAACACTAATGTTTAGATTTTCTTTCTTGGTATCCAGTAATGTTCGTGCATCTTTAGGCAAAACATTGTTTAATCTCATATTTAAAATTTTAAGTAAAGAGTTTAATGCAGAATGAGAAATATTGAAGTCTAAAGCCCAGTTTTTAATAGAATGACACAATTCTAAATTTTTGTTATAATCCGAAAGTCCTTCCTCACTTTCAATGTCGCTCATAGACTTGGTACTTTCGTAGTTCGAACTTCTTCTAAATGTGCCATGTCCGGAACCCTCGCTAAAATTCGCAAAACGGTCGTCACACTGTTGTAATCAAAATGGCTGATGTCAAGTCCTACAATAGAATTTCTCAAAACTATATAAAGCGTGTTTTCGCCTGTACTGGTCGTTACAAGCAAAAGTGGCTTCATAAGAGTTTTAACCAGGATTGTTTGAGCTTACTTAGACTATAACACTACTGTGGAATGCCAATATAAATATGTCTAGGTTTAAAACGGCATAAGATAAAACTAAAAAAATATATATACAAAAAATATTTTGTCATACCGAGTGCTGTTATAATCTTGGTGTTTTATTATTCATAAAACGTGGATATGAAATTCATTTAACAGTTACTTTTAAGCTTATGTTGAACCATACCAGATACATAAATGACTTATAGTGATTTAACTTTAATTTACTTATATTGGCCACAAAATATTAGCTTATATGAGGCTAAAAGCAAAAATAACAAGAGCAATTGCTCCTCAGATCATATCTTCCTGGTACATGCTTCTGCAAGAGTATGAGGATTTAAATAGCCCGCAGACGTTATCTTATAGGCGCATATAAGTCTAATTTACCGGAGTAATTACTCTTGAGTGTAACTACTCTTATTTCATGCTTTTATAGGAGTCCTGATCTTAAATATGTCAGGAAATATGGTTTTATATACGGATATAAGTACAAATTATAGGATACAACGTACTTGAGTAAAAACAGCACGTATTTATGCTGTTAAAAGCGTAGTAGCAACTACCAAAACCTTCATAGGAGCTATATAAGTCCAGGTAGCATTCTATAATCGCATGCCAGGATTATTTTGCTAGTTGGGGCTCGACGTGTCCCGGAGAATGAATTTACCTGTCTTGGATCCTGCACGAAATTAATCAGAAAAGAATAGTGGAGGAGTAGGAAAAATATGTTTCCACTTCCCTCCATGCAAGCAGGAGACAGAACAAAACAAGGCCAATAGGCACAAAGGGACATTACAACTGGGAGAAGCCCAGTTGCCTAGCACCACGGGTAAAAATGACTACTAATATTAATGGGTCCTAAATTGTGAGCTGCTATATTTGATTCCAATAATAGGTATGGCAAAAACGCTTGAACGCACGGAAGTTTGTTCAAGTTTCGACAAGGTCCGTATAATAAATGACTCCAGATGTAGTCTGAACAGCATCCAACATAATATTGCGTTCGTTTTGCCAAAGAATACACTCCCAAAGAATATGATGTGCTGATTGTTCATATTCACAGTCAGGTGTCGAACATTGACAAAAAGGCGAGGGAACAAGCTTGAAGGAAAACAATTTACTTTTAAAGTTACCATGTCCGGTGAGAAATTGGGCAACACAGTGATCCACCTCCAGCCACGTCCTAGCCAGCCGCTCACGAACGGATGGAAAGAACTGGTAGAGGTGCCGTCCCTTGATAGAATTATCCCACCTATTTTGCCATTCGGATAAAAGATCCTCCCAGACGTCGCTCTGGGGTTTCATTAATCGAGATATCTTATCACGGTCACGTTGCGGTAGAAAATCAGCGTCAGTGGTCTCCCGTGCGGAAAAGTACATTGCAGCGCGTCGTTGCACTTCAAGATCTACTGGTAGAACACCATCAAGCACCGGTAAAGCTTCAGTACTGACGGTCCTATACGCTTTACTTAAGAATAACAAAGCCAAGCGCTGACTTTGAAGCAATTTACGTCGTGCCGCACCTATAGTGGCTCTATCGGCCCAAACAGGTGCCCCGTAGCACACACAGCCCAAATAAGTAGCCCCATAAATAGTTTTTAAGGTTAAAAATGACAAACCCCAAGTAGATTTAGATATTCTCGTTAGGGCATAAAAGTTATTTTTAGCTTTTTCACCAACCGTTTTTAAATGTTCTATGAATGTGAAATTCCTCTCTAAGACTAAACCAAGATAGCACACCGATTGTTTTCTCTTAACGGGAACATTATTGAATTTAATACTAGGCCACGATTTAAGGTCACCCTTTAAAATGAGTTGATAGGTTTTTTGTGGTGCAAAGGTCAGGCGGTTTCGATCGCCCCACTGAGATATTAATCGTAGGCAAGTGTCAGCCAAATTCTCGAGTCCAGCACGAGTACTCGACTGAATGAGCAGAAGGCCATCGTCCGCATAACCAGTTAAAGAACAACCACTTGGAAGAGGAATCGCGAGGAAATCATCGAAGCCTAGATTCCATAAATGAGGACCGATAACCGAACCTTGAGGACAGCCCATGGTAAGAGGTTTCGATACGGAATGATGTCCGAGTTTAAGTTTAGCGGATCCATTAGAAAAGTACGAATAAAGAAGATTAAATATATTTTTATAGCAACCACGAGCTTTTATCTTAAGTAGTAGCATTGGCCACCATGCGTTATCAAAAGCCCCGGAAATGTCTAGAAAGATTCCTACTACGTACTTGTGTTCGGAGGTATTAACCATTTTTCTAACAGAAAGTGCCGCGTCAACGGTTGATTTGCCGACAGTAAAACCGAATTGATTTTTATGGAATTTGGGTCCGTCCGGTAACAATCGTGGGACGATAAGACGCTCCAAGAGCTTTCCCAAAGATGGTAATAATGTTATGGGCCGGTAAGACTTAGGGTCATCTGGTGGCTTGTCGCCGCTTTTAGGTATTATTCGTATAAAGCCATGTCTCCATATACGAGGAAAAACACCTTCAGCAATACACCGGTTGTAAACAGTTAATATCGCGTCGGCCGCTGTTTTATACGCTTCTTTTATCATACGATTGGATATTTTATCTTCACCTGATGATTTGTTAAGGGGCAGCCTCCTGACAACATTAATGAATTCGTCAGGGGATGGAAGGTCTGACGCTGGTGATTCAGGCGGGACTGTAGCCTATGCTCTAATCTGTTGGTGGTAGTCAGTATCATTAACAGGTGAATCATCAGGGATAAGAGTATTTAATAAAACTTCCGTTGTTTCTTCAATACCGGTGGTGTGTTTCTTATTTACTTTAATATTCTGAACATACGCGAGGTCGACCGATCGATTGGCTTTAAACTCATGATATAAAGGAGACCACGGACCTTCCTTTTCTAATTTATCCACTACTTTGCGCAACAATTTACCCTTAGACTTTTCAACCGATGCTCTGTAACGGGACCTGGCAACTCTAAATGTATTTAAAGCAGAGGTTAGTGAGTCTCCGGTGACTTGACGTTTTTTAAGCTTATTAAGATGTTTACGCGCTCGACGATAAATTTTACGCTGTTCGGTTAGGTAGTCACACCACCAATCACATCCACGTACATTGGTCATAGGTCCGCGACCAATAGCAATGTCAGCACAGTAAGTGAAGGTGTCTGACATAATTTCAGCACTTTCTTCAGCTGACAGCCCATCACGAGTGAAATCTTTGGCATGACACGCAAAAAGCGATCTAAAGAATTCCCAATTAGCACCCTTACTTTTATACCTAAAGTTACCAATTACATGTGAAGAACCTTGAGTAGAAACCGGAACAAACTCGTACACAATCAAGCGATGATCACTGCAAGACGCGTCCGGTAGGACACGCCACCTATCCAAGCGTACGTCGGCACTAGAAAGTGTGACGTCAATACAAGATTCGCCCATTGGGCTGCAAAAAGTAGGTGGTGCATCGGGGGTGTTATGAATGGTTAAGTTCATTTCAGCAATGAAGTCTTCAACAGCGCAACGCCGTACGTAATCCGTGGACCGGACTTTGCCATACCACAGGGACGAAGACGCATTAACGTCTGCGCCAACGATAACTTTGCAGCCCGCGAGTGACCGCAAGACGTGACGGAGGTTATGTATGTGAGGAGCAACAGGGTCTGAATATTGAAAATAGCAGCTGACAACGTAAACTTTAAACAGTTAACAGAAATGTTAGGTCAGTTGACACTACACAGAATTAAAAAAAAATACGTTTGTAATCTTTGAAAAGTAAAGCAGTAGTGTTTCTGCAGTATATCCATATTTCCCAAGTAATTATTAATTTTTAGGCGTCGTAGTCTACAAGAAAATCTATAGTTTCGGCATGACCGCCGTCCTTCAGTTCGCAGCTTAGCCCATCAGAGACAATTTAGTACTAAAATTCTGTCGAATATACAGATAAGTTGTGCCGACAAGCTGGTAAATAATCTCTTAAATTATATCACATTGCCTGGGTACAAATTCAGTTTATAAATCCTTATGGAAAAAAACACAATAATAAGTCACCCAATCTGGGAATTGAATCTAAAACTTCGTGCTCAACTGTACTTGCCATCAAGACTATACCAGTCTATGGCATTAGTCATTACTGAACACAAAAATAGTTTTACATTTAAAGTTTTTCTCTTTTACCCGGGGTAAACAAAAAAGGGATAACACTAAAAAGGAGGAATATTTTTTGATCGTATTACTCAGCCAAAGACTAGAAGAATGTTTTCAGTCTTTCAACATTATTGTTTTACATAATCTACTCTGTAAGGGACTACAATATAGGGAACTATTGCCTGTGAATTTCATAAACTCAGTACTATTTTCTTTACTTTCATTTTAGCGTGGTAAAATCATCAAATGAGTCCTCCCACCCCGGGTAGGGCGGGAGGGACTACAGTAGGTTGTGGTACGCAGGTGCAAATAAAAGAGATATGTTTGGGTCAATGCTCCGTGTAACAATGAATATTAAATACGTGTGCAGTTACATTTATAAGGTTAGGCGAGCTGCACACTACACCTCCCCTTTTTAAAGAGAAAAAAAAAAATTACAATAAGTTTTTTTTTTTTTTTTTTTTTTTTTTTATAAAATTAACTTACATTATAAACAATTTTGTATTATTCTTATGAATAACATATTCCTTTCCTTCTCTTACAATCTTAACATTAGGTTCTACTTCTTCTTTTACTCTATATGGTCCTAAATAAATTTTACTTAACTTATCTCCAACCTGATTCTTAATTAAAACTAAATCTCCACTTTTATATTTTACTGGATTGCTACAGACATCATAATTATTTTTTCTTAACTGTTTACTATGTAACAAATTATTTTTAGCATCAGCTTGCGCTCTTTGAAGCCTATATTTTAATTCTAAAGGATAAGATTCGGGATTGTACAATGGTTCTATAAACGAATTACGTGCTAAATTATTAGGTAAATTACAATATTTTCCAAATACTAACTCGAATGGAGAATATTTTGTCTCAGTGTGAACCGTCGTATTATAAGAAAAGCACCAAAATGGAAGCCAACTGCTCCAATCACTTCTATTGCTATCGCACTGTATCCTAAGGTATGCTCCTAAGGTCTTATGTGTGTTTTCTAAAGCTCCTAGAGTTTCATGGTGATATGCTGTGGAATGCAGCTTTTTTATGTTTAATAAATTACAAGTTTCAGTAAAAACTGATGACATGAACTCTGTACCCTGATCTGTAATAATCTCCGTCGGGATGCCATACCTTAAAATAAAATTATTTACAAACATCCTAGCTACTGAAACAGTATCTTTCTTTTGCAATGGATAGGCTTCAACATATTTCGTTAAGTCACACTGTAATGTTAAAATATACTTATGATTAAGATTATCTACATCTAAAGGTCCCATTAAATCTAAACTAACTCTTTCGAAAGCTGTGGATGCCGTGGATGTGATGACCATCGGCTCCTTTGTATGCCTATTAGAATGCTTTTGGATCTGGCAGCTTTTGCACTTTCTAACATATTCGTTTACGTCATGAGTCATTCCTGGCCAATAATAATATTTCCTAATATTGTTTAACATTCTGTTAACCCCCGCGTGGCCACTTGTGGGTAACAGATGAAAATCATTCAAAATAATAGTCATTGTGTCTCTGTCAGTTACTCTTGTGACGTCTTTAATTACAAGTAACTTTGGAATGTCATGTAATTGAGTCATTTCCTTTATAAACACATTTATTAAATGTTCATTTTGTTTACTTTTAATTAATACGAGCTCGTGTAATTGTCTTAGTTTGCAAAAACGTTGTAATTCTCTCGCTAACACACTTATGGTTGATAACGATCGAGACATTACAAATATTGCCGATTTTTCAGGCACATAATATAAATTACCATTTTCACTAATGAAATGCTTAAGCTTTTCTATTTGTCTCAAATTACTTCTGTTACAAGTCAAAATTAATTCAACGCTATCAGTTGGTCGTTTAAGGATTTCCACTACTTTAGGTTGATCAGACCTAGGAGTAGGGAGCACCTCAGTGGTGTCATTGTTTTGTAAGTCGGTACGTAACCTACGAGCTTGTGCCCTTGTCATTACTGACACTACATGTCTATGCATATCTTTCAAATCGGTGGAAGTCAAGGGAATCCGGCTCAATGCATCTGCAACTGCGTTGTGCCGTCCCGGGACATAACTGATTTCAAAGTCGTACTCCTCAAGATAAAGTCTAAATTTAGTCAGTCGGCTTGAAGGATCGGTCATATTAAATAAATAAATTAGTGGCTTATGATCCGTCTTTATTTTAAACCTTTTCCCGTATAAATAAGGTCTAAAATGTCGAACCGACCAGACAATTGCAAGTAACTCCAGTTCAATTACAGGGTATCGCGTCTCAGCTGGTTTCAAGTTACGGCTGGCGTACGCGACTACTTTGCCATTGTTATTAGACAGTACGGCGCCTAATCCCTGTTTTGATGCATCAGTTTGTAGCGTAAATGTGTTATTATTAGAGAAGTCTGGGTAATCAAGTATAGTCGGACTAATTAATATCTGTTTTAACTTATGAAATGCACGGTCACAGTCATCGGTCCATACAAACGTAACATTTTTCTTACATAATGCGTTTAAAGGGTATGCTATTTCAGCAAATTTCGGTATGAAACGCCTGTAGTAGTTGGCAAATGCCACAAACCTTTTGACTTCGTCTACATTCTGTGGAGTGGGATATTTTTGAAGACATTCTACTTTTGATGGATCGGGGTGTATACCATCTGCCGTGATTTTATGACCTAAATAAACTATTTCTTTGCGCAAAAATTCACATTTCAATGGGTTTAATTTCAAATTAACTTTTCGCAGACATTCTAAAACTTTTATTAGGTTACTATTGTGCGTTTCGAGACTATTACCCACCACAACACAATCATCCAAATAAATAAAACATGACTTATAATTTAAACCAGACATTGCGATAGTCATAAGACGTGAAAATGCACTAGGAGAAGTCTTCAACCCCATAGGACACCTTTTCATCTGATACTGCTTGTCTGTCGTGAACGCAGTGTACTTTCTAGCCTCTTTTTGTAAAGATAGCTGAAAATAGCCTTGGCTAAGGTCTAATTTTGAAAAATAGATGCTATTTGACAATGAATCTAGGATCTCCGTAATATTAGGCAATGGGAACTTATCGTCCTGTATACGGTTATTAAGTTGACGATAGTCCACTACGAGCCGCCATTTCTTTTCTCCTGACCTATCGGTTTTCTTAGGAACCAAGAGAACAGGACTGGACCATTCCGACATGGTTTCTTCAATGATATCGTTCTTAATCATCTCATCTATCTGTTTTTTAATTTCACCTTTTAACGCGTTAGGAAGCCTATAAGGCTTAACGTACACTGGGGATGTATTTTCCTTTAAATTAATCGAATGTTCTATTATATTAGTAGTGGTAAGTTTGTCACCTGGTAAATAAAAAACGTCGGCATACTTGGCACACACGTTTTCAATACCTCTTTGTTCCTCCTTATTTAAATAAGTATGTAATTCTAACGATTTAAGTAAAGTTCTAACCCTATTCGAAGTAATACTATCTCTGTCAAATGTGCAAACATAGAAACTATCTAAACAACTTATATTTAAATCATGAACATTAATACAAACCGAATTATCAGTTGTATTTAGAACTCTGACAGGAATAAGACCCCTATGTGGTTTTGACACTAAACCTGCCGTGTATACACCTTTATAAATTTCCGTAGCTAAAATGACACAATCTCGGTTGTACGACGCAGGAACGTATTTAATTACTTCGCATCTGGGTGGAACCGTAATAATATTACTATTAACTTGAACAATAACAGACTGGTCTCGGGTTTCCAAACTCAGAGTACCACTTTTGTAATTCAATACCGCGTTATACCGCGTGAAAAAATCTTGACCGAGTATACCGTCTGCGGTACAAGATAAGTTCTCAAAAACATAGAACTTTTGCTGAAAAACTAATTTTTTTATAATAATATCTAAATAAACATATCCCAAAGACTCTAAATCACCACTTATACCCTTAATTACTATTTTATCCTCTTGTACTAAATTCAATAAAGTACTATTTTGTAATAAACATTCATACTTCAATACGCATAAACTAGCTCCACTGTCAACTAATAGGTTAAGTTCCTCATTGTTTCTAAGTTTACAATTAACTACACAAAAATTACTAAAGCTAAATATAGAATGAGTGCCTTGTTTAGGCTCGAAAAAACTCTAAATCCTCATTATTAGTGTCATTGCCCTGACTGTTGGACTGTTGCACATTTACGTTATGCTGAACTCGCTTAAAACCGGAGCGTCCGCCGCGAAACTGCTGACGCTGTCCCTCCGCGTAATTACCTCGGTTACCATTATTTACAATTGAAGTTCTTTGACCCCTATAATTGTCTTGAATTGTACGAGTATAATCATAATTATTACGAGGATTATCGTACCTATACTGGATGTTATTAGGCTGATTACAATTATTTCCTCGGCCACGAAAACCTGGTTTGTAGGTAAATCCACGCCTAGAATACTGAGTAGACCTATACTGCATGACCTGGTCGTGGTCCTGGGTGGACATGGACTGTTCGTCTACCGCAGCCCTAATAGCTTCAGGCAGAGACGTGAACTGACGTGAGGCAATGATATTGCTGAGCCGTTTGTCGGCCAGGCCGTCGCTAAACCTCTTTATCGCAGTCTTCTCGTTGAGAGGGCGAAGGACCTCATAAGCAGACTGGTTACCATCCGCTTGAGTCATAGTGAGATTCACAAACAACTCTTCTATCTCTGTACCGAATTTTTCGATACTCCTACGACCTTGAGTAGCTGTAAATAACTGAGACTGTAGGGACACTGCTGACTTTTTAGGCAATAAAAATTTTCTAATATCCCCTACTAAAGTTTGAACATCCGCATATGAAGGTTTAAGACGTAACTTTGCACTGGGTGAAAGACGAGTTTTTAAAACAAATTCAACTAATTGGCTTTTACCTGTATCATCTATAAGTGAACTGTAAAGCAAGATACCATCGATTAACTGATTGGTCACCTGTTCTTGCCCGTTTATGACTGGCAATAGGGAAATAGCAGTCTTAATATCAAATGAATTAGCCATGTTTTCGAAACTACTAGGCTCAACAAAAGTTTCAGAACTTGTTTGGCAACTATTATCTATACTAGAAACTAAACTCTTAATTTTCTTAAATGTTAACTGAATATCATTAATTAATGTTTGGTATACCTCACAGGATTCAGTGCTTAGCTTTTTCTCTGTAACTTCCCGGTTCAACTGAGTCAAAATAGTATCTAATGTTCTATATTCTTTTTCAGCCTCCTCTAATTTCTTACTCGCTAATTCTTGCTTACGTCTTTCAGGACCAAGTTTAACTAAATATTCCTTTAAATAAATTAATTTAGTATGTAAATCTCGCAATTGTTGGGACATAATAGTTAACACAACATTAAAATATTATCTGACCTAGTTTAAAAAAATACACAATAAAATACATCTGGCAAAAAAAATTTGCTTAACAATTAAATTAACTTACAGTAGGCAGTTCAATGGACGCAGGTATGTAGGTCATGATGACGTCCGAAGTAGCGTGATTTCTGCAATACTCCTAATGGACTCGTACTACTCCCGGCTGCTCCTCATCGGACCCGTTCAATGTATCTCCCGGCACCCTGCATTTCCTGACATCAATAGGCTTGAGCATACTCCCGGCACCCGGCACCAACAATCCTTTTCGTTTTTCTATTGACATTTAGCCCTCGACTAGGTTCTCGAAATTCTTCTGTAAACTGTTGTCTTCTGTGAGTTGTTATGCATCCATAGGTATGTTTTGCTTGAGAATATAAAATAGTTGGTAATAAATGTTCATCTTCTCTCTATAAATTTTTCATTTCCAAATTTTTCTTCTTCTTATCTTCACTTTTCCCAGACATCTATCTTCTATCTATCTATACTTATAATAAATCTGTAGAGAGGTCAATTCTGTACATGAAATATATTTCCAAAGTAACTATCAGGGGGTGATTAGGGATCGATACTGATGCCAAAAATGCAATTAATAAAATTATTGTCTGTCTGTCTGTCTGTCTGTCTGTCTGTCTGTCTGTCTGTCTGTCTGTATAACCGTTATAGAAACAAAAACTACTCGACGGATTTTGACGAAACTTGGTACAATTATTTTTCATACTCCTGCGCTGGTTATAGTATAATTTTCATCACGCTACAATCAATAGGAGCAGAGCAGTGAAGGGAAATGTTAGGAAAACGGGAGAAGTTACTCCATACACGCTAATCTTCGGAACTACTGGACGGATTTGATTGTTTTTTTTTTTTGTTGTATAGCTATTAAGTCTGGGCAACATATAGGCTATAATTTATCATGGAAACTTGAACACCTGATGCAGAACTGCAATAGGTCAGCTAAACTTTATGAGATACAAAAATAGCGCCATAGCAAAAATTGTTCCGCATGATGAGAATTTTCTGCTGAGAAAATAAATTTGAAGATATAGAACACCTGATGTGGAACTCCAAGAGCCCAGCTACACTATTACATATACAGTAATGACGTCTTAGCAAGAGTTGTTCAGCCTGATGAGCACTCCCTGTTGTCGTATAAAAACTGAAGATCTGGAACACCTGATGTGGAACTACAAGAGCCCAACTACACTATAACATATATAGGAATGACGTCTTAGCAAGAGTTGTTTAGTCTGATGGGCATTTCCTGTTGACTTACAAAAATGAAAGATCTGGAACGTCTGGAATCGTGCGCGTCCCGTTGTTTTCCCGTCCCCAGGCTCTAAGAATTCGACATCAGACGTTTCAGATCTTCGATTTTGACGACCCCATTGTCGCTGGCATAAGCAACAGGATCCGCGTACGAAGTCGCTGGCAGAAGCTAGTCTTGAATAATAGAGGCAGCTTCGGAACTTCACAGAAGAAACTGGCTAAGGGTCGCCATACAGTAGGTTGTGGTACGCAGGTGCAAATAAAAGAGATATGTTTGGGTCAATGCTCCGTGTAACAATGAATATTAAATACGTGTGCAGTTACATTTATAAGGTTAGGCGAGCTGCACACTACAGGACTGTCAGACTCGTACCTACTGACTAAAACCCACGGTGTCCTTTAATAGCCCTTTATGTTCCGGGGTCACGGTAATGAGATAAGTCCCGCGACCCCGGCAGGCTTTGGCCCTCTAGAAGGGGCCCCGTCATCATGTTGATGCTCTTTGAGGCGCGCGTGGAACAACGCACCGTCGACCCGGGCATGGTCCATGGTCGGACAGCGAGTCGCCCTTTACTCGCCGCCCGCATGCCCTGCGAATGTTACATTACAGAAAACTAAACGAGAATGTTTTGGCGAGCATTCTAATGAGCGTATTCGCAAGCTTTTTCTTGAGCCGACTGCCAAGTCTGACATCTTCATGAAGAAAACGCCTGATGATTAGCCCATCATCATCATCATCATCAGCCTATAATGTTCCCACTGCTGGGACACAGCACAGGCCTCCCCTCTGTGAAAGGGGTTGGGCCATAATCCACCACGCAGGCCCAGTGCGTGTTGGTAGATGTCACATGTCCTCGAATTTTTGGTTCTAGGACATGCCGGTTTCCTCACGATGTTTTCCTTCACCGTTTTTTAGAGCAGTGGTGATGAAATAAATTACACAAAGTAAGTGCCCGGCGGGGTTCGAACCCACGACCGACTTGTAAGTCAGGGTCTATACTAATGTGCTTAGATTAACAAAAGAAGTTTTTAATATTTCTGTGGAGCCACCACTACTTTAAAAGTGGTGTAAGTAAGAAACATGTAAATGCTCGTGACTGTACCTACTAGCTATTCTGAAAATATCGGGTTCCTAACCACAGTCTTAACTTGGAACAGACATAATTAAGATATTTGTTCAGTGATACATAAAAACGTGAGCTTATGTGTACCAGTGCTAATGTCATGTGTACATAGACGTTGAGTAATAGGTAATATATGTATGGGAAGGAATATTGTTGTGTCTGTGTATCTGTAATAGTAGCCATACACCATCCTGCCTATCGTACGATCGATTTGACGCTGGCAATTGTTTCAAATTGGCAGTTCGTCCATATACACCATACTGTCGGGACCAATACCACTGGGCCACCAGTGCTCTCAATACCTTACGACTTTGGTATCCATACGTACAAGTCGTATGGTATCGGATACTTGCATCCCGTTGTGTATGACGGAACGAAAAGGAAAGAAAGGAACATGCATGTTTGATGTATTTCTTGCACGTGTGCATATGCATGTTTCCTTTGCTGCATGTGCAAATGCATGAGGTCGGGAGGGTGGGATTGCATCCTACATCAAGCCTGGATTTTCGTCGCGGAATTAAAACTAAATATTTTTCATAACATTTAATTTCGACTAAATTAAAAACGGCGTTTGCTCGATGTTCTGTTACAAGTGAACTCCCAAGTCTATCATCAATTGAAACCAAACCTACTCCTAGATGCACCTCCACCAAACTTAAATTCACCAAAAGAACGGCCTCCAAAGTCACCATGTAACATCTCTCTAAAAATACCACATACCTTTAAAAAAGGGTTCTCAAACTACCTCTAGACAAAACGTTTACAACCCCTTTATGTACCCCTGACGCCCGTAAAGAGACCCCGGGGATATTAGTATGCAGGCCAGGCCTCCAGCGGCTGAAGCACCTTCTAACTAAACTATTACAGCTATTCTTAGTCTGATCAACATTTTAACTAAATCTACCATATCTGGGGCGGTTAGCGTTGAGTTGGGGTGTGGTTGCTGTGTTGGCGGGAGAGGGAAATATGGTTTTATGTTGGCGCTTTGTTTTGGGCTGTAAATTACTCAGTCTTCATCATCCTTTAATATTTTCTAACTTGCTGTAACTTTGTTAAGCTCGGCTTCCAGTTTGGCGACGACGTTGACGTTTGGTACTCCTTGACAGGACTGGTTTTCAGATTTTAAATCTTTTGGCGATCTGATCTTTTATACTGTTGCTACAAAAGTCCCAGACATCAAGCTATTTAGGTCTAAACTTAGGTAGACCACAGGTCGTTTTTTATTTCCAGTTCGTCTCGTTATCTTGAGTTCGCTGTTGCCATGGATGTAATTAAAATGTGAAGCGATAATAGCAGTGTGAATGAGGTTCAAAAATAGAAGAAGGTATAAAAAGGTTGGTTTTCAATAAGGTTTTTTTTCTCACCTTCCATTCCTTAAACTTCTTGTGAACCCATGCATACTCCTTCCAGTTTTGGCGGAAACTATCTAGGGTGTTTCGTCTCCTTCGCCATCCTCTCTTTCTTGGGGCCGCGCTGCCCCCGCCACAACCCCGTCTTAGGCCCAGACTCCACCAAAGCGGAGACGAGACAAGATAAGTTTGAATACCCAATCAGAAATCGACATCTCCTCTCCGCTTAGCTTCGGTTGAAAACTGATTGGTTATACAATACACATCTCCTCTCGTGTCCGCCTTGTTGGAGTCCGGGCCTTATTGTCTCAGGACACTAATTTTGAGTTATTTTGGCCTACAGTTTATCATGCATGCAAGAAGGTTGCAAGGTTGGTTCTGCAAGTTTGCATAGTTAACGTTTGATAAAAGATAAAACAAATACCTAACAAAGACAATGAGTCCTACATTTACGAGTGTCCAGATAATAACAGGTGCCATTAACTCATTGTATACTTCATTACATTGCAAGCGTGGGAAAATGTCGGCCATCTTGTGGACTAGATGTCAAAAATAATGGATTTGATACCTTTACAATTCATTGGATAACAATAGAATTATCTAAAGATGAGATGTAACAGTTTCTTTGTCTGTTATTGTTATTTTTAATGAAGATGTTCAGTTGGATTGAGATAGTATATTTTTTATGTGAGTGATGCCTTGCAGATGGCCTACTTGATAAAACACTGTACTCTTCATGCCAATACCTTATAGGTCACGTCCATCTTGAACGTGCCCTATGTTATAATTATGTAATACAGATTGCATGATGTGGCAATGTTGTTAAATTATTTTGAGAGTGGAGAAGAGAGATGCTGTCAGTTCGTTGGGATTGATCATCTCTTAGACGGCACGGTTCATTTAGTTTAATATTTTATATCCTGCATTGTGTTTTATAGATTTGTAACTAGCTGTTTCATCCATATGGTAAGCGTCCACAGGTCCGCATCGCACGTATCGGACGTATCATACGTAACGGATTTTAGTTTGCCTTGTATTCAAACTCATACAACTGCGTCCACTGATCCGCATCGTACGGACGGCTCATCGGCAATGCCTACATGCGATGCGTGCCGATGACGTCATACGGAATGCCGATCAGTGGATGCGATGAAGGTGGCATCGGCATTTCGGCAATCCGATTGCTGATACTCGCGTCGGCAATCCGATCGCTGCCGATGCAGAAATCCGTTTGATGCGATGCGTCCGATACGTACGATGCCGACCTGTGGACGCTTACCTTTACTCGCCTCCTATTATTCGAAGCGTGTTGTAATATAGTCGATAAGTGGTCTCTACAATATAGTAACATTTTTCAATTCCAACAAATTGTTCCTGAGATTAGCGTGTTCAACCAAATAAACTCTCCAGCTTTAGAATATTAGTAGATATAGATACACATTTACTTGCTATCTGATTGTAAAAGAGTATTCGTAGAGTTTCTTGTTCGTTCTTCTCTATAGAGATCTTTACTTTGGAATGTGCAACTATAGTTGTACTACACAACTGTGGACGACAGCTGTTACATCTTGTGAACAGTCACAAGATGTAACAACTGTCACTACAGACCCAGGTCTGTAGCTAAATTATTTTTACTATTGAATACTAAAATTTGGTCTGTGATACTTAGAAGGTGTCTGGAACTGACCAACTTGAAATAATTGCTTTTATTTTGATCATAACACTAACTTTTGCTCTTTTTAATCACATTAAAACTTTTGAGGAAGTGTTGAAACAAAAAATAAGTTTTTTTATGAACACAATCAATTTTATTAATCTATAGTTTTTATCTACTACGTGACGTAAGTAATCAATAGGTAAAGAAAAAGTGTCCAGAGCAGCAGAGCTACCATCAATTACATAAGAATTATTAGATTTTAACGCATATCTGATAGAAGATCAAGAAAACTAAGTAATGATGTCGAGGTAAATGCAATAAAGCGGCGGGGGAAGCTTGTACAATATTTCTTGAATCAGTTGACAGGCTTTTAAAAACTTTTATGTTTGTGAATGCCTATAAATGATGCCATAGGAAAGGAAATGGTTACTCCAGATATCACAGAATTTTCAGAAAATGGAAAATATTATGTACATCCAAGAAGTAAACTTGTTTCATAACTTCATCAAGACATCTCACCACTCACGTATAATTTTCGTAAAAAAAAACATGCTTGTCGCGGCTACAGGTTGGTTGTTTGTGTATAGGAGTTTAAATGTTGGTACCCTATAACACAATCATGAAAAATGTCTACAGTTTCAACAAAAAAAACAGGTCTATCTGCGTATATATCTATCTGATATGAGTTTCCTCAGTTAACTGTAAAGTATGACGACTACAATCACCCCCTTGACGATTTCTCAAGACTTAATCTCTACTTTAAATCTCTTATCTATTTCCTACCCGCTCAAATAGCAACCACACAACCCCAGAGGTCACCCAAATAAGGCCCGACCACGCACGGAGGACGCATACAAATGTTCCTGAAGCTTCCATATAACATACCTCTCGCGTCTTATGCACAGATTATACCACACACTTTTTTTACATCCTGTATTTTTGGAAATACACGCACACATGCACAAGTCTCATGTTTATGGGATCTTACGGGGAGAGAAGGGGTTTCACTCAAAAATATCGGGAAAATTATGCGTATACTAATCCGATTTCTGCTGTAAAAAATGTGTTTAACACTATCAAACATTGTTTTTGTTTTCAGAAAAATAATTACCCCCATGCAAAAAGTTCAGTTTTTGTACAAAACTGTTAATGTGCAATAATTAACCTTATCAGAGGGCACGGAACACTCCCGTAGATTCTGGGGGTGACCCCAGCAAAGTAAAGCGCGGCCGTACCATCTTTTTCTCAAAGCAACTCACGGTACATAAATACTTTTAATTTATACTTATAAGAACGTTGATATTTTTTTAATAGGGAAAATCAAAAGCAAGGAGATGCATTTAATTTTGATTATTAAAAGGATACGTTTATTGGTGATAAATTGATAAGTGAAATGACAATTTTATTACTTGCCATTGGATTTTCATCTTTCAGCATTGAGTCAAAACTTGGTTATCCAATAACGACTTCAAAAGTTTCTTAAGCCATTTTTGTTTGGGGTGCTAAGACAGGAAACCTCCACGTGCGCCCGTGGACTGGAGTTCCCTCTCGGATATGTCCGGGGGGAAGACCAGTTTTTCGGGCCGGTGCACCCTGGGATGCGGGCAAAAACTCTTCCTTAGGCACTGTGTGCCTAAGGGGTCTCTTTGCCCGTATGCAAATAGCCTGTCAGGTGGACGCTCCAACGCGTGTCCCTCTGATCAGCAGAGGGCACAGCGGCGGAGCGGGCTTGCGGACGGTGAGTAATGGGTAGCTCGCCGTCCGACCAAGGACCAAGCCCGGGTCGGTGGTGCGTCGTGTTTCACGCCAAATGCCTGCTGGGGTCGCGGGTTTTTTCTTAACCCAGGATGCCGTGGCCCCGGAACGTAAAGGGCGTCCGAAGGAACATGGGTGGATTTTAGTCAGTAAGAGTCTGACAGTCCCTTCCGCCCCACCCAGGCTGGGAGGACTCATTTGATGATTTAGCCACCTAAAAAAAAAAAAGGCATTTTTGTTTCTACTTTTCTTGATATATAAAAGTGTGAGCGCGTTTCAAAAGGAACATAGCAGTAGCGAGTAAATTATTTGTTCCTCTTTCCTGTAAGCATTAAACGGCGTGTTCCCGATATCTCAAGGATTACCTTAAATATAAAAAAGTGTTCATAATATGCGACACGAGCTCCTTACAATTGGGAAGATTTCACCGAAGAAGGGTTCCGAAGAATTGACGCGGAATTTGATGCCTTTTACGATATTGCGGCTTTTAAAGATACGGGGCAAGCAATATATGATTGTGGTGCAACGGAATTTTAATAAAAATCTACAGAGTGTGACATAAAAGTGAGAAGTTTTTAAAATTCACTTTGTCATAGTGATATTTATGATCATAACGCTTGTAACCATTGAAGGATTCTAGGTTACGTGCGGATCACCGTCTGGTCAAGGACCATGCCTTGTCGACGGCGCGTCGTGTTCCACAAGCACCTCAAAAAGCTGTCGGTTAACTGACAGGGCTTCCATGTAGCCCAAAGCTTCCCAGGGTATAAACAAGTGACCTCTGGACCCTGGACGTAAAGAACAATTTAAGGGACACGGAGGATATCAGTTTGAACGACCCTGACCGTTACGCTTCACCCAGGGCTGCTATTAAGAATTCTTAAGAAAAAACAATCCCAAAATATGAAAATTGAACCGAGAATCACAAGCTCAAACAGTACCTGAATATTTGGTCTTTGAAATACCAATTAATTCTCATTTAAATCTGCAGATCAATTTCCTGCGATTGTTTTAAAGTATCAAGAGTTTTCGCTACGCACCATCTACCTTTAAAAACCTTGAGTGAACTCGGGTAAAAAACCCAAAGATGACAAATCAAAAGGAAAAGAGTTTAAAGTGACTAAGAAACATACCAACACATAATCTGAGGTCTGAATAAGGAAATATTATGATTATTATGATGCCTTAATATAACTGCAGATTGAATCACTGGAAAAAATCGTACAACGTGAGAAGTTTTTTTTTTCTTCTTAAGCGGATGGATTGTGAGTCAACAGGTCTATACATATAGAGTATTTTTATCCTACTTATAGTTTGAATTACAACAGCTGAGCGTAGCATTGTTGGTGGTACATTTTCTGGCCTCATCTTTACGATTTGTATGTACATTATGGGTTCAAAACTGAGCAGGCATTATTTGACTTAATGTTATTTGATTTTTATTTGGTTTGGGTTTGCTGTTGCCTCTAGTCCAGGTCAAAAGTGACAGAGACAAAGCCTACGATGGAGTGATCTTTCCCAGAAGAAGCCTGTTACTGTTCTTTAAAGAAAATCGGTTTATTAAAAAAAAAACTACTTTAAATGTTTTTAATTTGCTGCCCGCATTTAACTGTAAAATTTCAATATACGATAAAAGGTACTAATACGAGTATAAGCTTCCAAAACAATTTACATAAGTACTTTTAATACAAAAGACGCCATACTAGAGCCTCATGGTCAAACGACCTAACTCAAAATTTATGCATAAACAATAATAATGAGTAGCTGTCATTACAGTGTGTATGTGCGTCTGTCACACGATTACATATTCAAGGACTGCGCTGCAGGAATAAAGCAGAGGAGGTAAATTGTAGAGTTTTTTTGCAAACTGTGGGAATTTTTATGAAGACTGTTTTGTTTGAAGAATGTGTAGGGTAAAACCTTTTTTTTAATATCTATACTAATATTATAAGGCTGAAAAGTTCGTTTGTTTGTCTGTTTGTTTGAACACGCTAATCTCAGAAACTACTGGTTCGAATTGAAAAGTATTTTTGTTTCGGATAGTGCATTTATCGAGGAAGGCTATAGGCTATATAAGATTACGGTACCTACGACTAACAGGAACGAAGCAGCGGGGTTGAAACCATAGGGAATACCTAAGTAGTACATAAAATAATACATTAAATATTGAGGCAAAGAAAAATTAATAAGGAATTCCCTTATATAGAAAGTTAAGACATACCTTACAGCCAACGACGATATAATACTAGACTCCGCATTAGATATGAGCGCCGATGGTCAATCTGTCGGCGGCGGCGCGCCGACTTTTTGAAGTCGGCGGCGGCGGCGTCGGCGGCGCGGCGTGAGTGCTTGACCTTTATTTAACTTTTTTAATTGAGAAGAATTAAAACAATATTTTACGTATAATTAAGATTTATTATAATTTTGACGAGACAAATTTAATTGGCAAGATAAACTAAAAAAAAGAGAAAACCAAATTAACATCAAAATAGTGTGTTATTTAGTAAGTTATCTGTAAACCAACAGGAAATTAGGCAACATGAAACCGCATTAATTAGGTTATAATAAAAAAAAAAACGATTAAATAATCAAAAAGGACAGTATCTTTACATCTGAAACCCAAGGTGCTTCATCATCAGCTGGAAGACGTCCACTGCTGAACATAGGCCTCCCCCTTAGACCGCCACGCCGAACGACAATTCGTCACTTGCATCCATCGGTTGCCCGCGACCCTCACGATGTCGTCGGTCCACCTTGTGGGAGGCCTGCCTACGCTGCGTCTTCCGGTGCGTTGTTGCCACTCGAGAACTTTTCTTCCCCATCGGTTATTAGTTCAAGAGCGATGTGGCCTGCCCATTGCCACTTCAACTTGCAAATATGAACTATGTCGGTGACTCTGGTTGGTGAGGAGCTCGTAGCTAAATAAATACCGCCGCACAGGCCGATCTTCCGGATTAAGCTGCGCTTGCCAAGGTTGGTCTGTGGATGGGTGACCATCTGTCATAGCGAGTTGCCTCCGTGTCTCGGAACGGAAAGCACGTAAAGCCGTTGGTCCCAGCTGTCATTTGTAGATCTTTGACAGTCGTTACTGTTAGTCAGAAGGGTTGTGGAAGTCTGATAGGCAGTCGCTCCTTGTAAAATACTGATATCCAGCTGTATCTGGTTTGACTGGAGGCCAACCCCAATATAGTTGGGAAAAGGTTAGGCAGATGATGATGTCGGTGACTCTGGATCTCCGCCGAATATTTATGTTCCGGATTTTATCCCGCAAAGAAACTCCGAGCATAGCTCTTTTCATTGCTCGTTGATGGACTCTTAGTCTCTCTAAAACGCCAGCAGTCAAAGACCAATGTTCAGAGCCATATGTCATCATTGGTAACACACACTGGTTAAACTCCCTTGTCTTGAGACACTGTGGGATCCTCGATGAGAAGATATAGCGTAGCTTCCAAAACGCTTGCGTTCGTGAACAGTTTCGGAGAAATAACGTCTGCCTGTCTCACGCCTTTCAGCAATTGGATTGGTTTCGTGCTCTCTTCCTGAAGTTGGATGGACATATTGGCGTTTCTATACAAACACTTCAACACTTCGATATACCATAGTCGATATGACATCGCTGGAAGGACTGCAATACTGCCCAGGTGGCCTACCATGAACTTTTAAAGCGGGAGTCTTTAGGCTGTGAGAAAGAGATGGCGCTAGACGACTTGTGTAGCCCTGTCTTTTTCACAGCCTAAACTGGATCGCGTTAAGAGCTTGTGGTAATGACCCAGGTTTCGATTGAATCGAAGGCTTTTTCATAGCCCACAAACGCTAAACATAATGGCCGATTATACTCATCTGACTTCTGTATAATCTGACGAGGCGTATGAATGTGGTCTATAGTACTAAAACCTTTTCGGAAACCGGCTTGTTCGGGAGGCTGGAAGTCATCAAACCTGCGTTCGAGACGGTTCGTAATGACTCTTGAGAACAGCTTGTATACACGGCTGAGAAGTGAGATTGGCCTGTAGTTCTTCAAAAAGGGCGTTTTATAAACGTCTACGTCTAGTGCCGCCATTTTGCCAGCATTTATTATCGTGCGTTCGGTTTGGTCAGCGTCTTAGATTAAACTGAACGCCGCCTCCCGCTCGGGTTCGGCGCGCCGGCGCCTAAGGACGGCGGCGGCGGCGCGGTGAGAATCACGGCGGCGGCGGCGCGCCGGCGCGGCGCTCATATCTACTCCGCATGCACGATCTAAGGAACAAAAATTATTCTGTCAACTCGCTGAGGTACTACGTAAGCGAGGGGGACGGGGTACTGCGTTGTGATTGGCTAACACAAGGTCTGTTCTGTCTCAACGTATGTTTACGGCTCACAGGAGTGGTCGAAATGAGACGGATAATTATAAGACTTTTTTGCCTAATGTGTTGACAGACATCGGTCGCCTGTTATTAGGAGTCTAGTATTATATCGTCGTTGCTTACAGCACAAGTTTTAAACACGTTTGGTTTCTATCCGTTTTATAAAAACAAACTAAAGCGCGATGGATTCCAAAAATGTAAACAGAGACTCTTAGTTGTGCATTTTTTTTTAACTATATCTTATCTAAACTTTTTTGTAATATACTTAAAAAATACTAACCCATAAGTGCCCCACTGTGTTGTGAAGATGTTTTCTAATACAAAGAGAAACTAATTTCGAACACCGTCATTGTTTTTTACTTTGCTTTTAAAACTTTAGTCATTGTTCACTAATTTAGTCCAAAAGTATGTGGAAAATCGTCATTACCAGGTTGACCATTTTCTTTAAGACTACTACCATTTTCTTTAAGACAGGGACTTCAAAAAAACCTTTAAATACTTTTTTTTAATCTAAATTTCAAAAAAAAAAAAGAAACAAAAAATTTATCATAATTAAAATGTGCGAAAACACGCTCGCCACGACGACGGAAGTCAGTCGAATGGTAGGTTTTACGCAAAGCTCGGCTCAGATGGCGCTACCAGCGCATGATGTCATCAACGAAAACCTCAATGCCGCCTGTTTCGACAGACGCGTTTGACATGACACTTTTTTTTTGGAAAATTTGACGTTGTTTACGTTATGCGCTTGTAGCGCCACTATCGGCTAAAACTCGCAGTGAAACTCCCTATTGCATTGTTATACTATAGTAGTAGCAAAGACGATTTACATTTTTACCCTACTGCGCGACGCAAATGTGTGTGACTGTGAGTCGTTCTGCTTCTTCCTGTTGTTATGTTGTTTATTTCTTGTTTTAGTTTTTATTCAAGTTAATTTTTTCATCGGTATTTTTTATATTAGTTTGTTTTTCTTTAATTTTTTTTTTTGTTAGTAGGAATTGGTAATCGTGAATAGCGTCTTGGGCAAGTTCCCTAAGTCTAGATCTCCGTGCACTTAGCAGTCCGCAGTCAATATAATCGTCCTCCACTTTACTTGACACGCGACATTGCGACACAATGTACACTGGTGCGTTAAGGTAGGGTCACACGAGCGACTTGCACAGCACAGTGTTACCACAAACGAAGCCGAGGAAGCGGTGAAGTTTTGAGCTCATAACATTTCCAACAGCGTCATCCGTCATTATCTATATTTCTATCAAAACAATAGTGATATTATTGATAAATGAAAATGATAAATGATATTTATTCAGCAAATTGGTTTTAGCAAACTCTTTTACACGTCAAAAAGACACTATTTTGCACTAGATGAGGCCGGTGTTTCGTACCTGACTACCATTATTACTACTATTATGATATAACTTTTTTCTTGAAAAAAAAAAACAATGTTGCCCCCTCACTAGGCATTTTTCCTGTATCGTGGGGGCGTGTTTACAACGATTTAGACTCACATACACAGACACCCAGACCAAGACAACTGTTGCAAAGATGTTTTGAGAAGGAATCGAAAACCGAGACACGCATCAGTAGCAGTCTATCGATAAGCCACTGCGTAAGTTATGCTAAGTTTTTATCTATAGCATTAGAAAAAGATAATACTTAATGTTTTATATTACAGCTAATTACAAGTTCAACTGTGAAAATCTTGGCTATTGTTTTTAATTATGAAAACTCGAAGCAATGGCAACTGCGCTACATAGCCACAGTTACTGGGTGATATTGCACAAAATGTGTGACGGTGGGTGCATAGCTTTAGGCTTCTACATTTTACAACAAAGTAAAGTTTTGCAACTTAACTGTTAATGTTACTTAGTAGATAAGAGACATCTGTGAGTTACATAGTTGAGACGTTTTATTGCGTTTTGAGGAGGTAACGTAGATTCCATTCTTGAATTTTAGTGTCTAGTATTAACGTTGCAATGCTGAGTGATTTTATGTGATACTGAAATTGAGTACTGTTTTGTTATCAGGAAATCCTCTACAGAGGCGATGCCGTGATCACATTGTGTGTCGTGCCGTCATGCGTCATTACAACAAGCAGGAATAATGGAAAACAGTTTGCTATGAGCTTTTAATCAGAGTATTCATATCGTGTATACAACGTGTAACGTTAATAGCGCAAAACCTCTCGTGGGTTAACTCAGCCCATGTTACTGAACAATGTTTGTTCTAAAACTTTTGGAAAAAAAAAAAAATGATTTTTCATACAAAATGAGAAATTAATCGAGCCCATCAGTATGAAAACTCATTTTTTTTATTTTTTTTCCAAAAGTATTAGAACAAACATTGCTCAGTAACATGGGCTGAGTTACCCCGCGAGAGGTTTTGCGCTATTACGTTACACGTTGTATAGTTTTTTAGCATGTAAATGGGCGTTTAAGCTTAAACTTGTATTAAAAATCTGTTTATAACCGACATGGCAGTAACACCGAGTCACAAACATTGAAAACAACAACAAAATTCCATTAAATCTTGTTTACAACAACACACACACACACACACACATATACGCCTACATAGTATTCACACCGTTATATAACTAAATGCAACACTTGCTCTTGCGACATCACTAGTATAGTATGTGCTGGCACGTTCGCTAGCGCTAGTACTGACGCGAGTAGCTAAACCAGTTTGAGACGCCAAGGCAACGTGCAGTAGGAGCGTTTGTTAGCACGTTTTTCTTTAAACTATCCAAGTTGATAAACAAACTTGTGGGTTACGTGATAGAATGTGGTTGCCTTGTAAAAGTTATCAGAGGCTTTAGCACAAGATTTCCGTATTTTGTTTACAGTGTACTTGAAGTAAATATAGCGTTTTTTCTATGAAAAATGAAGAAGCGCGTCTAGTGTACGAACGAGGAATTCATTTTTATTTTTCATCGAATTAAGAGCGCGTACTCTGAAAGCTGGCAACGTAGCAAGTAGTTGTCAAATATTACCAAGTTTCAATTAATTTAGCAATGTTATTGGAAATAAGAAATATGGTCCTGTAGTGCACTAAAAAAATAATAAGGAAATGCAATCATTAACACCGTAACACCAAAAAAGTATTTGGAAACTTGCCAAATGCCTTTTTTACATCTGAAACGGTTACAACATCAAAGTCATTGTTTTAATTGCATTTCTATGACAATTTTTTAGTGCACTACAGAGCCATATTTCCTATTTCCATGTAGTAACATTGCCAAATTAATTAAAAGTTACTAAATATTTGACAGCTATTTGCGACGTTGCAAACTTTCAGAATACGCGCTCTTAACATCAAAGTTCCTTTACGTCGCAAAAACGTGAAATGTTTCCACACAATAAATGCAGCAAGTATGCTGTAAATAATAATGCAGTGATTGTGATAAGGCATTTTTTATGAAATGGTAAAAGCATTAAATGAGTCCTCCCACACAGGGCAGGGCGGGAGGGACTGTCAGACTTGTACTGACTAAAATCCACGGTGTTCTTCAATAGTCCCTTACGTTCCGGGGTCACGGTTACCTGATAAGACAATCCCGCGACCCCGGGAGGCTTTGGCCCTGTAAGGGGCTCCGTCCTAACTGACTTGCTAGATGGGTTGTTGTTTTATGTAGGTCAGAACCTACTTATTTCTTGTTCAGACGACCGAACAACCTCATAAGCTTATAAACAATGTTGCCTTTAAATAAATTGCCAAAAAAGGCTGTGAAATTACGCATTTATCAAACGAGTTCGTTGTCAAAACTTTGTATCACTTCATGAAAAACTTTTACTCCAGGAAAACGAAAAAAACAAAAAGTTACTTCAGAAAGAAAGGAAAAAAACTAGTCTAAATAAGTAATGCAATCTCCAAAACAAGCAAATTTTAGGTTAACCGGTGTGGTCAACATTAAAAAGTGCGTTCACACCCAACATGCCAGTACTTACTCTACGATGTCGCAACGTGATCCCCACCCAGGAGCGAACCTTGACCCGCGCAGTGAAAGTGGCCCTTATTGCGTACGCGCTAAGGTACCGCATAAGGAGCGAAAACGAAAGTGGAAGGTAGCGGACTTGGTCATAGGAGGTAGCGATCTCATAAAATATTTTATCTAAATTATTTTTGAGAATAAAATTGTAAAGCGTTTGAGGATCGAAGTTTGGATTTTGTTTCTCTTTGATTGGATGTCATTATGAACTGAATTAACACACGGGATACATTTTGACGTGTGAATCACTGATAAAGCCAGGTTAATCAGCAATTTACTGATCTTTTCATTTCTTAATAAGTCAACGGATTGTTATGAAAGTGCAGAGGTGATATTCAATATTTTTTATCCCAATAGAATTTTGTTTATTCCCGTAGGATATTACTGACCTCCATACAGTCAAAGCCAAGGGCAGAGGCCATAAAATTATTTATTTTAAATATTACCGATGCATGCATCGCAAGACGATGGTCGCAAGTGATTCATAAGTCCTTGTATTTTAACATAATGATTTACCTATTGTTTAGCAGAGAGTCTTTTCCTTCTAGACATGATATCATGATACTGGTCACGTCTCCATATTACCATTGTTTGTATTGTATATTCGGTCATCATGACACATTTAAAACAAAAGTTCCCTGTCCTTAGACACGTTGCATTAAAATCATGATTACCATCAAATACGATTGCATAGTGATCAAGTAGCCAATACAATGAGTTACATTTTGAAGATATCCTACGAAATCTTTTCTTGACGGACGGTAGGTAATAACTGATACAAAAAAACTTGCCCAAAATGGGAACCGTATTCAAAATACGAGTAAGTAATTAACACGTTGACAGTCCCGTCTATTTTGTATAATTTCGTGATACATCAGAAGTTTTTTTTTAATAAACAGCTTTGTTCATCCGTCCCTAGAAATCATAGCTCTAGCTCACACGTCCAGCCCAGTAAACGCAGTTCAGTTGTAATGCATCGACGTTAGCTAGACCAAAATTGCATTACATGTAATGCACGGACAGTCAAAGTGATAACCTTTTACAACGCGATGCAATTGGCGAATGCATTACATGTAATGCACCGACGCCGACGACGTTAGCTAGACCAAAAATGCATTACATGCAATGCACGGACAGTCAACGTGATAACTTTTTATAATGCGGTGCACACCGGGATCTGCGGAAACAACAACAGCCCCTTATTCATATCAGCTGCAGTCTTAAAATAATATCAAAAATACTACACCAATCACAGTATTACCTTTTCCCCGCTGTCGCTCATCACTGTATCCTCCCCCTTCACATTAACAGCCATGATTCAATTACGTGTGCTGTCGCGATGCTCTAATTGACTAATTGTGCACGTTAGCAGCACAGGACCTTATGATGAGCGATCATAGCGGTGTCGGGAACAGGACGTTGATTAGACAGAGGAGATTAATTGCTGGAGCGGAGTTATGGTAGTGGAACATGGCTTGAAGATTGTTGAATTTTAATTATGTTTGACAGGGTGACATGTAGGATGAATTACAGTTAATAGAAAGATTGTATTGCTATTTGCTATATGCGAAGTCAGTGGTGTGGACTTTTTTTTGCGACAAACTCTATTCCCAAACCACTGCAACCTCTGGTAACCAGCAGAAAAGCGCCGAGGCAATGAAGCTCGACGTGTCCCGGAGAATGAATCTTCCTGTCTTGGATCCTGCAACGAAATTTATCAGAAAAAAATAGTGGAGGAGTAGGAAAAACACGCAGCTTCCACCTCTCTCCATATCAAGCGATGTTGGGGACTGATGTGACAAAGATGTGAAATAACTCGGGACTCTCGGGAGCGATTTGGTGCAAGTTATAACTTAGGGCGGGATTTTAAACACAATGAGACACTACAGTCACTGGGTAAAAGGCGTATAATAACGTTCACACAAAACTCGTAAAGTCACAAAGGTTACTTAATACTTAAACACAGAAAGATTACAAAATTGGCGGGAACGAAGGAGCATTTTAGTACGCGCCCGCGCGCGACTCGTATGTAGCGGCGACTGACGACCGAGCGGCGCGGGCGGGGTAGCGTCGGCTCAACCACGGTAATAATATGTACAGTATTGGAACTCCCTACAAACGGACGAAACGCGAGCTATACCTACGCGCCTCGATGTCGGGGCGCGCTCGAGGCGCAGACAGTCACGGCCGTACCGTAGTGATGAACGGACGGTGCGTTGTTTTTTTTTAGCAAATATGACAAGTAGAAAATATTGTGCTGTGTTTGGGTGTTTAACGTCAACAATAACGCATCCAGACATAAGTTTTTTTTAAATTACCTGCAACCTCTGAAAGGTGAGTACTAACTATAAAATAATTTTACTTACTAGTAGCTAGTAGCCGTGCTAGTAGGTAGGTACATAATGTGTGACTTTTTAATGGTTATGTATTTTCCTTTATCTCACGAAAAAAAGGGTATTTGGGTTAATAAATACAGTAAAATGAATAAAGTAAAGGAAAGTTACTGAGGCAAGTTAAATAGTTAAGTTATAGGCGGTTCTGAATGAATCATGATACGGTAGGTACTTACTCTTGTGTTAAAACTCCAGTGCATGTGTGTTTTGTTAGTTTGTATTATTCAAAGTAAAGTCATGGTGTAACGGCGCGGTGGGATTGTCGGCGGTCACGGAAATGAAGCAGTGAGCTTCATTTACCTACGGTACGGTGTACAATCAACGTATATTCAGTGTACTACATAAACTTTAACACAGTCATGAATCTTGGAACGTAAGAGTACATAGTTCGCTCCGTATTTGAGTGTGCGCACTCGGTTGCGCATCGCTCGCGCAGGCAGTCCTGCGCGAGCGATGCGCTGTACGAGGTAGCGCGAGCGGCGCACTGACCTTGAAGGAGCGGTTGACGCGAATCCACATGACGACGTAATCAGACCCTTGTTATATAGTCACGGATGCGTTTTACGTAACGGCGCTACAGTAATATTTGTTTATTATCTGTGTTTTGTGTATGAATAATACTAGAAAAACCGGCCAAGTGCGTGTCGGGCCACGCACAGTGTAGGGTTCCGTAGTTGCCCATCAAAATACTTATGCGAACTAACTTAAACTGAGTCGCTGAATTTAATTTTAAAAAACTTTTTCAAAAAAATGTAACCGCCTTCAAAAACAACCACAAAAAAGTGTAAAATAATCTACAAAATAACTTTTCTTACGGAAGTCGGTGCCTTTGTTTTTTTTCTTTTCATTGTCTTTTTAGCCACCGACTTCCGAAAGAAAAGTTATTTTGTAGATTATTTTACACTTTTTTGTGGTTGTTTTTGAAGGCGGTTACATTTTTTTGAAAAAGTTTTTATTTTACTCTTTTTAGTTTAAATATTCAACCCGAATTCTTGTCAAGAACATTATTCTCTCACATGTGCACTAGAATTTTGTAATCCTTCGCACTGGTACTTACATCACTCATGTACACAATAAGCTAATAAAATTCCATATCTCAAAAATTACTGAACCGATTTTGATGAAACTTGCAGTATTCTCTAAGTTATGTGATACCTAGTACAACAAAAAAAGAATTACTTAAATCGGACTTGTAGTTCCGGAGATATACGAACACAAAGTAAATCAATCGATGCCTACTCCTTACTGTTAAGGAGTTGTACCTTCCATCATCAGTTCATCCACCTGAGATGATGATTATCAGATACAAATACTTGAACAGCTTTAGAAAATATATGAAAAAGGTACTACGTGCCTATAAAATTTGAAGGTTGCCCTCGATTTCCCTGGGATCCCATCATCAGATCCTGACCTGGTGAACATGGGACCAATTGGAAAGTATACTCTTTCAAACAAAAGAAAAATTTTCCAAATTGGTCCAGGCGTCTTCGAGAAATCGGGGAACATACATAAAAAAAAAAAAACCTCCTCCTTTTTTTGAAGTCGGTTAAAAAGAAGAATTTTCAAAATCGGTCCAGGAGTCTTTGAGAAATCGGGGAAAATACACAAAAAAAAAAGATTACGATGAATTTAGAACCTCCTCCTTTTTTTGAAGTTATTTATAAATAGTTGACGATAAAAACCTACCTATTCCCAAAAAACATACCTATTAAAGCTGTAAAAATAAAGTTGACAAACTTACATTTGCAGTTGAAAAACATGTTCCCCGATACATTTTGTTTAAGAAAATATGTTATCTAAGTACATTTTATAAGTTGGTCGACTATTACTCGTAAAGTTATAAATTAAATCTATTAATAAAAAACAACACGCATTTTTATTGAACACTTCCTTTTCAATATACAAAGTATTTTATTTGTTTACTTAAATATAAGAAAAGTATATTTACAATCACAACACTAAATAGAAACAGAAAGTAGGCAAATGTAATTAAAATGCTGGAGACGGGCGTCGGACAGCCCTAACGCATGTTTACGTACCGCGCGGCTGTAGGTATTTATTTCTATCATGCGGCCGAGATCCACTACTGTAGATATTTATACTGTGGCTCAACGGTCGGCGCGCGAACATAAAAATGCGACGTTGCCGTTGCGCATTGCTACGTTGCGTGTTCGCATCGCGCGAAATAAAAACAAAGTATAATAATATTATAAGAGTTGCCTACACAAGTATTATGCTCTGCAACATATTTTGTAATTTTTTTATTGCCTGATAAACCCATGAGGTTTGATCCCCGCACGTAACAAATATTTGTATGACCTACATAAGACTTTGTTCTGGGTCTCTGGGTGTTTGTTTAGAATGAGTTTCTATGTTTGTAAACGCACCCACAATACAGGTAAAATTCGTATTGTAGGGCAACGGTTTTATAAACAAACAAGCAAATTAAACACTTAGAAAATAATTTAGAACTTAAAACTCAAAATAAGAGACTCATACAAGTCATACAATACGTGACATACTTCAGAAGGCAGACTAGTACTAATTTTATGATTAAAACATCGCATTCCTACTACCTACGCTATGTGCTTGTGTTTATATACACGTAGTACATAGACGTGCTTGATATTACATGGAAATTATGTTGTACAATAGATCCGGATTCTGTTTATAACAATTACGTAAAGGGAATATCAAGTTCAAGAGGTTATTTACCTAATAAAACTTTGATTTTCATTTGATTTTACAATAATTGTAAAATGATGAAAACATAAATCAGTTCCATATTTTTTACAGAATTAGACTGACAACATTTTTCCAGTGACTGCATGGTTGAAACAACTCCCCTTGGTAAGACAGTATTTTGTGACTTTGGTCCTTTTGACAATTTGAAAAAGCTTGCAACTGAGTGGTACCGTAGGCAAAATATGAACGAATTCGTGGCATATAGTAGTACGTAGACACTAGGTAATTTATGAATCCTAAGAGACCATTATAATATACAAAACCTACCCAATTATATTCTAAAACAAAGACATCACCTAAACTAGCAAAAGGTGACTTATCCTTCGACTTCGCGAAGCAAGAACTCAATCAAATAAAGCAGAAAACGTTCCCTACATACATGACGTCACTGATTACTTATACATAACACACACAAGTACATAAGTAAGTACATATAGCGAAGGTAAATCACGTTTGATATAAGTAAATATGTATGGAAGTAAACATAGCTTTGAAGTTAGAAGTCGTTATGCATGGTTGGTTCTGAGTTTAAGATACATCGGTAACTTAAGTTAGAATTAGGGCATGCAACCGGGTATACCCGGGTATAACAGGGTATTTGAATAAGGTTTTGGAACCGGTTCTGCGAGTGATGGAACCGATTAGATTATTATAATTTTGCATTAATTGCATCGAATTGCTGCGAAAGCTACCATGTGATGAAGGAAAGGGTCCACTGTTAGCTTTCATTAGATAGCTCATGCTCACAAAAAACCATTTGGTTGCTTAGAACCGGGTAGAACTGGTAGGCCCGGTTTCGTCTTCCCCTAAAACCGGGTATGCAAAATCTCGTACCGTACCCGGTTTTGCATGTTGCTGTTAGAATCTAGTTCAAACGCTTAGCATATTATTACTTACTTAAGACACGTTTCCGTTAGTCAAGTCTTGCATACAAGAATGACGTCACATTTGTGTACAAGTTGCTTAAATAATAATTGGAAACCTGTTTTCGAGAGTGTACAAATTGCATGTAGGTTTTACTTGCATAGTTCCCAATTGAGGTGGACAGTTACTTGAAACAAAATGTACAAGTTTAAACTACCTGCTTGTAACTTGTAGCTTGTATGCAAGTTAGTTCAGGTTGCATACAGTTTGCAACTTGTGTACAAGTAATGTGTATATTGGAATCGCGCCTTGATAGTAACTTAGAGTTTACTTGTATTGCATAAGGTATATGCTCTTCTGAAATAATGTACAAGAAATTGAATAGATCACAAACAGATTTATTCAAACTAAGGCATACAATAAAAAAAATAATCTGGTCAATAGGAGGCACTGTCAACCATACATCGTATAAAATCAAACCTAAATCAACATCGCGCAAAAAAACTTGCATTTTTCTTAAATTCATATCACGATAAAAAAAGAGTCTGATTCTAAATGTTGACGCTAGTGAAATTGCGCATGTAATAATTTGTATTTGTAAATAGTGTGTCGTAATTTAATTCAAAACAATAATAATATTACGTGGAACCTTGATTCACACTAGCCATGACATAATTTGATGATCATCGCAGTGTTATACCTACCACAGTTATACCTAGATACTCTTCCAACGAGGAACTTAGTAGATCTGAAGATTAACAGTGGTGGTCGAAGTCAACCTGAGGACGTTGTACCTAACCCACTCAAAAGCATAGGTGACAAGCTGGATTTCCATGATTTCTGTGATTGAATTTGTCAGGCATTTTATCGATAAATAAAGTTATTGGTCCTTCATAAGTCTAGATGATAACCAACCGGACCGAACGGAAGGGCAGTTATAAAACGTTGATTAACAGATACACACTTTGTTAACCAACGTTTACAACTGCCCTCATCCAGAAGTGAAATGAGACGATTTTGAAGCAATTCGTACTACATAGCCAAACGCATAAAAGTCTTGATAGAAAGGATTGAAGATACTTGTAGATATACGGAAAAGACTTTACCCAGCAGTGGGATGACGCAGGCTTGCAGGTCACGGAACTGTCCACACTGGAAAAAGTGGCCCTGTAACGTAAAGGTCTATTGAACAAACACTGAGGATGTTAGTCAGTACGAGTCTGACGGATCCTCCCGCTCCAAATCCAGGGTGGGATGACTCATTTATGTACTCGTAAATGATGAGACAGTGATAGCCAAAAAGGCAGTGATCGATAAATCATAGAAACTGTTGGGGGACCGGACGAGATTCAGTCATTAAAACTTTTCGATACAGCTCTATAATCGGAGTGCGTCAACATCTATGGGTGATTGGGTACATTCGCTTGCATTATGTTGAGCAACTACCGGTGTTTCATGGGCTCGTCGACTGCCCTGCATTCACACAGTGACTCAATGGAATCAGAGCTTGCTATTAATTGACTCTCAATAGTTGTTTTCCGTAACTATCAGTTCATGATTTAGTTTATTTGAGAGTTTTACAATATTTTTTTTTAAATCATAGGGTTCTTGCTCATAAAACGATAGATATCTTGTTTATAGTTTCCATGTATCACAATTAAAACCTGGATCAGTCGTTTCCTCTGTATATAAAACTATCCAAATAGTTTGATTGAGTAGCAATAGCTAAAAATGGGTTTGTAACAGAGAGGTATTTCACCTCTTCTGTTTTCTCAACCTCTTTCCTTTTTGTTTAATTTATTTATTTAAATATTTGAATTTCAAAAATAGAATTTACGTTCTGTCATTGCGTCACCTTCAACTCTTTTTTTTCTCATTTACAATCTTGTCCGCGGTCAAGCTCTACATCTCCTTTTCTACAATGTTGTATTAAGTTTATTATTTTATCATTTGTATATTTAAACTAAATAAAGTATTCTCAGTTATGTTGTTTAAAATTGCTATACAATAAGTACGTCAGAACCCCGCCTCGTTTTCCTGGCCGACGGCGAATTCGACGACATCACCGTGGGCGGCATCTCAGCACACGGCTAGACGTTTGCGAAGGCCACGTCATCATCATCATACGGGCATAGCGTTTAGCAGCACCAAGATGGACGGCCCTGTTACCCGTACCCTAATACCAGAAGGTGGCGCAATGCCACAGGTTTATGCTCTTTTGTGAAAAAAAAAACGCATAAATCCTCTCAATGTTCACGCAGACTGCTTAAAAATATTATATTAGTTCATGTAAGGCTTTAAGAATAGATTGAGAAACCACTGAACCCGTAATTGGCATTTGCGATGTACCAACACACCATTCATCATACATTATTGCAAGCAATGAGTTATATATAATATCATTGATTGCAAGGCTTGAATCGGATACGACAACATCCTTATAAATTCTTCAATATACATTTATTCGCAAGTCCTATATGCACACAGGTTTACAAGATTGTACATACATAGCTATCCAATTAAATAATAACTACGTAACATCAAGTTCTCGTCAAAGGCAAGGAAAACCTTGCGCTAGCAATTTATTTGCAGGACGTAGGAAACAGCGTTATTGTGTGATTATTTTACCTTACCTGGCATTTGTGATTCGTTGAACTATTTGCTGATGTAGCTAATTGAAGTTCGTGGCAAAACAGTGCAATAGGTGCGTCCACACAGAGCGAGCAGCTTCGCGAGGCATTTGCCACGCGAATTAAGCAGCTCGGTTAGTGTGAACGTGTCTCGGCCGAGGCAAGCTGCTGCAGGCGAGCGACCGAGCGCCCAAGCCATCCAGTGTCGGCTTTTTGTTTTGCTTGCGTATATTGTTTCGTGGCTCGGTCGAGAAACAATAGGCGCGTCCACATATAGCAAGCAGCCTCGCGAGGCAGTTTTCTCTCGCGGCAAGTGCCTCGCGAGTCTGCTCGCTCTGAGTGGGCGCGCCTATTGATGAATGGAACGTTTGTTAAGGTGATCTTTCAATAGCCCTTTAAGGCGCTCCCTCACCGCGAGCATTCACTTGTAATGTAACGTTACAGATTCGAAGATTCGAAGATAATAGAGCATCAAATTGCGCATTTTTATGTTACATTCCAGGTGAATGCTCGCGGTGAGGAAGCGCCTTTACGTTCCTGGGTATCCTCCATCTTTAGGGTGCGTCCACATCTGGCGAATGTGCCGCGAATGTGCAGCTCGCGAGCCGTTTGCGACCAGCCCGCGAGCTGCGCGCGTGCATTTTTGTTCGTGCGCCGCTTCTGCGCCGCCCGCGCGCAGTTCGCGCGCGACCTAAGCGCCGTACGCGATCAGCGCGCGGGCGGCGCGCTAGTTATTACGCTCAGTTCGTTTCTGATTACTGGAGGCTAAGAGTACGTGTTGTCATGGAGTGGACGGAGGAGAATTGTTTACGCTTAATTGAAACATAAAAGATTTCCAGTATTATGGGATCCTGAAGATAGTGTCATAGTGTCCGCTTAATTGATGGCTTTACAACTCCGCTACTATATTCTGTTTTCTTTTAAAAATAGGATTTTGCCACCAACGCCGTTGTCTCTTTTTTTTTCCTTTTTATCAGTAATATAATAGTTAATGATGCAGCAATTATATTAAAAACACTAGTGTCGTCTGACATCTTCGATAGTACTGAGCCACTAAACGGAACTGTATAAGGGCGAGAACTGAGTGCGCGCAGATCGCGCGCCGCTCGCGCGCTCTATACGAGCCTTGTATGAGTTGCGCTAAAGAGGCGCACCAAACCATTGCCGTGACTGCTTGGGCGCAGCTCGCACACAGCTCGCAAACGGCGCGCGAGCTGCGCATTTGCGGCGCATTCGCCAGATGTGGACGCACCCTAACAAAGACAACACTAACACGGGACCTGGCCGATTCGGAGCCGTGAGTCTGTTCGGGGTCGCAGGACTGTCTCCGAGATCGTGAGATTGTCTCATTATGTAACCATGACCCTGGAACGTAAAGGGCTATTGAAGGGTCACCGTGGATTTTAGTCAGTACAAGTCTGGCAGTCCCTGCCGCCCCGCCCTGGGAGGATCATTTTATCGAAGTTTGA
This sequence comes from Agrotis clavis, assembly GCA_954870645.1. Classification (NCBI taxonomy): domain Eukaryota; kingdom Metazoa; phylum Arthropoda; class Insecta; order Lepidoptera; family Noctuidae; genus Agrotis; species Agrotis clavis. Next base: position 681,883 of record OX940942.1, read on the forward strand.
CAGATGAAGAGACAGATGTGTTGCTGGGGAGTTTGTTCCGCCACTTCTTCTTCCCAGCCAAAACACTAGGAAGTGTCGAAGGGGGGGCGCTTTGGGGGGCTGTCTTAGGCGATTCTCACACTGCCCCGCATCATGCTGCATGTTGCGTGTCAACGCACCTACGCGCGTTCCTGCGGGAGTGCAGATCTGCATCATCGTGCGGGTTTTTTGCGCACTCACGCGCGTAGGTGCGTTTTGTAGATTCACGCACGGCGGCTCTCATTTATTTATTCGCCGTTCTCTGTGGTGGTCGTGCAGTACTGAGCATTCAAAATCACGCGCGGCACTGCGGGATTCGGTGTGCCATACCTTGCGTCTCGCCCCGCACCTACGCGCGGGGGTGCATGTTTCTCCGCGTGTATGCGCGTGATCCGCATGAACGCGCGTGGATGCATTTTCTGTGTGTTGGACTGTGCGTGTTTTCCATACAAATGGAGATACTTACAAGCAACGGAAGAACACGCATCCACGCGCTACGCTGCATCATGCGGGGCAGTGTGAGAATCGCCTTATGTAAAAATTTACCTTCAAAAAGTGCTGATAAATCAGCCTAATTTGAATAAATGACTTTTGATTTTGATTTTCAACGATAATTAAAAAAGGACTTGGCCGATCAACGATTCACATGTAGTTGAATTAAAAACATATCACACAGACAGACTCGCTGACGTAATGCTAGGTTACGAAGATCACGGCTCACATACCTACCTGTCTAGTACCTAGGTGCATTAGTATGTAGCACATAATGTCCTTGCACCTACTGTGTTTTACAAATGTTATCCTTATAAAAGCCTTATAGTTTGTCGCTAGAAATATTTGATCGCGAAAATTCATTGGTAGAGGATTTTCCTCTCGTCTATTGTTTTTAGGCCTTATCTAAGGCCTGTCCTGGGGGGGTATTACAAAGTCTTAAAACCAGGCGTGTCCCAGTGAGTGAACGAGATGACGCTAGACGACTTATAAAGCTCTGTCACTTCCACGTGCCAGAACAAGCCTGTGGTCAAGATTCCTTACTAAAGCAACCTTTAAAACTGCCTTAAAAACTGACCAGGGGGGGTCCCTGGTCAGTTTTTAAGGTCGCTTTGCTAAGGAATCTTGACCAATTCCGGTCACGGCGACCAATCGGTGCGATGATAAGCAGTAGATAAAATAGTGGATAAGTGTGTGCGCAGGTACACACTTGTGCACTATTTCGACTAACTATTTTCCGTGTTTTCACCGACGCTGCCCAGGTCGTATTGGTCATAGCTTGATGTTTTATTACCTCTAGTCTTCCTCAATAAATGGACTATCCAACACAAAAACAATTTTTCAAGTTCCTGAGAAACTAAAGAACCTCTTCAACTTTACAGTATTAGTGTAGATAATTATATTTACAGATGGAATATCCAAAGGATATACCTCTTATATTATTTCTCCACATAAAGATGCATTATTTTCTTCACAATTTATTTTTTTTAACACAAAATTTGACTGGCCTGTTGGTCTAGTGGTTAGTGACCCTGACTGATATGCCGTAGGTCGTGGGTTCGATTCCCACCCATGACAAATGTTTGTGTGATGAGCACGATCATTTATTCTGTGTCTGGGTGTAATTTATCCATAATATGTATATGTATTTAGTATTAAATAAGTATGTTTATCAGTTGTCTAGTACCCATAACACAAGCTCTGTTTAGTTTGGGACTAGATGGCGCTGTGTGATAGTTGTGGAATATTATTATTATATTATATAATTATATATTTTTTTCACATTCCTACAGCCTAACTGATCATAATGCCATCATCAGTAACTACTTTCCCAATGAAACTAATTAAGATAGTCTAACGACACGACTCATTAGCGTAATAATTATATTCAAACACATTGCGTACAGTTTGATTGGAATCTAGGTAATTAATACGTAATTAGTTATGTCTACGTCATTTCGGGAGACATGTTTCAGAGCCTAGCTTCAAATGAAATATTCTGAGAAGGGTATGTTACAAGATGTGGTATGATTTAATTTGCTAATGGACGAAATAAATCAAAAAATAAATAATTAGCTAGCGCACAAACCGAATCAGTACGTGGACAAACTATTTAAAAAAAACTGAATTTTCGGGTTGAAAATCTATATAACCCGGTTCATTGAAGAAAGGATTCTAAAATGGCGACTTGTACTTGCGTTGGCAGATAGTACAGTCAGCAAATAAGATTTCAAGTTAAAGTTTCTTTTTCTAATTAAAATTAACACAAACAAGACTGGATATCAATAATTTCTCAAACTTAACAATAAAACTAAATTCAACAACAATAATCAACAGGTAACAACGGAAAAATAACAGAAAACTATAGTAAATATTCATAAAAAAGATCACTGAGCGCGTCAAGACATCAAGACTATTTTTTTTTCTGCTTACGCTACGCGCGGGAGTGAGTATAGACGGCACTAGTGTGCGAGCGAGAGAACACGATAAACGCCGCCATTTATGATTCCTTCCTTCAATGAAGCAGGTTATAGCAGCGAATATTGTCAGTACATCTTTGTCATCTGAGGCCACCATAGAGAGGCCCCATAGAGAGGTCAACAGATTTTGAAAGAACACCGTGGATTTTAGTCAGTACGACTGTGGCCCTTAGCCCCTTCCGCTCCACCCTAGGTGGTTGGACTCATATTTGAATGATTTTAGGAGGTAAAAAAGTCTGTCATCCCGCTGGTTACCAAAAGCTCCTCCCTATGGCTTGCAATTCCTTCGATCTTCGGGTAATACCACTGTTTGTTGAATTTCTCCAATAGGTTCTGCCATCTACGAGGTCTGCCACCACTTCTTTTGGCTGTTAGGGCTATACGTCGTGGGTATTTTGGGCCACGATTCATAAGGTCGTCAAGTAAAATCTAAGATATGGCTGAGCAAACAAAACTCAAACGAAAGCCATGATTTGTTTGTTACAGAAACTGTTAGTTTATAAACTTAAATATTTAACCCCTGAATAATAATTCACCCTGTACCATCAACACGTTTCCATCGTTATATCCTCAAAATCATTATACAATTACCCGTTACCCTAAAATTAGTATTCCAACCCCATACTCCATTACCAATGACCTTCGGAAGGTCCATAACATTCACCCTTGAAGATCCCTCGACTTGCTAATGTCCAGACATTACGGTGAATGTCCGGTCAATTAGCACAATGTCCGGAGATAATGGATAATTGCGTAATAATGAGTTTTTGCGGCGTTTCACAGCATTCAGGGAGAAACAATCAGTTTAGTAAAAAACTGGCTGTTTGATGGTTTTTGTATGTGATGATAAATGAGGTGTTTCTGCATGTGTAATTTAATGTGTGATTGTTTTGATTATCACACGGTTTTTAGGTACTTGCTGGCTGCTATAAATATTGCTAACTTTGCATGTAGCTATACTCTGATGACACATTTCTCAATGGGAAAGCTTGTATTGAGAACTTTCTTTGGAAAAGATACGGATTCCTTTTTAAATCGCGGTAGTTAGATACCTGGCTAGTACCCTGCGTATCGCTGGTTCGGTTTCCGCAATGAAATAATATATTTGCATGAACTAAGGGAAATTGTTTGGGATCTGGCTTTTCAGGATAGAAAAATCATAAGTAAATGTAATATCTTCCGATTTTTTGATATAGCTTATGTCAGTCCATTGAATTTTCATTTATCGTTATAGCAAATGATTTTGTCTGGGCCTTGTATGTTACGTTTAGAGGTTTTATATCACTCACTGTAACTACAGCGTTTCATTCAAAATCCAGTTTGACCTAAGCCAAAACATTCAAGTTTTAAAAAGAATCGTGGAACTTTGACAACGACCCTTATTTAAATCCTAGCAATTAGTAACACGTACCAAGAAACATACAATTATTTTAATTTCATAATTGATCGTACCTATAACTACAGTTAAGATGAATCATAGTGAACGGTACAGTGGCCATGATAAGGTTACCTACAAACTGTGAGTAATGTTACAACTTTTTGTGCAGATTTCTCGAGTTGTTCAGAAGTATGGTATGTCTTGCATAGTAAGTAGCATATTCAGGTAGTGACCCAGTGGTATCATCCCCGACTGACGAGCTGTTGATCATGGGTTGGAATCCCGCCAGTCGTATTTATCTGTCTAATTTATTCCACCACCATTGCTAGCAAAACGGTAAAGGAAAACATCGTGAAGAAAAATGTGCTAGAACCAAAAAAATCAAAGTCATGTTCGTGTAACCGCTTAATGTGTCCCAAAGGGCCCAAGTGCGCTACGAAGGGTGGCAGAGAGACGTCATGGATAGAAAAATACAGCTATAATTTGAAAAAGGTAACGCAAATGACGGTACTAAAAGTACCTACATCATAGTCGAAGTGTCTGAGTCATTGAATCGTACGAGTCACCTAAAGACATAATTGTATACAAAGGGGCAGCCCTTTTTAGGCTAACTTCCTCGTGTAACAATAAGAAGTCAGTCAGCCCTGCTTCTAACATTATAGAATACTGTGTAGTCTTTTGAGAAAGGGCTAAAGCTTTCGTTTTGACATTAAATACAATGATATTATAAAGAAAGATACGTCATGTTCATACTGAATGGCGTTCAGAATTGTTGCGTTGTTATTATAGTAATTTAAAACTACGACAGCGATATATAATGCGGAACGTATTAAGATAGAAAGAGATAGCAAAGAGCAACAATTGTCTTACTTTGTCCTCAACAATTTGTGCGTGCTAGTGCGATATCTACCTCTTTTTATTTATAATATCATTGCATTTAAATAGGATTTCATAATTTTCTTATATTCCCACTTTTGAGACACAGGCCTCATCTTTGTGAGAGTGAGTGGACTGTAATCCATCTGCGTAGGTTGATAGATTTCCAGCTGTTCGGTTTTTTTGCTCCATCTGCCCTACTCAGGGTGGGAGAACCCGTTTGATGATGTGACCAAAAAGACTTGCCAGTTTCTTCAAAACGTTTTTCTTCAATGGTACTTATAAGTCAGTGCCATTGTCAACAAGCGACTGGGAACCATCCAGTCTTTGCTAGGAGTATCTACTTACCCAAGGATTGGATTGTGGAGATCAAATAGATTTCGCATGGTTGGTCCTGCCTCTGAGATGTGTGTCGCGTGTTTGATTCCCGAACAGTGGCGGCCTTAGGGGGGGGCGAACCGGGCAACCGCCCGGGGCCTCGCGCTTGCAGGGGGCCTCGCGCAACAAACCAAGCAAAAGAAAAAAAAAGGAATTTCTAATTAAAAACTTTTGATTTTGATTAATTATATTATACCCTTAATGAGTAGTTAGGCTAGGCTATAACATAACGGCAAAATTAAATAAGATTTTAGTTTTAGAAAAAATCAAATCTATTTTTTTAATTTATTATCTCAATTTGGTTAATTTTGTAAATCTTTTATTTAGTACAATAAATATAAGATTAACGTACGGCTAGTTTAGGTTAAATCCGGTACTTCAGACTTGTTTATGATGTTGGCCCAATCAGTGACGTAGCGAGACCGAATCTTGGAGGGGCAAGACGCATCTGCGAGGCCCTTTTCTTTGATGGAGGATGAAAAATATCGCGCAGATTTGTGATTTTTTTTTAAGCCCGTCGTGTGGGTCACCGCGTGCGACGCCTCCTTTTTTTTTGATGACTTGATGATAAGATCGCTTTTGCGAGGCCTCTTTGCCTCTTACTCTTCAGTTAGAAATTAAAAATAACCAAGTAATCATGCAACTACGGGGCCTCGCGCGAGAAGCGGAATTGCTAGACCTAAATATGATCGTCGTCGGCGTCATCAGCTTTGGCTCTATCAGTTTTCAGTTAGAAATAGTAGTAGAAGTTAAATTATACTGCTTTACTGAGTGGTAACAAAGTTGAGATTGCCGTTGTCAATTTTATTTTATTAAATCTCTAAGCGCGAGGCCCCGTCATGTGCGAGGCTAGCTAGGTCAGCTAAGCCCCCACCTAGCTACTCTACTGGGCCCAATGAATAATCAAGGTTTGAGACCTCAAACTCCGAACGCTACTTTGTAAAAAAAAATAAAAAAACCTCTAAAATTTCGTTCTTTTTTGAAAATTTTGCGTTTATGACCGTAAAGGACTAGTTGTTGATAATAACTTCTCAGAACGATTTCATAGATGGCTTTTGCTACAATATGAGAACCGATTTATATCTGTAGACCCAGTAGTTTCAGAGTTGAGCTTTTCAAAATTATATTCTTTTCGAACTTTGCAATTTCTTGCAATATTTAAGACACCACTTGAGTAACTCTGGCGGTATCTCGAATCAAAAACAAGTGTGGAAGAGGCAAAGCATCAGAGTTGGGATGTCTTGGAACTTTGTGACTTTTTTCGAAAAAATTAAAAAATGTTGGGAGGGTTTATCTCGGAGACTATTAGGTCTACTGAGGTATTTATATTCACACTTCATCTTCATCAGCCTATAATGTTCCCACTGCTGGGTCACAGGCTTCCTTTCTGTAAGAGGGGTCCATAATCCAACACGTGGGCCCCGTGCGGGTTGGTGATGTCACAATATGTCTTAAAATTTTTGGTTTGAGGACATGCCGGTTTCCTGACGATGTTTTCCTTCATCGATTAATCGCTATCACCGCGAAACCGCTCGGACGCACACACCCGCAGTTTGAAAATGGATTTCAAGGTAGCAGTGCGAGAAATAGAAAAGAAGACGTCAACGCAAATTTCGAAAATATTGGATCCATCCACTTACTGGGCGTAGATCTGAGAAAGGTTTCTTTCATAAGAATTATCAAAACTTAAGAGACCATCCTAATAAATTCGTATTCTGGTTCGTTTAAAACAAACTCCGACTCAGCGGAAGACATGGTTGAATTTTTGCGCCAGCGCACTGCTCTGCAAGACGGTCTACCGAAAAACCGCCCGCGGTTAACGCCAGTGCGTACGCGTCAACTAAGTTCTATTGATAACAGTTTTGCCGCGGCTTTTACCCGCGAGCATTTTGTAGCAAATCACGGTTTTAAAATCAGTCGCGGGAAAAAACCACGATGCGGCCGCTTGTATTCATTTTCTAGGGGCACAAATTCACGCCATTAAAAACCAAAGCGGTTTGACCATAGTGCGGCCTAGGCCTAAACCCCTTCAAAGTTCTTTTTCGAAGAAAAAAAAAAGTTGGAAAACATTCCAACTGAAGACATGATATCAGATGCCTCTTCCACATTTGTTGTAAAAAAAAACGTTGATTTGAGATACTTTTGGGTCTACAGAAACAATTTTAGTCTCATATTGTAGTAAAATTCTACTTTCAAAACGTCGTCGTGCTTAAGTTTCATCAAAGTAGTAAACTAATTCTTTATGGTAATAATCGCCAAAAAGGCAAACAAAGTCTGCAAAAATCAGAACTATATCCATTTTACGCAAACACGGATGTTCAAAGTTCCTGTATGAACTGTAAAATGTTTTAAAACTCAAATTGCATTTATTTAATTTTATAACTTTAGCATTTGTCCTCAAACTTGACAACCAAACCTACTTTCGCATCACATACTTTTTATGAAGGGCAAGGGGCCTCGCAAAGACTTGCCGCCCGGGGCCTCGCAATGGGTAAGGCCGCCTCTGTTCCCGAACGTAGCAAATATTTGTATGATCTACATGTAGTCGTTTCCGGTCTGTAGGGCAATTCACGTAACTAAAGAAGTGCTGTTGCAGTGCAGTTGCAGTTAAGTTTCGATCAAAACAACGCTTTTCGTATTCTCTGTCGCTGTCAGACACGCTCGCGTCAAGTTCGCGTCACGCGTGCGTGTTTTGGATCTTTGGATCGCAACATAATCGGTATTCTACTATTCGTTTGACGTTTCAAAATGACAGTATAAAATTTTCAATTCGATCAACGTGCAGTTTTAATGTCATATTTATTGAAATGTAATCGATTCCATTCGATTATTCAGTGGGCAATAATTTTTCTCTCCTGGTTTGGTTGTCGTACTGTTGACGTGCAGTTCACGCGCAGTTCAAAGATTACATACCGTTTATCACTCGAACGTGAACTGCAACTGCACTACTACTTCATCGGCACGTCATAAAATTACGTGAATTAGGCTGCTGGTCAATTGTGCTTTTTGGAAACGCACCAACGGTACAGGAGAAATTCCTAGTGTGGGGCGTTAAACGTTTAACAAAAATGTATAGTTATCTAGTAATACCTGTACTCAAATGCATTGAGATTGGAACTTTAAGAAGTCTTGAAAAGGATCAATAAATGATAGGGAACAGGGAACACTCTTCACGCATACTTAGCACAACGCTAACGTAGTGCAAGCGCCATCAGGACGTCATTTTCAAGCGGCCATTAACAAATTGCGCACTGTTGGCGCTTGCGCTACGTTAGTATTGTGTTAAGTTTGCCTTATGTGTGTGATTTCCCATAAAACCCAAGGTCCCGTCTTATACACTGTTCCCCTATTGGATTATAGACTTCCTCTGGATCAAAAAGGGTCTGTCCTTAAGTATTTAATGGTTTGCCTCTTGCTAAAAAATATTACTTATTACTCACAACTCTGCCAGCTCCTTCACATAATTGACAGGCTATAACAGGCCTGTTGGTCTAGTGGTTAGTGACCGACTCCTATGCCCTGAGGTCGTGGGTTCGATTCCCACCCAGGACAAATGTTTGTGTGATGAGTAAGATTTGTTCTGTGTCCGGGTGTAATTTATCTATAATAATTTATGTATTTAGAAATTTATAAGTATGTTTATCAGTTCTCTAGTACCCATAACACAAGCTCTGCTTAGCTTGGGACTAGATGTCATTGTGTGATAGTTGTGGAATATTATTTAAGTATTAAATACAATTTGTGAACTTATGTTACCTAGTTTAAGCTTTACAACTACATTTTAATACTTTCAAGGCAAACCGATAACTTTGCAAAAGTATGTGCGAAACATAAAGTTTTATAACTATTGCACACCATTGCAGTTAAGCCACTTTCGTCAAGGTCGGAATTCGGATGGGCGACCCATTGAGGAACTTTTGCATTCTGACTCAGGTTTACGTTATAATACTATTAATCGATTTTGCAAGCCTTTGCTGATCAACATGTCTCGACTAAAAACAAGTTTAGGACACAATCAATTTTGTATTGTACGTTTTGGTAGATAAGGTTTAAAGTCGTGTGTGAGAAAATGCAGTTATTTTTCCTCATGTATTTTTTCGCTCTCACATTGTGATTTGCAACTTTAAAGCTTTTAAGATATGGTTTAGAATTGAATGACGTATGGATTTGTTATGCACAAAGTTGACGTCATATTTTGTGAGCTTAACAATCCTACTATATAATATTATAAAGGCGAAAGTTTGTAAGTATGGATGTATGGATGTTTGTTACTCTTTCACGCAAAAACCACTGAACGGATTTGGCTAAAATTTGGTATACAGATAGTTTATAACCTGGATTAACACATAGGATAGTTTTTATCCCGATTTTATGTTCCCGTGGGATAATTTTCGAGTTGCAGCGGGTGAAACCGCTGGCAACAGCTAGTTTTAAATATTTTCCTGAAACGAATAGAGCTCAAAATCGTTTGATTTAAATGCATGTGCAACAGTAGCATGGAGTAAGCTAATGTAGGACTTACCAGATTCATTTAAGATTTAGAATTGCTTGTGCAGTTGAAAAAATGGACGTTCTGTTGGAACATAGGTGTTAATAAATTGCGAGTCCTAGCATTTGCGCAATTATAACAGCAAAGCTGTTTGACGGCAGAAATTAGAACACATATAGCTACTACATAGCTATCTACCTAATATGGTTTATTACTTAACTTTTCTGTACTGATTTTTTTCACGAAAGAGTTGCATACCCGTTTTCACTAAGGGACCCCCCATGGCGCGACGCGATTGCAACTCGACCAATTGAAAATCAACCTTACCACTACGACATATGACATAAAAAAGGTTGTTATCTACGGGTAACTAAAAAACAAAACACGATCGCCACGACGACGTCAAGTAAATCGAATTTCTTAGTAGCAAGGTTGATTTTCACTTGTAGTTGGACTCAGTCAAATCGCGTCGCATCGCGCCGTGGGTAAATTTCCTAACTCTACTAAGTTACTTCTTTATTATTGTTCATTTTTTGGACTTTTATAAAAAAAAAAACATCTGTACTGTCAGGCATCGAGGCCCATAGGGTACAATTACATAAATTTGAATTAAAAATACACAATTAGAAAAATTACAATTTAAAATCCAGATTAAAATTATAAATTAACATTATTTTATGCCGATGTCTAAAAATGAAAAAATGAAAGATCTATAAATCCCAGCCAGGACCAACGGCTTCACGGGCTCTCTGAAGCTCAGAGAAACTCGCTACTGTTATAGTCCCATCTATAAACTAACCTCGGCAAGCGCGGCTTTACCTTTATCTCTCTTCTCAATAGTTCTCTCACTGCTGAGAATCGTGATTCCGTTTCAATTTATCAATCAGACTTCTCCATCTGTTGCGGTCAGTGGCCTGATGGAGTGCAGTGCTGATATCCCATGTCGAGATCTGCCGAGATTTGTTCAGACCATACCGTTTTGGGCTTCGACCTCTATCTTCCCGGTCACCATTAGCCGCTCCATGTTGTTTGTACCTCTGCGAGCAATGTGACCAAAGTATTTCATGACACGTTGCAGGCAGGTTGAAGAGAGTGGTTGCGATTTCTCTATTTTTAGTTGTTTAAGGATCGAGACGTTTGACGTTTGTGCGGTGGGCTGCCGAAGTGTCCATCATCATCTGCTTGCCTTTTCCCAACTACATTGGGGTCGGCTGCCAGTTGAACTCGAACCAGATGCAGCTGGATATCAGTATTTAACATGGAGCGACTGCCTATCGGACCTCCACAACCCAGTAACTGGGTAATACGATACCCCAAGGTAAGACTGGTTGTCAGAATTTAGAGCTTCTGATTGTGATTAACAACTGTCAAAGATCTACAAATGACAGCCGGGACCAGCGGCTTTATGTGCTTTCCGAGGCACGGAGGAAACTCGCTATGACAGATGGTGATCCATCCGCAGACCAACCTCGGCAAGCGCTGCTTAACCCGGAAGATAAGCCTTTGCGGCTGTAATTATTTAGCCACGAGCTCCTCAAGTGTCCATACCCAAGTGTCCATGGTATCCCTAAAAGGCGGTCTTATAACAATTTCTAAACAATTTCCTTATCTTTATAACAATTTCTTAAAAACTCAATAATGATTATTACCATCGATATTACCTCACAATGATTGCGAAAACATTTAATTAAATGCCAACAGATCTGCTGCGAGTCAAGATATAGAACTGTGCCAACATTCTCTATTTCATAACGTGAGTTGGTATTTGAACAAATATTGGTATTCGAACACTTTCTATTGCAGCTTTGATATTATTGAAGATGATATTGTAAAATATAGGTAAATAGATTATGTGATATTGGCAAAGATATTATGTTTTACAGGCTTTTGGTACGGGCAACCGATGGATGCAAGTGACAGATGTAAAATCTATACCTACTAATATATTATTTAAGCTGAAGAGTTTCTTAGGTAAGGTTAGGTTAGATTGTTAGACTCGAACTGACTACAAACCTGAGGCCTTACTACGAGCTCTTAATTCGATCCAGTTTAGGCTGTGGGAAAGAGACAGAGCTATACAAGTCATCTAGCGCCATCTCTTTCCCACAGCCTAAACTGGATCGCGATAAGAGTTCATGGTAGGCCACCTGTTCCTCCAATTTCCCTTTGTGTTCCAGGACCGCGGTACCCCGTTTAGTTGGACTTCTGCAACTGAATGCTACACAAGCGGTAATTATAATTAACCCACAGAAATGGTTTTAAATCTATCCAATGACTTTAGAAGAACATAATCATGTTTTGTATTAATGTGACAGTTTTGGACCAGAGGTTTCGAAGACTTTTAAATTTAATTTCTTTCATTCTTATATTATTACATACAAACTTTACCTCCGAATATTTAAATTAATAATAACTTGTTTGAAACACGTGTTGTCATACTGGTTTCCGATTAACTTTCTGTGGGCACGTTAACGAAACTTGAGCTATTAAAATTGTATCTATAACGTGTATACACGAGTTTGAAGAAAGTAAAAACCGTGGAGCAATATTGGAAGCGCGGCTGTCATTGTTCCACGGAGTATTTTTCACAGATAAATAATCATTAATCTTTTAAAAATGAGTTAAAGTGAAGAATACCCTATGTATAACCAAACTGATAACCACGCGCCACACTACCCATGGATCGAGCATTGTCCTTCGGCGAATGGTTTACTTTACAATTCCAACTAGTGTGCTTTTCAGGACAGAGTTTACAAATAACACTAAATATGGCTTGAGTCAATGCATTACCGAGTTGCTAAGTGTGCTGTAATCCTAAATCCTAGTAAAATCTTTAAATGAGGCCTCCCACCCCGGGTAGGGCAGGCTGGAGGGACTGTCTGAATTGTACTGACTAAAATCCACGATGTCCTTCAGTAGCCCTTTATGTTCCGGGGTCACGGTAGGTAATTCGTTAGTCCCGCGACCTCGACAGGCTTTGGCCCTCTAGAGGGGGTCCGTCATCATGCTGACACTCTTTGAGGCGCGCGTGGAACACAACGCGCCGTCGACCCGGGCATGGTCCATGGTCAGACAGCGAGTCGCCCATTACTCGCCGCCCGCATGACCGTGCCTACGGTGGCCGGAGATCGTCTACATACGGTTGATATCCACGAGTTTCTATAGAACTAGCTTCTAGACAGTTAATACAAAAATAGCCACCTCCACCAGACGCCGCAATATAATCCTCCCACATGCTGGAAGTAATATCGGAAGAGCTCTACGAGGGCACTTGAGACGGATTAGTGATGACAGCATGATGTCATGGTCAGTATCAGTATCTGTATGATATCTAGGAATGTACGGCTTGGCATGGCAACTAAGAACTTGGTATAGGTGTTAATCTACAACATTATTTTTAGTCTATGCGAAACCTGAATATACATAGTTTGTTCAGAATCAGTAACTGATTCGATTCCAATAATTTTCAAACTATGTTATATTTTTATTTTTCAAACATATTTTTATATTTTATTACCAGTTAATTACAATACAATCACCGTGCGGTTAGGTACCTATTGCCAAACTATAATCACGAGTGTTTAACACAGGAGACGCGGTTTACGCAGGTGTACCGCGAAATGAGCATGTTTTTGAACGGACAACCAGGTAATAAAGCTTATAACTTTGTGATTTTTTATGATACGGTTTTAAAATTTTGTATATAGATTCTTTACAGAAAAATATTGGACAGGTGTAGGTATCAGGTTTCGCATAAACAAAAAATAATGTTGTATAATGGCCTGTTGGTCTAGTGGTTAGTGACCCTGACTGCTATGCCGGAGGTCGTGGGTTCGATTCCCACCCAGGACAAATGTTTGTGTGATGAGCACGATCATTTGTTCTGTGTCTGGGTGTAATTTATCTATATTATGTATGTATTTAGAAATATATAAGTATGTTTATCAGTTGTCTAGTACCCATAACACAAGCTCTGCTTAGCTTGGGACTAGATGGCGTTGTGTGATAGTTGTGGAATATTATTATTATTATTATTATTATTATTATTATAATATAAAAATCAGTTGCTGTTCGTTAGTCTCGCAAAAACTCGAAAACGGCTGGACCGTTTTTGCTAATTTTATTTTTGGAAGTCCAGGGAAGCTTTAGAAGTTTTCCGGGTGAGCTAGTATTTTGTAAATATTATCTCATCTTCGTAGCGCAGTTATTTTGTGGCGGCGCATCTTTATAGCACATCTTACTCGCACCGCTACATAGCGTAACATCAGTGGAAACGGTCACACAGTTTCGTGGCTTTTACATCCTCGGCTGCACAGCACCAAGTCTGGCAGTCCCTCTCGTCCTGCTCTGAGTGGGAGAACTCATTTGATGATTTTACCACGTAAAAAAATATTTTCTCCAATTATTTCGCGGGACTGTCAAAACAAGGAACCGCGTCTCTGGAACATAAAGGGATATTTTAAGGAACACCGTGGATTTTAGTCAGTCAAAGATCTACAAATGACAGCCGGGACCAACGGCTTTACGTGTTTGTCGAGACACGGAGGAAACTCGCTATGATGACGACACTCATCCACAGACCAACATCGGCAAGCGCAGCTTAACTATAAAGAAGCTCCTCGGAATTATAATAAGGATTATTATTAAAAAATAAAACAAAATAACGCTCAAAACGTCTCAACAACACAATAAACAGTCATCGCATTGATAAACTAATTACGACAATCATCAAAAAATAATTATTGAAGTCATCAGAATCCATTGAGTGCATATTAGTCACATTTCATTCATAAAACGTTTAGGTTTAGTCATAATTTTATTATTTCTCGTATAGTAATATAAGTTGCCAGTGTAACTTCTCGCCTCGGGACCTGGGATTCAATTCCCAGGTAAATATTTTAGCTTTTCTAATCTTGGTTAAATCACCAAAGAAGTCCGCCATTTTTGGAGCGGAAGGAATTGTCAGACTTGTACTGAGTCGTTCATTCCGGGGTCGCGGTTGGTTACCTTATTAGATATTCTCGCGACTAAAGAATCTGGCCTTGTGTAAATATTTTAGTTAGTAGGAAACTAGTAACTAAAACAAATTATTCCAGATACCTGGGGTCCTGGGACTTATCGCATTATCGTGACCCTGGAACTGTGGATTTTAGTCAGTACGAGTCTGTCAGTTCCTCCCGCCCTGCCCGGGGTGGGTGGCCTCAATTGATGATTTTACCAACATAAAAAAAGTATTCCAGATATATCATGCTAGTTTAGAGTCGCATATCGACATAATTATATGCGTGTATTTCAAAAATTTCTCTAACTAAGCTTCAGTATGGAGTGGAATTCCTTGCTGGGATATGTTTGAAACACAATACTCATGACTTAATCGTTCTGTCGGCGAAACGTTCGTCGAGGCAAGGTTCTGTCGTCGAACCGTCCAGGTATAAATCGTTGTGTCGGCAAATCGTTCAGCGGAGAAACGTTTGTCAGAGTTATGTTGACAAAAACTTTCACCGCAGAACGATTCGTCGACAAAGACATGGTTTGACATTATAATACTAGTAACTAAATCCGACATCAGGGGCACCCCGAGGTTCGGTTAGTTAGGTTCCTTCAAACCCTGAACACAGAAATAGAAGCCCCGCAGCGGGGCTTCGTCTAAATGGCTTCATTTATACAATACTTGATGAAACACAATACTCATGACTATCGTTCTGTTGGCGAAGCGTTCGTCGAGCAAAGGTTCGAACCATCCAGGAATTAATCGTTGTGTCGGCGAATCGTTCAGCGGAGAAACGTTTGTCGGAGTTATGTTTCAGAATCGTTTTTCCCTATAAATACAAACCTTGGGATCTCAAGTCAAGAGACATTAGGTTACTTCTAGGCAAGCGTGCTTCACCGTAGACCACACCTTCACTTACCATCAGGAGAGGTAGTGGTCTAACGGAGCCTATTGCTAAATAATTTTAACCTTTTTCAAAACTTATCCATGGCCACACTTGCACTGCAAAAACCATCCTTACTACAACGAGATAAAGACGATGCCATCAAATTCTTTATACAAAGATTGACGATACTTGCCGTGTGCATACAATGCGTAATTACGCGAACATTACGCGTAATGTTACGCGCAGACGCGGCGCCATTGTTGTTGAAAAGTGTGTCGTTGTATGACCTCGGCATCTTAGAAACCTTTTTACTAAGTTTGCTGCCCGATTTGATGTTCTTGGTTATAAGTTATTATATTTAATTTAATACTAAAACTTGTGGTTTGGTAAAGTAAACAGCGTTACACTGTAATCCCTGTTGTGTAAGGCGTATAATAATTAGGGAATATATGGAGTATTTTTTTATCTACGAGTATATTGTCTTACTGCTGGTCAAAGGTTCCCACTATAACCTTTACCTTTTTGCCCTTTTCATCATCACCATCAACATTATTATGCCTATCCTTCAAACCACGCCAAACGACAATCCGCCACTTGCATCCCTCGGTTGCCCGTGCGACTCTCACGATGTCGTCTGTTCCCCTAGTGGGAGACCTTTTTTTTTTTTGTTTTTTAGCGTGGTGAAATCATAAAATGAGTCCTCGAACCCCGGGCAGGGCGGGAGGGACTGTCAGACTTCTACTGACTAAAATCCACGGTGTCCTTCAATAGCCCTTTCTGTTCCGGGGTCACGGTAAGGAAATAATCCCGCGACCCCGGCAGGCTTTGGCCCTCTGAGAGGGGGGCCCCGTCATTATGCTGACGCTCTTAGAGGCGCGCGTGGGACACAACGCGCCGTCGACCCGGGCATGGTCCTCGGTCGGGCAGCGAGTTGCCCTTTACTCGCTGCCCGCATGCCCGCGCCTACGGTGGCCGGAGATCATCAAGCGACGTCCGTCGCCGTGGGCGTCTACTACCGCGGGTGGGGCGGAGGGAGGACTCTGTCCTCTCTCGCTCGCGGCCCGCCTCCTCCTTTGCGAGCATTACTGCTTCGCAGAAGGAGGCGACCGCTTCCCACTCCGTCTCGCCCCGCAGCATGGCCGCGACCAATGCTGGGCGCGAGAGGTCTCCGCCTATCGCAGCCGTGAGGACACGTCGGTGCACTGCCCAAGCTGGGCAGTCTTGCACCGTATGCTCCACCGTGTCCTCCGGGCGATCTTCGCAGTGGTGACACCCAGGCGTCTCCTCCTTTCGCATCAGACACAGGTACCTCCCGAAACTTCCGTGTCCGGTGAGGACCTGCGTCAAGCGGTAGGTCAGGACGCCATGACTTCTCTCCAGCCACTCCTCAAAGAGGGGTCTTACCGCCGCAATTGCGGCGTGCCCGAGTGGGAGACCTAC
Organism: Agrotis clavis; assembly: GCA_954870645.1. Lineage (NCBI taxonomy): Eukaryota > Metazoa > Arthropoda > Insecta > Lepidoptera > Noctuidae > Agrotis > Agrotis clavis. The sequence continues at coordinate 698,809 of OX940942.1, forward strand.
GCTGTGTCTTCCATTCCGTGATCGACGGTCTAGAACTTTTCCTCCCCATAGGTTATCAATTCTGGTTCGAAGGACTGTCTCATCCAGTACTTAACCGTGGACCTAAGGATTATTGAAGGACTCCGTGGATTTTAATCAGTACAAGTCTGTCAGTCCCTCTCGCCGCGCCCTGGGTGGGAGGACTCATTTGAAAAAGGTTTTCAATTCTACGATATGGCCTGCACTTAGGCCTGAGCCGATCATAATTTACAAAGGTAATAATAACTGGTCGCGGGTCAAACAAAGATCTTCCGATGGATCCCACTTTTGAATTCCACTTTTACTATTGCAGATGCAAGGCATGCCAAAATGAATAAATCCAACAAACGAATGGTCGCGGTACAAACTAACTTATGGTCGTGGGACTAACGAATTTCCGTGACCCTGGAACGTAAAGGGCTATTGGAAGACACCGTGGATTTTAGTCAATATAATAAGTATTGTCCCTCCCGTATTGCCCTTGGTGGGAGGACTCATTTTTGATGATTTTACCACTATTTAAAAGGTATTCATAACTACCGTAACCACGGTAAATTTTAACGACACTGTAAAGAAATAGGTTGAAACTGATGGCCTATTCTTCGCGTATTACTCGGTCACTACAAGAGCCTATGACGTCAGTATTATGGGTAGCCTCCATAGTTGAGGAACTAGGCCGTATCGTGCTCTGTCCTTTGTCAGTTTTTGCCATCAACAAAAAAAAAAACATCAATACGTGACATTATGTTTCTTAATGGTTTTGATAAAAAATGTGTTTCAAGTTCAAGACACCATAACGGTCGTCTAAAGGGTACTGGAATATTGTGTTATGTTTGAATATAGCTTGATTAAAAGACACTGGATAAACTGAAACTGACACTTCTTTTCAGGTGCGTACTCTTATTTGTCTGCATAACCGTATATGACGATTTCCGGCCATTGCAGGCGCGCGCATGCGGACGGCGAGTAATGGGCGACTAGCTGTCCGACCGTCGACCCGAGCATAGCATGGTCCATACCATGCTCGGGTCGACGGCGCATTGTGTTCCACGCGTGCCTCAAAGAGCATCAGCATGATGACGGGGCCCCCTCTAGAGGGCCAAAGCCTGCCGGGGTCGCGGGATTAACGGGACTTAACTCATTACCGTGACCCCGGAACATAAAGGGCTATTGAAGGACACCGTTGATTTTAGTGAGTAAGAGTCTGACAGTCCCTCCTGTCCTGCCCTGGATGGGAGGACTCATTTGATGATTTTACCACGTAAATAAAAAGCAAAGCCAGCAAAGGTGACAAACTCAAAAAGTTTATTTTTGCTGAACTATCAACAACTAAATTAAGCACGGTGGGCTTTATCTATTGATTATTCCAGTAACTAACGTAGGTGTTTTCAAGCTGCTATTGCCGGGGACGTGCAACTCTCATGTCAACCATGACCCTGGAACGTAAAGAGTTTGAAGGATCATCGTGGATTTTAGTCAGTACAAGTCTGACTGACCCTCCCGTCTTGCCCTAGGTGGGAAGACTCATTATCATAGCAATCAAAAACCGGTTCATCTTAATAGCCAAAATCAACGGGTCCTTAAAGTCCCAACCAAACAGACGTTCCCTATAATATTAACAACCATCTTCCTATTCATCTGCATCAACCCAGAAGCCCGCAGGTCACCGGGTTCACGGCAAATATTACTGATAAGAGAACTCCAGCCTGTGCTTAACATTTTTGTGCTGTAATCTTACTGATAACTAGGGTTGGCTCCTTTTTTAGAACAGACATTTTTTCATTTTAAAACAACAATAAAGTATGTACTCATACATAGTACGTACGGGGTTTATTCCAGAAATCTCCACTATCAAGTCCCAAAAACATTTTTGTTTCTAGAAAACCTCGCTATTAAATAAATTCAGCCTAGTGGTGATTTCTGGAAAAAAAGTAACAATCGCCACCAGGTCTAGTTATTTCTAAATTATTATTAAAACTGTTGATTTCGGTACAATAACCTGATTTAATCTATTTTTTGCTTTTGAACCACCCAGAAGACGACGCCTAGGGTACCCTGAGATTCAATTTGGTTAGGTTCCTTTAAATCTTGCAGACATAAGACAGCAATTGGAGTACCACACAGCAGGGTTTCATTGTCAAGGCTACTATATTAATTTAGCCTATTGGGGATTTTTTCCCAGGAACCCCCACTGTATGTAATAGTGGAGATTTTTTGATTAAATCGAGTATGGGTGGCAACCCTACTGATAGCCTCACATTGATGAGCAGATAATCAGACTTTATCAGAGTCATTACAACAGCATGCAGGATTCAGGAATGTGGAATGATTGTAGGTAAGGAGACTACTGTGCTTTTATATGAATCTTAGTTATCTTCCTTATCAATGTCGTGACTTATCAAATTATGGAACACTAAGTGGCCACGATAACCGCGGAGTTTGTGATATTTTCAGTTGGAGATACTTTGGACATTCCATCGAGTAAGGTGCAGTCGTTTGGTCACCATATTGTGCCAAATTGTGGTAGCAACGGCCTATTTGGATGGGTAATGAAAGAAGTGCTCTTCCCATGCACCATTTTATTTTTTATTGCAGACAATAATTTTGGAATGCTCTGTTCGAAAATTACTATTTGTCAGCATTGTGGTAACGTCTGAAATAAATTAATCGAAGAGCAATATTTAAAGGCTTTGCCAAACGTGACACGTGGCTGTCTGTCAAGCCACGCTAGCGTTACGCTGCGCCGAGCTCGCTTTTTGGCAAAGGCTTTAGGAGAGTTTAAATAAATACCAGTTATAGGTGGACTTCCAAATGCTGATGATGATGATTGTGACGAAAACCAGTCCAACGGATTCGCTTGAGCTCCACTTATACGGCACGTGACATCAAAAACTGGTCGCGCCACGCCCCGCGCCCTGTGAAAGCAATGGCTCGACGCGGCGCGGTTTGGCGCGTAAAATTGATGACGGATCGCGCTTGAAGAGGCGTGATGGCGCGCGTTTCGCGGTAAAAAAAGCAAACATGAGCATAGTTGTATTGTGACAAATGCGAAACCTCGCAGTAAAAACTAAACCTTCCGTTAATCACATTAGGTAGTATTTTGTTTATTGCTAAAATCACGACGATGCCTATCAACCGACACCGATGCCAGTACCGACTTTTGGCGCGAAACACATCACGTGTTTCGCGCCGAACGAATCAAAGTGGTTGACCTTTATAAGACCGAGACCGCTCCTTGAGAGGTCAACCGTTTGATTGATAATTTATACGTTGGGTCCTGCGGTCGAGCAACTATCAATATCTAAAATCGTGAACACAATAAATACGTTTTAGAGATAGTAGTTAGTCTTGATTCTCATATTAGAAAAAACATCCAAACTTTGATATAAAAAGACCCATAACATTTTTTTTCCCTAGGAATTTGAAAATACCCCAATGAATATACCTTTAACCTACCATACTTTTTTTAATTTCTAGTATTAGGACAACGTTTTGTTTGAAAAGAAATCATATTTCTCTATGTCGACTCCCGCCTAACTTCAACACTTTAGTAAAATGTTTAGAAAATTAAGCTTTTTTAATGTATAGATTGGTTTGTTCTGGACTCTAGTCCAGGTCAGAGCTGACTGTGACAAACCCTACGATGTAGCGAGCTTACCCAGAAGAAGCCTGTTCACTATAACTTTGAAGAGTTTGAGGTTGAATGTTCGGGAACATCGACAGAGGAAGTGAGTTCCACTCTTCTTGTTTTTAATGTTTTCTTTTTCTTAATGGTGTGAAAACCACAGAAGTGGTTGAGTACCCAAGTATAACCGATTAATACAAATAAACAAAACTAAGGAATAAAGATTTAAAGAACTTTGCGACACATAGTGTGAATGTGCTGCTCCCCAAACATGACTCATTTTGTTGGAATATCGAAAGTGGGCCGAATTTAAAAAGAAAACTTTACAAACGTCATAATCTACTAGGTCAAAGTAATGAAGATAAGACAAGCCTACCTACTTTCGATACAAAAGAAGGAGAGGTAGAAAGAAAAAATAATAGGTACTACTGCTTCTCATGACTATCAAGATGCTACTCCACCGGTGTGCGGCACTGTGTACGGCACGAATATTCGCTCTGGGCAACTCACACACGATCAAATTGTGCGAGCATTCTAAAAATGTGAGTGAAGAGCAGGGGACTCGTTATTTGTGCCCACACATTGCTAGACTTAGTTTAAGTGAACATGTGTTCAACTGTGCACGAACAAACGTTAAGCACAGACTTGCTGATGAACTTGAACATAGAGGCTAAACGATATATCAGTTGGCATATCATGACGTCTTAAACCGAAGGTAATTCCACTGTGGCAAACAGACAGAACTATACAAATCGTCTAGCACCATCTCGTTCCTACACTGCCACCAGCTTAATGCGCGCACTGCAGGAGTGCGCGAACAAAATGTGTGCGGATACTCGTACTATTATATCACAGCAAAGGAAATCTACAGCAGATTTTAGAACATTATTAAAACAAAAGATGACAAATTCCTTCGTCGGAAGCATGACTAAAGCACACCTGCTTGTACTAACTACTGTGCAAACAATAAAATAACTTAAATAAACGACTTTTAAACCACGTAGTGTAGCCAATGTATGTTGACACCTTATGGTAACTCTTGTTATGGAGATACTCATTACATCACAGCTACACATCAAGTTACAATACCAGTGTATCGTAGGCTCGGCATGTATGATATTTCTACACATTCAACGGTCTGCTTACACTGGTTTCACTACAACGGAACATGTAAAAGGCTGTTGAGCGCGAAAGCTTAGTTGGAAAATCGTCTGGTGTATTGAATCTAGAGAATCTAGGAAATTATGTATGTACTGCTGAAGACCAGGTAGCCCGGGGTTATCGGCCCCGACCTTACGTAGGTCATAGGCTCGAATGTAGCTAGGCGCATTAATGTCAACACCACTGCTCTCAAAGCGTTTAAGGAAAACATCGTGAGGAAATTGTCATGTCCTAGAACAAAAAATTCGAAGACATGTGACATGTACCAACCCACACTGGGCACGCGTGGTGGATTATGGCCCATTTCCTCTCACAGAGAGGAGAGAGAAGGCCTGTGTCCTGGCAGTGGGAATATTAGGCTGATAATGATGATGAGTAAAAAACATCTGCTCATCAATCCTTACAAACTTTCACGTTTACATATTATTGGTGGGAAGTGGGACTTATACTTTATAACAACAGATAGACTGATTGTTCACCAATTCTCTACATTCTGTTTCCATTGTTATTGCCAAATGTCTTCGTTAACATACTATATGGGGCCAACACCAAACCAGTTTTTATTGTACGGACCAAGGTTACAAGAGCTTACAGCGGAGACGGAACGCGACTCGAGCCCGTTAAGTCGTGTTCTTGTAGCTTTTTACTTTAAAAATAGTTATCGGTTGTCAACGATTTAACTTTTTCGCAAAACGCGTCCTGGAATAGTAAAAGTGCCCTATAACTATTTTCGGACCTCCAAGGAAGTGAAAAAAGCAATAAATGGGCGACGAAAAATCTGTAAAAAAAGTGTCGGATCATAGTGACAAAGCGGACAGTGCAGGGAATTCCCACGGTTGTGCGAACTGTATAACGGCGAAAGTCCTACGCGTGCGCAACTGACCGAGTGCTACCAACATAACGAAGCAAATCATCGCGCTGCGTTCCAGCGACAAATACAGTGCGAATATGTTGCATTGTGATTGTGAGTGCTTAGTGGCGCCACCCCGGCCATAGGTTTTTGGTTGTTTACGTTTGTTGTTTACGAAAATTGCGAAATGGTAAAAACTGATGACAATAAATTTGATTAAGTATCTCGATTTAAAGTTAATGAACATTGCAAAATGTAGCTATCTATAAACAGTGAATTCAACGGACAATTTGGATATTACATAAATAAGTTTGCGCTAAAATGAGCGTGAAGATTAAGGGGGGCCCTTTAGACCCCCCTGAAAATAATGCAACTAGTGAAATGGACACAGACAGTACAATTGTGAACTATAAAAAGAACAGTGACTATAAACTACAAAGTGTAAGTCAACTTTCCCCGGACAACGATGGTCAATACGCAGTTGCTTGTTGGCACTGCGTAAACATTAACGTAATTAAACACTTCCACGAGTGGCAGGGACTCCAAACCAAGATTAAACAATTAAATTGTAGATTTTGTAATAAGAGAAGTGCCGTGAAATGCTTTATAAAAACTTCAGTAAATATTTCAAACGGACACTTAGTGAACAGTGTAAACGAAATTAATATATACTCGTGTAATATAAATTTCTGCAAAATAAATAAAGTAGATTGTCGCAAATGCAACGGACAGTTAAATGTTAAGTACATGCCAATTATAGGACTTGAAAGTGAAGAAAACGTGACCTGTGAATGTGGAACTGTGAACAAAATACTTTCGAAACATACGGAGGTAACCAAGATCCAAAGTACTAAGGCTAAGCCTTCACTGTGTGGGTCGGGTTCGGGTCATTCCACTCGCCGGAAGCCGCGTCAGTTCTTCGCGACGCCCGCGACGCCTAGCGGTGAGACTACTAGCGCCCCGCGAACAGAAACAAATGAAAGTCGCCACAACGCACGCGACGCAAGTCAGCGCGACCACATAACCGTCTCGACTCCCCTACGCGCTGCCTCTGCGATTCAGTTTCAGGAAAAAGCGCAGGAGCGCACCAGACCCACCAGCCCGAGTGTTACCTCGCAACGACAGGCTGGTATAATAACAAGCAACCGCTTCTCTTCCCTCGCCACCGAAGAGGACCACAAAAATGAACCAAATAAGGAAAACGACTACGCCCACGCGGCTTTTACCTCACCCAAACCCAAAAAGAGAAAGAGAGGTGTTGTCACCCCTAACTCGACAGCGACCCAGGGGCAACCAAGAGTAATATCATCATCCACCCACATCCCTGACATAATAATAACAGACGTAAAGAAAATCAACGACCCGGAATACCTTAGCAAAATTAGAAAAATATGCACAGAACATGGAGCTAGACACGCCATGGCCAGTAACAAAAGAACCATCACGATCCGCGTATATACCGCGAACATTAGAGCAAAGATTATAGAAGAGTTGGGGAAACTTGACGACGGGCTCCGCTTCGTGGCACGGGTTCCTAAAGCCGAACAGACTCATCAGACAAAGGTTGTACTCATCACAAACATCTACAATGAGACGTATGAGGCATGCCTTGAGGAAATGGAGAGGTGCATCGGTGTGAGACCTATCAAAATGAGAACAATTAAAGGGAACCTACAACTGTTTATCTTTGATGGTGCCCACTCATACGATGAAATTGCCACGCTTATGAAGACAACAAGGCACGCATACTTCGGGGCCTTCAGTATGAAGCCACAGGTATTTAAAGATGACCCTAGGAGAATAGTACAGTGTAAGAAATGTTTCCTCTTCACACATGCCACATCAGCATGTCACGGTGAGAAAAAACAACCCACACTCACAATTCAAAACGACGAAGGCATGGATATCGAAATATGCACAGCATGCAAAAAACCGGGCCATGGGGCCAACCAAGCCAAATGTGAGAAGTTCCAGAAGGCAGTGGACCGACAAATGGCACAACACGAAGAAAAAGAAAGGAAAAAAAGAGAAGCAGCTGAACGCAGACACGCGGCACTAAGAAACCGTCGGGAAAACGTTTCGTACGCGAACATAACCTCCAATTCACAATTCCCACCGTTGCCCAAACAGGTGCCCCAATCACTACCACAGCACGAGCTACCTATCAAACTAAATGAACCAATAACAAACAAAGGAAACAGTATAGAACCACTGGGTCAAGAGCTACAAATAACTATGAAACAAATACTACACCAGCTACAGCTACAACACGAAATCCTCATTAAAATTCTCAACAAATAATCTGAGACATCAATATCACAAGTTGCGAATACTGCACCTAAATGCGCAAGGATTGAAAGGTAAATTCCTCGAATTAAAATCTTTAGCCGATCGTTACAAGCCACATGTAATCGTAATCAACGAGTGCCGGGTGGACTTTTCTAAAACCCGGATGAATCTTCTGCACTACGACAAGATCACGCACTCGATTGCGCCGCATCTAACTACAGCCATGTACGTGATGCGAGGAATACGCTGGAGTCAGACTGATGTTACCCCAGGTACCGAAGAAGAAGACCGCCTCATTGAGGGCGTCGCTATCAACCTAACTTATGATCACCGGACCGGAGACTACCTGAAAATTAAGGGAATTTACATACCGCACAGATCAGAGAACTTCCACACTACAATGCTTAATGATGAGCTAGAAAATATCATAACCGAAGCTCCAAACATCACCATCGGGGACCTCAACCTGAAAATGACCGCACTCAACCAGACAAGAGACGAAGGGGCCGGAGTACTCGTCCGCGACCTCTGTAACTCCGACGTTTGTACCTTACACCACACGGGCCTGCCGTCGCGTCCTAACAGTTCAGGCTATGGCATTCTCGATGCAGCTATCTTCTCGCATGATGCGCAGGATTTCGATACTATAAAATGCCGACAAACAACAGCAGTTGGCTCTGATCATATGCCCTGGATACTAGACCTAAGATTAGTGGTGGACAGGGAGAAAACACTAGTTAGAAACACTCGCGCTGTTGCAAATAATGAAGAAATGAGACAACAATTCCAACAAACCGTATGGAATAATACCATGCATCTACCAAAAGAAATTACAACTGACGCAGAATGTGAGGAATATATACTACAAATAGAAAAAGCAATCACAGAAAGCTTGGATAAGTTTGCGCCACTACATGAAAACCACAGAAAAGATCAACTGCCAGAAGAGATTAATGAATTAATACACAAAAGAAATCAAGCCAAAAGTAAAACGTGGCGACATCGTTTCAACGAAGACCGAATAATGGAACTAAGAAGAACTTACAATCGTCTGAAACGCCAGGTCCAACAAGCACTCGCGGAATACAGCAGCGAAAACTGGACCCGAATAATAAACGATCCACAGAACAACAGAGCTCAGATGTGGCGAATCCAACGCAACCTAAAGGCTCCAGTACAGAGACTCCCCCACATTGACGGTTGCAACAGCGAGAAAGAAACAATTGATGCCCTGGTCCAAGCAACGATCGTCACAGAAGCCAAGGTAAACGATGAAGATAAGAGCACAGAGAAGACCACACCGTTTCAGCCTCTCGACCCCACCTCCATTGAGGAAATCAGATTAGCTCTGAAACGCTTTAAAAACAAGAAAGCACCTGGACCTGACAAAATTAAAGCAGATGCCCTCAAACTCGGAGGTGAGCCTTTTCTTATCAGGTATAAAGTGGTATCTGACTACCTTTTACTGACAGGTTATTATCCCAATAGATGGAAAATTGGGGAATGCATCTTCCTACATAAAGCAGGCAAAAACCACCGGGATGCTAAATCCTACCGACCCATTACTCTTCTTAACATCATGGGTAAACTCCACGAACGTCTGCTCCTGTCGCGCCTGCGACAAACGGCTGACAGACTCCAACCGCCTCATCAACATGGCTTCACCAAGAACAGAGGAACAGGCACACAGATCCTTCGCACCGGCAAGCTCATCACGGATGCATTAGAAGCAAGAGAAAGTGTGGCCATGGTCGTAACGGATCTTTCGAAAGCCTTCGACTCAATAAACCACGAAGGCCTCACCAAGAAGCTTCAAACAGCTGACGTCCCGAACAACATCATCAAACTCATAGAAAATTACCTAAGTGATCGCAAAACTTACGGGCGCTTCAGAACTACCAACGGCGATGAAAACTCGGTACCACATGGGGTCCCCCAAGGCTCTATCCTTGGACCAGTTATCTTCAACCTCTACGTACACGACGTCTGGGATCAGCGAGACCGTATCCGTGGACTCAAGCTCTCCCAATATGCCGATGACCTGTGCATCCTTAATAGATCTCCCGACCCGAACAGCGCGACCCTCCGCGCGGGCTGGGCCGCCGACACTATCATCGACTATTACCATCGTTGGGGGCTAAAATGCAACGTAGACAAAACGGAGTGTGCTATGTTCACTCACAAGAGAAACTACCGAAGAACCATTTGCATTAAAAACGAGGTAATCGAATACAAAAACAGTATAAAATATCTGGGCGTATACCTCGACAAAACCATGACTATGGGCAAACAGACAGATTACGTCGTGCAGAAGGCGCGACGAGCACGCGGCGCACTATCCCCCATTATAGGCTGGCACGCCAAGACGGATATGACCGTGAAGCTTGCTGTCATTCAGGCTTGCCTACTTCCTATATTGGATTACGGCGTGGTACAGCTGCTCTCACGTTACAGTAAGAGCAACTTACAAAAAATTGAACGCCAATATAGAATGGCACTGAAGACCAGCGGACAATTCCCAAGACGCCTAGAAACCTCAGTACTCTGGGATATGCTCGATTGGGATCCATGGCACCTGCGTGCACAAGACCTAAACGAGGACATGTTGCGCCGTCTCCGCGAAATGAACATCGAGGATCTAGAGACCCCTGGTGACGCCTACCTCGGATACGGACAGCACAATCCCCTCCTAACTAACACTAGATTAGGTGACATCAATTATGTACCAAAAAAAGACAGGAACCGGCTACTAAGCAAAAGAATGACCGCTCCACGTCCCCATAAATTGTAATTAGCTGTAAATAGGATAGGGCAATATATAACAACATTTTGAATTTATATAAATTAATTAACTGTACACAATAACATACACACAGCACACAATACACGACACTTATATAGATCTCTCTTAGACAAACATAAGTAGACTGTAAGTAGCGGACACACCCACAGGCCGAACACACCATCGACCTATGGACATCCCCAATGTAACAATTGAACCAGGGAAATAAACAATATTCTATTCTATTCTATTCTATTCTATTCTATGCAGGAGTGCGCGAACAAAATGTGTGCGGATACTCGTACTATTATATCACAGCAAAGGAAATCTACAGCAGATTTTAGAACATTATTAAAACAAAAGATGACAAATTCCTTCGTCGGAAGCATGACTAAAGCACACCTGCTTGTACTAACTACTGTGCAAACAATAAAATAACTTAAATAAACGACTTTTAAACCACGTAGTGTAGCCAATGTATGTTGACACCTTATGGTAACTCTTGTTATGGAGATACTCATTACATCACAGCTACACATCAAGTTACAATACCAGTGTATCGTAGGCTCGGCATGTATGATATTTCTACACATTCAACGGTCTGCTTACACTGGTTTCACTACAACGGAACATGTAAAAGGCTGTTGAGCGCGAAAGCTTAGTTGGAAAATCGTCTGGTGTATTGAATCTAGAGAATCTAGGAAATTATGTATGTACTGCTGAAGACCAGGTAGCCCGGGGTTATCGGCCCCGACCTTACGTAGGTCATAGGCTCGAATGTAGCTAGGCGCATTAATGTCAACACCACTGCTCTCAAAGCGTTTAAGGAAAACATCGTGAGGAAATTGTCATGTCCTAGAACAAAAAATTCGAAGACATGTGACATGTACCAACCCACACTGGGCACGCGTGGTGGATTATGGCCCATTTCCTCTCACAGAGAGGAGAGAGAAGGCCTGTGTCCTGGCAGTGGGAATATTAGGCTGATAATGATGATGAGTAAAAAACATCTGCTCATCAATCCTTACAAACTTTCACGTTTACATATTATTGGTGGGAAGTGGGACTTATACTTTATAACAACAGATAGACTGATTGTTCACCAATTCTCTACATTCTGTTTCCATTGTTATTGCCAAATGTCTTCGTTAACATACTATATGGGGCCAACACCAAACCAGTTTTTATTGTACGGACCAAGGTTACAAGAGCTTACAAGTATGTCTCCGTGGAACCTTAAGGGCCCTTTCACTGTGGGGCTTACGACACCATCATCAGTTGAGGCTCTAAGAGGTTGAAAGTAAAAGTGCGGAACTTTCGGGAAAATTTTCTTGTAGGTATATGTTGATTTATGGACTGGTTCTATGCAGTTTGTTATGACTTTCTGTTTTTATTAAAAACAACTGTTTTTTAAGTTTAAACTTTTACTTAAACTCTTCCCAAATACGTGTTGAATTTGTCTACAGATATCTTTGTAATGAAGCTGAAGGTGTGAGGAATGATTTGAATGTAAAAGGAGTAAATGATGCTTTGACATCTGACAGAGTAGAATGGAAGAAGAAAACGTGTAGCGACGGCCACAAGTAAGTAGTACAGGAAGATGGTGATCTAACTTCTGACTAATTTTATAAACGTGAAAGTTTTGTAACTATAGATGTACCCATGTTTGTTATTTTGCCACGCAAAAGCTACGAAACGGATTTGGATAATATTTGGTACACAGATAGTTTATAACCTGGATTAACAATTAACACATAGGATATCTTGCATCCCTGTATTGCGTTGCCGAAGGACAATTTTTCGAATTAAAACAGCTAGTTGACTACTATAAGCATTATCTCTGGAATGCAGTTATTTGAAATTAAGCAGCAGTTCAAGATGGACGAATGACCTCAAGAAGGTAGCTGGCAGTGGCTGGATGAAAAGAGCGGGAGATCGTACGCTGTTGCGATACTTGGGGAAAGCCTATGTCCAACAGTGGACTGAAAAAGTTGCTATATCTGTTTAAATACAGTTAAGGCAAAATAATAAAGTTTTCTATGGACTTTTCAGTAGTTATTTTCTGTTCTGTCCTAAGACCAAAAATTCCAGAATAAGTGACATCCACCAACATGCACTAGGCCCGCGTGGTTCATTATAGCCCACCTCTTCTCACAGAGAGGAGGCGTGTGTCCCAGCAGTAGGAACATTTATAGGCTGATGATGATGATGATGATGATTTTCTGTTCAAACATATGCCTGGTAAATAGTTAGAGGCTCGTCCAATATATGAAGGCCCTATAGAGAATATTGTAGTATTGTACGTGGGTGTAACAGACCTCTATCGAAGTTTTTTTTGATTTGCTCTGACATCATCAACATCGTCAGGCGATGACGTAGGCTCTTTGGCAGCTATAAGAGGGGGAACTAAACACTTTTATTATTAAACTTGTTTCTAACAAACATGTTTTGTATATTCTGCGGCTTAAGCCGTGGAAAAATCTTCTTTAGAACGTGCCTGTATAGTTGTTTTGAAGCATTGTAGCAGTGCTTTGTAAATAGCTCACCAAGTACTCGATTGGCTTGTATTGTATGTTGGAAAACCAAACATGCTATTTCAAACATACATTTTTGGGATTGCAAAGTACAATTGAACCCGATACTTTTTTCCGTGTAGGTACTAATTTTTACGAATAATTTATTTAGGACCTACGTGACAGTAGCAAAGGAATCACCTGTTAAAGGACAATGGGCAAAAATGTATGGAACTTGGTCCAAGATCCTCCACTGATGACACTTATGGGAAATGAAAGTATATGGTTGTGACATCATTTTGGCAAGAGATTATCAAAATCCGTCCGGGAGTTCTTTTTTTATGTCCATTTAAGTGACTACTAACCTAACCTAACCTTACCTATCCAAACCTAACCTAACCTAACTTGTTATGTTATGCTGTAAATAATGGCCGACACACACTGAAACATCTGGGAAGGCGATTAGCAGCTTATGCGCGCCTTAGACCCACTAAAAATACCAACGAGACCTTAAATATCTAACCTAACCTAACTTTTTTTGTTCAGCTAAAAATGATGCCCGACGTATACTGAACCATCTGGGAAGGCGGTTGGCTTATGTGTGACTTCGACCCTCTAAAAATACCAACGAGACCTTAAATAGCTAACCTAACCGAACTTTTTTGTTCAGCTAAAAATGATGCCCGACGTATACTGAACCGTCTGGGAAGGCGGTTGGCTTATGTGTGACTTCGACCCCCTAAAAATACCAACGAGACCTTAAATAGCTAACCTAACCTAACTTTTTTTGTTCAGCCAAAAATGATGCCCGACGTATACTGAACCATCTGGGAAGGCGGTTGGCTTATGTGTGACTTCGACCCACTAAAAATACCAACGAGACCTTAAATAGCTAACCTAACCGACCTTTTTTGTTCAGCTAAAAATGATGCCCGACGTATACTGAACCGTCTGGGAAGGCGGTTGGCTTATGTGTGACTTCGACCCTCTAAAAATACCAACGAGACCTTAAAGAGCTAACCTAACCTAACTTTTTTGTTCAGCTAAAAATGATGCCCGACGTATACTGAACCATCTGGGAAGGCGGTTTGCTTATGTGTGACTTCGACCCACTTAAAATACCAACGAGACCTTAAATAGCTAGCCTAACCTAACTTTTTCTGTTCAGCTAAAACTGATGCCCGACGTATACTGAACCATCTGGGAAGGCGGTTTGCTTATGTGTGACTTCGACCCACTAAAAATACCAACGAGACCTTAAATAGCTAAACTAACCTAACTTTTTTTGTTCAGCTAAAAATGATGCCCGACGTATACTGAACCATCTGGGAAGGCGGTTGGCTTGTGCGACTTCGACCCACTAAAAATACCAACAAAACCTTAAATAGCTAACCGAACCTAACTTTTTTTGTTCAGCTAAAAATGATGCCCGACGTATACAGAACCATCTGGGAAGGCGGTTGGCTTATGTGTGTCTTCGACCCACTAAAAATACCAACAAAACCTTAAATAGCTAACCTAATCTAACTTTTTTTTGTTAGGTTAGGTTAGCAATTTAAATAGCTAATTAAGGTCTCGTTGGTATTTTTAGTGGGTGTAAGTGAAACATAAGCCAACGGCATTCCCAGATAGTTTAGTGTGCGTCGGGCATCATTTACAGCTGAACAAAAAAAGTTAGGTTAGGGTAGCTATTTAAGGTTTCGTTGGTATTTTTAGTGGGTCCAAGTCACACATAAGCCAACCCTCTTCTCAGATGGTTTACTATGCGTCGGGCATCATTTTAGCTGAAAAAAAAAAGTTAGGTTAGGTTAGCTATTTAAGGTCTCATTGGTATTTTTGGTCGGTGTAAGTCAAACATACGCCAACCGCCTTCCCAGATGGTTCAGTATACGTCGGGCATCATATACAGCTGAATTAAAAAAGGTAGGTTAGGTTAGCTATTTTAGGTTTCGTTGGTATTTTTAGTGGGTCCAAGTCACACATAAGCCAACCATCGTCCTAGATGGTTCACTGTGCGTCGGGCATCATTTTTAGCTGAATAAAATAAGTTATGTTAGGTTAGCTATTTAAGGTCTCATTGGTATTTTTGGTCGGTGTAAGTCAAACATAAGCCAACCGCCTTCCCAGATGGTTCAGTATGCGTCGGGCATCATTTACAGCTGATTGAAAAAAGTTGGGTTAGGTTAGATTATGGTAGTCACTTTTAAACGGAAATAAAAAAAGAACCCCAGGACAGATTTCGATAATCTTTTGCCAGAATGATGTCACAACTATACAATACAATACAATACAATACAATATTTATTTATTTCTCTCAGAAAAAGGTACAATAAAATTGGTTCATGGAATAGGTTAGATCAGAGCTACCTTTGTGAGAGCTGGAGTCTATAGTGGGTACGGGACCTGTATGACAGATCTCCAGGCTCTCACCCTCTTGGATTAATGTAAAAAAGTTAAGACTATGTATATTTATTAGTATACACTGAAAATGAGCTGAGAGGCAAAATTAAAAACAAAAAAAGGGGGTCTGTGAAGAGTGTGTAATGTAGGGTGTATCAGTGTGTAATGTGTTTATGAGTATGTAATGAACAATGGGTCTCTGTGTGTGCTGTTTAAATGCGAATGTGTTAAAGTTACAATAGATGTATGTGTGTGTGTGTGTGTGTAATAAAATGTAAAGAAGTCTATACGAAGAAAATATTTTAGTTGTGGAAATGTAGACGTTATTTTATTATAGTTAAAATATTTTCAGTTTCAACATAATTTAAATCAAGGAGCCAGTTTGTGACTGTTGTTTTACATTTAGATTTACACATAGGGTATATGTTTAAAATTTTGTTTGTATTGTTATATACGTGGCTGCCTAGGAAGCGGAAGAATCGCTGAGCCAAACAACAATTAGTACGGATTGTGGGACAGACAGAATGTTTACGTCGCTGGGAGCTTAATTTAGTTGGGTCGTAGGGAGTGTGGCCGTGTGTGGTCATGAGAAGATTAAATATGAATAATTTACGAACAGAGAGAACCCTACAAGTTTTGTAAAGATCTGTGGTAGGAAAGCGGTAGGGTAACCGCCAACCAACCTTCAGGAGAGCTCTTTGAGCACGTTCTAGTTTAAGCATGAGAGTCTTTCCCGAACCACCCCAACTCACTATACAATATTGTATGAGCGATTGGCAGAGGGCCTGATAAACAAGTCTAAGGACCTCAGTGTCAGCAACGTCACGGAGGTTCTTGAAGACATAAATTAATCTGCGCAACCGTTTGGTGAGTATGTCAATGTGAGAACAAAATGTCAAACAATCATCCACGTGTACACCCAAGTACTTAATGCTACTAACTCGGTTTAGATGAGGGCAATTACAGGTGAAGCTGTGAGATGAAAAGCGAGCACATGAGTGGACTACTAAAGAATTGGAAGAGCGAGAGGGTTTTCCAGCGTTTGTGAGTGAAAAGGTAAGGTAATTCGTTTTCTCAACATTCAAAGTGAGAAGGTTCTGCGCCAACCAATTAGTGACTAAATCGAGTCCGGATTGAGCATACTGAAACACCTCATCCCAAGTGATCCCGGAAAATATGAACTATGTTCTTTCATTTCCCATAAGTGTCATAAGTGGAGGATCTTGGACCGCTTTTGCCCATTGTCATTTGTGAAGTTTTGTGAACATAAATATGGATGGAGCATCAAATTTTTGGGTTGCTCCCAAAGTAAAAGTTGTTCAAAATTATCTTTGGGGTTTGTTATATTAACCTAGCAGTTGCCTGCGACTTTGACCAGTAAACAAATATCCCAGACCATCGTAATACCTACTGGGATAAACAGTATTCTATGTTTTATTCCAGTCTATAACCTATTTCTGAGTTTAATTTCATCAAGATCCGTACACCCCTTTCTAAGTGATTGAGTTTTATTTTTTATCGTGGTAAAATCATCAAATGAGTTCTGGAGTCCAGGGCAGAGAGGGAGGGACTGTCAGAGTCGTACTGACTAAAATCCACGGTGTCCTTCAATAGCCCTTTACGTACCGGAGTCACGGTAATTCGTGAGTCCCGCGACCCCGGCAGGCTTTGGCGCTCTAACGGGGGCCCCGTCATAATGCTGACACTTGCCCCGTCATAATGCGGCGCGTTTGGAACACAACGCGCCGTCGACCCGGGCATGGTCCATGGTCGGACAGCGAGTCATCCATTACTCGCCGCCCGCATGCCTACGCCCCGTGCCTACGGTGGCCGGAGATTGTATAAACTGTGGCTTAACCTGCTACCAACAAGCTCAGCCGATTCAGCAAACTGCGCGTGATCACAGACACGTGCCTCTCTACTCAGGTGTCACGAACATTTTGCCATGCGAATATCACCCGTAGCTACTACGTGACTATTCAGATTTTAATAAAAGTCTACGTGCAAATATGTATGCGTTAATAGACGTAATTGTTGTAATATTTGTTGTTTTTAAACAAAGGATTTTTTATGTTGAATCACTCAAGATTTTTTGTTTTTTTTTTCAACCAGTTGCTCTCGTTTGGTCACTATCTCAACCATGCTTGCCTAGAAGTAACCTTTATACTCTTGAATTGCAGATCCTAAGACTGTATTTAAAGACTTCGGAAGGTTATTACACTCCTTAGCTTTGCGCAAATTGAAAGTAGTAGCGTAGGTAGGTCACAGTTATTTTTAAGCCTATGTAATAGGGGGCTAATTGATTGCCAAAAACTGGGCTTATATTCGAACTGCCATAAATTATAATAAATTAAAATAAAATAAAATAAAGAAACTCGTTAACAATTCGTCCTTCGAAATTGAATGCAACTTTGTTTTGCATGCTTGAGGACATTAAACCAACAATTTTAATTCAATCATTTCCTATAGGAGTCCCAAATAAAAAAAAATAAGGAGACTGCAGAGATAAAAAGAGAGAACGATAATCCACAACTTCCATCCACAAGTTGTGAATTATCGTTTGGTTTTGTGTTCCCAGGGGGAGGCCTTTGTCATTGGAGGCTTTCCGACTGGTGATGATGAAGCAGATGAAGAGAATAAAAAAGTAAGAAGTGAAGTTTTTCGTTAAGATTTTTATAAGCAAATCAGAATCTGAATTGTTGGGTTCAAATTCAGACCAGAGATGATATTTTTTTTTTATTTCAATGGCTCGGACCCTCTCAAATCGGACATAAAACAGTGTATTAAAGCTAGCGAAAGCATAAATACGTGTATATTAGATTGATAAACTTCTGCCTACTTCATAGTAAATACAACCGTGATGTGTGAGTCAGGCAGTCACAGGGTATTTCATCATCAGCCTATAATGTTCCCACTGCTGGGACACAGGCCTCCTCTCTGTGAGAGGGAGTGGGCCATAATCCACCACGCGGGCCCAGTGCGGGTTGGTAGATGTCACATG
The DNA here is from genome assembly GCA_954870645.1 of Agrotis clavis. Classification (NCBI taxonomy): domain Eukaryota; kingdom Metazoa; phylum Arthropoda; class Insecta; order Lepidoptera; family Noctuidae; genus Agrotis; species Agrotis clavis. The sequence goes on from OX940942.1 coordinate 717,448, forward strand.
TCTTCGAATTTTTGGTTCTAGGACATGCCGGTTTCCTCACGATGTTTTCCTTCACCGTTTTGGGAGCAGTGGTGATGAAATAAATTACACAAAGTAATGCGCCTGGCGGGGTTTGAACTCACGACCTACAACTCGTAAGTCGGGACCGATACCACTGGGCCACCACTGCTCTCCCAGGGTATATAATTAATGTTAAATTAGTCTGAGTGAATCACATTCTGAGTAGCAATTATAATAAAGCTAAATTATTCCTTAGAGACTATTCTGTAATTAAATCATTTAAATTAGGTAATTTTCTCATTTAAATTACCTAGGTATTTTTCATTAGAACTCCTTTTGGAAGCTTAGAGAACTGAGAATTGCTTTCAAAGTGTTTCAAAATTCTATAGAAACTTTAACTGAATGGAATTATGATTTTGATAGTTCAAAATATTTCACAAACAAGATGAAACATACCCTCTGCTACCTACTGTCGAGAAATATACCTCATCGTATTCCTCTCCGGGGTCGCGGGACCGTCTCATGAGGTAACCGTGGCCCCGGATCGTAAAGGACTATTTAAAGACAACGTGGGTTTGTTGTCAATACAAGTCTGGCAGTCCCTCCAGTCCTGCCCTGGGTGGGAAGACTTATTGGATGATTCTACTCAACATTAAAGATATCACAATAATATCTTAAAACTCTGATTCACGTTTTTACAATTTAATTAATTAATTCGTTTTTGAATTTCTGTCCTTTTACTCAGTGAGTCAATTTCGTAGAAATAAAACCGGATACTTAAGAAACCTGTTTTTCTTCGAATGGCGCGTTTTATGTGGTTTGATAATAATATAATGATGATTGAGATAGAAATGAGCATAATATAATAAATAATAATAGTTTAGAAAAAAAACAAGTATTTTCTTTGATTGTATCAGTTTACTATTGGTTCGATTTTTAATTATTTAATTATCGAGGTTCTATACTTACTGGTCGCGGGACCAACGAGTAACAGTAGCCCCGGAACGTAAAAGGCTATTGAAGGTAATCCTGGCGTCGGAAGGGCTATTGAAGGACACCGTGGATTTTAGTCAGTACAAGTCTGACAGTCCCTCCCGCCCTGCCCAGGGTCGGAGGACTCAATCGATGATTTTACCACGGAAAACAAAAAAATCTATAATTACTCAAAAAAAAATATATTATAAAGCTAAAGAGTTTGTTTGGACGCGCTAATCTCAGGAATTACTGGTTCAAAATGAAAAAATCTTTTTTTGTCTGATAGTCTATTTACCGAGGAAGGCTATTGGCTATATAACATTACGCTATCACCAATAAGAGCAGAGCAACGTAGGTGAAACCGTAGGGCATTGCTAGTCATTCATAGAGAATCAATATTGATTCGTCATTGTGTACAATGAACAGCATTTATTTATTTATTTAGATAAAAATATACACAATATAACAGACGAAAGTCTAAAAAAAATTATAATAAAAAAATTGCAAAGGGAAAAGCATTAAATATAGCATTAAAATATGAGCAGTGGTGGCCCAGTGGTATCGGCTCCGACTTACGAATTGTAGGTCGTGGGTTCGAATCCAGGCAGGCGCATTACTTTGTGTAATTTATTTCATCACCACTGCTCTCAAAACGGTGAAGGAAAACATCGTGAGGAAACCGGCATGTCCTAGAACCAAAAATTCGAAGACATGTGACATCCACCAATCCGCACTGGGCCCGCGTGGTGGATTATGGCCCACCCCCTCTCACAGAGAGGAGGCCTGTGTCCCAGCAGTGGGAACATTAATAGGCTGATAATCAAATCATAGCATTAAAATTATAAAGCATTAAATTATCTACTTTGCAAAGGGAACCCAAACAAAGCCAGGTGGTGAAAAAAGACTAGGCATTTAATTACACATCTATTACCTAATTAGTCAATAATATAACCGCAATATAGCGTAAATAACTGCTAACACTACGGTTTTAACGCGTCATACCCTGTTATATTCAACAATTAGACGTAATTAGACTTTATTGCATTACAGTAAGTTCGATTTTCGGGGTTCAAGGGTTGTTTGAACAATAGCCGCAAGTACAGTCGAGTTCGTAAATATCTATAATAATCTTATGAATCATAGTCTGACTAAATAAGGTTTAAAAGTATACACATATTTAAGAACTCAACTGTACCATGTTAAAAAAATTGTTTTTAAATCAGCGTCTTTATTACGTTGGTAGTAAGGTCGATGTTTGTATGCGAACTATGTGAACTGTGGTTAACTCAGATGAATTCGTTCATGTGTAAAGTGGGTCGATCTAGATAAAAAACTAATCTAGTTTCAGTTACAGCACACTTGACATTGACAGTGACGGTCTTTATGTATTTGTGGGGGATTTTCATGGGTTTCTGATAAAGAGTGGTTAAAGAAAAATCTACCAAATCCAATCAATTACACTATTTTTATTTCGTTTAAAAAATTACCCGACGCAGTGACCCACGTAACTTAATCCCGTGGACCCCGTAGACCATGACGTAACCCCTTAGACAGTGTAATCCCGTGGACCCTGTAGCCAATGTAACCCCCGTGGACCCTGTGGAAAGCGTATCCTCGTGGACCACGTTGACAGTGTTGACTTGTTTAGCAGTTTATCGCCCGGGACGCACAGACAGATACCAAAATGTCAAAACTTTGCAATATGTACCTACGTTGCATAACCTGTATTGAAGTTAGATCAAATTATTTTTCCTTTACTTAAAAATGTGTTAGAATAAGTTAGTTCAACATTGTATAGAAATGGAAAACAGTACAGTTACACAGCTTGCAAACTTTGCTGTAGAACTGAAGAATTCAAAACAAACGGAGCCAGGTGTCGCAACTATGCTCGTTAGAACACGTGGCTTCACTCACGTGTGAAGGTATACATTACATTTTACTACAACATAACTGTTTCACGCATGCGCAAGAAAGTATGACTCAACTGTATGATACATAATTATTATGTATGTACTAATAATATTAAGTATGTAGGTGGATCCTTTGCTGCATGTGCATATGCATGATTGCATAGGGTGGGATTGCATCCTGCAACAAGCCTGGATTTTTGTCGCGGAATTAAAACTAGATATTTTTCATAACATTTAATGTCATGGATTTCCGCAAGGTAACGCCTGATTCCATAATTTAAGATTATTTCCCACGATAAGAGGCTAATTAATACATCCGGTCTCTTTTTGGATGGGTGACCAACCAAGATACCGAGACGGAGCCTTCGAAAGCATTGGTCCTGTCTGTCGTTTGAAGGCCTCTGGCAGTGTTTTTACCCGAATCAAAAAGAACGTAGTGATTTAAAAACTATGTTCTTATTAAAAATACTTTTGATACACAAAGTACTCGTCAAGACAAATCAAACGAGTCTAAACTCGATGGTTTTATGGCGTTTCATTACTGAGTTCCTATGGCCACCTTCCAGCCCCATCATTAGATCAGCTGCCTCCCTGTCATCATAATATTCCATTGTCACACGATATTACCACGTACATTTCAGATTAATCAAAGCCGAGAACCGACGGACCTCGGTAAAATCTATTTGAAGCTGGACTATGACAGGAAAAATTATGTGATACAATTAATTATAAGCCCACCTACCTACACAAAACAAAAGAGTATATTAATCATAGATTTATAAAGAACATAAAAATTAAAAATTAGGAGGAGGGCTACTCCTCCTAATTTTTAATTTTTATGTTGTTATGCCCGACAGGGCCCACAATGCTCCAAAACTATTGTATGTATCTTTATGTACCTACCACCTAAGTTCACATTGTGGAATGCAATAAACGTATTGAGTATTGAGTATTGAGGATGGTGGTCGCGAGGCAGACATTCCAGGGTGTCGAGTCTGCTAATTATTAGTCAGAATGGCGCCACAATGGCGTTTCAATTGTAGTGCTTATTCGAACCATTTTTTACTGCTGAGTAAAAAATGGTTCAAAATTGAAACGCCATTGTGGCGCCATTCTGACTAATAATTAGCAGACTCGACACCCTGGTGTAACCTACCACAGCCTTTGGTATCGCTCAGCAGCTGTCACTGTGGATGGTTATGTCAAAGACTGTGGTGTACCTGTTCGTGGTGGACCACTAGGAGGTTTACCACGTCCAGTCCAGTCCTTTTCTGGCATGTGGTATCCAACCACACGCCAGCAAAAGACTGCAAGATGAAACTTAAGCGTGAAAATCTGATCTGATTATCACTAAGGTGTATTATGTTATCCAAGAGATGAGACAGGCAGTCGCTCCATGTAAAGAAGTAAATTATCTCTATTTAGGTTCATTAATACTAATGTAGTGATAAAAGGGGAGTGCCAAGTTCCAGACAAAAAACTGCCAGTGTCTAAAAAGCCCTGTCTGGTTTGTACTCAGTTTTTGCGACCTTCGCTAAGGCTGGCATATGTAAACACATAATATTTTATATCTGAAGCTGTATTTATGGTAAACAACAAATTCCCATCGGATGTGACTATCCAATATTTCCCTTTGACCTCAGAAGTTATGAATATTAACGTAAAGTGCTAAAATAATTTGTAAACATTATACGAAATATCCCGGTTTTAATCGAAGGATAATCTGGAGCGATGTCATAAAACTGTTCAAATGGGAAACCATGACCCTGAAACGTAAAGGACTATTGAAGGAACACGTTGGGTTTTAGTAAGTACAAGGGAAGGTGGTAAAATCATTTTTCTACCTAAAAAAGGGGTAATCTGAAATTACTTCGACCAAGAAAAATTGGTTTAAATATACAAAAAGTACAAAAACAATGCTGATTTTAAACCAGCTGACTAAGTATCAGAGTACACATGTATTCTAATTTACACAGCTGTGTACAATATTTTTTCCTTTACTTGAGAGCGATTGAAATGTTTGTTTTTTTTTTTCATTATTAATATTAAACTTGGCTAAAATACGCGGACGCTCACAGGAGGCTGTGTAAAGACTCAGAGTAACACAGAGAGCCATGGAGCGTTCCATGCTCGGCATAAAATTAATAGACCGGGTTCCAAACGTCGAAATCCGGAGACGAACGAAGGAATTCGATATTGGTAATCGAGTTATGGAACTCAAATAGACTTGGGCAGGACACCTGGCAAGGTGCGGTGACGGCAGGTGGAGTACCTAAAGCTGTGCCAAAGTGGCGTCCAAGATATGGAAAAAGAAGTGTTGGTCGTCCGACGGCGAGATGGGCAGACGACATTGTTGCCATTGCGGGAGTATCCTAGATGAGGCTGGCGCGAGACCGTGGAGCTTGGCACAAGCAAAGAGAGGCCAATAGCCAGCTGTGGGTGAAGACGGGCTGTGGATGATGATGATGAAAATAAAAATAAGAAAAGTTTTTACATGTGAAACTTAGAGGGAAGGTAACTTACTCAATTCTGTCAATAAAATTTTAGCACATGTAGGGTCGGAACCCAACTCCTACTGAATGGTAGTCATTTTTGTTTTTTGATCCCTTCTCATGAAACGCGCAAACTAAAATGACTGCAACGATCGCAGGAAATGTAAATACACTTCAGCAGCTTTTTCCTGATGCAGGTTGGCTCAAAATAAACATTTTGCTACATTCAACCCCTAGATTAATTGTGCAAGCCTATGTTCTAACAATGCTATCTCCTAAACCAAGTGTCATAGAAACGAGTTTTTGGTATGATTAAATATGTAAACTCAACATCTATTAGACGAGCAAATTAAAAAAGAAACCAGGTACATAATTTGATCGAAAATTTGATGTTTTACTCTTTATTTCAAAATAATAAAGTATTAACTGATTATATTTGAGTTATTTAAGATATTTTTTATTAAATTCAGCTATTAAAACTTTTATTAATTACCCCAGTTTGGACTCAAAACCCAATTCCATCAAAATACAATGAAATGGTAACCATTCAATGGGGGCTGGTTTCCGACCCCACATTTGGTACAATATTATTGCCAGAATTGAACAAGCTACCTCCCCTTTAGTTTGTACAGACCGAAACCGGACACATTGTATAATATTAAATCGTTAAAAACTGTGCCAAGTAGAGATGGATCATCAATTCTATAAATTCTATGTCCAGTAGGAGGTACATTATGACGTAAGACGTAAAGCGCATTTTACTCTAAACTCGTTTGGCGATAGAAAAAGGGCTACCTCATGCGATGACATAATACTTTGGTAAACAAAGAGGTTTCTCTTCACTGCGCACACGCAAATGTTGGGACATAGAAATTTTGTTTATCTAGATACACATTTGACTCTGACTCATAGTTAACATCAAATTTTTTAACAAAATTTCTATGGAGATTAGAATATTCAAATTAGGATCTTCTACTTTTCTGTGATTTTCATCCTAATTATTAGATACTTAAATGATTTAACAAATTAAAATGATATATAATTTTCTCCATTTTTGTAATTACTTACCCATTCTGTTCTACATTTTATTGTAATTTTTCTCCCTGTTTTTAAAGGTGGCTAAAATAAATGATTTATTTACGCAGTTCGTAAAATCTATCATATAGCAAAATATATTACAGAATCTACTTTCTTGTTGTTTTACATAACAATTAGGGGTCAAGAAATCTGCAGAATGTGTTACAAAATGTTCCTTTTCTTTCCATTTTAATTTTTGTAAATTATTCCATAATGCGCCCCCTTAGAGGTTGATTTTCTGAAAACTCAACCGAAACTCTGAAAATTTTACCGCCTTAACAAACGTTTTTCAAATTATTAGTTATAGAGTTGATCTGTGTATGTATATTTTGATGTGTGTTGAATCTATAATGCCATACTTATACGGTGACTGGTATATAAATGTGTGTTTTTTCGCACGAGTATGTGAGTCAATAACTTTCTAAGTTATGTAATGAGAAGAGGAAATTCTAATGATGTGGGTAGGAACCAAATGACGGAAGTAACTCGTTTAAAGTACTTGAGAGGTCTTTGTTTTGCATATCTTTAGAGGTAATTTGAAAATTAGGTGCAATTTGATAAATTAATAAATTTTTGAGGTTTTTACTTCATTTAATCATTTATAATTTTATTTTAATATTTATTTATATTCGCAAATGTTAATTGTATGCAACTTTTCTCTGAATTTAACTTACAAAGCTGTATTTTATGATAATTATCACAAGAATGAGGGAATAAATTAAAGATACATTTCTCAGATATTTTAACATTTAATTTTTATTACAAAACGAAACGACTTAAGACTAGTTTCGACTTAAATGACATTATTACAATTACAATTGTATAAAAATAACTTATAATTATTAGCTAATAATTATTACGGTAATAATGGTTGTGGTTACTCACTTACACTAATTATATGATTTATAAAAAAATGTATTTATTTTGCATGCAAAAATAATATTTTCTCTTTTTTTCTCTCTTGAAAGTTTGTACCTATACTTTCTTTGGCAATTGGACACACACTATTACAAACACACATTCTATTTAAATATATTAAATATGGCTTTTTATATAAAGGACGGAAATTCGCTCCAAAACTTTTAAAAACTATAATTAAAAACTCGATACAATAAAAAAATCTCTATAAATATTGTGATTATCAAAAAGGGTAAGAACACCAGTTATTGGCACATCATCATTGTACTAAGCTACTCAACAAACAAGTTTGATATAATTGTGAAATCCAAATACGTCGTAATCTAGAAATTACCATAAGTTCTGCTGAGCATATTGATACGCTCACAATAGTAGTTGCGTAAAAAAATTAGCATAATATTTCGATGGACCGAGCTGTATAAACTTTACTACTCAACGACAAACACAAACGGGGCTATTATGACACACCTTACAGGTAACATCGGTTACACAATGCTGCGACCTCAAAACGAAGCGAGAATCTGGCACAAGTATGTACCTACTCGCTAACAACTCGTCACAAGCCCACTGCCCAAACTGAGGTCACATTTTTCTCATAAACGACCTCCAATCGCTTCACAATCTCCAGTCGTCCATGGACGCTTATTAACGCGAAACATAACTTACGAAACTTACATACCGAGCTATGTATACCTAACTACGAATATCGTGTGTGTCGAAGACACTTGGTGGGGGCGAGGCCAACAGATCTCCAAGTCTTAGGCACAATGAGGTCCATGATGAGTCAGGGCAGGTACTCTCGACTCATTGAGTTAAGGAGGAAGCCACTGATTAGGCCCACTCACTCAAATAATATCATCTTAATATACACTTTGACCTAAGTCGTGGCGGAGGCACGGGCTACACTATGAGATTGATTAATTAAAGCGAATTAACACTACAGATGGAATGTAACACAACATCAGATCTAAGAGAACAAAGGTTTCAGGCTTTCCTTTCGACAAGGAAACGAACTTTATTCGGAAGAAAACAGACACCGTGAAGGAGGGAAAACTTAGAAAGGGAAAGTTACTTCAGGCATAGTATCGGTATCGGAATCGATTAGAGTCTCATACCGTGGCGGCATCGATCGGCGGTATCGATAATAATAATACTGTGGCACTTAGCACCTAGCACTCCGTTTCACCTTCCTTGCGCTCCGTGATGTAATGCTCCACTTCTCTTAGAGAATGGAACAGCTTCCACGCTAGCACTATACCACAAATCTCTAATAACGATATTAGTAAAGACGCTCCAGCGACCGAGGAGCTGATGATCTTAGTATAAACTGAAGCCACTTTAGCACAACCGAGACGTTCGTTCGCTTCCTTGTCGGTAAATTCACAAGTAGCACGATAGTAACTGTCCAAACAACACGTGAGGGGCAGGTCGTTCCTCCAACTCCTGTAGTCTCGCGCGTCGTTGGCACCGCAGCACTTCAACTTCCTCTCAATTCTTCCGAAGGACTTGAACACATCAGGGTTGGACTGCGAGTTGTAGTATCCATCGTACACGGTGTCCTTGATGAATCGGTCAGTGTCTTCACCGTCCACGTACACGAAGATGAGTGTGGCAGCAATCAGTTGTCCGATGACGATCAGAATAAGGAACAGTCCGTATATCCCCAGCATTCCTCTGCTCTCCCTGTTGGCACCACACCAACCGCAGAAGGAGACCATGATGATGAACACTCCGAGGAGGATGAAGAGCCATGGCGCGACTTGGGGCCAGTAGATCCTGTAGTCCAATAAGTAATGGTTGCTGTTCCTTAGGCTGACGAACTCGGCTAACTGAACGAAGAACCAGATGCCGGTCGCGGTGGTCACTAGTCCGAACACCGCGTAGATAATGTTCATAACATAGAGAACGTTTTTGATAAAATCTTCTTTCCCCATGATTGGACCGTGCGCGCGGGCAGTTCACAACGGAATGAGAGGCGTGCGTGTGATGCAAGTACTTTTATAAACTTTGGCCGCGCCTTGTGCTGCGCGCGCGCTGGTGGTGGCAAGCGATCAGTCCCACCTGTCAAGCCTTACTGATACAATCGCGATTATTCATCTTTTTATTTGACCTGATTTGCGTGTGCTGCATTTTGATGATGATTATGATTTATGACTAATTATTGTAATTGTGTATTGTTCTTTAGTTGTGTGTCATTGCTTGGTAATGTGTCATTCTAATATAGGCTTTCTGTGTATGTTTGTAAATAGAGCCGAAATTTTCTTTGTTTTTTCTTATGTTATAAATAGATTGAAGTTTTGATTACTTCATTCATTCATTGTTTCGTCTTCATTGTGGTATGTTGTGTTTGGTGTTGTTAAAATATAATAAAAAGGAAACAAAAGAGTTTTATAAAACATCCAGTCTATTTTTAATATCTAAATTCACTTAAAAATAAAAACATTCATACTTATTCTAAGTTATCAATACTTATAACTATCAGGGTTTGTCAAGCTTGCCGGACAACACTTTAACGTGTGTTGCCAGCCTAATCTTTGGACCTCAAACTCTCGTAACTCTGCAGGTACCTAAACAACATACTTATAAAGTTTCTATAATTCACGATGATGTGATAAACCGACAGAAAAATAAATATTACGTAAGAAGATTTTGCTTTACAAATTCAATCCTTAACGTACATCGTTATGGTTTAATTTGCAACGTTTTAGAATGTTGTTTTTGCTATTTTGTGGCTATAACGCAACATAGGTACTGTGGTTTCGAACTGACATTAACATCATTGGAAAACTTTACATTTTTCTTCTTATATTAATATTTACAGGAATGTTCAAGTTTTTATTATAAGAATTTAACATAACACCTAAACCCGCGCAGGGGTAGGCAGTAACGTATGCTACTATAGCCAAAACTTCGAGTCGCTACTTAGAATTTTTCCGAAAGAAAAATACAACAAGACATTACCCGACCCGGGATTCGAACCCGGGACCTCACGGTCGGTAGCTGCGCTTACGACTACTTGACTAGTGAGGTAGTATGGCTATAATTATCTTATACATATGGTTGAGATACAAATAAACCTATTTTACTATTTATTCACAAACATGTCTAATGTTACTTTACAGACTCAATATTAAATGAGAAAAATACAAAACTGGAATATAAACCAGTTTCTTGCGTAATTAAAATATAACTTGTTTCACTACAATACATCTCAATATTGTATTTTACGAGATTCAAAACCAGATCGGTAAAGTAAATTAACACTAATTGTATTCCGACAACTGATATTATCACCTATTACCCTACAGGGTACGAGCACCAACACTAATTATCGTCCTACATAATTAACACAACTGAAATATTTTAACATACATTTTTGTCGTATTTAAAATGAGAAACACAAAGATCAGTCATTATTCGTCAAGTTCATTCAATTATGTAGTGTTATCATATGACTAACAGCAGATTCAATTATCTGGTTATTAAGGGTACTTAAATTGACTCATTCAATCTCTTTGTTCAACTACTGCACACGAATCGACTCAATTTCACGCATTGAATTCATTATGTCGCCTTGTAGACTAGTGAGCGACAACGGCGGAAAAATTAAAGTTAAAAACCACTCTTGTGCAATAGTCATAATAAATACTAATAATAAATACTACTAAGAAATACTGTCGCACCAAAATGTCTGTTTTACATTAACACTTCACACACGTAACACATTACTTAACATCGATTTCTCTCGAAGAAAACTTGTTAAGTCAATACTGGTCCCAAAATAGAACCTTGCGGAACACAAAATTTTTAATAAATAATTTAGATTTACAACAAAACCTTCTTGCTCTCAGATTCTAGTTGGACAGGCATCGGTCTCTTCCTATTTTTCATGCTCTTCGATAGAGTTACTGCTACAACAACATTCATCAGTCCAAGGAATGCTGTGAACACGCATGCGCCAGACAGTACCCTGATGACAATTCTCGCATAATTGGTCGCGACCTCGGTGCAGCCGTGCCTCTCATTGGCTAGTTTGTTAGTGAAGTCGCAGTCGATGTTGTACTCGCCAATCCAGCCGTGGTAGTAAGTGTCGCAACAAGAAATGGGGAAATCACGGCGCCAGTTGATGTAATCCCTCGGTGAAGACGCACCGCAGCACTGCATACGCTTCTCCAAGTTGCCGAAAGCAGGCTCCAAACTTCTGTCGGTCTTCATGGTATTGTATACATCCCAGATGGTGTCCTCAACAAATTTGTTGGTGTATTGAGAGTCGGCGAACGATAGAGCTACGCCAGCGGCAGCGATTAAAGCTACAATCGCTATGACCTCGAACACGATGTACATGGTAACGAAACCGCTGCTCTTCTTCTTGGCACCGACGAAACCACAACACGATACACAGATCACGAAGACACCGACGAGTATAAACACCCAGGGAATGGCCTGGGGCCAGTACACATTGTAGTCCAGCAGATAATGGTTCGCATTTCTCAAGCTGGTGATGCTGTGGACTTCCACGAAGAACCAGATCGATGCACAGGTGATTGTAAGGCCAAACACCACGTGGAGTATGTTCAGGATGAACAGGAGCACAGAGGAAGCACTTTTAGTACTCATGATTGTTTGTTTAATGTTTAAGTTTCTTTAAAGTCGCGACACGTGCGGTTCGGTCGAACGTTCACAATTAAATGGCGCGGTACAGCGGCTGGCTCTTTTTATAATGTCGAGGCGGCCCAAGGATTCTTGGTAAAACTAGTGATTCATTCAATCCATGGGCCTGGATATAGATGACGGCGCTTACCTATGTGGTTTTCATGACGTATATTATTTTGATATAAACTTGTTATTGATGTGATTTAACGTCATAATACTATATGTAACGTAGATGCTCCATTATTTCAATTCTGCGTAATTAATTTAATAGCAAATGGAGCTTGTTAATATTAAGACAATTACTTGCGTATTAATTTGTATAATTAGTATTGTAGGCCTGATTACATTGCAGGAATAAGCTGCAATTGAGTACTTACTTAATGATAATTTTAGAAGAGCATTAACTAATTTTAGCTTTAAGGACATCTACTTAAACGATAGAGAAAATATTTTTTTCCATGATGACATAATCGTAATCAATAAGTGTTTTCCATTATTCTTATTTGAACTACTTTAAAAGGAAAATAAAAGGAAATTAATCAGATATTATAATTAGTTGTGTCATTTCCTGTTGTAATTAAATTAAAGTTTATGACTCAAAGAAAAAAAATTGTATCCCTTGCAAAATAAATTGTAATACAGCAATAACTTTTTCATGTATGAATTTGGAAAACTGAGCATAGAGTGATTCAAAATAAATGTGCACACGCACAGACAAACGCATTACTTCGATAGATTTTTCTCAAGTACAAAGTGAAATATTAATAATTATATGTACTGAAGGAATATTCGTTAGTTTACTTAATTTTCTCCAGGTGGTGACTGTTGATTCTGGCTTTAAGAAGCTGCTTGAGGAAAAAGTATTGAGAGCTTGACACAATATTGATTTTCATAAATATGAAGGAAAATCTTTTCTTAAAAACTTGATAGACGTGTCAGTAATTCAATTATTAACAACAAGATATTTTATCTACCTTTTAACGATAACTTCTATAGAAATAGATACAGAGCTATTAAACCATGAAAATAAATTGGATAAAAACTTCCTAACTGAGCATGTTGTAGACCATAACAATGGCTAGCCTTGGGCAATTTACAGCGCGATACAGATTAGTAGGAGGTACATGGAGACTCGTGTAAACACAGTAAAGATACGGTCATACTAACGTTTGCCCCCACTCTTTAACAAAACGGTTTTTTTCAACGTGGTAAAATCATCAAATAAGTCCTCCCGCCCAGGGCGCGACGAGAGGAACTTTCAAACTCGTATTGACTAAAATCCACGCTGATCCTTAATACTCTTTTAACGTTGCAAAGTCACAGTTACTTGATAAGACAGCCCTGTGAACCCAGCAGGCTTAGGAACAACGGTACTACAGTAGCAAATTATTAAAACATCTTGTAGGTAAAAGTTATTTTTGGTGTGGGTGGATTCACCTCCTAGCGGACCACCCAGGGCAACGGCATCACAGGCTTCCCGTAAACTGTGGTGATGGCTGAGCGATTCCAAAGGCTGTGGTAGACCTCACTATTAGGGCCGCCTGACTTGCAATCACCATCTTCTTGTGCCAAAGAGTTTTTACTGTGTCCTGTCGGTGCGCAGGAGTTCCAGTTACTTCTGGGTGAGCTAGCTCTATCTTATTTTTCATCTTGGCCAAACTTTCCTCTCTCATATGCTCTCCAGCGACTAGTATATTCGTCATCATCACAACATAATTGGCTCAAAAACTCCTGTCAAAACTCACAATAATAGTGCCATCTTCCTATTTTACCGTGATGCAAAAACTACAGAACGATGCCATCTGCTGTGATATCTACATACTCCTTCCACTTCATCCACGTATATACCATCTGGTCATACAAATGTGCCTGGATTACGGCCCACTCCCTCTCAAAGAGAAGGTCTGTGTCTCAGCATAGGTCTCAGCAATGGTGATAATTATCCTTCACCGTCATTTCATTTAACGCGACTGTTTTATGTTCCTCATGCACTTTCTTTCAAAGTTTGTCTCTGTTATTACGGTTGGTGTGAACCTAACCTAAGAACGGAATGCCTACGTATTGTCGGACACAAAAATGTCTTGTTTCAACTGTTCGTGGTAATAGACAATGGTTGAGTAAGATTATGTATGGTTTTTGTCATCATGAGATCTTTCTTATATAACTCTGTTATGATAATTTATAATTTACGTACATCACAATAGATACATAACAATTTTTTTGTTTGTTATAATATTCGTACAAAAGTGAAAGCTGAGTATCTGGCCTATTCCAAAAAGTTGCATTGATTTGTTAGTAATTTCTTTAAAAACATATCGGAACTCTTTGCAAAAACCAGTAGCTCCTTGCAAAAATAATTATATTTTAAGCACAATGATTCATTGAATGTCACTATTAAGGTCGTCGAGAGGTTAATATCAGTTGCGCACGTGAATTGACACCTGACATCCTAACAATGACATCATGTAAGTAACGTCTTTTAATTCACGTGTTTTTGACCATGATCGTGAATCTTTAGATTATGATCAGCATACTGATGTCCACTGCTGGACACAAGCTTCTCCAGCCATGACCATTTCTATGTCTCTTCTACCAGGAATATACAAAATTATTTCATCGCAATGTCTATACTCGTACCAATCGATTGTCTTTTTGCACAAGTATGACACGACCCGTACACCAATAGGTGCGTCCACACAGAGCGAGCAGCCTCGCGAGGCATTTGCCACACGAGGAAACTGCCTCGCGAGGCTGCTTGCTCTGTGTGGACGCGCCTATTTTTTCTCAACCGAGGCACGAAATACGCGAGTAAAACAAATATCCGACACTGGATGACTCGGGCGCTCGATCACTCGCCCGCGGCAGCTCGCGCTTGCCTCGGGCCGAGACACGTCCACACTAACCGAGCTTTCGCGCGGCAAATGCCTCGCGAGGCTGCTCGCTCTGTGTGGACGCACCTATTAAAGAATTGAAACATTTTTATTACTATCTTTAGGTCTTTTCTTCCCTGGACAAAACTCGTTTCTATGGTGCCATGCTGCGCGTACAGTAGCAGGATATTCTCCCGTGAGGACACGGTGGTGTTCTGCCCAAACGGGGCAGACCTGCAACGTATGCTCCACCGTGTCCTCCGGGCGATCCTCGCAGTGGTGACAGACAGGCTTTTCTTCCTTCCCAATCAGACACAGGAACCTCCCGAAACTTCGGTGTCCGGTCCTGAGGACCTGCGTCAGGTGGTAGGTCAGGACGCGGTGGTGCCTTTGTTGCCACACCTCAAAGAGTTGTGTTGCCAGTTGGAAGTGGGACAGACCTGTACCTTATGCTCCACCGTGTCCTCCGGGCGATCCGCACAGTGGTGGCATCCAGGCGTTTCTTCCTTCCTAATTAGATACCTACAGGAACTTTCCATAACATCCGTGGACCTGCGTCAAGGGGAATGTGAGGACGCGGTGGCGCCTCTGTGGCCACTCCTCAAAGAGGGGTCTTACAGCCGTGAGGGTGGCGTGCCTGAGGCCGTTACCGCTGGGCTACAAAGAAACATCCGATTTTTGAAGAAGTCTAAAATACGTTGAATTGACGTAAAGCTACCGAAAAAAATATGTCAAGGGATTTTAACTTAACAGTACAAACACTTTTCAAGCTATGAACACTTTTTCAGGCTCTGAAGTGACTAAAGTGTCCCCACAGATTCTACCTTCGGTAAAATAGGGTCAGTTACATCGTCTGGTGTTCAATATGGCCAACAGATATTGTTCCATATCCGGATGTTTGTGAACGTGGTCTGGGTATTTATTGACATCAGACAATGGATGTCCTGCTAACGAACAAAGAATATTTGCGCAGCTGTTACAAAGAGTCAAGTCTTTGCTTACAAGAATCTATCAATCAACTCAGTCGATTACAGTCCACTCCTGGACATAGCCCTCTCCCAGGCTTTGCCACGTCACCTTAAAACCATATTATTACCGTATTATTTTAAACCCAGTAATTTGTCTATTTGTTTAAGGTTACTGGGGGTTGAGGTCAACGTAAAAATTCTAGTAAAAATTGTCCTATATCGTGGATGCTTTTTGCAGCTTATACAAATATTTGTTCCGTTCAGCCGCTACCTCGATGGCAACAGCTACTAAATGTCAATCTAAATACAAAAACAAAATACGACTGATTTCAATAACAAACACAAAAAAGCGTAATATATTTTTTTCCGGAAGTCAGTCGCTTTGTTTTATAATAAAAGAGTTTTTCAAAATGTAATAAGGTAATGAACATTTTTCTGAAGGCCGCATCAAAATCGGTTGAGCCAAACGCGAGATAATCGCGGACTAACATACAAGTCGAACTAAGAACCTACTTTTTTTTGAAGTTGGTTAAAAAAATGCTAACTAAGCTGCTGAAAGCTGCTTTTCCATAGCTATAAGTCAGTGTCATAATATTTTAACTTTTCCGTCGTTGTTACTTTACTTTGTGGCCCTTTAAGTAGTTCTACAAACAAAAAGATCGTAACATGATAGAAAGTGGTTACGACAACTACTTATTGTCAAAAAGCTTTCCAAGCACCATCAGCCTACAAAGGTGAATTTCCACAAATATTATTTGCGGCAAGTTTTTTTTTTTTTCTTCTTACCCTTGTATTTACATTACCTCATTCTTCTTAACACTGAATAAATCAGTGATTTCTAAGCTATTGCTTTTATCGCGGGCTCTGAGCGCGGCGACCGAATCAAGAAATTCCGTAACGAAAATAAACCTAACACCCCGCATCGTCTAACGTCGTTTCAGTTCGGCACCTTCGGCACGGTGTTTGTTTTTCTTGACGTTTCACTTGACGGACGTGGCTGACCATAGGTTAAAAAAAAATTCATAACTTGATAAAAATGCAATAGCTTTACCGCGGCAATCCCCGAGTGCCACGCGTATTTTTTTTTTTGTTCCCGAAATATTATTTGTTGCAAAATCTGGTTGTAGTTACTGCACCTCTAACTAAACCATCGGAGACTATAAGTACTATACAGGATTTTTAAATGAAAAAATATCTTTGGCTCTAGGCATGTTTCCTGCAAAATGGATGCGTTTACAAACATTTGTACTTACACAAACAACTAGATCTTACAAATATTTGCTTTATGATAAAATCGAATCTATGAGACACAGAGCAGCAGACACTGCACAGCCCACTGCATCAATATAGCCTTGCAACTCTACAAAGCAAAACTGAATCTACAAAAATACGTCACTGACTGTCAATGTCACTACAAACTGAAGCCACGTGCATAATAAGCACGTGCCAATTACATCACAATGAAGTGCACAGACCCACACTTATTCCAACATTACTAAACAACATAGGATTATTACAGTTTCCTAGTAACACCATTGTTTACTGGGAAACCTTTGGATTATCCCTGTTAAGAATATTTGTAAAATAAGGATACTTTCTAGCGGATTTAGGGAAAACCACACTATAGTACAATAGTTTAGGATTGTGAATGAGAGGTGTTGTTTTTGATAAATTGAAGTGGGAAGTAGGAAAATATTTACATTGGAGTGACTGTCTGCCTGTCTAACCTCCGTAACCTTAGCAAAGGATAGCAGGGGAATTGGATGTCGGACTTCCAGTGTATACTGGTAAAGACTATAAAAGATCTACAATTGATAAAATCAAAAATGTTCTTTTTCACATAGGTCCATATGAGCACTTATGGAACGTCGAAGAAAACAAATGCTCGGTTCGGGAGAGAGGACCAGTGAGGAATCTGGGGATAAGATCAACCCACGCGGGTGTGTTTGTTTGTTGGACCACAAAGGCAGGATCCATTGAAGAACACATTTAATGAGGATAGCTTCATCAAGGTGCAGAGAAAGATGAAGAAGCCAGTGATGGACCATTTCAAGACACTGCTGGCAGGAGCTAAGATGCTGCTACGTCCTGCAGTACCGAGACGTCTGTCGCAGCTATACGTGTCCCTTTTGAAACACTCCACAAAGACTGAGGACATTGTAGAGTAGGTACATGTGGATGAATACCAACTGGACCTTGAGTGTGGAAAAGTTGGAGGCGAATAATTACATCAACTTCAAGTCGTTTGGGATGTGGCTACCGACTCATCAGTTGGCATTTGATATTGCAAGGAAGAGTTTTAGTCGACAGTTCAAAGTTATAGTCGACACGCCACTGCTCCGCACGGGTGCAATCTTTATTATGCATGTTAAACACACATAAATCTTCCTCTTGAATCACTCTATCTATTAAAAAACGTATTAAAAATCGGTGCATAATTTTAAAGATCTAAACATACTTTTAGGAACAGATAGACAGCAGGAAGCGACTTTGTTTTATACTATGTTGTGATTGTGTGTTGTGTTTTTGCCTAGTTACCTGAAATAAAAGATAAATAAACGGTGCAACCATAGTATAATTTGGTGCAACCAACAACAAATATTGCTTCACAAACCTGCCGTTACTCCGTAGGTATATAACTTTTATGAATGAATGAATTTACTCATTGTTTACAAAAACCCTGTTTTTTCCCATTTGATTCACGCTATGTAATATAATAGTACGTACAACGTGACAACAGTCTTGTTTCAATTGACATAATTTGGAGTGGTTAGTGTTGAACTCCCCACTACAAAGTGAAAACTTCAATAAAAAAATTGTCTATGACAATTCAAAAGTGCCTGTATCTGGGCTACTTGAAATAAATGCTTTGATTTTGATTACGATAATAAACTTCAGGAAAACTATAACCCCTTATTGTTACACCATAATTGTTTTGATTCCCGTTCCTCCGTTAGTTAAGAACCTTGTAAATTAATAAATAATATTTTAATTTTGTAATTATGATTAATATGGGGAAAGAAATGAATCATTATTGGTTCATTTCCCCTTATTTAACCATAATTTGAATAAAGAGAACAGTGCGAGCGACGTACACATATTGTGTAGTAGGTATGATGCATATTTTTCAGAAGGTTGTTGAACTTTTTATTTTGTTTGATGCTAAAGTAAGTAGTCCTCGCGGACATGCGGACGGTGAATATTGAGTAACTCGCCGTCCGATCATGGACCACGGCAGGGCCGACGGCACGTTGTGTTCCACGCACGCCTCAAAGAGCCGTCAGCAATCTGACATTCTGACGGGATCCCCTTAGAGGGCCAAAGCCTTCCGGGGTCGCGGGGCTTTCTTATCAGGTAACCGTGAACGTCCTAGAATTAACCTGGTAGTCCCTTACGCTCCACTTTGGGATGGAGGAATCATTTGTTGTATTCATTAAAACCTCATTAATTTAAGCTCTCATTAGAACTAAATAGGCCACCATTATAAGAAAAAGTAAATAAGATACCTAGATACAACTGTCTCAATATTGACTGTTCTGAAGTAACGTCATCTTGTTGATGTCTTGTAGAAATACAGGCTGGATAAATACCATTAAATCCTAGAAATAGGTCAGTAAAGTGATTGCGTAACACAGATGTCTTATCGTAAATGACTTTCATTGTTTTTTACTCAGATCAAAGATATAGGCAGATAGAGCGCTCAGAACACGCAAGTGTGTCCATCAAAGCAAATACTTAGTTACTGAGTTAGGATTCGCGCAACGGTGCAGTTACTAACTTAGGATTCTCACAGAATTATAATTATTATTTGATAATAGCTAGAAAGTCGATCAATTGCAAATGAGGTAATGAGAACATGCGTTAGAAACCTACTTACCTTAATTGACATGACGAACTGATAAGCTGTTCCTATGGCTTTATAAGAAGGAGCTAATGATGATTTAGCCCTTGTAAATGATGAACGTTTTTTCTTCTAATTTCTTAATGATTTTTGTCATAAGCTTATAGGTATTGTAGTTTGTGCAATTATTAATTAAATAGTTTTTATCACTTTATAAAATTTTGATGTATTTTTTTTTATTGTTACTTATTTTTCAAAAAGTCTCCACTATGCTGAATTATTTAATAACTAGCTGACCGGGCAAACTTCTTGCCGCCTCAAAGTGACCTTTTATAATTATCTTCCCTGGACTTCCAAAAATAATTCAAAACAAAAATTAGCATAATCGGTCCAGCCGTTTTCGAGTTTTAGCGAGACTAACGAACAATGATTTTTATTATTAGATATAATATAATATAGAAAAAGATTTCTGGAAAAAAACGTAATATCCTCGCTGGTGGGGATTTCTCAGTGTAGATTTTTTGGAATATACCATCCATTTCTTTAGTTATAATCTGTTTTAGTGTACAAATGTCATCGAATGAGTCTTGCTGCCCCGGAAAGAGTCAGAAAGTGTCAAACTCTTACTGTCTAAAATCAACACAGTGAATACCAGGGCCGCGGTGCCATTTTAAAGATTGTCCATTGCCTCGTATTTTATTATATAGTAAAAGAAAATTTCAGAAATAAGAAAATGTAATTTTGCCCGACTTAAGGTATGCACTTCACACAATCTCTTAATCTCACGGAACCATAACACCAAAGTGAGTCATGATAAAACTATTTAAGATAAAAAAAACCTTATCAATTTCCCGCCACAAAGTTTATTCACCTCCATCTTACTACAGAATCCGCCTCGTTTTCGGTAATACCGTCACAGTTCCGAGTATCGAACCTGCGACCTTGACTTTGCTGGCTTTTTATGACTCACTGCGCCATTCATGCCCCCCACTTCCTTATGTTTATCTTAGTACGACTTAAGATTTTTCTGACTCATATTAAATTATGGTGCTTCCTTGCTTCAATTTATATGTTTTTTTTTTTTTTTTTTATTGACAGCTTTGACTCGTCATCTGCCTAGCCTTTTCTTTTCATCATCAGCCTATAATGTTCCCACTGCTGGGACACAGGCCTCGTCTCTTGTGAGAGGGAGTGGGCCGTAATCCATCACGCGGGCCCAGTGCGGGTTGGCAGATGTCACGAATGTCTTCGAATTTTTGGTTCTAGGTCATGCCGGTTTCGTCACGATGTTTTCCTTCACCATAAACTAGGAGTTGAATCTGGACAAATAAAAGATTACCAATGTACTGAGTTCCACGTTCAACCCTCAGGGGTTGATGTGGAAACGTTTAGGGCTCGAACGCGGAAGAGGGTAGAAATTATTGCGGGTTAAACGCGGAATAAACCGTTTTGAGAGCAGTGGTGGTGAAATAAATTACACAAAGTAATGGGCCTGGCGGGGTTTGAACCCAAGATCTACAACTCGTAAGTCGGGACCGATACCACTGGGCCACCACTGCTCGCAGCAGCCTTTTCTCAACCATGTTGGAATCGGCTTCCAGTCGAACCAGATGCAGCTCTATAATATTTTACAATAAAGCTTTATGTAATGGATCGTTATTATCCATCCATAGACTGACCTCGAGTTTGACCTGGGCAGCTGAGATTGGTGCAGTGACTGCGCGATCGACTGGATCTAATAGCTAGTGGTGAGCTGTTGGGCAGATGCGACCCCACGGACCTGATCTCCCGGGAGATATCTTGTTCCTCATCTCTGGCTTGCCTTTATTGGCCGGTCAGAGTGAACACTGACGAGGAACAGATCTCCCACCTCTTTCTTGCCTTAATCGGCTGGCTAGAGTGAAGATTCGCAAGAGCAAACGTGCTCGGAGGAAGGAAGTATTTCAGTAAGTGTTTGTAGGGATCGACCATACTTCCGGGTTCCTGGTCGATTCTGAGAACCGTGGAATACCTCTCCACTCCTCAAGCACCTCAGGATAAGTTACCCCACTGTCGCTACGTCACCTAGTGCTAGCGTTATGTTTGGGGGTCCATTTGTTGAGTGTACAAGGCACCCCCTGCCAAAGTATATAAAACATTGATTAGGCAGGGGCCATAGTTTTTCCATAGATATTATATAACCAGTCCACCAAACCCACTAAACGTCATAACCCTGTCTTTTGTTTCCATACTCCGCAACGCAATAGTCCAACTCCAACCGGGGGTTGTCCTTGGGTATACTGGCATAGTGCATACAGGGATAACCGCCGGTTAGAGCCCCATTTCATTTAAAAATGCGAAATGGGCCTCTGCAAGATGGCTTCGGCTCCTGGCACGCCCTTCAAAAGTCCGGGATCCCATCATGATCCCGAGATGTTTAAAAACATATAAAAATAATAATAATAATAAACCGTGTCGCGGGTTCGATCCCCATACTGAACATATTTTGTATGACTTACAAGCGGTTGTTTCAGGTCTTGTGTTTAAGTTTCGATGTTTGCAAACGCATCCACGGATACAGGAGAAATTCCTTGGACCTTCCGGAACCCCTCACACCTCTGACATCGCTTTAAAGTTATATTCTTTGTTCTTCATGACATTTTCCTTCATTGATGTCTGTTATGGAGCTGAAGCGGAAAATCAGCGTCAGGTGGCAAACTTTGTGGTGCCATCTGGCATTATGCTGAGCTAAGACCCTTTGGCATTAAATTTACTCTTGTTACAACTTTTTTTTTTTTGTTACGTGGTAAAATCATCAAATGAGTCCTCCCACGCCGGGCAGGCACTGTCAGATTCGTACTGACTAAAATCCACGGTGTCCTTCAATAGCCCTTACGTTCCGGGGTCACCGTAATGAGATAAGTCCTGCGACCCCGGCAGGCTTTGGCACTCTAGAGAGGGGGGGGGCGTCATTATGCTGACGCTCCTTGAGGCGCGCGTGGGACACAACGCGCCGTCGAACCGGACATGGTCCATGGTCGGACAGCGAGTTGCCCTTTCGCCGCCCGCATGCCCACTTTAATTAGTTTTAAGTTTTAGTGCCAATAAACACAATTTTCTTTCTTTCTTTCTTTTGTCCAACATCAAATTGAAAAGTAGCAATAGGTTCCTGCCCGGCTTTGAACTCACTACCACGTTCATAACAGACGAAGTTTTAACCTCTGAGCCATCACAATTTGAGATAAGTCTGAGTCATACTAGGCTTTTCGTTATGGTATTATTAATTGTGTTAACGGAAACTGAGAAATTGACTCATGGACCAAAAGTATTGTCAATGTATTTGATGATTAATTATGATGATGTCTCAAAATGGAACTTGTTCTCTGATTTAATCTGACTCCTTATTTGGGTAGGCCTACATAACATCACGCTGTTCTCCGAAATTGTTGGTAGCCAGAGGTGAATCGTTTTCGTTTTATATTTCTAAATCTAATTTAAAATGGAAAATAACATAATAATTATATTTTTAAGAATTTAATAGGTAGTAGATACAATTTTATAAAGCAATTTAATTACTAGATAAATTGTAAAGATTTTCAGGTTCATGCCCGTTTTGCACTGGAATTTTTAATTCCACAAAAATCTTTAAAAAGGATTATTAAAAGTATTGTACATTTTTAAATATTTATTAGTAGCTAAACAGTATTATCCTATTTTTTTCTCTCTGTTCATAAAAGACAAAATAACAACAAACAAAGGCCTTAACAATTAATTAAGCCCTTTATTAACACAACACAACAAAATAACAACCAGTTTCTAATCAACACCGATAACAGAACTTCCGTATACAACCTCCCTACCGGTACCTCCCGCCATGTTTACAAACCTGCGCGCGCGCACGCTGACTCACAGATCTTCTCGGAACCAAGCGCGCGCTCGCAAGAATGTAGTATTTGATCTATAGTACATTATAGTGACACATACGTGAATGAAATGCTCAACGTACTACGGAAGAGGTTGTTAATACTATGATGGTGTAGTGTCATCTTATTTTCGAGAAGTCGAAATGATTCTTCTTGACATCATCATAGCTGTAAGTCGTTCACTGCTCAACATAGGCCCCATTATGTTTGGCTCAAAATTCAATTACTCCGCCCACTGGCGCCCTTTACACAAACTCAAGCGATAAGTCTAGAGCGATATGTACTTTTCTCTTTCCAGCCCTAAAACAAAAACGAGACCTAAGATTAAGCGAGATCGCTCAGATGGAACTGGAACTCCTGCGCACCGATAAAACACAGTAAAAACTGTTTGGATTCCGACAGGATGGTGATCGCGACTTGGCGAGGCAGGCGAGTCTGGTGAAGCCTGCCACTGCGAGTGGGATCGCTCAGCCATCACCACAGTTTACAGGTGTCCTGTGATGCCAATGCTCTTGGTGGACCGCTAGGAGATTGATCCTATCATCATCAGCCGAAAGACGTCCCCTGCTGAACATAGGCCTCCCCCTTAGACCGCCACGCCGAACGACAATTCGCCACTTGCATCCATCGGTTGCCCGCGACCCTCACGATATCGTCGGTCCACCTAGTGGGAGGCCAGGCAGGCCTCCCGCTGTGTCTTCCGGTCCGTGATGGCCACTCGAGAACTTTTCTTCCACATCGGTTATCAGTTCTACGAGCGATGTGGCCTGCCCATTGCCACTTCAACTTGCAAATTTTATGAGCTATGTCGGTGACTCTGGTTCTTCGCCGAATATCCATGTTCCGGATCCGGAACCCACCAGCTTCCAAAATTGTGATTGGGATGCGACAAGTGCTCGCATATCCAATGTGAGATTGAAGGTGTACTTAAGTGGCATGTCTCTTTTCCTTCAAAGATTAAAATATAATTAGTTCAGTAAAAGCTAATGTTAAACATCGCATGGGAAAAGACTGGACCCCACGACACAGGGTACCCTAGTGTGGAGTCCAGGGAATATGAAAATATCTAGCTATTAAGGATTACTCTTCTTTGGTTACTAGCTTTTTTAATATTGTACCATGTTATGCGAACTGAATAAAAACCTTTAAATCTTTAAAATACTTGGCGTGCTTGTATGACCAGATGTATGAATGTGGATGAGGCAAAAGGATATTGTAAGAATTGTAGCAGATGTCACTCTCTACTTTCTGAAACCTCTTTATGTGTGCATTACATTCTCGTATCTTATCATACTTTTTTTCTAAATATTAAAAACAGATGCGAAATTTTGTGGGGATGTATGGATGAATGTTTGTAGCTCTTTCACACAAAAATTACGGAATAGATTCGGATGAAATTTTGTACATACCTAGATTCTAGATTTCTTTACAATAGTTTATACTATAACCTAACACAAAGGATGGTTTTTATCCCAATTGTATGTTCATGTGGGATAATTTTCGAGTTGTAGCGGGTGAAACCGCCCCGTTAGTAACAGTTAAATTTTTATGTTACTTACAGTGACGAATTTGACATTGAAATAATAATATTATTAAAAGTATTGCCTCGTTCATCCTAAGTTTTGTGTTAGTATTTTGTCATAGTATTTTCAAGAAGTTCAAAATATAGCCAGCCATTTTGATTCTTTAATTGTGGTAAAATGACGCATTTACTGAATTAAATACCTAAATTAACTACGGTAGTAAAGAAGATAATTATTTATTGTGATGCTTGGTCATTGTTTTGAGAAATACAAATGTAATTATTTTATTAATTTAATATTGTAATTGCGTAAACGTTGACGCATTTTGTTTTACTTAATTGTATAAGTTTCACAGTACTTAGGTACTACCTACTCGTAGGTTGTTGGTTTGTTTGTAAAACTTGACAAAACGTATGCAATTCTTGACATTTTTTTTTTTGTATTTCTTTCAATTCACATAGGTACTTATTAAGTACAATCATTTTTTTTCCTAGAAGTTTGAATCTAAAAATAACATTGCCTACTTATATGCTTATTTATGAAACAAATGATCTGAACTAATTATCAGTAGAATGCTATTGTAAATGAAAAAGGTATATTTTATTTCCGCAATAACTGGAACATTGATTCAGATTGGAATTTGATCAAAGTTTTAACAGTATCATCATGTACTTAGATTTTTCTTCACTTCCTTGATTAGCTTCAGGTCTAACCGGACATAGCTGAATACCAGTATTTTAATTACCTATTTTATAAAATTTCTTGCCTCTTAGACCAATTTTGTCTGAACTCTACAATCCAGTTAGAAGTTTTTTTTTATAATATAATAAAAACTACTTGTAATGACTACCAAAGATCTCTTAAAGTCAACATTGCTCATTTTAATTACATTAGGTGTGTTTATTTGCCGAGTTCGCGGGTTTTTTCTTAACAGACGTAACAGGAACGTAAAGGGCTATTAAAGGACACCGTGGGTTTCAGTCCTGCCCTGGGTGGGAGGACTTATTGGATGATTTTGACACGTAAAAAGGTAGGTATGTTTATTTACTTTCGTATTCAATATTCATAAAAATAACACAACATAATATTATAACTGTTACAGGTTTCCAAACATCTAAGTTAAATTCCATAACATTAAAAACATCATCCTTCTCAAACCACTTGAAAACCACAACTCACCCTGATCATCATAATGTAACCTCTACGGGCATTACTGAATCTGCGGTCATCAATACCGGTATTTTCCCTTCCTCGTACTGGGTGCATCTTTGCATCATCAGATCTCAGTGCAAATGCACTCGTTCACGTGGCTAAAGCTGACTGCGTGACTCTTAATCACTCTACAATCTACGCTCACAGATCCATTGCGTGTCTTTATGAATGAACTGATGATTAAAGAACCATGCCAACTTCCTCATTAGGTTGAGGATAACAGTGCAACGTCAATGCACTGGTATATAAACATAAGATTGGATTAAAATAGTCTCAATTTTTATTGATTAAACTCCATACTGCGGGGTGCTAAGACAGGAAACCTCCACGTGCGCCCGTGGACTGGAGTTCCCTCTTGGATACGTCCGGGGGGAAGTCCAGTTTTTTGGGCCGGTGGACCCTGGGATGCGGGCAAAAACTCTTGCTTAGGCTCTGTGTGTCTAAGGGGAGACCCCTTAGACACACAGTGCCAAAGGAAGAGTTTGCCCAAAAAAATAAAAAAAACTCCATACTACAATGTGTTTTTGCACTGTAAATTTGGATAAGCTGGTAAAGCTGAAAGAGGTACTGAACCCAAGTTATCAGCTTATTTTTTGTGGTTAAATCATCAAGTAAGTCCTCCCATCCTGGACGGGCTGGGAGGGACTGTCAGACTTGTACTGACCAAAATACACGGTGATCCTTCAATAGCCCTGCTTGTCCCAGTGAGTGAACGAGATGGCGCTAGACGACTTGTATAACTCTGTCACTTTCACTCGCCTGAATGAGCCTTGTTTTAAGACGTTCTAATACCCCCCCTGATGAGTCAGTCCTGAGATCCTGGCAGGCTTTGACCCCGTCAGGTTACTGACAGCTGCTTGAGGCGCACGTGATCTGTTATTAGCTTGCAGTGTGGGTCAGATTTCATGTGAACAGTTTTTTTAACTCCGCAAAAAGGAGAAATGAGTATAGAGGAAATCTCATGGGAAATTTTATTGTCGTCAATCGCCACCTTTTAAAAAAATACCGCTGTCAGAAAATAACCCAATTGCAAAAATATATGTGATTTTAATAATGAAATGACGCAAAAGGGACGTTAAATGAAAACATTTACCGTCTTACTACAAAGAACTTCAAACATCAGTTGAACGTTTGTTCAAAAAAACTGTCAACAGCAAAAGGGCATTTGACGTTGCTATGATAAGGGTCGTTTTGCAGTTACACTAAGACAGTCACTTTCTCAAAATATCGACGAATACGAAAATATAACTGTAAAAGGTATTTATAAACTCATAACAGAGTGTAAATTCCACAAAGAAAATCAAAAGATTTTAGCAAGGTCAGGGCTCACGATGCACCAATGTTCTTTGGTCACCATCTGGTCCAGTACAATAGCACCAAACAGGTGCTCAAACAGAGCACGTGCCGATAAATAATTTCAGGTGAACTGCACTGACTCACTTCGTAGCTAATTGTATTTTAAGACTAATTACATTTTTACTATCGCGGTTACGCTTTGTTTGTGCAAATATTCTGATTTGTTTCTTATGATTTTCATTCACTGATTCATTGTTTAGTATTTTGTTACAATCAAGGTGTTTTGTTGTATTATTAGATATCAACATAATGGATATTTCTTTGTTTGCCATAACATTGAAGGATATCTTTCACAAATGGCGATGATGATCAAATAAATGAACATAATATTGTGAAATGTACTTATGCTACTGAACTAGACAAGACACTCTCATTAGTCTCATCTACTGAATAAAAAGTTTTTGAAGCTCTAGAATTAGAAGCATATAATAGAAGGCCTGAAGGATTCATTTATTTGTCAAACATAGGTTATTACATTAAGAGACCTTATGAAAAAAATCATCTCCAAAGAGATTCAATAGAAAATATTCACGGGAAATATTATTTTATTGAAAACAGCCTCTTCAAAAACATCAGACGATCAATGAACCTATGAAACTCAATAATCTTAAAAAAAAACGATTGTCAATCAAACAGCAATATCTACTAGTTCACGCACAAAACCGAACTGTCTAATTTTAGCTGGAATAGTTTCATTAATTAGCGTTAACCAAGAGCTAATGGTTGTAACTGTGTGTAATTGAGGCGTGCTCGGACAGATCAATATGACCTTGATGGAGCAGCTTCCGTCAATGGTAGTGATGCACAAATAAATACTGAGACTGGATGTGTGAAGGATGGGAGAAGGTCCCGGAGATAGGGCAAGAAAAAAACCGTCACAAATAGGGGAAGTTCTCAAAAAAATACGTATTTTACAAAACGGGTTTATATTCCTTTATGAATGAGAAATGATTGCATGTAGTGGAGATGAGGATGATAAGATGGATGTGTGGAGTGACGAGAATGGATAAAGTAAGGAATGAGTTTATTAGAGGAAGTTTGAAAGTCCTGGCTTACAGAAAAACTACAATAGTTACAGAAAACAAATGAAAGAGAATCGACGACTATCTTGTTATGGACATGTGATGAGGAGGGATGACACTCATGTGACTAATGGCTGCTACACACCTTACGATAAATCGTTACGATTAGTCGGTACAGTTCAAACTGCAACGATAAATCGACAAGTGTGTATGAGGAAAACTGTACAGTTTGTTCGATTTTTCTCATACACACTTGTCGATTTATCGTTACAGTTTGAACTGTACCGACTAATCGTAACGATTTATCGTAAGGTGTGTAGCAGCCATAAGAGAGTGATGAATATGAATGTTGATGGATGGAGAGGAAGAGGAAGGCCAAAAATAAGATGGATAGATTGTCTAAGGAATGATATGAAAGAAAAAGGAGTAAATGATACTGTGACGTCTGATAGGGGAGAATGGAAAGAAAAAACGTGTTGCGCCGACCCGAATTTATATTTTTAAGAACTTAAATTCCATAATAACGATTAGTGATGAACTTGACAAAATATTCTACAGAAAGGATAAGCTTGTTTAAAGACTTCTAACTCGGAAAAACAATCGAGAGAATACTCGCTATAAACAATGTTCTACATTCACACATACGAGTATAAACGTAACTTTTCAGAATGTTCCGGGCGAATTATTAAAAAAAACATTATAAATAACCACGCCACTGAAAGTAGACAGGGCTAAAGGAGAAAAAACAAGGATTGTAGCAGATGGTGTTCTAAAGTTTTTGCTTATATATCCCCTTAGGAAAATGGCGTATTTTTCAAAAAAACTTAATCAAAGCGGAAAAACAATAAATATCTTGTCTACTTTTTCTATGCTCCTCCACACTTCTTGTTTTTTATTTATAGATGGAGGATACGAGAGTTAAGACACGCCATTTATCTTATTTACCGGGTCGCAGGCCAAAGCGCTTCCGACGTCCTTTGTTATAAAAATAAATAATCTTCTCCTAAAAATACTTCATTTTTTGTCTACGTTTTCATTGATAAAAACGGTCATGGTTTTAAAGTAGGCTAGTTCAAGGTTGACACACGAAATTCGTAAAATTAGGAGTACTACACAACTGTTTGCACGTTTCGCGATGTAGTCATTTTGAGACTAAGGTACTCGTACTTTGAAAAGACATTATGAGATGGGTTACAAGCGATATGTAGTCATTTTGCAATTTAGGTATTTTGAGATTTTGAGATTTTGACTAAGAGCGACGTGGTCAATTTGTGATGCACTCTCTTCTGATACCAACCCCATGATATTTCATTTATTTATCCAGAGACTCCCCAACCACTCAACTTCCTTATTTGAAGCACTATTGGAGAGGCATATTCCCAGCAGTATACTGGTAAAGACTGATGACGAGTTTTGGTAACTTGTACGTAAAGCTAACAAAAACACTATTTTAAAATGTCCTCCCAATCTATACTTCTACTTATACTATTAATATTAAAAAGAGGAAAACTTTGTTTGTTTATTTTGAATAGGCTCAAAAAGTACTGGTCCGATTTCAAAAATTCTTTCACCAGTTGAAAGCTGCTTTGGTCCTGAGTGACATAGGCAATAAGGGGGGGGGGGGAGCGAGCGAAGCCGCTGGGAAAAGCTAGTACTAATTAAAACAAACCAGTTACAACTTTGTACATTTTTAGTGAGTTCTGACTTCATGAACCCCACCCCCGAGTTTTGATGCGTTGTATCTTTGTAAATATACATTTATTTAAAAAAAAAAATACGTGTGCATTATATCGCACCCTTCCTGTAAGAAAGCGGTAAGTGAATTCGGACAACTTTTCAGGAGCTAAAAAAAACGTGTTCAACATTGTAAAAAAAATCCCACGAAAACCTTGTAAATAACAAAAGATAGCATTTTGCAGCGGCGAAATGATAGAGTTTCCGATTTTTCATTGTGTTATGTATACTGTGAGATATGGTTGAATTATACGGTTACTTAAATAATCCCCGAAACTGTTACATAAGAAGCCGGTGTAATAATGGATATTGCTTTGTTGTCATCTTTGGTGTACCGCATTGGCTGCGGTAAGTGTAGTTACTCCATTATTCATGCTCCAATTTTAGGCTAGTCCGAAAGTGTAAGTATCACTTACGTAGTTTTTACACGAAGAATTCATTTAAGTAAACATAAATACATACTTTTTGCATGCGAAAGTATGGACGTTATACTGGAGCTTCTGAATAAACTTGTTTTATGTTAGAAAAAATATTCAAATAATGAAGTATAACATCGTAAACTTCTATTTTACTGTTCACAGATAGTCATGAACAAAAATTGTATGTCAATACTATATAGATTTAAAATAGTTAAAAACGAAATAAGCTGCTGCGTTTTAATCATATCAATCGATTTAGAATATGTTTTAGGTGTGCGAAGAAAAAACATGCTTTAGAAGCCTATGGTATGTAAAATGAAGTGCCTAAAAGCTAAATAAACGAAAATCTTCTATCATTTACTAAAACACAGAAAAATACCTTTACCGAACTTTAATGAAGTAACAGTATTTGTTCACTTCCATCACTAGCTTATGCCCCCTAACCTAACAGCATTCAGGCCCATCCGAAGGAAAAATAAGTAAAGTCGGGTATTTTATACTAAAGAAGTTTCATTCTATAACGACACCAGGTTTCAGGTTTCAGTATTGGTAAAACTAAGGCCTTATAAACGCATATTTTCGTTTCCAGTTTCAGGTCATGAGAGGTCCACACACGCTTGTGAAGCTTTCCAAAGGCAGCGGCTGCTTTAGCAATCCGTTCTAGAATTTCAGACGCCAGTCAATTGTCGTTGGAGACTGACTTCCGAGATATTTAAAATGCGGTACCTCTTCCAATGATACAGAATTCAACTAAATGGTTGAGCTGAAATCGTCGCGTCCCCTTGGTGGTTGTTTCATAAATTGGGTTTTCTTTACGCGTATTACTAGCCAAATCTAGAACAAGACTGAATAAAATTCAGATAGTCTTGGAGAGTTTCCACACGGTCAACTGATAGGCATACATCATCAGCATAGATAGATGGAATATACTTTATTGTACACCAAAATTGTTACACAACTATTATAAACATTACTAATTCTATGATAACAATGGCGAGTGTGTCAAGCACGGGAACCCTAGACGTCTTAGTTTTCGCCAGCTCGACCTGAAGCGTGAGATGTCGAAGACACTTTCATCAGTGCGAACATGATTGAGTTCAATCTGTCCAAGACTATGCTGTAAAGAATCATTAAGCAGAGCCGAGAAATAGAGTGAAAATAACATGAGAGCCATGACACAGCCTTGTTTCACATCACTGGTTACATTAATTAGGTCTGAGAAATCGTTTTCATGTTGAACACGCGCCGTCATACCTTCGTGAAACTAACGAATCATGTTGACGATGTACAGAGGACGGTTTTGTTCAAGGCTTTTCTCTTGAATTTGTTTCACTATGAAAATGCTGTCAACATTTCCTCTGTTGGGTCTAAAACCGCACTGCGTCTCTGGAAGTATCTGTTCCACAAAGTTTGATAAGCGGCTATCGGAAATATGAGCCAGTACCTTCCTAGTAGAAGACAGGAGATGCCTCTGTAAGATCCATGGTCCAATAATTCACCATTACCCTTATAAATTTTGCAAATGGAGGCATTCTTCTGGTCTTATGGTACAATTTCGGCTTGAGCACTAAATTGAAGAGCCTACTTTGTATTTGTGGACCAGCATATTTGTGAACCACTGATGGTAGACAGTCGGCTCCTGGTGTTTTACCGTTCTTCAATCTTTTAACCGCTGTCATGAATTCACCAAAGGTTGGTGGATCAGCTAAGTCCTCCTTGATGGGACGGCTTACAATATTTCCAATGCATGGTAAATCAATTGTCTGAAAGCAGAAATTAAGAGCGTCATTGAAATGTTCAGCCCATATATCTAGGATTTGTTTATGATCTGTCAGTTTACAGTCCCTGTCACGAGTGCCTTGTGCATTTGGTGCCTTTTTCTCAATTTGGGTCCGAAAATTGTTTTCAAGCCTTCGAAAAATCTAACCGTTTGGTTTGTGTCAGCACAGAGTTGCATGTCTTTTGCTCTATCCAGCCACCATTGATTTTTTAAGTCAGGGATCTCAATTTTAATTTTAATGGATTTTCGTCTATCGGTGTTTGATAGAGATCTCAGTTCTAGTCTGTGGTGTGGCTTTCAAGAAATGCTCTGATTTCCTTGTCTATGTAAGTCATGGAACCAGTTCTGGTTTTTCTTCAGTGGTTTTGGTATCATGACACGCTATCATGAAGATGTTTGGCATATATAAACGTCTTGGCACCGAAACAACACAAACATTCACTGGTTTCATATGCGCTGCGCGTCGAGGAGCCTTTATTAACAGACGTATCTTTGATCGAATAAGCGATGGTCTGACCAGCACTCCACACCCCACAAAGGTCTTGTTATCAAGACGTGGTCACGTGGTTCCGGTTTTTTTAACATGCAATAATGTAATTAATAAGGTACCATTACTTGGATCTAGGGTGCACGAGCACGAGGTCTTATAATTTTCTGCTAGGCGAAAAATAAGTCAGGTCAAACTCCAAACCATTAGCATTGCAGTTCCCAACTCCATGCCGACCAAGGACACCACACTATGCTTCGTAATTAGTACCAACACGTGTATTAAAGTCACCCAGTAGGCCAATTTTGCCTTGAGGTGGAATTCCCGTAAGCAGGGTAGGTTCCGATAGAATTTTGCTTTATTATCATCGGTGCGTAGCTACTGATGAGGTGGATTTAAGTATCATTGACTGGCAAGCGCAAGGTCATTATGCGATCATTTACCTATTCCTTTCGGAAGTTGTGTTAAGAGTACCGCAATTTTGTTACGCACTGTGAAGCCAATTTCCGCTAGCTGCTTGCTCTTCTGCTGGTTTTCCAATCCAATAATACGTACCCATCCGCTACCACTAAGATGGGTCACTTGTAGCCGCGATATCCATATTGTATCTTCAGAGTTCCCTTGCCACGATGGCAGTCTTCCTCTCGGGACAAAGGTTAGAGTCATCATTCAAGAGTGTACGTACATTCCATGCTCCTATTATAAAGTTTTTCGAGGTATTCTTATTATGTCTCTTGCGAGCGTAAAGAAGTAAGTGCAGCTACGCGTCAGATGTTTATGACATCTCCTTGGTGAAACTACGTAACGATATAAAACGCAAAACAGTCCCGCAACCAGTTTCGTGCAATAAGTAAGTAAGTGGACTTGCAAGACACGCCTTCGTAATAGTATCCAAGAACAAATGCCTATGTTTATTTACTTTTACAAAGTTATTTTAAATCTTCGTGTTAGTTATGGGTATGTGTGTTTATGGCTTTATACCCAGGGAAAGTTTTAAAATAAATAAATGTATGTATGTATACATCTTTATAAGAATGGAAAACTATTTTATTTTTTGTCGCAAAAATACACATTTTTTGTGACAGTACCCTTATTTTTGGCGCTAGCTTCATGAAAATTTGTGAGAAGGTGTATTAGAGTACGGTCGATTTTTTGCAATAATAAAAAAAAATTGACGCAAGTCGAGTTACGCGTTTTTTCCAGGGGGGGTGCGATATTTCAAAGCTATAGACGACAGACAAATCAGATTTGCAATAATTAGATGGTCTCCTTCCAGATGTATGAACGTGGATGAGACGAAAGAAGTATGTAAGGATAGTAGCAGGTGGCGCTCTGTACTTTCTGAATACCACCCTGGGAATGTGTACTATGTAGAAGCTCTCAAATTGCCTGTAACCCGCAGTAGGTAGGAACGAACGCAATTTTATGTTAGATACTATACTACATCACTACATCCGTGCGTTCAAGCGTTTTTGCCATACCTATTATTGGAATCAAATATAGCAGCTCACAATTTAGGACTCATTAATATTAGTAGTCATTTTTACCCGTGGTGCTAGGCAACTGGGCTTCTCCCAGTTGTAATGTCCCTTTGTGCGTATTGGCCTTGTTTTGTTCTGTCTTCTGCTTGCATGGAGGGAAGTGGAAACATATTTTTTTCCTACTCCTCCACTATTCTTTTCTGATTAATTTCGTTGCAGGATCCAAGACAGGTAAATTCATTCTCCGGGACACGTCGAGCTTCATTGTCTCGGCGCTTTTCTGTTGGTTGCCACTGTTGATTCTGGCTTTCAGGAGTTGCAGTGGTTTGGGAATAGTGTGGTAGGTTTGTCCCAGCAAAAAAAAAAAGTAGGTAGGTAAGCTACAAGCTGATTGTACTAACCGCTAAGCTTTTTATAAGACTGTTTCTTATAATTCAACCACAATTAATAATGAAGTGCCTATCTAACAATAAGTGGCAGCTGCCCTTACTCATCCATTCATGACATCCGCTGTCATACCTAAAGTACTTCCGATTTCCATGGAAATTATTACAGAGGACAAATACTCTGTGATAATTACTGATTCATACTTTGTGACCACTGAAGTACGCATTTTTAGCGTATTTACGCAACTATGTAGCAACTGTGTAGGGACGAGTTTAAAATTGTACATCCATATTTGTATGATGCTTGTGTTCCAAATTCTTTTTTCCTTAATAGGATAGGTGACAAAACGGAAACAAAAATAGTGACAGAACGGCGCTATTTTGTTTTGTTTAGTTATTGAATCGGGAAAGTGATCAAAATTGCATCCAAATAAAGAAGTATGGGTTCGAATCCAGGTCGGGTAAATTGCTATTGGGTTTTTTTAATAGCAAGAGGCTACAATTTTTGCTCGACTGCTGGCTTTAATATAGGTATAATAATTAATTTGTGGAAATGTTGGTTTGTTTCAGGTACACCTCTGCTTAACCCTTTGGGGATTACAGACACCAAGTCTATCTAATCAACCTGTTTGTAAGTTTGGACGTAATCTGAGGTAATCTCCAAAACTGCTCGTACGATTCCGAAAATTCGTTCACTTATGAAAAGCAGGCTATAGTGTAGCTTTCCTGGTGTCTTTTAGTATCATTTCATTGAAGCAGAAAAACTCACGGACAGATGTTGTCTTATGATGGCGTATTCTGAAAGTTGGCAACGTCGCAAATAGCTGTCAAATATTTACAAATCTTAATTAAATTGGCACTGTATGAAAATAAGAAATATGGCTCTGTGGTCCACTAAAAAGTTGATATAAGAATGCAATTAAAACACTAAATTTCATGTTGTAACCGTTTTAGATGTAAAAAAAGCCTTTGGCAAGTTTCCAAATGCTTTTTTACATGTAAAACTATATATTCGGTGTTACGATACTAATTATTGCATTCCCTTATCAATTTTTAGTGCACTACAGAGCCACATTTCTTATTTCTATACAGTAACATTGCCAAATTAATTAAAACTTGTTAAAAGGGCTTTGTATCTTTTGTACCAGGTGCCATCCGCCATTTTAATTTTTTTTCAAAACGGCGTACACGAATGAAACTTTCATAAATCGATAGATCACATCAATACAAACACAAAATGTAGTGGGCAAAATCTCGTAAAGCGTCACGTTTCCGAGTTATGAGCTGTCAAAGATGTACAAGAGGTGCCATAGTTTTTAATTTAGTTTTTAATTTTTTGATGTTTCTAGATGATTGATGAAAGATATATAGGTAATTAATTGGATGTAAGTTTTTGTCCGCTCATTAACCCAATGTTATTCCAACGGGAATAATCACTAAGTATGATATTATTACAAACATTTTCTAAACAAACTGAATGCTTTTCAGGTAGGTACAGGCAGGAAAAGAGTTAAGTATACAGGCAGCGAGTTTTTAACAGTTTTCCTATAAACTATGTGCATGCCATAATTATGTTTAATGCAATTTTTGCTACCGCATGACGCAGGTCCTCACCGGACACGGAAGTTTCGGGAGGTACCTGTGTCGGATAGAGAGGGAAGAAACGCCTGGGTGTCATCACTGCAAGGATCACCCGGAGCTTACGGTACACTTGAAACACAAAACCTCAACAGTAATTGGTCTGTGTTGCCAGTTTATGTAGTAAAAATGCATACCTAAATAAAAAGTGGCTTCACCTTATTTGTCGCGCACGTTCTATCTGTTTCTTTGATAAGAAAGCCTACCAT
Organism: Agrotis clavis; assembly: GCA_954870645.1. Lineage (NCBI taxonomy): Eukaryota > Metazoa > Arthropoda > Insecta > Lepidoptera > Noctuidae > Agrotis > Agrotis clavis. The sequence goes on from OX940942.1 coordinate 754,301, forward strand.
GCCTACGGACATACACAAGCCTACCTTATGCCATGACCTGATTAAAAACGATTCAAAAGCAAGACATTTAAGTTTAGGTTCCTAAATTGCATCGCTTAAAATCGTACGATGACGTCCAATTCGCTTATTTATTTATTTTATTGGTTTACCTACAATTGTTACATCCATACATACTTAAATAGAACACATAACATTAATACTAGATGTACAATATTAAGCGGTAAACACTACATGCAAAAATAACAAAAAAAAAGAATATAAGGAAAGATCGGAAACAATTTTTTTTTTTATATTATGTTAGATAACAAGAATACATGCCAAAGTAAATGTGATTGTGATTACAAGTGATTTTAGATTACATAATTGGAGTTAAGACTGTCGTAGACAATGAATATATATTAATTTATTGTAAGAAAGCTTAGTGTAATTTGGATCGTTAAAAGTGAATGAAAGATCGCGATTTGTGGCTGAAACATTTTTGGTGAAAAAGAGACAACGCTAATATTAAATAGCTTCGTCTCTTTTTCATCAAAAACGTTTCAAATTACTTTATTTCTTTGGATTGTCTGTAGCGCCCTTCGTTACGCCTAATGGCATGGCCTGAATAATTAAACTGACATTATGATACGAATTAGAGGGTTTGACAGTCAGATGCCATGGCCTACTAGATTTAATCGTAATGATTCAATCTAGTAAGTCATGACTGACGTCATGTAAGTCCTAAACTGGATGACGTTAGAGGTCGTGGTAAGCCTCCCGAGTGTTTATTATTAAGTTCTCGTTGTGATATTAATTGCTATACTGTTCATTAATGAGTGACACTACCGAGCGCGGTGGCTCAGGCCACAGACAGTGTTGTTTTTGTGGCGTGAGTACTTTACTTGGTCCAAGAAGAAGAGATCGCGCTTCTATACGGTCCTACCAAATGACCAATGAATACCTAACTACTGCAATCCGTACATTGCTGAGTACTCCCGTCATCTGTCCTCGGATGTACACGAAATGAATTTCAAACACAAGATAGCTGTTGTGAATCGTTGAGGAGTTCCTTCGACTGTCTCTTGGTCCCATCATCAGATCAACTCCAAACCTTTATTAAATTGTACATAGTGCTCTAAAATTCTTTAGACAATAAAACTGAGAAACGCCGCAGTCGCAGGGGCGACTGCGGCGTTTGTCAGTTTTATTGTCTGTTTACGATTTTTGAAAGGTCCGTTCGATTTCTCTGGTCTTCCATCATCAGACCTTGATTTGCTTATCATGGGACCACCTCTGAAATATCTTCTTTCCAACAAAAAAAGATAAATCGGAATCGGTTCATAAACGACGAAGTTCTGCGCGAACAAACATAAAAAAAGCATAGACGGTCGAATTGAGTAACCTCCTTTTTTAGGAGTCGATTACAAAAGTGGGGACGTTTCACATAGATTCTTGTCATTATATAATGTAATGTTGTTCAATACGCATAATATCTCGTATGACAACTAAACCTTCTTATGTCATTGTAAACCTTACTTTTTTACAAATAAGTATAATATTTACAAATAAATATAATATATATTATAATGTAATACTTGAGTTTATAATAAGTGTGTGTATGTCCTGTTTGTCAATAAATCCCTTTTCTTTCTTTCAAATCACCTGAAGGTTGACTGGAAGTATGCACTCAGATGTTCAATCCACCAACTTTATTATTCCTTTTGGAATTATATTAGTAAGTATATAAAAAGCGCAATATTCAGGCAATTAAATTAATTTTAATTGTATATGTATATAAAAATCAATGTTCCGGTTATTTAAAAACGAAACAAAACATTAAACAAAAAAAAACTATGGCACCTCTTGTACATCTTTGACAGCTCATAACTCGGAAACGTGACGCTTTACGAGATTTTGCCTCTCTACATTTTATGTTTGTATTGATGTGATCTATTGATTTATGAAAGTTTCATTCGTGTACGCCGTTTTGAAAAAAAATCAAAATGGCGGATGGCACCTGGTACATGGCCCATACAAAAATGTTCAAACCCCTTTGACAACTATTTGCGACGTTGCCAACTTTCAAAATACGCGCTCTTCAAAATGTTGTCTATCTGTTTACTCGTTAGAGGCTGAATGCTTCGCTGAATGGATTGACCTGCGCTGCAGAAAGACAAAGAAGTAGGTTACGGTATAAAATATTTTTACCCTGGTATTAGGAGTGAATCAGGCAAAAAAAAAAACAAAGTAAATAATCCACAAAAAGTTTTGTAGAATAAAATTATGAATTGTACTTAGAGGTTTTGTGGTAAATGAGAAGTATTTTACGCAATTATTGTAAGTAAGAACTATTGTCTAATTGTTTTTAACCACAAAATGCTACTGGATATGTTAGGTAAGGGTTTTTTGAATAGGTATTTATGTATATAATTTTTCCCTAACACTCTTTATGAATGAAATTTTTCAGTTGTTAGACATCGTCTGGGAAAATACAACCGCTGAATGGAGTAAACTGAATAGTGATGCCTACTTCCCATTTTGCTATTTCCCCGATTCGCTTTGTTACTATATTGATCTTTATGCATTAATAAATAAATTATTAATGTGTCTCTCTCTTGGACAGGTAAAAAACCTGAAAATAAATATTGTTTATTATTTATTTAGTGTTAGGGTTCGTTAATTTACATTTTGCTAAATTAAATTGAAACGCAAAAGACTATTTTCCAAACCAGTAACTTTTTCGGTTCGTTCGAATACTTTGTGCTGGCAACACTTTGGTTTTGTCAATGGTCGTTGGAGGCTTCTGATTGGCCAACCAAACGGAGGCCAGTACATTATCATCTGTGATTGGTTGACGACATAAAATCGTTAACCAATCACAGAACTCAATTTTGCCGCGCAATTATCAAAAACTTGAAAGGTGGAAAGAGGTCGGTTAAACATTCTGACTCGGGCTGTCGAACGAGGAGGTCGTGTGAAAGAATAAAGTTGTGTTCCCAGTAACCTGGATTTTCTTCAGTACTTCACCTAGGCGTCCTGCAACTAAGTTTAGTCCATAGTTACGGTTATCGATTTTACATATCAGAAGTGGGATGCTAACCAAACTTAAAACGTAAGTACACGCCCATGGCTTTTATTATTTAAATTCTGGATTAAATTTGTATTTTATTTTTGCGTTATAATATTCAATATAATTTTATATTTCAATTTTGCTTTATAATAGTGATGGTACTGAAATCGGTGGTAGTTTAAAACGGAACGGTCGTATTATGTTGAACAAGTATTTAGAGATTAACAGTGTTTAAACCTATCTAATTGGCAGCTCTAAAGGTAATCTCAGACTTAGAGAGTGGTTCAGTTTGTTTTGTAAAGCGATTTTTTTTTTAATTTTTATTTTGAGTCTAAATAATCGTGAATATTATCTTGAGTGGGTATCTAAAAGGGGTACAAAAATTTGCTTATTTTTGGCGTAGGACGCACCGTTTCCGAGATATCAAGCATTTTTCATCCAATTGAACCGAATAATGTGGTGTTATCTTAAAAAGAGGAACATTTTATATTTTGTTTGTAACGAAAAGACCCTTCAACTTAAAAACATCTGGACCGAAAAAAAAAAAAAAAAAAAAAAAATAGCAACGGTTGTTACATTATCAGCAAGTACCATATAGGCTATTATAGACTATTTTATCCCCGTTCTCCCACTGAACTGGGAACTACGCGGGTGTAATGCGTGACGTCCCCTACTTCACCATGTGTTTTCAGTGTTATTAACAAATCTTCCTTTTCTGCGAGCGTTTAGATCATGGACGGGCTACCAGGCCGCAGAGAACGCTCAAATCGCGACTCCAGTCGGCGTAGACTGGAGACACCTGGCCGAGAGGACCGTTCACGAAGTCGAAGCGGCCTGCGTATGCGCAGCCCAAATCGATCCCAAGATGAGCAAGACCTTCTGGTGGGGCGGCAGAGAGTGCTGATGCTGGAGCAGGAATTGCGCCGAGAGCGTGAACGACTTCGTGCAACGGAAGACCGTCGTCGATCATCGTCACGACGTGCCATCAAGCATCACGAGCCCGCCGGACGTCGGGAAGCTGAGCGTCGGGCAGAACCACGTGCTGAGCAACGTAGCAACGCTGGAGAAAATATAAGGTCACGTAGTCCATCTTTTTCTAGAAACGATCTTGTTAATGTTTTAAAACTGTTGAAGGAGGATCTGTCGTCACAACCACATACCCAAAATGCACAGTCGTCCCAAAAACTAGACCACCAAAATATATTGCCTAATTTTGACCCTTCAACTAAAAATCAGCGTATTGATATATGGCTGAAAAAGGTTAACGAATGTGCATCGGTATATGGTTGGGATGACCGAACTACCACTCATTTTGCCATGCAAAAACTCCAAGGCCTGGCTAAAATGTGGTACGAAAGTTTGAATTCCATTCTTTTTAGCTGGAAAGAATGGCAAGATAAATTAATAAATGCATTTCCTTGTGAACAAAATTACGGCCAGACCTTGGAGGATATGCTAAAAAGGAGGAGCAAGTTCAATGAGCCCATCGAAGTTTATTATTACGAAAAGCTTGCTCTTGTGAATCAATGCGATATAGTAGGAAAGCGTGCCGTGGACTGCATTATTCACGGCTTGAGTGACAGGACGCTTAGATCGAGTGCTTTGGCATTACGTTGCAATCACCCTGACCAACTTTTGCAGTTCCTTTTAAGTAATAAAGATACTCGTCAGCCTTCAGCGGATCGTGCCCATTTTCGTAATAAAACTGTAGACAATACACATCAGAATAATAACCAAAACCAAGCTCCAAAATCTGTAGCCAGATCGGGTCAGCCTAATGGTTGTTATAATTGTAAGGAGAAGGGGCATAGTTTTCTACATTGTCCTAAACCTCTATTAAAGTGCCAACACTGCAATAAACTCGGTCATACGACAGAGACCTGTTCTAGTAAGCCAGGGCAAAAGCCACTGAATTCTAACGCTACTGTTTCAAAGACAATGCGTATAGATTCTGTCAAAAAGGGTACTATTACCCCAAACTCCAAATTTATAAAAGAGGTTATAGCTAATGGGGTGCCCCTGCAGGGGTTCATAGATTTTGGGAGCGAGGTTACTTTGATTAAGGAGTCGGTAACTAAAGAGCTAGGCTTGATTCATGATAACACACCCTCTCAAATGAAGGGATTCGGTAATAGTATTGTTCAATCTCTTGGAGAGTTGTCGCTTAATTTGAGTATAGACGGTGTCAACGCCAGGGTTATTTGTAAGGTTGTGAGTGACGACTTTTTGGAGAAACCTTTGCTAATTGGTCAGACTTACACGGAACTTCCCCATATAGTTGCTTACAAAAATGTTTCTGAATTGAAATTTTTCGACAACGGCGATAAATTGCCTTTTTCTGATGTTGACATTGAGAATGAGAGTGGAAACTCTTTTAAGATTCGCACTTTAAGAGCTGTCAAATTTTGGGGACCTGTTTCGATCAGAGCCAGCGTTGATCCTACCATTAGTGGCAGTATTTTACTGAAAAATAGTGTTGCAGGAAAACCCAATCAGCAATTTTCAGTTTGCGGAGGACTTTATAATTCGATAAATGGCCTTGTGAATATAGTTGTTATGCCCCATGCTAGTTTCTGTCTGATTCCAAAGGACAATGTTTTTAGCCGAGCTGAAAAGGTCTGTTTTGTCAACAGGATTGTTGTTGAGTCGCCTGAACTGATGAGTGATGCTGCCGGTAGTAAATTCGATGAAAGCCAGGTTCGCATTTGTCAAAATGTACCTGATGTTACTAGGAAACGGTTACTAGATTTGCTCAGAAAGTACAAGCATTGTTTTGCGTCATCCTTGAAGGATCTAGGTTGTACCAACGTTGCCCAAATGAAAATAGAGCTTAACAGTCAACGTCCTATTGTATACCGTCCGTATCGACTGTCACATCATGAGCGCTTGCAGGTGCGTACAATGGTAGATGAGATGTTAGACGCAGGTATAGTGCGTGAATCATCTTCCGACTATGCTAGTCCTATTCTGCTTGTACGCAAGAAAGATGGATCTCTTAGAATGTGTATAGATTACCGCATGTTGAACTCTGTAACTCTTAAGGAAAGATATCCAATGCCGATCATTGAAGATGAAATAGCTCGCCTTTCTGGTCAGGCCTGTTTTATTTCTCTAGACCTTGCGTCAGGTTATTACCAGGTACCAATTGTAGAGCAAAGTAAGCGATTCACCTCATTTGTCACGCCAGACGGCCAATACGAGTTTAATCGCATGCCGTTTGGCCTGGCAAATGCGCCTGCCGTATTTCAGCGCATGATCAATACAATTCTAGGATCAGCTCGTTTCTGTAAGGCAGCCGCATACATGGATGATATTCTAATTTTTGGGAAGGACTCGTCGGAATGTCTGAAAAATTTTGAAGACGTATTACAATTGTTAGAAAAGGCGAATCTTACTTTGAATTTATCGAAATGTGACTTTCTGCGCGATAAAATCGACTATCTTGGTTATGAAATTGGAGCAGCAGGAGTTAGACCTGGGGAGAAAAAGATCTCTAGTGTAATGAATTTTCCGCGCCCTGAAAATGTACACAATGTTCGCCAATTTCTTGGGCTGGCAAGCTACTTCCGGAAATTCGTCAAAGATTTTGCCTTGATAGCTTTCCCACTCAGCAAATTGTTAAAGAAAGGTGTATCATGGGAGTGGGGCGATAATCAGGAAACTGCTTTTCAGGATTTGAAGGTTAGGTTGATAAGTAGACCTATTCTTGCAATATTTGATCCATCAGCAGAGCTGGAACTGCACACTGACGCGAGTAGGATAGGCATTGGAGGCATCCTCCTTCAGCGTTCAGCGGATAACATGCTGCGACCGGTTGCATACTATAGCAGGCAAACATCACCGGAGGAGAAGAATTTCCATTCCTATGAACTGGAAACTTTAGCAGTGGTCTGTTCCCTACGAAAGTTTCGAGTTTATTTGTTAGGGAAAGATTTTAAAATCGTTACAGATTGCAGCGCTCTTCGGTCTACTTTCACTAAACGGGATCTAATTCCTAGGATAGCGCGCTGGTGGCTCCAATTACAAGAATTTAATTGCATAATCGAGTATAGGGCTGGTACAAAAATGGGGCATGTCGACGCGCTATCCCGTAATCCTGTAGTCGAGTCCGAGGAGAACCAATCTGATAATCTTCCGACCGTAATGGCCATTTCAAGCGAAGACTGGTTGCATACCCTCCAACTAGGAGATTCAGAACTTAGGAGGATTAGAGATATTTTGGATAGTAGTCTGGATCAGAAAGGCTTGCAATATATTAAGGAAAACTACGTCATTAAGGACAACAAGTTATTTCGTTGTGTAGGTGAAGACAAGGGAGATGTGCGCTGGGTAGTACCGAAGGGTGCGAGATGGCAATTATGTAGGATGAACCATGATGATATTGGTCATTTTGGGGTCGAAAAGACTTTGGAACGACTAAAAAAAAACTATTGGTTCCCAAAAATGACACGCTTCGTTAAAAAGTACGTGAGCGCTTGTATTGAATGTGCATACGCTAAAAATAACCAATCCGGTAAAGAAGGTCTTCTTCACCCTATAACGAAAGTAGAGGTACCTTTTCATACACTACATATTGACCATCTCGGACCCTTTGTAAAATCCAAGCGAGGGTTTTCTTACCTACTAGTAGTAGTTGACGCTTTTACAAAGTTTTGTTTTGTTAGACCGGTTCGGAACACGCATACTCAGAACGTTATAAGGGTGCTAGAAGATATATTCGGGATGTTTAGAACTCCTGATCGCCTCGTGAGTGACCGTGGCAGCTGCTTCACGTCACATATGTTCAAAAGATTTTGCCTAGATGAGGGTATTAAACATATTCTGAATGCTGTCTCTAGTCCCCGATCAAACGGTCAAGTCGAGCGGTATAACCGCACAATTCTGGGCTCTATGAAGGCGTTAAGTGTGAAATATGGCGAAAAAGAATGGGATTGCCATTTAAGAAAGATTCAGTGGGGACTAAACAACACTATCCAAAAAACAACAGGCAGGACACCCGCTGAGGTGATGTTTGGTACCTCTATGAATGTTTCGGCAAATCCCATCCTTAATGAGATTTCTGATGAAACTCGTGAATCAACTGATTTATCCACTATACGTCAGGAAGTTAAAGGTAGGATAGATAATGAGCAGATCAAACAAAAACGGTATTATGATAAGGGTAGGAAACCTGCGCGCGCATACGTGGAAGGCGACCTCGTAAAAATTACTAAAACCTGCTTTAATAATGAAGGGCAGAGTAAGAAGCTCATGCCATCGTACATCGGACCCTATCGGGTTACGAAGGTCTTGGGTACTGATCGATATGTAGTAGCTCCAGTACCTGGTTTATGTAACACACAAGGCAAGCGTCCAACGACTGTTGCTGCGGATCGCATGATGCCTTGGATCCATGTGGCTGCATTAGATGTTAACGAGAGCTCCGAATCTGCTTCCGATACAGATGATGATTAGAAATACCTAGTTTAAGTTTTGGTGTCCCTTGTGAGGCATTTAACTACAGAATGGTGTGTTGTTTCAGATTGGATGCGAGAATCGATTGGTTCGCGTCTGATCAACTATGATGCCAGAGTTACTCTTTCGTCTTGCTCCTGTTGCTCAGGCTTAATCGATCGGCTTGAACTAACGGTTAGCAAAGGCTCCCTCGATTAATCGATCGTCGAGGTTATTTTTGACGTAAATCGACTAATCGATCGTCGATCACCAGGTATCCCAATTAATCGATCATTGGGATTCTTTAGTGCTTATTGTATATAAACACATCTAATCGGTCGTTGTGTTAACTACACCTTGCCTATGATTAATGTAAAGTTGCTCTTCTGTATAAGTCCGTACATCCTTATTAGCTAAACAATTTTGTAAATAGGTATTAAATATTTAAAATTTCATATTCTTTTAGTTACAACCATGTATTAATTTCTAAATAGTCAATTTTTTAATATTATTATAATTTGTAAAACTTCTAATAGTCAATATATCAGTTAAATAAAGTTGTTTGTTAAATATTTAGGTTTAATTAATTTATTATTGTAGTTTTTAATAGAGTTTATTTGTAGTTTTAATAAGTTAGCATTTAGTTTATTTTACTATTATAGTATTAATTACCAACTTTGCTAAATAAATGTATAAATAGATAGTCAATAAAAAGGTTTTTGAATGTTAATAATTAATATGAATAATTATGTATGATTCAGCACATAATTTGAATTGATTTTTAAATATTGTGTACATGATGTGATGTGTAATGATTGTGAAGTTTGCTTAACTGACCTTATTCCGATTGTTAGGGTTCCACCTGGTACCGTGTGCAGGGACTGACACGCTATCAGGATGGTCGATTGTTAGGGTTCGTTAATTTACATTTTGCTAAATTAAATTGAAACGCAAAAGACTATTTTCCAAACCAGTAACTTTTTCGGTTCGTTCGAATACTTTGTGCTGGCAACACTTTGGTTTTGTCAATGGTCGTTGGAGGCTTCTGATTGGCCAACCAAACGGAGGCCAGTACATTATCATCTGTGATTGGTTGACGACATAAAATCGTTAACCAATCACAGAACTCAATTTTGCCGCGCAATTATCAAAAACTTGAAAGGTGGAAAGAGGTCGGTTAAACATTCTGACTCGGGCTGTCGAACGAGGAGGTCGTGTGAAAGAATAAAGTTGTGTTCCCAGTAACCTGGATTTTCTTCAGTACTTCACCTAGGCGTCCTGCAACTAAGTTTAGTCCATAGTTACGGTTATCGATTTTACATTAGTAAATATGAAATTAATACATTTCCTCTCAATATTAATTTTGTTCCCGTTTGCCCATTTTAATTAAATGTCAACAAGTGTCCTGTTGCATGCGTTTTCATCATTAAACAGTGTTAATGATGAAAATGCAGTTCGATTTATTTGTATGATTCTTGCTCAGGTCTGGCTGTTCGTAAAAATAAAAGATTAAAATCTGCAAAGATTTTGTAGCTTTTAATCATATAAATAAAATAGGTACTTAATAAAGTAAGGACATGCAGTATTATAAACTTATTTTCTTTCTTTCTTTAAAACACGTTCCTCATTTATTTATTTATTTATTAACAATTACAACGGCTGTGTGAACAGCCAATTACAGTAATTTAAACACAATTATGCAAACAATATACACATTATTAATTATAAAATATGAGAAACGTAAAAAAAACAATTTTTATAAAAATTAAAACTCTAAAACACTCATAAAATCACCTCACAGTACTTCTGGCATACCAATAAAATCTTCGACCATCCATCCTCAAACAGATCTTCTGATGGATTGGCATCCAAGAGATCATTAAGTGCGGCAAGCGTGCGAGGGATTGGCGACTTAGCCCGTGCAACCGTACGACATGCAGGCACGGCAAACAGCCTGTGCTTTCTGCCACGGCAGTAGTTATCTGGGACATGAAAGCGCGCCAGCACATGAAGCAGATCAGGAGCGTCGATAGTACCACGGAGCGTCTTACAGGCTATTGTGAGCTGATCTCGTGCTCGCCCGCTCGCTCATCACCAATAAATACTTAAAAATAAATAAAGGAAGAAACTAGTTTACCTTGGACATGGGGGGCACCATAGGCTTAGATTGCCTAGGGCATCAAGTTGTCTTAATCCGTCACTGTACGAAGGGCCTTACGAGTTGTAGGTCGTGCGTTCGAACTCCGCCAGGCGCATTACTTTGTGTAATATATTTCATCACCACTGCTCTCAAAACGGTGAAGGAAACCGGCATGTCCTAGAACCAAAAATTCGAAGACATGTGACATCGACCAAACCGCACTGGGCCCGCGTGGTGGGTTATGGCCCACTCCCTCTCACAGAGAGGAGGCCTGTGTCCCAATAGTGGGAACATTAGAGGCTGATGATGATGCAGTATTTTATTATTTACATGCAATTCACTACCTAATAAAATTTTGTTCTAAGAAAATGTTCGCAACATTTTAATCTTTCGGGAACTTCCAAACCAAGAAACCATTATTTTCATCAGTAAATAAAAGTTACCAAACAGGTAAATGAAGACAAAGGGGTTTGCGGTATCACGGGTTTTCACATTCAAATGCGGTATTATACCGGTAACCCAGAGGTGTTTACTTCAATACCGTTACTGTCACCCGAAGGAAAAGGTATTAGTGTCTTTTGAAATAATTTTCATTAAAATAGGTAGATTCAGAGGTGTTTGCGAAGTTAAATTTTAATGATTAATTGTTTATTTATTAACAAACTGTTACCAGTGACTTTTCCCGCTTGTAACTCGAATAAAAATTATCTTAGGGAAATGTCATACGGGGATAAAACTATCCTATGTGCTAATTTATGCTATAAACTAGGTATCAGTGCCATGAAAATACGTTTCGTACCTTTTGTCTTTCTAAGTATGGACTTGTCAGTTAACGGGACTGGGCGCTTTGTTGCTTGCCGTTATCTGGTGGAAGATTACCCACTTTATAGTCTACTTTACCAAAGGATGGAAGCCCAGAGATTAACCGTCTCTCATACATGAGATTGCGAGTTCAAAGCCGGACAAATATTTAGTGTAATTTTCAATGCATAATCCAGTTTTTACCACACAGACAAACATTCAAATTTCAAATTTATTAGTATTAGGAGGAAGTACTCGTAGAATGATTTGAAACAAAACATTATTATTATTAAAACTAGCTGTTGCCCGCGACTTCGTCCGCATTGTATTTGGTTTTAAGGCACCTAAACTAATATTCTCTTTTTTAATTTGTTGAGAAAGTGAGGGTACCTGATGTCCCACTTTAAAGTTTGTTATAGAATCTATAACAAACTTTAAAGCAAATGAAATTAAAACTTCCAGACACAACACTTTATATACGACATTGGTAGTTTTTCCCTCTGGTGCTAAAATAAAAAGGTGGTCAGCATTACTGACAGGCGAGCATGTGTTATATAGTTGGCCGTGGGAAAAACAGTTGGACCTTAGGTCGACATCAGCTTCCTTCAGGGTCTATCCAGTATCCTTGGGACTTATTTATGGTCATCGCAAAGTAAGCGGCTACCGAGAATTGTGTGAGTTTGAACTGGAAAGGGAAATTGTTGGAGATGAGTGGTATTCACGGTATCAATGCAGTTTCCCCTGAGCCACATCCGGTGAGAATTTCATTTCTTCGCTTAAATTTCTGTGTAAAGGTGCGTACAGACCATGTAACATGTTATATAACATGTGTTATAAAACACTACAACTCTATGTAGAATGTTACCATGAAAAATGTTATTTAACATGTTATGTTATATAATCTGTACGCACCGTAATGCAGTAACTATTAGTCGCGTTCCATTGCACAATTTTGGTGGAGTTAGATTTCTTAGAAGCATTATTATTACTTTTAGGTTATTTTATGAGCTCGAGGACCACAGGTAGTTGATGAATTTAAAATCTCGAGTGGGTAGTTGCTGGCATCACCCTAATTGACGACGTTATTGTATGATGTGTAAACCACATCATTCCCAACAATTTCGGCTAATATGTTTTCATTTATTGCAGCGGTTCGGTCATTTTTTTAGTATCGCACGATCACATAGCCAAGAGTTTTCCTGAAGTGTTATACTTGACGGAACTCCGAATACGTAACTTATCAATTCTTCTTACAACGGGCAGTGTCTGCGGGAATTTTACAGAGAACAGTACCTACCATGATATTGTCCATGGGTCTATCATCATGGCGAATGTCTCAAAGTGTTCTGTCCACGGCCTCGACGGCTTTTTTGTTCGACATGATACATTCAGACGATTACAATTTTTTAGCGTGGTAATACATCACGTGGAACACAACGTGCACTCTTACTCGCCGCCCGCATGGCCGCGCCTACAGTGGCTGGAGATCGTGTAGCGACGTCTGTCGCCATCGGCGTCTAGCGCTGCGGCTGGGCTGGAGGTGGACATAGTCCTCTCCCTCATGCGTCCCGCCTCCTCCTTCGCTAGCATGTCTGCTTCGCAGAAGGAGGCGACTGCTTCCCATTCTGTCTCGCCCCGCAGCATGGCCTCGACCAACACTAAGCACGAGAGGTCACCGATTATCGTCGTAGTGAGGACACGGCGGTGCTCTGCCCAAGCGGGTAGTCCTGCACCGTATGCTCCACCGTGTCCTCCAGGCGATCCACGCAGTGGTGACACCCAGGCGATTCTTCTTTCCCTATCAGACACAGCTACCTCCCGAAACTTTCGTGTCCGGTGAGGACCTACGTCATGTGGTAGGTCAGGCGGGACGCCGTGACGCCTATCCAGCTACTCCTTAAAAAGGGGTCTTACCGCCGCGGTTGGGGCGTGCCCGGAACTCGGTTGCGACAGTCGCTCTCTCAATATTGCCCTGTGATCACGCCGGAGCTCTTTCCGGGAATTCATCCTGGCGATTGTATTGTATAGCGGGCTGGTATCCGCAACTCCACGTAATATGCGCGTATTTTGCGTGCGTATGAGATGATCATTTTCCTGGCGATGCGCCTCGATAGACGCGATGGAGGGCCGTCGCCTCCAGGGGAAGACGACTACATTAATTTTAATGTAGTCGTCTTCCCCTGGACGCAACGGCCCTCCATCGCGAAACACCTTTACTGAAACACCTTTGCTTTGTCAGAGTTTCATGACTACAACATTAAACAACCAAAAACAAAAAAAAAATACGCATCTTACTTTGTTAGTGACGTACAACAGAGACTGCTCATCAGGCTGAACAACTTTGCTAAGACGTCATTCCTTTTTATGTTATAGTGTAGCTGGGCTCTTGGAATTCCACAACAGGTGTTCCAGATCTTCAATTTTTATACGTCAACAGAGAGTGCTCATCAGGCTGAGCAACTCTTGCTAAGACGTCATTCGTATATAAGTTATAGTTGAGCTGGGCTTTTGGTGTTCCACATTAGGTGTTCCAGATCTTAAATTTTTATATTTCAACAGAGAGTGCTGATCAGGCTGAATAACTTTGCAAACACGTCATTCCTACATATTATGTTATAGTGTAGCTGGGCTCTTGGTGTTCCACATCAGGTGTTCAAGATTTTCAATTTTTATACGTCAACAGAGACTGCTTATCAGGCTGAACAACTTTGCTAAAACATCATTCCTTTATATGTTATATTGTAGCTGGGCATTTGGTGTTCCACATCAGGTGTTCCAGATCTTCAATTTTTATATGTCAACAGAGAGTGATCGTCAGGCTGAACAACTTTGCAAAGACGTCATTCCTGTATATGTTATTGTGTAGCTGGGCTCTTGGTATTCCACATCAGGTGTTCCAGTTCTTCAATTTTTATACGTCAACAGAGAGTGCTCATCAGGCTGAGCAACTCTTGCTAAGACTTCATTCCTATACATATATGCTATAGTTTAGATGGGCTTTTGGTGTTCCACATCAGGTGTTCCAGAGATCTTCAATTTTTGTATGTCAACAGAAAGTGCTCGTCAGGCTGAACAACTTTGCAAAGACGTCATTCCTGTATTTGTTATAGTGTAGCTGGGCTCTTGGTGTTCCACATCATGTATTCCAGATCTTCAATTTTTATATGACAACAGAAAGTGCTCATCAGGCTGATCAACTCTTGCTAAGACGTCATTCCTGTATATGTTATAGTGTAGCTGGGCTCTTGGTGTTCCACATCAGGTGTTCAAGATTGTCAATTTTTATACGTCAACAGAGACAGCTCATCAGGCTGAACAACTTTGCTAGGGCGTCATTCCTTTATATGTTATAGTGTAGCTGGGCTTTTGGTGTTCCACATCAGGTGTTCCAGATCTTCAATTTTTATACGTCAACAGAGACTGCTCATCAGGCTGAACAACTTTGCTAAGACGTCATTCCTTTACATGTTATAGTGTAGCTGGGCTCTTGGAGTTCCACAACAGGTGTTCCAGATCTTCAATTTTTATACGTCAACAGAGAGTGCTCATCAGGTAGAATAATTTTTGCTATCGCACCATTTTTGTATCTCTTATAGTTTAGCTGGTCCGTTGCGGTTCTGCACCAGGTGTTCAAGTTTCCAAGATAAATTATAGCCTATGTGTTGGCCAGACTTAATACCTATACAACAAAAAAAAAATCATTCAAATCCGTCCCGTACTTTTTGAGTTTATCCCGGACATACATACAGATAAACAGACAAACAGACAAACAGACAAAAATTCTAAAAACTATATTTTTGGCTTCGGTATCGATTGTAGATCACACCCCAAGTATTCTTTTCAAAAAATATTCAATGTACAGTTTTGACTTTCCTACTATTTTATTATATGTATAGATTAGGTATCTAAATTCCACAAATGTAGAGAAACATGTAAATAAAAACAATTTTCACGTACGAGAACATTCTCGTATGACACATAGTTGGTAAGATTTCACGTCATGGCAAATGTGCCGCATTGTGACGTTAGTAATAGGAAGGTTATGGTTTCCTGTTAAATCCCATAGTACGTTAATAATGTTAGTTGTTTACTAACTGAGAGGCTGTGACTCAGAAAGATTTATTTACACAAAATTCATTTACATCAAGTATTGGTCGAGGCCATGCTGGGAAGCGGTCGCCTCCTTCTGCGAAGCAGTCATGCTCGCGAAGGAGGAGGCGCGCCGCGTGAGGGAGACGACAGCGTCCTACCTCCAACCCAGTAGCAGTGGAAGGCGCCCACGGCGACGGACGTCGCCAGACGATCTCCGGCCACCGTAGGCGCGGGCATGCGGACGGCGAGTAATGGACGACTCGCTGTCCGACCATGGACCATGCCCGGGTCGACGGCGCGTTGTGTTCCTCAAAGAGTGTAAGCATTATGAACGTAAAGGGCTATTGAAGGACACCGTGGATTTTAGTCAGTACGAGTCTGACAGTCCCTCCCGTCCTGCCCTGGATGGGAGGACTTATTTGATGATTTTACCACGCTAAAATAAAAAAATTACATCAGGCAAGATACGAGAAAAAAAAAAGGTTTTTTTTTTTTTGTTATAGCATCGCTCTTGACCTCAATGGAACCCAGAAGCTATAATGAGTCCTAAGATGACGCGAGCTCACCTAGAATAAACTGGAACTCCTGCGCACCGATGAAACACAGTAAAAACTGTTTGGTGCCGGACTCCGACACGATAGTGGTCGTGAGCCAGGCGGCCCTGGAGCCTTACCACGAGCTCATAACGCGATCCAGTTTAGGCTGTGGGAAAGAGACAGAGCTATACAAGTCGTATAGCGCCATCTCTTTCCCACAGCCTAAAGACTCGCTTTAAGAGTTCATGGTAGGCCACCTGGTGTATCCTACCACGGCCATCGGTATCTCTGCCATCACCGCAGGTTACATATTGTAATTTGGGGTGTGGACCGCTAGAAGGTAGATCCTACCCACGCCAAAAAACTACTTTCAAAAGGTACATTTTTCATCAGTCGTAAAGCCGGGTCCAGACTAGTGTAACGTGTAATGTAATCCAACGTATAATGTAACGCGGATTCAATGTGTGGTAGATATGAGCGCCGATGGCCAATTCCACGGCGGCGGCGTGGCCTGTATATTCTCACGGCGGCGGCGGCGTCGCGGCGGCGCGTCGCGTCCAGCCGTGCGCCTTAAGTTTTTTTTAGGGAGAGATTCTTAAGAAGAAAAATGAAGAAAATCATGTTGTTGTTAGGTACCAAAAAAAAGTTTTATAAAGAAACGTATGCTTTGTTTCAGTATTTTAAGATGCGAGACAGAGTTTTTAATCAAAGAACTATCAATTTTTTTATGTGAAATGGGTTTGCTCTTGACCCTAGTTTTTTTTATCGTGGTAAAATCATCAAATGAGTCCTCCTACCCAGGGCAGGGCGGGAGGGACTGTCAGACTTGTACTGACAAAAATCCACGGTGTCCTTCAGTAGCCCTTTGTGTACCGGAGTCGCGGTATAAGTATGTCCCACGACCCCGGCAGGCTTTGGCGCTCTAAAGGGCCCCATCATAATGCTGACACTCTTTGAGGCGCGCGTGGTCGGACAGCGAGTCTCCCATTATTCGCCAGCCGCATGCCCGCGCCTACGGTGGCCGGAGGTCGTCCCGCGACGTCCGACGCCGTGGGCGTCTACCACTGCGCCGTGGGCGAGGGCTCCCCCTCGCGCGTCCCGCCTCCTCCTTCGCGAGCATGACTGCTTCGCAGAACGAGGCGACTGCGTCCCACTCCGTCTCTCCCCGCATGGCGGCGACCAATGTCGAGGTCGTCGCCTACCGCCTGCGTCAGGACACGGCAGTGCTCTGCCCAAGCGGGGCAGTCCTGCATCGTATGCTCCACCGTGTCCTCCAAGCGTTCCTCGTAGTGGTGACACCCAGACGTTTCCTCCCTCCTTATCCGACACAGGTACCTCCCGAAGCATCCGTATCCAACTACAAGTGAAAATGAACCTTGCCACTAAGAAATAATGATGCAATTCGATTGACTTGACGTCGTTGTGTCGTCCCTTAGAAATTTGTGCAAGTATCTTCCCACACACGTTTCAGTATACTTGCGCAAGTCTAGGATTACCGCAAGTATACTGTAAGTGCCTTTTCACACGTTCCGGCAGCCGGTGCCGGTATGGCAAATTACGCCGGTACGTGTGAAAGCTATAGTACATGCCACACACTGCACCGCCGGCTACCCGGCACCGGTTACCCGGAAACCGGAACGTGTGAAAAGGCACTTACGTGTCTGGCATAAGCTACGTAGTGAGTGTAGCAAAGAGGCTAGAGCGAACAAACGCCGAATGCCATCAGGACGCGCGTGCGAGCGAGAAAGCAACTTGCGACCCGTCGTGGCGGCGCGCCGCGCGTTTCTTTCGGCGGCGGCGCGCCGACTGAATTCACGGCGACGGCGGCGCGCCGGCGCGGCGCTCATATCTAATGTGTGGACGGCACTATGGCTTTAAACGTCCATTGCTGAACATTTATGCGTCTCTTATAGATTTCTAGTAGGACCGTTTCGAGCCTGTTCTGATGATGTGTGTATGCGAAATAAGAGGTATTACGCTTATCAGGCTTATTACGTAACAGAATTCATGAATTGTTAATAATTATTATTTCAATTTTAATAATATACCAACAATTTGCACTGCATTCCATAAAATATTTGCAATACCTACCGGCTGTAATCTTCAGGAAATCCCAATGTGGTTTAGGCAATTATGCTTAAGTATAAATTAATATTTGACCATAAATATTGTGTAGGTATTTAATTGTGAATTCAAATCAAAACGAAATTTCAAGAAATGCCATAAACTTACTTTTTTGTGTGTTAATGTGGTACTTATCACAGGCCTGTTGGTCTAGTGCAGTGTTTCCCAACCTGTGGTCCGCGTCCATTTTGTATCTGTCATAACTAAAATAAATACCTAATCCGATTTTTTTTTTGCTGTTTGTATTATTAAGGGGGTCCGTGAATACTGTGCTTGATTTCCTAGGGGTCCGTGGCTGAAAAAGGTTGGGAAACGCTGGTCTAGTGGTTAGAGACCCTGACTGCTATGCCGGAGGTCGTGGGTTCGATTCCCACCCAGGACAAATTAATGTTTGTGTGATCTATTATATTTATGTATTTAGAAATATAATTATAAGTATGTTTATCAGTTGTCTAGTACCCATAACACAAGCTCTGCTTAGCTTGGGACTAGATGGCGTCGTGTGATAGTTGTGGAATATTATTATTATCATAGCTCTTAAAAAGATTGCCTGCTTGATTTTTCCCATTCGAGTTGTGGCTGTCATCCCGTCTAACAGGACGGAATTGAATCAACTCAGCCTGTCGTAGTCCACTGCTGGACATAGGCCTCTCCCAAGCGGCATCGCATCACCCTGTTCTCTGTTTTCCGCATCCAGGCACCTTCTTAAGGTCGTCAATCTATTTAGCCAGGGGCGTCCCACACTATTACCAGTCAATACGAGTATTTTACATAGTAATACTGCTTACAACTTCAACCCAGTTACTACAATAGGTAACGTGTGTAAAACTGGTTGTCAGATTTTCTGGTTACTGACTGACAACTGTCAAAGATCAACAACGACATTCGAGGACAGCCGGGACCAACACTGTGTCACGCAAAGATTTTTTAAACTTGAAAATCCACTTGTGCGGCTGATGGAATGTTCAGCCAAAAATCTCTTATGGATTATCTTTTAATTCACTTTGTTGAAACTGGTTAGATCAACTCAAAAACATAATCCTTATACTCCATGAAATAAAAAATTCAAGATGCTATCATATTTCAAGAGCCATAAAGAATATCAAATTAATTAATTTCGTTCTACTTTTAGGGTTCCGTACCCAAACGGTAAAACAGGATATAACTGGATATCTGTCTGTCCGTCTGTCAATATGCTGTATCTTATTAACTGTTTCAAATCAAATCAAATCAAAAGCATTTAATTCAAGTAGACCAGTTACAGGCACTTTTGAATTGTCAAAGACATTAAAATATAATTAAACACTACAAAGTTATGGTGCTACAGTCCCAGTCACAAGACATAAAACTGTGAAAGTACCGTAGATGCACGTTCCAAGAAGTAGATCTATAAGGAGAAGAACGGGCAAGAAACTCCATGGACACTCTTTTTAGATCGCCAAAATATTACAAATCCTTTGTTACATCATTCATTTTGAGATGGTGCACTTTGTGAGAACGATGTAGCAAGTTAAAAGTGTCCACAGTAAAATAAATAAAAAAAGACAATTTTATAGTTAGACAGTTGAAACACAGATGTTAATTTCTGTTGCCATTATAACAATTAGTAGGTATACTTATTACATCTATATCTTCTATACTTATAATAAATCTGTAGAGAGGTCAATTCTGTACATGAAATATATTTCCAAAATAACTATCAGGGGGTGATTAGGGATCGATACTGATGCCAAAAATGCAATTAATAAAATTATTGTCTGTCTGTCTGTCTGTCGGTCTGTCTGTCTGTCTGTCTGTCTGTCTGTATAACCGTTATAGAAACAAAAACTACTCGACGGATTTTGACGAAACTTGGTACAATTATTTTTCATACTCCTGCGCTGGTTATAGTATACTTTTCATCACGCTACAATCAATAGGAGCAGAGCAGTGAAGGGAAATGTTATGAAAACGGGAGAAGTTACTCCATATACGCTAATCTTCGGAACTACTGGACGGATTTGATTGTTTTTTTTTGTTGTATAGCTATTAAGTCTGGGCAACATATAGGCTATAATTTATCTTGGGAACTTGAACACCTGATGCAGAACTGCATTATATCAGCTAAACTATAAGAGATACAAATATAACGCCATAGCAAAAATTGTTTCGCGTGATGAGCATTTTCTGCTGAGAAAATAAATTTGAAGATATGGAACACCTGATGTGGAACTCCAAGAGCCCAGCTACACTATTGCATATACAGTAATGACGTCTTAGCAAGAGTTGTTTAGCCTGATGAGCACTCCCTGTTGTCGTATAAAAACTGAAGATCTAGAACACCTGATGTGGAACTCCAAGAGCCCAGCTACACTATAACATATATATGAATAACATCACTTAGCAAGAGTTGTTTAGTCTGACGGGCATTTCCTGTTGACTTACAAAAATGAAAGATCTGGAACGTCTGGAATCGTCATGCGCGTCCCGTTGTTTTCCCGTCCCCAGGGTCTAAGAATTCGACATCAGACGTTTCAGATCTTCGATTTTGACGACCCCATTGTCGCTGGCATAAGCAACAGGATCCGCGTACGAAGTCGCTGGCAGAAGCTAGTATCAAATAAAGGAGTAGATTCTCATTTCAACTGTATTTTTCTTATTTGATAAGAATTTAAGTTGAATATTAAGATCTAGTCTAGAAATGAAGCGTATATCATTCATTTATAAGTTAAGACGTCGACCTATAAGGTCGAATTAATTTGAAATAGTGTCCTATACTAAAAAGAAAAAAAAACACTTTGAAATTTTGAACTAAAAAGGGAAAATCTTTTAAAAATAAACCAACCGCCTTTGAAAAGCACTACAAAAAAGTGTAAATTAACCTAGCTTTCGGAAGTCTGTGGCAAAAAAAAAATATAACTAAAAACAAAGCTACCGAGTTCCAAAGGTGAGTTACTCGTATTTTGAAAAAAAGTTTTTTATTTTATATAAAACTAGCTGTTGCCAGCGGCGTCACCCGCTACAATTCGAAAAGTCCCCAACACTATGTGTTAATCCAGGTTATAAACTATACCAAATGTTATCCAAATCCGTTCAATGGTTTTTGTGTGAAAGAGTAACAAACATACCTACATACACATCCTCACAAACTTTCACATTTATAATACACTAGCTGTGCCCGCGACTTCGTCCGCGTGGATGTCGGAACTTAACTATGTATTTTTTATCAAATTGACAAAGTTTTATACAAACTTTCATCCCCTATTTTATCCCCTTGGGGGACGAATTGATCAAAATCCTTTCTTAGCGGATGCCTACGTCATAACATCTACATGCATGCCAAATTTCAGCCCGATCCGTCCAGTGGTTTGGGTTGTGCGTTGATAGATCACTATGTCAGTCAGTCACCTTTGAGTTATATATATTTAGATATTAGTAGGATTACGAAAGATTTCGTGCTCGATTTCCACTCGCACATGGCAATTTTCATTTTATTTTAAAGCTGAAATTCAGTTTGAAATCTTTCAACCCTTACAAAAATATTTGAACAATTCTTTCATCCCTCAAGGACTTTATTAAAGCTAGCTCAATTAAGCCCCGGAGGGCTTAGCTCTAAGCCTGAGGGATAGTGATGTCGAATACCGGGATTTTTTCTGGGATTATAAGATTTTTTGAAGGGATCTCTTTCATATTGCTTCTGTGTCTGGCCGTGATTTGTTTTGTGTTTCTTTGTAGCCTTTATTTTTTTTTGGGGGGGTTTGGTTTGTAATTTTGTGGTTTTTATTATATGGGAAGCTGTGGAAGGTGTTTTAACTAAGACTTTGCTATAAGACAGGAATTTCATTACCTACCTTTTTGTGCGCCAACATTGTGTAAGTAATTTCGTATTTTTGTTGCTTCTTATCGTGGATTTGCATAAATATAAAAATGGCCTACGGACAGGAATTGTAATGTGTCACTTCAAACAGCCCGAGGTTATTTATGTAAGATTAAGCGGAGATAGAGGCGCGTTGTGTTCCACGCGCGCCTCAAAGAGCGTCAGCAAAATGACGGGGCCCCCTCTCAGAGAGCCAAAGCCTGCCGGGGTCGCGGGACTTATCTCAGTACCGTGACCCCAGTACATAGAGGGCTATTGAAGGACACCGTGGATTTTAATCAGTACGAGTCTGACAGTAAGGGATGGGAGGACATATTTGATGATTTTACCACGCAAAAAAAAAGAATAAAATAACGCACCCACCATACAGAAGAAATTCCTTTGTGCGAAGAAAAACCCTGTAAACATCAAAATATATTCCTTACATTATGTATAATTATAAATATGCTGAAATACCTAACTTAAACACTAGTTCTTTTACATACCTATGATACGTAAATAAAAGGACGTCAAAGAATAAACCCAATAGCAGCCACACAATGAACCAACATGTCACATACGTATAATAGTCACGTCATTTTAGTCACGTAGTACAGAAAAAAATAGGTATTAAATTAAAAATACTAAACATGCATAAAATTTTAACACTTTTTAACACTTTAGTCCCCATAATTAACACAGCCCATCTAACGAACGGGTTGCGGGCGACAGCGGGGGGTGACGGGATGCAGGGGGTCACGGTAGGGTCACTGCGTGTTGTATCCACCCTTTAATCGCGGGATTTACGATGATTTGTGTTCTAGTGATGGGACACACATTTTGGGAACATTTGGTTGGCATTATTGAGATTTGTGCGACAATTTTGGTTGCATTTGGTTAGAATGGGATTTGTATATTTTACGATTAGGTTAGGCTTTAAATTATATTGTAATAGTGACTAAGTTAATCCGAATGTGGCAAGTTGAAGCCTTTTGAGAAAACTTGAGAAGTTAGATAACATAGAAAATCATCACATCTATGCTAGTCATCGCTACTAAACTAGATGGGACCAATGGGATTGGCTGCGATTAGTGGTTTCTGACGCCAAAAACGATAATGAACCTTTCTGTTGTTTTATTATAATAAAATTAACTATGCCAAGTAGCCAAATTAAGATCCTTGACTTGACTCACCAGGTTGTTGATATGGGGGATGTAGATTCGGTGATCATTGTGCCGACAGTCGTATCAGGCCATGGCTTATTTGCCAAGAGCGTCTAACAATATTTAAGGCGGCTCTCGTTAGGCAGGTGGATCAAGGACTTACTTAACTTACTTAAATCAGTTAAGAAGCAGTTCTTCTGGAGATGGCGCGCATATTGTTAGGAGGTTCCATCTTCTGAAGCCCTGACTGCCAGTAGTTTGGACCCTGTTCCCGATACCGATGGGCCCCTATTATTTATGTTTTAAGATAATAGATAAGTTTAAAGATAAATAAAGGTCGATAAGGTCACAAAATAAATGGAACGTCCAGGAGAAACCCTCTTTTTCCGTGACCTTACGATGTTCTCTAAATTGAACATTTCGTAAACATTGTAGCCAAAAACCAAACGATAAAGGACACAGTCACTAGGCAGCGGTGAAATTAAACGTAATTAAGTGGAAATTATGAGGGGCTACCATCAGATGTAGCTTTATGAGTTACGACTGTATGTGAATGTTTTGTTTCAACACAATACAGGATTATGTTGTGGCCTACCGCGTATAATATTGTCGTTTTAGATATTAAGGTTGTTTTATTGTTCTCTGTTGGTCTTGTACATGGACGTAAGCTGAAAGTTCTTCTGTTTAATTTTCAGTTGCGGCAACGTTTGACACCACCAGCCCAGTTTGACAGCCCTTTCGTACACTAGGCGACGCAAGTCTCCGATACCTTACGACTTTGGTATCAAGGCGACTATCGCAATACAAATCCATAGAGGTTCGTGCACAGACACGCGTCAATAGATACCAAAGTAGTAAGGTATCGGAGATTAACGTCGCCTTGTGTACGAAGGGGCTATCTCGCCGTCTGATCAGGAATCAGGCTCAGATCGCTACGCGTGCAACACTACGCTAGCAAAAATGACATAATTCGTCGTGCTCTTGTCACCGCGGCCCGATGAACAGCTGTCACCATATTTTTGGCGTATGAAATTAATTGAATGAGTCCTTCCACCTTGAGTAGAGCAGAAGGGACTGTTAGACTCAGCGTAGTGTTGCACGCGCGCCTCATGGAGCTGTGCCTGCCGAGAATATCTGAAAAAGACTCTGTGGCTCTGTAAAGCAAAGGACTAACAGTGTGATTTTTAATTAGCAAGAGTCTAACAGTCCCTTCTGCTCTACTCAAGGTGGAAGGACTCATTCAATTAATTTCATACGCCAAAAATATGGTGACAGCTGTTCATCGGGCCGCGGTGACAAGAGCACGACGAATTATGTCATTTTTGCTAGCGTATCTCATTAGGTCGCGGGACTTACCGAATCAACATGACCCTGGAACGTAAAGAGCTATTGAAGGACACCGTAGATTTTAGTCAGTACGAGTCTGACAGTCTCTCCCGCTCTGCCCTGGGTGGGAGGACTCATTTGAGTATTTTCATCTCATCAACTAACCTGCACCAGCACTCTTGCTGCAGGAAATGAAAGGCCGAAGCAGTCGACTGCTTCACCACATTGAGAACGTTGTGGAATACCGGCTTATTCTGGGTCACACAATTCTGCGAACTTATTCGAACAAATTTTGTGCGATAGTCTTAATGGGATTAAAAGTGTCTTTTTTTATGAACGATGGATTTGCTCTTGACCTAACTAGGTCAGGGGTGAAAAAAACAAGGTCGACGATGGAACAAGCTTAAATGTTTATCGAGGGTGTTAACTATCTGTGCCCCTCATTTAATCGAAGTCCGTTCAGCATGTTAGCAACTGTCATAAAAACTCGAAATGCGATTATTGCTTCTAAATTCTGTTTAGACGGACACTTTCCCTTACGAGAAATCTTCCTATGCGAGGCAATTATCGCCCAAGTCAACGGGCGAGAAGAGTGAATGTTTAGACGAAGACAATATTTTGTATTCCTTCGATTATCGTATGTTCGAGTCGTGAAACTCTCCCCGTCTAAATGGCCCTTAAGTGCAGTGAAAGAGTAACATTTATATCGATCCATATTCACAAACTTTCGCATTTAAATTAAAAGGTAGTCTGAAGTAATATTATGTTGTTTTGTTGTAATTTGTCGGTCACTATTGCAGGAAAAAGACGTAATAAACAGAAGCGATGAGTATTAATTACAATCTTTGCTCGTAACAAGTTGCTCATCATGAATGTTTTATTACTGTTTCCTTCAGGCGGCAAAAACTTTGTTGTTTTCAATACCTAATATTTAATATGATTTTTGTTAGTTGACTAATTCTGTACCTACGTACTTGTTTAAATTACTTAGCACTTTTGTCGCGGGTTTGATACCCGCACGGTGCAAATATTTTTATGATTTGCAAGTAGTAGTTTTAGATCTGGGTGTTCGTTTATGTGCGTAAATGTTGTCTGCATGCCCAATGCAAGTGTGGGGCAAGTAAAAAGATATGGTCCTTCGAGCCGGATGAACAACAGTTATAAGGACCAAATGTCTGCCAAAGTTATACGAATGGCTTATGTGGTTACCGCGGCCTTGGAACGCAAAGGAATTATGAAATTGAGTGGGTTTTGTTCAGTAACAATGTGATCGTTCCTTATGCTCCACATTGTTTGGGAGTACAAAAAATTATCATGATTTCTCAACTCAAAAAAAGGATAATTTTAATGATCTTTCCATGTTCGCGCAAGTGTTGTCCGTATTGGTCGCGGGACTTACCGAATTACCCTGACCCGGGAACGTAAAGGGCTTTTGAAGGACACCGTTGATTTTAGTCAGTACGAGTCTGACAGTCCCTCCCGCCCTGCCCTGGGTGGGAGGAATCATTTGATGATTTTACCATGATAAAAAAAGCGTTGTCTGTATTTAACACAAGGAATTTCTCTATTCTTCCTTAATTTTTAATCTAGTCTTTTTTGTTATATTTAGTAAAATATCTACCTAATAATAGTGTCCTTCAATGTTTTCCTACAATGGTTTTAGCTTAATATTTTGCCTGTACAACTGACGTCATAGAACCATAGATGGTATGAATTATTGTTATATATTTTCCTCAATGAAACAGATGATCGTGCGAACCGACATTTAAACTAACTTTACTATGTTTTCTTCCTCATAACGACTTTTAAGAATGTTGCCATTACGTTCATAATAAAAACCAGTTGAAATGCCTTTGTTAAAGTGGGATAAACTTTATAATGCCCTGTTCACAACCTTAGGTGATAAGACTAGCGATAGCGCGATTGTTTATTTAGCTTAAGTTCTTAGCGTGGTCAAGCAGTTAGTGCTTTTAAAATCAACATCTTCACTATATTAAAAGCTGTGCCGCTTATCCTCAACTATAATATTGGGTTAAAAAAAAAAACATTTTTTTTTATCGGATGGAGAGGGTATTTTTTTAGAAATTTCTGATAGAGCAGCTGCTGCTCTTGTCAGGGATAATGTAGTTGTCAGGGATTATTGCATTTTTAAATGTTAGTAGTCATAATCATCATCATCATAATTATTAACTGTTACAGAACGTCCACTGCTAAACATAGGCCTTCCCTATAGATTTCCAATAGGACATAGTTGCTTGCATCCACCGAGATCCTGTGGCCTTCAGATCGTCCGTCCACCTTGTGGGTGGACGTCCTACGCTGCGCTTTCCGGTCGTGGTCTCCATTCGAGAACCTTACCGCCCCATCGGCCATCAGTAATCCAACTAATAATAATTATAAATGTGAAAGTTTTTATGAGGATGGATGTATCGACGGGTCCCAAGAACAAAGTCGTATCTTCAATATTGTCTAGTTGCAGTGCGGAGCAATAAAGTTACGCGAATCGATAAATTGCAAAAAAAATAAAATTAGTAGAAAATTATGGTGAAAGGTATTTGTTTATTTAATTTACTTGTTTTTGCTTGCTAATGTTTTACTTTAAATATGTATTTTATTTAAAATTTTATTCTTATGTAATGATGTGAGTTTGTTTTTTGGAATAAACTAAGACTTAACCACACATGCGACTTTGTTTTATGAAATCTTTATAAAAACAAAAAGTTGTATGTGTACGAGAGATGGTGTACATTGGTATTTGCCAACAGAATTTTATTATGTCTTATGTTGCAAATGTCCAAACCTATGTTGTCTCTAAATCTAGGTAGTAAGAAAGAAAACTATTTGATATGATCACTTAGGTATTTATAACTCAAATTGAATCATAGTTTTGCTTGGAAATATTTTTTCCAGATATTTATTTAAAAATATGTTTAAACTCAAATACAAAAGAAAATTAACAAAATTCTAAACAATTCAAAATAGTACTCATAATCAATTATCAATTTTTGACATAATCTAGTTAAATGTATCAAAAATAATAACATTCATTTGAAATCTGACAATTAAATTAATATCTAAAACAAGTGAGTATGTTATTTATGCCTAAATCACTTTAAAAAAAAAACTAACAGCCTTCAAAAACCATCTCCAACAAACAGTTAAAAAATATTCGCGAAAGGTCAAAGACTCTTGTAGCAAACTAAAATATGTATTCCTTTACTTTTAAACATTAAACCGTATAACGTTATAAAATTATCACAACATAATATTTTTACAATACCAAATATTGTTTTCTATTTTTGTATTTAATTCAAAGCTATGTAATCAGTGTAATCACAAAATCAGGTATCTTTATTTCACTTCGACTAATAATAATATATCTGGGTATTATTATTTTAATACAGTTTTAATCAGTCTTATTCAATTTAACCAGACTCTGTCTCTCGTATAAAAGAAAATATAAATATTATGTTATTCATCACTTTCATCACTAAGTCGTCATTTGCATTGTTAGATTTGTAGGGTAAAGATCTAAAAAATATTGCATTAGTGGCATTTATAACACCTGTTCTATACATGCTCTCCAAATCATTATGTTTATATTTTGTTAACTTAAGTGGTTAAGAATAAGCACGTTCTAAGACAGGCAATACAGATGAGTTTCTTGTATCGTTTCGTATAACTAAACATTCATAAGATTCTTCATTTAAATCATACTTAAAGTACAATTTATTTGGATCAGATTTGTCAACGAAAACTTCTTTAACTTAAGACCACAATATTTTTTGTTTTCATAAATTTTTGTTCCATACTTTTTCATTTAGATGGGTCTTAAAGTTACAGAAGTTTTCCTGTACCGTATTTTTAACTAAAAATGGTTCTCCTTCTGTTTTTGCCCATCGCACAAGCAGGCGCCATTCATCGGATGTATACATCGTTTTGGAATGGACACTATCTCCCTCGTTTTGGGTATGTCCCTTCTCTAGAAAACGATGTGTAATAGACACCTTGTATTTTTTTGCTGCAAATAAATATACAGAAAACACAAATCTATTCCGATTTTGGCCTGCACGTACAATTATCTGTTATGAAATCTAATAAACTGCTTCCCACTTCATTAGCTCCTCGTTTAGCTACTGTTTCTTCCCACATAGCACACGGCTTTCTATTATCCCATATTAAAAACTGTAAAGTTAAAGGCAGATAATTTTCTTTTGTAATAAAATATTACAAAAGAAAATAATTAAATAATTTTCTTTTGTAAAATATTTGGCCGTGCGGACAAGTCAATACTTTCTGGAAATCAAAAGAGTAATATGATGGGTATCAAATGGTCAAATTGTTCTCATCATGATATCAATTATGTCAATTTTGTTCTTGATGAGTATTATTTTCGGTAGCTTCAAGTTGTAGTTCTGGTACATCTGTATAGTTAGTGTCAACAAATACGGCATGACATACTTGTGCCATTTCGACGATAATGTTTTGGGCATCGGTCGGTAACGGGGAGCTGGTATTGCTGTCACGTTCAATTGCAGATTCTGTAATTAAGTCAAATAGAAAACAATATAGCTACTGAATTTTATTACCCTACTTGAGTACTAGCCTATCACTAGTAAAAATAAATAATTTTAATTAAAGAAGAGTATTAAATAGTGCATTTTTGTTTAGAAAAAAGTCTCATGTAAAAGCTCTTACAAAGAATAAAATCTTGTTATCACATACGTCTATATTTTTATGTTAAGTTTACGTAGATCAACATCCTATCTGCACATACAATTGAAAATTTTAGAAGAGCTTTGGCTGAACAACAACGTATGTGAAAATAATGTCGTAAAAATAAATATAACAAAATGAAATGTTATTGTGTAGTTTTTCTAAAGAACGAAATTATTACAATAAATTGTACAAAAAAAAAACTTTTTTTAGTATCGTAGAACAACATACTTTAATCACACACGACGGTAATTCTAATAACTTTCGATTTTTTCTTAAAATATTTAGTATTTTATACAAAATCCCAGAGCCATCTTTAAAATACGTGTGACTTGAAAAAATAAAACAATTACATACCAAGATTATTACATTCTTCATTGTTATTTCTCTTTGTAGTAGGATCAGAATAATTATTTTCATCCATCTGTAGCGCTAAATTCAAAATTCTTGTCTTTCTTGACAATGCAGACATCGCGAAAAACATACTTTGACACTGTATTTATACCTTTTGTCATTAATTTGACGCACAATTGAAAACTTGTTTGAACCTCCAAAATTGACCGCCACTGAGGAGTACAAACTCGTGTTTGACGATACATCGCGATGAGCGTGGTGCTTACCGCGGCGAACAAGTTCTTACATGTCGATGCGACATTGTTCGTTGAACTATTTCTCAGATAAGGCAATGTTCAATTGGTTATTTCATAAAGTAAAAACACTATTTAAAAAATAATAACACTACCATATAGCTACTATGATACTTAATACAATTGATCAAAAAACTAAAAATCGACTTATATTTACATAAGTTTTTGTTCTTGGGACCCGTCGGTATGTTTGTTAGTCTTTCAAACACAAAATTTTGAACGATTTCAATGTGGTACACATATAGCTATATTATTATCCTGGATTAACACAGGTTAGTTATAATTCGTATTTTATATTCCCGTGGGATATTTTTTGAATTACAGTGGACGATGTCGCTGGCAACAGTTAGTAGGTATAATATGGCGTCAAATTAATAACTTTTGCACATTTAAATGCGCGTCATAAAACATAATTATAGCAAAACACAGAAATAATTGCTCAAAATTACAATAATTCCAGTAAATGAATGTAATACATTGTAAACTTGTATAAAATGTACTATTTGACCGACCTTCGCGCAAAGGCGGTGTTATGTCATGAAGCGTGAGAATCCTGACTAGTGCAGTACTTCCTCATTTTATTTGTGTACATTTGCACGTATGTACACAAGTATTACGATAAAACAGAACACACAGATATTGATACTAATTTTCGTTTTCATAATGTACAGACTCAATATTTGAATTCCACACATACTATCACATGACACAAAATATTATTTTCGGTCCATAATTTTATTTTCTTGGAAAGTGTATTGAAAACCTAATTATTATTATTTTTATTATACCTAGTTTTCTGCTCCTTAATACCCCTCACCTCGGCTCGGTGACGGCTCGGCGGAGAATTCTACCTCGAGTGTTATAATATAACCGACCACTTGTACTGAATTATACTATTTATTCAATAATCAATTATTATTAAAAATACAAAAACTAATTAAACTCTCAGCTGTACCCACATAAAAACGAGTACATCTAACACCTTGTGTCACAATTACCTTCATTAATCGTTTGACACCTGACATTTAGTGACTCATCCCACTGTGTGAACCTATCTTAATAGTCGTTGTCTCATTGTCACCCTAGTGAGTAATACTACACATTGTTGATGTTTTCCTGAGGCGTGGTTACTGCATAGTCCAGTGCTGTGCATTTAAAATGGTTTTTATTACAAGTGAATTAGATATTTGTGTGAGGATAAATGTGTCATTGATTAAGCTCGGCTGCTCGGCGGTCACAATGCTCCATTCAAGTAATCTAGAGATTTTATTTTTTTTATTTCAAATGATTTCAATAGTGGCCTCAATCTAGACTGAAGTTACAGATGAGGCCTTCTTTAACCGCCTTCAAAAAAAGGAGGAGTTTCTCATGTCGGTCGGTATTTTTTTTTTATTGTGTACACCGATTACTCCGAGGTTTCTAGTCCGATTAGTGTGATTCTATTTTTGTTCAATGCAGTATACTTGCCATTTGGCCCCATAAAAATGTCATCCAATTTGGTTCTGTACTTTTATTTTGTAAGCATTTTTTTTCTGCTATGTGGAAGATGTGATGATCTTTATTTTTAACCGACGAAAAAAAAGGAGGAGGTTCTCAATTCGACATGATTGTATATATATATTTTTTTTTTATGTATGACCACGCATAACTTTTCCTAACGTGGTACGATTTCAAAAATTCTTTTTTTGTTGGAAAGAGTATATCTCAAAGTTGGTCCCATTTAAATTTCAAAACTAAAATCGGCCTCTAAGGGTAGAAAAAAAGGAATTAATTGTCAATCTTCCTACAGAATTTTCAATTATGAACCGATTCTGTTGAAATAAAGTTAACAATTGTAGTTCTGAGGACATTATTATATAGCAGAGATGTGGAGAACATAACATGATGGCTTCACCATCATCAGATCAACTCCAGATCCCTGTTATTTTGTGAAGTCAGTCCCAAAAGTTCCTTAACAGTTAACAACAGCTATATCGTGTTTGGGCTCATTTCACTCAGCTTGATTAGAACTTTAGACCTAGCTGAGGTATCATTGCCATCGAGGGTCTGAGGATGGTGACGGATAGCAGGGGCAAGAGGTCCTCAACAGCTAACAGCACCTTTATCGTGTTTGGGCTCATTTCACCTAGCTGGGGTATAATTGTCATCGAGGGTCTGAGGATGGTGACAGAGGGCAGTAGCAAGAGATCCTTAATAGTTAACAGCAACTATATCGTATTTGGGCTCATTTCACTCATCTTGACGAGAACTTTAGACGTAGCTGGGGTATGACAGTCGTTGAGAGTTTGAGAATGAAGACAGAAAGCAGGTGTAGGAGGTCGTCAATGGTTAACAAAAAAAATATATAAGTAGGTACTTACCTATTAAAAAACTTATATTTTTTTTAGTTACAGAAATTGACACGAGATAGGAAACTCAAAAGTAAAAAATAAAACCTTTTTAAAAAAAAATCAAACCGACGAAACATCGAACTGAAAAGCAAAAAATAAATTTAGAGGCGGCGCCAAAGAAACAATCAACGCATAGCTACGACGTGCTATTCAACCACGACAAGCTATACAACGAGCTATTCTGCTCTTCAAATAGTTAATTTATATGTTTGTTTGTTTGGCGCCGCCTCAAAATTTATTTTTTGCTTTTCAGTTCGATGTTTCGTCGGTTTGATTTTTTTTTAAAAGGTTTTATTTGTGTGTTTGTTACGCAATTACTCCGCCAATTGTGGACCGATTTTCACAATTCTTTTTTTTATCAAAATCATCAAATGCCTATAAGGGTGGTACGGGAGGGACTGTGAGACTCGGACTCACTAAAATCCTCACTCCTTCAAGAGCCCTTTTTTTTTCCAGGGTCACCTGATGAGACAATCCTGAAACAAAAAACAAACTATACCTTTGGTGTTGGCAGGCGTCCATAGGCTACGGTGGCACACCATCACAAGGCAAGGGCTGTATGCTTGCTTGTCACTTTTAAGGTATAAGAAAAAAAAAACATTTCACAATATTTATGAGTCTCATGTCATAAAGAGTAAGCCTAATGCCTCAAAGGGACACGATTCTTATGCTACTAAGAAATTCCTCACGGTTAAAACCCAATAGCATTTTGCCTTCTCCGGGAATCGAAACCAGCTCTAACTCAACATCTGCGCTTGCAACTACCAATCCAAAGTGGCGCCAAATAAACAAATTATTCATACACATAGGTAGAGTAACCAAAATTCACTAACATTAAGAAATTCTTCCTTATTGACTGGAACATAAAAATCCGTACGGCTTTTTATATAAACTAAAACAATACACTTGACGTATTTCATATTTTCCCCAAGCGAATGAGCCAAGGGGGAAAATGACAAGTAAATATTAATTACTATTACTTGCAGGTAAGCACGTTTTGTTATGTAAAGCTTTATCATGATTGTACTTTAGTACTGTTCTAGCTGTACCCCTTTCTGATGCAGCAGAACTTTACAAACCCATACCCAACCGGGGATAACCGCATGTGCGACAAAGCCCTTTCAAAATCGCTTAAAAATATGCGTTTCAACTGAAGGAGAGTTGATGAAGCCATATTGTGAAGTCATGCACCCCTTTTAAAAACTTGTAAAACAAACAGTTAACATTTTAAAATAAGTCTAACGAGGTATTAAAGATAAATACACTATTAAAAATTAAATAGCAAAGGGCATTTTATTTCTAAACGTTGTTTTCAGGTGACTGTTGCCCTTAGACACTCTCCTTCTTAGTTGCATCACACTATAACATCATTTGCTCAGCAAACCACACTAGGCAAGTGTAATTATTTCTAGTAGTCATGGAAAATTCGAGATCATTCTCATCTTGAGTCACAGACTCTGAATTAGTAAACAAGAAATATTACTACTAAGGTGTTTTACAGGAAATCATATATCCTTCCTCCTGCGTCACACCATGGGACTGACGATGGGGCCTGCTACAAAATAAACTTGTACGTGTTTTTATACTTGAAACCTCCTGGCCATCATGACTTACCACGACCACGATATCACCACCTAAAACAACACTCGGCGAATGTAGTGGATTACAGTGCATCCGCTCTTAGGGTGCTCCCACATCTATCGACGCGGAATCAGACAGAAAGCATAATGCGATAGCACGCGGCGGAATCCTCAAGGTTGCCGCGTGCTATCGCATTGTCTCGGTCTAGCAAATGGCAGTTCTAAGCGACAGAAAGAGAAAGGGCGACGGAAAAAGCCGATTCCGCGTCGATAGATGTGGGAGCACCCTTACTTAAAGACATAATGTCGTGCTCATAATTGCACGCAATTGCAACCACAACATCAACGAGGAATAAATTTCTAGTTGTCGAGGAAAATTTGAGATCAAGCTAATCTTGAGTCATAAGCTCTGAATTAGCAAACAAGTAACATCACTTACTATTATGGGGTTTATTAGGAAACAATGTGTATCCTTCCTACTGCGTCACACCATGGGACTGACGATGGGGGCCTGCAACAAAATAAACATGCCTACTGAGTATCATATGAAGCGACGTAGGTATGCAAATAATATAGGTATTATGGTATGCAAAACCAGTATAAGCTGACCGTTGAATGTGCGGAAGTATCATACAAATCGAGGGCACAATAAACTGGTTTTTATTCGTGTGTACGGGTTTTTAAACTTGATCACACAATCTATGAATGAAAAGCGAGATGCTAAACCCACCCATTACGATTTACCAACTAAAAAAAAAAAATCTGGCCAAGTGTATTGGATTACATTTACCCATTACCTCTTAAAAACTTATTACCCACCTTGCTCAACACTAGCACTCAACTGCGACCGCAACATCAAATAGGAATTATTTCTAGTAGCCGAGGAACATTCGAGATCAAACTAATCTTGAGTCATAACCTCTGAATTAGTAAACAAGTCACATCACTTACATACTACGGTGTTCTACAGAAAACCGTTATCTGTCCTACTACGTCACACCATGGGACTGACGATGGGGTCTGCTACGAAATTAACTTGCCTACGCACGTGTTTTTATACCTGAACTCGTCATGTTTGAGAAGCAAGTTGCAAAGCTTCTGCATTATCACGACTTCTAAACTTTGGGGCGATCAAGATTTTAACATCTAAAAATTAACCGGGTGTGTGTTTTGGATTACAGCTCATTTCCTCTTAAAGACAAGTATCATGCTAAATGGTTGCACTCAATAGCGTCTATACTATAGCATCAACGAGCAATTATTTCTAATACTCGTATTATTCCTAGTCGAGGAAAGTCGAGATCAAGTTAATCTTGAGTAACCTCTGAATTAGTAAACAAGTAACATCACTTACATACTACGGTGTTCTACAGAAAACCGTTATCTGTCCTACTACGTCACACTATGGGACTGACGATGGGGCTTGCTACAAGTCAACTTGCCTACTGTGTGTCATATGAAGCGACGTAGGTATGCAAATTATGTCGTACGTGTTTTTAAACTGGCCTCTCCATGTAGCTCCGGGCAGTAGAATGTCGTAAAAGGCGACAAAGGGAACAATTTAGAAAAAGTCTAAAGACTTCCTCGGTGTGGCAAGATAGCCTCTAAGCTTAGGTTGCCGTGCTTAGAGCTGTATGGCTAGGGGAGAGCCTAATAAGCGTGCCTGATTTCTGGGTCTGGCTGCCCACAGACACTATTAAGCCTTACCTCCGCAAACGGGGCACTGCAGAGAGTGGACAACTTAATTCTCTTGCTATTCATGAACTGAACTGAACACACAGTCTCATACATGAGAAGCGAGGTGCTAAAAAGAGGTGCCACAAATTCAATGAGGAATTATTCTAGTAGGTAGTCAGAGAAAATTCGAGACCAAGCCGATCCTGAGTCACAGTCTCTGAATTAGTAAACAAATAATATCAACTAAATAAGTACAACAGTGTTTTACAGGAAACTATAATTCTTTCCAACATCGTCACACCATGGAACTGACAATGGGGAACCCATCGCTACGAAATAAACTGGCTTATGTACCTACTGTGTGTCATATGTAAAGGCGTAGGTTTTTAAATTAGTATGTATGTACGTGTTTTTAAACACGTACGTCAGTCATTGAACTTCTAATTTATCTACTATTCTAATGTATTCTGTTCTAATTTTATCTACTAAACTTGTTTATATTTTTTTTTTACATTTTCCTCTTACTAGGAATTTCTCCTGTGTCGTGGGTGCGTTTAAAACTCACATAAGCAAACACTCAGACCCGGAACAACTATTAATAAATCATACAAATATTTTATCCGTGTGGGAATCGAAACTGCGACCCGCAGCGCCACAGTATTATCGCTCGACAAATACGCCAACCATTTCGTCCTCTCTTCGATTTAGACCTATTTTTGTGCGCCACACTAGGACCTAGAATAATTTTCTCCTTTATCTTGGTGGCATTTGCAAACAATTAAAGTCACGAAAACAGTTAGATCAGGAAAAATTAACTGTATAGCCCATAGGTGCCCTAAAATTATTAGTTTCGTTCGGAAATCGCTCAGCTACAAGGCCAAATAGGGAAGGCAAGTCAAAGCTAATTGTAGATGGCGCCACCATAGCTTTGTCCTAATCCGACCAATGACGTAGTACTATTTTGAAGTATCTTTTGAACTGATTTGAACCAATGACGATGATTGGAACAAGCTATACTAGCGCCATTAGTTCCCCAGTTGCCAACCCCATTGCCGGCGATCCAATTTTGTTTTATGATGATTACAATCTTCATAAACTGTTGCTTGTAAAAAAGCACTGCCAAATTCGGAAACATTTGGAACCATCCGCAAAATTCGCCACTTTATAATAAGTCTTCGGTAGTATAGTGGTAAGTATCCCCGCCTGTCACGCGGGAGACCGGGGTTCGATTCCCCGCCGGAGAGAATCTTTTTTTATATCTTTTACATTTTTAAAATGACGGAAACATTCAATAAGAATATTATTTTACTGAAAAAGTTTATTTTAAAAATTTTAACGGATTTGTATCCTACTTACATCATCTACTTAAAATTATTTTTGATAGTTGAGAGACGTCGTTATGGTATTTATTTAATGTGTTTACATTTATGTGGCTTATAAGACTTTGCGACGGTAGTATAATGTACGTAGGTATGTAGTTGTTTGCGCAATACGGCCTAATAAGAATAAAATTAAAGTTTCCCTACAATATTTTCCTCCCATTCCTCCAATTAACTGCGATATTGATAAAAAAAGTAATAATATAGGTCTATTATTACTTTTGTTATCAATTTTACCACGCTAAAAAAAAACACTAATTATAGATTATTTACACCTGTCTTTTTCAACCATCAACACCCAAAGGGGAAATCTCTTGAATAGTAAACAAGTTATACCCGTGTCATTGTCACATGCCATGTTTATTAGGACACAATACGAGATATACATACAGATGTACATTATGTATGAGTCATCAATGTCGATGACTCACAACATAATGGTTTGTTCCGTAGATCGCACGCGACTTTATTTGCATGTGTTGTTTGTGCATGATAGAATTTAGAAATTGTACCTTAGTTTTCACCTTTGCTAATGCCTTGAGAATATGAAGTACTGGCTTATGCCAGTAGCTTTATATACCCGTTACAGCTCGAGAATTATCCCACGGAAACCTACTTAAAATCGGGATGTAAACTTTCTTAGGTGTTAATCCAGGTTATAAACTATCTGTGTACCAAGCACCCAAATCGTTTTAGTGTGAAAAAGTAACAAACATCCATATATCCATCCATCCATCTTCACAAACAATGGTTCGCCATCAAGCCTCAGAGCGAGATCACATACCGCATATACCGCACTGTCTCATCAGGTTACCGTGGCCCTGGAACATAAAGGGCTATTGAATAATCGCTGTGGATTTTAGTCAGTTCGAGTCTGACAGTGATGGGTAGGAGGACTCATTCGATGAATTATTACCATGATAAAAAAAACCATCGGTAGTAAATGAAAGCCTATTATTACTACTTTATACAGGGATTATTTAAGAATTAATATTTTTATTATAATTTAACACTTAAATCATTTAGTAAAATACTAATTGAAACGTGATTCTTACATTATCCTTGTACAAAGTAGTCAATAGATCACAAAATAGACAATATTTAATGCGCACCTACAATGTTGCAACACAATTTACAATATTAATTACTCTCATTTAATTCTGTTAAAGTGACTATTTCCGTGAACTGAACCTCCTCGATCAATAGATTGATTTATTTACGCCTATGTCATGGTTCCAGTAGTCCTTTTGGGTCCTTTTTGAAGAACGTCATAGCTGGCATTCAAAACGTTCTCATAAGGACCTCAAACGTCGCATCTATTGTTGATAATTGCCAACAAAACCAATGAATGAAACTCCTAGAGCATGCTACGAGTCCTCGCGTGGAATTCCCTGTCGATATCTTTGTTTCCTGATAACAACAACCTTGGGGTCTTCAAGTCTAGAGTGAACACGTTACTTCTAGGCAAACGTGCTTCACCGTCGACCACATCTTCGCACCATCAGGTAAGATCAGGGTTGGAAAAAAACTGTTTTTTTTTTCAAATTTATAAAACAAACAGTTCAAAATGTTTTAAACAAATGTTTTTTTTTTGTTTTTTTTTTTTTTAATTTCTGTTCTTTTTTTATAGTTTATTCCTTGTTTGTTGATAAATCAATTATGTTTCATTTCTAGACTACATCTTTTCAAATTCGCCCTTTGTAATGAAATTTTTAGGAAAAATGATCAATGGAAAAAAACATGTGATGTTTTTTTTATAATTATTTTAAGCATTATTTCATTACAATGCCAATAAAACTTAAAAATATGACATTACAATGGCATTAGACTCAAAAGGTTTTATGTCAAACTATTTAGACTCCTGAATATTAATTTATTTTCATTTTATATGCATTCATCTGCCTTGAAAAGTCGTTGAAACGAGTAATACTCGTAAAAAACACTGTTTAATTTCAAACTGTTTTAAACACTGTTTTAAACAGGTTTTTTAAAACAACTTGTTTTAATCATGCCAACCCTGGGTAAGATAGTGGCCACTCAATGATGAAATAAAATCGCATCGCAAGTTGTGAGCAATCTGACGGGGCTCTTTGGTCTTTTGTCTTTTACTATAGGCCTCATAAGTAAGCTCAATATAGTCCAACGAGTTATGAAAAGGGCTATGCTCGGAGTCTCTCTGCGCTATCGACTCAGAATTGAGGAGATTCGTAGACAAAATCAAAGTTACCGACATAGCAAGTTGAAATGGCAGTGGGCAGGCCATAAAGCACGCAGAGCTGATGGCCGATGGGGCCGTAAGGTTCTCGAATGGAGTCCACGCACCGGCAAGCGCAGCGTAGGACGTCCACCCACAAGGTGGACAGACGATCTTATGAAGACCACAGGATCACGCTGGATGCAGGCCGCTTACAACCGGTCCTATTGGAAGTCTATAGGGCTCACTTAAAGGCCCAAAGCCTGCCGGGACCGCGGGACTGTCATATCAGATAACCGTGACCCTGGAACGTAAAAGGCTACTGACATGCATTTTAGTCAGTATGAGTCTGACAGTCCCTTTCGCTACACCATCAAGTAAAAAAAAAAGTAAGTAGATCGATTAGGCCGCTGCCTCGAATCTTGCGGGCAGCGGCGCGGTGGCGGGGCGGCGGCGTTGCAGGAGCGGCGCGTTCGTCGCAGACCCGTTCTCGAAACTAGCGGGCAGATCGCGCGTCACTATAGCCGCGTAGTGTTGTGTTCATGATTTTGTCGTCGAAATATTTGTTTTTATTCGCGAATGAAATGTCTGAACAATGACGGCAACATCTTTTTTATTCAAATTTATTCCTAACGCTCGATTTATTGTGGTCAAAACACTAGAGCGCAGGCGCGCGGGCGGTGACTGTTTGTCGAGTACACCGCTCGCTGCCCGCTCCCGCCCCGCTGCCGCGCCGCTGTTTTCGAGAGTCGGTCCATTTGATTATACACATAACATCCTGCCGCTCCAGCGCCGCCGCCGCCGCCGCCTCGCTGCCCGCAAGATTCGAGGCAGCGGCCTTATAGGCTGAGGTCTTACAAAGGGTAAATAAATATCCTTAAAATAGCTTTACTATTACTATTTGACTTTATTTATTATGCATGCCTGCAATCGTAATGTTGGTAAGTCAAACACTTGTGCCAATTAACTATTTATTTGTGTTTAATTTAACAGTGTCCTACTATACTTCAAGCTATACTACGCTATTTTGGGCAAGTTACCAAGTGTAAAGAACAGATTATGGGCATATACTTTTTTTTTAGTTCTCCGCCTTTGGAACTCTCTCCGAACGATTCCAACTGACTGAAAAAAGTCTAATTATTATATTTCACATAGGTCCATGGAGGGCGCTTATAAAACGTTGAAGAAAATAGGTACTATAGTATACTATAATATAGCTAGATAGGGTTGCTCGTTTCCACGAAGAATTATCGGTAAGAAACTCCATAGTTACACTTTTAAAATCTACTAAAAATCCACCCGCTTCAATTCCAATATAGTGTCCCAGACAGTCCTGTGACCTATGTGCACATAGCTTATCATAGCATAGCATAGCTTGATATTGGTAGATTACCTTTACCCCTTTTAACATTAATAAACAAATGGAAAATAATAATACATAATACAAAGACTTTTCATTACCTACTTTTAATAGAAAATGCATCGATACATATGGCGTCCTGAAATAACAGGCTTACAGTATTCTTTCAGATATTGTGGTGAATTCAAAGCGGGATAATAATAATATAATAGTATTTAAAGATTAAATCAAGTCGGTATCGAACCAATCGATATAATAAATCAGTGTATTATGTGTCGTATTTAAATAGTATCTGAGATCATAATGCATTTGGCAGGAATGGTATAGTGCTAGAAGTTTGATTTCAAAACTGAACCATTGGTGTATAGTGATAAAGTGTCTATTAATACAACAACGATGAAGAAAATGTGTGACGGTCTACAAAAAATTATGAAAATAGGTTGGTTCCTTTATAAATGTACACATTAAGGTGCTGGGGTTCGAACCCGCGAAGTGTATCAAATATTGTTTAAAAAAAACAAACTTAGAGCGATTAACAGTTGCGGGTCGCAGGTTTGATTCTCGCTCGGAACAAATACATCTATTACAATTAAGGTAGTTGTATAGGCTGCGTACGTTTATGTTAGTTTAAATACTTGTAATCGCATTCACGACTAGGAAAGAACCGAGAAATTCCGGTACTGAATATCCCGGGATCTCCCGGTTAGTTGACGGTACAATCCCGAAACTCCACATCACAGAACCAGTGACATAGATTAAGTATGTACCTAATATTTATTAGGGAAAAACTAAAAAAAAACCTGCCAAGTTCGAGTTGGATGCACGAAGGGTTCCGTACGATTTTCTATAAAAACATGTTTGTTGTATGGGAGGCCCTTTATTTGGATGATTCTCACTAGTACCACCATCAATTAGTTCCATGGAACTAGTGAGACTTTTTTTCCTCAGTAGTTCCATGGATTTTGATAATGGAACAAATGATACAAAACTTAATCGAACTCGTCTCACTAGTTCCACCGTAGTTGTTCAATGGAATTAGTGAAATTGTTTTTTCCCAGTAGTTCCATTAGTTCTTTGGATCATGAAAAAGGTTTTGCCTGATCTCAATGCGGAATTTAAACTAAAAGTACTAGGAGAACAGGATCATAAAGAAGATGTTTCTGTTGCCCGCTCTCTTCACGAATAAAAAATATATTCAGTGAATCCTGGATGCTCAAAAAAATTTACAAACTTACTTTCGCATTATTAGTTCGAAAAAACTTGTGCGTAGAGACAGAACTGCTAAAATAAATACCACCTTAATATTATGCAACCCTAGTACAATTTTTTCATGAGAATGATGTTGTGATTAACTTCAGTTTCACTTGTTCAATTAAAAAGAACTAATGGAACTACTGGGAAAAAACAATCTCACTAGTTCCATGGAACAACTACAGTGGAACTAGTGAGACGAGTTCGATTAAAGCGCATTTCACACAGAGAGCGGGCGCGGGTCGGGCGCGGGTCGGGCGCGGGTCGGG
Source organism: Agrotis clavis (assembly GCA_954870645.1). Taxonomy (NCBI): domain Eukaryota; kingdom Metazoa; phylum Arthropoda; class Insecta; order Lepidoptera; family Noctuidae; genus Agrotis; species Agrotis clavis. The sequence goes on from OX940942.1 coordinate 796,263, forward strand.
CGCGGGTCGGGTGCGGGTCGGGCGCGTTTCGGTGTACGGGCACGACCCAGAAGTCTTCCATTTAAATACAAAGAACTAGACCCGCCGTACTCCCGCCCCGACCCGCGCCCGACCCGCGCCCGCTCTCTGTGTGAAATGCGCTTAAGATTTGTATCATTTGTTCCATTATCAAAATCCATGGAACTACAGACTGAGAAAAAAAATTCTCACTAGTTCCATGGAACTAGTTGATGGTGGAACTAGTGAGAATCATCCCTTTATTTTATTCTGTTTTCTTTAATTTTATAGCGGCAACAGAAATATATTATGATCTGTGAAATTTGCAACGAACTGTCTAACTATCACTCTCAGGCGAGATACTGGTCAAACGCGAACCTATCTTTAAATAAATAATAAAAAAAAACACATTTCATGAGATGAGAGAGAGGACAGCGGTGTCTAAGTTATAAGGTCTCGTTTAAACCCTTTGGGTACGGAACCCTAAAATCCTATGATAATTTCGTTTAGTTACACTTTTTTTTTTACCCGACTACGGCAAAGCCAAAAGGAGGGTTATGATTTTGACCGGTATAATAATAATAATAATAATAATAATTTTATTTGCAACAGTAAGTGACAAATACATTATAAGCTCTGCCTCCCGAACTAGGTGGTTAGCCTGTATCTCAGGAGACAGTTCCCTTCCATATTACAATGAACCAGTTCGATTACATGCTACAAATCTACTTGTAAAATTAAATTAAATAAATAAACAGGAGAAAATTTTAAATACATGCGACATTACAATGAATGAGAAGCTAAAAAAAAAAAGAAATATTTAAGAATTACCATAAAATAATATGCTATATTATTATGATTGCTCACGTGTTTTGCTTATTTTGCATATTCCAAAGAATTACAATGTGAGTGTGTGTGTGTGTGTGTGTGTGTGGGTGAGTGCCTGTGGGTGTGTGTGTGTGTTAGAGCGTGTGTGGGTGTGCGTTTGTGGGCGTGTGCAACCGTGTATTTGTATGTATGTATGCGTATTGTTAGTTCAGTCGTTATATTCGTTTGTGTTGACAAGCTTTTCTGTTTGATCGTAGTCCAGTTCACCTAGCCAGTCAAATAGGACTTTTGCAAAATCGTGATTATTTAAGTTCTGCACGTTTTTTATTTTAATTTTGTTGTAAGTACGCGTTGCGGTAGAGTTGAACTGTCTTTTCGCAAAAATCGATTTTACTGCGGGTGTCGGACATTTGAAGCGTCTCTTGGTACACGGTAGCAGCGGAGGGATTATGATGCGGTGGATTCTCCGAAGTATCCGATAAACGTAAAGCTTTCGGACCGATAGCACACCAGTGCGCCTGTATAAATCCGTTGTGGGGTGCCGGTACGGTAGGGTCATGAGAACCTTAAGGAGCGCACGTTGAGCACGTTCCAGTTCGATCATTACTGATTTCATCGCGCCCCCCCAAGTGCAAATACAGTAATTAAGTACGCATTCGCCTAGGGCTTTATATGTTGATATTAGAAGCTTTGTAGGCGCAACATTTCTTAGTTGTTTAAATACGTAAATTAATTTTCGTAATCGAGCACTTAGGCTTGAAATGTGGTGATGCCAGTTAAGGCTCTCATCAACTGTAATGCCCAAATATTTGATTACTTTTGACCTTGCCAATAAATCACAGGTACACTGGGTACTACCGCCCGAGTTTCGGTTGCATGGGAAAGTGTGAATTGTCAAACTAAATGACGGATCCGGACGAGAGATGTTAGTCTTAGTGAAGCATAAATATTTTGTTTTGGAAGTGTTCAGCGATAGCAGGTTATCCTCAAGCCATCTCGTGACAATCGCGAGACCTTTTTCTGTTACTTCACGCACCTGCTCCCATGTTCGACCATGGAACAGGATGACCGTATCGTCTGCGAACATAATGGTTTCAGCGTTGGGAATGGCAATCTCCGCAAGACTGTTTATGTATGTTAAGAAAAGAGCTGGGCCAGTCGCACTTCCCTGCGGAATGCCAAACGTGCAAGTTGCAGCGTCACTTAGATGCCCATCCACCCTCACACGCTGCTCCCTACCTACCAAATAGTCCTGAAACCATTGGAGAGCGTGTCCCCTTACACCCATATTGTCTAGCTTTGTTAGAAGTATAGGTATCGACACTGTATCGAATGCTTTTTTTAGGTCAAGAAAAACACACTTAGTTATTAGCGACGTCAACCTTAGTAGGGCATCAGTTGTAGATATGTAGGTATGTATGTATGTATGTTTGTCTGTTCCCTCATAACTTCTAATCTAAACTCCTTATCATTACATGACAAATACGGTGTCGCTAGAACCGTCTCAGTTGTCCGCTGGTCATAGGGTAGGTGACGTGTCACTAAATCCAATATGGCGCCCTCTAGGGGATGTAAAGTCGTAACCGAAAAAAAAAATTTTTTCACGTCACAGTATCGACATGAAAATCAAATTAAAGGGCTTGATGAGCACATTTCAAATATGTATACATTATAATAGCTTTTACTAGCTACTTTGCCTGTTTCTAACGGGTATCAAATGAAAAGGCTTAATGAGTAGGTACATGAAATTCACTCGCTACTTTGCTTTTATTCAATATATCAAAGAGACTTAAAACCAGGAAAAGGCACTTGTCCTTCAGAGCTACTAAAGCATCTGATGGTACCTACTCTTCTACTGACGCTTGAGAGGTAAATGCTGCGTGAATCACAACATATGAGTCATAATAATAACGAGCTGCGCGAGCGCCACGCGACCAGTAGCACTATTTGCATTAAGTTGTTACGAGTTACATAGATGTTGGCGATATACTGGATAAGTTACCTTGTTGACGATTTAAATAACCTGCTATCGATCCAATCAATCAACAAAAAACCTGTAACATTTGGCCGAATCTGGAAATAGAACCCTGGATATCTTGCTCAGCAGTTGCGTTTGCAACATTTCACCAACGCGAAAGAGTTTCTCAGTTCAACTGTATTTCTTTTTCCATAACCTTTATTTCCTCATAACTTGCAAACTGGACGATCCGATTTTCATTGGATACGTGTAACAATTAGGTAATTGACAGGAATTTGCCAAACCCTCAAACAGGAAAAAGAACACTACGTACATCGCTTAGTCAAAGTCAAAGTCAAAGTCAAATCATTTATTTCAATTAGGCCATCAAAGGGGCACTTTTAAACGTCGATTTTTAAAATTAAGGAAATGGCATGGGATGGGATTGAATCTACACCCATTCGCTAAGGTAGGTTGTATGAAGAAGAATGGGCAAGAAACTCCATACTTACTCTTTTAAAAAATGTTTAACAATATTTTTATAACATCATTTAAAACAAAGAATGTGAAATCAATGTACCTTGAAAATCTAGACTAAAAATATAAAAATAAATTAATAGGAAAAATAAAAAAAGCAAAAAGGTACATGGTGTTCACATTTTCACAAAAATATTGCAATTACACAATTTATAAATAAGTGTGTGAGCATTCAAGTTTCAACCAGCTTGATTTCGTTTAATCCCTACATTGTACTATGAAGCAGGACCAGCATGTTTCCAAACATTTTTATCTTGGATATAATCTTCTAATTTATAATATGCTTGTTTACTAAGTGTGTTTTTTATATAGCTTTTAAATTTTCTTTCATTTAGAGTTAAAATTTCGTTAGGTATTTTATTGCAATGACGGGGCCCCCCTCTCAGAGGGCCAAAGCCTGCCGGGGTCGCGGGATTATTTCCTTACCGTGACCCCGGAACATAACAGGCTACTGAAGGACACCGTGGATTTTAGTCAGTAGAAGTCTGACAGTCCCTCCCGCCCTGCCCGGGGCTGGAGGACTCATTTGATGATTTTGCCACGTAAAAAAAAAAAAAAAAAAAAAGGTATTTTATTGTAACATTTAACACAGTACCCCATAAAAGACTTTTGAACTTTAGACAATCTAAAATAAGGTTGATCAATTTTATCTTTATTTCTAGTATTAAAATTATGTCTATCGCTTATTTTATTAAAAAGGTGAAGATTTTTCCTTACATATATTATATTTTCATAAATAAATTGACAAGGCACTGTCATTATGTTAATATTTTTGAATAGTTCCCTAAGAGATTCGCGACGACGTAGATTGTAAATTGCTCTGACAGCTCGTTTTTGCAAAATAAAAATGGATTCAATGTCAGCTGCCCGGCCCCACAGTAGAATGCCATAAGACATTATGCTGTGAAAGTAACTAAAGTATACCAAACGCGCAGTTTCAACGTCTGTTAACTGTCTTATCTTTCTAACAGCGTAAGCGGCTGAGCTTAATCGTCCCGCAAGAGATGCTATATGGGGGCCCCATTGCAATTTATCGTCTAGCGTGATTCCCAGGAAAACAGTCTGATTAACAAATTCCAGTTTTTCTCCGTTCAGTTTGATGTCACATTCGCTACTTCTAACATTTGGTAAAGTGAATCTCATACATTTTGTTTTTTTTTTCATTGAGTACAAGATTATTCAATGTAAACCAATTTTGAACCTGCTGAATAGCGTCATTTACCGCATTCAGATTTTGTGAACGTCGGTCTATTTTAAAAATTAGAGAGGTATCATCTGCAAATAATACCATCTTTGGTTGATTTTTAAGTAAGTGAGGTAAATCATTAATGTAAACTAAGAAGAGGAATGGACCCAGAATCGAACCTTGCGGAACGCCCATTGTCATTTTAGACCCTAACGAGTTCATTCCGTTTACTTGAACTTTTACCTTTCTATCTTTCAAGTATGATCTGAGTAAATCAAGAGCAGTATTTTTTATCCCGTAATGCTCCAGTTTCAGCAGAAGTGTTTCATGGTCAACGCAATCGAACGCCTTTGAGAGGTCGCAAAAAATTCCAATGGCATCTTCTGCTTCCTCCCAGGAGTTAAAAATGTTTTTAAGTAGGGTTACACCGGCGTCAGTTGTACACCGTCCTTTGGTGAAACCGTACTGATGTTCATGAAAGATGGAATTTTTATTAAAGTGACGTAACATTTGAGTAAGCATCAACTTTTCAAACACCTTACTTAAAACTGGTAAAATTGATACAGGTCTATAATTGTTTGGTTCCTTGCTATCACCTGATTTGAAGAGTGGGACTACTTTACTGTGTTTCATAAGATCTGGAAAACAAACACAAAATAAAAACAATTAAAACCACAACATACCCTTTAATTTCTTTAAGGTAAATCTAAACCTAACTGACTACATAACAAAGGCTACCGCAGCCATTCTACCACATTCAATGGGCCATTATTTTGATAACCAACAACAGTGATTCATATGCCAGCGCCGGACCTAACAATGACAACAGTGGCTGCAAAACATGACTGGATACACTAAGGGTAGAGGCCCAGAATACTTAATAGTACTACGTACAGAAGTGTCACTTCCCAGAAACAAACAAAATTATAAAATCTTTGCACGAGAGAATAAAGTAAAAATAAGTACAAAGCGCGTGCGAAACGGGCGGCGGCGGCGGCGGCGGCGGGCGGCAGCCGACTGTGAAACCCGTCCACGGTGCGCCTGCTTGCAGTTTCATACTACAAGCACACGCGGGCGGAGTACGCCAACTCTGGTAGAGGTGTATATTCGTTGTGTGCGCGATGACAGCGCCCCTAGTGGCCGCAACTATTCAGGACTTGTCATCTGTCAAATCATGTCAACTAGATGATAAGATATCTTTGTGATATTAAATTTCGACTAGTTTTTCAACGAAATTGAAAAAATAGTGTAAAAAGTGAGTGTGTATATTATACCTAGCGATTTTCTTCCTCGTGGAAAATATGGATATTATAATACGCACGGGATTTGAATCGGTTAAGCATAAAATACATTTCCAACCTCAAACTGAGCAAAAAGGGAAAAAATTAGTATTAGCACAGCATGTGAGAGAAGTGGAAGAGCTTAGAACGAACGGGAAAAGTTAAAGTTAAAGTTTTCGTATTAAATTATAAAGAAAGTTATGAAAATAAAGCAACTTGACACATGACAGCCCAGAATTAATTCACATTTCTGCCACGTCGTGCGCTACGATCGATTTGCCGTTCCCCACCACCCACTTCGCACATAGTCAATAGGGATCGTGGCTGGATTCCATGGTGTTCCACCTGGACATCAGCACAATAGGCTACCTGTAACCTGTGGTGATGACTGAGACATCCCACTGGCGGTGAATACCTCCCGTATTCCACATAGGGCACATGGCACCTGAAAAAATTTTTGACAAGTGCCTTATGTGGAATAGATAACGTGCCAGTAGCTTAGGTGCCATTGTCATTGCCAGTAGCTCAGCTGCCCTATATGGAATACCTCGCGGTGGTCGCCTGTCTCGCGACCACGAGCCTGTCTAAGTCTGGCGCCAAATAATTTTTATTGTCATCCGACGGTGTTCAGGAGTTCCAGTTGCCTCTGGGTTAGCCAGCTTCATTACAGCCTTATCTTTTCTTTTTCTTTTAAGCTATTGCATAGCTTCTATCGCGGGCCTTGAGCGCGGGGACCGAATCCAGAAATTCCGTAACGAAAAAACCTCACGCTCCCCACTCCGACGGGCAAGGAGGTGTGGCTTGAAGGCCGTGCATCGTCTAACGTCGTTTCAGTTCGGCAGTCTTCGACACGGTGTTCTGAGCGGAGCTGAGCGGAGCTGAGCGGAGCTGAGCGGAGCTGAGCGGAGCGGAGCTGAGTGGAGCGGAGTGGAGTGGAGCTGAGCGGAGCGGAGCTGAGCGGAGTGGAGTGGAGCTGAGCGGAGCGGAGCGGAGTGGAGTGGAGTGGAGTCGCGACGATTATTTTTGTTGAGTGTATACAGGTTTTTTGTAAATAATAAATAATAAAAAATAATAATAAAAATCAATTCTTAATGAAAAATATCGAGGTTTTCGTTATGGGTGTCGTTTTCATGGTTCTCCAGGGTGTTTAAACCGATGGTGCAGTCAAAATGTAAATCCAAGATGGCGGCTGCAAAAAATATCGAGGTTTTCGTCATGGGTGTCGTTTTCATGGTTTTCGAGGGTGTTGAAACCGATGGTACAGTCAAAATGTAAATCCAAGATGGCGGCTGCAAAAAATATCGAGGTTTTCGTCATGGGTGTCGTTTTCACGGTTTTCGACGGTGTTGAAACCGATGGTGCAGTCAAAATGTAAATCCAAGATGGCGGCTGCAAAAAATATCGAGGTTTTCGTCATGGGTGTCGTTTTCATGGTTTTCGAGGGTGTTGAAACCGATGGTGCAGTCAAAATGTAAATCCAAGATGGCCGCTGCATAAATTATCGAAGTTTTCATCATGAGTGTCGTTTTCATGGTTTTCTTAAACAATATTAACTTTTGTTATTTATTTAATAATAGAAAAATTTGTTTTCTTTTTTTTTTCAACATTTAAAACATTGCCATGAACCGTTTTCCTACGATGTGCGCATTACCAGGTCTGGCGCACTCCGCTGTTTATGAAACTGCAAGCACACGCGGGCGCACCGTGGACGGGTTTCACAGTTGGCTGCCACCCGCCGCCCGTTTTGCACGCGCTCTGTACATATTGTTGTTAAAATGTACTTTAGTCTCTTGAGCATAGATTTTACATTTGTCTGGTTTTTGGGAAGTGACACTTCTGTACGTAGTACTATAATGATTCTCTTTCCTTTTAGAATCTTCCAACTAGTGCGCGTAGTGCCAGAGAATACTTAATAGTCATATTGTACTTTTTATCCCAATGCAATCCCTTGGGATAATTATCGTCCTCTCACGCAAGAAGCAGCAACTGTAAAAAATATAAAAGCACAAGCTACCACATCCAGTGATCTAACATCTAACTGAATATTGACACCACAGACTGACTCACGCGCAGCGCGACACGCGCACGTGACAGTATATCAACTGCGCCGGCGCGCGGCGTCTACAATAACAGCAGCTGTTACTTGACAGTGACTACTGTCTCTGGACGAAAAGGAAAACACGAAGAACAGGGGGTGGACAGACTTTTCTAAATGAGGTTTTTTTTACCGTGGTAAAATCATCACATAAATCCTCCCACCTAGGGCAGAACGGGAGGGGCTGCCAGACTTGTAATGACGGTGTACTTCAATAGCCCTTTACGTTCCGGGGTCACAGCAATTCGTGAGTCCCACGACCCCGGCAGGCTTTGGCCCTCTAAAGGGGGGCCCCGTCATTTTGCTGAATATAACGCACGACGCGAAAAATTGACAGATGTTATAAGTTACGAAATAATGTAGACTAGTCAATGAACAAACAGCGTTTAGATTAGAAAATTCGTTTAAAGTATTTTAAAGTCTTCTCAAGTTTCAGTCAGTTAAGTATTTTAAACGTCGCTGAAAAGATTAATACTTAAAACCAACTTTTAAAATAAACTCTCTGAGCTCAAAATAAATCACGAACTCAAACATGGGGATTTAATAAACTTCATTTAAGAGTAAAAGTATAGAATTAATCTGAGTCACCGTTTAAGCTAAGTAAAAGTTTAAACGAAGATTAAGCTTTGATTTTAGGGTTCCGTATCCAAAGGGAAAACGGGACCCTATTTCTAAGACTACGCTGACCGTCTGTCTACTAGTTAATTATAATATCAGTATGTTTTTGTAATAGCTTTGCCCCACACTAGGAATTTTCCTTTATTGTAACAAATACTAAAATACAGATAAAAATATGCTGATAGACAAGAAACGTCTTTTTATTTTGGTAATTTTTGCTCGGCAACAGTAATAAAAATGTGTTAATATGTTTCGCTTTTTTTTAACTGGTAAAATCATCAAATGAGTCCTCCCACCCAGGGCAGGGCGGGAGGGACTATCAGACTCGTACTGACTAAAATCCACATTGTCCTTCAATAGCCCTTTACGGTCCAGGGACACGATAATTTAAAAAATAACGCTTTGAAAAAAAAATATATTCAAAAATAAAACAATTATCTACATATGGAGGCTCGCAACAATAGATATGATTTTTGCCGTTTTTAAAGAAAATGGTACGGAACCACGACGCGGACGACTACGACTCACACTTGGCCGTTTTTTTTCATTTTCTTGTGGGATTTGATCCGAATAGAAATGAAGTAGCGTTTTATCAAAACGAGTGTGTACTCTTAAGTTTAATAAAACGAAGTTTCGATGAGGCAAACATTGCTATATTATTAATAGTAGGAGTAATTTTGAAACTTAATGATTGCCTTTTTTTACTAACAATGTTTTAGTGAAGTCGACTTACACATTTTTTATTTGGATGCAGAAAAATATCATTACTATATACCTACTATGGAGCGACTGAGTATATCTGATCTTTATAACTGATTAACTGGGCTGTTATTCGTAAAAACTAGAATTTAATTTGGTGTTTTTTTTTTTTAATTTGCGTATAATTTTGTGCTAGATTTATATTTTAATATCGGCCCATAGTGTCCCACTGTTGGGGAAAGGCTTCCCACCACTCTTTCCAATCCTCGCGGCTATCTGTAACCGTTGTCCAGAAATATAAATAACTAGCTGTTGCCAGCGGCTTCACCCGCTACAACTCGAAAATTATCCCACGGGAACATAAAATCGGGATAAAAACTATCCTATGTGTTAATCCAAGTTATAAACTATCTGTGTATCAAATTTTAGCCAAATCCGTTCAGTGGTTTTGGCGTGAAAGAGTAACAAACATACCTACATACACATATCCTCACAAACTTTCGCATTTATAATATTAGTAGGATAATGCATAATTTTTGTATTTTTGAAAAAAAGTTGAATATTATTATGCTATTTTATTTACGGTTTTATCTTATTATTTTCTACAAAATCCCACAATAAGAATAATAGCTCCTGTACGGTGCTCGTGGCTGTGTTTACAAACTCACATCAAAAACAGCTAGACCCGGAACAATAATGCTTGTCGTAATGGTTGAGCGATTGGCTACTGCGCTACTTGCAACTAGTTCGATTCCCGCAAGTCACAGATATTTGTATTGTTTGACCTACAAGCAGTAGTTCTGGGTCAGGCTCTTCGTGTATGTGAGTGTAAAGCTGATTTCAGACTACGCTATACTATTATGCTATAGAGTATAGCAAAGAAGGACCTAATGTTAGCAAGCCAATAATATATAGTACAGTACAATGTGAACGTGTCCATTACAATGTATGGAGCGCGATATTGTTGTGCTATGAGCTATATACTATACGCTATACTATTGGTCTATAAAGTATAGCAAAGAAGGACCTAATGCTAGCAAGCCACAGTACAAAGTGAACGTGTCCATTACAATGTATGGAGCGCGATATTGTTGTGCTATGAGCTATATACTATATGCTATTATATTATAGCGCAGTCTGAAATCAGCTTAAATGATCTTACCAAACCCACACATACAAAAACTATCCCAGTATCATACAAAAAGAAATATTATACATATTTTTACACATAATTATCTCGTTTATTCATTTACATAACATACCTGAATGAATGAATGAATGAATAAGCTTTATTAATTAATTCCATACAAATATTAGTTCATAATTAAACTTAAATAACAATAATCGATAACACTAAGCAGTACTTAATAATCATTAACAATAATAATAACATTAATCTCTAATTGTCAATAAAAAATACATTGGTTGAATAAATAATAACAGTGATAATATTTATTAAAAAATAGTAAACATTGAAATTAATAAAAATAACGAACATTAATAATAAACAACAATCATTAACAATTAATAAATAAATAAATAATGTCAATTGCAATTGTATTAACGATGTCACATATTTTGTATGGACCCCCTTCGGGTAAAAGCCTCCTCCAAAGATTTCCACTTCTCTCTGTCCTTAGCCATGTCCAACCACTCTTTTCCTGCTGCCGCTACAATCTCATCTGCCCATCTAGCACTCGGTCTGCCTCTCGCTCTGGTGCCTTTAGGTCCCGTCCATTCAATAGTTTTTCGAGTCCACCTGTCATCAGTGTATCTGGCCACGTGACCTGCCCAATTCCACTTACGTTGTAGAGAAAAACTAAGGGCGTCCGCTATGCTGGTTTTCTTGCGGATGACTGTATTTCTCACCCTGTCTTTTAATTTTAAGCCCAGGTAGCTTCTCTCCATTCTTCTTTGAGTGGTTTGAATTTTATTCCGGGTTTTGAGGTCGAACGTCCATGTTTGGCAGCCATAGGTGAGGCATGGTAAAACTTCAGAGTCCATAACTATCTTTTTGAGTGGCAATGAGAGCTGTGATTTGAATAATTCTTTATGAGCCCAGTATTTCTTCCATGTGATGGCAACTCTGCGGTCTACTTCTTCCATGTTCCTTTCGATTTCCCCAAAACATAACATACCTATTACATTTTAAATATTTTATAAAAACAAAAAAAATATATAACAATAGTTGTCCGCCGGCGTGGGAGCAGGTCCAAGCTACCGGTGGTTAGGGTTCCAGAGACAGGAACCTCCTCACAATACGAGCCGTATCAAGGGGTACTGCCTTCTGAATCTGGCCCTTGATCCAACTCCCTAAGGAGAGCCTCGCAAGGTGTTCGTCGAGGCTCTTTGCCACTGAGCCATTGGTAGTAACGACAATCGGCACAATATGTGGTATAAATAGCTGAGCTCATATAAATTAGCGTAGGACGCTAATTTTAATAATGATTCTTAATAATAATAATGAACTAATTTACTATTAAGGATGTGAAAATCGAACACATATTTGGTTTATCTCCATTATCTTGGCAGGCAGCTGATTGCAGCGATCATTTGATTACACCCCACAAGCAAAACTACATATGGAAAGAAACCCATTTTTTTTTAAGAAAATCATTTCAACTTTTATTTTGGAATTTCAACAAATTGTTTTTCTGAGGAAGGAATTTAAGAGGCTCAGCAGTAAGTAAGACATTAAAAAAACATTACGAAATTTTTTTTTATTAACAGTGCCACATCCTCATTTCTCCTGTATCGTGATTAACCAATTCTAACACCAGAGGGTGGGTGGACACACCAACTCAAAATAAAATAAAAAAACTGTTTTTTACAAAAATGTAACCCGATTCATAAATAAAAAATACACTGTAAGTAAATGTAAAGAATATTAGGTAACAAAAAAAGTTTAGCAATTCATAATTATATTACTAGCTGACCCCCCGCAAACGTTGTTTTGCTGTTGTTAAAAAGACATTAGCCGACTCTCAGACCTACTGAATATAGAAAATTTCACAAAAATCGATCAAGCCGTTTCAGAGGAGTATGGTAACTAACACTTTGACACGAAAATTTTATATATTAGAAGATTAGGTTATAATAGTCAACGTATTTAACGCTCTCTAAATAATTATCTATTAACAGAGCAGAAATCCTGATTATCATTAATTGTTATTTTTCATTTATTTAAAACTTCTTGCACATGGAAGCACAAAGGCGGACTTAATGCCAATAATAATAATAATAATTCAGGAGTTTCTGTTGAAAAACCCAATAACACTTCCCATAAAATCCATTTTCTCTATGCAAATACAATCGTAAAAATATTCACAAATAAATAAAGTTCCTATAAAACTTATATTGGTAACCCAAATAACATAACTTCAGATATTTCCCGATTACAGTACAAATAGTAATGTCAAATGTAATAAGAAATGTAAAATATTAGGGCGGAGGGTTGCCCACGATATAGGTTTCCGATAATATTTATATATTTACGTATAAACTTTTCATATATAAAATGGACGGTTGGCTTATCTTAGGAACCAGAAAATATTATATCAGCTCGTATAAATTCGGTCTAGACTTTGTACAGCTAGTATGGGGTAGTAAGTTCTATTCTTAGGTTTGATTCAGTGTTTTTAGATTATGCCATTATGCCAATTATGCCAATTGTGCCAATAATGCCATTAGGATAATTAATGAGTATTCGCAGTAGTAAGTATTCGCGAATTTCCTGGTCCGGGTCCAAATTTTTCTTTCCATTGAAATATCTATGTCATTAGGAATTTCTCAGAAGTTATCAGAAATCTGAATTGAAGTATGTACTAAGATTTATCCTGACTGACGATAGTCTAGACAATCTGGCGCGATTCAATTAATAATATACGTATACCGTTGTGTTTATTTGCAGTTAATTATTTTTGCAACTTCACAGTAAGAAATCTTCCTCGACATTAGCTAATATACAGTACCCTTAGCACGAGTTTTTCCAGTATTTACAGCGTTTCTTGTATGAAAAAATGGAACAGCTAATAGAACCTCTGGTGTGCGAAGAAGGAACTAATATTTCCCTTGAAAATTGTCAATTTGCTCGTGCTAAGGGTACACATGACCCCTCTTTTTTTTAACGAAATACATTTTCTCACATTAGGCTTTTCTTCTGTGGTGTGGTTGTTTTTACAAACATTATAACTTAAATAAACAAGAACCAGACTAGGAACAAGCAATTGTAGATCATACAAAGATTTAATCCTTGCGGGAATCAAACCCATGGCACACAGCATAGCAATCGATGAGTCTGTACCAACCTTATCTTTTATTTATGTACAATTTTTATTTTTATTTTGTGTCTTAATTTTTTGATAGTGACAATTCTGGGTTGGGCGCGAGACTATTCTGGAATGGCCACAACCTCCCCCCCTGCCCCAACCTCCTTTCCTACCCTCATGTAAAATACAAGTGGACCACTGTACATTCACTGTATATTCATTCACATTAAGTGTCTATAGCAAAATTCAACAGAATTCTTGGGTTACACCCACTTCGCTTATCTTTACTAGGGATGTCGATTCTTTCCGAAAAAGATCGATTTTTGAATCGATTCGAATCGTGACCTAATGAATCGATCCACAAAAACTCGAGGCCAAAAAGATCGATTTCTGAAAAATCGATCTTTTTATCAAGCTTTTGTTAGAGGCCAAAAAGATCGATTTCTGAAAAATCGATCTATTTTTCCATCTTTTGTTTTTTAATGTTGTATGGGCCAAAAAGATGGATTTCTGAAAAATCGATCTTTTTTTCAAGCTTTTGTTTTTTAATGTTATAGAGGCTAAAAAGATCGATTTCTGAAAAATTGATCTTTTTTTCAAGCTTTTGTTTTTTAATGTTATAGAGGCCAAAAAGATCGATTTCTGAAAAATCGATCTTTTTTTCAAGCTTTTGTTTTTTAATGTTATAGAGGCCGAAAAAATCGATTTCTGAAAAATCGATCTTTTTTTCAAGCTTTTGTTTTTTAAAATTTTAATGTTGTATATACCAAAAAGATCTATTTCTGAAAAATCGATCTTTCTTTCAAGCTTTTGTTTTTAATGTTTTATATGGCCTCTATAACATTAAAAAACAAAAGCTTGAAAAAAAGATCGATTTTTGAATCGATCCACAAAAAAATCGAGGCCAAAAAGATAGATCTCTGAAAAAACGATCTTTTTTTCAAGTTTTTGTTTCATAATTAAATCTATTTTATAAATAATGTACCTAATATAAATATATTTTATTAAAAAGAAGATAAAATATTTTAATTTAACGATCTTTTTTCAGTAAAATCTGGTAAGTAATTCAATGATAAAAGATATTTTTATTATTACCATAACGAAACATCAGATTAGGTATAAAAGAAGGCATTAATTTTTAAATGACAAGTGTTCGTTTACAAAGTTAAGGAAATAGATAATGTAGCATATAGTTCCCAATGCTTCATATCTACACTTTTTAAAAACAACAAAACAACAGTGTCAAGTCTACAGGGATTCAACAGGAGGTATTGCTCATCGCTTGCGATGTTTTTGAAACACTCTTATAATACGGGTACATTCAATTAACTGTAAATACTATTTTGGTTTATGTAAAAAAAAAAAATCGAATCTCGATTTTCAGGGGTAAAGTATCGATTCACTGAATCGATTCAGTACTACATATCGATTAAAAAAATCGATCTTTTTGGCTCCAAAAATCGATTCTTCGATTAATCGATCTCAGATCGACATCCCTAATCTTTACCGAAAAGATTACGCGTAGTTTAGCATATTATATCTTTTATTATCTGTACATTATATTATCACAGATATTGGTGTTAAATGGGACAAATTATTGTTAAGCAACATATGTGTTTAAGATTTTATTAGTTTTGTGATATTATTTTTGTGATAAACAATGTGTAAGTTTTCTATTTATTTGTTTAACTTAATTTTGGTGTTGTTTGTAAATGTTACATAGTACAACATACAGTAAATAATGCGTTTTTTTGCGTTAAAAATCATCAATTTAACTGGAACACGACGCACCATCGACTCGTGTCTGGATCGGACGGCAAGCTACTTAATACTCGATGTGCACAATCCGGAATAGCCTCACGGGCCCCGACGCCTTAGGTGACTCCTACGGCGGCTGTAGCGCAAGGTGGAGGATTGCCTCGCTCTCACCCATTCTACCGTCTCCTTCCCTAGCATTTACTGCTTCGTAGAAGGAGGTGACTGATTTCCATTTCTTTTGCTCCGTAATATGGCCTGAACCAGTGCTGGACGAGAGAGATTACCACCGTTTATCGTTTAATCGGTCACGGGGCGGTGCTCCGGTCTAGCGGGCACCTCTTCTGTATTTTTTGTTCATAAAAGCGTTAAACAATATGGACAGGCATTCCCTGCCGATTTTTTTTTCCCTGACAGCTAAGACCTCGAAAGTTGGGAATTGGGGGTAATTAAGTCCAGATTGAACATGTTACCTACATCTCTAGGCTAGCCTGCTTTACCACACCATCGCTTATAGTCAGGCGTTAGGCTCCACAACAACTCAACAAAAACAAACAGATTTAATGCTCGCCTCTAACACCTCACCTCCTTCAATTCCAGGGTTCCTCCTTCTCATCATAGCGCCATGCTTGGGCCTGCACATGCAGCATGAGCCACCTCCTCCCGCGCGCGTCTCCCGCAACAGTCCCCAGGAAGGCTGGGTCAATGTCCGCGTCAACCACTTCATGGCTTATGATACCAGAACTTATCCGATGGTGAGTAGAATATTATGGTGTATTGTTGTTCACGTATACCGCGACTCTGGTACATAAAGGGCTACTGAAGGACACCGTGGATTATAGTCAGTACAAGTCTGACAGTCCCTCCTGCCCTGCCCTGGGTGGGAGGACTCAATTGACGGTTTTACCACTAAAAAAAAGGTTAGAGACTCAGTAGTATTTATAGACTAGCCAGCACACCTCTACTTTTATACTTCGTATGGACATAGTAGTTAATTGTAGAGATCCTACGATTACACCGGCAAATAATCTGAATTTGAGACAACCACGAACGAAGACGGAATGCACACTTTGCGCGATTTTTCATTGTTCTAGTGGACACCACATAAAAAAAAAATATTATCTTAATCCTAAAAAGCTGTACTATTTTTCCAGCGTTACTACTACAACAATGAATTCGCGAGCTCAACAAACAGTAACATCGTGATATTCGTGGGCGGCGAGTGGGCCATCACTGAGGGGTGGACTCAGGCCGGCCTGGCCTATGAAATGGCTCAGCAGATGAACGCAGGCCTCTTTTATACGGAGCACCGGTTTTATGGCAGCAGCAGGCCTTTTGTGTAAGTGGAATTAGATAAATTATTTAGATAATACTAATAAAAAAGCTGAAGGGGACTTGATTAAGAAGGCAGTACTCCTCGATACGGCTCGCATTGTGAGGAGGTTCCTGTCTCTGGAACCCTAACCACCGGTAGCTTGGACCCTGCTCCCGTACCGGCAGATTACTTTTTTAATTTTTTCTAAGAAATACTTAAAAATGTGACAAAATATATGTTTGAAAATGAATAAACGAGAGCTGAAGAATTTGTTAGTTTGTTTGGTTTAACGCTCTATCTTCAGGAACTACTACAGTCTGAATTGAAAAATACTGGCAATCGAATCCAGTACCTCTTACTCAACAGTGCTTCTAGCGACGACCAGACCAAAGAAGCAACCTCTCATCATCATCATCATCATCATTAGCCGGAAGACGTCCACTGCTGAACATAGGCCTCCCCTTTAGACCGCCGCGCCGAACGACAATTCGCCACTTGCATCCATCGGTTGCCCGCAACCTAGCAACCTCTCATTTCTACTTTAGACTAGGTGTTAGCCGTGGTTGTACCCTCGCTATTCGGCTCATATCGGTCATAGCGAAATGCTTTTCTCAATAAATTGACTCTCCGACACAAAAATCTTTTTTTGAATTCGGTTCAGTAGGTACCTAGTTCCTGAGATTAGCATTCAACCATACAAACTCCTCAGCTTAATAATATTAGTCTAGATACAGATCGTACACTTTTCAGTTTTTGAGTTTTTCTAGCTTTGACATTTTATACATCGACTGTTTATTTTGTTTGCCGACACAGTTACCATGATAGCAGTAAGTTTAAAAATAACTTGTTGAAATTTACCATCAGCGCCTATGATTTTAATTATGTCCACACTGGGCGATCAGCCAATCTTGCTAATTAACTCATGTTTTTACCACAACACTACTCATATTGTATATTCAACATCGCAATGGTTTCTCACTCACTGCTATAGAAACCGTTCCCTCGGTGCTATGCTATGTGTACCAAGGAATTTTGCTAAAAAAAAAAATATTAATCCGTCACATTATCAAAAAACATTTTGACACATATGGGAATCATAGGATTGGATGGGATAGGATGGGATGGGATACCATGGGATACGATGGGATAGTATGGGATAGAACGCGATAGGATGGGATAGGATGGAATTTTTTTCTTTCGCGTCCTCGCCTTACGTCTTTTCTATGTGGCCCGCGCCTTACGTCTTTTCTATGTGGCCCGCGCCTTACGTAAACCAAAATTAACACTGAGGAAAGCAGCATGTCCTAGAACCAAAAAATCGATGACATTGTAACATCTATCCATCACTGGGCCCGCGTGGTGGATTATGGCCCACTCCCTCTTACAAAGATACGGCCTCTGAGTCCACAGGGGAACAATAGGCTGGTGATGATGATGATGATATGAAAGGTTTATTTTACTGGTTTTTTTTTTCACAAATAAACATACATACATCCTTTCCATAATTATATGGTTTTCCATAAATATTTATAGGCTAAATAAATGTAAATTATAATCATTTATATGTATTTATTTAACCTATATATGCATTTATTTTCGTACCGAGAAAACAGGAGTAGTAAAGGTACAATAGGTACCTCTATGCCTACAAAATACGTAGGTGTGTGACTCCGGATCGAACCGACTACCCTGGCCAACAGCCCGTAACGTAACAACATGATGCCATGCCCCTGCCAACTTGGATGTATCTGACACCGTAGTGTAATCTAGGTAGTTGATTAAAAGCATGGTTGCATAAAATTAAAGCTTATAATGTACTTTAGTTACTCGATTTAAAGTTAGAGAATGTTATTTTATTGCAACAAGTGCCTAAAGCATTTGTTTCTAATCTGAATACAAAAAGTGGTCATAATTTTTGATACGTAAAACATAGCTTACAACCGGTCCTACTGGAAGTCTAAAGGGGAGGCCTATGTTCACCAGTGGACGTCTTACGGCTGATATGATGATGATGATGATGATGAAAACATAGCATTCTATTTATGCCTGCTGAGTTGATGAGGACGATTGTTGTACCTATAGTGAAAAATAAGACAGGCGACGTCTCAGACAAGGAGAACTATCGACCAATCTCATTGGCTACTATAACTGCAAAGGTGCTTGACAGTGTGCTCGGGAGTAGGATGTCTGGACAGCTCAATTTACATGACGCACAGTTCGGTTTTAGAGCTGGGCTGTCTACAGAAACAGCTATTTTGGCGCTCAAGCACACGGTCAGTTACTACACCAGCAGGAAGACACCTGTATATGCTGTATTTTTAGACCTTTCAAAGGCATTTGACCTGGTTAATTATAACGTCCTATGGAATAAGTTGCGTGACCGGAAACAACCTGAGGAGATAGTTGAGCTTCTCAGGTATTGGTACAGTCACCAGATTAACCAGGTCAGATGGTCGGGTGCTTTGTCGGAGACGTATGGTCTGGAATGTGGTGTAAGGCAGGGTGGTCTGACCTCCCCAGCGCTGTTCAGCTTGTATGTCGATCAGTTGATCGAGGAACTCAGCAGCACAGGAGTCGGATGTTCGGTAGATGGTAAAATTATAAATAGCATATCTTACGCGGACGATATGGTGCTGCTGAGTCCCTCGATTGAGGCACTCAGACGATTGCTTGAGGTTTGTGAAAGATACGCCTTGAATCACGGCCTCCTGTACAACGTGAAGAAGAGCGTGTTCATGGTGTTTGGGGTTGCTGCAAAGGGTCACAGGGCAGTGCCGCCGGTGTACTATCGGCGCCATTTAAGCATGACCAGTTAAAAATTTTTTCGCTTAAACCTTGCGGACGCGCCGAGCCACGCCCCCTTAAAGTGTGGGCCTATCAGGAAAGCGTCAACATAATTAGTTGCAATCTGCGCTACGCAGCTTCGTGACGTATCATCTGTACATTTTTCTGACGAACTTTGGCGCGCTTACCGGACCTTTTGAATAATTAGATAATAGTATGAATCGCTTAACGTGATTCATAATTAGTATCCAATTAATTCTAATTCGTTAATAACTTCCTTAAAATAGTTACAAACGCCGTTAATATTATGGATTGTCACTTTGTGACCATTTTACAAATTGTAATGTAATGTAATTCATATTATTATCTGTACTATATAACTATAGCGGACATATTAGGTCTTCGCTGGTTGTGTCCAAAATGTAAAATTTTTAATCTTATTTTTTCAATGCCAATAGAAACAT
This sequence comes from Agrotis clavis, assembly GCA_954870645.1. Classification (NCBI taxonomy): domain Eukaryota; kingdom Metazoa; phylum Arthropoda; class Insecta; order Lepidoptera; family Noctuidae; genus Agrotis; species Agrotis clavis. The sequence goes on from OX940942.1 coordinate 816,046, forward strand.
TTAGATTACTTTCTTTTATTTACGAATATTTCAAATGAGCTTCAGATTAGTTTGATTGAAAAATGATAACAATATCTTGGAGAAACCCGAACTCCCATTTTTAGTTATATCTCAATATAACAAAGCAATTAGAAATAGCAAAAGGCATCAAAGAATTTTAATTCTTTGCCGACGAAGAGTGAGACTTAAAGAGTGATAACAAAGCGCATTATTATGTTTGTAGCTTTATTTTTTTGCTAAATAATATAAACAAAAGGCGCCCGCCCTTTTGTTTGCATAACTAATTTCTTTGTGTAATTGCATGCCGAAGTAAAAACATGCTTTGTTCTAATATCTATATTATGACAAAAGAAATCGGGCCGAGCCGTAGTTTTATAGTCTACACATAATTATATAACACCAAAATAAGTGTAAATAAAGGGTAAAATAGATATAATTTTGTTTCGATTAAAAGGTATCCCTTTTCAGCTAATAAATATTTTATGAATATCTGTTTGTTTTATTTAGTTTATGTAAAATTGATAAAACCTTAATATTATTTCATTTCTAATTAAAAGATACTTAAACGATAATAAGATTTAACAAACAAAGTTCTAGTTAGAAAAAATATTATATTTAGATTAGTAAAATATTTGGGTAACCGAGCTCCGCTCACGACTAACAGGCAAGGAATTTTCCCAAAGATGAAATCCAGCTAGATCAGATCAACTTTTTACCTGCTAAGCCCTCATTTTAAATTTCAAATTTAACGGGATTACAAACACTAGGCTAGCTTACCTATTGCCTGTCACTATTATAAGATTTTATAAGATTCCTATAACAAATTAAAAAAAAAAACAGAATTCTGTATAACTATTCCGAATTTCCGACACACAAACACAACGTAACGTAAGCCAATTTCAACAAAGTTTAAAAAAACACACATGATCAGTAACGCAGGCCAATTTAATTTAAAGTATTTTTATAACTAAAATAGCAGTTTGTAAAAAAAAAAACTCGTATGGCGTGCGTCGTCCGTCAGTGCGCTCGGCCGATCGGTATTGTATTTCATTCATTATTTCTATACAAAGGAAACGGGGCGGGGCTAGAGAGCGTGTCTATGTTGTAAGTGCAAGCAAAAATGAACTTAGTGGTGGTAAAGCGGTGGTGGACGCGATAGTACCTATATGGTGTTGCTCTTAACAGAGTGACTCTTTTTAGATACCTTGGACACATTCTAGACGAGGTTCTTAGTGATGACCAGGACATAGAAAGGGAACGGAGAGCGTTGTCGGTCCGATGCAATATGTTGGCCCGTAGGTTTGCAAGATGTACGAGACCGGTCAAGATCACCCTTTTCAAGGCTTATTGTCAGTCATTTTACACATGCAGCCTGTGGGTCAAGCATACGCAGAGGGCCTACAACGCTCTTCGTGTCCAGTACAACAACGCCTTCCGGGTGCTGTTGGGGCTGCCACGATTCTGTAGTGCGTCAGCCATGTTTGCTGAATTTACTATCGATAGTTTTTCAGCAATCATGAGGAAAAGAACGGCATCATTGTTACACAGGATTCGTGGGAGTGCCAATGGCATCCTGAAGGTGATTGGGGATAGGCTGGAAGGCGTTTTCCTGGAGTATTGGACCCGTATGCATTGCTGCGGGTCTGGTGCTGCAGGAAGATATATGAATTAAATGATTGTAAGATTTAGTTTAGTTTGATTTTAATAAGTAGTAAGTACTAACATAGTTACGTAAGTTGTATCACTAACAAACTATGGAGCAAGTTTCCGAAATAAACGTTTATTATTATTATTATTTTTATATGTTTTTAAACATCTCGGGATCATGATGGGATCCCGGACTTTTGAAGGGCGTGCCAGGAATTATTTCTCAGAAATATTGAAAATAACCTCATCAATGCCCCGGTAATAATGTGATCCATACTTTCAACTAATTGTGTAATTAATACTTCTAAAATATAAACAAAAGCAATAAAAACAGAAGCTCTAAAAATCCGACAACCAGTCTTACCATAGGGTATCGTATTACCCAGTTACTGGGTTGTGGAGGTCCGACAGGCAGTCACTACATGTAAAATACTGATATTCAGCTGCATCTGGTCCGACTGGTAGCCTATCATATTTATCAAAGTTTCTTAAGTACTAGTTAATTTGTTTTTTTTTTTCATATAAAACTTTATTTTATGTGTTTCTTAAGCAGCAAAGTACCATTTTTGACAACTAACAGTTTTTAAACCAAGCCCTGTAAAATTATTTATAAACTACAATCGATGGCGCTTGCCCTTTAAAAAATCTGTGCTCTGCATTACGATCCGGTGTAAATGCAGGTCTAGTTGAACGAGACTATCGGCGATGTAACCTATTGTGAGCTTTATGCCGTGTTATTACACCGATACAAAAGGATTTATTTCTAACTTTACGGCTTTGCTGTTTATTTTGTTTGCCCCTCTTTTGACTGGCAATATAGAAGTGCAATTAAATGGGCAGAATGGAAGAAGAAAATATTTTGCCGGCCTCGAGTAACATTGTCATGAATGAATGCTCTTTATTTTTCTTCAAAAAAATACTTAAAAAACTAAATACATAGCCCCACAAAACTGCTTACGCAGTTTAACTTAAAAGAGCAGGAAGAAGAAATATCACTTCTTCTAGAACTCTTACTATCCGTGGTGATAATAGAAGTCCCGCAAAGTGGGGCTCCTATATCACAGGGTCATTAGTTTAACCTTTAACAACTATGTTTGGGAACGTCCGCTCCCAGTCTACAGGCTACAGCTGCATGTTAGTATTTTACAGCTTGAGGGACTTACTGAAACTCATTCATATCTTTATTTGCATTCTATAATGTTAGTTTTACAGATCTTATAATAGGCTTAAAGCTAGGTACAATTATGGACCCTATAGGGCACAGCAAAAGTATTAAAACCGGCCAAGTGCGTGTCGGGCCACGCACAGTGTAGGGTTCCGTAGTTGCCCATCAAAATACTTATGCGAACTAACTAAACTGATTCGGTGAATTTAATTTTAAAAAGAAGAATTTTCAAAATAGTTCCAGGCGTCTTTGAGAATTCGGGGAAAATACATAAAAAACAAAGAATACGACGAATTGAGAACCTCCTCCTTTTTTTGAATTTAGTTAAAAATAGTTGACAATAAAAACCTACCTATCCCCAAAACATACCCACTTTATAGCTGTAAAAATAAAGTTGACAAACTTACATTTGCAGTTGAAGATACATGTTCTCCGATACATTTTGTTTAGGAAAATATGATATCCAAGTACGTTTTATAAGTTGGTCGACTATTACTCGTAAAATTGTAAAGCCTACTTAGTCGTGATAATTTTCTTTTAAACTTCGTTATATATACTACTATTGTGAATTTTTTCACACCCTCAAACATAACCGTTTAGCTGGCAGAGGGGGGGGACACTCGAGTCGAGCAAAAATTAGCACTTTAAAGCTTAATATTTCACAAACGAATCTTTTTATCAAAAAATTGTTAATGGAAACTATCAATATTTTTTAAAGACTTATTTAATGATACCCCACACTAAGGGGTACGCGAGAAAAAAAAAAACATCCCCACTTTACGTGAACACGAGGTACCCTAAAAAAAAATATTTTACGAGATTTTATTTTACCACTTTTTTGGCACAACAAATCCGTATATTTACACCAAATTACAGCTTTCTAGTACTGGGCGTCTCTGAGCTAAGCTGCGGACAGACGGAGGGACGGACGGACGGACGGACGGACATGGCGAAACTATAAGGGTTCCTTGTTGACTACGGAACCCTAAAAATGAAATGAAATTTAACATAAATGTAATAACTGTGGTGTTCCCACATTACAGTTATTTATTAGCTAAAACGTCAGACTGTCTGCCTTTTGAATAACCGTAACACTGTCAAATATTCTATGTATAAAACTTTTTTTCGACCACCTCCTTTTTTTCAATTCAGTTCAAAAACCATGACCAACGGTTTATTGCTTGACCCACTGTTACTACCACAGAGTACTTTGTTACTACAGCGCTAGCATAGACAACAAATGAAAGAAGTTGATCAATGTCGACGTGACTTGAAAAATGAACCAATAAAACAGTCTAAGCCAAGTTCCTATAATAATCTATAACTGATCATAACACTTTCATAGCAAACTAACCTTCAATAATGGTGTCAGAGCCATAGATTTATGTTCCCATACGTAATGCAGTGGGCTGGCGGACTGCCAAGCCACGTGCCGCTGTCGCTCATATATCATTGCGCTATTGTGCAGCCGATGACCATTCGAATTTGTGGTATACTGTGAGTCATTTTGATAACTCTTTAGCTGTCTGGAACCTTACTACTTTCAATAAAGAAGTCCAGAATGGTGCTTTTGTCGCAGAGCCGATGACCATTTCGCGTTTGTGGGATACTGTGAGTCATTTTGATAACTCCTTAGGTGTCGGAACCCTTGTACTTTCAATAATTTACGTGTCCAGAATGGTGCTTTTGTCGCAGAGCCGATGACCATTCGCATTTGTGGGATACTGTGTGTCATATTGATAACTCCTTAGCTGTCTGGAAGCCTGTTACTTTCAGTTAGTTAAATAAAGGGATAAGTCCAGAATGGTGCTATTGTCGTAGACCATTCGCGTTTGTGGGGTACTGTGAGTCATTTTGATAACTCTATTTTATCTTATAGAACCTACACATAATTTCATCCAGTGATTTTGGATGGGGCAATCCGGCCTATCGGCAATCATTTTCAGGATGCCGCTACGATTGTTACGCAAGCGTTGCAGCAAGGAAGCCGCTTTCTTTCGCATAATGGCTTGGAAGCCATCCGTGTGAGCTTCAGCAAACATTCTTGATGCACTGCAACGCCGCGGCAACCGCAACAGCATCCTGAAAGCGTTGTTGTATTGTACACGCAGGACGTTGTAAGCTCGACTTGTATATGACACCCACAGGCCGCTCGAGTAGAAGGACTGACAGAACGCCTTGAATAAACTCACTTTGACGTCTGCCGTGCAGCGAGCGAACCTGCGGGCGAGCATATTACTCCTCACTGCCCTGCGCTCACGTTCAATGTCCCTATCATCACATAGGTCACTAGTGACAACATGACCCAGGTATTTAAAACTGTCAACCACTTTAAGTGCCACGCCATTCAAATATACGGGAGGTACACGGCGAGCGTGTTGTCTAGGTGCTTTAAAAACTAGAATCTCACTCTTTTTTTAGTTATATTTTAGGCCGTGCACCTCCGCATACGTCTCGCAGACACTCAATAGCTTTCTAAGCCCACCTATCGATGGACTGAGCAGCACCATGTCGTCCGCATAACTTATGTTATTGACACAGGTACCGTCTATGTGACAGCCGACATGTGTGCTGCTCAGCCGCTCAATAAGCTGGTTGACATACAGATTAAACAAAAGCGGCGAGCTCAATCCTCCCTGCCTCACACCACTTTCCACCCTGTACTCATCCGACATACTACCGACCCATTTCACCGGATTTGTCTGGTGAGCATACCAGTATTTGAGGAGGGCTGTGTACTGTGAGTTATTTTGAGAACTCCTAAGCTGTCTGGAACCTTAGTACTTTCAATAAAGAAGTCCAGGTTGGTGTTTTTGTCGCAGAGCCGATGACCATTTGCGTTTGTAGGATACGTTACTGTGAGTCATTTTGGATAACTCCTTAGCTGTCTGGAAGCCTGATACTTTCAGTTTGTAAAAATAGAAGAGGCATACGGAATTGTCAAATTATTTAGTACAACAGACTGTGACCTTTCGCATTCTACTGTGACTTATTCATGGCTGTCTGGAAGCCTAGTATCCTATCCTAGCCTAGCTTGGGATACTTGTGAGTCTTTTGACGACTCTTTAGCGTTGTCACCGAGCCGACGGTGATAGTTGCGTTTGTGTGATATATATATTCCGAGTCAGTTGATAATTTGTTTGAAAGTCTAATTAATACTTTAGGTTTAAGTCCAGAAAGTTGGGACGACTGTCATGTGCGCCGTTGAACATTTGTATGACATTTGATAGCTCCTAAACTATCTGGATGCCTAGTACTTATAGTAATGAGCACTTTACTCTCACGACGTGTAGATTGGCGGAAAGCCCAACGTCTTGCAGACCATTTCTGGCAACGCTGGATGAAAGAATACTTGCCGCTTCTAGTGCCGCGTAGAACGGTTCCACCCCACGAACCATTGAAGACAGGAGACGTGGTTTTAATTGCTGACGGTAATCGACCCCGAAACTGCTGGCCTATGGGACGCGTTACCGAGATATTCCCGGGTAGGGACAATATCGTTCGCGTAGTAAACGTAGCAACTAAAGGGGGTGTGCTGCGTCGGCCAGTCCGCAAGTTGGTCCGATTAAATTGATATTTGGTGTTTCACACCGCTCGGGGTCATGTTGTGGACCGACCAACCTTCTTATAATATTTTACTATTGGCAGCATGTATTTTATATTTTAAATACTTTTTTTTATTAGATTTTGAATTTGGCAGATTGTTTTAGAATAAAAAACTATGAAAACGTGTTAAAGCAAATGATAAAGTTTTATCTCAAAAGTATCTTTATTTAGTAATTTTACATCTAGTGGCTTCCATCCTCCACAGTTTAGGTAGATAGAGATAGAGACTTGTACTGACTTAAAATCCACAGTATCTTTCAATAACCCTTTACGTTCTGGGGTCATGGTGTGAAACATGGTTTGTACGTGTTTGTTACATGTACTATAATAGTACAAAGACTTTCAACGGGATTGATGTAAGCCACTATCGTTATACTGCCGTCATTTCACTTTGTCTAGACTAACAGATATGTCTTACTTTAACTAAATAATTATGTAATGGTATGGTAAGATCGACAGACGATCTGGGACAGGATCGCGCTGGATGCAAGCCGCTTCCACTCTTCCAGTCGGACCTATTCAAAAACTATGGGAGAGGACTATGTTCAAAAAAGGACGTCCTACGGCAGATTTACAATGATGATTATCCTGATAATTATGTCGAATAACATCTCTTACTAGTTTAATTGGGGTATGGATGGAGGTCAGACAGGAGTCGTTCCATATAATATACGTCTTCTTAGATTGGATGCTGACCCTAACATCAGCTAACCAAATGGTGATGTTGGACTTTAAGGACAATTCTTGACCTTCACCAATTCTAAACTTGTAATTGACTTTATAAAAGCCAGATTCTAAGGTCAAAAAGTCAAAACAAACAAAAAGTTCACTCTACACTTACCACCTTCTACTTATTAATTCCATTCAAGAAATACTCCTAAAAAGCCTAAGTTACATTTAATTAAAATGTTAATCACTACGCTGTTAATACTCCAAATGTAATCATTACAAACGTGCTTACAAGAAGAAAATATGCTAAAAACTTCCAAAAATCTTATCCTTACTAATTATCGTTTTAATTTTTTACCAACATAACTTCTGCCGTACACACTTAAAAACCTCCCTTATTTCTTTAGTGTTAAGATTTCTGTAATACGCAAAGGTATGATGGTAATAAGGCTTTCAGTATGCATAGGGAGGGAGTCACTCGTGTAATATTTTCAGGAAATTAAAGTCAGTTTTGCGTTTAAAGAAAATGGTTGGTTCCTCCTCAGAGGACACAGTTTAATATGAAGGGAATTGGAAAGATTTTGAAGTAATGTTATTATGTTTTAAGTGGCTGAGCGATCGATATAAAAAATTAAAAGAAAACAGTACTAAGTACTACTTAACCCATTAGAGGTCACTGTACTTGATTGAGTACACCGTGACTTTTAAGTCGTCTTACAAAAGTGTTCCACTCAATGTATCCGACATAATGAACCTCTAGGCGCGTTTTTTTTTATCAAGAGTAATAATTTTTTCATTAATAAATAGGTACATTAGAAATATGAAACACCCTGTTAAAAATGTTTACGTGTTTACCTAGCGCACGAGTCGAGCAGATCGTTCCATCTCCATTTCCTATGAGACAAGGGCGTTTCTAACTACGCCTTGCGTCATAAATTCATAATAATGAATAACATTTTTAATTTTTAAATTAATAAAATCATCATAAATACTCCTTTTTTTAATAAAAATCGTTTACTATTCAATGGATACATGAACTGGGATGCCGTTGTAAGACTACTAAAAAGTTACGGTTTATATAAATTCCACTGCAAAATGTTTTCCTCGTTATTATTGCAGAGGTCAAAAGTTTAGGAGCTTTGCACACAATATAGTATTTCTATTTATCGTTGAGATTTGCTTGCTTATTTAAATATTTACAACATAATTAATATCTCTATGATTTACTTCCATGGTGAATTATAATTAATCGTTTGTCCATTCACAAAGCGGACAGAATTATGATCTAAAGAAAACAACTGGATCGCGCTGGATGCAAACCGCTTCCAACCGGTGTTATTGGAAATCTTTATGGGGAGGCCAATGTTTAACAGTAGACGCCCCTTTTTTTTTTAACGTGGTAAAATCTTCAAATGAGACCTCCCACCCCGGGCAGGGCGGGAGGTACTGTCAGACTTGTACTGACTAAAATCCACGGTGTCCTTCAATAGCCCTTTATGTTCCGGGGTCACGGTGATGGAATAAGTCCCGCGACCAACAGTAGACGTCCTGCGGCTGATATGATGATCATAAATTGGTGATGATCTACTTAATAAAATAACAATCGTTCTTATTATACACAAATGATTTTGAGAAAACGACGAAAAGGTTTTTTTACAATAAAAACATTTAGATAAAGCTAAACAACAGATGCTTCAAAAACTTTATTCTAAATAATATCATCATTATTAGTCTATAATGTTCCCACTGCTGGGACACAGACCTCCACTTTGTGAGGGGAATGGGCCATACAGGTTAGTAGATGTCACCTGTCTTCCAATTTTTGGGTTAGAGGACATATCGGTTTCCTCTCGATGTTCGTTCTGTTTAATAATAATTTTATTTCTACAAAAATAGATGCTAACACTTTCTGTTAACCCTCAAAAATCCTCTACGTCATCAGTATTCTCACGGTCAATGAATTCAATTATATTAAACCAAACCCTATCGCTGCCCCTGACGGCTGGAGCAATGTCTAGGGTCTAAAACGACCACTTAAAGTCATACTTCTAAAAGTGATTCACTTCTGACATATCTAGCATTATTGGTAATTCTTCTGATATATCTAAAATGGCGACACCAACAAAGACAATTTTGAAACCACAAAAGCTATCCTATGTGTTAATTAAAATTAGAAACTATCTGTGTACCTCATCTAACTCATTTCAATAGTGTTTGCTTGAAAGAGTAACAAACATCCATCCATTACAAACTTTCGCATATGTGACATTAGTTAGATAACTAGATTAGATTTCTATTTATAATAATTGGTAAAGTGGCCTTTTTAGCCCCGCTGAGCAGTGGCCGCGGCTCGGCGACTCGGGGTCAATTGCCCATTGCCCCACTGGCCCGGGGTCAAATATGAGCTGGCAAGCTGGCGTTTAGCGGTTGAGATTTGTGAGCTTTATGGGATAATTAACTCAAGGAAAGCTTAGATTGTTATAGAAAGACAGTATGTGCGAAAAACCTTGGAGTTTATAAGACAAGAGTGACTATGTTACTTTTCGGCAAGCGTCGATATAGTGGTCAAACGCGAAAATATCGTAATTTTAAAAAAAGATGATACTATGCGATCGCGACAAGGGTATACAGCTTGGCAAAAAACAGTAGAAAACCGAAGGTCGCCACTGTGCTCTCGCTACCAGCAGCACTTTGAATGATTTTATTTTATTTATTTTCACTTATAACGTTAGTTTTATGGCACAATAATAAATCTAAAAAACCTGCGTCTTCGTTTACATCAAATATCAACGATTGCAAACCTTATGTAGTCGTCTTGGCAACATTTTACATGAAATGTTTTGGTGGAATAAAGTAAAGTCTATCAAAATAAATGGATACAGAAAAACAAGGTGAAAAACGCTCGGGTCATGGGGTCCGAGTGCGCGTCACCTTTTTAAGGAAATTTCGCGCCGACTGATCGACAGCTCGCGTGACCAGAGGGCTGGTTCCTTTTTTGGTCAAAGAATAAGCATTGCCATCCAACGTGGCAATGCGGCCAGTCTTCTGGGCACGTTTCCGGATGACAGCGATGCGGAGGAGTACTTTGACGCCTAAGTGTCTCTGCCTTTTTAGTGTTTTTTGTTTTTGAAGTGAAAACTTCTTTAGCGGCGTTGTACACTTTTTCTGTAATGGGTAAAAAATTTAAAACTCGCGTCAGGGTCACGTGACCGTCAGGGTCACGTGACCATCAGGGTCACGTGACCCTGATCGAAAATGAGTAAGACGTCATTCAAATTAAAAATAAAACATAGTAACAAAAAAGTTTTCACTTCTACCGGCACTCCTGGAGTGCAACCATTTTTTTTTTTTTTACTTAGGTATATGGTTTTAGTTTAGTTGTAAATATAATTTTAGTTTTATTTATTTTTATATCTAGTTTTAGTTACCTGTGTACATATTATTTTAGAAATATAAATGGAACATAAATAATAACTTTACAAAGGTAAAAAAAAAAAAAAAAAAAAAGGAAAAAAACGAATATTAGGTACTCGTATTCAATTTTATAATCGTTTTCATTTACATAAAAGTATAACAACGGTAAATGTGTATCGAAAAACGCTTTACTTTCTTTTTTTCAAATTGAGATCTTTCGAAGTTTCGAATTTTCAAATAACAGTTCGAGAACTCTCCCTAGCGCCTACTCGTGATCAAGTTTTTATGTTCCGACGCATAAGTGTGAAAATTGCCTAGAGAATTCGAATAGGCGCAATAGCCTCAGATAATACGAGAATTCTGTGTTACGTACTCTTGGACTTTTTTTACTCTTTCAAACAAAACTACTGAACGAATATTGTCTGTTGACGAAATTTTATACACAGGTAGTTTATAAATTATAATCTATATTATCAGTAAGCTATTTATCACGCGGCCGGGCGAAGTCCGTATAATTATAGCGAATGGATGTATAGAGTAGGTTTGTTACTCATTCGATAACGTCAGAACTGCTCAATGAATCTTGATAAAATTTTACTCAGAAATAGGTTATAGGGATAACTTTTATCCTGGTAATACGTTCCTTGATCATTTTGGAGATACACGCGGGCGACTGGCAAGTTCTGTTAAGGTTTAATAAGAACTAGTATTTGTTTCTTGTAAAATACTAAATTTCAGCTGCATCTGGTTCGACTAGAAGCCGACCGCAATATACTTTTTTTTTAGCATGGTAAAACCATCAAATGTGTCTTCCCACACACGGCAGAGCGGGAGGGACTGTCAGACTCGTACTGACTAAACTCCACGGTGTCCTTCAATAGCCCTTAACGTTCCAGGGTCACCGTAATTCATGAGTACTGCGACCGACGTCAATATACATAGGAAAAGGCTAGGCAGATGATGCAGATGATTTATTATCGACTTAGTTATTAAAATAACTAAAACATCACCAACTAATTTAAAACCTAATTAAATTAACTTAATGCAACATTAATTTTATAACTATGAACTGAAAACTTATCCTGCATTTTGTTATTACAGCATTTCATACCTATTTTGTAAATCACGGAAAATAATTGACCAAAACAGCTATCAGTTGACCACAAACGATTTTATCCTCTCTGCGGCTAAAATGGGCAATGATGCAAAGCAATTTGACTAAATCCCATAGGGATATAAAGTATCCTATAGATATATTATATACCCTAGTTTGGAATTGGTCATTCCAATTCGTTATTTTATAATAACCTTTTATCCTTGTGGGATTTCAGGAATCCCTACGTTAGCAGTTTAGTTAGTAGAAGTAATCAGATATATTGACAGACCTGTTGGTCTAGTGGTTAGTGACCCTGACTGCTATGCGGGAGGTCGTGGGTTCGATTCCCAACCAGGACAAATGTTTGTGTGATGAGCACGATCATTTGTTCTGTCATGTGTCTGGGTGTAATTTATCTATAACATTTATGTATTTGGAAATAATTATATAAGTATGTTTATCAATTGTCTATTACCCATAACACAAGCTCTGCTTAGCTTGGGATTAGTTGTGGAATATTATATTATTATTGTATTGTGGTTGTACCGTCTTTCTACAAGAAAGACGGTTTGTTACCTTGATTGACACTTTTTTTTTACCTTTTTTTATTATTTGGTAAAATAATCAAATAAGTCCTCTCACCCAGGGCAGGGCAGGAGGGACTGTCAGACTTGTACTGACTAAAATCCACGGTGCCCTTCAATAGCCATTTACGTTCCGGGGTCACGGTAGCTCGTAAGTCCTGCGACCCCGGTTAATTACGATGTTAAGATTTTTCGTTGATGACATACAGGACCTATTCGAACGTTTTTTTATAAAAGAGAGATATAAGGAAAGAAGATCGAATACGAATAAATATACCTTTACACTTTCAAGATATTCGGCAATTTATTATACCTATTACTAGCTGTTGCCAGCGGCTTCACCCGCTACAACTCGAAAATTATCCCACGGGAACATAAAATCGAGATAAAAACTATCCTATGTGTTAATCCAGGTCATAAACTATCTGTGTACCAAATTTTAGCCAAATCCGTTCAGTGGTTTTTGCGTGAAAGAGTAACAAACATACCTATATACACATACGCATACATACTCGTACATCCTCACAAACTTTCGCATTTATAATATTAGTAAGATTATTTACCCGAGTTCCGCAAAATGTTATACAGACCCTCGAAAATACGCGTGACAGGTCAAAGACTTCCTTCTGGCGCTTGACCCGTTTTGCTTTGTATGACAATCAAAGGCGACCGCCCGAACAAGTAATGTGTCATCGTCACTTGCAATTAATTTATAAGAGCAGCTGACGGAAACAGGACATGATCGTGTTCGTTAACATTTAATTAACCACCTGTCTAGATGAATTGGAGTTTATGTGACAAGCGACATGACATCGCGAACTTAGTAACGTTGGAAGTTAACAATCTATCTGTGTTGCTATCGTCGGTTAGATCTTTATCTGGGTGTCTACGTTCTAATTCCGTCAACGAATACACAGGAACGGATCTGTATCCGTTACTGTTTATTCGTTGACGGACTTAGAAAGTCAGTTACGAAAGTAAGTTAGTACGTTTGAAACTAAGTTACGTTCGTGCATCTGTATTTACGAGCGTAACGTACTTCAAAATCAAATTGCGCACGGATAATACCGCCACAATTGAAGCCATTTTGACGCGGCGCTAATGTCTATGTCATTGCATCAAATTGCATTAAAAATGTAGTACCTACCACGAATTTTTCGCAGGTCATGAATGATTGCGCGGACACAAAGGAGCTATCTGTCAAATTGTAATATCATTCATTCTTAGCTCGGGCTTGTTGTCAAAACGTCTGTCACTAAGGTCGAAACCACGGGTTCCATGCTTAGAGATTAGACGCCCAGTAATAACGACAGAATTTGCCTATCCGAGTCTATAAGATGTCCAATCAAAAGAAGTAGTCAAAAATTGAAGAACGGGATTTGGATTGAGAATTAATATTAAAATCAGGCGTAATACAATAAGTAACTTGGTTTATATACGTGAGTTTGTGTTTTGTTTTAAAACCGATTTTGTTGAGTTTTGGTATATTTAGCGACCACTATTTTTAAGTTACTTTATCCATGATCATGGCGATTGTTACAGTTCCAAAATATCGGAAAACTCTTAACAAATAATAAACATCATACATATCCCGACTGAAGCTCTAAATGATGCGGCTAAACAGCACGCAAAGTGGTACAGGGTGCATGGTTTTATTGACTGATATTTCTACACAAAAACCGGCCAAGTGCGTGTCGGGCCACGCACAGTGTAGGGTTCCGTAGTTGCCCATCAAAATACTTATGCGAACTAACTAAACTGATTCGCTGAATTTAATTTTAAAAAGAAGAATTTTCAAAATCGGTCCAGAGGACACAGTAGAGCATACGGTGCAAGACTGCCCCGCTTGGGCAGAGCACCGACGTGTCCTCACGGCGGCGATAGGCGGAGACCTCTCGCGCCCGGCATTGGTTGCGGCCATGCTGCGGGGCGAGACGGAGTGGGAAGCGGTCGCCTCCTTCTGCGAAGCAGTAATGCTCGTGAAGGAGGAGGCGGGTCGCGAGAGAGAGAGGACAGCGTCCTCCATCCGCCCCAACCGCAGTGGTAGGCGCCCGCGGCGTCGGACGTCAGCAGACGATCTCCGGCCACCGTAGGCGCGGGCATGCGGGCAGCGAGTAAAGGGCAACTCGCTGCCCGACCATGGACCATGCCCGGGTCGACGGCGCGTTGTGTCCCATGCGCGCCTCAAAGAGCGTCAGCAAAATGACGGGGCCCCCTCTCAGAGGGCCAAAGCCTGCCGGGGTCGCGGGATTATTTCCTTACCGTGACCCCGGAACGTAACAGGCTATTGAAGGACACCGTGGAAAAGGAGTCTGAGAAATCGGGGAAAATACATAAAAAAAAGATTACGATGAATTTAGAACCTCCTCCTTTTTTTGAAGTTAGTTAAAAATAGTTGACGATAAAAACCTACCTATCCCTAAAAAACATACCTATTAAAGCTGTAAAAATAAAGTTGACAAACTTACATTTGCAGTTGAAGAAGATGTTCTCCGATACATTTTGTTTCAGAAAATATGTTATCCAAGTACATTTTATAAGTTGGTCGACTATTACACGTGTATTCATGATAATTTTCTTTTAAACTTCGTTATATATACTACTATTGTGAATTTTTTCACACCCCCAAACATAACCGTTTAGCTGGTAGAGGGGGGGGACACTCGAGTCGAGCAAAATTTAGCACTTTAAAGCTTAATATTTCACAAACGAATTTTTTTTTCAAAAAATTGTTAATGGAAACTATCAATATTTTTTAAAGACCTATTTAATGATACCCCACACTAAGGGGTACGCGAGAAAAAAAAAAAACATCCCCACTTTACGTGTACAGGAGGTACCCTAAAAAAAAATATTTTACGAGATTTTATTTTACCACTTTTTCGGCACAACAAATCCGTATATTTACACCAAATTACAGCTCTCTAGTACTGTGCGTCTCTGAGCTAAACTGCGGACAGACGGACGGACGGACGGACGGACGGACGGACGGACATGGCGAAACTATAAGGGTTCCTTGTTGACTACGGAACCCTAAAAAAGCCCTCCTAATAGCCTTAATGACCATGTGTCACTTTAAAAAGGTGTAGTTTTAAAGATGTTTTTCGTTGTTCCAGTGACTCTGACCTCCCGAACCTGACATTCCTGTCGATAGACCAGGCTCTGGCTGACCTGGCCCAGTTCATCCAGCACGTCAAGAGTGACGCCTTCGACTACGGAAGATACAAGTAAGTAACTCACTCTGTAGCTGGATAACTTCGTGTAATTTTTGGCAAACTGTTTAGAGCACTTTGAGAACCTTTCCCATACATCTCTATCCTTAGCTTACACATCGCGACACTACGACTTTGGTACCCAGGCGACGGCTCAGTCGCAAAATGTCTCTTTCGCAAAATGTCCCTTTCGCAGAATATCCCTTTCGAAAAATGCCCTTTTGCAAAATGTCTCTTTTGAAAAATGCCCTTTTGCAAAATGTCCCTTTCGAAAAATGCCCTTTTGCAAAATGTCCCTTTGGCAAAATGCCCTTTTGCAAAATGTCCCTTTCGCAGAATGTCTCTTGTCGCAAAAGACTTGCACCGCGTTGTGTGCGAAGGGGCGTTGGCTAAGAAGTATTATGAAATTGAACCAAGCCAGACTTTTATAAAGATGCGATTTTTTTGGACCCATCTTGAAACCTTTACCTTTAAAATTAGATATTTAAAAAATGGGAAATTTTAAGAAAATCGTATAACAAGCAAATTAAACTTTGAATGAAACAGAAAAGTAATGAATTTCAAACAGTATCATTTATTAAACAAATCAGATATCAGACGCTATTTTTCACGTGAACAAGATTCAGAAAACGTTTTCATAGAATAGGTAGTTCATTTCATTTTAGTTTATTTAATTCCCAAAATAATATTGCTAATAAATGATTAAACATCTACGTTATTCATTTTGTTTCGCAAAATAAACTCAAATTATTAATATTCTATTAACTATAATAACTAAAAATAAACTAATGTAAATGAAGAAGATAATGAGTTTCCAGAATAACCACAGACTAATAAATTATATGAAAAGCTAAATTTTATATGTCAACAGATGATAAATTTAACTAATAACTATATAGGTTTAGGTATAAATAATTATATGGAATAATTTGTAGACTTACAATGGCGGAGTGTTTTGACGTAAGTAATGATAAGGTGGCCTACCATGAACTCTTATAGCGTGAGTCTTTAGGCTGTGGGAAAGAGATGGCGCTAGACGACTTGTATAGCTCTGTCTCTTTCCCACAGCCTAAACTGGATCGCGTTAAGAGCTCGTGGTAAGGCCTCTGTTCGTCTTAGTCTGGGTTAAGTTCGCCTTTGTACAACTTATATTACTTACGTACCATAAGAAAAGTGGAATTCACTTCCAAACCCACGTTCTCTTCCCATAGAGATAGGCAGACACTACAGAGCGCCACCTGCAGGTACGATCCTTACATACTCCTTTCGTCTCATCCACGTTCATACATCTGGTCATACAAGCAAACCGATTGCGAGTACTACTCGTACGTCACAAGGATGAGTTATAATCACATAATGAAACGATACTTTAAATAGACATGATGAACAACAACGTATACAAATTATATTATAATTAAGTTTGTCTTAATAATTGTGTTTTGAATGCAGTTTCACGATCCTTATATCGACGCTTGAAAGGCAAAAATTACCAAGCGACATGTAGCCAACTTTACAGGAGAGCATTTTAAAGTTTTTATTTTTGGAAAAAAAATCGTATAAAATCACCTATTTGTCATAATTACGTAATTCCAACGAATTTTAAATAAACCTTACAGGCTTAATAAACTGGCATTTAAAGATTATGGATTTTCTCATTAGTTTATGAAATAATGTCGGTTGGTAATAATTTTTATCAAAATCACAAACAGGTAAAAGTTACTTACCGACATCAAATTTTCATGGTAAAACAAGCAAAATTAACTAAACCCGATTATTTTATTATTGTGTTTGAAGAAAAATGACTTATCCTGAATTGGCGCATGTTTAACTTACAAGTAAAATGATCTGAATAGAAAACAAATATACTTTTCTACCAGCCAATTTTAACCATGGTACAAATTAAATAAGGTTAGTGTAGGGTTTTTTTGAATAAGTAACAATAAATTTAGGTTTTAATACACATAATCAAAAACTTTTGGTGTAAGGTTTTCGTCACCATCATCGCAGTTTTCAATGTTTCACTGGATTTGACACGTGTCAACTCTCGCACCGTATTCTGCAATTCGAAATTATTGATTTGAAAACAAAATAGCATTATTTCAAAGAAGAAACGGTTAACTTGTTTCGAATACAGTCGTTGCCTTGAAGATTTATCAGTTTCTTTTTTTTTTAATTAGATGTTTCACTTTATTTTGCCTTATATGATTACTTCCCAGAATTTGATTCTTATTAGGAACGCTATCGAATAGTGTAATAGTACAGGATCTAAAAGCCAATCATGCAATTTTAGTCAAAATCAGCCTCGAGACTCCTTTCAACGTTTTTCGATATTCGTCATAGTTTCGTATATCATTCTGTATACCATCCACGCCCAGTTAAAAAAATCGTTCCGCATATCGCAATCAAATTCATCATCATCATATCAGTCGTAGGACGTCCACTGCTGTACATAGGCCTCCCCCATAGATTTCCAATAGGACCGGTTGGAAGCTGCTTGAAGCCAGCGCGATCCTGTGATTTCATCAGATCGTCTGTCCACCTTGCAGCGTTGCCTTGATTCGTGGTCTCCATTCGAGAACCTTGCAGCCTCATCAGTCATCAGTTCTGCGTGCTATGTGGTCTGCCTACTCCTCAGGTTTGGGCTATGTCGGCAACTTTAGTTCGTCTACGAATCTTTTAATTGCTGATTCGATCACGCAGAGGGACTCCGAGCATAGCCCTCTCCACAGCTCGTTGGGCTACCTTGAGCTTACTAATGAGGCCTGTAGAAAGAGACCACGTTTCGGCGCCATAAGTCGTCACACATTTGCCGAAAACTTTGAGGCACTGAGGTATTCCGACGAGGAAACGTTACGCAGTTTCCCGAACGCTACTCGGCCATATTGAATTCGGCGGTTGACCTCTTTTATGAAGTAGCGATATCTTTGAAAAGGGCATAAGACAAGGAGACGTGATATCATACAAACGTGATAAGTTGTTGACTCGTATGTCTACTTGGAACAAACCGTCGGATTAGGTAGGTCTACTACCTCCTCACGTCTGTATGTTGTCTGTATGAAATCACGTCTCCTTGTCTTATGCCCTTTTCAAAGACAGAGCTTTCCAACTCTGCACCTGTACTCGGGCTGACATATTATTATTGTTCAAGCACCTAAACACTAAAACCGAAAGTTTAAAATCCGGAACATGGATATTCGGCGAAGAACCAGAGTCACCGACATAGCTCATAAAATTTGCAAGTTGAAGTGGCAATGGGCAGGCCACATCGCTCGTAGAACTGACAACCGATGGGGAAGAAAAGTTCTCGAGTGCCGACTACGGACCGGAAGACGCAGCGTAGGCAGGCCTCCCACTAGGTGGACCGACGACATCGTGAGGGTCGCGTGCAACCGATGGATGCAAGTCGCGAATTGTCGTTCGGCATGGCGGTCTAAGGGGGAGGCCCTTGTTCAGCAGTGGACGTCTTCCGGCTGATGATGATGATGACCTAAACAGTTGACCCTTCACCACAGAGCAGTGGTGGTCCAGTAGTATTGGTCTTACGAATTGTAGGTCGTGGGTTCGAACCCCGCCAGGCGCATTACTTTGTGTAATTTATTTCATCACCACTGCTCTCAACTCGTGAGGTAACCGGCATGTCCTAGAACCAAAAATTCGAAGACATGTGACATCTATTAACACGCTGGGCCCGCGTGGTGGATTATAGCCCATTCCCTCTCACAGAGAGGAGGCCTGTGTCCCACCAGTGGGAACATCATAGGTTGATGATGATGACCTAAACACTTCGACATACCGATAGTCAATACTACATCGTTGGAGAGATTCAAAAACTGCCCTGTTCCCCACGTCTCCACCAATTTTAAGGCTTTCTCATAGTCCACAAACGCTTAACTTAAGGGTAAGTTATACTCTCCGGTCTTCTGTATAACTTTCCGCAGCGTGTGTTTGTGGTTTATGGTAGCCTTTTCGGAAACCGGCTTTTTTGGAGGGCTGGAAGTCATCAAACCTGCGGTCGAGACGGTTCGCGATGATGTTCCCTCGAAAACAACTTTTAAACATGGCTGAAGAGCGAGATAGATCTGTAATTTCTTAATAAGGTGTTGTCACCCTTCTTAAAGAACAGAACCACCAATTTCCACCCGCTTTCAAAAGCTCTGAAGTGATTCCATCTTCACCCGGCGCCTTATTGTTTTCAGCTGATTAAGGGCTATCCTAATTTCGTAAAGGCTGATGCCCTGGATGTCTTCAATGTAGTGTCGGGTTAGCTTGGCTCTGTGGCCACTCTGCTAACAGGTTGACAGCCGAAACGTATAGCTGTGCATAAAACTTTTCGACTTTCTTCAATACCTCTGCTTTCTTTGCATCTTCTCGTTTCAGCTTTGTCAGCTGGCTTTGCCCAATAGATACATCTCAATAGATCTCTCTTTAATGTGGTAATTAGTATTAAAGAGGCGTTTATCGTGCCGCAAGGCTTTTGAAGTCTATTGATCTGCCTATATGACTCGGCGTCACCGAAAATCTGCAGTCTATAAATAAGCGTCGATCAGTCATGAGGTTGAGGGTGTGATTGGAAAGTTTCTGAGGTCTATTTGCAGGGCAGGGTCAAAAAACTTAGAGCCTACCGTTTAGTCAGCTTCCACGAAACTGTTATTAATCTCGTCCACTACTGCAAAATTTTCGTAAAATAAATTCTTATTTAGCTACTGGGATAAAAAAAACCCAGTAGTTCGATAATGGAACGTGACAATGGAACTACTGGGATTCGGCGCAAAGTTTGAGGTGAAATTAAATCCGGTTAAATATTTTTCGAACTTATGATAGGCAATACGAGTAGGTGATACATCAATATTTCGAGCTACGCAACGTACTTAACTGCGATGCGCGCGATCACGAATTGCCTTAGCGACAGTTGAGTAAAGACTAATCAAAATTTATTTGACCAACAGCCATTAATGTTCTGCTTTACAACGCGTACTTGCGACAAAACAAAATAGGTGCAACGGGGATAAACTGATTTTTATACAAATTTCATATCGGTAATAGTTACCTAAGTGACAAAAACTGTAAAAAAAACGGCAGGTAAAATATTACCAAACGACAAAATTTATCTTTTTTAGGCAGGAAAAATAGTACTATATTACGTTTTAAAGCACATTGTATTTAGGAAGAAAATACTAAGTGAAAATGAATACATAACTAAGGTGTGTTAAAAAGTCTTAAATGAAGAAAAATATAAAATAATAATCAGGCAAAATTTCCTAAGCAATGCTCATACAACAGATTTCATAAAGTAAAAAATACCTAATGTTAAAACGCATTTAGTTCAAGTCAAGGCAAAAGTTACTAAATGTAAAAACTTGAAATAGAATATCTACCAAGTGAAGCTTATTCATAAAACGGTAAAATTTTTGTCGCTTGTTCGCCGAAATTGGTGAAAATCTGTATTTTTTTAAGTTACCAAGCGACAGCAAAAGTCTTCCTAGCGGTACGAGAGTAGGATCAATCGACGCAGAATATTTTTCTGATTTCAATGATATATATAACTCAATATCGCCCAAAATGTCGCTTGGTAAGTTTTGCCTTTCAAGCGTCGATATTTAATGTCGATGTCGATGTCGAGCGCGCGCTAGCGTACGAAGCGCAAGCAATAAGTTGAAGCTCCGCGTATATAATTGTGTTAAAAATACTCAAAAGCCAGATTCACAATTTAAACATAAACTCATTAACAGTGAACAGTACAAGTCATAATATCTCACAAACAAAAATAAACTAAAAGCTATCAGTGAGTGATAAACAACAGAAAAAAGTGCAAAAATACTCAAAATACGGACGGTTTTGTGAATGTGAACCAGTGACTCATCAAACAGAGCGTGTGGTGTATTACGTTACCTTATTTGGTCATAAAAATGGAACTCTGATGACATCGGTAATCAATACTACAAAGGACACCCGTATTTTCATTGGCTCAATAAGTTACGCCGTAGCGCAGAGGTTAAGAGTAGAGCGCGCTCAACTACTACGCTCAAGTTCGAATCTCCGTCACACAGATCTGTTTTTGTGTTTTTGAATTTTTAGTTTTACATTTTTTTTTTTTTTGTTATCCTGTTTGTAAGAGTTTTACCTAACCATCTGACGTTATTAAAAATGGATGACAACATTACCTACCGCAATATAAGACTATGCAGATCAAGTTCACTATGTGATATTACTGCCAACAGTGCCAACAATTCAGCGCTTTTTGACACAACTATGATGAGTCTGCCAAATACTTCCATAAATACAAGCCAAACCGTAATTGAACTTCAGGACAAAATTCAACAGTTATCTAAGGATTTGCAAAGCGCTCATCAGGAAATAGAAAATTTAAACACTGAGAACTTTAGACTCAAAACTGATGTACAAAAATATATTAAAATAATAGACGCATACAAAGTAATCAATACTGACACGAGAAATTCGACACCATGTTCGGCGAGAAAACGGAACAATCCGCAAAGCAAAGTAACGCCTGTGATAAATAAAAAGCAAACAATCGCATCGGCACAAAAAATAGAATGTTACAAAGAGGCAGAAGAAAATGGTACCCCACCAACAAAAAGCGATGAAAAAACAAGTTTGTTTGAAAGTTCAATTCAAAACGTCGAGACAAATCTATTAATGAATACAGGTGAAATACATCGAAACGGTAACCAAGAACCTGAAATAAGTGCAACGACGTGCAACAGCAACCTTCAGACTGAAAACCTGAAACCGGTCACTTCATCAAAAATGTCATCTAATTCAGATAATATGGACATGCATTTGAAGAAAGTTATTATCATTGCGGATCAACAAGGTAGATTTATACAGAGAACTCTGCAAAAACTGTTGGGTAAAGAGTTTTTGGTACAATGTTTTTGGAAGCCAGGAGCATCCCTACGCGAGGTTTTAGAAACAGAAAAAACAGAACTAAGTTTATTGAATAAGAACGACTTTGTGATTGTTTTGGGTGGAGTTAATGATAAAAACCCAGAAGAAATTCGATTCGTTCTCACGAACTTTTTAAATATTACCAAAAACACTAACGTTTTCATTTCTGAAGTACCTTTTAATTCTTACTTAAATGAAAGAAAGTTGAACTATAGATTGAAATTTATCTGTTCTCAGTACACTCACGCGACATATGTGGACATGAAATTCTCAATGTATATTCCAAAATACCGCTTTCTATCACTACACACATCACAATTAGTGCTCAAAGAAATTTTAAGAGTTGGTTATAAACAAAACTATGACAGATACATCAAAGATAAACTTAACACTCACAATATAACACCTACTACTATGGACAAAAGCACTCAGACTTCAAAGCAAACAGAACAAGACAATTTAAATGTAGAAAACGACAATATTCCTCACAGTAATGATTTTTTTCGCATATAAACACATGAGTATTCTTCATCAAAACATTAACGGTCTACTTTCTAAAATAGATGAGCTGACGGTTCATCTATACTCATTAGACGAAAATATTAGCGGCAACCCTATAGATCTTCTGTGCATTACCGAACATAACATGACTGAAGAAGACGCTAAACTACTAAAAATGCCTAATTTTACACTAGGAGATTCTTTCTCGCGCAAAAACAGGAATGGAGGGTCTTGCATAATTATAAACACAAATTATAAATTTAAAATAGTTCCTGAGGCCAAAAAACTAAGTATTAGTAATATATTTGAATGTAGTGGCATTGAAGTAATAGAGCACAAAATCATAATATTATGTATCTATCGGCCACCAAAGAATGGCAAAGACTATATTGACTTATTTTTTAATAGACTAACGGACTTGTTAAATACAATTTGTTTCAAAAGCAGGAAAGTAATACTTTGTGGTGATTTTAATATTAACAGATTAGAAAATAGCAACTTATCCCGACAATTTGAGCAATTTCTAGCGAGTTATAATTTAAAACTATCAATAAATCAACCGACTAGATTGACTAGCATGACATGCATCGACAATATAGCCCATAATATACGAGGCTCCAAAACAAAAGTTCTAGAACTCTCGCTTTCTGATCATACAGCACAAATTTTAACGTTTCCTGTAAAGAAAAATTACTATATTACACATTGGTTTAAATATAAGCGGGACTATAGTGAAGATAATGTTAAGAAATTTATAAATTGCATTGAAAGCCTTAGTTTTATCGAATGTTTTACAAATAATGACCCTGAAAAGGCTTATGAGGCATTCTATGAGCTGTTTAAGCTATTCTATGATCTATGTTTCCCCATGATACGAGTTAAAATACCTATTTCCAAGAAACCTAAATGGATCAGTAATGGTATTCGAGTATGCTCCAAACGAAAACGTCAACTACTTTGGAAGTATAGGTTAACATCAAATCCGAAAGATAAAAAACTCTTTAAAGAATACACAAAGAGACTAAGAATTATAATTAAAAATACGCAAAAATCACAAAATAACTATTACATTAATTCAGCTACCAACAAATCCAAGGCAACATGGCAGATAGTTAATAACTATAAAACTGTAACTCCCAAAGAGGATATAAAGAAAATTAAAGTAAAGGACAAAATAATAACGAGGCCGGAAGAAATAGCTGAATCCTTTAATAATTATTTTATAGATGACATAATACCTACAACTAAGGAAAATAGTTTATATCCAAAAACACTGACATATAATAACTGCAATTCAATGTTCATGAAACCTACGAATCCTTATGAAGTTGACCGAATAATAAAAAATCTAAAGAATACTAATAGCACAGGGTACGACGATATTAATACTAAAATAATTAAACGTGTTTCCCAGATTATAGCTCCAGTATTAAGCAACATTATTAATTTGAGCTTGGAATGCGGAGTATTTCCCTCCAAACTAAAAATAACAGTCATAAATCCATTATTTAAAAAGGAAGAAAGAGATGAAATGAAATTTTATAGACCAATAGCTTTAATACCAGTTATTGCAAAAATTTTTGAAAGAGTAATTTATAATAATCTAAATAACTATTTTGAAACTAATAATATTATCACACATGAACAATTTGGATTTCGTAAAGGAAAATCAACGAGTAATGCAATTTTTAATTTTTTAAAGAAAGTAATGACTGGACTGGACAAAAAACAACATATAACTGCATTATTTATGGACATGTCAAAAGCATTTGATCACGTAGACCATAAAATTCTCTTAAATAAACTAGAACAATACGGAGTAAGAGGCAATGCACTGAATCTTATAAAATCATACCTCGAGAATAGAGTTCAAATAACTCAAATAACAAGAATCTCTAATGAAACAAAGTGTGAACAAACGTATCAGTCTACGCCTAAAACGGTTAAGTATGGGGTGCCTCAAGGAAGCATTCTTGGTCCTCCTTTGTTCACAGTGTACATTAACGATCTCCCGAAAGTCATAAATCATGACATGATATTATTTGCAGATGACAGTACAGCTATTTTCACTGACGAGGACCAAGATAAATACGAGTCTAATGTAAATAATTCACTAGAATGCATCATAAATTGGTTAAATGCCAACAATCTAAAAATCAACTTAGAAAAAACCTGCTATATTTCCTTTGCTAATATAAATAAAAAACCTAAAAGCCTAAACATACAATACAAAGGTGAAACTTTAAAAGAAGTAAAGACCACCAAATTTCTTGGCATACATATAGACTCTGGGCTAAACTGGAAGACACAGATTGATCATGTTTGCAAAAAGCTAAATCAGTTTTCATATGCCCTCTACATGTTAAGAAAAGTAACAAATGAGAATGCTTTACTAAGTGTTTATCATGCGTATGTAGGCTCTGTTCTAAAATATGGTATCCTATTCTGGGGAAATTCAACTAACAAAGAATGTGCTCTAAAAGCACAAAAAAAGTGCATTAGAAGCATATCCGGACTTGGACAGATGGATTCATGTAGACCAGTTTTTAAAAGACTAAGAATCTTAACACTACCATCATTATACATATTAGAAGCAGCAATGTTGATAAAACGTGATTTAGATAAATATGAAACGTTGAGAAGTGCGAGACACAGAACTGAACTTAAAAGTATTAAATGTAGAACAGTAAAATTTGAATCCAGTGTATTTGGTATTTCAATTAAAATCTATAACAAACTCCCCATTTGTATTAAGAATATCTCATCGCTAAATTTTTTTAAATTAAAACTCAAGGAATTTCTCATAAGTAAGTCGTATTATTCAATAAATGAATTTCTTAATGACCGAAACATTAACTAGAGCAAACTTAATGAACGAATCATTTACTTATGTGACTATTGTATGAGTATTTATAAGGCTGACTTAAACTTGACATGTTAAACCTATATTTTATTGTTTGTATTAATTAATGATAATTGCATAAATGAATAATTGTGACTATAAATGTTTAATGTAATAATGAAAGTAAATTGTATGACTGTTATAATATAATAATGTATAAAATGAAGCTGACAAAAACAAACAATATACCTAAAAAATAACATTCAGCAATATTACGACTCAAATTGTTCTTGTTATCATTTTCTTTTTTAATAGTCTCTAACACTGACATAAGTTATGAATATTGTACACCTTATGGGTATGTTACAGTGATACAATTAAAAAAATTTGTAAGAACTGCCTTTTTACCTGTGACAAACAATAAATGAATTTGAATTTGAATTTGAATTTAATATGTAGTTACAGACGTCACAATAGCAACGTAAGATAATCAAATTTTATAATAAGGCGCTCCCTCACCGCGAGCATTCACCTGTAATGTAACTTTACAGATTCGAACATTCGAAAACAATAGAGCATCTAATTGCGCACTTTTATTTATTACAGGTGAATGCTCGTGGTGAGAGAGCGCCTTAACGTAACGTACAGATTCGAACATTTCATCAGTGAGTGAAGACAATCGAGCATCATAATGCGCACCTTGAATCAATTCTATAATAAAATATACGCGAATGCTCGTCAGTCAGGGAGGGCAGTATTGTAATGTAATGCTCACGCGGATGCTCGAGGTGAGGGAGTGCCTTTAGGTGCTGATGAACTTGAGCATTCACTAGTGATGAGCATTCTTGCAGAAAAACAAACGAGAGCGTTGCGAGCATTCCAACGAACGTTTTGGCGAGCTGTCTGCAGAGTCGACTGTCAAGTCTGACATTTTCTTAAAGAAAAATTATTTGACGACCATCGACTAAAGCTGGCCATACACCATACTGGACCACGCTGCCAATTGGATACTGATCCAATTGGCAGCGTGGTCCAGTATGGTGTCTGTACTGTAACTGTAGAATTGATCGTGTGTGGACGTGGATTGACAGTTAAATTTGATTGGTTTTATCATACTGATTGTATCCTTCCGATTGGAACGTGTATGTCGGTTTATTTGTTTTCGACGTCGCTGCCGATTTGAAAGTTTGATCAAGCCTGAATGGTCATGCCGATTGGACGATAGGTAGTATGGTGTATGGCTAGCATTGAGCGTTCGCTAGAAAGATCGTGAAGATGTTTGGCTCTATGGATTGGCCTACTCCCTGTCCCTGAGAGGAGGCCTTTGTCCCAGAAGTGGGAACATTATAGGCTATGATTATATATTATATTGGTTTTGGATCTGGTCAATAGCATCAGAAACCCAATTACATAATGTCATGCTATTTCCCAGAAACGCGAGCGTGGCTCTAGTGGGCTGTTCATACGCCGGCACCATGGCGACGTGGATGAGGCTCGCGTACCCTCACCTTGTGGATGCTGCCTTCTCCGACAGCGGACCTTTACATGCCCAGGAGAACTTCCCTGGTAAGGTGGAGACAAAGTTCTGAGAGATACCATAACGATGTGCAGGGCAGGCTAAGGGCCTATGCATACCACGTTTTTTAAACGCGCCGTCGACAGGAGTTTCAGAAACGCGCGTCGACGGCGCGTTTTTATTAAACAGAGCAGTTTGTTGTCGTCTGTATCTTGTCAAACGCGCGGCACCGGCGCGTCTGTATCGATACAAACGCGCCGGTGCTGCGTGTTTGTAATTACCCGACTACGGCCAAGCCAAAAGGAGGGTTATTTACAAAGGTGTTCAAACTAAAAGGGTCTACAGGCTGCAACTGACTTGCGTGCGTATCGCGTCTCTATCGCTACAAACGCGCGTCAACAGCGCGTTTATAAAACTTGGTGTGCATAGGCTGTAAAGTGAGACTTAATGATGTTCACACATGGTATAAATTTGAATGTCCATTCGTATGATAATATAATGGATACTCCGTTTCATAGATCACTAAATCCATAATATTGGTCTCACACGTTTATTTTGATCGTTTATCATGATTTTAGGTGACCAGAAACAACTAAAAGCCATTTTAATTAGTGTTAGTAATAACATTTTATGAAAGTACATCAAACCTGTCTGTAGTTGCACTGCATCAATAATTAGATACCATCAACCTGAAGTATACCATCCATATTGGGAACTGCCTAAGATTATAGCATGTCCAGATACCGTACGCCACTCAGAGTTGAAGCAAAAAGGAAGAAAAATTATCCCCTTTGTTCGATTTCTACGTAAAACAAGTGAACATCTCCGAGGAAAACATATAAACGTGTGCGTGGTGCTCTATAACACATTTATAAAAAGTGGCTTCAAGAAAAAGTTACGTTTTGATTTGAACACGGAATCTGCACATTTTATAATCTAAGGTATCAGGTTAAGAGGGCCAAAGCCTGCTGGAGTCGCACGACTGTGTCATCAGGTCACCGTGGGCCTGGAACGTAAAGGGCCATTGAAGGATCACCGTGAATTTTAGTCAGTACAAGTCTGACAGTCCTATTCGAGTCCTGCCTTGGAGAACTCATGGGATGATTTTCCCACGCAAAAAAAAGGTACTTACTTCGTTATAAAATCTAAAATGACCAGATAATTCTCAATCCGACTAGGGATTAAAGATTCCTCTTTTATAAAACGTAAGGGAAAAAACCCGGTGCCTTCTAAACGCAAGCCAAACACCTGAGGGGGTAGTTTCCCTAATCGAGTGTAGTCGTTACCCGATTAGCCAGCAATTTACTCGATCCACTACATCCCTCGGGGTTCAGTCTATCTGCACTTTATTCCACAGACTATTTATTTGCTGTCTATTGAGTTTTGGATTCTTTGTTTGATTGCATTCATTTGTTTTTATAAGGGTACAGATCGGTCCCTTCACTACCTTGCCGCTATGAGCGGAGAATTAGCGCGAGCTGTAAGATCAAAAGTTTAGAAATGTTTGAAATACCGGTGGCGCCACTAGCAGCAAATTCTTGTATTTACAAAGTAATTAATGTCTTATTAGCGCCGCCCGCCGCACCATCAACCGCTCTCCGCTTAGAACAAAGTCATGAACGATCCATATCAAGCTACCTCAATCTTACTAACTCATACAGGCTCCATATTACTTCAATATAATCTTAGTACTCGCTCGCACTTGCACGTACCACGCACTATTGCTTGCTCTTTCTTTTAGCTGTCTACACGCAAATCTATTAGTTTTACGGCGAAAAAAAAGAAAATTCAAAAAAGTAAATAACACAAGACCTGCTTCATAGTAAGTTCAGTTAGTATAAAAAGTTTCATGATCTAATTTTAAGTATTTTAATTTTTGCCAGCGGTTTATTGTTCAATTTAGATGTAACTTTGGGATTTTTTTCTATCGAGAAAATTTTATGGAATCATGTTTTCGCCAAACGTAAGACCTAACATTAATCATAATATATATTTATTTCAAAATGAATGCTGCAGTATTTTCGACGTATCACAGGATTCTGCTAAGCCATTTGAGGTAGTATGGGCTCTTAAGGTTAACCTATTCGATTGGGATTTGACGGATTGGGGCAGGCTGTGTATTGTCTACTCTACAGCTTGCCAATACACTATCCAATTTTTAAGGGAGTGGAAATACCATCATATGTTTCTTCCTGCCGTGGTTGGACCAGAAGATCAAAATATCACTCTTACTGACTTGTCCACCCCGTTCTGTTTGTTCATTATCAGCCGGAAGACGTCCACTGCTGAACATAGGCCTCCCCCTTAGACTGGCGTTCTGTTTGTTGCTTGCTGGTAATCCAATAAAATAACTCACATTCACCTTTTACAGAATACCTCGAGGTGATAACGGAAGCCATCCGCGAGCAAGGTGGGGAGACTTGCGTGTCCAACATCGAGGTGGCGATGAGGGAGCTGTGGGACCTGCTGCACGACAATCCAGCGGGACCCCAGCAGGTCACCGAGATGTTCGAGTAAGTAGCTCGGCTTGATTCAATAGGCTATATATTATTGTTCTAGCCCGGATTTACCCAACGGATCTCTTGGAGAGTGAAGTCGTGATTGCCGGGGAAAATTGCTAATCAAAGGCACAAACATACCTTTCTATTGGCGATTGGCCATGCTTCGAAGCAAGACGGAATGAGAAGCAGTCACCTCCTTCTGCGAAGCATATATGCTAGCGAAGAAGGAGGCAGAACGCGTAAGAACACCTCACAACCTAGCGGGTGAGATGACCACGGCAACAGACGTCACAAGGCGAATTTCGGCCACTGTAGACGCGGGTATGGGACAAGTAATGAGTGACTCGCCGTCCGATCTTATGATCGACCGTGCCCAGGTCGACTTCGGAGGACGACCGACGTCGCAAGAAAATCTCCGGCCACCTAAGGCGCGGGCATGATGACAAGTAATGGGTGACTCGTCGTCCGATCATAAACAATGCCCTGGTCGACGGTGCGTCGTTTTCTTCGCGCGCCTCAAAGAGCTGTCAGCAATCTGATTGGGCCATATAGAGGGCTAGACAACTTTCGGGGTCGCGGAACTGTAACCGTGACCTTGGAACTATTATTGAAGGATCACTGTGGATTTTAGTCAGTACGAGTCAGACAGTCCCTTCCACTCCACCCAGGGGTAGAACTCTTTTGATGATTTAAAAACATAAAGACCAAAGTTACAGATATTGTCGATAACTGTAGCAAGCTGAAGTGGCAGTAGGCTGGTCATGTCTGCCCCCCGGCAAGATGGAACGATGACCTGAAGAACATAGCTGGCAGTGGCTGGATAAAAACACCTGGAGACCGTGCGCTGTGGTGCTCTCTGGGAGAGGCCTATGTCCAGCAGTGGACTGCAATAGGCTGAAATGATGATGATTATATAAAAATTAAAGATAATTACACTTCTTCGACTCTTCAATTTATAGATTTTTAAGAAGGTTTCCATTTCACAGTACCTGCACACTGATCCAAGCCCAAATTCCCCTGGACGTGGTAACTTTCTTCTGGTACGGCATCACGGAGAGATTCGCAGCCCTGGTGCAGTTCGCCCTGCCTGGACACATACCCGAAGCTTGTGTGCTCCTCAATGATACCAGTGTTGGTGAGTGACTGTGATGGCCTTGTTGGTAAGGAGTCTAGAGTACTGGGAAAGAGTCAGAGTTTCTCTCGCTTTATGACCATGGTGGGCCACTTACTCGCAATTGAATTTTATTTTCCGCAAAAAGAAAATTTATTATCAGCGACTCAAGGGTTGACATCACCATGTCTCTGGCAACATATTTGTCTGTTCTTGGGACCTGGATGTCACGATCACATTTCAAAGCGTCGACATAAGCTTATTAGAATCTTAAGTCGATTGAATATATTTTTTCAAGATAAGCGGTTATACACCCATTCGCAAGGGTACCTAGGTTTATATGGAGGAGAGGCCTTGAAATATTGATTGATTGTTTGATGGGGTTTCCAGCGAGTCACGTCCAGCGCCTTGCCAATTTCATCACGACGTCCCCCTGGTTGCCTGGCTGCATCGAGACCCGCTACACTCAGGTAGTGGACAACCACAGGAACACCAGCTTCGATGCCTACGAATCCACCAGTAAGTACTCTTTCTTATTGGTGACGTCCTGTATTGCTGCACAGTTATTTTGCTGTGTGTTCTAATTCGAATTACGAGTTGGTAGAACCCAGCCAGACGCATTACTGTAATTACATTTCATCAAAGACATTAAACTATATACGAGCAATAGACGGGACATCACGAAGAAATTTGTGATCCAAAACTTTTTACCAATAGGTAAAAAATCCCTCAGTCTAGTAGTCGCGTTGCTATGCAACGCTTAGATAGCGCTACTGACGCACGGCATCAACAATTTTGTATGAAAATTATTCCAATGCCCGCTCTATAGGTTCTTTTAAATCTCTTTGCATTTCATTATCATTGCTCTTAAAAACGGGGAAGGAAAACATCTTGAGGAAACCGACATGTCCTTGAACTCAAAATTCGAAGATATGACATCTACCAATCCGCACTGGGCCGTTGTGGATGATGGCCTGCTGTAACTCACAGAGAGGAAGCCTGTGTCCCAGCAGTGGGAAAATAAAATTATAAAATATGATGATGAAACATTTACCAATCTTGTCGTAACTTTAAATAATGATAGTCTGTTTCCATCTTCAAAGAATAATTCTGTTACGTTGAACAATAATTTTAAAAAAAAACCGGCCAAGTGCGTGTCGGGCTCGGGCACGCCGCATTTGCGGCGGTAAGACCCCTCTTTGAGGAGTGGCTGGAGAGAAGTCATGGCGTCCTGACCTACCGCTTGACGCAGGTCCTCACCGGACACGGAAGTTTCGGGAGGTACCTGTGTCTGATGCGAAAGGAGGAGACGCCTGGGTGTCACCACTGCGAAGATCGCCCGGAGGACACGGTGGAGCATACGGTGCAAGACTGCCCAGCTTGGGCGGAGCACCGACGTGTCCTCACGGCTGCGATAGGCGGAGACCTCTCGCGCCCGGCATTGGTTGCGGCCATGCTGCGGGGCGAGACGGAGTGGGAAGCGGTCAGCTCCTTCTGCGAGGCAGTAATGCTCGTAAAGGAGGAGGCAGGCCGCGAGCGAGAGAAGACAGCGTCCTCCCTCCGCCCCAGCCGCAGTGGTAGGCGCCCACGGCGACGGACGTCGCTTGATGATCTCCGGCCACCGTAGGCGCGGGCATGCGGGCAGCGAGTAAAGGGCAACTCGCTGCCCGACCAAGGACCATGCCCGGGTCGACGGCGCGTTGTGTCCCACGCGCGCCTCAAAGAGCGTCAGCATAATGACGGGGCCCCCCTCTCAGAGGGCCAAAGCCTGCCGGGGTCGCGGGATTATTCCCTTACCGTAACCCCGGAACTTAACAGGCTATGAAGGACACCGTGGATATTAGTCAGTAGAAGTCTGACAGTCCCTCCCGCCCTGCCCGGGGTTGGAGGACTCATTTGATGATTTTACCACGCTAAAAAAAAAAAAAAAAAAAGTGCGTGTCGGGCCATGCACACGCACAGTGTAGGGTTCCGTAGTTGCCCATCAAAATACTTATGCGAACTAACTAAACTGATTTGCTGAATTTAATTTTAAAAAGAAGAATTTACAAAATCGGTCCAGGAGTCTGAGAAATCGGGGAAAATACATAAAAAAAAGATTACGACGAATTTAGAACCTCCTCCTTTTTTTGAAGTTAGTTAAAAATAGTTGACGATAAAAACCTACCTATCCCCAAAAAACATACCGTAAAAACATACCTATTAAAGCAGTAAAAATAACGTTGACAAACTTACATTTGCAGTTGATGAACATGTTCTCCGATACATTTTGTTTAAGAAAATATGTTATCCAAGTACATTTTATAAGTTGGTCGACTATAACTCGTAAAGTTGTAAAGCCTCCTAAGTCATGATAATTTTCTTTTAAACTTCGTTATATATACTACTATTGTGAATTTTTTCATACCCCCAAACATAACCGTTTAGCTGGTAGAGGGGGGGGACACTCGAGTCGAGCAAAATTTAGCACTTTAAAGCTTAATATTTCACAAACGAATTTTTTTATCAAAAAATTGTTAATGGAAACTATCAATATTTTTTAAAGACCTATTTAATGATACTCCACACTAAGGGGTTCGCGAGAAAAAAAAAATACATCCCCACTTTACGTGTACAGGAGGTAAGTACCCTAAAAAAAATATTTTACGAGATTTTATTTCACCACTTTTTCGGCACAACAATTCCGTATATTTACACCAAATTACAGCTCTCTAGTACTGTGCGTCTCTGAGCTAAACTGCGGACAGACGGACGGACGGACATGGCGAAACTATAAGGGTTCCTTGTTGACTACGGAACCCTAAAAAATGTATCTCACGGTTATGCCAAATAGGGCCAGTTTAGCAAATGCCGGCAATTTTGTATGCGTAGGTGGATTTATATGAAAGGATTGCTTTTCAGGTCCACAACAGTTTTCAGACTTTAAATAAGTCGGAATCTGTTTGGTAAAAACTGTACCTCTGACTTATCGGTACTGGTTTGCTGACCACTTTTATCAAGAAGCTGTTGAGTGGTTAGCAAACTACCAGTCACCCGTTAACCGTATGGGAATTGAACCCACGACACGCACTGCAGCAGCCAATCACTCAACCACTGCACTAGTATTACCGTCTTAATAAAACCGTCCTCTTATCTGTAACTGTCAGGCGTCCATTTTAAATTAAACGAAACAGCCAGGACCGGCCATTTTGTGCAGAATAAGTAAAATTCACTTATTTTGCACAAAATGAATCAGATCTTGGAAGGAAATGGCAATTATCCTTGTCCGATGTACCTTTTCACTAACAAAAAGCGACACCTAAAAGAAGATTCATACTCTGTTGGAATAACAACTCTCAACGTTAGACCTAAGGTTCAAAATCCAACAGAACGTTTATCTTTTAGGCATTGCTTTAGGTGTCGTCTAGCGTTAGTGAGAACGGCTACATCTTCTAAGAGCAATCCTCAGATTTACATAATAAGTAGATTTCTGTCTGCCGGTAGCTATTAAAGTTTAATTTAGACTAGTTATAGCCTGTGACTTCGTTCGCAGACTGTGTGCCACGAATAGAAGGAAATAAGCCAATGTAAGTCTCCGATTTTCCTAGTTTGGATAGAAACTGAGTCGCGTCTAGTACTATCTCGTTGATGTAGTGGTAACAAGCGTGACTGCTCAGCATGAGTTCTCAGATTTGATACCTAAGTCGGAGTGTTATTTGAATTTTATATTGAACTAGCGGCCCGGTACGTGCTTCGTCGCTACGTTGACAGACAAAATGATCCGCCATTTATTGAATTCATAATTATGTTACCTAAAATGTGATAAATGAAGAACCGCTCGACCGATTTTGTGCAAACTTCACCTAAACCATCTACTAAATAGTCCGAACAAAGCCTAAACACTTGGTTTGGATAGGTGAGCCCCTTCTTGATTTATAAAATTACAACGAAAAGTGGCATTGATTTTTATATTATTATATTACTAGCTTCTGCCAGCGACTTCGTACGCGGATCCTGTTGCTTATGCCAGCGACAATGGGGTCGTCAAAATCGAAGATCTGAAACGTCTGATGTCGAATTCTTAGAGCCTGGGGACGTGAAAACAACGGGACGCGCTCCAGATGTTCCAGTTCCAGATCTTTCATTTTTGTAAGTCAACAGAAAATGCCCATCAGACTAAACAACTCTTGTTAAGATGTTATTCATATATATGTGATAGTGTAGCTGGGCTCTAGGAATTCCACATCAGTTGTTCCAGATCTCAATTGTCATACGTCAACAGAGAGTGCTCATTAGGCTGAACAACTCTTGAAAAGACGTCATTCCTATATATGTTATAGTGTAGCTGGGCTCTTGGAGTTCCACATCAGGTGTTCCAGATCTTCAGTTTTTATATGACAACAGGGAGTGCTCATCAGGCTGAACAACTCTTGCTAAGACGTCATTACTGTATATGTAATAGTGTAGCTGGGCTCTTGGAGTTCCACATCAGGTGTTCCATATCTTCAAATTTATTTTCTTAGCAGAAAATGCTCATCACGCGGAACAATTTTTGCTACGGTGCTATTTTTGTATCTCTTATAGTTTAGCTGATCTATTGCAGTTCTGCATCAGGTGTTCAAGTTTCCAAGATAAAATTATACCCTATATATTGCCCAGACTTAAAAGCTATACAACAAAAAAAAAACAATCAAATCCGTCCAGTAGTTCCGAAGATTAGCGTGTATGGAGTAACTTCTCCCGTTTTCCTAACATTTCCCTTCACTGCTCTGCTCCTATTGATTGTAGCGTTATGAAAAGTATACTATAACCAGCGCAGGAGTATGATAAATAATTGTACCAAGTTTCGTCAAAATCCGTCGAGTAGTTTTTATTTCTATAACGGTTATACAGACAGACAGACAGACAGACAGACAGACAATAATTTTATTAATTGCATTTTTGGCATCAGTATCGATCCCTAATCACCCCCTGATAGTTATTTTGGAAATATATTTCATGTACAGAATTGACCTCTCTACAGATTTATTATAAGTATAGAATAGATATAGAAGATAGATATAGATTTCCAATTAGCAGCCACGGAGTCTGGCCGGGTTGATGTTAATGCACTCTCCATATATTTATTACATAGGTCTAAACATAATATTTACCAAAGAAAATCTTAATACGTTTTTTGTTTCACAAAATTAAACATTTCTATTTCTATTGAAAGTTTTATATTAAAGTTTTATTTTAAATTATCTAATTTAGCTATACCTAGTAATAAATAATTTTTAGACCCATGTATCCTACTACACTACGCGTACGTAGGTTCATTAAAATAGGTTCATTTATTTCATCACCACTGCTCTCAAAACGGTTAAGGAAAACATTGTGAAGAAACATGCATGTTCTAGAACCAAAATTCGAAAACATGTGATATCTGCCAACCCGCACTTAACCCGCGCGGTTAATTATGCCATTTTGAGAATTAGGCTTTTTGAGAGTTGGCCATTTTGTGAACTAGGCTTTTAGAGAATTTGTCATTTTCAGAACTTGTCCTTACAAATAAATCTATTCTGATTCCAATTCCTTTTGCAACTCGGTTGCCATTTTTTGAATTGCGCCTTAACCAATTATCGCATAATGTTAAGAATTTAACAGAAATTATTTCCTAAAACTGCTACCAGGTTACCTAACCACATTGCAAGCCCAGTTTCATTTACCGACAACCCCTGAAACATGGCAGACAGTCGCCATTTTCGTAGCCTCCTCTCCATGAATAGGTTATTGTTGTAAGCAGCGCCATCTGCATTGTAGATGCGATGCTAATTGTCAAGCACACAGATTATGCACCAGTCTGGAGTAACACACGGCTGGGAAGAATAGGTAGCTTTTAGAAGTATTTTTTGTGCAAGCAACATATTGCCCCCCTCTTAGAATTTCGCCTGTGTTGTAGGCAACACACATATGGGCCTACCACACGCAGCTTTATCACAGTTTTGCCTGCGCAAGCTTCTCTCATGAAAAACAATACACGGTCGGCAACACTGAACCCCCGCCCAACCACACACACAGACAAGTACGCGTAGGCCGTGAAGCTTGTGCGTGTGTTAGGCTCAATAAACAAACAGCTAGCCCTGGGGCAACTTCTTGTAGATTCCGAAAGAGAACCAAAATTTTCATCACGTCATCTTGCTAAAATTTCGCGGGGCTATCTAAACAATTTACCGTGACCTTGGAACGTAAAAAGCAATTAAAGGAACACTGGATTTTAGTCAATATGAATCTAACATTCCCTCACGCCCAGGGTGCGTATTTTACAACCTAAAAAAAAGAGCTGCCATACTAACACTAAATTCCTACTGGAGGAGCTCGTGGCTAAATAATTACAGCTGCACAGGCCGATCTTCCGGGTTAAGCCGCGCTTGCCGAGGTTGGTCTATTAATGGGTGACCGTCTTTCATAGCGAGTTTCCTCCGTGCCTCAGAAAGCACGTAAAGCCTTTGATCCCTGGCATTTGTAGACCTTTGACAGTCGTTACTGTTAGTCAGAAGCTCATATGTCTGACAACCAGTCTTACCATGGGGTACCTATCGTATTGCCAATTGCCTAGTTACGGTGTGGAGGTCCGTTAGGCAGTCGCTACATGTAAAATACTGATAGTCAGCTGCATCTGGTTCGACTGGAAGCCGACCCCAATATGTGATGACTTCTGTTTGCCACACTCTCCGTTCGTGTGTCGCACGCCAGTCGTTGGCATGTCGTCATCTCCCAAGTCTCTCGGCGTTTGATTTGCAGATGTCTGCGCCCTGTCGCCGCCTGCGTTTACTTACCAACTCAGAACGACACGGAAATATTATAGAAATCGTTGCAACATCGTCGAATATCAACGGATGTAAACATTGCCACACCGCTAAACCCACGCTGGTTTTTGCGGTATGTTTGTACGATAAACATAAAATTATAGTCCCGAAACCGGTAGGCCACTATTTTTTTTTTTTGAACATGTTCAAAACTGTAAAGAATTACAGAGAAAAAATAACAAAGGAAATATAGGTAAACAATTAAATTAGGTCTTGTAAAACTGTGTCTCATTTCAACTCAATCATGTTTGAAGTTTTTATTCCGTTTTGTTGTTTTTTGATTGATTAAGGGCCGATTTTACCAGTTGCCCATTAAACGGAGTTCAATAAAACTAAGTTCAAATCGATCGCGTTTACATATGCGTTCGATCTTGGTTCAAACACAAATTGATTTTACCGGCCACATTTTGATCTCGTTTACAAAAACTAAGTTTACTTTCAACATAGAACGTAAACTCGCAAACAATTGCAATAACCATAGACATATATTAAACATATATTAATTTGAAGTTTAAAATAATGAAATCATGGTTTGTTCCGGAAATTTTATTTTTAACTGGCATTAATAACCTCGTTTTTCGGGAATTTTTGAATTCTGTTATTATTACCTACCACCATATTTTTATTACCGACCGGTGATACTTTCGTGTGGATGAGCTTTGGAAATTTGGATTTTGAAGATTTTTTTGGACTTTTGCGCTACTAGTGACCACTACTGTGATCTGTGTTGCGCCTGTGTAATGGCATCAAAACGGAAACGAGACGGGGCCTTTCGCCGCGAGTGAAAAACATACATTAGTAGAGTTGGTGGAAAATGTTCATCAAATGCAAGCGATAGAGCCCTTTTCATGCTTTTATTTTATTAATAAAAACCGATTTCTTCGAAAATACGAAATCAACAACACGATGACAGATGACATATCATTGATCTGCGTTTAACCACGTTAACCGTAAAAGATTGGGCGTTCAGAAATTAATCGAGTTCAAGCTCTAACTGAGTTCAGTTTGTGTTGGTAAAATCCAATTTGGGCCTTTGAACTCAGATAAATGTCTAAACTAAGATTAGCCTGAAGTGATCGCAGTCAATTGAAATGGTAAAATCGGCCCTTAGAATCTAAATATTAGATCAATGG
This sequence comes from Agrotis clavis, assembly GCA_954870645.1. Lineage (NCBI taxonomy): Eukaryota > Metazoa > Arthropoda > Insecta > Lepidoptera > Noctuidae > Agrotis > Agrotis clavis. The sequence continues at coordinate 854,779 of OX940942.1, forward strand.
AATAAATTAATCAAAGATAAGCTTATTTTTATTCTTAGTTAGTTATTTTTTTTAAACTTCCTTGTTGCTACTCGTATAAAGATATTTTTGTCAGGTAGGGTTGAGTGTAATTAGAATTTTCCTTCAAAAACAGCTCATCAGGCCATTTTAATACCATGCTAGAATTAACGTGTGTTTCTTTCAATAAAGTTTTTATGGCATGATGATATTATACTTATAAACCATCTCAAAAATGAATGATGTAACAAAGGTTCTATAATATTATGGCGGTCTAAAAAGAGTGTCCATTGAGTTTCTTGCCCGTTCTTCTCCATAGAGATCTACTCCTTGGATTAGGCATCTACGGTACTTTCACAGTTATTATGTCTTGTGACTGGGACTGTTACACCATAATTTTGTAGTGTTTATAAATATATTTTTATGTCTTTGACAATTCAAAAGTGCCTGTAACTGGCTTACTTGAAATTCATACTTTGATTTGATTTAAATAAAATTTATGTTTAGACAAGGCCAAAAGTAATCTCTAAAATATTTCTCCTTTTAAAATCAGATTTCAGCTAGTTCTCAAGTCTCAAGTAGACCCGTTCCTTAACTGTTAAAAGTTTCTCCTCACTTGGGCATTGAAGGAACGGGTAACATTTAAACTTATACTAACTACAATACCTTCGGGGAATAATGTTTTACCGTACTTTTATAGATGTTTTTAAATCGTTTCTTTTGTACAGAATAATTGAAAATGAACAAATGTTTTATCACAAAATAGAGGTAGGTGCTTGTGGCTTAATAATTTTCTAATTCAATTATATAATTCATAGGCCAAGAACATAATATTGAGGACGTTTGTTTAAGTATAAAAATTAGCAAACTTATTACTAATTTACCACAAACGTTTATTTAACAATAATTTTCCTTAAGTACCATACTTAAAATAAACAAAGGAACTTTAAAATTCTAGTTAAAACGATGTGTTGAACCAAATCATCAAATGCAAAATTTTATTTCAAACAGTTACCTTTTTCCCTAAACAGAAATAAACAGGATACCCAGAATAATATTGCATAGTCATATGATTTCGGGGGAGAATTGAACTCGTGCTTCATAGCACGTCAGCCACAACTAACCATGGAGCATGAGGAGTTGGTGGAGAGCAGTGGTAGCCCAGTGGTATCGGCCTCTACTCACGAGTTTCACATCGTGGATTTGAACCCATCCAGACGCAATACTTTGTGTAATTTATTTCATCAACACTACTCTCAAAAGGGTGAAGGAAATATCGTGAGGAAACCGGCTTTTCCTAGAACCAAAAATTCGAAGACATGTAGGTACCAAAACGCATTGGGCTCGCGTGGTGGATTAATATTTTAGAAGGAAAATAATAGGCTAATGATGATGAGGAAAAGGTTGAAAATTTCCTAAATATTACACCGAAAACGGGAGATCGTCCAGGTTTTTCTATATATTCTAATCTTTACAGGAAACTTAATTATTGCGATGTAGAATATTGATTTTTAGTTTTTCAAAATTAAATTAAATCATCCTTACCAGGGTTAAGCAGGGATGTATCTAATTACATCCATATTTTGCCAATTATGAAAGTCCATGTATTTTAATTTTGATAATCAGTTTTACCAAGGGGTATCCATTTATTGGGTTGTGGAGGTAACATACTGCCTATCTTAACTCCTTTGCAGTTGAATCCATTACGACTGTGAGACAACCCCTACATAGTTGGTAAAAGGCAATTAGATGATGATGAGTAACCACCATGTTCGTTTCCAGTGCGTCTGTGGACGTATCAGACCTGCGTGGAGTTCGGCTGGTGGCAGACCACGAACAGCACCCGGCAGCCGTTCCTACACACCGTGCCGTTGGAGTACTTCCACCAGATGTGCGTGGACTTCTTCTCTCCATAGTAAGTACAGCTACATCCTTTTTCAATGCTTAGTTATAAGCAAGGAATCAGTATCGCCACATTAGTGGTTCATCATCATCAGCCGGAAGACGTGTTGTATATGTATATGTGAACAGCGCGTATGTATAGTCCAAGAGCTACTGAACAAAAAATTAAACTGCATAGTTGGATTTTAGAAAAATCAATAATCCTGGCCAGGAATCGAACCCGCTGATTTTTGAATAAAAATCACAGCCTGTATTATTACACCATTCGATAGTGTTGCTAATAAGGATCAAATTCTGGGAAGTAATCATATATGGCAAACTTTAGGAAAACGTATAATTGAAAAAAGAAACTGATGAATGTTCAAGACGATAACTGTATTCGGAACATAAGTTAACCGTTTCTTCTTTGAAATAACGCTTATTTTTGTTCAACTCAATAATTTCGCATTACTGAATACACTGGGATTGATGAGACATCAAATCCACTGAATTATTGAAAACAATTATAAATAAATTATGGCTCAGTAGAACATAGTAACATAGAAATATAGCAATTTCATGAAAATCTGCTATTTCCTTAAGTTTGCCTTATATGATCACTTCCCAGAATTTGATCCTTATTAGCAACACTATCGAATGGTGTAATAATACAGGCTGTGATTTTTTTTCCAAAATCAGCGGGTTCGATTCCTGGCCAGGATTATTGATTTTTCTAAAATCCAACGATGCAGTTTAATTTTCGTCAAAATCGGCTTCGAGATTCCTTTCAACGTTTTTCGATATTCCTCATTGTTTCGGAGATAGCCATCCACGCCGAGTTGAAAAAGTCACCCTGTATATTAAAACCTTTCTCGGAATGTAACGCACACTTTTCTGAAAACGGCATCCAAATCAGTTCAGCCAAACGCGAGATAATTTTGATCTTACAGGAGAAAGTTTATTTTTCCTCATCAACTTTGCACTTTTCAATTCGCCTGTCACATACTTGTGCACCTTGTAATCGCCTGTCATTTTTTTCCAAGATTTACAATAAATAAACTACATCCTGTAAAATTTTTAAGCTTACAGGAACAAGTTTTTTTTTCAATTTTTTTTACACTTTGAAAATTAAATTGTCTAATGATGTGCACGGCTGACGCCTGCCAGGTCGTCGCTATTGCTCTTAGCATGCTATAAATATTACGTGTACAAATTTCTAACCTTACAGGAAGACCGTTAGTCGCAGGGTTCAGTAGCTCTCCAGCTAGTAAGCGTGCGCTGCGTCCCCTCTCAAACCTCTAATGCAGAATTAAACCATTTTTGTCCCTACGCACCTGCATAACAACTGCTGAACATAAGGCGTCCCCCTTAGACTGCCACGCTGAACGACAATTCGCCACTTGCCTCCATCGGTTGCCCGCGACTCTCACGATGTCGTCGGTCCACCTAGTGGGAGGCCTGCATACGCTGCGTCTTCCAGTCCTTGGTCACCACTTATGTTAGTGTTTCTGGATTCTTGTAAAAAGGGCCCTTGTATTGTATTGTATTGTGTGATAGTTGTGGAATATTATTATTATTATTATTATTATTATAACGGGCTCTTGTCCACAACTGCAATGAAGCCTGAAGGCTCGTTTTCTACCTGCTTTCTTTCTGCACGTTTTCTTTTTTTTATTTGAAAGCTGGTGCTTCCCGTGTGGTCCCATCGTCAGCATTTCAGGATCTGATGATTGGATCTTGGAGAAATGGAGGGCAACCCTCAAATTTTATTGGCTCACACATCGTTTTTCGCAAATCTTATGAAGTAATTTAAGTACTTGCGTATGTAAATCATCATCTCATGTAGCTGAGCTGATGATGGAAGGTACAACTCCTCTGATTAACTAAATTATGTTTGTGTTCGCATATCTCCGGAACTACAAGTCCGAGTTAAGTAATTCTTTTTTTGTTGTACTAGGTATCATTCAACTTAGGGAATACTTCAAGTTTCATCAAAATCGGTTTTGTAGTTTTTGAGATAGATAATGAATGAAAGAGATATTAACGATGATGTTACCGGTGCTACAAATTACAAAATTTTAGTGCACATGTAAGAAAATGATGATGACAAGAATTGTGGTTTAATATTTAAACTAAAAAGAGTAAAATAAAAACTTTTTCTAAAAAAAATGTGACCGCCTTCAAAAACAACCACAAAAAAGGGTAAAATAACCTACAAAACTTTTTCGGAAGTCGGTGGCAAAAGAGGCAATGAAATTAATAAAAAAAGTCACCGACTTCCGAAAGAAAAGTTTTGTAGGTTACTTTACCCTTTTTTGTGGTTGTTTTTGAAGGCGGTCACATTTTTTTTAGGAATTTTTTTTTTCAGTAGAAGAAAACGTGCCTTCAGACAGTAGTTTTGTCTTATTGACTGGAAAATCGTCTTAGACTCATTTGATGATCGAGATCTGTCAGACCCGTACCCGTGGTTTTCGTCAAAAAACCACGTTCCAACTTTTACGTCCAACCTTTGCATTCCAACGCCATGGTACCTTTAGACAATTCCGTGACTCCAGCAGGCGTTTGGCCTCATAGGTGGTACGCTCACATGCAACACAAAGTCGACTCGTATCCGTTCCTTGATCAGGCGGCAAGTTACCCATTACTCGCCGTCGTCAAGTCCGCGCCTACGATAACTGAAAATCGCACCGTGATTCACTGGTTCATAATTATCCTAGGACCAAACAGTTTAAATACTCGTACAATTTTTTTACTTTCCATAGACCAGACTACCAAAACAACAACATTCTAGATTTCCCCATTCTTTATCTGGGGGCACGACAGTGCCCCGCCAAGTCTCGAGCAAAACGGGCACGGCCGTACCATCTTTTCTCGAAGCGATTCGCGGCTGTTTCGCCCCCCCTATATCTTCGACGTGGACAAAGCTAGGAGTTTAGGTTTTCGGTGAATAATAGTAGGCATTAGAACAAGCTTAAGTTCGAAATTACATGCCAATTGAATAAATAGTTTAGGAGTTACGGTCGATCAAAGTTACACCATTTTGTCACTCACTGACTGACTGACTCACTGACCGATCATCAAAAATCTAAGGTACTTCTAGCAGACTTAGAAACTTCAAATTTTGTACCAAGATAGGTCATTAGCCACATATAAAGGAAAAATTATAAAAACATTAAAAAATAATATACCATAGAAAACAATTTTATATTTGCGGTTTGGCAAGAACATTGTGTATGGATTTTGACTGCATTGTTAACTTTGTTCGTTGTTTAAGTATTCAATTGGATGAATACTTACATAGAATAGAAAAGAATAATATAAATGTAATACATAGACTATAATTAATCTAAATTAATACATAAAGTTCATAATTCATTAAATTAATAAAGCTAAAACTCCATTGTATTGCGATAAATATTGCATGCGCGCTCGATAGATGGCGTTGTACCTGTCTGAATCGCGCTATGGTTTCGTTACAGAGCGCAGTCTAAGTAGTACTTTAAAATAATTCGATAATTTTCATTTCTCATCTATGATTGTTCATTTCGAAACTAAAAAAATATTGTAGCGAATAGCGATATTCGGAGAACTTAAGTTAGCCGGATTAGATAGTAGATTTATTATTGTTACTGAAACAGTTATTATTTAGGTAAATAGTTTATTAATATAACATATACATAGTTACATATCTAGTTGTTTACGTGTTATTTAGTTTAGTTATATTTAGTTTGTAAGTTAGTAGATATATATTTATTTAGTTATTTGTTAGTTAGTTTAGTTCTATTTAGTTTGTTAGATAGAGAATGGGTCCTAAGCAAAAAAGTAGCTGAAGTCCAAGAAATTATGAGGACACCTAAAAAAAAGAAAGATATACACTTACAAAAAATAAATGAGATCCCACCAAAAACATTAAATGTAAAAAATGCCAAGTCTCTCGATGCAGTCCTTCCATCGTAAAAAGTTTTGAGATCTCACAGAAGCCAAGTCCTATTCAAATTATTTTGTAGTTATAAATCAACATTTAGTAATTATATCAATAGTTTTCTTTATATTATAACTATAGTGACTTGGCAATGAGCACAAGTAAAAACAAATAAAACGGCATATTTGGAGGAGTTGAAAGTTACACACACCGCATGCATAAACATTCTCTTTTATTTACTTTATTTATTCTCTTAACATTCATCATTTACTTTCAAAAAGCGATGGCCCGTAAGGTATTCTTAATTATTGTATTGGAACATGTAGTCGGTAGTGACCATCATGATTCACACATAACAAATAATCTGATCACAGGTCTCGTCAGTAACATTTGCACATAACTCCAGGCAGCAAGCAGCTTTTAATTTGTGCTCATTGCCAAGTCACTATAGTTATAATATAAAGAAAACTATTGATATAATTACTAAATGTTGATTTATAACTACAAAATAATTTGAATAGGACTTGGCTTCTGTGAGATCTCAAAACTTTTTACGATGGAAGGACTGCATCGAGAGACTTGGCATTTTTTACATTTAATGTTTTTGGTGGGATTTTAGAATTTGTGGAAATGACTAAAAATAAAATGGTAACTACGTAGCCGGCATAGGCCGAGCGTAGCAGAAATAGACTGCGTAGCAAGCGTAGACACAGCGCGTAGCAGTCGTAGGCAATGTGTGAACTTGCGTAGCGAAAATATTTATTTTTGTGTAGCAATAATTGTAAACCGTACAAAATAGGAATTAATAACGAGCTTCTCAATTCGTCGGTTTTTTTTTTTAATTTTTTGTTCCCCTGATTTCTCAGATACAATATATGAACGAAACTTTTTTTCTTAGATGTAGTACAGGTATAAGGTTTTAAGGTGCTCTCAACTTATTAATCATTCTTTTAACAAAATACTGTGTACGAAAAAAAAAATGGTTTTTCATACAAAATGAGAAATTGATCGGGCCCATCAGTATGAAAAACCATATTTTTTTTCCAAAAGTCTTGGATCAAACATTGTTCAGTAATATGGGCTGAGTTACCCCACGAGAGGTTTTGCGCATTTAACGTTACACGTTGCATAGAGGAAAAATTTGTATTTTTGTTTGTTTGTTTGTAATGGATAAACTCAAAAACTACTGGACCGATTTTAAAAATTCATTACATACATAATCTGCGAGTAACATAGGCATAGGCTATATTTTATTTTAGAAAAAACAGGGTTCCGTAAGACATTTGGGTTTTTCGGACCCGATTGTAAAACGTCATCCAAAAAAAGTTCCATTGGCGTACGCCGCCTAAACTATAAAAGATAGAACGATAGGGTAGTTGAACACATGGGATCAAACTTAGGCTTTTTGTAGCGGTAATCGACATCCACGCGGGCGGAGCCGCGGGCGATCGCAAGTAAACAAATAATTCTATTAACCTAACTCCAACTCTGCGGTAACACTGATTGGTAATAGTGTCATCCTAGTTTTAATTTAATCAAACAATAACATTTACACCAATAAATGCGTAATAAATTAATTTATCATTTACTATAATTATTAATTACAAATGACTCATGGTATATGGTTTCAATAAAATAAAGCCAGGTCAATAAATGCGTATATTAGTTATCTTTTATAAAATTAATAGTTTTGTAATTTTTATTTGACGTCTATAAGTTTATTATGACACATTTCAAGTAGGTTCGTGGTCGTCAATAACTTATGTAGCCTGACTCATAATTTGTATAGCTTTTGTAGTAAATAATATCTTCCCCTCTAGAAATACAACTGATTTTGAATAGCACAATCTGTAAATAACTGATCCTGTACAGACGAAATCTATTAACAATTGATTCTTCTTAAAATATTGATAGGTGCTCAAACGGGAATACAATAGTTGCTCTAAACACAGGTGCCCTAAAAATAGTTGCTTAAACGGGTACACCTCAGATTAATATAAAGTATTCTTTAATTCGTATTATTTTATGTTGTGTGCTCCGGTCTACCAAATAACAAAATAATAGCATGCCTGAACCCATTAAAGAGGTTGAAAAAAAAAAAATTGGAAATTATAATAACCAACTTCTGTTCTGGAGCTCATAGCTAAATAATTACTTGCCGAGTTTGGTCTGGGGATGGGCGACTATCTGTCTTCTCATCATAGCGAGTATCTCCTCGTGTCTTAGAAAAAACCGTAAAGCCGTTGCTCCTCCTGCCGTGGCTGTCATTTGTAGATCTTTTACAGTCGCTTTTATTAGTCAGAAGCTCTAAAATTTTGACAACCAGTCTCACCATGGGGTATCGTATTACCCAGTTACTTGTTACTTGGTTGTGGAGATCCGATAGGCAGTCGCTCTATGCAAAATACTGATATTCAGGTGCATCTGGTTCGAATGGAAGCTGACCCCAATATAGTTGAGAAAAGGCTAGGCAGCTGATTAGATATAATAATCAACTTATAAAAATATTTTTCCACAGTTTCAACGAAACAAGACTGCGTTCCGGCATTGCGCGAACGAACATGTTCTTCGGGGGACTCACGCACCTGCCTGACCACGTGGTATCCGTAGCCGGGGGCCACGACCCCTGGTCCCCGATGGGGCCCAACGCGACTCATGCACACCACAACGCCCCCGTGTACGTCGTGCCCGGAGTGTCACACTGTAGGGCTATTACGTAAGTATTGTTCATAAACACTAGTTTTCTATGATGTTAGGAGCGAGCCCAGGGGTCGCGGGTTTCTGGGGGGTCACGGGACTTTCCAGGGTCGCGGAACTGATACAAAGGACGTTATGACGTGGAACCCAACGCGCCGTCGACCGGGGCATGGTCCATGGCCGGACAGCGAGTCGCCCAATCATTTCATTTCACTACTGACCAAAACGTCACTTCCAGGTCTTTAGCCAGCAGCGATACTGAAGAGTTGGCAGCTGTGAAGAGAGCAGTCCTGGATCACATGCACGAGTACATCGTAGGGCCTGTGGAGCGACCTCCAGAAGAAGAAGACCCTAGCTCTGGTGCCACAAGCCTAGCCATCAGTCTAGCGTTACTACTGCTGGCAGTTTATGTAGCACTGTAGATCAAGCAATAAACTTTTTTTCTAAATTACCTTTCGTTTTTTTAGGGTACCCCGAACACAAAAGAGTAAAATGGGACTGTTATTACTATAGACTCCGCTGTCTGTCTGCTACTAGGCTGTATCTCATGAACCGTAGTAGTTAGACAATTGTTTTCACAGATTCATAGAAGACAATAATTTCATAGAAGGCTAATATTATTAAAAATACAATTAAAAAAAAATACTAAAACAGAATGTTGGACACATTTTTTTAAATCAATGTTTAAAATCGACAAAGAGAAAATCGCTTCCAAATTCAGTTGTTTAGGGCTTGTGACGTCTAAACGCTTGTAAAATTGTACACCTAGTGCCATTTTGTGATTTTTAGAAGCATTGTATCTTCGTCAATTTTGGGTTTTTTATTTTATTGGGATAAACCCACCAGACTATTCCCAAATAAACGCAACTCCTGAGAGCCAGAATCAACAGTGGCAACCACCAGAAAAGCGCCGAGACAATGAAGCTCGACGTGTCCCGATGAATGAATTTACCTGTCTTGGATCCTACAACGAAATTAATCAGAAAAGAATAGTGGAGGAGTAGGAAAAATATGTTTCCGCTTCCCTCCATGCAAGCAGGAGACAGAACCAAACAAGGCCAATAGGCATAAAGGGACATTACAATTTTGTCTTATAAAATACGTGTCTAATTTTTATCTATTTTCGGACTAACAAGTTTTTTTGAGTAAAATTGCTTATTATTTGATGCTGACAACGTGCCTATCTAAGTGAAATCTTTAAAGTGCAGTACTTTAAAGATCATTGGGAAGTAACCTGGTTGAGAAAGAAGGCCCTCAAGTAGGTGGAACAATGACTATGGTTACCACATTAGATTTCACAGATTTAATTGCCTCATTTTCCTGTTTTTAACAACTTACTGTAACCATATAGCGTCATACAAGATAACTTTGTTTATTTAAACAATTAATATTTCTTATTTGTCTCGTTATAAATACAACAACAATTTTAGTGATGTTCAGTCGTTATTGTGAAGGGAAGTAAGGACCAACGTTGAAGAAAATGTTGTCGAAAATAGTCCTTTTTGTGCTGTTAATCTGTCTTGTGGGATTAACGTTGTCCAAACCGAACGCAATCAGTATTTCTTGTCCACAAGGCTTAGAGCACTTCCGCGGTCGCTGTTTACTGTAAGTATATTACATATTAATGGACGACTCGCTGTCCGTCCATAGACCATGCCCGGGTCGACGGCGCGTTGTGTTCCACGCGCGCCTCGAAGAGTGTCAGCATGATGACGGGGCCCCCCTCTAGAGGGCCAAAGCCTGCCGAGGTCACGGGACTTATCAATTTACCGTGACCCTAGAACGTAAAGGGCTATTGAAGGACATCGTGGATTATAATCAGTACGAGTTTGACTATAATCCATGCTCACAATATTGCTATTGTTTAAATATATTTTGATTTTTTGGCTAGTTAGTCTATTGAGCGTAAGCGCTGCTCAGCACGAGGTTCTAAGTTCGATTCCCAGGTCGGGCATCAGTGTAATTGAGGCTTTACTTACGAAGGTTAACTCAGCAGTTAAGTAGTCACGGAGGCTGAATCTGGGTCAAGTTTTCAACAAATCTAATACAGTTTTCGTAGAAAAATAAAATGTTTTGATTTTTTCAGGCCTGAAGTATTAAAAGCGGTAATTTCTGAAGATATGGAGAAATAAAACTAGTATGTCTACAAGCACTGAGGTCAGGTACCCGGCAACGGGACGCATCAACAATTTTTGTATCGAAACTCTTCTTGATACATCGAATGCCATTTTTTGTAAGAAATAAAAAAGGAAACCCCTTTTTATATCAAGATCATTATATTTAAACTAGTAAGAAATAAGAGAATAATGTATTTTGTTTCTATACTCAATAAAATTTGTATTAGAATGTATATTTGTATTTTAAATACCTTTTTAGTTTTCCTCTAACCTAAATGTTTTTTAGTCGTTTTTAAAATAGGTGAAAACTATTTAAAAGGTTTTGTTTAGTCATCAGTATTATAAGTGATTATTTTTAGGTTTCGTACCTCAAAAGAAATAATGGAATCATTAGAGAATCGCTTTGTTATCCATCTGTCTGTCTAGCAAGACCCTGAGGACGCATGGAGGTATTAAACTGAAATGAATATGAAATACAGGAGAGCAGTGGTGGAATTGTAAGTCGTGGGTTGGAAACCAGCCAGACGCATTACTTTGTGTAATTAATTTCATTACCACTGCTCTCAAAACGGTCAAGGAAAACATTGTGAAGAAACCGGCATGTCCTAGAACAAAAAATTCGAAGACATGTGGCATCTACCAACTCGTACTGGGCCTACGTGATGTTTTATGGCCCACTCCATCTCACGGAGAGGAGACCTTTTTCCCAGCAGTGGGGACATCATTTGTTGGCTGATGGTGATGAATATGAAATACTTAAGACTGCAATCTATTGTAGTAGAAAAAAATCCAACTTCTAAGTGTGTGTCCACACTGGAAGCCTAGCGCGACGGCGGCGGCAGGCGCGGTGACGAGCGCGGTGGCCGATCAAGCATTTGTTTTTGTAGAGGCGATTTCAGGTGTTGCAAACCCGGGGTGGACCTTCTATACACTTTTAAACACATACAGTCTTGCTACTTCATATACAGATTAATAGTATTAAGAAATATGAAAGCCACAGTCGTCGTTCAGTAAAGGTATACATGGACATTATTGGACATCCGTCAGTCAAAATGGCAGATTTACGAACATGCAATCGCGAATTCGTGACAGAATTTATAAATCTGTGTAAATCTCTTCCTACAATGTGGACAGAAAGATTAAATCAAGGGATTATTCTGACTAAATAATACATTTTGATTTTAACTAACACCGAAATGGTTTGATACTCCTGCCACCCGCCCGTTGTATCGGTTGTTGCCTAGCAACGCCTAGGCTTGCAAAATCGCTTGTAGACATCGCGCTAGGCCCCCGCCTTAGTCACTTCAGTATGGCCACGAGCGGCGATTTCATACATTCAATATTATCGCGCCCGCCGCCGCCACCGCGTTAGGTTCGCAGTCTGTTTGAGCACTATGTCAATGTAATCAAAAGGCAATGCCGCATATAGGTATAGATGTTTTGTGACGAAATCAAATCTTATAGGGTACTTCCCTTTGACGTAGAACAGCGTTTCCAATTTACCGGGTCGCGACCCGGTACCGGGCCATCAAAATTAAATACCGGGTTGCAGGTCTTTTTACTATTAATACATTTATGTGTTTTTTTGCCTAATGGGTTAACTAGCTTTTAAGCCCAGCTTGTGTTTCAAAGTATTGACTGGATCACGAAGTATTGTGAAAATTACCAGGCCATGACAAAACAACGTTTGGGAAAGGGATTAAATATAATGACCACCATAAAATGCTTTGATACCCTTAGCTACTACACTTCAAATTGTATTCGAACACCAAATATAGTAAATGATCACCAAATCTAAAACTCGCTTTAGCAAGATTTCAGGGACACCCCGAAGTTCGGTTTGGTTAGGTTCCTTTAAACCTTGTACACAGAAATAGAAGCCCCGCGAAGCGGGGCTTCGTCGACCCTGCTTAGGTAGATTTTTTTTTATTACACCTCGTTATGACATATTTTAATGAACGTATTTTGGTGCACATTCAGTATTTTGGTGATCATTTACTACTTTTGGGTTGACGAAGATTTATTTGGAGTCATTTTGATTAAATAGGATAGCGAAATGTTAAAACTTTGGTTATAATTTTACATTAAAATGCGGGTTTCATTTTTGTCATCATTTACTATTTTTGTCTGTTATATGTTACTATATCTGGTGGTAAGTTAAGCCACGGATACACTAGGGGACAAATGGAGCAACATGTTGCGGAACATGTTCCTCAACAACTACGTGGAATGTGCCGACATACATGTCGCGAAACATTTTGTCGACCACACTTCTCAGTGTTTATAAAAATGTCGCCCGAGGAGGTTGCGGCTATTAGTGCTGCGTACATAGTAATTATATCGAGTGTGTTGAAACGTAGAAGAAAGAGAAGGTGGTAACACTAAAGCCATGTTAAGAGGCACGTTGCGTACGCAACACTTGGTGACAAATGACGCGACACTGACGCGGGACACGTGCGCTCGCTCTCGAGGCGGGAGCAAGCAACATGCCCCGCATCACGTAAAATGTTTCGGGTCATGTTGCGCCACACTATGCAACGTTTCAGCGTCACGTATATTGAGTGTTGCGCGTCGTGTTTCGGGACAATATGTTCCCTAGTGTATCCCAGGCTTTAAACATAAGCCTTTGGGAAACACTGCTATAGTAGAGAGCAGAGTAGTTCCCTTTGACGCAAGAAGTAAAGAACTTGCAGTAAAGCAAATAAAGGGTTAAGTCCGATAATGGGTATTATACTCACAGAAAAAAAAACATTACAAACTATGTTTGTAGTTTAATTCATACAAAATAAGTTAATAAGCCTGCACAGATTATCAACTTTTATCACTACTATTTTGTACGGAACCCTCGGCCCTCGAGTCCCGACTGGAACTTGTCTGTGTTTTTTTTTTATAACCTGGTCCTTCTGAACGCTTAGATATAATTTATTGTGACTTATTTTAATCATTATTTCAATTTTTATTTTTTAAATGTACGTTTGTAAAATTGGCAGCGATTAATTACAAATCTGCATAGTTAATTATTTAGAGTTCTAAAAAAACTAAAAATGGAAAAAAAACTCTTAAAAAAATGTAACCCACTTTAAAAACAACCACAAAAAAGGTAAAATAACCTACAAAATAACTTTTCTTTCCGATTTCCGAAATAAAAGTTATTTAGAAACGTAATTTTACACTTTTTTCGAATATTTTTGATAAAATAACTAGTCGATTAAAATAAAACAAAAATAAAAATGTTTAGACTGAATAGTTTTTTTCGCAAAATCGAAACAAAGGAAAATCATTAGGCTAAAAGTACCTACTCTCCTTTGTGTCTATTTTTACAAACTAACATACCTATCTCTGTGCCAGGATAATACTACGGTAAAACTAATTGGAATTTATAGGTAATGACTTTATTTGAAACTTTTAACTATGACTAAAGTGACACAATCCAACGATAGGTAATAATTACGGGTATAAAAGGTGCGACAAAGTTGTATTGTATATGTTCTTTTGTTTGATAGGGTATACTTCCCAATTGGTCCCATGATCATCCGGTCAGGATCTGATGATGGGATCCCAGGGAAATCGAGGGCAACTAAAAATACAAATTTTATAGGCACACAGTACCATTTTCATATATTTTCTAAAGCTGTTCAAGTATTTGCATCTGATAATCATCATTTCAGGTGGATGAACTGATGATGGAAGGTACAACGTTCCTCTAGTAAGGAGTCGGCATCGACTGATTTAGTGAATTATGTTTGTGTTCGCATATCTCCGGAACTACAAGTCCGATTTAAGTATTCTTTTCATGTTGTACTAGGTATCGTTTAACTTAAAGAATACTGCAAGTGTCTCTGTTTTTGAGATGGGGAAGGAATGAAAGAGATGCGAAGTTATTACCGGTGCTACGGATTACAAAATTTTAGTGCACATGTAAGAAAATGATGTGTTTGACAAGAATTTTGGTTGAATATTTAAACTAAAAAGAGTAAAATAAAAACTTTTTTTTTTAATGTAACCGCCTTCAAAAACAACCACAAAAAAGGGTAAAATAACCTACAAAACTTTTCTTTCGGAAGTCGGTAGCAAAAAAAAACAATGAAATTAATAAAAAAACCACCGACTTCCGAAAGAAAAGTTTTGTAGGTTATTTTACCCTTTTTTGTGGTTGTTTTTGAAGGTGGTTACATTTTTTTTAATAAAAGCAGTCCACCAAAATCGGTAACAGGGTCTGGGCTACCGGTATACAGGGCTACTGGGAGAGGAACCTCCTAACAATACACGCCGTGTCCAGAAGTACTGTTTTCTGAATCAGGCGCTTGATCCAGCTGTCAAGCGAGAGCCTTGTCAGATGTTGCTCGAGGGTCTTGGCAATTAAGCCATTGGTAGACACGACTATCGGCACAATGACTGCTGTATTCACGTCCCACATATCAACAACCTCGCTAGCCAGATCAAGATTTGTTTATCTTCTTCTGCATTCACGAGGTTCTTGTCATATCAACCGTCATATCAACAATCATTGTGCGGTTCCGATCGATCTATCACCACAATGTCAGGCTTATTGGCAACAATAGTCCTGTCGGTGATGATAGGTCGATCCTAATACAATAGTAATAATACTCATATTATTAGTATACTTGCGATTCTAAATTAAGCAGATTATAGCTTTAAAACGTCTGGAACCGTGTACTTATGGGATTTAAAATTATCAACGCTATATTACTTTGTAAGAATCACAAAGAAAAAGTAAATTTGCTTCCATGTACAAAACAAAAGTAATTAGAAAATAAAATCAGAAACTAAAATAGAATATACTTTATTGTGTTCCAAAACCAATACATATTAGTGTAAATCTACATATATAGGTACAATGCATCATACATCGGACATCCTGAATCGTGAAACAAATTTTGTATGATCTACAAATACATAGTTAATAACAAACTGAAATAACCTAACTCTTATAAAAATAATGTAGAGTCCGCGCCTCGAACGAAGTCCTTTCCTAGTGTCTATGTCATTACATCAATATACAATAAAAAAATGTAGCACCACGACATAGAATAATAAATAAATAAATAAAAAAATCCGCGGGACTTCTTTCGTAGCGCGCACTTTAGATGACACTTGACAATCGACTTTACTTCAACCGACTATTTTATTTTTCAGGGATAGTACAATAGACTACTACGATTATAAGTGAAGAATGCTTGTCTGCAGCCAGCAACGTCACAGAGGCGACACTAACGAACACTTCTTGATACTTTGATTAAATTCATAAAAAGTTGAAAAAATAACCATGTATAATATTTGTTTTTAAAATTACACTAACCAAGAACTACAAAATACATTCTTAATACAACAATTATTATACGTTTTATTTTCTGTTATTTCTTCGGTTTCAACAACTCAGTTAGCTCAGTGGCTGAGCGCTGCGTGTCGCGGGTTCGATCCTCGCACGGAACAAATATTTGTATGACCTACAAGTAGTTGTTCTGGGTCTGGGTATTTGTGTATGTGAGTTTCTATGTTTGTAAATGTACCCACGATACAGGAGAAATACCTAGCGTGGAGCAACGTTTTAAAAAAAAAAAACGATTATTGTAGAAATGAGATCGTGCTAACTCGGCAAGTCGTATTCCTACAAATTAATCATTATTATAGAAACGAATATTGGAACATTTTTGGCGACCATCGACTGGAGCGTTCACAAGAAAGATCGTGAAAATCATGTTTGGCTGGATGCTTGGCTCTGTTCGTTGTTTAGTTCGACAAAATTAAAAAAAAACCGGCCAAGTGCGAGTCGGACTCGCCCATAAAGGGTTCCGTAGCAGCAAGTAACAGAATATTAAAGTTCTTGTAGTTGGATAACTTTGAAAGGTAAATTGCGGTTTACGATTTATGACGATTAAAAAAAAACGAATTACTCGATCTCGTTCAAACCAATTTTCAATTGAAGTTTACATGGTAATGTACATCATACATCATATATTTTTTTTAGTTTTATCATTCTCTTATTTTAGAATTTACAGGGGGGGGACACCTTTTTACCACTTTGGAAGTGTTTCTCGCGCAAACCGTTCAGTTTAGAAAAAAATGATGTTAATAACCTCAATATCATTTTTCAAGACCTATTCATAAATACCCCACACGTATGGTTCAGGCGAAAAAAAATGTTTTGAGTTTCAATTCTAAGTACGGGGGGTACCCTCAAATTTGGTTTTTGTTTTATTTTAGTGTGAAAATCCTAATGCGGTTCACATTTAATACATCTACTTACCAAGTTTCAACTGGATAGCTCTTATACTTTCGTCAAAAAGGGCTGTGACATTGGACGGACAGACAGACAGACAGATAGACATGACGAATCTATAAGGGTTCCGTTTTTTGCCATTTGGCTACGGAACCCTAAAAAAGCGAATGTTGCGATGTTCTGAAGTGAAAGATAGGGCCGAGAGGTCACAAAGTTTTAAGGATAATATCGTCAGGCGATTAGTCGAATCTTCAGGTGACCAGAGGGCTGGCCTATTCCTAGGCCAACGAATTAGCATTGCCATACAACGTGGCAATGCTGCCAGCGTTCTTGGCACTGTTCCCGTTGACAGCGATGTGGACGTATTCTTTGACGGCTTTGAATGCTTTTTCTTATAATTTTTTGTTCATATTACTAGTATTTTTTTTTGTACATTATATTGGTATAGTCATTTATTAAAAATTATATAATTGAATGAAAAAAAAACTTTTAAAAACTGTTATAAACCAATTACTTTATTAAAATAAAGTGAATGCTCAAGTCTGTTAGCAACTTTACATAAATTATGTAGCTAAATGTTCTTCATTTTCAGTTTAGGGCTGATTTTTCATTAATCAGGTAACTTTTATCTGAGTAATAAAATTAGCGGTTTGACATATTTTCTATAGATAAGCTGTCAAACCGCCATTTTATTCCTCAGATAAAAGTTATCTGACTATTGAAAAATCAGCCCTTTATATTCTAATAATAATGAAACAAAATGAACTTTCCATGACAAACAAGGTTTTTAATGACCACAGAATACAACAAATGAATATAAATATAATCTATATACTACGTACAGTAGTGTCACTTCACTGTAAAACCCGTCGACGGTGCGCCCGCGTGTGCAGTTTCATACCTAAACCGCGGAGTGCGCCAGGCCTGCAGTCGGCTGCCTCCCGCCACCAGTTCACACGCGCTCCGTACATATTTTTGCTTAAAATATACTTTATTCTCTGGAGATTGGATTTTACATTTGTTTATTTTTGGAAAATGACACTTCTGTACGTATGTACTATTAAGAGGATCGTCTACCGAGCTCTCGTCCATACTAAAAGAGAAAACGTTTTCCTACCCCTAAATGTTATCCTATCTCAATGATTTTTTAGAATGCTTCCTACACAGTAAAAAACTAGGTTTGTAAGTTTTCTTTTTTTCAAAATTTATAATAGTTTGAAAGTTACAGGCGCCTAAGGGTTACTTTAGAAAAAAAGAAAACCTATAAACCTAGTTTTTTACTGTGTCAGAAGCATTCTAAAAAATCATTGAGATAGGATAACATTTAGGGGTAGGAAAACGTTTTCTCTTTTAGTATGGACGAGCACTCGGTAGAAGATCCTCATAAGTAAGATTACTTAAAAGAGTCTGTGCGTGTAATGACAGATTCAAAGAAGCGGAATAAATTATCACGTCGCCGTTGCTATAACTCGAGTTCCGTCTGTTGGGGGACGTCAAGTGTAGTTGACTTATTAGTAGTCAAACATGACATCCGAGAGACGAGGCCTGAAAAAACAAAATGGTGGCATTATTTTCACTCCTTATTGCACTGCTGCCCTGCCTAAGGCTGCCCGTTCATTGATGCGGAGCGCGAAAACTCCACACGCTAAGAAATACGCTGGCGGAGCGGAGAAACGAGGAAATATTAACCAATAGGATTGTACTACATCTCCGCCCCTCTTCAAGGTGCAATCCTTTTGGTTAATATTTCCTCGTTTCTCCGCTCCGCCAGCTCGCTCCGCATCAATGGACAGGAAGCCTAACTTGGGTTGTTGTATTTGCCATAAACTTAATTTGCCAAAGTTTTTAAAACCTCATACATTGAAAGCCATCGACACGCTGAAAAATAGTGCGTATTTACAGCAATAACATACATACATACAGGAAAACTGTTCAAAACTATTTTTCCCTAACTCTTTGACTAGCAATTAAAATTATTACAGTCGTCGGCCGATCATTGGCCATCGTGAAATTTTATTAATTATTATTCTAGCAAACTTACACCAGCCATATCGTTCAATGATTTGGTCAGCGATAATCGACAACCTTGGTATGGACATGACGAGGAGGGATGATACTCAAGTGACTAAGAGAGTGATGAGTATGAATGATGATGGATGGAGAGGAAGAGGAAGGCCAAAGAAAAGATGGATGGATTGTCTAAAGATGATATGAAAGACAAAGGAGAAAATGATACTATGACGTCTGATATACACAGACACAAGTAAAATGAGATAAGGACAGGGAGATGTTGACTTGGGCATTCAATGTTGGGTAAGGTGTCCAAAGGTTTTATATTTAAACTAGCTCTTCCCCGTGTATCGTATTCGTCGTAGCGTGAGGCAACATGTAGCCTTTCTAAATAAATGGACAATCCAACGAAATATATTTTTTAAATTAGGAACAGTAGGTACCTAATTCCAGATCTCAGAATCAAACAAACTATTCAGTTTTATTATACAGGGTGGAATTGAAGTCATGGACATTATTTCAATCTAAGGCACTACTCATGATACTAATTTCATTAGGCCTAATATTAAGCAAATCAAAAATATTATTAATGTAAGTATGAAAAGAGTCTAATAATGTATTAAGTCATATTACATACATAGCAGAAGGCTTATTAATGCAAATTAACACTAAAATAAAAATAATAAAGTACATCATAAACCCCAATAAGTTTTCAAGTATCAAAATCACGAGCGCAGTACAGCGCGTTACGAAAAGTAAACAAACATCAAATAATACTAACTTGCATGTATAACATTTTTGATTTGCGTAGTGCAATTATTATCATGAGTAGTATCTTGGTTTAAAATAATGCCCATGAATTCAATTGCACCCTGTATACTAGCTCTTCTGTTTTAACCCCCACTGCTCGGCTACTACTAGTCGCAGCGTGATATAATATAGCCTAAGCTTTCCTCGATAAATGGACTATCCAACACAAAAAACATTTTTTAATTCGGATTAGTAGTTCTAGAGAAGAATAGATAAAATAAAACTTTAAAATTAAATTGTTTAATACGAAACCGATTTCAATTAAATGTGTGTGGCGTGTGAAGCTGGCATAGCTTGGCAAATTAGAGTAGAAAACCGGAAGTCGCCACTGTGCTCTCGCTACCAGCACTTTGAATGATTTCATTTTTTTTTTCACTTATCACGTTAGTTTTATGGCACAATAATAATAATAATAATATTCCACAACTATCACACAACGCCATCTAGTCCCAAGCTAAGCAGAGCTTGTGTTATGGGTACTAGACAACTGATAAACATACTTAAATATTTCTAAATACATACATATTATAGATAAATTACACCCAGACACAGAACAAATGATCGTGCTCATCACACAAACATTTGTCCTGGGTGGGAATCGAACCCACGACCTCCGGCATAGCAGTCAGGGTCACTAACCACTAGACCAACAGGCCAGTCATATAATAAATCTAACAAACCTTCGTTCTTTGTTTACATCAAATATCAAAGATTTTAAAACGTTGTCAGCAAACAAAAAGATTAGTTCCGTTTCAAGACGTTCTGGCCAAGCTGTAAGCTAATTTGATTGCTGAGTCGTGAGAGAGGGTCGTGAGTTCAATTACCACACTGAACAAATATTTGTATGATCTGCAAGAAGTGGTTCCGGGTCTGGGTGTTTGTGTATGTGAGTTTCTATGTTTCTAAACGCACCCCACGACTCAGGGGAAATAGCTAGTTTGAAACAAAGATTTTAAAAAAAAATTGTACTCACGGAGCTTCAGTGGTTGGAGCACATTTGCCGTTATGAAATCTCGGCATGTTTCCAGGACAGCTTAAAGCAGCTCTTATAGACTGTATATAATAAGGTGCAGACCATGAGAGCCCAGCAAAACAGATCAACAACAACACAACAACTAATTTCGACAACATCTTGAACAACTTTATCGTTGAAAGTTGATTGAAAAATACAAAAATTATATTTAGCGGCGAGCTTTTATATCCGATGTAGGTACACTGTATTTGCGTCATCACATAATTTAAATACGTATTAACAAAATACTATTTTATATATATTGTCCTGAAACAGTCATTTACAAACGTAAATAAAAACGTTAGAATGATCAATTTTTTCAGAGAACGGTTTTCTCTTGATCTGGTCTATGCACCCGCTGCACGGAATCCTAGCATTACTTTTACATCAGACACTCAGGACACTGCAATAGGCTGAGTTGTTTGACAAACATGTTTAACCAGATAAATTTAATTCAGTAGGAACTATAAATAAAACCAGCCAAGTGCGTGTCGGGCCACGCACAGTGTAGGGTTCCGTAGTTGCCCATCAAAATACTTATGCGAACTAACTAAACTGATTCGCTGAATTTAATTTTTAAAAGAAGAATTTTCAAAATCGGTCCGGGCGTATTTGAGAAATCGGGTACGTTTTATAAGTTGGTCGACTATTACTCGTATACTTGTAAAGCCTACTTAGTCATGATATTTTTTTTTTTAAATTTCGTTATAATATATGTACTACTATTGTGAATTTTTTCACACCACCAAACATAACCGTTTAGCTGGTAGAGGGGGGGACACTCGAGTCGAGCAAAAATTAGCACTTTAAAGCTTAATATTTCACAAACGGATCTTTTCATAAAAAAATTGTTAATGTAAACTATCAATATTTTTAAAGGCCTTTTTAATGATACCCCACACTAAGGGGTACGCGAGAAAAAAAAAACATCCCCACTTGTACGTGTACAGGAGGTACCCTAAAAAAAAATATTTTGTGAGATTTTATTTTACCACTTTTTCGGCGTAATAAATCCTTTTATTTACACCAAATTACAGCTTTCTAGTACTGGGCGTCTCTGAGCTAAGCTGCGGACAGACGGACGGACGGACGGATGGACGGACATGGCGAAACTATAAGGGTTCCTTGTTGACTACGGAACCCTAAAAACTTACTAGTAATACCTATATTATGTACAGGAAAAATAATAATAGGTGAAAATCACATCAATAATAAGTGGAATTACGTCATTGACTGTCAAGGATACCAAGCTGTAAATACACACATCAAAAGTGTCTAGGGATCAACATATATTTTTGCAATAACTTTTCTCCTGATTGATATTAATTAAAATGTTCTTTAAGGATTCATCAAATAAAGTGTTATCGTTTGTCACAGTAACGATAAACCAAGTCACCTTTGCATTCATAAAGAAATTTGCCATTTTCCTAATAAAGGGATTTTTGACATTTGAACCACTAACATTAAAGTTCGAAAAAAAGACTGAAATAACAGTTTTCTTTAAAATTTTATTGGGTAACTTAAACAATTAATAATCCGTGTTTCTACCGCGAACACTAACAACACAAGAACATCGGTTTGGCATACTCAAAATGAGTTCATCCAAATCACGCTGTGGAATGGCCGCCCATGTTCGTTGCAACAACAAAAAAAGGTCTTCTTGCGACTGGATACCCTCCATATTCGGCAGAGCTCTTCTCTGTAGCATATCCCATGCATGCTCAATCGGGTTCAAGTCTGGCGACTGAGCAGGCCAGGGCAGGACATTGATGTTAGCTGCGGCGAGAGTCTGTCTTACAACTCTTGCGGTGTGCGGTCGTGCATTATCATGCATTAACTGAAATAAGGGACCGATTTGCACTTGTAGAGGAACGATGACGTCTGATACAATCGTCTCAGCATAAATTTGAGCGTTGAGGTTGCCTCTGATCCAAATCAACTCAGTTCTTCCGCCGATCCAAATACCCGCCCATACCATGATGGTTCCACCACTATAAGGATGGACTTCCTGGCAGGATTTTAATCGCTGTTGGCGTCCAGGGGTTCTCCAGTGTCGTATACGTCTTGTATCCGGTCTCATACCAAAACGAGACTCATCAGAAAAGCACACGAAACGCCATTGTTCTTCTGCCCAATTTCTGTGTTCAAGAGCCCATTGATATCGAATCCTACGATTGTGCATTGCTATAGGTGGTACCCGTAGCGGTCTTCGGGAATGAAGGTTCACTTCATGCAAGCGGTTTCTGACTGTTTGGTCGCTAATTAAGTTCCCTGAAGAGTGATGAAGCCTCACGGCTAACATCATGGCGGTTATTGTTGGAGCTCTTCGAGTTAAGATTTGAATGTATCGGTCTTGTCTCCGTGTGGTGCAGCGATACCGTCCTCCATGGCGCTCAGCCACGGTACCAGTGCTTCGGTAACGTGTCCAAAGTCGACTGATAACACTCTGACTTGTATTCAGAGCTAAAGCCACAGTACGTTGCCGGGAACCAGCTTCTATCATTCCCACGGCTCTGAGCATTTCTTCCCTGCTTAAATGACGTCGCCGCTCCATAATAACGTTGGTTTTAATCAGTAGTAGGGAAACAGTAGCACTAATAATGTCTTCAATGCGTTGTATGTTTTTATAGGGAAAATATTGACAGCTGATTTTCATCTTTTACTCGAATTTGATTTACAGTTCCTGATTCAAATTGTGAAATGCACCAAAAGGGATCCATATAAATTTATAAAATCATAAATTTATTACAAAGCCACATCTCAATCTCAAGAAATCCGCATAAAAATGCTTGATCCCTAGACACTTTTGATGTGTGTAGGTAACCGTTCATTGGTTACCAATTTTCCTCGGCTTGAAATGTGAATGTGTTAATTGTTGGTTTCGGCTGTCATTTATTAGGTACGAGCTGATCCGGCAAACTTCGTACCGCCTCAAAATTATTTTAAACCTTACCTGAACTTCCAAAAATAATTCAAAACAAATATTAGCCAAATCGGTCCAGCCGTTTTCGAGTTTTAGCGCGATTAAGGAACAGCAATTGATTATTATAAAAAAGAAGATTGAGTAAAACCAGGGTGTCGAGTCTGCTAATTATTAGTCAGAATGGCGCCACAATGGCGTTTCAATTTTCGAACCATTTTTTACTCAGCAGTAAAAAATGGTTCGAATAAGCACTACAACTGAAACGCAATTGTGGCGCCATTCTGACTAATAATTAGCAGACTCGACACCCAGGTAATACGCTCTAGTTGACAAAAGCCCTTATAATCTAGCACAGTCAAACTTACTGCTCGGAATCACACGCGAGTGTGGCCACTTTTGGCATACCCATAACAATATAGTTTCATATTATAGCCAGCATTGTGTGAGTACTATGTACCTCAGAGCTATCATTCACTGAGTACCCTCTTATTTCCTTGAATGACCCTAGCGGCTGAAAGTACGACATGCTCATGCTCACTCAAATGTCTAGCCGATGGTGGCGCGTGTGTCGGATAATTTAGTTCCCTTCAAAATGGTTTCTGAGCTGAATGGTGTTGATGCATGTGTCATGTTCGTGATCGGGCGCTGTCAATGGGGACTGGACAATTTTATTGAATTGTCTTTTTTATAATTCCTGGGACACTTTTTTGCTTGCTACATCGTTCTCACATAACGTACCATCTCAAGATGAATGATGTAATATTGCACCCCAACAGTGTGCTAGAATGGGTGTATTACGATGAAGCTTTTCTAGTATGGTTGCCACTGTTGATTTTGGCTTTCAGGAGTTGCAGCGGTTTGGGAATAGTGTGTTGGGGTTGTCCCAATAAAAAACAGGTGTACGGGAGCATTGGGTTCTAAAACGGCAGGATCAAGATTTCATGAAATGAAATGAAATGAACTACCAAGCTCACGTTTACTTTTCGTCTCAAAAACAAGAAAAAAAGTCGTGTTAGGGCTTCTGTACTCCTGCCTCAGAAAAGGCTATGGTATCCGAAGCAGTCGACTGCTTCAGCAATCACCACATTGACAGCGATGATCCATTCTGAATAAATTCATATTTATCTACTATTCAGGAAAATAATTATATACATCAACATAATATCCTCTCCAGAAATAAGTTAGGTAAATAGAAATGC
The DNA here is from genome assembly GCA_954870645.1 of Agrotis clavis. NCBI lineage: Eukaryota > Metazoa > Arthropoda > Insecta > Lepidoptera > Noctuidae > Agrotis > Agrotis clavis. The sequence goes on from OX940942.1 coordinate 879,588, forward strand.
GTCATAAGACTTGGTATAACATAATAAATACGTACAAAATTCCACTTTATTTCAGTACGACTAAAGTAATTGTTAGCGACTGACGTCTGAAAATCATGTTGAAGCTATTCCTGCTGTTGCTATGTATTGTGGGGACAATGGCGGCCATCTTACGAGACGATGGAGTGCCGAAAATTTGCCCCATAGAACTTATATACGATCGCATATCACAAACATGTATTGAACCTCCAAAAATGTGAGTACTTTCATATAGTTTATGTTTTACCCGTGGTGTTAGGCAATTGGGTTTTCCAAGTTGTAAAGTCCTTTCAGAGTCCTAAGAGCAGTGGCAGTGGTGGCCCAGTGGTATCGGTCTCGACTTACGAGTTGTTGGTCGTGGGTTCGAACCCCACCAGGCGCATTACTTTGTGTAATTTAATTTCATCACCACTGCTCTCAAAACGGTGAAGGAAAACATGGTGAGGAAACCGGCATGTCCTAGAACCAAAAATTCGAAGACATGTGTCATCCACCAATCTGCACTGGGACCGCGTAGTGGATTATGGCCCACTCTCTCTCACAGAGAGGATGCCTGTGTCACAGCAGTGAGAACATTATAGGCTGATGATGTTGAAAGTCCTTTTGTGCCTATTGGCCTACTTTTGTTCTGTCTTGGTTGACTTGGCTTATTCTATTCTGATTGAATTCGTTGCAGAATCCATAACAGGTAAATTCATTCTCCGGGACATGTAGGCTTTTCGGGTGATTGCCACTATTGATTCTGGCTTTCAGGAGTTGCAGTGGTTTGGGAATTGTGTGGTGGGATTGACCCAGAAAAATAACTTTTTGTGATCCTTTGACCACTAGTCGAAGGATCTCCGAGCTATGATGGTCATTGGTCAGTTATTGGTTGCCATTCTCTCGGGCCAAAGCGTATCATTATTTCCCTGACAGGGCCCCCATAAAGGGCAAAGGGGGAAGGCAAAGCCTTTTTTTCTTTTGTCCCATCAACAAAACCCGTTTCGAAAACCAGCAACCGAACCTTTGGCTGTGTGATGTGAATGTGGGAACATTACCAAACGAATTAGCATTGCCATACAACGTGGCAATGCTGCCAGCGTTCTGGGCACTGTTCCCGTTGACAGCGATGTGGACGTATTCTTTGACGCCCTATGAATGTTTTCTCTTTTATTTATTTATTATTATTTTTCTTGTACATATTACTAGTAAGTTTTTATTTATAGTTTGAAAATAAAAAAATTTCCTCAAATATTCCAGAACATTACCTATAATATAAAAATCAATTGCTGTTCGTTAGTCTCGCTAAAACTCGAGAACGACTCGACCGATTTGGCTAATTTTTGTTTTGAGTTATTTTTAGAAGTCCAGGGAAGGTTTAAAAGGTGATTTTGAAGCGGTACGAAGTTTGCCGGGTCAGCTAGTACAATAATAATTATGCTATTTATCTAAGAAGTAACAATTTTCTATTTTTTTTCAGTGACTACGACTTGTTAATCTGATCATCATCAAGAAAATGGTGTCGATACTAAAAAGGATCCTTGATATCATGATCAAAATTTATTAAAATATAATAATTTGTTTCTCAACGTTATTTTTTTTATAAGGTTTTATTCAATGTCAAACTTCATAAATATTTACATAGAAGTATTGCTCATCATCTTTCACAATAAAACAATTTATAAAAAGTTTTTTTTTTAAATCTATATAAACCCCAATAAACTAAAGTTATATTTTTATACGCAATAACACCTGCGCCGCGTCTTCGCAAATATATTTTGAGGAATGAAAAATTCAGCTGTGAGCATGGTTCGAACCTGCGTGTTCTGGATAGGTACTCCAGACACTTTAACCAATTAGACCATCGCAACCACTACTCTCGAAGCTGAATTTCTCGTTTCCTTGTTTTTTGAACGAGAGTAAATTGCCTATTTACAACTTGGATGATGTTTTCTCTCGTGGTAACAAATATAGAATTTATCCTTCTTTGATACCGTCCACACTGTTTGTATAATTGCTAATGTGTGCAGTTTTCATTTTGTGGTTGTCCAATGGCATCACCTGTTTCTAGTCTAGTCGCCATATCCTAGAAGTTGTATACAATTCCTATACCAGTAAATATCATACATTTCCGGTGACATAATTATGTATGTACATCTATCGAAGGTACGAGTATAATCCCGGGTTGTATCTTATTAAAATAATGTGCAGATATTGTTAAATAGATTCCTTCCATAAGGCAACAACAAATCATTACTGTTAGACTAGTGACGCCATCTACACCGCAACTAATGAGAAAATGCGGTTGCAGAAGGGAACATCGGACATCAAATTGTCTGACTGAACAATGACATCAAACATAATAATAAATGTGTTTATGCAACTTTTATGCCAAACAGGTGACAACTAAAGCATGCGGTCCGCCTGATGGTTTGTGGTCAATGTAGCCTAAAGACCTGCAACAATAAAGGTATACCCAACTGGCCGACAACATTTTTACGCTTTTTTTAAATGAAATCTTATTAGGCTATTGGAAGTCCTTTTGAAAATATATTATTCTTGTGAGTAATTAATGCTATATGAAGTTACTATTATCACACAATATATAATAGTACTAAACGTACAGAAGCGTGACTCCCAAAAAAAATCAAACAAATGTAAAATCTATGCACGAGAGAATAGAGTGCATTTTTACTTGCAGCCGCATCGCCCACCTACTTTTATAATAGCCTAAACTTCCCGTGCGCAAGCAAAAACGAACTGAATAGTTACGCGCGAGAGTTTACTTTAGTTTATCTGACGCCAACGACATTAAAAGGTTACTGTCGGTCAAGCTCAATAGGGTTGCGACTCGCGAGTTTAGGCACAGTTAGGTAGGTATACGTATTTTATGCATTGTTAAATTACATTATTATTTAACATAAATATATATCACTCCTCATTACTTCCTGATAATTATGTTCCTCAAGGAACTTTGTTTTTATCATCAGTCTATATCTTTTTTGTTTCGTCATCGATTACTTCATACATTATCGATTGGTAGAACAGAATGTTAATAGTAGGTACCTACGGCACCTTACGTGAGGAATAATTTTATATACACCGTGACTTTTTAGTCGCCTTACAACGGCAGCCCAGTTCATGTATAGTTCAAAGTGCTGGTAGCGAGAGCACAGTGGCGACTTCCGGTTTTCTACTGTTTTTTGCCAAGCTGTACAAAATCAAATGCAATAATACGTTTCAAACTGCTTTTAGAATGTAATAAAAATCGGAATAATAGTAAATGACGCGGAAGTGATGACGCGACAAATGCATTTCTTGAAATGGCGTGCTAAAAGTATAACAAATTTCTTCACTTATTCAATCAGGTGAAAATTTGTATTTTGTATGATGGGAGTTACAGTGTTAAATATATTAGGTATCCATTTTTTATGATCTAATGTTGAAAAAATATTTGAAAGGTTAAACCAAAAAACAACAAAGTGGTTTTGTGTGAGAACAATTTTTTTTATTCATAATACGACCTAAATTCCTTGAGGTAAGTTCTTTAGTTTTATAGGTTCATTCGCCCACTGAAATATGTAAAATTGTATATCGAACATTTTTTTCTCCATATGTAGTTCGATGCTCTTTTTTGACTATGACTCTTGGTCTATAATTTTATTTAGTCATAACTTTAAAGATTGTTATCGTTTACGGCAAAATAGGTAACTAGTCCTTATCATTTGCACTCAACCTAGTAACCGACCAATTACATCAGCATACTGTCATTGTCACAGGCCCCGTGTTGCGTGTCTTTGTAGGTAAGTAGGTAAAAAAGTCACGCAGCGAATTACGATCGCTGACTTTGAATGCGTAGTGTAGCCATTTTCGACGTTTGAACGTGCCTAAACAATAACATAAACATCTTCCTACTTTCTACCGATCTTAATTCGACCTACCTACGTATTCAGCTTAAGGAGAGTGATGTCAGGTTTGATATTCGTTTATTTTATCTTGGTCGTCTAGTAGGCCAAATTTGTTACCCTAATCATGATTAACTGATCATGATTACTAGCCGGTACTTGAATAACATTAATAAGCACACCACAAGCAGGTAGATAATTTTTTTGATCATTATTAAATATGTACTACATAGATAAATATTCACTTTTTTCCTTACCTTTCGAAATCACGCGGTAGTGTGTGGAACGTGAGGCTCCTATTAGTGTCATTATTTAAACAACCAAAAGATAATAATTATATGCAGTATTTTTTTTCTTCATAGTAAATTATTGTTTTAAAACTTATCACGTAACTAAACTTAAATATCATATATGTAATCGTAGCGCGTGCGTAGTGGGAATATAGTAGTAGTCTATGTTAGTGGGTGGCGCGCGGAAGCTGACTGAATGGGCCACGACGTAATGGCCCCCGCCACTACTTGCAGTTTTATACCTACATCGCGGAGAGAGCCAGGCCTGCTATTATAGTAATTATAGGCGGCCCCTTACTATAAGCGTCTTCTTATTAAAGGCGTCGCCGTAAAACGACGCCTATAGTAATACAACGCCTATAGTAAGATGACGCTTATAGTAAAACGACGCATATAGTAAAACGACGCCTGTAGTAAGACGCCTATATTAATAAGACGCCTATAAGAAAACGACCCCAATAGTAAAACAACGCCTAATTAAGTCGACGCTTACTGTAAAAGACGCCTTCAGTAAAACGACGCCTATTCTAAAACGACGCCTATAGTAAAACGACGCCTATAGTAAAACGACGCCTATAGTAAAACGACGCCTATAGTAAAACGACGCCTATAGTAAAACGACGCATATTGTTATACGGTTCCTACAGAAAAACGGCCCTATAGTAAAACGACGCCTAGAGGAAAACGACCCTTATAGTAAAACGACGCCTATAACAGACGACGCCTATAGAAAAACGACACCTATAGTTAGACGTCACCTAAAGTAAAACGACGCCTATGATAAAACGACGCCTATTGATATACGGTTCCTACAGGAAAACGACCCCTATAGTAAAATGACGCCTAAAGGAAAACGACCCTTATAGTAAAACGACGCCTATAACAGACGCCGCCTACTGTAAAACGACGCCTATTGTAATACGACGCCTATAGTAAAACGACGCCTATAGTAAAACGACGCCTATGGTTAGGCGACGCCTATAGTAAAACGAGACTTATAACAAAACGATGCCTATAGGAAGAAGACGCTTATGGTTAAACGACCACTATAGTAAAACGACGCCTAGAGGAAAACGACCCTTATAGTAAAACGACGCCTATAACAGACGACGCCTACTGTAAAACGACGCCTATATTAAGACGACGCCTATAGTAAAATTACGTCTTTAGTATAAAGACGCCTATAGTAAAACGGCGCCTATAACAGACGACGCCTACTGTAAAACGACGCCTATTGTAATACGACGCCTATAGTAAAACGACGCCTATAGTAAAACGACGCCTATGGTTAGGCGACGCCTATAGTAAAACGAAACTTATCACAATACGACGCCTATATTAAGACGACGCCTATAGTAAAATTACGTCTTTAGTATAAAGACGTCTATAGTAAAACGACGCCTATAGTAAAACGTCGCCTAGAGAAAACGACCCCTATAGCAAAACGACGCCTATAATAAGACGACGCCTATAGTAAGACGACGCCTAAAGTAAAAAGACGCCTGAAGTTAGACGACGCCTATAGTTAAACGGTGCCTATAGTAAAACTACGCCTTTCGTAAAACGACGCCTATAGTAAAACTACGCTTATAACAAAACGAAGCCTATAGTAAAACGACGCCTGTAGTAAAACGACGCTTACTGTAAAACGACACCTAAAGTAAAACGTCGCCTTTAGTAAGACGACGCCTATAGTAAGACGACGCCTATAGTAAAACGACGCCTGTTGTTAGACGACGTCTACAGTAAAATGACGCCTATAGTAAAACTACGTCTTTCGTAAAACGATGCCTATAGTAAAACTACGCTCATGACAAAACGAAGCCTATAGTAAAACGACGCCTGTAGTAAAACGACGCTTTCTGTAAAACGACGCCTATAGTAAAACGTCGCCTATAGTAAGACGATGCCTATAGTAAGACGACGCCTATAGTAAAACGCGCCTGTAGTAAAACGACGCTTTCTGTAAAACGACGCCTATAGTAAAACGTCGCCTATAGTAAGACGATGCCTATAGTAAGACGACGCCTATAGTAAAACGACGCCTGTTGTTAGACGACGCCTACAGTAAAATGACGCCTATAGTAAAACTACGCCTTTCGTAAAACGACGCCTATAGTAAAACTACGCTTATAACAAAACGAAGCCTATAGTAAAACGACGCCTGTAGTAAAACGACGCTCTCTGTAAAACGACGCCTATTGTAAAACGACGCCTATAGCAACATGACGCCTAGAGTAAAACGACGCCAATAGCAAAACGACGCCTATAGTAAGACGACGCATATAGTAAAACGACGCCTGAAGTAAGATAACGCCTATAATAAAACGACGAGTATTGTAATACGACGCCTATTGTAATACGACGCCTAAGGGAAAGCGACGCCTGTAGTAAAACGACGCCTATAGGAAAACGACGCCTATAGGAAAATGACACCTATTGTAATACGACGCCTATAGTAAAACGACGCCTGTAGTAAAACAACGCCTCGAGCAAAACGACGCCAATTGTAATAAGACGCCTATAGTAAAACGAGGCCTATTGTAAAACGACGCCTTTAGTGAATCGTCGCCTATAGTAAGACGATGCCTATAGTAAAACTACGCCTATAGTAAAACGATGCCTGTAGGAAAATGACGCCTATATGAAAACGACGCCTATTGTAATACGACGCCTATAGTAAAACGACGCCTATAGTAAGACGAGGCCTATTGTAAAACGACGCCTATAGTAAAACGTCGCCTGAAGTAATACGACGCCTATAGTAAAACGGCTTTTTTAGTAAAACGACGCCTTTATGTAGTGAAACTACGCCAATAATAAAACGACGCCTGAAGTAAGACGACGACTATAGTAAAACGACGCCTATAGCAAAACGACGCCAATTGTATTAAGACGCCTAAAGTAAGACGTGGCCTATTGTTAAACGACGCTTATAGTAAAACGTCGCCTATAGTAAGACGATGCTAGGCATCGTCGTACTATAGGTAGTAAAACAACGCCAAAAGTAAAACGACGCGTGAAGTAAGACGACGCCTGTAGTAAAACAACGCTTACTGTAAAACGATGCCTATAGTAAAACGTCGCCTATAGTAAAACGACGCCTATGGTAAAACGACGCTTATAGTAAAACGACGCCTATAGTAAAAAAACGCCTTTATTAAAACGACGCCTATAGTAAAACGACGCCTATTGTAAAACGACGCCTATTGTAATACGACGCCTATAGTAAGACGACGCCTATAGTAAGACGACGCATATAGCAAAATGACGCCTGAAGTAAGATGACGCCTATAGTAAAACGACGAGTATTGTAATACGACGCCTATAGTAAAACGACGCCTATAGTAAAACTACACCTATAGTAAAACGATGCCTGAAATAAGATGCAGTAAAACGACGCTCTCTGTAAAACGACGCCTTCAGTAAAACGCCGCCTATTATGTAGTGAAACTACGCCAATAATGAAGCGACGCCTGAAGTAAGACGACGACTATAGTAAAACGACGCCAATGGCAAAACGACGCCATTTGTAATAAGACGCCTATAGTAAAGCGACGCCTGTAGTAAAACGACGCTTACTGTAAAACGACGCCTGCAGTAAAACGTTTATAGTAAAACAATGCCTTTTGTAAAACGACGCCTATAGCAACACGACGTCCAAAGTAAAACGACGCCTATAGTAACATGACGCCAAGAGAAAAACGACACCTATAGCAAAACGACGCTTATAGTAAAACGACCCCTATAGTAAACCGACGCCTTAATAAAACGACGCCTATAGTAAAACGACAAGTATTGTAATACGACGCCTATAGTAAAACGACGCCTATAGTGAAACGACGCCTGTAGTAAAACGACGCCTATAGTAAAATGTTGCCTATAGTAAATTGACGCCTATAGTAAAACGACACCTATAGTAAAACGACGAGTATTGTAATACGACGCCTATAGTAAAACATCGACTATAGTAATACGACGCCTATAGTAAAACGACGTCTATAGTTAGGCGACGCCTATAGTAACACGACGCCTATAGTAAAACGTCGCTTACAATAAAACTACGCCTATAGTAAAACGACGTTTACAACAAAACGACGCCTTCTGTAAAACGACGCCTTCAGTAAAACGACGCCTTTAGTCAAACGACGCCTATAATAAAACGACGCCTATTGTAATACGACGCCTATAGTAAAACGACGCGTATAGTAAGACGAGTCCTTTTGTAAAACTAAGCCTATAGTAAAACGTCGCCTATAATAAGACGATGCATATAGTAAAACTACGCCAATAGTAAAACGACGCCTGAAGTAAGACGACGCCTATAGTAAAAAGACGCCTTTAGTAAATCGACGCCTGTTGTAATACGATGCCTTTTGTAAAACGACGACTATAGTAAGACGATGCCTATTGTAAAACGACGCCTATAGTAAAACTACGCCAATAGTAAAACGACGCCTGAAGTAAGACGACGCCTATAGTAAAACGACGCTTATAGTAAATCTACGCCTTTCGTAAAACGACGCCTATAGTTAGACGACGCCTGTAGTAAAACGACGCCTATAGCAACATGACGCCTAGAGTAAAACGACGCCTATAGCAAAACGACGCCTATAGTAAGACGACGCTTATAGTAAGACGACGCCTATAGTAAAACGACGCTTACAGTAAATCTACGCCTTTCGTAAAACGACGCCTATAGTTAGACGACGCCTGTAGTAAAACGACGCCTATAGCAACATGACGCCTAGAGTAAAACGACGCCTATAGCAAAACGACGCCTATAGTAAGACGACGCCTATAGTAAGACGACGCCTATAGTTAAACGACGCCTATAGTAAAACGACGCTTATAGTAAATCTACGCCTTTCGTAAAACGACGCCTATAGTTAGACGACGCCTGTAGTAAAACGACGCCTATAGCAACATGACGCCTAGAGTAAAACGACGCCTATAGCAAAACGACGCCTATAGTAAGACGACGCCTATAGTAAGACGACGCCTATAGTAAAACGACGCCTGTAGTAAAACTACGCCTTTCGTAAAACGACGCATATAGTAAATCTACGCCTATAGTAAAACGACGCCTGAAGTTAGACGACGCCTATAGTAAAACGACGCATATAGTAAATATACGCTTTTCGTAAAACGACGCCTATAATAAAACGACGCCTATTGTAATACGACACCTATAGTAAAACGACGTTTACTATTCTTCACCCTTTTCCGCATCGAGGAGCTCGTGGCTAAATAATTACAGCCGCACAGGCCGATCGTCCGGGTTCAGCTGCGCTTGCCGAGGTTGGTCTGTGGATGGGTGACCATCTTTCAAAGCGAGTTTCCTCCGTGGCTCGGAAAGCAGGTAAAGCCGTTGGTCCCGGCTGTCATTTGTAGATCTTTGACAGTCGTGACTGTTAGTCAGAAGCTCATGAGTCTGACAACCAGTCTTACCATGGAGTATCGTACTGCCTAATTACTGGGTTGTGGAAGTCCGTTAGGCAGTCGCTTCATGTAAAATACTGATACTCAGCTGCATCTGGTTCGACTGGAAGCCGACCCCGATATATTTGGGAAAAGGCTAAGCAGATGAGGATTCTGTTTCACATACCTGCTCTAGTTTCCTGTTATTCCAATAAATGTAAATTATAGTTACTTTCAGTAGGTAGCATGCTTCATACCTGAAAGCGAACATTAGTCATCTATAAAGACAAGGTATATTTACAATTATTGGCCGATTGCAAGCTGCTTGAACTGTGATAGCTAAATGTCGCCGCACACGAGCCACTCGCAACAGCCACATAGGGTCGCCACGAGAAGCTAGACGCGGCTACAGAGGTAACTGAAGCGCGCGACAGCCATTTGTGGTCGGTGGTCGACACTTGTGGTCATTGGCTGATACTTTTTTTAACAAATGCATTACTGAGGTAAGAGAGAAAGAAGGGTGCGGAATCACGCGAGTGGCGTGTGGCGGCGTTTTGCGGCCCGTATGCGGGAGCCCTAACTCGGCGGAACTTGACATAGATATAATTTTTACATTATAATATTATGTAGGAAAACTATACCTATTAATATTGACGTCAAACTTTGTGACTTAGGTACCTATTAATTATCCTTGTACACTTTTCCACAATGAATCAGAAGATACACCAATATATAAGTTGCTACGTTGCATTTTGAATTCAGTAATAAAAAGGTTTTGATACAAAATGCTGTGGAAACTATCTGTGTTGTTATGTTGTGTTGTAGGTGCGTTATCGTCTATATTAAGGAGCAGGGATAGATTATGCCCCGTAGACCAGGAGTACAATCATGAATTTAAAAAATGTGTTAAAGTGTGAGTATTTTAATCATTCACTTGTAATTATTTACACACGCCCCAATAAAATCAAATATTCAAATGTCAAATATTTAAAAATTAAAAATGATCCCTTGTATAATGTTGACTCAACCACGGCAATATAATTTACGAAGGAACGATGATGATTGTAGCATGTAATGAGGAGGGATGAGACTAAGAGAGTGATGAGTATGAATGTTGATGAATGGAGAGGAAGAGGAAGGCCAAAGAAAAGATGATTGTGTAAGGAATGAAATGAAAGAAAAAGGAGTAAATGATACTGTGACGTCTGATTGGGGAGAATGGAGTAAAAGTTATCTGGCTATTGAAAAATCAGCCCTTAAGAATACAAAATACTGGCCGCATTAAACGTGTTTAAAAACACTACACAAATATATGTATTTTGTTACTAATTCAATATGATTATTTATTTTACTATCATAGTTTTTCTCTTTTCACGAAACTAAATCATTGTCTTATTTTATTTTTCAGTCAAATGGACATGCCACATGAAATTGACTACATTTCTCTATTATATGATGATACTGATGGCAATGACAGCGTACCAGATATGACAAGAAAATTATTCGACACTGAAGACAATGGTAGCATAATACATGTGAAGGAAAAATCATTGGACACTGATGGCAATCATAACAAGACAGATGTGACGAAAAAAATATTCGACAGTGATGACAATGGTAACGTGACTCATGTGACCAAAAAATCATTCGACACTGAACACAAGGGTAAAGTGACTCATGTGATGGAAAAATCTTTCGACACTGATGGCAGTCGTAACATGACAGATGTGACGAAAAAAATATTCGACAGTAATGACAATGGTAACGTGGCTCTTGTGACGAAAAAATCATTCGACACTGAACACAAGGGTAAAGTGACTCATGTGACAGAAAAATCATTCGACACTGATGGCAATCATAACATAACAGATTTGACGAAAAAAATATTCGACAGTAATGACAATGGTAACGTGACTCTTGGGATGAAGAAATCTTTCGACACTGATGGCAATCATAACATGACCAATGTGACGGAAAAATCATTGGACACTAAAAGGACTAGCGTGAAAACAACTCCGGTGGAGTTTGCTAATTTTGATCTCATATATTATGATTATTAATTGTCAATTATACAAAATTTGTTAGAATAATAAAAATACTTATAGGAATAAAGATATATTTTAAAATAACTGTAATTGTGTGTGTTGAATCTATTTATTGCTTATTGTTTCAAATGTAGGTAATGTGAGGAATCAATAATGCTATTTTTTATTTGATGATTACGCTGATGACGATGATAAGTTGACTGGTGGGGCTGTGATCAGGTCCTAGTGTATACTGGTCTGTGGCAATGATAACATACTCGTAAAAGATGAAATGGAAAAATCACAAAAATCACTAGCGTAAAAACAACTTTGATGAAGCTTACTGATTTCCATTCTGATAAGTTTCACTAGCTGTTCCTATAGGTATTATTATTATACAGTGTGTCCGGACACGAGTTAGCGATATTTAAAGGGGATATTCTAGGCTCATTTTTATCGACAAAAATGCTTTTGAAAAAATCGTCGCCTTGGAGTCCAATAGAGCTATTCCACAGAACTACACTTCTGAGTTATGGACGTTTAAAAAATAAAGGATGCAGGTAAAAACAGTTATTTGGAAATAAACCAGTGTCATATTGTAGTAGAGGATTCAAATTTTTACCCTAGACTATTAAAACGTGTAGCTATTGAATGCTATAATTATAAATTACCAAAATATCATGGTTTTTAAGTTATGTGGTTTAGGCCTATTGGCTACTATTTTATGTATAATGTAATACTCGTAGTACGGGGTGTAAGTCGCTTAACTCTCTTGTCTCGTTGACTTTTTTGTCTTATGACATTATAAACTAACTAGATAAAAAGGCGTAAGCGAAGTGGAATATTTGAAAAGAAATACAAAATAATTACTTTTTCATTTATTTTTCATTAGCTTCTGCCCGCGACTTCGTACGCGGGTCCTGTTGCTTATGCCAGCAGCAATGGGGTCGTCAAAATTGAAGTTCTGAAACGTCTGATGTCGAATTCTAAGAGCCCGGGGACTGGACAACAATGGGATGCACGAGACGATTCAAGAAGTTCCAGATCTTACATTCTTGTAAATCAACAGGAAATTCCCATCAGACTAAACAACATTTGGCGGCGACCTCCATGACGGCGTCGGCGTAATATGTTACGACGACGACACGCTCGTCCTGGCGAAGGGAGAGTTGCACCAGGTGGCGGCTTACCTGGCGACGCAAGCGGTTGCGACGGTTGTAGATAAGATCCGGCAGTTGGGGCACGACGTGGCGCTGCTCAAAACAGAGGCCATGTATTTTCATGACCGTCGTAGCGCACCACGTTCAGATTCCCACATAACGGTGGGAGGGGTTCGCATCGGCGTCGTGTGGAAGATGAAGTACCTGGGACTCGTTCTCGACAGCCGGTGGAACTGCAGGGAGCATTTCCTGAGATTGACCTTAAAGTTGAACCAGGCAGCAGTCGCCTTCAGACGACTCCTGCCAAATCTCAGCGGGCCAAACTGATCCTGCCGGAGGCTATACGCCGGTGTCGTGCAGTCTATGATATCCCTCAACGGGGCCCTCGTGTGGGCCCTGAGCATCCGAACGCGACTACTAAAGTTAGTCGCATGCCAGAGGGTCATGGTTATCCGGATGATCCGAGGATACCGCACGATCGCCGGCGAATCGGCCAACCTACTTGCCGGATTACTGCCCTAGGATCTGGAGGCGACTGCCCCTCCAGCGCGTTTATGAGTGGCGCGTGGAGGCGTAGCGCTGGGGCGAATCCGGGGAAAGAGCTCCGGCGGGGAACGACTGTCGCAACCGAGGTCCGGGCACGCCACAATCGCAGCGATTAGACCCCTCTTTGAGGAGTGGCTGGATAGGTGTCACGGGCATCCTGACCTACCGTGTGACGCTGGTTCTCACCGGACACGAAAGTTTCGGGGGGTACCTGTGTCTGATAAGAGGGAAGTAAAGCCTGGGTGTCACCACTGCGAGGATCGCCCGGAGGACACGGTTGAGTATACGATGCAGGATTGCTCCGCTTGGGCAGAACACCGCCGTGTCCTCATGGCGGTGGTAGGCGGAGACCTCTCGCGCCCGACATTTGTCGAGGCCATGCTGCGGGGAAGACGGAACGGGAATCGGTCGCCCCCTTCTGCGAAGCAGTCATGCTCGCAAAGGAGGAGACGGGCTGCCTGAGGGAGAGGACAGCGTCCTCCTTCCACCCTAGCCGCAGTGGTGGACTCCCACGGCGACGGATGTCGGATCTCCGGCCACCGTAGATGCGGGCATGCGGGCGGTGAGCACGAGTCCCTCTCGCCCTGCACTGGGTTATGTGCTATAGTGTCGCTGGGCGCTTGGAATTCCACAACAGGTGTTCCAGATCTTCAACTTTTATACGTCAACAGAGAGTGCTCATCAGGCTGAACGAACAAGTCTTGCTTATACGAATTCCTATAAAATAAATGTTATAGTGTACCGCCGCAATTTTTTTTTTAGCCAAATCCATTCAGTGGTTTTTGCGTGAAAGAGTAACAAACATAATACCTCCATACAAACATACATCGTCACTAACTTTCGCATTTATAATATTAGTAGGATAGGATGAATTATGCATAAAAACCTTCCTCTTGAACCACTCTATCTTTTTAAAAACCGCATTAAAATCCGTTGCTTAGTTTTAAAGATCTAAGCAAGCATACATAGGGACAGAAAGCGGGAGGCGACTTTGCTTTAAACTATGTAGTGAAGTGATGATGAAGAATCAGATAAATACTATTGCCGTTTATGTAGTTCACAAAAATCAGCGACCACCGTCACTCCCTTGGGAGTGACGGTGGTCGCTGATTTTGAAATCTCTCCCTTTGGAAATCCTCCTTTTGGATTTGGAAATCTCTCCCTCAACTCGAACCAAACTAAACAATGCATGTTGCACGCACGAACTCGTCAAAATTGGATGAAGAATGCGGATTGGTTAACAGGAAAAACACGTTTTTTCTCTACCAGTTACATGTTCCCAAATAATATCGATAGAAAAGTCTAGAATACAGTTTTATAAAATACAGTTTAAGTTCTAGAATACAATCATGAGCTCTTACAACTGTTGACCACTCAATAATTCTCAATAATTATTTTCTATGACTTGTAATCACAATGAATCTAAGCTGCATACATTTTTTGACTCCTATTAAAACTACTCTTACATTTATTGGCAAATTTAAAAATAACCTGCTTACAATTATAATATCTATTAGATGTATTGACTATTATAAAGTATGTCTCTTTGTGAGTACGTTAATGCACTTAACTCCATTTCGCAAAAATTGTGGCTTAGCTCCATTGGCCTCCAAGGCGACGAAATTCTTACTCGAAATACTTCGCGAATGGCGGCCATTTTAGTTTTTTGATCTGTCGAACTGGGGTATGTACAATAAAATGCAAATATCGTTGAATCCAAAAGACCTACATACATGCAAATGACTTTATTGCAAAGTTAAACGTCGAGGCTTAAGCCGGATTTACATTACGAAACTAGTTGCATGAAAGTACTTTCATGACACTACTTTCACCATTAATTTCACGTGTAAACGTTCAGTTTTACAATGCATGCATTACTTTCGTGACACTGAATTACTTTCGTGCTATACGCATATTTTTGGTGAAACTAGTTTCATGCAACTACTTTCATCATGTAAATACGACGCGAAAGTAGTGTCGCGACAGCACCTGCGTTGAGTGGACGTGTGGTATTTGAAATTAAAATGATTTTTACCCATACGAAAGTAATTTGCATAGCTTTTAGGATCATCTGCTAATTCAGAGATTAACTGTGTTGCACCCAGATGCTTTTTTTCAAGTTTTTGCCTCGAGTAATTCCATTTAATGGGACTAGACAATGGAACTAAAGCCGTTGGTGGATTTATCAACGTCTTTTTTCCGAGATAAATTTTATATTTTATCTTTTCTACAATGACGCTTTGCATCATAAATGAAATACAGCTTTGATCTTGACAGGGCCAGTATCTCCGCGATACTGGTAATTTCACGACACTAAATTTTTAACGAAAGTACTTTCACTTGTGCTGAAACTAGTTTCACAAAAGTAGTTTTATCATGCATGACACTACTTTCGTAATTTAAATGCGGCTTTATCAAAAACTTACGAAAGTTTTCTAAATAATATGTAAAAATAACTAAAAAATATGGGCAAACACAAAATTGTACACAAAAAATACTGAATAATTTCACATTTTTTACTCTAGCTCGATAAGTACCCCTGAATTTCGCTTGGGTTTTTGCATTAAATTAAAAGTATTTAAGTCAAGCTATAAAATGATATAAAAACGATCGGCTACAAATAAGAAAATCTTAATGAAAAACTAAACATTACACTCTGCTTAGTCTGGAAATCGGCCCTGTGGCTAGAAGCTCAAGAGTCGTGCTTGTGACCGCTGGACTTACGAGGCCGCTACGTAAGTTGACACGATAAGCAATAGAATACGAATGTGAAATGTCAATTACGTTGCGTTTAAAATTACGTCCATATGACCAACATATGACACACATCCTTACTTTTACAATTAGAATGACGATATTGCGCTTGCGTCATGTAAACATTACGTGACCGTTTAAAGAATGAATCAGAAGAGTAGTCAATTGATCGTAATATTATAATATTTATGTACGTCGTCCAAGGGTGACGTGTGTCCCGGGTCGACGGCGCGTCGTGTTCCACGCGCGCCTCAAAGATGACGGGGCCCCCTCTCAGAGGGCCAAAGAATGCCGGGGTCGTGGGTCAAAGTCAAAGTCAAAGTCAAATCATTTATTCCAATTAGGCCATCAAAGAGGCACTTTTGAACGTCGATTCATTTCCGTCGTGGGATTTATTTCCTTACCGTGACCCCGGAACATAAAGGGCTATTGAAGGACACCATGGATTTTAGTCAGTACAAGTCTGACAGTAAGGGGTGGGAGGACTCATTTGATGACTTTACCACGCTAAAAAAAAATGGTGACGTGTGTCCAGGTAGAAGACAAGCATTTATTATCTTTTGGGGTCAGTTCGATGCGTTCGATGCGACTACGCAGGGTGACACAACGTTACTAGAAATGTGTGTCTATGAACGCCGCGTCGTGTCTATGAACCTTGTGAATTGAATGTGTGTATTGACCCTTATTTTTATTTCAATGAAATTACTTACAAAGTTCAAGTAAAATTAGGGTCAGTACACACCGAGACGCGCAGTTCAGTAGCGCGATCTAGCTTCGAATAGAAAAACTACACATTCAAATAATAAATCTAAACACAAGTTTTTCAACGCACGGCAGATGGCGTTAAAAGAAAACCTGGAATAGAGGAATAGAGGTGTATTTTTACCCGACTGCGCCAGGAGGTCACAAAGCGGGGTGACAAATCAGAATAATCCGATGCGACGCGACCGATTCAAAATCAAAAATTATTTTTATTTTATATGGGCACTTATAAAACGTTGAAAAGAAAAAAAAAATGGCACGGGTAGGGTTGGTCGTTTCCATGGAGAAAAACCGGAACCATGGAGTTTCTTAACTCCATGGTTCTCTTTTTTTTTATTCCAACTTCGATTGACTTGACGTCATCGTCGCGATCGTGTTGTTTTTAATTTACCCGTAGATAACAACGTGTTTAACACGTTGAACGCCATGGCGGTCAGTGCTGACCGACAGCGAACTTTTCCTGCAGGCCAAGCAAAAATCACAGTTCCGTCCAAATTTAGACCAACTGTTTTTTTAATCAGATACTTATATCTAACGTCCAAATGTATGTTTTTATTGACAAAAGTTAACTTTAGTCATTATTTATGGAGCTGGTAAACGTCAGACATCACTGACCGACGCGGCTCCTAGAGACGAAAAAGCGACTTTCCGTTAAAGGGGGCCGCGCGGGTCACGGTGTCAGGTCATCCCGCACCTCCAGAGTTTGCAAGCTCGCACGCCCCTTACGCAGTTTACGCCCGTATCTTGAGCTAAGACGTCGTTACATCGGACAATAGTTTCAATAGTGTATTTATCTACATCTATACGTATATTATATAAAAGAACAGGGTTTTTTTTAAGACTGTTGCAGGCTTCTATGTAGGGAAGCAATAAGACGGAATTTTACGAAAATCCTCCTCTAAGGGGGTGAAAAGTGGTGAAAACGTTTGTATGAAAAATCTTATTCTTTGGGTTTATAAGTTTGAAACATGACACAAATAATAACACAAGAAAATAAAAAAGATTGGCTCTATTTAAACTACACTCCATTGGTAATCTAGGAGTTGTAAAAGTTTGTATGGGAAAATCATAACGCGTGAGTTGATGAATGTGAAAATCAGTATTTGTATACTAGATCAGAAATAATTATACACGTGTTTTTGGATTTTTCGAAAATCACCCCCTAAGTTAGTGCAAAGGGGTATTTAAGTTATAAGGGGAAGATCTCTAACCGCTAAAGGTTTAACCTAATTTTTGGTCGGTAGTTGCAATTTATTATGATGTGAGCACTAAGAAGGGATTTTGCGAAAATCTACCTATAAGGGGGTAAAAAGGGGTGAAAACCTTTGGATGTAAAATCTTATCCCTCTTGAAACTAGGTACAAATATGAGTATAAGTAAATAAAAAAGATGAACGCTATTAGTTTTTTAAAACTAGGTTCCATTGGTAATCTAGACGTTTGTATACACACACACACATATAAACATACTCACAAATACACACAGGCACACGCAAACACACAAAAACTTGTGGATTTATAATATTACTGAAGCACTAATCGATAACGCTGTTTACCATTAGTGAAAGATTTTTTGAAATCAGATGAGTAGTTTTATAGATTACTTTTTACATCCACACTCACAGTCCTGCACAATTTACTTCTTTATCCTCATCAGCCCGGAGAAATCTACTGATATACAAAGGCCTTTCCAATTTCGCGCCATACAAATTTTCACTCATAAGTAATTGTTGTTTTTCTTCTAAGTCTTTTACGTTGTTCAAAAACCATCGTAGTTCGGCGTAACTAGAGGGCCACGCGGGTCAATGAATATAGGATTTAGTTTGATAGCACTGCCCTACGGCCTGTGTGGATGGATCAAAAACACTCGTAAAACACGGTCAGCACTGACCGACGCGGCCCGAACGGAAAGTCTAGTTGTCGACTATCTCTGACCGACGTGGCTCGAACGGGAAGATGCATTTTTTTTGTTGGCAGTCAACGTGTTAATGTCCTATATCGTAGTGGTAAGGTTGATTTTTACCTGTATTTGGAATCGCGTCGCACCATGGGTAAAGTCCCCTATATCAACGTGAAATGTCGTTTTGTGGTTGACAGTTTTATTAGACAAGGTGTTCAACAGATGTTCAAGTCTTTCTTGTGGTAAGACGGTGTCGTTGTCACAATACCATACTGGTACATCACATAACATAATTATATACTTGAAGGGGTGCCTTCCTCCGTCATGTAGTCGAGGCCTATTTGATGAACAGGGACATCTCCACCGGTCACTGAGGAGAGGAGGAGGTGTTGCAACCGGTGAGAAATGTATTGCGGTGACCCACAGGCGGCGCCTAAGGGAGCTTACCCATTCCAACTACAAATGAAAATCAACCTTACCACTACTACGGCATATGACATAAAATGCGCGGTTGTTTAGGGATAGATGAATAAAATAAAGTCGGGGCCCATTCAAATTATACCAATCAAATCTTCCTAAGGGGCCCCGACTGTGAGTGTGAATGAGTGAATTCTAAACTACGCCCTGTAGTTTAGAATTCATGTAGATTAGAATTGTTTCTTTTTTTTAGTTTTTTTACGCAGTCGGGTTTTTTGTTTTTTTAAATATTTATTTTATTTTACCTACTATTAAGTTATATATACATGTTTTGGTAAACCATTTTTAAAATCCTTTAATTTGATACCCCACTTGATAGAATGTGAGAGATTAAAAAAAAATATTTTTAGTTCGGAACTTCGTGATTGCGGTTGCAGCCACCACTAATGACCTTTGGACGCGGCGCTAGTGTCAATGTCATTACAAAACATGAATTAAAAAACGTAGTGCGTCAAATTTTCCGCAAGTCATGAATGGTGGCGCGGAGTCTAGGTATCAATTCCTGGATACGTTGATGATGTGTCTATAGTCAGTCAGAACCCCAGTGCTAAGTTTATGATTTGGACAACTGAGTCAGAGACAAAAATAATAAAATTATGTTAAATAGTAGGTTTATGAGTCACGACTCAATCTTTGACCTTGCGTTTCTAAGCAATTCCTGTTGAATCATTCAGCAATGACTTCTATTTCAAATAAGCTTTGAGTCAAGCTTTTCATTGATAAAGGTAATGCAGCATATTTGGAATAGTGCAGATGAAAATCAAATATTTTATACGCCTGATCATGTCCTCGGGTTAGACATGGCCAGAAATTGCCCAAAATAGAGAGGAAGGAGAAAGGGGGCCTCCCATTTCTCCTTCCTGTCTATTTTATGTTCGCCAAACTCGTTAAAATGTACTGCGGGTCTAAAATGGCCACTTAGCAATATCTCTAATGATTCACTTCGTGAATGTATTTTTTGCTGGAAATTCAACGATTGCCCAACTTACCCCTATGCTCATTGCTCAACTAGCCCCGCTCTACCCTACTCGGTGCGTGCACGAGTCCGACTCGTACTTGACCGAATTTTCCGATTTTAATCCGGACAGACAGAAAAATCAACTTCATCATTCAAGATAAAATAAATCACAAGGAAATTGTTTATAATCAGGTTTATTTATAAAACATAATTCTCTATTATCAATTATACAACGTGTAACGTTAAATGCGCAAAACCTCTCGTGGGGTAACTAAGCCCATGTTACTGAACAGTTTTTGTTATAAGACTTTTGGAAATAAAATAAAAAATAAAAATGGTTTTTCATACAAAATGAGAAATTGATCGGGCCCATCATATGATTTTTTTTTTTTTTCCAAAAATCTTAGAACAAAAAATTTTCAGTAACATGGGCTGAGTTACCCCACGAGAGGTTTTGCGCATTTACCGTTACACGTTGTATAACCTGCCAATAGGTGTTGATTCGAATTGAATCATTATGGAATATTGCTAAGAGGTCGTTTTCTTAGAACAGCAATTTATTTTGATTGCACTTAAATTTTTCCATGTAAGTTGAGCGAAACCGCGGCCAACGGTAGACGGCCGCTGGTAGATAAACGGATAAATCATTCATTTAATATAATTATAGGCACATATAATTATTATATATAAACTGAACAACGTTCAAAAACTTCAGTAGTGAGTTAGTCATAGGGTAGTGAACATTTGTCCAACCACCGAATACAAAATGTTGACTAAGTTGATTTTGTTGTTCTGTCTGCTCGGGGTGTCTTCCGCAGCTTTGGTTGCAAGCTACAATCCAGCACCAGGGGCCCATCCTTGGAGACCAGACTGTTCTGGAGCCAGGGTGTTCGACTCTTATTACAGAAAATGTATAACGTATAAAGACTAGTAAGTATCTTCAAAATATACTTCTTCTAGACTAGCTTCTTTTCACCTTTATTTTTTTGTTTGTGTCGTTATTATAAATTAGGTATACTTAAGTGTTATTCTATGTACTTATATTATAAAATTTCAGGGTTGGCATGATTAAAACAACAAAAAAAAATTGTTTTAAAACACTTGTTAGATTCAAAGTTCTGTTTCAAAACTTTGAATCTAAACAGTGTTTTAGTCACCCTTGAGCTACTTTCATGGCGGATGAATGTGTATGATGATGTGATGATAAATAATGAAGATAAATAATTATTTAGGAGTACAAACAGCTAACATGCTATTAATTTGCAGTCTATACTATCGATATGTAGGTAATATTCTTGAAGTTTTATTGGCATTTTATTAAATAAGCTTAGATGAAAACATTGCATTTGTATGTACCTACATATCCACAAAAAATTAAACACTTGTTTAAAAAACTGTCAACTTCAAGACGGCATTTGACGTTGATATAAGTGTCGGTTTACGGTCACATTAATTTAGACAAATGGAGACTTTTTTTAGACATATTTGAACTGTAAAATGCAGTCAGAGACACATAATGACCTGACCACTTACATTTTTCATGTTTTTCAAATTTTTCTTTCAAAATCTTCAATTGTTAAACATATTTTTTGTCAAACTAAACATACCTACTTTTTTTTCAGTTTCGTGAACTATTTAGAAGATTACTAGTGAAGTACCTAATCAATAAGTGTAGATTTAAATGCTCTCCCTCCGCCCTCCGGTCCCTCCAGCTCAACTTGATCAGAGGAATCTGACTCCAAAGCGATGAACAACAAAATAACTATTATGAAAATACAATATTGTAAAATACTGATATTCAGCTGCATCTGGTTCGACTGGAAGCCGACCCCAATAGTTGGGGAAAGGCAGGCAGTTGATGATGAATATTGTAATAACGTTCTGAACCGGGTTCGAGCTTAAATGCGGAAATCCATTTTAATTAAATAACATATGTTTTTCCCTTTCTGTTACTTGTCCGTATTTCTATTACTGTTATTACTTTATGATAGTTGACGTGGCCAGAACGCTGGCCTATTTCTAGGCCAAAGAATCAGCTTTGCTATACTACGTGGCAATGCTGCCAACGTTCTGGACATCGTTCCCGTTGACAGCGATGTGGGCGAACTCATTGGTGCCCTTTTGTACATAATATTTTTATTAAGTACTGTTAAGTTTTTATTTAAAGTTGTGTAGTAGTTCACGTATTTGTTTAATTAGTAGATATTGTATTGTA
Source organism: Agrotis clavis (assembly GCA_954870645.1). Classification (NCBI taxonomy): domain Eukaryota; kingdom Metazoa; phylum Arthropoda; class Insecta; order Lepidoptera; family Noctuidae; genus Agrotis; species Agrotis clavis. The sequence continues at coordinate 901,996 of OX940942.1, forward strand.
TTATAATAGTAGTATTTATGTTACTGTGATTCAATCGAATAAAATCTATAATAAAATAGTTGATCAAGTTTTTTTTTACTTTGCTCTATATCAATATTTTTCCTGTATTGTATAAGTGCGTTTACAGCCATTGAAACTCACATGACACAAACAAATAGATCCGGAACAAGAAACGTATTTTAGCAAATACAAATACTTATTTGGTCCGTGCGGAAATTGAACTTACGACACGCAGTGGGTACAGCAGTCGATTACTAAGGGTAGCCGAAGCCGACCTGGCGACGCAAGGAGTTGGGACAGTAGTTGAGAGGATCCGGCAGTTGGGACTCGAAGTGGCGCTGTACAAAACAGAGGCCATGTGTTTCCATGGCCGTCTAACACGGCACGGTGGGTCGGTTCACATCGGCGTGCTGTCCATGGTCTTCTACGAAAAAGCTGAAAACGACAAAGCTGGTCGCATGGCCATGGCCATCCGGTTAGTCCGGAAATACCGCACAATCACGGGCGAATCGGCTAACCTAGCCTTGCTGGATTGCAGGCATGGGCCCTCCAGTCTTCTGCCGGGGGGAAATTCCGCTGCCACGACAAGTTGAGCCTGCAAGAAGAGCTCCAGCGCGATCTTAGGGCGGAATAGAGTTACGGTACAGGTTTGCCAGGCTTTGGGCGAGGCCATGCTGACGAGATGGAAAGCAGTCACCTCCTTCTGCAAAGCAGTCATGCCAGCGAAGGAGGAGGCGAGACGGACAAACAAATTACAATACAACGTGAAACCTCTCGTGGGGTAACTCAGCCCATGTTACTGCTGAACAATGTTTGTTCTAAGACTTTAGGAAAAAAAAAAAGAAAAAAAAATGGTTTTTCATACAAAATGAGAAATCGACCGGGCCCATCAGTATGAAAACCCATTTTATTTTTTATTTTTTTTCCAAGTCTTAGAACAAACATTGTTCAGTAACATGGGCTGAGTTACCCCACGAGAGATTTTACGCATTTACCGTAACACGTTGTATAAGTAAGATTTTAAATAAAGTTTGATGCTTTGTTCGATCGCATGTCAAACACGTTTGTTCGCTACAGGTTACTTTATATATTCTGTAACTAGCTGTGCCCGCGACTTCGTTCAATCGGAACTTAACAATGTATTTTTTAGTGCGAAGCGCTGTGGGAGGATACCGATACAAATCATTTTCTTTATGCTTTCTTTTAGCGTCATAAAATCGTCAAATTAGTCTTCTCACCCAGGGCTGGGCAAGAGGGACTATCAGACTTGTATTGACTAAAATCCACGGCGTCCTTCAATAACCCTTTACGTTCCGGGATCACGGTAGCTCGTAAGTCCTACGACCCCGGCTGGCTTTGGCCCTCTAAGGGGTTTGGCCCCCGTCATTGTGCTGACGCTCTTTGAGGCGCGCGTGGAACACAACGTTGACGTCGACCCGGGCATGGTCCATGATCGGACAGCGAGTCGCCCATTACTCGTCGCCCGAAAGCCCACGCCTGTTGGCCAGAGATCGTCCTGCGACGTCCGACGTCGTGAGGTGGACGCTTTCCTCTTCCTCACGCGTCCCGCCTCCTCCTTGGCTGGCATGACTCATGTTTCGCAGAAGGAGGCGACCGCGGTCCACTCTATTTCACGTCAACCAATGCCGAGCGCGAGAGGTCGCCGCCTATCACCGTTGTGAGGACATGTGCGATGCTCTGCCCAAGCGGGGCAATTTTGCACCGTATGCTCTACCGTGTCCTCTGGACGATCCTTGTAGTGGTGACACCCACTCGTTTCTTTCTTCCCCACCCGACATAGGTACCTCCCAAAACTTCCGTGTCCAGTGAGGATCTGCGTCAGGTGGTTGGTCAGGACGCCGTGACACCTTCCAGCCATTCCTCAAAGAGAGGTCTTACCGCTGCGATTGAGGCGTGCCCGAACCTCGGTTTCGATAGTCGCTCCCTCCATACCGCCCCCTTTTTTTATCGTGGCGAAATCATCAAATGAGTCCTCCCGCCCAGGGCGGGACAGAAGGGACTGTCAGACTTGTACTGACTAAAATCCACGGTGTCCTTCAGTAGCCTGTTATGTTCCGGGGTCACGGTAAGGAAATAATCCTGCGACCCCGGCAGGCTTTGGCCCTCTGAGACCCGGGGGCCCCGTCATTATGCTGACGCTCTTTGAGGCGCAGGTGGGACACAACGCGCCGTCGACCCGGGCATGGTCCATGGTCGGACGGCGAGTCACCCATTACTCGCCGCCCGCATGCCCGCGCCTATTGTGGCTGGAGGTCGTCTTGCGACGTCCGTTGCCGTGGGCGTCTCCTGCGGCGCGCGGCTGCGTCGTGAGGTGGACGCTGTCCTCTCCCTCACGCGTTCCGCCTCCTCCTTTGCTAGCATTACTGCTTCGCAGAAGGAGGCGACCGCTTCCCATTCCGTCTCGCCCCGCAGCATGGCCTCGACCAGTGCCTATCGCCGCTGTGAGGACACGGCGGTGCTCTGCCCAAGCAAGCGGGGCAGTACTGCACCGTATGTTCTACCGTGTCCTCCGGGCGATCCTCGCAGTCGTGACACCCAGGCGTTTCTTCCTTCCCCATTCGATACAGGATCCATACCGCCCCCTGAGATGCCCGCTCTCCCGCCCGCCGGAGCTCTTCCCGCCGCGCCTCGACTTGTCTATGCAGCGGCAATATTCCGCGACAATTCTTGTCGCGGAATTAAAACTAACATTTAATGTCATGGATTTCCGCAAAGTAACGCCTGATTCCATAATTTAAAAATACCTTCGCAAATAATGCATTACTTTAAAACAAATTTGATTTCCATAAAAAAGGTTATAGTGACTTAATCTTAAAAGATAGATATATGCTCTCGCGGACTTTATTTTAGAACTTTTTATGAGGAATAATTCACGCACTTTACGCATTCGCGGTTTACGCAGCGAACGCAACGAAAGCTCTCGAAAAGGAATACATTTTCCCGATTTTGAAACATTTCTCATTGCTGCTCCGCTCCTGTTGGTGATAGCGTGATGTTATATAGCCTATAGCCTTCCTCGATAAATGGACTATCCAACACAAAAACAATTTTTCAATTCCAACCAGTCGTTCCTGAGATTAGCGCGTTCAAACAAACAAACAAACAAACTCTTCAGCTTTATAATATTAGTATAGATTAGCTACCTAGATATACCTATGTGTGAATAGTACGAGTATTCACATTCTTTCCTTTTTTAACCGACTTCAAAAAAAGGAGGAGGTTCTCAATTCGTCGGAATCTTTTTTTTTTTTTTATGTATGTCCCCCGATTTCTCGAAGACGCCTGGACCGATTTGGATTTTTTTTCTTTTGTTTGAAAGGGTATACTTTCCAATTGGTCCCATGATCATCAGGTCAGGATCTGATGATGGGATCCCAGGGAAATCGAGGGCAACCTTCAAATTTTATAGGCACATAGTACCATTTTCATATATTTTCTAAAGCTGTTCAAGTATTTGCATCTGTTAATCATCATCTCAGGTGGATGAGCTGATCATGGAAGGTACAACTCCTCTAGTAAGGAGTCGACATCGACTGTTTTAGTAAATTATGTTTGTGTTCGCATATCTCCGGAACTACAAGTCCGATTTAAGTAATTATTTTTATGTTGTACTAGGTATCGTTCAACTTAAGGAATACTGCAAGTTTCATCAAAATCGGTTCAGTAGTTTTTGAGATAGGGAAGGAATGAAAGAGATGTTAACGATATTATTACCGGTGCTACAGATTTCTTACATAATTATGTAAGAAAATGATGTATTTGACAAGAATTTTGGCTGAATATTTATACTAAAAAGAGTTAAAAAAAAACTTTTTAGAAAAAAATGTAACCGCCTTCAAAAATAACCACAAAAAAGGGTAAAATAACCTACAAAACTTTTCTTTCGGAAGTCGGTGGCAAAAATACAATGCAATTAATAAAAAAAACACCGATTTCCGAAAGAAAAGTTTTGTAGGTTATTTTACCCTTTTTTGTGGTTATTTTTGAAGGCGGTTACATTTTTTTCTAAAAAGTTTTTTGTATCTTCCATGACATACAATAGTTACGGAAAATAATTAAGTCATAGGTAATTTTCCTTGAATATTATATTATATTCATGGAATATAAAGTCATGATTTTACTCATTTACAATTAGGTAACTATAGTAGTCGTTTTTTTAAACGTACATATACGTACTATACCTACACGTTTTCGTGCGTCATGGGATGACTTTATGTGTAGGTAAGTACCTAATACATTCTACCCGCAACGGGTTGAATGGCATGCGGATCTTTGTAGGCGAATTACTCGGTAACTACAAACGAAAATTTCTGAAGGTACATAATTATTTTCCTAAGATGCACGCGAATTGCACTGTTCGTTAAAGAGTACAATTTCATTGTAAACACACATTTATATGGGTAATTAGATTGCTCGGCCACTGGGCCAATCGTACCGTCATACTAATATCACCATTAGTTTATATTGTTCCCACTGCTGGGACTAAGGCCTGCACTCTGTGAGAGGGAGTGGGCCAGAATTCACCACGCGGGTACAATGCGGGTTGGTGGATGTCACATGTTTTGAATTTTTGGTTCTAGAAAATGCCGGTTTCCTCACGATGCTTTCTTTCACCGATTTGAGAGCAGTGGTGATGAAATAAATTACCTACATATAGGTATAAAGTTATGCGGCCGGCTGGGTTCGAACCCACGATCTACAATACAACTCGTAAGGGCGTGGCCCCATGTCTCCGGCGCGGCGCCGTGCCGAGCTACGGTGCCGAGCTACGGCGCCGCCCGCCGGAGAGCGGCGCGGCGCCGTGCCGCGCTACGGCGTCGTGTACCGGCACGTACCCTATGTTCAGCAAGTGTATCCAAAGATAAAAATTACAGTTTTGATTTGATATGGACTGCGAAAGGCGTATCCTGGTCCTGTTGCTAGTGTATACATATGTATGTATGTAGTCATACGTATTTCTACATCAAAAAAAAAAATTCTATGATAAGAATAAATAAGTTAAAATAATTTCTTTTATTTCTTACCTTACGGTGCGTACAGACTATGTAACATAACATGTTATATAACTGTAATTTTTATCTTTGGATACACTTGCTGAACATAGGGTACGTGCCGGTACACGACGCCGAAGCGCGGCGCGGCGCCGTGGCTCGGCACCGTAGCTCGGCACGGCGCCGCGCCGGAGACATGGGGCCACGCCCTAAGTCGGGGCCGATACCACTGGGCCACCACTGCTCAAACTAATAATAATCATTATTAAACTTTATTTTAGGTATTTGTATTGAGGAATAAAACGTAATAAGGTGTTAATTACAATCATTTAAAATAAACGTTGTTATTATTTTAATGTTAATCACAAATATCAATAACGACAAAGTTAATATAAATACACAGCCACAAAACAGGAAACAAAACAATGAAACTGATAAAAATAAAACTATTATGGCGTCTATAATAATTATTCTTGACTTGATATTTTGACTGGCCTGTTGGTCTAGTGGTTAGTGACCCTGACTGCTATGCCGGAGGTCGTGGGTTCGATTCCCACCCAGGACAAATGTTTGTGTGATGAGCACGATCATTTGTTCTGTGTCTGGGTGTAATTATCTATAATATGTATTTAGAAATATATAAGTATATTTATCAGTTGTCTAGTACCCATAACACAAGCCCTGCTTAGCTTGGGACTAGATGGCGCTGTGTGATAGTTGCTGAATATTATTATTATTTAGAAATATATATAAGTATGTTTATCAGTTGTCTAGTACCCATAACACAAGCCCTGCTTAGCTTGGGACTAGACGGCGTCGTGTGATAGTTGTGGAATATTATTATTATTATATTATTATTCTTCTATCACATCAAAATTTACATAACAACTGAACCAATAGTAAAGGGCCGTGCACCTACAGTACAATCATAACATGACCATGGCCCGGAGGTAGATTGATTTGGGTAAATAATCTGAAACGTTTATTTATTAGTATGGACATTTCTCTGGGTTACCGGAATTTCAAAAAGAATTATCCGAAATTTAAAATTGTTAAGAACATGTAGGATGGAGAGTTGGAGACATAGGGTATAATATAAGCCAACTTTATTTCAAATTTCAGCCAAATCGATTGAAAATCCCGTAAGTAATGAAATGAAATCCCGGGAAAAGGGCTTATCCATGTTATGATTTTTATGACATGACAGTTCGTGATACAAGTACAATCGACACAGTGGAATCATGACCCACCTTAAGCTTATTTTCCAACAGACATTCAAATACAATTAGGTCCACATTCGCGTTAACATACATATCCATGGTAACGACTTTGATCTTTGTCAATTTGACGGATTCAAACGATTTATTGTCAAAATGGGTCATGATTCCACTTTGTCGACTGTACATAAAAACAATCTACCTAGTCCGGGCTATGAACATGACAAACGATTCATCAAAATAATAAACAAGGTGGACCTAGTATTTGATTGTTTTTTAAACGTTGTCCCTCACTAAGAATTTCTCCTGTATCGTGGGTGCGTTTACAACAAAGACATTAAACTATATACGAGCAATAAACGGGACATCACGAAGAAATTTGTGATCCAAAACTTTTTACCAATAGGTAAAAAGTCCCTCAGTCTAGTAGTCGCGTTGCTATGCAACGCTTAGTTAACGCTACTGACGCACACGGCATCAACAATTGTGTATGACAATTTTCCCAATGCCCGCTCTATAGGTTCTTTTAAATCTCTTTGGTTTACAAACATAGAAACTCACATACACAAACAGCCAGACCCGAAACAACTAGGTACTTGCAGATCATACAAATATTAAATCCGAGCGGGAATCGAACCCGCAACACGCAGAGCAGCTGTTCAATCGCTCAGTCACTGCGCTAACCGGGCCGTCAGTTATAAATTACCTGTACGCCAAATTGCGTACAAATCCGTTCATTAGTTTTTTCGTGAAAGAGTAGGTAACAAACATCCATCTATCCATCAATCAAACTTCGAATTTATAATATTATAAAGTAAGATTAGTAAGTAACATTGTTGTTATACACCGTGACTTTTTAGTCGTCTTACAAAAGTGGTCTACTTATTGTATCCGACCTAAAAACTCTAGGCATTACTGACCTATAGACATTTACTGTTTTCAGGTTCAAAAGTACGTGGGATTATCTCATCAGGTAACAGTGACCCTGGAACGTTATGGGCTATTGAAGGAACACCGAGAATTTTCTCTCTCCCGTTCCGCCCTGGGTGGGAGGACTCATTTGATGATTTTACCACGATATAAAGAAGAAATTTTCGAAAGTAAATACAAAAAATATTTTACATATCGTTTATTGCAATGAATTATACATATAACAAGGATAATAATTATAATTATATCGAAGCATAATATCATACAAATTGTCCTAAAAGCGGTACATCTATACATGTAATGCTATACATACAGTTTTATAACCAATATAAACATACAAATACAATATCTGGATGGGATTCATTTGGTCTACGCCTATACTACAGTATCAAATATATATTTTTTTTTTCGATACATATAAAATGCTGTGTTTGGCAAAAAGATTTTTAAAATCAAAAATACTTTTGTTGGGGTCGCGAGGCTGTTAAAGCAGTCTACCAAAGAACTGGAACGCAAAGTGCGATCGAAAGAAGAGGGTGATTTTTAGTCAATATGAGTCTGACAGTCACGTCAAAAAAAAAACAAAAAGCGCAAGCGCAAGCGTGGTAATTATGCCTTCTCTGATTGGCCATTTCTTTTTGCCTAACAATGGGGCAGTATTACACTGACATTATTATTTAAAATCAAGCGATTTTTGATTGGGAGGAAATTCCGTTTATTTTCCTTAAAATAAACTGAATTCCCTCCCAATCACAACTAAATAATATACATGTTAAATTGAAGGGAATAGGAAAAATACAATAGGTAATAGATAAACTCAGCGCGGTGTTTTTATATCATAATGAATGAAATAAATATATCCTAAGTGCTACTTAAATTTTTGAAAATGTGCTTGAGGCACTTATCTCTAAACACAGAAATATTTACCTGGCTGAGCAAAAGTGGTTTTGAACGAAGCTGTTTATAGATGCGATATTTTTGGTCTCAAAAAACGACTATTATAGGCTAAGTCTATTTGATGGCTTCTAAGACAACTTAGACAACGCTTATGTGTTGTATCAAAACGCTTTGAAATATCAAAATAGATAAAAGTAGAGACATACACAGATATTTTGGCGTGTCAAAAATACTACAGCCTTCTTGAACTTCCAATAGATACTTTATCTTACACGTAAACCATTCCACCAGGCTCTGTAGACAAACGATGATAAACAAACGTAAACGTTAAGAGTATTTAATAGATTTTCAACTTTACACGATAGTGCATAAAGTTTTAAATGTATTATAGCCGTGTCACACTAACGGTCTTTCCCGTCGATTTTTGCAATAACTCTTCAAATGTTCGTATTTAACGTCCATTAACGGTATTTCCCGTTAATGGGGCTCTAGAGTTACAAACTACTGTGCGTTAACGTTTATCGCTTGGCGTTTGTAGGGGGTATATTATCGATGCGCCAAAATATGCTTGTCACTCCGTAAAATAAGAATTTCTTTGTGCCAAACACACAATATTAATTGTAAATATATCTAAAATGCAGGCGACGCTAGATTATTATACATAAAAAGGTACATAGGACCGTCTTACAAGCTGTTGACTACTTTAAAAATACATCCCCAAAACTGCTGGACAATTATTTGTAATACTTTTACAGTAATTCATGTAAATATTCGTAGCATAGGTAACATCAGTAATTTTAATAACCTTTTAATTTTATTAGATAGAACTAAATTGCATTTCCATGTGATTGTTTTAACGGAATGCTGGTTGCAAAAATGTCCCTATCTTCCTACTATACCGGGTTTTGAATCCTATGCGTCCAATCATAATAATAAAAATGATGGCGTGGTCTTATATATAAGATCAGATATGAAATTCGCTTTAGAAAGACCTTCGTTTGACGATGCGAACTGTCTTGTTGTCAAATTATCCACAGAACTGGCGCTGGTCGCAATTTATCGATCTCCTTCTTTTCGGAATATTCATAATTTTACTACCAGTTTGGACACTACATTGCAATCACTCAATTCCTTTAAAAATATTATTTTACTTGGTGACATCAATATAAACATAGCTGATAATAACAGCGATATGCACTCTCCCCTATACCTTGATACACTTGCATCACATGGAATGCTACCAGCTCATCTTTTACCAACTCGCTGCGATAGCTGCTTGGATCATGCAATCATTAAATCGAAATCGCGCGTGATTACCTTGGTTCTTGATTCGTTTATTACTGACCATGCCCCTTTGATAGTATCATGTAATTTCCAAATGAAGGCACCTAATGCAATATCTTTGAGCCGTCGGGTGGACCTTCCAGCATGCGTCGCAGCTCTTGAGAACACAGATTTTTCATCAGTTCTACATTGTTGCGATGCATCTCAAGCTGCTGAAGAACTGGTGAACATAATTTCTAATGCTGTCAAACATAATACCCGAAACTATAGTATCCCAAGTAAAAAACGAATACTTAAGCCCTGGATCACGCCCGGAATCCTTAAATGCATACAAAACCGGGATAAACTCTATCGGAAAACTAAAAAACAACCCTCAAATGACACTTCCCGCATAATATACATGCGTTATAAAAATTTTTGTAACAATTTATTAAAAAAATTAAAACTTGAATACGAGCGAGCCGAGTTTAAAAAGCACAAAAAAAACCCCAAGGCAACATGGAGTCTCATAAAAACCATTACAAATCTTCACACCAACAAATCTACTGCCCATGAGCTACTGTCTCTGAAGGATGATCCCGCGCTTGCTGTTGACACTGTGAACAACTTCTTTGTCAATGTGGGAAAAAATTTGGCATCCAAAATTGATTCGGTCCAAAATGACGTTCCATGTGTCCTAAATTCCCAAACAACGAGTACCTTATCAAATTCAATGGCTATTTTCGAGACTGATCAGGATGAAATTGAAAAAACTATTCTTGGTCTGAAATCTACGAGTGCGGTTGGATATGATGGAATCTCCACTACACTTCTTAAAGCTGCTAGGCATATTCTTAATACCAGCTATATGCCATATTTTCAATCTTGTTTTCACTACAGGGATCTTTCCTTCCGTATTCAAGACTGGTCTAGTTCACCCTATATACAAGAGTGGGGCTAGGGACCGTGTCGATAATTACAGGCCAATCTCTGTGCTAACTACCTTATCCAAAATTTTAGAAAAAATAATAAATAAGAGGCTTCTCAGTTATTTACAAGCCCATAATATTGTTGCAGAGAATCAATACGGTTTTACATCTGGTAAAAGTACTGAGGACGCAGTTTTGGATTTAACTAATACTATTGCAAAAAACCTAAACAGTAAATTGAAAACACTAGCAATTTTCCTAGATCTTTCTAAAGCTTTCGACACGGTCTCCATCCCACTATTGATAAACAAATTAGAGCGACTTGGAATTAGAGGCTTGCCCCTAAAAATTTTCACAAGTTACCTAACAGGTCGTTCTCAGACTACTAGAATAGGAAACTACACAAGTGCACCCAAGTTCATCAGTTACGGTGTGCCACAGGGTAGCGTACTTGGACCCACATTATTTCTGATCTTTATTAATGATCTCTGCAACCTGCCTTTAATCAACGCTAAAATTATAACATACGCCGATGATACTGCAATCGTTGTGCACGGTAGTGACTGGTCCGATACACGTTTCCATGCTGAGTCTGCTCTGCGGATTACTATGACCTGGCTAAGAAAAAATCTGCTGACCCTTAATTTAGATAAAACTAGATTCATGACCTTTTCCCCTCGCAGATCTTCTCAGCCGATGTCTACTTATACACTAACAGCTCACAAATGTAACTCTGACACAAATCAGAGCTGTGATTGCACACAAATTGTTCGTACTCACTCAATGAAGTATCTTGGTATATATATCGATAGTACGATGTCATGGACTGAACATATAAACTCGCTGGTGGGTAGAGTTCGGAAATTAATATATGTGTTTAAAAACTTGAGGGCTTCTGCCGACTTGCCTACTTTGAAAACAGTCTACTATGCTCTGGCTCATTCAATCCTAACCTACTGCATAGCAGCTTGGGGCAGTTCTGGGAAATCATTATTATTGCGAGTGGAGAGGGCGCAGAGGGCCATTTTAAAAGTGATGATCCGTAAACCAATCCGCTTCCCCACAAATGAACTCTACGCACTATGTGAGTTACCGAGAGTGAGACACTCATTTGTTCTTAGCACCGTACTACGCAAGCACTCTGAACTCACCTTCGACGCTAACCTTATCAAAAACAGACGAAGAGTCGATAGAATTTGTTCAACTGAGCCGGTCAGCATTTGTATTGCTAGACGGCAATATAGATTCCTGAGCCCTATCTTGTACAACCGAGTAAATGAAAAATGTAACATTTATCCACTAACTCTGAGAGAGTGTCGAGTCAATGTTGACAAATGGCTTCATGGTCTGACCTATGAAGAACTTGAAAACTTAGCCAAAACATAACATTACATACATATTCTGAACATGCAACAAATTCCTACAACATCCTACACACTCAACACCACACACGCTCACATACACACTACACACACACCCACACGCACGAAACACCACACACACACACCACACACATACGCAATACTTACCACACACACCCACTGGCACGCACGCACACACACTCATACTCAACTACCACAATTTATTTATTTTCTCTGTATAATTTTAGAGAAGTTTTATTTGTTTTGTATTCTTGGTCTTATGTAATTTTTTCATTATCTCTTTATGCTGGAACGCTAACGCGTAAACCTTTATTGTATGGGCGTTAATGACTGCGACACAGTTTACAACTAATGCAGTCATTATCGTACGTGTCTTATTGTAATGTGTGTTTTTAGTTCCAATAAAAATTTAATTTAATTTAAAATTTAATTTAATTTAATTTAATTAATTTAATTTAATTTAATTTAATTTAGTAATAACATTGTTAGTGGGACAAAATGACGCCATTTTGTCCTTGAAACTTTGAAAATAACTTAAACATAATAATGAAAGACATCATAATTCTTCTAGAAATCTGCAAAACTGTTTATATTTTTGTGCGAAATCTATCGTATATAATTCCCTAGACAAATCCGGGGCAAATATCAAGCTTACGAATAAATATCTGTACTAATATGGCATTAGGTAACATCTTTAGGGCACTTTTTAGGGTTCCGTATACAAAACAATGCCCTTTTGGGTTGGGAACCTGACTAAAATCAAGCATACTCTAGATTTCTCAACTTATAACTTTATAACAGTTGATAGAAAGACGTAACTACAAATCTTACTATGGCTCAACTCGAATCAATGCAATGATTGGTATCGCTTTATACAAAAATTTAAATTAATTTTACGTGTTTCAAGCTCATTTTTGTATAACACGCTTATTGACAGTCGCTTGCAGGAATATGCTATAATAACTAACTGCTTCAGCAGTCAATATATCAGATATCTTCAGCTCTTGAAGCAATTCGACTGCTCGAGCGGTTCCGTATATGTGGCAATGTAGACTGTTGTTTGTTAAGCAGTAGCAGCTTGAAGCAGTCGATACCGACTGCTTCTAGCAGTCAGTATGTATGGCTGGCTTTAATACGGTCTATAGACCTTAGATCGAAAGATATTTATGTTTCATAGAAATAAGATCTGATTTTCAGTATGATTGATTTGAAAAACAGAATTATAATTGCAAGACAAAAGGATATTTTACTATTTTATATAATTATGTTATTCGATTTTAAAATATATAGGTGTTTATTTTTATCAATTTGTGTATTATGCATCATCATATTATAATTGTGGTAATTAAAGGTTTTTACATAATTACGTATTAAATGGTAATATAGAATATTCCATTTATATGAGTAGGTAGAATAAAAATAGAAATGATTCCAATAATGTAGGTAATACTTTTTAGACCACAATTTGCCTTATTTATTGCAGATTGTATTTTATAATTAGCTCTATTGCAGCTCCAATGACTAAGAAATCTGTACATATAAATAAAATTGGAGTGTCTGTTTGTAATATTGAAATGTTTTTTACTACATGCATACTTACGAATTTATATACAATACATACACCATAATAACATTTTTTAAATTTTTTGTCTGTCTTTCTGTCTGTCTGTTTGTAATGGCTAATCTCTGAAATGGCTGGGCCGGTTTTGACGGGACTCCTATTGGGAGGTAGCTGATGTAATAAGGAGTAACTTAGACGTTTATTTTCGAAAAAAATCCTTTGTTTAAAAAAATACATTGTCGAGTTCCGACATCCACGCAAACGAAGTCGCGGGCACAGCTAGTTAAACATAATTATGTATGAGACTAAACGACAAAATGTATAGTTATGTGAATCCAAATCCCGCTCTTTTGATTTTGACGTCTGCTTGCTGATTGGTCATCTTAAAGACTCTGATAGCCGAATTCAGTTGTTGATTGGTATAGACAAAGATCCAATCGAGATACATTATTTAATTTCCAGCGTAAATACACCTGTTCCGGGGTCGCGGGACTAACGAGTAACCGTGATCCCCAAACGTAAAGGGCTATTGAAGGACACCGTGGATTTTAGTCAGTACTAGTCTGACAGTTCCTCCCGCCCTGCCCTGGGGAGGACTCATTTGATGATTTAAACTCGTCATAAAAAAAAAACTTTAAAAACGCTTAACCTTTCCTCACTGGTGCGATATTTTGATATTTTTTTTCTCATTTTATGTAATGTTTATAATTTGCAAAATCCTTTCTCCATATTTATTGTAATACTGCTAAGGCAAAACCGGCTTTCTAGAAGACATCTTACGCTTTGTTTTCCTTTGAAGGTTTGATATTTAGCAAACTTCTCTATTTTTAGTGGAATACCTATTCCATTAAAAATAGAGGAGTTTGCTAAATATCAAACCTACCTAGGTCCAGATTAAAACAAGTATTTTGATAAATATACTAAGTAAATACAACTGTATATAGTGAAGTGTTTATATGAGATAAAATATTTTCGAGAAGTACATATATAAATGCAATAATGAAGCAAGCAAATCCAGTATCTTATTTAATTATTTTATTTTACTGTTTAAATACTGTATTATAGATTATAAAGTCATTAAGAATAGACTAAAAATGTGTCTGCAAACTGAAGTTGATTATTTTGATAATATAATTTGTGCTTAAATAAAATGTTGATGTGAATATCAAGAAATCCTTTTTTTTTGTAAAATCATTAACGTTTTATGATGTCTTTTGAAAAAGCATATAATATTATACAAGCTACTACCTATATTAATTTAAATATCTGATTAAATATACACGTCGAGCGTCAAATAAAAAAATATTATTAAAAAAAGGAAAATGTTTGTAGAAAAAATAAAATAAAACATAAAATGTATACACAAAATCATATATAATAATTCATACATTATTGTTGTCACTTATATACTACAACCGCTAAATTATTTACACCGACATCTAATATATCTTAATCTTTGTGAAAAACATCGAAATTACAAAAATTAAAATTAAAAAAAACTTCATCAAGTCAATCACAATATCTCTTACGTATGGAATAATCATCTTTATAATACTAATTTACTGCAGTACTTACAATTGTAACAAAAAAAAACAATATAATAATTATTATTATTACAAAATATACAATGTTTATCGTGCTAGGTTACAAATCTTACAAACGGAGAGAATGACAAAAAATATTGACGTATCAGAAACTGATGGACCGTTTTTGGTGAAACTTAAGTAGTTTGTTAGGTGTTAGCGGTGACTACGACCGTTTCGTTCGTGGGCCTGCCAGAGTTAGTGCGAGTAATAACACTACGTCTTCACGTCAGGGATTCGCTTAGTATTCTATAAATGAAGCTGGGAGATCACCCGCCATTGCTCGGTTGCTCCTGTAATAAAATAATGACATTTAGTTGACGTATGTATCTAAATAAACGATAGATAAACAATACGAAAGATGATAATTATGAGATATTTTTTTTTCTCTACTATTTGTTATTCCAGGACTTGCTAAAAAGAGTGAACATAATTATAAAAGGAAATGAGCTGCGCAAACGTCGAAATAAATTGAGATAACAGGTAAAAAAACGATGCCTATATTGGCAAACCCAAATTGGTATTCTATAATTACGTCAAAATATACAGGGTTACTGGTATCTCGACGTATTCCTTGCAGGACGTCATAGTATGGCTAAAATGCAACAAATTGAGCCACCAAATGTTCTACCGAAGTTCAGTAGTTTTTGAGTTACTTAGATTTTTAGTTTTTTATGAAAAATCCCAGATTAAATCGTTTGGAGTCAATTTAAAAATTATTCACGGCGCGATTGTACTGTAATTTAAGTAAATATCATAGCTGATGCCGTGGCTGATCTTTTTTAATAATTAAAAGTTCAAAAATGCCTATAACCTTGGCAAATATCACTAATCAAACATCCAATTTTTAGTAATTTTTGCTATTACTCCATAAAAAATGTTGTCTAGTGAAAAAAAATAATACTACGCCTGATGTACAAATTACTAGGAAAATATCCTTGTCTTATCAGCTATTCAGAAAGTTATGATTGTCAATACTTTTGCACGTGTGACAGGGAAGGGAAGAGTTTTATGAGGAGCAGGTAAAATTGCATTTTTTACCCAGAACACTAAATGGGGAACTTTATGAAGATTTCCTAAGAAATCATTTAACACCACTGCTCACGGATGTACCGGAAGACAGAAGAGCAAACATGCTTTATCAAGCGGTTTTACGCTATGGATTAATTATGTGGGGCAATAGCACAGATCAGAACAGAGCATTTGTTGCTCAAAAAAAATGCATTCGAGCAATGTACGGGCTTCAATCCGATCAATCTTGTCGGCCAGTGTTTCAGAAACTTGGTTTGTTGCCGCTACCGTCTCTTTATGTGTATGAGATATGTATGTTTGTGTGGAATCATAAGGAATTATTTACAAAAGCAGACGATGTGTATCCTCGAAACCGGCGCGACCCTCACAGGCTCGTACTGGATGTCATGCCGACACTCGCTAAATACAATAAAAGCTGTTTGTATATGTGTGTGGAAATATTTAATAAGATTCCGAGCGACTTAAAAATTCTAAATACCAGACTATTTAAAAGTAAATTATATGATTGGCTGTCTTCTAATAGTTTTTATAGTGTAAGAGAGTTTCTTGAAAAAAAATAATAATAATTGACTAAATAGTATGCACGAAAAATTTGCACGCTTATAATGTTAAGCAAGAACATGTATGCACTGTATTTTATTTTGTACCATCTTTTATACCATGTTTTTATGCAAATAAATATTATTCTATTCTATTCTATTCTATTCTATTCTAACATGACGGATATCCAGCTCGCTTCCGAATCACAATTCGACAATTGCTGGATGAAAACTATCTGAATCGATGGTTAGGGCGCGGTGGGCCTATTCCGTGGCCTGCACGAAGCCCTGATCTTACGCCACTAGACTATTACGTCTGGGGTCATATGAAAGACCTAGTTTATGTGACCCCAGTAAATTCAATTGAAGAACTAAGGGAGAGAATAACAGATGCAGCGGACCAGATGAGGGCAACAATCACATCAAGAATCACAAAAACTGAAGTGAGGAAGCGAATAAGAACATGTTTTAGAAACCGAGGGCAGCAGATCGAACAAGACGTGTGAAAGTGTAATTAAAGTTTTTAAACTGATGTTGATTAAAAATAATACTATTATTCACGAAATTGTTTTATTGATTTTCCGAATAATCACCTTTTTGTGAGATGCACATAATGTAGTCCTTAACTTTGTATTAACTTTCATACCTTTTTGGATAGCTGATAAGACAAGGATATTTTCCTAGTAATTTTTACATCGGGCGTAGTATTTTTTTTTTCACTAGACAACATTTTGTATGAAGTAATAGCGAAAATCACAAAGAAGTAAATGTTTCTTTAGTGACATTTGCCAAAGTTTTTGGTATTTTTGAACTTTTAATTATTAACAAAGATCTGCTACGGCATCAACTATGATATTAATTTAAATTACAGTACAGTCGCGCCGTATATCATTTTTAAATTGGCTCCAAACGATTTAATCTGGGATTTTTCATAAAAAACTAAAAATCTAAGTAACTCAAAAACTACTGAACTTCGGTAGAACATTTGGTGGCTTAATTTGTTGCATTTTAGCCATACTATGACGTCCTGCAAGGAATACGTCGAGTTACCAGTAACCCTGTAGATATTATCGAAAATCGCTTAATTTCGTTGACAAGTTTTACCAAATTATCCTGGTAAATTGAAGTTAATTAAATTATTTATTCATTTGTAATGTCCCGAACGAGGTTCATTTTCGATTGTTATGTTAATTTTACTACTATATCATCGAACAAAAAAAAAAACTAAATAGAGGATAAGTAGATGTTTAGGTACCTGTATAGACGGGTCCAGACCAGTCTTGGGCACGGAGATCTCCTCTGTTGTGTGTTGATCTGTAAAAGATAACAGTTTTCGTTACACTTCCACAAGAAGATGCTTGGTAAATTATTCTAGTAATAACGGTTTTACTTTTTGATGAAGCCAGATAGGTCCCATCATTTGAGAAAATGCGTTTTCGGCATGTTGTACGCATAAAGATAAACATGCACAATATGTTTCATAATTTTGTCGCTTCATACGACGTCCAAGTGGCTGATTTGTTTAACTGCTGACTTCTATGCTGATAACCACGGGTTCAAACTACAGATTTGAGTTATTTTAAGGCTTTCCTCTAGTTCATCATCATCATATCAGCCGTAAGACGTCCACTGCTGAACATAGGCCTCCCCTTTAGACTTCCAGTAGGACCGGTTGTAAGCGGCCTGCATCCAGCGTGATCCTGTGGCCTTCATAAAATCGTCTGTCCACCTAGTGGGTGGACGTCCTACGCTGCGCTTGCCGGTGCGTGGTTGTCCTGGTTCCTCTAGTTGCACCAATAAAAGATCAGGTGTACAACTAACCAGCAAGTGTCCTAGCCCGCAGCTTGTCGTTCTGTTCCCTCAGCAGCACGAGCTCCTCCCGCGCGGCCCGCTCCGCTCGCAGCGCGGACAGTGACGTCACGGCGCGCGCCAGCGTGGCCTGCAGCCCGCAGGAGACCGACACCAGGCGGGACGCCAGCACCGCCGCGCTGCCAGAACATTCTGGAAAGAAATAGTGGGGTTAGAAATAAGAAGATACAGGCAGAAGTCGTATGGATAATGAGGCAAGCCGGAAAATATTGGCGGAATCAATATCAAAGTGTTTATTCCAAGGCGCTGGCCATACAGAAAAGACGTAAAGACGCAGACGGGGCGCGGACATTTTTCTCTACAGCATCCCTTTCTTAGAAAATGTACAGAAGCGTCGCGACGCAAAACATACAGAAGAGTCGGGTCGCGGGCGCAACGCTCATACATCCGCGCCTGTCCAAGACGCGTCCTCGTCTTACGTCTCTTCTGTCTGGCCTGCGCTTAAGGGTACCACAGAGGTGGACTTTTATAGTTCCTCAAAAGGAGTGGACTGATTTTAGTCTAGCTCTGGATAGTTTAAATCCAATAAGCCCGACAGATGGAGCTGTTTTCGACATCTAAAAACTCCAGGAGAATATCTGTTCGTTAAGCTAGTTTATGAACAGTAGCGTTCATAAGTCGTTAAGAATTCTCACAAAGTCTAACGCTTCACTTTGACTTCTGACCTTCTTTTATAAATTATTATCTGTACTATATTTTGGTGACCAATTAGGAAGGAAGGTTTGCTGACGCCATATTGTGGTGTCATATATGCTTTTCTACACTTACATGCTTTTTAATTATAGTTCATCGTAGTAAAGATAAAAATAGTTTTCAAAACTAATTAGCACAATGTTAAACGTTATTTTAAAGTGACAGTTAACAGATGCACTTTTGTCCTGGGTAAAGACTAAAAAAAACAGTACAAAAATATGAAGCTACAATCTCAAAAAGATAATAACTACAAAAGTTCTGCAGTAATAGGATAAGCATATTGGATGAACGAATGATGCTTCCTTGAAACAAAATAAATTAATTCTACCAATTACGATCATTTTGAAATTGTGATAATTACAAGATACACAGATATGAACAAGACTTACCAAGTGCATCTTCAGCGCTTCCCTCAGTAATCGGCTCATCGTTCAGCTCCGTCATATCTCCAATGACTTCGGCCACGTCCCTCTCCAAGGTATCCGTAACGTGCGTGTCGTGCAACACGTGCGTTTCGTGTGCGACGTGCGACACGTGCGAGTCATGCATGTGCGGCACGACTTCGAAGGACTCGTGCTCGTGCAGCGCGGGTCGTCGACACGAGTCACAGCGACCAGAGCGAGCTCGAGCGGCCACTGTGTCAGCTTCTGACACGTTGAGCGCGCGCTGGAGGGAGCGGGTCAGTTGGGTCGCTGGGGACAGAGAGAATATTTGTATTAGTGATTCTAAATACATAGTTCATTTATGAAATTGAAAAATAATGACCACGTATTTTTTCTTCGGTGAAATCAGTGAGTACATATTCACAAAGATATGACGTCATCAAAATTCAAAAGCCCCACTTTCGAGTGGCTTGTGATGTCAGGCCGCACTAAAAATGACACATTCGTATGACGTGATGTGAATTTTATGAGTCGGCCTTTTTTTAGGTCCCACCCTGGGCAAGGCGGGAAGGACTGTCAGACTTGTACTGACTAAAATCCTCAGTGTCCTTTAATAGCCCTTACGTACCGGGCCGGAAGCACCCGAAAGCGTCATTAATTTTGGTTTACGTAAAAAAAGACAAAATACGGGTCAGATATTTTTCAATAATCTAACTGACTGTACCATGATATCATAATTATATTGTGATTTTAATTACCTTGTGCGTGTGCCGCCAGTAGCAGCTGGTGTATATCTCCGTTGTTCCCCGGCGCGTCCTCCTGACTGTTGCTGCGAGACAACCGCGCGCCTGACATGCGTAGTTCACCGCATACGTCTGAGAAACGATAATGATAATCAATTGTTGTAAAAAGCTCAGTAAATTAACATAATTATTATATTGACTACTCGGTGCCTTTTTGCTGTTGAAAATGTGTTTTAACTCAAGAGCGAAACATAGACCATAAAGTCCAACAATTTCAAAATTTATACTCGAGAACTCAATTCATATTTCTCAAAACACTTGGCTGAAACGGCTTTTAATCAGATAGGACTTCAGTACCCATGCAATTTTGAACCTTATTTGTACATAGGACATTAGTCATTAGTCATTAGTCATTTATTCATAAACAATAAACTTGTATCTGAACATTTACACAACAAAATAATAAAAGTAATAGTAATAATTTAAATTATACATAAAATTAATTTATACATATAAACAGTAAAATTAAATCATATAAAAAGACAAAAATTAATCATTTTACATTTCAATTCACTAACTCAACAAAAAGAAAAGATAAAATACAATTTAATAATAAGTGCTACAATTCATGAATGGCATAAAGACATTTGTCCAATAGGAATTTTTTCAACTTTATTTTAAAAGAGCTAGTATAGACCGCACTTTTCAGATCCAAAGGCAACCTGTTAAACAACTGTACAGACTGGTAACGAGGACTGTGTCTTACAACATTGAGATTTGGGTTGATCATACCTTTAAGGTCTTTTCGACGAGTGCCTTCCCTTATTTCCCTTTCTTCTGTCGTTTCAAATTCTAGAATGTATTTAGCTAAGTTAATCAAAAGTACAAAAACATATATACTTGGAACTGTAAGTATGCCTAACTGCATAAAATGTTGTCTGCAACTTTCTGTTTGAGGTATACGGACTATCGTCCGTATTGACCTTTTCTGCAGAACAAAGGCTCTGTTCATATTGTAATCGTAACTGTTTCCCCAGTGAAGTATGCTATATCTAATTTTTGACTCGACTAACGCAAAATAAACCATTTTCATTTGATCAATACTAATTTCGTTTCTTAGAGCTCTCAAAGCATAACATGCGGAAGATATTGCAGCATCTATTGCCCTCAGTTCAGGTTTCCAGTTCAACATTTCGTCAATTCGCATACCTAAAAAATTAACTTCAGTGACGAGCTCGATTTTGTCTTCATTCATCGCAATCTCCATGTCATCTTTTATTCGGGCTGTTGTTCTAAATAACATTACTTTTGTCTTATTGGTATTAATAATTAATTTATTCGCAGTGAACCACACATGAAAGGCTTGCAAAGCTGCATTAACTTTCTCTGTAAGTTTTACTATGTCGTTAGCTGCTAAGATGGCATTAGTGTCGTCTGCGAAAATTACTATTTCAATGTCTGATAAATTTGAATTCATATAATTAATTAAATCATTGATAAACAAATTAAAAAAAAATGGTCCAAGGATGGTTCCCTGTGGGACGCCGGTTGTGACTCCTACTATTGCTGATTTGCATGCATTTCTGTAGCCATTTTCTTGTATTTTGTCAACTTCAACATACATTTTTCGGTTTTTTAGATACGAAGAAAAAAGTTTCAAGGCTTTGCCTCTTATACCATAATGACTCATTTTTTCAAGAAGTAACCTATGGTCTATTGTGTCAAAAGCGGAACTTAAGTCCAGAAAAATACCTGCAACTCTCATTTTACTATTTATGCTTCCTGTTACTTTATCTAGTAAAGTGAATATGGCATCTGAGGTGCCAACACCTTTTTGGTAACCGAATTGTCTATTTTCTAGAACTTTATTTACGCGTAAGTGAAAAAGGAGCCGACTCTTCAAGATTTTTTCAAATATTTTGGATAAAACCGGTAGCAACGAGATAGGCCTATAGTTTTTAGGGTCTGTCCTACTACCCTTTTTAAAGACGGGGATTATTTTCGCCATTTTTAATTGTTCCGGAAAGATCGATTCCTCAATACATAGATTAAAAAAATCAGATAGCGGTTTAGCCAGTATTTGGATGTGCTCTTTAAATACGGATATCGGGATCTCATCGTATCCACACGAAAGTTTGTTTTCCATGCTATTCACCACAGCAATTACTTCATCTGGGGTGGCTGGAGATATTTGCATTTCACTGTTTACTTGACTTGTGTACTGATAACAAAAAGACATTGCCAAATCGGTGTTTTCTTCGCTTGGGACATGTTTGTAGTGATGGGCGGAGAGTAAATACTCAGATGATAAATACTCGAGTATTTATCCGAAATGAGTAAATACTCGTATTTTCTCGTTTTTACCGGATATTTACTCAAAATGATGGATATTTATATTTTTTGCGAATGGAATGGTTATTTTTTCAAATTCAATGGCAAGGATTGTTATTTGGGCTTTCCAAAAATTACATTACCGATTATTAGGTCTCAGAAGTCTCTCCAGTGAAGGAGAAGCAATGTGTTTCTCACTGCATTCTAACTCGGCCTCTATTTCTATGCCGTTTATCTCGTCTGCGTATCTTGGATCTGCGGATATCCTGTTTGGCTTCTGCAAAAAGTGTATGTGAGGGATTTGACTGACTGACAAGGCCCCCATAGAGGGACAAACGCCTGTTGGGGTCGCGAGACTGTCAAAACAGGTAACCGTGACCCTGAAACGTAAATGGCTAGTAAAGAAACACCGTGAATTTTAGCCAGTACAAGTCTGGGCGACTCATTTGCCGGTTTATCCACGTTAAAAAAGGGCGAAGGAAGCAATCGGGGTGAGAACATCTTGGCAGTGTCTCTCGTCATGACGAACGTCTTCCAGGCTTTGCCCTAGAGTTAAATTAAGGAAGCGCTCCGCTATTACGAAGTTTCGAATTCCAACCATCTCCGGTGCACCGTCGCCATCGGAACCTGGCACACTGTTTCTGCTTGACCGAGCGCTTCGTGGTACAATCCTCCATGATATCGGCGTTGTCTACTACGCCGATGACATGTTATAACTGTAAAATAAATAGGCTTTCTTTCTTCTTATCGACGTGGAAGAGGACGTACCGTGACTAGTCACTACTGATAACAAATGAACAGGGGTTGAACAAATGAACAGGTCCTGCCACAGATCCAGCAATTAGGCCTTGAGATGACGTCAATAAGGCCAAAGCCCTATGTTAGGTAAGGGTTGAAAACAAGTTTTGTTGTCATGTTTTATAAAGGAAACCGTTTACTCGTAACTTGAAACAAGTAGATTCAAATCAAATCTCGTAGTAAGACTCGGTGTCGAGTACGGTTAGGCTCAGTAAGACTCGATAAGACTTGGTTAGACTCAGTCAGACTCGGTAAGACTTGGTAAGATTCTGACATACGGTAAGACTCAATCAGACTCGGAATCAGATTCAGTTAGTCTTGGTAGGACTCGGTCAGACTCGGAATCATACTCGTTAAGACTCCGTAAGACTCGGTAAGACACTGTCAGGCTCGGTAAGAATCAGTCAGACTCGGTCAGACTCAGAGTCAAACTCGATCAGACTTGGTAAGACTCGGTCAGACTTGGTAAGACTCGGTTACACTTGGTAAGACTCGGTCAGACTTGGTAAGATTCGGTCAGTCTTGGTAAGACTCGGTCAGTCTTGGTAAGACTCGGTCAGACTCAGAATCATACTAGTTAAGACTCCGTAAGACTCGATAAGACACGGTCTGACTCGGCAAGACTCGGGCAGACTCGGCAAGACTCTGTCAGACTCGGTAAGAATCAGTAAGAATCGGTCAGACTCATTCAGACTCGGAGTCAGACTTGGTAAGACTCGGTCAGACTGGGAATCATACTCGTTAAGACTCCGTAATACTCGATAAGACATGGTCTGACTCGGTAAGACTCGGTCAAACTCGGTAAGACTCAGTAAGAATCGGTCAGACTCGGAGTCAGACAGGGTAAGACTCGGTCAGACTCGGAATCATACTCGTTAAGACTCCGTAAGACTCGATAAGACATGGTCTGACTCGGTAAGAAACGGTCAGACTCGGTAAGACTCGGTAAGAATCGGTTAGACTCAGTCTGACTCGGAGTCAGACTCGGTCAGACTTGGTAAGACTCGGTCAGACTTAGGAAAACTCGGTCAGACTCGATATCATACTCGTTAAGACTCCGTAAGACTCGGTCAGACTCAGTAAGAATCGATCAGACTCGGTCAGACTCGAAATCGTACTCGACACCGTAAGACTATAAGACTTGGTCGGACTCGAAGTCATGCTCGTTAAGACTCCGTAAGACTCGGTAAGACTCAGTCATACTCGGAATTAGGATCAGAATCGGAGTCAGTCTGACGGATACACTCAGATATACTCGGTTAGATTTGATCAGACAAAAATGTGCGGTCGCGCGTCCGCATCAGTTCTACTTTATAATTAATTAGAAAATGAAAATTTATGTATTATTCAAGGTTTTGATTGGAAAATTGAAAAAAAAAACAACGTATTTGGAAAAAACTGGAATATTTCCTACTTTTTCTAACGCTTTTAGTAATAATTATTATTAAAGTGATTAAAAAAGTACTTTACGAATCGTATATTATCAGATTTTCATGTATTTCAATCATTTTTCTTGTAAAATAACAAAATTTACGATGAACAAATGTAACATAAACTGTAAGTAGTATTTATCCACTGTTTTGGATAAAAACTCGAGTAAAAATGGAAATTTATTGAGTATTTACTCATTTTGAGTATTTATCCGGATAAAAACCCATCACTACATGTTTGTAATCAAATTGCTTAGCAAGTATATTGGATATATCAAGTGGGTCCACTATCAACCCATCATTAACTTTGAGCCGTAACTGCGGGTGTTCTGTTTTAGCTTTATTAGTGCATTTTTTCACGACTTTCCAGACTTCTCTACTCAGGTTTTTGGATTTGTTTATTTGCCTCATAATTGCAAGTTTTTTAGCTTTAGTGATGACTTGCCTATAAAGCCTGATGTAGTTTTTTTTATAATTTAAAACACTTGGTTCCAGATTATTACCGTTAGATGCACATAAAAGTCGTTTCATTTTACTGGACGTTCTTATTCCCTTAGTGATCCATTCTGATTTCGACTTTTTCGTAAGGTATATTTTACATTCCCTTATTTTATAGCTTTTTCGAAACAATTCATTAAACTTTTTGAGAAATGTATTTATTCCCATAGACAGCCAGTTTTCTTTAAGAATATCCTGTGCAAAGGCTATCCCATTTTTCTTGTTGATTACTCTTTTATTTATGAGAAAAAACGGTGTTTTATTGTTCAGAGATATTAAATTTGGCAGTCTCAGATCGGCAAAGATACCAGCATGCCCATCCGCTAAGCCATTATGATCTACGTCACTACTTAGTATTTGTGAAACGGGCAGATTAGTTAAGATATTATCAATGCAGGAACTACTATTGTTCCGACTAAAAGTCATTGAGCCAATCAAATGCCTGAAATTATAGCACCGCAGTAAACTAAGGAATTCAGTTCGTTTTTTACTGTCTACTAACATGTCAACATTAAAATCACCACATATCACACATTTCCTATTGAACATAAAATCAAGTAGTTTCTCAAGTTTTTCTAAAAACTGGGTGAAATTTTTGTCAACTGGGTTGCGATAACAGCAGCAGATGTACAAACCAGTTTTAATATCCTTAACACCACAAATCTCAAAACATTCTACCTTATACAACTTATTTATTGCTTCTGCCATTTCAGTTTGCCTATCCACATGTGCTAAAATTAAAGTGCCTCCTCCTTTTTTCTTTTTCTTGTATTGTACGAGACTAATTTTAAGTTATTCATATTAAAAACGCACGCCGCACTCTCATTCAGGAAATGTTCACTAATGCATATATAGTCTAACTTTTTGTGCAAGGTGTGTATATAAACTTCTACTTCACCTTTCTTATTATTAAGTCCGCAAACATTCTGATGAAAAACATTTAAAGAACTCGTGTTGTCATGTAAACTAATGTTATTCACGAAAAAAGTCAGATTGCTGTGGAAAGTGATTTGTTTGTGTCGTTAAGGACTGCGTCGATTTCAGTTGAAAGTCACAGCTCCCCGATATGTCTGTCTGCGTTGCAACTGATTGGGTGATACAAATATTGGAAGATACAAGGGCATTGTTTTCCTGAATATCATAATCCACGATATAAAATTGTTTTAAGTTTTCAAATATATTTCTTATGCCATTATCATTAATAGATCCATTATACTTAAACATAGTTCGGTCATATGTCAAATCAAGATTAGAGTCAACCAGTATTGCATAATTATAAGAATGAATGTCAAGATATAACAAATTATTAAAAGCTTCAATCCTCGAATTAAACATTATGAATGGTTATTACATTTAAAAGTCGGTAGGCATAAAATTACATTAGTATGTGATACAGTCAATAATGTCTCTCTAATATGAATAATTAGGTCAAAATAATTGATTGACCTTCGATAATCTTCTTCACCAATGAAAATGATGCAGTGGTCACTCCTGGAATAGTGGGCTAGTTTTGCGCTTATGTTGCATAAAAGGTTTTTGGTTCCACTGTTTGGCAAAAGAAAGTGACATATTTCTTTGTCTGGAAATGTATTTTCAGCTGTGGTTAATATATTATTCGCTGTGTTACTACTTATGATGCATAATTTTGTTTTATTTTGCACCAATTTGTTCCTCTGAGTAACATTTACTATCCTGTTTTCTGATTCCGTTGGAGTAGTACAGAGTTTACTTTCCTCTATTTGAGTTTCTGTTATTTTAATTTCGTTTTCATATTGTGGGGTAGTTGGTATTAATTTGTTCGTTATCAGAGTGTCGTTTTCTTCATTCCTTAAATGCGCTAATGGGGAAGTCATTTGTATATTATTAGAAACAATCATTGTAGCGGTGTTTCGCTTTTGTTTGCGTCTTCTTACTGATCGAGGGGTAACATTCATATTCTCCGTTGAATTAATATTTTTGTATGTTTCTATGATTTTTTGATGTTTTTGAAGATCTGATTTTAAGCGAAAATTTTCAGAATTAAGATTTTCTATTTCTTGATGCGCTATTAATAAATCTTCTGATAATTGCTTAACTTTTTCGTTTAAATCGAGAACAGTCTGACTAATATTTAACGATGTGTTTGGCAAACTCATCATGGTTGCATCGAAAAGCGACGAGCTATCTCGAGAAATGTCGTTTAGTGAACTGGTTCGGTGTATTTTCTGATATGTAATATTACTACATTCCTCCATTGTAAACTGAATTAATTAGTATTCTGTGCGTAACGGAACGCAGTCTCAAAGCGCTAGTATTCAAGATCGATAATTGAAGTTTCCGAACGAAGATTATTTTGTCACACTTGTGGGCCGGCTTGTGATTGGCTCACAGAGTACTTTTATTAGATAATTGGCTAGGTGACTCAGCTGTTCATATTTCTGTTGTTTACAACAATTGTAAAGA
Source organism: Agrotis clavis (assembly GCA_954870645.1). Taxonomy (NCBI): domain Eukaryota; kingdom Metazoa; phylum Arthropoda; class Insecta; order Lepidoptera; family Noctuidae; genus Agrotis; species Agrotis clavis. The sequence goes on from OX940942.1 coordinate 929,528, forward strand.
AAGAAAAACCAGTCAAACTCTGAATTCATAGAATTTTCCGAATATATTTCATTGGTATGGCCCAGTTCTTTGTAATTTTTAGCTATGGTAAAACTATTTCAAGTAGCCAACCCGTTTTGATGGTGTTGTTTGTTGGATGTTGATTGTTGATGAGTTGACCAAAATCACTAACGATTTCGCACTGGTAGGTTTTCTCTTTGATAAATAGGCCGCTTACATAGTTTGTTTGGTCACATACCTTTGATCAGATGTCGCTCCAGAGATTTGAGACTGATCACTTTGCAAATCTTCTAATTTCGAAAAGTAACCGTTCAGTTTTCCTTCTTTTGCTATTTGATCTTAAGGCACCCTTACGAATGCCGAATGGTATCACAATAGATACGATTTTAAACCACTGATGCTGTTATTAGTTTATGATTTATGTGACATAATATGATTTACTGTTATTAAATTCACTTTAATACAGCACGGATTTCACTATCACGATTTCGTCACTACATGTATAAGTTCCGTTGATAACATTATCACTGGTAATTTTTCACTTTGTTGTTCGATTAGTGGTGAATTTAGATAGAACAGAATGCAATTACTATTTTATCGTACGTTTTATGATACGTATCGGAGCCGATACGTATCGTGACAGTGGCGCCACCTGTGATGATACATTGCCAATAAAGAACACTCAATTAATAACTCACTTAGAAAGAAAGCAAATTGTGTTTTTTAATAATAAAAACTTAACTAATCAATACTTAAACTTTAATCAAAAGTGATACATACCGACTTCTCCCAGTGCGTCAGCGACGGCGAGGTCAGTGAAGTGTCCGTAGCTGCTGGGCGGCACTCCCAGCGCTGAGCCCACGATGGACGACTTGGCGCGGAGCGCGCGGGAGATCACCTCGTCCAGGCGACGGAGACGCTCTGAGGAGGACACACGGGGTTGATACCATAGGAATTAACACACTTAAAGAGTACCACAGAGCAGTATAAAGTCTCTTAAAAGGAGTGGAACGATTTTAGACTCTGGATTTTAAAACCAATAAGACCTGTTAAATGGCCTTCTTTTCGATATCTAAAGACTAGGTTTAGGAGAACATTATTGTTAGTTAAGCTAATACAGTCACGAGCAATAACATGTAAACACTTAACAAAATTCAAACGCAAATTCCTCGTGAAATACTGATTTCCACTTTGAAATAAGACCTAGTTTGTAATATTATGGCTTTCAAAATAGAAGTCTAATTAAAAGACAAACGTTTTATCAATATGGTAGCGAACATCGCTTTTGAATACTGCTTAGTGTATACATACTATTGCTTGTGACTGTACATGTACACTAGCGTTCATAAGTTGTTAAGCACCTGCACAAAGCAATATTTCTTTGCTTCGCTTTAGCTTACAAACTTCTTCTATAAGGTGAAATCCGTATTGTGCTATGCAGATTAATAAGGAAGGAAGGTTTGCTGACGTCATTAAAAGTTATTTCATTGCGAAACGTTATTTTCAAGTGAAAGTTGACAGATGGAAGTCAGTGACTCTTTCCTTCAAAGTTGCTACATAGTGTGTTGCATTTTGCTTTTACCCAATTGTCCCGCGACCCCAGTAAACTTTGTCCCTCTAAAGGGGGGGCCCCGTCATTGTGCTGACACTCTTTGAGGCGCGCGTAGAACACACCACGCCGTCGACCAGCGCCTGCGGTGGTCGGAAATCGTCTCGCGACGTCCGTTATCATTGCGGCTGGGTTGAGAGGTGGACGCTCTTGTCTCTCTCACGCGTCTCCTCCTCCTTCACTAGCATGACTGCTTCGCAAAAGGAGACGACCGTTTCAGTGTGATACGTACCTCTGTCAGTGAAGGCCCTGTGCGCGGTCCTCGCGTCCTCCGCGGCGGGCGGCTGCACCTGGATGGAGGCCGGGGACTCCAGCGGGGAGGGAGACGCGCCGTGGGTACTGATGCGACCCACTGTGGGCCGACGTGGTCTGTGAACAACAAGGAACCGAATAAAACAACTATTCTTTGAAATACAGACAGTTTTTACATTTTACAGCTTCTATAATGCCCTACTAAGCGCAAAAGTGGTATCTCAAAATCCTCAAATACCATTGGATAGCTTTCAAAAATAAGCATCTCATTGATGAAGCCTTTTAGCGCTATCTTGTTCAAAACATATAAAAAATATCCTGAACAAAAAAACATTCACTATTTCAGTTTTACGCTATAAATCATTCTACGATAGCATTACAATTAACTTTACGATTTTTTTGAGATACCGCTTTTATAGGTGGACTAAATAGTAGATTGTTTAGCTAGAAAGCAAAAAAACTATTTATAAGATAAGTTTTTTTTAATCCTGAGCGGAGTGAAGAATTCTACAGTAGAATCATGAGCGTAGTGAGGAATTACGCGGTTTCAATGATCACATTTTTAACCGACGAAAACCTATTTCAAATAAAAAGTCACTTCGTATTTGCCATTTTCATTAAATAGTTTCAAATATTATGAACTTTTTTCATGTATTCTCATATTCTTGCACAGAGTAGACATGTGAGAGTACCATTAACATAAATTATAATTTTGATTGTTACTAGTAGAACCACATAAAAGCCCAAGATAGAAGCTAGTACGTTAATGATGAAACAGTCGCCGTAATCGAAGATGGCATGGTAAGATTATAATTATCATCTTGCCAGAAAAAAACATTTTTTATTTAAAAAAATAGTCCAGCTCACTTATGCTTATCCTCCTTCTCATCCTTGACCTCGGTCTCCTTCTCCTGCTCACTGTCTCTCTCCACGCTCCTCTTCTCCTCGTCGACACTCTTGTCGTCTCTCTCGGCGGAGGTCCTCTCTACCGACCTCTCCTTCTCCGGCTCGACAGTCTCTTCCGGTGCCGTTGAAGAGGACTTCTCGGACGCATCGGATGGATTGCGGGATACGTTTATGCCTGAGGATAGAATATTATTATTAAGTTTCTATAATAAAACCTTAAAAGTCTATTAACTGCATCAACGTCACGGCTGCGTGCATCAATCACAATAACACTCTGCTTGACTTGGGAATCGAATTTGGGACCTCATGTTCAGTAATAGCACTTGGGACCACTAGACCGACAAGCCAGTCGAAAACTTTAGTCTTTCTCATACTACGGTTTTTTTCCTGTGTCGTTAATCCAAACTAATATTATAAATGCGAAAGTAACTCTGTCTGTCTGTCTGTCTGTTACGCTTTCCCGCTTAAACCTCTCAACCGATTTTGATGAAATTTGGCACAGACAATCTTTAGACCCTGAGAAAGAACATAGGCTATCAAAACACCACGCGGGCGAAGCCGCGGGCGGAAGCTAGTCTCAAATAAACAAACACCCAGACCCGGAACAAATACTTGTAGATCATACGCTAAGCAGTGTAGCAGTCAGTAAATCAGCTTAAACGTTGAATATTGATGATGCAGAAGAGTTTTGAACTACCATTTGTCCGTTCTGCAGACACTAAATTGCATATTTTATGCGATGGAATGCAGAAAATAGTTAATTACTTGGCTGGCCACGCTCTCGCGTGTCTAAATAACTGTTTGGAAATGTTGATCTAGTGATCTAGTCTTTTTAAAACAAATTATCATGCAGTGTTATTACATCATCTGCCTAGCCTTTTCCCAACTATATTGGGGTCGGCTTCCAGTCGAACCAGATTCAGCTGGATATCAGTATTTTACATGAAGCGACTGCCTATCGGACCTCCACAACCCAGTAACTGGACAATACGATACCCCATGGTAAGACTGGTTGTCAGACTTTAGAGCTTCTGACTAACAGTAACGACTGTCAAAGATCTACAAATGACAGCCGGGACCAACGGCTTTACGTGCTTTCCGAGGCACGGAGGAAACTCGCTATGATAGACGGTTACCCACAGGTATGAAACACCGTTTTTTTTTGCTTTTTTGTGGGTTTAGGATGAACCGAGGGGTATACCTTGTTTGGTATGAGTGTACATACCTGAGTCGTCAGCAGATCGGCTGTGTGTGTGTGAGGTGGTGATGGAAGACTTCAGCTCCGTCAGCTTGGCTAAAGGAGCCTCTTGTATGTGCTTCACCCATCTGCGAAGGAAAATTTATTAGTTTACAGGCGATGTTTAAAACCTATCTGGAATAATGTCTGGGAAACAGTTTACTAGAATAGCAAAATTTTTAAGAAAAGAAAAATTCAACTGCAACATGACATAAGCCTGTGACTTTTTGGATTAGAAAGACGCAGGTATATGATCTTTGTATTTTGTTTGCAGCGCCTTTATGTCGTAGTAGTAAGGTGGATTTTTGTAGTTTACGGTCGAATTGCATCGAATTGCTCCATTAGTAAACACCTGCGACTTAAACGGGCAATCGACTCGATATCGCACGAATCGCGTAGCCTCGCATCGCGCCATGGCTAAAGTCCCTTAGTCACCGAATTATTATTTCATAGAGAGAGCATACATCAAAGAATAGTTAAACTCCCGCGAATTGAAGAAAAATACTCTTTCGTAAACAGTTTCATTTCTTGTGGACAAAATCTGGGAGCAAGGCAGTGCCCCCGTCAAGACGAGCCAAGCGAAGCGCAGGGCACTACCTACTTTTTCTCGAAGTGTTAGTATTTTCAATGATTGCCTTATTCTATTCAACATGGCGTCTCACTAAACATTCAACATTCCTAAAAGGTACTGGTGGCCTACCATGGCCTGAGTATTGCCGTTGAGGGAACGAGATGGCGCTATACGACTTGTATAGCTTTCTCGTTCCCACACTGAAACTACTTTGGCTTTAAGAAGTCCATGGTAGGCCACTAGGTTATGGCCGAAATCCCATTCAAAAATTTAACATCTTTAATTACCCTCTTGCAGTAATGGCCGATAGTTTAACAAAATGTATACCGTAGTAGTCATATGATACTTACGATGTATACTCCGGCGCAGAGTTAGCGGACAGCTCATGCATCTGTACACCGTTGATGTTCATCAGGAAGAACGTGTTGCGAACTGCCGCGTTCGGACGAAACAGGACCTTGTCCCTGATGGAAATAAAGGTCATTGTTGAGGAAACGTTATGTGAGGCCTAAGACTTAAATTATATAACTCTCTTCTGACAGTGTTCACAGCTAAAAATACTACTTTTTGAGTTACCTAGAACTCATTCGATATGTATTATAAACGCCAAGATTAATCATTTGCCTAGAATAAGTACTATGCTGATCAATGAGGAAGGAAGGTTTGCTGACGCCATATTGTGACGTCATACAAGCTTTTAACACTTGCAGGCTTTTAAATCAACAATTGTCATATTAAAATAAGTCTAACAAGTTATTAAACACCATTAAAAATCATGCGCAAATATATTTTATTGCTAAAAGTTATTTTCATGAGTCAGCCAACAGATGAAGGTCATTGAGACGTTCCTTCATAGTTGAACTGCATAGTAATTATTTATGCCATTCCTAAAACCGTTGGTTAATTCCGAGTGTGAGTTGAAAGTGGGGCTTTAATGCTACGATATTTTTTCTTTTCACTTTTAATACTTTTTTATGTTAAAATCAGATTAGTTCTCACCATTTGATAAGTGGTGATAGCATGAGTGACTGGCTGGGTTGTGGGATGGGCTTCAACACGAACTTGTCGCTCTCTCGCTGCAGCAGCACCAGGCTGTCTTCTAACATCAATGCCTGAGGGATAAAAATTAAAAATCAGAAAAAAAATTAAGTCGAACTATAATCGGGCATGCGGGCGGCGAGTAATGGGCGACTCGCTGCAAGTAAAAATGATAACACCGTAGCGTATTAATTACTCACGAGCACATTGATCCTCTTGGAGGAGTCGTTCCTGAGAGTGAGTTCCCCCTCGTTCCTCAGCGAGTGCTGCGTGAGGTCCAGACGACGGAGCTCCTCCCACTCGCCAGACGTCGGCACGCGGACCTCCAACTTGCTCTGGATCGTTTTTAATCTGTAAACACAACAAAAATAATGGTAAAGTGGTCGACTAACGAAAATTTACTAACGAGAAAAAGTATGGAATCACTTACTCCGATTCCGCGCGATCTTAAATACAATCGACAAAGTGGAATCATGACCCATTTTGACAATAAATTGTTTGAATCCGTCAAATTGACAAAGATCAAAGTCGTTACCATGGATATGTATGTTTACGCGAATGTGGACCTAATTGTATTTCAATATATCTGGGAAAATAAGCTTATGGTGGGTCATAATTCTACTTGGTCGATTGTACATAATAACTAGTTAATGGTGTCATTTTAATATACCTGTTAACTTTAGATTGATACTTAATTCAAATCATGCCATTATTTAAGGAGATATTCTTGTTAAATTCAAAGTAAGTAATTACACACTTTTGCTCGCGAGTGTAGTCCAAAAGACCATGAATACCTAAACTACCTAATAAGATGAATCGCATTCCTCAAAAAACTTTTGAGTAAACCTAACATTATTCGAAAGACACGAATTTTCTCAAACAAACGGTTTGCGTTGAACCAGATGTATTTTCCCCATTTAGATCAAAATACATTAAAAAAGTGGAGCCCAGAATGGAAATATAATTATCATACTAATCCTTTTAAAACATCTAGATTGAATGTCATATCTGCATATCGCAAGTGTAAGCAATGATGTGGTCGGCGTTGAAGCACACTTGTCTAGAATTAACCTATTAACTATCGACTTTAAGACCCCAAGGTTGTAGCTATCAGGAAGTGAAGACCACAGCAGAGAACCCGTAAGGGTGGGGATGTCCCATCACCACCGTACCTATGTTCATTCTCCGCGGTCCGTATGGCGGTGTCGACCCGGTGCAGTACATCTCTGGCCACGTCGTGCGCTCGCCGCAGCCGCGCGAGGTCCTCCTCCGTCTCCTCTCCTTCCGTCACTGTCTTCAGGATGCCCTCCAGGAGGAGCTGGTATTTCGTCAGTCTGGGGAAGAGTAAAGATTTCATTAGAAATAGCGAAACTTTTATTTGAGATGGATTTGCTCTTGACCCGGTCTAGTAAGTAAGCATACTCAGAAGAAGCCAATTCACTGTAACTTTGTTAAGAAATTAGGGTTGTATGAGTTCGGAAACAAAGATACAGGTAGTGAGTTGGTTGCTGAAGTATGGGAAAGTTAATTTTGAGCCAAGACAGTACTAATAGACAATATTTAGGTGTAGTTGTACAGTACACCTACATTTTGAACAAAAACCTAGAGTCCGTGGCTGTTTCTGATGGAAAACCCAATAATACTGACTCCAGGACATCAAAACTAGGACCTTAATGCTCATAATAATGAATTAAGGTAGTAATTCATTTTTTTGACATCGACCGCGGCGAAGGTAATGAGATGATCTGATCATGTTCACAAAGCAAACATGGTCCTTCCACTCACCTCTGCCACACACACGCCAGCATATCCTTAAGCTGCAGCCTCCCGCACAGCGGCTGCTGTTCTCTGGCCGCCAGGAACTGATGCAGCTCCTTGCTCTTACGACGTCTCTTGCGCAGTGCGTCCAGGGCCATTCGTTGTCCACGGCAGAACTTCGACACGCACGACGCGTAGCCTGAGTCGCCCAGCTATGGGAAAAGGATAAGTGATTAGAGAAATATCAAACATGGTTAACGTAGACCAAGTATGCAGTTACATCATAAAAATCTACGATCAGCTAAACTAGAAGCCGACCCCAAAATAGTTGAATAAAAGTCCAACAGATGATAACCTTGAAAAAACTCACCGTATTCAATAAAGCATCAGCAACTGGCCGGATCTGCACTACATGGTTGCCGGCCTCATTCCTCGCGGTCCTAAGGTCTGAATATAGCCTGGAATGCCTCTCCCTCACTGCTGGTAGATTCGGGAACAGTGCCTTCAGCTCGTCTCCAGCCAGGAGTGAAGCGTGACGCTCCAAGGGTCTGAGGAACACTCCGCCTAAGACGCGCAGCCAGCGGACATGGGAACCTTCCGATACTATTAGCTCTGCAAGGAGAAAAACTGAGGGGTTAGATTTTGGGAAGTTCTGGTGATTCGAAGATAAAAGAAGTAGAGAGGTGATTGTGAGTTGATCGAGAAGTTCTGTCTCGATTTTTTTCAGGGTTCTATTAAGATCTCATAGCACACTTATATATGAGCACGGTACCAGATTTACACCATCTCACTTATTTGATTAGAGACGGTTCGAGTTGGAGCGATGCTGATGTTGCGGGACTATCTAATAGCTGATCTTGATAAAAGGCTATTGAAATAACACTGTGGATATAAAGATTTATTTGAATTACAACGCAAAATACCGCTGCAGTGTTTATCGGCTTCGGCGCGATTGGTCTAATGTTCAAAAACCAGAAGTATTGAAGTATGGATGAATTTGTTGTTAAATATTTATATGCAATAATGAGCGCGTCGCGAATCGTAAAGATTTTATTGGAAAGAAAAATTTAACCTCGCTTGTGGTGGTGCGATAGCTTTGCATCTAGAGTACTAGTACAGAAATGATGCAGGTTTGAGACCCGCTCACAGTCAAATGGATCTGATGTTCTCCTCATTTCTAGCTGTTCCACTCACCATGTATAACCTCCTGCCTCTTGCGCAGCATGGCGGACAGGTCCATAGAGTCGAGCGCATGCGGCGGCAGACTGTCCGCCCATTGTGCCGCCAGAGGCTCCTCCTCCTCCGACCAGTCTGATTGAGAGGCTGGAACAACATACATTATGTCACGATGATGCTCAAACTGAACTGCGAAGTTTCGCTGTTATTCTGCAATCACAATGAAGTTAGTTTTGGTAGAGAATTTATTACAAAAAGTAGCGCCAAAACAATTTTTGTAAGATTTTAGAGAGAAGTGCTATTCCGCTCAATGTCTAATGAAGATTTGTTGACGCTATTCTGTGACTTCATGCATGATTTTTGAACACTTGCACGATTTTAAATAAACAATAATCATATGAAAATAAATAACTCTAACAAGATAACAAATATATACATTTATAAAAAACTTTTTCAAAAAAAAATGCAACCGACTTCAAAACAACCACAAAAAAGTTCAAAATAACCTACAAAAAAACTTTTCTTTCGAAAGTCGGTGACTTTATTTTTTATTTCATTGACTTTTTGTCACCGACTTTCGAAAGAAAAGTTTTTTTGTAGGTTATTTTGAACTTTTTTGTGGTTGTTTTGAAGTCGGTTGCATTTTTTTTTGAAAAAGTTTTTTATTTTATCCTTTTTAGTTTCACTATTCAACCCAAATTATTGCCAAATACATAATTTTCTTACATGTGCACTAAAATTTTGTAATCCGTAGCACCGGTATTAACAATACTGTATCGAACAAAAAAAGAATCATCGAAATCGGACCAGAAACCTCGGAGTAATCTGTGTAGACAAAGTTGAAAACTTCTTAGGTTTTTGTTGATTTTTCAAAAAGTGCTGGTCCGATTTCGATAAAATTTTAATGGGACCATTCCGGAAGTATACCCTATCCAATAAAAAAATAATTTTTCAAATCGGTTGTTAGATGACGGAGTTATGCCCGAACAAACATAAAAAAAAAAAAAAAAAATACAAACATCCGAATTGAGAACCTCCTCCTTTTGGAAGTCGGTTAAAAATAATTAATTTTCCAAATTATTTGATTGCTAAACGATATTTTCAAGTGACAATTGAGAGATGGAGGTCACTGAGGGATTCCTTAGATGTTGGGTGGCAAAGTAGGTACTCCTACACTCTACTTTGATATGGTTTTATTTATTTCACATTCTGGTTTAAAAGCCACTAGTGCTTCATATAAATAAATGAATTAACTTTGATAACTCTATTTAAAATCATAATCCAGAATTCCAGGGCTCTTAAAATCAAATAATTTTATTTTTCCTACAGCTTTTATCCGATCTATTTAGAAGCCATTCCTTTGCAACTTCAAGACTTGGGTATCAAATCTCTTGTCAACTCACCTTGCTGCTCAGCAGCGACGGTATTGCTCTCATTACTCCTGGACGACAAACTGGAACTGCTGGAGCTGCCAGAGGGCGCGGTCGCTGCACCAGGCTCCAGGTCACTGTGGAAAACAATACAGGAATCAGATTTTTGATTGATTGATGATTGCAGCTGCAACGTTGCAAACTTTACTCCTTTAATGACGTGGAATCATGTTGATCTGATCAGAAAGAGTTGTAGGTCCGTTCAATGAGAGTGAACAAGACAAAGCCACTTCGATTCAGAAGATGCAACTTCACTCTACTATGTTCAACTATACGCTTTTATTGCATTTGCATAAGACTCATTTTGATCTGCGGTGCTAATCTAAAGACGTACCCTTGTGGGCGGCTACGAAACTACAGTTTGTCTTTGGTGGATTTTCAACTTTATCCTCTAAACACAAAGTTGAAAATTGGGGATAGGCTGTTTTATAGACGTTGCGAGCGAAGTCCTTAGAGAGTACAGTATCTCAAGTTGAATACAAAAGACAAAATTGGTCAATCATACTGCTTCAAAGAGCTTCTATGGTTATTTCAGGAATATAAAAATGTGCGACACACTTTTCTCTATAAATAGTTCAAAGAAAATACCTAAAATTCTAGTATTTTCATACGCTCTAGAATCTCCATAGCAAACAAAAGATTTTACAGTACAGTACTGAAGGTATATCGCAATTATATGGAATGATGTTTACTGATGTATTTTCAGGCGTCGCCTACCAGAATAGTATTGTGTACTTTGGCAGTCGCATTTTATATTCACCATCGATCACGCAGAAATAGGCGTTTCTTATAAATAAACATAGGCTATTTAAAAAGTGATAATTCTTAGCATTTGATCAGTATTTAGTGTGGGCGTGCGTATGCGGACGTGGGCACAGATTATATAATAGTACTACAGATGATTCTCTTCCCAAAAACAATCAAACAAATGTAAAATGTATGCACGAGAAAATAAAGTACATTTTTACTTGCAGCCGTACCGCTCACCTACTCTTATAATATTCTAAACTTCCCGTGCGCAAGCAAAAATGTACTTAATGGTTACGCGCGAGAGTTTATTTTAGTTTATCTGACGCTAACGTCACATCAAGGTCAACGCTCGCCGCGCTCAATAGGGTTGTAACTTGCGAGGCACAGTTAGGTAGGTAGGTGTCTTTATGCATAATATTATGTTAAATTACATTATTAAAATAAAATAATGTTCCTCAAGGAATTTTGTTTTTATCATCAGCCTATATCGTTTTGTTTTCGTCATCGATTACTACATACATTATCGATAGGTAGCACAAAATGTTAATAGTACTTACGGCACCTTACGTTAGAAATGATATATACCAATATTATCTTTTCTATTTTAAACATTTCATCTTATAAAAACAAAAAAGAATAATATTTAAAAATGTAGGATGTAGGTAGGTAAAGTTATATAATGATCATCAATTCTATTGTAATGTTCAGTTAATTTGTCAACTCAACCCTTCCAAACTGAACAGCTTTTGCTTTATAACTTCCAAAAAATAACACTGCACTGTTTTGATGTTCTGATAGTCTCAGAACAAAGGTTATTTTTTCAATTTCATGTGCTGTGTAAACAGACATTCTTACTTTTTTATAGTTCATTATTTAATACATTATTGCTTCTTTCATGCATATTTCAGCGGGCTGATTGGCGTAAAAAATATGAAATAAAAGCATACTACTGATCGTATTAATTTTACATAACAAAAATGTGAGGCTCCTATCACTGTCATTATTTAAACAACCAAACGTTATGCAGTATTTTTTTTTCTTCATCATATATATTTTTTTTTTAACTTATGCGTAAATACAACCAAACACCAAACTTAAATAATATTTAAGTAAGCGCGTGCTTAGTGGGTGGCGCGCGGCAGCCGACTAAATGCCCACTTCGAAATGGCCCCCGCCAATGCTTGCAGTTTTATACCTACACTGCGGAGTGAGCCAGGCCTGACGTGGGTGAAAAAGGGTTATGTGAAAATCATAGCTTGTGACGTACTGCCTACTTTCATGGGATGGGTACAATATTATGTTTTGTGGTTGAATGCGCTACTGTTGAGCTTTAAGTCTGAAATTCGATTTCATTGACTAAACAAAGTATTTTTTTCATATGATTATTATTGTTGAGTGCTTCAAAAGCAGCCAGGAATCAAAATTGATCTCACCCCTTACTAAATTAGACTTAAAAATAACTGGCTGATTGTGGACCCAGAAAAAAAGAATGGTAATATTGAAAGCCCTATTTAGACAATGCAAGAATTGCATGCAAGTTTCACTACATTGCGGAATTTCTAGATCAACTAAATTCGTTGTTCATCAATAGTCAGCTATGTTCTACTAGTCAAATATGCAAGTTATTGCATTGTCTAAGAGTTTGGAACAGACCATCAACTCTTCTCAAACACCTCTGCTTAACCCTTCGGGGTTTAACCGAGATGTTACATAAGGGTATTTCATGCGGAGCCAATCTCCGGCTAATGCCAATTAAGTCCAAACAAAGGTCAGGAGGAAACGCAAGTCCAAACATCGGCGACTAGCCCAGGAAGTTGTAAAAGCATGGCTAATTCTGTGCGCGCCTTATTAAATACTGCGCAGGAGTCGATTCATTGCTACGGTGCTACTGACAGATGTATTTGTGATTAATGCTAGTTCGTATTAGGTTTTTTTTTTCTTATTTAAGTACTATGGGGTTTGCTTTTGGCGTTAATCTAGCTCAGAAGCAAAAATAAAACATTTAATAGAGCGAGTTCACCCAGAATAAAACTGAAACTTCTACGAAAAATACTATATGACGCCAAATAACACAATAAGACATGGCTACATTATTATAAAACGCATCTAAATAAATATGTTCGCAAAAGTTTTAAACGGTTTGACATTTTTAAATTGCCCCTATTGTTGAAAATGACACTTAAAATTAGCACTTATTAGTATACTCGTATAAATTGTTAACACGCCATCATTGGATAATAAACATGTTCAAAGAGCCCGACTGCTAACATATATACTGATTGAATTTCTTTTAATCAATATTTTATTATATGGGCTCGGCTGCGATAACTTTCATCGAACGATACTTTCTATCAAATTAATTTGCCATAAAGTACAATTATTTTTATTTCCAATTTTCTCTAAAGCAGTAACATTTTGACTACGTACTTAAATTGCAATTACAACTGCATTCCGATGGGGTAGACATCTGTTAGAGTGTAGACCGCATTCGGACAAACTTAGGGATGGCCTACGGCACGATGATCAATGATTTGTAGAAGGTGGCTGGCAGCCAATGGATGCGAACTGCCAAGACTGGAATGGAGCTCTTCAGGGGAGAGGCTTATGTTCAGCAGTGGACGGCAATTGTCTGACATGATGACATTTAACAGTCTGTCATTCTTTGACCTTGAACCGCTTTGACCACCATCTCACTTAATGGTAAGCAAAGATGTGGTCGACGCTGAAGCATCTTGTCTGGAAGTAACCTATTCACTCTCAATTTAAAATTCCCAACGTTGGAGCTATCACGAAACACACTCTGGTAGGGCATTGCACTCCTTAGCTGTGCGAAAAAAGTACATAGTTGTAAAACTTAAAAAAAAAATGTAACCGCCTTCAAAAACAACCACAAAAAAGGGTAAAATAACCAAAACTTTTCTTTCGGAAGTCGGTGACTTTTTTTATTATTTTCATTGTCTTTTTTGGCACCGACTTCCGAAAGAAAAGTTTTGAAGGTTATTTTACCCTTTTTTGTGGTTGTTTTTGAAGGCGGTTACATTTTTTTTTTGAAAAAGTTTTTATTTTACTCTTTTTAGTTTAAATAATCAACCACAAGTCTTGTCAAATACGAGTACTTCATTTTCTTACATGAGCACTAGAATTTTGTAATCCGTAACACCGGTAATAACATCGTTAAAAATCTCTTACATTCATTCCCTATCTCGAAAACTACTGAACCGATTTTGATGAAACTTGCAGTATTCCTTAAGTTGAACGATACCTAGTACAACAAAAAAAGAATTACTAATCGGACTTGTAGTTCCGGAGATATGCGAACATAAACATAATTTACTAAATCAGATGCCAAGTCCTTACTAGAGGAGTTGTACCTTCCATCATCAGCTCAGCAACATGGGATGATGATTACCATATGCAAATACTTAAATTACTTCATAAAATTTGCGAAAAACGATGTGTGGGCCTATAAAATTTGAGGGTTGCCCTCGATTTCTCCTAGATTCAAGCATCAGATCCTGACATGGTGACAATGGGACCACTCCTGAAGTATCTCCTTTCGAACAAAAAAATAATTTTGAAAATCGGTCGTAATCAGGTAACAAACACAAAAAAAAAAAAACATACCTTCGAATTGATAACCTCCTTCTTTTTGAAGTCGGTTAAAAAATAGATGTAACATTTATGTGTCACTTTAACAGATACAATATGTTTCCCCGATTATACTACATTCCACGTATTTGTACTCGTATAACAGTTTCATCAATATGAAACCCTCCAGAACTGCTATTCCGCTCCTGAATCAAAATATTCAGTACGCTTCATATTATGCTAATATCGACACTTGATGGCGTCTGTATTTTCATTTGTCAGAGCTCATTATACCAGAGCAAACATAAATGCTGACGAGATTGACTTTGATGTTTGTTTAAAGTTATACGAGAATCAATTTATATCTTCTATGTAGGATAGAGTAGTTATTTGAGATAGCAACTCTATTGATACTGTTCTTCAGCGAAGAGATTCAATTACTCCAGGAAATTTGCCCTCATGTTATTGAGTAGAAAATTGTTTTCAAATGAAAGACCGAAGCTGGCTTTATCTCGTTGCAATCAGCGAACTTAAGCCAGCTTCAATAGAAGATAATTATTGTGTGTTTTATTTTTTTATTTAGCCATTGTCTCGCGTTTGACCACTACCCACCTGTTAGTAAGCAGATGTGGTCGACGGTGAATTTATAAGGTTCAGATCTAATCTAAGATCCCTGAAAATGTCACGGGAATTCCAAAAAAGTATTGCAGCTCTGGAACGCAAATAGCAACTGAACCTGAAGCAACTCGTTGTTTTTAATCAGTGAAGTGTGAGCTGGTGTGACACTTCAGCTCTACTCAGGTCGGGGGAGGAGTCGTTTCATGACTTTCCAACATAAAACCAACATAAAAGAACAAGAAAAATGCCTAAGGCCATAGGTAACCACTAATTTATACAGGCATTTTTTTCTTATTTTATACGCAAGTAATAAAACATTTTACAACGACAGACTTAATGCCTTAATAGCAATAATAACCAAACCAATACACTTTTCTCCAACAAAAAGTCTACCAAATCTGGCCAATCTACCAGGGCATAACAAGTAATGATTGTAATTCAGTGTGAGTAATACAAGTTAGCTCTGAAACATTCCTGAAGCACATTCAACGACGTGACTCGACTGGAAAGGAATACGATTGATTCGTTTACGAACAAATGAGGAGGCTGTAATGAAGTGGTTATACTCGTAGAAGGATGTTAGGAAAAAATATTATTATTTGTAGAGGGAATTATTTTTGCTGTAAGAAATTATTAGAGGATTAATGTTTTGTAGTATCGTGTTGTTTGATTTATGGCAAATTGTAATTATCTTTATTTTTTCTGGCAGGCTTGTTGGTTTATTAATTATGACCTTCTTGTTACCTATGATGTTATTAGCCATCATTTTGTATTAGGCAGTAGAATCAAAGTCCAAATTGAAGATACCAGGGCAAGCAAAACCAAATGACAATATCATCGCTCGCCACGACATGTGGTTAACATTTGGGGTAAGATTCAGGACAGACTAGGATGAGATATAAAAAAGAGTTCAAGGCAGACCTAGCAGTATCTGGAACAATCTACTAATGATGATGATGAAGACCATATTCCCACTACCAGATAGGATGAAACACTGCCCAAGTGTCCATTGTAGGAAACAGCGAAGTTTACACAGTGGGCCATAAAACATCATTGATCAAGTACGAAGAAATCGTCCATACGCTGTCATACTCACTACTTTTCCATGACCAAAGCAGTAAGTTCCCAGGAGTATCCACTTAATTAATATGCAAACGAGGTTTGAATACCACGTTAGTAAACCTTTCCATTTAATTTAGACTAGAGTAATCTTAATAATATGTTGGCAATTATAAGTTTGCCTTTCAATATTAATTAAAAAGGAATTTTCCTGCGATTTCATGGAACAGTTCTCTATGAAATTGCTGTAAAATTCCTGTAATTATAGTCGGTCCTCGCACTTTCATGATGTTAATGGTTCCCTTTGGTTCTGACGATTGCGAAACTTGGAAACTTCCAACGTTTACGGGCACGTCAAGGCACCAAATAAACAAAGTAGTGTAGTTTATTAATCTTGGTACTTTTATGTTTTATTTTTCATTGGAAATTTTCCATCTACCAGTTTTCAATTTTTCTGGTTTCCATGCTTACTTTGCTTGTAAAATCCTAGAGGGTTTTTCCAAAATATTTCTTCTTTTCATAATTATAAAAACACGCAAATTTGTGCTATGGGGATAATAAGAAACTACAAAACACCACTTGCTAAGACTCTTGGAACCCTTTTTTAACTCAAATTGTCCCACTGCTGGGTCTTCCCACAAACTTCCACTCTTTCCCTTGTGTAGTTTTCTTCAGCTAACTCACATAAACGCGCCTATCGTATCTATAAATAGCCACTTATATCAAAAAAGGATTCATTGTCATGATCACGAGGATAGATTTAGAAGTTGAGGGCTAAAACTTGTATGAACAAAATGGGCATAAACTTGGCATACTGGGCATAAAGGAGTTTACGCTCAAAATTGTCCGGCTAATGTGAATAAAACCACATACCAACCAACCAAAATAGCTTTGTTTAGAAAAAAAATAAGAAGAAATTTAGCTGGGCAAACGGGCTGTTTGCCCAAGTAAAAGGCATTTATTTGGCGTTTACGGACGGGCATTAAGTCAGAGCACTCAATATGTCAGGGCATAAACCCATCTCGAGTATTTTTTGACAATATTTAAAAACTAAATCTGTGCATCCAAGACTAGTAACAATGATGTTATAACGAGCATGTAGCAGCAGGATAAGAGCCCGCTGATAGCGTCGCTCGCAGCCGTTTATCATAATCGTCCGGTATGTCTGCTAGATAACATTAGTCCTGGTGACTACTGTGCACCCAAATGTGTGGTTTTATGATTTGGGAAGTGTCAAGTAATATATTATTTAAATAATAATCTGCTAGCACTTCCAAAAACGATTTTACCCTGGTTGCGAACTAGGACTATTTACCAAATCAATCAACCATTGCACAATACACATTAGTTTACGACTCGCAAAATTACATGAAAGAGACGAAAAAAAAAACGACTGTTGCTGCCAAATATGGGAACTAAATAAGTTCAGACTCATTACTTGACACTGGCATAATAGACACCGGCGGTTTACAAAAAAAAATAAAAAATACACAGATTTATCCACAACGAGTTCGAGACAAATACCGTATTCTGTTCATTCTTCTGCCGTAATCCATGCTCCTCCCCTACTCTTCTATCAGTCGCTCTTTCTAAGAATTTATCAAATTTTACATTGATCATTAAATGTTGGCTTGGTTCCTCAGAGGCCTTACCACGATCCAGTTTAGGCTGTGGGAAAGAGATGGCGCTAGACGACTTGTATGGCTCTGTCTCTTTCCCGCAGCCTAAACTGGATCGCGTTAAGAGCTCGTGGTAAGGCTCTTATTTTTAAATTGTTCCACACTAGGAATTTCTCCTGTATCATGGGTGTCTTTGCAAGCATTTAAACTTAATATCTGGTTGACCGAGCTTTGCTCGGTTTTTTGTTTTTGGCCCTCATCGGTCATGGCGTTATAGGTGGCGCTTCTTATTACGCGGTTTTTAAAATGTCTATATCTTGGAAACCGAGCTTTTCTCGAACCTGGGACCTTGATAAATCGACTCCTTGAGCCGATAAACCCCTAATCTGTAACTATCATGAAAATCCTTGGAGCCGTTTCCGACATCCTGATTATATATAAATAAATATAGAAGAATTGCTCGTTTAAAGATATTAGATTTTAAACTTATGTAAGTTTAAATAAGTTACCTACTCAAACATCGAGAAAAGTTATGAGTTTGAACGAGAATGGTCCTGATTCCAAATTCATAGCTTTTCTAGAAGTTTATTAATCACCAAAATCATCATCAAATAAACACCTTTACCTTTCTGACAGCGTCCTCCTCGCTAGCATAGCGACGGTAGGGGGCTGTCTACCAGCTGGCAGCGACACATTTCTGGACACGCGGGGTGGGGCGGGCGTTGCCATGGTAACGACTATCACTAATCACCACTTGTCACTATAATCACCGGTTGTCTCTTGTACTGTTTTTTTTTGTTGTCAGTTTATTGGCATTTTTGGTTAATACACTGGTTTATGGTTATTTTGGTGGTTTTCTTTGGTTATCACTGAATTATCTGATGTGTACTTAATAGCGATGTTCTGAATTCTGAAGTTGGCAAAAGAATTATGATAATTTTATTTTAAATTCTTATATAGAGTAATACTAGCTGTTTATCCATGGTTTTACCCCCACTGCACGTTTTCTATTGGTCGTACCGTAATGTTAGCCTATAGCCTTCCTCTATAAATAGACTATCCAACACAAAAAGATTTTTATCAATTCGAACCAGAAATTCCTGAGATTAGCACGTTCAATCAAACAAATTATTCAGCTTTATAATATTCAGTATAAAATTGTGACGATTGAAATGTCTAATCAATTTCATCATTGCGAAGCTTTGCTAACAAGAAATCTTTGTGACATACAGTCTAGTATTTGAATCCAAATAATCAGTAGTTTTGTATCCATATCCGTACTACGTTGACCACAAATCCGTAAAATATCGTTCTGTCCAGATGTTGAGTAAACTGTGGTTCTAGTTCGAGTGACAGTGACCAATCAATTTCTTATGATTGAAGCATGGGAAAATTTATTTAATCTGTATTTTTGCTTCTACAGGGACAAAGGGGAAATTCTTCATGAACTAATTAGTTGTTACTGTATCGCGTATTAAGGGCAGGTGGTTTCTTAATTATTTTTTTAATATGTATGACATCTATGACCAATTAATATAATATCTTGATGATTTGAAACCAAAAAGCTTGATCATTTCTCTGTCAAGATAGCCCTATAATTAACCTATCAAATCGTAAAATCTCTGTAAATCATTTTTTTCCCCATAACAAATAAATACATAACCCAATTGTCTATGACGTGTACAACTCGATGGCGCCCACCATAATGGCCGATAATGGTGCATGACCGTACATGGCATACAGTGGCCAATCATAGACTAAAATCTAATGGTAATACCAGCCTAGAAAATGATATAATTATGTTTATATCACGTATATGGCAATAAGGAAAGGATATTGACATAGGTTTACTTGAAATGCGAAGATTTCTTTATGTTTTGTTTTTATTCGCTGTGTCTAGATTTATTATCATTTATTAACATTTTACTCATGGCACAGAATATATAATAGTACCTAAAGGCACTCATGGGCTATCTGATAAATCGTACTTCCTTGTTTACTATAAAATAATTTATGTTTCTGCACGAAGTTTTTAACAGTTAATTTTTGTACTTCCGCATATAGAGGTTAATTATTCTTCTTTGCGGAAGCTATCCCATTGGACAATATTAGCATAAAAAGTAACTTATGTCCTAAGCGGCGATGATCTATCCGCGTGCCGAATATAATTGAAAAACGTTAAACAGCTAGGATTTAATAAGATATCAGACAGACAGAATAGTAGTTTATGTAACTGGTACATAATGAGAGGTATTATACACGAGTGTGAGTTTAAAAAACGAGCGAAGCGAGTTTTTTAATAGTATCACACGAGTGGTATAATACCTAATTATGTACAGTTACATACACTACTTTATCTACTCTCATTGAACATGAGCATATCAAATAAAAGATAAAAATTAATAAACACTAATAAACATCCACCATGTCATCCACCGAAACACAAACGTCAAAATTCCAACATTCCCATCTAGAGCGCGCGCAGCCACAGATAAAAAATGAAATAGATGTATCTATGATCTGTAAACTGTATCATAATGAAAAAAAATTTTATTATAACATTATTTTGTTAGAGAAGTAGTGTTATAATTTAATTTTTTAATTTCATTACGATACTCTATGGTATAAAGTATGTCATTATAAAATCGTTTTGAGTTTTGTATTTCGAATTTTACGCTATGAGAGTAGATAAATGCATATAGATCGACGAATCATTTGCTTTTATAATATTGATTTAAATACAGTATTTTAGAACAAGAACTTTAGTAAACTTTAAAATGTATCCATCAATTATCCGATCTTAGTGCAGCTATAAAGTTAGGTGTTTATAGGCTATCCTAGGCTATAATCTAGACCGAGTCTAAACAACGCCACTATAGTATTAATAAAACTATATTTATCTGTTTTTTATGATCTTTTACAGAATCTTTGGAAAACATAGGAGAACTTTTCCATTGTTTTCCGATTACATTTATAAGGATTCATACAGGTTTGTGTTTTTCTTATAAAAAGGTGTTTTTGTAAATCGATTGACCTTTAATTAAAATATCTCATGAATTTGATGTTTGGGTTTATCTCGGAAATAGCTGTGGATCACCACTTTATCAATATTAAAACAGAATTTCCGAAATAACATCAGATATGTAACAACGTTAACGCTTACTGAACAGATAAATATACCGTCTCATCTCATGATCTAGTGGACGCGAATACTATTACTGAGCAAACAGTTGTAAGGTTCGATTCCCAGATTAAAGTTTTATTAGGTTTGCCATGCCATACTTATAAAGGAATTCTTCAATACCAACCCACTGTTTGGGTTTAGCGGTGCATCCATACCGCAGTTACTTTTTGTATATCAACATTTCCAAATGTTCCTCGGAACATCCGACAACAAAAAGTACTGCGGTGTGGATGCACCGTATGAACGAAAGAAAGAATACTAATTGGCACCGTCGCAGAACTGTCCTATCAAGTAACCGTGGCCGTAGAACGTAAAAGGCTATTGAAGGATCACCGTGGACTTTAGCCAGTACAAGTCTGAGAGTCCCCTCGTCGCCCTGGGAGAGATGATTCATTTGCTAATTTTAATATGATAAAAAAATGGGAGTTAACCGTAACTGGTATGTAAAACTGATAGATAAAGGCTATCTAACTATAAAATGTTAAGTCATAATTATCACCATAATTTTTCAAATAGAGGTCAATAAAACCTAAAACACATAATTTCTAAGTAATTTAAAACAATAACAAAGACATTCTACTATGATACAAGCAATAACATCGCAACTTAACGACCAATAACGTTGCCACAGCGACAGTTCAAAACCAGAGTTAACCGGTAACCGTCAGATAAAAGTAAAAGTTAATCTAACCAACAATTAAAGCGCGGTTAAGTAAAATAAACGAAAGCGTGTCGGTTACTCAAACGTATGGAAATTATATTGTTTTATTACTGTAGGACAAAAGATTATGTATTATTACGACTGGGTTTGTTAACTAGGTAGGTAGAAAAGTATTTAAATAGAGTATTGTATAACATAATTAAGATCACGCTTGTAAAACCCGAAGAGTTAAGCCTCATTTAGACGATGCAAGAACTCGCACGCGAGTTGCGTTACATTGCGGACTTTATAGGTAGAACGAATTCAGTTGATCAAACAAATACCGCAATGTAGTGAAACTCGCATGCGAGTTCTAGCTCCGTCTAAAAGAGGCTTTAGGCAGAAGTATACCGTAAAGCCTCATTTAAACACATTAGCCACATTTACACTACATTACAGACTAATTTATAATGGACAATGAATTCAGTTAATCAAACAAATGCCACAATGTAGTCTGCAATTCGCATGCAATTTGTTACATTGTGTAAATGGGCGTTTATAGCGACTCCATTTTTCGCCAGTTACGTAAAGTCCCATAGAATAGGGCGAACCTATTGCCATCAACCAGGCACAAATACAGACCTCCTAAAACTACTGGTGATGAAATTCAGTAACACTAATTCCGACCTGGGAATCGAACTAAGACCTCATGCTCTACAGTATGACTTGCGACCTCTTGACCAACGAGACAATCATCACATATTCATCATCATCAGCCTATTATGTTCCCAATGCTGGGATCCAGGCTCATTGGGTTTGTAGATGTTAAATTAATAACAATTCCCTGCAAAGTGCTAGAAGTAATTCCCAGTCTTTTAATCAAATACGTAAGGTCATATTCTTCTCTTAACTCAATATAAGAATTTTGCACCGAGAGAATCTATCTGACCTTTGTCAATTAGGAGCTATTTGGCGCCGATATCGCAGCGGACCGAGAATCTAAATCGAATTGAAATCTTATCATAGGTTATAAGAAAATCTATAGGTAGGTACTAAATAACTAAACAGATTTGAATCAAATTAAACAAAATTATTAATAAAGACATAAGCTCAAACTCAAAGCAATTTATAAACAAATATAATTTGAATATTACACGTACCATTAACTTTCAAAAAATTGAGCTACAATCCCAGTCACAAAGCATACCTAACCCGGGATCGCAGGACTTTCTTATCAGGTACTGTGGCCCCAGAACGTAAAGAGCTATTGAAGGACTCCGTGGATTTTAGTCAGTACAAATCTGACAGTCTCTCCCGTCCTGCCCTGGGTGGGAGGACTCATTTAATGACTACCACGTAAAAAAAACGGCTTTTCTAACAACTTTTAATTGTATTGTAGATGGTTGATACTTGTAAGATATTATTTATCCCAGTAGGTATTTAGTAGTGTGGGATAACTTTAGTGAGAATAATCACTAATAACTTTCGAACTCCACACGTGGGAAGCCTCAGAAATATGCTAGTGACTGACACATGGAAGATCTATTTACTATTTCATCATACTAAGCAAAAACCTAAGAGCAAAGTTATGGTATCATTACGACCCTTTTAAAGCACAAATCTCCGTAGATTTATGAACCATCTGAAAATTACTCCTATAGTTTATGATTCATGACTGTTAAAATACTTGAAACAATTCTGAACATTAATAAATTAATTTCGGTGCTGATGTCATGCGTACAAGATCATTAAAAAGCCGCCTACACTGCTATTGCATAGGCAACTGTAATATGCATATAAAATTTAACAATAAGGCCGAGTTCAGACTAAAGCTTAAAGTTGGTTGAATGGGCAGTACAAATTCAGCCACAGAATGCCATCATTTTATGATCATTAAATAAGTGTTGAGTTCTCTCCTAAAGGAACTTTCAGATTCATGCTGACTGAATAATCCACCCTGTTCCTTCCTAACTCCCTCCTAAATGCCCTTTACTTTCCAGAGCTGCAGTCTGCTTTGACAGTCCTGCAACCAACTACTGAATGCAACCAACTACTGCTGTCATCTATTTTTAACCGACTTCAAAAAAAGGAGGAGGTTCTCAATTCGGTCGGTATTTTTTTTTATTTGCATTTGTTTTTGAGTTTTCGAGATCTCTGATTTCTTGTCGTTAGTTCGAACCCAGATATACACATTACGTTATTTACTAAATCGCCACTCTCAAAATGGTGAAGGAAAAAACAACATGTCTTAGAAACAAATATTAGAAGACTCGTGACATCCACCAACCCGCACTAAGCCCGTATGGAGATTATACCTAGGCAACTCCTTCTTAACGGGAGATCTATGTACCACCATTGGGAACACTATCGACTCATTTTATTTATCAATGCTATACAACTGGTATGTTCGAATTCTGAACACGAATTTAATTCCAAAATGAAAAAAAAATATAAAAAAAAAACTGTCATAATCACCGATTAACAAATCCTAGTTACTCAGGCAACCATTGTATTGAGCCGTTGTGAAATAACTGTGTTATTTTCTACTGATAGTTCCTTCGTTCATAAGTGACAGGCGAAGGAACGTAGTCTATTATTATACACCTATCGGCTAAAACAAAACAGATGCCTACATTATGAGGTTTTAAATGTATCATCAATCTAATACCATATCTTTATAAATGTGTGTTAGTCATGAGGCGGCTAATCTCAAGAATTATTGGGCGGAATTGGGTAAGGTCACTAATTGCGCGAATTATGATCGGAATTTTTTGAGATTTATTTTAGGAATTTCGAATTTTTGAGATAAATAAATTGGTTTTGTCCGATATTCCAATTTTAAGAAATTATTAATTTCAAAAATCGGTGTTTCTGAATATTTGCGATGTAATAATAATAAAAAACTATTGATTTTGTGTGGTACTCCAAATCACTTAAAATGTCTATTTAAAAAAATATGCTTAAAAAAATATCCTAAGTTCAATTTCAAAGAAACATGAAACCATCAAACACTATTGCATAAATTGCATTTCATTCGACAAAAAAATAAGTTTACAGCAACCCCGAAAAACTAAAAACAACTGCCAAGAAGGAACCAAAATTCAAAACACCGCTCACACAATCGACTTTAAAATTAAAACAATAATTACATAATACTAACACTTTAAAGTAAACACTATTATTGAGAACAGAATGATTCGACAATCGAAAAACAACACAGTCTTCTCGATAAGACAAACGAAAATCGAATAGAAATATTGCGAGCAAGTCGTGCGGTCTGATCGAGTATCGCGGGGAAACTGACAACTAGCCATTGGATTAGAACATATACTATCACGCAGAAAGGGTGTAGAATACAGTTTGAGGGTCGCACATGACGTTAGACCACGTTAGAATTCTATCATTTGAGATAAGTTGACGTATTGATAAGTAATTACAATGTTTGAAGGGGTATTGATGGTAGTAAATAGAAATTACGTGCACTTCTCAGTGTATCGATTGAAAGGATCAGTTGTTTGCTTCCGCGGGTTTGTTGATAAGATGAGTAAGGAATGCGTATCAAATTGTGTGCATTAAGATTTACTTCATGTTACATCTGATGAAACTATTATCATATGACTAATTTCTGTTTAAAGTCTAGATTTTAACGTAATCTCATCTCATCTTGGTGACAATCAATGTCAAAATGAGAAGGTTATGAAAAAATACAGCATTTGGTGTCCAGTTGACTGACTCCTTAATACTGATGATGAATCACCCTTTCTAAGTTGTTTTCGAGCCCAAAACTTGGCAAATGATGATGGTTTCCACGAGATTTTAAGTTGTAAAAGATAATTATGTTGTTGATAACAAACTTCAATTTCGAAGTTAGACATTGAAAGAAAACAACACATCTCATTTCTCAAAATAACACCAAAAATAACCAATTTACGCCCACCAATAACAATCACACTCAAATCTTTAACAGCCAATCAACAGGTGACACCAAAAGTATTTCCACCAATCACAGACGGAGTATATCATAAAGCTACCACCCTCCTCCTCAGTCCTCATCAAGGAGTCGCGAAGGTGTGCTGCTGACGTCACCACGTCATGGGGAGTGCCACCCCACACGAGTGGAACGCATAAAGACACACCATTGTTAACACTGACTGACCATGAATGTGTGGTGACCAGGTGGAGAGAAAATTTTGGCCAGGTGAAATAACAAGTCCTAATCTTCGGGATTTGCTTGATTTGAATCGACATTTGGAGCAAACGATGATGAGTAATGTGAATTCATAAAAAAAAATTACTGCTCTTCGCTTTTGATCTAACAACCAGCCAAGAAAAAAGAACTTGCCTGTAACTGCCGTTTGAGGGATTAAAACAAAAGTTAGGTACCAATGTGAATGGCAATAACAAAATCCAGGTGGTGGAACTCCAGAGAAAAAAGAAACAACTACCAAAGTAAGAATACACACAATATCATTACAGCAGAGTTTAAGAATCAAAGCTTCATTCCTATTCATAACAAAATGTACAATCTTAAAAAAAAAAACTCTCTTAATTTCGGGATCAATCCTAAGAAAATCCTCAACCCAGCACACCACAATTCCTACATAACACCAAGGTAAGCTACACATATACCCTAGTCTCATATCATTCTTACGGTGTTTGCCACCATATGTCATTGCCGTAGGTTCAGGTCGGTCCTACACACACATACGCGCATAAATCGCCTTCAGGTCAATAGGGGCGCGCCCGGGATGGGTGGCTGTTACACTGTTTGCGCACATCAATTAGCTCGGGGGGTTTAAACTGGTTCCAGCGTGGATTTTTCCTCTAATAAGGACGAAAGATGGAAAAACACGAGTACTTGATACTTCAGAGATTGTTGTATGGAAATCAAGGTTTTCAATCTAATAGACTGTGTTTATGATTTCTCCACAGTTTAAATATTATTGAAGGCGGGCGTTTTCGGGGATAATATTACGTTTTGAACGTGCAAAGTGCCGATCCCCAACTTAATTTGAATAAATTACTTACCTACTTTGATTCAACTGAACGTGCCAAAATGAAAAGTTATGTTTGGCAAGATTATATTCAATTTTTGGAACTGGACTCCATTGCTTAATTTGTTGTCAATCATAGAACAGAAAGATCGATTAGAATTTTCCAAAGATTTTCACACTAATCTGTCAAAACTATGATTAAAGACAAAGATAACAGTTCAATAAAACTGTAACAATTTTCTCTCAATCTTCAAGAATGCAGGCATCAATTAAAAATCAGATAACTTACAATACGCCAGGAACTACACGACTACCTAGCAAGGCATGCATACGTCACTAAGACGAGGCAGTGATTATGATAGCTGCCATTGTACGGCTTCGAGAGTCGAGTGACTTCCGCGAGCGTTCCACTTGACACCGATGGTGAGCCTTCATTGATCACGTGCATCATACATAACTTACTTGGTGATGTCGTCAAAGAAAAAAATTATATAAAAGCTCCTCATTTTGAGATATTTTAGGCAGATTTACTTAGAAATGAGAAAACGAATAAAGTGAATTGTGATCATGATTCTAATATTATCGATGAAAAAGTAACAGAAAAGAAAATTTTCTTAAAATTTTTTGTCACAAAATCATACACACGAAATATGAGGCAAATCTGCCAGAAAACGACAAAAGAAAACAAAGAGAAATGAAAAACGAATATACGTCAGCATGGAAAAGGCCACGCAACGGTAGGTAATTAAAGTTTTAGAAAAACAGATAATATAACTGTCAACAGCAAAACTTGGAATTATTTTCACAAACAGGAAGAAAGATTAGATTATAATATCTAACTGGAGAACAGAGGTCGCTTTATAAATCTAAAACGAGGAAGAGCAATGCCAACCATCCGTATTGCTAAAATTACTCCCATCTAAGAATTAACGTACTTATCAAATTCTGGGCAAGAATAATACCACTCATAAAAACCTTTATCATCCACTGAACTTTCAGAAAAGTGTATATCAAAAGATGAATCATGTCGCTGCCCCTAAATATATATATTTTTTTGTATAATAATCTTATTCACACTACGAGAATAGAATTCGAGAATGGGTCAATGATGTATAGCGAGCCGTGCCTCTTCGGGTTCCCGCGCAAATGCACGTCACTCTGACAGCTTTCAAACATGGCTGTCACGATTTGATGGGAGACCAATCTGGAGCTGAAATTAAGCTGTTATAAGATTCATAAACAGACTTGCTTGAGTCATGTCGTTACGTAAGTGATCAGGTGGGATGCGGGAACAAAAACTTGAGACGAATGTGAATCAACGAGGCACTCGTGTCATTATGGTTATATCCTGATTCGGTCGATTGCCGCCGAGGTCTGCGGGGAGGTCGATAGACCGTAATGAAAACTAATCGACGACTATTCTTGTATGTTTATAACATAACATTAAACTGACCATTGAAATACAGCCCCTGTTTGATGTAACAAACGCTATTGTTGCGACAAGAAAGATTTATGCAGAAGATTTTAGAACACTTAAAATCAGTTTTATATATAACAACCAAGAATTTATGAATGAAAACACGGCAGCCGGACACGACACCCACTGAAAAATTGCGGATGCGAATAAATAGCAAAAGCAATACAAAAAGTGCAAAACGATTGCAGAGTAAACTGTTGATAAAATATTTCACAGTAAAACGGCAACAAATAAAAATTTGGCATCAAGGACGGGGTGATTAAAACAATTTTTTCGTATATTAGTGCAGCGGCCACTATTGGCAAGCGATCAAAGGATGAAGTACACCCTCGTGGTTTGCAAATAAATCTCTCTGATAATTTGGCCGTCGACCTTTCAAGCTCACGTTTATATTCTGAAATCGTTTCCAGTGATTCACCATCAAACAAAATTGGTTATATAATAAGTTTTATTACGATTTCTAACGTCAGAGCTGTTCGAATCTGTTTCCTTCCTCTTCAGGGTTCCATGTTGATGGCACCAGGATGTTTATCATTGGCATGATATTCAGCAACATCCAGTAAAGATATGTTAAATTCTATGATTTTTGGAACATGAAATCAATTTTGTGCTCTATTTCTGTGAGACTAAATCAGCTTAGGATACCCGAATAGCAACATTTCTAGGCCAGATATTAATTAAAAATTCCTAACTTCAATTTTCTGAGACAAGTGGGTGGGAATTTTACGCACACAATACTTTGTTTAACATTTTAGTCTTCCTAAATCAATCCTCTACATGCAAACTTCCAGGTTGACAAGGGGCGAGGGGCCAGCCCAGCATCTGACATAGCGACTATTTCCGTCACCTAACTCGTGATGAAATAATTACCCGCACTCGTTCTGCGAATTTGTTCCGACATTCGACATAGTCTAGATATTCGGAAATAAATTCTGAATGTTTTATGGCTTTGAGACGGTTATTGAAAAACAACGATGTTAATAAAGAGGACAGAAATATAGAAACATGTCTTAGTCACATTTGTTAAGACGAGTAGTAAATAACAGATTACTAAGAAAATGTTTACATCAACATCTTTGGGAAATTACTGAAAAATGTCACATGTATGAGAAATTAAAACAAAAACCTTGATGATTTAAGGAGAGATTTAATCACGTTTTTAAATAGTTAACAAGTAAATGAGAAGAGGGAGGCAATCCCTTTATTGATGTCTTAATGTTTGAAAGTGCAAATTAGTTACCCATGTCATTATGAAAAATGAAGACGAAGTGAACCTTGAAGTGAACGGATCGGACATTAATAATCCGGAAATAAATGACGAAGAAACTGAACTAATCCATCAAGATCTCAGTGGTGAACAGTAAGATGTTCATATTAATACTACACCAAATGTTTTGGGCAGTCAGATTTCAGAAAAAATAAAGTATTAAGGTTAGAGGCCCTTTCTAAAATACAGCTGCACTCAGAAGAAATAAAATTCAGAAACAGCTAATCATAGACTGATGGAGAGTCCATCTAAAATCAATAAAGAAAAGATAATGAAAGCTTCAACCTCGAGAGTGTCAGTCAATCAATACAACTTACACAGAATTTACTTAGAAGCGGCGAACGAAGATTTAGATCGACGGCCTGAGAAAGGGTTAAACAAATTGCCACAGACGTGAGATTTATTGACGCCTTATTTGACGTTTAAGAAGAATTATTCTCCCTTGACGGCATTGTATCTATCAGAATATAAAGGATTACAAATGGGAATTACATTTAGGGATAGGACATAATTATATCGCTAGCCAAATGAACGTCAGAGATAACACAAAACCAAATCACAGTAAAACAATGAAGCTTTTGTATTTTTCCATAAACGTTGGTGTCACTCAAAATTGTCCATATCTATCGTTATCAACGAAATAAGTGCACACTTTTTTATTAATCCTTTAAGTACATGAAGTTGATTAAAGCTTGTTGATATGTGAAAAGATAATGGAACAAATTCTGATGACATGAGAAAAGGTATAAGAGGTCGGAAAATAAAGAGGGAACGAGCCAGCAATGCGTCCCAAGAGGTGCATAAAAGTCTACAACCACAACAAATATATCTTGAGGTACAAATTGGATTTCAGGAAATAAAAAACAGGAAATATATAGTTACGAGTATACGCGAGAAAAAAATAGCCACAGAGAACTTTTACAGTAACTTAAGGGTGAGTGAAAATACATTGAAAGGAACTTGAGAAACTAATTAAGAATTAACATCTATCGCGTTATTTTTAGTGTTTCGGTGAGCAGATGGTACCTTCGAAATAGGATATGGATGTGTTCGAAACAATTTAGGGGATATCCAGCTGCTTCTCGTTAATTGAGAGGGTACAATCAGATACAAATATAAATTCCAATAATACCAATAATATTACACATATAACAAACAAACAACGATTTGCACGCATTACGGGAATAGAAAATCCGATTGGATATAAAACGCACTGGTTCTAATGTAAACATAAAAATAAATGAATGCGTGTAACTGGATGATGTGATGGTGTATAGTGGTAGATTTACATTAACGTACAGGAAGCAGAATTATTATGAAGGTTGTGGATTCAGACATATCTTTTGATAAAAATATAGGATTTTTGTAATTGTTATTATTATTTCAAGACATTATTGAAGTTTCTGTCGAATAAATTGGTTAAGCTTTAGCTAAATTATGTATTCCAATTCCGCATTTTTGTTCTTTGATCTCAATTCAGATTGCTCCAAGAGAGACATAATGTGTGTTTTCTTCATATAAAAAAACTATTTCAGTTACTTTGCGGTGTTTTCCCGATCTTAATTTTTTATGTGTCACAGTTTCAAATAAATATTTACCATTTCAGGTAATAAACAAGCTTTTACGACTGCTATAATAATTTTAAAATGTTACAAACATCTATTAGGTTTTACCCACAATTCATACAAAAAGTACTCAGATTCAACAACACTGGGGAAGCCTCTAACGATCAAAACAGTACAACTATTATTTCACTTGTTGAAAAACAAAATAAACCCCATCATGAAAGCTGAGAAACATACGAATAATATTTACGTGGAATATTCTGCGGCGCACTAGACGATGTTACAAGACATACATTTTGTAAGCGTTCACTAAATATAGGTGGAGGTGATAAAATATTATTTTGCACGCTCAAGTGACATAATGTATCAATAAAATGTAACAAATTGCCACAAGTGATGAGTTACGAGGGCTTCAGAGGAAGTGATGGTCAAAATTGTAAGCTCTAGGAAAAGTAACATCGTAAAAATATTATGTAATTTGTGCGAGTAACCTCTAAAACGACGTGATAATTTATTATCCAGAGTTTGCATCTACACGAAAATTTTAAGTGTGATGAGATTTGGTTGGACCTGAGATAAACAGCTGGGTTGAAAAGAATGCGGAAGACAAAGCACTAGGTGATGTGGCACAAGAGAAATATTTTTGCTTCTAAACATATTACAATTTTCGACATTCTAGAAAGCTGTTATCTCCTGATTGGATTGAACAAGAAGAAGATTCAAAAGTTGAAGAAAAGTAAAAACAGGCAACTAAGAGATGATTTGTGAACATCATAAATAAAGAAACAAATTTGAATACTTCTCTGGAAAGGACACAACTCAATTTAAATGATCTAAATAAAAAAATTAACGATCGACTCATTCTAGCATAACCAAAACATTATGACAAAGAATTTTCGTAAAGAGAACAAACAATACAGTTCGATGTCTCCAAAATCTCGTCATTGACACCACACGCGATTGGCATCACGCCAGAACATCAGCGGAGCATGCACTGCCGTGATCCGAACATTCGCAGACGCTAACTGTCACTCTAGACGCACAGTCGGTTCGAATAGTAAACCACATTCTTGGGTAAGCTGGTCAATGTTGGCCCAGATTCCCTCAATACTAGATATTTGACGAAACACTGACGAAATAAGATTTGAAATATCAATACCATAGATTTAGCGACTTTTACTACTTCTGATGAGGAGGAGGCCTATGATAATAGTAGTTCGTATCGTACGTAATAGACACTGCTTAATCATCTTCTTGAACTCGATCTTGAATTTCTTCATCTTCGAAATCAATTTTAGTACCATGCAAAACTACTAAGTCATCACCATCTGCTGTATCACGGTTTCTATTTGTTTCCAGTTTAATGAAATCAATTCGGACACCAGAATTACATGTAGCAACTCACATCCAACCCATCTCACATCTCCAACATAGTTGCTAGAATCACGATACTCCTTCGTCATATTCAAAACTACAACACTAACAATTAAATTCACGAGCCCAGCGTTCGCCATTGAATCCTCCTCTTGCGTCTGACACGAGGACATGACAGTTGTTTACGTTCGCAACAATAAGACAATGGCGTCCAAAGTAAACATGCGCCCGGTAGTTGTCGAGACGCTTCCGACTACGGAGATAAGGGTAGGGAGGCTGTGCCAGATTTTAATAGGATTTATGAACAAGGGGAATGCGTCTAGTATGTTTTTTACATGAATGTGTTACTGTCAACTCCTGTAGAGAAAAGTATATTAAGTTGGGGTTGATGCAAGAGGCTATGACCTACAGTGACAAGAATATCTACTACACAGCAGCTTTTTGACACTGTTGATAATTCTGTGAACACAATGACGATCTTATCGTAGAAAGCGTAATATTTCAAAATAAATAAATAGAAAAGCCAATATTAGCAATCGACCAGAGATACGATCAGGAACTTGGTCCTACTAGAATAAAGGTACTCGTACCTGAATTTGAAATTTTACTATGATAAGCAATAAATGCTACAAATAGGAGAGTACAAAAAGATCCATTGTTATTCATGAAAGAATATAAAGAAAATCTTCCTTCTTACTCTGACTGACCGAATACTGGTCAACATACTGAGCGTATGTAATACTTGCGGTGAGTGGAATCCAACTCCTAGTGGTCCACCTCGGGCAACGGCACCATACCACACAGGTTCCACCTGTGGTGTTAGCTGAGCAATCACACTAGCGGTGTAAAGGAGCATCAGGGCCACCTGACTTGCGACCACCATGTCAGTATCCGGTCCCAAACAGTTTTTACGATGTTTCGTCAGTGCACAGTAATTCCAATCCTTTCTGGATTAACTCGCTCCATCTTAGGCCTCATCTTTCCATCTGGGCAAGATCAAGGCGGAGAGCAAACCCCATTTATATATTTGGTTAATATGTTCCATAAATTAAAAAGAGTACCTACCATTACTAAGCCCATGAGGATGGGATGATAATTCGGCACAATTACCGCAGACCACGAGGCCTAAGCAACGGTATAAGCTAGTAGAAATAAATATATACAAGGCTCTATTACATGATGATTTTATAAAATGATGTGACTGAAAGAACAACGAAACGCATAGAGATGTTATTAAATATGGCGACTGAAACATAAGACTCGATCGTCTATTGTTAGCACGCATCGCGTGTCGGAACCTTACTCTCATGATTGTGTGTTATACACCCTTGGAAACTATCGCCTTAAAAACGACTCTTTAATACAAGAAGAAAATAAAACAGTAAAAAATACAAGCCTTGCTGACGTGCTTACGAATCATCATCAGCCTATTAATGTTCCCACTGGTGGGACACAGCTTCCTCTCTGTTAGAGTGGGCCATTATCCACCACGCCGGTCCAGAGCGGCTTGATAGATGTCACATGTCTTCGAATTTTTGGTTGTAAGACATGCCGGTTTCCTCACCATATTTCCTTCCACCGCAGTAGTGGTGGTCGTACCTACTCCCTCATGCATATGCACACATGCAAGAAAAGCGAGAAAAATTTAGAAGGAACTTTCCTGCATATGCATGTGGGTGGTACTGCATCCTGCAACCAAGCCTGGATTTTCGTCGCGGAATTAAAACTAGATATTTTTCATAACATTTAATGACACGGATTTCCGCAAAGTAACGCCTGATTCTATAAATTAAATAGGATTGTTTTTTATTTAGATTTTATGTTATCGTGGAAGTTATTTTCAAAATTTAGCAGGCGATGCCTGTGACAACAGCTAGTATTACATACACCGCTAACTAATATTATTTAGACCGAACATTAATTAAACTTTGATTTGGTTTACGAGAATACGTATAAATTCAAAATAATGGTACATGTTATAAATAAGGTAAATATAACAACGCCATAAATTATTATACAGTTACTAATGTATACCTAAATTATTGTTTTCATTAATTATTTGGTATCCTAAAATAAACTATAAACCACGATATCACAGGAAAACGAATTAAATTATATTATTGGTAGACTGATATTTGAATAATTATAAGAAATGTTTATGTAAAACTAAAATATTACATTAAATAAAGATATGTTCAGTGATTTAACAAAAAAAAAAAAATATTTTATCTTAGTTCGTTCAAAATTTATGAATTAAAAATTGAAAAATAAAACTATTGCCAACTTCAAAATACTTACTAGAACAATCATAAAAAAAAAAACAAACACAAAATGAAAATCTCACTAAAAAGTCACACGGTTCATTAAAAAAAAAAATATTAAAACAAACAAATCTTCACGTTTCAAAGTACGTATGAAAAACGCCGCAATGCGCGTTCGATCGCGTCTGGGTTCATACTGAAAACTGTAACCATTATACCACCCTGCAATATGCACTGACCATTTTGTCAAGACCTCTTGCTACCTAATACTATACAAATAGACAACGACCAAGCAAAACTGGCGTTGTAAACCAAAATAACAAGATAAGCAGCTACCAATGTGTCTTGTAACGAAAGATCTTTGTAAACTGGTCAATTTTGAACAGATACCAACCAATATAGAAGGATATCTGAGTAGGAATTAATATCAGTCAAACGGTAGGTCAACACCAAATGGACTATTTCATTTGACAGATTCAGCCAAGCAGAAATGGAATCTATTTTGTATGAATTTGATATGCAATTATGATCAAATTGCACTGGTTAATATTTGAGACTGAAATGCTAGATTATGAAGACCTGTGTTCAGTAGGAGTCTGGTGAAATTCAGAGACCAAATTGAATTTGTTGCTGAAATGAAACTGGAATTTAATGTTGATGTAACAGTATCGTAATGAAGCATTTCGATGCAAATAAAGTGCCTTTTGTAATAAAATCGAATCGCAGCACTTTCGATTCGCAATTTCACTATGAAATTGATTTAACTACTATAATAATGTCCAAAAATAAATGATCCGCTAATTCCATAGATAATATTACAAATCAGAGTTCAACTAATATTAGACGACAATAAAAACAAAACACAATCCTTTAACAAACAATGCTACCCAATGTTAATCAGCTAAAAATAAACACTACACAGCTATAAATAAGGTTTAAAATTAAATTAACACCATTCCAGACATACAGTTGGGTTTGTACGAATTTCCTCTCTATTGCGATAACAATAGAGTTTATTTTGGGGTTGATTTGGGGGTGGGTAGGACGTTTCTGAGTCTATCTAAGGTGTCTGGTAGAGGAAATAGAGTATTGGCGTGGTTCGTCCTCGAGTACTACTCGAGAATACTATTTTGGGAAAGAATGTGAGGAATTTGATATTGATTATTAAAATGTTAATGCCGAGATGGTTTTTGTTGTGTTTTTGAGGACATATTTTGACGTGAAATTTTTTACTTAACAAACTGTATTTATTATTTGTGTCTTGTTCTGCTATTTAGGTTTACCCTAAAATCATAGACAAGTCTAAACATCTTTCAATAATAATCAAAAACTAATAAATATTTTTGATTGTAATAAATTACCTACTAGTGTGTTGCACATTTCAAATTTCCTTTTTTAAACATAAAAGGCTTATCGCATATCGTAGTAGTGCATCCATTGAGAGAAGCCTGTGAAAAAGTACACTGTCGTGCAGAAAGTATGCACCTTGACCTTGGAGTTCCAGAGAGAAATCCAGTGTATAGGGTCATATTAAATGATTCAACGAAACTTCACACTCATGGCAGTAATAGTTTTGCGTTATGAGTAAAATGACTAAAGACTTCGCTTCATACATTTTATAAAATAATCATAAATATTTAATTTCTGTGAAAATGTGAACACCTTATATGATTTTTACCAATTTAATTATTGTGTTTTCTTTTTGGTATTGTAGCCATTGAATTGAACTAGTTTAGACTTTCTGGTTACACGGCTTTCACATAATTTATTTAAAATTTTAAAGTCTGTTGTAGAATGAATCCCATTCTATCTAATTTCGTTTATATTATTAGTTCAACGCTCACAAGTGCATCTTGATGGCCTAATTGAAGTAAATGTTTGCAGAGTTTCGCTAGATAATTTAATATAACCTTTTTTTAGTACAGTTAAAGGTAACTTACTGGTTGTTATGCGCGGTGAGTCGGTTGGGGTCGCTTGCGTTGCGGTGCTTGCCGCGGCGGGGTGCGTCGCGCTCGCGACAGCTCTCCGCGCGGTTCACGCCGCGACCGCCCCCTACTGCCGGAGAGCGCCAACTATAACGGAGAATTTAGAGTTAGTTCATTCCAAAATAATGTTTTTGTCAAGTCAAGAGTGAACAGGTTACTCTAGGAAAACGTGCTTCACAGTTTGAACACATATTCGCTTACCATCAGGCGAGATAGTGGTCAAGCGCGAATCTATCATTAAAGAAAAATAAAAAAAGGGTTTTCTAACAATATAGTGGTGAAAATAGCAAAAAATAAGTACAGTATCGTATAAAATATCATATTTATTTTAAACAATCCCAAAAAGGAGTAATTTTGGTGTAAGAAAATAAAATTCAATTTATTATGTTCCGCGCCACCTAGTGGCGACTGGCTGTACTACAAAAAAGTTTAGTTTCGCTACTTCATCAGAGATGGCGTTACGGGTAGTGCCGTAGCTAGCACGCCAAAACTAAAATTCTTTTGACGCGGCGCTGGTAGCGAAAAATTGTAAGTTCATAACTGTTCATTCATTCATAACGTCTAAGGGTCTGAACTAACCCTTAGACACGGCGCTAGTATCTATGTTGTATATCCAATTGCATTAAAAAAAAAATGTAGTACAACGAATTTTCCACAGGTCATGAATGGAGGCGCGGTCTCTATGTATGATTTTTGACTATTCAAAAATTGTCTCTTTTCTGCCTGTTTGTCGTTTTAGGATACAATCGGCAGCCAAAAATATGTAATTACGTATTCACTTACTTGTTGTCCTTGTCAGGTTCCTTGGAGTTAGCATCGCTGGTGTCGACGTCTGCGTCGGGCGCGGGCTCGTCCGTCGAGCCTTCGCGGCGGGATTCACCTGGGGAAAGAGAAGGGGTAATGTTAGATTGTGAATAGCGACATCTGTAGAGAGTTTTCTGGTACTAACAAGAGATAGTACACACGGATGAAGACCAAGCTATGAAGGCCGGTTTGTCTTGGCCTCGTTTTGTATGATCTTTTCGCATGATCCTCGGTCAGATTATACTAGTTTTGCATAGCTTTATGGTTAGCCGTGTGTACACTTTAGGTGTAGATTTGTTTTTTTTTATTCAATTTGTTAGTAAACAATATTTTAATTATACTTACATGATTATTTTCGTACAAAAGTTGGATGAAATGGTACTCTAGTAATTGACACAATTAGTTTAATAACAAAATAACTTTACTTCGTAAACTAATTCAGTTTCGTCCAACGCCATTTAGACAATATCAATAAACTTATTACTATTTTAACCCTTACAATTAAGTTAGTAGATAGTAACTTTAAACTTTACAGAGACCATGGCACAAGATTTCCGCATTTTACCGTACAACGTATTTGCCTACCCATTCCAACGAGATAAAGGCGTGTACTATAAGATATAACTGATCATTCGTCATCATCAGCCTATAATGTTCCCACTGCTGGGACACAGGCCTCCTCTCTGTGAGAGGGAGTGGGCCCAGTAAGGATTGATAGATGTTTGACGAATTATTTAGCAATGGAAATGCAGGTTTCCCAAAAAATTGCACATTCGTCTATAAAAAAGGAATATGCCATTGAGTAAATGTAACATAACACATCATATTACATTGTTTTCAAGTACGTATCTTAAACAAAAACCATGACGAAAATATTATTTTATTCCACCTACGAGGTAACCACAGCTGAACAAAACAAAACAATATGTGCAAAATCAATTTACTTTTACGACGATCATAAAACAATATAATT
This sequence comes from Agrotis clavis, assembly GCA_954870645.1. Lineage (NCBI taxonomy): Eukaryota > Metazoa > Arthropoda > Insecta > Lepidoptera > Noctuidae > Agrotis > Agrotis clavis. The sequence continues at coordinate 967,663 of OX940942.1, forward strand.
AAAGAACTCATTCATAAACAAGAGTTGTTCGGACCTGATAATAGATGGCGCTACTAGTATGATTATCAAACTACCCACAATAAACGGGAAGCCATTTGCAATATTTACTGCAATAATGCTCATCCTAAAATAGACACAAATTGCTATTTCCTCGCCTACGAATTTAATAAGTGCTTATTTCCCACTTGTGTTGGCGTACGAGTTTTATTTAAGTCTTCCTTCAACTGATAATTGAAGATAAAGACTTTATTCAGTATAGCTAAAGGATAGGAATGTAATCAAAGTCTAGGTTTCTTAAGTCGTATGCCAAAAATACTTGATTGACTTGATACAGTCGAGGTTTAAAATATGTGTGTACACTTTTTAGCCTTATTTAGTCTAAGTGTCTAAAATAAGGTTCAAAAGTGAATAGATTTATAAGAAAAAAATTAGGTAGTCATCCAGATCTATTCCCGTTGAAAATTTGGAAGAAAACAGCTCAAAATCAGAAATATTTGGTACCTGAGGCTCAATGCTATAATAGCATTCCACAAAATTCTAAATCGCCACCACAGGTGTCACTAAATTTGTAAAATTGGGGAATAACGTTGAACAAATTCGTAATTTCTAATTAACTTCTTAGCTAACTGTACCAAAGAAAGGCCAAATCACAAAACCGACCTAAAGCAACACAATACCTAATACGAACTCCACGTGACATATAAAAATAGACGTCATTACATATGTATTACAAAACTAGTGATCCCACATAGAAGTACCAATGTCACAGCGATAAGCGCGTGTGACACAACGCGGAAACCGCACCATCCTGTAGGGATATGACTGCCCTGCTCCCTATTGGCACATTCATGTAGGTAGATATATCATAACGAATGCTATAAATTACAAAAAAAAAGATTATATTTTGAGGAAAGAAAAATTCAGTTGCGAGTGGTATTTGTACCCGCGTCTTCAGGATAAGTACTCCAAACGCCTTAACAATTAAGCTACCGCAATTCACAGGAGCTGAATCCATTGATTCCCTCAAACGTTTTACGTTGAGTTAATAATTATGTTTAAAAATAATTAAATTCCTAAAATGAGTCTGTATATCCGAATTCGGTTCAAAAAGCAAAAAACAAATTTTGTATCACTAGGGCCACACTAACAGGAAATACCGTTGACTATCGCGTTAATGGAATTTTATACGAACATTTAAAGAGCATTAAAGCGAAAATCAACGGGAAATGTCGTTAGTATGGCCCGGCCATAAAGGTTTCACAACAAAATCGCTGAACGAAGCCATATTGCATGGAAAATTAAAAAGCGCCTTTAAGGTATGCGAATTTTGACGTTAATTTTAAATATATAATTTCAAAAGTCGTGATTGTGTCAAAAAAACGTAAAAGTTTACAATAAGGCCTCGGATATTGATGAATTTTGGATCAATTAGACGAGACGATTCCTAAGATAGACTTTTTTACTTCTAGATTTCAAAAATTCCATTCTTATTGCCTTTCGGCGTTCTGCTACGTTAGCAAACACCTTTACAATTTAATTAACTTCAAATATTACTTACAACAAGAGCACATAACATTCAACTTTGAAAAGCAATTAAAATCCAACTTTTTATGGATTCTCCGGTTGAAAGCCTTTTGGCCGTTCCCCTTTACCATAAACAATAAGCCTTACCCTTGCTAATGAATCCTTGTAAAAACTGTTCGGTAACGAATCTTCGTCACAAGAAAATATGACGAAAATTATTTGAAAGAAAAAACGGGAAATGAAACAAAAATATGTTATGAAATCTGTATGTCGATCATTGTTATACAAAATTTTGAAGTTTAAATTTTGAGTCACTTAAATTCAGTCATGTGTCACTGAAACATGGCTTCCATATTTATATTGAATCATTTCATATTATCCAATTCAATACAGTTAACAAGAAACAATTAATATTTCTTGGTAAACACGTCATCTCGGTTTAAAAAGATCCGTGTCTACTTTTTTTTCAAAAAAGGTTCCCTACATCTACCTAAGCGAGTTTTCTCCGTGCCTCAGAAAGCACGTAAACCCTTTAGTGCCGGCTGTCATTTGTAGATCTTTGATAGTCGCAATCTATTAATCAAAAGCTTGAAAGTCTGACAACAAGTCTTACCAAGAGATATCGTATACTGTTCTTACTGGGTTGTAGAGGTCATGAAGACAGGAGCCTGTCACCTCCACAACATACGGGGACAGCCTAGCCGGGGCGGTGACCTACCACGACATCTCAAAGTGGAGTAGTTCCACTGTGGGAAAGAGAGAGCTATACAAGTCATCTAGCGCCATCTCGTTCATGGTAGACACCCTGTAGTGGGTATATTAGGGTAAGTAATATATGATATAACTACAAAATCTCTAAAATTTACAAGAGATAACAACTGAACATATAATTTTATTTGATATAACGATCTGTTAATATAATAAACGATTGACATAATTTTGTAATGACTAATTTCTATAAGCATAACAATCAATCAATATAAATTCGTTTTGTATACCACTCAAAAGACATAAAACTTATTTGGTCTAATTTTTTTTTCTTCCTGGCAAGTAATCTAACACTGATGTACCTAGTAATAGTACCACCTTCCATGAATGTTCGACGGAGCCCCGCTTCGCGGGGCTCCTTTTTCTGCGTACAGGGTTTAAAGTAACCTAACACGAAGGGGATGGCGGGGTCTTTCAGACCCCGCCATCCCCTTCGAACCTAACCTGTCCGTGTCGGGGTGCCCCAAGTCCCGAGCTCGCTTCGCTCGCTCTTGCATCCTAGGTCAAATAACTGATTACTACCTGTCATGCTGGCTCGACGGAGCCCCGCTTCGCGGGGCTCCTATTTCTAGGTGCAAGGTTTAAAGTAACCTAACACGAAGGGAATGGCGGGGTCTGAAAGACCCCGCCATCCCCTTCGAACCTAACCTGTCCGTGTCGGGGTGTCCCAGGTCCCGAGCTCGCTTCGCTCGCTCTTGGATACTAAATTTTTCTAATAACAATAGCAATAGTGAAGACAAACAATCAAAGTTCAAAGGATAAGCCAAAGTCATCAAAGCAAATAGTTTAAACGTTAAATTATATGTTTCAAACGTTAAATGTAATGATTTTCGCTTAAATAAACGTTATATCAAATAAAATTATATGAAATGAGTTTTAGAGTAACACAAACATTATGTGTAAAGAAATTATATCAACTGTTGGTATATCTCACGTTGATTATATCATGTGAACGTTATTGAAATGAAAATATATCAAATAACTTTATATGAAATGAGACGCACCCGGTATATTAGGCTGATTATACTATAGTGATACTTAAACACCATTTACAAATCATAACTTAATAAGTGAAATCGTTCCTAACCTCTTCCTTCATTACATCCCTCACTTTCTACAATTCCCAGTCCTCGCAAATATTCCCAGGATAGCACACACACTATGCGCATGCGCAGCTCATACAAATTACGATCCACAATTAGTGATGATCTAACTGCTGACGTCACTAGCTACACTGTCGACCGTTAAGGATACTCTATGTACTAGCTAGCCTGTATATGTATATGACAAGTTTTTATATAAAAAGTTTCATACAAAGGAGGTAGATTAATGGAATTGAATAAAGTCCTTTTGCAGTAAGGAAGTGCGTGGCTTTTATTACGAGAAAAATGTTTAAATTGAGTTCTAAATAAATATGGTTTTATTGCGTCATTTAAAAAGCTTTTGTTCTGTTTTTGTGTTCGACATGACGAGAGAAAAATATACTGATGTAAATTCAAACATAACAGAACAGGAGGTCAGCGTGAATTTAGGCATTTAAACGCGTTCAGCACGTCTAAATTGCGATCAAGACATATCAGAGTCAAAAATCCTCAAAAATGATGGCACTGATAGTTCTTACGAACGTAGTCTAAGCATGCTAATCGAGTTCATTGTACAATTGACCAAAAAGTTTCTCAACCCGATTGGTAAGATGAGATATATGATCATTTACCAGGAGTTCAAAGATGCTCATGCAATTTCACAAAAGAAAAGCTGGTAAAAATACGTGGTAAATATTTTTTGGTAATCTAACTGTCAAATACCCTATTGTCACCAACTTTATCTGGATTTCTCTGATCAGCCAAGTTTTCTCCTCTTTCCCTCATAAACTGTTTTAATAAACTCTCATTCTCCATGTTCCCAGCACTATCCAGTGAAAATATAGTAATTTACAAAAGTATTCGTGTCAAGAGATTGGCAGATTAATAGGTTCTCAAGCAAAGAGCGGATAACAATAGGTTTTGCAACCATTCATCCACTTCAATCGAATTTATCAAGTACCATCAATACAGCTACAAAATACTCAATTTTGCACCTTATTTTTCACCATCAAAGTTCTAATTCCTCTACATCGTGGACGGGTCTTATTAAGGATGAGCAATACACCCCTATCAAACGAAATAAAACTCTACTACACGAAGATTAGAGTTGTTTCATTTTTGCACACAATCAAAGATGGACGGGCTTACGTCATAGACACCTCGATTGGTCGTCGACCCGTTTCCAAAACTGCATCGTTTTATCCGGTGGGCGTTAGCAGTGGCTCGGAATAAATTCAAAGCAATATACGAATAAAACATTGTTTTACGAGAAATATGTCCAATTTTAAAAGCTGCCAAAACAGTGCAGAGCGATTTAAAAGAAGTTAGCACGATAGACGCAATGGTTTTTACGAATGACATAAATATTGAACGAAGACTTCTTGTCACTCAAAGTTTTAAAGATTTTTCAGAATGTAAAAAAGAACATTTACCTGTAGCCCCGGAGTATAATGATTAATAGATCTTTGACGTTGTTTTTCTCTCAACGTGTTGTCTGACTCATTTTTGCTACGTAAGTGCTCTGAAATACTTATTTCCCATTATTCTGCGTGCGTAATATTTGGCCTAGCACATGCCACTTTAGGAAATCTCAACCAGATAGCTTTTATTGTAATAAATTATTGCTTTAATTAAAAAAAAAAAACAATCACATTCTGCCAGAAATACCGTTAAGATGCATTTTGACTAGTCCACGATGACTCCTGAGAGGCGAAGCAAACTGATAATGTTGTGAGTGATAAAGATGATTATTTTCAATCATCGTTAAAAGCAAATTGTGTTGAACTGAAAAAAGTTACTGAAAAGGATATGCCTATCGTTTTGAAATTCTATCTTATTTCGCGAAACTTAAAGAATCGTGTCATTAGTTCGATAACAATTAAGAATTGTTTCATTGAATTTTACATAATTAAATTAATTTAACATAACGGTGTTTATATTATATTCTCATGTAAACTTCTCATTGATGATTATACTAATAAATCAGACAATATGAGCACACCAGGTTGTAAAAAGTTTACCTTTCACAATTCAGTTGAATATAATAATGTTTATGATTTCAACAATCTTCAAAAACATCCAGTATTCATTGACTGACAATCTACTATCGAAGTCAATGACGTGGAGGAGGGTCCAAACATATCCTTGGCGACCCTGGCACCAATAAATTTGTTTTATAGTTCATAAATAACATGATATCTTGGTATAAGGAAAACAATATTCACGCCCGTATGTGACTTACTACTGACATTGAAATATTGTTGGAATCCATAACTTGAATGGTCTGGACGTGGTTATTTGTAACTTCAATTGAAGTGACCGGGACAATAATTAACTCAAGTGTGAAGTAGAACTGTTGTCTGATGAACAAACTATCGCACACACTCAAATAAAGATCAGAGCTAAAACTAACAACGAACGCACTACAATAATGGTCTTTATAGCTACCACGTAAAAGCAATCTCAATGTTCACCACTGATCTAGTAATTTGTACCGTACATATTTCTTCTTCCTCATACAGACTCATCGATTCATTCATACCAATAACTCTGACCTTTGACACGAAACAGCATCATGAACGAATGATGGATGGCTCAGATGACAAAGGTCTTCATATAAAACCAGTAACTTCTAACAAACATAAAAGGCTGTTTAACAAGTAGTTCCGTCAAGTGAAACGGAACATGACAATAGAGCGGGAAAACCCTACAATAAAGATGGACGCGATGAGAATATTTATGTTCAATAAGTTACTGGACATTTTGATTTAAAACGTGTGCAAGAAGCGGCAGACTAACACACAGAACACTTGTTTATCAGACAAAGATGTTTTAGACCTAGTTTATGATATTAACTATTATAAGTTCAAGAAACCTAATCAGACAGAATATTGACTTTGAACCAAACTCGGAAAACGGTAAAGGAAACCATTGTGAGAAATCGGATATCCTAAAACCAAAAGATCAAAAACATATGACAGTCGATTATGGTCCACTTCCTGTCACAAAGAGGATACCGGTATCCCAGCAGTGGGAACATTATGCATATTCATTCATTCAACATAGGCAAAAGAATGATGATGCCAATGAAAATAAAATCAAAACTCTTAACAACGACGATAAACCCAAATGACCCGGAAACGATCCACAAATTGGCAGTTCAAAGAAAGCTAACAGCAATAAGAACTCCCCTACTATTAGAGATCCAGAATTAGCGTGGACGCCCCCGAGACAATACGTTACGTTTCGGTGCGCGTGACTCAATGCTCGCACTATTTATATACACTTCCGGAGTTAGGACGCGCATATCAATCGAGTTAACGATGGTAGGGGACGCGCTTCTTTGGAAGCAATTTCAGTAAGTGAAGGGGAAGGATTCAAATGATGGAGGCAGTATTTAGTCTGAGAATGGAAGGTAAATAAAACTTTGAGGTGTTAAAGGTAATGAGTATGAACACTAAGTAATGATGGATTCTGAGGGAAAGGAAGACCTAGGAAAACGTGGATGAATTGGATGAGGCAAGATATGAAAGAATAGTAAATAATAAAGTGACTGTTGACAGGACACACAAGTAATAAGGGCAGGACAATGACAGTGACTTTTGAATACTCTAGTAAAAGCACGAACAAAGAAAAGACGAAGTGCGTACAACAGGACACTATTAATTTTTCTTGACACGATCTTAAACATCGAGGAAGTCTGAAGTCTAGACTACTAGAGAACACTGTTTTATGTACCGAACCAATCGATTCAGCTCCTCCATAAATCCCTTTCAAATCCAATGGCGAACATAAATCCAAAGCCTACTAGATTCGTGTCACCCACTTCGTTTTAAACGAGGACTGAGTGACTGCAAGCAGACGTACTGTCAAGACGGCCGAGTTATCAATAAGCGCCGGCCGATTGACCGCGATAGACCGGGCCACGGAGTAGATAGACGATGTTCAGAAGGATGACTGCGAACAGTACCCGAAACCACATGCACACGCTTTATGTATAGCGAGTGCAAGCGCACTCAGGACTAGCTTTTGTTTGAAATCTCCACGCACACATAGATGTGATTCAAGAACAGCAAGTGCAAGTGTACTCGCGAGAGGCATTCGAACAAGATAGACTAGCGGAATATGCTTGGTGGCTTTATCTATCACTACGCCATATGAAATTAAAATCGCACAAGGTCATCATCATAAGGTACCGTTTGAAATCACTGCCACTGGGGCTGGGGCCGCTGGGGCCTGGCAATATGGTGATGCCAGTAAACTTATGTCCAGCAATAGACAATTTTGTCTATATGATGAGACTGACATTGCTGTGGAAAACCGTTAATGGGTGCGTCGGTTTTCGCTCGACGTAAAAACCTGACCTTCTGTCCAATTCTATGTCCGCAGCATAATCGTCGATTAGTCCGCTATGACAGGTCATGGACAGCGAAGGAATGCGAGCTATGGAAGGTGGTGCGGATAATAATGCTCAATGGACTATTGAGCTGTAATTTTAAACTGGTTCCGATTGATCCGTTCCGTGACATAGTTATTGTTGAGCTAATATTTGTTTGAGCTAAATATCAAGGGCGTCTTCTATTAAGATTAGATCTTTAAATTAAGTGTTGCAGCCCAACAAGGTCCAAATTATTTTGAAATCGATTGTGGTTTTGGTTAACAATATTTGAAAGAGTTGAACCTATTCCAATGCAATAAACATAAGCAAAGTGCTGCTTTACATAGGTCACACAACGCACCAGGGTCGCTAAAATTTTATGGATTGTTACCCTAAATATAAATTGTTCTACTTGGCAGTAGTACAAATAGATTTTATGTTTTATTTTATTCATACTTTCCAAAGTATCCTTTTGAGAACGTTTTAAAAACTGAATGTTGTCAAGGTAAAACCACAAAAGTGTATTTAATTTTGAAATGAGCGTACAATTTAGCAGAATTCGGAAAATTTATTGATATTTCACATTTTAAGGTTAATTATAGACAACCCAAAAATCTATCACTCGGAAAAGTCCATTCATCTTACAGACTCGACTGATTTAAGCACCAAACACTTTGTCTAACCGATAAAAACTTCACGAATGAAATATTACTTTTAAATGGAATATTTTGTAAGTAAGAAATCATTGTTTATGTTCAGAACATTTAGCGAAAGGGGTCACGAAAACAGGCACCGAGTATAAATCGCAAATGCTTCTAGTAACATATTTGTGTGCAGTTATTTTGATGCTGAAATGGCAAGGAACAATGTGATTCAGATGCTGGTAAAAAAAAGAAAATACTGAAAGCCAAATATGGAAAAAATTGTTTATATTATATTGCAGTGAATTCAATTGAAAAAAAATACTGTTGCAGTGAATTCAATTGAAAAAAAAAAACATTATATTGCAGTGAATTTAATTGACTCGCATTAGGCCCGCTTGGTGGATTAAAGTGCGTTTCTCCTCCTATAGAAGAGTCCTGTGTCTAAGCAGTGGAACATTAGCTTATAGACTGATTATGCTTATACGCATAAACTTTATAGCTTCATCAGGAGATCACAGATTGACCTCAATAAATCAGACTAAAAATAAGAGAATTCTAATACAGCTACGATAGTTACAATACATACAGAGTGTAACTAAACTAATTGATGATGTTGTTAAAGTATTCAAAGGAAAAACCGGTACAGTCAATCATGCTCACAGTATCAATGCTGATGATAAGATATTACAAGAATGCCCCGAGACACGGAACAATTTTATTATTTCTCAGAAACATGTTAGTACCGCGATCCAGCCAGCTTATTCAGAGAAAATAAAAAGATATATTTAAGAAAACATAAGAGAGAGCATTTATGGCAGATAGCAGGTGTGTTCTGCATTTAGAATGATACTAGCCAAGTCTAATACTGAACGACTGCACAAGCAAAAATAATATAACGCCACGATTACCTCGCAGAGTTAGGCAGAGCTGTTTCTATAGAACACCCATATTTGGACAGGGATGCTTAAATGTTGAGAAATCCCAAATGGTAAATCCTTATAACACCAAGCTTGAACTAAAAATCGATGCCGAGTTCTTATGCTCAGCTGAAGCATTAACGACTGCAACAAACAATAACAAAAATACTGAAGGATAAAACTATCAATAAAGGCAAACAATTCATTGAAGTGCGTTTCAGAGGTTTGTTTATAACCAAAGCATCCTGGCAAAACATCGTGCTACAATAACAACAGTAACTAAACAGGGCATTATGAACTGCTAAACAAAAGAGAGATGATCTAACTAACTACGCCAGACAAGAGTGGACACGGCTTGTACAGCCACCTTCTTTAATCAGTATTACTTTCATGGCACTGGAGGATGACAATACGGCGACGAAACTTTTGTAGTAGAAGTATAGAAGACCAAAGAATAATAGATGGACTGTTTGAAGGATATGGTAAGAAGAATATAAGTGACTGCTAAAATTACAAGCAATACAAAGGAATTGAAGAAGAACGAGATGCTAACAAACCTAAATAAGTTGAGCGTGGAGACAACAAAATAAAACTGTAGTGATAGGAAGAAGTGTGGAATAGAGTTCTATCTCTTGTCCACACTGACGTACGACTAAAATAATACCGCTTACAAAATTGATGGTAGGTTCCCCAGTATTGAACGTCTTGCTAAGACTCGGTATAAGGTCACACGTTATCAACTGACTAAGATAACTGCACTTACTGTTACTACCTATAATTGTTTATATTTACCAAGAAACGCTCGGACACAGAAACTTTATTATTTGAAGCAACTTTGAAGTTAAATGATAATGAAACGACTGCAGCTAATGAAGGATATTTATAAAATGAACTAAAAATATAATCTGAATTTAGTTACACAAAAATGATGATAGGAAAACTATAATGTGGGACGATACCAAAATGGCCTGGCTCATAAATTAGTAAAAATAATTACATGACCCAGGCGATAATTTTGAACACTATGTCCATGACATATGATAATTACTTTTAGAGATATGCAAATTGTAATATTACACGCAAATGCCTGCCAAAATAGATGAGCCATTTTTGTGTTTAGCATGATTTCTATATTCGTTTCATTAGCAAAATTATTATCGCCTTGATCTCTTTTACTATATTTGATATAAACTTGGAGGATTATAAAAGTTTTAAAATATGAAATGGCTCACCTCTAGATCCACTGAACAGCCATGAGTTCGTTTTTGTAGAATCTGAATGTTTCTTTTTTGCAATGGGAGTCTGTTCTACAATGCTGGCTTGTCGACTTCTTCCTCCTGATGAAGGAGCTTTGACACTTTTCTTTTTTCCTTTCTTCAAGGTCCCGCTGTGAGATTTCCGGAGTGTGTTAATCTTTAGAGATTGACTCTTCCCTCTAACTTTACTTTTACTTCTGGATGTTTGTCTGCTTAACCTTCTCCTGTGATCAGCCAACTGCTTTGGAGTAGGTGGCTCGTCTTCAGAGTCAGTTTCCACCGGCCTAATTGGTCTGCTTTCTGATATTGCAGAAAAACGTTTCTCACATTCCAAGAACAATTTGGTGTAGTTCATAATCTCTTCTATGCTTAAGCCTTTTTCATCTTCAGCTACTGATTCTACCGGTTTTGTAGAAGTAGGCGTCTTTTTCCTTCTTAGGAAGTTAAGTGCACTGACTGATGATCCCTTGCTAGTTTTTCTAGTTTTGGGAGCCTCATTTGTGCTAACTTTTCTGAGGTTGGCCTGATTTTTGTCTTCTTTCTTGCTATTCTTTCGTGATTGATCGAGTTTCATCGTCGACCCATGAATAGAATCCCGATCTTCTTCGCTCCAAAGGCTTTCTCTGGACTTTTTCTTGTCACTGTTTTTATCTAACTCTCTCTTAGCTGATTCAAACCACTCATCTCCTAGGTTTCTGACAATTTCTAGAGGGTTTGATAAAGACATTGTTTTTCTATGTGTTTTCTTGGGTTTCGCGAAGTCAACTTCTTCGTCTGTCACAGCTACTTTTAGCGATTCCTTGCTGATGGTGGGTGTCTTGCCGAGCCTGGACAGGGTTTCATCGCTTGCCGAGATGGCGTCACTGTGCCCATCCGCAGACTCGTACAAGGACTCGTCGCTCTCATCTCGTCTCTCTGTTAAAATTACATCACGTCATGAGATAGTACCGTCTTAACGCGAATTCCTTGCCATTAATTACTTAAACGATCGTTGCTTTTGTATCGTAATTGCTAAATGTAATGGCAATCACTTCGCAATCACAATTAATATCGCTATAGACGTCTGGATGGTATAAGAAGTGAAACAATGACCTGATTGGAGGGCAAAAAATGTCGTTTTCCGATCGACACAATGTCAAGATTGGTGTGAGTCATACGGAGACGGTTGAGTGCGTCTTACAGAGGTTCGTTTAATTAGTATTAGCATACAATGCGGCCTAACTTTTGCTGTTTTGACGTTAAGATGGGAGGATCCGCTTTCTATTGCATAAATCTGGTGTCAGAAGAAATTAGACACACGTAACGAAGTCATTATGTTGTTATCTTATGTTCGTCAAGTGTTGCGAAAGTTTAGGTTACGCTCTCCAATTGTTATGATGTTCTGTTTACGTTAGAATCTGATTTTCGTAAATGTTTTGTTTAACGCTCCGGTAGAAGATTATTCAGTTACATGGAAAAAATGCTACTGAAAAAACTCCTTATCGTTTGGTCAATCTTATTTATATAATTTCATCTTTTATGTTTACAATTTCACACTGAGATAAAAAGTAAGTTTTTATAGACAAATATTTACACAGCATTATTGAGTTTAACAGCAGTTATTGCAGAACATCGTTTTTATCCAACGTTTTTCTTAACCTCAACGATTTAACTGAACGAATTAAACCACTAGTTAATCTAACTAACCAAGAAGCGTTATCAGAGTTACTTAATGGAGATAACGGTGCATTATCTTAACCCGCTGGTATTTACGACGGAGTTAAATCTTAGCTGTAATCTTGCATAAACCGTAAATATTTGACTAACGTTAGATTATGGATGGGACGGTCTGGCGCAATCTGTTGTGATTATTTTTAATTTTAACCTAATTGTGAGACTTGAACATAGAGTAATGGACAGAAGCAATTTCGAATAGGAAATAGTGAATAGATTGTTTAGAATTTTCTTATAGAGAAATATTGATAGGAATCGCGATTCAAAAAAATATGAGAAATAATAAAGTTTTTTGGTAAGCCTTTTGTAAGTTTTGATGTAGTAATATTACTAATTCAAAGTTGAAGAGAATACCTATCGAAATATGGCACTACATTTTTTACAAGCGTTTAAATAAATATTAATGAATTATAAACCATTTATGGTATATCATTCTAAACGTTTACCATCTAACACTAATTAAATCGGGGAAAAAAATAACATGAAACGTAATTTTTTTTCCCGGAATTGTTTCGACCCTCAGTCAAACCGAGGTTGCATGCCGAGCATTCTTACTGAATTATTAACATCTTAACGTGTTTTCCTTCTGTCCAGGTGAGGTGTGTATACACGGGGGGGGGGGGGGGAAGTGACGTCACCGGGGACGGTTGTTCACCGTCTGGTCGCCTTCGTGAACTTTGCTTTATTTATTTTTAGTCCAAATTTGTAGAAGTTAAAACATGGAAGCTTATTTGATGTTAAAATTATTGTTAAGTGGATTTTTACCACAATCGGACTTGGTATCCCAAGGATATCCAAAAACCAAAAATGGATACAATTCAGGGGGGGTTGGGTTCCGACCCAACACGCAGAATAATTTTGTTGACAGAATTGAGCAAGCTATGTCCCCTTTAAGTTTATACAGACCGAAACAGGACACATTGTATAAGATAAGAATTAAACAAACCGTCTTTGAAAAACTAGTAAAAATGCGACCCTATTTTCAAATCATATTTTTGAAAGCTTCGAAGTTTCTGTTTGTTCATTAATCTCATTAGTTAAAAGGTACAATAAGTGTCAAATTGGCACGCGATCACTATTTAGTGCAGGCCTACTAACCTCCTTTGAGTGTGACGGCCTATTTCACTATTGGGGGCTCGTAAAATTTTAATACAACATCTTTTTTCTGTTGTACAATAATTTAATTAAGTGACTTGTATTTAGGGCTACCATTTTCTATTTGAGTTAGAAAATCATCAAATAGGTCCTCCCGCCCCGTATGGAGCCGCAAATTCAAATTCAAATTTGGGCACCCGCTGAAATGGCACCTGAGGTATGCCAAAAACGGCACCTATCTAATTCACTAGTACTGACCAAAAATCACCTTGTTCTTTCGGTTGATCTTTGCGTTACAGGACTGCGGTATCCTTTTCAGACAGGCTTACAAGAGAAGGCTAAGCAAAAAATACTGTAATTGCAGGAAAAGTCTAGACATTTTATTCTTCTTTTGGTAACTCATTAGACTTTTTTATTAAAAAAAAAAAAATGTAGTTCGGAAAAAAGCCCATGAAATTAGGAATAAGGGGAAGCTTTTGCCCAGTAGTGGGACAGGCTAACAAAAAAAAAACAGATGTTATTTAGCCGGATAAGTTTGCGTGTATTATATTGAAGTAGTGTAATATGTGGTAGTGTGTCCGTAATTCTAGCTTATGTACGCGAATTTTTTCGTACACAGACTAACCCTACTTGTAATGAAATTAGGTCTTGAACATAAAAATGGGAATGCTTTTAATTATATTGCGTGTGACACAGGAATAGTGTACACTCAGTAATTTTATTTGTTCTCGTTTTCCTGTTTGTCTATTTGAGTGACACTATTAGCTGGAATCGTAAAAACTTCATGACGGTTTTAAAAGCTGTTACAATTTTATTATAGCATCTATCTCACTTTTCACTGGAATAGTATCTTAAAACGGCGCTATTAATGTGTCTCCCAGTAAAACTGTGACGAGTAAAAAACATGGGGTTCAATTAAATTAGTTCGGGAACCGCGAGAAAAATTATGAGTAGTGCTAAATCTTAACATCATAAATAACGAATATTTTACCAAGAAATCTCTTTTATTTATTGTTAAGATATTCATGGGTCTTGAAGTTTTGCTAATTAATTTAATATTTTTTTTTGTTTAACTGTTTTTTTTGTTGCTTTAACTAGGTACTGTTTTTTTTTTGCTTTATTTCAAAGCAACGTAAAAATCGACGGTGTGTTTTATGAAAAAGATACCTCACCAATAAAATTAGCCTTCAGCTTATGATTTATTATGATTACACTTCATTGTTCGTTGAAACTGACGCTTCAGATCAGACAAGCGATTTTTACGTATTCTCATATGGATCGCTATAAACAATGAGGCTATTTTCGTATGCACCCTCAATCACGTCATTATTATTCATATATTAACCGTAAAATAACTTCTGTTACATTAAAAAATACCTGTTCCAAATTCCAGACGTCTGTTATTTTTCAACGCGTTTCAAAAAATGGCAAGGAATTCGTCAAAATCATCGATGAGAAGTGCAGTTGTATACATACCTATAGACACAACGTCAAGTATGTCAGAATACCTCCTCCTTTCTTTGTCACTTTCTGTTGAAGTTTCTCGTTCACTGGATTCCCTCGTCGTCTTCAATATAACTGGCTTCTTCCTCCTCAGCTTACCCACCATACCATTTTCTTTGTCCACAGCCGTTTTCGGCTCTCTCTTAAACCACATCATCTGTCCGACCATGTATTACACTCATGCACTGTAAAATAACAGTTATTTATACCTGTTACTTTTACTCACACTTGTAACATTTCACGTCACTGATTTGTACACTGCTTTGACACTAAACTTGGTCGTATTTTTGGAACACCTCCAGCTAAAATATGAATAATCGTATCAATTATAGTGATGTTCTTGGCAAAGACGATGTGTTACATTATTGTCTCGTAATTATTAATAGATTGTCGCCAATTTCGTTAAGAGCGTGTAATTATAAAATGTAAGAGTATCTGTCTTTTTTTTTAGCGTGGTAAAATCATCAAATGAGTCCTCCCACACCGGGCAGGGCGGGAGGGACTGTCAGACTTCTACTGACTAAAATCCACGGTGTCCTTCAATAGCCCTTTCTGTTCCGGGGTCACGGTAAGGAAATAATCCCGCGACCCCGGCAAGAGTACCTGTCTTAGCCAAAGATAGTTTAGTCAACTATGTGTTTTGTTTGAAAGTAATTAGAGTTGTTTATCAATAAGAGCGGAAGGACTTCTAGATTATTTTTAAACAATAGTTATGTAAGTACATTGTTTCATGAAATATTTGTAGTGATATCGTAGTCATTGTTTTTGTTTGGGGAAATAACAAAATTATACCTGCTAAATGAAGACTTATTTAACACAGTAAACTGTTTTTTTTTATTACCTTATTTGAAGGAATTCGTCTATTTTTCTGCCTTGAAATGTTAATTCTATTGCTTATTTGATACTACATTATATGAATTTACAGGGAAACTTATATTAAAAATCTCATATAGAATTTTCCTTGTTCCTTCTAACGAAATACGTGCAGCGACTTTATGTTAAAGTGTCAAAGAACTCTGGCGATCTTCCGAAGGTTTCCCACTTCCGTATCGTTCCTTATTGGTAGTCAAATATACGCCGATGTTCTTTAAAATTCCTTTGTGTCATAAAGCAACTTAATTATAACAATCTTGTAGTGATTTGTTAAACATGACAGTTGTTGTAAAGGAGTCATTTGTGTAAATCTGGATTAGTGATATTTATGTTATTAATGTTATACAAACTGAATTTGAGTAAATTCATGTTTGTTTACGCCGATTTGTAAACTGATGAGTTATTATTATCTAAATATTTAACTTTAGTGAGATCTGAATTCAAATAAATAAAGGACTTCCGGGTTCCAGCTAAATATGTGTGGGCTTTATTCAATGTTATAACATTTATAAATTAACCTACGTTGAAATGATTTTTTTTATACTTTTCCCAACCATAGAGATTTTACCTGTATCGTGGGTGAGTTTACAAACATAGAAACTTATATACACAAACACCCAGACCCAGAACAACTGCTTGCAGATCATGCTTATATTTGTTCCGGGCGAGAATTGAGCCCGCGACACGCTGCTCAGGAGTCGATTGCTCAGCCACTGCGCCAACCGTGTCGTCATGAAATGCTCAGTTTACGACTGAACCTTTATTACATTTGTAACTACCATCACAGGTTTGCAAGAAAAATCTTTGTCAAAAGGTCAGTTAAGAGATTCACAGAATATACATACAATGAAAACTCATTTAGATAAATTAAATAAAGCGTTACAAATTACTTCACTCACGATTCTTCCATTACGTACACTTCCGTTTTGCAATATTTCTATTGCACATAATATAAAGAACAAAGAGGGTTTTATTTATGTATTTATCCGATCTCATGTATGTATGGAGGCTATTGCTAGCCGCAGGCTGAATCAATACATCATCATCAGTGGTTATAGAGTCAGACGACAACTCAATGTCATCGGTGCAACGCTAGCGGAGGTATTTGTACTGTAAATTATCAGACATAGGGAGAATTATACAGGAAACTATATTTTTCTACATTTAAGCAAATACATGGTAATTTAAAACATATTTACCAAAGCTAAACTAAATAGTACTATTTGAGAGATATTTGAAAATATTCGCAACTGAGTCATAAAAAATGTCATCAATCGTACTTTCAGTCACTTTATCTATCACCAGCTATTCCTCGAGGTATCACTCTGCTCTTATTGGTCATAACTGTGAAGTTATATAGCCTTCCTCGATATATGGACTATCCAACACAAAAGTATTTTTCAATTCTAACCAGTGGTTCCGGAGATTAGAGCGAAACAAACAAACTCTTCAACTTTATAAGTATATAGATAAGCTTTCCCAGACAAGGAGGTCTTAGCCTCCCATTTCAAAAGCTAACACATTCATCAATCATCTTACAACTTCTTAACTCCTAAGTTCCAGGTTCCAACTACCGCCTGATTCATATCTGTTGGCGAGCTGCGCGGGCGCAAGCGGAAGTGTCGCGAGGATGCGGCCTCCGCTCTTCCGGTAGGAGCCGATTGGCTAATGTGGAGTAGGCTCGCAAGTGGGAAGTGGAGTGAGCGAATTATTTTTGATATTAGGGCCAGTTATGTAAGTAATTATATTTACATTTTTTAAGCTGATTTGGTAGTGAAGTAAATAGAATAGAAAACAAAATAATAAGTAAGTATGGTAAAAAATCTGTTTGAATTGTTTTCATTTTTTGCGCGTAGACTATACTATCCCATTGCTGGGCCAAGACCGCCCTCAATTCCTTCAATGATATATGTGCCCGGATGGCTTCGAACCAGCCCATGATATGCATTCAGGTTGCGCCACCTTCTTTTTATTAAAATTGTTATGTACTTTTGTCACAGGTTCCAACGCGTATAAATTGACAATTTATTAATCGGTGTATAAATATTTAAAGATCTATTCATTAGCACATAGTTGTATGAGTTAATGAGTAGGTCTCTTGCATACGAATGTAGCAATTATTTCAACAAACAACCTCAATCCATGACAATTTCCCTTTTCCCATTAAAAACCATCAACATTTAATACCAAAAGGACTCCATTTCAACAGAACAGAACAAACCACGTCGGAGGTAAATTAAAATCTCTTTTTTTTAATTTCCCACCCTCGCCACTTTACTTTGTAAATGCATCCCCTTTGCAGCCAGACAAGGTGGGAGGAGAAGGGGGAAAAAACAGTAACTGCATTTAGGAGGCAGACAGGGAGGGATGGGGCGGGTTAGGGCTACCAGGCGATCCAGAATTGATTTAATCAATTATATGGTTCAATGATTCCTTTTGTCTTTGGTAAATTAAATTTTCCGAACGCAAAAATATGTCTATGAAATGATAACGTAATTTTGTCAGACGAGCTTGGTATAAGTTTGTAATATTTCCACATTTAGCTACGTCTTTTTTGTGATAGTTGGCGAATAATATCAGCCATATACAAATTTATTAAACTTCGGGGTATTCTGCCTGACTTATCGGCTCAATAGATCCTAATGACTCATTACTTGACCAAGGAATTAAAACCAGAACTTCATCCTTAGTAATATTACAAAAATCTATAATTTTTTTAATATCAAGCAACAATCAAGCTAAAGAGTTTCGTTTGATATGATCTCAGAAACTACTAGTTCGAATTGAAAAATTAGGAAAATGGACACTGTGGTGGATAGTCGATTTTTCTAGGAAGTCTTTATGCTATCAAACATCACGCTACGTTAAATAAGAACCAAGCAGCGAGGGGTGAAACCATGGAGAGTACCTATTATTCTATAAAAAATACATAGGACTGGATATACAAACTTTGCAACGTGACTTAAATGTCCCGATTAAAAAATGACCTCAATTCGCAACGTGAACTTTTGTTTGTTTTTTTTTTTTTATTATTATCCTTAAGTTGGGTTTTTCCACTTACAAAATACATCGAGCGCATTTATATTTTTGACTGGCAACCCTAGGTAGGGAAACGGACATCTGTTAACTGAGATATGACGAGTAGATGAAATTGTATGAGGGCTGAGGGTAATTTCGCTCGAAAATTAAAGTAACTATCAAATTGAGCTTTCCTATTAACTTTGGCGGTAATGATGTCATTTTCAACCTGAGATTTGCAATTTGAATAACAAATGACAGATTTATTTTGCAGTTTTTAGTTCTTCAAGATAAATGTTTGAAAACAGGAAATTGCTTACCTGTAGAAAATAAACTACGCAACATATGTTACATCTTGCGTGTTACTAATATTATAAATGCAGTTTGAAATGGTTGAATGCATGGATGTTTGTTACTGTTTCACGCAAAAACTGCTGAACGGATTTGGATGAAATTAAGTGCATAGATAGTTTATAACCTGGATAATAACAGGATAGTTTAATCCCGAATTTATCTTCCCGTGAGATAGTGGTCGAATTGTAGAGGGTCGCTGGCTAGCACAGTATAAAGCACAAGGTAAAATAATTCCATCGACCAATAATTACTTTAAATAGAACACTTATATTATAGCTACTACTACCGAAGAAACAGCCAAAGCATAATTAATGATATGACTATAGCAAATAACAATAATCCAACACGTGGTTCCAACTATATTAAACACAATTTATTGTCCAGGCACAATGTAATATGTCCGTGAATCATACATCGTATCGTGAGAACGATAACTGTTAACGATGATATTAAAAACATTTAATGGTTTTCAGAAGAATAAGATATGAGATAATAAACCGAATATAACAGATTTACAGAAGTCTGTCTGCTTAACACTAAATTCATTTTTTTTATCATGGTAAAATCAGCAATTGAATCCTCTCACCCAGGGCAGAGCGGGAGGGACTGTCAGACTCGTACTGACTAAAATCCACGGTGTCTTTCAATAGCTCTTTACGTTCTAGGGTCACGGTAATTCAGTAAGTCCCGCGACCCCGCCAGGCTGTGGCCCTCTAAAGGGGGGCCCCGTCATTATGCTGACACTCTTTGAGGCGCGCGTGGAACACAACGCACCGTCGAATGTTAAGCTCACTAAACGTGCATTTAGGCAGGTTTTTCTGCAGGATATGTCACACCTTTCAATCCAATGCCAAGCCTGCCCAAACAACTGCATCTTTCAGAACTTGAAAGAGGCAAACGATAGCTCTTGTATGCTGCTGACAGAGCTGCATCGAGAGTCCATCGACTCGCAAAGAAGAAAGCAAACTAAAAACTCTCAAAGTAAATCATAGAACCAAAATACTTTCATTCAATTTACTACCACACAAAAATAAACACTCGCACACGATTTACAAGATATTAAACAAGAAATTAAAAGCAGCAGAAAATGAATTGAACATACTGTTTATAATTGTTTCGAGGATTAACGGGAATCTAGCCAAAGAACTATGTTTTTGCGATCGAAAACGAATATTTATAAAGTGCATAAACGGAGGAATTCATATAAGTAGTAAATAAAAAAATACAGTGTCAAATTGTCTTCAACAAAGTTTTGAATTCTTGAAAACATTCACAAATAATAGGAATGTTACATGAGTAATTAAAACACAGGACTAATAACAGAAAATCCAGGATACATTTCACTCTCACACTCAAGACATTTAATATTTAATTTAATATAATGAAAATGAAACAAAAGTTTTGACATTCAAAATTGTCATGACAGCAGCATCTATCTCCTACATTACTCGAGACTTTTATTTTTTTCAACTAGTAACATCCTGTCCTACCCACCCTTAAAATATGTCGTTCGCAATTAACCAAATATGGAATTCGTGCGCTCTGTTCTTAATACCCGGCGCCTGCGCACGTCTGCGGACTATATTTAGCCACCGCCGTCAAACGAGGGTTGCCTGCACCAAAATATCGGCATCGAGGCATTCCACGAAGATCCGGGAGAAGAGAAACAGGGTTCTGCTGATGTTTTAACAAAACAATTAGATGTAGTCGATAGAAAATGGTTTGTTAATGAATATAAAACCAGAGAAATTTTAAAGGTAGAGGAGAACAATTTTAGCGTTGATGTAAGAAAATAATCAAAAATCGACCAAGAATCTGCTGCTACTGAGAAATTCCTACGTTGACAATAAAATCCAATAAACCATCACCCGACTTGAGAATGAAATCCTGAACCTCAATGCTGATACACAAACTAAAACAAGAATGTGGATAAGAAGAAATCTACACACAGAACCTGCCAAATAAAAACAAACACTGATAACAATGACGACAGAAGCAACTACAATCAATCTAAAAAAACAAACCCTATCTCCCATTCGGATATCCGACCACTTGAAAAGACTCACGACTCAGGTAATTTCCGCAGAGCGTTCAACCCTATCGCTAGGTTGGGGACTCGTCACGACTGAGGCCGGGAAGCATTTCCGTAGTTAATTTTGTGCATCGCAGACAGCGGTGACTGCTGACGAATTTGTAGTTCTATCGATGTTGACGGAGTGGTATATGAGTGGACTTCAAAGCGAGATGAAGTGGAAATAGGTGCTCGGTCGAAACCTTCATTTATTGATGGCTTATGTGTTGAAGGTTAAGAAAACAATGACGAAGTAGAGATGGAAAGTAGGTAAATTGGAAACTACTTAAAAATAAGTGGTGTTTAAACCTGCATTTAACACAGTATTTAGCATTCGTTTACTAATACTTACCTACTTGTTTGACCGACAAACACAATTCGAAAACAGACAAATACTTGACATGAGGCAGTTCATAATAACCTTCTATGAGAACTTACTCATTGGTAAACTAACCAACAACTGCAATTCTTGTCTGCATTTAAAACCACATAACTACCTACCAATAAAATTAATAAAAGTTTAAGAGTAAATGATTCAATAAGTGCTAATAACAGACTCATTCGAACAAAATAAACACAAAGTATTATAACAAACAATTAGTGAACTGGCTTTCCTTATTTGACCATTATGAGTTGGTGTATTTAAAACCAGAATCTCTTTTATGCAAAAAATAAATGCAAATGAATTAAAACTACTGGATTTTGTATGACGTACGACAACTTCATTGGAAATTATTGCAATTGTAATTATTCTATGAACCGCAATAACCAGGATAATATACCCAGTGAACCGAGGAAGTTTTAAGTTGGACTCCAAACACACCTGTTTTAGCTTCAGAAATAGACCCACCTTGGACACCAATACAAATCAAAAACCAATAAAAAAGATTTAAAAGAAACAAACGCTAGAACCATCAAAATAAAGCCAAATATTAACAACCATAACCGCATAAACCTAACAGTAATCTAAGACGATAGCCAGACGCTCACATAACTTCAAAACATCAAAGCAAAAATAATCTAATACTGATACTAAAAATAGTCGAAGCTCACGTTTTTGAGCTACCATAAGGTAACTGTAGTATCTTAATTGAGCAATCAATGGCATATTTAAATGGGCAGTGGTTATGACTGAGGAACGTGATAGAATGCTCTTTGGACGACTATTTCTTAGGAATGCTTAAGCTGAGGTTGGTAGTCGGTTCGGGGAGATTGTCCATAAAAGATGGATAGATGGATACAGTTCCGAAGATGGATCGTTGTCAACTGTCCCCAGGGATTAGGCGAGGAGTATATTTGCTTTGGTGACTAGTGGATGTGGGAAATTCCATGGATGTTTTGATTCATCAATTAAATATTGTGGGTTCTGAATATAGTGACCTAATTATAAAACGTTTCCTTGAAAAAGCGAGGAAATTCTGTTCGGTAGCCATTTTTGGTGGAGAATGTGAGGAAACAAATGCGATGTTTTGCTATTTGGTATGGCATGTAAGTGCAATAATAAGTTTAAATAATTTAGTTCAAGAAGAGACATTAAAACAAGTCACATGTCCCACATAATCATGGCAGTGTACCAAATCTTGTAACGTGAGTATCAAAAGCATCTGTTCCGCTTTCATGGTGGGTTAAATGTGCTCATTAGCTGACGCCTTGGATAGACAAAATGTCAAGACGAGTTAAACTGATGTTTATATAGAGAATCTCTATGATAATAAAACAAGACAATTCTGAGCCAAATTGAAATTTTATGATTGATTCGATGACTTTTTATAGAGAAATAGGGAAGTAAAAAAATGCATCCAATAAATTGGGATACGAGCAAGAATTTGACAGTAACATGTTAATAGGATTATCAGTAAATGACACAGATAAGACTATACCAAGAATTAAAGAAAACTGACAAAAAGATACAAGACAAGCTAACCGACCCAATTGCTTCGCGCTAAAAGAAAAAGAACAAAAATAACATTGAAGAAGCCTTTACTCGTCATCGGGTGTAAGAAAGACAATACTTGATTACAAAACATAACAATCAATATTGCGCGTACGACCGACACAAGTACAACCTCGCCTACCAATGAGAATTTCACCATTACCACAGCCAAAATTCAAGTCAATCAGTCAGTTTAAGTCCTACCTATGTCAACATTGATTGGAACCACGAATAGAGATACCATGTTTGGTGAAGGATGACAGGTAGTCGGTTGTGTAGTGACAGATCGTCTATGGTCGTCATGGTAACCTATTAGCCCCAATTGACATTACGACTTGTGTGGGATGATAAACAGCTGATCGGTTTAGGTCTATTATTCCTTGGATCTGTGGTATTTTTAAGATGTTTTTTAAGTCTATCGTGCCTGTCTTGGTAAGGAAATGATTCAAATACATGCAAAAAAAAATGTTTGAACAAAAAATGAACCTAGTCCTGTTAAATACCTTGACTGACTTCGTTTATAAGTGAAGAGTATTTTAATCAGTCTGCCAAATATTTTAGCTGGTATCAATAATTTCATTTCCAAGCTTGCCAGTTACAGACATTTCACCAGTAGGTTTCATGTCAAAAATTTGCCCTCAAGCTTCAAGACATACAGTTACCTAATATTTAAGGTTCATTCGAATGCATATTTGCCTGATGAAAGGTCTTTGGTCAACAATACTTCGACAAGTGATTGTGTGGTATCCAGGAATTGATTAACTCTTTTATATTCTAGTTAATGCGTATTGTCAGTGTATTCAATGGTAATACTGATGCAGGTTGCTAGTTTGATATTGATTCGTTTCCATCCAGTACATTTTGGGGGAGTAAATCTGTCTGTGGTGGGTTACAAATTCGTATGCTAATGTCAATTTATTATTATTCGAACAATAGCTGTAGCTGTTACAGCCCATTTATGCTTTGAAATGGAAACCACATTATCACTTAACCATCAGGCAAGAAAGTGGTCAAACACGAACCTATCGTTAAATAAAAAAAAAACTAATATCGTAATGGCTAGAAAAAAAATGTAGTTTAAGTGGTTATTTTGTCACATAATTTTCTGATGTGCTGTATGGCAATCAACTATTTGTTCTTAGGAAACAGTCTTCTGGACATTTTAAGTGTCTTTATTATAAACGTATTATTTGAAATAAATGCTTCAAGTTTTGAGTAAGTGCACTTAATTTCAATACATCCGACAAGATCAGATGACCGATGTCCCCAAACATTAACATTGACCGAAATATACGTTCGTTTCCGAACGAATCTACACGTGAAACATGGCTTCCTGTATCGTCCTCGTCGGAGAAGGAAAAAAACTCTTTCCTGTTGACAGAAATAATCTCAACTCTTGTACAGTTGTAGTAGCTAGTACTATAACTTAGCGTAAACTTTATTTTGCTGATAAGAGTTCTTTGAAGAATTTCTTATATTGTCATAATCATAATAATTATCGCTTTCTCATCTATGGTGGATTGCTGGGGTCGACTTCCAATCTAACTGAATACCAGTATTTTACATGCATGGAGTATCTGCCTAT
This sequence comes from Agrotis clavis, assembly GCA_954870645.1. NCBI lineage: Eukaryota > Metazoa > Arthropoda > Insecta > Lepidoptera > Noctuidae > Agrotis > Agrotis clavis. Next base: position 992,377 of record OX940942.1, read on the forward strand.
GACCTCCAAACCACGTTAGTACTGAACATCACATCACGATATCCCTCGGTAAGAATAATTGACAGAATTTTAGACAAACTCAGAACGATCGCAAAATACAATATCCCAAAACGTGTTGGTAATCGTGCTACTATTTCTAGTGTACAAGTACTGAACAAGGTCGAGCAATCAGCATCTGTTTAGTGCGAGCGATGTTACGCCAACCGAGATGTGGTGCAGGTGGCCGTGATGAACTACGATGAAAGGTGATGGTGATGATAAAGTTGATCGGTTTAGAGTACAGATGGAAATTGAATTAATGTAATTGATATTAAAGATAGTTCTTCAGACTATAATTATGTTAGTATTTTCAGAGTAGACTAGAGTTCAATACGGAAGATATTACAGTGAACAAGTATGTAAAAACACAGGTTCCTCACTGTTAAAGATCTGATGGAATGGCCATCCGACACGATCGGAGAGAAACGAATGCTAAAACAATTCTCATTACTGGACAAGTGGACAAAGTCAACACGCAAGTGAAAGAACTTTGCAATGATAAACTTATTTGACTGCGTACAGTTAAATACCTACAGACTTTATCTGATGAACACCAATATTTCAATAACTATATAAATGGGTAAAAAAATAAATCGACAGAGGTCAAGGGACCACTCCTAGTTCACCCTTGGCAAAACAGCTTTTGTTAATGTTGTGTGATATTGTGTAGGCGTGTCGATTCCGATAATAAAACCCCCAAAAAGCCTGTCCGTTTTAGACATAATAGAATTACAGTAATTCTGAAAGGGTCACCTTTTACCAGTGAAAAAATGTTGAAAAAGGATAGAAAATATTGTTAAAGGCCATCAATATAAAATAATAATCAATATTTTAAAATTTTAAATAATATTAATTGATACGGCAGAAACAGTTGTTTTGTTACATGATAGGAATGAAATAAAAAGATACTAAACAAACCAGACCACAGACTGATACAGGTATTTAACCAATCAAGAAGGAAACCATAATCACTCCAATTAACCTTTAAATATCAGTTCATAGACAGGAGGTTTTAAAATTCTAGCTCAAACACCTCTTCCTCACCAATCAAATCCAATTGCTCTGACGTAGAAACCACAATAAACATGGAACGTTAAATGAATCACATTTTATTACCAGATCCGACTTAATTCAATTTTATTGTAAAACCACATCACACGATGAATGGAAAATATCATGAAAATTAACACGAAAACATTTATAAGTCAGTATTTTAGTATGAGGTTTGACATAATAAAAGTCTTTGGAGTAAGCAGATGAGTTTCACGGAAGTATTTGATAATCATAATGATGAAAACTACGGAAATTACAATATTATCGCACCATTCAGGAGCTTATATTCAAGAACAAATGAAGAATAGAATATAACTTTATATTCTAATAGTTGTAATTCTGAAGCAAAAATCATACTTTCGCTTAAAGCTGAAATACCAATTCCATGACTTCTTTTATAATAAACCCTAAGAATATGATATACGATAGGTTAGGAAATAACAAAAGTGTAACAGCAAAACATACTTTTACGTAGTGAAACATAAACCTCGGCAAGAATTTACAAATAACAGTGCGCATACGTCAGCAACAGTGAATACTGGTACAGAACCGTATCTGGATAGACTTAACACTGACGTCAAAGACAGTGAAAGTTAGGATGACGATCACAAATAGGTCAAAACCACAGACGGTGGCAAAGTAGATCAGTCCCAGTTCACAGATGCTAATAAACTATAAACAGGTCGAAATCACGCAGAGCGCCAAATTAGCACGTAATATAACGAGTAGAAAGACGTAAACGGTACCAAAAATAAACATGCATGGTTTCTGAATAAAATCTGTGTTGAATTACGTTTGTATGCAAATTGGCACGAATAAACTAATTTTACTACGAGTTTATGTGAAAAATACAAAAGAAAATGTTATGATGACTAAAACGGTGATGTAAAAAAAATAAACTACGTTTTTTGAACAACCGATGTTAAATTAAATCTTGCTAGATTTAAAGATGAAGGAGAAGACAATTGACCAATAATAGATGAAGGCATAGTACTAATAGAAGCAGTAGTAGCCCTAGCTAATAGTCTTAATACTCTGGAAGCAATAACTCGTGATGGCTTTACAAATTGCAATTTATAGACTGTGAAGACCCCACGTGGCATCGCCCGCATAAATGTTATGTCTATGACAATACAAACACCATTTTATAGACTCAAGTTGTTTTTTATTACGCTAAGTGTAGACCAAACTTAACATTGTTGAACCTTGGCTGAAAGTGTCCTATGAACTAGGTTTTAAACGATAACAAGATGAGAGTTTTCTGTAACGATTCGACATGTAACATCATCATCCTATCCGTTTCCTAAATATTTTTTGAGTCAACTTCCAGTTTAAGAGCGCCCTTCCCCATTCGACGAACGACAACGCGAGCACGGCCAAAAAGCTTGTTTTTTCATCCAGAACAAGAGGCAAACCCGTCCCCGCTCGACTCGTCCCCAGCTTACCTCTTACCGCCACATGGCTAACAAGCAAGTGAGAACGCGACAACATTAAAAGGAAAATAGTGTGCGGAAGTTTCATAAAACTTGTTCCAAGAAATACGTGTTTTTTCGTAAGCCTTACAAGACTGCCCAGCTTGGGCGGTGCACCGACGTGTCCTCACGGCGGCGATAGGCGGAGACCTCTCGCGCCCGGCATTGGTTGCGGCCATGCTGCGGGGCGAGACGGAGTGGGAAGCGGTCTGCTCCTTCTGCGAGGCAGTAATGCTCGTGAAGGAGGAGGCGGGCCGCGAGCGAGAGAGGACAGCGTCCTCCCTCCGCCCCAACCGCAGTGGTAGGCGCCCGCGGCGTCGGACGTCAGCAGATGATCTCCGGCCACCGTAGGCGCGGGCATGCGGGCAGCGAGTAAAGGGCAACTCGCTGCCCAACCAAGGACCATGCCCGGGTCGACGGCGCGTTGTGTCCCACGCGCGCCTCAAAGAGCGTCAGCATAATGACGGGGCCCCCCTCTCAGAGGGCCAAAGCCTGCCGGGGTCGCGGGATTATTTCCTTACCGTGACCCCGGAACGTAACAGGCTATTGAAGGACATTGTGGATTTTAGTCAGTAGAAGTCTGACAGTCCCTCCCGCCCTGCCCGGGGTTGGAGGACTCATTTGATGATTTTACCACGCTAAAAAAAAAAAAAAAAAAAAAAAAAAAGCCTTACAAGATTATGAAAAAAAAGTTTTGCATTTAGAAACTCCATTACATTTGCAAGGTTTCTATGCAAATATTTATTTCCGGTTACAATTAATGAGTACATTATAAACGCCCAAACATCCTATAAAATTTGTGCAAAAAAGCTGATTTTTGGAGGTTTGTACTGAATTTGTTTCTTAAAATTTTGATTTCGCGTTTTGATAGAAACCTAGTTATAGTGCACAAGATGCCTATTAGTTCAAAAGTTTCAAAGAAATATCTGTTACAACGCCATAATCACGTACGAGCGTTTGTATGAAAAGATAGACGGGTTGGCCGCCCTTAAGCTTAGGACTATTATACACGGAAGATTTCCTCTTGAAGCTCTGTTACTTTGATTGAATCTTTATACCATTTTAAATCTACTTCTTTATACATGGCAAAGTTAATAATACTTCTATTATTATTACTCAATGCCCTCAAAATATATCTAGTATTACTAGTTATTGTCATCTCATTCCACGAACAGTTTTCCTTTTCGTTCTGTCAACCATATTGAAACTGATTCGCAATGGGTGCGCTAGAGTCGAAGATGACATCATTCTGTGACACACAGATCGCAAAACTAGACTACTAGTGCTAGGATAATTGCCTGATAATTTGGTTTTGAATGCGGAAGATTTCGGTTATAGATGGAATGAGAATATAATGAAGTGATGTAAGCAAGAAGTAAAGAAGAAATAATTATTATGATAATTGATATAACCGTCACGCTTCAAATCTCTGAGATTAGTTGTGTTAATGTAATCTCAGTCTTATTGTGTTACAAATTCCGTCATCGGTTTTTTTGTAACTGTGATTCAAAATCTTTCAAATCTTTTAATGGCGGTGTTTTCTAACTTTTCTCGTTTCGTATTAAAAACTATTTTTTCCTCAGATCATTGACCTTTTAGAGACTGGCAGGAATTTGAACTAAATTAGCACTGGTTGTCTGTTTACGATTAAAAAATAATCTGACTTTGACTCATGCACACTGTTTTTTTACAGCAAAATTCTTTACAGATTTATCAAAATTGTTAGAATGCAAGTAGGTGTTACGTCTAGGCTCTGAAATAAGTGACGTAAGTGTTATTTTTGTACAACATAATTATACAATCAAATATGCTATATTATTCATACTGCTAATGCTTCATGGCTTTGTAAAAATATCAAGGTGCGTCCAATGTTTGTTTAGCTTCAGATACGTAGGTACGAATGTACATAATGTATGTATGTACTTGAGTTTAATTCAAGTGTGGCTAACGTAATCCGTTTAGCAACTGCTTGATAATTGCAGACTATTGGAATTGTAAAACTTAACACGTTGCTTCGGCGAATTACCTGGTTGAAGGTGAACATCCTCCGGATTAGCACTTCTGAGTAAGATTTAAGGAAATTTGTGCCTTTGGGTTTGATGAGGAGAATTATAGTGATCTGTAATTATTGACCAGATGCAATACCGTACCAAGAATAACAACTTCCGACTGCACCGATAATACATTAAGGAATGTGTAAACCAAACATACGATAATTTTCATTATCTCTTCAAAGCGTAAGTATTAACCTGGAAAACACAAAGCTAAAGATTAAACCGCCAATCAAAACACCGAAATCCACACCACTGCCCAAAACGTACACCAATGAACTCCCAACTCCGCGAACGCAACAATCAAACGTAAACAAAGTTTTATGCGCCACATGACTAAACAATTGTTTGGGGGTCTTGTGATTCAGCTGCGATGAAAATATGCGACCTTGCTGTCACTACCCCGCTAGGCGACACGCTGTTCATAATCATGTAATTGGCAAGTGCTAATAGAAGAATTTAAAAGAAGCTTCCTTGTTTATATTCAAGCTAAATGATATTAATACAATTATTGGTTGTTCTCTAACTGTTAGTCTTATTATAAATGAATTATACTAACAATAAACGTAAGCATTTATGGTAACCTAACAGTGTTTCGAGGATGTATGCAGTGTCGATGCTTAAAGCAGAAGAAAAGAGCCTAAATGTCAAAGATACTCTGTGAGTTCAAAAAGGCTGGTGGTGACTGAATAACAGCATACGCTGATGAAGTATTAGTAGACATACTACTTAAAACTGACATCATTAAAGATTAAAAGACAATGACGTGATCATGAAAAGATGCAACAAGAAAAAAAAACATTACATGATAAAGAGGAAAGTGTGATCATGGAGACAAATATAATTTCCGACACAGAAATTAGCTTCAAACACACTCAAAATACACACAAGAGAGACGACACAGCTGACAACAGCTGATTCCATAATTAAAATACAAGCATGAATCAACTGCGACAAAGTATATGTCACCAGTTCACTGCATCTCAAGGGAATCGTTAAAAGCGTCTAAGGGACATCAGGTAATTGACCACACCATCCTTTACGGCGGTGACATCATGGCCACTGCGGTCAGCGATCGTTGAACGTCGTCATTACGATATTATCCCTTCAGGATGGATTATATTGAAGGATTTAAAGAGGAAGGACGGTCATAAGATGTTATGTTATGGTTTATGGTTACATCTACTGCAATATCATTATTATGAGGCCGTAAATGGGCTTTACTAGTGTTTAATAATAAGTGATAATAGCTTATATGGGCATGTCTTTGAACCAAAAAATATTCTGGATCCATCAACACAAAGTAGAACAATGGTTTGATGGTGATTTATGTATCCCCTTGTTGCAGTATTGAGAGTGGGTTTACAGAACTCGAGAAAAACAATAACATCGATTCTTTGAAAAGTAATCCGCAAACCCACAGTCCAGGATCAACTAAGAACAACAAATCCAAATCTAAACACACTACTGACCAAGAAACTTCGTCCCACATTCATTTCCCGTCAAAACATTGTAACGTTTCTATTTGTACCGACAGGTTTGTTAAAAGCATCATCAATAACACGCATTCCTGTCCGCTGGCACAAATTGAGCTGATAAAGCCACAAAAGTGCATTGTAGGAACCTGTGGGTGGGATGATAATGACACAGTAACCTTGCTGGAAGGAGATAACTGGGGTAAGTCTGTTGTTGTTTAAAGGTAAGAGACAATTCAAGTGCAAATGGGGCTATATTTAATCGTCGATAAGGTAAATGTTCAAGAAATGCTGCTAAACAACAAAGAAATACAGTCAGGATAAACGTATTTTTTCTTCTCGTATACCTGTCGATAGAGCAGTGGTGGCCCAGTGGTATCGGTCCCGACTTACGAGTTGTAGATCGTGGGTTCGAACCCCGCCTGGCGCATTACTTTGTGTAATTTATTTCATCACCACTGCTCTCAAAACGGTGAAGGAAAACATCGTGAGGAAACCGGCATGTCCTAGAACCAAAAATTCGAAGACATGTGACATCCACCAACCCGCACTGGGCCCGCGTGGTGGATTATGGCCCACTCCCTCTCACAGAGTGGAGGCCTGTGTCCCAGCAGTGGGAACATTATAGGCTGATGATGATACCTGTCGATATTAAATGCAAGCACTTTATCTGAAATTCTTGGAAGACTTACAAAAGGCCGCGAATAAGACTTGAATAATTCTGGCAGACCAGAAAAGCATAAACAAAACCGAGACCTCATAGCCAGCAGTTTATTGAACAAGGCTGCAGACGATAGCAATTTGAAAAACATTTGAACCACTACAGCTCATTCAAAATTAGATCTGCCCACAAATACTTTACGAAACTTTTTGACAGCTGGTTCAAACACGTCAATTATTCACAACAACTTGTCTAGTTCATTGATGTCTTCATGCCGTGTTCACATTTTTGGTTGAATCGATAATTTGACAATCGCGTGTGTAGTTGTCGTGAAGACTGCATTGTTTTGTTCAAGGACAGGGGTATTGTGGATCGAAACAATTATGGGGGTCTCTTTACGAACATTGTCATAAACTGTTATTGCTGGTTATATCAGTAGCTGCTTATTGAATGATTAGTTAATTTCTCCAACAATTTTTGCTTTTCATAGAGAAATCATTACGGATATTCCTCGTTATTTTACCATTCCCATGAGTGTGTGCGCTCATTACCAGGAGGTCCACTGCTGGACATTTGCTTCAGGTGGTTTATGGTTCGGGCCACTAAGTCGTCAACCTACATTCTAGTTGGAGACCTTTCTGCGATACAACCTCCTTATTTAAAAACAAAATGTCACAATGACAACTACACACAGTTCATTCAGAACACGTCATGCAATCGTAAAGCCACACCCAACAACTTTAACGGCTACTAAACACTGTCAAAAGTTCTATACAACTGTCTAAACAAAAACTAAAGACCGACATTTTTATAATTTTTATTTTTATTCGGCGCACACTGCTGAACGTAAAGAAGAAAAAAAGGCAAAATAAGCGGAGAATCAGCACGTTGGAGCCGCATGCGCCGGTATCGGATCCAACACAAATAAGTATGAGATCATACTGTTTTATATGACCAAGTTAAGTTGACCTTTCCTGCTTACAAATAAACAATTGTAGCAGCTGTAGATGAACTCAAAGTAAAGAATATTGCCATTATTGATGACTTTGTCATCACTGATCTCAGCGCAGATGATTGACAGTGCCACCATCAGGCCAAGAATATTCCTGAAATCTTGACAAGACCAACATAGGACTAGCAAAATATGGAAAATAAGATAAAAACAAAAATATTATAAAGCTGAATGGTATAAACTTCTCACAGTACATTTTTTTGTTTTTTTTCCTTTTTTTTTGTTTTAGTTTGTTTACCTTTTTCTGTTTCTTGTGAATATTCTATTTTGTTGTGTGTTTGTCGTGCTTTTGTAACAAATAATTATTTTTTCTTTTTCTTATTGATATAGAAAAACGTTTGAAAGTTGTTCAGTCTCATATTTTACTTGTACTTAGACTAAACTATCGATTCCTTGAACGCTTGCGTGAGTCCTTACCAAAACCCGCGAAACTTACATTTATAGTGTTCTATTCTTAGCAGACTCCAAGTCTAGCCGACTTATTCTCAACTTCAAAACGCTTGGGAGGGTCGATTCCAGGGATTCTACAGCTGTCACATCAAGTTATACACATGTCCAGTATTCTCTGACCACGGAATATATTGGCTTTCCGTACAAACTTAGATCAGTTGATACTGGCAATAGTACAACTTGATAATGTCGTCGTGTCTACATGACATAGCTCTTCATTCTTTGGTACACTGGGTGGTCAGTGAATTATTAAGAACTTAGCCTGTGGTTTGTTGCCGTTGAGTCATGGCGACTTGTTTTCAACTTTCAAGTGTATTCAGTTATATTTTTGTGTGAATACTGGTTTGTTTCGCCTTCGGACTTTGCTGATATTGTTGTTGAAATGTCAAGTACGAATGTGTTATTTTTTATTTATTTTTTAACCACCACAATATCCGACTATTAACATATCATTACAGAGTGATATAACCATATATTATGTAAAAGTTATGACATAACTAATCAACTGTTAATTACATGCTACAAAAAAGTGGTATAGGAGCGTTGACAGATCAGAAGCCATTTAAATAGGAAACTTACAAAATAACGAGTGAGACATACTCGTAGAACAGTGAACAACAATATAAATCTATACTGATATAGAGTAAGTGGTATTCTTGATGGATGGATGATGATGATAATGATGATGCTCAGAAAAAAAAAACCTTAAATAAAGACCTGTAAAGTTAAAATATACAAGTGTTCCCACAAAATATCATAATAAACTTTGACCCAAAACAACCTAAATTACCGGCCTTAAAGTGAAGCTCGCTACTAATAAGACATGACAGATCAATTACACTTTCTCCAAAGTTACGGCATCTAACAAGTAAAGTGATTGGCAGGAAACAGAAGGCAATTAAACGTATCAGGAGATAATTAGGAAAGTCAAACGTGAGACCGACACAGGTGGTGTCAATCGGATACTTGTAATCATACTTCCTCGTACATGTGTTTGTTTAGATACCTGTATTTATGGAAATTTGGAAAAGCTAACAGAATTTAACTAACTTGGTGTTAATGAAGATGAAGACTTTGAAAATGTAGCAGAAATTCATTCAGTCATGTTCCTTGTGGAACTCCAGTTACATTTTGAGGGACCTGACGAAGTTACTACTAACACTGCTGATGTGGGTTTTGGTCTAAGAATATTTTACTTGAATAATTATGGAAATCATTTTTAACTTAATAATATAGAAGAAGAAACTAAAGTTGTTTCAAAATTTGGAAGTCTAGAGCTGGTTGAACATTCTTTAACAAAGTTCATACACTGGAATCTTTAAAATATACAGCTGTTATTAATTTATGTTTGGAAAGGCGAAAACCAACCAGAACAAATTCACCAACATATGGGCGATGCCAATTTTTTACATAGTTAATCAAAAACTGGCAGATTAACAATCCGTAAAGAATCAAGAATTTCAATCACCATTAATTATAGTATTTACTCAAGTGCCTGTTCTCCTACTAAATAACAATTAAACTGTTAGTCATTTACTTCATAATTATTGTATTTTATTTTGCTCGAAAGATTCCTATTTATCCCGCGACTACGTAGGTACAATAATTACTCATAAATGTACGTATTTCTCGAAACAAGGATATTTGTAATTATAATGACTAAGGTCACGGACTCACGTGTTTTATTGACCATGATTCAATCATCGTTGTGGTTTATAGGGACAGCACCATCGGGTTTACAGAATCAAATTCTTCTATGCCGATTTTTGGGGTTCTTTCATACTTCCTATCCTATTCCTATTTTTCGTCATCTAATAAGTCACCCTCTTTGAAAATGGTGTAGCTATCTTCATCATTATCATTCAGTTCATCATCATAGCAGCCTTCATTCCTGCACACAAACATGATACGAAAAACTACAACTTTGCCTAAATGAAAATCCCTCAAATTCTCAAGAAAATGTTAAATTATCCAGTATTTTTAATTTATTAAAATGTGCACGTGCAAAATACTACACGTTTTATCAAACCTGATAATCAAGTTTAGGAAAATAAAAAAACGTATATTTCCGCATATTTCGGTAATTTTTAAAACTGATTGGGTTTTCGAAGTCAATAGATCACATTTACCCAAACTTAAGACCAAATCCGGGACTACCATAAGCCTTGGAACTATCCAAATCAATACCGACTGCTAATTACATCAAACAGAACATGAACGAATTTGTTTATTTTGACAAAAATTTGAACTTTGAATCAAGTTTGCCTTCATAAACGTGTTGTTTGCTATCAAAATGTGTAGATTTTAGGAATGATTGGATTCATCTAAACAACTTATGACATAACTGGCAGAACTAGTTAGCGTCCGCAAAATGCGTAGCGCTCTTATCAAGCTAGATATCCTTCATGTCCAGCATAAACAGAGCTATCATTGCAAGGTGAGCCTATACAATGCACGGTTAGTTTATACTGGAGTACAGCTACGTGATGCAACACGTGATTATCTGAAGCTCTTCCGTGAGGTTTTTGTTGGTATTAGAAATAACTAGTTTTATAGTGCTTAGGTATTAGAGCTTTTTAAGCGTTGTTTCATAGTCTGCTTCTAAGTGGTTTATTGCCTTTGTTTGAATGTCTTCGAATTCATAACTTATGTTATGGTCATAGGTATCAAAGTCATTTTGAAATGTAATGTAACATAAAGGAGGGTGCTCAAAAAAACCCAGGCTCCGGAAGAAACGAGCTGTATCTCAAAATAACAATAGTGTAGTGTAATAAAATAATAACCGGGTCTGGTCGTGATCCTTACTGGCATATAAAAAATGTCAGTTTTGTTATTCAGACGTCCATATAAAAGTAGTTCGTAATAGTAGTAATCTTCCCCCATTTCTCAAAGACGCCTGGACCGATTTGGAAAATGAATTACTCGATAATTTAATACCAAGAATATTTGTTTTGACATTCTATATTGACATAATGGGGATTCCCTTAATTTTCAAAGTTCGTTCTCATCAACTCGTCAACTTCAAAACCTTCTTTTTGGACATTCTAAGCTTCATTTTCATCAACATCTTCTAATTTAATATTCAAATCTTAAGTATATTCAAACACACCTTTCTCTATCGTTTGGTCATCTAAACCATTACAAACCTATACTTTACCCTACCGAACATAAATTACATGAGACATCAAGAAAGCCGGGTTCCCATGAGATTGTGAAATAGTTTAAAGCAATCGACTGGTTTACAAACTAATGACTTCTCCGGACGAACGTGAAAATATTCTCAGTGGATCATGTGGATGCGATGGATAACTATCTATCTAGGTTTGTAGTAACATGGTAGTTATAGATGAGCTGTTTTGCGATATTGATGGATTTAATTCATGTAAATCATTACTAATAATATGAATGCTAAAGAAAGTATGTTCCCTAACTGTACATTTTCGATTTGGTACACAAGCAGGCGATGCATAACAAGGTTTAGGGCATAGTATTCTACATATCTTGCTGGAAGGACATTCTCGTGGGCTTTCCAACCTTTACGAGGGCAAAACCGATGGCTAAAGCAAATTATTACACTCTCTTAAATAAAGGTATTCGGATATCGTGATGTAGGATGTTGAGATCGACTTCAGAACAGTTCATTAATGGTATTCAGCTGCATCTAGTGTTCTTAAAGCAGATTCTAAGGGCGCTACCCCATCGCAAGCATTCACCTGTAATGTAACGTTACAGATTCGAACATTCGAAGACATTAGAGCATCAAATTGCGCACTTTTATGTTACATTGCAGGTGAATGCTCGCGGTTAGGGAGTGCCTTAATGTAGTCAAAATAAGGCTGCGCTAATGTGCAGTATTGGGATCGGCTTCCAGTCTGTGTCTAAATGAACGTATCGATATCCCCGCATAATTAGGTTGGGTTGCTTAGATTACTTCTCGCTATAAATTGATATTTAGATAGTAATTTGGCATACTTATTGCGGGACGCCCCCTGATGGTCAGACGCGACGACCCTATTAAGGTAGCTTAATTCACCTGTATGAGGAAGAACTTACGTAAAAGAATAATTAAACAGTACTTAGGTGAAAAAGAGTGTCTATGGAGTTTTGTACCCGTTTTCTCCATGTAACGTTTTGAAATGGAGATCCTCATTATTTTCACAAGTATTAAGTCTCATGACTGGGACTGTACCTGCGTATTTTTTTGTTTTTCACACTTCAAAAGTGCCTATAATTGGTCTACTTCAAATAAAGACTTTGGTTTGATTTGGTCTTCAGAAATAAGTTTTCTATCACGGTCAAGCCAGTTAAATTAGAGCTTAAACTGACCCGAATATTTCAACTCCCATCAATCAAAAATCTAAGAAATTCTATACTTTTTTATAAAGCATTTAACCTAGATAGATACTTCAGTATTTTTTCTAGCCAGTGCAGATGTTTGGTTGAAATTCCTTTACGTATAGTGTCATAACATTAAAATAAAAAGACTGACCGTCAGTCAAGTTTGCGAACATTTGTGTAAACACAGTGGAACAAGTAGGTATTACCGTGTTACTCTCGTCTTTAAGACTTTTTAATGTAATGTGTAATTGTATGACATCACTATGAATTGTGTCTTTTTTTAAACGATCTTTTAAGAGACTGTTTGGGTACTTGACAGCTAGGTTGGTTTTTTTTTTGTTATTTTATTTGTAGTACTACCTGCTTTGTGGATTATTATTTTAATGTTGTCATACAAAGTTATTTATAATCATGACCTCAGTTTATTTTACGAGAAATAAAGTCAAGTTCAAGAACGAACGAACTTTATAAAAACTTTTGTTCTCTTATCAAACTACAAAAGGCTATTAAAATATTTGATAAGGCAATTTTAATTACAAAACTCATTGGCGACAATCATTAAAAAAGTCGTGACTTATAAAAAAAAACAACAAACCGTAGCATACGCTCGCAAGCCGGACGCTCACGTTTCCGAACAAAAGGATATCCAAAAGGAAACAACGAAATGCCAAGAACGTCACTAACACCTGATGCACAACACTACACTGGCATTAAGGCACGATGTCATTGCCATCACTGAATTTCTTTCTCAAAAAAAAATAACAAATAACACTAACACATCCAATGTGCAGGCACTTTCTAAAAAAGCTGAGTTATTCGCTTACAGCAACACGTCAGTTACGCACCGATCCGATCGGAAGACTGACCCGCGAGCGTCCAGATATAAACAAGGGGAGTGAGCGAGACAGACGTATGATGCACCTGTGCACTTCAAACTGAATGGTACGCGAAACCGAGAAGGCAATAAAACAAAACGCACATTAGAACGAGACGCAATTATTCTTTAAGCATTCATACCGTACAATAACGAACCGTCCTAACTCAAGCTTCGCGTAATTTAAAAATATACTTTAAACTTTTACATATAAAGTGATTTTTAGTAAAGTTAAGGAAAATTTATATAGTGTGAGTGAGTCGGTGTATTCAGGGTCAACATATGGCGAAAAGGAGTTTTGTGTTCGCCAAATTCCATGGTTTGAACATTATGTTGTATGATTGTTTCAAATATACCGGAAACGCGCGGGGTCTGGATTGTTAACTAACTGTTTTAACAAATCGAAAGTTATTGATAAAGATTACATTGTTTAAACTTTAGTTATTTAGCTGTAGTTAGAAATTCGTTGAATTAATTAACAGTTAAGAATTGGACTTTCAAACAATTAATGAAGAAGCTAGTGAATGGACTGACAAATTGAATAAAATTCTCGTGGAACAGAATTAAGTAAAGTTAGTTCTAAATTACAATTTGATAGAGTTTATTGATGGATATAAGGAGAAACGCAAATAGAATAATTCTATTAACATAGGCAAAGGACTCACAACTTTCTAATCAAGAAGTAAACACAAAAAAAAAACAGATAAGAAAAAAAAATGCAATAAAATATTTAAAGAATGTCGTTCTTACAAACTACTGTTTAAAAGCCAAATGCCAATCCTTTACCGGATAAACAATTAGCAATAAGCAACGGTGGTCAACTGGTAACGAACCTTGGACTTGAACAGTTGAACTACCTGTAGTGTTGAAAATGCAAGTGCCAAGAATTTTTCATGACGAGGACAGGCATTTGATAGTGGCAATAGTTGATGAGGTATTGATTGATGCAGAGGTGAAGAGGAAAATTTTAAGAATAGAAGAAATTGAGTTAACAAGGAAAATGTAGATTAAGCTAAGCAAAGCTTTGGAGATGTTTGTGAAATTTTACGAAAATTATGAATCACGTTTTCGTACCAATTAATCTTCAATTTTTTGTTATAAGATAGAACATGCCTGCAGAGTTGGTTTCAGGCTACCCCTGCCAACCTTAAAAAAAGCCTTTCCTGGTCACCCTTTTGCCAATTACGATAGGATTTATGTTTATTAATGGTACAAATAATTAAATTCTACGTAACTAAAGTCGCATAAAAACCTATTTCCAACTAAAACTCGTTTCCAAAATATACTTTCAATAAAATGATCAAGCAACCGAACTCCGAAAGTGCGTGCTATCGGAGGTCCAATTACTGCCATGGGGAATTTGAGAATGACGTCATTTGGTCGTTATAAACCCTACCCTACTGGTAAAACCTACCTACTTATACATACGCTTATAGAAATTAGAGGGGCCCTCATTATACGAGTATGGGCAATGAAAAAGGAGAACTTGTTGCAGCTGATGATATAGGGTAAACTTCGAATAAACGTAGTATAGCGTTAGATATTTTATAAATTACCACGCTTGTAATCTCCATAGGTAAACTGGAGAGAACGACAAGGTCTTCATTCGGGACTTTTTTTTTTGCTACAAATTGGTTACCGCCACATGGTAGAAGAACTGTTGGTAGGCCAACAGCTAACCAGATGTTTGCATGACATTATAAAGATTACGGGTAAGATCTGGTTGATTCCCGCGCAGACCAGGTAAGCATGGTACTTAAGGGAAGAAGCTGATGATACAGCAAAGGGTGGAACAGGGCTTATCAAACTGTGGGGAAATGATTCAATTTTAAGAAAACGTCATTGATTCGTTTCATTGCTGTAGTGTTACGTAAAGACGCCTAAACCTATTCAAATGGTAAGAGAGACTTTCGTTCTTTTCTTTCTCTTTCAACTAGTTATTGACGGATATAATTATGTATGATCTCTGATAATGATAACACTCCTATTGTTCAAATGACGTACTACTACAACTCACTATGGACGCAATAATGAGTACGTAAAGAGTAAATTCAATACAATTACGACATTTAAACTTGAGAAAACCCTTTCTGACGTACTAATAACAAGGATGAATAAGTATATGAAACGTAGCAGAGGAAATCGGCAATTGTAGAGGATTTAGTTGATATGACGTACACTCTGAACACCTTCTAACACTTACAACTGTGTTTGTTCATACGTTTGTGAACTGGGCCCCAATTCTGCTAATTTAGTAATGACTCAATTGAATATCAATTGGATCTCAGTAGCAGTTTTAACTACATTTGGTATTCTGCTACTAATTTAAGACCAATGGCTTTCCAGTGACATTCCATTGAACCGCTATCAGAATATTTGCTAGTCCACAATCGATTTACAATTGTAACACGATTGAAGAGCAGATCTTCAATCGTGTTACAATTGTAAATCGATTGTGGACTTTATCGGTATTCTACTCTCTAATGGCAATACTTATAACTGTTCAACTGAGAGTCAATTACAATTACACTACGATTCCATTACGACTCTATTGAGCTTATACATTATATAATATAGCTTATATAGCTTGACTGGCCTGTTGGTCTAGTGGTTAGTGACCCTGACTGCTATGCCGGAGGTCGTGGGTTCGATTCCCACTCAGGACAAATGTTTGTGTGATGAGCACGATCATTTGTTCTGTGTCTGGGTGTAATTTATCTATAATATGTATGTATTTAGAAATATATAAGTATGTTTATCAGTTGTCTAGTACCCATAACACAAGCTCTGCTTAGCTTGGGACTAGATGGCGTTGTGTGATAGTTGTGGAATATTATTATTATTATTATTATTATTATTATTATTATACAAGTTTTTGTAGAATACCAAATTTGTTCTAATCGTAATGGAGTCGTGATTGAGTCTCAATTGAATATCAATAGCATGTGAGTTAAATAAAATTAGCAGACTTGAGGCCCTGTACTTATCTACTGTGAAAATGAAATGATGAATGGATGGATTTAATTCGGCCTGTAGAAGTTTCTTATCTATTGAGAATAATGCGTGAAGGATCAAAAAAAGAATATTTCATCATTATCACCCTCTCTCAAATCTTCATCCATATCATGACTATTTTCTGTCTCATCAAAAGTTTTCATATTTGGTCACCTTTTCCCCGACCTTCAAAACTCTCAACTAAATGTGAGACACTTTAAGAACTGCCAATTTGTTCATCCACTTCCGAAGCGTGCAAGTCATCTTTCATCAACCTATCACTAGTTTTAAGAATCGCCCCGTAGTTACCATCCAGCACAATGTAAACATTGACATTTATTCGGAAAATCTTTGCTAAACACAAACGTTAGTTGCGCATTAAATATTGTTCTTAGAACGAGGCTGCCTGCTTCCTACAATTGATTGAGATTGTAAGGAAAACACCGGGCGTTGAAGCAATTTCTAAGTAGGTAAAGAGATTTGGTTATTTTAAGGTAAATCTATAAGGATAGGTACAGAGCATATAACGAAAACAGGTTTTTCAGCAAGACTGATTTTTTTAAGAACACATCTTAAACCTGCTCTTCTTGACTCTAGAGTCTAAGTCAGGGGTGACAGAGACGAGTCGACGATGGAGCGAGCTTACCCAGAGGAAGCCACTAACTTTGAAGAAATGCGAGTTGAACGCGATCAGAAATACAAACGCAGGCAGGAAAGTTCAAATAGAAGACGTTTTGAAACGCTTAGTGCGAGTTGGTGGAATAGCAACAACCAGGGATTATAATTTGCTGTACGACGTCTAGATGTGCGATGATAGAAGGGGATCGGTGGGAAATACAAACAATAAGGAAAATACATAATGACCATGAATCTGTTGAGGATTAATTGTTGGGCGATACACGTGTTGAATAAAGGTTTGGGTTGCATGTTGTAATATAATTATCACACCTTATGCATGATATTCATAATTATCTTTGCGAGGAATTTGAACAAAATATTTTTGTGAAAAGCTTTACGATCTACTATCACGTAACAAATATTCTGAATTTATTCACAAAGGAAATAACTGTAGATTCCATAAGCTTGCAGCATACTAGTAACCCGAAGTCTTCATACGACAAAGAGAAGTTTCACGAGATGAAACGTAGTAACTATTCAATAAGCACGTCGTGTAACGTAGCTTGTTGGCGTGTTACAAGTATGTTCTCGCCCTAACACTATTTCCATACCTGCACATTCCGCCATTACCAGACGATTCGCAGCGAATGGCGTAGCGCCGCTTTTAAAAGCTCGTTCGCTACAAACCATTACATTTGATGGTTTCAACCGAATCGTAAACACAGCTGTCTAAGTTTCCGGACGAAACAATCTTACTATGAAAACTTTGAAGAATGAGATGTTAGTGAATTGTTTCATTTTGAAAATTAAAACGATAAATATAAAACACTAGCGTATACCCGCAGTTTTATCCGAGAAGAGGACAGAAGTTATCCCAACGATCGGAACGTACCACAAGGATAGAAATAAGGATGTAATAAACAAGTGCCAAAAATTAAATTTCATTACAAATCATTTTGTTTCTATAGCTCGACATTTAAATTAACCATGAATGATGTCGTGTTTCTTACCTGTCTACTCTGAGAAGAAACATCCTAAAAAGAAACTCACAGCAGCTCTTTTAAGGTTTATAATCGTGATAAAGTCATATGACAACCATGCAGATTAGTGTCTGAGTCTGAATGATCCACACAGATTTAAATGGTCTCTCCTAGTCCTTGCAAACATTTATCAGTAATGACGTACTGAAATATGAACTTACGGAGCTTAACGAATCGTCTGTCAATATTAAGGCATGAACAATTGAATATGCAATACGTAAACAGACAAACACACATACAGAGTTCGCATTTATTACAATAATATATATTATGAGTATAGATTAGTATAGTATGAATCAGTGTTATCGTTAATGTGTAACAAAAAGCTTTCGTCGCTGAAATTGCACATACTTTTGCTTCTAGTTCATTTTAGTTTTGATCTGCCACGGTCAAGGTGCAAGATCTGACAACACATTTAAAGTCTTCGTAACGGAATCATTTTTTTCAGACGAATAAGGCAAAACGGTGTTTCCAATTTCTACAACTATTGTTAATAGGTATTTTCCTAGAATTCTCTTTCCGAATATCCACCATTTCAGTTTCTCTGGGCAAGGGAGACTACACTCATTCATTTCATAACTGACTTCGCACAGTCTAAGAACCTGAGTCTACTAGCAATTAGTAACACATGCTCGATATAACTTGTTTTAACTATCCCCTAAAGACGATTAATAAGGTGTAAGATGAATGTATGAGTAGATTTTAGCATTCATACCAAAGGGAACTCCATCGGGTCCATGACTCGCCTTCTAATAACAATATAAAATTACGACTGTTCCAAGATTTGATGTAACGCCAACTACAATAATTTCCTCAACAGTGGGAGTGTTTTGCTGAAAGCAGTTGGAACTAATTCGGGACCGTGTTTGATTCGTGTCACGCTACTCATGCATAGCAATGCGATTACACATTCCGTTGCATTCGACATCTACACACTAGGAAATGTTGGGATTACTATTGGTGATTTGATTCTTCAGTACATTTTACCTTGAATCAAACCTATGTCATCCACAAAATTTTTGGTGGTGGTAGCTATCGAACTATCGGAGACTAGAACTACCACCTGGATGCTTCTGAAAACATCCAAGAGGTATTTTGGTAAAAACCAGTGAGGCAGACTACTACTGGTAATCTAGCAGCAAATTTGAAAAATCTAGTAATACTGTTTATTTTGATATGGTAGCTATGTATTTTTCAGGTGAAAAGTCAACCCAAGCGCACAGAAACTTCAGACCTCAAAACATTTCCTCCTTCATTAAAAATCAAATCAAACTTATTCAATAGAAATATAATAAGTATAAGTATTAGCATACTAGTTAGGATTCCACAAAACCAGTCTAGCCTTCGGGGATCACCCAAAGTGTTGCTCACTTTATTGATACCGCAAAAGACGTTTGTCCACTTTTTCCTTAGTGACTTATTAACTTGCTAAAAGTATAACAATTAGGTGAAGTAAAGTCGTACCCAGTTAAAACGTTCATTCACCATAGACTCCGTATTTTTTTAATTAAAGGAATTTAGTGTTGCGTACATTTTGCTTGTTACTACTGCATTTTCTATTTCAACTCTTGGTATCTTTTACATCATGTGTTACTTTTAATTATAGCTTTGATTAATCTTAATGTGATCATTTATTTAACTGTCATTTTTGACATTGTAATTTACATAATTTCAATGTTAATTAAAAGCTGTGTTTATTCCTGTTCCACTTCGCAGATTTCCAAAAACACTTTTCAGTCCTAATTCTATTTTCCCCGAACATCTCCTTTTTATGTAACTACTGCTTCGTAGATTTTCCCGCGAAATTGACTGAGTTGGGCGTATTTACTGGATCAATGATTTATTGAACATTTTCTTGGAGGAGCAGTTTTGGGAACGGCTCGATGATATAACTGTTTGAATTGTTATTAATTGCTAAAGCGTCTGGATTTCTGGGAGTGGAGACCGATATAGGTTTTTTCGGAGAGATTTACCTGTTTAAACTCGCCTTTTGATCGATAGAAGGCAGTCTAAATACTCTACGCGTGGCTTTTTCAAGAAACAAGGCGCCAGCTTCTACTATCAATACCATATTTCAGTTTTTAACCGACTTCAAAATCAAAAAAAAAAGTAGGTTCTCAGTTCGACCTGTATGTATGTATGTATGTATGTATGTATGTATGTATGTATGTATGTATGTATGTATGTATGTATGTATGTTTGTCCGCGATTATCTCGCGTTTGGCTGAACGGATTTTGATGCAGTTTTCAGGAAAGTGTTCATTACATTCTGGAGAAGGTTTTAGTATATAACACTAATAGATATCCCGTGACGTTGCCCGCGTGGATCCGTTTTGCTTACTTGGATCGTAGAATTTCAAGGACGATTGCATGTTTGTCCGCAATTATCTCGCGTTTGACTGAACCGATTTTGAAGCAGTTTTCAGGAAAGTGTTTGTTACATTCTGGGGAAGGTTTTAGTATATAACAATAATGGATATCTTGTGAAGTTGCCTACATAGATCCGTTTTGCTTAATAGGATTGTATAGATTTTCAAAGACGCCGATTTTGTGAAGATTTTTGACAACAAAAATCTTCATAAAATAGGTTAAGTTGAGATAATCAACAATGATTATCTCAACTAAAAAGGGAAAAATAAAAAACTTTTTGAAAAAAAGGGAACCGACTTCAAAACCAAACACAAAAAAACTATAAAATAACTTTTCTTTCGGAAGTCGGTGGCCATAATTATGTCAATGAAATAAAAAAAAAAACAAAGCCACCGACTTCCGAAAGAAAAGTTATTTTATAGTTTTTTTGTGTTTGGTTTTGAAGTCGGTTCCCTTTTTTTCAAAAAGTTTTTTTTCTTCATCCTTGTTCATAGAACTACATAGAGAAACACTCATGCCGTCAGTGGTGCCGTCATGAACTTTCTGGAGAAAATCAGTCACCAATAGGCTTGTGAGGTTTAAACATAAATAGTTACATTTTAAGACTACCATGGATGGAAACTGTCAAATGAATCACAACTGCAAGCCATCATAGCAAGATGGAATTTTGCCAAATAAGAGATACTCTAACTACTACTTTAATTTCAAAGTAATATTCTCGGAAACATCAATATTGTTGAATAAAAGGAAACTCGTTTTCCTGCTAGTAATATGATTCATTTGCAAAAGAGAATAAATCTTGTCAATGAAAAAGAAAAATGCTGATGACCATCATCTTATATCTGATGATATTAGAGAAAAATGAAGTCTTAATAACAGTCGATGACATTAAAGGCATATTAGAAGCAAAAGCAAATAAAGGTGGTGTTAAAGATGACTTAATCAATCACCACAGAGTAACTACCCACTTTTTTTTGCATCTCTGACTAACCTGTTAGAGAACATTGAACTTTATCTAGCATGAAATTATCATATTGGTCTATCGTATCTCATCGAGCGTCTTGACACTAAGCAAGCAGTTGGGATCAATCACCTTTTCTTTGCTTTAGAAACAGTAAAGTTGTCAGATTATAAACTGATCACCTTGTAGACCACACCACCTATATGTGTTACGGCAGCGCTGTTTCCACCTGGGATGTTAATTATCGTACCTTGTTCAATCGTCCTTCAATTAGATTTTTGTGTAATTGAAGACGACCTAGCTTCTCCAAAACTTATCATAATTTCTCCTGTCGATCTCTTCTTCTATACTTACTTATTTTTTTGTTGACATCTTAATAGTGTTCGATTTCTAGCTATATCACCTTTAACAGAAACCTTCCATCGTCCCTTTAGTCTTCCTCTAGACATCAACTGCAGCACTAACATTATCAGCCTTGTTTTACTGCTATTACAAATCTCCGCCTACATCTACAGCAACCTGTTCAATTCTAAATCAACAAACAAGTGGGGGAAGTCACCGATGATCTAGCTGCTAAACATTGCGTCTATTTACATGTTTTGTATGTTGAGACAATGTGTCTGCAGTCATTGTTAGTTCGATGACTATGCTTGGCAACTATCATTTGGCTCTTGTGAGTCAACATGAGGCGAATTTTGGCGTTTAACATCATAGAGCTGGTAACAATGGAGCTTTTGAAAAAATGCGTAATCTAAAAAAGGGTAAATGAAATCCGAAAGAGGATACTGAATGCATTTCAAATTCACTGGAAGTGTAGCTGTCATTAATATTATAAATTAATGGAAGAAGAATTTATTCGGTGAACATAATAAAACGTGATCTACTTATCCATTGACTGGTATATTAAATACAACTACTTTATCGAAGATAGAAGATGAATGACTTTGTCAAAGGCCTTACTAGAATCAATATAGTCCATGACTCTTGCATAACGGCTGTTAACGAATTCTCAATTCTAGAATAATCTGCTAAAAACAACGACATTCTTGGTGCACCACATCATTCTTGTCATAGAAACAATATAAGACAAATTATCCCAGTAATCACCTCACATTCCTCCCATTATAATTTAGACAGGCATCTTATACTCGTCACTTCCATCTGTAGCTAATATTAGTTCACAATGCTCCAGTGTTTGTAAATCGTCTTTCTTTGTTCCTAACTGATGTCATGGCTTGGTACCTATAGTGAGTCAATAAAGATTGGTTTTGACAGTATTATCATCACGGCTGAAAATTCAGGTGTGAAGTCATGGGAAAACACAGGTGTGAGGTAAGACTAGCAGACTGACAGGAGATTACCCAGTACCTACTAACTGTACTGTAAGGTCGAATATACATATAGCATGATCGCTTCATTTATTTTACTGGTATCCAGCTGCATCCGATTACATTAGACTCCAATATTGGACAAATAAGTTGGGACAAATAAGGTAGATGATGATGAATGACGAGTCGTAATTACGTAACAGTTGACAGGATATTCTTAAATGCAATCGGACCTGGATTTTACTGTTTGCGCACGTCACCTAACCATTTATCACAGCAAAGTGTAATTATTGCTAATAAGGAAATTCCAATAGGTTACACGTTCAAACTTAATTTCAATGAAAATCAAATCTATGAAACTAAAAGGCGTAAACATGCATTTGAATAATATCTGAAATCAATCATTAGAACTTAAAACGGGACTTTTACCATATTAATTATTTGTTTTGAGCTTATGATATTTAGGCAATGTTGCCAAGCGCCATGATCACAGATGAAATCTTTTCAGATTTCGACCTAGGTGTTTGAGCTTAGAGATCGTTCATCGACGCCATTGCAACTTAATGTAATAAGTTGACAAGTATAAACATCGCCTTGATGCATAATTAAGATGCCTAAGTTAAACCGTAACTATTTTCCTGAATTGCCTTTCCCATCTTGCACAAGTATGCCGCTAATGCAATGCATATGCAAAGAAGATTGATCAAGATAGAATATTTGCTGACAAAGAAGTTAGAATTGGATATTAGGAGGTTATATACAAAGGATCTAGGAAGGAAAGTCTAAATTAAAAGAAGTCAAAAAGACATATTGTAACATTTCTATTGATCAATGTAACAACTAACCATGGACAGATTTGTCTAGCAGGTGAAAGACAGTAAACAGAAATGAACATGGTTGAAATGTCTACACTTTACAATACAACCAGGACAAAATCGAGTCTATTTTAGTGTGACCTTCACCATGCCGACAAAAACATTGTCAACACAAATATTTTGCTTGGATGTTGGAGTTTTTTCACACTTGTAACCAGTGGTCTTGCACTGAGAGACCTTGCATAAAAACTCAAACTACGGCGCAGTAGCATATTTTTTGTGGCTGTTTTTATACGTCTCGCAGTCAGAGGGAACGGATGTTAAGATATGTACCAGTTTAGGAGTTCTACTAATGTACAGATAAGTGTATATAGTTTAAGGATAATATCACAGCTTGAGCTTGTTCCTCATTGCGTACTAATTCATGATCAAAGATTTAATACTAATAAAAGTAATAATAAGCGAGTTCCTCAAACAGTCGATATATGTAGGCGATGCAATAGTTCTTCCGAAACCATTCAGCACATCACAGGCGCGTGTAAAGCAATAGTCCAGACCGATTATAAACACAGGCATGACCAAATAGCAAACATAATTCATCAAAAATTAGCAATCAAAAACATATAATCTAATCTCCACACCACCAATACCTTACTATGAATACCAGCCCAAACTTGTCCTTGAAAACGACACTCACAAAATGTACTTCGACCGAGCAATTCTCACCGATAAAACCACACATTTTAACAGACCAGACATCACCTTATTACACAAACTTAACAAAACCGCGCAAATCATAGACATCGCCGTACCAAACACTCACAACCTACAAAACACAATAGCAGAAAAACTTTCAAAATATACAGATTTAAACATTGAAATTAGCCGAATGTGGTGTCTTAGTAATGTCTCTATAGTCCCTATTGTGTTTTCAACTACAGGTATTATTCCTAAACAGCTCCACCAATCTTTAAGAACACTTGATTTACCACCATACACGTACCAAAGTCTTCAGAAAGCCGCAATCTTGAATACTTGCAGAATTGTCAGAAAGTTTTTACAAAATGAAAAGAACTCTTTAGTCACCAACTCACACACACAACCTCCAGTCAGTACACGTACACAGTTTGATAGACACAGAAACCCATCATCCCAAAATTCATTTTCATTATCAGCTCATCAAGGCACTAATATTATCTTAGGGTAGTACTTGGCTTTGGCTAGTGCTATCCTGCAAATCGGCAATAACGCCGAGATACAAATAGTATACAAAGAAATAATAATAATATTCCACAACTATCACACAACGCCATCTAGTCCCAAGCTAAGCAGAGCTTGTGTTATGGGTACTAGACAACTGATGAACATACTTAAACAGTGTGTCCGGGCACGAGTTAGCGATATTTGAAGGGGATATTCTAGGCTCATTTTCATCGACAAAAATGGTTTTAAAAAAATTCTTACTCCAATACTTCGCGAATGGCAGCCATTTTAATTTTTTACTCCGTCGAACTGGGGTGTGTACAATAAAATGCAAATATCTTGGAATCCAAGAGACCTCCATTCATGAAAATGACTTTATTGCAAAGTTAAACGTTGAGGCTTATCAAAAACTTACGAAAGTTTTCTAAATAATATTTAAAAATAACCAAAAAACATGGGCAAACACGAAATTGTACACAAAAATTACTGAATAATTTCACATTTTTAACTCTAGCTCGATAAGTACCCCTAAATTTTGACAAGATTTTTGCAATAAATTAAAAGTGTTTGAGTCAGGCTATAAAATGATATCAAAATGATCACTCTACGTTAAGTATCTTAGGAGTTATTCTCACTTGAACATCACCCTTCCTTAGCGCATGTACCCCAATATTACAGGCGTCGCATTCTTTAGGCGAGCTAAATCGTTCCAACGAATATTTATCAGCTGGCATTATTGACCACCATAATCCATAAACTGAAATGGTACATTTTTTTATTATATGAAACCACTTCTAGGAATAATTGCTGCGGGGCGAGATGGTGTGGGTGATGTTCAAGGGTGATGTTCAAGTGAGAATAACTCCTAAGATACTTAACTTAGAGTGATAATTTTGATATCATTTTATAGCCTGACTCAAACACTTAATTTATGGCAAAAATCTTATCAAAATTCAGGGGTACTTATTGAGCTAGAGTTAAAAATGTGAAATTATTCAGTAATTTTTGTGTACAATTTCGTGTTTGCCCATGTTTTTTGGTTATTTTTAAATATTATTTAGAAAATTTCGTAAGTTTTTGATAAGCCTCAACGTATAACTTTGCATGAATGTAGGTCTCTTGGATTTAAAGATATTTGAATTTTATTGTACACACCCCAGTTCGACAGATCAAAAAATTAAAATGGCTGCCATTCGCGAAGTTTTGGAGTAAGAATTTTTTTTAAAGCATTTTTGTCGATGAAAAAGAGCCTAGTATATTCCCTTCAAATATCGCTAACCCGTGCCCGGACACACTGTATATGTCTAAATACATACGTATTATAGATAAATTACCCCCAGACACAGAACAAATGATCGTGCTCATCACACAAACATTTGTCCTGGGTGGGAATCGAACCCACGACCCCCGGCATAGCAGTCAGGGTCACTAACCACTAGACCAACAGGCCAGTCAGATAACATTTTGCAGAAGACTGATTGATAATTCGGAAGCAGTTCAACACCCCCAAAATAGACGAACTTTAAATCATTATTGGAGCTTAAATACACGAAATCCAAAACAAGGTATAATCTTTCACAGCACAATTTAACGGTTAGAAGCAATAGTATTAGTTTTATTGAAATTTTCCAAAAACAATTGGCATGAACGTGAACCATAACTTCAACAAAACTAAAATGTTATTCAAACGTAATCCAAACATTAACGAATCAGAAGATATCGTTTGATCTAGATCTAAACACAGAGTAACGAGATAATTATTTAGATGTAATCGTTTTTATTTTACGCAAATTATTTTGTTTGTACAGTGCACAAGCGCCATTTTATTTTTAAATGTTGTGATTAAGGAAAACAAGCTTTGTGATTTTGTGCTTTTAATTATTGGGAATTTTACGTTTACAATTTCCTGGTTCGAGAAATGTTTACGCTTTCAGTACCAAAAAATACCTGACGGACAGAATCTGAGAAGTAAGAAAATAAACATTCGATCGCACATGCATTGTTTCATAGGGCCAAAATCACAAAGCAAAACGAACCGAATCCAGATCAATGTAATGGCAAGTCACGTTGAGGGAAGACCAGACGAAGATGGTAATAAAATGAGAAGATCTCCGGATTGGTCCCTGGCAGCTCTGAATCGAATCAGTTGTAGCATGGCAGATGGACCAAAACTTGAGCATAATAATGATACGAACTAAGTAATCAAATACGATGTCACATAAAAAACAAAGCAAGGTAAAGAGGATGACAAATTACTAAAAGGTGACAGAAATTATCATTTTCATAATAAATGCATCTGTCATTATCATTACTCATTACAGACAAGCCAACTAAATTCTAGAGGTGTATCCTGTATAACTAACAGTACAATACTAAGATCATTGAAACGAGGAGAAGGCATTTTTATAGCAACATTATTTTTCAGCAAAATCCCAGTAATCAATATTGCAATCCATCAAGGTGTTCAGTTCAAAAGTAAACAATTCTGTATCTGAAATCAGTGAAGTTATTTTCTCTTATTTTGAATTCGTCACTGTCAGAGAATGTTTTTCTTCCTTAATCGTGGATTTTTGGATGTCAGGACTGTCTTCAAAGGACACCGTGAACACAAAAGGCAAGCGAAGAAACAGGGTGGATTATTGGTCAGAGTCTAGCAGTCCCTTCCAACTAGGGCGGGGAGCTTCATCTGATGATTTTACCATCACAAATAAAGCGTTGATAGGCAAACATTAAAAAAAAAAGTTTTTACATTCCCTATCTATTTCGTCTTACACATGTACCGTTAACAATCATCACCCAGCTGGCATTGTCCTCACTTCCCTAGTCCGTTTCAATTTTCATCACCATTCACCACCACAGGCATATCTCCATGTCTTCCAAATTCCATGTAGAATGACATCACGGCAGTCAGTGCACAGGGCGTGGGTGCTCTAGGTCGCACACTTAGCATATCAGCGTTGTATGCAAAGTGTCCGGGAAGACGCATTGTTTAGCCACACATTGTCATCACCATTATGGCATTCTGGCACATTTGTGGATTGGGTTTCTTACTTTTGAGACTATTAAGGAAATGGTGGAACTTCCAATTTAATTGTATTGTATGATTGATTGGATTTCTCAGATTGACTTTTACATTTTCCGTGTATTTGGTGCTATATCTGATAAGGCCTTTGATTCATTGAGATTCCTCGGTTTATCGTATGTGTTTGTAAATAGGGCTAACCATTTCGAGATACATAATGGAACCTATGAATCTGATCTTGGAATCGAGTTGATGAGGAAATATTATGCTTGCTACAAATATTTTGATGTATCTTATTGATTTACCATTCGGGAAGTCTGATCGACTAAATAGAAAAGTATATTTTGGAGCCTAAGCTCTAGCTATAGGAACCACAAGAGAAACGTTACCCTTTTTTGCGTGGTAAAATCTTCAAATGAGTCCTCGGAACCCAGAGTGGAGCAGAAGGGACTATCAGACTCGTACTGATTAAAATCCACGGTGAACCTTCAACAGCCCTTTTAAGTAGAAACGTTACCCTGAGATGAAAGTAATGACAATATTGTTGAGTCCTTGAATTAAACTACCAACCTTGAACGTCTACAATTTAAATGAATGCATAAGCAGTAACTTCAGTGATTCCACGAATAACATAAACAGTACTGTGGAATTCTAGTCCTAATGTATTGAATTTATTACCGAGTAGTAAACTTAACTTCGTATTAGTACAGTTTAAACTATTACAGCTGGTACTGAAGCGTTTACAACTATTTAAGTATTTGAGAATCGATTGAATTGCTTTGCGATTTTCGAAGAAATGTACCACCACTATTTAGTAGTAGTGGATTAATTAAAATAAAAGAAAGCTTCCAATATTGTTGAAATATTCTGAGAAGATTCCTGGAATCAAGGGATTTGCTAGATTTATTATTGCAAAAGCTATTATAATTTACTGTGATGTATTTTCGCACGTTTTTTAATGTAGCCCTAGATTCAGCACAAATTCACTGATGCAATGTTAAATCACCACGTTTTACATTGTTTTTAATATAATAGCTATGTAGAAGTTCTTCCAAGACATGCACAGTCACACATTTATTTACTTGAACTTAACTTGAAACAATGACCACGTGGCATAAAATATTTTCAAAATGGTCTATTCTAACCGGTAACAGTAAGAAACTCGATCCTTTTAAAACTTACCAGAGATAACAGTGTCCCATATACTCGTAATTCTAAGAAAAAAGATAGAAACTATTGTTTCAAAATAAACGTTTTCTTAGAAACGCTACCGATTACCGTTATTTCCTGACCTTAGTCCTTACTTCGAAGGTGATCTAGTAGGATAATAATTATTGTAATGTATTGACTTGGAAGCTTTGAGGAAGGACATTATGATACGGTACTTCCCACGTTAACTTTGGTAGAATACCTATACACAACGTGCGAAGTCGGTAGTGGCGACTAAGCCGCTTCGTACATAAGGCGACGCAAGTCTCCGATATCTTACGACTTTGGTATCCATTGACGCGTGCCTGTGTACGAACCTCTATGGCTTTGTATTGCGATAGTCGCCTGAATACCAAAGTCGTAAGGCATCGGAGACTTGCCTCGCCTTGCGTACTAAGGGCTAGCATGTCGATCGCAGCGTGCAATGTGAATTAATGGATGCACACGGAGTGAAGAGTACGTGTTTAGTTTAATATACACCACCTTTTAAAGTACTTTTTAGGTTTATTTAATTTTTGATGAAGGACAAGCCGAAAATGTTTATCAAAATATCTAGTTTGCAAGAATTGGCAGATATCATGGCCCCCAATAATGTGCTCATCGCGCACACATAAGTTTTAGGCATTTGATGAGTCAGAGGTTGAAATCGTTTTTATCTGAAGCTGGGAACAAAAGTGTGAGATGAGATAGTCATGCGATACCTAAATTCATATCTAAGCTTTTATTTAAGTACTTTTGTGTCCAGCTCTTATGTGTGCTCGGTTTGGGAGTGTATTTTAACTGAAAACGACAATTTGACTTCCAAAACCTTTTCTATGTTTCTATTCCATCCCATTCTATTCCATTACACTCTACTCTACTCTACTCCACTCCAAACCACTCCACTCTCCAGTCCACACCATATTTGAATAGGTATGTAGTTTTTCTATTCCAAGCTAGATCGCGCTACTGAACTGCGCGTCTCGGTGTAAACTGACCGTAATTTTACTTCTGGGTCTGGAACACTTTAAATTCAAATATCTTTTGATAGACTTAACCGATTGCAATGAAACAAAAACTAAATTAGTCCTCAAGTTACGCTCGATCGTTGTGTATAAAGGTTATCTACATTGCGTTCGTACATTTTACGTGATGGAGCCACAAATAAACCGACAAACCGACAAACAGACAAACAGACAAAAATTCTAAAAATGCTGGAAATGGGTTCTGTTGGTTGTCCTTCAACACCCTAGCTATTTTTTTTGGATTTTATTTTAATGTACAAAAACGATTTTTCTACAGTTTTATTATATGTATAGATAGATAAATTACCCCCAGACACAGAACAAATGATCGTGCTCATCACACAAACATTTGTCCTGGGTGGGAATCGAACCCACGACCCCCGGCATAGCAGTCAGGGTCACTAACCACTAGACCAACAGGCCAGTCAGATAACATTTTGCAGAAGACTGATTGATAATTGGGAAACAGTTTAACACCCCCAAAATAGACGAACTTTAAATCATTATTGGAGCTTAAATACACGAAATCCAAAACAAGGTATAATCTTTCACAGCAAAATTTAACGGTTAGAAGCAATAGTATTAGTTTTATTGAAATTTTCCAAAAACAATTGGTATGAACGTGAACCATAACTTCAACAAAACTAAAATGTTATTCAAACGTAATCCAAACATTAACGAATCAGAAGATATCGTTTGATCTAGATCTAAACACAGAGTAACGAGATAATAATTTAGATGTAATCGTCTTTAATTTACGCAAATTATTTTGTTTGTACAGTGCACAAGCGCCATTTTATTTTTAAATGTTGTGATTAAGGAAAACAAGCTTTGTGATTTTGTGCTTTTAATTATTGGGAATTAATTTACGTTTACAATTTCCTGGTTCGAGAAATGTTTACGCATTCAGTACCAAAAAATACCTGACGGACAGAATCTGAGAAGTAAGAAAATAAACATTCGATCGCACATGCATTGTTTCATAGGGCCAAAATCACAAAGCAAAACGAACCAGAATCCAGATCCATGTCATGGCAAGTCACATTGAGGGAAGACCAGACGAAGCTCGTAAAATGAGAAGATCTCCGGATTGGTCCCTGGCAGCTCTGAATCAGTTGTAGCATGGCAGATGGACCAAAACTTTAGCATAATAATGATACGAACTAAGTTATCAAATAGAATGTCACATAAAAAACAAAGCAAGGTAAAGAGGATGACAAATTACTAAAAGGTGGCAGAAAAGATCATTTTCATAATAAATGCATCTGTCATTATCATTACTCATTACAGACAAGCCAACTAAATTCTAGAGGTGTATCCTGTATAATTAACAGTACAATACCAAGATCATTGAAACGAGGAGAAGGCATTTTTATAGCAACATTATTTTTCAGCAAAATGCCAGTAATTAATATTGCAATCCATCAAGGTGTTCAGTTCAAAAGTAAACAATTCTGTATCTGAAATCAGTGAAGTTATTTTCTCTTGTTTTGAATTCGTCACTGTCAGAGAATGTTTTTCTTCCTTAATCGTGGATTTTTGGATGTCAGGACTGTCTTCAAAGGACACCGTGAACACAAAGGGCAAGCGAAGAAACAGGGTGGATTATTGGTCAGAGTCTAGCAGTCCCTTCCAACTAGGGCGGGGAGCTTCATCTGATGATTTTACCATCACAAATAAAGCGTTGATAGGCAAACATTAAAAAAAAAGTTTTTACATTCCCTATCTATTTCGTCTTACACATGTACCGTTAACAATCATCACCCAGCTGGCATTGTCCTCACTTCCCTAGTCCGTTTCAATTTTCATCACCATTCACCACCACAGGCATATCTCCATGTCTTCCAAATTCCATGTAGAATGACATCACGGCAGTCAGTGCACAGGGCGTGGGTGCTCTAGGTCGCACACTTAGCATATCAGCGTTGTATGCAAAGTGTCCGGGAAGACGCATTGTTTAGCCACACATTGTCATCACCATTATGGCATTCTGGCACATTTGTGGATTGGGTTTCTTACTTTTGAGACTATTAAGGAAATGGTGGAACTTCCAATTTAATTGTATTGTATGATTGATTGGATTTCTCAGATTGACTTTTACATTTTCCGTGTATTTGGTGCCATATCTGATAAGGCCTTTGATTCATTGGGATTCCTCGGTTTATCGTATGTGTTTGTAAATAGGGCTAACCATTTCGAGATACATAATGGAACCTATGAATCTGATCTTGGAATCGAGTTGATGAGGAAATATTATGCTTGCTACAAATATTTTGATGTATCTTATTGATTTACCATTCAGAAAGTCTGATCGACTAAATAGAAAAGTATATTTTGGAGCCTAAGCTCTAGCTATAGGGACCACAAGAGAAACGTTACCCTTTTTTTTGCGTGGTAAAATCTTCAAATGAGTCCTCCCACCCAGTGTAGAGCAGAAGGGACTATCAGACTCGTACTGATTAAAATCCACGGTGAATCTTCAACAGCCCTTTAAGTAGAAAAGTTACCCTGAGATGAAAGTAATGACAATATTGTTGAGTCCTTGAATTAAACTACCTACCTTGAACGTCTACAATTTAAATGAATGCATAAGCAGTAACTTCAGTGATTCCACGAATAACATAAACAGTACTGTGGAATTCTAGTCCTAATGTATTGAATTTATTACCGAGTAGTAAACTTAACTTCGTATTAGTACAGTTTAAACTATTACAGTTGGTACTGAAGCGTTTACAACTATTTAAGTATTTGAGAATCGATTGAATTGCTTTGCGATTTTCGAAGAAATGTACCACTATTTAGTTGTAGTGGATTAATTAAAATAAAAGAAAGCTTCCAATATTGTTGAAATATTCTGAGAAGATTCCTGGAATCAAGGGATTTGCTAGATTTATTATTGCAAAAGCTATTATAATTTACTGTGATGTATTTTCGCACGTTTTTTAATGTAGCCCTAGATTCAGCACAAATTCACTGATGCAATGTTAAAATCACCACGTTTTACATTGTTTTTAATATAATAGCTATGTAGAAGTTCTTCCAAGAGTTGCACAGTCACACATTTACTTGAACTTAACTTGAAACAATGACCACGTGGCATAAAATATTCCTAAAATGGTATATTCTAACCGGTAACAGTTAGAAACTCAATCTTTTTAAAACTTACCAGGGATAACAGTGTCCCATATACTCGTAATTCTAAGAAAAAAGATAGAAACTATTGATTCAAAATAAACGTTTTCTTAGAAACGCT
Organism: Agrotis clavis; assembly: GCA_954870645.1. Taxonomy (NCBI): domain Eukaryota; kingdom Metazoa; phylum Arthropoda; class Insecta; order Lepidoptera; family Noctuidae; genus Agrotis; species Agrotis clavis. The sequence goes on from OX940942.1 coordinate 1,025,619, forward strand.
ACCTATTACCGTTATTTCCTGACCTCAGTTCTTAGCTCGAAGGTGATCTAGTAGGATAATAATTATTGTAATGTATTGACTTGGAAGCTTTGAGGAAGGACATTATGATACGGTACTTCCCACGTTAACTTTGGAAGAATACCTATACTCAACGTGCGAAGTCGGTAGTGGCGACTAAGCCGCTTCGTACATAAGGCGACGCAAGTCTCCGATATCTTACGACTTTGGTATCCATTGACGCGTGCCTGCGTACGAACCTCTATGGATTTGTATTGCGATAGTCGCCTGAATACCAAAGTCGTAAGGTATCGGAGACTTGCCTCGCCTTGCGTACTAAGGGCTAGCATGTCGATCGCAGCGTGCAATGTGAATTAATGGATGCACACGCGGAGTGAAGAGTACGTGTTTAGTTTAATATACAGGATACACCACCTTTTAAAGTACTTTTTAGGTTTATTTAATTTTTGATGAAGGACAAGCCGAAAATGTTTATCAAAATATCTAGTTTGCAAGAATTGGCAGATATCATGGCCCCCAATAATGTGCTCATCGCGCGCACATAAGTTTTAGGCATTTGATGAGTCAGAGGTTGAAATCGTTTTTATCTGAAGCTGGGAACAAAAGTGTGAGATGAGATAGTCATGCGATACCTGAATTCATATTTAAGCTTTTATTTAATTGTTAGATGTTGTGTCCAGCGCTCATGTGATCTTTGTTTAAGTGTGTTTTTAACTGAAAACGACAATTTGACTTCAAAAACTTAAACTAAATTGGAATGTGAACTAATTTCTTTTAAAAAACTCCCACAAATACAAGGCGCTTGCAATCTCAAAAGTCTTGTACCGTGTTTTATCTTCCCCAACGTCTTTTCTACACCTTCAAGGTATAAATGCAAAAATAAGTTACTAATAACCATCTCCAGGGTCTACAACTACAACAAAATTGGCTCAGCAATTTAGGCGTAAAATAGTAACAAACGGAGACATTCGCATTTATAATAATGTAGGTATTATAGTTAGGATCTCATTTATAAATATCGCGGTACAGATGTTTGTCAAATGTGACGAAATTACAACAGTAGTACTTGCCACCCGGGAAGTGTGGGCAAGCATGACTCACACAAAGGTCAAGCGCGCTGATATATTTTTATCAGTGTTGAAGACAAAAATAACGATGCCACTATTCACGCCTCAAGACAATTAATTTATTTACGAGTATGTATTTACAATAATTCATATATGAGTACGTACTTTGCTTGATAGTATGTATAGTTTGATAAAATATGGATGAATGGAACCGTTTTAGAGTGCGAAAGACCAAAGAAACCATAACAATATAGATTATTCGAAAGATGATTTTTGAGGAAAGAAAAATCATATCTATGATGCGCGTCCTGTGTGTTAGTGCATAATTATTCGAAAGATGTTTTGTGGTCACAACTTAGAATTTAAGGCTGAGACTTTTTTTACGTGTTAAAACCATCAAATGAGTCCTCCCGTCCAGGGGGGGACGGGGGGACTGTCTGGCTTCTGATGCAGATATAGAAGAACAAATGATGCAATTGTTCCAATGACGGATAACGACAAAATGATAAATTCAATAACGAACAGATTAAAGCAGGGCCTCTTGGGCAATTTCCCAGAGCCCCAGACATACTTGCCCCAGTCGTCCCTGAATTCGTGGGAGCATGGACAATATGGACAATTGGACATGGCATAATATAATACTCGTACCAATAACTAATCTTATAAGGATCATAACATTTTTGAGCGCTCTGCGCTCACTTTCGCATTCTACATACTTGTAATTCTTTAGCTACATAAGTCAATATTTATGTACATTTTTACATAAAAAGTCAAAAGAAAATCTTATTTGTGTCCATGTCGTGTAGAGCCCTAGTGTCCTAATGTGCCCAAGGCCCTGGCTCCACAAGTGCGTTCAGTAATTTATAAATTGACCTATTTACTAAGCCCAACCACAATATCCAGTGACTCATACCCAGCATCATTCCCATAGTCAACGATCACGTGATATATCTGTTTTTCGTACCCCACACGATCTTATCAACATCTACGTATTTACGAATCTGTCACTCAAGTCTTCAATCCTCAATGTTGAAACTAATACCGACATCTTATTTTTTGTGCTCGTACAAAAACAAATTGAGAGGTACAAAGAAAAACAAGGTGAGTTTACTGAGAAAATTTTGGAAACAAAAAACAATTCCATATAAAATTGGAAATAAAGTGTCTTTAGAAGCATCCCAAACATTCGCCGAACACACAAACAAGTGTAAAAGCTCATGTTGCACTGGAAACCGACTACTCTTCAAGTTTTATGGTCTGCTGACATGGGACTTTGCTGGGATCGCAAGACAGTATACCCCCCTCTCAGAGGGCCAAAGCCTGCCGGGGCCGCGGGATTTTATTTCCTCACCGTGACCCCGGAACATAAAGGGCTATTGAAGGACACCGTGGATTTTAGTCAGTACAAGTCTAACAGTCCCGCCGTGCCCGGGGTGGGAGGACTCATTTGATGATTTTACCACGCTAAAAAAAAAAAAGAAAAAGAAAAAAAGACTGTATATACAGGATAACTTGGCCCTGGGACACAAAACTCAACCGAAGGAACAGGGTAGTTTTTAGTCAGTACAAGTAAGACAGTCCCTTCCTCTCCATTCAGGGCGGGAGGGCTCATTTGCTGATTTTGACTCAAATTTTCCGATTCGTGTTGCCAACTTGCCACACAATCGTCTAGGCAGTCGCTCCATGTTAAATACTCGTACAGATATTCATCTGTACCTGGTTTGACTGGAAGCTCACTCAAACACAGTTAGGAAAAGGCTAGACAGACAGATGATGAGTTGCCACACTGAGTCCGCGAAGTGGATCACGTACTTTTTGACAGGAAAAGGAAGATTGTTACTACAAGTAGTTGTTCAGAGTCTGTGTGTTTGTGTATGTGAGTTTCTATGTTTGTTAACGCACCCACGATACAGGAAGAAATTCCTTCGAAAACGACTGAATAAACCCACCATGTTTTTTCATCAGCTGAGTCACTAAACAATCGCAAACATCCAAGTTGATGAACCAGAGATTGATGGCAAAGAAACCTGGATAGTCACACGAGATTGATCGATCGAACCGTGTTATTTCCTAATTAAAGCTTTAATTAACATTCGCATTCTTGGCAACGAGTAAAAGAGTTGTGTGTACGTCGTTTGCTGACGTCACAACTGAATAACAATCCGTGGTTGTAGATTTTGCTTGGCATTTGTGAAGTAAATAAATAATGTTATCAGCTGTTTCTTGTATTTTTAATGAATAGAGGTAACGTTAGGTAATTAATGAAGGACATCAATCTAGCAATACTAATAATTCAGCTGCATTTAGTTCGACTGAAAGCCGACCCCAACATTGTTCGGAAAAAGCTAGACAGATAATGATGTACTCTTAGAAAAATTCAGTTATCTGTCTCAGTATGGTCATATGATGAGGAGGAGAAGACACGCATGTGACTAAAAGAGTGGGTGTGAATGTTGATAGATGGAAAGGAAGAGGAAGGCCAAAGAAAAGATGGATGGATTGTGTGAGGAATGATGAGAAAAGAAGAACAAAACGTTATGCACCGACTTGAAATAGAATGGGATCAGGACAGGCATTCAATTGTCTAAGGGATAATAAAATCAGAAGTAATAATACACACATATACACTTTCTAAGACACAGATGTGCCGACAGCCAACTGGTTGTCAGTACAAACGGATCGACAGTGAACATTAAAATAAATATACGTTCGTTTTTATTGTTCGTTGAAATCGAGTCTTTGTGAAATGCTTCAAGGGCGTATTACCATCTTATAAACAATTTTAGCCTTTCATTTGGCGCGATTGGATGAATTTGCGAAATATACTCAACAAGCTATTGCCAGCGGCTTCACCCGCTACAACACGAAAATTTATCCCACGGGAACATAAAATCGGGATAAAAACTATCCTATGTGTTAATCCAGGTTATAAACTATCTGTGTACTAAATTTTAGCTAAATCCATTCAGTGGTTTTTGCGTGAAAGAGTAACAAACATCCCATCACATACACATACATACATCCTCACAAACTTTCGCATTTATAATATTAGTAGGATAAAAATCTTTTGGTTTTCAATATTATGATAAAAATCCTCGAAGCTACTTTAAAGTTAACATGAAAATACAAAATACCGATACTTATTAGCATTCATTAGAAAGTTTGACAACAAGTCATATGGAATGTCGCCATAATTTCCATCTTTTGTTAACAGAATGGTTTTTACACAAAGTTTTAGAAATGTGGAAACACCTGCATAATTATCATGAAACATTGTTGGATATACATCGAAAATCAAAGACACTTTAAAATCAGTGTTGATGCAGTGAATGAGCTATTGACTGTCACATTGGTTGGTTGTATGTCGCGGATTCGATTCACACATGGACCAAGTGGTTGCATCGTGTCTGCGTGTTTGTGTATGTGAGTTTGAATGTTTGTAAATGCACCCACGACACAGGAGAAATGAAAAGTTAGAATCTTCTAAAGAAACAGAATCAAATGCAAAATCTCAAAATATATTCAGAAGGTTTTTTTTTTCTATACTTGAATCTTCATTATTCTTTGGATGTAGCTCCCAAAACCCACTCATTCCTCGAAATCAATAAAACTCTTTATTCGATCAGCTAATAAACCCACATACTAATTAGTGAAAAGAGTGCACAAAAACATGGCGCATCTATATTTAGAGAACACGACGCGTTGGCTGTGTGCGCTTATTTTGTTTTACGCCTAGTTACAGTACTGGGTTAGCATAACAATTGGGGATCTGTCATGGCAAATATACTAGTCATACCTTTGAATTTTCAAGCTAAACATGCTTTATTAATTTTGCCTTGAATTTTCCGATGACCGGGGAAGAATTTTGCAGCGGCGACGCAGCGCAATAGCGGTAGGATTTTTATACATAAAATCAAATGTCCATCCAAATAAAATTAAAAAGCATCTAAACCAGATTCTGAGCAAATTCGCCTGAAAATGTATATACATATATGAAGATATCAATTCAGAGTAAATTATAGTTAGCTACAATATTGTATAGAATCGATTTAGAGAAATCTTATCATCACCACTTCAGTTACTCGTAATCATTCTAAAAGCAACAATTTCTCAAAACTCAACAGGCAAACATATAAATTGTCACCATTTTAAATTAATTCCAGTAAACTTTTCTCATTTCCCAAAATATTATGAAACTTTATCATAATCCAGTACAACATCGTCACATCTTCACAAAAGAATCGTGTTTGTACCAAGTACAGTGGCTAGCTGGCGCGCACCCAAAAATCAACTCCTGCGCATCGTTGAAGCGAAATGATAAATTATATCAATTTCGTGGCTCATTCATGTTCTCGTCTTCTAGGGATTGTTTTGATTATTATAAATTAATGATTTGTTTATATCAAGGTCAGGGTTGATTGAAATGGATGGCCTTGTTATAGGGCTGACAGCTCGCTCAGGATTTATTGAAAGTGCAATGGAATTCCATAAATATTTAGACTTGCAAATAGATATGGGATTTTCCATTACCTAATAAATAATTTAATAATAGCCTGGATTTGTGATCTTTTAGTAAAAATAAGGTCGATCTCTATTCGTCATTTAAGACCGGGATTTCCCGATGCTGGTTATAGTGCAGGCTTCCCCTTTGTTCTGTCGTACTCCTCGGTTCTGGGTCGTGGAACTGTCCAAACGGGTAACCGTGGTCTTGGAACGTTAATGGCAATTGAAGGATCACAGTGGATTTTACTCAGTACAAGTCTGGCAGTGCTTTCCGCTCCACCCTATGAGAACACATTTAATGTTTAATCTATAAAATAAAAAAATACTTCTCGGTTATGTATGTGCGTCCCTTATTCATCATTTCGAAAGGTCAGGAGAAATGTTAGAGTAAACCTAATCCAATCCAACCCTTCCATGATTAAAGACGTAATATTACGATATAGTACGAACTCACAAATTAGTCAACGTATTTCAATAATGTTGCCAACCCAGCAATGTAATAAATGACTTGTCAGTCATTGAGAGCTGATCGTTCTTCACTAATTGCTTGTCGATAGTTAAGTGACTGTGGGATTGTGCCATACTCGTGAAAAAAAAAACAGTCAAATTTTATAGAAATAACGATGAATTATCTTTGTCTTTTCCTGGTGAAATAGAGACAGCATGCTACGCGTAAAGACAGTAGTGGCAAACACGTAAGTTTTAAACCCTACAAGACAAAACAATCTACAGAACTTAACACCAAATATTTTACTGCAAATGAATGCAGTCGGAACCATGCATTATGTAAATTAATCACACCAGTACAGCTGTGGCCATCTTCCAGCTGATACAATCAACTTTAAATAAGCCCAGCCCAGCCAAAAATAAGACGAACAAAATCTTAGCAATGTGCGCCGAAAATGAAGCAAAAAAAAACTTTGCTGACGATATCTTTGGTACCACCTGTCTGTTTACATACTATGCATGACTACGTATGCCTTTGATATCACTCACGCACTCATGAATAAATGCATCTTCATCATCATCACTGATTTTGGTATATGTTCCATAGGTGATCAGTGACCATCGATTGTTTGCCACGGATTCGTTGGTGTATCATCACCTTTACAGTTGTCATGAAAACAAATCCTGTTTTAGTATCTATGTTTATCATTAGTATTTATCACGGGGTTGCATAGTTAGGAAAAGGCAGGCAGATAGGTAATGTCACCTTTTCTTGTTCCAATTAATTTTTGTTCACCTCAGATGTCCTGTTCCATACATCAAAGCTATAAACCACCATCACAATAATCATTCCTTCTCAAACTATAATAATTATTATCATCTGTCTTTTATTGTATTTTTCAAAATATATTTAAAAAAAAAACATCTTTTGCACAATACATCTATAGTGTATTCTAGAGGAATCGTGGGGTAACAATGTCCACTTTCATAAATATTCGCAAAGAAAGATCTTATATGCATGTATGTGTTAAGACCACGAAGGTTGGAAAGTAAGGAGTCTGCAGTTAATGTAATCTGTGCACCTGTCCATCGCAGCGCCATCTGCAGGCCGAATCTTGTACTTAGCATAACACCTGTTTCCGCGACAATGGAGCCTTGGCAAAGACGTACTAATATTGGATTGATAATTATTTGGTTACAATATAAGATTGAAATAAAAAAACAAGTGATATTTTCTTCCAATGCCACAGAAGAAATCTATTCAAGAATTTAATGAAAATGTTAGTCTTGTAATACCAGCTTTTTGTCAAGGGTACGCTAGAATAATGAAGGAAACGAATGTCAATTAGAGAACTTAGAAAATGTATCTCATGGCTACTTACATTTCACAAATTACCTACTTTTAAATCTTTTTTGTTTCACTCGTCAAAACAGCATCGCAATTTATTGTAATAATGAAATTACATTTATTTAATTTTGTAAGTAGTGTTTTTACAAACTAACTGAGTCTCTGAAACTAATAAGAGTGTAAACCAAAACCAATTTAGGAAATCGGGTAACACAAAGTCAGAAGTCACAGTCATCTAAACACTAGACATTTTATTAAATGTTATGAAAAATATTTAGTTTTAATTCCGCGACAAAAATCCAGGCTTGTTGCAGGATGCAATCCCACCCTATGCAGTCATGCATATGCACATGCAGCAAAGGAAATCATGCATATGCACACACATGTTTTCCGTTTGTTGCATGTGTGCATATGCATGAGGGCGGGAGGGTGGGTCCTTTGCTGCATGTGCATATGCATGACTGCATAGGGTGGGATTGCATCCTGCAACAAGCCTGGATTTTTGTCGCGGAATTAAAACTAAATATTTTTCATAACATTAATTAATGTCATGGATTTCCGCAAAGTAACGCCTGATTCCATAATTTAGACATTTCATTTTTGCGCAGTTTTGATACAATTTTGGTCATCAATCAATCCGAAGTATCTACTATCTATTGCTACTATCTACTAGCATACACAGAAAATACCGTTACAACTACAGAGCCACCCGTTTGTTTACAAAACCCAGGTGCATGAATCGTACTATCTAGACTTACTACCGTCATAAAAAGCCCACATAGTAATCAAGTAATTCTAACATAACGTTAACATAAAGGTCAGTTAATTCCCGCGGTGCGACCCCCGCCGTATGATAATGTTGTATGCAAGGTGCGAGTGACGTCACTGCGACATATGGCTGAGCTGCGCACGAGTTGCGAGTTCGTACGAGTGGGGATTTTGTGCGCAGATGGCGCGGTTTAAAAGGGTGCGTGGAAAAAAAGAACTGCCATAGCATGATGTGTTTGTTATTGTAAGTTGTTTTTTTTTTCTTTGTAGCTTTGTTAAAATCTAGGTATTGCTTTAAGAGTCGCGGAATGTATTATTTTTTTATGCACTTTATACCTGTTATGTCTTTCAGCTCTAAAGTTTCCACAAAACTACTTAGGGAATTGTCGTCAAAATATTGCGTGTGTTAAAAACAGGTAAACAACTAACGTCATTCATGTACATATGTATTTAATAATGACGTGATATTTGTTGATAAATGAGTGACCGTATTGTCAACGACCGGCGCGGTGTGATGACGACATGTCATTTAGCAGCTCAAAATAATAATTTTACACTTGCAATTCAGGCTTTGTAAATGTAAATATCCGAAGCACTTGGAAAGCTATAGGGGAGACCTTTGCTCAGTGAGACAACTCCTTATTAAATAATGTAAATAACTAGGTACTTTTAACCGACGACAAATAGAAGGAGGTTTTCAATTCGACGGTATGTTTTTTTTTTTTTTTTGTGTGGTTGTTACGCGATTATTCCGCCAATTGTGGACCGATTTTCAAAATTATTTTTTTGTTCGAAAGGAGATACTTCAGGAGTGGTCTCATTGTCACCATGTCAGGATCTGATGCTTGGATCCTGGAGAAATCGAGGGCAACCCTCAAATTTTATAGGCCTACACATCGTTTTTCGCAAATTTTATGAAGTAATTTAAGTATTTGCGTATGGTAATCATCATCTCATGAAGCTGAGCTGATGATGGAAGGTACAACTCGTAAGGACTTGGCATCGACTGATTTGGTAAATTATGTTTGTGTTCGCATATCTCCGGAACTACAAGTCCGATTTAAGTAATTTTCTAAAGTTTTTTTTTAAAGTTTCATCAAAATCGGTTCATTAGTTTTCGAGATAGGGAATGAATGTAAGAGATTTTAACGATGTTATTACCGGTGTTACGGATTACAAAATTCTAGTGCTCATGTATGATAATGATGTACTTGTATTTAACAAGAATTGTGGTTGAATATTTAAACTAAAAAGAGTAAAGTAAAAACTTTTTCAAAAAAAAAATGTAACCGCCTTCAAAAACAACCACAAAAAAGGGTAAAATAACCTTCAAAACTTTTCTTTCGGAAGTCGGTGGCAAAAAAGACAATGAAATTAATAAAAAAAAGTCACCGACTTCCGAAAGAAAAGTTTTGAAGGTTATTTTACCCTTTTTTGTGGTTGTTTTTGAAGGCGGTTACATTTTTATTTGAAAAAGTTTTTATTTTATTTGAGGTAGGCCACAGGGTAGGCTGTCACTCAGGATCAATGAAGCTTTCTGCTGGTATTTTTTGCTATCGGCCCCGTAGTTTCCAGTTTAGTTTGATACTTCTCATAAACGGTATCCTATGTACTATTCCAGACTATGAACTATCTCTGACAACATCAAAATCCGTCCAGCCGTTCTGAAGTGATTGGGCAACAAACTACATCCAAACTTTCGCATTTATAATATTAAGTAAGATAGTTAGATGTGTTTGCTTTTGACTTTACTCAGTCGCCCGTAGCGTCACCATCTCAATTTCCCCCCCGTATATTTCCAAAAATCACCTGCAGCATACGGATTCACCCTCGTTTTGCTCGCATTACCTATAAGGCAAATAAATATACGTAACCAGGCTTGGCGAAGGCGGTACAGATAGTATTACAGATAACGTTATAATGATTATTGCAATAAAAGCAAAATCAAGCTGTAAGTTATTAACCTGGAGGTTTTGATTTAGGAGGTTTACTTTAAGTAAGTGGTTTTTTATATTATTTTTACATATTTTGTCGTCTTTTAAGTACTAATTCAAGGCAAAATAATTCTTTCTATTTAAGCTAAGGGGCACAGTTAGCACGGTGTATTTTAAAAGAGTAACCAATTTAACCATGGCCTTTCTTGCCGGTTCTTCTTCATGGAATCGACCAACCCGAACCGAGCACCTGTTGTCGACGTTTTAAAAGTGCCCTCAGGGGCCTATGTGAAATAAAAATATTTGATTTTGATGACGGTCGAGCGATCTCAATGGCCGGGGTAGGCCTCACCAGGGCAAGTCGCGGGGCTGTCTACACAGGTAACTGTAACTCTGGAACTTAGAGGGCTATTGAAGGAACACCGTGTATTTTAGTCAGTCCGAGTCTAACAGACCTTTCCGCTCATAACTTGGACATCATCGTCATTTGATGATTATACGTTAAAAAGGCCTGTTTTTGACAGGTCTGTTGGTCTAGTGGTTAGTGACCCTGACTGCTATGCCGGAGGTCGTGGGTTCGATTCCCACCCAGGACAAATGTTTGTGTGATGAGCACGATCATTTGTTCTGTGTCTGGGTGTAATTTATCTATAATATTTGTGTATTTAGAAATATATAAGTATGTTTATCAGTTGTCTAGTACCCATAACACAAGCTCTGCTTAGCTTGGGACTAGATGGCGTTGTGTGATAGTCTTGTAATAAAAGGCCTCACAAGGGTAGCTCGTGAAAACCATCTTTCGGAGTTCGGCACCAAAAATTTCCAGTTCCTCACACGTCTAATATCTTCTGGAATAGATTGAAGTTAGAAACACTCTCTTGATTAATCTTTATATTGATTTCTTCTTAAAAAAGTTCATTAATTCTCGTCAGTACAGCAGAACTAAACCAAGCCAATGTCTTATGACAGAAACATTTCTGAAAACTCACAATTAGCTGAAATACAAACATTTCAGTCTAACTGAGCGGAACTAGACCGAATTCCAGGAATAGTTACAGGTTCAATGTGAATTCATAATAATGACTATTTTAGTTTATGTTATTGTAGTAAAGAAGGGCTTTGTACACATCTAGTTTTCGGTTTTAAGTGGAAGTAAAATTATTTGAAATGAATGATTCATGGCAAAGGTTTCATTCATTGAAAATCTTACTAATGTTACTGCTTACTATTTTATGAATTGCGAAAGTTTGTGAGGATGGATGTTTGTTTCTATTTTACGCAAAAAACTTCTGAACGGATGCCGATAAAATTTGGTATACAGATAGTTTAGAACCGGAATTAACACATAGGATTTTATCTTCTAATGGGATAATTCGTAGCGAGCCAAGCCGCTGTCAAAAGCTAGTGTTTAAGGGATAAACTGTTTATACTTATGGCTCCGTTTGCACTAAATATCTGAAAAATCGAAATGTGTCAATGAAACCGCGTTTCGCGAAACTTCTGTGTTGTAAGAAGTTTCGCGAAACGCGATTGATACCGGCAGCTCTGAACGTGGTTTAAATGTGATGGTCGCTTTAAATCTACCTAATTTACAGCTTATATAAAACCTGATAAAACCCAATAGATTTTCCACAAGTCAGACGTCGTAATGTTGCCAATATTATACCAAGCCAAACTACTACACTACAAACCTCGGATGATATTTTTATGAATGACAAGTCAAATTCAACGTTGTAAACTCTTCCTAACATTTGAACAATCATGAATGAAGGCACGTCACTGCGGTCAGTGCAAACTTCCAAGAATTTTATAAGATGACGTGATTGTTTACAAACTAACAATTACAATGTACAAATCTTGTACAATTTTGTTTAAATGAGATATTTATTTCAATTGTTAATATTATTGAAGTACAACTTCCTTGTTTAATCTTGTGGTGATTCAGTGGAAAAGTTGCGGCGAGCTAAAAATATTTAAGCTACTGGTAACGCCACCTGGCGGTGAGTAGCTGAACGAAAGATGCGGTGGGTAGCGAAACTAAATTTATGGTTTGGTCCTGATACCGCTGTGTTATACTAGATGGCGCTGTACGAAATTTTTGTTAGTAATATTTACTAAGTGAAATAAACCATTTTACTCGCATTTCTTCTTTAACAATTGTTGCTAGCAACACAAGTAATTTGTCTATGATGATTTTATATGTATAATCTGTATGGGAGAGCTCTGTTTGTCTCTGAATCGTTCATTCTCTTCTTCCTGTACGCTGCGATTACTAAGACGTGTCTCCGTGTGTAAAAATATTAATAAAATAGTTTTGACTGTGCCAAGCTTGGATTACTTATTTAAAACGACCAGAAACAGTCCACGCAACATCGAAGAATCAAACATTGGTCACTTCGACCCATTTTTTAAAAATTCAAGCATAGAGCATCGTGCATCGTGTCAACGTGCTGAGCGGTCAAAACTCGAAACATCAAGTCATTCCTCTGCGTGCAAGTAAAACAACAAGGTTCGTGATACGAGCTGCCATTTAAGAGGACGACAGTTTACAACGGCGTCAGAAATAATTTCTTAGTCGAAGTTTCGGCGGAAACTGCGCGCGCTGCCATTACCAGTGCGCGGGAGGGAGCAACGTGTCAACAATCTACACGAACACGTTCGATATTCAGTCGATCGTCAAAGAGGGTGAGCAAGATAGCAAGCGGCTTCGACCTGCGAAAGAAAGAGCGAGAACGAGTCTGCGAGTGAACATACAGTACGACGACAGGAAGTGCCACGTGACCGGCGCTCCGTCTCATTCGTTCTTTCAACAAAATCAAGACAACGCTACGAACGGGTTCGCCATTTTGATTTCATCACTGCATGTTTTTTCTTGTTGAAAACGATTTTGTGTCCATTGACTATATTGCGCGTTTTTGTGCTTAGAATTAAGTGCATTGTATTGTGCCAAAGCATTATTGTTATAAGCTGTGCTCAAACGATAACAATATGGAGGAAAATATCAAAAAACTTAATGTAAACAGAGGCTACACCAAAGGTATGATTACTCGACTTTACACGTTTGCTTGTAACGAGAAGGATATCGAAGCTAGTTCATTAGAAGCGATAATCGCGAAGCGAGATAGATTAATTACTAGTTTTAACGAGTACGAAAGCTACAATAAAGAAATATTGTTGTTAAACTCTAGTGATGACGAAAACATTGTTGAGGTAGAAAATAAATATTTTCAATGTTTATCCGTGTTCAACGCGAAAATCAACATGTTGAGTAGTTCTAGTAAGGAACAGAAACCTCCGGAGCAGGGTAGCAGTAGTATTTCTAGGACGAAACTGCCAAACATAAGCATACCAAGCTTTTCGGGGCAATACTCACAGTATGTTACTTTCATTGAAACTTTTAAGTCTGTGTTTCACAACGACAAAACTCTTGATAATATACAAAAGCTGTATTACTTGAGATCTTTCTTACTTGGGGAACCATTCGATTTAATTAAAAACTTACCTTTGATAGGACAAAGCTATGAGGAGGCATTACTCCTTCTAAAGCAACGATATTTTAATAAATATAGAATCACTACAGAACATGTAAACTGTCTTTTGGACATTGATAGATTGCCCAAATTTGCTTCTCCTAAAAATATTAGGGATTTTATTTCAGTTGTCCGGCAAAACCTGGTGGCTCTTAAAAACCTAGATGTTCCTGTAAGGGGTTGGGATGCCATATTACTGGCCATCCTAATGCGTAAGTTAGACACTTACAGCGCCAGGGCTTACCAGCTTGATCGAGCTCAGGAAAAGGATCCAACGGTTGAAGAATTTTTAGGCTACATGGAGAGACGAGCCTTATCACTGGAAACTTCATCAGAGTATCCTGCACAAGCTGACGGGAAGCAAAAGCCTGGCACAACAGGAAAAGCAAAGGTAACATTGGCAGCTGCAGCGAAGGGCTCAAGTGAATGTCTATTCTGTAAGTGTTCCGACCATAAATTATTTTCTTGTAACAAATTTAAATTGCATCCTTCTAAAGAAAGAATTTCCTTTGCTAATGATAAAAAATTATGCACTATTTGTTTAAATCCTCACAATGGAAAATGCAAATTTCATTTTAAGTGTTCAATGTGTAAAAAGAGCCATAACACGCTCTTGCACCCCGAAGAAAGTAACCCTGCAGATCCAGTAGTGCTCATATCGGGCCGCTCCTCTCAAAACAACAATGTTTTGATTCCAACAGCTCGTGTCAAAACATTTGCCAAGGATGGAAGGGAAGTGCACATCAAGTGCATATTAGACACTGGCTCACAGGTGTCTCTGATTACTACAAAGGCCATTAAGGTTCTGGGATACACACCGGAGCGAGTAGACATAAACCTTATTGGTGTGACAGAGAGCAAAAATAAAGTTAGCTATTGTATGCCATTAAATATTCATTCCCTTACATCTGATTTTAAGACAGTAATCAACTGTCATGTAGTAGAGAAAATAACCTGTTTGTTGCCACAGATACCAATAGATATTGAGGGCCTTAAGCTGCCCCCTAGTATCACTCTGGCAGATCCAAGCTTCAACAAACCATCTGAGATTAATATGCTCATTGGGTGTGATGTCATTTTTCAGCTGCTCCTGCCAACTGAAGCAGAGAACTCAAATGCCTGCAGTAGCTCCTCTTCATCTTCATCACATCCATCATCTCCGTGCATCTTGAATACCGAGCTTGGTCATGTCATTGCTGGAGCATTTGAATCAAGCATCATAAAACAGCAGGTTGTATCGCATTTATGCACTACATGTAACTCTGATGTCAGCGAAAATATTAAAAAATTCTGGGAAGTGGAGCGTGTTCCAGAGATACTAATTGAGGGGGATTCAGAGCATAATTTAGCTGAAAATGTTTTTGTTAAATCAGTGAAGCTTGAGAATAAAAAATTCCAAGTGGATCTACCATTAAAATTAGAAAAAGAAAATATTAATGAAACATTGGGAAATTCATTTGACTTAGCTTTGCATAGATTCTATAGTCTAGAAAGAAGACTGCATAAGAATGTTAATTTGTTAGCAGATTATCAGAAATTTATAGACGAATATATAGAGCTCGGTCATGGGCACTATGTAGACCTTGCTTCATACAATTTCAGTGATGACCCAATTTATTTTATGCCGCATCATGTAATAAATGAAAACAGTAAGAGCACACGAACAAGGGTAGTGTATGATGCCTCTATGAAAACGACTAATAATGTCTCACTGAACGATATTTTGCTAAATGGGCCAATGGTTCAGAAAGAATTATTTGATATTGTCTTACTGTTCAGAACTGGAAAGTATACATTAAATGCTGATATAAAAAAAATGTTCCGCAATATTATGGTAAACCCGGAACACACTTCACTCCAGAATATTTTATGGCGTGAGAACCCTAATCAAGCTGTAAAATGCATGCGTCTTGATACTGTGACGTATGGCGTTAAGTCATCGACATACTTGGCGACACGCTGTTTATTAGAGCTTGCAAATAGATATGAGCACGATTTTCCTTTAGCTTCGTACATAATTA
Organism: Agrotis clavis; assembly: GCA_954870645.1. Lineage (NCBI taxonomy): Eukaryota > Metazoa > Arthropoda > Insecta > Lepidoptera > Noctuidae > Agrotis > Agrotis clavis. Next base: position 1,041,255 of record OX940942.1, read on the forward strand.
AAAATTGCATGTATGTCGATGACATTTTATATTCATGTGCCGATTTCAATACATTATTTAATGCGAAAAATGAGTTGGTGGAAATGCTGAGTTATGCAAGCTTACGCCTGCACAAATGGGCTTCTAATGCACCTGGAGTTCTGTCAGATATACCTGAAAGAGACCAGCAATTCACTGAGCTTGATTTGCTGCAAGACAATTTAAGCATGAAAGCTTTAGGACTCACATTTAATATTAAAAAAGATTGCTTCATAATCAGCAGCCCTACAGCTTTCAATAACAATCAAATCACAAAAAGGGAAGTGCTAAGTTACATAGCTAAATTCTATGATCCGATGGGATTTGCTGGGCCTGTTATCATAAAAGCAAAGAGTTTTATGCAGAGGTTATGGTCGCTTAATATAGGGTGGGATGCTTCCTTGCCTGACGATATGGCCAACGAATGGTTAGAGTTTTCCAAAGGTCTAGCTACAATGCAACCAATCTATTTAGATCGACACATTCCAACAGCTGATGCAACTGAAGTGCAGCTAATAGGTTTCGCTGACGCGTCAAGTACAACGGGGTACGGTTGCTGTATCTATCTGCGTGTGGTCGACAAAACAGGTATGCCTGAGTTATACTTACTCTGTTCTAAGTCGCGAGTTAATCCACGCTCAAAACCTCAAAGCATCCCACGATTAGAGCTCAATGCTGCCTTGCTTTTGTCTACATTCATGGAAAGGGTCCATGGCACCTTATCCAAAGTCATTAAGATTGATGATAGAGTTTATTTGTTTACTGATTCAAAAATAACTTTAGCTTGGATAACTACTCCGGCTATTAAACTACAAGTTTATGTAGCAAACAGAGTGAGTGTAATTCAACAAAAAACTGGCAAGTGGACATGGTCTTATGTACCATCGGTAGATAATCCTGCCGACATTATTAGTAGGGGTATTACCCCGCAGGAGCTTTCGAATAGCGACCTCTGGTGGAAGGGGCCAAAGTTTCTGCAAGGTAAATACGAATTTAATAAAAACGAAAAATTAGACTTACCTGTTGAATTACCAGAGATGAAAGATAAAACTGAAAATAAAGTAGTACTTACCACTGTCGACTCACACGAATTTCTTCAAAATTTGCTAGAAAGATATTCCAACATAGAAAAGATGATACGGGTTCTAGGATACGTTTTTAGGTTCTGTCATAATGCTAGAGGTGGTATAAAAAATGCTAATAAGGTGCTTAGTCCTGATGAGATGGAGCAAGCCTTGCATACTATAATAAAGCACGAGCAAGGTATTCATTTTAAAGATGAATTGCAATTATTGCGTGAAGGCGACTGTGTGCAGGGTTCACTGAAAACTCTGCATCCTTTCATAGATAAGAAGGGATTGCTTAGAGTAGGTGGGCGACTAGATAACTCTGATATACCTCTATCTCAAAAACACCCTATCATTTTGCCCAAGACATCTAGGATAACTGGTCTAATAATATTAAATCAGCATAGTAGGCTGTTACATATTGGCCCGAAATCATTATTGGCTAACTTGAACCAAAAATATTGGTTGATAAATGGGATAAGACAGGTTAAAAAAGTTACTCACAAATGCTTGGTATGTTTCAGGATGAAAGCTGGTGCAGCAAGGCAGCTAATGGGATCCTTGCCTCAGGACAGAGTAACTGCATGCCGACCGTTCCAGAAGATTGGCATCGACTTCGCTGGGCCAGTCAAAGTTAAGAATTCAAGAATCCGAAAAGCCATAATCACGAAGGGCTATGTGTGTGTATATGTTTGCTTTGCGACCAAAGCAATTCATTTAGAATTAACCTCGGACATTTCCACTGAGGCCTTTTTGGCGAGCTTTAAACGATTTATAAGCAGACGTGGCTTGCCCAGCGATGTCTATTGTGACAATGGTGGATGTTTCCGTGGGGCAAGGAACCAGCTAGCTGAGCTGTACAATTTATTAAATTCTGCCAATCATCAGACGCCTGTGCAAGATTATGCAGCTAAACAAGGCATAAAATTTCATTTCAGACCAAGTTACAGCCCAGTATTCGCTGGACTTGCGGAGGCGGCGGTGAAAGGCATGAAATTCCATTTAAAAAGAGTCATATTAGATGCTCAATTAACGTATGAACAATTAAGTACCGTACTATGTCAAATTGAGGCGGTCCTTAACTCGCGCCCAATGTTGCCTCTCTCTCAGGATGTAAACGACTACTGCTATCTTACTCCGGGGCATTTTTTAATAGGATCAGCCTTAACAATGTATCCAGAAACAAATATTTCGGATACTAAGGTCAATAGGGTTTCATTTTGGCAGCAAAGTATTCAATTAAAGCAAAGGTTTTGGAATGCTTGGTACAAATACTATTTAAACACTTTACAGAACAGAAATAAGTGGTGTCATGCTACGCCTAATTTAACTGTAACTTCTGTAACCAATGTTTGATTCTTCGATGTTGCGTGGACTGTTTCTGGTCGTTTTAAATAAGTAATCCAAGCTTGGCACAGTCAAAACTATTTTATTAATATTTTCACACACGGAGACACGTCTTAGTTATCGCAGCGTACAGGAAGAAGTGTTTATAAATAGTACTTACCCCGAATCGCGACCAGTTTAAAAGTATCCTTGAAGAAACATGGACTTACCTGTAAAAGAAAAAACATAACTGATAAGTTAGGCATTCAACAAAAACTTCAGAAAACATCGATTTAAATAAGTACTTAATAAAGTAATTCTTTGAACCATCAACAACATAAAATAGGAGTGCATTGAATCTGTTTAAAATGCATGATTCATTATAACAACAGTAGACGGACATACCTACTTAATTATTACCTGTATATCCTTATATACCACGCCACGTTGTATACTGGGGTGAACACATAGCATTGTACCACATATTATGCAGATAGCATGCCCTTTACCACACGTCAAATACCTTGGAGCTTAGACAAATATACATACATCATGTTGGTATGTAGTACTGACCCCTACTACCTCTAGTAAGTTGCATCGATTTCAAATGAGTGAAAAAATTTGTTACATTACTTTTTTATATACGTTTATTATATGGGAAAAAAAGAAAGACTGAAATCAAAAAAATGTTATTGGAGTTTTGAAAAAATGTAGGTATCGCATTTATCAGTCGAAAAAAGTGGAGGAGATTTTCAGTTCGACACGTATATTTTTAGAAGCCAAGAGCAACCATGGAGTTTCTTGCCGGTTCGTCGCAAAGATAACGACCAATCTGAACGGTGCCATTTTTGGACGTTCCAAAGCATTGAGGACTTTTTTTTTTGAAATATTTCTTGCGTGTGCAAGCAGCAACTGGCTAAACGACGGCACCAACCACCGTGCCGTCAAACACGGTTTCTAACAACGATTTTTCTGCAGCTCAATGCCACCTAAAGGCCTAGAAATGAAGTGACTATCTGCCGAGCTTCCCATGGTACTCTTGACTAGACCTCACACAATACCGCCAGCTTCCAGACGGCATCAATGCGGTTAATTAAAACCTCAGTCTAATTGGAACAGGTACACGTGTGGGCAGCCTGAGATGACGTCTCTCTTCGTATCAATTAGATGAGGGATTGGACTAGAAAAAATTAATTAAGTAGGTATAGAAATGCAGCCACATTGCAATGTATAGTATCGATTAATTAATGAAAGATGCTTTGAGCCTTAAAAAAATAAGAGATTAATGTAAGGAATCTTTTTGATCAGTTAGCACAGATGCTTTCTTAAAATCCATGACAATAAGGCGTTTGCGGGACAAAGCAGTGTCAGAGTACTGCGGCCCTGGAACACAAAAGAGCAACCGAAGGAACAGAATGGTTTTTAATCAGTAAGAGTGTGACAGTTTCTTCCGCTCCACCCAGAGTTGGGACTCAATGAGATTTTACACAAAAAAAATGTCACTCATGTATGAAGTCGTAACTACGTAATTTTTAGTTTCAAAGTCGCGCACACGATTCAGTAAAAGCGCAAAAAAAATACATTTGGATATTAGTGTTCCAAAAAAAGCGCTGCTGAAGCTTGCTATGAAAATCATAAGGCCAGACCAATCACTGGAGCGTTGTAGGTTTAAAGTTTTGTTTATCAAAAATGAATTCATTTCTCTGGTGCTTGTAACATGGGCCAAACGTAAAAATATCAGTTCTATTTAAAGGTGCATTTTACTGTTGGACTTTAAAAGGGAAATCTATTGTGATTGCATTACGTGATCGGGTTGCAATTCGTTCGTCCGTCTGATTGCTCAGTCGCCTGAATGAGGGAGCATCGTTTTTTTAATGTAATCCAGCTGTGACCCCTCGCAGACAGAGGTGTATTTTACATCGATGGCTGTAATTGATGCAATTTGGATTTTATGGGTTTGCTGGTGCGGGCATGCGCATGGCGAGTAATGTGTAAATCCCTTTTTTATAGTGGTAAAATCATCAAATGAGTTCTATCACCCGGGACAGGGTAGGAGGGACTTGCAGACTTGTACTGACTAAAATCCATGGTGTCCTTCAATAGCCCTTTACGTTGCGGGGTCAATTCATTGGTGCCGCGATCACTGCAGGCTTTGGCCCTTTAAGGGGGGTGGGGGATGTCATTGTGCCGACACTCTTTAAGGCGCACGTGGAACACAACGCGCTGTTGACCCGGGCATGGTCCGTGATCGGACAGCGAGTCACCCAAATGTGTAAATCCCTAGTGTGGCATAACGTTTATTTGAAGAAAAAAAAATAAAACCCCGGTCGTCAACTGTGTAATAGCAGTGCTCATATTAGTCACATAATATTTGAGTAACAATCTTCTGTTTTCAAACAAGAAAATGCTACACAAATCTTGTAACATATTGTAGACGTGAATCGTAAATAGTCGTAAAAACACACAGGTTCGGTACACGAAAACATTTTATTAGACTATGTCGATATGAGAAGGGGCGATGTGATATGAAAACACGACAGACAATAATTTTGACTCACATTTTAGGGGAGGTGGAATATATTTCTGGAGTTTCTGTAATAATATGTAATTTGTGCTGCTAGTAGCTGAACAAAAATGGAAAATACTTAAAGGAAAGAAGTATTTGTTAACTAATATTATTAAGAGGCAAATCTGTTTGTTTGTATGTAGGGGACAATCTCTGGAAGTAGTTATTTAACCGACTTTTATTTCACCAGTAGAAAGCCTGAGGTCCTCAGTGACATATGCTATGAGGCGGGAGGATGTGCGAGGGAAGCCTCTAGCAAAAGCTATGATTTCGAATACATGTAGGATATCATTTCGGAATCTGTTATTACACACTATTGTGTGTGAACTGCAATGAGTGAATGAGAGAGTTGTGAGACAGAAAAGGGAGAAGGAACGACGAGTTAAAAACGAGTCAATCCACCGACATACATAGAGCAAAAGTCGAAAATATGAAAAATAATAACTTCAAACTGTATTAGTAACAATTTTCAAAGTTTGGGAAATGTTAGGAAGAAGATGACTCAACGCGGAAGCTTAACTCCCCTTGTTTTAGTAACAACATAAACTATAATAATGACTAAATAGAAATACCATAACACCATCAAAACGTGTACATTATCTAAACAGGGTGCTTGGCATTGAACTGTTAGGAAACAAAGCGCGAACACGTGGGTTTGCAAATGGACGGAATTTTACAAGAGATCTATGCGTAAGCATGCATTGTGCGTGCGTGAATTAAGGAGCAATACACACTGAGAGTAGCGAGGAGCAGTGGTGGCCCAGTAGTAACTTACGAGTTGTAGGTTGTGGGTTCGAACCTAGTCAGGCGCATTATCATCTGCCTACCCCTTTCCCAACTATATTGGGGTCGGCTTCCAGTCAAAACAGATGCAGCTGAATATCAGTATTTTACATAGAGCGACTGCCTATCGGACCTCCACAACCCAGTTACTGGGTAATACGATACCCCCATGGTAAGACTGGTTGCCAGGCGCATTATTTTGTGTTATTGCTCCCAAAACGATGAAAGCAAATCATTGTGAGGAAATAGACATGTCCTAGAATTAAAAATTCGAAGACATGTTACATCTTCCAACCTGCACTGGACCCGCGTGATAGATTATGGCTCCACATAGAGTAGGCCTGTGTCCCAGCAGTGGGAACATTTATGGGATGATGATGATGGCACACTGAGACGTGACGCTGAACGCACTTTTCAATAGAGCGTCTCAAAATCTAACTTTATACTCTACAAGTCTACACGGAAAGATACTCGCAGACTTCTAGGCTCGCGCGCATTTTTTAATAGCCATTCAAAATCTAACTTAATAACTACACGAAAAGTTCGCATTAGGTCGCGACGCGTCTTGGTGTGAACTGACCCTTACGCGTGCTCTGTTTGTAATAAGGGATATAATGTGTTTACGATTTCACGGATTTCAGAATGTTGGTACAAATAAAAACAATGGTGGTTATTTTTGGATGAGTTGAGTCAACATTCACGATTTACTAGGAGTGAATATGATATGAGTTACGTCTTCATGAAGGTTTGCTGAAACCGGAAAACTTCAGAAGTTCAAGTACAGAATCTTTGGAAAGAACATTTTTGCCTGAAAGAATAATGCTTCAATAGAAGGTACTCGTCCTGTAGTTGGCTGATATACGTTAATAGACCATGTTTACCTGTCTGCAGCTTGTCCGCGGTGAGGCTGCGCAAGAGTCGCTTGATGCTGCGCCGCCGGCGCACGCCGCACCCGTCGTCCGGAGAACTCATTGGCATATGGACGGCGACACAACACTCGTCGCCATCTTGGTTTGCACTTTTTTATATTACACTTTTCGTTTTTAAGTAGTCATATTTGGTCAATTTTATTGAAGTAGATGTAGTAACTTCAAGTTTTTTGTTTAATTTTCTTTATAATTTAGGATCTAAATCAATAACAATTTTCATTTTAAGAACAGGTCTGACGTGTTAAAGCGAGAGTAATGTCAGTGTGTGAACGAGATGGCGCTAGACGACCTGTATAGCTCTGTCACTTTCCCACACTGGATTTACTCTCATTTACACACGTCATGATAAGCCTCCAGGTCGTTATATCTGGATACCAATCCAAACGTAGCTTGGAAAAGGCTAGACAGAACATGTCGATAACAGACCATTACGGTTAAGTAATTTGTGAATTTCTAGCAAAGTTAATAACTCTTCATAGGTCCATATTACAAAGCTCCTATCCCATTTCATCTACCACAACACAATTTATAAGGCATATTATCTTAAGCGACGTGCAATTACGTGTATCAATCAAGAGAGCTTAGACCTCATTCTGTGTCTGTAACCAGAATAATCCTGAAGGGAACTTATGTTTGACTAAATGTTAGGATTACTCTGCATATGTGATGTTGCAGAATAAATAATGGTTTTACGAGGATAGTGGTAAAGAGTGTGGCAAACTTTGTAGGTTTCTAGACAATAAGAATCGGTTAGTTTTCGGCGCCACCCAGAGACGGAGGACTCATACTTTTTACAACCAAAAGAGTTACGACGAAAATAGATACAAAAAAAAAACAGGGATCTGTTCAATATTCCAAACACGCTCTTATTTGCATATACACACATCAAAAGTGTCTAGGGATCAACATATATTTTTGCAATAACTTTTCTCCTGATTGATATTAATTCAAATGTTCTTTAAGGATTCATCAAATAAAGTGTTATCGTTTGTCACAGTAACGATAAACCAAGTCACCTTTGCATTCATAAAGAAATTTGCCATTTTCCTAATAAAGGGATTTTTGACATTTGAACCACTAACATTAAAGTTCGAAAAAAAGACTGAAATAACAGTTTTCTTTAAAATTTTATTGGGTAACTTAAACAATCAATAATCCGTGTTTCTACCGCGAACACTAACAACACAAGAACATCGGTTTGGCATACTCAAAATGAGTTCATCCAAATCACGCTGTGGAATGGCCGCCCATGTTCGTTGCAACAACAAAAAAAGGTCTTCTTGCGACTGGATACCCTCCATATTCGGCAGAGCTCTTCTCTGTAGCATATCCCATGCATGCTCAATCGGGTTCAAGTCTGGCGACTGAGCAGGCCAGGGCAGGACATTGATGTTAGCTGCGGCGAGAGTCTGTCTTACAACTCTTGCGGTGTGCGGTCGTGCATTATCATGCATTAACTGAAATAAGGGACCGATTTGCACTTGTAGAGGAACGATGACGTCTGATACAATCGTCTCAGCATAAATTTGAGCGTTGAGGTTGCCTCTGATCCAAATCAACTCAGTTCTTCCGCCGATCCAAATACCCGCCCATACCATGATGGTTCCACCACTATAAGGATGGACTTCCTGGCAGGATTTTAATCGCTGTTGGCGTCCAGGGGTTCTCCAGTGTCGTATACGTCTTGTATCCGGTCTCATACCAAAACGAGACTCATCAGAAAAGCACACGAAACGCCATTGTTCTTCTGCCCAATTTCTGTGTTCAAGAGCCCATTGATATCGAATCCTACGATTGTGCATTGCTATAGGTGGTACCCGTAGCGGTCTTCGGGAATGAAGGTTCACTTCATGCAAGCGGTTTCTGACTGTTTGGTCGCTAATTAAGTTCCCTGAAGAGTGATGAAGCCTCACGGCTAACATCATGGCGGTTATTGTTGGAGCTCTTCGAGTTAAGATTTGAATGTATCGGTCTTGTCTCCGTGTGGTGCAGCGATACCGTCCTCCATGGCGCTCAGCCACGGTACCAGTGCTTCGGTAACGTGTCCAAAGTCGACTGATAACACTCTGACTTGTATTCAGAGCTAAAGCCACAGTACGTTGCCGGGAACCAGCTTCTATCATTCCCACGGCTCTGAGCATTTCTTCCCTGCTTAAATGACGTAGTCGCTCCATAATAACGTTGGTTTTAATCAGTAGTAGGGAAACAGTAGCACTAATAATGTCTTCAATGCGTTGTATGTTTTTATAGGGAAAATATTGACAGCTGATTTTCATCTTTTACTCGAATTTGATTTACAGTTCCTGATTCAAATTATGAAATGCACCAAAAAGGATCCATATAAATTTATAAAATCATAAATTTATTACAAAGCCACATCTCAATCTCAAGAAATCCGCATAAAAATGCTTGATCCCTAGACACTTTTGATGTGTGTATATACACTGAACGAATTTGCCAGAAGAATCCTTTTGAAACGATGGGACTAAAATAAACATAGAGAATTTTCATAACAAAACAGGGAAAAAAATAGGCAGAAGGTCTCCTTATTACGTTATTTTAACCTACAGTGTGTCCAAAGTTTCAGAAGAATCGGTTCCTTCAATAGAAGTGGTCGAAAAAGCTTTCACAATATTTGAAACAAGCAAATATACGTGGTCAAGCTAAAGCAACGACGATATAATATAGACTCCTAATAACAGGCGACCGATGTCTGCCAACACATTAGGCAAAAAAGTCTTATATTCGTCTCATTTCGACCAATCCTGTGAGCCGTAAACATACGTTGAGACAGAACAGACCTTGAGTTAGCCAATCACAACGCAGTACCCCGTCCCCCTCGCTTACGTAGTACCTCAGCAAGTTGGCAGAATAATTTTTGTTCCTTTGATCGTGCATGCGGAGTCTAGTATTTTATCGTCGTTGAGCTAAAGATATCTGCGATTACAGCAAGTATAACCATTTACAGATATTTACTACAGATAGGACACTCAGCGTTACATTGAGCGCGCGATAACACCGTGCACACTACGAAGTGCGTACCATTTTTTTAGGTGGTAAAATCATGAAATGCTTCGTCCCGTCCTGTTACGCCCTGACAGTTCCGCAACCTATCACCTCTTGGTTCACAAAACGCCTTTTAGCAAAGCGCGTTTGAAAGCGCACAATGGGAGTGGCAACTGGGGAACTAATGGCGCTATTATAGCTTGTTCTAAGCATCGTCATTGGTTCAAATCAGTTCAAATCATAAAGGTACTTCAAAATAGTAGTACGTCATTGGTCGGATTAGGACTAAGCTATGGTGGCGCCATCTACAATGAGCTTTGACTTGCCTTCCCCATTTGATTTGTGGTTGGGGTAGCATGTCTTCTAAACTGCACAGCGGCTGCCTCTTTCTAGCAGTATCACCCAGTTTTAAATTGAGTATTACCACAGAATAAATAATAGTACGTATTACGGTATTACCATGATTTTTTTTTCTGAAATGGCAATTTAAAGGTCATAGGTACGTTGCCCTTTATAGGAATCAGGTCAGTGCACTGAATGAGATGAAAATTCTCCGATATTCTATACACCTGGCAACGTATAGTACATCATATAATTTAGTAGGTACTTTGCAAAGTTTGTTTTGCAAGTTCGTAACAAGCTTTCAGAAACAATTTTAATGAAATATCTTTCAAACAAGAGGAAATGTAGTCATTTACAGAACTGAAGTTTGAAACTACTGCTTTACTGTTAATTAAACTTTTTAAAGGAAATCTAAAGTCATTTTGCTACCGAAAAACATAATTGGTTTGTTACTTTTGAAAATTTTTAACAGAAATTGTTAGCTTACCATGTCGGCATTTTATCTACAAGACAAAAGTTTTTTTTCATTATTTTCCCCTTTCAATCATTTCGCCTTTTACCACTATCTCTACACATTTATTAATTTTGTCATTCTTTGCAAAATTGCAATCTTTCATCACGCTACAACCTTGAGAAGCAGTCATAGTCCACTTCTCGCGAGCCTGTGCCTCCTCTTCCCAGTTCGGAAGGAACCTATCGAATTCGTTCCGCCACCTCCTTCGTGGCCTGCCGCAACCCCGCCTAACTGTTTCAGGGCCCAACTCAGTTTATTTAGATCACCTTTTTTCTTTTTCTTCCGATAGCTTACTCTTTAAATCAACTTTACTAAACTGTATCATCATCGTCATATCAGCTGCAGAACGATCCCCCATAGATTTCCAAACTGTTTCACTAAACTTAATATTATTACACACTGTGAGCGCGCCTGAACTTGGCTGACCACGCTCTCGCGTGTCTAGATTATGAAAACCCCAAAATGGGTAATCACTGCCACAAAAAATATAAACCACATTAACAAAGTCATCGAGGTCAAAATAAAAATACGGAGGGTATTTTTATTTTATAGATAATACTGTTGACTCACTCTAAATTGACATGAACTTCATAGTTCTTCGTTTCCACATTCCTCCGATATTATTTACGTCGCTATAAATCTGTCGGACCGTTTTAAAAGCGTTTATTGCGCAATGTCAAGGCGTAAGGTTAACATGAGATCATGGAGTAGAGAAAACATGGAGTGCTTATTTTGGCAGACATCTACAGGCTGAGATGATAAATATACTAAACTTGTAGCTGAATTCTGAACTGACTCGATTTAGATTACCATCGGAACACTAAGATGGAGAGAGACTTATTTCACAAAATTTGTAATACGATGCCGTAGCCGGAGCCGTAAATAAGTCATAAAAATTCACTGTAAGTAGTAAATAAATTATATCAATAATTATCAGTTTTATTTTTTATCCTGAGCCCTCATAAAATTGAGCTTAGAACAACTCAGTACAAACTACGTTGTATAGCATTCCATTTTAACTCTACTCTGCGATGAAGTTCATAAAAATAATCCAAACATGAGTCCCACGCCCGGCGCCAAAATAAACGTCAAGTTCCTGTTTTTGATGATAAAATGTAAATAAAGCAGATATTAAAATATAATATTATATTATATACTTTGGTAGCGAATATCCGACGAACGGTTGCCAGATGGGATCGCTACGGATTTGTTGTCCTTGAGTAAAGGGTGGCGAAAATAAACGCACACCCATGGAGTTTATATCTATTTATATCACAGGGTCAGTATTCAAATAAAGAAGATGGATCAAAATTGCCCCACGTCCTATAACAACGAGACATACGTCAAAAAAAAGATAAAAAATTAAAAAAAAATATGGCGTAATTCCTAAGTTGATTTTTTTACACCTTCATATGAAAAAATTGATATGAAAATAGTTCAGGCGCTGTTATGAAAAATTCGTTCGTATGAGTATTTATGGACCGATTTAAAAAATCTTTTTTGTTTGAAAGGGTACCCCCAAGATATTACCACGGCCATAAAGTCAGATCTCCTGGTTTCAGGATCCTGGAGTAATAAAGTAAAATCTCAAAAATAACCTCATTTTTTTCAATTAAGGTAGCTTTTAATATATTACATTTATTTTGTTCAATTAACGATCAACTGACGATTATCTCTTTATTAATCTGGTTATGAAACGTGAGCATAAAAGCTTCAGCTTGAGTTTTTGAATACTATTTACTATATTAATAAATATTACATTTCAATTCAAATATTAGGTACTTTTAATACTTTATGTAGGTAATGATAAATAATATTGAAATTGTTTCTTCATGTGTAAAAAGCAGTGGTGGCCTAGTGGTATCGGCCCCGACTTACAAGTTGTAGATCGTGGGTTCGAAACCAGGCAGGCGCATTACTTTGTATAATTTATTTCATCACCACTGCTCTCGATACGGTGAAGTAAAACATCGTGAAACCGGCATATCCTAGAAACAAAAATTCGAAAACATGTGACATCCACCAATCCGCACTGGGCCCGCGTGGTGGATTATGGCCCACTCCCTCTCACAGAGAGGAGGCCTGTGTCCCAGCTGTGGGAACATTAATAGGCTGATGATGATGAAATAGCACTTCGCTCGCGACTTCGTCTGCTCGTGTTTCTAACTTCGAACTCAGTGAATTTAAATGCTTGGTCACCCTCCTTATAGGATACTTTTGGAAAATCTAAAAATGCTCCAGTAGTTTCGGAGCATAGACTCACATGAATAGTCAATTCAAACAAACAATCAAATCATTCCTCTTTAAAATGTTAATGTGGAAAAACTGATTTTCCAATGTTCACCCCGCTAGGGGTTGATTTCTTAAATGTAGGATACGAATCCTTTATTCGTTTGAGAGATTATTTAGGCCTAGTTTTGAGTTTATCGAAGCACCAATGTTGGCGGTGATTTTCGAAAAACCCAAAAACTCGTGTTTGTTTATTTTTTATCTAATTTCTATATACTGAGTTTCAAATTCATCGGGTCGCACGTTATGATTTTCCTATACAAACTTTAACATCGTCTAGATTACCAATGGAGGGTAATGCCCATATTTATCAATACTCATATTCGTACAAAGCTTCAAGTTTATAACCCAAGGAATAAGATTTTACAAAGGTTTTCACCCCTTTTCACCCCCTTACATGTAATCCACACAAAATCCTTTCTTAGGTCAGCACGACCTACGTAATAAATTGCAACTACCGTCCAAAATTCAGGTCATACGTTTAGCTGTTTCAGATCCTTCCCTTTAAACTTGAATACCCCTTTTCACTAACTTTGGGAATTATTTTCGAAAATCCAAAAACACGTGTATGATTATTTCTGATGTAGTATATATATGTATACATATAAATACTGACTTTCAAATTCATCAACTCGTGTGTTATGATTTTCCCATGCAAACTTTATTCGTCTTAGATCTCATTTTAAGTGAAATAACCTCTGTCGACCACTCCCTCGCGATATCACTGATTCTGTCTCATCATAATGCATCACAGTTACTTTTTTTTTAACTTTGCCTCACACCAGGAATTCCTCCTGTATCTTGGGTGCGTTTACAAACCTATAAACTCACATACACAAACGCCCAGACCCGAAACAAATACTTGTAGATCATACAAATATTTGCTCCGTGCGGGAATCGAACCCGCGACACGCAGCGCAGCAGTCCAACCGCTCAGCCACCGCGCTAAGCGTGCCGTCAAAAGAAACAACAAGAGAGTGAATAACTATTAATGTAAAGTACAAAAATGAGCTTATTTTTAAGATTTTTCTTTCATTTATCCGGGGTCCTGGAGACCGAAGACCTGACTTTATGGCTTTATGGGGACTACCATGGGGGAACCCTTTCAAACAAAAAAAGAATTTTTTAAATCGGTCTATAAATACGCATACGAACGAATTTTTCTTATCAGCGCCTGAACTATTTTTAAAGCAATTTTTCCATATGAAGGTGTAAAAAAATGAAGTAAGGGAGTATCCCATATTTTTATATACATTTTTCTCTTTCTTTTGAGATATTTCACTTTGTTATAGGACGTGGGGTAATTTTCTATGGATTGTAATCCGTCTTCTTTATTTGGCAGCTTTTTTACGTTATTATAATGGTTTCACTAGTTTCACTAGCAAAAGTTGAACTGATGAAAAGTTGGACTGACAGATCAGTTATGGAGTTATGGTTGTCTGACCCTAACGAAGTTGGGAAAAAAGGCTAAATCTATGATGACTTACAAAGGAGGGAGATTTATATTTATTTCTTAGAAATTAATAAGATATTCATTGTCCATTGAATTAATAATTGGAACTTTTATTATAACGATAAAAGATTTGATTGTTTGTGTGTTTGTAATAGATAAACTCATAAATTACTGGACCTACTTAAAAATTCTTTAACCTATTAAAAACTAAATAAAAAACAGCGAGTATTTTACAGTATAATTTATACTTTTTTTAAGTTGCACCCGTTGTAGACAAGATCGCAAGTTTCCAATAATAACAAAAAATAATGTATTGTTAAAAAAAACAACTACAAAAAATGTTAAGTAACTACCCTTCACTATCCAACAATCCAACTCTCACAACTACCCACACTTCAATCCAAGTTCATTGCCCTCTATCAGGACTCGGGTGGTAGGAGAGGCTGTCAAGGCATAACTGAGATCAAAGCGCGTCTTCCACCTCGCCGCCTCGCTACGTAATAAGGCAAGGCACACAATAACGTGCAGGCTTTAATATTAAATGATGCTAGTGTCATGGTTGGCCCGATGTTGTGAGATCAGTAAAAGGTAGAACTAGCAATAGTGATGAAGAGGTTGATTTAAAAGTTAAATTATGTAGGATGGGATAGCAGGGTTGTCTATATGGGACACCGTGACCCTGGAACACAAAGGGGAATTGAAGGCACAGGGTTGTTTTTTATTGAGTAAGAGTCTGACGGTTCCTTCTGCTCCACGCAGGGCAGGACTAATTTGAAGATTTTACCACCCTAAAAAATATACCTACTTATTTCGACAATGGCAACTCCGATTACTTAGTATAAAGAAGAATGATTACCCACTAAATAATGCGAAAATACAATACACCATCTAAACACATAAGAAACTTAGTAAAAGAGGCTTTGTCTAAAAGCCGCTACGACTGCTACGAATTTTGCTACGCCGTAGCCAGGCGTAGAGGCACTGTCGTAGTCGCTACGACAGTTGTAGCTACTACGATCATAAGATGGAAATACTTTATCATTAACCGACTTCAAAAAAAAGGAGGAGGTTCTCAATTCGGTCGGTATGTTTTTTTTTTTTTAATGTATGTACAACGATTACTCCGATGTTTCTAGTCCGATTAGTGTGATTCTTTTTTTCTTCGATGCAGCATTCTTGCAGTGTGGTCCCATAAAAATTTCATCCAATTTGGTTCAGTACTTTTTATTTTGTGAGCATTTTCATTGATTTTGGCTACTTACGAAAAAATTTAACCGCCTTCAAAAACAACCACAAAAAAGGGTAAAATAACCTACAAAATAACTTTTCTTTCGGAAGTCGGTGGCAAAAAGACAACGAAATAAAAAAACAAAGCCACCGACTTCCGAAAAAAAAGTTATTTTGTAGGTTATTTTACCCTTTTTTGTGGTTGTTTTTAAAGGCGGATATTTCTTTTTTTCAATGTTTTTTTTCCGTATCTATTCTTTCTCAAAATTATCAATGATTGAATTTTAGATTTCATGTCGAAAGTCGCTCCATAGACTGATATTCAGTTGAATTCGACGGCAAGGTTTTCGCAGTGACTGAGTTTGCATTTATAATAATTATTAGTAAAATACAAGTACCTACTCGTTTATCAGCTGTCAAACTAAATGCCTTAAATGCTCTGCAGTTCCTATCCATTAGATAACAAACAGACAAGACAAAACAATTCATTAAAGTGGTGCCGTGTCTTCATTCCACGTTCTACACAATGGAAAATAAATAGGTCATCCATTTCCCACTGTCTACAGACTATCATATGAGTTAGCTTGACTTCTAATGTGTATTGTAAATGGTGGAAAACACTATTGCTGTTTATATTTGATGCTATTGTGTTGTCTATCTCGTGAAAGTACACTTTTGATAGCAATTAAGTAATTTAGACTAATAACAAATAATTTCAAAACATATTGTTTAAAAACACACTGTATTTTAAATCCTAAAACCCGATTAACTAAAAAAACTGTTAAATTAGATTTTATGTAGCTCTGAAAACAACAAATAGATCATTAAGTTTACTCATTAGTAACATCGCAGTTTGTTATTGCCATTTGCCATACAAAATCTATATAAGAATCGCGTTTTGACTGCTCATAAAAATTATTACTAGTCAATTTATAGATTCAAAATCGCTGAGTTCACGAAAGTACTAGACATTTAATTATATCTGTGTGATTCCCATCTAAACCAGTTATTTTTGATTGAACCACAAAACATTATTATATTAAAACAAAATGTTATAGTAAAGGCTTCAAAAGTTATATAACTTATTCATTTATTTTTAATTGGAACAACAAACACTTACATATTTTTTTATTATACTAAACCCGCCGCTTCGCTAACGTTTAATTGTAATTTGACAATCAATTCGACGACTTGTAGCGCCATTATTATCATAAGAACGCTTTGTTATTTACATTGGGAACGGTATTTTTTTTTCGGAACTTTGCGAAAGTAACTTTGCTGTGAATGCACATTCAAATAAATAAACAAATCGATCATAGCTGTGAGTTGCGACTGTCACACAATCGTAGAACACGTATTAGTATTTTTTTAACTTTTTACTCTTTCTTCAAGGACAACAGTAAAAATAAAACATGTCTCGTATCGACCAATTACAGACGATAGGCAATTTTCCTTCGACAACAGTCTCAATGCAATGAAGGTCGGGTCACGTACAGAAGAAGTCACGTCAAGTCCGACTGAACGTGACCTACGAGGTATTGAAACTGTTACAGGCACATACCACATAACATAACATTACATATGTCGCGATGTCTGTAATCCCTGAAGGATTAGGCAGAATTACTAAATAGTATACCGTGAGGTATTTCCCCAGTTACACAATGTGTCTGATTTCGATCAGAACAAACTTACAGGAAATATATAGCTTGTTCAATTCTGTCAATTTTATTCGACGTGTGGCTACCATTCAGGCAGGATTGGTTTCCGACCCCAAATGTAAAATTATTTTATTGACAGAATAGAGCAAGCTATCTCACGTGTAAGTTTGTACAGACTGAAACCGGACAAATTGTAAAATTATAAAATCTCATGTAATAGGGGCCAAGCCTACTGAGAAATTCTTGCTGGAAAAACCAATAACTCTTCTTGATTTTACCAGGGGATGTCATGGGCACGAATGCCTAAGACATCTTGTTTAGCAGTCACGTTTGTGACAACAACATTATCTTAAATTCAGAAGTAAATCCCGTAATAAAACAAAACATTTTCCTACAATCAACTGAAAAACATATAAAACTTAACGTCAACAGACTGCATTCAAACATAATCTTAGTGGGTTTGAGCAAAGTTGTGTAATAAGCTCAGAGCATGGAGACATTCCAACAATACGGATAAGTGCACTAGTGTGAATGAACTAGCTGTGCGCTGAGTTTGATTGGATTTCTACTAAAGACTTAGTTTGTCAGTTATGATAGCTTTTGCAATCAATACGTCTTAGGAAATCTCCGGGTAGAGGAATGGATATTTTAGTAAATGCAGCCAGGATAAAATGGGGTTGGCCACGTCCAGTCGCATGCAGGATGACTACTGGACAAAAGTCTTCACACAACGGGTGTCGTAGGACGGACGGCGTCGCCGAAACAGATCCAGAAAGAGGTGGCGAGACGACCTGGACGGCTACCTCGAGGGCTGATTCGAGGAGGAATAAGTGTTCTTGGAAGGTATTGGGCGTTTTGCCCAGCAGTGAGACAGCATAAAGCTCATTAAAAATTGTGTTTGCAAGACAAATCTGTCAATAAATGCAGTATTTATTCCGTTCTTCGATCTGCCCGACTTTATACTGGGCACATCATAAAGTATCACGATGTAGCTAATTCAACGATCGGCCTACGATATAGTATACATAATGATATCAGGGACACGGGATAATACAAAGAAATGGAATAAATAAATACAGTAAACTTGTGCAAGTAATTGCGTAGACTAGAGACGAGAATACATAAGCCCGTCGCCGACATTTTGATTAAAATACGTATAAATAAATAAAACGAAATTGAAAGATCCGATTCAGATTACTACTTTATCTGCATTGCAGTAAATCACGTATCATAAACTAAAACACGTATCTGAAATCCATACTTAATAATATGAAGCTGAAGAGTTTGTTTGTTTGGTTAAAATCTCAGGAACTACGGGTTCGAATTCAGGAATTCTTTGAAAAACAATCATATGATAGTCCATCTAACGAGAAAAGCTTTATGCTTTATAACATCACGAATAGGAGTCGAGCAGCATGGGTTAAATCGCGAGCTAGTCATTCATAAGCAAGATTTTGACATAATGGCTACTCAAGGTCCATATATGATGACTTCGTCTTTTTTAGACTGGAACACAGGGCCAAATGAACCGTAAAATATCAGTCTACAACGTATATTCGGGGCCTTCGCATAAAGGTCACCCACGGTCTATTTGTTTTAGATTATTTTAGCTATAAACATGTTTTAAATATTTCAACCAAGCAGGTGGACAGATGATCTGGTTAAAGTGGCTGAGAGAAACTGAATAGTCATGACACAAAATCGCTAGAAGTGGTGAGATTTGGAAGTGAGGTCTCTTCTAAATCTTTCTCTGTCTGTCTCTTCCAAATCTCGTCTTTCATATTCAGCATTGTGTGGGTAAATTTTGTAGAAGGTTAAAGGTCATACAGAGTTAAAGTTGAGTTTAGTCTGTTGTTGTTCATTTAGTGCTTTTTGGGAAGTAATTTATATTGTTATGAATTTTCAAAGTTCTAAACAAGCTTAGACTTCATTCATTTTTTGTTTCAACCGAAAATGACGATTTATATGAAGGAGTGCAGAATGGTATGTCTTTTTTTCATTTAATATGTGTTGTATTGAAAGCCATCTCCATCGTTAGGGTTCCGTAGCCAAATGGCAAAAAACGGAACCCTTATAGATTCGTCATGTCTGTCTGTCTGTCCGTCTCATGTCACAGCCCTTTTTGACGAAAGTATAAGAGCTATCCTGTTGAAACTTGGTAAGTAGATGTATTATGTGAACCGCATTAGGATTTTCACACAAAAATAAAACAAAAACCAAATTTGGGGGTACCCCCCGTACTTAGAATTGAAACTCAAAACATTTTTTTTCGCCTGAACCATACGTGTGGGGTATCTATGAATAGGTCTTGAAAAATGATATTGAGGTTACTAACATCATTTTTTTCTAAACTGAACGGTTTGCGCGAGAAACACTTCGAAAGTGGTAAAATGTGTGTGTCCCCCCCCCCTGTAACTTTTAAAATAAGAGAATGATAAAACTAAAAAAAATATATGATGTACATTACCATGTAAACTTCAATTGAAAATTGGTTTGAACGAGATCGAGTAATTAGTTTTTTTTTAATCGTCATAAATCGTAAACCGCAATTTACCTTTCAAAGTGCCTACCTGCTACGGAACCCTTTATGGGCGAGTCCGACTCGCACTTGGCCGGTTTTTTTTTATTGCAAGTTTGTTGCTAACAAACTAAATTGAGTAAGCTCACAACTTAGCTGCTATTACAAGATAGCTACAATTCACGTGATATAAACTGTTCTACTGTGCGAACAGAATACAAATACAAGCAATAATAACTGGCGCCTGATAGAAGCTCATGAATAAATAATACATATAAAGACTGAAACTAGACACTACTATTGACAGTATAAATATACACAAGATAATAAACAAATAAAAAGTTACCTACAGCAGAGAAAATATGGTTCAATTGCTGATAGCTAGACAATCAGGGCAGAGTGAAAGTCTTTACACGGTTATATTTCCCCTTATCAGTAGATCCCAGTGAATAGGTTAGTTCTAGACAAGAAGGCGCTACCTTCGACTGCATATTCTTTAGCTTCTGCCTGCCCCTATCAAAAAAGGTGTGTGCATGTATGTATGTATTAGGTAAGATAATAAGCAAATAGCAAATTATTTATTATTGTTATTAAACGGAAATCTGCATTTGATTAACTTATTCCGTAAAAAATCAAAACCAAAGGTCATTTATCCAAGATAGGCTGATTTATCAGGACTTTTTGAAGGTCAAATTTTACTCGTACATTACATGAGTCCCTAAAAGCGCCCATCCTCCGAAACTTTCTATTGTATTGGCTGGAATACCCTTTGGACCCTAACTCGTAAAGGCTTACTAATCACCTGCTTTACTCTTCGTATAACAAATGATGATGTTTGATCACTTTTTTGTGCAACACATTAATTTTTTTTCAGCTCTATTATGACGGGCCCCCGTTTAGAGGGCCAATAACTGCCGAAGGGCACCGTGGATTTTAGTCAGTAAGAGTCTGACAGTCCCTCCCGCTCTGCTCTGGGTGGGAGGACTCATTTGATGATTTTACCCCGCTAAAAAAAAACTAATATTATTTTTTTAGCGGGGAAAAAACAAACACTCCTTTACTTCTTCATAATATCATCCATAAACTGAAGGTATGTTATACAGGCACTGTTTATAAAACGTAAACCTTAGTTACTCCCCACCTCACACTCAGGAAACCTACGTCACCACACGTTCCCCAGCACTAACAAGACCTAGATTTTCTACCTAAGCACTAGGTATAAACCCATAGGTATGTACTTTACCTTGGTCTCCACACCCTGTGACGTCATGCCCATATAAGCTATGTTTGCGGTTCTATAGAGTACACAGACCCTGGTGGAATTTATATCTTTAATGGCGTTTGAAAGTAAAAGGGTGTATGAAGATGTGGGAATGAACCTATACTAGCTGCACTTGATATCTTAGAATTTATCCATATGTAGGGATGGTTGAACCGATAGGCCTGCCTCACCGCGAGCATTCACTTGTAACACAAAAGTGCGCAATTTGATGCTCTATTGTCTTCGAATACGCAATACTGACTTAGGATTAACAATAAATGGTAGAATATCTATATCTTTCCACTAACTTTTGCCAGCGGCTGACCCTTGATTGCCTATGTCACTCTGGACCGAGCAGCTTTCAACTGGTGAAAGAAATTTTGAAATCGCTCCAGGAGTTTAGGAGCCTATTCGATACACACACAATTTTGTCTATTTTTTTTTCACACTAGGTTTTTCTCCTGTGTCGTGGGTGCGTTTACAAACATATAAATTCACAAACCGAAACAACTACTTGTAGATTATACAAACATTTGCTCCGTGCGGGAATTGAACCCGCGACACCCAGTGCAGCAGTCCAGTCGCTCAGCCACTGCGCTAACTGTGCCGTCAAACAATCAAATCTCATTATAATATTAGTGTAGATAACTCATCAGTCTTCCACCCACAGGTTATCACGACCTGTCTACACATCACCTCCTACATAACGATGCGGAACTTACGCCCTCTGGCGACGCGCCAAATAATTAGCACTAGCTCAATATGTTTTATTGTCCTGCAGTATTCGCTTTGATGTGAAAATGAATGACTGTTTCTATTCCTTTAGTTTTGGCATGGTATTTGTTTGCTTAGAATTTGTGAGGAGTCTTAACTTGAAGAGTTAATTTCGAAATAGACTGGAATTACTTTTGATATTCTGTGATGTTGAAGTCGGTTTCCTATCTCATCACAATGCACTACTTCGACCACTATGACCTCGTAACTGGTTAGGACGATACTCCTTCGCAAAATTGTTTGACAGACATTAACCGTGGTACCACAAAAAAATTTAAACGTCTGTTGAACACTTGTCTAAACAATGTCAGATTATGACGTTGAAATAAGGTCCATTTTGCAGTCACACTTTTTTTAGACAAGTGTTCAACAGATGTTTAAGTTTTTGTGTAAGTTTTTTGTGTTTTAATTTTACGATAGGCCCGCATTTGACCACTATCTCACCTGACGGTAAGCGATGATGTGGTCGACGATGTAAGTAAAAAATTACAAGTTAAAGAAAGAGTGAAAATAAATCACTAAACCCCTCAATAAAAAGCTCACAAATCTCATTACGTAACTTTACACAAACAATCGTGAGAAAGCATTCGATAATATGCATAAGTGCAGGATTAAATCTAAGATGGCGTCTGGCTTCCCGCCAACCGGTCAAGGTCACTGACGCAGGCGCGGTGTTGCCATTGTAAATTATAGTGATTTACACCCGTTTGTTACTCCATCGGTGGTTGGATAGGTATATGGCCTATAAAGGCTGTGTGAGTTCAATCATGTTGTAGTTTTGGAAGGCATTATGTTGGAGAGAAACCTTTATGCGACAAAATTAATGTTATGCTCGCTTTGAACTTTGCAGTAACATCAATATTCCAAAATACGGAAATTATTCGTCTATCTTAAATTTCAAAATTAGAATCCCCAAAACAACGAGTACCTACTGAAACCCTACATTTCAAGCCTATTACTGAATTTCAAATCTCTTATAATCCATGGTAAGTAGATAAGAATGTAATTACCTCACTAAGAAATATGTTTCTATCGCCATTTATTTTTTCCTTTACGATGCGGAAATAAATAGAAATAAGATCATGCCACAGAATCTCAGGAAAGGAAGGAAAATGCGTAATCGTAGCTTTCAGAACAACTAAATAATGACTAACAAGATGAACTTCAAACTGCATACCACAACACTACAGGGCCTCAAGTCTGCTAATTTTATTTAACTCACATGCTACTGATATTCAATTGAGACTCAATCACGACTCCATTACGATTAGAACAAATTTGGTATTCTGCAAAAACTTGTATAAGCTCAATAGAGTCGTAATGGAATCGTAGTGTAATTGTAATTGACTCTCAGTTGAACAGTTATAAGTATTGCCATTAGAGAGTAGAATACCGATAAAGTCCACAATCGATTTACAATTGTAACACGATTGAAGCAGTTCAATGGAAAACCATTGGTCTTAAATTAGTAGCAGAATACCAAATGTAGTTAAAACTGCTACTGAGATCCAATTGATATTCAATTGAGTCATTACTAAATTAGCAGAATTGGGGCCCAGTTTTATATAAACAGCAGATTTCTGCACAATATCAACTGCAGTGTGAGTTATTTCTCTAAATCAACAAACACATACCACAGAATGACGGTAGTTGTTAATTTATGCTAAGAAAGCTTCCCCATCATTCTCCTAATCTTGTCTCAATTAATTCGTGTGAATTTTCCGTTTCTGTAAATTGTTTGAAGTCGAAAGAGACGGAATGATGTTTCGACATGTTTAGCGCTTGTATGTAGTGCCAGTGGCTTTAATTAAGGTTCTACTATAATTTTAGCATCAGCAGTTATCAATAGTTATTTGCTTTGGCACAGAATATTAATTTCCTTTTGTTATTTCAGTGTTGGAATATATTTGGTTCCGTGGGAACTCATGATAGTTATATCGGCGAAGTATAAACATGGATTTGTTTTGAATGAAAAACGTCAAGAAATATGAAGTGAACTTAGCAGAAAAAATCATGAAAAGTCATGTAAAAACGAAAAAATATATGGGTCAATCTAGGTACAGGGAAATTTTATTGGCTGAAACTTTCAAGTATCTAAAGAATAAGTAATTTTAACATCAGGCTATACTGCACCCTAATTGGCAATATTATTTGCCATCAACATGCGTACAACTGACACCGAAGAAAAGTGTTCTGTCGTTAGAATAATAGACAAATAGTATTAAAATATTAAGCATGTAGAAAATAAATATTTCTATTTCCCAATCGTCTATCGTTCTTGCCATAAAATCATCGAATTGTCTAGAAAAAGCTTATGTATTATACGTAGAAAAGAGTTAGAATTGATCCTGTTACGAATGCAGGCAACAGTTATCAAACACAAGACAATAGATTACAAAATTACTTGTGCCCTAAAATTTAGACATCTCATAAATAGATCACTTTAAAGACGTGATAGACGAAACTAAATCATCGTTAAGCCTTCACCTCGGCGGGCTCATGGACTAAGTATTCACAGTTAATGGACAGTAAACAGTTTGTGGGCGTAAATCGTGGCCATTGTGCGACCCCCTCGTCTAGACTGGAGGACGAAGGGTAACACAACATGGGCCTATGTCGAAATGTGTGGGGACTTAGGATGTGCGTCAGTGGTAGCGAGGAGGAAGGATAATTGGGTATTTCACTCCGTTGACATAAATATGAAGTTGGTTAAAAAGTTGGCTAAAGACAAACTTTAAAGCCGAATACCAGATTGAGTGTCAAAGAACTGATTAATTAGATTTTTTGTAGCTCTAAAATCAATAAAATAGTTAACTAATAAATGACGTCACGGCGGGGTTGGTGAAACAATTTATTCCCATATACCCCGTTGACGGGGCAGCGGCGGCGGGGTCAATGACACCGACCCTAAAATGTAGAGCTTGAAGCTAGAGTTTGAGGTTTTATGATAGATCAGTAGCTCATGTCATGCGATTTTCTTGTCAATATATTGCGTTTTATCAACACTGAAGGTCTAAAATCGCCAGTATTGTGACCACACCACAGACATCGTCCCCTCGTTCACAGGTGAACAGCTAGCTTTTGGTATGCAATTGGATTAATTCACTTCTCGTTTTGTTACAAGTGCATAACTTTAGTATGAAGGGGTTATAAGTCTATTTGAAATCGATTATGTACTCGTACTACGGTTTTGGAATAGAAACATTTTTTTAAACGTTGCCCCACACTAGGAATTTCTCTAGAGTCGTGAATGAGAAAGGCAAATGCTTCCACTAATATACAACGTACAGTAAAATCTTCTAACCTCAAATATGAGTACAGTCACGAGCATATGTAAACAGCAGAATTCAAAAGCGCTGTGCTTTGAAATCTCGTTACGAAATATGTTTTATTTCAAAGCAGAATCCAGTATTTTACGAGAACAAAGTGTTGACATTTTATTGCTCATTTCTGTTAGTCAGAAGCTCTAAAGTCTAACAACCGGTCTTACTATATTACCCTGTTACTGGGTTGTGGAGGTCCGATAGGCAGTCGCTTCATATAAAATACTTATATTCAGCTGCATCTGGTTCGACTGGAAGCCGGCCCCAATATAGTTGGGATAAGGCAAGGGAGATGATGTATACATTTTATTGCTCGTGACTATACACGAGAACCACATCAAGTGTTCGATTCTCAGTGTATTTCCACTGAAGATATTACGTTTGCTCCAAACAAACAGACAAGCAGTAACGAGGTGTTTTTGGCACGCTCTCTCACCCAACTAAATGAAAACTTTCCTTATATTTTGACATTTTGTTGATGATGTACGATTTATTTTGTTGTAGATTGTATTTGTTGTGTTGTGTGCAATTTGTTTTGTTGTAGTTTGCTTTGGCGTGTTGTGCAATTTCAATTGGGTTACAGTGCTGTCGACTTCTTTATCTAAAATAATAATAATCTGGTTCGAGGAGCCTGCTCTTGGAAGGTATTGGGGGAAAATTTTGCCTAGCAGTGGGAAAAAAGTCGCATTTCACCGCTGTGTTTTTGTGATGTGACCCGCACTATGTGATCTAAATTGTGCCGGTTCATGTAGTTTTCAGTTTAATATTTGGTCCATTTAATAAGGAAGAGTAAAGGTATGTGACGGATCCTATATTATTGAAGTAAAAGTATTTCGTTTTGGTCAAGTTTTAATTACCGGGCGATTCTCAAATAAAATATTTATTGATTATTTATTATTTATTTATTTATCAAATTACAACGGCTGTGTGTACAACCAATTACAGCAATTTAAGGACAATTATGCAAATTAGAAATACGAATTAAACAGTGTAAATTAGAATATAAAAACACATTAGAATATAAAATTATAAAAAACATAACAAGAAAAACACTTTCATAAATTCATCTCAATATGTTATTATATTTCTGAATTTCGGGCCAAACATTTTTGAAATGCTTTGCGATCCATTTTCGAAGGAGACTTAAATGGTAATATATCTTTCCTAACATTTAACATTTTTAAAGTACCCACTAGTTTATTTTTCACCATCATCATTTTCCTGCCCTAATTTTATTATATTTATTTTGGGGTAGAGGTAACTCGTTTTCTTCTTCCATTTTCTCCTGTTAGACGTCACAGGATCATTTACTCCTTTTACATTCATAATTATCATTCATTACACAATTCATCCAACTTTAACTGGCTTCCAATATCACAAGGTGAACAATATTTGTTTAGCAAATGATCAAGGATCATTTAGGAATGTTACAAAAGCCTTAGTTTCAAGCAAAAAAGTCATTCAACCGGAAATAAGAGCCCCGAAATATTTTAATAAAAAGAACATCGCAAAAACAGTTTCCAATTTCCCCTCTACGAGAGAATGTCAAGATCAGGGGAAAAGAAAAATCTACAAAATGAACTTTGCTTTGAGCTTTATTAAATCTCGTTGATGTTCCTAAGTGGTCTTTAGATAAATTGATGACATCGGGGAGATAAGACACGAATTTAACAAAGAGTTTTTAAAACTATGTCGAGGCCACAATTTTATTAAGCCCTTTTTTTATTTGTTAAATGAATGCCGCCCTGGGTTTGTTGGAAGAACTGTCAGACTCGTACTGACTAAAATCCACCGTGTTCCTTAAATTGCCCTTTACGCTCTAGGCCTTTAGGATCACGGTTACCCGTTTGGATAGTTCCGAGACCCATACTAGTGTCAAGTGTCTAATAGTAAATCAATATTAAAATATTTCAGTGAGCAGTGGTGGCCCAGGTGGTACCGGCCCCGACTAACCAGGGCCTCAAGTCTGCTAATTTTATTTAACTCACATGCTATTGATATTCAATTGAGACTCAATCACGACTCCATTACGATTAGAACAAATTTGGTATTCTGCAAAAACTTGTATAAGCTCAATAGATTCGTAATGGAATCGTAGTGTAATTGTAATTGACTCTCAGTTGAACAGTTATAAGTATTGCCATTAGAGAGTAGAATACCGATAAAGTCCACAATCGATTTACAATTGTAACACGATTGAAGAGCAGACTAGCAAATATTCTGATAAGCAGTTCAATGGAATGTCACTGGAAAACCATTGGTCTTAAATTAGTAGCAGAATACCAAATGTAGTTAAAACTGCTACTGAGATCCAATTGATATTCAATTGAGTCATTACTAAATTAGCAGAATTGGGGCCCAGTTGTAGGTCGTGGGTTCGAACCCAGCCAGGCGCATTACTTTGTGTAAATTATTTTATCACCACTGCTCTCAAAATGGTGAAGGAAAACATCGTGAGGAAACCGGTATGTCCTAGAACCAAAAATTCGAAGACATGTGACATCTACCAACCCGCACTGGGCTCGCGTGCTGGTTTATGGCCCATTCCCTCTCACAGAGAGGAGGCCTGTGTCCCAGCAGTGGGAACATTATAGGCTGATGATGACGATGATAGATTGGGGACCTCATCATTTACGGCCTAGCCATGTACAACTTAATCTCGCTATTCTTCAGGAAGCAGCTTCCTAGCTTAGTATCTGGGCACCATGGTACTCGTAGTAGTAGCTTATGGGTAGTACTGGTACTGGGTTCCAACCCAAAGCTTTACAGCTCGCAAGTCGGAGCCGTTAACACTGGGCCAGTATTCTTTACTATCATGTACATTCTAACATTTTATTTGCTTGTCATCATAACAGTTGCTGAGCAATCGACTGCTATAGAGCGTGTCGCGGGTTTGATACCCGCACGGAACAAATATTTGTGTGACTTTCAAGTAGCTGATCCGGGTCTATGTGTTTGTGTATGTGAATTTCTATGTTTGTACGCACCCACTATATAGGAGAAATTCCTATTCCTTCTATGCTCCCAAAAAGTTTCTTCACCTCTCAATTTCAGCAGCATTTCCAAATCTCTTACACAAAGAATGAGTCACCCACAAATCATTCACGCACAGACCTTGCTACGCAGCACACTCGCCCAAATATTTACACCGGCTGCGAGCTGTATATTGTTACAAGTTTTACGCAATGCTGTCGCAGAGCTTCGGAATGAACTTGAACTATTTTCTTAACTAGTTCATTCATATAGACGTGTCAATTGTGAGATTTGTTTGTTACCAATATAAATGCTTTTCCCGCATTTTTTATTTGGACGTACTTCAAACAACTAATGAAGATTACTCAAACCTGGTGGGTCATCTAAACGGAACCGTAACACGGTATGGATATAAAGTTGCGTTCCAAATCTCCTGCCTTTTTATCGCCTAACTCTATTCAGTTAAAGTGCACTGCATTCTCATTGAAGACTCTACAGCAGTCGCAAAATTGTATGCCCTAAAATGCCCTACATCATTTTCAAAAACAAACAATCTTATAACAGATGTAAGGTGTCTACTTAGTCGCTAAGTTTCTGCTCTGCCACAATGGCTTAAAATCGTGCACTGTGTCTTGCGTTATCGCCATCCGCTATGCACTCACTGAGAAACTGACAATTCAATCAAATAGCACTCAGAACACAGTCTATTTAATACATAGGGCTTCAATTTAGATATACTTTCAATATCAGATTCAGACAATATTGAAGTGCATGGGATACTGAAATAGTGCTGCGATAAAAACCAATGGCATAAAGTGTAGCAAGTCGCTGACTCCGCGTGGAAGACGGTCCCTGAAGAAGAGAAAGGAGAAGACTTCAATGGGCAGAAGTGATTATATGGGGAAGTCTAGCCACCAGTTTCACAAGACCTGTATGGTGAATTATGATGCAGTCCATAACACAGATGGAGTCGAGCGGAGCGAACTATAAGCTGGTCAAGTTATTTTTAACTTTTCTCAAAACGAGGATTTTTTCCTGTACCGTGCGTTTTACAGACTGACCCAGAACAACTACTTGCCATACAAATATTAGTTACGTGCGGGATTCGAAACCCACGACACCTAACGAGGCAGACAAACGCTCAATCATTGCTCCAGCAGTTCGTCTATGGACAGGATTACGTCCAGTAATAGATTGCTAAAGACTGATCATAATATTTATGTTTATATACCTTTATATCCTAACCTTGGCTTCTCAATTAGCAGCCAGTGAACAGCAGCCGTTGATTTTTACGCAACGTTTGTCGCAGGCGGCTGGTGAAACAAACTTGAACTATATAAGATGGAGAGCTGCCAAGTGAGTCATCAGGGTTCCCCTCCGTGACTCATGCCGTGACAAACTGGAATGGATGGCAGACGAATCTTGGATGTGCATATTTAGAGATGGTATTAATTTTGATGATCTTTGTTTAATCTTAAGCTTGCTTAGACGTTACATTTTGCTAGGATACTAGCCTTCATCAAGAACGACGATCTTTTATTACATCTTCATTAAGATTATAAATGTAAGTTTATTTCTTTGTAATCTTTTCCCGCCCAAACCACTTAACTGCTCATCCTGATATTTTGGACATAATTATGTTGTCAGGACAACAGAGACGGACATTGGGCGGCGTTTTTCCATTAGCCGGCTCGGCACCGGCAAGGGAAGCAAAAATGTATGGACGCCGGCGCCGGTCCCGGTAAGTGCAAAAACGAGCCATACAATTTCATACATTTTTGCTTCCATTTTTCCGTGCCGGCTAATGGAAAAACGCCCATTGCCCTTTCATGCCGAATAAGAGCACTGTTCCCGAGACAAATAACAATAACATTCATGCTAACCGATGTCGCCACATGTACCATGCAAAGGAGATCATTTTTTTTGGGCCCTTTCTGAAAGTGCCGGCCAACGAAAAAAATTGGTACCTATGGGTAGTACTAGTCATTTGGAGCAATAGTTACTATGGCACAAAAGTTGTAGGATTGCTCTCGGCCAAGTTATACAAGTTCGAAGATTCGTAATTTTCATACATTTTTTAATTTCTGAAAGTCCTCAGAAACACCAAACAATGATAAGTATTGCTAGAACTAGCGACCTCAAGCAATTTAACATAAAATATCATCACGCCTGTAATCCCTGAAGGATTGGGCAGAGGTGTACCGAATTAAAATGAATCCTACTAATATTATAAAGGCGAAAGTTTGTAAGTATGGATGTATGGATGTATGGATGTATGGATGTATGGATGTATGGATGTTTGTTACTCTTTCACGCAAAAACCACTGAACGGATTTGGCTAAAATTTGGTATACAGATAGTTTATAACCTGGATTAACACATAGGATAGTTTTTATCCCGATTTTATGTTCCCGTGGGATAATTTTCGAGTTGCAGCGGGTGAAACCGCTGGCAACAGCTAGTAATATTATAATCTCTTAATTTTTTGTGAAAAGAAATAAAAACATGTTAAAATATATAAATCTGCTGGTGGGGCCAGCATCGGGAACAGAATCAACATTGCCTGTGGTAGGGGTCTTGGGAAAGCGACCTCCTAACAATACGAATCGTGACCAATTAGGTGCTTTTTGAATCAACCCCTTTTTTGGGAAATAGAATCATCAAGTGAGTTATCTCGCTCTGGGTTGAGTTGGAGAGTTTGTCAGACTCCTGCTGACTAAAAGTCCACCCTATTCATTTGGTTGCCCATTGCGTTCATTACATTTCATTCATACATTTGTTATTTTCTTAAAGAGCCTCATAGCCTTCGGAACGCGATACTGTCGAACCCCCAATTAGCGATGGGACGGGTTTGCATCGCCGTCCAGTCAACGAGATTCAACTGGTATTCGTCCTTGACATCCCGTGGAACTTCAAGGAGCATTCCTGGGGCTGCCTTCAAGCTGTTACACAATCTTGCGGGGCAAACGCCTCTTTTTGGAGGCTCTACGTGGAAGTAGTGCGCTTAAAGCTCCTCTACGGGAACTCTGTGTCCTATTCTCCATAAGGAGGCGACCAAACAAGCTGATCGCACCAGGGCATCATGGCTGTTCGGGTGATCCACACATATTTGCTGGAGGGCTTCCGCTTCCAGATCACACGGTGGCAATCCGGAAAGGAGACTGCCATTTCTTCTGCAGCAGTAATGACAGCGAAGGAGGAAGGAGGCAGAACACATGAAGGAGAGGACACCCTCGAAATCTCAATCCAGCCGCGTACGGCGAGTAATGGGGAGTAAGGACGACAGCATGTCGTGTTCCTCGCGCGCCTAAAGGAGCTTTCAGAGGCCCTTATCGAGCTTCTAAAAACTGCGGGCCAACCTGTGCTCGGAGAGCTTAGGAGGCTGTTCAACTCCGTCATAGCCAGTGGGACTACCCCGGAGGCGTGGAGCAGGGGCGTGGTGACATTGTTTTTGAAGAAAGGAGACAAAAATCTCCTCAAAAACTACAGACGTCTACAAGCTGTTTTCGAGGGTCGTCACAAATCGGCTTTCCGCTAGATTTGACGCTTTCCAGCCGCCGGAGCAGGCTGGGTTTCGCAAAGGCTATAGTAATGTAGACCACATACAAACAGTGCGGCAGGTTTTACAGAAGACAGAGGAGTATGACCAGCCGCTGTGTCTAGCCTTTGTGGACCACGAAAAAGCCTTCGATTCCGTTGAAACCTGGGCTGTTCTGGAATCCTTGCAGCGATGCCAAGTCGATTGGCGGTACATAAAGGTGCTAAGGAGCCTATACAGCATGGCGTCGATGTTGGTCCAAGTACAAAACCACCAAACAAAACCCATCCAGCTGCTAAGAGGTTGGAGACAGGGTGATGTTATATCCCCTTAACTGTTTACCAACGCGCTGGAGGATTTGTTCAAGACGCTGGACTGGAACGGACTGGGTATCAATGTCAACGGTGAATACCTAACGCACCTTCGTTTTGCCGACGACATAGTTATTATGGCGGAATCGCTGCAGGACCTGCAAAAAATGCTGAACAGTCACAATGCTGCCTCGAGACGTGTGGGTCTTGGGATGAACCTGGACAAGACCAAAGTCATGTTCAATGACCATGTCATCCGAGAACCAATTTCCGTCGAAGGCATAGAACTCGAAGTTGTCCAAGAATATACAGCTAGGTAGAGAGAACTTCGAGCGGGAAATTGCCAGAAGAGTGCAGCTTGGCTGGGCAGCATTTGGGAAAATGCGTCATATCCTCACGTCGCCACTGCCGCAGTGCCTGAAAAGCCGGGTGTTTGATCAGTGCGTCCTTCCAGTCCTAACCTACGGAGCCGAGACGTGGAACATGTCTGTCAAGCTGGCCCACCGACTTCATGTCACGCAGCGTGCTATGGAAAGGTCTATGCTTAAAGGGTCACTAAGGGATAAAATCCGGAATGAGGTCTTACGAGATAAGACCAAAGTTACAGATATTGTACAAATCTGTAGCAAGCTGAAGTGGCTGGTCATGTCTGCCGCAGAACCGACGATAGGTGGAGTAGGAAGGTTCTCGAATGGAGACCGCGTGTAGGTAAGCGTAGGGTGGGACGCCCCCCGGCAAGATGGACCGATGACCTGAAGAAGGTGGCTGGCAGTGGCTAGATGAAAAAAGCTGGAGATCGTGCGCTGTGGTGCTCCCTGGGAGAGGCCTATGTTCAGCAGTGGACTGCAATAGGCTGAAATGATGATGATGATAGAGCCAAACGCCTACCAGCTACCCTACCAAGTCGCAGGACTATCTTAGTAGAACACCGTAGCACAGTTGATGACTTTATTAGCCAAAAAACGTGGCTGATTCAGAAAGCAGTACTTTTAGTCAGGATTCGTATTGTTAGGAGGTCGCTCTCCCAAGACCCCTACCACAGGCAACGTTGATTCTGTTCCCGATGCTGGCCCCACCAGCAGATTTATATATTTTAACATGTTTTTATTTCTTTTCACAAAAAATTAAGAGATTATTATTCATTTTAATTCGGTACACCTCTGCCCAACCCTTCAGGGATTACAGGCGTGATGATATTTTATGTTACATTGCTTGAGGTCGCTAGTTCTAGCAATACTTATCATTATTTGGTGTTTCTGAGCACTTTCAGAAATTAAAAAATGTATGAAAATTACGAATCTTCGAACTTGTATAACTTGGCCGAGAGCAATCCCACAACTTTTGTGCCATAGTAACTATTGCTCCAAATGACTAGTACTACCCATAGGTACCAATTTTTTTCGTTGGCCGGCACTTTCGGAAAAGGCCCAAAAATGTATGGAGCGTGAATGTTCTCCTTTACCTACTGACTAATTATAAATTAACGCGAGTGCAGCCGCGGACAAACGCTAGTTAATACATAAACCCTTCCTTTTCTATGTGGGTTGGCAGAAACTACTGATCGCTTGCTTTGTCTGCAATCATGCATCTATGAATAGAGTACGTTGCTACTAGTTTAAAAAAACCCTTATTAAAGTTTTTACAGAATACTGCAATTAAAAATTCTACGACAATGAAATTCTATGTAATACTCGTACGACCTAAATATAACTGAAACTTGTCCAAATGTTCAAAAATCTTTCACGTAGCGGAGCGGAAATACTTCCTTCCAAAAACTAGCCAAAATTTACTACCCAATATAAACTACTCAGCCACAATAATAAATACATTTCTGAACTGGTCAACAATCCATTTGAATGCACGCTCATGTATGATCGTATACACTCGTAGGTATGACATGGAAGCATAGAAACCGAAATAGTAATGTTTGTGGATGCCGATCAGGGCCGGAAGTGTGTCGGGGCGGACCGAGCCGTGCCGATTGGTGTACCGACAGAGCAACCATTAATTACATTTATTGAGCATTCGATGTGGCTTGCAATAGGACAAATGGACAGGTCTTTGTCTAGCAGTGGACTACTGCAGGCTGTTTTGACTGAGCTTACGATTGATAACCAGAAGATTTGGCAACTAATTTAACCGCGTAGCGTGTGTTAAACGGTAACAACTGCCGGAAATATCAGATAAGTGCCCGGGTTTTTTAGGGATGAGAAATTATCAAACGAGTCCACCAACTCAGGGTGGAGCTACAAAGAACTGTCAGACTGACTAAAACCCACCCTGTTTTTTTTAAATGCCCGTTATCTTCCAAGGCAGCTTGATATACAGCACTGAGATTAAACCGACCCCATCATATTTGCGAAAGGACAAATGATAAATTACATAGATATACACAATAATTAATATTTCCAGAAGTTATCGTTTAACAGCTTACCTTGGGCGATGGATATAAAATGTGAGATCAATTAATCAGAAAATTAATGGTCACCACGAATATTAAATCAAGTTCATACCACATGAAAGTGTCTGAAATGAAGTCTACTAATCAATACGATCTTAAATCTAAACCGACACTTTTAGGAAATGAGACTGATATAATTTTAACTAACTATTAACTAAAGGCAACTCTTGAGATAAACCAAGAAACAGAGATGCGAGATGCTGTAGAAAAGGAATTCCTAAGAAGAACAATAAAATCTTCCCGCATACTAATATCTACAAAAGACAATCTTTTCTTCAATTGAATTACTGTAGCAGACATTACAAACGCATTTTACCAGTAGACTATAATGAGCGAACAGAAACAGCCCAAAACATACAAAATAAACTGATTGCATGCGGTGCTTCCGACCAAACCATTCGTGAACATGATGATGGTGATTTAGAGGCTAATGTGTCCCTAAATCGTCAGAAGACTTGAAAGTACGCCATAATTAACATGACCACCTACTTGGCCCAAAGAATTCATTAACCAACGATATGCGACCAGTACAAACAGAAACAAATGAAAATAATTTAAGTGCTAATTTTTCTGCCATCAGTACAGCCACCCGTCGGTCAGAGGCGACACGTGTCGATTATTTACAACATAATGGCCGGCATCAAGACTAGCTCTATTTCGGAGCCAACTGGGTTATTGTGATCGACACAAATCAATGATGGATGGGACTTGATGTGATAGAATGTGTGGATATTGTAGAGGATGATGCGTCCTCATTTCCTAGTAGGTACTTTTTGGATGTACTAGAATTATACTTAATCAATAAGAGAAGATCAAATATTAGAGAGAGGGAGAGAGAACATAGAAATTGAAGATGATAAGGTTAGAAAAGGGGCGACTGAAATTACGAAAATTAGAAACGTATTAAAGAAACACATGTTTCAGTGAAACATAATTTTACTTTAAATGTTTGACCTTAATTAAATAACTAAGTAAAAAATTTAGACGCCACACCGTTTTCAACCGATTTTTCATGCCCTTAGACGTAAGACAATCGATATTAACAACAAAGTCAATAAAAGCGTTAATGGACATTAAATCCAACTAATTGATTAAACAAATGAAAGTGTCGGAGCAGTTAAAAACGTATTAATGGTTTTAACAATAAACACGTGTAAGTCGCCCTTCTCAATGTACTAGGAGAGAAGGATACGAGTAGAGGTCAATTCTAATGGACGTCGTATGTTTTTAGTAGATCATTTAGTAGAAACCAATGTGCTCTTATAACATAAGGATTCTATGACCGTGTTATTTACATGGAAAATACTTTGCAGCAGAATATGTTTTTCCATAGCGATGAAATGCTTTTCGTGTTCAATCTGTCCTGTTCTTTGTATATTAGAGGAGCCGTCACCAAATTTTTGTCCGGACAATTTATGATCTACCTACACGATAAGTAGAAGGAATGTAACGTGTTGATGGTGATGATGATGGAATACGTAGAAGAAATTATAATAATTACTAGAAACGAAACATAAATGGAATTGCAACTGCAATAATAATCGTATGATAACTAAATGAAATTCATTATGATAAATTATGTTGTAGTTCATAATAAAGAACAGTAATACTAAAAAACAGATCAAAATCAACTTTGGAAAACACGGCACTTTAATTTGTCTTATCTTTGTTACGCGCTTTGCTTTAAGGCTGCATATTCTGAATATTGGCAACGTCGCAAAAAGCTGTCAAATAATTATAAGTTTTAATTAATTTGGCAAATTTTCTGTATGAAAACAAGAAATATCGCTCTGTAGAGCACTAAAAAAAAGATATAGGAATGCAATTAAAACACTGAATTTGATGTTGTAACCGTTTCCGGTGTATAAAAGGCATTTGGAAAGCTTCCAAATGCTTTTTCTACATCTAAAACTATATATTCGGTGTTACGATATTAATTATTGCATTCCCTTATCAATTTTTTAGTGCACTACAGAGCCATATTTCTTATTTTCATACAGTAACAATGCTAAATTAATTAAAACTTGTTAATATTTGACAACCATTTGCGACGTTGCCAGCTTTCGGAATATACGCTCTTAATTGACAAAGAAGGTTCGTTTCCGATAAGTTCCATTTCAGTCACTCATGAGCATGACGTGTCTTACAGTCTCCTTCCAAACCCCGAAGTGTCATATATTCGCTCGGGCATTGCTCGTCATTGAACAGTCTCCGGAACTGCGCGGACGCATGACAAGGTCCCGTCAGTAACAGTCAAGAGAAACATTAACTGCACAGTATACATTCTGGCGTAAAGCCCGGTATGCGCGCTAGTATATTATCGAACGATTTCCTTGTGGAGTAATGGGTCTGGATGTTGACTAAGGTTTTATATTGGGTTGATGTGTTTCTGCAATCATTTGTAGACTGCCAATCATTGTTTTAATGATGTCTACTATTTATTTACACAACTCGGAAATTCCACCCACATTTAGCAGATAATTTATGGATTCAATCCGATCATGTGCTATCGGCTGCACCATAATAAGTTATTTGAGCGTGAATCAAACTACCAGTTCTGACTGCCATATTAATTTTCCCTTCAATAGAAGCACCAAAATTCAACATAATATCTGCAATTAAAACTAAGCCACTGTAAAAAATACTTCAGTTTTGTCAACAGATGCAATAGATATGGTTTTTGAGAACAGTTTCGGTCACTACAATTTCAACCATCCGTACCAGAAACATGTCAAGAAAATAGTTGAGGAAAATATGACTGTAATATATACATCTTCACATGATATATTTTGCATAAAACACATTACTCTATCCAATTTGTCTACCGATGACTAATACCTTTCCAACGATGCAACACCGTATAATTCAACGGACGATAACGTTAAAAGCTATGCTGTTGAATTAACAACTTTCGGCTTAGCATTGAAAGTTGGAATTCCAATGCTTAATGTGACTTACGAGATTTCAATAATCAGTCAAGATTTCTTTCAAATGTCCAGTACGAACACGCTAGTAATATTGTTAACTCCACACATTGGCACTGGGCCCACAGATTATCGCGTTGCTTTTACAACGGTAAGCAGAAGCTCAAGTACAATGCACTCGGCGACAAGGTCCCCTGAAGAAAGATCAGGTTGCGACAGTTCTGGCAGAAGGCCCAGATATTCCGTGCGTGTGTTTATGTTTTCATTTGCGTGACAGGTTTTGAATGGTAGTTGGATATTTACTATACTGTCGTTACTTTTAGTGTTTGCACTTAGTAATGCTCCAGAATTCTCAGAATCAGGTAAATGCTAAAAAGTAACACTAAATGTCTACAACAAACACCATCTTCCTCTCTGCAACCGCTTCTACAATGTGTCTGTAACAGGTTGACCGATCGTTTAGCTTAGCTTCTGTTTTAAGACCACTCACGACTTTAATATTTTGTACATGATTAGAACGCTTTGGATAACTAGTATTCCCTTGCTGTATTCCACTTCTATATTCAAACCTAGTTATTTGGATTGTAACTTCCAATGTGGGGTCGTATGTTTTATCTAATCTATTTGTCTTTATCTAAAGATTGTTGGGTAGATCACTGCCCTCTCTTCCTTTATCCTTAAACCCTAGCATCATTGTAACAAACACTCCAATAACGGAGGAACTAATGTCCAGTTCACGAAACAATAAAGATGTTCGATGTAATCCTGCGCGCACGCAGGAACCATAAACCGATGTTGCGCGAACGCCGTCTATTTGCGCACTTCCGGGAGCGTGCCATTGCCACTGGCATTGCAGGAACAAGCCGATTAGTTCGTAGACTAATTTCGAGGGAAAGTTGGAGCGCAACAAATAAATTATTAATGATAATGTAAGGGAGATGATTTTGTAAAGTTATATGAATCTGGCTCAACAGGATGCCGAACTTTATTTATGTTATTTGAAATGTGTTTGCGTTTGCCTCTAGTCCAGGTCCAAGGTAATTGAGATAAAGCCTACGATGGAGCGAGCATACCCAGAAGAAGCCTGTTCACTCAACTTTGATGAGATTTGGATTGTATGCGTTCAGGAACAAAGACGCAGAAAATAGTGGACTTTGCTGTGTGTATTATGAAAGAAGATTGAAAGCACTTAGTGCGATGTCCTACGATATAAGGGGGTCGGTGATTGGAAAGAATAGCTGATAGAAAGGTGATGATTTTGAAAGAAACAAACCATGAAACCAGATCACAAAGAAATCAGAAATCATTTATTTAGCAAAGACTGTGGTACAAAATAAGGTTTTTACATTTTAACATAATGGCTCTTCCACATTAAGAGAATTGCTTAATGCCGAGAAACTATTGCGCAAGACCCCAAAACTTGGAGATGAAGTAATGACTATCTACATTAAAGAAACCGAATGAGATGATGCCAAAACATAAAGAAACCAAATTCACTCTAGTGAAAAAGTTTCAGCATCTTCATCCGGAAACTTTAAAGCCTTTATCTATGTGAGCTACGAACAAAAGGATACCATTTTGTCTAAGAAACCAAGAGCGACATACCACAACCTGAGTCAACTAACATCTTCATTCACACGGAACTTCACGAAACTGCGCAGATGAGTAATCAGTGAGTTCTCCAAAACATTCCCAGCCGAGTCACAGACCAGACCAGGGATCGTGAACTAATGGCACGTAGGATAGGGAAAGGAGATGGTAATAATTTCGGGTCAAGGAATTGATTATACGAGTACAATGCTAAGCTGTCAACTGGCACAAATTTTAGAAAATTGCACCGTCACTGCCACTCATCTGAATCTTTCCGTGTTGTCTCTTTTTATCTTACACAGAAATTGAGAATTATAATTATTTACATAGGCGTTTGGGAAAACGGCTTGGATTAGCTGGTGACGAGTTGATCCGAACTAGATTCAAGAACTACAAAAACTATGATGACTTTGCAGTAATAGCTCTATGTCAACTCCACTGTTTAACATTTATGCATTTTCAGCCTTATATTCCCACTGTTGT
Source organism: Agrotis clavis (assembly GCA_954870645.1). NCBI lineage: Eukaryota > Metazoa > Arthropoda > Insecta > Lepidoptera > Noctuidae > Agrotis > Agrotis clavis. The sequence continues at coordinate 1,080,589 of OX940942.1, forward strand.
GGCACAGTCTTCCTCTCTGTGCGAAGGAATGAGCTTTAAGGCACCTCGGGCCCAATAATGTTTGAAAAAGGAGAATGGGCGGACTTGGGCGTTCGGCGGCCATCAATTAATTTAGTATCAAATGAAAGTACTGCTATTTAGGAATAACTTTTACTATGGGGGTTACTCTGTATTTCATTTAGGAAAAAAAATATTTGAGTGTCAATATAACCTAATTGCACAGAACAATATCGCACAATAATTATGTTCATATGCAATACTGCTCTTGTTTTCGTCTTGCTAATGGCGAGTACTTGCACATACACTATCCACGGTGTCCTTCAATAGCCCTTTACGTTCCGGGCCCACAGTTACGCGTAAGTTCCGCGACCCCGGCAGGCTTTGGCCGTCTAGAGGGAGGCCCCGTCATTTTGCTGAGTAACGACTATTACTGTAAAAAGCAATGAATAATAAAACTTCTTCAACTTAAATCAATATCATATATCAACCAGTAGCCCCGAAACTCCCTTATAATCAATATTCACCGAATAAAAACAAAAAAGTATTTTAGAAGTACACCACAGTGATAAAACTTGCCCACAATAATTGTAGGCCTAAACTACACCAGAATATAACAAAATCATTATTGGCCGCGGACCGCCCACGCTCCATACAAATTTGCCCATTCTCCTTTAGTGTTTTTTCTTTGAGTCTACGTTGTATCCATTACTTCGAAGAATCAAGATCTTTGTAGCACAAAAACAACAATAGTTCAGGAGACACTTAGTTCTAAAAGAAGGTTCACCACCTCTGGACTAGGTCTTGTTTAAAATAGTAAGCTAGTTAAAATGAGATACGACGTTGGAATGACGGGACGAGCTCGTTATAGAGGAAGATCATGCTGAAAGAATTCTAGACTCAGCTGTCGTAGCCACAATAAATATAGCAGAGGAGCATAAACTTTCTTGTGATTAATGTTTCGAGGATGCGAAATTCTAGCTTTTAGTGTTGTGATGAATTGTAAAATGCATGTGGAAAATGCAATTGAAAGAGTACTGTTTATTTTGTAATACATTTAGTTTTTATAAATATATTGCGTTCTGTTGGATTGGGTGCCGACTTCAACACAGTTGGGAGAAGGCTAGACAGATGCCCTAAGTGGATCGGAAGGGACTGTAAGGCTATTACTGACTAAAGGTCCTGTTCCTTTGTGTCCTGCATACAATGAAATCCTGCTGGGGTCGCCGGAGTCTGCGCCGGATACGGTGGCCCTGTGCGACCCTAGCAGGCCTGTGGCACTATAGGGGATGTCTAATTGAAGCTAATAATCGTAAGAATCGTCACTTCTCACTTCCCTCCTACTCGTCACTTCCCTCCGTGCAACGGCACAGTGTAGTTGTGATTTGTTTCGCTGCCGATAATTATTACTTTTTACGTGTTTCGTCGTCGATTACCGGCTCGTGAATTGATCCCAGCTGTGTGCTTTTGTGCTTAGTGGTGGTTTTGTGAGTTTTTAAGTGTTCTTACGCGTATTTTATTGGTAAATATAGTTTAAAATTAGTTTTATCAGCATTCGGTGAGTACTTTTTATTTTTTGGTTCTGGGGGTACCGTGAAAAATTTATCTTTTCAAATTTTTTCTTCGTTTCTACGTTCTTATTTCAATTTATTTGTTGTTTTTAATTCAAATTATGTTGTCCAGTAATGATGAACCACCTGATACCGGTGGCGTAGACTCATCGCGTCGAATAACAAAGCCACACAGGTCACCGACCTCCGCTTATTCTAAACGTTTGTTTGTTGAAATGTCTCCCTCTTATTTAACACCCGAGGATAACCCAAAGAGACAACATTTAACCGATTCTGTTGAAAAGTCGTCGCCGGTAACAGCTAATGTCATTAATTCGAACGAGGAGTATTACGACTTAGTAAATCAGGCGTCTGCATATTTGTCGAAAATAAACGACATTGTGAACGATCAAGGATCTCGCATTAATATAGCCAATAAAACCGCGATTATGGACATGACACAGCGTATTACGTCTATTGTCTCTTTGTTAGCCATACGGTCATCTTCCAATGAAACGAAGTTAGTCAATATTGAGCGCGAACTGGATAAAGTAAAATCAAATAATAATGTCAATATTGTCAAAAACGATTCAAACAAAATTTCATATGCGGATTCCCTGAAACTTCGTCTGCCAAAGGTCGCTCCGGTAATGGAGTCTAGACCACCGCTCCCGTGCGTGATAGCGTACCCCGCCAATGAAAAGTCAGCTGATTACGCGACGTCGTCAGCTACCAAGGAAGCTCTTAAAAAAGTTATTAAGCCAAGTGATGACGGTTTTCAAATTGTAGGCATGAAAAAAATCGCGAAATCGGGCGTTGTGTTACGTGTCGCTAACGACACTCAAATAAATAAGCTGCAATCGGTCGAAGGTATTAGATCCGCCGGGTTAAGACTCGAAAAACCGAAAGGCCGAAGGCCACGTATATTAATTAAAGACGTCCCATCCTCAATGGAAGACAACACTTTTTTGCTTGCTTTGTACCGTCAAAATATAAAAGACGAATTGTCAATTAAAGAGGAAGACTTTATTAAGTCGACAAAAATTATACGTAGACGTAAACTAGATAACGGTCGGAAGTGGGTAGGCATTGAGATCGACGCCGCCATACGACAGCATTTAGTTAATACCAAACAGAAGCTTTTTATTGACTTCGCGACTTGTCGGTTTTTTGATGATGTCGATGTAGTACGTTGTCTGCATTGTCAGCAGTTCGGTCACGTAAAAAAATACTGCATTAATAAATCTCCTACCTGTGCTAATTGTTCTGAAGCACATGAAACAAAAGAATGCCCGCATAAGGATAATTCTGATTTTACACCAGTATGCGTGGCGTGTAAACGTTTTAAAAAACCGTTTGACCATCGGTGCGGTTCTCAACAGTGTACCACCTATAAAGTTAGGCTCGAACAGTTAATACTCAACACTAACTACTAATATAATGGATGGTTTAAAAATAGGTCAATTAAATCTCCATAACGACAGGGTGGCGACTTCTGAATTGGACAAATTAATTATCGATTATAACTTAGACATTGTACTGATTCAAGAACAATACCAAAACACGAGCTTACGTCACAAGGTAGTTCAGTTGGATAGTAAGGCACGAGCCGGAATTTACGTGTCGCGTTCTTCTAACTTTACAGTAACGTCTTTGCGTAACCTCATGACGCCTCACTGTGCAGTTGCGGAAGTCTCATCCGCTACTTTTAAAGTTTACATTGTGAGCTGTTATTTTCAATATTCAGACCCTGTTGCTCCTCACATACATAACCTCCGTCACGTCTTGCGGTCACTCGCGGGCTGCAAAGTTATCGTAGGCGCAGACGTTAATGCGTCTTCGTCCTTGTGGTATGGCAAAGTCCGGTCCACGGACTACGAACGGCGCTGCGCTATTGAAGACTTCATTGCTGAAATGAATCTAACAATTCATAACACCCCCGATGCACCACCTACTTTTTGCAGCCCAATGGGCGAATCTTGTATTGACGTCACACTTTCTAGTGCCGACGTACACCTGGATAGGTGGCGTGTCCTACCGGACGCGTCTTGTAGTGATCATCGCTTGATCGTGTACGAATTTGTTCCGGTTTTTATTCAGGGTTCCTCACATGTCATTGGTAACTTTAGGTACAAAAGTAAAGGAGCTAATTGGGAATTCTTTAGATCACTTTTTGCGTGTCATGCCAAAGAGTTCACTCGCGATGGGCTGTCAGCTGAAGAAAGTGCTGAAATTATGTCAGACACCTTCACGTACTGTGCTGACATTGCCATTGGTCGCGGATCTATGACCAATATACGTAGATGTGACTGGTGGTGTGACTACCTAACCGAACAGCGTAAAACCTATCGACGGGCGCGTAAACATCTTAACAAGCTTAAAAAACGTCAAGTCACCGGAGACTTGCTAACAACTGCTTTAAATACATTTAGAGTTGCCAAGTCCCGTTACAGAGCATCGGTTGAAAAAGCTAAGGGTAATCTGTTGCGTAAAGTAGTTGATAAATTGGAAAAAGAAGGTCCGTGGTCTCCTTTATATCATGAGTTTAAAGCCAATCGATCAGTCGACCTCGCGTTTGTTCAGAATATTAAAGTAAATAATATACACACGACTGGTATTGAAGAAACAACTGAGGTTCTGTTAAATACTCTTATCCCGGATGATTCATCTGTTAATGATAATGACTACCACAAACAAATTAGAGCATGGGCTGCAGTCGCACCTGAATCACCAGCGTCAGACCTTCCATCAACTGACGAATTCCTTAATGTTGTCAGGAGACTGCCCCTTAACAAGTCATCAGGTGAAGATAAAATTTCTAATCGTATGATAAAGGAAGCGTGTAAATCGGCGGGTGACGCGATATTAATTGTTTACAACCGGTGTATTTCCGAAGGCGTTTTTCCTCGTATATGGAGACATGGCTTTATACGTATAATACCTAAAAGCGGCGACAAACCACCTGATGACCCTAAGTCTTACCGGCCCATAACATTATTACCATCTCTGGGTAAGCTCCTTGAGCGGCTTATTATTCCGCGATTGCTACCGGACGGACCCAAATTCCATAAAAACCAATTTGGTTTTACTGTCGGGAAATCTACCGTGGACGCGGCACTCTCTGTTAGAAAAATAGTTAATACCTCCGAACACAAGTACGTACTTGGAATCTTTTTGGATATTTCTGGGGCTTTTGATAACGCATGGTGGCCAATGCTTCTGCTTAAAATAAAAGGCCGTGGTTGCTATAATAATATATATAATCTCCTTTGCTCATACTTTTCAAATGGTTCTGCAAAACTTAAACTCGGACATCATTCCGTATCGAAACCTCTCACCATGGGCTGTCCTCAGGGTTCGGTTATCGGTCCCCATTTATGGAATCTAGGCTTTGATGATTTCCTCGCGATTCCACTTCCTAGTGGCTGTTCTTTAACTGGTTACGCGGATGACGGTCTCCTACTCATTCAGGCGAGTACTCGTGCTGGTCTCGAGAATTTGGCTAACACATGCCTACGATTAATATCTCAGTGGGGCGATCGAAACCGTCTGACTTTTGCTCCACATAAAACCTATCAGCTCCTTTTGAAAGGAGACCTTAAATCGTGGCCTAGTGTTAAGTTCAACAATGTTCCCGTTAAAAAGAAGCAATCGGTGTGCTATCTCGGTTTAGTCTTAGAGAGAAATTTTACATTCATAGATCATATAAAAACGGTTGGGGAAAAAGCTAAAAATAACTTTTATGCCTTAACGAGAATATCAAAATCGACTTGGGGTTTGTCATTTTTAACCTTAAAAACTATTTACGGGGCCACTTACTTGGGCTGTATGTGCTACGGAGCACCGGTTTGGGCCGATAGGGCCACCATAGGGGCGGCACGGCGTAAATTGCTTCAAAGTCAGCGCTTGGCTTTGTTATTCTTATGTAAAGCATACAGGACCGTCAGTACTGAAGCTTTACCGGTACTTGCTGGTGTTCTTCCAGTCGACCTTGAAGTGCAGCGACGTGCTGCAATGTACTATTCCGCACGGGAGACCACTGACGCTGATTTTTTACCGCAACGTGAACGTGCTAAAATATCTAGGTTATTCAAACCACAAAGTGACGTCTGGGAGGAACTTTTATCCGAATGGCAATGTAGGTGGGACAATTCTATCAAGGGGCGGCACCTCCACCAATTCTTTCCATCCGTTCGCGAGCGGTTGGCTAGGACGTGGCTGGAGGTGGATCACTGTGTTGCCCAATTTCTCACGGGACATGGTAACTTTAAAAGTAAATTATTTTCCTTCAAGCTTGTTCCCTCGCCTTTCTGTCAATGTTCAACATCAGATTGTGAATATGAACAATCAGCACATCATATTCTATGGGAGTGTATTCTTTGGCAGAACGAGCGCAATATTATGTTGGATACTGTACAGGCTACATCTGGAGTCATTTACTATACGGACCTTGTGGAAACTCGAACAAACTTCCGTGCGTTCAAGCGTTTTTGCCATACCTATTATTGGAATCAAATATAACAGCTCACAATTTAGGACCCATTAATATTAGTCATTTTACCCGTGGTGCTAGGCAACTGGGCTTCTCCCAGTTGTAATGTCCCTTTGTGCCTGTTGGCCTTGTTTTGTTCTGTCTCCTGCTTGCATGGAGGGAAGTGGGAACATATATTTTTTCCTACTCCTCCACTATTCTTTTCTGATTAATTTCGTTGCAGGATCCAAGACAGGTAAATTCATTCTCCGGGACACGTCGAGCTTAATTGTCTCGGCGCTTTTCTGGTGGTTGCCACTGTTGATTCTGGCTTTCAGGAGTTGCAGTGGTTGGGAATAGTGTGGTGGGTTTGTCCCATTAAAAAAAAAAATCGTAAGAATCGTAATTATCCTAAAATTGTGTTGGCGTTTCAATAAATTGACATTGATTCTACTAAGCTTTAAAGCTTAAACACTGTTTTAAGCTTTCACGGTTTGTCTCTAAATTTAAAATGTCACTTACGGGATATCTTCCGTGATTATATTTTTGGTTGAGTTCCCGATATTTCGACGCTGTTGCAAGCGCCATGATCGCGGGTTGACTGGAGATTGCGGGTGGATGAAAATAAATTGTTAGGAGCAGACAAATCTGTCTACCCTCTTTCTTTGTCTCTTGTTACGCGCACTACTGGAACTCGACACTAAGTCACGGCAAAACACACTCACAGTATCAACAAGTTTTTTGGAGTCTTTATAACGATGCCGGCTGCCCTTTATGAGCATGTTCACAACTGGATTCCACGTACTCGACAATTTGAACCTATGTATGAGCTGCCACAGCTGCAATCGATTTTACAGTGTGGCAGCTCAATACATAGGTCAGACGAAGCGAACTGTCTCATGCCGCATCAAAGAGCACATCAAGGCTGTCAAAAATAACGATGAGCAAAAATCTGCCATAGCTGAACATCTGCTACAGTCAGGGCCCAATCACTGGATTGAATTTCACAAGCCTAGTATTTTGTCCACGGACAAACATTACATACCAAGACTGAAAAGAGAAGCAATTGAAATAAGAAAACACAAGAATTTCAATCGAGAGGATGGCTTCAAATTGTCGAGTACGTGGAATCCAGTTGTGAACATGCTCATAAAGGGCAGCCGGCATCGTTATAAAGACTCCAAAAAACTTGTTGATACTGTGAGTGTGTTTTGCCGTGACTTAGTGTCGAGTTCCAGTAGTGCGCGTAACAAGAGACAAAGAAAGAGGGTAGACAGATATGTCTGCTCCTAACAATTTATTTTCATCCACCCGCAATCTCCAGTCAACCCGCGATCATGGCGCTTGCAACAGCGTCGAAATATCGGGAACTCAACCAAAAATATAATCACGGAAGATATCCCGTAAGTGACATTTTAAATTTAGCTTTAAAGCTTTGTTCACAGTAGATCATATTTTATAGAGCATCATAGTTGCATACAAGACTTTTGAAGACACATATAGATGGATGTGACAAAAAAAAATATGACAAACAAACTCAGAATCTCGGTACAAGTTGCGTACATGGTTCAGGATATGCTACTACTATTATAAAAGTGAAAGTTTGTGACGATGTTTCTTATTCTTTCACGCAATAACTATTTAACGGATTTGGATACTACACAGATAGATTACAGTAACAGTGATATTTTTTATTTTAAAATAAGGTTCTATTTGATGTTCCCGTGGGATAATTTTCGAGATGTAGCGGGCAAAGCCAATGCCAATATTAAAGAAAAGAACACAATTTAGATTGCCAAAGAAAATAGATACGAATTTCAATTTTTGGAATTCGTGAAGAATCAAACAATATCCGGAAGCATTACCGTCTACTTTGCTATCCGGTTTTTACAAAATCGAATTTATTTTTCTCAGAAACGAATACAAACACTTTCTATTTTCAAATTGATTTCTTTGTAATGTTCGTTTTCCGGAGATTCCCGAACAATTCCGATCGTAATCGAAGCAGCTTTTAGTTCTGTTTACACTATTAAATGGAGCAATGTTTGTCTGTTCTTCAGGTTAAATGATTGTCCAACACTTATTCGTGATGAGGAAGTATTGAAGTTTTTGGATTGATATATTGTCTGAAATGAGGAAACGAGGATTGAGGTGATACGATTTACATTGCCATTGACTGGTAAGAAGAATAAATGGGTGCAAAGAAAAGTATGTCACAGATTGTTTTTCTGGGCCCGTGATGAGGAGGTTCGGGTCGTTTTTTTGAAGTGAAAACTTCTTTAGCGGCGTTGTACACTTTTTCTGTAATGGGTAAAAAATTTAAAACTCGCGTCAGGGTCACGTGACCGTCAGGGTCACGTGACCGTCAGGGTCACGTGACCCTGATCGAAAATGAGTAAGACGTCATTCAAATTAAAAATAAAACATAGTAACAAAAAAGTTTTCACTTCTACCGGCACTCCTGGAGTGCAACCTTTTTTTTTTTTTGTAACATGGCATCTTTCTTATTTTTATCGGGATTTTTACCATTTGTTTTTTTTTTTAGTTTTAAGTGCCATGATCAACAATGCCAAAACATACCGTAGCATTACATAACAAAAAATAATAAAAACCAGTTGAACCAAGAATAGATCTACTACAACTCGTACAAACGTTACAAGAGCGGGCATAAAACTGAAATATACATTTCATGACCTATACAAGGTTGGGAACAGAATCTAATCAACAAACCTAAATGTATTTACTACTACTTGATCATCGGGAATTCTTTTAGACACGCCACAGAGACTGGCAACCTTTTTGCCATGAACGTTCCATGTAGGTATCATTTATTTAGATTATCTTTACTAAATTCCGGTCAAACTCTATGGTAGGAAATAATTGCGGACGTGGCTCTGGTGTTGGAAGCTTGACAGGTTATCTACAAAAAATATTGTACCAGCTTTTTCCCGCGTCTTCGCACCTGTTAATTTAGAATTTAACAAACAATTCAGATGGCACACGTAGCGCCATCTATTTATCATATGAACGTTATTGTTATTTTCCTCGGGAACCGTACTTTTTTCGAGATGAAAGGTAATAATTATGTTCAACTAACAAGGTTTATGCAAAATACCAGGATGAGTGTTAAGGCGAAAAAAGGTAACAAATAAAGAAACAAACATACTTTCGCATTAATAATATCAATTAGGTATCCGCAAAGCATTAGCGCTTTATTTATTTTCGATGCCAAGTGCAAATATACGTACGGTAGATAAAAAGTGCAGTTTTTGTAAGCTTGCCACAGATTTTAAGTTGCATATCTTCATAAGAAATTTAACCAAGGCAAAACTTTTAAATTCCAAAGCTAAGTAGTCTGAGCCCCAGACAAGAAACTTTTTTTAAAGAAGAGCACGGTCCACCCCATCTACTCGTCTCGCATAATAATATTTTAAGACTTGTCCTTCAGGAGAAGGAATAGAGTAGGCGAATTTCGGAACCTACTGATTATTTTTAGAAGAAAACACGCGATAACGTCAAAAAAAGAACTGTGTTGCCTATAGTTGAGCACCCCTGTTCCAGAGATATGATACTTACATCATTGTGACTATAAAAACGTAGTAAAATGGCCGCCGTAACGTTAGTGGCGTGATTTGCCAAAACAGATGCTGTTGTGTGCGAATAAGGGTGGTATGAGATCACTGGTTTATGGGAACTTAATAATGAAGAAAGTTTTGTCATGGTGTAGAGATGGTGGTCAACGATAAGTTTGATAATAGATCTTTGATGACAGCACTGTGAGTTAAGAGTTGTGGGTTCAAGTTCTGAAATAAACACATATTTTCATTATTATTTTTAAAGACGCTCTCTCCAGAGAAACTTGAAGTATTTATCGTGTTTATTCTATGTAAAACGAAAAAGCGCTTTTAGTGTACGAATGAGGAACTAATGTTTTCCATCAAAAAACGTCAAATGTACCGTTTACTTTACATCACAAAAAACTAGAAAAGTCGTGGAAATTGACGTCAAATCTGACGTAGAAAGTCATGCTGAGACCTCAGAGCCTGTAGCCAAACGGCAAGCGACAATCGTTAACGTTCAGCACTCGCTAATACATTTTCTAATATATACCCCATCGCATAAAGTTGAAAATCTAGTAGACTGCCGAGCGATAGCGAACAAAACAAACGAAAACGATCTGTAATCTTTCATAGATTTTCAACTACATGCACCGGGGTATAAAGTTGAAAATGTATCAGCGACTGCTGAACGTTAGCGATTGTCGCTTGCCGTTTGGCTATAGAGCCAGGTCTTGATTTGTATCAAATTGTGCTTGAAATACGTTTTTATTTATTTACGGTTTGCAACAATAGGCACAGTATTGAGAGAAAAGGAAGCAAATGAGAGACGCCTTTGCTCAGAAATGGGACTACATTGGATAAATTAAAAAAAAAGCCTAAAAATATTAAATAGATAGAATGAAAACTCATTAATCAAATACTCGAAGTAACAATTCTCATCTCATTTTCTTTTCAAAATTAAGCCCCAACGCCCTTGAAACTGAACAAAACACAATCTAATCACATCACTGTACTCTACGAAAATCATTCCGGAAATTACATCGTCCGGGATCGAACCCACGCATTTTTTTCACCCCCCAGTCTCGGGTGGGTAATTATCGGAGAGACCTCGAGGACGTATCTGCCATATCTTAATTGGATTCGCTTAGGGGAGGCAAGAAACTGAAGGATGGCAAATTGCAGTTTTTATTGACTTTCTGAAGGCTATTGTCGTGTGGCCGCAGACTTGCTTCATATCTTTTTATTTTTTCTTTAACCGCTGTTCTCTTGCGGGCATGCGGGAAGCGAGTAAAGGGCAACTCGCTGCCCGACCATGGACCATGCCCGGGTCGACGGCGCGTTGTGTCCCACGCGCGCCTCAAAGAGCGTCAGTATAATGACGGCGCCCCCCTCTCAGAGGGCCAAAGCCTACCGGGGTCGCGGGATTATTTCCTTACCGTAACCCCGGAACATAAAGGGCTATTGAAGGACACCGTGGATTTTAGTCAGTAGAAGTCTGACAGTCCCTCCCGCCCTGCCCGGGGTTGGAGGACTCATTTGATGATTTTACCACGCTAAAAAAAAAGCTTGATGTTATATAGCCTATAGCCTTCTTCAATAAATGGACTATCCAACACAAAAAGATTTTTTGAATTCGAGTCCGTTATAGTTCCCGAGATAAACGCGTTCATCCGAACAAACAAACTCTTTAGCTTTATAACTATGGCAGATGGCAGACTAGCTGTACACCGTGGTTTCGCTCACGATTCTTTCGCCTTTCTCAATAAATGAACTATCCAGAACAAAGAAAAAATTCAATTCTAAACGGTAGTTGCTGAGATTAGCCCGTTGAACAAACTTCCAGCATATAATATAAGCATAGATAAATTACTGATACTGAATATCAGGTCATATAAAATATAAAAGATTGTATAAAAATGTTTCTACAGTTCAGAAACAGCTTCAGAGTATATCAATTACTCTTGCTTTCAGGAGAATATAAATAATATAGAATTCAGAGAAACAGTAACAAGCGCTGAATACATAACTAGATGAATTTCAACAGAGTAATCTTAAAATATTCATAAGCTTTGTAATGTCCAACAACGAAAATATTTACTACGGGTCTAAAATTGATGGTTTTTTTAAAGGAAAATTGGTCAGAAACACCTTTATCTGTTCAGACATTACCGCGACCCGTCTCACATCACATAATATTGCAACATATCAACCTAAGCTCAGTACGGTGATCATAGGTTAAACAAAACTCATACGAAGAACTAAGAAAACAATAGTTTTTCCTCATTATCATCTAATCCATAAAAAAAAGTATTACCTACATAACACCAGGAAACAGTAATAGCGAAAAACTATTCTTATCTAACAAAAAGTCGTAACACTTCGGCCTTATACCACATGCAAGAAACGTCCGCAACTTATTTGCCACTTACAAAACTTTACTCTTCAAGTTCACATAACAATACAAAGGTAAACATGATTTATCACAAATTCCCGGAAGAAATGACGAAACACAGAATAGAACAGAATGCTAACTCCGTGACACAAGTGAAAACGCACGCACACATAGATACGTTAACGTAAAAAGAAATTGCATATTCAACATAGGATTTAAATTTTTAGATATGATTCTACCTTAATTCGGTTGAAGTAGACAAACTAGAAAGATACAGTTATCAAATAAAATAAAGTAAAACGATATCGATAAATGGATATAATTTTCATTACAAAATCAAAGCGTTATTTATTTAAGTTAGACTGAGAGACCAGCAAACATCTCTGGTGCAGCAGGACGTATCTACACATAGTATAAAACAAAGTCGCTTCCCTCTGTCTGTCCATAATGTTTGCTTAGATCTTTAAAACTACACAACGAATTTTGATGCGGTTTTTTTTAGTAGAAAGAGTTATTCAAGAGGAAGGTTTATAACATGCATATGAGAGTAGAGATTGCACCCGTGCGAAGACGGTTCGCGTCGTTATTTTTTGAATATAATCTAAAGCACATTACGTACGCGTACGTACTCGTCTGAATACCTTACTTTACACAGTCTTCTGTACCTATCTACTCAATGGCAAAGACGTCCAATTACGTCAGTCGTGTCTGCCTGTCCGAGGATACCGGAGTTGAATAGTAAACGGCAGAAGGGCTTGTCACGTACCTCCCGACCTTGGGGAGGAAGCTGTCGAGATAACGTGGAGATGAATTTGTAATAGAAGGTTTTTGTAACTTAAGATAAGCACGGTTTTCGACGAAACGTACGTCTATGATGTTTTCAATCTCATTTTTTAAGGCTTATCTACTGCCATCAACCGGATAAAATAAGTTCTTCTTAATTTCATCATCACCAGCCTATTAATGTTCCCTCTGCTGGGACACAGGCCTTCTCTCTGGAAGTGGGCCACATGTGCCCACGACTTTTAACTCATTAGTCGTTGCGGATACGCGCAATGAAGCAATCGCCTTGTCCGAAAACGGTCGGGTCACATCATCATCATCACCACCACCAAGAAAGTCCTCACTTCCTAGAGAAAGTCTAACACGACTAAGCAACGCTAACTATGAACGTTAAAACCAAGTCATAAGAACAACTGACCCTGAAATTCCGGAAGATAATACGAGAGAGAATTAACGACCTTATGACCTTGAGAATACAGCTTATAAAAATAAGCAAAGAGAAGTTGAAGGTCGAGGGATGGTGGAAATTAATATTAATAGGTTTTGTTGGCTGTAAATATGTATTTAGGAAGACAGGAAATGTGTTAGACATTATTTTTGGTGGATCAAGTGGCGATTACATCTTATCTTACGACTATAATACGAAAGTTTGTTAGAGCGGATGGATGGATGGTTTATCTTTCGATTTTCACACAAAAACTTCTGATCGGATTTGGAAGCAATTAGAAAGACAGATAGTTTATAAATCGAATTAACAGATAGGATAGTTTTCATCCCAACTATGTGTTGTTCCCTTGGGATAAATTTCCAGTTGTAGCGGTCGAAGCCGCTGACAAAAGGCAGTAATTTATATGTCGCAGAATGAGCACAGAAGCACAATAATTTAGAATAACGCCATCTATTATCATGCTGCGGAATCAAAACAGAAACAATTTGGTATCTCTATTCATTATTGTTAATTTAGAATAACGCCATCTATTATCGTTGGCCTGGAATCAAAACCGATACGCATTTTAGAATCTCTATTGATTATTGTGAATTTAGAATAACGCCATCTATCTCTCATTGGAGTAACTATTAAGTTAGAATTGACAGATTGTTTAGGAGCGTCAAATTAGTGATAATTTGGAGATGGTTAGCATGGGGAGCAAATGGCAACACCGAGCGAATAGTCGAGTCAAATGTCGATTCGGAAGTTTAATCAGCTATTCGAAGTTGACAGGTAGTGACGTTGACAGATGTTGGCTAACCTGTGTGGGGTAGGCCACTTGGGCGGACAGTTTAGTGAAGTGAACACTTTGAATCGGTCCGGCAAGCTGGGTAGACATCTTGGTTGCTCCGCCATGTTAAACTTCTCGCGTTCCTAAGTTTTAATCGAGCGATATCTCGGGCATCCTTGACTATTTTGTATTCAGTGTGTGTTAGCAAGTAATTAAAAGTGTTAACGAAGATTTTGTGAATGTTATTTCCGATATCCCAACCCCTCTGATAACGATTCTCCGTTATCAGAAGTGGGATTGGACCACGACGACCCACGTGTTCGAAATGAAGACTATAGTGATGAAAAATGGATGTGTTTGTTGGAACAACGGAACTGCAATTTTCTGACACTGATTAAAGCCGTGAAAACACCTACCACGTCGTCACATGGCTTTCGTTTATCGGATTTCGGTCCTGAAAAACAAGATGTGGATGCACGTGCTTGGGTGACGACTACAGTGACGTGCTTTCAGACCAAAACCAACATGGCGGGTGCCCCGCTTATGCTCGCTATGAGCCGCACCTTGAAGAGGAGGAGGAGCTTCTACCTGGCTGCCTACCGTGTCGTTTCCTGGGATGATGTAGACTGATTTCAAGTTACTTTTTATTGCAAGACACGTGGCCAGCTGCAACAAGAGCTGCAAGCTGTTTCTTTTATGAAGAGAAAGCGAATAGTGCTGTGAAACCTCTGAAGTGTTTTACCTGCTGCAAGCCGGGTCATAAATCCGTGCACTGCTACCGTGAAGATGTGAAACAGGATACTCAAGCTACGCCGAAGCACCACAGCCACAGCAATGGCAAGGAGAGGGGTCCATCGACAACTGCGAAGCCTCATGCATCCGGGATCACCTGCCTCCACTGCCACGGCGCAGAGAGAGGAGCGGCGCCGACTCCGGGGCGTCGAAGCCTGTTAATGAGGAGAGGATTGACCTGTGCCTCCTGAGCGCGTCGACTGGGATTATCCGGTGAGCAATTTTCATTTCATTACGGCTCTGGTGCCTTGTGTTCTTTATTAAAGTCTGTAGCCTATAGATTTTGACGGAGATCTGTGACATTAGTATTGAGATTTGTTTTCATGTGTTGCCTGATTGTAGCGGGCACTTGATGGATTGTGGAGAATGCCTGAGGGTCAAGTACCATTTTGAAGTAAAGGTTTTGAGTTCGATGATAAGTGTGGAATCTTAGGTCAGCTGGTCAGACCGTACCAGTAGCTGTTTCGTAGCCGTAGTCCGTATCTTATTGACATCCCGGTGGTGTCCATGGATGCGCGGTGTGCGGGTGGCACTGGTGGAGGTCGTGTATTGTGCGTTCATGATGAACGGTGTGAAACAAACAGAGGTTTGTTGGTGGGGCTAGTGTTAGCCATAGGCCACGAATTTGATTCCTGCTTTTTGATGATTAGTTTCTTGCATTGTAATGGTACAATTGCAAAGGTACTTGGTTGCTCTAGGATTTTCGGTCAGTCTTGTGTTATGTTTAGTGTTTGAACTTAAACTTTACTTGGCTATCGCTGGTTAAGCGGTAGTGATGTTATCGCTGGTTAAGCGGTGGTTAAGCGGATTACGTTGGCTTTCGCTGGTTAAGCGTTAGCTGTTGAATCGCTGGTTAAGCGAGTTGTGTTGACTATCGCTGGTTAAGCGTTAGTTGTGTAATCGCTGGTTAAGCCGATTACGTTGGCTTTCGCTGGTTAAGCGAGTTATGTTGACTATCGCTGGTTAAGCGTTAGTGGTGTAATCGCTGGTTAAGCGGATTACATGGGCTTTCGCTGGTTAAGCATTAGCTGTTGAATCGCTGGTTAAGCGAGTTGAGTTGACTATCGCTGGTTAAGCGTTAGTGGTGTAATCGCTGGTTAAGCGGATTACATGGGCTTTCGCTGGTTAAGCGTCAGCTGTTGAATCGCTGGTTAAGCGAGTTGTGTTGACTATCGCTGGTTAAGCGTTAGTGGTGTAATCGCTGGTTAAGCGGATTACATGGGCTTTCGCTGGTTAAGCGTCAGCTGTTGAATCGCTGGTTAAGCGAGTTGTGTTGACTATCGCTGGTTAAGCGTTAGTGGTGTAATCGCTGGTTAAGCGGATTACATGGGCTTTCGCTGGTTAAGCGTTGGCTGTTTTATCGCTGGTTAAGCGAGTTGAGTTGACTATCGCTGGTTAAGCGTTAGTGGTGTAATCGCTGGTTAAGCGGATTACATGGGCTTTCGCTGGTTAAGCGTCAGCTGTTGATCGCTGGTTAAGCGTTAGTGGTGTAATCGCTGGTTAAGCGGATTACATGGGCTTTCGCTGGTTAAGCGTCAGCTGTTGAATCGCTGGTTAAGCGAGATGTGTTGACTATCGCTGGTTAAGCGTTAGTAGTGTAATCGCTGGTTAAGCGCATTACGTGGGCTTTCGCTGGTTAAGCGTTAGTTGTTGAATCGCTGGTTAAGCGAGTTGTGTTGGCTATCGCTGGTTAAGCGTTAGTAGTGTAATCGCTGGTTAAGCGGATTACGTGGGCTTTCGCTGGTTAAGCGTTAGCTGTTAAATCGCTGGTTAAGCGTGTTATGATGTGGGCTTTCGCTGGTTAAGAGTTAGCTGTTAAATCGCTGGATAAGCTTGTAATGATGTAGACTTTCGCTAGTTAAGCGTTAGCTGTTGAATCGCTGGTTAAGGGTGTTGTGAGCTTTCGCTGGTTAAGCGTTAGAGGGTTAATATCGCTGGCTAAGCGTTGTTATTATCACTGGTTAAGTGATAGGATTTGTAACGCTGGTTAAGCGCTACAATGTTAAGAACTGGTTAAGTACTTCAGTGACTGGGTAAGTAGTGATGCATGGTGCTGGTTAAGTGCCGTGGATATGTTTGGTAGAGTCATAATGCTTTCTTAATTTTGTTCCAATTTCTATTATGTGCCTTATTCTTTCATTTTAGTTTGTTTTGTTTTGGTTTGGCAGTAGTCAACTTAACATTTAAAGTATCTAGCATAGTAAGAGTTTTCTTATAATCTGTAACGTTATAGGAAAAATAAGGTAGCATGTTGAACAAACCTTCTTAAAATTATTTTGTTAAAGGCTCGAAATGATTATCTTGATGGTGTTGTGTTTGTAACCGGATGGAGGTTACGTTTTGAAGACCGGATGGAAGTCGATAGATTTCATGCTTATGACCGGATGGAGGTCAGAGTATGAGCACTGCAATATTTTAATTAGTTCCCTTCATTGAATGAGTATGGGTGTTGTTCGACATGTCAGCTTTTAGAGAAAGAGTTCCTTGTGATTTTTATTAGACCCTGTAATTATTTTGATGAGAATACCTTTTCCATTTGGGTCAGGAATGGCCGAACGGTTAGAATGATTACTGTTCGAGTTTTTTTCTCATTCCAGATTCCTCAGGATGTGATGTCTCACACGAGGACGTGTGAATTGTCAGAATGGCCGTGTCGCAGAATGAGCACAGAAGCACAATAATTTAGAATAACGCCATCTATTATCATGCTGCGGAATCAAAACAGAAACAATTTGGTATCTCTATTCATTATTGTTAATTTAGAATAACGCCATCTATTATCGTTGGCCTGGAATCAAAACCGATACGCATTTTAGAATCTCTATTGATTATTGTGAATTTAGAATAACGCCATCTATCTCTCATTGGAGTAACTATTAAGTTAGAATTGACAGATTGTTTAGGAGCGTCAAATTAGTGATAATTTGGAGATGGTTAGCATGGGGAGCAAATGGCAACACCGAGCGAATAGTCGAGTCAAATGTCGATTCGGAAGTTTAATCAGCTATTCGAAGTTGACAGGTAGTGACGTTGACAGATGTTGGCTAACCTGTGTGGGGTAGGCCACTTGGGCGGACAGTTTAGTGAAGTGAACACTTTGAATCGGTCCGGCAAGCTGGGTAGACATCTTGGTTGCTCCGCCATGTTAAACTTCTCGCGTTCCTAAGTTTTAATCGAGCGATATCTCGGGCATCCTTGACTATTTTGTATTCAGTGTGTGTTAGCAAGTAATTAAAAGTGTTAACGAAGATTTTGTGAATGTTATTTCCGATATCCCAACCCCTCTGATAACGATTCCCCGTTATATACATATATGTAAAGTCATTTAGTAAGCATTGTTTTATTGAAGTACATAAGCCAACAGTGATAAAAACTTTAGTGCAAAAATAGTCCTTAATGCCATGTAATAGAAGTTATTTCAATGTCAAATAGTTACTGTTGTTCATTTAGCTGGAACAAACCCGTTGATCGAAGGAATTAACGTAATTGATAGCATTATCGCGATCGAGTTTCCAAGTCCTCGGTCCACTTGACAACGAGACTTTTCTAGAAGTTCTTCCGTAAACATTTGATATTTTTAACCTTGAAAGGGATGGGCAAAGTTTGGATGGTGGAACTTGTTTTTCAAACTAAAGGGTTTAGGGATGGGACACCTGAATTCAAACTAAAAAAAAATGTGAAAATGTTGTTGCTTGTCTAAACAGCAGGACAAATTTTCATTAATTTTGGTACAGAGATAGATGTTATCTTGGAGATGGTAGGCTATAGAGAGTGGAAAATGAGAGGGTCAAGTCGCGGCCTAAAGCTAGTTACACCATTCTGTAAAATCATCAAATGAGTCCCTTCACACCCAGGGTAGGGCGGGAGGGACTGTCAGACTCGTACTGACTAAAATCCACGGTGTCCTTCAAAAGCCCTTTACGTTCTAGGGTCACGGTTACCTGATGAAACAGGCCCGTGACCATGAGACAGTCCCATGACCCAGTTACCTACACCATAAGGCAAAAAGATAAAATGAAAAGCAAAGGATAATGCAAATCTCGAATTTTTGCTAAACGTAACCTTTTCAGACTTCTAAAAGCAGGATCATCAATGCAATCTATTCAAAGTCGGCTTTATTTCAGACGTGAACAAAGTTTGATAACTTATCAAACGTATAATTAAAATGTCATTGATTCTCTGAGTCACTGCAAATGATTGTTGCTATGGAGACTGTCGGCTCATCATTTTGTCGTTTGATTAGATTAGCGCTACCCTTTCCGAGAATGCAAGGTTTTTTGAGTCACCATAGCAATAACTTTTAAATTTTATTCTTATTGAAGTAATCACTGTAAAAATAATGCAGTGGTCAAATCAACAAATGAGTCTTCTCGCCTAAGGCGAGGCAAGGGATTGTTGTAAGTACGCCACAAAAATAATTCCCCACGAAAAAAAGTATGATGTATAAATAAATTAGCCAAAGGTATTTGTTTTTTTTTTTTAATTTTGATTATTGTACATTCGACCCATTTTTTTCCGCACGGGGATAGCAGAACAATTAAATTACAAAATCCAGCACAAAACTACCGAAAACGAGAACACAATGTGGAATCTGAACAGAAACTACTAGGAGAACAGGATCAAAAAACTTTTTTCGAGGGGAATAATTTTTGTGGCGAACTATCAACAACCCGAGGCGGGAGTGTACCCTTGGTATGACAGCAAATAGCATTTGACAGACTCTAACGCCGGCTCCACACGTTGGCCGTGTTTGCCAAACAGAAGGAGACGGCGCTATACCAGAAAGCAAGACGCAAATAATTCTATCTCGTTTCTTAGTATAGCGCCGTCTCCCTCTGTTCGGCCAACACGGCCAACGTGTGGAGCCGGCGTCAAGCTTTTTACTACGAATAGGCAGCGACATACACCTATAGTATGTGCCATTTAACACGGCAAAAGCGGTCATTGCTCCGACTTTCATCCCGATATCTCAATATTAGCGATACTTCCTCTTCACCCGTACAAATCTGTCGCAAACAGTCGCAAAACTGACATCGCTTGAGTCTCATAATACATAAAAAATTACCACAAAAACAACACAATGCACAACCCAAAATAATAGAAAATCTAGCAAACGTACCCTACGAAATATTTTTTTTTTAAATATTGTTGTTTCGTTTTTACACAAGTTTATCACACTGAGACAATTTAAAAAAAGTAAATATATTATTATGCATCATATAATTTTGCATTAACGTATAATACAATACTGAGTAAATATAAAGTTAGTGCATATTGTATGGATATAAGTGTATTAATATTCTTTTCACCTCACCCGCTCGGAAAGATTCTATTTCTCATTCAAAATCTGAGCGGAAAACTCCATTTTGTGCTCTAGAGCACAAAGTGTTGTTTAAAATTCGAACACGTCTTGTATTCAATTGTTTTCTTCTTTTCTACACTGGCAGGCGAGCCGCCCCCACTACATTTCCTCGCTGTGTGAGGTGAAAAGTTGTGTGTTGCACTCGGCAGCAAAGTTTTTCTGCGTCTCGTACCTTTGAAAACTTCGCATCGCTCAGGATTCTATATTTGAACCGCTCGTTTCTCTCGCGGTTCAATCTTAGAATCCTTCGCTCGCTCAGTTTTCAATTCAAGTACTCGCGCCAAAAATCAACTTTGCAGCCTTGCATAACAAATAACTATTTCACCTCACCCGCTCGGAAAGATTCTATTTCTCATTCAAAATCTGAGCGCAAAACTCCATTTTGTGCTCTAGAGCACAAAGTGTTGTTCAAAATTCGAACACGTCTTGTATTCAATTGTTTTCAACACTGGCAGGTGAGCCGCCCCCACTGCATGTCAGTGCACCAACCTATTTTTTTTCTGAACATTAGTGTTAAGTAGTAGATGTCGTAAGTTTGAGTTTTTAAAATTCGAGAAAATCGCCTCGAACCGCCTTATATCTGTCTCTGTCTCCAATATTCAGAATGGAATCCAATGAATCTGAGCAATTTTCCGCAAATTTACGTAATAATAAAACACAAGTGACAAACACAAGTATTAATGTTCCAAAAAAAAATTTTACTTTCAATATTAACAATTCTAGTAATATTACTTTTAATTTCTAAATGAATAAATAAATACTTATATAGTAAATTGTTTAAGCTGTTTCTCTTACACCTACCATTTCCTCGCTGTGTGAGGTGAAAAGTTGTGTGTTGCACTCGGCAGCAAAGTTTTTCTGCGTCTCGTACTTTTGAAAACTTCGCATCGCTCAGGATTCTATATTTGAACCGCTCGTTTCTCTCGCGGTTCAATCTTAGAATCCTTCGCTCTCTCAGTTTTCAATTCAAGTACTCGCGCACAAAAATCAACTTTGCAGCCTTGCATAACAAATAACTATTTCACCTCACCCGCTCGGAAAGATTCTATTTCTCATTCAAAATCTGAGCGCAAAACTCCATTTTGTGCTCTAGAGCACAAAGTGTTGTTTAAAATTCGAACACGTCTTGTATTCAATTGTTTTCTAGTTTTCCACACTGCCAGGCGAGCCGCCCCCTCTACATTTCCTCGCTGTGTGAGGTGAAAAGTTGTGTGTTGCACTCGGCAGCAAAGTTTTTCTGCGTCTCGTACCTTTGAAAACTTCGCATCGCTCAGGATTCTATATTTGAACCGCTCGTTTCTCTCGCGGTTCAATCTTAGAATCCTTCGCTCGCTCAGTTTTCAATTCAAGTACTCGCGCCAAAAATCAACTTTGCAGCCTTGCATAACAAATAACTATTTGATATCAGGATGGTAAAAACACCTTATTTTTCCTAAAATAAATTACAAAAATTATTTCATCACAGAAAATGCTTATTTTGATCTTATGTCGTTTTTGTTTTACGAGGTCATCGCGTCAGGGGTGCAGCACCCCCGGCAGCAGCCACCATTTAGATTTGACATTCCGTGTGGAAGTTCGCTTGCGTTTGGTCTGTGCAAAGACATTAAACTAAATACGAGCAATAGACGGGACATCACGAAAAAAGTTGTGACCCAAAACTTTTTACCACTAGGTAAAAAGTCGCTCGGTATAGTAGTCGCGTTGCTATGCAACGCTAGATTGTGCTACTGACACACGGCATCAATAATTTTGTATGACAATTTTCCCAATGCCCGCTCTATAGGTTCTTTTAAATCTCTTTGGGTCTGTGCTATAATTTCTTTACTTTTAATGCTATCGTTTTTGAGTTTGTTACAGTTTTGTTTTTGTGTTCTGTGTTGTTATTGTTACTTCATTTGTTGCTTTTAAAGAAGCATGTAACCAGAAGCTGTAAACGCCGTCGTCGTCCAAACATATTCCAACCTCAAGAAGGTTCGGAATCAATACCGTTCACATCGCCGCCAGCAAAAAGACAGAAGACGATTCTCACCAGCGGAGAAGGTCTTATGATTATTAATATTTTTAAATATGTCCAAAACACAAAGCCCGAGGATAAATATTTAACTAACCATGATCTTGTCAAATGTACATCAGAAATATGTGGGGTGAGTGAGAGATCGATATATCGGGTATTACGTGAATACAGAAATACTCATAAAATAACGCAACCTGAAGGTAAAAGGAGTAGACCAAACGTTCTCCAAAAAGTTGATCATTTTAATAAATCGGCAATTACTAAAACCATCAGTATGAAAAATCATTTTTTTTTTCCGAAAGTTTTTGAACAAACATTGTTAAGTAACATGGGCTGAGTTACTCCACGAGAGGTTTTGCGCTATTAACGTTACACGTTGTATATACATAATTACCTATATACATTTGATTCTTTTGATGCCGCGCATTCCACATTTTTTTATGATGATTCTTTCACAGTCCAGGCTGTCGTTTGTGGAATGCATTGCTTGTATCAGTAAGACAAGCCAAGTCACTGGTTTCTTTTCAAAGCTTTCTTAAATCATTTCCTTTCTCTCTAATAATACATAAATAAATTTATATTTATGTATGTATGTGTATTTTATTTTATTATTAATGTTTGTGTGTATTGTATTTATATTATCGGTTATCTATTATTTGATGTGCATCACTGTCTACCCTCATTTTTTTTTTAAGATTCTTCAAGTCCATCATAATTGTCTGGAAGATATCGCTATTAGCGATAAGACCGCCGTTGTACCCTTAGTATTAATAAAACTTTTTTTTTAAAGTACCGACTTCAAAAACAAATACAAAAAAGTGTAAAATAACTTTTCTTTCGGAAGTCGTTGGCTTTTTTTTTATGTCATTGACTATTGCCACCGACTTCCGAAAGAAAAGTTATTTTACACTTTTTTGTATTTGTTTTTGAAGTCGGTACTTTTTTTTTAAAGTTTTTATTTTACCCTTTTTAGTTCAGACATTCAACAAAAATCTTCGTATAATCGACAACTTTAGAAATTTATATCCAAGCGAGCAACAAAAACGGATCTATGCGGGCAACGTCACAAGACATCCATTATTATTGTATATTAAAACCTTCCCTAGACTGTAATAAACATTTTTCCGTAAACCGCATGAAAATCGGTTCAGTCAAACGCGAGATAATCGTGAACAAACATACAATCGACTTTGAAAATGTACTATGATCCGCGCGCGGACGAAAATACATATGACGGGAAAAGGGCCGTTACCTATCACTACATCCATTAAATCCGTCACACACAGTGGAACATTTTTTACGACACGCGTAAATGTATAAGCACACAATTTGATTTCTAGAAATAAAAAATAATAATTTTGAATTAGACCAACACAAGATTCACAACCTCTGTATGTCAAGCAGGCTGGTACCACGATACTGGAGCGATAGAAGCAACTATCGCTTATTAGTAGTTTTAGGTAACAATAAGTGTCATTATCGCTTAGTGATGAAAAACTTGGTAGGAGGGAGTGAATGACCTCTATTGCCATGTTAAATGGTACATACTATATAAAATTATACACACAAATATCAACCTTGTATGAAAAGTCAATGTCAAAGAAAAACTAGCATTTTACGGACTGATTTATCGTCCCCGTAAAATAATAACAGCGAAGTCAATATCGTAAACCATAACCAACTAAAAGGATTATATTTGTATTCTGATTCTAATCAAATTCATTG
The DNA here is from genome assembly GCA_954870645.1 of Agrotis clavis. Lineage (NCBI taxonomy): Eukaryota > Metazoa > Arthropoda > Insecta > Lepidoptera > Noctuidae > Agrotis > Agrotis clavis. The sequence continues at coordinate 1,104,455 of OX940942.1, forward strand.
CCCAAAAATCAAAATGTTCCACAATTTTTTTTTTTTTTCAATGAATTTTCACGCCCAGATGTCTAGTCCTTAGGTGAGACCTAAAATGGAGCGAGATCTCTCAAAAGTATCTATAACTTCTACGCTCTAATGGAATAAAGTCACTTGCTTGACACAGGACTCAGGATAGTTGTCATACCTCAGGTAGGGCGACTTGGTGACTTACCTTACGTCTTCAAGCGACAGTAGTCCCAATGTGGGAACGAGACGGCGCTAGACGACTTGTATGGCTCTGTCTCATTCACACAGTGGAACTACTTTCGCTTGAAGACGTGATGGTAGATCCCCTGACTTATGACCACCATCTCATGGTCTAGTGGAGGCCTTCCACCGTCAGCCGCTTTGATTTAATTTCCTTATTCACAACTTTTGTATTTATTTATGAAGGTCGAAAAGCACTCTTGCGAAGTAAAGAAGAAAAACAATGTTTTCTATTGTCTGCAGTTTTATCTTGCCAAAATGCTAATAAGAGTTGTTTTGAAAGTATAACAGTTTGGTTTATTTTTAGGTTATTTTGAGACTGTAGAAACCCTACTTAAATTATTTGTACTCGTATTTTTTCAGGAAACAAAAAAATATCAACTTCTACTTCAGAGGGGATTGTAGGTCCAGTTAAAATGGTCGAGATTAATTTGTTGAGTTAGATGAACTGCTACTATTAATTGTTGTGTAAAGTGTCTACTGGCTACTGCGACTACTTTTACTACAAAAGTACATACTAGATGAACCCGACATGTCTTAAAACGTGTGACACACTTGTGTACATAATTATACCCGCGTAGTTCTTTCTTTCTTTTCCTTTTGCAGAAACTCTGCCCCACACTAGGGATTTCACCTGTATCGTGAGTGCGTATACAAACATAGAAACAAACATACAAAAATACCCAGACCCAATCTTGAGAGTTGTTAAACCACCTTTTTGGGGAAAGTCGAGGCTTATGCCCAAACTAATGTAGGTACGTTATGTGGGAACATTTAGACTGTACTGCAATAAGTTTTATTACAACGACCCAATATTAATTTAGTACTGGACCACAGTAATTCTAGACATTTCTACAAAAAGCCTTTCCGATCAATACTCCCACACAAATAGGCAGTACAAATTCCCTGTTTCATGGAATCATAAATATTAACGAGCGAGGGCGCCGGGCACAAGCAGTATACATCGAATATTCCACTACCCACTCCTAGAGCATTTGATGCAATGTCATAGATCCGATATTTCGGTTGAAACATTATGGCTCATAATCATTTGGATTATGGCTATTCAATGTCGGTATTTCATGCGTATTTATGATCTAGTTTTACAGTGTTTATTCCTGTTTAAATTTCAAGGTTACTATTATATTGGACATTTTAAATGTCAGGAAATTCAACAAGGAAAATCATTTTGAAGTTATTTTGTCTACATGTAACCATGTTACTCTTCTAAATTACGCAACAAAATGTTGATGTGGTTTTCATCATTTGCAGGATTTATTTTGCAAGACAAATTCTGTCTCTATTCCACTACAAAAATACAAAATTAAAATTATTTCGTCGTTATTTCTATACTTTGACTGATTTTTGCACGAGTTTAGTACGATCACGCACCCCATTGAAGAATACCCCATAGAAACATTTCTTTTCTATAATTATTTTAAAAATTGCCATGCTTAAAAAGGTATGTTTGTACGTGCATTCATAAAAATCACGTGCACACATGATTTTTATGAATGCACACTATATTCGTAAACACTTATCTTCGTAAACACTTATCTCCGTAACCATCCAACCGATTTAAATGAAATTTCGCAAATGCATATTATTAGTCCCAGATTGAATGATAAGATAGATGGGACCTTGATAAGTGTTGCTGTATAAAGCAGAACCCAGTTAACCATTTCTCTAGTACATACTTACAATAAGGACACTTCGATGATTTGCCCAAAATGCTAAATCATTTGGGATATTGCTAAGTGGCCGTTTTAGAACCTCTGCACGAAGCAACCGCAGAATCACTAGTAAAAGAATCTTATGAATAAAAATATCTAATTTCATGACGCCCATCCACATCCCCAAAAATCAACTTCCTCAAAGCCTACAGAACTACTCGTACTTATTATCATACAAATCACAATAAAACCAACCCTCAGTACGAATGTATACAATAAACATCCCTTTATTAGGAAAACAGTTGGCAACGGTGGAGCGAGGAAGCGGTAGGAAAACATCCTGGATGGAATATTACCCGGTAGCGGGGTTCTATGTGCCCGGGATACCAGATGACCTTGAACTGTGACGTAACATTACCGATGTGACGTTTATTTTATCGTAGCTTTGTATATTTCTACGAGAACTCTGCTAGGCACCCTTTTTTATGGTAAAATCATCAAATGATATCCCCTCCTCGCATACTGTCTGGCAAACTATTATTTACTAAAAATCTACTCTGTTTCTTCAAATGCAGGGTGGCGAAATTGTCTTAATGGGTAGCCGCCTTGGAACGTAAAGGGCAATTGAAGAAACACCATGGATTTTAGTCAGTACGAGTCTAACAGTCGCTCCCGCGCCACGCAGGGAGGTAGATCTCATTTGATGATTTTACTATGTTAAAATAAAGGTCCCTTCAAATTCCCAGTCCCGTAGTAACCTACTTAGATAGTCCAGCAACCCTGGGGCCGTATTATGACGTCTTAAAACCAGGCTTGTTCCAGTGAGTGAACGAGATGGCGCTAGACGACTTGTATAGCTCTGTCTCTTTCACTCACTGGAACAACCTGGTTTAAAGACGTCATCATACGGCCGTTGACACGTAGAATGCTCTAATTATTGGTATATACAAAGCAAGAAGTAGTAAACCTTTTCTTTACCTACACAGTTGTTAAACCTAATGCAACTTCCCAAAACGACAAAAAAATCCGCTACACTCCATATGACACACGATTAATAGAAGACAAAGTCGCGAGCGGTGATTAGTGTCGCCCTTGACCGAATACTGTCGTTTGTGACGAGTCATGTTTTCGCGGGATCGCCCGCTGTTTCAAGATCGAGTTTTTGTCCCTGAATGCTAAAGCTTTACTGCAGTAAGAATAGCTAAAGTTTTTTTTGAAACTATGGGAGTGTGCTGGGGGATTTGTTTGTGTGTGGGGAAATGTGAGACAAAAACATTTTGTAAGTTTTGTTTTGATTACGAAGACGACTGAATAATTTGCTAATTTGTCTTCATGATTAAATTTTAACTCGATTGGAATGGCGTTTTTATTGTATGATACTGACTTAGTCACCGTACATTTGACTGATGATCCAGAAACTATTCAAAATCGCGCAGAATCGAGTTGAGATGATTCCATACTTTTGCTTGAACTCGAGACTCGAGAGTGAACTTGAAATGAAGGTATACAGAAACTTCAGAACGCCTCCAGCTACGATCTGTCCAGTCTGATCAAGAAAAATGGATATGAATTAAAAAAGCCTCTATGATTTTATTACCCCCCTGGTAAAACTATAAGTTTTGTACTACATTTCGATTCAAATATTCTAACGTATTCAGAATCGCAAGTGAAATGAACATTTATCTGCAGTGGATGTAGTTATCACATCCTGTAGATATTACGCACTGTTTTGCGCACTTTTGTGTCTGTCAGACTGTCGGAATGGGTTTTGGCAAACGAGTCTCCGATATGAGCGGGAATTGACCAAATTCTTTAGCTAACATTTCATTGATATTTATTGTTTTGGCCATAAACCATGTAAATGCATAAGAATGCGTAGACTGACTACCAACCCGCACTGGGCCCGCATGGTGGATTATGGCCCACTCGCTCGCACTCGTGGAGGTTTGTGTCCCAACAGTGAGTACATTTCGACGGTCCCTACGTAAGGACATGTCAAAAACCGAGGTTAGTTAGGAGTAAATCTTTGTGAACATAGAATAATAAAATTGAAAGTGACCTCGCTAGAAATCTGAGTACGAATAGAATGATTTCTAGAGCGTTTTGAACATTAAAAACGCTCTCCTGTAAACCTTGATTTTTGACATGTCCGTTTGCACGTAGGGACCGTCGATTTAGAAGCTGATGATGATACGTAGAGTACTTTCTTTAAAGTCTTTAGGTGACGTAGTGTTTATTTAGAAGACGCAAGTTCGTGTCCTGCTTTCCGAAAAATATAGCTATGAAATGAAGCTTGTGGTTATGGCCAGAGGTTTCTGAATGTTCTATTCACTGGCTGCCCATCTAGTTCCTGAGAGATCTGTGTCTATAGAAGTGTCCACTTAAAAAGTAGTGGACCTCAAGCCTTGTTGTGTGGTCGTAAGAGTGTTACAGTTGTCCCTGTGATCTTGGCAATTAAAATATAAGAGTCTACATGTGGCTTGTGGCCACAAACGTGAGTGGACACTACTTGAACAGTATGTGAATGTGTTAGGGTCCCTTTTATGTAACTAAGGCTGGCAAAGAGTGGTACTTCAAACTTTTATATTGTCTGAGTCCAACTTAAACAAGTCGTCAAGAGACTATTGACAAAAGCATATAAGATCTTGAGCCTATGTTTAAGATTCAAAGTTTAGAAGCACTCTTCTTATATTCTGTAGAACTTAGGGAACTAGAAGTATTCGCAATAAATGACAAAAGTTTTGAAGAACAGTTATACGAGACAGTACGAGGTTGTCAATCTTTCTGGTCACTGCCTACCTGTAACCACTATCAGATATTAACGGATGAGCATAAGACAATACATTCTGTCGGAGCCCATCAAAGACAATGGATTCTTTGCCAGACATTGTCAAACTTTCAGGTAACTGATAACTCGCAACAAATAATTAATATCGAAGATCTACAAATTACAACCGGGACCAACAGCTTAATAACAAACTCTTCGAAACACAGAAGGAAACTCAGTAAGTAATCAAGGTCACCCATCCACGGATCAACATCAACAAGAACTGATTAACCTTGAATCTGGATCTGTGCAGCTATTATTATTTAGCAACAAATTTTTCCTCAACCAAATTCCCAAAAGCGGTTCACATACCTAAACACACCTGTCATCACGATTAAGCCATATACCTAGCAACAATAACATCATCACAAACACTCTTTATGGACAATAAACAGAGCGTCTGTTCATCACGACGTAAAAATTTCATAAACATCACATAAAGTAGCGTGGCAAAGGGCGCCCGGTGAGTATACGAAATGTTTTCGTACAAAATCGGATATTGCAGAAGCTTCACAGTTTGTAAAACTTTTTCAATATTGTACAGAAAGTTGAACACAATTTTTATTATAGTAACGAAATTGTAAAAGTAATTGAACCTGAATTGTTCAAAGTATGAAAATCAAAGAGTATTTCCATTCCAGGCTTTAATTGTAATATCTGGTTGACCGAGCTACGCTCGGTTTTTAAAATGTCTATATCTTGAGAACCGAGCTTTTCTCGAACCTGGGACCTTGATAAATCGATTCCTTGAGCCGAAAAACCCATAATCTGTAACTTTCATGAAAATCCTTGGAGCCGTTTCCGAGATCCTGATTATATATAAATAAATATACAAGAATTGCTCGTTTAAAGATAAATGTTAAATCTTCATATGAATTCAAGTTAAAGATAGTTTTTCTAGAGAAGTTTTAATGTTCATAAGTAAATTAAATTACATCAGTTCAGTAAAGAAAAATAATGTCTTGTTTTACAAAACGTCAGAGTCGAAGTAGGAATAATAAAAATTAGCCGGCCAGTTCGGTTTCATCAATGATCCTTCTTACATCCAAGTTTAGTTGTTAACATTCTCCCCCTATTAGATTTAAAATGAGAAATCAATAAAAAAAACAATACTACCATAATTACAAGTCTCTTGCCATTTAAAAATGGACCTACGCTACTTTTCTACAAAATGGTTCTTACAATAGACGATGTTGTCAAACTGGGTGTTATCTTTCCAGACATTTAAGGGGGAATTTATAATGAGGGAAGACTTTTTAATGGATACTTGGAACTTTCGCAAAAGAATTAAAGCGGTGTTAAATGTTTACTGTTATTGCTAGAACAGGGTTTCATAACTTTTATTATTTATTAAATGTTTTTTTTTTCAAGGAGTAAACCTGATGACATTTTTAAAGGTAAGGTAAAAATTTTGAAGTGGGTAGGAACGGTAATATCTTCTTAAAAAATTTTCAAATCAAAAAAATTAAAAAAAAATTAAAACTTGACCTAGGTAAACCGCGAGGGTTGACGCGGCGCGCGGCCCGTGAAAGGAGCGAAGGAATTGGGAAAATCACTCAGGGTCAATCAATACAAATCAGGGTGTAAAAAAAAACATTTTTCTACTATTTGTAAAGTTATAATAAGACACTATCTTTTTCCAATTAATATGAATGTTAACATTGGCCTCAACAACCCATTTTACAGAATATGATGTTGAAATAGGTACACTAAGACCAAAAGGGACAGTCCTTTAACCCAGGGACTTACGCTAATCCGACAATATCATAAAACTTAATGAAAAAAGAGGGCAAAGTTACCCGCAAAACGTAGTTAAACACAAAATGGCACTACCGACAATGTCCGCTTCACTTCCGAGAGCAATTTGTTCATTAAATCCGACAGGAGGGGAGCTCCATTTGTATCTACATAAAAATTACGTCCATTAAGGATAACAAACAAACAAAAAACTTCTAATAGAATATAATTTTGGCAGAAAGTTGATAAAACAGAAATTGTATCGGAAAATTTTGTTCTTTACTACAAAACAAATTATACAGTCGGGAGTCAAAGGAAGTTACGATTTCTACTTTGTACAAGTTAATTGTTTTTTTAACCGACTTCTAAAAAAGAAGGAGGTTCTCAATTCGGATGTTTGTATTTTTTTTTTTTTTTTTTTTTTTATGTTTGTTCGGGCATAACTCCCTCGTTTAACAACCGATTTGAAAAATTCTTTTTTTGTTGGATAGGGTATACTTCTGGAATGGTCCCATTAAAATTTTATCAAAATCGGACTAGCACTTTTTGAAATATCAACAAAAATCAACAAAAACCTAAAAAGTTTTTAACTTTGTCTACACCGATTACTCCGAGGTTTCTGGTCCGATTTCGATTATTCTTTTTTTGTTAGATACAGTATATCTGCCATTTGGTCCATAAAATTTTCATTTAGTTTGGTGCAGTAGTTTTTATTTTTGGTAGTTCTCATTGTGTACATACATAATCGGCGTTGTTATTACCGGTGCTATGGATTACAACATTTTAGTGCACATGTAAGAAAATATTATGTATTTGACAATAATTTGGGTTGAATAGTGAAACTAAAAAGGATAAAATAAAAAACTTTTTCAAAAAAAAATGTAACCGACTTCAACACAACCACAAAAAAAGTTCAAAATAACCTACAAAAAAACTTTTCTTTCGAAAGTCGGTGACAAAAAGTCAATGAAATAAAAAATAAAGTCACCGACTTTCGAAAGAAAAGTTTTTTTGTAGGTTATTTTGAACTTTTTTTGTGGTTGTGTTGAAGTCGGTTACATTTTTTTTTGAAAAAGTTTTAATTAATAATAATGATGAATATTTTAGAAATGGATAAAATAAGTTAACAGATTGGTTTACCCCACGAAAATGATGACCAGTTCATATTCAGCGACTATGTATCAACAACCCAGTAACTGGACCATACAGAACAATGTAAAAACAATCACATACGAAATAAACTGAACCAAAGCTAAATAAATAAATAAATAACTGAACCTAATCACAAGATACAACAGAAGAAAAAAGTCGCGCAATTAAAAAAGTATTGACTAAGAAAATTGTTAGACCACAAGTCAACTACACACATCAAAAGTGTCTAGGGATCAAGCATTTTTATGCGGATTTCTTGAGATTGAGATGTGGCTTTGTAATAAATTTATGATTTTATAAATTTATATGGATCCTTTTTGGTGCATTTCATAATTTGAATCAGGAACTGTAAATCAAATTCGAGTAAAAGATGAAAATCAGCTGTCAATATTTTCCCTATAAAAACATACAACGCATTGAAGACATTATTAGTGCTACTGTTTCCCTACTACTGATTAAAACCAACGTTATTATGGAGCGGCGACGTCATTTAAGCAGGGAAGAAATGCTCAGAGCCGTGGGAATGATAGAAGCTGGTTCCCGGCAACGTACTGTGGCTTTAGCTCTGAATACAAGTCAGAGTGTTATCAGTCGACTTTGGACACGTTACCGAAGCACTGGTACCGTGGCTGAGCGCCATGGAGGACGGTATCGCTGCACCACACGGAGACAAGACCGATACATTCAAATCTTAACTCGAAGAGCTCCAACAATAACCGCCATGATGTTAGCCGTGAGGCTTCATCACTCTTCAGGGAACTTAATTAGCGACCAAACAGTCAGAAACCGCTTGCATGAAGTGAACCTTCATTCCCGAAGACCGCTACGGGTACCACCTATAGCAATGCACAATCGTAGGATTCGATATCAATGGGCTCTTGAACACAGAAATTGGGCAGAAGAACAATGGCGTTTCGTGTGCTTTTCTGATGAGTCTCGTTTTGGTATGAGACCGGATACAAGACGTATACGACGCTGGAGAACCCCTGGACGCCAACAGCGATTAAAATCCTGCCAGGAAGTCCATCCTTATAGTGGTGGAACCATCATGGTATGGGCGGGTATTTGGATCGGCGGAAGAACTGAGTTGATTTGGATCAGAGGCAACCTCAACGCTCAAATTTATGCTGAGACGATTGTATCAGACGTCATCGTTCCTCTACAAGTGCAAATCGGTCCCTTATTTCAGTTAATGCATGATAATGCACGACCGCACACCGCAAGAGTTGTAAGACAGACTCTCGCCGCAGCTAACATCAATGTCCTGCCCTGGCCTGCTCAGTCGCCAGACTTGAACCCGATTGAGCATGCATGGGATATGCTACAGAGAAGAGCTCTGCCGAATATGGAGGGTATCCAGTCGCAAGAAGACCTTTTTTTGTTGTTGCAACGAACATGGGCGGCCATTCCACAGCGTGATTTGGATGAACTCATTTTGAGTATGCCAAACCGATGTTCTTGTGTTGTTAGTGTTCGCGGTAGAAACACGGATTATTAATTGTTTAAGTTACCCAATAAAATTTTAAAGAAAACTGTTATTTCAGTCTTTTTTTCGAACTTTAATGTTAGTGGTTCAAATGTCAAAAATCCCTTTATTAGGAAAATGGCAAATTTCTTTATGAATGCAAAGGTGACTTGGTTTATCGTTACTGTGACAAACGATAACACTTTATTTGATGAATCCTTAAAGAACATTTTAATTAATATCAATCAGGAGAAAAGTTATTGCAAAAATATATGTTGATCCCTAGACACTTTTGATGTGTGTATATAGACGAACTAACTAAACACATAAAAATCTTATCTTAGAAGAAGATACGGACACACAGTCTTCCGAAACCCATGAATTAGAAGAAGCAAAAGATAACACCCAAAGCACAAGCGGTACATTGAACCAAACTGTTGGAATGTCTAAAGTGCTCAAACACGTGGTCATCTAAGAACCCAGATGTCACTACCCAAGCCATTTTCAACTCAAAAGAAGAAGCAAAACAAAACAAAATCCCTGCATAAAACTAAAACGCAAAAAGTAACATAGTACCAACAACTACTAGATGAGATTACAAAAATATTGACGAACACACCCATACGTCCAGTAGCACCTGTTCCCATAACATTCCATGCGCAAGAAGGCTATGCAAATGTTTAGCAATCAATACGTCTGCTGTGATGGCCGCTATATATAGCAGTGTCGTAACTGACAAACAGACCCGGTGGACGTAAAATGTGGAGAATATGGAGCAGTGCAATAAGCGGAAGCTTGCGTTTGAGGAGCTATAAACTGAGAAGTCCATAGTGGAAGTTTTATCAATGGTAAGTGGGGTTTGAGCTTTATAGAGAAGAAATACTGGTGGCCTGATTACGTACACCCTTACACTGAGAAAACTGGCAATCATAAAAGAGGTGAATTCAGCTTAAAGTATGATGAATTCACTCCAAGGACGGAGCATAGTGATTCACCAAAAAGAACGATGATAATACTGATGTTGATGATAACAGTATTTAAGATGATGTGTCACCATGGATTTAGTAGGACGAGCATACATTATATAATAATATTTCCCACAATTTTTCAGTGACGTTATCATATATCCAGTTACGCCCTACTATTTTTCCTACTATTTTACGATGATTTCCTCACATATCCAGTTACGTCCTACTATTTTTCCTACTATTTTACGATGATTTCCTCTCATATCCAGTTACGTTCTACTATTTTTCCTACTATTTTACGATGATTTCCTCACATATCCAGTTACGTCCTACTATTTTTCCTACTATTTTACGATGATTTCCTCACATATCCAGTTACGTCCTACTATTTTTCCTACTATTTTTCGATGCCTTCCTCATATATATCCAGTTATATCCTATTATTTTTCCTACTATTTTTCGGTAACCTCCTCGTATTTTAGGTTAGGTCCTCTTACTTTTCCTACTATTTCCTCATATCTCTGGTTATAGCCTATTATCTTACGGAGGTCGCCCTCAATAGGAGGATTGTGTTTTTTAATAAACCAATTAATATCTCTATAATACACCATAGTGATTAGTTGTAGTTCTACTCATTCTCCATCAGTAGGACTACAACTAATCACTTGTGGATTACACAGAAATTGTTTGGATTATTAGAAATCACAATCCTCCTATAATTGAGGGCACCACTGGACTTATATGATATCCTTATTTTTAAGTATCCAATATTGGTTCTTTCCTTTTAAATATTATTAGGTGTGAGCTCAATATAAAAAAAAAAAACTGAAGAACCATATAATTGAACCTTAAAAAAATGGGGAGCAAGTAAAAAAATAGGAAAAAGTACCTTGGCAAGAATGGTAAGAAGGTAAGAAGGGATGTATGTATAAATTAAACAGAAATTTGAATCAATGGTATTTTTATTTCCATAGTATGAATGAATATTATAAACTCTAAACATTTATTCAGTATAAAAGAAGACTAAGAAATTCATTCCGAAGCGCCGGCCGACTGCAACTGCAGCCGGTGAATTTAATCATACAATAGCGGCGCTAGTGTGACTTATCCTACGTCCTAAGGTGATTGCTCCAACCAGCCCGCGAAATTCAAATTTGTTTACGTTTTTTTGCAATTTGCAGGCCAGTGCTACGGTGTATGTTGATGAAAATTTGATTCGCGGCTGTAAGACGTATGTAGTTACAGAATTATAATCATCAAAATCATCAATACAACCCTCCGAGTTCATAATGGTGCAGGAACAAAAAAAAAACAGAAAAAGTCATTTCTACACCATTATGAACTTGGAGAGTTGTATTGATGATTTTTTTTTAACAGATACTCAAAAGTGACGTTTGACAATACGAAATCTAAAGTTTAGGAGCTGCTCAAATGTTAAGCAGCCCTTTAATTTTGAGTGACGTTTCAGTATTCATGGGTGAGTCCGCACAGCGGCGCCACTAATCGATTAATTTTTTAAGTGTAAATCAGTTAAATTTTAAACAAAACTAGGAACGAATTTGACGAGTAAGTTATCTCTAATATTTTCTGAGTCGGTGCAGGTGCTACTTATCGAGAAAATATTATAAACTTTTTACTAGTCAAATTCGTTCCAAGTTTTGATTTTAACTGAACAAGATGAAAAATGTTAAATTTATAGTGGCGCTACTGTGCGGAAGATACACATGGAGTGCCTCGCCTTAATGTTTACAGTATCTATTTGTGGGTCATTATAAAGAATCATTAAATAAAATCATTATATACATTATGTTCAATAATTCTGGTTTTTATAAATTAAAATAAAGGTTGTTTTAAAGGTTAATTTACAAAAAATAACTAACTTTACATTAATGTACCTATAACCAAAACATTTTTGCACTTAAGGTGATTGCTTCAGGGTAGCCATTTTGTTTTCGTTTTTTGTAATTTGCAGGCCAGTGCTTTTACTTTTTCGAGGTCAAAGTCATTCCTCGAATTATATGAACTTTGAGGGTTGTATTGATGATTTTGATGATTATAATTCTGTAACTACATACGTCTTACACCCGCGTCTAACATTTCAATCAACATACAACCTAGCACTGGCCTGCAAATTGCAAAAAACGTAAGAAAATTTGAATTTCGCGGGCTACCCTGACGCTTTCACCTTAAAGCTGCATACAATAAATTGGTTCTATTATTATAGTAAATATCTATTTTCAAGTAAAGTGCTACTATAAACACTCCGATGAGACTTATCTATCCCTGATACAAATACTTTACTTTAAAAATCTATTACTAAAGGTATGCGTTCACGCATACTTTTCAGAGCCGAAGGAGGCGAAAGAATCGAATTTTAGAATTACTTGTTCAAAAAAAATATATATATATAAATCCTATGAAACCTCGCACACTTACCGAATCGGACGAATAAGGTCGTCCGATTCGGTGCGGATAAGTGTGCGAAGTTACATTGGATTTCATTCAAGTAATTCTAAAATTTGATTCCTTCGCCTCCTTCGGCTCTGATAAGTATGCGTTCACCATAAACCAGCTATTGGTGCTGGCTCATACCATTACTTTATGCGGACACCGTTATCGGGCCGTCTTTATAGGATATCCTAAAGGAATATCCGATAAATACCGTAACTAAGGGTAGAATACTAGTTGAGCGCACCCTGCTATAAAAAATTAACTGCCCTTTGGACTCTGCAGTGCCTCAAACTAGCAACGCCGCGTACGGTATAAGTACATAATTAATAATTCTAATAATAATAAGTACCTAATTAAAACTTCAGGATAGGATACTTATTGAAGTACTCCTGTAATGTCCCTTCCTCGTAGTACAAGTACCGGAGGCGAGCTCGCACCGTCTCCCGCCAGAGGGCACTGACCTCCTGCCACGGACCAGCTGAAGGACTTGACAGCTGCTCTAATGCTGACGCTACGTCCTCCACTTCACCTGCACACAAAAATTAAAACGATTAATAATTAGTACAATAACAATAGCGGTTCTTAGATTCAGATATTTGTAATTTGTAACGAAAATTTATACTAATTCAGATATTTTTCTCAATAATTTTGTTCTTGATAATTTAATTCAATCTGAAAACATAAAATTTCTTGAAAAGGAGTTACCTTCTTTAAGTCCGGTTAGGTCGATTCCAGCGAGTGAAGGGCTGTCTAGCCTAGGACTGGACTTGGAGCGAGAACGTGACTTGGGCTTTTCAATAAGCCCCAACGAAACTAAATGCTGCCGTCGAGCCCTTCTGGCGGTGACTAACCAGCCAGAGATATTGCGCTTAGCCTGGTAAGCATCAGCCGACAGGTACGGCGCGTAGTATAGGGGTGGTGACTCCTCTTTAAATAATCTGCCAATGTCGTAGGATAGAGCAAGCAGCTGCGAATCTGTCAGAAGTACCGGGTTTTCGGCCGTAATGAGCTTCTCCATAAGCAGCTTGCATAAACGCCCACGCACGTTTGAGGGTAAGGCCGTTTTCTGCCCAATTGCTATTATTTGTTTTCCCTCGACTGATGAATTCAGTATGACATTCGCCTGAAACACAAATAGTATAAGTATGGCATTACAAACTAAATATGCAAGGTAAAAGTTTAAAAAAAAGCTTGCAAAAATGTGCCAAAAATGTTGAAAATACAGGTTCAATACCTACCTTCTATTCAGTATAATGATTAGTTGGAGTCGGTGCCAGTCTAGGCATCATGAATTTACTCGTTAGTTATAGCTGTCACCAACTCCAAATATATTACTAATCTTTGTGACAGTATAGCTCCTAAACGGCCGTCCGTACACACATACAGGACAGGACAGGTACAAACGTTAAACTTATCTGTTTGTGGGGTTAAAAATATTGAATGTCAATTTAAATTCCTTATCAAAAGTACAGAGTAATAGGCAATAACTTACTAAATTGCTCCCGGTGGACTCTTGTGTAACTGCTTCACCCACTGACGACGACGAGTCCAGTGGTATCACCAGTATGTCACCATCCTAAAATAATATTTAATTTGAGACAATGTTATAATAGTACATGTAAAAAAAGGTGTGATAATATGAGTATGTACGGTCAGTTAACCTCAATAATCGTTGAAATAATCACTAAATGTGTCTGAGTGCGACCGTTAACTAACAGGCTATAGCTAGCCCTAGCCGGGGTTAACTAAGGGAAGTGTTATATTTTTTTACTAGTAATCGGTTCAGCATTGCAGGTGTGAACGGTCCTGCCCTCGTCCCTTGATCCGGCCCTGATAAAAACTAATCGATCAAGATCAGGACTGATCCTGGTCTCAAAGAATGTCTATAAGTACCAAATTTTGCATCGGTTCAGTGTCTTAGGTATGAAAATGTGAAAAGGTCCTGCCCCAACCGACTGATAGACAGACAGACTTACTTTCGCATTTATAATATTAGTATGGATGTAAGTACAAATTAATACATATTGCTCTTGAACCAAACAACAGTAAGTACGAGTACTTTTCTACAATTTTGCATAACTTACCAAATTTTCCTGGTTAAGTCCTGCTTCGCAGTCTTGGTTGAGGATTGAGCTTTGCAGTCCTTCACACGGTGGCAGAGGCTCTAAGTTACAAGGTAGACTAGTTAACAAGTCATTCCTTAGGACCTCTTCAAAGAGTGATGAATTGTAGGAGTTATCCTAAAATTTAACAAGAAATTTAAAAAGGTAATAATAATGCACTTAGTTGGTAAACTAACAAGACTGATGAAAAGTTAGGATTTTATTCCACTTTTTAAATAAATACTGCACCGGTTAAATTGTTAGGTATTTTAATTTAACTTACAGACTTTAAATAAAAGTTAATAAGTAGGTACCTACCTACATGCAAGTAGGAGAATGTGCATTTAAGCGACGCAGGGCATATTGTGTAAGCAAAAAGTTTAAAACAAAATTTACTTTTTTAAAATAAAATTTAACAAGAAAACAAACCATATCTTTTGGTTGGTCGCTTTTTAACATGGCCAGAGCTGCTTCGAACCGGAGTCTGTCCCCTAATTGAGGGAACATACTATGTATGTCTTGTTTACTAAGCATCTGCATTGTTGCGATATCAATTCTTTCAGCTGAAAAAAAGGTAAATTTAACAGCGCCCTGATTTCAGCTGTGAAATGCACTACGTCGCATCGACTTTATAAAATGTAATGTGTGAGCTCATGCTAGCAACTTAGGTACTAGGTTTGTCAACTTACTTTCAAAACGATCGATGTAGCATTCCAAATTCCACTTCTTCAAAAGATCACGCGTAGCCGTATCCATTTTTGCAATCACACACGTTCACTGGCACTGATAGAATTGTTATTGCTATAACAATTAAACGAGTCGTGAGTCGTGACCGGCTGGCTGTAGCGGTAAAATAAAAATGGCGCGGCGGCGGAATGAAGTGAGAGAGGGTTGCTCATTATAAAATTCCGTCACCATAAATTTGTAGGACATCATTCAAAATTTTATGCTACTCATAAATGGGTTTCTGTAATAATAATTCAGTAGGATACACTTAAAATAATATGACTATATTATTGAACTTTGATGCTTACTCTAAAAATATGAGATTATTTAATCGTATTATCATAGGATTCACATAAAATAATATGACTGTAATATTAAAAAATGATGCTTACTTTAAAAATATAAGTTTATAGCATTATAATTTAATATAGTACATTAGGTCCCAGGTCATCGTATTTTTAGAGATACTTCTTCATATTAAACTATGAAATCTACATAAATTACGGTGACATGTCATTGTGTTTTTTAATTAGAATCTTATTTATAATTATCATACTAATTTATGGGACAGTGGACCATTTTATATTACATTGTGTTATTATTTGAAGAAGACAATGTTATTTTAAAATTACAAATATTTACGATGACAAGTATCATAATATTGCATTATTTACCCAAACAATTCGATTCCATCTTAACACATTTCAGTTCTAGCGTAATATTTACTTATTATCAACATATTTTAGGACAACGCATCTATTTTAAACCAACGTCACGATATTTTAAGATTATGCCAAAATGACATTTTTCTCAGTGTATGTACGAAGCGTTTTGTCAAAACTTTTATTGTGCCCACAGCTAATGAGTGGAATTCCCTGTCAAAGCTAGAATTCCCTGACAGCTACAAGTTACAACCTTGGGGTCTTAAAGTCAAGAGTGAACAGGTTACTTCTAGGCAAGCGTGCTTCACCGTCAACCACATCTTCGCTTACCATGAACTCATGAAGCGAGTTAACCGTCAAACGTAAAAATCATGGTAGAAGTCAAAATTCGTAATGAATAGAAATCAGTTATAGTCCGCGGTGCGAAACACAGGTAATCATTATTACTAGGGATAAAAATACTATAGACTACCTGTGTGTCCACTCATTAAGACGTGATAACTTGTAAAGGTAGACAGATCATCAGACATAGTTTTTCGCGTCATATTGCAATAGACCTACATATGTATGAGAATAGGAATTTCATGATACATGCGAAGAGTAAAGCCAAAAGATAAGACAAAATATAGCAAAAAGTAAACGAAGAATTTCCAAGTCACATAACCAAACTCAACCCCTAAATATTATCTACTAAACATTAACCAGAGCCCTGGCCCAAAGATAATAAAATAAATCAAGGACTTAGAGAGATCCCTTATATTAAAATAGACCAAGGCCGAGAGGCTCTCTAGCGGAAAAATGCAAATCAGTTAGGTCCTTCACAAGGGACGAGTAGTACGAAAAACTCGACCAGTTTACCTTTGATGATTAGCAAAAGGTGTTAAGAGCTAGTAACTACACGCAAGCGGATTGCCTGCAATACGTATATGGGCTATAAGCGAGTGCGACAGGAGATTACATGCGCGCAGTCAGTTATTAGCATGCATATGTTATAATTTTTCTACCACCAAGCGTCATGGCTCGTAGAGCGAGTTTTGTCTCTCACCGCAGAAATTCGCATATTGTTACGTTAATGGGCTATGAGCGAGTGCAACGGGAGATAACATGCGCGGAGTCTTTTATTGCTTATGTTATAATTGTTCTACCACCAAGCGTATCGTCTAGCAAAGAGAGTTTCCTATATGATGTCGCATACTCGCCAAGCGAGTGTCGCTGAGCGGGTTTTCTATCTCTTACCGCGTAATCGCCATGCGAATGTCGCTAATCGAACTTTTCTTTGGTATCCCGCTGCGAAATATGTATATTACTGGACCTATACCTTTCGTACATTTTTTGAGCGAGAAAATAGTCGATAACTTATCGCTTCTTCAACAGCCGTGCTACAGCTACCTGAAATTTTACGAAGCTTCGCAAGTAGACACGGAACCGTTTGATTTAGTAATCGCTGACGTAGACGAGAAAGAAAGGGGGCTTCAACCTCCCCAAAGTTGTTATGACTAAATTGAAAAGTCGTTTCGAATCTCCAAGTTTGGGGAACTGCGGAAGGATGAAATTCGCGGTTGTCATGACCATGGTATCTTAGGTTTGTGATACGATCGATTCAGATTAAAATGTTGGTTCTGTAGCTTCAAATATAAATTCAATGGATTTTGCAATGTTCTGAAGAAGAGTTTGGGTCCACCCTTTATAGCAGAACTTTTTACGTCATAATTTTATTTTGCATAGCAACGGATAGCATAAACCTCTTTTCGCAGAAAATCGTTTGGCATACACTCATTTACCATAACACCGAAACCCATAATTTTGTAAGTCAGAATCATCTTTAGGCATAAATTTCATTTCCATAATAATCAATAAGTATAACCATCATTTCGTAGAAAGTTCACAACCAGAATCATCTTTTGCATAATTGTGTGGTTTTTATTTCCCAGACAGTAAGATGATGCAGTAAGCATGCAGCAAGCATTCAGCACATGCAGCAGGCATGGCTTCTGTCACGGCTCCGGCGCTGCGGGTCTCTGGCGGTCCCACGCGAGCTAATCGTCGCAGATGATTTTACGCCCACCACCGCAGCTTCGGCTTACTGGCCGGCAAGCCGGCCAGCCTCAGCCGCGGCGGTGTGCGTTAAAACCACCTGCTCCTCAGCTCACGGGCCGCCTCGCCCCTCCGCGCCTACGTGATTATAAATTACACTCTAGGGGTAGGGCAGACAAGACTACGTGAAGTCGGTTTTGCAGCGACTCATTTCTGTCACTAACTTTTGTAGCACACCATATTGATTTTATAAAACAATTTTTTTATTTTTTATTATGACTATTAAATTATTTCTATTCTGAAATTCTGTGATCTTCGAAGTATACCAAGTCAAATTATTCCAAATAATCGGCGCTCTAAATAAACGTTATGCTAAATGAAAATATGCAAAATTGTAACTCTGACAAAAGTAATTATGCCCAATACAATTCTGCCATCTTAAAAGTATCCCAATTTAAATTCGGACATAAAAACATTAGGCCAAAAAACAATTATATTAAAAAAAAATTATACCATAACAATGTTCGTTTAAAAAAGTTTCTGCCAAGTGAGTTCTGCCAAATAGGTTTCGGAGAAACAAGTTTCTGCCAGATAGAGGGCACCCGTGGATGAAAGTTATTGAAATATTATAAAAATACTGACAAGGTGAAATGAAAGCTATTCGAAAAACTTTTTTTTTTTAATTAATTCTCTCGTCACGAGTGGAGCAAAACGGACTGTTGACTCTTACTTACTAAAATTCCAGCCTGTTCCTTTAGTTCCCATTTGCGTTCTAGGCTCACGGTTACGGTGTGATTACACGGTAATACGAGTATTATGGTGCGTAGAAGATCCAGTTATAACTGGACGAGTAAAAAAACATACTTCCATAACAAAGTCTATGTAATGTTTACACTAATACGTTAGTTATTCCCCTCATAAAAATCCGTAACAATATTTCACAATAACAGGCTCGTAAAACTGAAACATTTCGTTCAGCTCCACAGCTTCGGCTGCATCAGAATTAACCGGCGCTAGTAAATAACGTTAATGAATAATTATATAAACGTAAAACAGACTATGCAGATAAAATTATATTGTAATACTAATATTTTGAGTAGTTTTTGTGTGAAATAGTAACAAAATTCCATCCATCCACACAAACATGCATTTATAATATTAACTAAAGGCCTTGTGTTTAAACGCCTACCAGAAAAGTACCTATTTTAACACCAAAAAAATCGAAAAACCTACCTGGCAGAATGCATAAATGCTCACCAAATTGTGTATCATAAAGTTTTGTAGAAATTAACCCATTTTCTGTAATAATAATAAAAAAAAATCTGTTTGCTGGGTTTAAAGGAACCTAACCAAACCGAACTTCGGGGTGTCCATTATTAAAAGCTAAAGCAAAAGCTCTAGATACGCCCCACCTTTCCATCCAGGATCACGAAAAGGAACGATAGAGCTTATTAATTTATTAGGTGATGGGGATAATCAAACTGCACTGTTTAAGGTTAACTTCAATAGAGACTTTTAATGTAACCTTTATATTATATTTAGAAGTAATGTGACTAGTTCCTAGCACACAAACGGGACGAATGAAAAACTGAACGGAGGGCCGGCGCGTACGTATGAATACGTTCTTTGTCTCAGAAATATAAACAAATTAATTTTTGCTGATAAGTTATTTCTAAGAAACTCAACACGCCCCCTCAAAAATTAATCGGTAGTTATACAAACCAAAAATCAATGTAAATTTACTACCTAACTAAATCACATTAACTTCCAAATAATTGCTGGGGAATTACAATTTGGTCCAACATTCGTTCGAGGGTTGAGGAAAACCCAGTAAAACCTTCAACCAGACCAATTCAAATCAAAATTAATACTTAAGATAAATATAACTTAAGTTCTTAAGTCAACATAATATGTAGTTCAGTTGTACTCATTAAGTTATGTACACACTTTATCATATTATATGTATACAATTATAAGTTATGTACACCATACACTTATTTACACTAATATCACACTGTAAACCCATTTGACATCTCAGCTTTTGGAAACTGATTGCAGGTAGAGCTTTTGTCAAAGCATAGGCCAACTGTTCACCTGTGGGAATGTAATTTAATGTTATAACATTTTTCTCAACTTGTTCCCTAGAAAAAGTGATATTTTATGTCAATATCTTTACCGTTTACTACATGTCGGGTTATTGGCTATACTTATACAGCCATTATTGTCTTCATAAATGACAATTTATTGGTACAGTGATTAGTATATTTATACTGGCCGCTAGAGACTTAAGCCACAATGCTCCTCTAACTGCCTCAAACAATGCCATATACTCAGCTTCAGTCGAAGAAGCCGCAACTGACGATTGTTTTCGTGTATTCCAGGAAATCGTGCACTGATTAAAAAGTTTAAACAAATACCCAGTTGTACTCTTTCTGTCATGTGCATCATTGCCACACCAATCTGAGTCTACGTACCCACACAAAATATCATTGTATTTACACCTCTTGTAACACAATTTTAGATTAGTTGTGCCTTTTAAGTACCTTAGTACCCTTTTAAGACATTGCCATAACTCTTTATTATTTTTGTGTGTGTACCTACTCAGTATGCTTACACTGACGCTTAAATCGGGCCTAGTACAAAGCATAATATACATAAGGCATCCTATGACGTTGCGACAGGGTGCGTCATATTTCTCCTCGGAGTTCAATGCGTCATTATTTTCTAAGGGGGTCGACACAGGTTTACACTCGTGCATATTAAACTTAGTTAAGACTGTTTTGATGTATGCACTTTGGTCCAACAACATTTGATCACTTTCTCTAGTGATTTTTATGCCTAGAAACAGTTTTATTTCATTTAAATCGGTCATTTCGAATTTGCTCATTAAATATTTTTTGAAATCAGTCATCGTATTTAGGTCGTAGCATACTACTACTAAATCATCAACGTAAAGAACTACGTATATATTTTTACATATATCCCCTCTATCTAGTATGTATATACATCTGTCAACTGATGAATTCTTAAATCCTTTTTCTTTTAAAGCGTGCCGGAGCGAACCAACATCTAGCCGCTTGTTTAAGCCCATATAACGCCTTTTTTTTTAATTTACAAACTTAGCCTTCTTTACATGATATACCTTCAGGAACCCTTAAATAGATTTACTCTTTTAATTTGCCATTAAGGAAGGCAGTTTTAACGTCCAAATGATGAACTAATAAATTAAACTGATTTGCAAAGCTGATAATGAATCTAAAACTGGCTATTCTCGCAACAGGTGCAAATGTTTCGTTATAGTCTGTCAGATACTCTTGACTGAAACCTCGCGCAACTAAACGAGCCTTATATCGTTGAGGATATCCAAATTCATCATTTTTGACAGTAAAAATCCATTTACAATCTACGATGTTTTTGTTTGGCGGTCGTGGTACTAAAGTCCACGTTTCATTTTTATGTAATGAATTAATTTCCTCCATCATTAAGCGTTCCTATTTACACCTATCATTTCTATATTTAATCTCTGCAAATGATTTTGGTAAACTGTATAAAACAGACTGAGCGCACATCAAATAGTCTTTGTGATCAATTTCATTATAATAAGACACAGGGGTTTTGTCTTTAATCCCTGTCACTCCTCCTTAATCCAGTATTTTTGTTTATACTTTCTATAGAACTACTCATTGAATTATCAAAACGTACCTCGCTTAGCTTATCATGGTTCGATTTGCGAATTGTAGCAGGATTTTCATCTTGCCCACTAGATTTTACACTATCTAGTTTCTTTACAACATGGTCTGACCCACTAGATTTTAAACTATCTAGTTTACAACATGGTCTGACCCACTAGATTTTGAACTATCTAGATTTACAACATGGTCTGACCCACTAGATTTTGAACTATCTAGATTTACAACATAGTCTGACCCACTAGATTTTGACCTATCTAGATTTACAACATGGTCTGACCCACTAGATTTTGAACTATCTAGTTTCATTTCAACATGGTCTCGGGACTTACTTGACACTGATTTAGAAGACACATTGTCATTATCAGTTTTGTCATGAGAACTTCCAATATTCTCTTCAGGCTTCCAAGAAGGCCTGGACCTCAAAAAGGTAGTTTCGTCCACGATAACATCTCTGACCACTACAAACTTTTCGCAATTTGGGTTCCAAACTTTATAACCGTTTGGTTCATAACCCATCAGAATACCTTTCCATGATTTTTTCATCAAATTTAGCTTTAGTCGTTTTGTTATGCACATAAACAGTTGATCCAAAAACCTTTAAAAATTTTACTTCAGGTTTCTTATCGTGCCACATCTCATATGGTGTTTTAAAAGTTTTAGAGCTTTAGTCGGTGTTAAATTTATTAAGTAAACAGCAGTCAAAACTGCTTGACCCTAAAAAAACTTTATCAACTCGCGCACCGTTTAAGATTGAACGAGCTTTCTCAGTAATGGTTTTCACCATTCTTTCAGCAACACCATTTTGCTGTAAAGTTCTAGGAACTGTTAAATGGTATGAAATACCCTTTTCAGCACAGTAGTTCTTCATTTCGGTGGATATACACACCACCGTTATCGCAAAACAAGTTAGCTACTTTTAAATCAAAAGCTTCACTTTTTGCAACAAAGTCTTTGAATGCTGCATATACGTCTGATTTGTATGTTTTCAGATACGTAACGCAATAATGAGTATACTGGTCAACAAATATTACGAAATAGTTTTTATTATCAACTGTCGTTGGAGTGCTAGGACCACAGACATCAAACTTTTGTCCTTGGTGTGATTAAACGGAAGTCGGTTCTGCTTTCCATTAATGCATGCTTCACACAATTCGTCATCAGGTACTACAGTGCTTAATTCACTTAAGTCTTTAAACAACTCATGACGTTTTATTTCAATAAATTTGTTTTTACTCAAGTGACCGAGGCGTTGATGCCATAATTTATAATTATTTTTGTCACTAATGCATGCTTGGGAAACTAGACGACTCACGTTTACACACACGACAAAATCTACAGTAATTAAATTGTGAAAAGGCATACCTTTCATTACTGTTTTACCAGTTTTGCATATCCTTGCACCGTCAGTACTGAATATGACAGTGTAGCCAGCTCGCTGCATTTTGGATACTAACAGCAAATTGTACGGTACCTCAGGGCAGTACAGAACACCATCCAAACATCCCTACACACCCATGTTGCTAGTAACCTGCAGGGTACCTCTTTTCGTAGCTGAAATAAATTAACCATTTTTAGCAACTGACAGTTTCAGTGGTGTATCTAAAACAAAAAGTTGGTTAAACAAGTCATCTCTATTGATGATCTGATTCGAGGCGTCGGAATCCAGAATGAAGGTAACTTTGTTATCATCGTCTTGCGTTTCATATTCGCCGGTCATGAAAGCAAACCCTGAAAAATCATTCGATGCTGACTGTTTATTTTGGCTTATCGCTCGACTGACTGTACTGTTCTTTGTCGGTAATTGTTTATATTATAGCCCTTTTGTTGACTCCTTTGTTTTAAACGGTAACAATCATTCCGTTCATTCCGTCCTTTACGCCCGCAGTGATGACATTTTACGAACTTAGCGTTCTCTTTCCTTCGTTTATATTTAATGGACTGTTTGCTATCAAATTTCCTTTTCTTCGACTTTTCAGTGTTTTGCATTTCTATTTGCAACACTTTTTCGCTCAAATCGCCTGACTCATTTTTCAACTTCACTTCATGGTCCAATAGCCGTGTTTTAACGAAAGCTAACGTTATGTTATCTTCTGATAACGTCTCGATCGCTGTAATGACTCCGTCATAAGTTGAGGGTAAACTTAGTAGCAAATGAGCAACTTTATCAGTTTCTTCTAACTTCGCACCAGCAGCAAGTAGTTCAGTGATGAGATAATTGAACGTTGTAAAGTGTTGAATGAGCGACACTTCACTTTTTAATTTCAACGATAGCAACTTTTTTTTCTTAGTGCCAACTGCGTCGCGATGCTCTTACGTTCGTATAACGTATCTAAATTTTTCAAAATATCTTTTGCCGAATCATCCTCCTTAGCGAAATCAAGATAAGAATCGGAAAGATATTCTATGATCACACTTTTAGCAATTTTATTGTTTTTCACCCAAGTTTCGTTGCCAGTTATCGGATCTTCGTCGATAACTTTTATCACAATCTATTTCACTTAGCAACGCACGAATACGAAGCTTCCATACACTGTACTTCTCACCGTCGAATGGCTTGATATTCCTTTTTACCTTGGAATAGTCCATTTTTATATTTTATTTGTCCAACGGCGGATTTTCAAACTTTTGTCCAACACAGTGAATATTTCACTCGCGCACACTGGTCCCATAACCTATTAATTTATTAGGTGATGGGGATAATCAAACTGCACTGTTTAAGGTTAACTTCAATAGAGACTTTTAATGTAACCTTTATATTATATTTAGAAGTAATGTGACTAGTTCCTAGCACACAAACGGGACGAATGAAAAACTGAACGGAGGGCCGGCGCGTACGTATGAATACGTTCTTTGTCTCAGAAATATAAACAAATTAATTTTTGCTGATAAGTTATTTCTAAGAAACTCAACAGAGCTCTAGAGGAGAATATAGTAGGAATTCGGTTACCATTCCTGTGACAACAAGTCACCACACCACAAGAAAATTAATGCATCTAGATGTAAAAACTCCTGTGGTAACATATACTATCAAATCAATCAGAATCGCTACCGCTTCCATACCCCATAACTTCATAGCCCACATATTCTTTATACGCATAAATCAAGGTTGGCTCGCCCCGGCCGCGCCTTGCCAAAATCTGCAGCGCCACCCCGTAGCTAAAGAAAATGGTGGCTCTGAAGATATTATTACTTAATACTATCTTGCGTCATCGAAGGCGTTGCGGGTTAGGTTTCATGCGGTATTTTATGTGCTGTGATAGGAAGTTATAATAATAATAATAATAATAATATCTTTATTTATATAAACAGATTGTAGTACACGTAACAATTTTCACAATGTGGGTAGAATGAAATTTCTGACAATCAATTGGATGACGTGCTGTTCTCCTCGCTAGACTATGAAATAGTCTGTATTAAAGAGTAACAGTGCCGATCCCCTCAATTTTCTATAATACTACAATTGAATGTTTACAATTTTATTTTTACTTATCTTATGTAACAAGAAACTTAATTAATCTACATACATATTTATATATTTTATTTTTCTATGTTTTAATACAATTACAAATGCTTATGAGTGTTTGTATGTGAATGTATGTATGTGTATGTGATTGTGTGTGTCTCAGTATGTGTAATGTGTGGTGTGTGTGGGTATGTTAATAGGCGCGTGAGTGAGGGATTGATTTAGTGTAGGTGTTTTGGTGAGTGGTACAATACATAAACTTATCACAACTTAATAACTTACATATTTTTCTGTTTCGTCGTAGGTTTTATTTTGAAGAAATGTGCGGACAGTCTTTTTACAATTGTGATAAGACATGTTATATATTGGGCAAGTTTTGTTTATTTTATTGTAAAGAGACGGACCTAAATAGTAAAAGAATCTTTTAGCAAATGCTAAGCGAGTTTGAGGAGGCGTACATATTTTATCTTTTCGGCGTTTGGTAATTACAATATATGGGGTTAGGCGGTGTTGCAGCAGAATTGACTGTAAAATAAAGTGTTGCCGCACGTTGAGGACATTGCAATGTTCGTATAACTGATTAGTTGGATAAATTAGTGGACGGAAGGTGGCCACTTTCAGTATGGCGCGATGTGCAACTTCCAACGGTTTAAGAATTGTTTTTGCAGCACCACCCCAGCAGGGAATACAATAGGTAATAATAGATAGGCATAAGGCAAAATAGACATTACGTATAATAATAGGATTTGCAATGTTCCTTAAGGTTTTAAAGATATATATAAGTTTACGAACTCTGCCAGTAAGGGAATTGATGTAGGATTTAAATTTAAGATATTTATCTATGACTATTCCTAAGTATTTCGTTTCATCCGTAGAGGAAATGAGTGCACAGTGACATAAAACCCGAGTTTGAAGATCGCATGTGTGAGCTTTAAGTTCAATTGATGGGTTTGGTTGGGTTGCAGAACTGATAGAGTAGGTAATGAACTTGGTTTTAGAGGTGTTAAGTGTAAGCGTATGGAGATAAAGCCAGTTCGATACCACATCAAACCCATGCTGTGCAGTGTCCTCAAGTTCAGACCATGTGTTCGCAAATAAAGTTATAGCAGTGTCATCTGCAAAGGATGTCATCTTGGCATTTGGGATATTTAAATTGCACAAGTCGTTTATGAAGACTAAAAATAAAGTGGGACCCAATATGCTTCCCTGTGGAACGCCATAGTAGATGGGGAGCTGATTGCTACTGTACCGGTCAATCTGAACTATCTGGAACCGATTTGTGAGATAGCTTTCAAAGAGATCAAGTTGTGAACCCCTGACACCCATCTTTTCAAGTTTGAGTAAGAGTGGACGGACGGGAACTGTGTCGAATGCCTTCGCTAGGTCTAAGAATATAGTTAGGACCTTTTTATTCGAGTTCAGGTTTTGTACAATATTATTGGTTAATTCCTGGACTGCGTCACAGGTTGACTTGTTTTTGCGAAAGCCAAATTGGTGTGGTGATATTAGTTTGTAATGTTCAAGGTAGTGCACAAGTCTTTTATTAATAAGTCGTTCTAATACTTTAGATAAGGCAGTCAGAACTGCTATGGGACGATAATTGTTCGGCACGTTCCCGTCGCCTCCCTTGAAGACTGGATGAATGATTGCCTTTTTAAAAGAAGAGGGAAAGACGGCACTCTCGAAACAGAGGTTAAAAATGTGGCATAGTATGGGTGCCAGAGAGGTTGAGTATCTCTTTAGGATGCAGGGTGATATGCCATCCCAGCCAGTTGCAGCGTCTGAGCGCAAGGAATGTATGACTGCTGTAGTTTCTTCAAGGTCAGTAGGGTCGAGGACAAACGATGAAGTCGATGTAAAATCAGAAGTGGGTTGATTGATTGAAAGTGGCTGCGTGGTTGTAGTGTGAATGTCATTTGCAAGCCTCTCGCCAATGTTAACGAAGTATGAATTTATAGTGTTGCAAGATTCAATAGGTGAAGATGACAGATTAAGTAATTGGGCAGATGTAGTCTTATTTTTATTAGTGTTAGTTACCTTTTTAATAGTGTCCCATAGTTTCTTTGGGTTTTTACTAGTTTTTTCTAGTTCCTCTGTATCGTAGGTTCTCTTTGCTTTCTTCAGAATGCGAACACAAAAATTTCTGTACCGAAGGTAAGTAATTCTTAGAACTTCATTATCTGGGAATTTTTTAGCTTTCTTATGAAGTGCGTCCCTGTTTCTTATGCACCGTAACAAACCAGGTGAGATCCATGGTTTGAGGATTCTCTTTTTAGCTGAAACTTTTTTAACAGTGGTATTCTCAGAGATGGATACAGTAATTAAATTTATTAATTTGTCAGTAGCTATATTTACATCTTTTGTATCAAAAATAGGAGTGAAATCCAGCTGTGCTATTGAATTATCCAGCCCTTCGTAGTCAATTTTTGATATAAGGGACTTTGTAACTGTTCGTAAGAATTTGTCTTGAATACAAAGTAAGGAGGAGGAGTGATCAGTAACTGTAGTGGTAAAGACAAATGTATTGGAGGGACAATTTGTTTTGAGAAACATGTGGTCCAAACAATTACCATCCCTTGTAGGCAGGGTGTGGGCAGGAAGATATCCGTGAAAAGCAAGGCAGTTAAGGTATTCGTGGGAGCGCATGTCAGATGTGGTAGGTTTGATATCCACGTTCAGATCACCTGTTATAACCACTGATTTAAATCTGTGCAGCGAAGGAAGAATGGTGTTAAGAGCAGTGAGAAAATTGGTAATGTTGTCTATTGACGGCGATCGATAAATACAGATAACCGCCAAGTCAGAGTTAATTTTTATAATAAGACCTGATGCAGATTGGTGGAAATCTGGCTCTTCGCATGTTACAGACAAATCCGACTTCGAATACACCACTACACCATCACTTTGGTTTATATGTTTGGTTGTCATGAAGGAGGAGTAGCTACTGAGAGTCGGGATAGTACTGTTGCTAGAACATGGTAACCAGCATTCAGTTAAAACAATCAGATCACAATCGAAAGATATTCGGTGCAGAAGTGTTTGTAAGTTCAAAAAGTTACGGTTTATAGAGCGAATGTTTTGTGTCAGGATTTTAATGTGGTTAGTTGGACATTTCATGATGGAGAGTGTTTCCTCAGGTGAGCATGTATAGGTTGTCGATACAGATAATTCGTCGATGTTGTCCAATAGTTTGTGTATGTCAGTGGCCATTTTTCCAGTAGTGTAAGGGTAGATAGAGGATTACGAAGTGGTTGGTGTTTGATTTAGGAACATGTTGGAAGCTGAAGCTTGGGGGTAACATATTTAAAAAGATGCGTTTTATGCTATTGAAATAGTCAGTTGTGGAATAATAGAGACGAACGTAAGAATTTATATTTAGTATATGTGATGTGATAATAGAGTTGTAATATGTACTTGTATGTGTTAAATGAATCATGTATGAAAGTGTGTTATGGTGATAGTTGTAATAGTCTTGTGTGTGAGTTTTGTTTGTGTTTGAACTAAGCATTTTAATATAAAAATTTGAAAAAATCGTGAAAGTAATCAAATAATACGTAAGAAATAGCAAGGTATACTTAAGTGCACAATATAGTCATGCTTTGACGATTGCCGCTAGCTGCTTAAGTTGTTCTTCGCTTCTTATGACGATAGCCTGGCTATCGGAATCTTTTTTCAATAAAACTCTTCCGTTTGACGTCCAACAATAATTGTACTGCTGTTGCTTAGCGTAATTTCTAGTAAGGTAAAATAACCTTTTAGAATTTGCTGTTAGAAGCTCAGTGATGTAAATAGGTGTTTCTTGTGCAGATTTAAAATTTAGATGGGTTGATTTTATCTTGTCTGTAGGATTGCGTTTGTTATAGTCTTTAACAGCAGTAAGAAAATTCGTTTTCGTCAGTGTATTACAGAACTCAACAGATAAACTCGATGTTAGGTTTTCCTTTTTTGAGGGTAATCTTACAATATCACGGATACTAGCGGATTCTGTATCTAGGCCTAGATGTTTTGATAACTTCGTTATAGTTTCATACAGCATAATTTTGGTCTCGCTTTGCCTTTTGGGTACATTTCGCAATTCTATACAGGTTTTGATGAGGTTATGGTCGAGGATTTCCAACTTGTTTTCTAAAGTAGCTAACTGGATTGCCATGGAGCCACGTTGAGTTTCTAGTTCTGTAATTTTCTTCTCTAGACATTGTAATTGGTCGGAGACCGCCGTCATTGCCCTTTCGAGTGCAGTATTTGTGATCTTAATTTCTGCGTAGTGATTTTTTATTTCTTTAATATGATCTTCCAATCTATCTAATCGGGAGCTTTGAGTGCTCATCAAATCACTGATCATCTTCTTGATATCATTTTTAAACATATTCAAGTCACCATCTGTGACGTCATCCGAAGGGCATCTGCGTTTAGCTCTCTGAGTAATGCTCCCCGCTGAGTCTTCATCTGCATGCAACTTCCGAATATCAGACTCCGAACGCGATGAGTATTGATTCGGAGGAGTTTTGGGTGGTGTCTTAGACATGTTATCCAAACTTGTTAATTTGTGTAATCAACACAAAAACAATAATAATCACAAGTAAGTTACTCGCTAATCGCTACCGCTTCTGAATTATGGCAGCTAGTAATCGAGAACCAGTTCCTTAGTGGCAGCCGACAGTGATGACACATACACAGCGTACGCGGAGCAGGCGCCGTCTTTCTATCGCCGTCTTGACTGTTGCCGTCCCGTTTCCTCCAGCACTCTGCGTGCGTTTTGCGTTCTCTTCGAAGTTTATGCGCGCCTGGTACTTATGCAAAATTTGTTACACATTTAATTTCGAAATACTATTACTTTTTAATAAAAAAATCAAAAACAGTTGTACGAAATGCACGTCTAAACGCTTTCGCGGTCCGAGGGGAAGGATGAAGTTAGGAAACATTTAAGTAACGGCGATAATAGCAAATGTTATGGATGGGAAATTGAACATTGTTACATCTAAAGTCAGTGTTTTATTTTTCATTTAAGTTTAAATTAAGGATGATGGATAGAGCTATAATATTGTATTTGTCAGAATTTCCTTGAATCTGAACCTTCTACTTTTTTGATAAAGTTGAAAATAAGATGTTAATCTAAAGATGTTTGACGGATTAGTGTAGGTTGATGTACCTACTGGTGTCAATACTACCCATGTTTGTAAAAAAAACTATTCTATTCCATTGTCAAGATTTTTTATGTTCAAAGAAAAAAATCGCCAAATAAATCCTACGCTACTACCAAAAGGGTATTTCTGTTGTCTGTCAGTCATACTACTGTTTTCTATAGCGTATCAACTTAATTTATTGTGTCATATACATTATTTCGCGATGAATATGCAGTAGAGTTACACCTGCTTCCTAAAATAAGGCAAAATATGGAAAGAGTTATGTAGATCCTGTTTAAATACAAAAAATCTTCCAAGCTAGGCCCTCATCTATGATCAGTGCCTATCAACAAATGCACAGGTGATTAACCCCAGCACTTCCTGAGCTGTATTATCCATGGATGAAGGAGCAACACGGATGGAAGCGCCTGGAAAGCGCGATCGACCGGATCCTTTCAGTGAGGTGTTCATATTCCTACATTGGAGAAATATTTTAACATCCAGTAAGTTTATAATAGGCAATGTAACTGAAAAATGAAGTTGTCCGTCAATTTGATAATTAAAAGCGCATTCTGGAAGTTGGCAACGTCGGCGTCGCAAATGGCTGTCAAATATTTACAAGTTTTAATTAATTTTACAAATTTACTGTATGAAAATAAGAAATATGATTTTCAATCTTATCACAATAGTGGAAGGTTAATATTCGATTGGTAAAATTTGTCAGATTCAGGTAGATTGACCTGCTGGCGTCTGTACAATTTTGAATAGTTCTGACGTTACTAACATCCACTCCTGAGTTTTGATGCGTCACAAACGAATTTTTTTATCAAAAAATTGTTAATGGAAACTATCAATATTTTTTAAAGACCTATTTAATGATACCCCACACTAAGGGGTACGCGAGAAAAAAAAAATACATCCCCACTTTACGTGTACAGGAGGTACCCTAAAAAAAAATATTTTACGAGATTTTATTTTACCACTTTTTCGACACAACAACTCCGTATATTTACACCAAATTACAGCTCTCTAGTACTGTGCGTCTCTGAGCTAAACTGCGGACAGACGGACGGACGGACGGACGGACGGACATGGCGAAACTATAAGGGTTCCTTGTTGAATACGGAACCCTAAAAAAAAGAAATAGTGTCATTATTTTTCAATCCCTAACTAACAGAAAACGCTGTCATCCTGCCTATTAAATCCTAGACCTAGAATCAAAACAAAATAGTAAAAATAAAAGTTAATACCCTGTCTTTGAAACATAAAATAACTTTTGCCACATAAAAAGCCACAGTGGTG
Source organism: Agrotis clavis (assembly GCA_954870645.1). Taxonomy (NCBI): domain Eukaryota; kingdom Metazoa; phylum Arthropoda; class Insecta; order Lepidoptera; family Noctuidae; genus Agrotis; species Agrotis clavis. The sequence goes on from OX940942.1 coordinate 1,136,072, forward strand.
AGTTATGTAAGTAGTACACACAGTACACATCAAGCTGTACAAAACCAATTTGTCTTGGACTCGCCTTATATGATCTTTCCACACATTGACCGGTCAGCTTATACTAGTTTTGCATAGCTTGACGTGTTGCCGTGTGTACAAAGTTTATTATATCGGTTTCAATGTCAAACTGACGCCCCATGGAGGGGACAGTGTCTATAGAGAAGTAGGTATTCTATAGGCATGGACTTGATGGAAGGAAAGAGGGTGAGTTGTTGGTACTAGGTATTTAAAAGGTTTCTTTGAAGGGAGGTTGCAGTATTTTATAAACTTTTTGAACGACCGGAAATCGAATGAACTAATAGATTTTTTAATAAACGAAAATCATTTTATAAAAACTTAATAAATATCCTCGAGTAAATCGTTAAGATAGAACCACGATTTGCAATCATTTGCTTGATAAAAAATGTCAAACATGACACTAAATCAAATTTTAAACGTGTACAGTTTACAGATTTCATCGTGAATTTATATGCAAGCTATATTATTAGATACAGCTTTTATTTTAAAGTAAATGTTGAAAACCTACTGGATAAGTTATTTTTCTCCCGTTTTCCAACTAGTAAAGTGTTGCTAGATACTGTAAGACTATTTGAATTTAAAAAAAGGTAGGAAAAGATCCATCCGCGTGAAAAACACTGAGTTCTCTTTGCTTCTAAGTAACTTCTACGTATCCATATCCATACTAATATCACAAAGCTGAAGAGTTTGTCTGGTTGAACGCGCTAATCTCAGGAACTACTGGTTCGAATTGAAGAAATCTTTTTGTGTTAGGCTCTTCGCCTATTTATCAAGGAAGGCTACAGGCTATATAACATCAAGCTAGGACCAATAGCAGCCGAGCAGTGGAAGAAATTGCGGAGAATAACTAGTACATGATATGAATCCGCATTTAAGTAAGTAATCGGCCAAAACTCATTTAACTTTTACCCATAAAAATAATCAACCAACAAAGGTTTCTCAAATTAACAAACTAACCACTTCAAAATTAATCCCCATACAATTACAAACACGAAACACCACTACAGAGGTGACAATCCCATTTCCCTTTGTAATAACAGACGGAACCATTTCACACCATCCCCATTTATTTGTGGTGACATTTCATCACGGACGCGACTATCAACGTTTGTTTATGTTACATTGCGTAGTTTGGATCGTTTACGTCAAACGAGTAGAGTAAATAGTGTGTAATGTATACTGGGATGACGAATTTTGTGAATACATTTTTGTTTTGAGGGTTGTGGAGGTTAACGCTGCGTGTAAAGTTTTGCCCTCGACTTCACTCGTTAATTTAGAATTTGACAATCAATTCGAATCGTATATGTGGCGCCATCTATCATAATGACCGTTATTGTTTCTTTTTCGGGATGAAAGGCTACCTAAGTCCGTCTCTGCGGTCGCGGGACTCACGAATTACCCTGGAACGTAAAGGGCTATTGAAGGACACCGTGGATTTGTCAGTACAAGTCTGTCAGTCCCTGCCGCTTTGGCCTGGGAGGACTCATATGATAATTTTACGGTCTCTGTACTTCTAATAACGTACATGTATTACGTGATGAGCGATTCAGCGGTTTGGGTGTGAAAAAGTAACAAACAAAAAAAAACTTACATTTCGCATTTATTTTATTAAGGTGCGTACAGACCATGTAACATGTTATATAACACTACAACTCTATATAAAATGTTATATAACAATGTTATATAACATGTTATGTTATATTATAGTCTGTACGCACCGTTAGAAAGTTAGGATTGTGTTATCTATCAAGCATTAATTAAGAAGTCAGATAAGCAGTCGCTCGATGTAAAATATTGGTTTTCAGCTGCATCCAATTAAACTGAAAGCCTGCACTAAAAAGGCTAGCATTATGCTGAAAATTCGTTTCTTGTTAGTAAAGCATCTTGTTGGCGTTTATGCAAATTTTTGATTTACGATATCCAACTGGAATTTTTAGATAAAAACTAAGTTAAACTGTGTAGTGACCTACTTTTAAAGTGGTTCCGTGCCAAAATTTAACGTAGGCCTTTTTCAACTGACCTATTTATTTAGATACTGAAAACTGTGTTGTAATATGACAGCAAATCGCTTTAATGTTTCCTAAGAACATTATTAGAACAATTTAAATCAACGTCTAATAAAATCTAATGTTTTAATTTTACAAGAATAGATTATTAAGTAACAAATGTCATATAGAAAGCTAAATTTATGAAATAAGTCCTCCTGCCTCGAGTGGAGCGGCAAGGACTAAAAATCCACCCTGTTCTTCCAATTGTCCTTTTACGGAAAGGAAGTTAAGAAACAGAGTGAATTACAGCAGTCGCAATCATCAGATTGCTAAGTGCTAATATATAGAGGCTTTTTTGTTATTGTTTGTGAAGCCTGAAATGTTAATTTTCCGCATCCAAGAAACGTTAAACAAATATATGTGAAAACATGGAAACATGAAGTCCTGTGTATACACAATATATTGCTCAGCTAAAATTGCTAGTGAATAAATAACTCTGCTAAAACAAATGAGATAATATTTATTATGATGTAATCTTTATTAATACCACGTTATTCTAATGTCTGCTAATCGTAACTTTTGTGTCTGTAAACCATTTTGAAAGGATCTAGGTACTGTTTCATGTCATCAAATCATCTGGACTTCTGGAAGACATCAAGATATACTATTTATTTTATTCTTCGCTTGAATTAGAAATTTTCACGTATTTCGTATCTCCTTTCTAATGTGCTGCTGGGGTTTTTTTTTATCTAAACTAATATTATAAAGAGAAAAGATTTAATAGTTTGTTTGTATTGAATTAGGCTCGTAACAACTGGACCGATTTCAAAAATTCTTTCACCAGTTCAAAGATGCTTTGGTCCTGAGTGACATAATCGGGCGAAGCCGCTGGCAAAAGCTGGTTTAACTATATCTATTCTCGCATTTGACCACTATCTAGGCGAAAGGTCGGTTGCCTAAAAGTAACCTATTCACTCTTGAGTTAAAGACCCCCCAAGTTGTAGCTATCAGAAAATGCAGACTAGCAGGGAAGTAAAGAGTTATCAGGGATTTGAAGGATACATGAAAAACATAAACCTCTTGTTTTTTTCCCCTTTGAGTTTGGCAGAACTTCACAATAAACACATACTTGTGCTTATACAGACTCTTACTCTGTTCATAATTAAGTTCTTTAGATTTTTTTAGAAAATCAACTAACACAAGAGTCAAAATATACCTACCAAAAAAAATTTCAAAAATTGCAACCGATATATTTGGAAATAGAATCGCAATGGATTCTTTTTTGAAATTCGCGATTATTTTATTGTTTTCGTCGTAAATGTTATCGAGAAATGAGTAAGGTTGGGTTTGCGTATATAGGTTCTATATACATCAATAACTCACCAAAGGGTGAATAATAACATCTAGCTAAGTATTCCTGGAAGTTACAAGGACTTGTTTGTATGGTTGTTTCGCGCCAATCTACAGAATTGCTGTAACATCGTTTGATGTTTGATATTTTGAAGTTTAACACAGCGTGGCTAACTAACAAGGAGTCAAGTGTGTGCTGTAACTAATTTCGGTATGCTTTGAAAATTTATGATTGTGTATTTGAGACCAATCGATTCTTATTGGAAATATTAAGTTTATAGATTTAGCTTAATTTCCTACATCTATTTTAGTACAGCGACTTTAAAATTATATATTTAGGAGCGAAAATTTTTCTTTAAATACCAAATATTATTATTTCATAAAATCCTAGTTATAATCAGCAAAAATCTATAAATAACTTGTAAAGTGATTCGAGTTTGCAATAAATGTAAAAATTCACAAATTACAATCGACCGCCATTGACCTTGTTATCATCAACAGCTGATAAACGTAATCAAAACGACTTTAGCCGCCAAACTGAAGTCAGATTACTTATCAAACAGTCTGTTGAATAATTTAAACCAAGTTTAGCACTCTTACCGAACGAAAATTATCCAAACATGACCACAAAGAAAATAAAACACTTCACTTTAACGAAAAAAAAAACTTAAAACCACTTTCCACGAATCAACAAACAAGAATTCGAAAACATAGATTCCAAAAATTCAAACAACACTAATCACTACAAATTCTATTTACAAAAATTCGAAAACATAAGTAAAATATTCGAAAGAAAGTCAAAATGGTTTCTTTTAACGAAATTCGCGGTTATTATTATGTTTTCGTCGTAAATATTATCGAGACGCGAGTTTTCGGGACGCGTCCGTTCGTCGCGACGCCGTCGGCTATACTCCAGAGCTTTCAGACTTTCAGTTTCAGCGGTATTCAGCGCTTCAGCCGAGGGGATGCAGCGCTTTTGTGTCGTGAAGCGCTGTGTTTGATGGCGCTTGCAAATTAGCTGTTAGTGTGGACTCGTGTGTGAAATTGAATGTGAAAGTTTTTTTCTAATTAGCTTTGGTTGACACGTTTTTATCATGTTTTTTAAATTTGTTGCGGAAAATAATTTTGAAGGTATTAAAAAGGACGTGAGTTAGTATTTTTCGTAACTAAAAGATGCCTGGCCAATTTTAAATTATTTAACTTAGCATATATAAATGGATTTCATTTCGAAGATTATATTTTTAAGAGAGAGAAATTGTACTCGTGAGATGTAACAAAATAACACATTGCCCGACCAGAGAATCGGATCGACACCCTTATGTTGCAGCTTTTACATCAATGAGGCATTGTTATTAATTGTGTATTTATTTATCATCTATCTACCCTTTTTCAGGTATTACTTTACGGATTGTGTTTGGGTCTAGTAAGATGGGAAGCAGCCGTCTAACTAGATGCAGCTGATATGTTTTAGTCCCATATAAATAATTTAGTAAATGTGCGTTTTTGCTGAATGAAGATCACAGCTAAAATTATTATCCTTATCATAAAAAACTATAAATGTTAAAGGAAACAACAGTAACGTACTAAGTTTATATCATATACAAATACAAAAGGTCAAGCACAATGTGATTATAATTGACACAAAACACAAAATGAATGAAACAAAATGAACCGTGCAGATAATGTGATTTTTTTGTCATTCACTTAATTTTCAGCAGCCTATTTACAGCTTGGCCAGAACGGATTGAAACGGAACTAAATTTTTTATTTCTGACAGCGTTTTAAAATCTTTGATATTTGATGTAAACAAAGACCGCAGGTTTGTTAGATTTATTATTATGCCATAAAACTAACGTAATAAGTGAAAAAAAAATGAAATAAAATCATTCAAAGTGCTGGTAGCGCGAAGACAGTGGCGACTTCCGGTTTTCTACATTTTTATGCCGAGCTGTAAGCCTGGTTGTAGGCAATAAGCCCTTGAGTCATGGAATTCTAACCGGTATCTCAAATACGTATTACTGGCAAATTCTGGGTTTAGTAAAGATAGGTACACCTCTGCCAAATCCTTCGGGAACTACCAGGCGACTTCCTTATGTTACGTGCAACCAAGTGTAAAATACAGTATTTCAGAAGGAAAATTTACGCGGGCATGTGGACGGCGCGTAATTAGTGACTCGCCGTCAGAATATGGACCATGTCCGTGTCGACGGCGTCTCAAGCACGCTTCAAAGAGCTCACAGGAATCTGACAGGGCCTCCACAAAGGGTCAAAGGTCTGCCGCGGTCGGCGTAAAGGGCAATTTCAGGAACAACGTGGATTTCAGTCAGTACCGAGTCTAAAAGTCCTTTCAGCTTCACCTAGGGCGGGAGGAGTCATTTGATGATATTACCCACTAACAAAATAGCAGGGTTGGAAAAAAAAACTGTTTTTTTTTTTTCAAATTTATAAAACAAACAGTTCAAATTGTTATAAACAAGTGTTTTTTTTTGTTTTTTTTTTAGTTTCTGTTTTTTTTTTTTAAATTAATTCCACCTTATTTGTTAATGTCTAAACATATAAATCAATTATGTTTCATTTCTAGACTACATCTTTTCAAATTCGCCCTTTGTAATGAAATTTTTACGAAAAATATTCGATGGAAAAAAAAAACATGTGATGTTTTTTTTCTAATATTTTTAAGTATTATTTCATAACAATGCCAATAAAAGTTAAAAATATGAAATAGCAATGGCATTAGACTCAATGGCTTTATGTCAAACTATTTAGACTCCTGAATATTAATTTATTTTCATTTTATATGCATTCATCCGCCTTGAAAAGTACCTAGTTGAAATGGGTAATAAAAAACACTGTTTAATTTCAAACTGTTTAAAACACTGTTTTAAACAGGTGTTTTAAAACAACTTTTTTTAATCATGCCAACCCTGCAAAATAGAAAACACTTACGTAGGTACAGTTATAAAATATGCTATTTTTAATGAAAAACCTATAAATTGTAACAAACAACTCAAAATAAAACTCCCATTCCGTACAGTTGACGCAGCTTAAAGTAAAACCAATCGTTAAGCTAACAACTGAAGGCTGAAACTCTATTTTCAGAACTGTGATATAACAAGGAATGGACGTAAAACAAAATCAATTTACTTTGACATTTTAACTTCTAAATGTCAGACGATAGCGATTTGTGTGTGTATTGAATTAGGGTTTAATGTTGACTGTCCACTGCGACGTATGATATGCGTGGAGATACTCATCATAAAATAAATGATTAGATTTGCTCTACCTAATATAGGTATAGTCGTAAGACTAAGTAGGCTACCTTTGGGACGGATCACTCAAGTCAATTGAGAAACGGGCCACTTAGGTTGACGGGGAGACTTAGGTCCGTCGTGAGCCAGTCGGTTTTTTATAGGTTTCATTTCGAAGTGTGTGATGGGCAAGTGAAAAGGAGCAACATGTGACCTTAACGCATTAAGTTCACGCAACTGTCCATAAATGTTAGCGAAAAAACCAATATGACTAAGTATATCCTTGCCTGGCCATTTGGCCAACTTTAGCTTCACTCGAGTGACTTTTTTTTTATTTTTTTTTTATCGTGGTAAATCATCAAATGAGTCCTTCCACCCAAGGCAGAGCGGGAAGGACTGTCAGACTCGTACTGACTAAAATCCGCGGTGTCCTTTAATAGCCTCTAGTTCCAGGGCCTCGGTAATTCGATAAGTCCCGCGACCCTGGCCGGCAGGCTTTGGCACTCTACAGGGGGGGGCCCGTCATTATGCTGACACTCTTTGAGGCGCGCGTGGAACACAACGCGCCGTCGACCCGGGTTGGCCCATGGTCGGACAGCGCGTCGCCCATTACTCGCCGCCCGCATGCCCGAGCCTGCGGTGGCCGGAGATCGTCTGCCGAAGTCCGTCTACGTGCGGGGTCACCTTGTGAAATTGTTAATTTTTGTTTCAATCCACGTTCACTTTTGAAGAATTCATGTTCACTTCGAATGAAAGAAGTTTTTCCGCATAAGATCGACATGGTTCATTCTTTGTCCGTAACGTGTATTTACAAATCAATACAAAAGTAAAGGGGTTTGCAACTTCTTGGCATCAATGTTTATTTTTTCTTTCGCCAGTAATGAAATTTTGGTCATTAGTAGACCATAACCTAAGAAGTTCGTAAAAAATAACAAAAAAATTCTAAACCGTAACTAACCACAGATATGACGGTCTTTATTTTGTTCTAATTTGGAGTTATTTTTAGTAGGTAGTACAAAATACAAACCACCATATCTCTGGTTGGTTACGGTTTAGAAACATATTTTTTTTTCTATGGACTTCTTAGGTAGTAGTCTAATTATGGCCAAAGTTTCACCACTGGCGAAAGAAAAAAAAAACTTTTTCAAAAAAAAATGAAACCGACTTCAAAACTACCACAAAAAAAGTTCAAAATAACTTTTCTTTCGAAAGTCGGTGACTTTCTTTTTTATTTCATTGACTTTTTGTCACCGACTTTCGAAAGAAAAGTTATTTTGAACTTTTTTTGTGGTAGTTTTGAAGTCGGTTTCATTTTTTTTTGAAAAAGTTTTTTATTTTATCCTTTTTAGTTTCACTATTCAACCCAAATTATTGTCAAATACATAATTTTCTTACATGTGCACTAAAATTTTGTAATCCGTAGCACCGGAAAATAACAACGCCCATGCATAAAAACTAAAAATAAAAACTACTGCACCAAACTTAATGAAAATTTTGTGGGACCAAATGGCAGATATACTGTATCGAACAAAAAAAGAATCATCGAAATCGGACCAGAAACCTCGGAGTAATCGGTGTAGACAAAGTTGAAAACTTTTTAGGTTTTTGTTGATTTATGTTGATTTTTCAAAAAGTGCTAGTCCGATTTCGATAAAATTTTAATGGGACCATTCCAGAAGTATATCCTATCCAACAAAAAAAGAATTTTTCAAATCGGTTGTTAAACGACGGAGTTATGCCCGAACAAACATAAAAAAAAAAAAAAAAAAAAAATACAAACATCCGAATTGAGAACCTCCTCCTTTTGGAAGTCGGTTAAAAAAAAATGATGCCAAGGTCCGTACTAAAAGTTGCAAACCCTTTTAAATACACATGCACAGCTTAGAGAAAGGTTACTGTGGAAAAGTGCCTTTACTGCAATTTAGTAATGAATTACTAATGAGTGACCCAGATTTATGATGGCTGACCTATACCTATGTCTTCAAGTTAGTACAAATCGATTCATAGGGCTATTACTATCGATGAGTTTTCTAAGACCTAGAAACCAGGTGGTGGTTTTCATTTCTATGAAATCTATGATCGTTCGTATAAGGTTGTTGGAAGCAAGTTTTGGTCATCAGCTCAATCAAAAATTACAAATATTACTGTTATCTAGCAATTGCTCTTTGCGTTCCAGGACTGCGGTAACCTCTTAAGACATCGTGTTGATATTAGTATGGTCAGTTTTTTTTATTACACGTAAACGTGTGCGAAAAGTATTGTAAATTTTAAAAGTATCGTATCTTTCTTATTGAATGAGTCCTCCCACCCCGGGCAGAGCGGGAGGGACTGTCAGACTTGTACTGACTAAAATCCACGGTGTCCTTCAATAGCCCTTTATGTTCCGGGGTCACGGTAAGGAAATAAGTCCCGCGACCAATAAGTCCCGCGACCTTCTTATTTTGCTTACGTTACAAAAGAAAATATAGAAAGAAAGAAAGAAAGAAAAAATATTTATTTGGCACAAAACCACGACAAACACACAACAAAATAAAAATAAAAAACCAGAAAACTTAAGCTAAAAACAAAAAAAAAAAAAAAAAAAGGAAGAAGTGAGAAACAAAGATTTGTTGTGTGTCCCATGGCTGCGCCAAATAGGCCCAGTTCAGCAAAATGTCGAGCAGCTAGTGCTCGACGCTGGTTTTCAACTGGGCCTGTATTTGTGATGCAACGGATGTAAATCAGCTTTACTTATACAAATGTAGTGTCAATGATTATGTATGTATGTACTTACATAAAAAGTAGATATGATATAATAATATACTACATAATAATATATTAAAATGTTAGTAATATAAAACCAAGAAACAGATAAATAAGACAGTGCGATAATAGGTTATGTAGGTAACTAGATACGAGTATAGGACTGCAAAACCTCTTTCACCCGACAACAGACTTCTCTTCAACGCACACTAATACTAGTATGCTAGTACTAGTGCATTACGTTCACAAACAAAAAGCCCGTGACATAACGCTGCAGGTAGCCAAGCGCGGCGGATCAACTAAGACAGACACTTTTTGATCTGCTATTCGCTATAATAATAAACACAGTAGGAAATTAATGTGTGGGTCATGATTACAATTGTATTTAATGAGTTTATTTTCATACGGAAAGTACAGCTGAAAAAAAAAAAAAAAGAAAGAAAGTATGTGATTGGATTGAAAGTGCAAAGACGGGTAAGCGGTAGTCAATAATAAATAAGAAGAAATTATGTCGTGGATTATTTGAAAGTCAGGTAGAAGGCACACATTTAATGTATTTTAAAATTTTCCAGTGTCGTCAGGGTGTTAAAAATACACAAGTAAAGTGACAGCATCCGCGGGCAGACCTAAGTAGCCAACTGGGTTAAAAGTACCACTCCGATGTACCTACCAGTCGTATACAAGTAGACCATAAACGTTCGGTAAGTTAAAACACACAAAGCAACTATGCATACCTACTATTCTATAACTACCTATAGGTTGGAGATTTTTAGGCATGTTTTTTACATGCTGCAGGTCTCACATAATGCGATGGGCGTACAGCGTAGTCGCGTATATTACTGCACCTTCCGGTTAAAGGACACAGTCGTCATCATGAGGCTGCCGGCTGAGCATGGGGAGGAGAAAAACAAAATAGAATTACGAAGTAACCTCGATTTTTTGTACAACCGTGTACCATAAACCAGTGTGTGGGATTTATAATAAGAATTAATTCTGAAGGATGCTGTAGCAGGTAGGCAAATGCATCAGATTAACGAAACGTCTGCCACGACCATATCCAGTTTGCGCTGCTCTTCCACAAGATACTGCCGTAAACGTCGCCTAAAAGTGTCCATTGTGTTGATTGATCTGATAGGTGGTGGTAGGTTATTCCAGACCTTGGAAGCCGCGTAACGAAAGCTGCCTCTAAAAGCAGCCGTGCTATGCGGATGAGACGAGAGCTGTTGCGAGCATTGCCTTCTACCACATTCACGCTTACTATTTAACCAGTTTAGCTTGCTGTACAAATATCCCGGTTCCCCATATTTAATCACTCCGAAGAGAAGACATGCCAGGTGTAACTTACGTCTGGATTTCATTTTAATAATATAGTGTTTGTTGAGAAATGGTGTAACATGACTTCTGCGGGGGATATTGTAACAAAACCGGGCGCACGCGTTTTGTAGCCTTTGTATGAGTCGTTCTGTGCGCGCCAGAAGGCGTGGACCATAAACAGTGTCCGCGTAGTTCAATCTTGATAGGATCAGTGATTCAACTAGTTGTTCTCGTAGTGATTCCGATAAATAACACCTCATCCTGTATAGGACCTTAAGACGGTAGAAACAGTTTCTTACCGATTCAGAGACGTGTTTTTCGTAACGAAGATCTTTGTCCATGTTCAGACCTAAATTTCGTGCCTCAAAAACTCGCTCAATCGGTTCGCCCAATAAACTCACGTCAAAGGTCATAGGAAGTCGAGCCAACTGCTGTCTACTACCAAATACCATATACTTTGTTTTAGTGGGGTTTAGCGACAGACAGTTCCTCTCGGACCACTCGGCAATTCGTTGAAGATCTTCGTTTAGATCCTTAACGGCCTGATCATACTCCTCTGGTTTAAAAGATATATACAGTTGGACATCATCAGCGTATATATGGTACTTGCATCTCTGGAGACAGCTTATTATATCAGCACAGTATAAAATGAAAATAATTGGCCCTAAAATGGAACCCTGCGGGACTCCTCTGTCTACGGGAAGCTGTGCAGAACTGGTAGAAGTGCCGTCACTCGAGCGCAGGTCAACCAGTTGTTTTCTATTATTTAAATAACTACGGAACCATTGTACAGCGCTTGGATCAAAACCGTAATAAATTAGTTTTGATAATAATAATGGAATATTTATAGCATCAAATGCCCTGGAAAAATCAAGTAGAACTAACAGAGTGCACATTCCTTTGTCTTGGGCTGCTAGTATATTGTCAGTAACATCCAGTAAAGCAGTAGACGTACTGCGCTGTTTTCTGAACCCTGATTGTAAATCTGGTAATATTTTGTTTTGTTCTAGAAAATATGAAAGTTGACGACTGATAATTTTTTCCAAAACTTTCGATAAACAAGGCAATATACTAATAGGCCGTAAGTCTTTTAAAGTAGATGGGTTTGAATTTTTGGGCAAAGGCCTAATTGTGGCAATCTTCCATTGGTCAGGAAATGTTGACGTTACTATCGAGCGGTTAATTATGTCCGTTATAACATCCAAAGTTTGAGGCAGAGTCATGGTTATCATGTCCAGGGTAATGTTGTCGTAGCCTTCCGCGTTACTTTTGAGACTAGAGATAGTGAGTGAGATATCGCTTTGTGTCACCGGAGTAATTGTGAAAACAGCTTCACCATATCTGTGATTTTCAAAGAAATGCATAAGAGATGGGCTTGCGGTGGGGTTACCAGGAACGATCAAAAAGTTTTTATTTATTAGGTCCGGGTCATTAAAGTGCGACGGAAGGTCTTGTCTAGGATTAAAATGTAATAAGGTGGATTTAAGATTTTTCCATAGCAATTTAGGGTTATGTATTTTATTATTGATGTTCTGCTTAAAATATGCCATCTTTTCACTGTACAGGGAACTAATTACCAAATGTTTTAAGTCCTTATAATACTTTTTTTTAGAATCTGATTTCGTTTTTCTATACCAGTTAAGTGCTTCATCACGTAATCGCATCATAAGCTTGATCGTATATGTAATCCATGGATAGGATTTCTCCTTTATAGTAGACATTTTGACCGGAGCGTGAACATCAAAAATGTAAGTTATAAGAGTGTTGAAGGCATGCACCATGTCGTTAACGTTGTCAAACGAGGAAATAGATCTGAGGTTTAACAATGATAGGTCGGATTCGAAACTTTCCATGTTCATACTTTTAAGAGGCCGGTATTTTACACAGTATGGTTATATATGGGTTCAATAATTTTTGATAGGTTATCTATATGACGCTAATGAGATGTTTTCAGTTAACTTGGCTATTCCTAAATGCAATTTTCAAATTAATTTCATTCGTAATTAGTTATCAAGTATTTAGTATCAGAAATCAATAAATAGTTCTATTTTTCAGTTAAAAGTCTCCTTTTCAATCAAAAGAAGCTGTAACACCCACATAATTATTCTATTCTATTCTACATTTGGGCGCGCCGCAATTGCGGCGGTAAGACCCCTCTTTGAGGAGTGGCTGGAGAGAAGTCATGGCGTCCTGACCTACCGCTTGACGCAGGTCCTCACCGGACACGGAAGTTTCGGGAGGTTCCTGTGCCTGATGGGGAAGGAGGAAACGCCCGGGTGCCACCACTGCGAAGATCGCCCGGAGGACACAGTGGAGCATACGGTGCAAGATTGCCCCGCTTGGGCAGAGCACCGACGTGTCCTCACGGCGGCGATAGGCGGAGACCTCTCGCGCCCGGCATTGGTTGCGGCCATGCTGCGGGGCGAGACGGAGTGGGAAGCGGTCTCCTCCTTCTGCGAGGCAGTAATGCTCGTTAAGGAGGAGGCGGGCCGCTTGAGAGCGAGGACAGCGTCCTCCCTCCGCCCCAACCGCAGTGGTAGGCGCCCGCGGCGTCGGACGTCAGCAGATGATCTCCGGCCACCGTAGGCGCGGGCATGCGGGCAGCGAGTAAAGGGCAACTCGCTGCCCGACCATGGACCATGCCCGGGTCGACGGCGCGTCGTGTCCCACGCGCGTCTCAAAGAGCGTCAGCATAATGACGGGGCCCCCCTCTCAGAGGGCCAAAGCCTGCCGGGGTCGCGGGATTATTTCCTTACCGTGACCCCGGAACAGAAAGGGCTATTGAAGGACACCGTGGATTTTAGTCAGTAAAAGTCTGACAGTCCCTCCCGCCCTGGCCGGGGTTGGAGGACTCATTTGATGATTTTACCACGCTAAAAAAAAAAAAAATTCTATTCTACATTTCACTATTTGGTCATTAACATCCAGCGCCACAACAGTTCAGTTACAAATGAAGCTAAACTCAAGTTACAACACAAGTTAACAAAGGGGTGTCAATGATGTATACGCAACGACATGTAATAGGTGTTATAAGTTACGCAGGAATTTCAAGTGATTTATTGTATGTTTTGTGTACTCGATTATTGCTGGTTGTTTTAAAGTGTACCTTATAAATATTACAGTCAATAAATAAATGCACACACCACATCACGCCTATGACCCTCGTAGGGTCAGGCAGAGGTGTACTCTAATAGTGCACCCACATTTCGCGAGTTATGTTATGAAGTCTTATTATAGGAGGCGAGCATAATTATAATCATCGACCAGGCAAAAATCCAGAGGTGAAAAATTCTGACTAAAAAACCAAATATCACTTCGACGCACCTGAAAATCAAACCCAGGAGCTTTTGCTCAGCAGAAACTGCCACCAATAGACAGCAGTCAAATATAATATATGCTGGACGTAAAAAGTTGATACATAAAGAATTATATTAAAACTTACCTGCTTCGTTTCCTTCGTTGCACAAGAGCTATGGCGGAAAATTCTTCTTTCTATAGAATAATTGGAAGATCCTCCGGAAGATTGAGAACTTCTACAACTATATGTAAGACACGCCAGTTCAGTTCTTATGTGGTGCTACAGATGTCACCACGTTGCACTAGGAACACGCTATATTCTTCTCCTATTTTTAATAATTTTTGCGTCGCTATTTAAATAAACATCGTTAGTTTTTAATAACGGATAATGATAAACAAGTCAAACATAAGGTCAATATTTAAACGAAATACAAAAATATAACCTTCACATAAAAAAACACACACATTCCCTATAAATATTAAAACAATAATCTCAGTGTAATGTTGATGGTTCAATGAATAAACATGGAATATTGTCCATACATAGCGGTATATTACAATATTTATAACATACGACTTACCTATGACGGACGGTGTTAGCGTCTGGTCCCATGGAGGATCGTCCTCGGCCTTGCGGAAACTCCGCTCCACTGTTGGGAAGAAATATGGCATTTAACAGTTATCATCAGCTGCCTGCCTTTTCCCAACTATATTGTGGTCGGCTTCCAGTCGAACCAGCTGGTTATCAGTATTTTACATGGAGCGAGTGACTATCGAACCTCCACAACCCAGTAATGGGGATGGCAACTGGGAAACGCATGGCGCTAGCATAACTAGTTCCCAGCATCGTCATTGGTTCAAATCTTATAGATACTTCAAAATCGTACTACCTCATTGGTCGGATTAGGACCTAGCTATGGTGGCGCCATCTACAATTAGCTTTGACCGGCCTTCCCCATTGAGTAATACGATACCCCATGGTAAGACTGGTTGTCAGACTTTAGAGCTTCTGACTAACAGTAACGACTGTCAAAGATCTACAAATGACAGCCGGGACCAACGGCTTTACGTGCTTTTCTCGCACGGAGGAAACTCGCTATGACAGATGGTCACCCATCCATAGTCCAAACTCGGCAAGCGCGGGTTAACCCGGAAGATCGGCCTGTGCGGCTGTATTTATTTAGCCACGAGCTCCTCCAGTCCGTCAGATTATTATCAAAAAAAAAAAAATTTAGTTACGAAAACCAAAATAAACGAAGATACGACACTTTTAAAATTGCCAATACGTCACAAGCAAGTACAGTTTTTACTTGCTTCTGACGTCACGAACTCTCGAATTTTGATGTAATTTTTTTTTTTTTTTTGATATGTGTTACGGTTAAAGCCAGAAGTGCGGTTACACCTAGGTTTAACCGGCTAAACCTAGGTGTAACCGACCACATGCGGTTAAACCTAGGTGTATCCTACTTATCTTCGGTTAGAACTAGGTTTAGCCGGTTAGAACTAGGTCTAACCTCGGGACTTGCTGGCACCCCGACTCGGACAGTTTAGGTTAGAAGAGGATGGCGGGATCTGAAAGACCCCGCCATCCTCTTCGTGGTTATTTTTTTTTAAATCACGCAGAAGTAGGAGCCCCGCGAAGCGGGGCTCCCTCGACTTGCTCCTGTGAAGGAAGGATACACCTAGGTTTAACCGCATGTGGTCGGTTAGTTACACCTAGGTTTAGCCGGTTAAACCTAGGTGTAACCGCACTTCGGGTATTAGCCGTAACATATGCATTGATTTGACAAAAGAAAAAAAAAGTGTCCATTAATTTCAAACTGCTCTTAGCTAAACTTAGCTAAAGAACTAATTAGATTTGCAATTTATTGATGCAGTCAACATACCTATTAAAGTTGATTAGGATAAAGGTTCCCGATCAATTATGGCCTCGGACTAAATATCAGCGGGAAGCAACACGTTCATTCACTACTGGTAAGTTTGGTTTTTTCAACAACTAAAATAATTTAGGGTAAAAATTGACTACCAGCATCGCAAGACTGTCTAAACAGGAAACCCAGTGACACTGGAACGTAAAGAGCTATTGAAGGGACTTGGTGGATTTTAGTCAGTACGAGTCTGACTGACCGGAGTACACATTTGATGACTTTACTAGCCTAAAAAAAGTATAATAATTGAGTTTTTTTGATCATACGTACTGTTGAGAAAATGCGTGGTGCCCGACGCCTTTCTTGATTTCTTGTCATTTGAATCCATATCTGCAACAATACATTCTGTTAACTCATTATATTGATAGTACCATCAAACCCTTGAACACATCGACTCGAAGAGTTCAATAGCATTATGTTTGAGTTTGACAATCCATTCCGCAGACTCATTTGATGATTTTACTATATAAAAAAATGGTAGATCCTGTTGTTGTGATGCTCTCCGTCCAGACAGCAGCCCTCCTCCATACAATATGTAGTACTCACTGGTGGGCTGGTTGTTGGCATGTATCCGCTCCATGAACCGTGAGATCCTGTTGTTGTGATGCTCTCCGTCCAGACAGCAGCCCTCTTCCACTGACCGAGCACAAGTGCGGTGCACGCGGAGTTTGCAGTCTGATACAGAACAAAATACGGAAATATAGGCTTTAGTTAAGTACATTACACATTTTAATAGCAAATATACAGGGTGTAATCGAAATCATGGGCAATATTTTAATCTAACGCTCTACTCACGATGCTGATTGCATTACGACTAATAAACCGCAAATCAAAAATATTATTAATGCAATTATGGACACCTTTAAAAATGTAGTATGTCACATTGCAGAGGCTTTTATTGCAAATAAGCAATAAAAGTAATAAAAAATAAATCATAAGCCCCAAAAGTTGTAAAGTATCAAAATTTTAAAGCGCAGTACACCGCGCGCGGAACGAAAAGTAAACAAACATCAAATAATAATAAGCGAAGATGCTTGCATTAATAATGTTTTTGAGTTCCGTAAAACGATTAGTATCGTTAGTAATGCCCAAGTTTAAAATATTGCTCATTAATAAAATTTCACCCTGTAGAATTAGTGGAAAACATCACGATGGTGTCCAATCATTGAAGTAAGGTGGTTTTTTGTAAACATACACTGTCAAACAGAAATAGCTTCAATTTTGTCTCATTGTCAATCATCTTTAATTTTTTTTTATTTAATACACTTAATATTTTGCCACTTGGAGTAGAATCTGGTAGTGGAGGTTTTTGTAACCAATCTAATACTAACATTACAACACAAAAAGAATTTTTCAATTCGGATTAGAAGTTCCTGAGAATATTTCGTTCAACGACGATATAATACTAGACTCGTAATAACAGGCGACCGATGTCTGCCAACACATTAGGCAAAAAAGTCTTATAACCGTCTCATTTCGACCAATCCTGTGAGCCGTAAACATACGTTGAGACAGAACAGACCTTGAGTTAGCCAATCACAACGCAGTACCCCGCCCCCCTCGCTTACGTAGTACCTCAGCGAGTTGGCAGAATAGTTTTGTTCGTTAGATCGTGCAATGAGTAGTCTAGTATTATATCGTCGTTGATTTCGTTCAACCAAACAAACTCTTGGTTGAACGAAATATTCTCAGGAACTTCTAATCCGAATTGAAAAATTACTTTTGTGTTGGATAGACCATTTATCGAGGAAGACTATGGGCTATAAAACATCACGCTACGACAAACAGGAGCCGAGCAGCGAGTCAAAATATAATCATGTTAGTTACCTGTACAGACGTATGCTTGTGGTGCGAGTCCACAGATTATGTTGTCGCAATGATGGCAGTGTGCGACTGACGTTAAAGCTTGCAGCTGTAAGTGATGTCCTCGGACCACGAACTGAAAAAAAAGACACGAGAAAATTAGTGAATACATACATAAAGTTATAACTTTTTTCCACGGTTGGCAGTCTACAGAACGAAATCTGATAGAACTCATACATACTCCTTCTGCTCACGTTCATAAATAATGATAATAGTCAGTCAGCCTATTAAGTTCCCACAGCTGGGCTCCCAACACACACTTCTCTGTTAGAGGCAGAATGCGCTGGGCCAATGCTAGTTGCCAAAGTTGCAAAGTTTTGGCTTTACGTCATGTTTTCTCTTAATGATTTTGAATGCTTTGATGACGAAAATAACATGAATGATCTATCGGTGTATAATCACCTTTATTATTCGTAAGTTAGGGATTTCATTTGGGAGATGAATACGTTTGTAACATCATTGAGCATGCGTAACGAGCGATTAGTTAGGCCTTTTTCTAGCTATGTATTTTGATAAATAGTGAACAGAAATGGAGTTTAATTATGATAATTTTGAAATCCAAGTTACATAAAGGTATAAAGATATACTTACAGGTTGAGGATGCTGTTTGGTAATCTGCTTAACGCGTTGTTTATACAACTTATCTCGCTGTAAGAAGGACGGTCGGGAACCGCCCACTGCCGCCGCTACCGACGCTGGCCTGTAAAACAAAACATACATACAGAAGGGAAGGAAGGAAAAAACACCGACATTTCGGAGAGTGTGCGATGGAACTGCACAACTTGGTTATGCCTAGCCCTTCCCATCATCGGACTACAAGACGTACGGTAATGCGCTATTGGTAAATGGTAGACATCTCACCATTACTTACAAAGCGTTTTGCCAATACTTTTATTGTGCTCACCTGTTCATATATTTGGGCCCTGTATAGGCACGAGTGTTTATTATCGTATATTCACGATTTTACATATTATTATTTTTTAACAAACAATCGAACGATTTGTATGCTGTGGTCTATTTTTTGATATATTAATGCTCATTGAACCAGTCTACGTAAAAAAAGTGTAGACACCTTTGGAAGGAGAAGAAATTTAGAAATGCACTGACACAATAATGGTCAAATAAACGGACTTAAGTTGCATGTGGGAGGAACCACAGGCAATTTATAATTCAAGTTTATTGCCAATGATGAACACAATGTCCTTAATATTATTGTTGTCAAGTATTCAAGGAAAAACAGGTTACAATGCACGTAATAATACGAAATCAATGCACACTAATAATATGAGAAAAAAAAATAATAAACACGGTTGGCGTTCTAGAGGGCCAAAGCCTGCCGGGGTCGCGGGACTGTCTCATTAGGTAACCAAAACCCTGGAACGTAAAAGGCTATTGAAGGATACCGTCGATTTTAGTCAGTACGAGTCTGACTTTCTCTCCCGTCTCGCCCTGGGAGGACTCATTTGATGATTTTAGCAAAAAAAAAACCGGCCAAGTGCGAGTCGGACTCGCCCATGAAGGGTTCCGTAGCAGCAAGTGACATAATATAAACGTTCTTGTAGTTGGTTGTAGCTTTGAAAAGTAAATTGCGGATTACGGTTTATGACGTATTAAAAAAAACTAATTACTTGATCTTGTTCAAACCAATTTTCAATTAAAGTTTGCATAGTAATGTGCATCATATATTTTTTTTAGTTTTATAATTCTCTTATTTTAGAAGTTACAGGGGGGGGGACACACATTTTACCACTTTGGAAGTGTCTCTCGCGCAAACTGTTCAGTTTAGAAAAAAATGATGTTAGTAACCTCAATATCATTTTTCAAGACCTATTCATAGATACCCCACACGTAAGGGTCGAGAGAAAAAAAAAATTGAGTTTCAATTCTAAGTATGGGGGCAACCCCCAAAATTAGTTTTATTTTTATTTTTGTGTGAAAATCCTAATGCGGTTCACTTAATACATCTACCTACCAAGTTTCAACAGGATAGCTCTTATACTTTCGAAGAAAAAAGGCTGTGACATACGGACGGACAGACAGACAGACAGACATGACGAATCTATAAGGGTTCTGTTTTTAGCCATTTGGCTACGGAACCCTAATTAGCCATTTGGCTACGGAACCCTAAAAAGGCAAGGTTGACGTAGTGGCTGAGTGATTGGACTGCTGCGTTGCGTGTTATGTGCACACAAGGAATTTCTCATGATTGTGTTGTCAATGCGTTTACGCTGTTGTGCGGACGACCGATTTTGCAACGAAATTTTTTTCTTGGTCGAGTTTTTACCGCTTAGGAACATGATTATACGACGAGATATAGATAAAATATTCGGCTTCGGCTTCGGGTATAGAATCAATCCCATCCCTTCCTATTCCCTTTAAATTTAAAAATCGACGTTCAAAAGTGCCTCTTTGATGGCCTAATTAGAATAAATGATTTGACTTTGACTTTGGCTTGATTAAATTAAATCAATACTTCTCTAACTAATATTGTGTCGCGTTGCGCGGTGGCGCGTGTGTCGGATCATTTAGTTCCCCTCAAAATGGTTGAGCTGTATGGTGTTGATTCATGTGTCTTGTTCGTAGACAAGGACAGTTGGTGTATTTTCATTAATTAGTTATTTTATGTTCCTCAATCGTCTTGTTTTTAGATTTGCTATGGACACCCTTGCGTGTTACTACCACTTTCCTGATCAATTACCTGATTGAAAAAGAGTATCCATGCAGTTTTTTAGCTTTTTAATTCTCCTCCATAGAGATGTTCTTACGCCTTGGAATGGCATCTACAGTACTGTCACAGATATTACATCTTGTAACTGAGACTGCAGCACCATATTTTTGTAGAATTTCTATTTTTTTTTTTTTGTCTTTTAGCACTTCAAAAGTGGCTAATGGGCCTAATTTAAATAAATGCTTCGATTTCATTTACATTAAGTAAGTTTGTGATTATGGATGGATGAGTTACTCTTTCACACAAAAACAGCTGAATAGATTTGGATGGAATTTGAAATACAGAAAGTTTCTAACCTTGAATTAATACATAGGGAAGGTTTTACATTACTATAAGGCATAAGCTACCATATATCTTCATCATCATCAACCTATATTCATACACTTTTGTTCACAGGCCTGTCCCAATATACGCCAATGAGCCCGATCTTGAATTTTCCTCATTTAGTATTTTAAATAAAGTTAATTAAATTAACACTTTTCTCAGTAAGTACAGTAAATACCCTGCATAAGTCAATAAAACCACAAACTCACTTGGAAGTCTTCAATTTCTTCTTGTATTTAGACTTTGGGGACTGCCACCACTTCCGTCTCACCTCCAAAGCTTCCACTTCACTAATATTAGCAAGATCAAACACCATTTCAGACACAAATATTCACTAGACACTTCCTGTCCGAACAGTTGAACAACTAAAAATAAATTATAGACAGGAAAACTAGCACTTTGCCTTATTCTGAGTCACTGAATATTGTGTTAATTTGTTAATAAATATATTATATTATTCTTATATAATAATTAAAAGAGCATGTCTGTATGTTTGTGCAGTAGTGACTCAGAAACGACTGAATCGTTTTAGTATTTATACAGGGTGACTTTTTTACCACCGTCCAAAAATTTTCTATGCATTAGGTATCAATCACTAAACCCATTTTTGAAAAAAAATCGATACGTCAAATTGTCATATTAAATCATTTTCTCATCCGCTCTGTGTGGTCACTAAGCTAAACGTTAATAATATACACTTGCCGACGCATGAAACGGGCAGAGCGCACCCCGCTGACCCCCCGCCCCGCCCCGCTACACCTGAGCGACACATCACAGCGCGGTGTCCAGATTCATCAACTTTTTATAGATAACATTGAGACGTGATATCTCGATATTTTTGTATTGATTGATACAAAAAGAAAAAACACGTATTCAATGATTTTCGCCAAAGATTAATATATTAAAATTTGGATGGTGACTAAAAAATCACCCTGTATAACTTCATGCTTGCTTTATTTATATTACGGTTTTAAACCGTTTAACAGTACTAAGTGATTGAATACGATTAATACTTTTTCTTATCAGTTAGTGATAAGGTTTATTTACTATGATTATCATTTTCGCTGAATGATAGTCAATGTCGTATCGATTGTAAACATTATTGGTGACGTATTTATATTTCTTTGAATTTTAAAAAATGCAGTCAAGACTATAAAGAAATATTGTATAGTCAGTGGAATATAATAATTAGATCGATCGCGGCGGAGGTGGTGTGACGATGTGATCATGTTTACGGGGCAGACATGGACAGAAATTGTCCAAAACAGAGAGGTTTGAAGGGGAAAAGGTGAGGCCTTTGCCCAGCAGTGGGCTACACACCAGGCCACAAAAAAAAATAGTGGATTTTTTTAATGAATAGCGACTTCGTCCGCTATAACTCGAAAACACGGGAACATATAATCGGAAAAAAAATATCCTATATATGTAAATCCAGGTTATAAATTACTAACTGTGTGCCATATTCCATCCAAATTCGTTCAGTATTTTGGAACAAAGAGTAACAAAAATTTATAGATCCATCCTTACAAAGTTTCGCTTAGATAATAGGTATTGGAATTGGAAGTAGGATAAAGTAGCAGTAAATTCTTTAAAAGTAAAGTGTTGCTTACCAAAAGATTAAGAAGACAATTTATTTACCAAAGAATAACGCACTCAAAATAATAGACACACACTATAACACGACACTCTAAACAGCAAAAATTTAAGAAAATTAACGAAGTATTTAATTTTAATGTTAGCTTGAAAACACAAACTCAAGTTATGTGACTGTTATGTCATTTTGTGGTCAAAGTGCAATAATATTATTATTGATAGATAATTAATGTGATAGAATAGTGTTTGTGCAATATTACTAGTACAAAGAATGCATTTTATTCTTAATACTATAATTTATCAATCTTTTAGAGAGTACGATCTACGAAGCTGAAAATAATAGACTATGTATATATGTTTCTAAAAATCGATTTGCGTTATTTATCGCCGGTACTTGATTATTTTAGTTACTAACTGCCTTGTTGAGGTTCAATACTTAAAGGTATTTTATTTTTGGGTTTTTCCATAAAGTAACTCTCAGTAGCATCTTTGAGTTTGGTGACATGTTATTTTCGTGTGTAAGTTCGTACGTGTCGCCATTAGTTTGACGTCTAATTTCTCTACGGTCATATCGGATTGCTATATTGCTGAACTAGGTATACGAATATTGGAATAAAGAGTGCACCTGTGCCTTTGCACACAGGCTCTCGTTTTATACTTATTCTGCGCAGATAGCTATTGTCTTTTGCTTGTTTGAATGTTTCTTAGTAATGCGTTGCGCTATCTATAGATTTTTTTTTAACAAATGTCTCATACCTGCAGTGTAAGCACAGTGCAGCCGCTATGAGCGCGGCCATGAGAGTAGCGTGTGTGTCGTGTGTGTCGTGTGTGTCGTGCTGCGCGGCGTGCGGGCCGGCCCCGCACGCGGCCGCTCCTGACCGCACGGCCGCCCGCAGCTGGCCGCACATTAGTTGCTCCACTACTATCAGCTCCTGAGGACAAATGGTACAGCATCAGTTAGATTCAAACCATGACTTAAGGTCAAACAAGTCAACATTTTTTCCATAGAAACTTCGTTGGGGTTTTACTCCACTATTTGACAAGGTACATCCAAAATTAAACATGGTATCGTTTTGTCTCATTATTAATTTTGTCTGTACGGAAGCAGAATTGTAAAATATGAAGCTATTAAAAAGTTACGAGCTTCTAAAGATTCGTTTTTTTTGCTAATTTTAACACAACTTTAGGTGTAAATTAGAAGCTAAAGAAGCATCAAATTTCCAAAACGAAGTCCGTACCGACACTGCAAATTTATCGAAGAATTTAATAAATATTTGAAATTAATTGGTGCAGTGGATTTTTCATAAAACCCCTTCTTCCAAAGGCTTTTTCGTATTTTTTTACGCGCGCCTTTTACTCTGAATGATCGTGCATCTCACTGAATAATGTTTTCCCCTGTTTTCTCCACGGGGGATGACGCTCGCGCACACATGTACAATATGGCTCGATTTCCGGTGAAATATCATGGTTTTTGACCATGCCTGCCAGTGAGTTCGAGCTCGCGACTAGCGCCGCCTTAAGTTTCACCAACAGCGACTAATCACTGCGAGCGCATTCACTGCGTGTAAAATTGAAAACCGCGGATATCTACAGCGATTATGGGACTTGTAAGTCCCTAACATGTCACATACTGGAGGAGCTCGTGGCTAAACAATAACAGCCGCACAGGCCGATCATTCGTGTTAAGCCGCTCTTGTCGAAGTTGGTCTGTGGATGGGTGACCATCTGTCATAGCTAGTTTCTTCCGTGCCTCGGAAAGCACATAGTAATATAGTCGTTGGTCCCGGCTGTCATTTGAAGATAAAAGGGTAAACAGATGATGAACATGTCACATAAAACGAATATTCGTGGCGAGTAGGCAATTAAGAGGCCTTTTACCCATTTGCGCGTAGAACTAAAATTATGATCGTCTAATTTACCATATTAAGTAATACTCCAACATTTTTGAATACCTGCAAAAGAAAGACCAGTCTTTCGTGTTGTAATTATACGTAACATATTTCAAAAAACTCTTTTATTAACTTTGTGGTAATTAATCTCCGACAAGTAGTTTACTGAAAAATCAACGCAGAGTCGATTTGCGACTCCTACATCTACCATTAACATTCGTAATTTTAACCAAAAAAAATACACAAATCATCAGACATACGTTTTTGTCGTAAAACTACGTAGTAGAATTTATATTTTTAATAACACAAATTAGTAAAAAAATAAATTCTGAGGTCAATTTTTACGTTTTAAATCGCTGTTTTATCGCCATTTTTGGTTCGAACAAAGCGTAATTACATTAAAAAAACTATGTAAATATAAACTATGTTTACAGACTAAACTAATTTCTAAATTTCATTAAAATCCCTTCATGTAATTAAACATACTATCGTTTTTAAAATCACTCTAAACTAGTATAAATTACGAAACATAACCGGGCTGCAATCAGTACGGCTCCAGCGCCCGTCGACGTAGGACCTGTGTCACTTTTTTCCTCGTCCTGATTATAGAGCGTACGTATCGTGAACGGAATATTATACTGCGACTGCCACATTTTGATTCTCTCCATATTTTTTTTCATAAGGTAAGATTTTCGTTACTTTATCAAACTAAAGTATTATTATAATTATAATAGTAGTTTGTAGAATTTGTGCATTAATTAGCCATCCGTTTTCGTTTTATTAGTTTTTGCAATAGGGCGCAAGAGTGGTGAGAAATCCAATATGGCGGCCTCCCCAAGATCGCGGTCGGGCTGATTGAAATCCACCCCCATGATATGGGTATCAAATGAAAGGGTTTGCTGTCAGGAATATGAAAAAAATAGTCACGTGTCTTAAATCCAACATGGCGGACATCCAAGATGGCGGATTGCCTATTTGAAATGCATCCCCATGATATGGGTATCAAATGAAAGGGTTTGCTGTCAGGAATATGATAAAAATAGTCACGTACCTGAAATCCAGCATGGCGGACATCCAAGATGGCGGATTGGCTATTTGAAATGCATCTCCATGATATGGGTATCAAATGAAAGGGTTGCTGTCAGTAATATGAAAAAAATAGTCACGTGTCTTAAATCCAACATGGCGGACATCCAAGATGGCGGATTGGCTATTTGAAAGGTACCCCCATGATATGGGTATTAAATGAAAGGGTTTGCTGTCAGGAATACGACAAAAATAGTCACGTGTCTTAAATCCAACATGGCGGACATCCAAGATGGCGGATTAGCTGTTTGAAATGCACCCCCATGATATGGGTATCAAATGAAAGGGTTTGCTGTCAGAAATATGAAAAACCCACGTTTTTAATTTTCTTTAAAAAAAAGAAAATAACCCTACGGGGCTGAGAGAGGGGCCTGGGATAAATTTACATGACGTGTATAGATCGTGGTTGTAACTTGCAAAGATACGCTCCCACGCTTTGAGTGGCTCTTGTCTGCCCCGTAGCACAGTAAAAATATGGATGGTCCGGAAATTACGTACTAACGTTCGAAACGGTGCACTCACACAAACACGCGAGGCTTCTAAGCGGACATCGCAGTGCTGTCAGTTCTGAGTGCCGCGTAAAGACGAGTTGCGTTTATTTATGTTACGTATATGGCTGTTTGAACTCGGCTTCATCATAACCGGAGATTTTGTTTTTTAAAATCCCTGCTTATTTTGAAGGTAAGAATGATTTTTATCAATATCGAATTCTATATCCGCGTGACCGTTTAATAAATTCGTAAATAAATAATTTGTAAAAAAAACCAACATGGTTTCTGCTACAATTTCTCATAATAGGCGTCTTTTTATAGTTTTCGTCTTCGAGGGTTTTGAATCCGATAGTGCTGTCAAAATGTAAATCCAAGATGGCGGCTGCAAAAAATATCGAGGTTTTCGTCATGGGTGTTGTTTTCATGGTTTTCGAGGGTGTTGAAACCGATGTTGCAGTCAAAATGCAAATCCAAGATGGCGGCTGCATAAATTATCGAGGTTTTCGTCATGGGTGTCGTTTTCATGATTTTCGAGGGTGTTGAAACCGATGTTGCAGTCAAAATGCAAATCCAAGATGGCGGCTGCATAAATTATCGAGGTTTTCGTCATGGGTGTCGTTTTCATAGTTTTCGAGGGTGTTGAAACCGATGGTGCAGTCAAAATGTATATCCAAGATGGCGGCTGCATAAATTATCGAAGTTTTCGTCATGGGTGTCGTTTTCATGGTTTTCGAGGGTGTTGAAACCGATGGTGCAGTCAAAATGCAAATCCAAGATGGCGGCTGCATAAATTATCGAGGTTTTCGTCATGGGTGTCGTTTTCATGGTTTTCGAGGGTGTTGAAGCCGATGGTGCAGTCGAAATGTAAATCCAAGATGGCGGCTGCAAAAAATATCGAGGTTTTCGTCATGGGTGTCGTTTTCATGGTTTTCGAGGGTGTTGAAGCCGATGGTGCAGTCAAAATGTAAATCCAAGATGGCGGCTGCAAAAAATATCGAGGTTTTCGTCATGGGTGTCGTTTTCATGGTTTTCGAGGGTGTTGAAACCGATGGTGCAGTCAAAATGTAAATCCAAGATGGCGGCTGCATAAATTATCAAGGTTTTCGTCATGGGTGTCGTTTTCATAGTTTTCGAGGGTGTTGAAACCGATGGTGCAGTCAAAATGTAAATCCAAGATGGCGGCTGCACAAATTATCGAGGTTTTCGTCATGGGTGTCGTTTTCATAGTTTTCGAGGGTGTTGAAACCGATGGTGCAGTCAAAATGTATATCCAAGATGGCGGCTGCCAAAATTATCGAGGTTTTCATCATGGATGTCGTTTTCATGGTTTTTGAGGGTGTTAAAACCGATATTGCTATCAAAATAGAAATCCCAGATGTCAAATAACGAAAATCACATGAAAATAACATGAATAAGATAAATATTAAGTATTGAAAAGTAATTTGCGCAAAGTATTTTTCGTTAAACACAATTGCAGTTACAATATGGTGCCAAGGTCATCTTATACTTAGTTGAAACGCATAGTAAGGTGCGCAGCCACCGGGTTCATCAAGCATCAGCGCCACATAATTATGTTCCATTCTCCGCGCTCGTGACAACCCTAAGGCTGCAGTTGAGAGCGTAGGTATTTATTTCTACAATTAGGCCTTGTTTCCATACTATCCATATTTTGACTGCACCATCGGTTTCAACACCCTCGGAAACCATGAAAACGACACCCATGACGAAAACCTCGATATTTTTGCAACCGCCATCTTGGATTTACATTTTGACTGCACCATCGGTTTCAACACCCTCGAAAACCATGAAAACGACACCCATGACGAAAACCTCGATAATTTATGCAGCCGCCATCTTGGATTTTCATTTTGACTGCACCATCGGTTTCAACGCCCTCGAAAACCATGAAAACGACACCCATGACGAAAACCTCGATAATTTATGTAGCCGCCATCTTGGATTTTCATTTTGACTGCACCATCGGTTTCAACGCCCTCGAAAACCATGAAAACGACACCCATGACGAAAACCTCGATATTTTTTGCAGCCGCCATCTTGGATTTACATTTTGACAGCACTATCGGATTCAAAACCCTCGAAGACGAAAACTATAAAAAGACGCCTATTATAGTTTTTGTCTTACCATACCATTATGAGAAATTGTAGCAGAAACCATGTTGGTTTTTTTTAACAAATTACACACATCAAAAGTGTCTAGGGATCAACATATATTTTTGCAATAACTTTTCTCCTGATTGATATTAATTAAAATGT
Source organism: Agrotis clavis (assembly GCA_954870645.1). Lineage (NCBI taxonomy): Eukaryota > Metazoa > Arthropoda > Insecta > Lepidoptera > Noctuidae > Agrotis > Agrotis clavis. The sequence continues at coordinate 1,164,247 of OX940942.1, forward strand.
TCTTTAAGGATTCATCAAATAAAGTGTTATCGTTTGTCACAGTAACGATAAACCAAGTCACCTTTGCATTCATAAAGAAATTTGCCATTTTCCTAATAAAGGGATTTTTGACATTTGAACCACTAACATTAAAGTTCGAAAAAAAGACTGAAATAACAGTTTTCTTTAAAATTTTATTGGGTAACTTAAACAATTAATAATCCGTGTTTCTACCGCGAACACTAACAACACAAGAACATCGGTTTGGCATACTCAAAATGAGTTCATCCAAATCACGCTGTGGAATGGCCGCCCATGTTCGTTGCAACAACAAAAAAAGGTCTTCTTGCGACTGGATACCCTCCATATTCGGCAGAGCTCTTCTCTGTAGCATATCCCATGCATGCTCAATCGGGTTCAAGTCTGGCGACTGAGCAGGCCAGGGCAGGACATTGATGTTAGCTGCGGCGAGAGTCTGTCTTACAACTCTTGCGGTGTGCGGTCGTGCATTATCATGCATTAACTGAAATAAGGGACCGATTTGCACTTGTAGAGGAACGATGACGTCTGATACAATCGTCTCAGCATAAATTTGAGCGTTGAGGTTGCCTCTGATCCAAATCAACTCAGTTCTTCCGCCGATCCAAATACCCGCCCATACCATGATGGTTCCACCACTATAAGGATGGACTTCCTGGCAGGATTTTAATCGCTGTTGGCGTCCAGGGGTTCTCCAGTGTCGTATACGTCTTGTATCCGGTCTCATACCAAAACGAGACTCATCAGAAAAGCACACGAAACGCCATTGTTCTTCTGCCCAATTTCTGTGTTCAAGAGCCCATTGATATCGAATCCTACGATTGTGCATTGCTATAGGTGGTACCCGTAGCGGTCTTCGGGAATGAAGGTTCACTTCATGCAAGCGGTTTCTGACTGTTTGGTCGCTAATTAAGTTCCCTGAAGAGTGATGAAGCCTCACGGCTAACATCATGGCGGTTACTGTTGGAGCTCTTCGAGTTAAGATTTGAATGTATCGGTCTTGTCTCCGTGTGGTGCAGCGATACCGTCCTCCATGGCGCTCAGCCACGGTACCAGTGCTTCGGTAACGTGTCCAAAGTCGACTGATAACACTCTGACTTGTATTCAGAGCTAAAGCCACAGTACGTTGCCGGGAACCAGCTTCTATCATTCCCACGGCTCTGAGCATTTCTTCCCTGCTTAAATGACGTCGCCGCTCCATAATAACGTTGGTTTTAATCAGTAGTAGGGAAACAGTAGCACTAATAATGTCTTCAATGCGTTGTATGTTTTTATAGGGAAAATATTGACAGCTGATTTTCATCTTTTACTCGAATTTGATTTACAGTTCCTGATTCAAATTATGAAATGCACCAAAAAGGATACATATAAATTTATAAAATCATAAATTTATTACAAAGCCACATCTCAATCTCAAGAAATCCGCATAAAAATGCTTGATCCCTAGACACTTTTGATGTGTGTATTTAAGAATTTATTAAGGGGATTGGTCAGTAAAAATACGGTTTTTATTTTTTACTTTTCTTCGTACATATCTGGACTACAGATCTTACAACTTGGAATATAGTTGTTGACTATATGATCTAAATGCTCACAAAGTTGAAAACACGATTCAATGAAATTTTCTCGATACAAAAAAAATGCAAAGTTCGGTCTATGTTTTTTATTTTTTGAACTTTATGGAATAACTACTATGAGTTATTGAAAGGATGTTGTTTTAAATTGTAGAAAATACTAGTATCTACATTCTGTAAAGACATTTTTTCAATTAATAACAATTTTAATTCATAAAAAGACGTCAATATGTTTGGGCACATACGCCGTTTTATTCTGAGCACACATTCACTATCGTCCTCTCATCTTTTGCCTTTTAAAAGTAGTGTCATCACTTTCGTTCCATGACGAATCAGTCAGCCAGCGTGGCTCTTACAGGCTAGACCTGTGACACTTTTTTTCAGATCGCGGCTGTCAGATTTTCGTAATAATAAAATTGGAAATGGATAAAAGATCGAGAAAATAAAAACGAATGATACGTAGGCTTATAGATTATTCAAAACTATGTTTCGCTGTGTTCAATGGGACGTGATTAAACGGACATGACTGTAAATAAGTCACGTAAATTTTGTATTTTAAATAACACATTATTTTCATTAATAAATCATGAATAAAATAAACCAAACTTACTGAAAATCATCGCAGGAAATTCCTGACGACCCCTACAGAGAAAACAAGGGAACTGTTAGAATACGTATGATTCTATACATTACGAATTGTTCCTATCAATATAATAAATTACTCACAGTGATATTATATGAATGCTATCGTGATATCGTACTATTGTTGTCGGATGGTTCCTCTGTGTCCATCCTCCTCTCATCTAATCTTTATGCATCTAAATACCATTTCACATGAACTAATGATAAATGCACTGATTTGCAGTCAACAGTTTGAGATAATTTATGTAACTGAAAACAACTTCTAATCGTATCAAACTGCGATATAGGATAAGAAGCACTTCACTTTTATTATTATTTATTTAGTTTCGTCACAGATTTATAACAATTTCGAAGAAACAGGATTAAAATAAATTAAATGAAAACTGCTGTTGTCATTTTGAATACTTCAAAATTACTTGTCAACTAGAAATAAGGCATAGCACCCACCACCCTGTTAAATATCGCCTATAGTATAATGCTGCGACTACGATGAAAAATCGGTGGTCATTGCTGTCTTACCGCGTGTTCGGTACAAGTTGCTTCTCGCTCTATTTATTGCTTTGGAGTCAAAAAAGATCAGTACTGGGCTCATGCTTTTGGAGTCGATAGATAATATATCTAAGGGTTTCATTTATCAGAAAAGTGATAATATTACAACCTTGTCCCAAAAAAAATACTGTGGATAAGATATTATAGAATGAAGATTACTTTACCTAATTATAAAGAGGTTACTGACATTTTTAGTTTTTAGCATTGTTGTACTGTACCTGTATCTCATATGAGTAAAAAACCACTAAATCCACGCCGCGGCTCGACTAATGTCCATTTTACGCGGCGCTAGTGTCTGTCATTACATCAAAATGCATCAAAAATTAGTACCAACACCAGGTGGTGGAGGACAGGGTGTTAAGCACCCTTAGCTTTCCACTCTCATAATAAAGATATAAAGATATCACGCAACCAGCTTTGTGAAAGGACGTTAATAAAAGGAGCGTGTGTTTGGGGCTTTTTCTAGCGTGGTAAAATAATCAAATGAGTCCTCCTACCCAGGTAGGGCGGGAGGGACTGTCAGACTCGTAATACTTACTAAAATCTACGATGTCGTTCAATAGCCCTTTACGTTCTGGGGTCACGGTATTCTAAAGAATACTGAAAACAACACAACTCACATGCCTATGCCCGTGCGCGCGTGTGTTTGGGGCTTAATAGATAATTGGGTATTGTCACTTTCGCAAGGTATGCCAATTTTATTAATTTTCTACCAAATAGAAGTTTTTTTCGTTATCTCGGGACGTCAAAATCTGTGTCAAAGTGTTATAAAATAAATTTAAGACTGTGAATGATAAAAATATTTACAATATATTTATCCACATCAATAAGTATTTCTATCATTTTGTTTTAGTAAATGTTTCGATATCCTTATATTAAAATATTTTTATTATAGTAATACATGTATTTTGCGTAAAGGGAACACTTTATGAAATGTCGAAGTTGACGAAATGAAATACATAAAACTTTGGATTGCGTTAATTTCGCGATACTGGCGCCTGCTGGTGGAGGTGCGTGGCAACTTTTCCGACTCATCAAACGATGCTTTCGCTTTGCCATACGCCGTTAAACGGTCACGCGTTTATCTGAGGAATTAAAATAACGGTTTGACATATTTTCTATAGATAAGCTGTCGAACCGCCATTTTTATTCCTCAGATAAAAGTTATCTGACCATTGTTCAAACTTCACTTCTTAGGTTAATCGCAGATTCAGTTTTACTTCCACAACAATAAAATATAAATAACTTTAACTCACAGGGTATTTTTAACACAAAATTTAATTAAAATCACCAGAACAGTTTGTTAACATTCGACATCAAACGAATTATCTAACAAATAATTATGGCGGCGCCGCCGCCGGGCACATGACGTTCAACCAATCAGCGCGCGAGATGCTTTCCGTTCTATACCATTTAACAGTCTAATAGACTGAATAAACAAAAAAACTTGAGAGGTGTCAAGGGACACCCGGATGGAACGAAGTTCCTTTCGATTAATAATTAGTGAAGTAATTGTAATAAAATTTTATTTTTTTTAAGTTATAATAATATTTTTTGATTTTTGTTATTTGACATCTGGGATTTCTATTTTGATAGTAATATCGGTTTCAACACCCTCAAAAACAACGAAAACGACATCCATGATGAAAAACTCGATAATTTTGGCAGCCGCCACCTTGGATTTACATTTTGACTGCAATATTGGATTCAACACCCTCAAAAACCATGAAAACGACACATATGACGAAAACCTCGATATTTTTTTCAGCCGCCATCTTGGATTTACATTTAAACTGCACCATCGGTTTCAACACCCTCGAAAACCATGAAAACGACAACCATGACGAAAACCTTGATAAATTTATGCAGCTGCCATCTTGGATTTACATTTTGACTGCACCATCGGTTTCAACACCCTCGAAAACCATGAAAACGACACCCATGACGAAAACCTTGATATTTTTTGCAGCCGCCATCTTGGATTTACATTTTGACTGCACCCTCGGTTTCAACACCCTCGAAAACCATGAAAACGACACCTATGACGAAAACCTCGATATGTTTTGCAGCCGCCATCTTGGATTTACATTTTGACTGCAGCATCGGTTTCAACTTCCTCGAAAACCATGAAAACGACACCCATGACGAAAACCTCGATATTTTTTGCAGCCGCCATCTTGGATTTACATTTAGACTGCACCATCGGTTTCAACAACCTCGAAAACCGTGAAACGACACCCATGACGAAAACCTCGATATTTTTTGCAGCCGCCATCTTGGATTTACATTTTGCCTGCAACATCGGATTCAACACCCTCGAAAACCATGAAAACGACACCCATGACGAAAACCACGATATTTTTTGCAGCCGCCATCTTGGATTTACATTTTGACTGCAACATCGGTTTCAACACCCTCGAAAACCATGAAAACGACACCCATGACGAAAACTTCGATAGTTTATGCTGCCGCCATCTTGGATTTACATTTTGACTGCATCATCGGTTTCAACACCCTCGAAAACCATGAAAACGACACCCATGACGAAAACTTCGATAATTTATGCAGCCGCCATCTTGGATATACATTTTGACTGCACCATCGGTTTCAACACCCTCGAAAACTATGAAAACGACACCCATGACGAAAACCTCGATATTTTTTGCAGCCGCCATCTTGGATTTACATTTTGACTGCACCATCGGTTTCAACACCTTCGAAAACCATGAAAACGACACCCATGACGAAAACCACGATATTTTTTGCAGCCGCCATCTTGGATTTACATTTTGACTGCAACATCGGTTTCAACACCCTCGAAAACCATGAAAACGACACCCATGACGAAAACTTCGATAGTTTATGCAGCCGCCATCTTGGATTTACATTTTGACTGCATCATCGGTTTATACACCCTGGAAAACCATGAAAACGACACCGATAACGAAAACCTCGATATTTTTTCATTAAGGATTCATTATTATTATTATTTTTTATTATTTATTATTTACATAAAACCTGTATACACTCAACAAAAATAATCGACGCGACACCACACTGTTCAATGCAAAATAGAAATGAAAAAATATCTGGCTTGCTTTCTATAAGAGAGAGAGAGACAGACAGAGAAACATATCTGTCTGTCTCTTACTATAGCAAAAAGTGTCGTGACAACTTTTCGTAAGAATTTTTTTCCGTCTAGCCCCCTTTCACAACGCGCGATAAGGAACTTCGTTCCAAAACTTTTTCAGAAATGTAACCAAAGTGCATTACGATTATATCGGCTCAAGATTGTTTAGTCCGTCTCAACACTAGCGCTACACTGGTTGCGTTGTGTATGTGTGAATAGCTACGCACACATGAACATTGCTCCCGTCTTTTACCTAAACTCGAGCGTTCGAATTTTGTGAACTGGCTCTTAAACGTTGCGTGTGACTGAAGCTACACAAAGAACAAACCGCGCATTAAGTACATAAACCGACCGCAGTGAATTATTTGTGGTCTTATCAAACATTTTTATAACACTTATTTATGACTCAAAAATCAATTTAAAAAAAAAATTGTAAAAAGGATGATGACTAATACAAATTAATGAATGTAAATGACTATTACAAATGAAACCCCAAATACAATTTTCAGGACATACACACTTTAGTTATTCCACTAAACATTCGATGTCATCGTATGTACCAATCATTGCAAGTTTAGTTCTTAACTAGATTCTTAATGATAGATGGGGCTGCTGTCGAAATTGATAAAAAGATTACGTCTAAGGGACTTCACTCATGGCGCAATACGACGCGATTCAAACGAATTCCAACTACAAGTGAAAATCAACCTTACCACAATGTATATAGTTTTTGAAGTGAAAACTTATTTAGCGGCAATGTACACTTTTTTTGTAATGTGTAAAAAATGTTAAACTCGCATCAGGACACGTGACCTGATCAAAAATTCGTAAGACGAACACGAGACCGGTCTGCTGTTACGTTTGGGCGGCGCAGGGCGCTTGCACGAATGTTCGTGTGTGTTTATGTTACAGCGTGACACGCGCATCCATGGATGGTGACTGTCGGTGTGTGTATTCGTAAAATTCGTGTATCATCATCATCATCATCAGCCTATAATGTTCCCACTGCTGGGACACAGGCCTCCTCTCTGTGAGAGGGAGTGGGCCATAATCCACCACGCGGGCCCAGTGCGGGTTGGTAGAGGTCACATGTCTTCGAATTTTTGGTTCTAGGACATGCCGGTTATCTCACGATGTTTTCCTTCACCGTTTTGAGAGCAGTGGTGATGAAATAAATTACACAAAGTAATGCGCCAGGCGGGGTTCGAACCCACGACCTACAACTCGTAAGTCGGGACCGATACCACTGGGCCACCACTGCTCTCAAATTCGTGTATATAAAGTGTTAAGAACATGGAAATAAATGCACAACGTTAATATTCAAGTTTTCACTTCTGCCGGCACTCCCGGAGTGCAGCGCGTCGTTTTTTTTTAAGCTGTATGCATGGCAAAGGTTTCTCCCATAACCTTCCAATCTTCCCTTTGTGCAGCTGTGGGCAAAAAAAAAATGAAACAGCAATATTGGTAATACCTGTGCCTTATCCACGTCACACTTGTCAATGACGCTGTCCTCCGGTCCATACAACGTGCCGAGTCCGACCTGTCTCTTGACCTGGAACTCAGTGAGCTGCTGACTGAGCTCGTCCTTCGCCTTCTGTCGAGCTTTGCGGAAGACGTTGCGAAGGAGCTCCTCTTTGTCGAATTCTGTGGAGAGAGATACCGTAAGGTCATTGGAAAGTAAATAAAATGTACTTTGTGAGGTCTTTCATTCAACTATCGAAGGTCTGTCGGACCTTTATTAAGGCTGCGGTTCCACTGAGGCGGAGCGGAGCAGAACGGAGAGCGACTCCCAATCACGTGAAATCCGCATCTCTTCTCCACTCACTGCCTTTTTGTTTATGTGAAACAAAAGTTTTATTATCTCACAACTTTTAAGCTCCGTACTCACTTTTGCGGCTTAACTAGATAGTTTTACTCGAAAACAAGTAAAATCAATGTGTGGACCGTGCAACTCAGAACTCAAAGGCTCGATGGAATTAAATAAAGGAAAATGCTCACGCTTCATAGGAAAAAAACCCAAATCGGCCCAGGCGTCTTTGAGAAATGGGGAAAGATACTATTATTTCGAACTTTACTTTCACATGGACGACTGCATAACAAAACTGGCTTTTTTTATATGTTTGCCAGTAAGGATCACGATCATACCCGGTTATTATTTTACACTATACTATTGATAATTTGAGATACAACTCGTTTCTGCCGGAGCTGGGTTTTTTTTTTTAGCATCCTCCTTTAATTTGCCTTCGCGCCTAATAAAAGTAAGCAGTATCCATATCAAGTGTATGTAGATATTATGTATCCGAAATAGTCACTCCATAGATAAAATGCCGAATGTGTAGACGAAAGCTCGTGCTGAGGTTTTCTCAATCGAGTAAAACTCTATGTGAGTACAAGCAGTATTCACATTAATTTATGGTAATCACAGCTTCTTCCATACACCTCTATCAATCATCATATAGTATGTCAATATCCTTAAGTATTCATTTATTTTCTTTTTAAATTTTAGCATTTACAACCGCTACAAATAAAACATTAGTGTCAATATTTACCATTAACTAAAACATGTTCGATTTCATTCGCCATGTTTTCATCTACACCACTCAACTGTAGAACCTGTGAAACAAAAAGTCATATTTTACACTTTCAAAAAGGCATAAAGCTGCTTCTTATAATTTGCTGTATAAAAAAAGGGTCATCCCCACATTATGAGAGCATATTGGTGATTTCAGTTTACTATTTTTCATAGATAGATTGATGTTCCCGTAAGGTTGGACATAGGTACATCTTCATTCATTCCTGTCATCCCGCGATCATGGCGCTTGCAACAGCGTCGAAATATCGGGAACTCAAAATAATAAATAATCACGGAAGATATCCCGTAAGTGACATTTTAAATTGTTAGGTACATCTTTTTGGAAGCAGTGGGTTTAAAACTGCCACTTAGCAATATTCCAAATGATTGAATTCGTGAATGAATAACCAATGACGTTGCTGGAAACTCACGGTGTGAATCATTAAACTATTTTAATTGACTGACATCGCTCATCTAAGCCGAAAGAATCAGAACTATAGCTAGGGCTCGTAAATTTTAGCAATTATTGATAAATCTCTTATAACACGTAATTTTCTGTATTAATAAATACATACTGCGTTGGGCACTAAGAAGGTGGAGTGTATCTCGTAGGCCCACCGCCGCAGCGTGTGTGTGTGCACGCCGCTGGCCGAGCGGTACCCGTCCGTCAGCACCAGCAGCAGACACGCGCACGCGCATCTGGAAATATTACAAAAAAAAAAACATAAATATAGGAAACATCCACCCTTTTCTGAGCTGCGGCTGTATTATGTCGTCTAAAAACCAAACTTGTTCCAGTGAGTGAAAGAGACAGAGCTATACAAGTCGTCTAGCGCCACCTCGTTCACTCACTGGAACTTTTTTAGCTTTAAGACGTCATAATACGGCCCCTGGTAAAAGATATTAGTTCTCCTTAGCCTAAAGTGAATCAATGCTAGGCCAAGTTTTTCTAGGACTTTTTACTCCGCGCCTTAATTAAAACTCGCCATCTAAGTACATGTTCTAGTCGTCCGTTGTTTAGGATGGGTTTACTCTTGACCCTATTTTAGATCAGGGATGACACAGACAAAGTCGCCTGTGCACTCTAACTTTGAAGAAATTAGGGTTGTATGTGTTCGAAAATACAGACGCAGGCAGAGCGTTGCACTCCTTTGCTATACACATTATTAAAAGAATTTGTGAAAAAATTACACCACGTATAATTTTAAATGCATACAAAATAAGCGATTTTGTTTATTAGGTACCTCCTTTCTCCTAGCAGCCAGTTGAGTAGTACTGCCGTCCGCGCCTTGGATTCCCGTACTGAACGCAGGTTAGAGAATAAACCTGAGTACGTTGATGTGTCCTGAAAATAGACGAGAATAAATTAATTCTATCAAATCGTTACATGAAGTACTCGAGGAGCGCAGGGCGGTTTCCGGCCACTGTAATCGCGGGTTTGCGGACGAATAATGGGTATCTCGCCGTCCGATCAAGAATTATGCCCCAGTCGACGGCGCGTTATGTGCCAAGTGCCCCAAGAAGCTGTGAGCGGGACGGTCCCAAAACTCATGCCCTAAACTGCAATAATACGTAAATAAATTGAAGTTCAAACTTACAGACGCGGGTGAATCATCTTCCTCCATTGATATGATGGCTCTTTGTGGATCTGCACACGGCTGGAAAATAAAAATATGCAATATTTTTAAAAAAGGGAAACTCATAACCACCTCCATCAGTCAACTGTCACTTTACTAAAATAATATATAATATTTGTTGGATACGGAAGTTACAAGGGTAGTAGTACGTCAATCAAACTCGCTAGTATGTTGCACACTGATATATTTCATAAGTAACCCGCACGGCGCGGCCGGCGGGGAGGTGCGGGGCGCAGCCCGCACTCCTGCGCTCGGCATACACAACATCCCTTCCCCATAAGCTAGGACATACTTTTAATCTATTTTCTACTACTAAACTTATTCTATAGTTAAATCTGTTGGTTCGTTATCATCATCGTCGCTGCCGTACTGACCCGCTGTAGGTGTCGTGAAAATCGGACTAATTGCCTGTCGCCTTAGAGATCTAGCGGCTGTTCGCGGAGGAGTCACCAGAGTACTTGGCATCGTCGTCCTTTCTCCCCCTTCTAGCTGCGTTATTGGCTCGGGGTGAGAAGTATTAAGTGGCTCCACATCAGGCACCACATCTGGGTTCCAGTCTTGGTTGTCGCTCGGAAGTGTGTGTAGTGATTTCCTTATTTGGTCCATGTGCCTTGTGACTTCACATCCTAAATGTGGCACGTAGATTCTGTACATAATATTGCCGATTTTCTTTCTAATGATTCCTTGTATCCAACAGATTTTTTTATTATTAATATTTTTGGTTATCCATACTTTATCATTTTCTTTAAAGTCTAACCTGTTTTTCCCTCGGTGGTACTTAGCCTGTAAAGACTGATTGTGTGCGACGGTTCGCGCTAGTTCTGTGGACGAAGGTGACGGCGCAATAGGATTCAATAAATCTAGGCGTGAGCGCAACGCACGCCCGAATACTATCTCCGCGGGTGATTTGTCAGTGGTACTATTTTTAGAGTTCCTGTAGTCGAATAAAAATTTTGCAATTTTCTCGTGTATATTCTTCTTATTGCAGCCCTCCAAAATGATAGTTTTAAACCCTTTTTTTACTATTTTTACGAAACTCTCGGCTTGTCCATTACTAGAGGGATGGTAAGCCGGAGATAAGACATGTTCTATACCGTTAAGTCTACAAAAGTCTTGAAATTCTGCTGATGTGAAAGAAGTGCCGTTATCACTCACCAACGTGTGCGGAACCCCGAACCGCGACATAAAATCGCAAAGTTTACTTATAACCGCCTTTGAATTATGAGTTGTGGACATATCGTAGCATTCTACCCATTTACTATAAGCGTCGACGATAACCAACAACATATAATTATTAAACGGGCCCAAGAAATCAAGGTGAATTCGGTAGAAGGGGTACGGCGGCAGTGACCAAGGCGCGAGAGGGGCGTGTGGCGGTGCGGGGCGCAGCGCACAGCACACGCTGCAAGCGGCCGCCACTCGCTCCAGTGTCGCGTCCACGCCAGGAAACCACAGTCGCTTGCGAGCCTCTGCCTTCATCTTGACTACCCCGAAATGTGAACTATGCAGTTCCCTACACACGTTCTCTTGTAGGGACGATGGAATAACGACTTTATGCCCGCGCATTAAGATTCCATTTTCATACGACAGCTGTGATCTACAATTAAAGAATGGTTTTAAACCTTCGTCTTGAACTTTCCTAGGCCAACCATTTAAAATGTAACCCTTAACAGTAGCCAGGTGAGTGTCGCGAGCCGTCTCGTGACGCAAGTCGTTTATTGTTACCGGTAAGTCCCCGTCCACTACGAAATTCACGTAGGCCGCACGATCCTCGCACTCCGCGAGCTCGTCGGGCGCCTTCGTGCCGTCCTCCCCTTCCCCGCACGCCCGTGATAAATAGTCCGCGCTGTTATGCTTGCTACTGATATACTCAATGGTATAATTATACGCTGCTAAAAATATTGCATATCTCTGCAAGCGATTAGCAGACACTTCGGGGATGCCTTTATTTGGCCCAAATATAGCCAAGAGGGGTTTGTGATCTGTTCGTAGAACGAAGGGTTCGGACCGACCATATAGGTATTGGTGGAACCGTCTTACCCCAAAGATGATCGCAGTTGCTTCCTTTTGGATCTGTGCGTAATTTCTCTCCGCCGACGACAGCGTTCGCGACGCATAAGATAATGGCCTTTCTAACCCTACTTCATCCATTTGGGATAGTACAGCACCTAACCCTGACGGCGACGCATCTACGGTTAATATTAACTTAGCCGTCGGGTCGAAATGTGCTAATGTGTTATCGGACGCGAGTATGTTTTTTATTTGGACGAACGCGTCATCATGTTTACGAGTCCACTCCCACTTAGTATTTTTATTTAACAAATTATATAATGGACATAATACGGATGACGCGTCCGGCACGAAGTTCCGATAGTAATTAGTGAGGCCCAGAAACGACTGCAGCTGTGACACATTTGTTGGCTTAGGCGCTTGTAAAATAGCTTTGACTTTATCGGGTGACTTCCTAACTCCATTTTTGTCTATTACGTGCCCTAGATACGAAATCTCATTTTTATAAAATTCACATTTACTTATTTGAACCGTTAATTCAGCATCATCTAAGCGTTGTAAGACCGCGATGAGTCTCTGCCTGTGCTGGTCTTTATTTGTCCCCGTTATGAGGATATCATCTAGTAGAAAAATGATTCCGTCAATTCCCGAGAGCAAGCATTCCATTGCGCGCTGGAAAATGGCTGGTGCGCTGGACAACCCAAACACCAATCGAGTGTAATTAAAAAGACCGCGATGAGTATTGATACACGTTAACCTCTGAGATTCTTTGTTTAATAAAAATTGGTTGTAAGCCATAGATATGATATAGGTAATAGAACAACTCCGACCGTCTCAATATTTTGCCCTGTATAACTGAATAACCTTTTGTTGGTGACTGATAACGGCAATTGTTTAAATTTCGACTCGTAGGTATTTTTGGAGATTACACTTACTGCAGAACCACTATCGATTTCGAACTCTAAAGCTAGGCCACTGATCATCACACGCTCCGTCATAGGTTTCCCTCTCACGCACCGAATATTATAAAAACACTCACCGTCGTCGTCTCCGTCGTCCACAGTACCTTCGTCTACGTATTTCACTTTACCCTCACTAGGGCACATTTTACGCAAATGGCCTTTAGTGTTACACTTTTTACATTTATACTTTTTGTAACGACACTGATTAGAACTATGATTTGTAAAACCGCACACACTGCACTTTTCCTTTTTTGAGATGTTGAACACGCCGTCGGGGCCTGCGCCGGCGCCGTTGGCGCCTGGTGCTGCCTGCGACGAGGCCTGGCGCGCACAGCGCACGCTCTCTGCCAAGTCGATGGCCTTCGCGAGGGTCAGCTCCCGCTGGTCCTGCACGAAAAGTTTGTCCCGTTCGTGTCCTGGTGCCATGCCCATGATGAATTTGTCCAGCAAGGCCTCCTCCAAATTCTTGAATGCACAGTGAGTTGCCAATCCTCTAATCCTGGCTGCCCATTGAGTGTGCAATTCACCTGGTCGCTGTGTTGCCGAATAGAATACTGATTTCTCTGCAAACCCAAACCTTTTTGGTGTGAAGTGGTCGTCGAGGATTTCCACTATCGCTTCGTAACCCAATTCTTCAACCTTTCTGGGTAGCGCCAGGTCACAAGCAAGCTTGAACGTAGATTCACTCAGGGATGTTAACAATATCGCCCTTCTTTTGACTGTGCCCTTGTCCGTTTCTGAGGTTATGTCGTTTGCGATGAACCACTGATTTAATCGCAATTTGAAACTATTCCACTCCTGTGAGAGGTGGTCGAAGGTGGAAAGAACGCCATAAGTCGCAACCGCAGACATTTTTTTTTTTTTTTTTAATGTGGGTCCGTTCGTCGCCACGTGTTGGATACGGAAGTTACAAGGGTAGTAGTACGTCAATCAAACTCGCTAGTATGTTGCACACTGATATATTTCATAAGTAACCCGCACGGCGCGGCCGGCGGGGAGGTGCGGGGCGCAGCCCGCACTCCTGCGCTCGGCATACACAACAATATTTTAATTGGTAATATTATGTTAATTATCCTGTTAATATTGTTTATATATTTAGGATTGATAATTATCTATTTTAGAATTTTTAGAGCGTGCAAATGCTAATAAAACTTGCATGTAGTAATTTGTGTCGCAGAGTAAAGACCGTTGGTATTAGGACCGATACGCATAAAGTACCACCCTAAGGAGCGCAATATGAGATGGTCAGATTTAGGGACGACTATATTTGGCAATGACGGTGTAAGGTACGGCCAGTATTAGAAGCTGTCACTATTAGCTTAACTGTCGATATTAGGAACTGTCGGTATTAGGAACTGTCGGTATTAGGAACTGTCGGTACTAGGAACTGTCGGTATTAGAAACTGTCGGTATTAGGAACTGTCGGTATTAGGAACTGTCGGTATTAGGAACTGTCGGTACTAGGAACTGTCGGTACTAGGAACTGTCGGTATTAGGAACTGTCGGTATTAGGAACTGTCGGTATTAGGAACTGTCGGTATTAGGAACTGTCGGTATTAGGAACTGTCGGTACTAGGAACTGTCGGTACTAGGAACTGTCGGTATTAGGAACTGTCGGTATTAGGAACTGTCGGTATTAGGAACTGTCGGTATTAGGAACTGTCGGTACTAGGAACTGTCGGTATTAGGAACTGTCGGTATTAGGAACTGTCGGTATTAGGAACTGTCGGTATTAGGAACTGTCGGTATTAGGAACTGTCGGTACTAGGAACTGTCGGTATTAGGAACTGTCGGTATTAGGAACTGTCGGTATTAGGAACTGTCGGTACTAGGAACTGTCGGTATTAGGAACTGTCGGTATTAGGAACTGTCGGTATTAGGAACTGTCGGTATTAGGAACTGTCGGTATTAGGAACTGTCGGTATTAGGAACTGTCGGTATTAGGAACTGTCGGTATTAGGGCCTTACCTGTGTATTAGTATGATATGGCGGCGGCGGCGTCCCGGGCGGCGGCGTGTCTCTGTCGCAGCACTCCTTGTGCAGCGGGGAGCCGCACGGAGCCAGCGACAGCAGCGGACAGGGGGACGGGAGGGACGTGGCGCCTGTCAGGGGAGATGGACCTATACTTGCTGGAAATACAAAATATTACGTCACAATATACAAGAAAAACAAGAGATATTGCACTGCGATATTTAGAAAGAGAAAATCGGCTAGTTTTGGCTTCGTATGGAGTTCTCTCAGTTCCTCGAAGCCCTAACAAACCATGACGAAAACCAGCGACAAACGTCACATAGGCTGTGTGTAACAGAGATACGCTACGAAGTCGAAACTAAAGGTCGATGTGCAATTTTTATCACCGGTAACTATTTCAAATTGATATTTCGATACTTGGAATTACAGTTCAAATTCATCTAATTCATGACAAAAAAAATAACACTAGTTCATAATGAATTGTATAATGAACAAGAGTAATGGGAAGTACTCGCTACTACGATGACAAGTCTTGGTAAGAATGGTCTTCAGACTTTCGAGATACTGACAACCCTCAACGATTTACAAATTACAGCCGATTCAAACGGCTAAACGTGCTTTTCGAGCCACGAAAAAGCTCATATTTTATGGATGTTCCATAAAATATGAGCTTTTTCCCATCCACAGACCAATCTCGGCAAGCCTTGATTAACCTTCAAAATTAATCACAAAACCGCCTTAAACCTCAACAAGATGAACATCTGTTGAACGCTTGTCTAAAAAGTGTAACTGCAAAACGACTATTAATATTATCAAGGTGAAAAATGTCGTTTTGACGTTGACAGTTGTTTTAGACGTCAACGTCAAAAGTGTTCAACAGATATTTATCTTCCTTGTCGTAAGACGGAAACTGTTGTAATTATTTTAATCAAGAGTCTCTAAGCAACACACAGTATACTCACATCGATTCAAGTCATGGTCCAACTGCTCGGGAGACGAGCGACTCCTCATATGCAGTACAGGCACACCCGTTCGGTTGTCCGTCTGTGCACATATACATACATATCTAGTTATCATACACGTAGATTGAAAGTTGGTAGATTTAATGTAGGCTTTTGGATGTGAAACACTTTTTATGATAACTTGGTAGCAGAGATTCTGGGCAAAACATTAGTTATTTTTTGAAGTTCAAAAAGTCCTGATTCCCAGCTTAACTGAAATACTCGTAAATCTTATTATTTTCGTACTCCCTCTTGACTTTTTTTATCTGTTGATGATTAAGTAAACACATCTGACGTATTTTAGATGTTTTTTTTTTTTGTAAATTCCTGAAATTATCCTCTTGATTGTGTTTCTTAAAAATAAGTTTTAGAAACAGAATAAATCAGCAATTTAAACTTGTGTGTTACTACTTTCTATATCTGTGATTCTACGTGCTCATTTTCTACTGTGATACTAAGAACTGAAATTGTTCGGTTTGCGCTATAATTCAGTAAGTTTTCATTTATTTATTTTGGCTCAAAGATGTCAGAAAAAGTGGAATTTGTGTTTCAATTCCAAAAGGACAAATCACGCATAAGTCGGCAGCCTTACTAATAAAACTAAAATAAAAGTAATATTAATTACACATAGACGAGACATCAGTTAAAATAAGCGTTAAGTATTACCATGTATGAAAATTAATAGGCAGTGTTGCCAGAGTAAAATATAGAAAGCATTTTAGTAGTATTTTTTTACTGAATTTTATTAGTAAGACTTGTGATTTAAGACGAAGTTATGTTAGTCACGATTTGAAGATGTTATGACATATTTAATAACGCTTTTAGCAGTTTTCGTCAACATAGAAACATAAATGTTGATTTTTAAATTAAATATTTACAATAGGTTTTCCCATTTTGCAGCTATCCAATATACAAACCCAATATGTCATTTATAATTTTCCTGCTTAAGATAACCAAAAATAATGGCAATTTCCAATAAAATAAAATTCTTTCAAGCAGTAAAGAAATAAAGTTCAAGCAGTAGCTATACAAATACGATATTTAAAATTATAATGCATAGGAAACAATCAGCCCGACGACATTGAAAATATAGTCTATAATAATAAAAAAAACATTCACTTGCATAATGACGTAACGAGTTTTTAGAACAATTTTAGACCCCCCTATGTGTATTTACAATTTAAAAAAAATGTCTTCCAAAAGCTCGTAGAACGTATTAATTTACAGGCGATAAGAAGGAAAAAGTCTTACTAGAAAATTATGGACAATCTTTTCGTGTTGACAGTAAAGAAATTTTTGGGCAAATGTATGGCGCCAGAAATTCCAGTGAAAATCACCGTAGTTAGATCCAGACAAGTCTGGCAGATAGTTCCGCTATTCTATTTATGTCGATTGAAACTATCCATAGACTTCTATATTATGGCAGTTAAAGAAGTTCCCTTTCTAGATTGTTCTAAAAACTCCCACCAACAAGTTTACCTGCAAAGGCGGCGGCGGCACATTAACCAGCGGATAACTCATCTGCATCGCTATAGAGTTCGGCTGCGGACCCTCGAGCTCCCCATCCAAGGAATGTGACGACCTCCTCAACTGCTTCGGATCATACGGCGGCATTGACTGATGCATGAACTTCTCCGGGGGATAATACCGACCCTTATAGTACTGTTTATGTGAAGGCGAAGCGACACTGTTGCTAGGCTTCGGCTTGGCTAAAGGATTTATAGGTGGCGGAGACAGATTCGGACTCAGAGGATTCCTTTTCGGTCTTTCGATAGATCTAGGCGGTAACGGCGGTGGAGTAACATTGTCCAAACAAGTCGTAGGCACCATCGGCACAGTATTATTATGGACATGTCTCCTTTTATTATTAGACTCATCAGAATTCTGTCTGACTAAAGGTGGAGTGTTCTCTTGCTGGATCTTGTTCGTTCTCGCTTGACGGAGGTTCCGGAGGCTCTGGCCTGTGAGGTTGGAGAGGGAGCGAGGTAGACCGCTGAGGAAGCCGGTGTTGGGTACCGGGGTGGATTTGTCCAGGGTGGTCTTGGTCCGAGGTCGGGGCGTGGAGGGCGCGGCGTCCAACGGCTAGACGAGTGTTATAAAGCGTGGTTTTATGTCACAGTGCGTGCTGTGATGAGATTTTGCTTTTGGTGAAGAGACTAATTTACAATATTGAGTAATTTTGGTTTTGTGAAGGCTCTAATTTACATGCTAACTGTGAAACAGATTTACTTGTACTTATTGCTGTGTAAATTGCATCACATATAAGTTTGAGTATACTTCGCTCTTAGAGTTTTACAAGAAGGCATAGACTTTGCAAGAATGTGAATAATATAAACAAGTTTTTTCTACCCCTAAGTAGAAAAAATGGTACTTAGATGATACAACTTAAAAATAATGTCAAGCTTTGTTAGCTGTGTCTCTCTTACGAGACTTATTAAACAAGAAATAGTGAAGTGATTTTATCGATAATGTAAAAAATATCGATATTGATTTACAAGTTTCATGATATTTTCAGCTCAAAAACAGAAAAACATTATAGCTAAACAGATTCAAACTGATTTTATGTTACGTTTAGGGCACATACAAATGCAAAGCCCATATCTCTCTTGAAACTCAAGTCATTCTAGGTGATCTAGTGTCAAAATAAATACTTTTTAATCAAAAATCTCAACACAGCCAAGCGCGATGGTGTTGCCATAGTTCATAGTAGATATGCAATGTATAGTTACAACCATTCCCATTGTGAGACGAAAGTTACGTTTTTTTTACTATGTCTGGTTCTATGCATACTTCTGATTTCATTATACACCGTGTTTATACCTTTTTTTATATGTTTTGCTGGAAATTCATAATCTATCTCGGTAGAAATCTTAACGCCATCTTTGTCAGTAACCAATAAATCAAACCTACCACCGAATTTGCCTATCCGAATTTGCAGATGTCCAATCAAGATCGTCAAAGAAATTGGATTTACATTTTGCATTGCATTGAGATAGAATATTAATTTCATGCATTATCAGGTAGGAATCCACGTAACTTTGGGGAATTCCGCCAATTTCTCTCCACAGATACTTGCGTTTTAGGGGCTTAGCCTAATTTTTATAACTTTAAATGATTTTTTTTTATTTTCATGCTGATATTATTATGTTCTTATTTCGGCTATAGTTCAACTTGTATCACAACGCAACAGAAGAATATTACATGAATTACAACGGTAAATGATCAGCGATGATTCGAGACAGAACATTCAATACAAGAACCTAACCCGTTCACTTTGTTCTAAGCGGTGCGCGGTGCGGCGAATTTATTCGTTCGTTCTTTTGCTCCTGCCGGTCCTCAAACATTTCAAGGCCATGGACGGGCCGTTGAAAAACGAACTCTTCCAGTTGAAACCATCATATCGGGATAAAAAAAATATAGCAATAAAAACTGGCAAACAGACACAAATATATAAATAAAAATGGGGCTCACATGACGTCACAGTTATGAACAGGCATGCACAGAAGCAGACACGGTACAAAACATGTTACTACCCGACTCGTCCCGTTAGCCTTGTTAGTTTACACTTTAGGGCTCAGGCGGATTTTGAAGGAGGTGTGTTAACTTTTACTTGTAGCATTTTTGATTAACTAATTTGCGATTGGCCAAAGATAAACGAACATAAGGATATAAAAAATCTTGGTTCGTTTAATGGAAAGGAGACATCTTTGTGACTTCAGCAAATAACAATAAAATCTATTTCTGAAATAGATCTTAACAATTTTACATTTTATTCTGAATATCTTTAAATTACAAGATAGTATGATCTTGATACTTTTTTCAAATGAATTACTAAAATATCAAGAAGGTTTACGCAGCTTTATTTAGAATTTTTCATGACTGTTCACTGTTGAGTTTTGGAACCACATCCAAAAGTTATTTGCTATTTATAAACTTCTTTTTCAACTTCAAGTAAAGTTAAAACACCTCCATGATTAAAAACTGTACCAATTGAATGTTACATGGGACATTATGATGTTTTATTAAATTCAAAATAAACGACGGCTTTCACTTTCGTCTCCTTTGAGTTACTGTTGCGACCAGGTTTTGTGTAACGAACTTCTAACTTATTTACTATGTTGGAACTTCAATTTCTAAACGGGGTTTTTTTTTGTGAATTTGGTTCTTACCCTTTTCTCTGTATGGTATGTAGGTCTGTATTGTATTAAAATTTTTGTGAAAATTATACCGGGCCTAATGTATTGTGAAAAGAATTAATTCACCTTACTGGTACTTTAGTTCTACTCGATAGGTGGTCCTAACCTCGAAAAGCAGGGCTTTACCTTAAAGATCGCCCTATGCGGCTGTTAATATTTTGCCACGCGAAAGTCAAGCAAGATCGTCCTTATCTATAATTTCCCTTTCTCAATAAAAACATCAGGTGTACAATTTAAAGGGGCCACCTACACCACGATTCTTCACTATTTATTTATCAATTCACATCAGCTGTCTAAATCATTTTACTGCATTATAAGCAGGGAAACCATGTCTCTTGATACTTGAATAATAATGACTGTCCCAATTTATTGGCCCTTCAGTGTACCGCCTTTAATTATTAATGACTATCTTGAAACTTTTGGTATTGTATTGCATTTTGTTATACTGTTTTATAATTTGGATGACAGCGATGCTTTGGAGTACTTTGTCACTAAAATGTATGTTTTTTTTTTTTATATTTTATCTCTTTAAAAGCAAATAATTATGAAATTATTATCTTTATAGCGAAACTACATAATAATATGTTTACCGAAACTGATAATACTGAACTTTGATAACCTTGTAACTTTTTTTTTAGTTTACGGGAATCCCCAAAACATATTTTAAAATAATTTAAAGCTAGGACTATCAATCGAATGCTTATTTATAAGGGACTACGATTATAATTATGTAGATTTCTAGATTATATTATTGTATCTATTTAGCGATATCCTTGCGTTTGACCACTATTTCGCCTGATAGCAAGGAATGATGTGGTCGACGTTGAAGCACGCTTGCCCAGAGGTAATCTAATTCACTCTTGACTTAAGAAAGCAGAAATCTAGTATTTATGTACGTAAAGCTTTGCCGAATGTTAAAATGACTCTCCAAAGGTATACTCTAAGAAGAATATTCTTTAAAGAAAAATCGTTACACATAACCTGACCGCAATCATAACTTACACATAGTAATATAAAAAAAGTACAAAAAAATACAGTGACTTTAAAAAGTAATAAAACTAGGCTGCAACATAGTTACAAATGCTATGTGCCGATACTGTAACAGTGTCATTGCAAAGTAGACTTTATTGTAAGGTGATAAGGTCGTTACCTGGCCGGCCATGATGGTGTCGATCTCATGTTGGAGTTTTGAACACCGTTGTTCTGCTGATTCTAGTTGGGTTTGTTTTCTAACGTCTGGGACTTTTAGAAGTTCGTCTGAAAAGAGTGTTTTCAAATGCTAGATAGACAATACTTTAGATACGGCTTGTATTTTCAAAAACCCCAGGGCTTCGAAAAACACTTTTTTATAAGTTAATTGTCATAATTTCATTATGATATTTGCCCAATAAACTCCTAAAACCAATTCAATTTGATCTTGTTATTGACCATAAAGAAATAGTTCAGGCACGAAGCTTCCTTCATGAATGTTCAGAAATCTATGCGTCTTAAAATTTTCTTACTTTATCGCAGTAGGTATACGGAGGAAACCTTTTACAACAGTGACTTTGGTTAACTAAAAATTACTATTAAGTTTTACTAAGCGCGCTTCCGACGCGATGAAATGCAATTCAACCAAAATGACTGTGTCGCCGATCAACTACAAGTGATAATCATCCTTAATAATACGACATAAAGGCGCTGCCAATATAAAACGTGCGGTTGTCTATGGGTACATAGATAAAACAGGCCCCACGACGTCGTAAGACAGTTTGATCATTATATCGTAGCATCAAGGACGATTTTGAGTTTTAGTTCATCATCATCAGCCTGTATTCGTCCACTGCTGGACATAGGCCTCTCCCAATGTGCGTCACTGAGCCCTGTCCTTTCCTCATCCAGTCTCTGCCGGCCTCCTTTCGTAGGTGGTCACTCCACCTGGCCGGCGGTCGTCCCACACTACGTTTGCCGAGTCGCGGTCTCCACTCAAGGACACGTCTACCCCAGCGGTTGTCTGTCCTGCGAGAGATATGGCCAGCCCACTGCCACTTCAGCTTACTAATTCTTTCTGCTATGTCGGCAACTTTGGTACGAGTTTTAGTTACTTAGTAGTAATTGCAAGGGCGCTAACTGGTCTCTTTCTAAAAGTTCTTGGACTCATTGCTGTGGAGGTGGACCTGATCATTCTTTCTTTTTACTTACTGCGCAGATCTCTGATGAACTTCTGTTCTTGCTCCAACATCAACCGTACGGTATGCACCTTCGACACCTCCAACTGACGCTGTTTCTCCGACTGGAAACAATAACAACAATCATTATTCAACATTGTTTTATAAGAATTATTATTATTTTATTATTGTTTTGTATGGTACTCGTGGGCTGCAACTGAAAATCAGCGTCAGGTGGCGAACTTTGTGTTGCCATCCGGCATAATGCTGAGGTAAATTATTGTTAGTTTTATTTTTAAGTAATTTTTTTCTTTTAATTTTATTACCCTTTTATAAGTTTGTTAGGTTTAGTGCCAATAAACACAATTTCTTTCTTTCTTACGACGACTGTCACTCGAAAAGGAGACAGTATAGATGAACTGTTTTCATCCAGAACGGTGCGGAGTGCCTTTAGTAATTGAACGGGGAAACAAAAGAGCGCATCGTATATACTGTTGTGGGTTTTGCTGCTTTGCCTTTCCCAATGTAAAAAAAAATAATGATGCAGCTATACGAAAATAGTTCCTAATAACTCCACTTGTCTTTGACTTTGAGGACTTCATAAAAATAAATTTGGCAATGAAAGTTTTATCGCAATGTAAGAAAAACCCGCATATATTGTAATCAGCAAATTGAATTCATGTTAGGTTAATTACAACGTAGGTAATTATAAGCGATGATCTAGCAGCCTCCTGCCGATGTGATGAGCAATGAAGCATCACACCAGACACACTGTATCATTGACGTGACGCACGATTCAAGCTGAGCGTTACATATCAGATCAATGTCACTTTAATAGTAGAGTAATAAGAATTCATGTAAAATCACGACGATAAAAATCCTCAAAAAGTTTTTATCAAAATAGGCTTGTATAGAGAGCAGTGGTGGCCCAGTAGTATCGGCCTCGACCTAGAGTTGTAGGTCGTGGGTTTGAATCCAGCCAGGCGCATTACTTTGTGTAATTTATTTCATCAAGACATGTGATATCTAGCAACCCGCACTGGGCCCGTGTGGTGGATTTGGATAGTAGATGACGATGTACATTTCCTTATTCACAACCTATTCCACGAGCCTAATTGTCATTAATCAGAAACAAATCCCGATTGGACTCCTAATGAAAACATTTTTCCAAGCTGTAAATAAAATCTAGGATCCCGTCCTCTTGTGATATAGACCAACGAGTCAGTCAACTTAAAACTCGCAGAGGGTCTAGACAAGAGGCAGACTGCCTGTAGTCTTTAACAGATCTTCAACTGTATGCTTTAAAGAATAAAGTTGAAAATCAATGAAAGACCATAGAGCATCTCGTTCATCGTTCTAAAACCAAGATCTTTTGCGTGTATATTTCCTATTTAAGTTATCGCCATTATCCTACATCGATTACTGAAAACAACACTGTCGGAATCCTTCAGCGCACTTATACACCTGTGCAAACAAATGACGTTAAGGTCGCGTGCCTCTCTTGTTTATACACTACTACACACACGAATAGTTACATACTTTACAGTTTCAAAAACTACCCTTTACTAACTATGCTTGGGTTGGTTTCATCTACCACGCTGCCCCTTTCCGGCATCGAGGTATATATATATATATATATACGATCAAGAGCGAGCTAAGCAATTTCAGATATTTCAGGCGCAATGTTAAGTTACGTTACGAAACTGACAGATTTTTCAAATCTCTTCACATGTCCTAGCATTTTCTAGCCATGAAAAGTTAAAATTTAATTACAACCACATCCGTTCACAAAAAAATTGCGGAAACGATAAAAATACTGACTTAATAAAGAATAAAACACTGAAATAACTGAATGCATTACGACGTAACCTTGTAGCTTGTTATCAGTCCAAGAAATGCAATAGTCACAGTAGGTATTGTAAAATCGTACGGCGTGCGCAGGCGCAAGGTCACCGCACTAATGTTGTGAAACTTTACTGGTACTGGTCAGCTGATCGAGGCGGATTTGCATTGAAATTATTCAATGCTGTTGGTTTTAAAGTACACTACAGGTGGCCTAAGAGAAGTTCTAGTGAGTGAAAGAGACAGATTATGCAAGTCATTTAGCGCCACCTCGTTCACTCACTGGAACTACTTTGGCTTATGTTAGGCCACCAGTTCTTCATGTTACGCACTACCTGTTATCTTTGACTGGCCGGCTCTTGACTTGATATGGAATTTATCGCGGTATCGACCCTTGTGAATCCCCCATAAGGCGTAAGGGTTTTGTAAATGAACGTCATAAAGAGGGCGTGGCTATCGCTTGTACAGACGCCAGCACATCAAGCTACCACAATCTGTCAGATTTCTATAATAGAATTTCAACCATATCACAAGAGTAGAAGGTTAATGTTTGATTGGTAAAATCTGACAGATTCGGGTAGGTTGACCTGCTGGCGTCTGTACCAATAAAACTTAGTTATGTAAAACTATCTTTGTAGTAATCGTGATAAGCTGTGGAGGTTACATTAGTACAGTTAGCATTCTGATTATAACATTCTTGAACTTTGACATTTAGCTTGAAGTGTAACATGAATTAATTAGTCTAGATTCCTTTAGTATAGTTGACTTTGCAATTGATTTGCCGCCCTATGATTTAACAACATTTATATTTTATAAAATATCAAGGCCTGTTTTTGCATAACATTCAATGTGACAGCAATCTGGGTGTTTGTGAATGTGAATTTCTATGTTTGTAACTATCACGATACAGGAGAAATTCCTAGTGAGGGGCAAAGTTTTTAAACGAAAAAAAAATGTTTCACCTGAATCAAGTTTATTTTCTGAGAGTAATTGTAAAAAGTGTATCCCGTTGTGTCCTGACCCAATCCCATATTATATTGCTCTTCTTTTTACTAGAATTTTTACAGTAGATACCGTTTGTATTCTTCTTTTCATTTTCAGCTATAAATGAGGCTTACATTCCACTTAAACAGACCAGCTAAACTTGCAAGATTGGACCATTCACAGGGGAGCAGAAACGCATTATGAACTTCAACGTTAAGATCCTCTTCTCTCAACTCCACTTTCCTCTTTATCTGTCATCTCATATCTCTCTCTGATTTGGTGTAAACTTGTTCTGAAGATAAAAAAGTGTAAAACTTACGTTAACAGGCACTGGAGCTGTGATCGGTGTTTTATGTCTCGAAGAGTTCTGCTGGACTGTCAACACCGTCCCTGGATTTGCTGGAATGGACAGAAATATGGTATTAGAACATTTTTGAAAACTCAGTATGAAATGCCTTTTTTGCAATGACATCATAGACCACAACCTCAACCCTGGTAGAGAAAAAGTCTACCTATTGCGGATCTCCTGAATAACTTATTATGTCCTCAATTCACCAGCACTCCAGCCGGGCTGCACCGTAAACATTATGGCCGCTTACTCATGATGATAAAAATGGGTAAGTTCCAGTGTTGTGGTGCCAGCTGCATACACGCTCAAGATGTAGTTCCAGTAAGAAGGAAGACTACTGGAGGCAGTCTGTGCCGAGAGGTTTACTCTGCAGAATTTTGCAGATAGATCTCGACGTTGAGAAAACAATGAAGACCGATCTCAGCCTGTAGCCAAACGGCAAGCGAAAATCGTTAGCATTCAGCAGTCGCTAGTACATTTTCAACTTTATACACCATCATATAAAGTTGATAATCTAGTAAAGACTGCTGAGCGATAGCGAACGGAACAAACGAAAACGATCTGTTATCTTTGATAGATTTTCAACTTTATGCAATGGGTTATAAAGTTGAAAATGTATTAGCGACTGCTGAACGTTAGCGAATGTCGCTTGCCATTTGGCTATAGGGCCTCTTTAGTCTGGACGCTCCTTACCCTCTTTACGTTATATTTTTGTTTATAGCAAAAACAGTCGCATTAACAAGTGATCCCGAATTCGTGCCAGGCTGGTCACAATTGGAGTTACTGTAGTTATCGTAAGCACCCTATACTATACATAATAATAACGTTGCCTTGGTGATACAGAACAAAAGCATTAGACATGCCCAGTAAAATTAACAGTTTAATGGGTACATAAAAACACCATTAAAATTCACGAGATGATTCGCTTCGAGAAATCTTTTCCGAGGCTGTTGTGTTTCGATGAAAAATATTTTGAAGTTCGCCAATTGTAATGAGTGTTGTGATCTTTTTGTTGCGGTTAAATACATATATCGTGACGAATATAAACTAATTACTGCCATTATTATCCTTATTGACAGTATGGTTTTTGACAATGACTTTGGAAGGAAAAACTGGACAGTTTTGGAAGGAGTTTTGAAAAGTTATTTGCTTCCATTTCAGTGTAATTTTTTCAATGGCAGAAACAATGCACTACTTAACTTAGGTTTTTTAGATGATTTGCTAGTTTTTTTTAAAAGAAATAGAGAAGCGATCGATAAATAGTGTTACTCGGAGATTATCAATTCCTGCGTCACTTTTTAGCTTTGGGAAGACTCTCATGAAAAATGGTTAAGATATCAAGGTGAGGAGCTCGTGACTCAATAATTACAGCCGCACAGGCCGATCTTCCAGGTTAAGCCGTGCTTGCCGAGGTTGGTCTGTGGATGGGTGACCATCTGTCATAGCGAGTTTCCTCCGTTCCTCGGAAACCACGTAAAGCCGTTGGTCCCGGCTGTCATTTGTAGATCTTTGACAGTCGTTATTGTTAGTCAGAAGCTGTAAAGTCTGACAACCAGTCCTACAATGGGGTATCGTATTGCCCAGTTACTGGGTTGTGGAGGTCCGACAGGCAGCCGCTCCATGTAAAATACTGATAACCAGCTGCATCTGGTTCGATTGGAAGCCGACCCCAATATAGTTGGGAAAAGGCTAGGCAGATGATGATATCAAGGGTGTCCTTTAAAACGTAGTACAGAAGTGCTGCCTGAAGTAGGTTATTGCAACTAAGACTAATTTAAAAAGGTCTCCAGTATAATATCTTTTTCGAATCAATTAACATTTAGTATAATGTCTCAATGCATCAATCAAAGACTTTCTCGGAACTCTTAAATGTCTAACTAGCCAATAACCAATGTTAAGTGGGCATTCAAATCACTTTCAACATCCATCAATATCATTGATTGAGCTGAATAAAACTAGAGAGTACTAGAGTTACATGTCGTAAGGGAGTAATAATTTGTCTTCAAGCGCATTTGCTCTAAAAGTTTCTATAATTATAAATGACCGCATGATTCTGCCAGTTGTACTATAATTCCTTGTAAAATTTGCCAGGTACCTATGTTTTTTTTGGCGATGTATAATCATCAAATGAGTCACCCAAGGCAGGGCGGGAGGGACTGTCAGACTTGTACTGACTAAAATCCACGGTGTCCTTCAATAGCCCTTTACGTTATCATGGCATTTATATCTGCAAATCTCTTGAATATGAAATGCGAGAAATATTAATATCAGCATCAGAAGGCCTTTGTTGTTATCTGCTTTTGATATTATTTCATCAATTCCTATAAATGTATAATCAATTCCTATTTTTAGTAAACTACTGGCTTGATATAATTTCTTAGTACTTTACATAACGATTTTTTGCCATCCCGAATTAGCTCACACATATTATTTGGAAGTTACGAACAATTTCAATAATCCAAGGAAAAAGTCGAAATACAAGGTAGTCAGAATTAGAAGCATCCAAAAGAAAACGCTATTAACTTACCTCGAATCATATGCACGACTTGCTGGTGCGTGTGATGATGCACAGGCACGGAGTCAACACGCAAGATCCTGTCTCCCGCACGAAGACCAGCTCGCCACGCAGCGCCGTGCTCCTTCACTGATTGGACGTATACGGGATTGTCACCTGGAAGATACGGGGTCAATATGAGACATGGTCATATATTTGTTTCAGTGATCCTGATAAGGCCAAAGCCTATTTGCTGAAGCCTCCCTATATTGGACTTAAAAACTCTACTGACACTACGATCAGCGTGGCTTTCTGCTGAGGCAAAGTTATTTAATAGTGTGTATCCATTATTAGTTGGAGAAATCAAAATCAAAGTATTTATTTCAAGTAGGTCAGTTACAGGCACTTTTGAATTGTCGAAAGTTAGTAGAGTAGTTTGATACAAAAAGGAACGAGAAGTTGGTGCAGCAGGATGTTCGTGAATTTCCGACTGTCTTCAAAAACGTAAGAGGTGTTTTATCATTAACTCTTCAAACGGCAACGTCCGGACAGTTTAGTTTGATTTTAAATCAAGTAAAAATTTCAGCAAGGTTATATTCGTTCCAACAAAAACACAAAATACACGACCTCGTAAAATTTAGATAAAAGGTGTTTGCATAGATTTTCCAAAAGGCCAGCATTACCACGATAACAATACAGTGGCAAGTAATATGACAATGAAATTAAATGTACTCATCGTTAACAAACACAAATAAAAGCAACGAGTCGACATCATCCATTCAATCACGCAAGAGAGATTCGACAATGCAAATCATCTGCTATTCGAAACATTTCTCCAAAAATTCACTAACGACGATGAAGAAAACGAAGACATTAATTTGAGTCAACTGCAAGTAATTTTGTCACGCAACTAACGACAGATTCCAAGATATATTCTGGACTTCAAAAGCAGTAGTTTATCTTTCAATATTAGTTTTATGATAATTTGCGGTTTGGCACAACGAATAGGACTTATAGAAATATTCTGAAGGTGTTTCTAAGTCTATGAATTTTGTATTAACCATTGCGTTTAGATATACAATACACGCCATAAGGATCTAGATACAAAGAAAGAGTCTATGGTCATTGTTTTTTTTTTGGGACAATCCCACCTGGTTTCTGATTTGAAATTAAGAAACTGTGAAACCCTACTACTTTAGCATAACATTTTGAACGGAATCATCTTAGGCACCCATACTGTTTAACCAAAGTTTGACAGGTCTAAATTCTCATTCATGGAATGAAGAAATTACCATCAACGTTCTAATTTAACGTTCAATCCTTGTTTATTTTGTCTAAGAACCTTTGAAGCCGGGCATTAGAAAGGTGTAAGAAAGGACTGATCATAAAATCACTTTAACGAAATATAATAGCCAGCAATTGCAGTTGACAGTAATCCGAAGACCTGTGAAATCGGGCATCATGCGGCAAGGCAAGTGTAGGAAAAAAAGTAAATAACAACATCATCAACATATGACCATCCATTTCCAAACACGATACAATATTTAATTTTAATTGTAGACGTACCTTTACCCACAAACACCTTAATAATGCATTCAAACCATGTTTAATGCCCAACAATGGCGTTGACAGCATTCAAGGGGTTTGGCATGGAGTAAAGGCACCGGCTGCATACGGCTTTCACTGCTGACAGCCGATTAGCCACCTTTCTGTGTCACGTATAGCT
Organism: Agrotis clavis; assembly: GCA_954870645.1. NCBI lineage: Eukaryota > Metazoa > Arthropoda > Insecta > Lepidoptera > Noctuidae > Agrotis > Agrotis clavis. The sequence goes on from OX940942.1 coordinate 1,194,051, forward strand.
TGATGGAATATATTTGCATTGCATTTGGACGGCTTGGCAGTACTGTGGCTAATTAGGGAGTCCTTTCCTTTGCTAGACTTTTGGTACTTGTGCAGGATGGAAAAGTGTCTGCAGGTCGTTTGTTTGAAATGTTTATTGCATCCGGATGAGGGTTTGTTTCTTGTTCGTTTTTTTTTTTTGCGAAATTAATAATGGCTTCTTTTTCGCAGCTTGATCTAAGCTAGCTAGATTTAATACACATCTTCGGATATCTTTCATAGAAACGTATCGTTATTTTTTACTACCTACGTCAGAAACAACACATGAATGTGACATTTCGATTTTTTAAACAGAAAAATATCTTTACGTGTCTTTATTTATTTTATTTGCTTAGCAAATATCGTACTAATCTCAGACTACAAACATCCATGAGTTGATACAAGCATCCCCAAGGATAGCCACAAATTTTTACTTACGATCACGAGATAGGAATAGGTAGAGTATATTTCCCTCACTTCAAAACTTAAAACAAGCATAAAGCGCGCCCAACGGAAACCGGTCACCGTAGCCTATGGATGCCTTCGACACAAACTAATAATACGAGTTTACCAGAATTTTCTTGAGATTAAGGAAAATATACTCTATCTTTACAATTTCTGCTTATGATGATATTAAAAAGAGCCAGTTTACTAAAAGAAGGTAACTTACCAGACACTTTCATTCCATATCCATGCTCATCGCGGACGACGGTGACGGTGAGCAAGTCGTCGCCCCCCGGCGACCCCGCCCCGCCCAGCATCACCTGTAACAATACAACATAAAGATTAATATCGATCACATCCGTATTACTGGTACAAGAGAAATTCTGAAAGGAACTTTGCAGTTATGGCTGAAGTGCGCATGTGGTGCTGTTCTACATGCAATGGAATACCAGACATCGGATCCTCCTCATCCTCCATAGTGTCCTAATGCCAAGACACTACAGGATTTTACCAAACTAAAAGCTTAATTTGATAAAAGAATAGGGAATCGCTAAGACTGATATAAGAGTAGAGAACCGAGAATTATGTGAATATCGAGCAGATTCTAAAATCACCCTTACTGTCAAATTAAGAAGAACTAAAATTGTTTTTAATCTAGAGAAATTAATAAATAGGTAAAATTACATGGAACATTCACATGTTTCAGATCTAAGAATTTACTGTGGCAGACTCTTACCTATCCACATGAATTTTAGAGACGTGTACTACACCATCAAAGTTTATCCTTATAAAACTATTGTCACGTTGAATGTATCCGAGCAAGATATTGAAATGGTAGTTGGAAAAACCCATGCAATGTTAACAAATTATAGGTAGCCATGGAGATTGTCGATGTGCCAACTATAAAACGGTAATCTAAAGAAACAATTGCGAACAACATTACCGCAATACTAAATAGAACAAACTATGTAAGACGTCATGCTTTAGAACTAGAAGATATAATAAAAGAGATTAAAGGTGATACTATTTTAAATGATGAACCACACGCTGACGATGACAAAACAATACATGTGCCTACAAATATGAAATCTAGGGGAAGGCAGACACTACAGAACCTATACACCTTTTGCTCCGTGAAACCAATCTTACAATTACTATTTTGCAGCATAGAGAAACCCAAAAGCAGGTTGGATTAAATCGTGTGTCACAAAACACCGATAACGAAGTATTACTCACACCGGAAGACACATTACGGGCTTGAACCCATTTCCTTTGCCGAAACATCTAACACGGGTGATGACAAAATGTGGCGACCGGTCAGAAAGGTTACAATAGACCGTATTAGAAAAGGAAGGAGTGGATGGATATGCTACATAGATGATACGTCGTCGTACGGATTCTGTTACTACAAGTTAGAGCAACTAATCTTTTGAAAATAGAGATGTAGTACAGTTAGAAGCGCAAGGCCTTAATAACCAGGAAACAGTCTAGAATTTGCGCTGGTAAAATTCACGATACATATTAATTGATAATTTTTCAGAACTACGAGTATTTGCTGCTACCGATGAAATGTAGAATAAAAAACAGAACATTACGTATTCTGGGGAAACGTGTATACGTGTATGTATGCAAACGTAATTTCAGCGAACAAGCACGTTTGTTTGTCAAGTCATCAATGAACGTCCGATCATGTGTTCAATTAAGAATCAAGATACACCGTTTCCCCGTCCAGAAGAAAACAACATTAAAGATCGTATCAAAGAAACCAACGTAAAATACAGTTTTCATGCCGATAAAACGTGTGAATTAAATTCTCTATTACACGAAACAGTCCACGTAAACAGGAAACGTAAGAAATCTAATCCTGCAGTTGGAAAAGTTTAGATGCAGACGATAATAGACTGAAGTTTCTGGATTGTAGAGTTCAGTTTTGTGAGTTGCAAGGATAGTGTTCCGTGCACAGCCTTAGTATAATAAACATAACTTTTATTCTTGTTTATGTGTACAATTGGGAGTTCATTGAGATGTTTTTACGAAGAGCGTACAATTGTCGAGGAAACGATGAATGGATGCGAAGGAGTCCGTTCTGAATGGCCGTTCAATAGGTACTGATCCGGTGCAGTAGGTTGCCAATGATTGCCGTGTACCGTGGACAAAGGATGCTAATAAACCAACGACGTCACTTCCTTATGAGTGAGAACACGAGACTATTCAATTTTGACACGAGGCAACGATTCTACTATATAAATGTCACTCTTTTTTTGAGAACTTATATCTAATATTTTCGCTTATAAATACAAGAACAACATACACTTTTACGACACATTTCTTGAAATAAATTCGGGTTTCTGCTATGGGGCTAAGCTGGTCAACAGGGCGAGCATAAATAACGTGAAGGGAGCCACATCCTTTGATCCTTTCTTATGCTTCGTCAACACTGTCACTTCGTCATACGCACTACACCTACCTTTATCAAGAACATCACCAATAACATCAGTTTATATCCTTTTATCGTCCACTACATCCGCATTATAAAGAAAGAAATCCTCGTCCACACCCAGCACACTTCCACACTTTATAAATCCCTCGAATAAAATAAATATCTGACTTATAGAACCGACCACAGTAAAGCTCTAACAAGCTCGCTTTGAAAGCTCGAAGCCTCCTAATACAATTGACCACGCATCGGCTGTAAAGCCTGAAATGGAGCATGAAAAAGGGAGTCTAGGTATAGGCACATTGTTGACCGGCATCCCCCAGTAGAATTTTATTTTAGAACAGTCGTATCCCCCCGAGGGAGCACGGGTCGGTTGATATTTATGAAGTTGATGGTGATATACAGTAACCCTTTGTTTTTATGCCTCATTTCATTGAATTGTTAATTTATTGCTATACAAGGCGTAAAGTTAGCAGTCCATCCATCTGTTCATGGTTGGTTTTGCTATAACTTCATTAGTTTTGTGAATTCAGACGTAATACCAATTTTGTTGGATTTAACCATCTGATTTCGACAAAAAAAAATATTTAAAGTAAATTAAATAGTGATATTTACAGACAGAACAATCTGCAAAAGAACTTAAACATGTCAAAGGTTTCCAAAACGGAAAATTCTTCTTCTGAGTGATTATTTTCACGCATCAAGCCTCACCGGTCACCATAATTGCGAATTTTAAAAATACCCACGTCAGAACGAACGTCTGACGACTAAACAAACGTACGTCAACGTTTTGACGCTAAAACACCTATTTAAAAATCTTACACAACAAAAACAACGTAACAAAATATTAATTAACGCCCACAAATAATCCGCGAAGATGCGCAAGCGCCGCTAGTTCTAGGAACCCGAGGGTTTTTGGCAGCATTTGCGTCATGCACTGTCCACATTCAATACGACAGGTGCGAACACTGCCAAAATATGCTGGATACCGGCTTTAGAAAAAATATGAAATGGTAATTGACATGGCCCAAAATAGACTTTTTGAAGAAATCTGCTACGGTTGCTTAAGAATAAGATGACATCCTTAATTTGGACGCCCCTGAATTTTACAGTAGCAGGTGTAAGATACTTATTAATTCCGAATACTTTAAGTAATCTTCAGATTTATCTGCAGCAACTTGGATATCACGCATAACCTCTCATTCTTGTTCCCTAATACCAATGTAGGCTATCGCAGCATTTGTTTTTTCTTTTAGACTTCTCCGTTGTGATTGCAGTAGTTATCCTTTTAAACTTTAACACAACCCATCTATGCTATCGCTTCTTTGGTCTAACCCTAATAAAGAATAAAAATGTTTGTTTAAAATTAATTTAGATTCCTTAAAATATGTAAAGGAACAACTTCGATTTTATTATAAACCAGCTCTTGTTACGTAAAATGTAACCTTTGCACACACAACTAGGTATCACCCTTCATGCCTATTTATACGACGGTAGAAGCTTTTTATCAGGATCACATTTTATGCAAGAGTAGTCTTATTGATGTTTACGGAGTATTGGTGCGTGCTAGCCATAGTGTTACCTGCCCTGTTGCCAGAAACAAAATTATGTATCGTGAAATTCGTGAAGCTTAGATATATTCGCACCGCTTCTTCCTAGGCTAGAAACATGTTACTCTAGTAAGTAATGATACTTTATCAGCTCACTCACTAAACACCACAATGCCACTCCTATCCTTTTAAAAAGTAACCTTGCAACAAATATCTAAACGTTCTTAAGTGCATCTAATAGACGGCTAAATTGATCATTGAATGAGTCTAGACAACAGAGTGGCTGCAAAGTAGTACACCACAAAATAGAGAGGGCTTACCGAGCAAGACCTTGACCTGGATAATCAGTTTAACGAAAAAACAATTGTTCGGAGATAAGATAGACATACCAATTAATTATCGGGACACCGTTTGTGAAATATCAAAGGTTGCAAGAGCATTTAAATGAAACGGTAAAGAAAAACATCGTCATGTACTAGAACTAAAAAATCGACGGAGCCGATTTGGGTCCGCATGATGTATCTTGACGCCTTACTCCTTCTCATAGAGAGCAAGCATGTGTCTCAGCACTAGGAACATAATGGACTGAATAAGGAACAGAGCGTTAAGCACCAAAATATTTTAAAAGAACGATGCACTAAAATCGATAAAGAAAAGCTTATGTCGCGTAAAATCTTTGACACCGGAACAAAAAAAAATTTTCTTCGGATCTTAGGCGAATGTAGCCTGTTTGATTAATGAAAGAAGTAACTATACTTCTACTTTCATAAAATGACTAACTGAAACATTAATGTTCTACTAATAGTACGCATTCAACGGAAAAAAATTACCACTTTTCAATCAACATTCTGCTAGTACGCTTATGAATAACAACACTATTATTTAACATACCAATGCAAGAATAAACAAACAAACAGTAATCTTCAGGCAATACTACAAACTATGTTGGTCAGATCGTGAGACATCAAAACTAGGCAAGATTTTAAAACAATAGAAAATATAGAGTGATAGCAAGGGGGTTTGAAAGAGATGAATTGCGGACCATTCTCTTCTTGTCCTCGAGGAATGCGCAAGGAATGTTGGTATTGATCCTTCAGATGCATTTACTACTGAAGAATGAAAATTCTATTATCTATCTGGATGATCTCATTATTTCAATGGAAAATTGTCCTTACAACTGATGCAGGAAATTCCTTTGAAATTCTATATAATAATATTCCACAACTATCACACTACGCCATCTAGTCCCAAGCTAAGCTTGATATAGATCACATTACCATCAAAACTTATGTTAATAACCATGTTAGTCTAAAAGCTTATATCAATGGAGATCAGTCTGTATACATTCAAGAATTGGGGATTCATGAATGTCTATCAATACAGGAAACGCCAAATACTATCATAATCTTACAATGTGTCACATTTATCAATTAATACTTTAGAACACGATTATTATTAAATAATATAACCGATAAGATATCCAGAGATAGTACAAATATAGCAATGTCGTAAGCAAGGAGTGATTCAGTTGATTCATGAGATGTATTTGACATTTACTGGTCTGATTTCTATTATTGTGTATTTCGGGTTGCACACGGCCATTTCAAAGGGATAAATTCAGTGTGCCTATCTTATCTATGCGAACTAGTCTCAAAAGCAGCTCTGTCTATTGCAAATCACGGAATTAAAACCTATGCAAAGGTACAGGACACAACAATTCTAAAACAACAATTTTTGCATGACATTCAAATCGAGAAACAATAAAATGTACTCGTGATTGAACCACGAGTTTTACTAGCCAGTAGTTCTTTAAAGACCCTTCCACAAAATTCAATCAAATATAATAAAGCAGCAAAACAGTCATGCTACGTGTGTACGCATGGATTCACAGCATTGTCGCAGACAACCCGACGCCGGCGTTAAATAAAGATTTTATCTGCCAACCGCTCCACCGCTCGACGGCCACCAATGTCCACGGTTGTAACTTCATAACGTGTTTATACCACGTTTTATGGACACAACATGTGTGATACAATCAAAAATAGAACTCTATCTATAGAATCTTATTCATTATTTTTCCAAACGCTACGGTCAAAGTTATTGAAATGTTTTTAAAGCAGCTTTTGTGACCTTTTAAACGAAAATGTCAAATAAATCACGGAGTACATTTCAACACATCACGATCTGATATATGACATCAGTCTTGTGTCAACAAATCAATGACATCCTTGAACCTGGCAACCTCTCACATAATCCAAATACACATGTGACTGTTCATAAATTACTATTAATTAATGAACAATTATTAGTTAATCACATTAATAATTATAGTGGAAAATATGAAGGATGGGGCCCCGAGTAAAGGTTTAATCAACACAAAATAAGCCAAAAACCATGACCCATTTCAGACAGACTTGCGCAAGCGCAAGTACACATTCGAATAGAGAAAACCGAGGCACCAACAACAAGAATAATTACAACGAATTAGATTTTCGTTCGGCACTTTTACTCGAAAGTGGGTCCGTGCGCCATTGCATTATGTAGATGGTGTTATAATAATCTCGCACTTTCATCAATGGCGTAATTCACTGGATTCGGTGGCCAGTTAACTGGATTAGCTAGTGCATAGTTAATGTCCCAGATATACTTTAATTATTCACTTTAGTTCGCGAATGGGATCGAAGTTGTTGACTTGGCATATTGCAAAGCCAATTAATGCCCTCGTAAGAGTATGTTACTACAAAGGACATGGCTCTCGGCCTTTTATCGGCCAAAGTTTTCTCTCTAACTTTTCCACAATGAAAACTATTGAATGCAAACACATTTTACTGTAACAAACTGTGTCTGTGAAATACACGATAAGTTGGCAAGCGGCAGTAACTTTCAGCAAGCCTTTTGTACTGCAAATTCAAATGCTTAGTCGATATAGGGACTGTCTGGCGCAATGCAGTATTTAGTTCGGGATTGCAGCAATGCACGGGAATTTTCGCAGACTAATTTATTTAGTGGAATTTATTTAAATTGCTATACGTGCTGCTTTACCCTCAGCATCGCTCTGAAGTTTCTTTTCAAAACAAACACGAGACTGTCTCACAGATAGCGCAGTGCACGTCTTTTCTGTCTTGCGATTGTTTCTCTTTAGTTTCGAAGGGTTAACAAGCTCTGGGCCTTCGGCACGTACGTAATTAAATCAAAGCGATGTCGTCATGATATCCAAACGGAATTTCGAATCATGTCGCTCCTCACACACCCTGAGAGTGAGTCACGAGAAATGCACTCTAAAACTAGAACATTATAACATCGCGAACATCACGTTCCCACGGATTGGTAGTCGGCAAGTCGGCACAGGGCTGACGACGTGAATTTTGATGAACAATTATGTAAACAAAATTTCGGGACTATAAGACTAGCAGCTGCTGAAGTAGTAGCCACTAGGATGACACAAGAGTTTTCTAGAACTCTCCCACGAGTTTTACGCTTAGGCAACATAAATCTGGATAGGAAACAAAACTTGGATGGCTAGAACGGCAAACTTTATTTTGGAAACCTAGTTACCGGTTGTTACAAACTTTTTAGATTGGAACCAGATGCTTTGTTTATGGAATATCTTTGGAAGAATATAAACAGACATAGGCCTTTCATGCGCCAATGAAAATAGGCAGCATTCCACGTTGAGTACAAAACTTTCTTTTATTCTGGCTCAGGTGATATTGTATTCAGTTTGATGAGCGCTTTCTTTGTCATTATAAAATCTAATGGTTGCATGAAGAGTTTGTAGCCTCGTTGGGATTTAACCCTTATCAAATTTTTTGAGCACTCTGACTGTGAACTGTAATTTATTCAATTCCATTTGAGTTTTTGCTGAAGGCATTATTATATTAATATCCTGAACTTTACTGTTGCTTCCATGTTGCAAGCATAAAATGATAAGATCTTTTTATTTAAGTAATTTAAAGAAGTCACTCAGAACCTGATTAACTGGTTCGTCTGCCAACCCTGATGTAACGCAACATTGCTAAGGGCTCGTTGTTTATGTAAAATAAAATTAACACAATGACTCATATCAATTTGCATTTTTGCCTTCTGGCTTCTCAGTATCCCATCTCGCCACGTATGATATCACACAGCAAGCAATGCCAGACACACTGATATGCCGTACCATTTACATCAAAATATCTTACAGCTTTTTTATGAGTATGACTAATACCATTACCAAATAACTGACATAATAGATTCAATATTTTTGTACGAGATAAGATACCGGAGGTTGTACGCCGGTATCGTGCGGTCCATGGCCCTCTACGGGGCCCCCGTGTGGGCCCTGAGCATCCGGACGCGACCACAGAAGCTGGTCGCATGCCAGAGGGTCATGGCTATCCGGATGATCCGGGGATACCGCACGATCGCCGGCGAATCGGCCAACCTCCTTGCCGGATTGCTGCCCTGGGATCTGGAGGCGACTGCCCTCCAGCGCGTCTATGAGTGGCGCGTGGAGGCGCAGCGTCGGGGAGAATTCCCGCTGCCCCGACAAGTCGAGGCGCGGCGGGAAGAGGTCCGGCGCGATCTCAGGGCAGTATGGAGACAACGACTGTCGCAACCGAGGTTCGGGCACGCCGCAATCGCGGCGGTAAGACCCCTCTTTGAGGAGTGGCTGGAGAGACGTCACGGCGTCCTGACCTATCGGATGACGCAGGTCCTCACCGGACACGGAAGTTTCGGGAGGTTCCTGTGTCTGATAGGGAAGGAGGAAACGCCCGGGTGCCACCACTGCGAAGATCGCCCGGAGGACACAGTAGAGCATACGGTGCAAGACTGCCCAGCTTGGGCAGAGCACCGACGTGTCCTCACGGCGGCGATAGGCGGAGACCTCTCGCGCCCGGCATTGGTCGCAGCCATGCTGCGGGGCGAGACGGAGTGGGAAGCGGTCGCCTCCTTCTGCGAAGCAGTAATGCTCGTGAAGGAGGAGGCGGGCCGCGAGAGAGAGAGGACAGCGTCCTCCCTCCGCCCCAACCGCAGTGGTAGGCCCCCGCGGCGTCGGACGTCAGCAGACGATCTCCGGCCACCGTAGGCGCGGGCATGCGGGCAGCGAGTAAAGGGCAACTCGCTGCCCGACCATGGACCATGCCCGGGTCGACGGCGCGTTGTGTCCCACGCGCGCCTCAAAGAGCGTCAGCATAATGACGGGGCCCCCTCTCAGAGGGCCAAAGCCTGCCGGGGTCGCGGGATTGTTTCATTACCGTGACCCCGGAACATAACAGGCTACTGAAGGACACCGTGGATTTTAGTCAGTAGAAGTCTGACAGTCCCTCCCGCCCTGCCCGGGGTTGGAGGACTCATTTGATGATTTTGCCACGTAAAAAAAAAAAAAAAAAAAAAAAAACGAGATAAGATAAACGAACATAATGTATTCTTTATTTAATCCAGTACAAATGTCCGTAAGTTCCAGTCACCCTTCTTGACCAGACAATAATTAAACTTTTCATTTGCTTATCTGTTTTGTCATTCAATTAACAACAGTCGGCGTTACAAAGCTGTGAGAAATAAAAACAAATCATTATCACAGCCCACGATAACCCGGTAAAGTCGTCCATGTGGAACGCAGCAGCGGAGACGTCCGGCCGCGGTGACTCATCATACTAGAATGACATCGAACGCGCGAATACTTTTTTATAAATTCTTTTTTTTTTTGTCGCATTCGTAGCGTTTGACAGCAAGGCCATACTGCCAACACGTTAAAATTTTGACGTAACCACACGAACTGAGCGATGTAATCATTGTAACCTCGGTGAGGTTACACAAACACAATGTTTGTTTATGCGTATTTTACTGCGTTTCTAGTTTGTCGGATAATTGTTTTAATGACCGTAGGTAGGGGTCGAAGGGGCATTACGTCTCGAGTACGAGCAGCACGCCCTATTGGACACGTGCTTGCAATTTAACACGTCGCAATCGTCATACACACAGTGCCGGCACTTTTCTCCTTCAACGTCGCATCGCCGCGGCTATCTGCCAAGGTCTTCTGCACTTAATGGCTCTAGATTTGTGTGCTCTTTTGCACCAACAATATTTGTCTCATAGACGATTTGGCAAGTCACGAACTTGATTCGAGGAAAACATCTACCGTTTCGAACCTTTGTAAGATCAGTTTAATACAGCAGGTTCCACATAGAGGTTCTAAGTGGTCCCGGTCCAATAATCCAAGTCATCACTTGCTTTTACAACAAAGACGAAAATGATGTCTTAAAAAACAGCTACAACATAAAATAGTACCGCAAAAATTTCGAAAACCTGTTCCGCAATGCCAAAAAATCTTTCATCATCAAAGCTAACGGTATATCCAATCCGCTAACCAATAACCAGTTTGTTTACTACAACAAGTCAATAAAATGTAATGTTAGTTACTCTTAAATAACAAGTCGGTATGCGATAACTACTCGCATAGTTGCAAAAGGTCTACAATACGAAATAGGTCAAACAAATTATGAGCTTTGCGAATACTAATGAGCCGACATTAAAACGGTTTGTTCCTTTATTTTGTTTTAGTCGGGGTTTTATCACTAGCTCATGCATATCACAGACGCTAAGTCAGACAAACAATACCGAATTGGCGACATTATTATGTCATCCACATAGGCAAATATGATAATGTTTTTCGTGGTAATGGTCTCTACGGATATCTGAGAGATAACGGTTGTGAGAGGTTGTAAGAGTGGCAAATCGCTACATTTTATCATGCTATGGCTTCGGTGCATAAAAATCTGCATGAAGCTTTGTCACTACACCGGAAATCTTCTAATTACGCTATTTTTTCACCGGTGTGCCAATTATGATTATGACTCTGGTGCTAACTAATCCGTACATCTTATCTAGGCGGACACTCCTAAAACCGAGTGCTGTATATCACTGCAAGTTACAACAAAACTGGGTTACTTACGATAGTGTTTCAATAACTCGAGATCGGAATACTGAGAAACTAGTTGAATAAATCAACAGCTAAAATAGAACGATTAATTGCTCAAATTATTGTTTTATCTACTCGTAAAAACTTTAATAAAAGTATCGAATTAGACCATTGCCCACGCAATGATTTATTGAGATCATAGCCTGAGATATTGGGAGAACTGTACGTAGTTATTACAATTTACAATTGAATATTTCAAAACTGGGCACAGAATTAAGTGCCGTTGGAAAACGTGGCAGGTGCTAACTCCGCTAGAGTGAAAAGATCAACCACATTTAAAAAATAGCTGTTTCCGAGCTGCATTACCAGGAATTTGTACAAAGACACAGTAGTCGTAAAATAACAAAATTGGAAGACAACCAAGACAGATTTGAGATAAGGAGAAGTCGTAACATCTTCAAATATCGTTACGGTAAACTGATTATTGTCCTCTTTAGAGCGCCATATCTGTCTAAAATAGTCAACGAACACTTTCTGGAAACCTTGCACTTGGATACATTGATGTTCCTTCCAAGAAAGTTTGCATACCCTGAGTTGAAACTGTGAAACGATGACAGTATAATTTATGGGCACCAGAAACTTTGTAAGCAAACTCTCATCGGATCCCGTCTCATAATTATTTAACCATTGGTAGCCTTGGGAGCCACAGTATGCCCTTCATGTAACCCCACTTACTTTAATTGACTGCAATCCTTTTGATGTCGACGACCCACCTGTCTTCTTTTTAACCTAATATTGCCATTTAGATTGGCCAGTTTATGAATTTTCATCAGTTTTTATGTGTTTGTTGTTGTAGTGGAAATATAAATGCGTCGTTTTTAAAGACAGACATGAAATAAAATGTTCCATTCCAAACGATTGTAGTTGTAAACTAAATGCATATTTGGATTATTAACTAATACCTGAAATAAATAACAAAACTAGTACTAAACATCTTTAGTGTTCATGGTAACAGATTATTTTTAGGGCTACTATGTCAAACAATATTTTAAATCATTTCACACAACTTTGTCTCCACATTCTTGAGGATTACAATTTGAACACTTAGTTTATTTCCTTCACCTGGCTATATTTAAATTCTATTTTGGTTAGATTACCCAAATCGCATCCAAATATAACTTCAAAGTACGAATGCCGTTCCGCGTTATTTTTGAATGCAGCACAAAAAGTAGAATTTTCTCAAATAAATTATCTCGAGATAGCATTTCGGCGCCGACTAATTTATGGTTTTATTTAGAGCGTCGTAAGGAATTCAACGATCACTTCATAATCATCAACAGACTTTAGACTTCCATTGCTGAGCTACGGAGCTTTGGACTTCTGATTGATCGTGATTTGGGATTGTATCTCCTAGATTTATATCGATGATTTCATTATAACAATCAGCCTTTGAGCCTGACTGATGTTTCTTGAAATTGTTTGCCTCATCCTTTACAACTTAATGGTTTCTTCAATTTACAAGTTTATTTCACTTATGATCCTGAATTTTAAATATTTAGAAGTAATTCAATTTAATAGATTTCTAAAATTATGACGACAGCGATTATTCTTTCTCTACAAAATATCATCAACATTTTCTGTTGATTATTTCTTTTCTGATACAATTCCGAGATAGCTTCGCAGTTTCGCACATGCAACGTCAACACCTACGGGCAGTTAACGAGGAAAAACGAAATATAATTGGATGCGAGATTCACCGAAAAATACAATTTCACAAAGGAATGTGACAAAATCTGAATTATGTCTTTCAGATGCCATGTCGTCTAAAACTCACGACCCACATTTAAAGGTATTTTCATTAAACATTCGTCGCGAATACAGAACATAATAATTAGAATATCATCTAGATACTCGTAGACGTCTGTTTGAAGTCGCGCAAACCAAAACAATATTCGAGTGGGAAAAATTTAGGGCAAAGCTGAGAATTTCTGTAGGAACTGAGATTTAGGCTGATGTTAAATAGATTGCGCACAGGTTGTTTCGCGTATTTTATTTCTGTCTGCCAACATTTATTTTTATTTTTGGACTTAACGCGATGTTGGAATCAGTAAAAGTAATAGTTTATTCGCTAATAAACAAATCCTAACTAATATTTATATGCGAAAGTTTATTTTTTCTTTGTTACGCTTCCACTCTTGAGTCGCTGATTTTGATGAATTTTGGTATAGAGATATGGGATCTTGGACAGGGAAAGGTTTTGTACATAAAACTCGACGAGGAGAAACGGAGAAGAGTGAGAACAAAGTCGCAGGTAAAAGTCTAGTTCCCAATAAAGCAATATATTCAAATTCAGCTCTTTACTAATCAATAGCTACTCTGGAAGACCAAAATTTACCGACAGACTTCAAAATATCGTGTATTCTAGATTTTACAACCTATTAGCATAATACGAATGAAGTAGACCCAAATCCATGCGGTCAGCCTTACATTACTAAACTTTTTTTAGTAATCTAAGGCCTTCGTTATTAATATACTTAACGAATACTGCATAAAATATTTTAAGTTAGTCTACCTAACTTTCGACAACGGTCTTGATAAATAACTTATGTCTGAACGACCTTGGACCCAGAATGAACGGACGACACTGATTTCGATTAGTTTTCAAAGATTTATGGATAATAAATCAATGCCGTTAACGTTTATTACTAATGCAAAGGATTACAGTTACTTTAAAACACGTCATCTACCTAGTCTGTCATATTTTCTATAATAAAACCTGAAGATGATAAAGAATTTTGAATTGCCTAAGAAAAGATGGATAAGCGCCGAATAATTTACCATCTCAAAATGAATGAGGTTACAAAAGTTTTGTACTTATTTTGACGATCTAAAAACAGTATCAGTTTCTTGCCCGTTCTTCTCCATAGAGATCTGCTCCTTGAAATTGGCATCTACGGTACTTTCTCAGGTTTCATGTCTTGTGACTGGGACTGTAACACCATAATGTATTTAATGATATTTTTTACCACCAAAAAAGTATTTAATGATATTTTTTTATGTCAGTGACAATTCAAAAGCGCCTGTAACTGGTCTACTTGCAACAAACGCTTTGATTTGATTAAAATACAGTATCTTAGCTCTTTCTTCAACAGTTACTTAGATCTGGTGAAATTCAGTAAATCATCCAATGAAATTTTCTAGGATCTATCAATTATTACCATATCCCACCAGTAACGAAATAAAACGATGGAGGATATCATAGTTATCGTTTAGTGCAAATTGTTGAAGCCAGCTGACGGGAACTGGTTAATTAATAGTGCACGTAGGCGGCATACCGCGGCATATCAACCTGACAGTACCAGGTATTGCAATCTTTGTGCCAAATACGGTATAAATAAACATGACTTCTAGATGCCGATACGCCAAATATCGGTATCTGCTTAGCAAATTACAGAATCAAACATGAAGTTGAATTTTAATTCTGAATTGTTCAATGCGCATTATTGTTGTTGGGTAAGGTATTTTCGCATATTTATGTATACATATTTTACTTTCATTCCATTTTAGTTTGGTAGAATTGGCCTCTTGGTCTTTTACTATGGGCCTCATAAGTAAGCTCAGTAGTCCAACAGTCCAACGGGCTAGTCGGAGTCTCTCTACGCCAGTGGTGCAACGGTCGATCGCGATCGACCGGTCGATCGCGAGAGGTTCCACGGTCGATCTTAGAGGTTAAGCAAGTTAGTACCTACAAGATTTTATTTTTGAAAATTTATAATTTACCTACTGAGCATTCCAATCTACAAATGTGTCTAAACTTTACAAGAGTAAGAAACTATGTAAAACTGCTGAAAAACTGCAGAAACTGTGTAACTAAAATTACATAACGTGGGAAAAATAAAGCTGTCGATCTTAAACCCTTAACTTTTTCTCAAGTCGATCTTCACAGCAAAAAGTATGGGCATCTCTGTTCTACGCGATGCACTCAGAAATGAGGAGATTCGTTGATGAACCAACATTACCGACATAGCCCCAACGAATTAGCAAGTTGAAATGGCAGTGGGCAGGCCATACAGCACGCAGAACTGATGGCCGATGGGGCCGTAAGGTTCTCGATTGGAGATCACACTCCGGCAAGCGCAGCGTAGGACGTCCACCCACAAGGTGGACAGACGATCTTATGAAGACCACAGGATCACGCTGGATGCAAGCCGCTTCTAACCGGTCCTATTGGAAGTCTATATGTATAGAGGAGGCCTATGTTCAGCAGTGGACGTCTTACGGCTGATATGATGATGATGATGAGAATTGGCCTCTGGACCAAAATTGTATATTTCTCTGTTTTTTATTATCCTCAACTTTCCATCTTGTCACTGAAGAAATCATTTTTCCAATCATCTTGTGTATTTTTCATGAAATGCAAGTAAATAAACGATGTGACGTGTGCTTACATTTTGTTGTCATCGTCATACATTAACTTGAAGCCTGCCTTCTTCAATATCATGCAAATTAAGTCTAAAATGTTTGCTAATAAACGTGAAGTAGTGATGTCCACGAATCTGCATTAGCATCTCTTGTGTATGCTTGTAGCAATTTAGCGAATTGCCTTGAAATATATTGAAATGCACATCTTAGATAGTTATTTCATAACATGCACTTCTCGAACAACTATTATGTTCTTTCCTTTTCTTTTTCTGTGGCCGTTACTTGAGATCATAGCTGTTTTCAATGGACAAAATCAGTCTCCTCTCAGTACTACTAGACTACAGTATTAGCAAATTTTTCCTTTCCTAATACAAGCATAATTTTATTTACTCAGAAGTCTAGTCACTAAGTCAGTATATTCAAAATCAGTAATAAACGCGTTTTGTAACAACACACATGTCATCGTCTTTGTTTTTATAGCGTTTTTCATGTTATCAAAGATTTTCCTCAACTCTACTAGTCTACTACACAGCTGCAAGAGCCAATTGTTTCAGCTATTTATTTATCTTATTTTATATTTATTATAAACGTAATATATTGTAATGGCTAGACAGTTAATAGAGGACAGAATATAATATAACAATAGACAGTAATATAGTGGAATGGAAGATAATGGTGAAATATACAAATTCATTGGATTAGTCGAAATAACGGCAGTTAATGTCACACCACTAGTTTTGACAACAAACGGTCGGTGTCTATGAACGAGCGGGCATTCATTCGAATTTTGGCGCTAAACTTGGCAACTTGTTAAAATACGAGCTAAACGCTAATTAATAAAAGTATTTATATTCTATCGAATTCCCGTGTGTTGTTGAAGATCTCCCTGAGCTGTCATACTATCAAAAGTAAAAAAAACTATTGGAAGAAAACAACATCGCAGACAAGCCCACGACGTTCTCAAAAACCCGTATGCAAATTGGCAGGTAGAGAAGCCCATTAATAAAACGCAACCTACTCGTACCCCCATAATTTCGGAAAGCATCGACCCGAATCGACAAAAAACATGTTAAAAGACAAACGCATCGCTGTCGGACGGTTCTCGGTATGTATGTCAATTATGTTGACCTTAACAGATACATTATTAAAATTTGCGAACTGCCTTTTGCAGGTTTTTAACTAACCTAATTGGGGAGGCGAGAGTCGTAATTAACTGTGTGTTTTTCATGGAAACTGCTACACGTTCGATGTCGTGATGTTTCTAATAATTTCGGACGTGTGTGGTTAAAGCCCTGGACGGGAGCAATGAGCGCCTGTTTCCTCTTAATTTCTGATTTGTATTTAGCGACAGCTGCGTCAAAAGTGTGGGGAGCAGCAGTAAACCAGATTTAATACATTCTTACAACATGGATTTTAGAACCTCAACAAGTTAAAAAAGAGTATGAAACCATGCAAAGTCAAAGAAGAATTTTAAGTTTCATTTGGTGGCTGTTACTTACAAACAATTCAATAAGATAATTACATTTCAACTGAAAGGGGAAACAATCTCAACCAGTTAATAGATTTCCCACGAATAAAATACACTCATTCCTAAACGGCAGCGTCATTGCCACTTTAAGATCTTCACTAGATGTTTTCATCAATTCAAGTCCATTTCTGTATTTATTCAATACAAAACAAAAACAAACCGAGACAAAAACTGTGATATTTTCTGAATCAACATATAAAAACATGATAAATGCGACATCGGCGCCGAAGGTCGGCTTTAGCAATACATCAGGCTCCGAGTTTCAAATGCCTCCTTGCGTCAGAATTGAATATCGGTGCTTAGCTCATCGTAACCGGTTTGTGCATCAGATCATTTGTTTACTATTCGTTACTAGTTTTACCTGTTGACTAACTATCATTATTGTATATGCTACGTTTCTGTCGTGGTAGTAACTACTGTCTGTCTACTGTGTATTCATTTCTCCTGTCTGTCTTGATTCATACGAGTGAGATCATTGTCAGAGAGCCTGTGGTTCTTTAATCAATCTTCGCCTATGTTTATTCGATTGCATCATCATTCTCCTGCCATTCCAATTAAATAAGGATTGAAAATAGCTTTGGTTTTCGTTTTCTACTGATCTCTCACATCTGTGATCTGAATATTCACTCCATTTCTAAACGTAACTATCATGTTTCTCGCAATGATGTCTTTGGTCTCTCGCTGCTCCGTAGTCTTTGTGGTGTTTGGTCCTGTTTAAACATGGAACCACATCGAACGTTAAATAATGCTCCCAGAGTTGTATCGGACATATATTATCTTTCCGTTCTTGGCTCCAACAAAAACTATTTCGAACACGCTACAAATGTTTACAATTTGTCCAAAGTCAACAGTCGAGTTTTTAGGGCTTGTTTTCAAGTCTTAACAATAACAAACACCCGAAACAAAACACTGTAATTAAACAGTAGCATAGTAATGTATGGAAATACAGTTTTGAAAATAATATGGAGCATTTAATTACATAGGTTTCTACGATTGTTAATTTGAAATAGCCCTTCAAACTTTAATCTAAAGTAGAAGTAAGGCAAATGTTTACAATTAAACATGCTCTTAATCAATTTTGTAATTGGCATTTGTTAATTAAGTTTACGAAACCTTTAGAACATTAATTTATCAACTTAGGTGCTCATTATTCATCATCACTTAACCCGTCACCGTTCTCTTTTACACCTAGGATTTCTTATTAAGGCCAGGTAATCAGGAATCGACCTATTTTTGATTCAACAATAAACAATCAAATATTCTTTTTTTTGATCCGAAAAAAATATATGTTGTAGTTCAATGAACTATCTAAATTAATTTGCAGTTGAAAACGCGATATTTATAACTTGCCTTGATCAAAAAAAATCGCGAAAATAGAGATTTTTTTAACGTTTTTTCAGTGGTACTTGAAGTAGACCATGCTTTTGGTCCTAAAAACATATCAATAGATAGGTAATGATGTTTGTCAGAGGAATTTCCGGTTACTTTTTTTCTAAATATTTCTGTTTTTTTTTACCCTTAACTATATAACGACGTGCCCTACGTGCATTGCTTCAGTCGCCCGCGAGGCGTGTCCGAGGTAGGACCTGTGTCGCTTTTGCTGGCTCGCGCCATTCCCCCCGCTAGTGATCGATATAATATACGTAATATCATTTATTTCTGAGTTTTAACCATTTAGTGTAATTTTGTAGCCACGTTAACAGGAAAGCATAAAACGCAACGGTTACATTACAGACACAGTGCAGGCGGCATCAAAGTATATTTCTGTCACTGTCGTGTGACAGAGACACCATGATATCTTCGATGTTTCTCTCTTATGGTATCTTTGTCTCTATCTAATCTGCCACATAAACTATACAACACTGCTCTAACAAGTCATACACGAAGTTTTTGGTACTAGGCGATCATAGATATGAAAGAGTTTCTTTGACATTAGCGTAAGTAAACAAACATTTATTTTCACGAAGTTCCTTCAATCATTTTTAAGGGCATTTTTGACAATCTTACCAGGCAAACATATTACGCAAGATATCATAACGGCGGTGTTTCAAACTATTTTAGACTTTCAAAACATAAGGGGCAATTTACACTGTCCTAAATTCAGGCTCCGATATTCAGGACGTCCAGAATTCAGGAAAGTGTAATTGCATTTAGGACGAGTAGCATCCTAATTAGGACACGATTTAGTACATGCTTTGGCGACTAAGTTTCTTACTCTAAATCATATTCTGAATATCGGATCCTGAATTCAGGACAAGTTATGGCCCCTTATAAATTGTCACGGCCGGCGCGCATCGCTTCACTTCAGTCAGTAAGGCTGCGTTTCCACCAGAGATGTGCGATGGAAATGTGTCGTGCGAGGATGTTTAGCTGTGCTGTAAAAGGTGTGGTTGTTTCCACCAAAGCTGTGCATGAAAATGTGCCTATGAGGATGTGTAGCGTTGCTGTGAAATGTGGCGACGAGGGTGCGGTGTAGTGGGAGTATAGACACAACACATCCCTCGCAACATATCCCACTTACACATCCCTCGCAACACATCCCTCGTACATATCTCTCGTACACATCCTTCGCAACACATCCCTCTCACACATCCCTCGAACAAATCCCTCGCTTGTTTTGTATGCGCAAAAATCTAGCTCCGCTCAGCCGTTTTCACCAGAGCTGTGCTGACCAAAGCGAGGTAAATGAAGCGATTCTATTGGTTCTTTACAAACACATCCCTAGCTACGCATCCTCGCACATCTCTGTTGGAAACGCAGCCTTATAGTTTGATAGGAGAGTCGTAAAATTTGCATGCATTTGTCCCGATAGTACCAGGATTACATAAAATGTGAAAGATAAAGCTTCGTCCTCTGCTGTATTTTATCAGAACCAATGAAAAATCATGACATAGTTTATGAATAGCTATTTTAAATGTTTACTCAGCGGACCGCGTAGCCGAACGGAAGAACGCCGGGACTGGTAAGCTACGAGGTTCGGGTTCGATCCTTACTTGATATGATATTCTTTTTGCATTACATAAAGATTTGTTATTTGTTTTTTATTTATTTTTTTCTAATAATATGTTACTTTTACTTTTAGTGCACAAGTAACTTGTGCTTTAACTTGGATACACTGTTTTTTATTAAATAAATTGAAGAGAGATGAATTTTAAACATGTTTCAAAGAATTTCTCGAAATAAAAATGCATGAAGGTATGCAATAATATGCCCGTGTCGATATCTCCTTGAGACGCTTTGTATTGCGCATTTTTCAAAAGTAAAAAGTTTTTAAATTCCAGCTATGCTTATAAACTGATAGAATGTCACTAACCAGCAAAAGTACTAGGCTAGTATAAGATCAAGGTGGTATGTCTTGCACTCTGACGCCACGTGACACGCAGCGCGGGGATAAGGTAACTCTAAATGGCCTGCCAAAGTACTAGGCTAGAATAAGCTCAAGGTGGTACGTTTTCCAACGGGGTCAGCGAAGTTCATTTGAAAAGCGCTGTGATGCCACGTGACAGGAGGGGGGGAAATCACTCTAAATGCCTGCTGCGCTCTAAGATATGCGCCCCTTAATAACGCCAATGAACAACGGCCTGAAAGGAATGTCATTACCGAGATGGTGCTCGACCCACGGGAAGAATGCAAGGAATGTCCAGTTAGTACTAAACACAACACCGGTCTGCCCGATGACGTAAACCAGGTATTTTTCGTCCAACAACCTACACAAAAAAATTCATCATACATCACAATTTAAAATGATAACTTGCATAGCGTTTCTGAAATCAAAATGTTTACAAATCATTTGATGAATGTAAACCTAACACAAAGTATGCAACAAAAATATTGCAAAACGGAATTATAGCTGTCTTAGTAGAAAAGTTCTATGAAAACTTTGTTTATAATTCAAAACTACGAAATCCGCGGAAGCCGATGTGTTGGACAGTTGATCCAGAATTCACTGTAACGGAACTTCTTCATTTAAAACAAGTAATGTATCGCCTTGTATTTTTTGCAATAATTCAGCGCAGGCTAACGACCTCTGTGGATGACAAAAAATTACGTCAGCTTTGCAATATAAAAGGTTAACGACTTCGCGACATTATTGAGCCCTTTTTGATGATGTGATACGAATTCTTTAATCGAAATACTAATAACCAA
Source organism: Agrotis clavis (assembly GCA_954870645.1). Taxonomy (NCBI): domain Eukaryota; kingdom Metazoa; phylum Arthropoda; class Insecta; order Lepidoptera; family Noctuidae; genus Agrotis; species Agrotis clavis. The sequence goes on from OX940942.1 coordinate 1,215,496, forward strand.
ATGCATGATAGACAAGACCGGTTACAGGATAATTCAGCGAATCCCATCTTAAATAGCAAATAATTTGGGTTTCAAAGTTTCAAGTAACTGTCCTGTCGTTATGCCAAATTATCCAGTCGCAGAAATTGTCTTCATCTTTGCTGTCGTCATGTCTCAGTCGTTTCTGTTTTTCTAGTTCCTCTATTTTCTTCAAACCTTTATCTCTCGTTTAACATGACTAATACATAATTGAGCGTCGAATATATCAAGGTTTGCACGGCAAAAGTAAATAAATGAGAAACAAGCTTTTGAAGCCTAGTCTCACTGACATATGAAACCGTCAACAGCACGGTGCATACGTAAGATAAAACACCCTTGGGCAATTCAGGCGTGTCATGTACGTATGCAACTAATAATCATACAATTCTATACTCAAACAGCTTCCAATACCAAGGTATCAGAACTCGCTACGTCAGCTACCTCAAGCCATAAACCCGATTGGTCTCGAGCGATAATTAGTATGTTTGTGCAACATTTTACAACCGCACGACTACAAAGACGAAACACGAATTTAACGACGAATCGGTGTCTATTGAACGCTTTCAAACATTTAACGCCGGTTACTGGAAATTTATTTAGTGAATGTGCGCTTCCATTCTTCTTGTGCTTGCACAGATTTCTAGCATCGATACAAAATTACGTATGTTGTAGTTTTGTAACGAACTCCAAAGGAGGTCGCGGTGACCTTTTATAACGTTCTCAATGAAATATTTTCTCATTAAAAATCGTGGAATTTTTAACTTCCCTTTCAAACATATTTAGGTGCCAACATCGTTTATAATGTTGGAAATATTAAAAAATGTACTGATGACAACCGTGACGAAATGTTAAATGGGAACGCATTAGGGTTAGACAATTTTATTTTTACACGCGAGAAATACATAAATTCGTGTTGAGGACCGTGTTCCGTTTACGCAGTACCTACATGATAACAAAGCACCAATAAATGTGGTATCACGGTGGCAGCCCTCACAATCCGACAATTATGTCCGAGTGCGTGCGCCCGCGCCGGCGCGAGTGTCCGATTTCATTCATCGGCGCTTGGGCACAAACCAACAACAATGAACGCTGCGTATAGAAGCGAGGGTGACTGTGAACTTGTTAACTGGCTGTGGGCTTGCTGTACTTCCTTAGCGACTATGTTAGACTCGTCTACGTCTGTAATGAATTGATGGTATTCTATAACGCAAAGCTTTTGCGTCAAACAAAGACTGCAAGTCCAATAAGTATCCACGAGTTCGTTTCGGCAGGTGACTATTTTCAGAATTCCTTGTTTGGGATTTCTCCACGAAGCTATTCTAAAATTCAATCATTATAAAATCATTCATACAAGAAACTTTGTTGGTTACTGTTTCAACATTTACATTGTCTTTAAATCCTACAGTTTCCATGTAACTGCATATTAGACGCTGTACTTCGCCTTCTCAATTACCAGTCATTAAGTTGATGACGTCAACTATTCACAAGATATTTGCCTTTACTGTTTCTAGGAGAACATTGTACAGAGCTCTATAGTTTATTTTTGTAAAGCTTCCAGCCATTTTGCCAAAAGGAGTGATGGTGTTTAAAAAATGCAAATCTCCCAGGACGCACAGATTGGACGCATTGAAGAATAAAAGAGCCAATGAACTCTTGATTGAGGATGTCGAAAAGAGTTAAGTAGACTTAATTGAGCCGGAAAACGGACCTTCACTGATCCCGGAATCAAGCACACAAGAAAGACGTCTTTAATAGGATTGCCGAAACAATTTAATGAGATTCAGTTAGGTAACGACAATTAAAACAATTAGGTTCGCTTAGGTAAGAACCTTCCCCCCATACTATGTGAATTTAGCACCATGCTTCAATAAACATACGTCACAAATTTTTATTTCGAACTTTTAAAACTAGTTTTAGTGCGCACTTTAGTGTGATATTTACACCATCTTTTTATGGTGCACGTGCGCTATAAGACGATTGAGTACCCCGTTATTTCTTCCCGAAGATACGGAGCCAAGAAAGGCGTAAAAGGGGTCCCTTTATAAATAAATCTAAATGCGTCAGCTTGTGCTATGCTGATTCATTGGTTAAAAAACTGTTTACACGATATGATACCATCGTGCCGATTAGTATTCCATGGAATCTTGCTTATTTTGTTCAAAAATGATACTTCTCTATATCGAGTAGTGCTTTAGATTCCACAATAGGGCTTCTGAGCATTTAATGCGGTAATAGCTAAGATATTTCGCAATTTACAATACCCTGGTGCATTTTCAAGCATTCATTTATCATAACAGTTTCAGGCATTTTTTAGTTCACATCTGAGTGACCCTTCAATTATTCTGGCACGCAATTGAAGTCAGCTACGCCAGTTTCCAGGATGTAGTTTTGGCAAGGATTTGGCAATTGACTTCCAATGCCAACTATTGCACAACCGCGTCGGTTTCTTCCCTCAAGAAGGCAAGAGTGGGCTATAAAACATCCATTCTTCTGGCAAAACGCAGTTTTGGCGAGAAAAGACGGCGAGTCCATCATAATGTAACATCGTATTCTCCGGTTTAGTGTACAAAAGCGCCTCGTAGACTACTTACATCCTAATTGAGCCCATAATTCACACAATGCAGAGTCTAAGGACTCTCGCGCACACAAGCGAGCGTGTGTATCCGCCGTGAAGGGCATATACTACGGAAACTGCTTTCTCTGAGAGTGGAGGCAGCTAACTGTTTTATAAAACATTTAATTTGCTGCTATTGTTTGCTGGTAAATTACTATGAATATGTTTTAGGAAGAGATTACCTAAAGCAGGAAAAATAAATATCTAGTTTTTTATGGTCGCAAGTACAATTCTGGTACAAATAGGCGTTTTATGTGCCAATTAGTCACGGTCTACCGATTATCTACGATATTTGAGAGTAGAAGAAAAAGCTAACAGGCAGTTTGGCATCCCTAAAAATGGTGATGCTGCCACGTGATACCTAGTGAAGTGTGCGTGTGTCAAGGGCGAGCTAAGACTTTAAATTTTTAAACCCGAACTATAAATGAATATCCGAAACCCCCCCCCCCCCCCCGGACGTTACACAAACGCCCTCTAATCCGGGGAAACCCGGACGGATGGCAACCCTATGTGTGCTACAATATCAAGCTGTACTCTGTTTTACCTGCCATTTATATTTTTACTCAGGTGGCCTAGAGACAGAGCTATACAAGTCGTCTAGCGCCATCTCCTTCCCACAGTGGGACTAATCTCGCTTTAAGACGTTATGGTAGGCCCCCAGTTAGCATTAAGTTTACCTTTAAGATTTGGGCTATCAAATGAAAAAGATTCTTTTACAATTCTACTTGTGGTTCCAGAGAGAGTAAACTCTTCAACATAACTAGGTTCATTAGTATCTATAGACAAATACTGGCAGATATGGATAAGAATTTTACATGCAAATCATAATGTTTTTATGAGGTATCAGCCATACATGGGGTTGTTGACTTATGTGGTTTTGCAATGAGGATGTTTGTGTCTTTTTGTATTTAAGTATTACAAGTACATTTTTTAATACAATTTTATAGATAGCTAAAGGTCATCGGGCGCAATCCGACCCGGTCGCGGACATGAATGAAAATGGTCTAGAATGAAAGAGCACAATTCACATAGTAATATACTCAATTATTTTTGTTGTAATCCTTTGGAGAACAAAGTTTTAACCAAAAATGTATTTATTCGAAAAATCTCCGTTCATTGTCTTTCCTCTTGATCTGTACGTTTTCAGAGTCTCTTTTGTTTTGATCGACTAGATACAATAGTTTACAAGCCACTAAACCTGATTTTTAACCGACTTTAAAAAATAGGTACTCAGTTCGACCTGTACGACTACGTATGTATGTTTGTCCGCGGTTATAGACTGAGCCGATTTTGATGCTGTTTTCAGAAAAGTGTTCCTTACATTCTGGAAATGATTTTAGTATTATAACAATCATGGATATCTCATTGCCCGCATAGATTTTTCCGCCCTTTTTTTGTTGCTAACTTGGATTGTAGATTTTCAAAGACGTCGATTATACGAAGATTTTTATTGAACATCCAAACTAAAAACAGTAAAACAAAAAAAAAATTAAAAAAAGGAACCTACCTACTTCAAAACCAAACACAAAAAGGGTAAAATATTTTTTCTTTCGAAGTCGGTGGCCATATTCAATGAAAAAAGGGTAAATAAAAAAAAAACAAGTCCAGTCTAGTCGGTGGCTTTGTTTTTTATTTCACCGACTTCCGAAAGAAAAGTCACACTTTTTTGTGTTTGGATTTGAAGTCGGTTCCTTTTTTTAGTTTTTACTGTTTTTTTGGAATGTCTTTATTAGGCCGGGCCGCCATAAGACATCTGTATGCAAAATATGAGGACCAAGTTTTGCCTTTTCTCATTTAGTCTTAGGATGTATATTTTTGATGTTGTCAGCAATTATCGTGGTCTAAAAAAAATGTACGTGTAATAGGACGGATAACAACTTTATAAAGACGCAATTTGCACTTGAGTGACAATTTGCTTCTTGCTGTAAGCAAGAAATGAAGCCTATCTCCGGTAAAGGCAGCCGAACGCGAACTGCCTTTACATGGGCACGGAAGGTAAGGAGACTGTAGAGGGTCACACCTAAGTAGTTGACTTGCTTTTCTCAAAGAATAGACTTGCCGTACATAGTGATTGGGTTCATATCATACGGCGTCCGAGGGATGAGGTGTGACCCCTGCCGCAAACATGTTGCCACGTGCTGGAGTGGTCTAGTCCCCTGACTAGACCACTCCAGCACGTGGCAACATGTTTTCAAATAGTCCTAGAATCCATTGCATTGCACACTTCATAAAACAGATTGCGGTCCTCATATTTTGCAAACAAAATGCCTTCTGCGACCTGCTTTATGATTAACGTATTTAATCCATGTTACGTCGCAGAAAATACATACTTTCAGAACTGTTTTTATAATGACATTGGAATCACCTAGTGTTATTCACTAGTTAACTTACCTCGTGTAATACAATAAATAACACCACCCGCACTAAGTTTTATATAAACATGCTTTTGATATCGTTTTGTGTATCCCAAATGCAGTAATACATTTATTTATTAAATCACGTAAGACTGAATCGAACATTTAAACTGTCAAGACAATATTGTCTTGTCAGCTCACTGAAGAAGCTTTATGGCATAAAAACAAACAAATAAACAAACAAGTAAAGTGAGTTTATAAAAACGTCGGAAAAATAGGGCAGGGACTTTCAGACTTGTACTGAACAAAATCCATGGTGTCCTTCAATAGCCCTTTACGTTCCGGGGCCACGTTGACCCAATAGACCCACGACCCCGGCAGGCTTTGGCCTTCAAAGAGGGGGGCCCCGTCATATTGCTGACAGCTCTTTGAAACCCGGGCATGCCCGAAAATCGTCCCGCGACGTCCGTTGCCATGGGCGTCTCCTGAGGCGGCTGGCTCGTGAGGTGGACGCTATCCGCTCCCTCACGCATCCCGCATCCTCCTTCGCTAGCATGACTGCTTCGCAGAAGGAGGCGACCACTTCCCAATCCGTCTCACCCCGCAGCATGACCTCGAACAATGCCGGGTGGGAGAGTTCGCGCCTATCGCCTCAGTGCGGTGCTCTGGCCAAGCGGAGCAGACCTGCACCATATGCTCCACCGTATCCTCCGGGCGATCCGGCTTGCGGTGGCAGGAAATCGACCCCTTTTTTTTTTTAGGTTGTAAAATCATCAAATGAGTCCTCCCGCCCTGGGTGGGGCGGAAGGGACTGTCAGACTCTTACTGACTAAAATCCACCCGTGTTCCTTCGGATGCCATTTACGTTCCGGGGCCACGGTATCCTGGGTTAAGAAAAAACCCGCGACCCCAGCAGGCATTTGGCGCGAAACACGACGCGCCACCGACCCGGGCTTGGTCCTTGGTCGGACGGCGAGCTACCCATTACTCACCGTCCGCAAGCCCGCTCCGCCATTGTGCCCTCTGCTAATTAGACGGACACGCGAAATCGACCCCTGCCATATTTTTAGATGACACTGCATTAATTACGCCGAATAAATAATGTAAAATACTCAATTTTTTTTTTTAATTCCCACAGCCCACAAGAATGCGACCCTTACCATGGTAACCAAGAGACATTTAGCTATATATCCTCAAGGTTTGATTTATGTCCGCCGTGGTTTTTTTCCCATACAATTCGCCCGTTGACCTTTATTATTATTACAGTAAGTACTGCAGTGGATTATAATTTGTAGAATAATAAACATCTTTATCTGAAATAATATCCTTGTACTAAAAATGTTTTTTTTTTTTGTCTTCATAACATCATCATATTTGATGGCGGGCATGGGGGCGGCGAGTAAAAGGCAACTCGCTGTCTGGCCATGGACCATGCCCTGGTCGACAGATTAAAAATATTTTTAATAATTGGATGTCTTCTACACATGATATTAATACAGTTTTCATGCTATTTTAATGACTGATGTTTTGTTTACTCGTACACATCACCTGAAAGCAATTATTACAATACTGAATGACGTGTGACATAATAGTCTGGCCATTCAATGTCTAATTGATGCGCTGGAACATCCTCCAGTTGTTTTAACAAGATGAGACTTTCATTGTATTTGAAGAGAGTAGAGTTTCCAATGTCACAGTTTTTTAAAGTTATGGATTGCAGTATACATATTGTAAATGTTAGAAAGATGGACATCTATTTCACACCTTCTCACGTTAGTCAAAAGTATGGCCAAATGTATTTCTCTCTTTCTTCTATACTTTTTCAATCGTTTTATGGTTCTGATAAGTATAAAATTCTTGTAATAATATTAGCTCAGTCTTTCTAAGTTTCTTATCAATAATAATTCAAACTTTTATGAGAAACTGTTTGAAATATTTTTTTGACAATGTTGATCATACCAGCCTATAAAGTTAAATAAAACATACAAACCACAAGTATCCACAAAAAGCCATGGTAATCTTCAATAGTAAAGTGTTTACAAGGAATTTGTGTATTATCATTATAAAGTTTAAAAAAAAACAATGGAATCTTCAATAAGCTCTTCCTTTATTATTATGCAAACATCAAAGAAGTCTTGTTGGCAATGTGCCCAAGCACATTCAAGTGATGAGTGTTGCCACATTATTATATTATTTATATTGCACATGCAGACACAAATTATGTTTTATTAACTCTGTGTCTCTGTCGCAGCTATTTCAGATAGTCGTCTACGTATTCAAGGGCAGATTAATTGAAAATAGATCTTAATACTTACTTTGTTTTTTATTCATTTCAGCCTATAAAACATTTTTGATGCTGAGCATTGAATTCTCATCACTCTTAGCCTGGTTTATATTTATGGTTCCATAATTCTGTATGCTGAACAAGACAACATTAATAAATGTTTATATTTTTTTCATCTAGTTGTTAACATCCCAAACGTACAAACTGCGCCTCATGGTTTTAACTTTTTCAATGTAGTTGGTAGAAAAAAAGTTTAAAACTTTTTGCTGCCAGACATAAAATAAAGAATGTGTCCAATTGTCTATGTTATTCTTGATTTGATGACCAGCATGACGGATTGGTCCAGTCTACATAAAGAATCTAAACTGAGTAATATCATTGGTATAATAAGGCCCATGACGTACACACGGTGTCTCCGAACACAGTGCAGACCTGTGATAGTGAAATATCATTTATTTATTCCTAAAATACGCGATTATGATGTCACTGTCGCACTCTCGCCATGCGCCTACGCACCTTATGTCACTTTTAATCTTGGGCCAGTCTCTAATTGCCATGTTCGACCTCCGACATCAAAGCCACTCACAAACCACACATTTCGTAATAGGTCACCACCAAAACAATAATACGCGGCACACTTTCGAAGGGATAGGGAAGGACTTAACTTTAGCATATTATTACCATCTCTATCGCGCTTGTCAACCGAACTATAAAAACAAACGAGACAAACTACTGTCAAAACTTTATGAAATTAAAACTATTTACACACATCTTGAACTATTACAAACTAAGTTTTATCGATAAACTTGTATGCAGGCAGCAAACTTACCGTAATCAAGTGAACATAAATCCAAAACAGACGTCAGGGGAAGTTTATTGACGAAAACAAGGCACAAAACACAGGCAAAACACCTTTTAGGATGGATGTTTAATCACAACGACGTGATCACTTGGGTCAACACAGCATGCACTAACACTGAGCACTATGGGGGACGCGACACTTGAACAATAATGTTTATTTACGAAGGCTAGCACACGACATCACGTAAAATTTCCAACACGTCTGCCGTATCACAATGAGTTGCGGCCATTTTGCTTGATGTCGAAAAAGAAAGAGATGCACTATACCTGCCAACCGCTGCCCACCAATCGGGACGCTTGTCAATCAAAGATGCTCATCAAAGCTCCATCTAGTGGTAGTTGGACAACTTTAAAATGCGTTTTGTTTCTCCTCCGGTGGAACTTGGGTGCCGTGGTGGCAAATTGGCAAATTAAACTCAAGGTAAGATTGAGCGCTGTATTCAAAAACTTAAAAGGCGGCTCTTCAGAAACTGTTATAAAGAAAGCAAGAGAGCTCTGACTTTTCGAATTTTTAACACCTCGGTCACCCCATCACCCTCGGTTAACACTCACTCGCTCAATATTTTAGCTCTTTTTCGATGTTATTTGCTTGTATTATCTGTGAGTAAGAAGAAATTTTAGCGCGACTTTTGACGTCATTTGAAGTAAAAATGTCTGTGAATATGTCTGTCTTTTGACTTTTGTTTTAAAAAATATTAAATAAAATGCCTTTCCGGTCGAAATTTATAATATTACTAGTTGTTATGTTTACGGTATGTTAAGATAAAACATTTATTAATAGTTTTAAAGCTAACTTTTATGTGTCAACTTGTAAACCAATTTTACCTTTTACAGATTTTCACGGAGTTAGAATGCCGCACGAACAATACGAAAAGAATGTTACATAGAAAAGGGACACATGGTTAGTGGTTCATAAATTAATTAACCTTGCATTGCATATGATCTATTTCATCCCGCCACAAAGCAAAGGCCTTTCATGTTTCTACTTTTCTTTGATGTAATGCTATTGTAGGTCACCATCTCCCAATCTCCTTCATCCGCCGGCATCTCCGTGCGACAGGCGACATATCCGTGGCCTATTTTAATAATACTGTCCCTCTACCAAAATAGGTCTGCATCTTAGAACCACCGCACCCCGGATCGTTGCTAATGCAGAGATTTGAAATTGCCCATGGTAATATTGCATTTAGGTGTTGCTGAGGTGACTTTCTGGGGTTGTTTGAGTAATGCTGATTACTATAGATTTTATTTATACTAGTAACGAAATTATTTAGAAAAAGCTCTACCAAGTAATAGGTTTAAACTTTTAACCGCCAGACTTCATATCAAATTGTCGTGACCCCAGCGCCAGGCTACGAATCTGTGAAAAATACAAGTTCTTCTCTTTCTCTGCTCCTCCTAAGCTCCGATTTGTAAAGTATTATGGTGTTTAATTAAAAGTATTATATCTGTCTATCTACACAAACAGAGAGATATTATAGAATAGATGCAATAAAATCAAACAAAACAACAAAAATCGTGAATATTCTCTGTCAGATATATACGACTCTGGCGTAATAGGCCTGAAAATATTTAAAATAAAAATGTATTTTTATTGACATTGAAATACTTAAGTAATTATCGGTGGTTAAAAGGTTAATGTCATTACACTTTGTCAAGTAGTATTTTCTTTCTAGTTTCTCCAAGTCCAACATTTCCCACTATGGATTATGGTGTCTCAGCTGTGGTTGATAATGCAAGTGGAGTATTCACCAAGTTAATTGCCAAAATGATGGCAAAAAAGAAACTAGTGGGCTTTGATTCTGGCTGGTACTGGTGATACTTTATGTGAATAAATTTTTTAATCCAAACTATGTGTATAATACTGGTTTCAATCTGTAATGATTTCTTTTAGAAGGGATTAACAAAAACCCAACATTTTTAACTGAGATTTATTTAATATCTAATTGAAGTAAGGTTTATCAAAACAATAGTAGGTTAGTCTTAAACACTTGGATTTAGATTATTTATTGAAAGAACTGTTGAGTGCATAGGGTTACAATAAAATCTACTTCTTACATCAAAATGCTTTCTCCTGTGTCGAACTAAAGTTACATTACACTTGAATTTACCATGGCATATATCACATTCAAAGTTTGTTTGTGTATGGTGTCGCTTGACATGTTCAGAGCGACGGGAAGCAGATAAAAATGTCATATCACAATATTGACATTTGTATGGCTTTTCACCTGTGTGTGTTCTCGTATGATACAACAAAGATGTCTTAGATACGAACTTGCCTCCACACTGTTCACATTCAAAATCTTTTTGTTTTGTGTGTTTTATAATATGATCCTTTAACCGGCTTGCAGAGCTACATTTCTTGCCACACCAGTCACATATCAGAGCTCTACCATTTTCGTGTTCTAAGCGGATATGATTACTTACACCTGATTTCTGAGCATACTTTTTTCCACAGTAATCACATGTAAACTGTGATTCTGAGTTTGATTTTCTCATCTTCTCACACAATTTTTTCTCAATGTGATTTTTGTATGGTTGCTTGCCTTTATAAGCTTTGCCGCAAGTCTGACAGACAAAGTCTAACCTTTTGTGACTATATTCATGATGTCTAAGAGTGTAAAGGTTGGTGAATGATCTGCCACATTGGCTGCACACAGCACTAGAGTGACTACTTTTTGTATGATTTTTCAGTAATAATGAAGTACCAAAACTTCTAGGACACTGAGAGCATTTAAAATTTTTGGGTGCATGCACTCTTAGATAATGCTGTTTCATTTTCATGGCACTTGGATATGTCTTCGAGCATAACTTACATTTGAGATTGTTTAAATCATGTGCATCATGTACTATGTCAGCAAGTATAATAGATTGCAATGTTCTGTTTTGTTTTCTTCTTTGATTAGCACTGCAGTTTGGCTCCAGTTCAATTTCAATATAGATCTGCTGGGCATCTTTGTATAATCTTTGAAATCTCTTGCGTAAAAGTGTTTGATCATTGAAGTTTTTGTGTTTATCATAAAACAATTCCACTTTAGTATTGCTAGTATCCAATGCCACAAACATTGACTTGTAATCATAGTTTCCTGTGGCAAAAATTTGTTTGTCTTTCTGTATGGAATCTATCGTAGTGCACAACTGCTCTATATTTTTTTGACATTGTTGAATGAATTTGTAAGAGTTTATAACTATTCCTGTGCACTTCTGACATATCACTTTGAGTGCAGAAATACTGTCTAAAATCTGTAACAACACAAAGGTAGTTGCAAAAATCTGTGTAAGACCATAGAACACCTAATGGTAAGACTTGTAATCTAATGGGTTTTGGATCTGTACCCACGCAGAGATGAGGCTTAAGCAAATCAGCTGAATATGTATCAATCTGTGATACTTATTCAGTTGATTTGCTTAAGCCTCATTTATACGATGCAACATGCGAGTTGCATGCAAGTTTCACTACATTACGGTATTTGTTTGATCAATTTCTTACAGCGAGAAATTGGGCCTTTACTCACCTTATTTCCTAACACAGTGTATATTATTTCGTACAATACTTTAGTCTGTTCGATGTGATCGCCTAGAGAAACTTCATCATCAATGTTAAAGAGGATTTCCGTTTCTCCGATCGTATGAAAACACAAACAACAACAGACCGACGTTTCAGACAAAATACTACGAAGTATATGACTAAATATTGGCATTTTAAAGTAAATTTATTAACGCATACTTTCAAAAGGAGAGTTTCTGCGATTACAGAATACTGTAAACAAAAAACTTTTCATTCAATGCGTCACGTCATTTGATTTGACAGTTGGTTGAATCGAACGAGCTGTCAATTCAGTCCTTTTTTATTTTTTCTGGCGTGGCTTCAGGGCTATAATTCATTTAAGTACTCCTTTGCCAATACTAATAACAAGATAACTAATAATTTTATTAGTGTCTGGTTTCAGCACAGACTAGAATGAAATAGCTTGTCATTCTCTCCAAACTTTAATAAAAGGGGAGGTACAGGCTGTAGCTTGTTCAATTCTGTCAATAAAATTGTATTACATATTCCCACCCCACGCCACGGTCGGAAACCAATCTCTCCTGAATGTTTTTGATCTTTTTGTATCAAAGCGTGCAAATTACAGCTTGGCAAATTAGAGTAGAAAACCGGAAGTCCCCACTGTGCTCTCGCTACCAGGGTCAATTTTCAATTTTGAGGCTTCCGTTGAGGATAATGACGCCCGATACTTTTGCTGCTACATAGTGCAACCATCCACTGACAAAAAGCAAAAATACAAATTATTTTAATTTCATTTAAGTTAAATGTAATATTTATATTTTTGTTTTTTGTCAATGGTTGGTTGCACTAGTAATAAAAGTATCGGGCGTCATTATCCTCAACCAATCCTCAACGGATGCCTCAACATTGAAGATTGACCCACCAGCACTTTGAATGTTTTTTTTTTTCACTTATTACGTTAGTTTTATGGCACAATAATAAATCTAACAACCCTGATTTTAAAACGTTGTCAGCAATCAAAAAGATTAGTTTTGTTTCAAGATCACGTTCTAGCCAAGCTGTACAATCGAAATCGTCAACTCGTGTCGGCGCTTAAAAAGGGCCAACGCCAAAGTTTTAACGCGACGCTTTTAAAACGCTCCTATGAACGGAATTAAAACATCAGCGCATAAAATGGTGCTTTTTTACGCTGAGGTTTTAAGGTGAATGCTCCAGCCAGCCCGCGAAATTCAAATTATCTTACGTTTTTTGCAATTTGCAGGCCAGTGACATGTTGTAACTTTATCAAAATATGAATTGCGGCAATAACAAGTATAATTTTAAAATACAAGAATGATCAAAACATTCGCTCCATCAGCTCTCACATAGAAAAGGTTTTCGGAGATTTTAACAATTTACACCTTTTCTATGTGAGAGCTGATGGAGCGAATGTTTTGACCATTTTTATATTTAAAATTATACTTGTTATTGCCGCAATTCATATTTTGATAAAGTTACAACATGTTACTGGCCTGCAAATTGCAAAAAACGTAAGAAAATTTGAATTTCGCGGGCTGGTTGGAGCATTCATCTTCGCTCTGAAACATAACTCCGACAAACGTTTCTCCGCTTAACGATTCGCCGACACAACGATTCATTCCTGGACGGTTCGACGACAAAAACTTTCACCGCAGAACGATTCGTCGACAAAGACATGGTTTGACATTATAATACTAGTAACTAAATCTGACATCAGGGCACCCCGAGGTTCGGTTAGTTAGGTTCCTTTAAACCCTGAACATAGAAATAGAAGCCCCGCGCAGCGGGGCTTCGTCTAAATGGCTTCATTTATACAATACTTCATGAAACACAATACTCATGACTTAATCGTTCTGTCGGCGAAACGTTCATCGAGGAAAGGTTCTGTCGTCGAACCGTTCCTGCCCCTGCAGTCTTGACATTAGACAGCGACAAAAATCGGTCGCTAAGTCGTATCGTTGTCAAATTCCTTTAAGGTGAATGCTCCAACCAGCCCTCGAAATTCAAATTTTCTTACGTTTTTCGCAATTTGCAGGCCAGTGACATATTGTAACTTTATCAAAATATGAATTGCGGTAATAGCAAGTATAATTTTAAACATAAAAATGATCAAAACATTCGCTCCATCAGCTCTCACATAGAAAAGGTGCATATTGTTAAAATCTCCTAAATCTAACTATGATGCACCTTTTCTAAAAATGGAATGGAAAATTTGAATTTCGCGGGCTACATCGACGCAATCACCTTAATAGACTTTCAACTTTATTTCGAAAGCATAAGGTTGAAAATCTACAACGACGATATAATACTAGACTCGTAATAACAGGCGACCGATGTCTGCCAACACATTAGGCAAAAAAGTCTTATAACCGTCTCATTTCGACCAATCCTGTGAGCCGTAAACATACGTTGAGACAGAACAGACCTTGAGTTAGCCAATCACAACGCAGTACCCCGCCCCCCTCGCTTACGTATTACCTCAGCGAGTTGGCAGAATAGTTTTGTTCGTTAGATCGTGCAATGAGTAGTCTAGTATTATATCGTCGTTGAAAATCTATTAAAGTTTGACATCGATTAGACTTAACGAGCGATTTTTGTCGTTATATTTGTCGAGACTGCAGGGCCAGGAATGAATCGTTGTGTCGGCGAATCGTTAAGCGGAGAAACGTTTGTCGGAGTTACAGCTTGGCCAGAACGGATTGAAACGGAACTAATCTTTTTGTTTCTGTCGTTTTAAAATCGTTGATATTTAATGTAAACAAAGACCGCAGGTTTGTTAGATTTATTATTGTGCCATAAAACATACGTAATAAGTGAAAAAAAAAAAAAAAAACATTCAAAGTGCTGGTAGCGAGAAGACACGCACTATGTCCGATCCGAATCCGATCCGAACCCGTGAAAATACGGTCCGTCGTAACCGTAGAACTATTTCTATGGTAGTTTACGCACTAGATCCGATCTCCGTCATCCGATTTCTTTCCGTCATCTGAGAATCTCCGTTTCGGATAACAAATGACGGACCGAAGTAGCCATAGTATTATTTGTATGAACGCTCGCGCACTGCGTCCGACTTGAATCCGAGCTGGCTGCGTAAGAGCAGAGAGGCAACGGGGCGGGCGGGGGGTATGCGGCTGGTTGTCAGAGATCGGAGTAGTGCGTAAGCAATATCCGAATTCTGTTCGTGATATTTTTTCACGGATTCGGATCGGATGTAGTGCGTAAACGCCCTTAAGGGGGATCATGGATGTAGAAATATTTTGGGGGATAGGATAGTGCTAGGAGTTTTAGCAAATAAGAGTTGCAAGAGCTAAAAATAATTTAAAACATTGCAGAATTCACATTAGTGCTGTTAAATAATTTTACATAATAATTTACCAATATGAACGATTTTTCAAGAAAAGCAAACTGTTATACTAATATGTTTTATTCTTAAAGCAATCGAAAACAAGTTACAAAATTCTGCAAGATTGAGCGTTACCGGCCGCCATGCGCCATTTTGATTCATGGCGACGATAATTGATCTACGTGGGAAGGAGATTCTTGAACGAAAAATTTTTAAGCGCGCGCCTTTGAACTATACCAAGTTTGAATAGTTTCAACAGTTTTGATGCTCTTGTGGGTTTCGTGAAAATGATAGAGGAATCAGAATTAAATGTGCTTGTGTCTAACGTACTGAGCGAAAATCGGTACAGCAATTGCAGGTTATGCCTAAAGGATATTCAAGAACATTACATACGTTTTCATGATTCTGTGTTGCTGGACTCTACGAGTGGGACTTATCTAACACTTGCTGAAATCCTAATGAAACTATTAGGGGATGAAGTAAGTAAACCAGTGAAATTCATCATCAGCCATATAATCATTCAAAAAGTTCAAAGAATAGGTAGGTACATTCCCCTGGATTCTAACATAATAATAAGTATTCTTTTTTTTTTCAAGCACTAGACTCAGCTTAATTTATTAAGGATGGTGTCTAATGTAAAGTTCTTAAAGACATATTATTAGGGTCATTGACTTGCTGTCATTATAATATTTAAATTCTTAAATTAACATTACTGTTTTCAGGTATGTGAAGAAATTGCTGGAATTGATGCAGTGTGTATGCCATGTGTAGACAAAGCACTTGACTCATTAAAGTTCATACAATCTTGTGCACACTCAAGTATTGTACTCCAGAATGTATTCAATAATCTCTCCAATGCACTGGATATTGATATAGACACAAGCCCTAATAATACATTGTACATAACAGTTAATGAAAACGAGTCTCAACTTATTTTGGTTAACAATGAGGAAAATAAGAAGAAAACTCAATCAAACAGTTTTCAGTGCACTAAATGCAATGAACAGTTTGAGGACACATTGGAGCTCCGGGTACATAACATATCAGCTCATGCTATACTCACATGTGAGAAATGTGATGATAATGTAAGTGATGAGAGTGAACTCGCTGCACATGAATACAGTGAGCATAAGTATGAATGTCCTGAATGCAATCAATTTAGATGCACTGAGGAAAGCTTGAAACTACATCAGGATAAAGCCCATGGAGTGTATGTATGTAAGGACTGTGGAAAGTCTTTCAAAAATTTAGAGAAGCTTCAGATCCATGAACAAAAACACAATTCCAAAAGTGAATGTCCCAAATGTGGAAAAAGCTACAACACTAAAGGATTCTTCTTAAAACATGTCAAGTTATGTCTGGAAGACATGTTGGATCCACATCCAATCAGGAGTAAAATTGAGAAGACATACTTTTGTGAGAAGTGTGGAAAAGGCTACAGTACCCCTGGAGGTTTACGGGTCCACAATAGATTTGTTCACGGTAATGCAAAACCACATACTTGTAAATATTGTGATAAACAATTTACTGCTCCAAGTTACTTGAAGGTCCACATGGTCAAGCACACTGGTGAAAAAAATTTCAAGTGTGACTTGTGTAGTAGATTGTTTGTTTCTAAAGAGGCATTGTTGTACCATACTAGAAGACATACAGGGGACAAACCATACAGTTGCACATTATGTGAAGAGAAGTTTGTGAATGCTTCAGCCAGAGCTGAGCATATAAAGTTCAAACATGTTGGTCCAACACTTATGTGTGAGATATGCTCTCGAAAATTCTTCACACCTAATTTCTTAAAGCAGCATATTAAGAAACATCATGATCCTTCTAACAAGCTGTATGCTGGCAGGAGTCTCATACCACCTAATGTCCCAGCTGTAGAAAATATGAGAGTTAGGATGACAGACTTATAATCCAGAACAGTGATGGCTTGTTATAAGCTATCAAAAGACAATTGCTACAGGCTGGGTGTTGTCTTATTTACTACTGGATTGAGTATGCTTTTATTATATTTAAAATGAATTACCACAATATGAAGTCCTCTCTTTGGGAATTGTAACCAGTGGCGGAAATCCCCTAAGGCCCAGTAGGCCCGGGTCTAGAGCGGCCAGATATTAGGGGCGACCAATCGTGTCAAAAAAATCACTGATGGTAACAATATAAAAATAAATAACTCAAACTCAAATATTAATATATTAAAGGCTTGCGATCGCGTACCTTATAAACTAGCAGCTTTCAGTAAACGTTAAACAATTTTATGAATCAGTGTAAAATTGGCAATAAAGTAAATTCAGTAATAAATATTTCTATGACAGTTGCTGAGAATTTGAGAAAGGGGCAGCACATGGTGTGGAGCCTAGAGATGCTAGGACTGCAAATCCGCCACTGATTGTAACTCATTATTAATATTAATGCAAATAGTTTTGCTGCTCAAGATTTGAACACTACCTAAGTTGTGTACAAGAAGGTAGTATAATTCAGTTTGTTTAGCTTAGTTCGTATTTTAAATGATAAGGTTCTGCTTTGTTATTAAAACAAATTTATATAAATTACTGTTTTATTTTTGGACACATAAAATAACTGCTAAAAGAGATACACTAGTCAATCGCAGACTGTTTACACTTACTCTTCAAACAAATTATTAAAGTTAATCTCACTTGGCAGTCAGAATTCATGGCAACCAAATAATGATCACTTCTACTCGGAGTATGGAGTTGATCAAGTAATAAATGATTAGAACTGTCATTGTTGTCTAGTTCAGATGACAGCGACATAATGATGAATGATGACTAACTTACCACTCTGGGCAAGTGTTGCCATAGTACTTGGAAGTACACTCTCAGTACTCGCCCAACTCACAATTTGAGTTCTTCGCTCTACTTGCTACCAACCCTTTACACACATGCTTATTTTTCGAAATGATCCAATTTTCAACTCATCAACATCAGTTCTTATCCATTTAAACGTAAAACGGTAACAGATACTCATTTAAAATAGTGGTATTCCTAGGCAACTTAACAATATTTTGTTGATTCATATTGACAAAAACTTAGATATATTTGGGTAGTGCTCTGTCTTAGCATTATTATTTATATTTATATTAATTTTTGGATACACTGCAAATGGAGCCTCTGCTTCAGGCACATACAATTTGCTATGAGGATCGTAGTGTCTCTCGACATGCTTCCTCAACTGATGTCCAGTAAAAAACTTAACATGGCAGACATGACACTCTTTAGTGGGACCAAAATGCTTCCGCTGCTTGTGTTCCATCCTCCGGGAAGTTGAAAGAAAGCTTTCATTGCACAAGTCACAAGGAAAAGGCCTTTCACCTGTGTGAAGTCTCGTGTGGTAAACTAAAGCTGCCTGTGTCACAAATTTCCCTCCACAATGTTCACAGTGGAAGTTCTTTACCTTAGTATGTTTAACAATATGATTATTCAGTCTGCTTTTAGCATCAAACTTCTTGCCACACCAGTTACAAGCTAAGACAGGTCCAAATCCATGATCTATTTTCAAATGAGTTCTTATACTATTCTTTGTAGCATAACCTTTGTTACAAATATCGCAAAAGAAGCTTTGTCGTTGGTCTTTAAGTTTTCCACAAATTCTAAGATGCAATTTAAAGGTAAGTTTGTTAAGAAAAGCTTTGTTGCAGCGTGGACATGTGTTGACTTCATGTTTGTTTAAGTGAGCTCGTAGATCCATCTTTGAGGGTAACTGAACAAAACACAGTTTACATATTGCAGTCACATGATGTAGCTTATCATGCAAAGTTAACATTTTGTTCGTACTAAACATTTTTGAACATTTTGGACATTTTAGTTTTTTAGGATAATGCACTCTTTCAGTATGATCATCAAGTTGAAGTTGCGTGGCGAAAATCTTGGGGCACTGCATGCAAGGATGCTTGGAGTTGCTGTGAACTTTCATATGTTTGACCAGGCGGCAGTTAGACGCAAATCTTTCTCCACATTCTTCACAAATAATTGATTTTTTCTGCTTCTTCACCCTATAATGTTTATCTTTGACAAGTTCTCTTATTTTGTTAAGGGCATTTTTTTTACTTGGTGTGTGTTTTTTTCTGCTAGTGAACATCAGATTTTCAGTATCCTTCACCACAAAATAAACAGTTTGAACACCTAGTTTGGGACTTATATTTGATGATTGGTCTAAACTTGAGCTTAGCTTGTTAATGATTCTGTTCCAGTTGTTGTTTGAAGATTGACACAATTTTAGGAAAAGGTATGAGTTGATGGTCATAGTGGCACAGTTCATGCACAGGACTTGTGGCAAAGAAAGCTCCTGGGCAACCTGGAACAACACAAAACACTCCATTGAAATAATTTTGGTTTATTGGTCGAAACATGTTAACTTCTGTTTTTCCTGAAGGAAACTTACACCTAGCTCGCGGAACATATCCACAAATGTAATAGTTTCGTCCAAATAGGACCTCTGAAGCCGCACAGTGTCTTCAAACGATACTTCTTGATGCTCTGTCGAAGATAAACAAAACCTACAAACATGTTCAGATTCACTCGTCAAGAATTTAAGAGCTAGTAAAGTTATGTCTGCCTCTGGTTCCATGGTCAAATTTTGCCAAATTAAAAGAATGGGTAGATTCAACTTTGTAGTTCATTCGGATCACTGTAAATGTGGCTACCATAATGGCTACAATGGGGAAGGCAAGTGTCAAAGTGAAAATGACAGTTTGGTCCCCAAAGAACTGTAAAATCAAAGGAATTTTCAGAAAAAAAAACATTTATTGATGTAAAATGACTAGATGTTGTGTAATAAGCTGTAAAAATGATGGAATACACTTTTCAAAATAATATCTACTTTTCTTTTGGAGGTTATGTACCAGTATTGCATCGCTCGAAAATCGAAGAATTATCACCTGGAACGAGTTTTGTAATAGTTGTGGTGTTAAGAAATTAAATATATTGTGATATTTCTCGAATCTAAATAGAAAAAAAGGTTAAAATTACTGACTTAAAACATTATGATATTTTATCAAAATAGAAAGTCAAAAGCAGCATTATATTCTTGATAAAGGAGAGGACAGGTAAAACATACCTAAACTCAAAAATTGAAACCTCAACTACAAGTAATTGTGGATTTATTACGGTAAAATCAAATGTATAACCACTCAATTAAATCACTTTTTTTCTCTTGTAGATGCGCCGCGGCGTCTTAATTCTTCTTTTAGTATATAGTACTTGCATGGACGAATAATTTTCCATATTTGTTTTGTATTTATACTCAATTTTTATAACAAATAATCTTGTTTGTTTTTTTGTACAAGGTAGACGTGGGGACCAACTATCGCAGCGCCATCTACGATTAGCTTTGAGTTGCCATCCCCATACCATAATTATTTTATTGTAAGTTTGACGCACGTTTGACGTGAAGAAGACCATAGATTACAACGACTTTTGGTTTTGAACTTTTGACATGACTTTTTGTAATTTTTCTGGTATGACTTCAGGACTAAAGCTGCGAACAAATTATCGGACGCGTCCGTCAGCCGCGGCTGAGAGACGCGGCTTATTCATTATCTAGACAGTACATATAATACTACACTGTGCAAACTGTCGGTCGTAAGACGCGGACGTGACCTTGAGCGTTCGGACGTCCGAACAGAATCTGGCCGGTTGTCGTCCGAACTACCGTGCACACTGCTAAGCCGCGTCCCTCAGCCGCGGCTGACGGACGCGTCCGATAATATGTTCGCAGCTTAATTAGAGAATAAAACCCCTTCTACACGATCAGACCTGACCGCCTGACAGAGGTGACCTTGGTCCGGTGGGAATGAAAATCTACCGTGTAGACGTTGGTCGTGCGACCAAATATGGGCGGAGTCAATCGACCTTTGGATAACCTTGGTCGGGAACGCTTCCGTCCCGACAGGTTGCGTCCGCGGTCGAGCCGAGCGTCAGCCGACAGTGTTCCAGACGGTCGGGTACTGTTGACTCGACCAAGGTCACCTTTGTCAGCGGTGGGGTCGTGTAGAAGGGGTTTAATAATTACATATTTATTTTGCAAATAATATGTGTCTGTGTTCATTTATGAAGCTGTACCTCTACCATGAGTTGTCATCGGAAACTTACTCGCTAGCGTTGAAATCGCTAGCGTACTAACTTGGATCAAATAGATTTCGATATTGCTGGCACCATGAGATTAATTGAATCTTACGCAGGCGATAATGTAAGCTCGATAGATGATGTCGTGTTGCTAACTTCACTACTTATGTTTTGTTTCTTTCTTTCTCACAAATAAGAGGAGAGAACGGCTTATAATACGTCACTGTCGTCTATTGTTCGTTGACCTTGCCCTTGTCACTGACACCATTGCATTGCATTGCTGACACTGCGTTGTGTGGTTTGAAAGTTTCTATTAATAGATTATTTGGATTATTAACTACAAAGTGCCTCACTGTTTCAATTATTGGTGGATTTCGTGAGAAGGAATGTTTCTACTTGGTATTAAATTATTTAAAAAACGTAAAGTTATAAAATTCCAAAATTGTTCCCTCTAAACGCAGGTAAATGTGTAAAAATATGAAAATGTGGAAGTGTACCTATTAAGTCAATCAAGTTCAAGTGTCTAAAGACGTGTGAATCGCAACAAATAAACAATAATGTGCACAAATCGTCCTACGCTTCTTTAAAGGGTCCGTAAATTTTAAGATATTTTTTTCACTTGTATTTTAGCTTGAAATTCATGTTGTAGTTCCCAAATTAAGCGGCCACTAACATATTTCATGTTAAAAAGCTCTTGCATGCATTATTTTGACTTTATATACTCAAAAACGTTAATAATTTTAATGTGAATATATGTTTCACACGCCAAAATGCTAGTGAGCTACGTAACTACTATCGTAAGCGTATCGTTCGCTAGCGCCTGTAGTATTATTGACTCATGGTACCGTTTTGTATGGTGACAGCTGAAAAACGTTAGTGACTATCGTGTAGATTACGTTAAGTTTTTAACCCATCGTTATCTACAGTGCTCATGGTACGAATTTTAATTCTCACTGTGACCGCTAGGGGCGCTGTACAATATTTCATACAAATAAATTACGGAGACGCTAGCGAGTTTTGGCTGTGTAAACTCATGGTAGAGGTACTGGCTGTGATGACTTGATGAGTATAAAATTAATGTTACCAGAAGAAAAACTAACTCATATTTTGTTTTTATCTATGTTACCATTTTATTTACCTAGTAGAGATAAAATACTCAAAAATAATTGTTAATATTATTACAAATAATATGAATAAGCCTAGGCCTACACTGAAGTTTACTCTTCGTTCAATCAATATCGTACCATACCGTATTTAGTTCAGCAGTTCAGCTTGTATACTTTACCAACGTGCCTAAAATAGTCTCAAGGCCAAATTAAATGTATTTTATTTTTGTTCGGTTTAGCCGGCAATGCAACTTGAGTATTTTAACTAATGTGTCTTCTTGCACTTTCGTATTAATTCCCATTCAGATTTTTTAGAAAGGGGCCCAAACAAGGTAATTCATAGTTTTACTAGTTATCTCTCTATTGTCAAGGTTGTATTTACCAATTTTTAAATATTTAGTTCAAAATTACGACTGTCTATTACCTGAGTACCTACATAATTATATTATTAGTCATTGCTTTCGCTCAATGTGTGAGTGTATGTCTTAGCAGTGATTAGAGTTTTTTGAATGTAGTTCGCGAAATTCTGAAATTGATTTGCAAAATCATTAAGTGAAATCGATTTCATTTCTTTTAATTTTCAGATGTTGTCGTTCACACCAGTTACGTTGTCAGGGGGTAACCTAGGCCAACGGCATCGGTATCTCAACACTCTAGTGCGTGAAGCTAAAGAGAGCCAAACTTCGCCTCTGGATGTCGAAGCCCTGCCCGAAGAGTCTGCAATCGATCGACTCTTTAAAATAGATCTCTCTATACAACTTAGACACCTAGACTATATAATACGTAATTTAAAAGACGACGACATGTTATACGTGAGCAGAGCACTTAAATCTGCGTGGCTTATAGAGCATCATGACATTATTAACCCTAAATATTTAGAAGATGTTCTCTTCCCCGAAATGATTACGCCAGCAGTCACCAAAATGAAGCAATGGCTTTACATCAACCTACGAGACCCAGCAATGTGTCAGGAGTTCTATCAGCACTACAAAGAGAACACATTCGAATTTGCTGTAAAGTTTCTTAGTCACTGTAGTAAAGAGTTCATACTTGCAGAGGCTCCCAAGATATTGAATAAATTATCTCCTTATTTGCTTAAAGTGCTATGCGAGAAATGTCCTACCGTGGCCAAAGTATACTTTGACTCCTTGACGACGAACGAAGATGTTAAAACGCGATATCTGAACGAAGAGCAGTCCTACTATAACAGTGTAAAGTGTGTGCTAAAGTCCGATGCAGATGTGTTCCTCGACATCACAGAAAAGTATTTTAATATGAACACCTTTAAGAGATTTAGTGCTTTGGCAACAGCCTACATCTTACGCTTCCACAAAACTAGGTTCACAAATAAGTTGGAGCTGTACGTAGCCTATCTTCTCCACATCCCAACTCTTGCTGCTCGACTCAGTGTTGAAGAGTGTCAGGAAATAGTAATCAAGTTAGCACGAGCAAGCTATTTGCAGTGTTGGTTCGAATATAAAGTCGTGGAGCCGCTAATAAAGCGTCTGAGACCTGATAAAAGAGCGGCGTTCAAGAAACTAGTGTTCGTTGAGAAGGATGTCGGAGAGCGTGTGACAGAATGGCCGTACCCGACGCCAGAGTCAACACCGCGTTCAGACTCTGACGCGCATATATTTGACGACGAGGATTTCGGCCCTATTCTTTCTGGGGGGATAGGGGAGTGCGGGATGGAGTTTAGGTGCATGTTGAAAAAAAGGAAATATGCTAAATGGGGAGACCGCGAGGAGAGTTCATGGGAGAAACCTAAATCGGACTTAGACCGGTTGTTCGATGAATTTCGCTTTATCGGGTTTGATCGAGCTCTACACGACTTAGGGCAACGGCTCAAAGTTACGGGTTCTGCGGACAGGCGGCGCGACATTTTCTTAGTTCTAGTGAGCAAGAGCGGTGGACGCAGTGATGCGGTGTCGGCTCTGTTACGCCTCGCCGTCCGGCACAGCAACGAGCCGCCGCACACACGCGCCTCCATACTGCGCAGCCTCGTCAAACGCGCTAACGTCTGGCGCCTGCCTTCAGATGTCTGGCAACTTTTCTTGGAATTTGGGCATGGACTCGGGCTCGACGGCGCACCCTCAGAAGCGGCGTGCCGTGAGGGACTACACTGCGTCGTGATTCGTCAGTTGCTAGCTGGCGAATGCGAACAAGCCGTCATCGACACTTTTCTTAATGATTTTTCGACACTGAGAGATTATTCTTTAAACGTGAACGAACGAGTGCGGGTTGCTAACGGTCTTCAAAGAATGTTGTCAGCGGCCGCCATAGACGTCGAACCAGCTGTTGCCGCAGAGCGGCTTAGTCAACTGCTCGATGTAATTGAAGTGTACCACGTTCGCGTCGACGCAGCATCACCTGTGGTAAAAGCTGTCAAGAGTTTAGCTTTACGTGATGCAGAAGTCGCTCGCTCTTTGCTTGAACGTTTGTATAACGCGCGTATTGGACGTTGTGAGTTACTTCGAGTCAACTTAGGGTTCCGGCGCGATCAGGGAGCACTCATGAACGCGCTGCGTCATGAACCATCTGCATTGGAGCTCAAAAAGGTTGCAGATATAATAGCCACGGAACGATCCAAATTTGACGGATTCATTTCGAAGCTAGTGATATACTTCAACCAGAAGGAAGACTTCACTACACAACTGAGGACTGCATTAAAGGAGCAAATTCCACGGCAAGAGCAGGAAAATTACAAGAAAGTAATATTGGCTGTGGCACGACCGTTAGCAAGTCTGTTGAAAAAAGACTTCGAGAAAGAATTGAGTGAATTAGACGCAGCGGGTAAAGAGAGTGTGAGGCTTGCGGCAGCACTGAGGGCCTGCGCACACCGAGCCCGGCCTGTCGTCAACTTGGTAGAATGGGGCTGGCGTAAGGCTGGCGTGAAAGCGGTCGCGACGCGAGCGATTCGCTGTCGAGAACTAGAAAGAGCTGCGTTAACTCGTGCTTTTGCTATAGAACGACGCACAGTAAGAGTAGCCTTAGCAGTTAGTATGCGATCTACAAGGCCGGAAGGATTAATATTCGAAACCTTCGCATCAGCAGCAAAGTTGCGCCCCTTGGCAGCATTACAAGTAGCGTTGTCGTACTACCGCCGTCATGGTGCTACTGCTGATCCTGGAGTATGGGATATCGTTAAACCCTTGTTTAGTAGTGTCGACTTATCATCCCGCAAAAGACTTCGACAGTTACTCCGTAAAATCGAATGGATTCCGTCTATTATCAAACCCGAATACTGTGGTTTGTTGTTCTTTGTGCTTGAAAAGAACTCCAAAACGCATTCAGAAATTGTTCTCCGCGAATTTTGCATGCTTCTACCCAAAGTAAACACAGATATGATCGAAAGAATTTTGCTTTGCATTTTCGAGAAGAGAGATGAAATACCGCTGTCGTACCCTGCAATATTTGTCAGATACTTGATGCTGTCTGTTAATCTCGAGGATTTAGAAAGAAGATACGCTCAAATTGGAGATCGATTTTTTGAGCGATTAGAAACATTGCGTTGCGAAAAGGACTCGAACTTTGGTGAACAACTTGAACAAATTATGAAGAGTCTGAAATATAATGCCGCGTTTCTGGACACTAAATATATGTCGTGTTTGTTAGTGATCGAGAGGATCTTAGCTTGGATGCAGACGTTTATGCCGAAGGAAGAGTATTTTGACAAGTACGTGCATATGCATTTAACAATGTTGTACTTCAAAGCTGTTCGACAGAGTATGAAACAGATGCCAGAAGTTTTCGCTAATCCGAAGAGGAAGAAGACGGAAGGAGTAGAGATGGTGGGCTTCGTGTTTGGGAAATATATAGTGAAAGAGGTAGCTGAACTTGAGAGCACATACTTCAACTCCATAATAGAGCTGTATACCTGTGCTTTGGTTGATTACTTAGGTTATGATTACTTTATGTTCGGAACTTCCAGGGCGAAGTTCCTAGAGGCTTTTATCAAAGGTATACTGGCCGAAGCCGTCGGTATCCAGCGTCGCATGGCAGTTTATGTCCTTAGGGATCTTCGATACGATGTGAAAGATTCTACAAGGAAGGAGTTCGAAGAAGTAATGGTTCATGACAAATCTATTGAGTTATTTGTTCATGCTGAAATATTGAACTAATGTATTTGAAAAATAATTATGTTGTAACTCCACAATTATTTATTTTTGTTACTGAATGCCGTTAAAATTATAGCTTGTATGTTCTGTAACTTTATTAAATCATATGTAGATGTACTGTTTTATCATTTTTTTTTTATCATAAATTAGCTTTGTGTAAATAGTCGTCACGCACACATTTATATGCAATCAATGGGTGTATGAGGATCAGTGTTGCCAGGTTTGAAATCTAGCGGATGGTAGAATTCTTCTTAAAATACGGTGGATTTTCCGAAATTACGTTGTAAGAGATATTTGAAGTACGGTAGAATTACCTTGTTTATTTAGTAGCATGTTACGGTGATTGCGCAGTAGTGGCCCGCAAAATACAAATTCTCTTTTGTTTTTTTTTTTTGCAATTTTCATATCAGTGACAAGTTTTACCTCGATCAAAATATGAATCGCGACATTTTTTTTTTTTTTTAGCGTGGTAAAATCATCAAATGTGTCCTCCAACCCCGGGCAGGGCGGGAGGGACTGTCAGACTTTTACTGACTAAAATCCACGGTGTCCTTCAATAGCCCTTTCTGTTCCGGGGTCACGGTAAGGAAATAATCCCGCGACCCCGGCAGGCTTTGGCCCTCTGAGAGGGGGGCCCCGTCATTATGCTGACGCTCTTTGAGGCGCGCGTGGGACACAACGCGCCGTCGACCCAGGCATGGTCCATGGTCGGGCAGAAGGAGGCGACCGCTTCCCACTCCGTCTCGCCCCGCAGCATGGCCGCGACCAATGCTGGGCGCGAGAGGTCTCCGCCTATCGCAGCCGTGAGGACACGTCGGTGCTCTGTCCAAGCTGGGCAGTCTTGCACCGTATGCTCCACCGTGTCCTCCGGGCGATCTTCGCAGTGGTGACACCCAGGCGTTTCCTCCTTTCGCATCAGACACAGGTACCTCCCGAAACTTCCGTGTCCGGTGAGGACCTGCGTCAAGCGGTAGGTCAGGACGCCATGACTTCTCTCCAGCCACTCCTCAAAGAGGGGTCTTACCGCCGCAATTGCGGCGTGCCCGGCCTTCGGTCGCGACAGTCGTTCCTTCCATACTGCCCTGAGATCGCGCCGGAGCTCTTCCCGCCGCGCCTCGACTTCTCGAGGCAGCGGGGTCACGCCCCGTCGCTACGCCTCCACGCGCTACTCATAGACCCGCTGGAGGGCAGTCGCCTCCAGATCCCAGGGCAGCAATCCGGCAAGGAGGTTGGCCGATTCGCCGGCAATCGTGCGGTATCCCCGGATCATCCGGATAGCCATGACCCTCTGGCATGCGACCAGCTTCTGTGGTCGCGTCCGGATGCTCAGGGCCCACACAGGGGCCCCGTAGAGGGCCATGGACCGCACGACGCCGGCGTACAGCCTACGGCAGGAAGCGTTTGGCCCGCTGAGATTGTGCAGGAGTCGCCTGAGGGCGCCTGCTGCACGGTTCAGCTTTGGGGCCAAACTCAGGAAATGCTCCCTGAAGTTCCACCGGCTGTCGAGGACGAGTCCCAGGTACTTCATCGTCCACTTGCCGCCGATGCTAACTCCTTCCACTGTAATGCTGTAACTCGACTGTGGCGCGTTGCGGCGGCCATAAAAACACATGGCCTCCGTCTTGTGCAGCGCCACGTAGAGTCCCAACCGCCGGATCCTGTCGACGACTGTCGCGACCGCTTCCGGCGCCACGTCGGCCGCCGCCTGGTGCGACTCTCCCTGTGCCAGGACGAGCGTGTCGTAAGCGGTCGCTGCGCAGCACCCAGTCGTATCCGATGTTCCACAGGGGTGGTCCCAGGACCGAACCCTGTGGAACACCGCACGACATCTCTCGTCGGTTCCACTCTCCCCGGTGACCGGGGTAGATGACGGCTCTGTCCGTCAGGTAGTCCTCGACTATTCGACGGAGGTAGGTCGGCACCCGGTGATACCGGAGTGCCTCCCTGATGCAACTCTAGGGCAGGGTGTTGAAGGCATTGGTGATGTCCAGAGACACCGCCAAGACGACCCTGCCCCGGGCCACTGCATCCCCCGTCGTGAGGGCTCTCAAGCGCATGATGGCGTCCACCGTCGAGCGCCCCCTGCGGAAGCCAAACTGGCTCTCCGACAGGTTCGGGCCCACCCGATTCAGGTGCCCGACGAGGCGGTCTGCAATGACTCTCTCAAAGAGCTTGCCCACCTCGTCGAGCAGCACGATGGGCCGGAATGCGGACGGAGAGTCCGCAGGGCGCCCGGGCTTCTGGATGAGGACCAGTTTCCCCGTCTTCCAACGAAGCGTGAACCGGCCCCTCTCCAGGCACGCGCCTAAGAGCCCCCCCAGTCGAGGCCCGAGAGTCCCGAAGGCCAGGACCCAGGCTTTTCCTGGCAGGCCGTCGGGTCCTGGGGCGGTATTTTTGGCTTTGAGCCGTTGTACCGCCATTCTCAGGTCTACCTCGGTCACCTCTGGAGCGTCGTAGACGTCGTCGTCGCTGTGGTCCGCGTTTGCGTCAGCTTCCTCCTCAGATTCCGTCGGAGACGGAGCCATGGGCGGGGGAGCATACTCCTCCCCTCGCGAAGGGAACAGGGCGCTCACCACGTCCTCCACGAACTGAGGCCGGAGACTCTGCGTCAACGGGGGAGCCCAGGGGCGGAGCTTTTCTCGCACCCACTTGTAGGGGCGGCCCCATGGGTCCCCGTCCAGAGTCCCCAGCATCTCCTCGCGGGCCAATTCCTTGGCCCGCCAGATCGCGTCGCGGAGGGCGGTCTTCGCTGCCCTGTAGCCCTCGTACAGCTCCGCCTCTACAGCCGCCGCATCCGGAGGTCGGGTGCGGCGCCTGCGGAATCTGGTGTACCGGCGGCGCGCGGCAACGCACGCTTCCCGAAGCGCTGCTAGCTCGCGCGACAACCAGTACAGCTGACGCCGGGCGCGTCCTTGCCGGACCCGGGGCATGGCCACGTCACAGATCTCCGACATGGCCTCCCGGAACCACTCAGCCTCGTCGTCTATGTCGGCAGGCGTGTCCGGTGGTGACACCCAGGCCTGCACGATCGAGGCTTCCAGGAATAGCTCCCGGTCCAGCTGCTTCAGCGCCCATCGCGGACCACTTAGGTTCCGTCCACTTGAAACCGGCGCGTCTGAGGTCTGGGTGGAGACGTCGAAACGGATATACCGGTGGTCGGAATAGGTCTCCACCTCCTCCACAACGCGCCAGCCAGTGACGCGCGGTGACAGGTCGGGGGTGGCGAACGTGAGGTCCACCACCGACTCACCCGTGTACCGCACGCACGTGGGGACGGAATCCCGGTTCTCGATCACCAGGCCCTGCGCACGGGCCCAGCGTTCGAGCCTCCTGCCCCGCGAATAGTCCGTGTTCCGGGAACCCCAAGCCGGACTTTTGGCATTGAAGTCCCCAAGGACGAGCGCGGGGAGGGAACCGAGGGCGACGACGACGTCTCCCAGCTCCTCTAGAGAGTCTTGGAACTCGACGATAGATCGGTTCGGGGAGAAGTAAACGCCTACCACGGCGATCTCCCCGATCCGGGCTGCGACAATCCCGTGCCCTCTCTCGACACGATCGAGGGGCGGGGTACCGGCGGCGGCCGACGAAATTAGGGTCACCGAGCCGTCCAGGTCCGCTACCCAGTCATTCCTGGGCAGGACAAAATACGGCTCGGCGACCACGGCGACGTTGATCAACCACTGCGCCATGCTCTGGAGCAAAAGATCCTGAGCAGCGGCGCAGTAGTTAATGTTCGCCTGGAGGAAGCGCAATGGAGACATTAATCTGAATCCATTGCGGCCTCCTCCAGGGCCCTCTGCGAGGGCGTGGCCACGGCGGTGGCGGCGGCGACGGCGGCGGCAGAGGGCCTACCTCTGCTCTTGGTCTTGGCGGGCGGGGCGCAGGACTTGCCCCCTGCCCGGTGATCGGCCGGCTTACCAGCCGCCGCACATAGGAAACAGTGCGGCGGGGCATTACACGAGCCGGCCTTATGACCGGGCCGACCGCAGCGGAAGCAGTCGCCGCTGCGGTCCACCTCTGAGGTGCACTTGCATGCCGCGTGGTTACCCACTTGGCAGCGGAAGCACCTCAGAGGTCTGGGCTCCAGCATTTTGACCTGCGCGGACACCCAGCCGACCAAGAGCCTTCGGCCCTCCCCAATCTTTTTGGCCGCCGGCACGGGGCAGCTGACTGTCACTGACAGCAGCCCCGCGAAATCAGGGCGTAGGGTGCCTGCCTTTACCTGCTCGGCAGGGCATTCCCCAGCCCATGGCAACGGCGGCCACCACGTCCCCCTCCGAGATTGAGTCGTTCAGGCCCATTATGCGCAGATCTGCGCGCTTTACGGGCCTGCCGGGCCGTAATGTCGTTAACTCTGCTGAAGACTCTTTCGCACTCGCGTCCGAGTGTGGTAGAGACAAAATGGCCAACATAAATTTTGGCAAGTGTTTGAAATAGGTATTTAAAAATAAATACACTCCTCATTGGGTATTTCGGTTGTATTTTGCTACCGTAATTATAATCCTACGGTAGATGGTAAATCTTTCCTGGTTACGGTGTTTTTATACCGTAATTACGTATGTAGGTCACGACGTCTCACGTGGCGTGGATGAATGAACTCCTCAGCATTGGACTGGAACTGACTCCCAGCTGCTCCACATCGGACCCGTACAATTCAACTCCCGGCGCCCTGCATATCCTCTCATCATGAGGCTTGAGCATTCCTCCCGGCACCCGGCAGCAACGTTCCTTTTCTGTCTTCTTATTTAATGATTTCACCTCTTCACATAAATTCTTCTATTGGGATTCTGATTCTTCTATAATTTTTAAAATCTTCTTCGCTTTCCTTCTAATTTTCTGTCTTCACGATTTTCCATCGGTATAATCTTCATAATTTATTTGACTACGGCCGTTTATCGCGTATGTTGCAAAATTTTAATTGCTGGCTAAGGGTCGCCATGTATTATAGTGATGTTGTCGAAATAAAAGAGAACTGTTTAGTTCGACGATTCGTGTAATAATGACAATAATTAGTGTGTGCAGTTACAAATATAAGGTTAGGCGAGCTGCACACTACAGTGAACTTGGCAACACTGATGAGGATGGTCGACGGCACCGGAGGCCGGCCCAAAAAGACGCGCACCTTGATGGCTGATGGTCCGCGGTAGTGACACTAGAAAAGAGCGTGTGTACTTACGCTAGTCCGACAAACGGATGGGCGATGGACGTTTGTGCGACAAAACTGTGCGGCGACACACCATATACATAGTTCGAATGCACGCTTTGCGATACACTGAAGGTCGACATCATATTTAATAAAAGTAGGTACTCTCTCTGTGGTCGACATCACACTGGTCTGTCAAATGATTTTTTCCTGTCCCCAATAAACAAACCACAGCGTTTTTAATTCGCGGTAATAAAACGAAGGCAACCAGTTAGGACCGACGCTGCGTTAAGCGGATGCCCGCGCGGTTCTATACAAAAGTGCTCCATCGCGGGGACCCGCGCGGGCGTCCGTCGCGGGGAGGTGCACCCCGCACCCACGCAACGGGGCCCACGCGGAGCGACGCGAGGGGCCACGCGCGGGTCTACGCGCGGTGCCTGCCTGCGGTAACACGCACGGGCTTGTTCAGTCAATAATGGTGCTTATACACGGTCCATGTAACTGGAGCAAACAGAGAGCAATTTTTTTTTGTATGAAGACTTTCGAAAAATTCATCCGGTGCTGAAATTTGGAATATGGTGAGAGTAGGTGATACAGATTATGGTTCACCCTTGTTTGGTAGAACAACTTTTGATATAATTTTACTAATTCGAACAACGTTTGAGAAAATAATCAGTTTGTATAATATCGGTTAACTTAATAATTTTCATTTCATCGAATATTTATTTGCGATAACAACATTTGCGCTATTGCTCAAAAGGTATAATATTCATTTGATATAATATTCAGGTGGTATAACATTTAGTTTATCGAATATTCGATTGGTGTAATGTAATGCAGAAAAGAAAACATTGTAAATATTTGTTCCGTCGATCTACCTTGGTAGGTAGTATCAGTAACTAAACTAAGGTTGCAAGAGCGAGCGAAGCGAGCTCGGGACTTGGGGCACCCCGACTCGGACCCCGCCATCCCCTTTGTGTTAGGTTACTTTAAACCTTGCAGACAGAAATAGGAGCCCCGCGAAGCGGGGCTCCGTCAACCTACCTCGGTAGGTGGTTATCAGTAATATACGCTCGCCCTTGCATCCTTAGTCAAATTGCCGATTACTACCTACCAAGGTAGCTCGACGGAGCCCCGCTTCGCGGGGCTCCTATTTCTGTTTGCAAGGTTTAAAGTAACCTAACACAAAGGGGATGGCGGGGTCTTTCAGACCCCGCCATCCCCTTCGAACCTAACCTGTCCGAGTCGGGGTGCCCCAGGTTCCGAGCTCGCTTCGCTCGCTCTTGCATTTACCACCTACCAAGGTAGCTCGGTAGAGCCCGATTTTTTTATAGACAATGAAAGAAAACGAATAATTAACTGAATATTCGATGCGATATTTCGACTAAATCATTATTAGTCTAGTGAAACATTAGTTTAAATAAAATTAGTGCATTTGAAAATTCGGTCAAATGAAATTATTTCAAAGAAATAAATAGGCTAAATGAAAACATAACAATTAATTATTCGGTGAAATGAATAATTCTACGAAACGACTTTATGGTAACCAAAATTAGCCGGAGTGATTTTCGACGAAACGTTGTTCTGCCAAACAAGGGTGAACCACAGATTATAGATGCACAATAATCCAACATTTTTTTAGCCGAGAAGTTCTGTTTTTTTTTTACCAAAACATGAAAATTGCTTATAACTCTCTGCGAAAAATTAATTAGCAAAGAGATTTAAAAGAAACTAATATAGTTTAATGTCTTTGTTAATTAGTCTCAAATTCTTTTTGTAGGTATTTGTTTAAATGAAATAATAGGAAAAAAAAAGTATAAGTTAGAATAGGAAAGTATAAACATCCAACAAATGTTCGATTTCAGTGTCACTCCAAATTTTACATATCGCGCTTTAACTTGAAATTGAAATAAAAATCTTCAAATTGAACTAGCGACACTGCGTAAATCGGTCTCCGCGACGGGGACCGTCGCATACCCACGGAAACCAGCCGCGTATCCGCGCGCGTGTCCCCGCGCGGGGCCACGCGCGGGGCCACGCACGGGGCCACGCGCGGGACCACGGACGTGGACCCGCGACGGTTGCCCGTCGCGGGCGCCCGTTTAACGCAGCGTCCGCGTCGGGCCTTAAATCCTTTTTTCACAACTACACACATCAAAAGTGTCTAGGGATCAAGCATTTTTATGCGGATTTCTTGAGATTGAGATGTGGCTTTGTAATAAATTTATGATTTTATAAATTTATATGGATCCTTTTTGGTGCATTTCATAATTTGAATCAGGAACTGTAAATCAAATTCGAGTAAAAGATGAAAATCAGCTGTCAATATTTTCCCTATAAAAACATACAACGCATTGAAGACATTATTAGTGCTACTGTTTCCCTACTACTGATTAAAACCAACGTTATTATGGAGCGGCGACGTCATTTAAGCAGGGAAGAAATGCTCAGAGCCGTGGGAATGATAGAAGCTGGTTCCCGGCAACGTACTGTGGCTTTAGCTCTGAATACAAGTCAGAGTGTTATCAGTCGACTTTGGACACGTTACCGAAGCACTGGTACCGTGGCTGAGCGCCATGGAGGACGGTATCGCTGCACCACACGGAGACAAGACCGATACATTCAAATCTTAACTCGAAGAGCTCCAACAATAACCGCCATGATGTTAGCCGTGAGGCTTCATCACTCTTCAGGGAACTTAATTAGCGACCAAACAGTCAGAAACCGCTTGCATGAAGTGAACCTTCATTCCCGAAGACCGCTACGGGTACCACCTATAGCAATGCACAATCGTAGGATTCGATATCAATGGGTTCTTGAACACAGAAATTGGGCAGAAGAACAATGGCGTTTCGTGTGCTTTTCTGATGAGTCTCGTTTTGGTATGAGACCGGATACAAGACGTATACGACACTGGAGAACCCCTGGACGCCAACAGCGATTAAAATCCTGCCAGGAAGTCCATCCTTATAGTGGTGGAACCATCATGGTATGGGCGGGTATTTGGATCGGCGGAAGAACTGAGTTGATTTGGATCAGAGGCAACCTCAACGCTCAAATTTATGCTGAGACGATTGTATCAGACGTCATAGTTCCTCTACAAGTGCAAATCGGTCCCTTATTTCAGTTTATGCATGATAATGCACGACCGCACACCGCAAGAGTTGTAAGACAGACTCTCGCCGCAGCTAACATCACTGTCCTGCCCTGGCCTGCTCAGTCGCCAGACTTGAACCCGATTGAGCATGCATGGGATATGCTACAGAGAAGAGCTCTGCCGAATATGGAGGGTATCCAGTCGCAAGAAGACCTTTTTTTGTTGTTGCAACGAACATGGGCGGCCATTCCACAGCGTGATTTGGATGAACTCATTTTGAGTATGCCAAACCGATGTTCTTGTGTTGTTAGTGTTCGCGGTAGAAACACGGATTATTAATTGTTTAAGTTACCCAATAAAATTTTAAAGAAAACTGTTATTTCAGTCTTTTTTTCGAACTTTAATGTTAGTGGTTCAAATGTCAAAAATCCCTTTATTAGGAAAATGGCAAATTTCTTTATGAATGCAAAGGTGACTTGGTTTATCGTTACTGTGACAAACGATAACACTTTATTTGATGAATCCTTAAAGAACATTTTAATTAATATCAATCAGGAAAAAAGTTATTGCAAAAATATATGTTGATCCCTAGACACTTTTGATGTGTGTACATTCATACAGTGGCAAAATGATTGTATTGCGATTTGGAAATGTGTGAAACTTAACCGATTATAGTAGACTTTTGGTTGGGTTTCAAAGGCACCAACAACTCCCGAGCACTCCGAGGTCCGATTTGGTTAGGTTCCTCTAAACCTTGCACGCGGTAATAGAACTACCTGAACACCTAAAATTTTAATATATTTCCTAAATACCTTATTATTTGTATACAATTCCTAGATCTCACCTTTTTCCGCTAACGTATATTTTTTTAATACTGCACCAACGTATTGTCCAATAATAGCTTATCACATAATTCACATACTTGTCTGTCGCACTACCGTTGTGTCGCAAAATTAGTTGTCGCACCAGCGTGATGTCCACCTTCAGTGTGTCGCACTAGCGTGCATTCGAATTATTGTATCCGTTTCGACCGCGCGGCCATGACGTTTTTTTTAAATAAAAACCATCCCAAGTTTTTGTAAAAAAATGTAAAAGTCGATTCCCAAAAACCATAAATTTGTCAAAGCAATGGTTAAAAAGTTATTATGGTTTGAACGTGGCCGCGCCATCGAAACTTTCCGAACCGCGCGGCCATGGAGATCTTTAAAACTAAGAGTCGCAGAGACCTGAAATTTTGGGAAATAGTAGATTGAATTTGTAAACCAAATGTAAAAATATAGAAAAAAATCCTGTGTTTGTATTTTAGGAGTTGTAAGGATAAAACCTCATGGCCGCGCCATTGAAACGGTGTCAAAAACGTTATAGCCGATATCTCACTGAAAAAGAATCTCAGACGTCTGAAATTTTTTGTAAAACACAGATTTGAATTTGTCGAAACTAGTAAAAATACAACAAAAAATCCTAGGTTTATATTTCAGGAGCTGTAAGACTAAAACGCCATGGCCGCGCCATCGAAACGTTGAAAATTTCGTTTTTGCGCCAATATCTCGCTGAAAAAGCATCGCAGAGGTCTGAAGTTTTTTGTAAAACACAGATTTGAATTTGTCAAAACTAGTAAAAATACAACAAAAAATCCTAGGTTTATATTTGAGGAGCTGTTGAAGAAAATCTTCAATGCGTCTTGAATATGTCGATTAGGGTGACCACGGATTATTATTTACAGAGAAATTTCCACCTTTTTTATAAGAAATGATATCCCAAGGATTCGTTGAACAATGAGGAGCAATAATATGGCTATATCTTTAAAAATCACATAATTTAGAGATTGTTCTATGTTGAGTGCTCCATTTAAAGACGCCCCGTCTTTAAATGGAGCTTATTCTCACTATAGTTTTTAAAATTCTCCTGTTGTTTAATATCTTAATAGTCATCGATTAAACCATAATTATGTTAAATTATGTATCGTCTTACACCGACCTGAAACCGACCTGATTTTTTTATTTAATAATTACTTTTTTTTTTAAACATATATGTACCAACAATCGAACAATCTCTAATTTATGTGATTTTTTAAAATTTTGTTCAACGAATCCTTGGGATATCATTTTTTATAAAAAAGGTGGAAATTTCTCTGTAAATAATAATCCGTGGTCACCCTAATCGACATATTCAAGACGCATTGAAGATTTTCTTCAACAGCTCCTCAAATATAAACCTAGGATTTGTTGTTGTATTTTTACTAGTTTTGACAAATTCAAATCTGTGTTTTACAAAAAACTTCAGACCTCTGCGATGCTTTTTCAGTGAGATATTGGCGAAAAACGAAATTTTCAACGTTTCGATGGCGCGGCCATGGCGTTTTAGTCTTACAGCTCCTGAAATATAAACCTAGGATTTTTTGTTGTATTTTTACTAGTTTCGACAAATTCAAATCTGTGTTTTACAAAAAATTTCAGACGTCTGAGATTCTTTTTCAGTGAGATATCGGCTATAACGTTTTTGACACCGTTTCAATGGCGCGGCCATGAGGTTTTATCCTTACAACTCCTAAAATACAAACACAGGATTTTTTTCTATATTTTTACATTTGGTTTACAAATTCAATCTACTATTTCCCAAAATTTCAGGTCTCTGCGACTCTTAGTTTTAAAGATCTCCATGGCCGCGCGGTTCGGAAAGTTTCGATGGCGCGGCCACGTTCAAACCCTTATAACTTTTTAACCATTGCTTTGACTAATTTATGGTTTTTGGGAATCGCGTTCGATTTTGTCGCACTAGCGTTCATCGTACATCCGTTTGACGGACTAGCGTAGTTTACTCGAAAAGGGCACTTGTAAGGACACGGGGCCTGGGGAGGCCTCTACCCATTAAATAAAAACAATTCGCAAACATTAAAATTTAATCACAGTTTAATAAAATTTTATGTTCATGCATTTAGAATATAATAATAAGATACAAACTATATTACAAGTTATTTAATGAAATTTTGATTTAATTAATTTCTGAACAAATATAATAATGACCTACAAAACAACATCAATTAAATTACTGAAAAGTAAATAAGAGATAAAGTAAATAATTTATGTATGTAATCTTCGGACTGATCTCATAATTACTTTTCGATTCCGAAAATTCTTTCACTTTGCTGGTGTATCATGTTTGCTATTCAATTACTTACTTTAATAAAATAATATTTTCCCGAGAAAATGTTAAGGCGCTGGCTTAAGTCGTAATTGTTTGATGTTGCACTGCTATTCTATTCTCAATAAGAAATCACATCGCTGGACTCTACGATGTGCTCTTCGACTAGACGGCTTTGAGATCGTATAATCGCGAAGCGCGAGCGCTCATCGTTCACGCCGCACGACTGGATAGTGTCGTTGTTAGTAGCTTAGGTCTAAGGTGCGGGACAAATAGAAGTGGCGACTGACGGTGGCGAGGCGCCGGCGTGGTGCGGGTGCGACGCTACTTCTTTGATATTTCATACAAAATGTGTGTTTCATACAAAAGAAGTGGCGTCGCACCCGCACCACGCCCGCGCCGCGACATCTCAATATGTCTTGCGCCTAAGCTACTAACAACGACACTATCCAGTCATGCGGCGCGAACGATGAGCGCTCGCGCTTCGCCTTAGCCTTAGAGCATAGCAAACTTAGTCCCAGGATAGCGTGAGCGCTGCGGCCTCACGGTGACAAGGCTGTGTTTATAGAGAATAGCTCTGCTGTGTTCTAATTTCTAATTCGAATATTATGATAAGGAATAATCGGAACAGTTTGATTAAATGTTTCAGCATGAACAAGAATCTCTATTGACTGATCCTTAATCATAAGCTCTTCTATTTCTTTTCTGACAGAGTCCTCTATGCCAAGATAATGTTGTCTGAAGATGTACAGTGCCAGACGACGCTGCACACCCTCTGCTTCTTTCAAGATACCTTTCAGAACGAAACCAATGAACTTATTCTTCGAAGTTCCATACAAAAAATTACAGTTCAAATAATCCATCAAAGCGCCAGTATACAATTCTATTATGGAGTCGAAATATGTGCTCACAAGTTCAGCTACCTCCTTCATGATATATCTGCCAAACATGAAGCCCACTGCCTCTACTCCCTCTGACTTCCTCCTCTTCGGATCAGAAAAAACTTCTGGCATCTGTTTCATACTCTGTCGAACAGCTTTAAAATACAACATCGTTAAACGTATCTTCGTGTACATTTTAAAGTATTCCTCTTTCGGCATAAATGTCTGTAACCAAGCTGAAATTCTTTCGATCACTGACAAACATGACGAGAATTTTGTGTCCAGAAATGCTGAATTATACTTTAAACTTTCCAAAATTTGATCAAGTTGTCTTTTGAATTGGAAGTCTTTCTCACTTCGTAGCTTATCTAATTGTGCAATGAACCTATTTCCAATGTTCACGAATCTGTGTTCAACATCTTCCTCATTTCTGGACAGTAGCAAGTATCTGACATAAATAGAAGGGTACTGTACCGCTGAATTAACCAAATTATCGTTGTCATCGAGCATCTGAAGCAATATGCTTTCGATGGATTCGTCACATTTATGTAGTAGTTTTGACAGGTCTCGTAACAACGTTTGGTCACTGTACTTGCATATTTTGTGAAGCGCGTGGTACAATGTAATGCAATAGTCTGGTTTTATAGTAGTTGGGATCCATTCAGTATTTGTGAGTAGATTGCGGAGTCTTGCGTGGTTTTCCAGTTTAACACTAGACAACAGTGGCTTAACAATATCCCAAACTCTCAGGTCAGCACGATCACCGTGGCGGCGGAAGTACGGTAACGCTGCACTCAATGCTTTGGCGGGCCTCAACTTTGCTAAAGATTTAAAAATTTCGATAAGTGATTCGCCCGGAGGGCGCATACTAAGTACTAACGCTACTGTTACTGTTCGTCGTTCGACCGCTAACGTATGAGTTAACGCCGCTCTTTCTATTTTTCGACAACGCATAGCTCTTGTCGCAACGGCCTTCACGCCAGCCTTGCGCCAGCCCCATTCTGCCAAGTTGACGACAGGCCGGGCTCGGTGTGCGCAGGCCCTCAGCGCAGCCGCTAATTTCAACTTTTCTTTTCCCGCTGCATCTAATTCACTTAATTCACGCTCAAAACTATTTCCCAATAGACTTGCCAAAGGTCGAGCCGGTTTAACATATCTCCCTTGGGCGATCTTCTCTTTCAAAGCAGTGCGTAGGTGTGTAGACAAATCTTGTTTCTGGTCAAAATATATCCCAAGCTTCGATATAAACGTATCAAAGTTCGACTGACGAGCAGAAAACAAGTGAAAAGGAAAACGATGAGGAGCAAAACCACTAAAGCCCATCGGTTGAGCACAGGAACCACCGAAGCCCATTGTTTGAGCAGAGGAACCACCGAAGCCCATCGGTTGAGCAGAGGAACCACCGAAGCCCATGGTTTGAGCAGAGGAACCACCGAAGCCCATTGTTTGAGCAGAGGAACCACCGAAGCCCATCGGTTGAGCAGAGGAACCACCGAAGCCCATTGTTTGAGCAGAGGAACCACCGAAGCCCATCGGTTGAGCAGAGGAACCACCGAAGCCCATTGTTTGAGCAGAGGAACCACCGAAGCCCATTGTTTGAGCAGAGGAACCACCGAAGCCCATCGGTTGAGCAGAGGAACCACCGAAGCCCATTGTTTGAGCAGAGGAACCACCGAAGCCCATTGTTTGAGCAGAGGAACCACCGAAGCCCATCGGTTGAGCAGAGGAACCACCGAAGCCCATTGTTTGAGCAGAGGAACCACCGAAGCCCATTGTTTGAGCAGAGGAACCACTGAAGCCCATCGGTTGAGCAGAGGAACCACCGAAGCCCATTGTTTGAGCAGAGGAACCA
Source organism: Agrotis clavis (assembly GCA_954870645.1). NCBI lineage: Eukaryota > Metazoa > Arthropoda > Insecta > Lepidoptera > Noctuidae > Agrotis > Agrotis clavis. The sequence goes on from OX940942.1 coordinate 1,255,917, forward strand.
CCGAAGCCCATTGTTTGAGCAGAGGAACCACCGAAGCCCATCGGTTGAGCAGAGGAACCACCGAAGCCCATTGTTTGAGCAGAGGAACCACCGAAGCCCATTGTTTGAGCAGAGGAACCACCGAAGCCCATCGGTTGAGAAGAGGAACCACCGAAGCCTATTGTTTGAGCAGAAGAACCACCGAAGCCCATTGTTTGAGGAACGCCACTATTGAAGGTTGTTGGATGAACAGTGGAACCACCGATGGCCGTCGGTTGAACAGTGGAAGAATCGTCGACCTTCGGTTGATCAGTAGGATTACCGAAACCAGTTATTTGATCTGGATTAACGTTAACTGCCGTTTGGTTATCAGGACTACTGGAAACCAATTGTTGATTAGCGGAGCTTCCGACAACCTGCAATTGACTAGCGGGACTGTCAAAACTGATGCCTATCGCAGGAGCAGTGGAGCTATCAGAACTACTGACGCCTACTGCTAGTGGAATGGTGGTATTGCCAAAGATAATGCCCGTTCGTGGAGTAGAGGAGTTATCAGAACGACAGACGTCAGATGGCAGAGCAGTGGCACTGCTTAAAGTGAAGCCTGTCGACGGCGCAGAATCACTGGCAATGGTCGACTGAGCAGCGGGAATGCCGAAATTGAAGCCCATCAGAGGTGTAGTGGCGCCACTAGAACTGCTGTTCTTCGCTGCATGAGCAGTTGAGCTGCCGAAAGTGAAGCCTGTCGTAGGAGCAGTGGAACCAACGGCCTCCGTATGCGTACCAGCCGGAATGCCGAAATTGAATCCCGTTAGTTGGTTGGCAGGTCTGCTGAAAGTTAGACCCGGTACAGGAGCAGCGGTGCTACCCAAACCTAATGGTTGAGCAATGGTAGTTCCGAAATTCGTCGATTGAGTAGGACCACGGCCAAAGATCTTCGGGTAAGAATGACGGCAGGCACGGCTTCGGTAGCCGGTGTCCCAGTTGTGCCAACCGGCTAGTGTATCGGCCACTCGCTTGAAGTCGAGTACAGATGGATCATGTCGTAGTGCATTCAGCAGCGCTGCTTCATCACATCGGAACTCCATGTTAAACCGCAGCAGTTCACGGCGTGCAATCTTCTCATTATAAAGGTGCTCTAGTAAAGGACGCGCGATGAGAGCGTCACGCTGAGCTAAGGCCACGACCGCCTTCACAACTGGTGATTTAGGCTCAACTCGAATACGGTATATTTTAAGAACATCTAGTAGCTGTCGGAGTCGTTGTGCGGCGACAAATGGCTCAACAGTTTCAGTGGTATCTGCCAGCATGTTTTGAAGACCTTTAGCAACGCGTTCTCGCTCATCCGCTTTCAGTGAATACTCGACTAATGTGGAAAAATCTTTCATAAATGCCTCACGTATAGTTTGCTCGCATTCACCGCCCAATAACTGGCGAATTACGACGGCGTGCAGTCCCTCACGGCATGCAGCTTCGGGTTTTGAACCGTCGAGCCCGAGACCTTGACCGTAATCCAGTAAATGTTGCCAAACATCTGCCGGCAAACGCCAAACTTTAGCGCGCTTGACGAGGCTGCGCAGTACGGAGGCGCGTGTGTGCGATGGCTCGTTGCGATGTCGCGACGCGAGCCGTAGCAGAGCTGATACTGCGTCAATGCGCCCACCAGTCTTGCTCACCAAAACAAGGAAGATATCTCGCCGCCTGTCCGTAGAACTTGTAGCACCCAATCGTTGACCCAACTCGTGGAGAGCGCGTTCAAATCCGATAAACCTAAACTCATCGAACAATCTATCTAAATCTGTTTTCACTCGTACCATGTTCATGAAAGTTAACCCTTCCGGTAGAACGGGGCATCTGCTGGCGGAGGCGAAGGCGGAGACAAACAAAGTGCAACCGCCGCCGCCCTGAGCTCTAGTTGGGAAAATTGGCGAGGTAAAGGCCATGAAATCTTGGTCGTCAAATATGTGTAGACCTACGTCAGAAATTGTTGGGGGAACAGGTATCTCGTACGGCCATTTATCTTCACAGTCACCGACGTCTTTATCAACGAACACTCTTTTCTTGAACGCTGCTCTCTTATCGGGACTGACTCTCTTAATCAGTGGCTCCACGATTTTATACTGGAACCAATGTTGCAAATAGCTTGCTCGTGCTAGCTTTATTACTACTTCCTGACACTCCTCGACACTGAGTCGATCAGCAAGAGTCGGGATGTGGAGAAAATAGGCTACGTACAGCTCCAACTTATTTGTGAACCTAGTTTTGTGGTAGCGTAAGATGTAGTCTGTTGCCAAAGGACTAAGTTTGTGAAAGCTATTCATATTAAAATACTTTTCTGTGATATCAAGAAAAACGTCTGCATCTAACTTAAGCACACATTTTACACTGTTATAGTATGATCGATCTTGGCCAAGATAACGGGTTTTCACATCTTTGTCCGTCGCCAGGGAATCAAAAAATATTTTAGCGGCTTTAGGACACTTCTCGCACAACACTTTCAATGAATGAGGGGATAACTTCGCTAATAACTTGGGAACCTCTTCCAATATGAACTCATGGCTGCAGTGGCTAAGAAACTTTACAGCGAACTCGAATGTGTTCTCTTTGTAGTGCTGATAGAACTCCTGACACATTGCTGGGTCTTGTAGGTTGATGTAAAGCCAGTGTTTCATTTTGGTGACTGCTGGCGTAATCATTTCAGGGAAGAGAATTTCTTCTAAATATTTAGGGTTAATAATGTCACGGTGCTCTGTAAGCCATTTAGATTTGAGAGCTCTGCTCACGTATAACATGTCATCGTTTTTTAAATTACATAGTATGTAGTCAACGTGTTTGAGTTGTATGGCGAGGTCTATTTTAAAAAGACGATCAATTGCAGACTCTTCAGGCAGGGCTACGACAGCCTGTATTAAAACTCCGCTCTCTTTTGCCTTACGTACTAACGAGTTGAAGTGTCGGTGCCGTTGGCCCAGGGTTTCTCCGGCCAACGTGATTGGCAGAAATTCCATCTGGAAAGTAATAAAGACAACTTAAAGACAAATCATTCGACAAAAGCCTTTTCATCTATTTCAATAGACTCCCTACTCGGGCACGCCGCAATCGCGGCGGTAAGACCCGTGAAAACTCGTGCTAAGGGTACAGTATTTGAGACGTAAATTAATTGGAACTTTGACAATTTCAAATTGACAATTTTCAAGGAAAAAATTAGTTCCTTCTTCGCACACCAGAGGCGCTGTTCCATTTTTTCATACAAGAAACGCTGTAAATACTGGAAAGACGCTGTAAAGTAAAATAGTGAGAACTCGTGCTAAGGGTATAGGTCATTGCTTTTATTCGTCAACGTCAAAAAGACAAACAAAAATAAATCAAATTCAGCTATGATGAGGGGTGAAAAGCATATAATCCGTACCTTTGACAAAAAATTTAAGATTGTAAGGGGTAATTTCCGGAAAAAATTATACAATTGTATTTTTTTTTCTTTTAGAAGCTACATTATTCCCAACTATATATTTTTTTTATTAAATTTCTATCTTACCCGTTCTTGATTGATTAATCGATTTTAATTAATTTTGGTTCAGAGGTAACTTGAGCGTTATAACTAAAACCTGTTTTCTATAAGATAATTTTAACTCAAATCACTGTTTTTGAAACAGTTACTTATGTACATTAAAATAATAATTGCATTTTATTTTATTTATTTATCTTTATTTGAACAGACTACAATGATCTATAGTGTTAGTAACAAAACTGCTTAACATAAGTTAGTACTTAATACATAAAACGGAACGTGTCCGGTTCACGAGCGCCCACACTAGCGGACTGTCGGCCCGGGCGGCTATCGACTGCAGGATAGTGTTGGGACTGCCCCGTAGCCTGCAGAGTAATGAGGCTGATTTTTTACGCCACAGTGCATCGAAGCCATCAGTACGTGCCTCCGCAAACATTGCCGAGGCACTACAAAACCGCGGCAGTCGCAACAATACCCTGAATGCATTGGCAAAGACTAGGTATCTACTCGTAGTTGTAATCATTTAAGGGGGATGCTCCAACCAGCCCGCGAAATTCAATTTTTTTTACGTTTTTTGCAATTTGCAGGCCAGTGACATGTTGTAGCTTTATAAATATATGAGTTGCGGTAATAACAAGTATAATTTTAAATATAAAAATTATCAAAAAACTCGCTCCATCAGCTCTCACATAGAAAAGGTGCATCATGTTAAAATCTCCGAAATCTAACTACGATGCACCTTTTCTATGTGAGAGCTGATGGAGCGAATTTTTTGATAATTTTTATATTTAAAATTATACTTGTTATTACCGCAACACATATATTTATAAAGTTACATACAACATGTCACTGGCCTGCAAATTGCAAAAAACGTAAAAAAAATTGAATTTCGCGGGCTACATCGAAGCAATCACCTTAAATTCAATAGACTTTCGGATTCATAGTTATCTAAATTGTTCTAAATAATCTGTTTATGTTCGCGTGAATCAGAGATAGAACATAGGTATTAATAAAAATGACGAATCCAAAAGTAGGTTTTGGTGCCTTATTTACCTTTTGGGATATTCTGATGTTCTCAATACATATAGGTAAGGATCGCGCTAACACTAACTTATTACCTGATTTGTTTTGTTTTACAAAACACTGGACGCAATGGCGGCAAAATAAACAAAAGAAAATATAAATATTGAAAGGGAACCAAACAGGGTTCACTTCGGAATCACTGGGAATCACAGACTAAGTAGAGAGTGTTCGGAATCCATGAATGAATCACTCGACCACAGACAAACCACAGATAAATCAGAAAATAAATCTTGAGTTTATTAAAGGTGAACGCAGACCTAGCCGCACCGCAGTCTCCGCAGTCCCCGCATTACGAATGGGGAAGGCAAGTGTCAAAGTGACAAGTGACAGTTTGGTCCCAAAAAAACTGTCAAATCAAAGGAATTTTCTGAAAAAAATCGATTTATTGATGTAAAATGACTAGATGTTGTGTAATAAGCTGTAAAAATGATGGAACATACAAATTTCCGACAATTCACACTATCAAGAAATAATGGGTAGCTGCTGTGACTGCCTTGAGAACAAAAATTGAATTATAACTAAGGAAAAGCTATATAATAAACAAATATCCAGCCTTGCGAAGCCGAGACAGGCCGTTAGTTGAGTTTATTAATGAAATTCTATGATTATACTTTAACTAAACAATCGAATACACTTTTCAAAATAATATCTACTTTTCTATTGGAGGTAAGTACCAGTATTGCATCGCTCTATAAATCATGAAATGGTTCTTCTGGCGGAAGAATTATCACCTGGAACGAGTTTTGTGATAGTTGTGGTGTTAAGAAATTAAATATATTGTGATATTTCTCGAATCTAAATAGAAAAACGGGTAAAATCACTGACTTAAAAAATTATGATATTTAATCAAAATAGAAAGTCAGAAGCAGCATTATATTCTTGTTATAGGAGAGGACAGGTAAAACATACCTAAACTCAAAAATTGAAACCTCAACTACAAGTAATTTGTGGATTTATTACGGTAAAATCAAATGATTACCACTCAATTAAATCACTTTTTTTCCTCTTGTAGATGCACCGCGGCGTCTTAATTCTTCTTTTAGTATATGCACTTGCATTGACGAATAATTTTCCATATTTGTTTTGTATTTATACTCAATTTTTATAACAATAAATCTTGTTTGTTTTTTGTACAAGGTAGACGTAGGGACCAACTATCGCAGCGCCTTCTATGATTAGCTTTGAGTTGCCATCCCCATTCTTTGTATGAAGTTCTATGAAACCTCGCACACTCACCCGCATCGCAGTAGCCGCAGAAGCGGTAAGAAAACGATGACTGCGGGGACTGCGGTGCGGCTAGGTCTGCGTTCACCTTAAATGGTGGAGTCATGTTTGGGTGCGTTCGTTTAGTTATGTAAAAATCTTTATCCTTTAGCCATGGTAAAAATAAGGTTTCTGTTGGATTGCTGCCAGTGCCTGGCGGAAAATGTAGCTTAGACAGGCCTGTTGGTCTAGTGGTTAGCGACCCTGACTGCGATGCCGGAGGTCGTGGGTTCGATTCCCACCCAGGACAAATGTTTGTGTGATGAGCACGATCATTTGTTCTGTGTCTGGGTTTAATTTATCTATCTGTATGTATCTGTAATTAATCTCTTCTAGTTTTAAAAATAAAGAGGAATGCCCAAAAATATATGGAGCAAAAACCCAGAATCGATTAAAACGACTTATGTGTGGCAAGGTAGAGTATACATACTATAACCCAAATCCAATAATAGTTTTCGATTAAACCATCACCAAGTAAAAAAAAGTGTAACTGATAGGTTACGATTTTTTATAATGTTTCAAGTCAACTATACAGGGTGAAATTTTAATGGTTGTCTTTCCACGGCAGGACGATTACCCATCAGTAGTACTATCGAAACACAAAATTGAACTTAAAAAAAGTAGATTATTAACCAAGGGGATAAAGCAGTGTCTTCTGTCGCGGGTGACGATTTAAATCGCGAGCTTAACGAAGGACTCGATGTTTACTCCCGAGCAAAGCGAGGGTGTTAAAAACTTAAATCACAAGCGAAGCGAGGGATTTAAAACGAGTCCTGAGTGTAGCGAGGGATTTAAGTTCACCCAAGACTAAGACAGCTTTATCACCGAGGAAAATACTCTACTTTTCGTACCATTTGCGAAAAAATTAACACAATGATAATATGAGATAAGCATTTATAAAACATTAACATTTAACAATAACTTATTTATAAAAAATAATTAAAATAAACTTAACGTTTATGTACTCGTATTTGAAAAAAACAAAAATGCGGCAAATTCCTCGACTAATATTTTTTTGTCGGAAAAGCAAAGGCATCAAGCTCATACGGCCTCTTCGGTTTTCGTAATTTTATTGAATAATCATAACTGCATAATAAATGCGTATTCCTTTTTCAAAAAGTTGTATAATGCTATATGTAGGTACAAACTCAATGTTGTAAAGACAGACTGATGTAGTTCAGTATCGGTAAGTATTCCAAATTTAAATCACATTCTCTCCCTAGAGCATGAATGAAATTCAGTACAACTTTCTTTCCCTGTTTTTAACAGATTAAAAAAAACTTTTTTAAAAAAAGGGAACCGACTTCAAAACCAAACACAAAAAAACGATAAAATAACTTTTCTTTCGGAAGTCGGTGGCTTTCTTTTTTTTTTATTTCATTGAGTTATAGCCACCGACTTCCGAAAGAAAAGTTATTTTATCGTTTTTTTGTGTTTGGTTTTGAAGTCGGTTCCCTTTTTTTAAAAAAGTTTTTTATTTTTCCCTTTTTAGTTGCGATATTCAACAAAAATCTTCATAAAATCGGCTTCTTTGAAAATCTACAATCCTATTAAGCAACAAAAACGGATCTATGCGAGCAACTTCACGAGATATCCATTATTGTTATATACTCAAACCTTCCTCAGAATGTAACAAACACTTTTCTGAAAACTGCATCAAAATCGGTTCAGCCAAACGCGAGATAATCGCGGACAAACATGCAATCGTTCCTGAAAATCTACGATCCAAGTAAGCAAAACGGATCCACGCGGGCAACGTCACGGGATATCTATTAGTGTTATATACTAAAACCTTTTCCAGAATGTAACAAACACTTTCCTGAAAACTGCATCAAAATCCGTTCAGCCAAACGCGAGATAATCGCGGACAAACATACATACATACATACATACATACATACATACATACATACATACATACATACATACAGGTCGAATTGAGAACCTACTTTTTTTTTTGAAGTCGGTTAAAAATGACTATTGTTATGTACGCCTTTTGTGGCATAGAATGTCACTTTTTGAGCAAGTGGTACGAAAAAGTTCTTTTTTTTTCAAATCTTTAAAAAAGTATTCCTAAACTCGAAAGAGCAAGAATCGATAGTAGTGCATTAGACATGTCGTAGGTAGGTAAGTACCTACACGAAACTCACGACGCGGCAAACTACAAAAGAAGAGTGAATAATAAATGTTCAGAGCAAAATAAGCTCTCGAGCATAGTGAGAACGCGGCCCTGCGGGCGCGGCGCAGGTGAGGGGGGCCGCGGCCCTCACCCGCGCCCTCGCCTCTGCGTTTACGTTTAGTTTAGTTAGTTATGGGCCGATTACACGACACGATTCATCGTGCCCTAAGTCCCTAAGTTCCGATGGATTGGGTGGTGTAATCGCTGTTAGGCTGTTAGTTTCCCTAAATCGGGCGATGGAGTGTACCCGACGGCCCTAAGTCCCTAAATCCCGATAAATCGTGTCGTGTGATCGCGGTTAGGGCGCTCAGTAGCGGCGCGGCGTTCGATGTGAAATGACATGTCGTGAAGTGAAAATGGCTTCGCAACGCGAAAGAGAAATGAATACTCGTAAATATTCCTTCAGCTAACGTCTTTTCTTCTTGATATTTTTTACTATACCCACTGTTGCTGCGAGAGCGACTACTTTTCAAGGCGGATGAATGCTTATAAAATGAAAATAAATAAATATTCAGGAGTTTATATAGCCTGACATAAAACCATTTGCGTCTATGCCATTGATTTGCCATATTTTTAACTTTTATTGGCAATTCTTAAAATATTAGAAAAAAAACATCACTTGTTTTTTTTTTCCATTGATCATATTCGTAAAAAAAACATTATTAAGGGTGAATTTGAAAAGACGCAGTCTAGAAATGAAACATAATTGATTTAATATCTGGTTGACCAATCTTTGCTCGGTTTTTAAAATGTCTATATCTTGGGAACCGAGCTTTTCTCGAACCTGGGACCTTGATAAATCGATTCCTTGGGCCGAAAAACCCCTAATCTGTAACTTTCATGAAAATCCTTGGAGCCGTTTCCGAGATCCTGATTATTTATAAATATACAAGAATTGCTCGTTTAAAGATATTAGATACGTTAAGACAACGACAAACAACGTGGAAATCTTTAAGGCCAGGTAATCAGGAATCGACCTATTTTTGATTCAACAATAAACAATCAAATATTCTTTTTTTCGATCCGAAAAAAATATATGTTGTAGTTCAATGAACTATCTAAATTAATTTGCAGTTGAAAACGCGATATTTATAACTTGCCTTGATCAAAAAAAATCGCGAAAATAGAGATTTTTTTAACGTTTTTTCAGTGGTACTTGAAGTAGACCATGCTTTTGGTCCTAAAAACATATCAATAGATAGGTAATGATGTTTGTCAGAGGAATTTCCGGTTACTTTTTTTCTAAATATTTCTGTTTTTTTTTACCCTTAACTATATAACGACGTGCCCTACGTGCATTGCTTCAGTCGCCCGCGAGGCGTGTCCGAGGTAGGACCTGTGTCGCTTTTGCTGGCTCGCGCCTTTCCCCCCGCTAGTGATCGATATAATATACGTAATATCATTTATTTCTGAGTTTTAACCATTTAGTGTAATTTTGTAGCCACGTTAACAGGAAAGCATAAAACGCAACGGTTACATTACAGACACAGTGCAGGCGGCATCAAAGTATATTTCTGTCACTGTCGTGTGACAGAGACACCATGATATCTTCGATGTTTCTCTCTTATGGTATCTTTGTCTCTATCTAATCTGCCACATAAACTATACAACACTGCTCTAACAAGTCATACACGAAGTTTTTAGTACTAGGCGATCATAGATATGAAAGAGTTTCTTTGACATTAGCTTATGTAAACAAACATTTTATTTTCACGAAGTTCCTTCATTCATTTTTTAAGGGCATTTTTTGACGATCTTACCAGGCAAACATATTACGAAAGATATCATCACGGCGGGCGGTGTTTCAAACTATTTTAGACTTTCAAAACATAAGGGGCAATTTACACTGTCCTAAATTCAGGCTCCGATATTCAGGACGTCCATAATTCAGGAAAGTGTAATTGCATTTAGGACGAGTAGCATCCTAATTAGGACACGATTTAGTACATGCTTTGGCGACTAAGTTTCTTACTCTAAATCATATTCTGAATATCGGATCCTGAATTCAGGACAAGTTATGGCCCCTTATAAATTGTCACGGCCGGCGCGCATCGCTTCACTTCAGTCAGTAAGGCTGCGTTTCCACCAGAGATGTGCGATGGAAATGTGTCGTGCGAGGATGTTTAGCTGTGCTGTAAAAGGTGTGGTTGTTTCCACCAAAGCTGTGCATGAAAATGTGCCTATGAGGATGTGTAGCGTAGCTGTGAAATGTGGCGACGAGGGTGCGGTGTAGTGGGAGTGAAGACACAACACATCCCTCGCAACATATCCCACTTACACATCCCTCGCAACACATCCCTCGTACATATCTCTCGTACACATCCTTCGCAACACATCCCTCTCACACATCCCTCGAACAAATCCCTCGCTTGTTTTGTATGCGCAAAAATCTAGCTCCGCTCAGCCGTTTTCACCAGAGCTGTGCTGACCAAAGCGAGGTAAATGAAGCGATTCTATTGGTTCTTTACAAACACATCCCTAGCTACGCATCCTCGCACATCTCTGGTGGAAACGCAGCCTTATAGTTTGATAGGAGAGTCGTAAAATTTGCATGCATTTGTCCCGATAGTACCAGGATTACATAAAATGTGAAAGATAAAGCTTCGTCCTCTGCTGTATTTTATCAGAACCAATGAAAAATCATGACATAGTTTATGAACAGCTATTTTAAATGTTTACTCAGCGGACCGCGTAGCCGAACGGAAGAACGCCGGGACTGGTAAGCTACGAGGTTCGGGTTCGATCCTTACTTGATATGATATTCTTTTTGCATTACATAAAGATTTGTTATTTGTTTTTTATTTATTTTTTTCTAATAATATGTTACTTTTACTTTTAGTGCACAAGTAACTTGTGCTTTAACTTGGATACACTGTTTTTTATTAAATAAATTGAAGAGAGATGAATTTTAAACATGTTTCAAAGAATTTCTCGAAATAAAAATGCATGAAGGTATGCAATAATATGCCCGTGTCGATATCTCCTTGAGACGCTTTGTATTGCGCATTTTTCAAAAATAAAAAGTTTTTAAATTCCAGCTATGCTTATAAACTGATAGAATGTCACTAACCAGCAAAAGTACTAGGCTAGTATAAGATCAAGGTGGTATGTCTTGCACTCTGACGCCACGTGACACGCAGCGCGGGGATAAGGTAACTCTAAATGGCCTGCCAAAGTACTAGGCTAGAATAAGCTCAAGGTGGTACGTTTTCCAACGGGGTCAGCGAAGTTCATTTGAAAAGCGCTGTGATGCCACGTGACAGGAGGGGGGGAAATCACTCTAAATGCCTGCTGCGCTCTAAGATATGCGCCCCTTAACAAAAAAAGCCAGAAACTGAAAAAAACACTTTTATAAAACATTTTGAACTGTTTATTTTATAAATTTGAAAAAAAAAACGTTTTTTTTTCAACCCTGATGCCATGTTTCTGATACTTTGTAAGCGTAGGCGCCACGTAGGCGCCACCTTCACTGCTCGACGGTCGGCTGAAAAGTGAGTTAGGGTGGCGATATCGTGTAGTGTGATCAGAACGCCCAATCTATCGAGGCCTGCTCATCGGCCCGATGAATCGTATCGTGTAATCGGCCCTTTAGTCCTTCCGCGAACGTCATAGTCATAAGTGTAATACGTTATCGACATCTTTTCTGTGGTTTATCGTGGTCTGAGCTCAAACACCTGGTGTATTATTGTGAGGTATACATCAAACTCGTGACGTGTTGTTATGTGCGATAGTGGACGCTTTCAATATCGTGAGACTTGATAAAGACACTCTTATCAAACTGAAAGACAACCAGTTAAAACGTAGGTACTCGTTTGTGCATTGAACATAGTGGTTTACATTTCGAACAATTACTCCGCTACCGGGAAATGTAAGTACTCACTCGTACCTCGTAAATAAACATTGTAAATAAGTTGATTCCATTTTTTTAATACGTCTTAAATACTTAATTATCTAAATCAGACTTTTTAAAAGATAATTATCAGGGTTGGAAAAAAAAACAGTTTTTTTTCAAAGGAGGTGTTTTTTTTTCCCTACAATAATGGCCAAACCGTGTACCTCAAGGAGAAAAGTACGAAATTATAGGAAAAAAATCGTAGATTTTGAATAAAAATATGTTGGATTTATTCGCGCATTTGTACCACCAGAAATTGTCGATCAAAGATGTTAAAACTTGCAACCCAAGAATTGATTTTCAATCTGGCAATGTCATACGTCTCCGACATGATGCGTTTCGTTACTTCATTTATAAACGTGTGAAAACCCAGAAATGTACTTTATAGAATTTATTTATGTATTTCAAATAAGTTTTAATTACTAGTACACATTTTTTGTGAATAATCATGGGAACAAGAATTAAATAAAGTACATTTATTTCACATTTCGTATTATTTTTTGCGTTTGGTTATGTGCCGACCAAAAGCCAGGGTTCCCGACCTAGGCCGATAGTTTTTTTCTATTGTTGTTGATATTCATTACTGTCAAAAAGTTGTCAAATAATGAAACACCGATGTCACATTTTGACGTGATCTTGACAGATTAAACAGATTGACAGCCGTAAATGCTATCATAAACGTTTCTTTGAACGCAGTTCCGTTGCGAAGTAGTGTTTTTCATATACTTTTATTTCTTTTTCTATCTAGTATTGAAGGATTTTAAATACTGCTAAAAATACTAATTATTGTAAGGGATTTTAATAGTAATTTGTACCTTGGTACATGTTTGGGCCGAAAAAAAAACACCTCCTTTATAAAACAAACAGTTCAAAATGTTTTAAACAAGTGTTTATTTTGTTAATTTTTTAGTTTCTGGATTTTTTTTCAAATTATTTCCATCTTGTTTGTCGATGTCTAAACGTATAAATCAATTATGTTTCATTTCTAGACTACATCTTTTCAAATTCGGCCTTTGTAATGAAATTTGTACGAAAAATGATCAATGGAATGGAAAATCAATGTTTTTTGTCTAATATTTTATGCATTGTTTCATTACAATGCCAATAAAAATTAAAAATATGACATAACAATGGCATTAGACTCAAATAGGTTTTATCCAAACGAATATTATAAATGCGAAAGTAACTCTGTCTGTCTGTCTGTCTGTCTGTTACGCTTTCCCGCTTAAACCTCTCAACCGATTTTGATGAAATTTGGCACAGACAATCTTTAGACCCTGAGAAAGAACATAGGCTACCTTTTATTGCGAAAAAGGGGATGAAGAGGTTGAAATAGGGGTTGAAAGTTTGTATGGGATTTCTAAATTTTAAAAGATATAACCATGAAACTTTATATTTAAGCACTTGATAAGATATATTTAAACATTTGTTCTAGCGTTTTTGAAATTTCGACCAGTGAGGGGGTGAAATAAGGGTTGAAAGTTTGTATGGGATTTTGTCATTTCTGGGGATAAAACCATGAAACTTTATATTTAGGAACATGATAAGAAATAAATAACAATTTGTTCTAGCGTTTTTGAAATTTAAAATCGTTTGTTCTAACATTTTGAAATTTTTACCACCGTGGGGGTGAAATTCTACAAACGGAATTCCCGAAATTCAAACGGAACGGAACGGATTCGGAACGGGAACTACGAAGCCAAACTTTTTGTATACAAAATTTTAACCACTGAACCTAAGAACATCATATTTAGAAGTTTTGGGTGTATCAAGTTAAAAAAATTGGCTTTTGAAGTTAAAGTTTCTTTTAACGAATAGGTACTCTGCATCGCCGCCGCTGCCGTCGGTCGTCGGTCGCCGTCGCACACATTCACCGAAGTGTGGCGGCAGGCAACGGCGCTGTCGTGTGGTGGGGGAGCGCACGAATCTAACTATGCCTACCCGAACGGGCAGACACGTGAGGGCAGACATCATTGTCGGACGCATGCGATAAGAGAATTTCGAGTCCAAACAATCTCCACATTTTAACAAAACAGCAAACGTTGTGTACAAAAATGTTTTAAATTAGGTTATTTTAAAATATTTTTGTACACAACGTGATGCTGACCCCTGGAAGTGTCTCTTGGACATAAGGGACCAATAAATTTTCCTGGGTACTTTCTGCCACTTAATGGAATACATAGGTACCTAAAACCTACTGTAAACAGATATTTTATTTTTTTAAACATACCTACTCTCTTTTAACCAAATGCTATACCCAAATCTATACCGTTCCATTAATATAATCCTTAATATTCAAATTAATTTACTATAACTGTGTAAATGTTTGTTTCACGGCTAATTTGCTGAGCCATTTGTTACAAAATTGGATATGGATAGTCTGAAATCTGAAAAACAACATAAGCTACTTTTTATCAAAACACCACGCGGGCGAAGCCGCGGGCGGAAGCTAGTTTTTTTAATAAAATAATATTAATCGATTGTATTACCGATACAAACTCATTTCGCTTCGGAAAGACAACCATTAGAATTTCACGCTGTATAAATAATGTTTCAAATCAGCTATTTCCTTAAGTTTGCCGTATATGATTACTTCCCAGAATTTGATTCTTACTAGTAACACTATCGAATGGTGTAATAATACAGGGTGTGTTTTTTTTTCAAAATTAGCGGGTTCGATTCCTGGCCGGGATTATTGATTTTTCTAAATCCAATGATGCAGTTCTAGTTTTCTTTAAAATTGGGCTCGAGATTCCTTTCAACGTTTTTTGATATTCCTCATAGTTTCGGATATAGCCATCCACGCCCAGTTGAAAAATTTTCACCCTGTATATGCTGCTGGCCTGTTTGGTTATGGTTGTATGCGAAACGAATAGCGTATTTATGTCCTCTGACTTAAGGTCTATTTTGTTGTTCATAAATTATTTTAATCGACTCTGGGTTTTTTTTGGGCATTCTTCTTTGTTTTGACGTGTTGGCCTGGCCGCACTGCACATGGACGGTTCTTGACCAGTAGCCTGATTGGAAGAGCAGTGCTGAGCATGGTGGTTTTAATTATGTCCAATCTAATCTTATCAGACTTTAGAATCGGACTTCTGCAGTTCAACGCGTCAGTCAGGGTCACCAAATGTGATAATAACTGAATCACATTTGGTGCAGTTATTATCACACATGCTCTCAGACATAACGCACCTTCGGTGCAACAAAGTCACAAATAGCCAAAACTGCAAAATCGACATCGAATCGAAATCGATTCTTTATATTATGTATAGTTATCCAGAACTGAGGAAAAACATGCAAAAAATAAATTATGGAATCAGGCGTTTCTTTGCGGAAATCCATGACATTAAATGTTAGGAAAAATATCTAGTTTTAATTCCGCGACAAAAATCCAGGCTTGTTGCAGGATGCAATCCCACCCTATGCAATCATGCATATGCACATGCAGCAAAGGAAACATGCATATGAATACCCGTTTGAAATCGCGATTTGAACTCAAAATATTACAAATCGCGATTTCAAACGGGTATTCAAAACAAGTTATCGTTAATTTAATTCAGAAAAAACAAAATGACAGGGTTCGCTCACTACTTTATGCATGTACCCCCGAACGAATTGACAAGTATGTCGGTAGTCTGTCTTACATAGGCCCCATTTCCGATAAAATCGCGATAATTCTTAAAAAACACGTTTTCGTTACTTTTCGATCAGATCACAACTTACGTAATCTTTGTAACGGTAAAGACAAATTAGAAAAATCAAAAAAATCCGGTGTTTATAAATTAGCAACGACGATATAATACTAGACTCCTAATAACAGGCGACCGATGTCTGCCAACACATTAGGCAAAAAAGTCTTATATCCGTCTCATTTCGACCAATCCTGTGAGCCGTAAACATACGTTGAGACAGAACAGACCTTGAGTTAGCCAATCACAACGCAGTACCCCGTCCCCCTCGCTTACGTAGTACCTCAGCGAGTTGGCAGAATAGTTTTGTTCGTTAGATCGTGCAATGCGTAGTCTAGTATTATATCGTCGTTGTAAATTAGTATGCAATGATTGCAACAACGGGGTCTATGTAGGTCAGACAGGCCGTAATTTTGAGGTTAGATATAGGGAGCATGTTGCCGCTCATAGGAATGGCCATCCAGACAAACCACATTTCGCAAAACATTTAATCGATACCGGCCATTCCTTAAGCCAAAATAACACGTATAAGATTCTCCATGTTTATGATAAAAAATTCCGGTTGTGTGTGTTGGAGCAGCTCTAAACATAATAATAATAATAACTATATACTGTTGAATGAACAAACAAACTTAATTAAATCACCTCTTTTAAGTATGACTACTGGTAGATCGATACAAACGTCTTTATAACGTTTGTATCGAACGTTGCTAATGCGTCATCACGACACGACGCTATATAAAGAGGCGAGAGCTGTCAAACTGGCTCAATTGTCCGGTTAAGTAGCTTCAACCTTCTAGAGTTGATGTGCTACGAGAGGCCACGTGAAAAAAAAAATCACACTGGCTCATTCGAGGCCGAGCGCTTGTCGAGTCAACATCTCCTGAGGATACCCCCGTGGAGGGGCGAAACACGTGTCGAGTATAGGTTTGATTGCATGGCATGTTTTTCCGTTTCTTGCACGTGTGCATATGCATGTGGGCGGGAGGGTGGATCCTTTGCTGCATGTGCATATGCATGATTGCATAGGGTGGGATTGCATCCTGCAACAAGCCTGGATTTTTAATCTCCATTTCAACCGCGCGGCCTACTCATCAAACTTGATGAAACTTTGCCAGGAATTAGTAACTATTTGTTACTACACACTTCTCATTTCCTGTATTTGTTGCAAAAAAAAAACTAAGACGCTATGACCAATAATATTTGGCCGCTAGAACCGCCACTTGCCGTAGTCACCGCCTGTGATTACACAGAAACTTGATAATGCAGATAGGCGAATGATAATATATCAAAAGAAAAGTCTTAATCACTTGTATTTGTTGCAAAAATAAAAAAAAACATCAAAACGTAAATAAACAAAAAGATATGCTAGGTATGTAAAGTTTCTAGGTTATGGGTAGGTAGGTATTTTACCATAAATATCGAATAAATAGATGTTTATGTGTATGGACAGTTAGTTGCTGATTTGTTGCAGTGAATAAACAAGAAAAAAATACAAAAACTTGGTCCATAATTTTTTATGATCGATTTTATTTGGCCGCTCGGACGGCAATATGCCTAAAATACAATGGCGTTTATTGCGTTATTAAAAGTAAGTTCAAGCTTAGTTATAGTACTAATCGACAGGTAATGTAACCTAGTTTGGATAAATGTAGCCATTATAACTGTAAAATTCATATTTTAGGAGATATTCACTAAAACCAAAACGTAGTAGTTTGAAACTGTATTAGTGTAGGGTGACCATGATTACATAAACACGAAGGCATGTTTTTAAATATAGCAGGTAGAAAGGTATACTTATACTATTTACATAGGGTACCTACTTCGGGCACGCCGCAATCGCGGCGGTAAGACCCCTCTTTGAGGAGTGGCTGGAGAGACGTCACGGCGTCCTGACCATATCGGATGACGCACGCAGGTCCTCACCGGACACGGAAGTTTCGGGAGGTTCCTGTGTCTGATGGGGAAGGAAGAGACGCCTGGGTGTCACCACTGCGAAGATCGCCCGGAGGACACAGTAGAGCATACGGTGCAAGACTGCCCCGCTTGGGCAGAGCACCGACGTGTCCTCACGGCGGCGATAGGCGGAGACCTCTCGCGCCCGGCATTGGTTGCGGCCATGCTGCGGGGCGAGACGGAGTGGGAAGCGGTCTCCTCCTTCTGCGAAGCAGTAATGCTCGTGAAGACGATCTCCGGCCACCGTAGGCGCGGGCATGCGGACAGCGAGTAAAGGGCAACTCGCTGTCCGACCATGGTCCATGCCCGGGTCGCCGGCGCGTCGTGTTCCACGCGCGCCTCAAAGAGCGTCAGCAAAAAAATACGGGCCCCCCTCTCAGAGGGCCAAAGCCTGCCGGGGTCGCGGGATTATTTCCTTACCGTGACCCCGGAACATAAAGGGTTATTGAAGGACACCGTGGATTTTAGTCAGTAGAAGTCTGACAGTCCCTCTCGCCCTGCCCGGGGTGGGGCCCCCACGTTTTGAGTGGCCCCTCTCTCAACCCCGTAGGGTTATTTTCTTATTTTTAGGATATTTAAAAACGTGGGGTTTTAGATTTTTTAAAATCTATGATTTATTTTTGCAACAAATACAGGAAATGAGGATTGTGTAGTAACAAATAGTTACTAATTCCTGCAGGGCTAGCATGCGCAAGTCGACAAAATTTTGTCGACACATTATCTCGTGCTGAGACGACTTATGTCTGTTTGTCGATGGGAGGGGCTAACATGCGCAACATTATCTCGTCCTGAGACGACATAATGTCTGTTTGTCGATGGGAGCTAACATGGTGACACTTATATGTCGTGTCGTTCTGACATAGAACTCATGTCGTTCTGTCAAACCTGTTTTTGTCGTCATGCGCGCTATATTTAGTCGAATTTTGACATTTTCCTATGACAAGTTTCTCGTCGATGGTTTTCGAAGACGAGAAATCGCGACAACAGTGACTAAAA
Organism: Agrotis clavis; assembly: GCA_954870645.1. Classification (NCBI taxonomy): domain Eukaryota; kingdom Metazoa; phylum Arthropoda; class Insecta; order Lepidoptera; family Noctuidae; genus Agrotis; species Agrotis clavis. The sequence continues at coordinate 1,274,462 of OX940942.1, forward strand.
ACTGAAAACAGTGTTCTGTAAACTTTTAAGTATAATGGCGGTGCCGTACTACAATTATCATTTATCTGTGTATGAGGAGAGGGAAGCATGAAAAATACAGAGGAAGGTGATTCGCGACGTCTGCAACCCATTTGACCTAAGGGATAACGAGTTCCAGTCCCTTTGGCGAATTACAAAGCCTATGGCTATTTATGTTATAGATAAGCTCCAAGCCGATTACATTTACAGTTATTTACAGTTCAATTTGTAACTATCAATCTATCTCTTTCAATTAATAAGGGCACTATTATTGTACAGTACCTACGTACACACACGACAAGTAAACTTTCGTTCGTATTACGAATAATGTTTCGCAGCAATTTCAGAACTTTGTACTTTATGAATAGTCAACATTCAATCTTGATTTATGGTTGGCATAGTGTTTATTTTGTACATTACATTTAGGACATTTCATCGAGATAATTTAATGTTACATAGTATTATGATTACATAACTTAGAACTTTGAAAAATCCATTATTTACACGGTTTGTTTTGTAAATCAATTACAACATTCATCATCATCATCATCAGCCTATATTGTTCCCACTCAAATCAAATCAAATCAAAACGTTTATTTCAACTAGGCCAATTACAGGCACTTATGAATTGTCAAAAGACATAAAAATAAAACAATTACAAAAATAGTTATGGTGCTACAGTCCCAGTCACAAGACATAAAAACTGTGAAAGTACCGTAGGTGCTCATTCCAAAGCGTAGATCTCTATGGAGAAGAATGAGCAAGAAACTCCATGGACACTCTTTTTCAATCGCCAAAATTATTACAAAACTTTTGTTACATCATTCATCATCAGATGGTACATTATGTGAGAACGATGTGGCAAGTTAATAGTGTCCATAGTAAAAATAAAAAGACAATTCAAAATAAAGTTACTAATAATTAAAATAGGCCGTGGCAGCTAAGAGATGACCAGTCCCAACTGACAGCGCCCGTTCACGAACATGACACATATATCAGCACCATTCAGCTCAACCATTTTGGAGGGAACTAAATGATCCGACATACACGCCACCATCAGCGAGACCTTTGAGTGAGCATGACATACTCTCAACTGCCAAGGTCATTCAAGTCAATGAAAGACGTAGGTTTCTAGTCAAAGATAGCTCTGAAGTACATGGTACTCACACAATGCTGGCTATGACGCTATATAATACTAGATGAATACACTCTATACAATGCAAAAGATAATTTTACATTCTTCATCCGCTCCGACAATTTTTTTTAAAAATCAAGAAAACCTACGACTGTCGTACTTAAAAAATAAAAAAAAATACACACAAAAAGACAAGCAATAAAATGTAAAGTAGGACAACAATGTCCGTAGATCAAATTAAATAATAAAACAAATACAAACACATAAAATAAAACAAGATGACTTAACTAAGTCATAAAAAAAAAAATATATATAAACAATTATATGAACACATATAACTAGTCTGGAAGAAAGAATAGAAAAAAAAAAAAAGAGAACTAAAAACATCTGGGAAAGAGCATGAAAGCCGTCTTAACTTCAACAGAGTGACCAGCTGTTATTATCCACTAAGTAATCGTTTATGGAATAATATGCCTTAGAACAAAGGATGGATTTAATCTTTGATTTAAACTCATTAAACGGCAAGTCTAGCAATGACGAAGGCAATTTATTGTAGAATTTTATACCAAGGCCTACAAATGAGTTATGAACCTTATGAAGTCGGTGAAAAGGAACACGTAGGTGGTGCTTATTTCTCGTGTTAATAGTGTGAAAATCACTGTTTTTGGTATATAGGTGTAAATTCTGCCTAATATATATAATGTTGGCAAAGATGAATTGAGATGCCACCGTCAGAATGCCAATCTCCTTAAACAAATCCCTCAGAGAAACTCTAGTACCCAGCTGGTAAATTGCCCGAACAGCTCGTTTTTGTAAGACAAATATATTTTGAATATCAGCCGCTTTGCCCCACAATAAAAGCTTGCACTACTGGGACACGAGCCTTCACTCTGTGAGAGGGAGTGGGCCATAGATATTTATTATAGAAGGAGATATGGCGTGGAGTTCAAAATGTATAGAAAACCGGTGAAGCCACAACTGCCCCACCATAAAGATAATATTACGCATGTAGTATATCAAAACAATACTACGAACAAGTGCACACACGCGCCGTCGAAAACTCTGTCATTTAAATATAAACCTTATTCTTTAAACCACAGCGTACTTTTTCCGTGTAATTTACTCACACTAAAACAATTATCATTGTGTGTCGTCGGGACACGGGGGCGGACTCGACAGTGTTTGACTAAATCGAAGAGTTCACGATAAATATATCGATAAATTATAAAGGTTTGGAAATAAAATTAATAAAAAACGATATGAAACCGTTTTTATTATCTTTATTGTATAGATTACTATTAATTTAGTCCATAGATTACTAAACTAAACATTAATTAATTTACTTAACCATCTTCGGTTTCGCATTTATTTAATACTCTGTAAAATAATAAAAAAATGTAAAAATCCATGAACCACATCGGCCTTCCAGCCTTATTACAAGATAAAAAATTCAAAAAAAAAAAAATAGCAATTAGCAGTCGACTTTCTTGTCGATAGACTTTGTCGGATTTCTAAGAGCACGTCACTAGCCAGCGGCCGTACCATGCGACATTACGGCTGATTGAGGTATCGTTATGTCAGTTTTACATTGCTTGTTCAGTCACTATGTGATGCAATGATGTGGTTGTAAAAGAGCAATGTATTTATTGCAAAAATAATACCGTCGGAGTAATGTAGGAAAACAAAAGTACAGTAGTACAAGTCAGATATATTTTACTGCTTGTTGTTTTTCGTGATTTTTAAGACAAATATTGTAAAATACTTGTAATTACATGTGAAACCCGATGCCATGACTTCTAAAATATTTGTTTTGGTTTCTATTTTTGCACAAAAGCACCGAACAAGACGGCATAATCGTTTTTTTCACGAATGCGGTTGACAACAGACTAACTCGCGGTGACGGCCATTTTTTCACTTTCTGAGCGTACCGCTCAGAACCACATGGTAGCGGACACGTCCCCTTGCCACTTCTCCTGTTTTTAATATTTCTGTGGGCCCAGTGCGGATTGGTGGATGTCACATGTCTTCGAATTTTTGGTTCTAGGACATGCCGGTTTCCTCACGATGTTTTTCTTCACCGTTTTGAGAGCAGTGGTGATGAAATAAATTACACAAAGTAATGCGCCTGGCGGGGTTCGAACCCACGACCTACAACTCGTTAGTCGGGACCGATACCACTGGGCCACCACTGCTCTGGGCCATCATTGAATAGGTGATAATAAACTAAATTATGCATCTCCGCCATCTGTAACGGGATTTTGATCTAATACTTACAATTTCTTTGATGCCAAAGCCATCTAACAATTATTTCAAATTCGAAAATATTTAGCACGAGCGAACCACAGGGGGTGCGTTTAAATCTTCCGTCGATGTTTCGCCGGAAAAAAATTAAACTAGCGAGGATTCGCTGAATTGAGTCATAAGTTTATGTCAATGTTAGTTGTCAAATTCAATTGACAGCTCAGTTTATTGAACAAATAATCATTTTGCCGGTTTAATATAAATCCATAATCCACAAATAATATTCACTCTCTAAAATAAAAATAATATTCGTTTTTACGGCGCGAATCGAGCAAAACAACAAAACTTAATGTCAATCTGACAGCAGGATAAAATTTTGCGAGGTAACTTAACTAATACGGTTTGTTTTCATGAAATGGTAATATCGGTTATCTCGCGTCGTGAAGGCGAAGTCACGACGAGATATCTTCTCGTGGTGCGCATGTTATGAAAAGTGACAAACGAATCGAGAACGACAAAATAAGAGATAATGTCGCCTTGCGCATGCTAGCCCTGCTGGCAAAGTTTCATCAAGTTTGATGAGTAGGCCGCGCGGTTGAAATGGAGATGATTTTTGTCGCGGAATTAAAACTAGATATTTTTCCTAACATTTAATAACATGCAAAAAATATTTAAGTCTTCTCCTGTAAAATTTAAAAACCGGCCAAGTGCGTGTCGGGCCACGCACAGTGTAGGGTTCCGTAGTTGCCCAATGCCCATCAAAATACTTATGCGAACTAACTAAACAGATTCGCTGAATTTAATTTTAAAAAGAAGAATTTCCAAAATCGGTCCAAGTGTCTTTGAGAAATCGGGGAAAATACATAAAAAAAAAGATTACGACGAATTGAGAACCTCCTCCTTTTTTTGAAGTTAGTTAAAAATAGTTGACAATAAAAACCTACCTAACCCCAAAACATACCCACCTATTGCAGCTGTAAAAATAAAGTTGACAAACTTACATTTGCAGTTGAAAAACATGTTCTCCGATACAATTTGTTTAGGAGAATATGTTATCCAAGTACGTTTTATAGGTTGGTCGACTATTAGGTACTCGTAAACTTGTAAAGCCTACTTAGTCATGATAATTTTCTTTTAAACTTCGTTAAATAAACTACTATTGTGAATTTTTTCACACCCCCAAACATAACCGTTTAGCTGGTAGAGGGGGGGACACTCGAGTCGAGCAAAAATTAGCTCTTATTTCACAATCGAATCTTTTTATCAAAAAATTGTTAATGGAAAACTATCAATATTTTTTAACCTATTTAATGATACCCCACACTAAGGGGTACGCGAGAAAAAAAACATCCCCACTTTACGGTACCCTAAAAAAAAATATTTTACGAGATTTTATTTTACCACTTTTTCGGTACAACAAATCCGTATATTTACACCAAATTACAGCTTTCTAGTACTGGGCGCCTCTGAGCTAAGCTGCGGACAGACGGACGGACGGACGGACGGACATGGCGAATGGACCTTGTTGACTACGGAACCCTAAAAATGAGCTGTTATGTCTTTGTTGCACCGAAGGTGCCATTATCTGCATTTTTTCGGAAGTGCTATGAGCACTCTGAAAATGAGATATGTAGCTGAGCAAAAGTGAGTTCATAGGTACTCACTAGACGGATTTCAAGATTCGAATTTTTGGTCCCAAAAAAAGTGTTTGAGGCATTTCGAAACCTTCATACCTATAAAATTTAATAATTAAAGAGACGGAAAATTAATGAGCCAGATTATTTAATTGGGTTTTATTGGTTAAAAAGTGGGACAAAAAGCTTCGAAATTCAGGAGTAAAATAGGTTGTTCCATATGGAAATAGCATTTGCATCATATAATCCAGTACATTGAGAAAGTCGCCTTCTTCTGCGAAGCAGTAATGCTCGTGAAGGAGGAGGCGGGCCGCGGGAGGGAGAGGACAGCGTCCTCCCTCCGCCCCAACCGCATTGGTAGACGCCCGCGGCGTCAGACGTCGCCATCGGCAGACGATCTCCGGCCACCGTAGGCGCGGGCATGCGGACAGCGAGTAAAGGGCGACTCGCTGTCCGACCATGGACCATGCCCGGGTCGACCATGGCGCGTCGTGTTCCACGAGCGCCTCAAAGAGCGTCAGCAAAAATTACGGGGCCCCCTCTCAGAGGGCCAAAGCCTGCCGGGGTCGCGGGATTTGTTTCCTCACCGTGACCCCGGAACATAAAGGGCTATTGAAGGACGCCGTGGATTTTAGTCAGTACCAGTCTGACAGCCCTGCCTGGGAGGACTCATTTGATGATTTTACCACGCTAAAAAAAAAGTACATTGAGAAAATACACAGATAGGTAATTAAAAAAATTAAAAACAGAATGCAAAAAGACTGAATATTTGTGATAAAAAAATTATAAACAGTGAAAAAATCTACATTAAATACATTAAACTGAAAACTGGTTGACTTTCACGTAAAGTTTTGCAATCTATATTTCAGCATGAACGCATAACTCGAAACATTGATCTTGTACCACTATTTATTCAATGTACTTCTAGTAAAATATTACTAGATATTAAATATACAATTTAGAAGTAGGTATACGACTACTCCGTAAATTCTTAACAAACAATTTATTACAAATATTTTTTTTTACTACTATTATTATTTTTTTTGTATTTTGTTCATCTAGTTTGTAAATTTGTGCTTCTTTAATTACTATTGTAAATATTGTTTGCATACCGAATGGTAAAATATAGCAGAACTATAATACATTTTTAACACCTTATTGTACCACCCATGTTTGCAAAATAAAATTTTATTCTATTCTATTCTATTGTAAAACAGAACACCTAGATAAGATTGAATAAAGCTACAGAACATACACTGTATACAGAGTGTTTCTTTTAAATTGGCCAAAAGAGAGAAATCCGCATCCATAAGAGACAAGGGAAAACTTTATTAAGAACCTTTATAGCTCTTTTTTGATGTTGACAATTTTGGCGTTTTTATTTTTTTGGTCAAGTGTGTTGTCCACAGTAATGAGTGAAATTGGCCATTTTTTTTTTTGTGCTGTTCAACTCTGTTTCATGTAAGGATCATTTCATTGTATCACAAGAAAAATATCGGGACCGCGGAAGTTGGTCAAATTTTGTAAAATATTTTTTCATACAAATTGTTTGAACGAAAACATTATCATTTTTTTTTTTATGATGTTGTTTGATTTAGTGTCTGGATCATTTCATTATATGGGAAGGAAAATGTCTGGGCAACAGAAGTGGATCAAATCTAATGAAATACTGACTACTACTGATAAACTTTATGCTGTTGAAAGAAACTTTACTGTTGATTGTTGTGATTATTATAACAGCTCGAACTGCGATATAAACTCCTAGCGATTACTTTCTTTAGGTACTCTTTAAACTTTTATGTGTACCTGTGGATAGCGTTGTGGGTTATATTATTGTTAATATTGTTTCAGCCAGTTAAATTAGTTATAAGTTCTTATAATGTAACTGTTTGCTATTCCCTTCAATAAAAAATAAAAATAAAATAATATACTGTACTTTTGACCAACTTCTACTGTCCAGATATTTGCCTTCCCATACAACGAAATGATCCTCATATAACACTAAATCAAATAACATCATAAAAAAAATTAGTAATTTTGTCATTCATTCAATTTGTATGAAAAAAAAAGCTTTTTTAAAAAAAGGGAACCGACTTCAAAAACAAACACAAAAAAACTGTAAAATAACTTTTCTTTCGGAAGTCGGTGGCTTTGTTTTTTATTTCATTTACTATGGCCACCGACTTCCGAAAGAAAAGTTATTTTACAGTTTTTTTGTGTTTGTTTTTGAAGTCGGAAAAAGCTTTTTATTTTTCCCTTTTTAGTTCAGATATTTAACAAAAATCTTCATAATAATCGGCGTCTTTGAAAATCTACAATCCTAGTAAGCAACAAAAACGGATCTATGCGGGCAACTTCACGAGGTATCCGTTATTGTTATATACTAAAACCTTCTCCAGAATGTAACGAACACTTTTCTGAAAACTGCATCAAAATCGGTTTCGTCAAACGCGAGATAATTGCGGACAAACATGCAATCGTCCCTGATAATCCACGATCCAAGTAAGTAAAACGGATCCACGCGGGCAACGTCACGGAATATCTATTAGTGTTATATATTAAAACCGTCTCCTGAATGTAACGAACACTTTCCTGAAAACTGCATCAAAATCGGTTCAGCCAAACGCGAGATAATTGCAGACAAACATGCAATCGTCTCTGAAAATCTACAATCCAAGTAAGCAAAAACGGATCCACGTGGGCAACGTCACGGGATATCTATTAGTGTTATATACTAAAACCTTCTCCAGAATGTAATGAACACTTTCCTGAAAACTGCATCAAAATCGGTTTCGTCAAACGCGAGATAATTGCGGAAAAACATGCAATCGTCCCTGATAATCTACGATCCAAGTAAGCAAAACGGATCCACGCGGGCAACGTCACGGGATATCTATTAGTGTTATATACTAAAACCTTCTCCAGAATGTAATAAACACTTTCCTGAAAACTGCATCAAAATCCGTTCAGCCAAACGCGAGATAATCGCGGACAAACATACATACATACATACATACATACATACAGGTCGAACTGAGAACCTACTTTTTTTTTTGAAGTCGGTTAAAAATATTTTGCATTTGACCAACTTCCGCCGTACCGATCCTTACATGAAACAGAGTCGAGCAGCATAAAAAAATTTGGCCAATTTCACCCATTTCTGTGGACAACTCACACTTGACCAAAAAATAAAAAATGCCAAAATTGTCAACATCAAAATAGAGCTAAAGGTTCCTAAGAAAGTTTTCCCGTATCTCTTATGGATTCAGATTTCTCCCTTTTGGCCAATTTAAAAGAAACACCCTGTTTATGTACATTATAACAAAAATAAATAATTGTGGGGTTACAGATATTTTTTTCAAATATATTAGTTCAATATTTCAGCATGAACAAGTAACTCAATAGATTTATCATGAAACATTACTTCTTCAAACTCCTTTCTTGTAGAATCTTTCACATCGTATCGAAGATCCCTAAGGACAAAAACTGCCATGCGACGCTGGATACCGACGGCTTCGGCCAGTATACCTTTGATAAAAGCCTCTAGGAACTTCGCCCTGGAAGTTCCGCACATAAAGTAATCATAACCTAAGTAATCAACCAAAGCACAGGTATACAGCTCTATTATGGAGTTGAAGTATGTGCTCTCAAGTTCAGCTACCTCTTTCACTATATATTTCCCAAACACGAAGCCCACCATCTCTACTCCTTCCGTCTTCTTCCTCTTCGGATTAGCGAAAACTTCTGGCATCTGTTTCACACTCTGACGAACAGCTTTGAAGTACAACATTGTTAAATGCATATGCACGTACTTGTCAAAATACTCTTCCTTCGGCATAAACGTCTGCATCCAAGCTAAGATCCTCTCGATCACCGACAAACACGACATATATTTAGTGTTCAGAAACGCGGCGTTATATTTAAGGCACTTGACAACTTGACCTAGTCTCCTATTAAAATTCAAGTCCCCTTCAGAACGCAAGTTTTCTAATCGCTCAAAAAATCGTTGACCAATTAATTCGTATCTCCTTTCTAAATCAGCGCGATCTCCAGACAGCATCAAGTATTTAACAAATATTGCAGGGTACGGTAACGGTGGTTCATTGTCCTCCGTCTTATCAAGCAAGTAAAGTAAAATGTTTTCTATCATATCTGCTTTCACCTCGGGGAGAAGCATGCACAGCTCACGAAGCAGGAAGTCTGAACTTGACTTGTTGATTTTTTCAAGCACAAAGTACACCGTTCCACAGTAATCAGGTTTGATGGCAGACGGAATCCATTCAATTCGTCGTAATAAGTGACAAAGTCTAGTACGAGTTGAAAGGTCAATATTGGATATCAGGGGTTTTACGATATCCCATACTCCAAGATCAGCAGTAGCACCATGGCGGCGGAAGTACGACAACGCTACACGTAATGCTGCCACGGGGCGCAACTTTGCTGCTGATGAGAAGGTTTCGAGTAATAATCCCTCCGGCGTTTTAGATCGCATACTAACTGCTAAGGCTACTCTTACTGTGCGTCGTTCCATAGCCAAAGCACGAGCTAACGCAGCTCTTTCTAGTTCTCGACAGCGCATCGCTCGCGTCGCGACTGCCTTCACGCCAGCCTTGCTCCAGCCCCATTCTGTCAAGTTGACGACAGGTCGGGCTCGGTGTGCGCAGGCCCGCAGTGCGGCCGCAAGACTCACACTCTCTTTACCCGCTGCGTCTAATTCACGCAATTCTTTCTCGAAGTCTTTATTCAACAGGCTTGCTAACGGTCGTGCCACAGACAATATTACTTTCTTGTAATTTTCTTGCTCTTGCCGTGGAATTTGCACCTTTAATGCACTCCTCAGTTGTGTAGTGAAGTCTTCCTTCTGGTTGAAGTATATCACTATCTTCGAAATGAATCTGTCAAATTGTGATCGTTCTGTGGCTATTATATCTGCAACCTTCTTGAGTTCCAGCGCAGGTGGGTCGTGACGCAGCGCATTTATGAGTGCTCCCTGATCACGTCGAAACTCTAAGTTGAGACGAAGTAACTCACGACGTCCAATCCGCGCGTTATACAAACGTTCGAGCAAGGAACAAGCGACTTCTGCATCACGCAAAGCTAAGCTCTTGGCTGCTTTCACCACAGGTGATGCTGCGTCGACGCGAACGTGGTATATTTCAATAACGTCGAGCAGTTGGTTAAGCCGCTCTGCGGCGACAGCTGGTTCGACGTCTATGGCGGCCGATGCCAACATTCTTTGAAGACCGTTAGCAATGTGCTCGCGCTCGTTCACGTTTAAAGAATACTCTGTCAGCGTTGAAAAGTCATTAAGAAAAGTGTCGCGGACTGCTTGTTGGCATTCACCAGCTAGCAACTGACGAATCACGACGCAGTGTAGTCCCTCACGGCACGCCGCTTCAGATGGTGCGCCGTCGAGCCCGAGTCCGTGCCCAAATTCCAGAAAATATTGCCAAACATCTGAAGGCAGGCGCCAGACGTTAGCGCGTTTGACGAGGCTGCGCAGTATGGACGCGCGTGTGTGCGGCGGCTCGTTGGTGTGCCGGGCGGCGAGGCGTAACAGAGCCGACACCGCATCACTCCGTCCACCGCTCTTGCTCACTAGAACGAGGAAGATGTCGCGCCGCCTGTCCGCAGAACCTGCAACTTTTAGTCGTTGTCCTAAGTCGTGTAGAGCTCTGTCGAATCCGATAAAGCGAAACTCATCGAACAACTGCTCTAAGTGCGATTTCACTTCACTGCATGACTCGATGGTAACCATATCCGCGCGACGCCCCTTCTTTTTTTTTATTACTCGTTTGCACACTTTTTTCCCGCCGCATACTGGTCCAAAATCCTCGTCATCGAAAATATGCGCGTCAGAGTTGGAGTGCGGGGGTGACTCTGGCGTCGGGTACGGCCATTCTGTCACGCGTTCTCCGACATCCTTCTCAACGAACACTAATTTCTTGAAAGCCGCTCTTTTATCGGGTCTCAGACGCTTTATTAGCGGCTCCACGACTTTATACTCGAACCAACGCTGCAAATAGCTTGCTCGTGCTAACTTGATTACTATTTCCTGACACTCTTCGACACTGAGTCGAGCAGCAAGAGTCGGGATGTGGAGAAAATAGGTGACGTACAGCTCTAACTTATTTCTGAACCTAGTTTTGTGGTAGCGTAAGATGTAGTCTGTTGCCAAAGGACTAAGTTTGCGAAAGCTATTCATATTAAAATACTTTTCTGTGATATCAAGAAACATGTCTGCGTCTGACTTTAGCACACACTTCACACTGTTGTAGTAAGCACTTTCTTCCGAAAGATAGCTATTTCTCACATCTTCATCAGTTTCCAGCGAATCAAAATATATTTTGGCGACTTTAGGACACTTTTCGCACAATACTTTCAGTGAATGAGGGGATAACTTCGTTAATAACTTGGGAGCCTCTGCCAATATGAACTCATGACTGCAGTGACTAAGAAACTTTACAGCGAACTCGAATGTGTTCTCTTTGTAGTGCTGATAGAACTCCTGACACATTGTTGGGTCTCGTAAGTTGATGTAAAGCCAGTGTTTCATTTTGGTGACTGCTGGCGTAATCATTTCAGGGAAGAGAATCTCTTCTAAATATTTAGGGTTAATAATGTCACGGTGCTCTGTAAGCCATGTTGATTTCAGGGCTCTGCTCACGTACAACATGTCGTCGTCTTTTAAGTTGCGTATTATGTAATCGACGTGTTTGAGTTGAGTGGCGAGGTCTATTTTAAAGAGACGATCGACTGCAGACTCTTCTGGCAGTGCTCCGACATCCTGGATTGAAACTCCACTCTCTTTAGCCTCGCGCACTAGTGTGTTGAGACACCGGTGCCGTTGACCTAGGGTATCCCCTGATAATGTGATAGGAGTGAAGCACGCCATCTGGAATAATGAAAGAATAATTATTTATATTTTCTTCGAAGATGAGTCGCAGACAAATTCACGTATTTGTAACGAGACAGTTTTCTAGACTTATATGTCGACCTTGCTATTAAAAGCACTGCGTAGGAGGCAAGAGTGTATATTTGAAATTGATCAGTAGACTGTGCTTCAAACATACAGTAGTAATTTTGCAATTTAAATAAGAGTAGGTACTTAAATAAGTATTCTTACGTAGGTACTTAAAATTATATCTAGGTATTTAGGTTTTTTTCATATTTCCATAGGTACTGCAAATAAACCAATCATTAGTCTGCTTTATCACCAGAAAGATAATTATGTTGAAATCAGAGCAGAGTGCAATTCAACAAAATTATGAAGAGGCATGAGTCTCTAGTTCATTAACCGACTTCAAAAAGTAGGAGGTTCTCAATGGTTCTCAATCATCAAATGGTATTTACACCGATTACTCCGATGTTTCTAGTCCGATTATACCTGTGATTTTTTTGTTCGATGCAGTATACTTGTCATTTGGTTCCATCACAGAATAAAATGTTCCATGAAAATTTCATTCTGTTTGGCATAGTTATGTTTTCATTAATTTTGTACGTTGACGATTTTATTACGGGTTACAACATTCAAGTGCGCTTACGAAAATTTATTTTATGACAAGAATTTGGGCTGAATATTTGAACCAAAAAAGCTAAAATAAAAACATCATAAAAACCGACTACAATAACCACCACAAAAAGTGCAAAATAACTTTTAACTCGGTGGCTTTGTTATTATTACATTGATTTTTGCCACCGAATATACCGTTGTTTTTGAAGTCGGTCATTTTTTTACATAATATATATCGCACTGTAGGTCAGTGGGTAGCTTTAGGGGTATTTATGTACTTACAGTTTGGATTCCAAGATCAATCAAACATTTGGAGTTAGTAAAAATGCGACAATAAAACTGGACACTCCGTAATGCAGTGCCGGCTGTACCTACTGAGCAAAAATAAATACGACACGATTTGACCTTGATATTATTTTGGAAATGATGCATATAGGCACTAGGTACCTATACCTGTCCTCTATCCAATACATTTTTATCTAATAATTCGACTACAAAAATAAAAATGGAGTTAAATAATTAATTCAATTTTGTTCGCGTCTATCAATAAAAGGTGTATACGTTTAAAATTGACGACAGTTTTTCATGTTAGTAATAATTTTAACAGGCTTCCACATAGACACAAAGCATGGACTGAGGATTATCTGCCTAAAATTGTCAAAATATTATCATCTACTGGTCCTAGCAAGCATACGTTAGTGAATACATCTATCGGTTTCCTATAAGAGACGTTTAATTATAATGTGCCTCTGATAGTATTTTTCTCATTGTAGAGAGTTTAACAATTATTGATATTTTGAGAAGGTATTTAGTCTATGCTTTATGTCTATGGGTTTTTTTTTCAAATCATTTCCCGCCCAAACACAAATCTGGCGGTTCAGCGCGACGTAAAGCAAATATTATATTTCTTTTACTGTTACTTTGTTTTCTTAAGGGGAATGCTCCAACCAGCCCGCGAAATTCAAATTTTCTTTCGTTTTTTTGCAATTTGCAGGCGACATAGAAAAGCTGCATCTTGTTAAAATCTCCGAAATCTAACTTAGATGCAGCTTTTCTATGTGAGAGCTGATGGAGCGAATGTTTTGATAATTTTTATATTTAAAATTATACTTATTATTACCGCAATTCATATTTTGATAAAGTTACAACATGTCACTGGCCTGCAAATTGCAAAAAACGTAAGAAAATTTGAATTTCGCGGGCAACATCGACATGGGTATATTGCAGCATTGATAAGCAACTGATCTACGTTGTTTCCAGTTGTTTCTTTCATGAGTACATGCGTTTCATCTAAGAATAGGATAACCTTGGCGCCTTAATGTAATAACAATTTGTAAAGCAGAAGCACCCGTCTATATTACTTTACTCTTTGAGAAGCACTTTGTGCAAATTAATCGTTAAATCATCGCTAATATCTTGAGGACAATGTACCACCTACGAATTAGAAAAACGTGCTACTTGATAATATGGCGCCAAGGTCATCCTATTCCTTGAAGCTTGAAGCCCAGGCCTTACCTTATCTATGATGGGAATGAATGAGTCATTAAATGATTGGGTGTGGAATTGTGTCTATTTTTAAATTAAATGTTATGAAAAATATCTAGTTTTAATTCCGCGACAAAAATCCAGGCTTGTTGCAGGATGCAATCCCACCCTATGCAATCATGCATATGCACATGCAGCAAAGGACCCACCCTCCCGCCCACATGCATATGCACAAGTGCAAGAAACAGAAAAACATGCCATGCAATCAAACCTATACTCGACACGTGTTTCGCCCCTCCACGGGGCATCCTCAGGAGATGTTGACTCGACAAGCGCTCGGCCTCGAAACGAGTCAACATCTCCTGAGGATGCCCCGTGGAGGGGCGAAACACGTGTCGAGTATAGGTTTGATTGCATGGCATGTTTTTCTGTTTCTTGCACTTGTGCATATGCATGTGGGCGGGAGGGTGGGTCCTTTGCTGCATGTGCATATGCATGATTGCATAGGGTGGGATTGCATCCTGCAACAAGCCTGGATTTTTGTCGCGGAATTAAAACTAGATATTTTTCATAACATTTAATGTCATGGATTTCCGCAAAGTAACGCCTGATTCCATAATTTATCTATTTTTAAATCACTTCGCAAAATATTTTACAAGGTCAAATAGCCGGATTTTTAGTCTATGGTTCGTTCGTTTCTATATTTCAGCGTCGCATGTTTCATCATTCATGTTTGTCCCTGAACCGCAGTGTAAATAATTCTTTATTTGTAACTTTTAATTACCGTGTATGAAAAACTGTGAAGTGCAGTTATAGAAGGGGGAGTGAAAGTGAAATTCATCGTAACATTACTGGATAATTCACCCCAAAAAGGTATCTGTTGTCTGTTGCTTATTTTTCTAAATACCAATTACAGACTGGGACTATTCTACGTAGGTAAATTTATTACCAAATGATGTAGTTCGCGTTGTTTATTTAAGTACCCCTCATTTACGCCCACAAATAAGTTGTGATATCGATACTTACATGATTGTTTTTTTTTTTACTTGTAAGATTTAAAACTGCAAAACATGACGTCATAACTACCTAACAATAAACTTTACTCTAAAGAAGTCAATAATTACAATAGCAATTTTTTTTTTAGGTAGGTAGTTAGGTATGACGACATGTTTTGCACTTATAAATCTTACGTTTTGATATTAAATTAAATAGTATTTGATTAACTTTGATATTAGTTTTTTATAAATATCATCTATTCTACTCTATTGTTAGAGCAATATAATAAAATAAGTACTTTTTCCATTTTCATGATTTTGATATGGTGTCAGACAGTTCACTGCAAACAAACTTAATAATTACTTATGCATTTTGAAAATTACTAAGACTATAACTAATATATAAAAACGTGGGAATGAACAGTGTATACTCTCTACTTAGTCTGTGGAATGAACCAATTTTACAATTATTTATTGTTTTAATTTTTAAAGCACCTTAGGTATATCATAAATAAAAATATATAATGTAAATATACAAATTAAGATTAGGTATTTATACAGAATTGAAATAAAATATTTCAATATTTATAGATATTATTCAAAAACAAAGTTAAGTTAGTAAGATAAATGTTTAACAAAAAGACATTGTTTGCCTAGAAAATAATTAATGGTTTAGTCGCAGAAGTGTGGTTTTTATTTCTGTTGACCGAACTAGTGCAACTTTTTGTGGTAATAGTTTGGTTGAAAAGAAACCACTAAACTAATGATATACTCTTTTGTGGCAGTTCTTCAGTTCACAAACTGGATAATTAAATGGCTTTATCTGTCTGTCTGTCTATACTTTTTACATGCTCATATTTTTTTATTATACACAATAATAATCATTTGTCGATGTAGTTTTTGAATAAGTAATCAATCAAAAACTTTATTTCGAACAATACGCTATATAAAATGTAGTTAGTCCAGAAGATAGATTTTCAAAAAATATATGACTATTTTTTTTGCTTTTGTAACATAAAAAGCAAAGTTCCAAGAATCACATAGCTTAACTTGGTTGGCACATAGCTCAAATTTCGAAGCGTTTTATCTTTTTTTTTTAATGTTTGTTTTTTTATCAATATTGACTGATAAAAAAACAAACATTAAAAAAAATGTCCATTGTTTTTCAATACCGTTTCTGACAGATTTAAACAGATTATAAAATTATTATTTATGCAGTAAAGTAGTAGTAGTAGTGAATGTAGTGATCACATAAAAACTATCTTAGTGCGACTTTTACATGAATAATAAATAAACCAATGTTTTAGCACAACTATTTTACCAAATCCATTTCAAATATGCTTTGATTTATTTTGCTGGAGGTGCTTTGATTGACTGCTGTACTATAATATAGTACAGCAGTCAATCAAAAGACATATTATGTCAAAGGTTTGATTCCTGTATGGAACAAATATTTGTATTACCTACTTTATGTCTGGGTCTGAAACTATGTTCTGGATACCTTTGTGTATGTCAATTTAAATGAAATGTTTCTAAACATACCCACAATACAGGAGATATTCCTGGTGTGGGGCAGATTTCAAAAGAAATACAACAACCACCAACCTGACTTATTACATAAATTGTGCACTTCTTAAATATTTTATATTCTAGGTATTTCTGTGTTATTTTTCAATTTCGCCCTTTTTACCGACTTCAAAAAAAGGAGGTTATTAATTCGACCCGTATGTATGTAATATTTCCAGAACTAGGTACCCAGTTTTCGGATATGTTAGTCTATATCAGCGTCTGAACAAATGTGCAAAATTTCATAAGTTTATGTATGTATGTTTTTATGTTTGTGTTCGCATATCTCCGGAACTACAAGTCCGATTTAAGTAATTCTTTTTCTGTTGTACTAGGTATTGTTCAACTTAGGCGATGATTCCCGATGTCCACCCCCAGCTTGTCCCCCGCTGGGGGACAGCGCAACTTTTTCTAAAAAATGTTCCCAATGTCCACCCCGGGGTGGACATTAGGAACTTTTTTTAGAAAAAGTTGCGCTGTCCCCCAGCGGGGGACAGTGATACGATTTTTAAAAAATATTTACGTTGTCCCCTACGGGTGGACAGCGCTACAATTATAAAAATGAGAATTCTCAGTGTCCACCGCGGGTGGACGGAGATACTTTTTTTTATTTATTCCCGTTTAATTGTTTTTGTAAACTTTGAGTGAAGACTCGTTACAGATTAAAGACTAGAAGGAAGATGATGAGATTATTAAAATAATTATAAAAACAAATTATGAATTTTAAAATCAACGTTTATTTTAAAAAAAAATCTTATAATTAACACCATAATTAAAAATTCAAAAGTAGGTTTATTTATTGTAATAATTTTGTTTTAAAATTTTCTTTTGAAATTGAATAGGATATGACATTTATTTCTAATTATATACACCTGAAAAGTATTTAATCATTTAAAATGTTCATACAAGGTAGAGTAACATTATACCAATTTTTCTAATCCAATTTTACAGGCTCGCTTTATTAAAAGTTTTCATCTAACAAACTTATAATAAAACGAGCCCAGAAGAATGCTAACTAAAACTTTGCTAGTACACACGGCTAGTTAGTTTGTTTGTTTGTGTAGTAGTTAGTTTGTTTGGTTACACATCAACCTATAAAATACCAGTTTGTCTTGATCTCGCTTTGTGAAATCTTTCCGCACACTTAACGGTCAGCTTATATTGGTTTTGCATAGTTTGATGTGTAGCCAAACAAACTAAGATAATATGTGTGTACAAACTAAGATATGGTTTTAAACAAAATGATCTAAGTATGTGAAATTGTTAAAATAGTATTTTTTCATAACTAAGCTTACATTTACAATCTTTATATTTCATTACTAGTTTTTTTTTTTTCAGTCAAAGTATTAAAAATTGTTAAAAGGGCCCGCTACTGGGAATAAATAAAAAAAAGTATATCCGTCCACCCGCGGTGGACACTGAGAATTCTCATTTTTAAAATTGTAGCGCTGTCCACCCGTGGGGGACAGTGCAACTTTTTCTAAAAAAAGTTCCTAATGTCCACCCCGGGGTGGACATTGGGAACATTTTTTAGAAAAAGTTGCGCTGTCCCCCAGCGGGGGACAAGCTGGGGGTGGACATCGGGAATCATCGAACTTAGGGAATACTGCAAGTTTCATAAAAATCGGTTCAGTAGTTTTTGAGATGGGACTTTTTTGCCTACTTGGATCGTAGATTTTCAAAGTCGATTGTATGTTCGGGCACGCCGCAATTGCGGCGGTAAGACCCCTCTTTGAGGAGTGGCTGGAGAGAAGTCATGGCGTCCTGACCTACCGCTTGACGCAGGTCCTCACCGGACACGGAAGTTTCGGGAGGTACCTGTGTCTGATGCGAAAGGAGAAGACGCCTGGGTGTCACCACTGCGAAGACCGCCCGGAGGACACGGTGGAGCATACGGTGCAAGACTGCCCAGCTTGGGCGGAGCACCGACGTGTCCTCACGGCTGCGATAGGCGGAGACCTCTCGCGCCCGGCATTGGTTGCGGCCATGCTGCGGGGCGAGACGGAGTGGGAAGCGGTCAGCTCCTTCTGCGAGGCAGTAATGCTCGTAAAGGAGGAGGCAGGCCGCGAGCGAGAGAGGACAGCGTCCTCCCTCCGCCCCAGCCGCAGTGGTAGGCGCCCACGGCGACGGACGTCGCTTGATGATCTCCGGCCACCGTAGGCGCGGGCATGCGGGCAGCGAGTAAAGGGCAACTCGCTGCCCGACCAAGGACCATGCCCGGGTCGACGGCGCGTTGTGTCCCACGCGCGCCTCAAAGAGCGTCAGCATAATGACGGGGCCCCCCTCTCAGAGGGCCAAAGCCTGCCGGGGTCGCGGGATTATTCCCTTACCGTAACCCCGGAACTTAACAGGCTATGAAGGACACCGTGGATTTTAGTCAGTAGAAGTCTGACAGTCCCTCCCGCCCTGCCCGGGGTTGGAGGACTCATTTGATGATTTTACCACGCTAAAAAAAAAAAAAAAAAAGTCGATTGTATGTTTGTTCACGATTATCTCGCGTTTGGCTGAACCGATTTTCATGCGGTTTTCGGAAAAGTGTTTGTTACATTCTAGGAAAGGTTTTAGTATTTATAATAAAAACAAATACAAAAACATTCAAAATAACTTTTCTTTCGGAAAGACTTCCGAAAGAATAGTTATTTTAAACGTTTTTGTATTTGTTTTTGAAGTCGGTACTTTTTAACCGACTTCAAAAAAAGGAGGAGGTTCTCAATTCGTCGGAATCTTTTTTTTTTTTTTTTTTTTTATGTATGTTCCCCGATTTCTCGAAGACGCCTGGACCGATTTGGAATTTTTTTCTTTTGTTTGAATGGGTATACTTTCCAATTGGTCCCATGATCACCAGGTCAGGATCTGATGATGGGATCCTAGGGAAATCGAGGGCAACCTTCAAATTTTATAGGCACATAGTACCATTTTCATATATTTTCTAAAGCTGTTCAAGTATTTGCATCTGATAATCATCATCTCAGGTGGATGACCTGATGATGGAAGGTACAACTCCTTAACAGTAAGGAGTAGGCATCGATTGATTTACTTTGTGTTCGCATATCTCCGGAACTACAAGTCCGATTTAAGTAATTCTTTTTTTGTTGTACTTACTAGGTGTCATTTACCTTAGAGAATACTGCAAGTTTCATCAAAATCGGTTCAGTAATTTTTGAGATATGGAATTTTATTAGCTTAATGTGTACATGAGTGATGTAAGTACTGGTGCGAAGGATTACAAAATTCTAGTGCACATGTAAGAGAATAATGTTCTTGACAAGAACTCGGGTTGAATATTTAAACTAAAAAGAGTAAAATAAAAACTTTTTCAAAAAAAATGTAACCGCCTTCAAAAACAACCACAAAAAAGTGTAAAATAATCTACAAAATAACTTTTCTTTCGGAAGTCGGTGGCTAAAAAGACAATGAAAAGAAAAAAAACAAAAAGGCACCGTCTTCCGAAAGAAAAGTTATTTTGTAGATTATTTTACACTTTTTTGTGGTTTTTTTTGAAGGCGGTTACATTTTTTTTGGAAAAGTTTTTATTTTTAAAAAGTTTTTATTTCCTATAGGGTAGGACAGAAACTTAAGAACGTCACATCCTTGCATACCTTTCATTTTTTCAATAAAAAAATTTGTCTACAGATGGCGCCATGTCCACCAGTATCGTTGGTGGGAAACAACCTAGGCCAACGGCACCGACACCTCAACTCATTAGTGCATGAGGCAAAACAAAGTGGAGTTGCGATCCAAGATGTCGAGGCCCTGTCCGAAGAGTCTGCAGTCGATCGTCTCTTTAAAATAGACCTCGCCACTCAACTCAAACACGTCGATTACATAATACGCAACTTAAAAGACGACGACATGTTGTACGTGAGCAGAGCCCTGAAATCAACATGGCTTACAGAGCACCGTGACATTATTAACCCTAAATATTTAGAAGAGATTCTCTTCCCTGAAATGATTACGCCAGCAGTCACCAAAATGAAGCACTGGCTTTACATCAACCTACGAGACCCAGCAATGTGTCAGGAGTTCTATCAGCACTACAAAGAGAACACATTCGAGTTCGCTGTAAAGTTTCTTAGTCACTGCAGTCAAGAGTTCATACTAGAAGAAGCTCCCAAGATTTTGAAAAAATTGACCACTCATTCATTAAAAGTACTGTGCGAGGCTTGTCCTAAAGTTGCTAACGTATTCTTTGATTCACTGGCGACAGATGAGGATCTGACAGCTCGCTATGTCGAACAAAACGAGTCCTACTACAAAAGTGTGAAATGTGTTCTGAAGTCAGAAGCCGATGTGTTTCTAGACATCACGGAAAAGTATTTCGACATTGGCACATTTAGCCGACTTAGTCCTGTGGCGACTGATTACATCTTACGTTACCACAAAACTAGATTCACAAATAAGTTGGAGCTGTACGTAGCCTATATCCTGCACATGCCGACTCTTGCTGCTCGGCTCAGTGTCGAGGAGTGTCAGGAAGCAGTGTTAAAACTAGCTCGAGCAAGCTACTTGAAGCATTGGTTCGAGTATAAAGCCGTTGAGCCACTTATCAAGAGACTCAGTCCAGATAAGAGGGCCGCATTCAAAAACCGGGTGTTCGTTGATAAGGATGTTGGTGACTGTGTAGAAAAATGGCCATACGAAATACCCGTTCCTCCATCGGTGCCTGAAACTGGTCGACATGTTTTCGATGATCAGGAGTTTTACCCTGTCTGTGACAGTGACAGCTGTGTAATGTTTGGTGATGGTATGCCCATGGAATGTATGTTACGTTGTGCAATGAAATCTGAGTGTTATGATGACCAACTAGAAGATTGCATGATCCGAGTTAAAACGGATTTAGACAAATTGTTTGATGAGTTTCGGTTTATTGGTTTTGAACGCGCTCTGCACGAATTAGGTCAGCGATTAGGTGCTACAGGATCTGCGGACAGGCGACGTGATATTTTTCTTGTTCTGGTGAGCAAAAGCGGTGGTCGCACTGAAGCGGTGTCAGCTGTGTTAAATCTCGCAGCTAAGTATAGCAACGAGCCAGCGCACACACGCGCCTCCATACTACGCAGCCTTGTCAAGCGCGCTAACGTGTGGCGGCTGCCCGAAGATGACTGGAAACATTTCCTGGAGTTCGGCCACGGACTCGGGTTCGATGGTGCGAAATCTGAAGCAGCTTGCTTTGAAGGACTGCACAGCGTCGTGATTCGCCAGTTGCTAGCTGGCAAATGCGAAAAAGCCGTCTCCGACGCATTTTTAAAGCAGTTTTCAACGTTATCAGAGTATTCTTTGAAGGTCGATGAGCGCAAGCGCGTTGCTAACGGTCTTCTAAACATGTTGGAAGCGGCCGCTGTAAATGTGGAACCAGCAGTCGCAGCGGAGCGTCTTAGTCAATTACTGGATGTTCTAGAGTTATATCGCATTCGAGTTGAG
Source organism: Agrotis clavis (assembly GCA_954870645.1). NCBI lineage: Eukaryota > Metazoa > Arthropoda > Insecta > Lepidoptera > Noctuidae > Agrotis > Agrotis clavis. The sequence continues at coordinate 1,296,470 of OX940942.1, forward strand.
CCAACCTCACCTGCAGTGAAGGCAGTCGTGACTTTAGCTCAGCGTGACGCTGACATCGCGCGTCCTTTGCTAGAGCGGCTTTATAATGAAAGAATTGCACGCCGTAATCTGTTGCGACTGAATATGGAATTCCGGAAAGATGAAGCGGCGCTAGTGAATGCTCTCCGGCATGACCCGTCTGTCCTCGAACTAAAGCAGGTTGTCGACATATTGGCGGATCGTTCGGCAAGCTTCGATAGGTTCATCGCAAAGCTAATAGTGTACTTCAAACAGAATCAAGATTTTACAGTAAATCTCAGAGACGCATTGAAGGAAAAGATCGCCCAGCAACAAAAAGAAAATTTAAAAAATGTTAAATTAGCGCGACCATTAGCGAGTCTACTGTACCAAGACTTTGAGAATCAATTGCGTGAGTTTGACGCAGCCGGCAAAGAAAGCGTGAAGTTTGCAGCGGCACTGAGGGCCTGCGCACACCGAGCCCGGCCTGTCGTCAGCTTGGCGGAATGGGGCTGGCGCAAGGCTGGCGTGAAGGCTGTATCGATACGAGCGATGCGCTGTCGGGAAATAGAAAGAACGGCTTTAACTCGTTCGTTAGCTACTGAACGTCGCACAGTCAGAGTAGCTTTAGCTCTTAGTATGCGATCTACTAGGCCAGAGGGGCTGTTACTGGAAACCTTCGCATCAGCAGCGAAGTTGCGCCCCGTAGCAGCATTACATGTTGCGTTGCCGTACTACCGCCGTCGAGGCGCTTGTTCGGACCCTGGAGTGTGGGATATCATTAAGCCCCTGCTGTCGAGCGTGGACCTAGAGCCTCGCGATCACCTTCGGGAAGTTCTAGGACACATCGACTGGATCCCGTCAACCATTAAACCTGACTACTGCGTTACCTTGTACTTAGCTTTGCACAAAATCTCTCGTTCCTTGGCTGATGTTGTGCTCAGTAATATCTCGAAAGTTCTTTCAGAAGCTGATGAGTCTGTCGAAATAATATTGCTTAAGATTCTTGACAACACTGATAAGGATATTCCGGCGATACCGTATCCCTCTATTTTTATGAGGTACTTGCTGCTGTCCAGTAATGAAGAGGATGTTGAAAGACGGTTCACGAAGATAGGAAATCGGTTTTTAGAACGCCTAGATACGTTGCGATGTGAAAAGGATTCTTATTTCGAAGACAGATTCAATCAAGTTTTGGAGAGTTTACTTTACAATTCAGCGTTTTTAAACACTAAATATACATCGTGTCTGTTAGTGATTGAGAGGATCTTAACTTGGATGCAGAAGTTTATGCCTAAAGAAGAACATTTTAAAAAGTATACGATGATACATTTAACAATGTTGTATTTCAAAGCTGTTCGACAGAGTATTAAACAGATGCCAGAAGTTTTTTCTAATCCGAAGACGAGGAAGTCTGAGGGAGTAGAGGCAGTGGGTTTCATGTTTGGCAGATATATCATGAAGGAGGTAGCTGAACTTGTGAGCATATACTTTGACTCCATAATAGAACTGTATACCGGGGCTTTGGTTGATTTCTTAGAAGATAACTTTTGGTACGGCAATTCGAAGGCGACATTGACTGCATTCGTTCTCAAGGGCATCCTGGCTGAAGGAGTTGGTGTCCAGCGTCGTATTGCAGTGTATGTCTATACAGAGCGTCGTTCGGCTCTTGAAGATAAACTGAGAAGGGAAATTGAAGACCAACTATGTAAGGACAAAGAAATTGAAATCTTTGCACATGCCGAAATCGATGTAGATTGAGCAGCACTCGAATATTCAATTATTTTTTCACCTCACACGCTCGGAAAGATTCCATTTCTCATTCAAAATCTGAGCGCAAAACTCCATTTTGTGCTCTAGAGCACAAAGTGTTGTTTAAAATTCGAACACGTCTTGTATTCAATTGTTTTCTACACTGACAGGCGAGCCGCCCCCACTACATTTCCTCGCTGTGTGAGGTGAAAAGTTTTGTGTTGCACTCGGCAGCAAAGTTTTTCTGCGTCTCGTACCTTTGAAAACTTCGCATCGCTCAGGATTCTATATTTGAACCGCTCGTTTCTCTCGCGGTTCAATCTTAGAATCCTTCGCTCGCTCAGTTTTCAATTCAAGTACTCGCGCCAAAAATCAACTTTGCAGCCTTGCATAACAAATAACTATTGCGTATGTACGACCGTACGTGTTGTTTAAAAAAGTATTAAGATTACTAACAATGTATCATGTAGTTCCATTGGCCCCAAATGCAGTTTGAACACCGGAATGTAAGAGAAGTTTTACAAGTGATTGTGTAGAGCTCATCGTGCAATAATTTCAGAATCTCATAATACGTATGAAGCCCCAGCACAAGTACCTGATTTTCGTCGCTATGCTTAAAATTGGATGACGAGGATAGCAGTTCGAATAAAAACACGGATTGATTGACATTGGTGAAGTCTGATATCCGTCTAATCGGTACTATGTCAAAGCTGTAGTTCTTCAAATTGTCTGTTTTAATCTTGGAAAGTCACTGTCGTCATAGACGAACATATAATCCTTCCGTCACAATCTCAGACACTTGTTACTTTATAATGTTATTTAGATGGTTTATATTAGTGTCCGACCGAAGGTACGGTTTTGACCAAAAAACATGATTCAATTCTGAATGTTTGAAGAGTCTTGTACTCCTTCGGTTTATCTCATGTGAGTCGTTATACGTGATTAACAGTTTAGCTCCCATGCCGGTGTTGACTTCATATAACACATTCTGATTTTTGAAAATTGATTTGACTTTTTGGCGTGTACGCCGATGACATTTTTGAATTTATGTCAGCTACCGTTTAATACAGGTCACACGCATGGCTAGTAAACTTGTTGTACCTAAGACGCAACCAGTGAATGACTTCGAAATATTTTGCTTGTGCTAGTGCTATTCTCAATTAACACAGCCTTGTGACCTCAGTTTATTTATTCTGTGCCTCAGTGCTCACGCTAGGTGACCTAACCAATAGTGTGGCACGAACGGTGAGCGCTCGCACTTCGCGATTGGACGATTTCTTAGGGACTTTACTCATGGCGCGATTCGAACGAATTCCAACTAAAAGTGAAAATCAACCTTACTACTATGGCATAACACATGTAACACGTTGTTATCTATGGGTAGATGAAAAACAAAACACGATGGCCAAGACAACGTCAAGCCAATCGAATTGCATCTTTATTTATTAGTGGCAAGGTTGTTTTTCACTTGTAGTTGGAATTTGTTCAAATCGCGTCGCATCGCACCAAGAGTAAAGTGAGCCCTTAGTCCAACGACTATACAGGATGAATTTTTCAACTGGGCGTGGATGGCTATCTTGGAAACTATGAGGAATATTGAAAAACGTTGAAAGGAGTCTCGAGGCCGATTTTGACAAAAACTTAAACTGCATCGTTAGATTTTAGAAAATTCAATAATCCTGGCCAGGAATCGAACCCGCTGATTTTGGAAAAAAAAATCACACCCTGTATTATTACTCCATTCGATAGTGTTGCTAATAAGGATCAATTTCTGGGAAGTAACCATATACGGCAAACATAAGGAAACAGCATATTTTTATAAAACTGCTATTTTTCTATGTCACTTTACTTCAACTGAGCCATAAATCTATTCGAAATTACAAAATTTTGTTGTTTTAAATGTTTCACTGGATTTGACGCCTCAACAACTGCACTTTATTCAGAAATACGCAATTATTGAATTGAACAAAAAATATCATTATTTCCAAGAAGAAACGATAAACCTATGTTTCGAATACAATCATTGCCTTGAGATTGATCAGTTTTTTTCATAATTAGACATTTTCCTTAAGTTGGCCGTATATGGTTACTTCCCAGAAATTGATCCTTATTAGCAACACTATCGAATGGTGTAATAATACAGGGTGTGATTTTTTTTCCAAAATCAGCGGGTTCGATTCCTGCCTAAAATTATTAAATTTTCTAAAATCCAACGATGCAGTTTTAGTTTTCGTCAAAATCGGCCTCGAGACTCCTTTCAACGTTTTTCGATATTCCTCATAGTTTCAAAGATAGCCATCCACGCCCAGTTGAAAAATTCACCCTGTATATTACTAGACTACGCATTGCACGATCTAACGAACAAAACTATTCTGCCAACTCGCTGAGGTACTACGTAAGCGAGGGGGACGGGGTACTGCGTTGTGATTGGCCAACTCAAGGTCTGTTCTGTCTCAACGTATGTTTACGGCTCACAGGATTGGTCGAAATGAGACGGATATAAGACTTTTTTGCCTAATGTGTTGGCAGACATCGGTCGCCTGTTATTAGGAGTCTAGTATTATATCGTCGTTGCCTTAGTCGAAGAGCACATCGTAGACACATCTCGGGATCATGGTATCCCGAGAAACACCGAGCATAGCCCTCTCCATAGCTCGTTGAGCGACTTTGAGCTTTGAGATAAGGCCGATAGTGAAAGACCACGTTTCGGTGCCGTAACTCATCACTGGTAACACACATTGGTTGAAGACTTTCGTCTTGAGGCACTGGGGTAAGTTGGACGGAAAGACATTGCGTAGTTTCCCGAACGCTGCACAACCGAGTTGGATTTGGTGGTTGACCTCTTTCTCGAAGTTGGACCTACCTAACTGGACTACTTGTCCTAAGTAGATATTATATGAGTCAACAATTTCGAGTATTTTCATATTATTTTTATGCATAATATATTATACAATGTGGAATTAGCTTCTTTTTACTCTTCGTATTTTTTTTTATTTACGATATCCTTCTAATATGCTTATTGTCCACTTACCTACTCATACATAACATGCCATTTAACAATTTTATTTAGAACGCCTGCCGCCTAAAGTAGCAATACCGTTGAGTGAAGACGCACTGCAACTATTTGCCTTTATTATTTTATCAGGGACTTTTCCTTGGGATAATTTAAATTACTGCTACATCCTATATTTAGCATATTTTTAAAGATACAAATAGATGAGATAAATCAAGTAAATATGTAGCAATTATTGAATAAACTAGGAGGTGACCAGCCATCCTGACGTCAGCATGGCTGGTCAAAAAAAAAATTTTACATTTAAGTATATATATCCTATGTAGCAATTATTTATTGTATGTAGCAAATATAAGCAATTATGTAGCAATTTTCGAATCAACTCTCGTTGACCAACGCCACAGGCAACCAGCCATTCTGACGCACACCCACATTTGTTTTTTTCGTACAAAACAAACATCTCATGCGGTAAGGGCGCAGATTTTTTCTGTGGTGAAATCAACATTTATGAGTCCTCCCGCCCAGGGCGGGACGGGAGTGACTGTCACTCTTAGGTACTGACTAATATGTACTAATATACACGGTGATCCTGCAGAAGCCCTTTACGTTCCAGGGTTACGGTTTCCTGATGAGACAGTCCCGTGATCCCAGCAGGCCCTGGTCCTCTAAGGGGGGTTTGTCAGATTGCTGACAGCTCTTTCAAGCACGCGTGGAACACGTGGCGGCTGGGTTGTGAGGTGGAGGCTGTCCTCTTCCTCTCCGGTCCTGCCTTCTTCGCTAGCATGATTGCTTTGCAGAAAGAGGCGACCGCTTCCCACTCCTAAATAATTAAGTAATTTTTGCTGGAGTAGATACGGTGAATGCTCCAAGCAGCCCGCGAAATTCAAATTTTCTTACGTTTTTTTGCAATTTGCAGGCCAGTGCTAGGTTGTATGTTGATTAAAATATTATTTGCGGCTGTAAGACGTATGTAGCTATAGAATTTTAATCAACAAAATCATCAATACAACCCTCCAAGTTCATAAAGGAACAAAAAAAAACAGAAAAAGTCATTCCTACAGCTTTATAAACTTAGAGCGTTGTATTGATGATTTTGTTGATTATAATTCTGTAACTACATACATCTTACAGCCGCGAATAATATTTTAATCAACATACAACCTAGCATTACTGGCCTGCAAATGGCAAAAAACGTAAGATGAATTTCGCGGGCTGGTTGTTTGCATTAACACAGACACAGTTTTTGACTTGACAGTTGATAGAACTTTTTTGATGTTTGTGTATGTCACATGTTTGTCAAAATTTTTGTCATTTGTTTATTTACCCGTATAATTAAACAGTAGTTAAATAGATAGACTGATAACGAAAGTTAAGTGAGTCTCAGATTACTGGATAATTCGACAAGACAAGGTACCTATATTTTGCTCACTTCTCTTTTAAAGACTTAGGACTATTTAAGATTTTTCAAATAAATGTCAGCTATAAAGTTCAACGCAGTATTAATAAACGTTTACCTTCTCTTCATTTAGGTCCACAAAAAAGTTGTGTTAAGTGTTATTTTCTTTTGTAGGTAAATTATGTACCTAGAGATATTTTCTTTTGAATTTGAATTACTTACAAACATAACCTAAGTTTTGTCAAAAATTAAACCTGTACTGCAAGCCTACATCATCCCACTGCTGGGCAAAGGCCTCTTCCCATGTCAAAAATTATGACTAATAATTTAATAATCAGAGATTAAAATCTGAGATAATAAATAAATCCAATAGAAAACTTTAATAAGATCCTCTAACTTTCATATGTTGGTTTTAGTAGCTAAAACAAACTATATGAACTAAACGAAACCAAAAACAATAAAAACATTAGTGACTAGATGTTCCCTGTGGTTTCACCCCACCTGCTCCGCTTCTATTGGTTGTATCATGATACTTGTTAGCCTTCTTCCATAAATGTACACTATCCAACGCTAGATAATTTTTCAATTCCAACCAGTAGTTCCTGAGTGCATTAATCCAGACATGTTACTATAGACTGATGAGTCATGGTCATTAAATAGTACTTATAATAATTATAAGTAAGTACCTATAATAATAAATAGCCTTTATTCAGACACAATTAGTTTTGTTACAATTTTACAGTTGTTTTGTAATAATGTTTTACTTTAATTTAATAATTATGTACATATCTGTAAGTCAATAATTGACAAAGGCCAGGAGGCCTTTGTCAACAAACATACAGACAGACAAACATACAGGACAGAGAGAAATGGCGACCGTTGGAGGACCAACTGTCGCCATTTCTCTCTGTCCTTGGCCACTCTTGTTCATGTTCCACCCGCTATTGCTTTAATGTCATCAACCCATCGTCGAAATGGTCTGCCTCGTTTCCTCTTCTTGTGATTTGTGAACCAATATACTTAGAGTGTCTTAATTATCTTACCTCTTACAGTAGTTACAATAATAACCGCCTATTACTTGCCCACAGCTGGAAAAACCCTACTCATACCGAAACATAACATTAAACAAAAATTAAATAAAACATTTGCTTGAAACAATGCAAAGCTTGCGAATGTTTCAGACTTATAGCATGGTAAACGCAGTGGCTGAGTCATTGGACAGCTGTGGCGGGTTCGATCCCTGCACTGAACAAAAATTTGCACGACCTACAAGTATGTGTTCCGGGGGAAAGGTGTTTGTGTATGTGAGTTTCTATGTTTTAAACGCACCCACGACAGGAGTAATTCCTAGAGTAAGACAATGTGTTTTAAAGAAAAATTAATAGATTTAAAAAAATCTAAAACCCCACGTTTTTAAATATCCAAAAAAATAAGAAAATAACCCTACGGGGTTACGGGGTTGAGAGAGGGGCTACTCAAAACGTGGGGGCGTATATTATTTAAGGGATTATTTATGGGATATATTTACATGAAGTGAATAGATCAAATTCAAATTCAAATATCTTTATTGCGAACTAAGTGTAGGTATACAATGTTTGAAGGTGTTAATAACATAAGTAGGTTCTTTGAACTTAGTTGCCCGTTAAGGCATTGCAATTTATAAAGTTTTTTTTTATAAATTAAACAATAGAATTTCAGCAATGTTATGTTAAAAATACATTTATAATACTAAAGGTTTATTACATTTATTATATTAATTATTTAGGTATTAAACATATTCTTGATACATTGCAAATGTCAAAAATTAAAGTTAAATTATTTTTCTTCTAGGAACTCATTTACCGAATAATAAGCCTTTTTTATAAGAAAGTCTTTTAGCTTCTTTTTAAAAATAACGATTGAATGAATGTTCTTAATGTCTAGAGGTAACTTATTATATATTTTTATGCCCATACAAAAAATACTATTTCTGTACACTGCAGTGTGGGATGCTTTATTGCGTAGTGTATTTTTAAGTCTACTGCTTATTAACGTGTCATAGCTACTGATGTTAGTTCTAACGAATATTGAGGCCTCGTAGATATACAGAGCAGGGAGGGTTAATATTTTAAGGTCTATGAAATGAGGTTTACATGAATCAGTTTGGTGTAGAGATATGCCGTTGCCGGCAATATTGCCCAAGGTGGGAATATAGGTGGAAATATTGCCGGCAATATTGCCGGGAGTGGAAATATTTGGGAATATTGCTTAATTTTAAGTCAAAGTGAGCGCGAAAACTATGTAACACACTTAAAATTAGCATTTACAGATCATGGTATACATTATATACAAAAAAAATTTTTTTTTTTGTAAAATTGCCAAAATTGCCGGCAATTTTGGCAATATTCCCGGTATTTTACCGGCAATATTGCCCATTGTTGCCGCACACGACTGTGAATATAAGAAATTACACATACATTTTAAGGTAAGAATTGACGATCATTGTATATTGAATAAATATTGAATAAAAAGGCATAAATTCGAATAATTTATTTTAATGTTTTCATAGTTTTCGAGGTATCCGCTTTTGAAAGTCTGTAATTTAGGGGAAAAAACATTTTTAGTTTCGCGCATTTGGAAAGTTGTATTTGATATCGCCATAGATCCAGAAAGCAGTAGCAGTTGATTCAGACCCTCCCTTCACCACCTGCGATGAACAGAGCCAGCATGCTGCATCTTGAGGTGATATGGGAATCCAGATCTTTATCTGGAGGCCCACGGACATTGAGAGAGACCCCTTCGGGTATCTCTCAATGTCCACCAGGTATAAGTATTCTTAAATTCGGTGACCACCATCAAACTTGATATGTCTTGTCTTCCCCCACCGAGGGAGCAGTAAAAATTAGCTTAGAAACTCATTTAAATTATACTAGGTACTTACAGACTAGGTAGGACTGTACTATGTAGGACGAAATCCGCACCCATAAGAGATGCGGAAAAACTATCTTTGGAAACTTTAGTTCTTTTTTGTTGTAAACAATTTTCGTATAGGTAGGTATTAATTTTTGGTCAAGTGTGAGTTGCCCACAAAAATACACGGAGGAGTAGGTACTACAGGGAGAGCCTGAAAAGACTGCTGCTGCTTTCTGGATTTATGGCAATATTAAATAAGACTTTCCGAATGCAAAAAGGTACAGCTTGGCCAGAACGGATTGAAACGGAACTAAAATTTTTATTTCTGACAGCGTTTTAAAATCTTTGATATTTGATGTAAACAAAGACCGCAGGTTTGTTAGATTTATTATTGTGCCATAAAACTAACTTAATAAGTGAAAAATAATAAAATAAAATCATTCAAAGTGCTGGTAGCGCGAAGAAAGTGGCGACTTCCGGTTTTCTACATTTTTATGTCAAGCTGTAAATATGGTTTTTTGAAAACTATACAAGATATCGAAATGGTTACTAAATAAAACTTATAGGAAATTTATTCAGCCTTTGTTTTATTCATACAAACCATGCCGCTAGGAGGCATGGTTTCCGAGTTATAAGTGAAAAATTAAAAATGGAACCTTTAAACCCCCCTCCCCCACAGCTCAAGGGCTAGTGGCGGGGACTTTTGATAATTATATTCACCTCCTAACTAGTTCAAACAAAGTAACGTAGTCCAAAATCGTGTTCCAAGAATTTCCCTCTATAACTGTTCGTTGAGTGGGCTACTAGTTTTTCATGCAAAATCACATACCAAAAACAACGAGTATAACCTACCCATACAATATGGAAGTATAAATCTCTGTCAAAACTACAAATAATCAACAAAAATAACATTATTTTAATGCATTTGTTTCGGTAATTCTTACATAATCAGTAAATCACCGTTTAGAGTAACAACTTAGTAGTTTTTATAAGTCGGACTTAATGCCGCAACATATTATCTACAGTAATATAAACTGCACCTGCAGTAATAATAAAATATACTGGTGTTATTTGACTGGCAACTTTGGCAATATTGCCAAAGTTGCCGGCAATTTTGGTATTTTACCGGCAGTGGCAATATTGGGAATATTGCCGGCAGTGGGAATATTGCCATCAGGCACATCTCTAGTTTGGTGTATTCCACATATAAATCTAATACACTTTTTTTGTGCCTTGAATGCAGTTTCTCTATCAGTTGAATATCCCCAGAATAGTATCCCATATGAAAGAGTAGATCCCACATAAGCATGATATGCACTAAGTAGTGTGGTTTGGTTAGACACTTTTTTGAGCATATAGAGAGCGTAAGAAAACTGATTTAATTTGCTACATACACTAATGATATGTGTTTTCCATGACATATTTGAATCTATATGGATACCTAGAAATTTTGTACTGGTGACCTCAGATACATTAGCATCTTTATACTGGATAGATAATGGAATTGCTTTTGCATTTTTATTTTTGAAGTTCATGTAATGAGTTTTTGTAAGATTTATTTTCAGGTTATTTATTGTCAGCCAGTTTATTAATTTAGATAGGGAGTCATTTATTTCTTGTTCATGATTTTCGTTTTTGTTATTTGTGAAAAGAGCCGTACTGTCATCTGCAAATAGAACCATAGGTTGACAAATAGCGCTTGGTAAGTCATTTATATAAATGAGGAATAACGGTGGTCCCAGTATTGTCCCTTGAGGTACACCATATTTAATAAATCTTGGGCTTGATGTGTGTTTAGTTTCTGTTTTTGTGAATGGACATAATTGTGTTATTTCAGTGATCTGAATTCTATTGCAAAGATAAGACTTGATTATTTCTAGTGCTTTTCCACGAACTCCATAAGCTTCTAATTTATGCAGCAATAGTTCGTGGTCAACATAATCGAAGGCTTTAGTCATGTCCATGTATAATGCTGTAACCTGATTTTTTTTATCTAATTCAGTTATAATTTTATGTAAAAATTGATGTATTGCTGTATTAACCGATTTACCTTTTCTGAATCCAGCTTGATTATCGATAATTATTTTATTTTTTTCGAAATATTCAATAAGATTATTATATAGAACTCTTTCAAATATTTTTGCCATTATGGGAATAAGAGCGATGGGTCTATAACATCGGACGTCCTCTTGTTGTCTTTTTTGAACATTGGTGTAATTACAGTAGTCTTTAAACATGTAGGAAAAATTCCTTCTTCAAGACACTGATTTATTATGTAGGCGATGATTGGAGCAATTTCGTATACTACACGTTTTATTATTTTTGTGGAGATTCCATCATAGCCTGTACTGTTAGTGTTTTTTAATGACATAATTATTTTGACAATATCGTAAGGAGTAATTGGTGATAGAAAGCAGGAGTTTGGTTTATTAAAAGTAAAATTCTTAGCGTAATTCATTGTGTTATCCGATAGTTTTTTAATATCATCAATAAAAAAGTTGTTGAATGTTTGTGCTATAGAATCAGGGTCAGTAATAATTTGGTTATTATAATTTATCCGATTTATTTTTTCAGGCGGGTCATTGTTTTTGTATTTATTGATTATTTGCCACACTGCTTTAGACTTATTTGTAGCTTTTTGGAAATGATAGTTGTTTTGTGACTTTTGAGTGAGTTTTATGATAGTTTTTAATTTTTTTGCATATTTTTTAAAATCATTCTTATCTTTATTTTTACCTGATTGTCGATATATTTTAAGTAGCATTCTTTTACGGAGGGAACATATTTTTAGACCTTTACTGAGCCATTTTGTATTTCGTACGATTGGAACTTTAATTTTTACATTTGGAAAGCACAGATCATAAAAAAGTTTAAATTGTTTATGGAATTCCTCAAAAGCATCATTGGGGTCCTTTTTTTCATAGCAATCACTAAAAGTAAGGGCTTTTAAACAATTAGTAAATTTTTCGATATTTTCGTTGCTATAGTCTCTTCTAAATTTATACCAGTGAGTTATTGAGTAGGTTTTCCTAACCGGACAAGACAGTATTTGTGCTGTATGATCTGACAGTGCTAGGTCTAGGACATGTTGTTTACAGCCTCTTATATTATGAGCTATGTTATCAATGCACGTTTTGCTTTGTAAACGGGTTGGTACATTTATTGCAAGTTTCAAGTTAAAGCTCCTTAACAAATTTTCAAACTCTCTCGAAACTGGAGTATCTTTTAGTCGATCAATATTGTAATCCCCACATATAACAATTTTCTTACATTTGTTGCACAATTTAACAAGCATAGCCGTTAAACGGTCAAAAAATATTTTTATATTTTCACTTTTAGTTTTCGGAGGTCTGTATACACATATGATTATTAATTTATGCTCTAACAATTCAATAGCCGAACATTCTATGACGTTGGATATACTTACTAGCCTTGCTTCGTGTACAGTTTTAAATTTATGATTATTTCGTACTAGGATACATGAACCTCCATATCTGTTCGAGATCGTGGGTGTAACTTGCAAAGATACGCCCCCACGTTTTGAGTGGCCCCTCTCTCAACCCCGTAACCCCGTAGGGTTATTTTCTTATTTTTTTGGATATTTAAAAACGTCGGGTTTTAGATTTTAAAATCTATTAATGATTTTATTATTTTTGTCTTTGTTCATCGGGTTTGAAGCTACCCTGAAAATTTCAGCCTGCTAGCTTATCGGGAAGTGCCTCAAAGCCTGTCTGCCATCTTAGACGTCCGCCATATTGGATCCTAAGTCTCAAATCAAATCAAATCATTTTATTTGTGTAACATAGGTAGTAATTAATACAGTTCTTATACTTAGTTCTTCGCCCTTTCACAGCGACAGAATCGAAGGCGTTTCGAGAATTTATTGAAAATAATTCTGTTTGTTTGCCATTGTTGAGCTACCGACGACTTCAGTCCTTTGTGCTCTGTTAGTATTTATTTAATAAACGGCTACACCTCTTTGTTAGAATGTTTTCGATCAATGCCATAGAGGCATAGAGGTTCGATTCATTCTTAGTTTTGTAAGTCGGAGATATTCAGGCAAAGAGGTTCGATTCATTCTTAGTTTTGTAAGTCGGAGATATTCACACATCTTTTGACAATTATTTTCGTATTCCTGACAGCAAACCCTTTCATTTGATACCCATATCATGGGGGTGGATTTCAAACAGCCAGTCTGCCATCTTGGACGTCCGCCATATTGGATTTAAGTCACTTGACTATATTTTCGTACTCCTGACAACAAACCTTTTCATTTGATATCCATATCATAGGGGTGCATTTCAAATAGCCTGTCTGCCATCTTGGACGTCCGCCATATTGGATTTAAGTCACGTGACTATTTTTTTCGTACTCCTGACAGCAAACCCTTTCATTTGATACCCATATCATGGGGGTGGGTTTCAAACAGTCAGTCCGCCATCTTTTTTTTTTTTTTTTAATCATTTATTTAGAGGCTTGCAGTACATTTGTACGAGGTCAGCCTCGTAAGGTAACGCTAATACATTTAAAAAATAAACTAAAATACTATCTATAAACTAAAAATATTTAAAACACCACCACTACCTAATTTACATAATTACCTATATAAAAAATCACCTCTCGCCAAAATGCCGGGCACCCAGCAACCCAATGACAGAGCCTACCGACATAATCGATGGCGACATGCACAATGGCAGAACCCACGCCATACCCAGGAAACAGCCCGGAACAGAGTGTTGAAACCGTTAAAAGAAAACACAAAAACTTATACGATATAAACTAAAAAGTATCTCTCCTCGAAAAAACAGCCTTAATAAATTTATAAATAGCCACACTCTGCTCCGAAAGAGGTTTCCCAAGCATAACATTAATTCCACCACTATACACATCGCCACCGACCATCGTACACAACTGTGGCCTCAAGTCACCATATGCACAACATTCTAACAAGATGTGGTACAAGTCCTCAACTTTATCTATGCAGGTGTCACATAAAGGAGATGGCTTTACACGCATCAGGTGTAGGAAACTATTAGCAGGCACATGGCCTGACCTTACCCTAAATGCTAAAACCAATAGTTCTCTTGGCATGTAAGACTCGTCAAACCAAGGAGCTCGAGGCAGTTCGTGCTGTATAGTTCTGTACCACAGACCTTTTGTTACTGTTACAGTATTGAAGTGGTCCTCCCACAACTTAAGACAAAACTTTTTCATGTCAGGAATAAGCTCAGTAAAATAAGGTTTCCCGGAAATAGCAATGCCGTCTTCAATAGCCTCTAAGGCCAGCTTGTCAGCAATTTCATTTCCCGGGATACCTACGTGGGAAGTTATCCACTGAAGTTTAATATTTACAAGTTTTTGTTGCAAGATGCGAATAATTTTCAACGCTTCATACGCTATCGGCATACCTCGAGCTCCCAATACACAGCGAATCAAGTGCTGAAGAGCACTTTTGGAGTCAGACAATATCACAACATTTTTGTGCGGCAGAGACTGAACGTAAGACAAGGCCTCAACAATAGCCGTCAGTTCAGCTCTCATGATACAAGCATCATTACATAATTTAAATTTAATACCAACATTTGTCTGAATATCAAAAAATGCTGCGCCAACACCGTGAGCATCTTTCGAGCCATCAGTAAAAACAAAATAATAATTATCATACCTACAATCAAACATCTTCGAAATCAACATCCTCAAATTAGCCGCGCTTGTTGAACGTTTTGGTACATTTAATTCATCAACATTGCAAATAACACAATCTCTAATATTAATATTCGATATCCAAGTATCCATACTATACATATCCAACATAGGCGACTTATGAACAACAATGTTTTGAAACTCTTTGTAAATATCGATTAAAATGGGTTTTTTCTTGTTTCGCCAATAGGCATTCGTGCATAAAGTAGATAATTCTTCTAATAGAGATACAGTTATATTATGACTAAAGGAGTTCACTCTTAACCAATATCTACAAGCTAACCAATGTCTCCTCACAAATAGTGGTGATACACAGAGCTCACTTTCCATAACGCAAATAGGTGTTGTACGGATGAAACCACCACAGATTCGTAATCCTCGATTTTGCAAGACATCTAATTTATTTAAATGCGTTCTAGCACTATTTCCATATAAAAAACTAGCATAATCAATTCGACTTCTGACAAGAGAAATGAACAATCTTCTTAAATGTTTGGGATGAACGCCCCAAGACTTTCCTGCTAAAATTTTAAGAATATTTAAATATTTGTAAGCTTTTTCACATGTTTCGTTTATGTGTACACCCCACCGTAGAGATGAGTCAAGCCACAAACCAAGATATTTAATTTTATCAACAACCCTGAGCTCTTTGTTATTTACACTGATGTGAACATTGGTTAAACATCTAGACCTACTAAATACACAAACATTGGATTTTGATTCAGACAAAAATAATCCCATCTCAGCTAAATTTTCAACAAGAACATCTAGGGCTGTATGCAAGTGATTAATGGCTGCATCAAAATTATGTTTACTTGAAGATACATAAAGAACAAAATGTCCGCCATCTTGGGGAGGGCGCCATATTGGATTTATTATGACGTTTGTTAGCTAGTCATGTATTGTCATCAGAATTCAGAGCGTGTGCAAAATTTTAGCCTAGCTAATCGGGAAGTGCCTCAAAATTGAGTTGCAAAAGTCCAACCGGAACGACAAACAAACAAACAAATAAACAAACAAGAAAAGTGAGTTTATAAAAACGTGGGAAAAATGGATACGGTATGATTTTATTAAATCAAAATTATGTCAAAGTTACCCATTTTGTTTCCCATAAGGCAATTTTTTTTAATCCTCATTTGTTCAATGTAACACAAAAAATCTGACCAATTTCAAAAACCACCACAAACAATGAATAAATGGGTGTTTTTGAATTTGTAGACCTGCTACAGACTCCAGAAAGAAAAGTTATTTTACACTTTTTTGTAAATACTCTACCTACTTTTCTGAATTAATTTATCTCGAATCTGTTAATATTTTTGCCAACAGATGGCGCCATGTCCACCAGTATCGTTGGTGGGAAACAACCTAGGCCAACGACACCGACACCTCAACTCATTAGTGCGTGAGGCAAAACAAAGCGGAGTTGTGATCCAAGATGTCGAGGCCCTGCCCGAAGAGTCTGCAGTCGATCGTCTCTTTAAAATAGACCTCGCCACTCAACTCAAACACGTCGAGTACATAATACGCAACTTAAAAGACGACGACATGTTGTACGTGAGCAGAGCCCTGAAATCAACATGGCTTACAGAGCACCGTGACATTATTAACCCTAAATATTTAGAAGAAATTCTCTTCCCTGAAATGATTACGCCAGCAGTCACCAAAATGAAACACTGGCTTTACATCAACCTACGAGACCCAGCAATGTGTCAGGAGTTCTATCAGCACTATAAAGAGAACACATTCGAGTTCGCTGTAAAGTTTCTTAGTCACTGCAGTCATGAGTTCATACTAGAAGAGGCTCCCAAGATTTTGAAGAAATTGACCACTCATTTATTAAAAGTACTGTGTGAGGCGTGTCCCAAAGTTGCTAAAGTATTCTTTGATTCACTGGCGACAGATGAAGATCTGACAGCTCGCTATGTCGAACAAAACGAGTCCTACTACAAAAGTGTGAAATGTGTTCTGAAGTCAGAAGCCGATGTGTTTCTAGACATCACGGAAAAGTATTTCGATATTGGCACATTTAGCCGACTTAGTCCTGTGGCGACTGACTACATCTTACGTTACCACAAAACTAGATTCACAAATAAGTTGGAGCTGTACGTAGCCTATATCCTGCACATCCCGACTCTTGCTGCTCGGCTCAGTGTCGAGGAATGTCAGGAAGCAGTGTTAAAACTAGCTCGAGCAAGTTACTTGAAGCATTGGTTCGAGTATAAAGCCGTTGAGCCACTTATAAAGAGACTCAGTCCAGATAAGAGGGCCGCATTCAAAAACCGGGTGTTCGTTGATAAGGATGTTGGTGACTGTGTAGATAAATGGCCATACGAAATACCCGTTCCTCCATCGGTGCCTGAAACTGATCGACATGTTTTCGATGACCAGGTGTTTTACCCTGTCTGCAAGAGAGAAAGACGTGGAACACAATACCAATGTATGCGTATGGGATATACGTTACGTTGTGCGATGAAATCTGCGTGCTATGATGACCAAGAAGATGATTGCATGATTCGAGTTAAAACGGACTTAGACAAATTGTTTGATGAGTTTCGGTTTATTGGTTTTGAACGCGCTTTGCACGAATTGGGTCAGCGATTAGGTGCTACAGGATCTGCGGACAGACGACGCGATATTTTTCTTGTTCTGGTGAGCAAAAGCGGTGGTCGCACTGAAGCGGTGTCAGCTGTGTTAAATCTCGCAGCTAAGTATAGCAACGAGCCAGCGCACACACGCGCTTCCATACTGCGCAGCCTTGTCAAGCGCGCTAACGTGTGGCGGCTGCCCGAAGATGACTGGAAACATTTCCTGGAGTTCGGCCACGGACTCGGGTTCGATGGTGCGAAATCTGAAGCAGCTTGCTTTGAAGGACTGCACAGCGTCGTGATTCGCCAGTTGCTAGCTGGCAAATGCGAAAAAGCCGTATCCGATGCATTTTTAAAGCAGTTTTCAACGTTATCAGAGTATTCTTTGAAGGTCGATGAGCGCAAGCGCGTTGCTCACGGTCTTCTAAACATGTTGGAAGCGGCCGCTGTAAATGTGGAACCAGCAGTCGCAGCGGAGCGTCTCAGTCAATTACTGGATGTTCTACAGTTATATCGCACTCGAGTTGAGCCAACCTCACCCGCAGTGAAGGCAGTCGTGACTTTAGCTCAGCGTGACGCTGACATCGCGCGTCCTTTGCTAGAGCGGCTTTATAATGAAAGAATTGCACGCCGTAATCTGTTGCGACTGAACATGGAATTCCGGAAAGATGAAGCGGCGCTAGTGAATGCTCTGCGGCATGATCCGTCTCTCCTCGAATTAAAGCAGGTTGTCGACATATTGGCGGATCGTTCGGCAAGCTTCGATAGGTTCATCGCAAAGCTAATAGTGTACTTCAAACAGAATCAAGATTTTACAGTAAATCTCAGAGACGCATTGAAGGAAAAGATCGCCCAGCAACAAAAAGAAAAATTGAAAAATGTTAAATTAGCGCGGCCATTAGCGAGTCTACTGTACCAAGACTTTGAGAATCAATTGCGTGAGTTTGACGCAGCGGGCAAAGAAAGCGTGAAGTTTGCAGCGGCACTGAGGGCCTGCGCACACCGAGCCCGGCCTGTCGTCAGCTTGGCGGAATGGGGCTGGCGCAAGGCTGGCGTGAAGGCTGTATCGATACGAGCGATGCGCTGTCGGGAAATAGAAAGAGCGGCTTTAACTCGTTCGTTAGCTACTGAACGTCGCACAGTCAGAGTAGCTTTAGCTCTTAGTATGCGATCCACTAGGCCAGAGGGGCTGTTACTGGAAACCTTCGAATCAGCAGCGAAGTTGCGCCCCGTAGCAGCATTACATGTTGCGTTGCCGTACTACCGCCGTCGAGGCGCCTGTTCAGACCCTGGAGTGTGGAATATCATTAAGCCCCTGCTGTCGAGCGTGGACCTAGAGCCTCGCGATCACCTTCGGGAAGTTCTAGGACACATCGACTGGATCCCGTCAACCATTAAACCTGACTACTGCATTACCTTGTACTTAGCTTTGCACAAAATCTCTCGTTCCTTGGCTGATGTTGTGCTCAGTAATATCTCGAAAGTTCTTTCAGAAGCTGATGAGTCTGTCGAAATAATATTGCTTAAGATTCTTGACAACACTGATAAGGATATTCCGGCGATACCGTATCCCTCTATTTTTATTAGGTACTTGCTTCTGTCCAGTAATGAAGAGGATGTTGAAAGACGGTTCACGAAGATAGGAAATCGGTTTTTAGAACGCCTAGATACGTTGCGATGTGACAAGGATTCTGATTTCGAAGACAGATTCAATCAAGTGTTGGAGAGTTTACTTTACAATTCAGCGTTTTTAAACACTAAATATACATCGTGTCTGTTAGTGATTGAGAGGATCTTAACTTGGATGCAGAAGTTTATGCCTAAAGAAGAACATTTTAAAAAGAATACGACGATACATTTAACAATGTTGTATTTCAAAGCTGTTCGACAGAGTATTAAACAGATGCCAGAAGTTTTTTCTGATCCGAAGAGGAGGAAGTCTGAGGGAGTAGAGGCAGTGGGTTTCATGTTTGGCAGATATATCATGAAGGAGGTAGCTGAACTTGTGAGCGTATGCTTTGACTCCATAATAGAACTGTATACCGGGGCTTTGGTTGATTTCTTAGAAGATAACTTTTCGTACGGCAATTCGAAGGCGACATTGACTGCATTCGTTCTCAAGGGCATCCTGGCTGAAGGAGTTGGTGTCCAGCGTCGTATTGCAGTGTATGTCTATGCAGAGCGTTGTTCGGCTCTTGAAGATAAAATGAGAAGGGAAATTGAAGACCAACTATGTAAAGACAAAGAAATTGAAATCTTTGCACATGCCGAAATCGATGTAGATTGAGCAGCACTCGAATATTCAATTATTTTTGCGTATGTACGACCGTACGTGTTGTTTAAAAAAGTATACACCACTTCGCAACCGACCTCCATCGACGGCACGCGCGCGCAATCCTTAGTTCCCAACGTCAGTAAATTGTAAACCTATTTGGATTATAATTATTGTATTTACAGTCCACTATTTTATTTAAAGTCCTAGATAGGTCCCTAACATATTGGTTTACATACATACACACATACATATCGGTTTCATTAGGTAAAGTTACCACGCACTCGCAGCGCAGGCGCAAGGCCTGCTTGCTAGTAGCGAGAGCGGTGATGGCGGGTCTGTGGCAGGGTCGGTGAACAAATACTCAGGTGAATCGTTCCAACAACGTAACTTTATTTGCTTACCTAAAATTGATTTGCCTAATTTTGATGGTGGTTATCAGTACTGGCTAGAGTATAGAGACACATATTTGTCACTAATTCACAATAGTCAATATGTTAGGGACCTATCTAGGACTTTAACTAAAGCAATGGACTGTAGTTACAATAATTATTAATTATAATCCAAATAGGTTTAAACAATAACTCAATATTGGGAACTAAGGAGTGTGCGCGCGTGCCGTTGGTGGAGATCGGTTGCGAAGTGGTGGCTCGACGTCCCGCGCACCGCAGCTCGAGTCGGCGCAGCCGATGATCGCCGGAGACGCCCGAACATCCTCCCCGGGTTGAAGACTTCAAGTGAGAGGAAGTGGACAGACGTTGTTGAACGCCCGCAGTATCGTTCCTCTCTTCGTCTTCAACTCCACTACCCGTGTGATGCCGTCGCTGCCAGGGAAGACCTTGGTGACACGGCCCAGCGGCCAAACCAAGACCCTTCTCCCTGACGAGAACCAGTGACCCATGGATAGTATTATATCGTCGTTGCCTTAGTCGAAGAGCACATCGTAGACACATCTCGGGATCATGGTGTCCCGGGCTTTTGGAGGGCTTGCCAGGAGCCGGAGCCAGCTTGCAGACGCCTAATAGACATTTCAAATGAAATGGTGCTCCAACCGGCGGTTATCCCTGTATGCAATAAGCGAGTGTACCCAAGGACAACCTCAGATTCAGATTCAGATTCAGATATTTATTTGCGACAATGTAGGTACAGGTATAAGATGATACATCCGGGTGGAGTTACACTATTGCAGATTATGGAAAGAAAACACTGGGTTATGACGTTTGATGGGTTAAGAGGACTGGTTATTTAAAATTTTGGAAGGACTATGGCCCCTTATTATTATTGAGAATGGCATAGTAATCCTATTTCGGTCGGACACTAGTTTAAATGTAGGTACTTTTTTTTTTCACTTTAATTGTAATACGCTTTTAATACTGTTATTTTAAACAAACTTGTTTTAACCTTTAAATAAATGCTTTACTTAACAAATAAAAGCTTTTCTTTTCACATTTTTTATTAAAATACAGCTCGTATCAAGCAGTGAAAAGAAAAAAACGAAATTATACCCACAACATAGCAGGCCCGTCGCCAATGATACAGATGAATTTTTCAACTGGGCGTGTATGGCTGTATCAGAAACTATGAGGAATATCGAAAACAATAATGGAAGGAGTCTATGCCGATTTTGACGAAAACTATAAACTGCATCCTTGAATCAGGAATCGAACCCTCTGATTTTAGAAAAAATCACACCTGTATTATTAGTATAAAAATATCCCTAAAAGTAATGTAAGGATTTTGGAAAAGTGTCTAAACAAACTAAACTTTGTATTAAGTAGGTACTTTTTTATCATTAACTAGGTATCGCATTTGTTTTTTTCGTACAAAACAAACATCTCATGCGGTAAGGGCGCAGATTTTTTCTGTGGTGAAATCAACATATTATGAGTCCTCCCGCCCAAGGCGGGACGGGAGTGACTGTCAGACTCTTACTGACTAATATGTGCACCGTGGATATTAATCCACGGTGATCCTGCAGAAGCCCTTTACGTTCCAGGGTTACGGTTTCCCGATGAGACAGTCCCGTGATCCCAGCAGGCCCTGGTCCACTAAGGGGGGTTTGTCAGATTGCTGACAGCTCTTTGAAGCACGCGTGGAACACGTGGCGGCTGGGTTGTGAGGTGGAGGCTGTCCTCTGCCTCACGGGTCCTGCCTTCTTCGCTAGCATGACTGCTTTGCAGAAAGAGGCGACCGCTTCCCACTCCGTCTCGCCCCGCAGCATGGCTTCGACCAATGCCGCCTATCGCCTCCGTGAAGAAACGGCGATGCTCTGCCCAGCTGGCATTGCCGTGACCGGTGACGCCTTTCCAGCCACTCCTCAAAGAGGGGTCTTGCAGCCGCGATCGCGGCGCACCCGAAGGGCAAAGGTAACTGGTTTAACTCATAAATATGGAAAAAGTTTGCGATCTCTTCAAAAAGCTGTTTTGTTTTTGTTACGGTTAAAATATATTTTTTTACTACCTTAAGAAAATGTAGATAACAAAAAAAATCAGCCTAAGGTCTAGCTAGAGCATATGACATTGATCAGTTGACAGGTGTGTGTGTTGTGTGTATTGGGTCAACAGATTTAATTATTTTCGTTTTACAATAGTTTTATACTTAGAACGAAGTATTCGATTCTTTTATAAAATTTAAGAAGATTCATGGAATGGAATTGGTGAACCAAATACCATCATATCATTCGTAATTTTTGCTGGAGTAGATACGGTGAATGCTCCAACCAGCCCGCGAAATTCAAATTTTCTTCCTTTTTTTTCAATTTGCAGGTCAGTGCTAGGTTGTATGTTGATTAAAATATTATTCGCGGCTGTAAGACGTATGTAGCTATAGAATTATAATCAAAAAATCATCAATAAAACCCTCCAAGTTCATAAAGGCGTAGAAACAAAAAAAAAAAACAGAAAAAGTCATTCCTACAGCTTTATAAACTTAGAGCGTTGTATTGATGATTTTGTTGATTATAATTCTGTAACTACATACGTCTTACAGCCGCGAATAATATTTTAATCAACATACAACCTAGCATTACTGGCCTGCAAATGGCAAAAAACGTAAGATGAATTTCGCGGGCTGGTTGTTTGCATTATCACAGACACAGTGGTTGACTTGATAGAACTTTTTTGATGTGTGTGTATGTCACTTGTTTGTCAAAATTTTTGTCATTTGTTTATTTACCCGTATAATTAAACAGTAGTTAAATAGTTAAATAGATAGACTGATATCGAAAGTTAAGTGAGTCTAAGATTACTGGATAATTCGACAAGACAAGGTACCTATATTTTGCTCACTTCTCTTTTAAAGACTTAGGGCGACTTTCACCAAAAGTTAAACATGTTTAAAATTTTATTTAGTGTCAAAATTCTTTTGAATTTTGACACTAAATAAAATTTTAAACATGTTTAACTTTTGGTGAAAGTCACCCTTAGGACTATATATGATTTTTCAAATAAATGTCAGCTATAAAGTTCAACGCAGTATTAATAAACGTTTACCTTCTCTTCATTTAGGTCCACAAAAAAGTTGTGTTATGTGTTATTTTCTTTTGTAGGTAAATTATGTACCTAGAGATATTTTCTTTTGAATTTGAATTACTTACAAACATAACCTAAGTTTTGTCAAAAATTAAACCTGTACTGCAAGCCTACATCATCCCACTGCTGGGCAAAGGCCTCTTCCCATGTCAAAAATTATGACTAATAATTTAATAATCTGAGATTAAAATCTGAGATAATAAATAAATCCAATAGAAAACTTTAATAAGATCCTTTAACTTTCATATGTTGTTTTTAGTAGCTAAAACAAACTATATGAACTAAACGAAACCAAAAACAATAAAAACATTAGTGACTAGATGTTCCCTGTGGTTTCACCCCACCTGCTCCGCTTCTATTGGTTGTATCATGATACTTATTAGCCTTCTTCCATAAATGTACACTATCCAACGCTAGATAATTTTTCAATTCCAACCAGTAGGTAGTTCCTGAGTGCATTAATCCAGACATGTTACTATAGACTGATGAGTCATGGTCATGAAATAGTACTTATAATATAAGTAAGTACCTATAATAATAAATAGCCTTTATTCAGACACAATTAGTTTTGTTACAGTTTTACAGTTGTTTTGTAATAATGTTTTACTTTAATAATTATGTACATATCTGTATGTCAATAATTGACAAAGGCCTCCTCCAACTGTCGCCATTTCTCTCTGTCCTTGGCCACTCTTGTCCATGTTCCACCCGCTATTGCTTTAATGTCATCAACCCATCGTCGAAATGGTCTGCCTCTTTTCCTCTTCTTGTGATTTGTGAACCAATATACTTAGAGTGTCTTAATTATCTTACCTCTTACAGTAGTTACAATAATAACCGCCTATTACTTGCCCACAGCTGGAAAAACCCTACTCATACCGAAACATAACATTAAACAAAAATTAAATAAAACATTTGCTTGAAACAATGCAAAGCTTGCGAATGTTTCAGACTTATGGCATGGTTAACGCAGTGGCTGAGTCATTGGACAGCTGTCGCGGGTTCGATCCCTGCACTGAACAAAAATTTGCACGACCTACAAGTATGTGTTCCGGGGGATAGGTGTATGTGAGTTTCTATGTTTTAAACGCACCCACGACACAGGAGTAATTCCTAGAGTAAGACAATGTGTTTTAAAGAAAAAATGGATACGGTATGATTTTATTAAATCAAAATTATGTCAAAGTTACCCATTTTGTTTTCTATAAGCAAAGAGATTTAAAAGAAACTATAGAGCGGGCATTGGGAAGATTGTCATACAAAATTGTTGATGCCATGCGTCAGTAGCACAATCTAAGCGTTGCATAGCAACGCGACTACTAAACTGAGGGATTTTTTACCTATTGGTAAAAAGTTTTGGATCACAAATTTCTTCGTGATGTCCCGTCTATTGCTCGTATACACACACATCAAAAGTGTCTAGGGATCAACATATATTTTTGCAATAACTTTTCTCCTGATTGATATTAATTAAAATGTTCTTTAAGGATTCATCAAATAAAGTGTTATCGTTTGTCACAGTAACGATAAACCAAGTCACCTTTGCATTCATAAAGAAATTTGCCATTTTCCTAATAAAGGGATTTTTGACATTTGAACCACTAACATTAAAGTTCGAAAAAAAGACTGAAATAACAGTTTTCTTTAAAATTTTAATGGGTAACTTAAACAATTAATAATCCGTGTTTCTACCGCGAACACTAACAACACAAGAACATCGGTTTGGCATACTCAAAATGAGTTCATCCAAATCACGCTGTGGAATGGCCGCCCATGTTCGTTGCAACAACAAAAAAAGGTCTTCTTGCGACTGGATACCCTCCATATTCGGCAGAGCTCTTCTCTGTAGCATATCCCATGCATGCTCAATCGGGTTCAAGTCTGGCGACTGAGCAGGCCAGGGCAGGACATTGATGTTAGCTGCGGCGAGAGTCTGTCTTACAACTCTTGCGGTGTGCGGTCGTGCATTATTATGCATTAACTGAAATAAGGGACCGATTGCACTTGTAGAGGAACGATGACGTCTGATACAATCGTCTCAGCATAAATTTGAGCGTTGAGGTTGCCTCTGATCCAAATCAACTCAGTTCTTCCGCCGATCCAAATACCCGCCCATACCATGATGGTTCCACCACTATAAGGATGGACTTCCTGGCAGGATTTTAATCGCTGTTGGCGTCCAGGGGTTCTCCAGTGTCGTATACGTCTTGTATCCGGTCTCATACCAAAACGAGACTCATCAGAAAAGCACACGAAACGCCATTGTTCTTCTGCCCAATTTCTGTGTTCAAGAGCCCATTGATATCGAATCCTACGATTGTGCATTGCTATAGGTGGTACCCGTAGCGGTCTTCGGGAATGAAGGTTCACTTCATGCAAGCGGTTTCTGACTGTTTGGTCGCTAATTAAGTTCCCTGAAGAGTGATGAAGCCTCACGGCTAACATCATGGCGGTTATTGTTGGAGCTCTTCGAGTTAAGATTTGAATGTATCGGTCTTGTCTCCGTGTGGTGCAGCGATACCGTCCTCCATGGCGCTCAGCCACGGTACAGTGCTTCGGTAACGTGTCCAAAGTCGACTGATAACACTCTGACTTGTATTCAGAGCTAAAGCCACAGTACGTTGCCGGGAACCAGCTTCTATCATTCCCACGGCTCTGAGCATTTCTTCCCTGCTTAAATGACGTCGCCGCTCCTTAATAACGTTGGTTTTAATCAGTAGTAGGGAAACAGTAGCACTAATAATGTCTTCAATGCGTTGTATGTTTTTATAGGGAAAATATTGACAGCTGATTTTCATCTTTTACTCGAATTTGATTTACAGTTCCTGATTCAAATTATGAAATGCACCAAAAAGGATCCATATAAATTTATAAAATCATAAATTTATTACAAAGCCACATCTCAATCTCAAGAAATCCGCATAAAAATGCTTGATCCCTAGACACTTTTGATGTGTGTAGTTTAATGTCTTTGCCTATAAGTCAATTTTTTTTAATCCTCATTTGTTCAATGTAACACAAAAAATCTGACCAATTTCAAAAACCACCACAAAAAATGAATAACTGGGTGTTTTTGAATTTGTAGACCTGCTACAGACTCCAGAAAGAAAAGTTATTTTACACTTTTTTGTAAATACTCTACCTACTTTTCTGAATTAATTTATCTCGAATATGTTAATATTTTTGCCAACAGATGGCGCCATGTCCACCAGTATCGTTGGTGGGAAACAACCTAGGCCAACGACACCGACACCTCAACTCATTAGTGCGTGAGGCAAAACAAAGCGGAGTTGTGATCCAAGTTGTCGAGGCCCTGCCTGAAGAGTCTGCAGTCGATCGTCTCTTTAAAATAGACCTCGCCACTCAACTCAAACACGTCGAGTACATAATACGCAACTTAAAAGACGACGACATGTTGTACGTGAGCAGAGCCCTGAAATCAACATGGCTTACAGAGCACCGTGACATTATTAACCCTAAATATTTAGAAGAAATTCTCTTCCCTGAAATGATTACGCCAGCAGTCACCAAAATGAAACACTGGCTTTACATCAACCTACGAGACCCAGCAATGTGTCAGGAGTTCTATCAGCACTATAAAGAGAACACATTCGAGTTCGCTGTAAAGTTTCTTAGTCACTGCAGTCATGAGTTCATACTAGAAGAGGCTCCCAAGATTTTGAAGAAATTGACCACTCATTTATTAAAAGTACTGTGTGAGGCGTGTCCCAAAGTTGCTAAAGTATTCTTTGATTCACTGGCGACAGATGAAGATCTGACAGCTCGCTATGTCGAACAAAACGAGTCCTACTACAAAAGTGTGAAATGTGTTCTGAAGTCAGAAGCCGATGTGTTTCTAGACATCACGGAAAAGTATTTCGACATTGGCACATTTAGCCGACTTAGTCCTGTGGCGACTCATTACATCTTACGTTACCACAAAACTAGATTCACAAATAAGTTGGAGCTGTACGTAGCCTATATCCTGCACATCCCGACTCTTGCTGCTCGGCTCAGTGTCGAGGAGTGTCAGGAAGCAGTGTTAAAACTAGCTCGAGCAAGCTACTTGAAGCATTGGTTCGAGTATAAAGCCGTTGAGCCACTTATAAAGAGACTCAGTCCAGATAAGAGGGCCGCATTCAAAAACCGGGTGTTCGTTGATAAGGATGTTGGTGACTGTGTAGATAAATGGCCATACGAAATACCCGTTCCTCCATCGGTGCCTGAAACTGGTCGACATGTTTTCGATGACCAGGTGTTTTATCCTGTCTGCGATAGAAGCTGTGTAATGTATGATATGCCCAGGAGATGTATGTTACCTTGTGCGATGAAATCTGCGTGCATGATCCGAGTTAAAACGGATTTAGAGAAATTGTTCGATGAGTTTCGGTTTATTGGTTTTGAACGCGCTCTGCACGAATTGGGTCAGCGATTAGGTGCTACAGGATCTGCGGACAGGCGACGTGATATTTTTCTTGTTCTGGTGAGCAAAAGCGGTGGTCGCACTGAAGCGGTGTCAGCTGTGTTAAATCTCGCAGCTAAGTATAGCAACGAGCCAGCGCACACACGCGCTTCCATACTGCGCAGCCTTGTCAAGCGCGCTAACGTGTGGCGGCTGCCCGAAGATGACTGGAAACATTTCCTGGAGTTTGGCCACGGACTCGGGTTCGATGGTGCGAAATCAGAAGCAGCTTGCTTTGAGGGACTGCACTGCGTCGTGATTCGCCAGTTGCTAGCTGGCAAATGCGAAAAAGCTATCTGCGACGCATTTTTAAAGCAGTTCTCAACATTATCAGAGTATTCTTTGAAGGTCGACGAGCGCAAGCGCGTTGCTAACGGTCTTCAAAACATGTTGGCAGCGGCTGCTGTAAATGTAGAACCAGCGGTCGCAGCGGAGCGTCTCGGTCAATTACTGGACGTGCTACAGTTATACCGCGTTAGAGTTGAGCCAACCTCACCCGCAGTGAAGGCAGTCGTGACTTTAGCTCAGCGTGACGCTGACATCGCGCGTCCTTTGCTAGAGCGGCTCTATAATGCAAGAATTGCACGCCGTAATCTGTTGCGACTGAACATGGAATTCCGAAAAGATGAAGCGGCGCTAGTGAATGCTCTGCGGCATGATCCGTCTGTCCTCGAACTAAAGCAGGTTGTCGACATATTGGCGGATCGTTCGGCAAGCTTCGATAGGTTCATCGCAAAGCTAGTGGTGTACTTTAAGCAGAATCAAGATTTTACAGTAAGTCTCAGAGACGCATTGAAGGAAAGGATCGCCCAGCAACAGAAAGAAAAACTGAAAAATGTTAAATTGGCGCGGCCATTAGCAAGTCTAGTGTACCAAGACTTTGAGAATCAGTTACGTGAGTTTGACGCAGCGGGCAAAGAAAGCGTGAAGTTTGCAGCGGCACTGAGGGCCTGCGCACACCAAGCCCGGCCTGTCATCAACTTGGCGAAATGGGGCTGGCGCAAGGCTGGCGTGAAGGCTGTATCGATACGAGCGATGCGCTGTCGGGAAATAGAAAGAGCGGCTTTAACTCGTTCGTTAGCTACTGAACGTCGCACAGTCAGAGTAGCTTTAGCTCTTAGTATGCGATCCACTAGGCCAGAGGGGCTGTTACTGGAAACCTTCGCATCAGCAGCAAAGTTGCGCCCCGTAGCAGCATTACATGTTGCGTTGCCGTACTACCGCCGTCGAGGCGCCTGTTCGGACCCTGGAGTGTGGAATATCATTAAGCCCCTGCTGTCGAGCGTGGACCTAGAGCCTCGCGATCACCTTCGGGAAGTTCTAGGACACATCGACTGGATCCCGTCAACCATTAAACCTGACTACTGCGTTACCTTGTACTTAGCTTTGCACAAAATCTCTCGTTCCTTGGCTGATGTTGTGCTCAGTAATATCTCGAAAGTTCTTTCAGAAGCTGATGAGTCTGTCGAAATAATATTGCTTAAGATTCTTGACAACACTGATAAGGATATTCCGGCGATACCGTATCCCTCTATTTTTATTAGGTACTTGCTTCTGTCCAGTAATGAAGAGGATGTTGAAAGACGGTTCACGAAGATAGGAAATCGGTTTTTAGAACGCCTAGATACGTTGCGATGTGAAAAGGATTCTAATTTTGAAGACAGATTCAATCAAGTGTTGAAGAGTTTACTTTATAATTCAGCGTTTTTAAACACTAAATATACATCATGTCTGTTAGTGATTGAGAGGATCTTAACTTGGATGCAGAAGTTTATGCCTAAAGAAGAACATTTTAAAAAGTATACGATGATACATTTAACGATGTTGTATTTCAAAGCTGTTCGACAGAGTATGAAACAGATGCCAGAAGTTTTTTCTGATCCGAAGAGGAGGAAGTCTGAGGGAGTAGAGGCAGTGGGCTTCGTGTTTGGCA
This sequence comes from Agrotis clavis, assembly GCA_954870645.1. NCBI lineage: Eukaryota > Metazoa > Arthropoda > Insecta > Lepidoptera > Noctuidae > Agrotis > Agrotis clavis. The sequence continues at coordinate 1,326,005 of OX940942.1, forward strand.
GATATATCATGAAGGAGGTAGCTGAACTTGTGAGCACATACTTTGACTCCGTAATAGAACTGTATACCGGCGCTTTGGTTTATTTCTTAGAAGATAACTTCCCGTACGGAAATTCGCAGGCGACATTGACTGCATTCGTTCTCAAGGGTATCCTGGCTGAAGGAGTTGGTGTCCAGCGCCGTATTGCAGTGTATGTCTACACAAAGCGTCGTTCTACCTTTGAAAATAAAATGAGAAGGGAAATTGAAGAACAACTATGTCAGGACAAAGAAATTGAAATCTTTGCACACGCCGGAATCATGGTGTAGATTGACCAAGATTTGAATAATCAAATATTTTTGGTCTATGTATGTAGGTGTTGTTTAAAAAAGTATTAATATTACTAACAATATAATATAAAATATTTTTGGTCTATGTATGTAGGTGTTGTTTAAAAAAGTATTAATATTACTAACAATATAATATTATATAGGTAGTTCTGTTGGCTCCAATTGCAGTTTGAACACTGGGGAATGTTAGAGAAGAATTTTTCAAGTGATTGTGTAGAGCTCATCATAATGTTCTGTGTGCAATAAACTTAGAATCTCATACATAATACGTACGAAGAACCATCAAGTACCTGATTTTCGTCGCTATGCCAAAAATTGGCGGACGAGGATAGCAGTTCGAATACAATCCGTCTTTCTGATGTTTGTCAAAATATCGTCTGATCTAATTGCAGTCAAGACGATAGACATAGAATCCTTCCATCAAAATATCAGACACTTGTTATTTTTTTGTTTTTTAGTTGGATGGTTTCATAAAGGTACTTTATTTTTTTTCATTTTTACAGTAATTGCACTTTTGCTACTGTTATTATACTAACTTTTATAACTGTTTAATAAATGCATAACAAATAAAACCCGATTATTTTTCTTAACGTTTTATTAAAAGACAACTTAGATCAAGCAGTTAAATTAATAACGAAATAATACAACGTAGCAGGCCCATCGCCAATGCAGATATGCGCTAGTTCTATTTATTTTTTAAGATTGCCCTATACACGGGTTTCTATAATAGCCGCGCGTATTTTTATTACAATAAAAAAAAAAACAGACTAATATTTTCATAATATATTAAAAGGTTATAAGTGCATAATAAACGCAAAATCATGGTTACTTATTTATTAGACAAAACGGTAAAAAAATGTTACATTATCTTTACATAAATGTTACATTTATATTTCATGTAATATGCATGTTATTGTTTTAACTACATAAGGTTGCATAAAATAGAAGGTTTTACAGTATGTGTGCAGAAAATTAAATAAAAAATAAAAAAGTTCATGAAAGTATGCAGTAATAAGAAATGACAGAAAAAAAAAATTGTGAGCGACAAAAGAGAAAGCACAATCAAAGAAAATCAGATGAAAACATGATTATAATATCATATTTGGTAACATTGACTAATATAGATTACGATTATTAAAAACAGTAATTTAACAATATTATCGTTACCTATAACTAAATGTGAAGTACATGGAGTACTAAAAGCTCAATCTGGATATCAAAATTTATGCATTTCAACTAATAATAACCTTGGCGCCATATATTGTAACGACAATAATTACGTATAACAAAAAAAAAAAAAAAAACTGAAAATTATTTTTCAATATTATCCGCCTTTATTTTTTTCACTTATCCGTTACATTTTTTATCTACACTAAATATAAAGACGAAAGATTTGTATTTTTGTATGTGTGTGTGTGTGTGTGTATGTTTGTAATGAATAAACTCAAAAATCGGTCCAGTAGGGACCAATTTCCAAAAATCTTTCGCCAGTTAAAAGCTGCTTTGGTCCTGAGTGACATAGGCAATGGTGGGGGGTGATTAATAAATAATAATGTTATTATTGTTATCTCATTATCCGATTCGTTGCGATGTCTAATTTCGCTAACGCGTCGAACAAAATTGAATCACGAAACATCGATTTTAAAATGACACACATCCGTGCTTAACGCCACACGCAAAAGAAAGTGATGGTACTGAAACGTGCCCTCCGCAACGAATCGGTTAATGTTATTTTCATAAAATTGGTGTAACATCGTGTAGCGTGAATAGTCACAATATGGCGCCAAGCTTACTCTGTTCTTACTTGCAACACATACTAGTATGTATTTACATTTAACTCAAAAAGTACATAGCCACTCTATACAGCGTCAAAAACATACTAAATAATAAATTAAAACAATCATACATTTAATATAAAAGTCCGGTCAATTTAGACAACAGCACACCTGGATCCTACCCGGTCATAAATATCGAAAATGTATTAAAATAACCGCTGTTATTTTTTTTAAGGTGATAAGTATTTTATTTTGTACCTATAGTGTCATTCGCATTGGCGAAAAAACTTTACATGAATCTTCTAATGATCTTTTGGCGCGTGAATCACATTCACAGAGACAAAAGGGTCATCATCTGCCTGCCTTTTCCCAAGTATATTGTGGTCGGCTTCCAGTCGAACCAGATGCAGCTGAATATCAGTATTTTACATGAAGCGACCGCCTATCGGACCTCCACAACCCAGTAACTGGGTAAGACGATTATACGATACCCCATGGTAAGACTGGTTGTCAGACTTTAGAGCTTCTGAATAATAGTAACGACTGTCAAAGATTTACAATTGTCAGCCGGGAACAACGGCTTTACGTGCTTTCCGAGGCACGGAGGAAACTCGCTGTGAAAGAATAAACAGTGTACAGTATAAATTGACCGTCCACTGTGCAGGAAACTCATTCAAAAAGATGCCAAGGCAAACTGGTTATGTATAGCTTCATGTGTATGTGTACACATACATACAAATATTTCTCTAATTCTTTTATACAAGACTTACTTATTATTATTTTTTTAACAACTGAGCTATATAAACATTTGCAACATGATAAGCAAAACCCGGAGTAGGTACATTATTTAGGGTCAATAATCTGAAACGTATATGTTAATATGAACATGCCTCCGGGATTACGGAATTTTAAAGAGAATTTTGCGGAATTTTAGGTTGAATACGACTACATAAGCACTCGCTATTGCCAGTGGCTTCGCCCGCGTGCTTTTCAATTGAATCACGTAAGAACTGAAACTGAACTGTCCCAGGAAAAGACTTATCCATGTTAATGATTTCTATCACAGTTCGTGATGCAAGTACATAAAATCAATCTACCTACTCCGGGTTATGATGATAAGCTATGTAATTTTTGTCCGTGTTCAACAACAAAGCGCGGCGCATCAAACGCATTGGCGACACAATCCCCTATGTATACAAGTACTTCCATATATTACTACAATATACAACTAAAGTTTATTTTTCCTTGTTAAGCGCCTCTATAAACTCTTCTAATTTCTCTTGGACTTGTCGTACTTTCTCTGTAAAAGAAACGGGAAGATTAGGTTTGTCTAACGCATTCGGGAATCGAACCAGTGGTATCTTCTTCTTTGGACTGGCCTGTTGGTCTAGTGGTTAGTGACCCTGACTGCTATGCCGGAGGTCGTGGGTTCGATTCCCACTCAGGACAAATGTTTGTGTGATGAGCACGATCATTATAATTTGTTCTGTGTCTGGGTGTAATTTATCTATAATATGTATGTATTTAGAAATATATAAGTATGTTTATCAGTTGTCTGGTACCCATAACACAAGCTCTGCTTAGCTTGGGATTAGATGGCGTTGTATGATAGTTGTGGAATATTATTGTGGAATATTATTCTGCTGTGTATTTCCCGGCTAAAGTAGATAAAAAACAGTTGTAATGTTTTCTTAAAACTTTTTGTTTTATATTCCAGTAGTAAAATGATATAAATAATAAACTTACTCAATTCTTCAGCTAATTCTACTCGTCTTCCGGATAATAACTTTTTCTTCAGTTCGGGGTCGGCTGCCATCTGCAATTAATATGAACCACGTTTTAATGTGACTATTTTCTTTTATAACTAAGTTATCTGACTAGCCTCAATTCAGGTAAGGGTTGTCTTCCAGGACATGCGGACGGCGAGTAATGGTGGACTCGCTGTCCGATCATGGACGCAGCCCAGGTCAACGCGTATCGCGCGTAACGTAATGATATGAAAGAAAAAGGAGTTAATGTTGCTGTGACGTCTGATAGGGGAGAATGGAAGAAGAAAACGTGTTGTGAAGATCACGAGTAAAATGGAATAAGGGCAGGAGGGGTATTACAACGTCTTAAAACCAGGGTTGTTCCGGCGAGTGAAAGTGACAGAGCTATACAAGTCGTCTAGCGCCATCTCGTTCACTCACTGGAAAAGGCCAGGTTTGAAGACGTAATACCCCCCCAGGAAGATGATGATTGAAGGGAACTGTAAAGTGCTGAACAAGAGTCAAACTCCACTAGTTAGACTCAGCGGCAGTGGGATAAGATATATTTGTTAAACCTACAAACTTGAGATTATAAAATGTGCAGATTACGAGTTTGAAACAAAACGTAACGTCTTTAGTGAAGCCACTTTTCTATAAATGTGTGAGTACCACGCACACATTTAAATGTTTTCCTCTTTTATCGTGGTGAAAATTATCAAATGAGTCCTCCCACCCCGGGCAGGGCGGGAGGTACTGTCAGACTTGTACTGACTAAAACGGTGTCCTCAGTAGCCCTTTACGTGCCGGGGTCACGGTTGCTGTTTAGTCCCGTGACACAGGCAGGCTTTGGCCCTCAAGAGCCCCGTCATCATGATGATACTTTTGAGGCGCGCGTGGAACACAACGCACCGTCGACCTGGGCTGCGACCATGGTCGGACAGCGAGTCGCCTATTACACGCCGCCAGCATTCTCAATAGCCTACTAGGTAATCTTGACATTCTATAATCTAAGCCTGCATAATATTCCAATTGTTATGAGTCATGTTAAGTCGTGCTCACCTCGTCGAGTACTTCTCTGAGCTCTCTATCAAGTCTCGCAGCCTCTCTGTTCCCGATCTGTTGTCGCAGCGCGTTGGCCGTCGTACGGAGAGTCTGCTGTACTCGCCAGAACATCACCACCTCGCAGCATTCCTTCTGCAAACATGAAAATAATAATCAGAAAGGCAAAAGTTACAATTAATTAATAATTAAGCAAAATAACTTCTGTAAATCACCACCAGCAGTGCAGCAGTGGAGCAGTGGTGGTCCAGTGGTATCGGTCCCGAGTTACGAGTTCTAGGTCGTGGGTTCGAACCCCGCCAGGCGCATTACTTTGTTTAATTTATTTCATCGCCACAGCTCTCTAAACGGTGAAGGAAAACATCGTAAGGAAACCGGCATGTCCTCGAACCAAAAATTCGTAGACTTGACATCCACCAATCCGCACTGGGCCCGCGTGGTGGATTATAGCCAACTCCCTCTCACAGAGAGGAGGCCTGTATCCCAGCAGTGGGAACATTGTAGGCTGATGATGATGATGATGATGAAATCACCACCTACCTGCCTTTTTCTAAATATGTTGGTGTCAGTCAAATCGGGTGCAGTTGAAATTAGTATTTTATTTTACATGAAGCGACTGCAATATGAGTATAACGTTTTACCTACCCAGTAACTGGGTAATACGTACGATGCCTCTTCGTAATACTAGTTGACAGATTTTTGAGATTCAAACAACTGAACTCTTATTTTTATTTGATACTAGCTGACCCGGCGAACTTCGTACCGCCTAACAGTCGATTCTTTTAGTTTTTTTTTCTTAATACTTTATTCTGCTATATAGGAAACGGCCAAGGGCGAGTTTGACTCGCCCATAAAGGGTTCCGTGTAGCAGCAAGTAACATAATATAAAAGTTCTAGTAGTTGGTTGTAACTTGAAAAGGTAAATTGCGGTTTACGAATTATGACGTATTACAAAAAAACTAATTATTTGATCTCGTCCAACAGTTTTCGCAGGAAGTTCGCATGGTAGTGTACATCATAATTATATTTTTTTTTCAGTTTTGTAATCCTCTTATTTTGGAAATTACAGGAGGGACACATTTTACCACTTTGGAAGTGTCTCTCGCGCAAACACTTCAGTTTAGAAAAAAAAAACATTTTTGTAACTTCCATAACATTTTTAAAGACCTATCCATAGGTACCCCACACCACACGTATGTAATTGGAGTTTTTTTTTTGAGTTTCAGTTCTAAGTATGGGGAACCCCCAAAAATTTATTTTTTGTGTGAAAATCCTAAGGCTGTTTTTCCACCAGACATGCGCTATGCTACGTTGCTGCGGATGCGTTTGATATCCACCAATCATATTTACATGGCACAGCATTGGTGGAAACGGATTCAACTAAGATGTGTTTTTATATGAAAAGATGCGTGCTATGGCTGCGTGCTGTAGCTGCGTGCTGTGGCTGCGTGCTATGGCTGCGTGCTATGGATGCATGCTATTGGTCGTTTTCCGTACAATCGATACATCGCATAGCTCGAGCTGCGCAGCTACCTTGTGACAGCGCATCTTCGTAGCGCAGCTACGCATTTTCGTATCGAATTAAGCATCTTCATAGCGCAGCTACCTCGTGGCGGCGCATTTTCGTAGCGCCATCGCCAGGGCCCCCGTAAGGACTACTGGCGCCTGTGTGCAAAAAAGGATTTTGGCGCCTGTGTGCAAAAAAGGATTTTGGCGCCCCATATAGCATTTTGAATTATCTTTTTTTATGGGTGTAGGTCAGTGGTGTATTTTAAAATTCAGCGCCCTCGGGCTGTAAAGCTTGCCGCCTCGGAACTTAAACACAAAATAAAACATAAAGTGCTACTCAAAGTTCACACCCAGAGTGCCATACCATCTTAGAAAAACCCAAAAAAAGCAAGTGCCAACCTTATTCGAAGCGCGAGCGAAGCGAGCGCGAAATTTTTTAGGTTTTTGGAATAGGACATGGTAATTCTTCATAGAAGAGCGAACGCAGTCAGCTCTAAAACTAAAACGTTTCCGGACTTCAAGTTTTAATCTGAGATCAAATATTTGAAGTCTTTAGTAGGTACTTAAACCTAATCCTATAAGTTCTCAACTCCTGTTTCAAAATTATTTTTGATATACTTTTTTTGGGCCCTTGGCTTTGGCGCCCTTAGACGATGGCGCCCGTGTGCATTGCACACTTTGCACATAATTATGGTAGCGGGGGCCCTGCGTAGCGCAGCTACATTGTGACAGCGCATCTTACTCGCACAGCTACATAGCGTAGCATCAATGGAAACGGTCACACAGTTTCGTGGCTCAGCTTTTACATCCTCGCAGCACAGCTACATAGCACATCTCTGGTGGAAAGGCACCCTAATGCGGTTCACATAATACTCTACTTACCAAGTTTCAACAGGATAGCTCTTATACTTTCAAAAACAAAGTGGTTGTGACATACGGATGGACAGACAGACAAACATGACGAATCTATGAGGGTCTCGATTTTTGCCATTTAGCCAAACCCTAGAGGAACCTTTTAAAGAAAGTTGATAATAAATACAAAATTAATAAAAAACTTAAAATTCTTTTAAAAATCCACGGCTTCCTTCAATAGCCCTTTACGTTCCAGAGTCACGGTAATGAGATAAGTCCCACGACCCCGGCAAGCTTTGGCCCTCTAGAGGGAAGCCCCGTCATCATGCTGACGCTTTTTGAGTCGCGCGTGGAAAACAACGCGCCGTCGACCCGGGCATGGTTCATGGTCAGACAGCGAGTCGCCCATTACTCGCCGCCCGCATGCCCGCGCCTGCGGTGGCCGGAGATCGTCCCGCGACGACCGTCGCCGTTGGCGTCTACCACTACCGCGTGGGTGAGGGATGGACGCTGTCCTCTCACTCGCGCGTCCCGCCTCCGCCTTGGCGAGCATGACTGCTTCGCGGAAGGAGGCGCCCGCTTCCCACTCCGTCTCGCCACGCAGCATGGCCGCGACCAATGCCGGGCGCGAGAGGTCGCCACCTATCTCCTGCGTGAGGACACGGCGGAGCTCTGCCCAAGCGGGGCAGTCCTGCACCGTATATGCTCCACCTGTCGTGTATGCACGTGTCCTCCGGGCGATCCTTGCAGTGGCGACACCCAGACGTTTCCTCCTTCCTCATCAGACACAGGTTCCTCCCGAAACATCTGTGTCCAAGAACTTTATGGTTAACGAAATTTCTTGTTTGATTTCTTGGCGAGCTAGCAAACAGTAAAAACCTGACCTGACAAACGTCGTTCTATCAGAAGTTATTGGTCTGTGGCAGTCTTACAATTACATGCTTATATTTTCTGGTCAAGTCTGGTGATCCGACAGTACTTTCCGCTTCACCCAAGGCGAGAGAAATCATTTGATAATTTAAACATCCCAAAAATAAAACAAAAAATTAGTAGTTTAAGAAAAGTCTGTTTTTTTTTTCAATTTCTGCTGGAAATTGAAAAAAAAATCATTTAGCAAAAAAAAAGTATTCACAAAAAATACCATCCTGAGATTCGAACCTGTGCCCTAAATGTATCGGTCCAATCGTATAACCTCTAGACCATCGACGTTGCTGTCAATGGACTTCAAATAGACGTTCATAATATGAAACTTCAGTCGGAACGAAAAACAGATGACGAATAACATACATTATGCGTTTCATAACAGAAAGTTTAAAAAAAAAGAATATGTTAGTCCTTATTAACCTGGTCCTGATGGTTACAAACACAACAAAAAAAGAATCATCCGAATCGGTCCAGCCGTTTTCAAGTTTTGCTCTTAGCAACACATTTAGCGATCCATTTTTATATTATAGAAGACTAGCTGACCCGGCGAACTTCGTACCGCCTAACAGTCGATTCTTTTAGTTTTTTTTTCTTAATACTTTATTCTGCTATATAGGAAACGGCCAAGGGCGAGTTTGACTCGCCCATAAAGGGTTCCGTGTAGCAGCAAGTAACATAATATAAAAGTTCTAGTAGTTGGTTGTAACTTGAAAAGGTAAATTGCGGTTTACGAATTATGACGTATTACAAAAAAACTAATTATTTGATCTCGTCCAACAGTTTTCGCAGGAAGTTCGCATGGTAGTGTACATCATAATTATATTTTTTTTTCAGTTTTGTAATCCTCTTATTTTGGAAATTACAGGAGGGACACATTTTACCACTTTGGAAGTGTCTCTCGCGCAAACACTTCAGTTTAGAAAAAAAAAACATTTTTGTAACTTCCATAACATTTTTAAAGACCTATCCATAGGTACCCCACACCACACGTATGTAATTGGAGTTTTTTTTTTGAGTTTCAGTTCTAAGTATGGGGAACCCCCAAAAATTTATTTTTTGTGTGAAAATCCTAAGGCTGTTTTTCCACCAGACATGCGCTATGCTACGTTGCTGCGGATGCGTTTGATATCCACCAATCATATTTACATGGCACAGCATTGGTGGAAACGGATTCAACTAAGATGTGTTTTTATATGAAAAGATGCGTGCTATGGCTGCGTGCTGTAGCTGCGTGCTGTGGCTGCGTGCTATGGCTGCGTGCTATGGATGCATGCTATTGGTCGTTTTCCGTACAATCGATACATCGCATAGCTCGAGCTGCGCAGCTACCTTGTGACAGCGCATCTTCGTAGCGCAGCTACGCATTTTCGTATCGAATTAAGCATCTTCATAGCGCAGCTACCTCGTGGCGGCGCATTTTCGTAGCGCCATCGCCAGGGCCCCCGTAAGGACTACTGGCGCCTGTGTGCAAAAAAGGATTTTGGCGCCTGTGTGCAAAAAAGGATTTTGGCGCCCCATATAGCATTTTGAATTATCTTTTTTTATGGGTGTAGGTCAGTGGTGTATTTTAAAATTCAGCGCCCTCGGGCTGTAAAGCTTGCCGCCTCGGAACTTAAACACAAAATAAAACATAAAGTGCTACTCAAAGTTCACACCCAGAGTGCCATACCATCTTAGAAAAACCCAAAAAAAGCAAGTGCCAACCTTATTCGAAGCGCGAGCGAAGCGAGCGCGAAATTTTTTAGGTTTTTGGAATAGGACATGGTAATTCTTCATAGAAGAGCGAACGCAGTCAGCTCTAAAACTAAAACGTTTCCGGACTTCAAGTTTTAATCTGAGATCAAATATTTGAAGTCTTTAGTAGGTACTTAAACCTAATCCTATAAGTTCTCAACTCCTGTTTCAAAATTATTTTTGATATACTTTTTTTGGGCCCTTGGCTTTGGCGCCCTTAGACGATGGCGCCCGTGTGCATTGCACACTTTGCACATAATTATGGTAGCGGGGGCCCTGCGTAGCGCAGCTACATTGTGACAGCGCATCTTACTCGCACAGCTACATAGCGTAGCATCAATGGAAACGGTCACACAGTTTCGTGGCTCAGCTTTTACATCCTCGCAGCACAGCTACATAGCACATCTCTGGTGGAAAGGCACCCTAATGCGGTTCACATAATACTCTACTTACCAAGTTTCAACAGGATAGCTCTTATACTTTCAAAAACAAAGTGGTTGTGACATACGGATGGACAGACAGACAAACATGACGAATCTATGAGGGTCTCGATTTTTGCCATTTAGCCAAACCCTAGAGGAACCTTTTAAAGAAAGTTGATAATAAATACAAAATTAATAAAAAACTTAAAATTCTTTTAAAAATCCACGGCTTCCTTCAATAGCCCTTTACGTTCCAGAGTCACGGTAATGAGATAAGTCCCACGACCCCGGCAAGCTTTGGCCCTCTAGAGGGAAGCCCCGTCATCATGCTGACGCTTTTTGAGTCGCGCGTGGAAAACAACGCGCCGTCGACCCGGGCATGGTTCATGGTCAGACAGCGAGTCGCCCATTACTCGCCGCCCGCATGCCCGCGCCTGCGGTGGCCGGAGATCGTCCCGCGACGACCGTCGCCGTTGGCGTCTACCACTACCGCGTGGGTGAGGGATGGACGCTGTCCTCTCACTCGCGCGTCCCGCCTCCGCCTTGGCGAGCATGACTGCTTCGCGGAAGGAGGCGCCCGCTTCCCACTCCGTCTCGCCACGCAGCATGGCCGCGACCAATGCCGGGCGCGAGAGGTCGCCACCTATCTCCTGCGTGAGGACACGGCGGAGCTCTGCCCAAGCGGGGCAGTCCTGCACCGTATATGCTCCACCTGTCGTGTATGCACGTGTCCTCCGGGCGATCCTTGCAGTGGCGACACCCAGACGTTTCCTCCTTCCTCATCAGACACAGGTTCCTCCCGAAACATCTGTGTCCAAGAACTTTATGGTTAACGAAATTTCTTGTTTGATTTCTTGGCGAGCTAGCAAACAGTAAAAACCTGACCTGACAAACGTCGTTCTATCAGAAGTTATTGGTCTGTGGCAGTCTTACAATTACATGCTTATATTTTCTGGTCAAGTCTGGTGATCCGACAGTACTTTCCGCTTCACCCAAGGCGAGAGAAATCATTTGATAATTTAAACATCCCAAAAATAAAACAAAAAATTAGTAGTTTAAGAAAAGTCTGTTTTTTTTTTCAATTTCTGCTGGAAATTGAAAAAAAAATCATTTAGCAAAAAAAAAGTATTCACAAAAAATACCATCCTGAGATTCGAACCTGTGCCCTAAATGTATCGGTCCAATCGTATAACCTCTAGACCATCGACGTTGCTGTCAATGGACTTCAAATAGACGTTCATAATATGAAACTTCAGTCGGAACGAAAAACAGATGACGAATAACATACATTATGCGTTTCATAACAGAAAGTTTAAAAAAAAAGAATATGTTAGTCCTTATTAACCTGGTCCTGATGGTTACAAACACAACAAAAAAAGAATCATCCGAATCGGTCCAGCCGTTTTCAAGTTTTGCTCTTAGCAACACATTTAGCGATCCATTTTTATATTATAGATAGTCAGATTTTTAGTTGTTTGGAAATCAATGAATAATTCAATCATTGATAAATTAGTGACGTCATAAATAGTTACATATTGGCAAAACTTCACATCTTCAAAGTCAACCCAACAAAGTTAAGGTCTTTATCGGCCAATAAATCAAGTCAAACACTGTTTGCTAAATACTTTTTCTCTCAAACATCGTCAACATGAACAAACTATACAAGTGTCATACTTTCAAATGTTATAATTTATGGCAGGAATATTTTAATCAGAGATCATTGGAAAAAGGGATATGGTATAAAACTATCCAATCTCAGCCTCCTCGTATACCTTGGTGTACATATAGCCGGTTAAGTAGAAAACTAATTATTGTAGCACACAGAATCAGGACTGGACATATTCCATCAAACAAATTTACCTTTTTAATGGGAAAGACTTCATCCCCTAAATGTGAATCTTGCGGAGTGGTTGATGATGTATATCATTTGTTGATGGAATGTGTTCAGTTCCAGTCAGAAAGAAAAGAAATATTCGACAGATTAGGTCTGGATAAATTACAGGTCGGGATTATGAATGAAGTACTCTCAAGCCCTAACAGTGAAGGAGCTTGTCTTTTGTTCAGTATTTTATCGCCTTAAGTTAAGCATGCTATGTTAATATACCTAGAATAAGACAAATCGGACTGACATATACATGTAGTATAAAAGTCCTAAAAATAAAGAATAAAAAAAAAAAGTGTGATACTTTCAAGTTGCATCACTGTATTATCTTTAAAACTGTTTTTTTTCTTATCACATCATTTTTTGTACCTATAATATAATTTTACTAGTTTGTACTTTGTAATTGAATAAAGTGGTACTGACCCCATTTCCATTTTGTTGACTATACAAGTAGAAACTCTTCCGACAATCTCTTGCCCTCGTCTGTGCGCGTTGTAGGAAGTTTCTGAAAATTAAACAAGATATCTATGCTAATATCATAAAGGTGAAGAGTTTGTTTGTTTGGCTGAACGTGCCAATCCCAGGAACTACAGGTCCAAATAGAAATAATATTTTTGTATTGAATGGTCCACATTTACCGTTGCCCCATCCCAGGTGAATGGGACCAAGTATGGACCAAATTTATCCAGTGCCATCCACCCCGTTACAAGTCGATGCCGACATTAGCGGGGTCAATGACACAATTTATCCCATCTAGCTTAATTAAATAAATAATCGGAAACGAAACAAACGTAACCCGAGCAGATCAAATATTTATTTCAACTAGGCTAATTGCAGGAACTTTTTAATAGTCTAAAGACATAAAATTATACTAGTTCATAATAATTACTAGTGCTACAGTCCTAGTTAGTAGACTAGTAGATCAGTCCAAACTGACAGCGCCCGTTCACGAACATGACACATTATCAGCACCATTCAGTTCAACCATTTTGAAGGGAACTAAATGATCCGACACACGCGCCACCACCAGCGAGACATTTGAGTGAGCATGACATAAGTTCTCAACCACCAGGGTCATACAAGGCAATAAAAGACGTAGGTATCTAGTCAATGATAGAGCGAAGCCAGGGTCAGTAGTATACTAACTTCAAGTACAGCGGTCTCCACATTTCCCGTATATAATCATTATCCACCTCGATGCCCTTCCTCCTGAGGTTGTCCCTCACGGCCACGACCTCGTCGTACGACAGCACAGGTCGGGACACTCCCAGCTTGTCCAGCTCGTTCCTCACCTCACTGCGACGCGACTGTTCTTCTGTCGTTGACTGCCAGTATAGCCAGCGCTCTTTTAGACCTGGGCCTGGAGATTGCGGCAGAAAAATGATTTATACACATCTATCGAATAATTAGGGAGCATCCCCATGACGCCATTCGTACAATTTGTAATTTCTAGTATTAACTAAAAATGAAAATCATCCTTGCTACTACGATATAATGATGCAATTCGATTGACTTGACGTCGTTGTGGCGAGCGTGTTTTGTTTGTAGCGGCACATACTTACAAACACATACTAATTAGAGGAGCGCACGCAGCCGTTCGCCACCGTGCGCCCGCGCATACTGAACTAGCCGCGGTGAAAGGAATGCGGCCCGGCCAGCTGTATCCTCACGCTCCTACAATATAGGGAGCTCGGCACATCCTACCTACATCGCCGAATTGTGTTAAGCCTCATTTACATTCAGCTGTAGTGAGCAGGGAAGTGGGCAGGACGAGTATGTAAACGTATACTTCTCATGCCACTGCTTAATGCCACTCGCGCTGCCCAGCGCTCCCCAAAAGAGCGGTTTTTATGCGGACTTCAAAGGACCGGCAGCGCGAGCGGTAGGGCGTGTTTACATTCTGCTCAAGCGCTCAGTTGACGCCGTGCGCCCGGAGTGATTAAACGTGTACGTATCTGACAAACACAAAGTACATAGGTAACTTGAATTTAGTTGCAACCACCTACATAAAAATGCCGTACGAATGGAGCTAAAAGACACAGTGCGGACACTGCAATAATTTCAACGTCTGCCATTGTCGGAACTTGAAAGCGAAGTGAGAGGCAGGGCAGTATGTAAACACACATTTCCTTCGATCCTGCCACAGCAGTATTTAGGGAATTATTGCCGGCAGCGCGAGGAGCAGCGATAGGGGCTGAATGTAAATGAGGCATTAGACTTAAGTTTGTTTGTGTACCTTATTTATTTTAATAAATGTTGACCAATACTGTATATAAGTAGCTATCCATAATAAAATGACACAGATCGTTATTCGCCTTCTTATTCTCAACAACCTCTCCTAAATGTTTTTCATTTACCCGTAGATAACTGCATGTTTTATGTCATATGTCGTATAGCTTTTTGCCCCCTGTTGTTTAAACAGGCAGTGAAAATAGTTTGGATTCGTAATGTAGATATTTTAAGAAGATATTATGATAATTCGAACGACAAGAGCAAAAAAAAAAGTTCGTGATTAACAAAACACGAGCAAACCTTACAAATCAAGACTCAAATTCGGACTCAGTGACGTATTTCCTCATAGAGGCTCATAAAAAGTAAGGTGTTCACTTCGGGAGCAACAGAATAATTTTGAACTTTAGAATGCCTCGCTACGCTCAGGATTCAAAACACACTCACGCCCAAAACCGTTGTTTCTTGCCTTGGTAAACAATCTACTATAATAATTATTTAATTGATATACCAGTGAGCTCTTTCAGCTCCTGCTGCGTGAGGTCAAGGCGTTGTTTAAGCGCGCTGTCCATGAGCGACACGGCCGCGTCCCAGTCAGCACGAGACGACACACAGCGGTCCTGGAGCGCGTTCAGTTGAAGGACTCGTAGGACCTGGGGAGAACAACAGGAAATTTTCATATAATTACAAGACGAGCATTGTAATGCTCTGTTCTCCTCCTTCACTGATGTAACGCTTGAATCTGTAAGATTACATTACAAGCGAATAAAAGTTACATCAAAACGAAAACTAGACTACAAAACTAACGTCCTGCGCCCTGTCCTCCCACTGATGCCTCCTGAGCGCCTCCTCCACGGCCTCCTTCTTGACAGGCTCGTACACCGGGTCGGAGTCCTGCGCCCTGTTCATGAGCTCCGTGAACTAGAGTACAATACTAACGTCCTGCGCCCTGTCCTCCCACTGATGCCTCCTGAGCGCCTCCTCCACGGCCTCCTTCTTGACAGGCTCGTACACCGGGTCGGAGTCCTGCGCCCTGTTCATGAGCTCCGTGAACTAGAGTACAATACTAACGTCCTGCGCCCTGTCCTCCCACTGATGCCTCCTGAGCGCCTCCTCCACGGCCTCCTTCTTGACAGGCTCGTACACCGGGTCGGAGTCCTGCGCCCTGTTCATGAGCTCCGTGAACTAGAGTACAATACTAACGTCCTGCGCCCTGTCCTCCCACTGATGCCTCCTGAGCGCCTCCTCCACGGCCTCCTTCTTGACAGGCTCGTACACCGGGTCGGAGTCCTGCGCCCTGTTCATGAGCTCCGTGAACTAGAGTACAATACTAACGTCCTGCGCCCTGTCCTCCCACTGATGCCTCCTGAGCGCCTCCTCCACGGCCTCCTTCTTGACAGGCTCGTACACCGGGTCGGAGTCCTGCGCCCTGTTCATGAGCTCCGTGAACTAGAGTACAATACTAACGTCCTGCGCCCTGTCCTCCCACTGATGCCTCCTGAGCGCCTCCTCCACGGCCTCCTTCTTGACAGGCTCGTACACCGGGTCGGAGTCCTGCGCCCTGTTCATGAGCTCCGTGAACTAGAGTACAATACTAACGTCCTGCGCCCTGTCCTCCCACTGATGCCTCCTGAGCGCCTCCTCCACGGCCTCCTTCTTGACAGGCTCGTACACCGGGTCGGAGTCCTGCGCCCTGTTCATGAGCTCCGTGAACTAGAGTACAATACTAACGTCCTGCGCCCTGTCCTCCCACTGATGCCTCCTGAGCGCCTCCTCCACGGCCTCCTTCTTGACAGGCTCGTACACCGGGTCGGAGTCCTGCGCCCTGTTCATGAGCTCCGTGAACTAGAGTACAATACTAACGTCCTGCGCCCTGTCCTCCCACTGATGCCTCCTGAGCGCCTCCTCCACGGCCTCCTTCTTGACAGGCTCGTACACCGGGTCGGAGTCCTGCGCCCTGTTCATGAGCTCCGTGAACTAGAGTACAATACTAACGTCCTGCGCCCTGTCCTCCCACTGATGCCTCCTGAGCGCCTCCTCCACGGCCTCCTTCTTGACAGGCTCGTACACCGGGTCGGAGTCCTGCGCCCTGTTCATGAGCTCCGTGAACTAGAGTACAATACTAACGTCCTGCGCCCTGTCCTCCCACTGATGCCTCCTGAGCGCCTCCTCCACGGCCTCCTTCTTGACAGGCTCGTACACCGGGTCGGAGTCCTGCGCCCTGTTCATGAGCTCCGTGAACTAGAGTACAATACTAACGTCCTGCGCCCTGTCCTCCCACTGATGCCTCCTGAGCGCCTCCTCCACGGCCTCCTTCTTGACAGGCTCGTACACCGGGTCGGAGTCCTGCGCCCTGTTCATGAGCTCCGTGAACTCCTCCCGCAGCGCCTCCCGCCCCGCGCGGATGGAGGCGTTGGGCAGCTCGGCCTCCGCCCACTCGCGGAGCTTTATGTCCACTGACGTGTTGAATTTGTCTGAAAAAACATTTTGGCTAATTAGATTAGACTGTTATCTGATGGTATTTCTTTAAAAAGATAATTTATTCTTGTTGTAGGTATTCAGTGCACGGCGTAGCATACCTAGATAAGAATGTTAACCTACATTGGAAAACCAGAGTGCGGTAAATCCAAGTGAACGAGAGTGTTTAAAGAACTGCTGATTGTTACCACCTGACCAGGACTCAGCCACGGTGAAAAATCGCGCAACGCGATCGGCGAATCGTCTTCCGATTAAGGGCTGATTTTTCAATAGTCAGATAACTTTTATCTGTGGAATAAAAATGGCGGTTTGACAGCTTATCTATGGAAAATAATTATGATGTCAAACCGTTATTTTAATTCCTCAGATAAAAGTTATCTGACTATTGAAAAATCAGCTCTAAAACAAAAGCATAGAAATTAACTACATTAGCATTAATTTACATTTCTATACACATTTTTAGTTGCAAGAGAATTCGGCGTTCGCATCGTACGAATTCTCGCGCTAGCGAATGACACATGGCCAGGAATTCATTTCTAAAAGGTAAAATGGAGCTACCATTTCCATGTCGATAAAATAATGCGAAAAAAAGTTTTGATAAAAAGTACCTAAGATAATGACAAATGAAATAACTGCAAACATTGTTTTTTTCTTCTTCTACAAAATGAATCATACAATATTGCAAAAATACGACTACTTTTTTATACATTAAAAAGACTATAGTATCATTAAAATGCATGAGTTAATGCCAATCTTACGGTAAACAATAACAGATGGGATTACATTTAAATGGCAGGTAACAAAATGACAATTATCTAAGTGAGCTCAATAAAAATAATTTCAAAAAACGACCCAATATACTAGTTCACAAAGTATATAATCTCACTAGAATCATAACAGTAGGGATCGAGCCATATAGTGGTGGTAGTAGCGAACTGTTGGTGACCGTCGGACGAACACTTCACCTGGCGAGGGACTGGCAACATCATCTTGTCTAGAAGGATAGGATAGGATGAGGAAATAGGATTAAAAGGATTGAACTGCACCCTATGATTCGGAAATACTTTCTTTTGTATGATTAACTAATATTATAAATGGCCAGGCAGCTGCAGCGACTGCCGACAGCTCGGGCCAGTCTCCCTAGCAGTACTCACCCACATCGGCCTGTGCGCTAGCAGCCGCAGGCAGGTATATGTTCCCGAACACTCGGGCCAGTCTCCCTAGCAGTACTCACCCACATCGGCCTGTGCGCTAGCAGCCGCAGGCAGGTATATGTTCCCGAACACTCGGGCCAGTCTCCCTAGCAGTACTCACCCACATCGGCCTGTGCGCTAGCAGCCGCAGGCAGGTATATGTTCCCGAACACTCGGGCCAGTCTCCCTAGCAGTACTCACCCACATCGGCCTGTGCGCTAGCAGCCGCAGGCAGGTATATGTTCCCGAACACTCGGGCCAGTCTCCCTAGCAGTACTCACCCACATCGGCCTGTGCGCTAGCAGCCGCAGGCAGGTATATGTTCCCGAACACTCGGGCCAGTCTCCCTAGCAGTACTCACCCACATCGGCCTGTGCGCTAGCAGCCGCAGGCAGGTATATGTTCCCGAACACTCGGGCCAGTCTCCCTAGCAGTACTCACCCACATCGGCCTGTGCGCTAGCAGCCGCAGGCAGGTATATGTTCCCGAACACTCGGGCCAGTCTCCCTAGCAGTACTCACCCACATCGGCCTGTGCGCTAGCAGCCGCAGGCAGGTATATGTTCCCGAACACTCGGGCCAGTCTCCCTAGCAGTACTCACCCACATCGGCCTGTGCGCTAGCAGCCGCAGGCAGGTATATGTTCCCGAACACTCGGGCCAGTCTCCCTAGCAGTACTCACCCACATCGGCCTGTGCGCTAGCAGCCGCAGGCAGGTATATGTTCCCGAACACTCGGGCCAGTCTCCCTAGCAGTACTCACCCACATCGGCCTGTGCGCTAGCAGCCGCAGGCAGGTATATGTTCCCGAACACTCGGGCCAGTCTCCCTAGCAGTACTCACCCACATCGGCCTGTGCGCTAGCAGCCGCAGGCAGGTATATGTTCCCGAACACTCGGGCCAGTCTCCCTAGCAGTACTCACCCACATCGGCCTGTGCGCTAGCAGCCGCAGGCAGGTATATGTTCCCGAACACTCGGGCCAGTCTCCCTAGCAGTACTCACCCACATCGGCCTGTGCGCTAGCAGCCGCAGGCAGGTATATGTTCCCGAACACTCGGGCCAGTCTCCCTAGCAGTACTCACCCACATCGGCCTGTGCGCTAGCAGCCGCAGGCAGGTATATGTTCCCGAACACTCGGGCCAGTCTCCCTAGCAGTACTCACCCACATCGGCCTGTGCGCTAGCAGCCGCAGGCAGGTATATGTTCCCGAACACTCGGGCCAGTCTCCCTAGCAGTACTCACCCACATCGGCCTGTGCGCTAGCAGCCGCAGGCAGGTATATGTTCCCGAACACTCGGGCCAGTCTCCCTAGCAGTACTCACCCACATCGGCCTGTGCGCTAGCAGCCGCAGGCAGGTATATGTTCCCGAACACTCGGGCCAGTCTCCCTAGCAGTACTCACCCACATCGGCCTGTGCGCTAGCAGCCGCAGGCAGGTATATGTTCCCGAACACTCGGGCCAGTCTCCCTAGCAGTACTCACCCACATCGGCCTGTGCGCTAGCAGCCGCAGGCAGGTATATGTTCCCGAACACTCGGGCCAGTCTCCCTAGCAGTACTCACCCACATCGGCCTGTGCGCTAGCAGCCGCAGGCAGGTATATGTTCCCGAACACTCGGGCCAGTCTCCCTAGCAGTACTCACCCACATCGGCCTGTGCGCTAGCAGCCGCAGGCAGGTATATGTTCCCGAACACTCGGGCCAGTCTCCCTAGCAGTACTCACCCACATCGGCCTGTGCGCTAGCAGCCGCAGGCAGGTATATGTTCCCGAACACTCGGGCCAGTCTCCCTAGCAGTACTCACCCACATCGGCCTGTGCGCTAGCAGCCGCAGGCAGGTATATGTTCCCGAACACTCGGGCCAGTCTCCCTAGCAGTACTCACCCACATCGGCCTGTGCGCTAGCAGCCGCAGGCAGGTATATGTTCCCGAACACTCGGGCCAGTCTCCCTAGCAGTACTCACCCACATCGGCCTGTGCGCTAGCAGCCGCAGGCAGGTATATGTTCCCGAACACTCGGGCCAGTCTCCCTAGCAGTACTCACCCACATCGGCCTGTGCGCTAGCAGCCGCAGGCAGGTATATGTTCCCGAACACTCGGGCCAGTCTCCCTAGCAGTACTCACCCACATCGGCCTGTGCGCTAGCAGCCGCAGGCAGGTATATGTTCCCGAACACTCGGGCCAGTCTCCCTAGCAGTACTCACCCACATCGGCCTGTGCGCTAGCAGCCGCAGGCAGGTATATGTTCCCGAACACTCGGGCCAGTCTCCCTAGCAGTACTCACCCACATCGGCCTGTGCGCTAGCAGCCGCAGGCAGGTATATGTTCCCGAACACTCGGGCCAGTCTCCCTAGCAGTACTCACCCACATCGGCCTGTGCGCTAGCAGCCGCAGGCAGGTATATGTTCCCGAACACTCGGGCCAGTCTCCCTAGCAGTACTCACCCACATCGGCCTGTGCGCTAGCAGCCGCAGGCAGGTATATGTTCCCGAACACTCGGGCCAGTCTCCCTAGCAGTACTCACCCACATCGGCCTGTGCGCTAGCAGCCGCAGGCAGGTATATGTTCCCGAACACTCGGGCCAGTCTCCCTAGCAGTACTCACCCACATCGGCCTGTGCGCTAGCAGCCGCAGGCAGGTATATGTTCCCGAACACTCGGGCCAGTCTCCCTAGCAGTACTCACCCACATCGGCCTGTGCGCTAGCAGCCGCAGGCAGGTATATGTTCCCGAACACTCGGGCCAGTCTCCCTAGCAGTACTCACCCACATCGGCCTGTGCGCTAGCAGCCGCAGGCAGGTATATGTTCCCGAACACTCGGGCCAGTCTCCCTAGCAGTACTCACCCACATCGGCCTGTGCGCTAGCAGCCGCAGGCAGGTATATGTTCCCGAACACTCGGGCCAGTCTCCCTAGCAGTACTCACCCACATCGGCCTGTGCGCTAGCAGCCGCAGGCAGGTATATGTTCCCGAACACTCGGGCCAGTCTCCCTAGCAGTACTCACCCACATCGGCCTGTGCGCTAGCAGCCGCAGGCAGGTATATGTTCCCGAACACTCGGGCCAGTCTCCCTAGCAGTACTCACCCACATCGGCCTGTGCGCTAGCAGCCGCAGGCAGGTATATGTTCCCGAACACTCGGGCCAGTCTCCCTAGCAGTACTCACCCACATCGGCCTGTGCGCTAGCAGCCGCAGGCAGGTATATGTTCCCGAACACTCGGGCCAGTCTCCCTAGCAGTACTCACCCACATCGGCCTGTGCGCTAGCAGCCGCAGGCAGGTATATGTTCCCGAACACTCGGGCCAGTCTCCCTAGCAGTACTCACCCACATCGGCCTGTGCGCTAGCAGCCGCAGGCAGGTATATGTTCCCGAACACTCGGGCCAGTCTCCCTAGCAGTACTCACCCACATCGGCCTGTGCGCTAGCAGCCGCAGGCAGGTATATGTTCCCGAACACTCGGGCCAGTCTCCCTAGCAGTACTCACCCACATCGGCCTGTGCGCTAGCAGCCGCAGGCAGGTATATGTTCCCGAACACTCGGGCCAGTCTCCCTAGCAGTACTCACCCACATCGGCCTGTGCGCTAGCAGCCGCAGGCAGGTATATGTTCCCGAACACTCGGGCCAGTCTCCCTAGCAGTACTCACCCACATCGGCCTGTGCGCTAGCAGCCGCAGGCAGGTATATGTTCCCGAACACTCGGGCCAGTCTCCCTAGCAGTACTCACCCACATCGGCCTGTGCGCTAGCAGCCGCAGGCAGGTATATGTTCCCGAACACTCGGGCCAGTCTCCCTAGCAGTACTCACCCACATCGGCCTGTGCGCTAGCAGCCGCAGGCAGGTATATGTTCCCGAACACTCGGGCCAGTCTCCCTAGCAGTACTCACCCACATCGGCCTGTGCGCTAGCAGCCGCAGGCAGGTATATGTTCCCGAACACTCGGGCCAGTCTCCCTAGCAGTACTCACCCACATCGGCCTGTGCGCTAGCAGCCGCAGGCAGGTATATGTTCCCGAACACTCGGGCCAGTCTCCCTAGCAGTACTCACCCACATCGGCCTGTGCGCTAGCAGCCGCAGGCAGGTATATGTTCCCGAACACTCGGGCCAGTCTCCCTAGCAGTACTCACCCACATCGGCCTGTGCGCTAGCAGCCGCAGGCAGGTATATGTTCCCGAACACTCGGGCCAGTCTCCCTAGCAGTACTCACCCACATCGGCCTGTGCGCTAGCAGCCGCAGGCAGGTATATGTTCCCGAACACTCGGGCCAGTCTCCCTAGCAGTACTCACCCACATCGGCCTGTGCGCTAGCAGCCGCAGGCAGGTATATGTTCCCGAACACTCGGGCCAGTCTCCCTAGCAGTACTCACCCACATCGGCCTGTGCGCTAGCAGCCGCAGGCAGGTATATGTTCCCGAACACTCGGGCCAGTCTCCCTAGCAGTACTCACCCACATCGGCCTGTGCGCTAGCAGCCGCAGGCAGGTATATGTTCCCGAACACTCTGTCGGCTGCTGCCGCCCACAGCGCCTGCTGCAGGCGCAGCTCCCAGGCGGCTGCAGCCACTGCCGACAGCTCGGCCGACTGGTCCAGCAGCTCGGCGCGAGCTCGCTCGAACAGCTCGTCGCGGTCTAGTTCGCGTTGTCTGGAGAGAGGAAAGGTAAAGACCTTACTGCGTTTAGATCGAAACAAGCAAGGTACATTACTTTGTTTAGTTTATTATATGAACACTGCTCTCAAAACAGTGAAGGAAAACATCAAGAGAAAAAAGAACTTGAGAGGTGTCAAGGGACACCCGGATGGAACGAAGTTACTGTATACACTCAACAAAAAATTATCGTCGCGACACCACACTGTTCAATGCTAAATAGACGAAACGAAAATATCTGGCTTGCTTTCTATAAGAGAGAGACAGAGAAACATGCGCACGCCGCAATGCGACAAGAGTCACGTGGAACGGGGGTTGGGTGAGGGGTACGGGGCGCGGGGTGCGGGGCATGGTAAAGCAAAAAGTGTCGTTACAACTTTTCGTCTTAATTGTTTCCGTCTAGCTCCCTTTCGCAACGCGCGATAAGAACTTCGTTCCAAAAACTGGCATGTACTAAAACCAAAACTTTGAAGACTTCCGACATGAACTGGATCATTAGTATAGCACTCGGTCTACGTGGTGGATTTATAGTCCACTCCCTCTCAGAGTGAGAGAACTGTGTCCCAGCTGTCAACTCCCACAGGTGACAGCATAAGCTGATGATGTACTGACCTGGGGAAGGTGTTCTTCCACTCGGTCTCCAGGTTGAACCTCTTGGCCTTGAAGGCGTCTGCCTGTTGCTCGACCGAGGCCCGCACCATGCGCCAGAAGCAGTCAGCGACCGCCAGCGACAGGTTGCGGGTCGTCACCTGGGACGGGGTCACCAGACCGTCTCTGGAGGGACAAGAAACCAATATAAGTAATAATGTTGGAGTTGCTATAGTAGATTATGCACTAAAATAATAAGTCCAAAATTGAATAATCGAGATATCTTATCACGGTCACGTTGCGGTAGAAAATCAGCGTCGATTATTCAAACCCCAGAGCGACGTCTGGGAGGATCTTTTATCCGAATGGCAAAATAGGTGGGATAATTCTATCAAGGGACGGCACCTCTACCAGTTCTTTCCATCCGTTCGTGAGCGGCTGGCTAGGACGTGGCTGGAGGTGGATCACTGTGTTGCCCAATTTCTCACCGGACATGGTAACTTTAAAAGTAAATTGTTTTCCTTCAAGCTTGTTCCCTCGCCTTTTTGTCAATGTTCGACACCTGACTGTGAATATGAACAATCAGCACATCATATTCTTTGGGAGTGTATTCTTTGGCAAAACGAACGCAATATTATGTTGGATGCTGTTCAGACTACATCTGGAGTCATTTATTATACGGACCTTGTCGAAACTCGAACAAACTTCCGTGCGTTCAAGCGTTTTTGCCATACCTATTATTGGAATCAAATATAGCAGCTCACGATTTAGGACCCATTAATATTAGTAGTCATTTTTACCCGTGGTGCTAGGCAACTGGGCTTCTCCCAGTTGTAATGTCCCTTTGTGCCTATTGGCCTTGTTTTGTTCTGTCTCCTGCTTGCATGGAGGGAAGTGGAAACATATTTTTCCTACTCCTCCACTATTCTTTTCTGATTAATTTCGTGCAGGATCCAAGACAGGTAAATTCATTCTCCGGGACACGTCGAGACTTCATTGTCTCGGCGCTTTTCTGGTGGTTGCCACTGTTGATTCTGGCTTTCAGGAGTTGCAGTGGTTTGGGAATAGTGTGGTGGGTTGGTCCCAAAAAAAAAAAAAAAAAAAGTCCAAAATTGTAACAGAGAATAGTAGGCTTCCAGAAACGAGCGACAAATCCTAAGACTCCCGAGCGAAGCGAGAGAGTCAAGAATCCTGAGTGCAGCGAGAGATTCTTTATCATTGTAAAGCATACTCTACTGTTTGTATCTGCCTAAAGGAGCTTCACCATAAAGCTATGCCACGAGATTCAACCGATTCCAACTACAAGTGAAAATCATCTTTACCACTACGACATACGACATAAAACGTGTGGTTGTATAAGGGTACATGAAAAACAAAACACGCTCGCCACGACGACGTCAAGTCAATCGAATTGCATCATTATATCGTAGTACCAAGGACGATTTTAGTTAGTAGAAATTGCATATCGCACGAATCGCATCATAGGTAAGCTTCCTAACTAAGTATCTTTGTTCATCGATTTTTCGAACAGCTGAAGTTTTAATGTCTTGTCGTAAGGTTTCAAGCGGTAATGCGCATAATTATAGAGCAAATGTAATTGGATTTTACCATTAGGATATTTTCAGTTAGGGAAAATTATAAATAATTAAAATAAACCGTGGCAGCTAAGAGATGACCAGTCTCAACTGACAGCGCCCGTTCACGAACATGACACATGTATCAGCACCATTTAGCTCAACCATTTTGAAGAGAACTAAATGATTCGACACTCGCGCCACCGTCAGCGAGACATTCGAGTGAGCATAACATTTATTCTCAACCAAGTTAAGGGTCACAGTCAAATTTCTTGTTACTAACTTGAAGAGTTTGGAAGCCCTGAAGAACCTCTCCTCGTACTCCCGGATGCTCTGTATGGAGTCGTCCTTCCGGGACCTTCCCGTCACCACCGCGTAGTAGCCCAGCGCCTTCATCGGGAACAACTTGCCTTCCAGGATGCGACGGATCTGACACAGTTATGATGATATTATTATTATTATGTATATTTCAAAGGAAATGGAACCCTGAAGTGTTTCCACACAGGAGGGATATAATGTTTGATAATATTATTTGTATAACTTTGCGTAACACATTGTGACAAAAGTCATAAATAGTTAGTTATGTTATACAACATCATATAACAATATGTTTAAAAAAATATGACATGCCTCCACATCTGGCGAATGCGCCACAAATGCGCAGCTCGCGCGCCGTTTAGCGCAACTCATACAAGGCTCGTATAGAGCGCGCGAGCGGCGCGCGATCTGCGCGCACTCAGTTCTCGCCCTTACAGTTCCGTTTACTGGCTCAGTACTATCGAAGATGTCAGACGACACTAGTGTTTTTAATATAATTGCTGCATCATTAGCTATTATATTACTGATAAAAAGGAAAAAAAAGAGACAACGGCGTTGGTGGCAAAATCCTATTTTTAAAAGAAAACAGAATAGGTATAGTAGCGGAGTTGAAAAGCCATCAATTAAGCGGACACTATGACACTATCTTTAGGATCCCATAATACTGGAAATCTTTTATATGTTTCAATTAAGCGTAAAAAATTCTCCTCCGTCCACTACATGATAACACGTATTTAGCCTCCAGTAATCAGAAACGAACTGAGCGAAATAACTAGCGCGCCGCCCGCGCGCTGTTCACGTACGGCGCTTAGGTCGCGCGCGAACTGCAAGCGTTTATAACATGTTATTAAAAGTTGTAACAAAATGTTACAGATTGTTATAAAATGTCATCGTAACAGACAATTTTTTATAACGTTATATAACTGCTGCGTAGCACATAAACATGTTGATAATCTGATTTCTCTTCTAATGATAGCTTTAGATCTTCCTTTTCAACGAAGTATCGAGGAATTGTCGAGAAATACTATATAAAGATCTTACAAATCGAAAAACTCGAGGACATGTACTCACTCTGTTAGGGTTGGCGAGGTTCTCCTCCGCGAGGTCCACCTTGGTGAGTACGAAGATGGTCCTCTTCCCCGAGGGGTCACACGACGACACCAGGTCCGTCACGTTACTGCGCTCGGCGTCCACTGAGCCGTCCTGAAACGAACATTACAACACATATAAATATTGAGATAAGGATTTTTTTTAACCGTCTTCAAAAAAAGGAGGAGGTTATCAATTCGACTGTATTTTTTTTTTTTTTTTTTTTTTTATGTTTGTTACCTCATAACTTGCGACTGGGTGAACCGATCTTCATGATTCTTTTTTTATTCGAAAGCTGGTGCTTCCCGTGTGGTCCCATTGTCACCATTTCAGGATCTGATGATTGGATCTTGGAGAAATCGAGGGCAACCCTCAAATTTTATTGGCTGACACATAGTTTTTCGCAAATCTTATGAAGTAATTCAAGTATTTGCGTATGGAAATCATCATCTCATGTACCTGAGCTGATGATGGAAGGTACAACTCCTCAAGTAAGAAAACTATGTTTGTGTTCGCATTCTCCGGAACTACAAGTCCGATTTAAGTAATTCTTTTTTTGTTGTACTAGGTATCGTTCAACTTAGGGAATACTGCAAATTTCATCAAAATCGGTTTAGGTAGTAGTTTTTGAGATAGGGAATGAATTAAAGAGATGTTAACGATGTTATTACCGGTGCTACGGATTACAAAATTCTAGTGCACATGGAAGAAAATGATGTATTTGACAAGAATTTTGGTTGAATATTTAAACTAAAAAGAGTAAAATAAAAACTTTTTCTAAAAAAAATGTGACCGCCTTCAAAAACAACCACAAAAAAGGGTAAAATAACCTACAAAACTTTTCTTTCGGAAGTCGGTGGCAAAAGAGACAATGAAATTAATAAAAAAAGTCACCGACTTCCGAAAGAAAAGTTTTGTAGGTTATTTTACCCTTTTTTGTGGTTGTTTTTGAAGGCGGTCACATTTTTTTTAGAAAAAGTTTTTTTTTTACGTGAAATCTACTTTAGCATTATTGTGATTTGAAAGTTGATGAAACGAAAAAGCCAGAGTACGTGTTCTTGTTTCTCTTTTAATTTGTTTTGATGGTTTATCCTCTACCACATGTGAATAACAGACGTGATATTTTTAATGTAGATTGTTTTTAAAGTTTTCGTCTAGCATAATGGGTGACGAATGACGGGGCCCCATCTCAGAGGGCCAAAGCCTGCCGGGGTCGCGGGGCTTTTTCCATCACCGTGACCCCGGAACATAAAGGGCTATTGAAGGACACCGTGGATTTTAGTCAGTACAAGTCTGACAGTCCCTTCCGCCCTGCCCGGGGTGGGAGGACTTATTTGATGATTTTACCACGTAAAAAAAAAGCATAATGGGTGACTGTAAATATATTTTTTTACAACCATTTTCTGATATTTCTTTACTTTAAACAATAAGTGGTAACAATATTACAATAAAAATCTATTGGATACTTTATGGTCTATTTATTAGAGACATACCTGTATACATAGAATGATAGCGTTGGGGTTGTCCATGTATTGTTTCGTCATCTGTTTGATCGCCTCTCGAGTGTCTGACGCCATGTCCACTGTTTGTGTCTGTTAAATAAATTAATTTAACTGTTATCTCGTATTGAAACTTAGGGCCATTTAAGCTAAGTTGGTAGTCTTCAATAGATTTTGAACTTTATACCCTAGAGCATGAAGTTGAAAATCTATTGCCATTGTGAGTGGTGACTTTAGAGCGGAGAGTGGTAAGAACAAATGTTTGAAACACACCACGAGGCACCGCCAGTGGCAAAATTGTGTATTAAAAGTAACTATTAATGTCTTATTCACGCCGGCCGTCGCCAATTGCCCCGACAGCCTCGCTTCATCGATGAGATCTGTACCCTTAGCACGAGTTTTCAGTATTTGAGACGTAAAGTAAACTGGAACTTCGACAATTTCAAATTGACAATTTTCGAGAGAAAAATTAGTTCCTTCTTCGCACACCAGAGGCGCTGTTCCATTTTTTCATGCAAGAAACGCTGTAAATACTGGAAAGACGCTGTAAAGTAAAATAGTGAAAAATCGTGCTAAGAACACAGTTTTTAACATGAAGTGAGTGCCTATCTGTCCTGCTACACTGGGTGATATGCGGACTCCCTTGCTAAGGTTGTCCCGTTTCCGGTTTTCTGGTTGTTATAATTACGAGTTTCATTAAATTTTTAGTTTATCATGAAGGTTTTTAATCAGCAATAAAAACTTACAGAGATAACTCCGGGCAAGTCGACTAGAACCATGCGATGTAGCCCGGGCCCCTTCACCGACATAGAGATCACTTCACTGGACACAGTTCGTCCACCTCGCACACTGTTTCGCATTCGAAGCTCTACTTCTCTGGAAAAAGATTTTAAAATCTTCAATATTTTAGCTAACAATTGGTGAAATTAAAAAAATATTTTTTTTTGTGTATTTTTATACACAAAAAAAAAATATGGAAGATCCCCTGAAAAACCAGATGGGAAAAACAAAAAACCTATTTATATCTGGGGTTTGAACCCATGATCATCAGCATAGAAGTCTACGCTAAAACAAACCAGCCACTGAGGTTCCGGTTTAGGGTGACAGCGTGTCATCTTAAAGGCACACAGCAGTGCCGACACGTTCCGTATCGTACCGTTCCGTGACGTGATCAGTGCCGTATCGATAAGTGTCAGTGAAATATGATTATTGTACCATACATTTTGTACGACGCTATCCGTACTCATCAGTGTAAGTGCCGTTCAGTGATTTTCGTTCACTCGTATATATGAACAGCACGTCACGGAACGGTACGGTACGGCACTTTTGTGTGCGGATAGGACTTTATTAAGCGTGAAAATACTGAGAACGAATGTTCCCAGACATGGGAACTAGGTAGCTCGATTTTTTGCTCATGTAAACCCCCATATTCCAAATTGCAATGAAATCGTGTGAGCTACTGTCTCTGCATACTACCAAATGCTAATCGGCACAGTTGTTTTAAAGTTTATTCAGTACAAACATACACAATTACATACACACACAAATACAAATCTGTCCTGTTTACAGTATTTAGATGAACATTTAAAGACTTTAGTCGCAAAAAAATCAACGGAAAATGCCGTAAGTGTGCTATGAATTGATTTCAATAATTTAGTTTTCAACAGTGTTTTCCACAATATTTGGTAATAAAACCACTTACTTCCTTAAATCAGCTAAGTCAGATTCCTTGTTGAGATCAAATTCTCTGGCCGAGTCCCGGAATTGAGCGACGTGGTACGGGCCTTCCGATAACGTCACTTTTACTGGAGCTCTGTGAAGGAATGAACAAAGGTAGTACAGAGTCTAGCTAGTTCAGTAACAATAATAGTAGGGTCAAATGAGGCAATGGGCTAAGCAAATATAATGGAATTTTCATTTGTACTATTTATCATAATGTATCTAAACAAATTTTATAACACATTTGCTCGTAAAAGGTCTCTTACTGCACCTATTTCAGTATCGTAATGTATCTTATTACGCACTAGTGCGTAATGGTAAAGTAAAACGCACTAGTGCGGTAATGGTAAAGTAAAACGCACGGTTTATCAAGATGCTCCGTCTAAAACGAACGGTACTTTTTTAAATCTTAGCAAAGAGTTTTTATGTCAGAAAAGCGGTCAACATTTTATTATTAAAATGAAATTTGGGAGATGAAATATAATAAATAAACATTTTATTCTTTAATTTAATTAATTTTGACAATTAACTACAACCATTTATCTGTAATAAAACCACAAAAGAATTAATTTACTTTATTAGTAATACTGGCTGTTTTTTGTGCCTTTGCCATAAACAAAAGATGCTGGTGCGCGCGCATCGCTAATTTGTGAAAAAGTTAAAATTATTCCGCTTGCTTTTCCTTTTCGATGTAATGATTTTATTTATTTACTCACAAATGTGTTATAAAACGTCGTATGACATACGTGCGGTTTGATAATTACAGCCTCTGCTTTCTTATAGCACTCGCCTTACGGCTCGTCCTACCAATATCGCCTCAGCTGTAATGATCAACTTACCGCACTTATATCATAATGTACTATTACATATTTTATACGCATTGACGATCTTTTTTATCCTGATAACATCATCAAACGAGTCTTCCCACCCATACTGTCAGTTTTGTACTGACTAAAATCCACAGTTTGACGCCTGTGACGCGAATTGTAAAGCTTTTTGTAATATAAAAAAAAGGTTCAAATCCTGCTTGCAATAAAGCAGGATTTGAACCATTTTTTAATGATCAAATGAGTCCTCCCCAGGACGGGAGGGAATGTAAGCCCTTTACGTTCCGGGGTAATTTGTTCGTCCCGCAACCCCGGCAGGCTTTGGCCCTCTCGAGCGGCGAGCGGTAAGATCAAATGTATAGAAATGTTTGAAGCACGCCACGAGACGTCACCAATAGCTAAAACGCACGAAGATTTCTCCAAGTGAATCGATACAGCAGCGCGCGTTGTTCGATATGAGTGCGAAGCCACGAAATAGAGCGGCGCGAGAGAGTTCCGCTCCGCCTCCGTGGAACCGCAGCCTTACTGTGGGGATGTGGTGTGGATCATGCTTCGTTGCACAATCCGCCGCGCAAGCACCGCCTAGACCAATGCTCGACAAGGTAAATTTTTTGATAATCCCCACCACAGACGTCACACATAGCCTATAAATGTGCTAAATACTAGTTCGTACCTGGTGCACATCTCTCCCGCCCCCCTTGGGAAGATCCTCGCCTGTGCGATCATCTCCAGCACGGAGGTCTTCCCGGCCGACTGGTCGCCCACCACCACGACGCGCGGCAGGCGGTCGGTCTCGCCCGCGTCCCAGCCCGACAGCTCGTCCAGCACCGACGAGTACATGTCGATCAGGGAGCGCTGGGGGGTGACATACATATTTTATACAGGGATGGCTATATCCGAAACTATGAGGAATATCAAAAAACATTGAAACGAGTCATGAGGCCGATTTTGACGAAAATTAAAACTGCATCATTGAATTTTAGAAAAATTAATAATCCTGGCCAGGAAATGAACCCGCTGATTTGGAAAAAAAATCACACCCTGTATTATTACACCATTTGATAGTAAATAAATAAAATAAATAAATAAAAAATTATAAAATTTCATTGTTTTCAATGTTTCACTAAATTTGACGTCTCAACAATCCAATTATAATCAACGATACGAAGTTCTTCTACCATCGAACACCTGGATGCACTGCAAATCAAATCAAGTAAAAGCTTTTATTTCAAGTAAACCATTTTCAGGTACTTTTGAATATAATTAAAAACTACAAAATTATGGTGCTACAAACAAGACATAATAACTGTGAAAGTACCGTAGATGCCCATTCCAAAGCGTAAATCCGTATGGAGAAGAATAAGCAAGAAACTCCATGAACACTCTTTTTCAATCGCCAAAATGATAACAGAACCTTTGTTACATCATTCAACATGAGATGATACATTATGTGAGAACGATTTCGCAAGTAAAAAGAAAAAGGACAATTTAATATAATTATACATAATTAAAATACCAGATTACCAGTCACGACTGATAGCGCCCGTTCACGAACATGACACATGCATCAGCATGCTCAACCATTTTGAAGGGAACCAAATGATCCGACACACGCGCCACCATCAGCGAGACATTTGAGTGAGCATGACATATTCTTAACCGCCAATCATTCAAGTTATTAAAAGACGTGGTTATCTATACTCATTGAAACAAAGTACATTGTAATGTAATGTTTTACCTTCATCTTCCTAGCCTGCGGCGTGCGACCCTGTCGCAGCAGCATATTCTGCTGGCGCAGCTCCCTGTTCTCCTGCTCCAGCCGCTGTAACTCGCGCTGGTAGCGAGCTTGGAGTGCTAGGACCTCTTCTTGTAACGCGTGCACGCGTTTTTCTGTAGTTAAAAATCAGTCTTAAACTCCTTAATGACATTTCCAGCATGTATCATCCCAGTGTTGGACAAAGGCCACTTTCCATGACTTCTAGCTCTTTCTATTCAGGCCCTAACTGAACCAATGTACTTGAAGCCTGTCGCGACTTCTTCTGGCTGTTAGGCCTCCAGATAGTTATTTTTCGATCCACAGCTCATTGTGAGTCAGATGTGTATGCTTTAAAATCAGTACAAATTATATTTCCCCATTCGGTTTTTTTGTTGATGCTGACTAAAACAAATCCAAGACGGAAACACACAAGATTTGTCTTGTTTGGTAGATTTTCTTTACAACAAAACAACAATTTTATCTTACCGTATGTCGTCGCATCGTCGTTGCTTCGTCCGCTAGAAGGCGCCGGTCTGCTTTGTAGGTTGTTCACAATCATCTGAGGCTGGTCTGAAGAATTACAATTGGCATTAGACATAGTATAACATGATCACAAAATAGAAAACGAGGTTAGTGTAAGTAATTGAAATAAGTCTAAACTTTAGAAATCAAAACAATATTTAGTTTTAGTAGGGGTATTATGTAAAAAATCCAACAAAATTCATTCTCCAAGACACGTCGAGCTTCATCGTCTCGGCGATTTTCTGGTGGTTGCCACTGTTGATTCTGGCTTTCAGGAGTTGCAGTGGTCCAGTTTGAGAATAGTGTGGGGGGATTGTCCCAATTAAACTAAGAAGTCTTGCCCCATCAGGGCGAAAGGACTTATTTGATGATTTATCACCCAAATAACCCAATAAGCTTTGGTAGGTTTTTTCCACAATTAAACGCGAATAAAACCGCGGGACACAGCTAAAGTAAAGTAAATAAAAATAGGAAGGACACACCACACAAAAACACACACGAAAAAATTAAATATTGACAAACTTACCAATACTAGCAGCATTGTTGGCAGCAGCGGCGGCGACCGCGTCCTCATACCGCTGCGACAGCCACTCGCGCAGCTCGGCCGCGCGCGCCAGCCCGGCCTCGCGCAGCCTCGGATCTATGTGCACCGACAGCGTCAGTGGGACACCTAACGATACGGGCTCAGCTTGTATACTGCTACCGTTAACACCTGATCTCCCAGATGGCAGGGCAGGGTGTGTAGAATATTACCAGCCTTAAGATTTCCAAGGCCTTAGAATAAGCATTGAAAAAATAGGCATCTTGACAGCATCAATAAATTTCAAATTTAATCAGTCCGTGAGCTACAAATTTGAAAAATAATGGACATGTATTTTTTCATTTGATAAATCAATGCATATTTACAAAGATATTCTTATTTCTTATATACAATGTGTAACACCAAATGCAAAACCTCTCGTGGGGTAACTCAGCCCATGTTACTGAACAATTTTTGTTCTAAGACTTTTGGAAATTTGCAAAAAAAAAAATTGGTTTTTCATGCAAAATAAGAAATTGATCGGGCCCATCTGTATGAACAATCTTTTTTTTTTGAGATTTTCTAAGTCTTAGAACAAAAATTGTCCAGTAACACGGGCTCAGTTACCCCACGAGAGTTTTTGCGCATTTAGTGTTACACGTTGTATATCGATGCCTTCCGGCCAAAAGGGGGTAACCGCCACTTTACAAACTTTACAGGAGAGTAGTTTAAAGTTCAAAAAAAGTGAAAAAAAATCATATAAAATTTTCTGTAAGTTCCAAAAGTTTCAAAATTTACCTATTTAGCTTTTGATTAGGTCTCTACGAAATGGCATTGTTAATTACAATAAATCACACTCCTAACACAATTTAGTGTCGCTTACCCTCAAATAGACCCGATTTCACTAACAGGAAAAAACGTATTAAATGAAAACAACTCGATGATTGAGTTCCAACCTAAATGATTTAAGTGCACCATTCGTTTTATTTCTATTGAAGAAAAAGAGCATACCTGTGACTTTTCGGTTCATCAAGTGCAGCCAATATGATATAACCGGCTATTGGTTAATGAGAGACGAACAAGGAAATTGTAATAAGTTACGTAACAATAAGAAATATAAT
Organism: Agrotis clavis; assembly: GCA_954870645.1. Taxonomy (NCBI): domain Eukaryota; kingdom Metazoa; phylum Arthropoda; class Insecta; order Lepidoptera; family Noctuidae; genus Agrotis; species Agrotis clavis. The sequence goes on from OX940942.1 coordinate 1,360,310, forward strand.
TAGCACTTTTATAAACAACGCGAAAGCACATTGTGTTTAATTCTTATAAAATTATACATACACACTTGAATACGTAGATTAGACCTTTTTAAGTTTTTAAACTGACATTTACTAAGACATTTACTGAGAGCAGTGGTGACCCAGTGGTATCGGTCCCGACTTACGAATTGTAGGTCGTGGGTTCGAACCCCGCTAGGCGCATTACTTTGTGTAATTTATTTCATCACCACTGCTCTCAAAACGGTGAAGGAAAACATCGTGAGGAAACCGGCATGTCCTAGAACCAAAAATTCGAAGACATGTGACATCTACCAACCCGCACTGGGCCCGCGTGGTGGATTATGGCCCACTCCCTATCACAGAGAGGAGGCCTGTGTCCCAGCAGTGGGAACATTATAGGCTGATGATGATGATGATGATGATGATTTACTAAGATGCGGATATGAAAAAAAAAGATATTATGCTCAATCTCTCTTTTTCTTTGTCTTCATTTTAAAGAATAACACAAAACAATAGTTATTTATTGTAAGTTAGTCTTGATAGTTATACATCTATGCTGCAATTCATACTTATGGACTACTCTTAGTTATGACAAAACGTAAGACCCCTCTTTGAGGAGTGGCTGGATAGGCACCACGGCGTCCTCACCTTCTGCCTGACACAGGTCCTCAACGGACATGGAAGTTTCGGGAGTTTCCTGTGTCTGATTGGGAAGAATAAAAGCCTGGATGTCACCAATGTAGGGACCGCACGGAGGACACGGAGGAGCATCCGGTGCAGGACTGCCCAGCTTGGGCATAGCACCGCTGTGTCCTCACGGAGGCGACATACCTCTAGCGCCCGGTATTGGTCGAGGCCATGCTGCGGGGCGAAACGGAATGGGAAGCGGTCGCCTCCTTCTATGAAGCTGTCATGTTAGCAAAGAAGGCTTTTAATTTTTTTAGCGTGGTAAATTCATAAAATGAATTCTCCCACCCCGGGCAGGACAGGAGGGACTGTCAGACTTGTACTGACTAAAATCTACGGTCTCCTTCAATAGCTGTTTACGTTTCAGGGTCACGGTATTCGTTAGTCCCGCGACCAAGGCCTTAGAGACCCAAAGCCTGCCGGGATCGCGGGATAGTCTAATCAGGTAACCGTGACCCTGGAGCGTAACGGGCTATTGAAGGATCACTGTTGATTTTAGTCAGTACAAGTCTGACAGTCCTTCCCGTAGGTACCGCCCTGGGAGGACTCCTTCGATGATTTGACCGTTCGAACCCTTGATCATGTTTCTCAGCCGTATTTTACGCTATCACTAGCCAACAAACAAACAAAAGCACTGAAAAACTAAACTGTAGGTCCTACTTATTTAACTATTCGGTATCGTCGGAACAAGGTAGCAAAAGAATAACTTTTTTCTTATGTAACCTAAAATAACTAAGTAGAATAATACACAGTCATAGATGAACATAAAGTCTATTAAATAAACTTTGGGCCAAAATGACTCACGAGCACGGTGGTGCTTACGCCGTGGTCGTATACAGACTTTATGATAGCTGCGGAACGCTAACGACATTTTGTTCGAACGAAAGAGAGAGATAACCGATGCTGTTTGTCATTCTTGTGTAAGCTAACCGCCAAACCTTTGATTTATCATCTTATCCAACCACCATACCAGATTTTTTTTTTGGGAGGGAAAAAAAGGGTAAGCGACAATTGTACACGCAACATTCGTTTGGCTGATTTATCCTAGGCGCCTTCGATGATTGATTTGGTGACTAGGGAAAATAAAAATAAGCGCCAAATAAAGTCACGGAAATGAGGCCTAAATGTAATAAATGACATATATTTTATCCAAATAAACTGCCCTAATATCCTAACCGAAAGTTTGGTAAACAAAGATTCAAGCAAAATTTGATTAATGTATTTTTTACAAAAAAGTATTTACAGCCCAAACTACTTAACGTTCAAGTAAAGAAAAAAATATTCAAAGCCAAAATTGCTTATCTCATAGTTTTGAAATATTATTTTTATCCAACCACCATAATACAAAATACACCAAAAATAACTGTCGTTTATGACGAAAAACTTAGTGTCAGAACCTCAATTCCTTTACCGCCTAAGCGACAAAAAGTTTGTCCTAGAGCCACGAAACTTAGACCATTACACGCAGAAAAAAAAGCCGATTCTAACCATATTATAAGTCGATTTCGCAAAAAATGTCGCTTATCCCCTTTTGGCCGGAAGGCATCGATATTATTATGAGCTTCATCTTCATTATTTTGGTTTATGAACAAAAAAAAAAATATGTTTCAAATATTTTTTGATAATGTTACTAACGACGGACTAGTTAAATTTTTATATATTAATTTTTGTTCAATGTGGAGCCCAAAAGTTCCAGTTGAAATTGCACTCAAATCGACCCGACCAGCCTATCCCATACCATTGGTCAAAGTTCAGATTCCTGTCCCCTATTTGACATGATTTTCATTACAATAGATAAAATTAAAATAATAATCCTATTAGCCTAATCATTTTGATCGCCCTGGGGATCGAACCCATGCTCTCATGCTTAGTAGCTGGTACACCTTCTCTCCTGAACTCTCGCATAGGCCTCTTCTACACTTCTAGACCTTTATTCATCTATGCTTTGAGCAAAGCAAATGTTTCAAAAGCCCAATTAGCTTTCTTCAAATAAATAATAATTCTACTCACATTTTTTGTGCGAACTTGAGAAAGTTCGGAAAGACTGGAATCAGTATTGAGCACTAAAACCCTTCTAAGTAAAACCACCACAAAAACTATGCATGGAATCTAGTGCACAAAATACACACACACAATGTGGTTGAATATTTAATGTAGTGAAGACTCAAATGTATGCCTATATGTCCCCATTCTAATGAGTCTAATCAATGTGTAAAATGGGCAATATTTTTACTGCGATGTATAGCTGCAATACAATTGTGGGCAATGTTGCCAGCAATTGCAATATATGACAATATTTTGAGTGTGGCCTGGTCATATACCTACATATTTTTGGTTTGGCCATAAGACAAAAGTACATAGTGGTTTAGACATAAGTTGCTGAGATATACTATATTAAAAGGTTTTCATGGCCAAAAATATTAAAAAAGTTTTTGAGCTGGACGGCAATGTTGTAGCCATAAATTGCAGTAAAAATATTGCCTGTTTAGACACACGGGTCGGTAGTAATAAGTCTTAAAAAAAACAGTTGACAACTGACCTATTTGCAGGTTGTCTCCGATCTTCTCCTTAGCATTGATGAGGGTAGTTGTGAACTGGTCCCATTTTTCATTGTCTGGCAGGAGGTCGTTCAACCAGCCCATGTCAGGTAGACCATCCTTCCATTCCGCATATTTCTGGAAAGAGACAAAAGATTAAAATTTCGTATTAGCTGTTCTAATTTGGGATTGCACAGAATAAATATTTGTATGATCTGCAAGTAGGTGTTTCTGGCCTGGGTGTTTGTGTTGTGAGTTTCAATTTGTTTATGGACTCAGGATACAGAAGAAACTTCTAGAAGGGAGGCAATAGGTTGCAAGGTTGAAAAGGTTTAAAAAAAAATTGGGTCAACTATACAGTTCAATGTAGTACTTGAATAGCCAGCATGTAGAAAATATAGAAATGTTTTCTTAACAATACAATTATTGTACAGTCAGTCAAACAGTCATGCATAGAATAAATTAACTCTCTCATTCCCCATAGGCCTAATTCAATACTAATAAATATTGAAATAAGCAGTAATTATGTACTAAGCATCACATTGTGTTGTATCTCTAAGTATTAATTTATTTATATCCTAGGGTCTGCCTACATTACTGATTTACAGTAGTTGAATCATTTTACAGTTATAACACTTAAAAATAGTTTCATACGAAACTAACCTTATTCAATGTCATGCCACCGCCAACAGCTCCTCCCAGCACGAGATATCGGACCTTCAGCAGCCCTCTCACGGCTCGTGCCACTAGCATGCCATACTTTCTCCGCTGGACATGACTTGTGTCTATAGGCTTGCGGAGGAGTAGACTGCGACCCGTCCAGACGGAGAAAGCTACTGCTCGTTTGTCTACAATACTCCATTGTGGTTTCTTGAATGATGATCTAGAACAATAAGGTTTTAATAAGTAACTTATACATATTATGATGACTATATCACTTATCTTATATTTTTATCATGATGAGTGTCAAAAAATAAACATAACTGCATCAATGAGTGGACTTTGCACAGCTGAATTTTGGGCTTATAATTTTTGACACTCAAAGACAAATAAATAAAGCAATATAAGTATAAAATAAACAGCATTAATTTTAATTTTTTAATTTCTAAAGCAAAAATAGTGTGTGTAGTGCAATCACATCACAGTTGTTCCACATAAATAAGATTGACGAAGATGAATAAACATTTTTGTTATAATTTAAAATATTAAAATACTGGTATTCAGCTGCATCAAGTTTGACAGGAATCTGATGTCAGGACAGTTTAGAAAAGGCTAGGCAGATGATGAGTGTATCACATGACAATTAAAAAGATTTGCGGTTTTAACAATTGAATCACACAGGATTCTGCCCTAAATTATCTATAATCTATATCATTTTTGTAGGGACACAGTGTATGAATTTTTGTCTGAGAAAGGTGGTCAAAACCCAGAATTAATTACACAGATCTATCTTGAATAAAGGAAGTCATAATTTATTTCAATTACATCCCTATGAGAGCTCACTGGACCATATTCCTCTCAGATTAGTTGAAAAATCACTGTATACGCGGGCAATGCGTAAATCAATAAACAATCCAGTAGGTAGGTACTATTTGGCAGGTATGTTTTAGGTCAGCAGTTTGTCAAGGTCGAGTCTCATAGCATGCACGTTACGCACTGCACAGCTTAAATATAACTGAAACTACGACGAATAAAGGATTAAATATGCGAGCCCTATATTTCAGCAACGATTTCTCAAGGAAAAACTACCAGGGCGACAAATATTAAGAGAAGTCATAGGTCGAGAAGGTTAGACTCCACTCACCTCATACGATTATGCAGTATTCTCGACATCTTTACGTAATACCTCCTGTTTATTTAGTATTTCATAACCTTTCAATAGGGTTGCGGAAAAAATAATAAATTAAAAAGATTTTCTCATTTCATAACCTCCACCGGTACTATGAAAAAATATATCACGTAATAACAAAACAGTAATGTTGGTTTTACTGGTGGCTTTTATAGTAAATATGAAACAATCAACTTGTAAATAGATATAAATTACTTCATATTTTGAATATTGACAAATTACACATTTCAAAGGATATTTTCAATTTCATTTTTGATATACTACGTTTCGTTTGTGCGACTCATGGACAGGCAACACTGTCATGTAAAATAATTTTAGTTTATTAGGTATTTGTTTGAATATTACACCGTGACGGTTTACCATAATTATAATAACCATTTCATCTTTTCAATTCATTCAGTAAACATTTGTTAATATCCATTAAAAAACGTATGATTAGCGAATCTATCGGGGAGCGTTTAGTTTACTCCCCATTGCAAAATTATGCAGAATGTCTTCTTGACAGGTGACGAAACGTCAAAATTACGTCATCTCATGTCAAAATTGTCAAATGGCGACTTGTTTTGCCAACTGGACAAAACTCTGTCACTTGTAAAATAATGCAATTTTCTTATTGTTTACATCTATTATTACCTGATATTTCCCATTCAATGCTTTAGTGTGATATGTGACGTCAGTAGTATACGTTAAAAATGTCGTGGCTAAATCTAAATCAGAGTTTAAACAGCTTAAAAGGACAGATCACTAATTTCGCATCTGAAGTGTTATCTGAGAGTCCTGCACAGGACAATGCTAATGAAAGTTTACAAGGAGACTCTTCTGGGTCAGAATTAGCAGAGAAATGCCGAAACCAGGAGCTTGAGGTGAGTTTACGCAATTTTATTGTCAATGTAGTGTTACACTTGACAGCTGACTTTTAGGTTATGTTTTTATATTTTTTTATTGTTATGCAGAGACAAGTAGCTATACGACCAGTAATCGTCCTCTCTAATTCTTTTGAGGTTGCATCATTGTGCAAAAAATAGTGAAGTAATCTCGTAATTCCTGCTAGGCTTACGTAAACAGAGTTATTGTAATTGTTATTTTGATAGTGCTGTCTCTTTCCCATTTAGTAAACATTGCACTTGAATTCCTATTTACTTTTAAGTTTGTTGTTTTTTTTTAAGTCAGCCATTATGTTTTTATCCTAAATGGGTTATTGTGTTACCGCCTACACTACCTACACGGCTACACCTATTTCATCAATTGAAATGGACGTAGTTTCTGAAAAACGTTCCAGCCCACAATTCGATCAAAATTGAGTTATGAATACCATACGAGTCACATTATTGCTATTTACTAACTGTCAAAATTTGGTGGCTCTACTGTCATTTTAATAATGAAAACCTGATCTAGTAGCCCAACCCACATGTATGGAGAACACAAATAAGTATTAAACAAAAAGAGCCCAAGCTGTGTGGAACAACCCAAATATAAGACAGAGTCATAAATGATTTTCTAAAATGTGATCCAAGCTATCTGAAACGTTTTTGATTTTTAAAAATCTGATTGACCTTATTGAAATAGATTCACTAAAACGTTCCAAACTAGGTACATGAAAGGTTTTTGTTGAATTAATATGCGCACTCTACGTAGAATAGACATTTCATCATAATGATCCAAACCATTTGAAACGTTTTTGATTTAAATAAATGTTACCAATCTCGGCAAAATATAATATTCTTATTATAAGTTCCAAGTCATCAGCGTCAGCCAAATAAGTAATTCATTAAAAAGTTCCAATGTAAGTAAACATAATAACAGTGACAAGAATAAAAGAAAGTTTGTATTTTAATATTAATCACTTTAAAATAAAGTTAAATATTTCCTATTGCGCTCACATTTGCGCACAATTATATATAAAATTAATGCGAATAGTGCTTTTATCAATACTTGTCCATGAGTGGAAGTGCTCCAGCAGTATCCCCATAAATGTTTGACACGTAAAAATGTAATTGAAAGGGAATAATATAACTCAAAACCTCCGACTTAACCCAATTATTGTGTGTATTATGTCATAAAGTCAATGTTGAGTCTAATTCCTGAGAATTGCCTGTCCTTTTACAAAAACCTGCAGGGCATGGAAGGACCCGATTATATTGAAGGCTTTTCTGGTGAACAAGACTTTGATTTTGAAGACGGTGAAGAAGAACTAGTCTAGTCTAGTTATTTTTCACAATAAATAATACTTTATTCGTATTTTTATCAGGTTTTATTCATATTTTCTTGTCCTACATGTCGTTTGGAACGTTTTGGATAAATATTTTTTTTAAATGTAACATGAAAATTGCAATAAATCAAAAACGTTCCACAGCAATATTTTTATGAATATTCAAAAAACTTTAAACATTGGAAGTCCAAAATAGGGTTAAATTAAAACTCGATTATGTCATCTATAGCACACAAACGTTTATGTAGTAAAAAAATAATGATATCATAAAGAAATACACAATTGAACTTTAATCGCAATTATCTCAAAACCATAAGTTTGTGGGTTGGAACGTTTTTCTGGAACTACGTCCAAATAATAATTATGTTTAAAATGATATTGGCCATGTCCAAGAATATTCTACATCTGATAATGTTTTAAGCAAATTATGTGGACTAATAAACCAAACATGAGCTACTTAAGAGGTATCTCAATGTTTGTTCTGCAACTAGACCTGTATGAATCCTATGAGAATGCTAAGTAATTAATAATCAACCTTCATCTGCCTAGCCCTGGAGAAGGACTCCCACTTAATAGTTGATTTCCAGTCATAGCATCTGAATACCATTTTTATACATAGAGTAACTGCATCTGAAATCCATAACTCAGTTTCTGAGGATTTGTTTTTAATTATGAAAATTCTCATGGACTTCCTTCACTGGGAAAGGCAAAATGGGTATGTGAGACTCTACTGACAAAACATACAGTGTTCTCTTTTGCATTAATGCCAGGGGCCTGGGTTCACTTGCATAATGACTGCTCCCTGGCACGCAGTTTCTGAGCCTCACATTGGTTGACATTACTCAACCTTGTAATTTTAAAATTATTGACGAAATTATGTAATCATGGACTACATTAATATGCCTACTGATTATTTTTATATCTTGATCTAGATTCATTAATAAATCATTAGCTGTTTCACTTTTTCGGCTTTAATAAAACATTATTTATTTCGTTGGACCAATCAATGATATTGGTATGGTTAAGTGTGCCTAGTTGTTGATGGCACACTTGGTGCAGTGGATTAGTAACTGACCATTGCTGTTTGTGTTGTGGGTTCAATTCCCACATAGAACAAATATTTGTATGACCTGCAAGTAGTTGTTCCGGGTCTCATGTTTGTGTACGTGTGTTTCAACGTTTTTAAATGCACTCAGGAAACAGTTTAAGAAATTCCTAGAGAGGGACAAAGTTTAAAAAAATAATTAATTAAAAAATAACATTATGTGTACATCTACTATAGGCAACGACGATATAATACTAGACTCCGCATGCACGATCTAAGGAACAAAATTATTCTGTCAACTCGCTGAGGTACTACGTAAGCGAGGGGGACGGGGTACTGCGTTGTGATTGGCTAACTCAAGGTCTGTTCTGTCTCAACATATGTTTACGGCTCACAGGATTGGTCGAAATGAGACGAATATAAGACTTTTTTGCCTAATGTGTTGACAGACATCGGTCGCCTGTTATTACGAGTCTAATATTATATCGTCGTTGACTATAGGTATGTGTCTTCTTACATCTTTGGGTACTACAAAGATGATCTTATGTTGTTGATAATTTATTATAGTTAGCACTGGCTATATGTTTTTAGTTCCATCAGACGCTATTGATTCAACCAACCAATTTGTTCACAATTCATTCATTTCTATAGTAAATTGTTTAATTGAAACAAATGCTCTTAGTTTCAGTTTCAACTTCAATTGATAGAACAATTACTCTTTTTTTGTTGGTTATAAAATCATCAAATGATTCCTCAGCCCGATTGCAGCGGGAGGGACGGTCGGATTCAATCTGGTTAAAATCCACCGTGTTCCTTCAACTCTCCTTTGCTTTCCGGGGTCACGGTAACCTATTTTGACAGTCCCGCGGCCCCGTTAGGCGTTTAGCCCTATAGTCACATTGATGACAGCTCCTTAAGGCCCCCATGGAACTTGGAATACTACGCGTCGTCGACCCGGTCTTGGTCTTTGGTCGGACGGCGAGCTTCCCATTATTTAAAGCCAGGCCTATATGACTCCCTGGGTGTCTCCCGCGGCCTTTGGGTCGTGAGGTGGAATATGTCGTCTCCCTCATTTTGGCCTCCTCCTTCGCTAGCATTATTGCTTCAGAAGGAGATCACTGCTTCCCGTTCTCTTCCAGCATGGCCTCAACCGGTGCCAGGTGCGAGAGGTCGCCGCTGCATATAGCCTCCGTGACACTGTGTGGAGGTGCTCTGCTTAAACGGGGAAGATCTCTAACTTATGCTCATCATGACCTCGATCGATCGAGATCCACACTGAAAGTGGTGACACCCGGGCCTATCCTTAACAACTGACACAATGTACCTTTCGAAACAACCGTGTCCGGTGAGGACTTGCATTAAACGGAGGGTGACGCCTTGGCGCCTCTCCAGCCACTCTTAAAAAGGCATACTACCGCCGCGATTGTGGCTTGCCTGATATACCTCACCTTTCTATGCATAATTATTTACTGTGGGTTTCATTATGTATTTGTTTCCCCTAGTAACGAACGTAACTGCTTCCAAGAGTAACCACAATAGTGTAGCCGTACATAGATAATGCTTAGTAATGGTTAATAATTTTCGAGATTTCGTCTACTCATTTCGTGTGCTCAACAGATACAACTCCTGTCTCGAAAACGGAGAGGGTAAACATATCCTTACACAAAAAAGAAAAAAAAAATCGGTAGAAAAAACACCTTGTGAAATTTTATACCCTGTTCTTCTCGTCCCTAAAGTACGTTATTCCTTATCCCCACAAAACCCCTCGTGTTCCCAATATAACATAGTCACACATATTGAACTCCGTTATGTAAGTACGAACGTAGAGGTTGCCAATTAATTTATTTCTTTCTGCTGATTGCTTTGGCGGCTGATAAGCGTCACGGTTGACGGACTCGTCAAGTTGTGACTAAGTTGAAGTTGGTTAAATTATTTGGCGCTTTATTTCGGCTATTTATAGTGAGAAATATGATGTCACTGTTTATTTGATGCTAAGAGTGTGAGATCCACCTCCTTTTTAGCGTGGTAGATTAAATGGGTCCCCCCACACAGGGCAGGGCAGGAGGGACTGTCAGACTTGTACTGACTAAAATCCACGGTGTCCTCCAATAGCCCTTTACGTTCCGGGGTACGGTAGCTCATTAGTTCCGCGACCCCGGCAGGCTTTGGCCCAGTAAGGGAGGCCCCGTCATTGTACTGGCACACTATAAGGCGCGCGTAGAATACAACGCGCCGTCGACCCGGGCATGGTCCATGTTGGGACAGCGAGTCGCTCATTACTCGCCGCCCGCATGCCCGCGCCTACGGTGGCTGGAGATCGTCCTGCGACGTCTGTCGCCGTGGGCGTCTACCACTGCGGCTGAGTCGTGAGGTCGACGCTATCCTCTCCTTCAGGCCTCCTAGTGTTCCACTCCGGGCACCGGCACAACGGGCTACCTATGTAGGATGAAGTGGAAACATATTTTTCCTACTCCTCCACTATTCTATTCTGATTAATTTCGTTGCAGAATCCAAGACAGGTAAATTCATTCTCCGGGACACGTCGAGCTTCATTGTTACGGCGCTTTTTTGGTGGTTGCCACTGTTGATTCTGGCTTTCAGGAGTTGCAGTGGTTTGGGAATAGTAGGGTTTGTCCCAAAAAAAAGGCTACCTATGTAAACTGCGGTGACGGTTGAGCAATACCACTAGAGGTGGTAGGCCTCACTAGAGCTGCCTGCCACGCTATTATCATCCTGTCGGAGTCCGATGCCAGATACTTTTTGCTGTGCTCCGTCGATGCGCAGGAGTTCCTTTTCCTTTTTGGTGAGCTGCGAGCTCTTAGGCTCGTTTTTAGGTCTCATCTTTGCTTTTAGGCTAGATTGAGACGAACAGCGAATAAAATAAAAAGCAGAAAAGAGTAGTAATACTCTTGCTGGTTTTAATCATTTGAAAAATATGAATCCCAATAGGACTCTCTAGAACCTGATCTTTTTGGACGTCCATGATAAAGAGAAAAGGTGTAGGTCGAGAACCAAGTCCAATTATGTGAGAAAAATTGGGGTCTGAAGTAGGTAATGGGCTGAAGGATATGCCTTTTTGGTAATTAATTTAATTTCATGCTAAATTACTAATTCTCTTGAAATTAGTAACGACCATAAATCGAGTTTTTAAGACCAGAAATACGTCAAGCCGAGATCGGTAAAAATGTTGGAGTTTCTCAAGTTTTTGTGTACGCTTGATGACCTACGATTTGTGATTGAACTGATTATAACCCATCGTTTGCGGAATATAAATAATGTGGGTTTTGAATTGAATATGATTATTTATTTCTAATTTTATTGATTTAGTGAGATTTTATGTATTAATTAATTATTGTGTGTTTTTGATAATATGTATGATTATTTATTTCTAATTTTATTGTTTATTTATTAGTGTTTATTTTTATTATGTAAATGGTGTTATGGACTATGTCTGATGTAAATAAATAAAATAAATAAAAAATAAAGCCTCTCAATGCAATAGTATTATTTTTAAACGATCTCAAAACATTTATAAATTATGAATTTATGACTCTTGACTAGAGATCGAGGGCATAAACATTTATGGGCATAAACTTGACATAATGGGCATAAATGAGTTTACGTCCAAATAAATGCTCGGTCATTGGGTATAAAAACTTATATCTTTGTCAAATACTATTAAAAATTCTGTGCCTTTGTTTAGTAAAAAAATAAGCAGAGACTTATCTTTGCGAAAAGTTCAGGCAATAGGCATTTATCGGGCATTTATTCAATGCGCCCAAAATGCCCGGGGCATAAACCCATTTTTACTCTTAACCCTAGTCAGAATACGTGCCCTTTTTGTTTGAACAATAACCCCGGGGACATTTATTAATATTCCACTATATTTGCTAACGTATGTCAGGGGTTTCTCATAGAAATTATTGGTACTCCAAGCTATGTATATTACAGTTATAAAAATAATATCGTACGTGTGTAGTGTCCGTCTCTGTCTAGCATATGTGATTGGATAGAGATAAAGTTTCTAGGTACTACTGGCCCATAAAGTAACTGTTGTAGGGCTACCAAATTAGCGAGTTGGTCGGAAAGTATTGAACCTGTGCTGACGCATTATTTTTATGCTGAGGTTTTTACAAATAGTCCGTAATAATCACAATTATTCCAAGATCTCCTCTAAGCATTCTTGTGAAGAATAATTGACTATTTTACTGCCAGTAGGTAACTTAACCCTTCTGTGCTTGAAGTGAGAGTCACTTGATTTCCAGTCTGACTGTGTACCTCATTTAGTGATGGGTTTTTGCCCGGGAATTTTCCCGAGTTGGGAAAATTCCCGATACTTTCCCATTTCTTCCCGGGAATATTCCCAAATGACGGGAAAATATTTTTCGTATAAAATTATGCAATTTAATTTATTTTTTACAAAGTTTTGCATTTGTGTGAGTCTGTGCATGCATGTGAGTGGTTAAAAAAAAGACATTCATTGTAAAAGTGTGGTTACAGCATAAAAGTAAGGGATTTTATGTATGGAAATGTTTGTTGATACGTATTTATTTCAAAAGACTTAAAATCAACTTCGAACAAGTCTCAAAAGTATCACACCGATCTTTTTCTGATTATTAGGTTGTTTTTTGAATATTAGTTTTGTTAATGCGGCTTTATACCTATAATAGTAATCAGCTGACTTTGAAGATAGATCTATTTACTTGGTGCGCTGAATAGTAGGTATTGTACGTATTAAACAGCCACATAATAATAGCTCTAACTAATCTAACAATTTATACTTTTTTTAGTCTTGCTTTGTAGACAAATGGCAAACGTAAGTCTCTAACAGATTTTCAACGTAATATATGGTCTTAAAAAATTAACTGCGAAATTTAATGTGCTTACTCGTATCAATAACCAAGTACATTAAAAAAAAAAAATTTTTTGCAATTTTTTTTTTCAAAAATCGTTAATTTTTTTTCAAAAAAAAAATTTTTTTAAGCATTTTTTTAGCCTATTAATATGGCCAATAAAATAAGTTATTTGTAAGTATTTCGATGAATTGCCAGTTCAAAGTCTGCAAAATGTGATGGAAACGTTGTGAACAGCAGGCTGTGAACGGGTGAACGAACTCAAACAGAAATCAAATTCTTTAATACGGTCAAAAATAAATGCTTGAAAAGGCGCGCGTGAAACACAACGCGCCGTTGACCCGGGCATGGTCCATGGTCGGACAGCGAGTCGCCCAATACTCGCCGCCCGCATGCCCGCGCCTACGGTGGCTGGAGATCCGTCTGCCGAAGTGCGGCGCCGTGGGCGTCTACCACTGCGGCTGGGGTGGACGGACGCTGACGCTGTTCTCTCTCTCACTCGGCCCATGCATGACTGTTTCGCAGAAGGAGTCCACCGCATCCCACACCGTCTCGCCCCGAAGCATGGCTTCGACCAAAGCCGGGCGCGAGAGGTCTCTGCCTATTGCCGTGAGAACACGGCGGTGCTCTGCTCAAGCGGGGCAGTCCTGCACCGTATGCTCCACCGTGCCTTCCGGGCGGTCCTCGCAGTGGTGACACCCAGGCGTTTCCTGCTTCCCCATCCGACACATGTACCTCATGAAACTTCCGTGTCCCGTGAGGACCTGCGTCATGCGGTAGGTCACGACGCCGAGACGCCTATCCAGCCACTCCTCTAAGAGAGGGTGTTACCTATTTTAAACGCATTAACGCATGCGACGCGCATCGTAAAGATGATTTTTTGAGGAAAGAAAAATTAACACTAATCCAAGAGATGGCGCTACGCTACCGAAAAGCGTAAACGGGGAATAGAGAATTTCAGCTTGCAGGTGTGGGTTGCAATAGCCTAGTTGGTTAAGGCGTCTGGAGTACCTATCCAGAAGACGCGGGTTCGAATCCCACTTGCAACTTGAAATTTTTCTTTCCTCAAAAAATCATCTTTACGATGCGCGTCGCATGCGTTAATGCGTTTAAAATAATTAATAAGTATGGTAGTTGCTATCTCATTATACAACATTGATTTGGCTGTAATGTCAACGTGTTGGGTTGGAAGTTAGTTTAACACTAATCCAAGAGATGGCGCTACGCTACCGAAAAGCGTAAACGGGGAATAGAGAATTTCAGCTTGCAGGTGTGGGTTGCAATAGCCTAGTTGGTTAAGGCGTCTGGAGTACCTATCCAGAAGACGCGGGTTCGAATCCCACTTGCAACTTGAAATTTTTCTTTCCTCAAAAAATCATCTTTGAGGGTGTTACCGCCGCGATTGTAGCGTACCCGGACCTTTGTTGCGACCGTCGCTCCCTCCATACTGCCCTGAGATCGCGACGGAGCTCTTCCCGCAGCGCGTGCATATCGCAGTGTCATATTGCCACTTTCAAGAACTGGGTCGAGCACATACCTGTAGTACGGCACTTCTGATTCCACAAGGTTGTATTTTAGAGCAAGTTGATGGATTATTCTGGCTACAGGGTTGTGTCTATGCAAATATTCTCCGTTAGCGAGACGAGAACACCCGGAGAAAATGTGATAGATTGATTCGCCTGGACACGGTGGCATGCCAGACATATGTCAGCCCTGCTATCCTTCACAATAAATCTCCGGTAGTTGTATTTCATCATGACTTCATCCATTATTGCTCTGACAAAACCTTTGGTTTCTCCAAAGGAGTCTCCAGATCGTAGCCAGGCTACCGACGCAGATATGTCTACATCTGCATCAGGCCTATGTATGGCCCGGAAAAAACGTCCGTGAAGCTCCTTGATCTGTCATATTTCCATGCGACCATTAGTGTCAAGCACTGCAGGTTTGCGCCAGTTCTCTTTAGCCCAGGAGAGTGGGGTAACCCTTGTCCACCGCTACTACATCTCGATGCATTCCCACGTCGGCTTTTAGGAAATATTCACTGAGATTGCATATCTCACGATTGTGGAAAGTCTTAACGTTTAGAAAATCTCAACCTCGAATATACAATCTCATAACCGAAGACCGTGAGTGATGCATTCGATATGCAGTAAGCAATGTACGGACCCTCCTATCGCCTTGGATACGAGGGTCCGTACAATTTAGTTCTGTTTGAGTCCATGAGTATGTCAAAAGAGTACCTACATCAATACTGGCATGACCCAGCCGTTGCAGGCCTTACTACCACCTTATTACCACCTAATACAATAATTATTTACATACTTTTAACATTGTTATTGGTTCAATATTTATTTTCCCGTCGTTTGGGAAAATTCCGGGAATTTATTTTATTTTCCCATATTTTCCCAATCTTTTTTTTCCCTCCCATTTTTTTCTTCCCTCCGGCCCATCACTAACCTCATTTGTTTTACTTGGAGCAACTCCCTATTGCCATCTCTCTCGCAGTCTATCTCCAGGTCACATTGCATCGTTCTCTTAAATGTCCAGTCATTACTCGACGCCAAGACGAAGTTGGACTGAGCTGGTAACGGTTACCGCATGTCCAATGAGCTGCGGGCCAAAATAGCTACAATTTGAAGCTCTGACAAGGCTAGGTTTCACGGTATATTTGGTAGGAGATGACGAAATGAACTGGACGTGAATAACGACCATTGATCCGCTCTGACTCCCTCCTTTTTTTTTTTGGGATGCCAAAATTATTAAACGAGTCCTCTCGCCCTGGGTGGAGCGGAAGAGACTGTCAGACTCTTATTGATTAAAAGTCCACCCTGTTTTTTCAGTTGCCTTTTGCGTTTAGACAGTTCCACGATCCACTTTGGCCCAGGATCGAAATAGCTGTAATTCACATTTGACTGACTGACAGTAACATTTGTTTATCAGCCTGTTTTGTCCCATTTCTAGCCTCCTTCCAAGACTTCTTGTCTTGCCTTTTCCAACCTTTTTCATCTATCGATCAAATATGGTTGGTGGAAAGCCAGCGACACTTTTTTCTTTTACGTTAAAAGTAACATTGCTCTATTAAATTGATTATCCTAATCGCTGTTTTCTCGGCCCTGCCCACCACACGCTGCACACGCGGCTCGTTGGCCGTTGGTAGGGTAGATACGCTATCGTGTTTGCGCTGCGATAAGTCTCGATAAGGCACAGCTTTCGGCCCAAACCTGTGCGCCAGCGAGCTTGGATTACGATGTTGGCTTTAACAAGTTATTTTGTTACTAAGGTTTGGTTATGGAGTATGTTTCATGTTCTAGAGATATTGACAGCGGCTTTCTTGTGTGTTCTCATTTAAACTGTATCTACTGGCTTAGATCTATCCTATTAGCTTGCGTTGCCAGACGTCAGAATAAAGCTGCACACAGTCAGTCTTTTTGGTAACTTGTCCGGCGGCCTAAATTGATGGTGTTCGGCCAGTACGGATTTTGTTCTGTTTTTGAATTTGATCATTTCTTTATATTTGTCATGTTTTGGTTTCCGCTCCACCCGCCTCACATTTACCGCTAGCGCAAGCGAGGAACTAGCTCAGCCGCGTTCGCTTGAGCTGATGTGCAGCAAAGAGAAAATAATGGTCGTATCCAAAAATAACGGTGTCTGGTCTTATTATCCAAATGCCCGGCTAAACTGACTGGTCTGTCCGGCTTTTTGGTTTTAAGACCTGGCAACACTAGGCCTGGATCTGCTCTGTTTCCTGCTTGAAATGATTATTGACTCTTCTCCTGTCCTTTCTAACTCATTTCGTTGCATGAACCCGAAACAGTTGAATTATTTTGTCGGGAATCTTCAAGCATCATTGTGTCAGTGATTCTAGTGGCTGCTGTTGATTCACGGCTTTCAGGAGTTGCAGTGTATGTTTTTCAGGTTCTAAATAAAATATCAGTTTATCTATTAGTTAGGCGTACAGGCTCGATATACTGACATATTTTCTATGCAATTCAGTTAAGCAAAAGTTTCCGCTTACCTAGATACTCGTAGATAATAGTGTCGTATCAAAACTTTGTTGCATATATAAGCCCTAAAATTGACGTATGAATCGATGATAATGATTAGGAAAAAATAACTCGAAACAGCATTGAGTTGATCTTTAAAACTTTAAGAGCTGTAACAAAAAGCCGACGAATTTAAGACTCCCTATATCGCCTGATGGTAAGTTCACTTTCCTCGATGTGGTCGGCGGTGAAGCACGCTTGCCTAGAAGACCCCTATTCAGTCTTGACATAAATAACCTAAGGTTATAGCTATCAAGAAACAAAGAATCAGAGAATTTCACTCCTTAGCTGTGCGTACAGTGAGTGTTCGCCATCATCAGAATTGCACATTAAGCCACCGTTACTGGTAGAGGGCCAAACGCCTGCCGGGGCCGCAGGACTGTAGAAACAGGTAATGTGACCTTAGAACTTATAGGGCTATTGAAGGAACACCGTCGATTTTAGTCAGTATGAGTCTGACAGTCCCTTTCACTCCACCCAGGGCGGGAGGACTCATTTGATGAATTTTCCATGCTGATAAAAGCTAACTTTTCGAGCACGAAGATCAGTCCAGCGAGAACAACACTACTGTATAATCCAACGTCACTGAATAATCTAAAGACTCCATGGACACATTGACAATTCAAATGAAATGGCTCAATTCATTCATCGTTTGCGACATTTCCGCTCGAGTGAATGATCTTTTTAGGTACCTATAAACATCTTGAGAAAACTGACTTGTACTAGAACAAAAAAAACTAACATTATGAGAAATAAAATAACACTGCATACAACCCGCTCTGTGGCTAATGGCCCACACTATTTCAGGTTCGGAAACCTGTCTCCCGAATAATCTTAAACATGATCATCAACCAGCACTAGACAGGCTGGAATTATAGGCCACTACACTTAACACCCAGGTAGCCGAGAATAATAAGTGTAAGATAGAGAAACCCACTAACATGCACTTGGCCCGCGTGATGGATTATGGCTCACTGCTTTTAAGAGCTGAGAAGCTCGTGTCCCTATAAATTAGAGATATGAGACGTCCCTTCAGTGTTAAAGAAAGAAAGAAAAGAGATTTATTGACACACACACGACAGAACAAACAAAATTATATAAAGAAAAACAACAAAGGAAACAATATAATGTTAAAGGAAAACAACAAAAAAACCAAACTCGCCTCAAAACAAAGCATGTAAAGCCGTTGGTCCCGGCTGTCATTTGTAGATCTTTGACAGTCGTAACTGTTAGTCAGAAGCTCTAAAGTCTGACAACCAGTCTTACCATGGGGTATCGTATTACCCAGTTACTGGCTTGTGGAGGTCCGACAGGCAGTCGCTCCATGTAAAATACTGATATTGAGCTGCATGCACCCCAATACAGTTGGGAAAAGCCAGGCAGATGATGCGTCCTTTCGATAAACTTGGACATCACTGACACCCGTGAAGGAAAACATCGTGAAGAAACTTGGATTTCATTCATGTCTGAAATCGCCTTCTCTGAATAAGAAGAGGCCTTTGCCCAGCAGTGGGATAGTAATAAGCTGTTATCTTTGTGTATCATTTGACTTGCCAATGTCATGAGACATTGGCAAGTCAAATGATAAGACTGAAAGAAGCAGCCATGATATGTTATTCATCGGTTGCAACATATCCGTTTGAGTTGTATATTTTCATAGGATATTTAAAATAGATGACACAGACTCTGCCTTTTTATATTTTACTACTGACTCTAATTATATATAATTTGACAGATTTGAGTGGACCTGTCCAAGTGTTCTTTCAGTGTAAAAAATTATCAGTTGTCAACTTGTCATATAACTCGATCAATCGCTAAGACTATACCCGCTCACTGATTTTTGACGCGGTGACTTTTTGTCATGGTGCCTTTTTTTGTCACGGTGACTTTTTGTCACCCAATCCAATGCTAAGTCAGCGTGATAAAAAGTCACTAGTGAGTGTCCTAAACAACTAGACGCGGTGACTTTTTGACGCGGTGACTTTTTGTCACGGTGACTTTATCACGGTAACTTTTTGTTACCCAGTCGAATGTTAAGTCAACGTGACAAAAATGTCACCAGTGAGACAATCAAATAGTCCTCATAATAGAACAACGGATTCATGCCCATTCACAAAGTATGGAAAATCAACGTCACAAAACTTGATATATTCCGGGTCTTTCACCGATTTCGAATTCAAACAGTTTTAGGAGGGAGCGAATATATCAGAGATTTCCTCTCGTTGTGAATCATTTGTCCCAGTCTTGTGAAAATTTAAATTTACCTCATATTACACAACGAGGGGCCAAAGACCTCCCTTGGATGGGTCGGGAGAAAATACTGGGAATTTATTTACGTATTCGGGATGGTTCCGTCTAATATTATTAAGGGTGCTATAACACTTATTTGTCAATTATCATAGGGATCTGTCGAAGTAGATTGACATGATGTAACACCCTGAAGGAAGGTTCGATTCGAGGAGATGGTAATTGTTTTAAAAGATGAAGATAGAAAATTCTAGACAGTCGTTTGGTATCCCGATATTTTTTTCTTTGTAAAGAGCTTCAAAGAGCGCGTATTTCCAAGGCTGGGCAGGGTACACCGGCAATCCTTAAGTTTTATCACATGATTCTCCGCATTTTATATTCTAATAGGGTAGTTTACTGCATAAATAAATTGAATATCTGTTTCTTCCGTCAGTTACAGTATTGTAAAATAAAGAACACGTACGTATTTTTGTATTTTTTTTTAAATTATTGAATATTGACAAAAATAAAACGCTTCGAATTTCGGGAGTGGGGCCATTGACGTAATAACGCCTGTAAAATTATACCGAAAGTGACGTTTTGTGATTTTTAGAAGCGTCATCTTCGTCAATTTTTGTTTACGTAAGAAAAGAAAAAATACGGGTCAAATATTTTTTGATAATCTATCTTTAGGACCAATATTCTAATACCGAAATTCTTTGAGTAAAATAGCTTATTTGGAAACATAACTTTCTTCTTCCAAAGTGGTACCTGCGGTACCCTAAAAAAGTATCCAATTCGTCAATGACCGAATCTGCGATTATAATCTGTGTCCCAGTTCCTATGATAATCTTCAGTTTACCATGCATTACCATTGCTAAACACTGGCTGACGATTCTTGTTTATGCTTTACACCTATCCGGTACGCTACCTGATGTTCTTTTTTTAAATATTGTATTTGACAAAGAAAAAAAAACTTTTATGGATTTATGGTTGATTTTGTAATAAAATTAAGCAAGGGTGAGTTCTTAATTTATTCTTTTGTTTTCGTATTTTGATGTTGTATTATAAAGTTGATGTTTTTGAACTTTTTCTACATAGGTACTTTTTTTTTTGTCACCCTCTGTTCTATATTCTATACAATCATCAGAAACAATCTACTTAGTAAAAATAAAGAAAAACTTGATCATTTATTTTATTTCAAATAAAATGCAAAATAAAATGTTCGGCAGTCGGCACATGTGTCCTACTCCTAAATACTAAAAAGATTCAATTAGAATTTATTCAAATATAAGGAAGTGAATTAGAACAGAGAAGATTTTGAAATTAGAACTATTCACGTTGAATATGTAACGGTTTTATAGCTATTGATACAAATTCAACATGAGCCGATGAATGACTGATTGACAGGCAGGCAGATAGACAAAGCAAGATATAAAATACTGAAGATACAAACGAATAGTCCGTAAAATATAAATAGAGGAAAATCTTTGAAACTGATTTGAGTCATCATTCATATTATTCTTTCTTTTCTTTGAAAAAAAAAGAATAATACTTGAGTAAAAAATAATAATCTTAATAACTGGAATATGGCAATCGATGGATGCAAGTGTCGAATTGTCGTTCGGCGTGGCGATCTAAGGGGGAGCCTATGTTCAGCAGTGGACATCTTCCGGATGATGTAATATGAAAACGACGTAGGAAAACAACGTGACAAAAATGCATAGATGTCCTAGAAAAATAGAAAAATTCGAGAACTTGTGACGGCAGAACCCCTAGTAGAGAATCCTAGCAGTGGAAACACGACTGTTAAATCACTAAACTAGGCTAAATCTGTGGCTGTAATAAAGAAAATTGCACTTTGAATAAATTGTTACACGTAAATAAGAATGGAAAAACCTTGTCATCGATATTGTTCGAAAAAAAAACACACACACACGCACACGAACGCACCAATAGCGCGGCAGCGTTTTGAAATTCAAATTTGGAAGCAATTTAAATGCGCGCCACCAATAGGTCAGAGTGGAATGTATTGGCATCGCAAGTGGGTGTTTACGTACCACTGTATTTATGTAAAACGAACGTATGTAATAGTAGGGGAGCCGAGGATGCTAAATTTGCAGTTACTCGAGCGTCATGGCGACCTATTGGATTTGAAAGATTATGTTCTAAAAAGAAAAAAGTTTCTGACTAGTTTTCTATTTTAGTGGGGGGGAGAGCGTGTAAACAGTTTTAAAACTGTAAAAAAAAACAGTGGTACAGAAGTACTCGAGCGCGTCAGATATTTATAGTGTAAACGCGCTTTATATTTCTGATAACCAATACATATTAATCTGACGATTAACTCGAGGGGGCTGCCCGTGGCAAGCGGATGAAAATCCAAAAAAAAAATAAGTTACTCGAGCGCGTCAGATATTCAAAGTGTATGTAAAGTAAACCCTAAAAAGTGTCGTATTAAAATATCTGACGATTTGGATGTGGCACAAAGCAATAATTCATATTTTTATTTGTAAAAAAAAACGTAATCTCGAGATACTCGAGCGCGTCATATTTTTATGCAGGAGGTTCAAGTTGATATCATAGTCCTCCTGAATAATAATCTGACAATTATATGGAGGGATATCGCTATTCTGAGGAAATTTATAAACAAGATAACTGCATTCACGTATAAAAAATGTATAAAATAAAATTTAATGTATTAGTTACGAATAGAACCCATCTACATCATTAACATCGAGATACGCCAGGTGGCGCTGTGGTGTAAACAAAGTACTCGATTGTGTTCTCGTTATTTTTATCAAAAAAAAAATATTAAAAGTGATCACTATACCATGAACTGTGCATACAAGTGAAAAAGAACACTACAATCAACTATAGCAGTGTTATCAACGACGTTCGTGAATCGCAAAAGTACAAAAACGTAACAAGAAGACTTGCAGAACCAAATATAGAAAACAGTGATAAATGCTATAAAAGAGTGATCAGAGATAAGTGAAAGATCCAAGCCAGTGCAATAAAAGTAATATAAAGTGAACTAAAAGTGAATTAACGATCAATCCTAAAAATTAACCCCATCGAAAACAATAACAAAATAGGGATCCGTTTTTTATTTGAAATTTGTTTAAAACAACGCCATCTCGTGATTAAATTGCGAACTGATTTGCTAATTGTCAATACCAATTCTAGAGTAGCAACAGTCGACATAATCTGTCTTCGCATGATTACGCCTCAAGTAGCGACATCTATTGATTAAGAAACAAGAATACTTAATTCAGTCTATGGGCATACGAACATCTAATTCGAACTTATTCCTCAAGTTCAAATGGCGTAGCGGCTTTCATACCGACATCATCGATCTGGTCACGTCGAGATTCAAGTTCGATTCCAGCGAGCTGTGTTAATTTTTGTATTTATAAATTATCTATAATACAAAGTATTCTAAACATGACAAGCAAAAACAGCTGCGCCGGTTGTATGAACATATTAAAAGTAAAAGAATATCTGCAATGTTCCAATTGTAACTTGCGATATGATCTACCTTGTTCCAACGTTACCGTCAAGAAATTCAAAGTAATGAAAGTAGCGGACAAAGCGACATGGAAGTGTCAGGATTGTGTGTGCAAGTTACCTAAAACAAATAATACCGATACACCAGTGCGATCGCTGCGGACCGAGAGTCCGTCAAGTTCACCAAACGATCAAACCGCTGTCAACATTGCCACTCGCAACAGAGGTTGCCAGAGCTCACCTTTGAGTCAAACGGAAGAAACAATTATCTCGAACAACAATTCTCCCAATACGTTTTCACCTGACAACTCCAACAATACTTTGATTGGTAACGAGCAGGAGAAAACAACGTTAAGGCCAATAAATACTGACGATGACACAGTCTTAGAATTAACGAAAAGCTCCTTTAGAGAGATTGTCAGACAGGAAATTTCGAGAGTGCTCAAAGAAGTTGTAGCGGAACAGTTCAAACAAATCAGCGATTTAATTTCGAATTTTCGTGCCTCGCTTGACTTCTACAACGAAAAATACGAAGAAATGAAAGTAACTCTCTAACAAAACTCGTCTAAAATACAAGTCTTGGAAAAAGATAATAGTAACTTGCAATCGTCACTTCTAGACCTCAAAAAGCGCATGAACCTTATGGAACAACATAACAGATCCACTAACATCGAGTTGCAAAACGTGCCAGAAAACAGGACGGAAAACCTAGTAACCATAATAATGCAACTCAGTAATATTACTAAATGCGAAATTAAGGAAGCAGACATAGCCTACTGCACCAGGACTGCTAAAAAGGACACCCAGACTGCGCGGCCTCGATCAATCCTGGTAAAATTCAACACCCCACGTACACGTGACTCTTTCCTCGCTGCGGCTATAAACTTCAACAAAAACAACACCAACAACAAGCTGAACACAGCCCACCTGGGCATGGCATTAGACAGGCCAATACCGATATACATCGTGGAACACCTATCAGCTGAAAACAAATCCTTACACGCAGCTGCACGACTTCGAGGCAAAGAGCTTAACTACAAATTTGTGTGGGTGCGTAACGGCAGAATTTTTATGAAGAAAAATGAGCAGTCGGAACGTATTGTTATCACTTGTCAGGAGTTCTTAAAAAGCATCAGTTAATTTTTAATTTATTTTGTTATATTGTTTCTTAACTATTTTGCATGTTTTTTGTTGAAATCTGTTAAAATTCAGTGACTCTCTAAAAATATATTATCAGAATGTCCGCGGTTTAAGAACTAAAACAAATACTTTTTACCACAACATGTCTCTTCAAGACTATGATATTGTTATACTTACAGAAACTTGGCTGAATAGCGGCATCTACGACTCGGAGCTATTCGATGATAGGTACATTGTCTACAGGCGAGATCGCGAGTCCAGTAGATACAGAGCACGTAAAAATGGAGGTGGTGTTTTAATAGCCGTGGCTAGGCATTTATCTTCATCTCGTATGCCACACTTAGAAAGTCATTTTGAGGACCTGTGGGTGTCTGTTGACTCTAAATCTCCTGTGAATAAGAATCACAGGACGTTTATCTGTTGCGCATACCTACCTCCTCCAGTAACGCACGAAATTATCCAAACCTTTTTAGAATCAACTCAAACTGCCCTGAACAAAAACGAACGCACTGTTATTATTGGAGATTTCAATCTCAGTAGTATAGCGTGGAAAATCAATGAGGGAAGTCAGTTAAATTACACTACTCCATGCTCAACTAATAACAGCGATGTTACTAAATGTTTCTTAGATTACATTTCCATGAATGACCTAGGCCAATATAATTATGTTACAAATAATAAGTCGAGAACATTAGATCTAGTTCTCTGTAACGATGCAGTACATAATCTGACACGCTGCCCCACACCCCTGACTCAAGAAGATCCATTACATCCATCGCTCGAATATGTTATACTCACAGTTAATAGCGCTGATTGTCTTCGTACCAAATCGACCACTAAACCGAACTTCTTTAAAGCAGACTATTCTAAAGTCCTAGATTCCCTCACGTCTATTCACTGGGAAATAGTACTAGGTAAATGCTCTTCAGTAGATGAGATGGTCAATGTCCTATACGAAATATTGCGAGACCTTATCAAGCAACACGTACCACTTAAAACAATATCTCGGAAAGATTATCCCGCATGGTACACGCCCAAGCTTAAGCGACTCTTTCAAGAAAAAAACAAATTTCGCATGAGAGTAAAAAAATACAATAATCCACTTGACGTTATAACCTTTGAAACACTGCGAGCAAACTGTTGCAAGTTAAGAACATCTTGTTACAAAATTTACATGGAGAAACTAGAAAATGCGGTACTTAAACACCCTAAGACTTTCTGGTCTTTTATTAAAAGCAAAAGAAAATCCAGCAGTGCTTACCCAGCCGTTATGCATTACAATAATAAAACCGCATCAGCTGGCCATGAAATTTGCAACTTATTTGCTGAAAACTTCGCGGAAGTCTACAATACGGCAGTGCCCTCTGTGCCCTTGCAACTGTCAGACGTCAATACTAATAACAACTTGTCTGCACTCTGCAAAATAGAACTAAATGCAGATGAAATATGTCGCACCTTAGCATCCTTAGATGAACAGAAAAGCGTCGGAGACGACGGTATCCCTCCCGTGTTTATAAAGAGATGTGCGAAAGCGCTGGCGTTACCTCTCAGTCTTATTTATAATAAATCCCTTAAAGACGGTATTTTTCCAGAACAATGGAAAAAGGCTCTGGTAGTACCTATCTTCAAAGCGGGAGAGAAGAAATTGGTGTCTAACTATAGACCCATTTCTATTCTAGTCGTCTTTGGCAAAGTATTCGAGAAGCTCATAACTCATCGCCTTTCATCACATGTTAAACACCTTCTCACTAGCTACCAGCACGGTTTTGTTAGGTGCAGATCCACGACCACTAACCTCATGTGTTATGTGTCTTCTATATCGGAATGTTTAGACAAACGTATCCCTGTCGACACCATTTACACGGACTTTAGTAAAGCATTCGATAGGGTGGATCATTCTCTCCTTATAGCCAAACTCCAGCACTTGGGCATAGGAGGATCACTGCTGAAGTGGTTGCAATCTTACCTTAGCGACCGATCCTCAAAAGTTGTCTTGAGTGGCTACCATTCGAAGCCCTTTAAAGTCACATCTGGTGTACCTCAGGGTTCACATTTGGGTCCTATTCTTTTCAATATCTTCATTAATGATATCTCGCACTGCTTTAAGCACGCAAAATTCTATCTTTTTGCAGATGATATGAAGATAATGAAACCTGTGGAAACGGATTCTGATCCTAAGTTATTGCAGGAGGATCTAAATAGACTGACGATCTGGTGCAATACTAACAAAATGCTTCTAAACGTTACAAAGTGTTATTACATGCAATTCACCCGAAATAAAATAGCCAAGCCTAGCACATACATATTAGGTCAACAAGTACTGAAAAAAGTAGATGAAATACGAGACTTAGGTGTAATCTTGGATAAAAAATTGAAATTTGACAAGCACATCCTTAGCACATCATCCAAAGGGTTCAAAATTCTTGGATTTATCCTACGTAATAGCAAAGAGTTCAAAAAGGCGTCCACAAAAATAAAACTATTTAACACCCTTGTCCGCCCAATACTTGAATACAGTAGCCCGGTCTGGAATCCTCACTACGACATATACGTAAAACACTTAGAAAGTATCCAAAGGCGATTTCTATACCATATGAGCTACCAAGATCGAGTAGCTAAAAAAGTCACCAGCTATAAAGACAGATTAGGGCACTATAAAATGGTCTCGCTTGCTGACAGACGAAAAACAGCTGACTTGATACTGCTTCACAAAGTTTTTAACGGAGTAATAGACTGCAGCGAACTTCTCCACAAATTACAGGTAAACGCGCCATCTCGCCTGCCTCGGAAAACCAGTTATAACCTCTTTCACGTCTCAGGGTCCAAAACCAATCTAGGACACTTTGCCGCTCTGCCAAGACTCTGTAGGTTGTACAATGACCTATCAAAGCGTTTAGACCTGGACATAACTCTCCCCATCTCAAAATATAAAAAAGATGTCTTAAATGCTATACTTAAATAAATAAATTATCCATAATTTTAATTTTTATAATTTTTTAAGTTTCTTAAAACGTTTAGATTGTGTTATTTTTTTTCTTTCTTCTCTGTTTTAAATTCCATCTTGTTATTTGTCTTTTTCTTTTTTGGATTTAAACTTTGTTTACACTAATTAATGTGCATGCTGTGGTCTCCTATAAGTGAAGGAGCACACTTAAAAGAACCCTCTGTGTCATTGTTGTGTATATTGTCTGTGTATTCTTTGTTGGAGATCCTAAATAAATAAATAAATAAATAAATAAATTAAAATCCCAACAAAAACATGAATGTGAAATGAGATGAGAGCCAAGTTCAATTATGATTTATGCCTTGGTTGTTGACTTCACGGACAAAATAAATGAAATCTAAATGGGTGCCAAGGTCAGTGGTCAGTCCTGAAATTTATTTATCTATATACAGGCTGTTTCTTTTAAATTGGCCAAAAGGGGAAATTCGAATCCAAAAGAGATACGGGAAAACTTTCTTAGGAAACTTAAGCTCTTTTATGATGTTGACTATTTAAGCATTTTTTATTTTTTCGTCAAGTGTAAGCTGTTCGGCCCTCTACGGGGCCCCCGTGTGGGCCCTGAGCATCCGGACGCGACCACTGAAGTTGGTCGCATGCCAGAGGGTCATGGCTATCCGGATGATTCGGGGATACCGCACGATCGCCGGCGAATCGGCCAACCTCCTTGCTGGATTGCTGCCCTGGGATCTGGAGGCGACTGCCCTCCAGCGCGTCTATGAGTGGCGCGTGGAAGCGCAGCGCCGGGGTGTAACCCCGCTGCCTCGAGAAGTCGAGGCGCGGCGGGAAGAGCTCCGGCGCGATCTCAGGGCAGTATGGAGGGGACGACTGTCGCAACCGAGGTCCGGGCACGCCGCAATCGCGGCGGTAAGACCCCTCTTTGAGGAGTGGCTGGAGAGACGTCACGGCGTCCTGACCTATCGGATATCGGATGACGCAGGTCCTCACCGGACACGGAAGTTTCGGGAGGTTCCTGTGTCTGATAGGGAAGGAGGAAACGCCCAGGTGCCATCACTGCGAAGATCGCCCGGAGGACACAGTAGAGCATACGGTGCAAGACTGCCCAGCTTGGGCAGTGCACCGACGTGTCCTCACGGCGGCGATAGGCGGAGACCTCTCGCGCCCGGCATTGGTTGCGGCCATGCTGCGGGGCGAGACGGAGTGGGAAGCGGTCGCCTCCTTCTGCGAAGCAGTAATGCTCGTGAAGGAGGAGGCGGGCCGCGAGAGAGAGAGGACAGCGTCCTCCCTCCGCCCCAACCGCAGTGGTAGGCGCCCGCGGCGTCGGACGTCAGCAGACGATCTCCGGCCACCGTAGGCGCGGGCATGCGGGCAGCGAGTAAAGGGCAACTCGCTGCCCGACCATTGACCATGCCCGGGTCGACGGCGCGTTGTGTCCCACGCGCGCCTCAAAGAGCGTCAGCATAATGACGGGGCCCCCTCTCAGAGGGCCAAAGCCTGCCGGGGTCGCGGGATTATTTCCTTACCGTGTCCCCGGAACATAACAGGCTACTGAAGGACACCGTGAATTGTCAGTACAAGTCTGACAGTCCCTCCCGCCCTGCCCGGGGTGGGAGGACTCATTTGATGATTTTACCACGCTAAAAAAAAAAAAGTGTAAGCTGTCCACAGAAATTAGTTAAAATTGACCAATTTTTAGGGTTCCGTAGTCAACAAGGAACCCTTATAGTTTCGCCATGTCCGTCCGTCCGTCCGTCCGTCCGTCCGTCCGTCCGTCCGTCCGTCCGTCTGTCCGCAGTTTAGCTCAAAGACGCACAGTACTAGAGAGCTGTAATTTGGTGTAAATATACGGATTTGTTGTGCCGAAAAAGTGGTAAAATAAAATCTCGTAAAATATTTTTTTTTTGTGGTACCTCCTGTACTCGTAAAGTGGGGATGTTTTTTTTTTTTTCTCGCGTACCCCTTAGTGTGGGGTATCATTAAATAGGTCTTTAAAAAATATTGATAGTTTCCATTCACAATTTTTTGATAAAAAATTTCGTTTGTTAAATATTAAGCTTTAAAGTGCTAAATTTTGCTCGACTCGAGTGTCCCCCCCCTCTACCAGCTAAACGGTTATGTTTGGGGGTGTGAAAAAATTCACAGTAGTAGTATATATAACGAAGTTTAAAAGAAAATTATCATGACTAAGTAGGCTTTACAACTTTACGAGTAATAGTCGACCAACTTATAAAATGTACTTGGATAACATATTTTCTTAAGCAAAATGTATCGGAGAAAATGTTCTTCAACTGCAAATGTAAGTTTGTCAACTTTATTTTTACAGCTTTAAGAGGTATGTTTTTACGGTATGTTTTTTAAGGATAGGTAGGTTTTCATCTTCAACTATTTTTAACTAACTTCAAAAAAAGGAGGAGGTTCTAAATTCGTCGTAATCTTTTTTTATGTATTTTCCCCGATTTCTCAGACTCCTGGACCGATTTTGAAAAATTCTTCTTTTTAAAATTAAATTCAGCGAATCAGTTTAGTTAGTTCGCATAAGTATTTTGATGGGCAACTACGGAACCCTACACTGTGCGTGGCCCGACACGCACTTGGCCGGTTTTTTTTTTAATGCCATTCGACTCTGTTTCATGTAAGGATCATTTCATTGTATCGGAAGAAAAAAATCAGGACGGCGGAAGTTGGTCAAATTTTGCAAAATATTTTTTCATACAAATTGTATGAATGACAAAATTACTTATATTTTTTATGATGTTATTTGATTTCGTGTTATGTGAGGATCATTTCATTGTATGGGAAGGAAAATATATATATATATACCTATATACATAATCCGGCTCGAAGGACCAAAAAGATGTAGGGTCTTTACACCTTTTGATGATGATATTTCGATTAATACGCAAGTGTACGTAATAATAGAATTTAATTGAATGATGATGAGTGCACGCGATTTGAATGTTAATTGTGTACTAAAGTTTAGACCGCGCGTAGCTAGTAAAGTGCTGACACAATGATGTCAAATTTGTGCGTGCTTTGCACTGTACAATCTACCTTTTCTTAATCTGACGCGCTCGACTTTTTCTGCGGATCGATTTTTTTTTACTAATCTGACGGGTTCTCCCAAACAAACCCCTCCAGATGAAGGGTTGATACTTGGTACAGGTACATCAAAGGGTGCAGGGATTCTCCCTTATAATAATCTGACGCGCTGGAGTCACAACAAAAATCACTTCCTGGGCTCCCCAACTATAACTGGCTTTATGACGCTTTTCCAGTCGTGGACACGGGAAAGTAAGGAACTTAAGACATGGCGCGACGCGATATCGAATTGCATCGATTGACGATATCGGTCAGATATCACACAAGCGTCCGGCCGAAGAAAATGTATGGACAATCGCTAGTGTTTGCTAATGGATTCGCACGTGTTGAAGATATCGCTCACAGATCTACTCGATATCGAATTGCATGTTTGTACGTCCTAATGACAATGCACATGATTCTCTGTTCAAAATTCGATTGGGCAACTAGTCGTCACTGGCGACATCTTTTGTCTTGGGTTTGCAGCGCCTTTATTTCGTAGTAGTAAGGTGGATTTTTGAAGTTCACGGTCGAATTACATCGAATCCATTAGTAAATACGTGCGACTTAAATCGGCAATCGACTCGATATCGCACGAATCGCGTCGCGTCGCGTCGCATCGCGCCATGGGTAAAGTCCCTTATACTCGAAAAAACAAAATGTCATTATTTAACTGGACTGGGGGCCTATCATGACTTCAAGAATAGTTCCACTTTGGGAGAGAGAGACAGAGCTATACAAGTCGTCTAGAGCCATCTCGTTCCCACAGTGTAACTATTCTCCTTTTAAGACTTCATGGTAGGGCACCTGGGGGGTATCACAACGTCTTAAAACCAGGCTTGTTCCAGTGAGTGAACGAGATGGCGCTAGACGACTTGTACAGCTCTGTCACTTTCACTCACCGGAACAAGCTTGGTTTTAACACGTTGTAATACCCCCCTGGGGGGGTATTACAACCTTTTTTAATTCCTTGCAGTTTTCGAGCAGTTGACTTTACGGCCTTAAGCAGGCTTGTTCTATTTCGTATTATGACGTACGTAATTCTGCAAGGAATCATCCTGGATTACTTGTCTCTGGATGATTATGACGGGCTAGCGAATTCGTTCAAAAATCGAATCGAAAATTTACCGATGATTACCGGTTTTATAAATTGTGTGTGAAAAAAATCTTTTTCATTGTAGGTTTAGGAAATATTTGAGTTAAACTGTATTTTAATAACAATTTAAATATTTACAATCAAATTGACCAACATTTACTGTCATTTTATGCAAAAACTTAATACCAAATAAAACTCTCACAAAGGGGTTTGTTTCTGAACGATCGTATTGCGATACTTTTTTAGTCTGTGGCGGTTTTGTTTACCAAAACAAACAAGATTATCGTATTCTATTTATTTATAATGCCACTATGTAGTGCTTTATACTGCATTAATAAAGAAGCACACCGTTTTTCTACCGCAGAGAAAGTAAGGAAACAAAATAATCATTTTATTTATTTCTCTACACAAGTTATTTATGCTAGGCTTAAACAATAGGTACAATAAGAACAAGGAGCTAACGTTGTGAGAGACCGGTGCCTGAAGTAGGTTTCATTATAACCTGGATCACAGGTCACCAGGGCCCTCCCTCGGCTACACACTTGTGATGTCCCGTTTGATTACATAGCAGTGTTTTCAGCGATAAATTGAATTTTTTAAAAACACACAAAATACATAAAAGACATAAAATAAAAAGCACTTATACTAAAAAAGTTTGGAATACCAGTGTGGGTGTGGGTGAGTGTGTGTTGAGTGTGTAGAATGGTGTATGCGTGTATGGGTGAGAAGGAAGAGTGTAGAAGCAGCAAATAAAAAGGTTGGATATCAGATGGTCTATTTTAGCGGGATTAGTAATTTCTCTGTGTCAAGGTAGTCTAAAGTTTTCAAATATGTTGTGACTGTGGTTTTACAATTAAATTTTGTTAAGGGATATATGTCAAGAATTTTATTTAATTTATTATACAAAAAAGGTCCGAGAAAAAAAAAGAAGTTACGCGAGTGTGAAGAATTGAATGATTTAGTTTGACAAACCCTACCTTTACGCCGCAAGTCCCTGTGAAGAATCGGGTCGTATTGCAATAGGGAGTGTTCTTTCAGAATCGTTCTCAATATAAAAGTTTGTCTAACCGTGAGTACATCCCAATGCTTGAAAAGATCTACCGTGGGATATATGTAGGGAAAACCGGCGGCAACTTTCAGAACAGCGCGCTGTGCCCTTTCAACTTCAATTAGGTGGGTTTTAGCGGCACCTCCCCAGGATGTGATGCAATAGTCGATAAGAGATTGACATAAGGCATCATAAACCATTTTAGTTAATCGACGATCTGCTGCATGCCGAAGGGTTTTGAAAACGTAAATAAGTTTTCGCAACCGCGTTACAAGAACTTGTATTTGTGGTTTGAAGGTCAGGAATTGATCGATAATGATACCAAGGTATTTTATTTCATCTGTTTTTTGGAGAAGGGGGCAGGAGCACTGTGAGGTGTAAGGTGTACAGGTGTGGCATGTAATAGTTAGATGAGGTGGAGGCAGTAGATTTGAACGATGAGCAAATGTAATATATTTGGTTTTATTCACATTCAGAGTTAGAACGTTGGATCGAAGCCATTCACAAACTACGTTAAAACCCTTTTGAGCAGTCTCAAAGACCTCGTCCCAGTTCTGTCCACTAAAAAAGAGGGCTGTGTCATCAGCGAACGTAATAATTTTGGCCCCATAAGGTTGGAGCTTGCAGAGGTTGTTGATGTACACCAAGAATAAGGTCGGACCAAGGATGCTGCCTTGGGGCACTCCGTATTCGACGCAAACCTCATCGCTCAGCCCGTCGTCAATACGGACCCTCTGTTTCCTTTCCGAAAGGTAGTCCTTCAAAAGTTCGAATGGAACACCTCTCACACCAATCCCCTCGAGTTTAGACAGTAGGTGAGGGACAGAGACTGTGTCAAAAGCTTTTGCAAGATCAAGGAACACAGTTAAACATTTACGCCTTTTGTCTACATTAGTAACAACGGAATGCAAAAGCTCATGCACCGCGTCATTGGTTGATTTATTGCATCTAAACCCAAATTGACCCGGTGCAAGAAAATTGTTCGTTTCTAGATAGTTAGTAAGTCGTCGATTTATGAGTCGTTCTAATATCTTGGACAGAGTTGGCAAGATGGAGATAGGCCGGTAGTTATTGACACAGTCCCTGTCACCACCTTTATGTATAGGTTTGATGAGCGCTAATTTAAATGCTCTAGGAAAAACACCTGTGTCTAAAGCCAGTTTACATATGTGCGTGATAGGGGGGGTGAGAAGATTAATGTACCTCTTTAGGATCTTGCCTGATATCAAATCAATTCCTACCGCACACTTGTCCTTTAAACTGTTTATGAGGGAAAATACTTCATCTTCATCTGGGGGGAGAAAGATCAGGGAGTTGACGGGAGGTTCAGACGAGAATTTTTGTGGTAATGCTCTATTCGATGACTTAGTAATTTTCTCCGCAAGCTTCTTGCCGACGTTAGCAAAGAAACGATTGACGTCATTTAGATCCTCTTCACGATTTAGAGATGTAATAAGGCAGGAAGAAGAATCCACTGATATATTGGAGCCATTTATTCTTTTAATTGTGTCCCATAACTGCTTTTTATCATTTCTTGACTTTTCTATCTCTTTTTTTTCATAGCTTCGTTTGGCTTTTTTGATGATAGCATTACAAAAATTTCTGTAACGCTTATAGGTTAACTTAGTTATCTCATTATCGGGATCTCTCTTAAGTTTTTTGTAAAGGTAATCTCTATTTCTCATGCAACGCAGTAACCCTTTCGTGATCCATGGTTTGCTGACCCGCTGTCTTTTGGGTATTTTTGTAGTGCTAGAGTTACTTTTAATTACAGTAGATAGTAGTGTCACGAAAAGGTCAGTTGCGGTATTAGCATCAGAACACTCAACAACAGGTTGAAAGGAAATTTGCTGTATTGCTTCATCGAGAGATTCAAAGTTAAGTTTATTGACCGTTTTATTGGAGTAATCGGGGCGAGTCTTAAGGTTTAAGCTAACAGCAACAGTCTCGTGATCAGTTATAGATGACTCAAATATGAAACACTTAGCTGCTAGTTTCGTTTTGAGCATCACGTGGTCCAGGCATGTGCGCCCGTGAGTAAGTGCAGTATGAGCTGCAAGCAAGGAGTGGCTTGCTGCCATGTTTAAATATTCATGTGAACGTTTATCCGGACTGTTGGGAGCTATATCAATATTTATATCGCCGCAGAGAATGATATTTTTAAAATGTCTTAATTTAGAGAGTAGGGAGTCCAATGAGCTAGCAAAATCCCTTGTGTTGGCTTGACTAGGAGGGCGATAGATTCCGATAATACATGTTTCTGTACTAAGTTTTAGCATTAGACAGTTTGCATCATTAACCTTGGGTTCTTCGATAGTTACTTTGAGGTTCTTGTTATAATAGATAACGACACCTTCATTTTGCGTTCTGTGAGATGTCGTGAACGCCAGGTTATAGTTATCTAGATGAGGTATGTTATGAGCTGAAGGAAGCCAACATTCTGAGAGGACCACAAAGTCCCAAGAGATCTCTGATCGTTGGAGAAGTGTTGTAAGATTTGGCATGTTACAATTAACACTTCGGATATTTTGTGATAAGAGATTCAAAGTGCAGTTATTTCTTGAGATATGATTTTTTACATCTTCTACGTCACAGGTGATAGATTTAGCTATTTGAAGAGAGTCAAGATCTGAGTTTAAGGTCTCAATACTTTGCATTATTTAATTTCTAAGCAGAGAAACGTCACGTGATATACGTGACTATAGATGTTTAAATATTGAATGTTCTGGCTCAGATCTTGTTCCTGGATAGCTATGATGTTACTGTGAATTGTAGGGGAAAATAATATGGCCTGATTGCTGCTCAGATTCCATACATACCGAGATTGGATTCGATTAATTGATGCAAGTGAAGTAAGTGGTAAGATTTGTGTGTCGTGAGTTAGTTGGTAACAACAAGTATTTGAGAGTGAAGATGTGGAATTCCAAAGGTAGCAACCAATTACAATAAAATACAATAATAAGCAGCTGAGTAACAATATTACACAAAATTTCATAAAAAGTAAAAAAAGTAAAAAAAAGTAGCTATAACCTAAGGCCAGTCACAAGATGAGTCCATCTAACTCAGACTCATTCATAACACGCAGAGGAGGTGAACTCTCTTCTTTCTTGACATAGACCTTCCCGTAGGATGTCCAGGTGGCAGCAAGTTTTTTATCTTTGACGCAAAGACGCGCAGCATAGAACAATCTTCTTGCTTTGCTTGTCAAGTACTCTGAGATATACAAAGGGCGGACATCGCCTGGAGCACCGACGTGGTGCGAGTTCAGTTGTGGCTCATTTACGGCACGTTTAGATTTATTGAACTTTCTGCAGTCGGAGATAACAGACTCCTTACGATGTGTTGTAGTAAATTCCACAACTATGGCTTCAGATCTTGAGCGATAAATATCTCTTATCTCCGACGTCTCAATTGGAATATCAAGCTCTAGTGTCGAGCCGAGCTTCTGGATTATATTTAGGAGGACTTTCTTACTTTCATTTAGCTGTTTGGGTAAGTTTCGGAGCTCAACAGTGGTACATCGCGCGTTCATCTCAAGGAGGTCGAACTGATTATCCAAGAAGATTAATCGCTTTTTTGATTCGCAGTTTTCCTTTTCTAAGTGATGGATTTTAGCGAGAAGATCTTGATGCCGGGCCGTATGAGCGTCTACGGATTTTTGTAACTCTTGGTTTTGTGTAATAATAGTATTCAGGGTGGTGTTCAGTAAATCAAACTTCTGGTCTTGTTGTAATTTGTACTCAGCGAACATAGTTTTGATTTCCGCAAAAGAGGACACTGCCTGTCCTGTAAGATCATTAAACGTGCGTTTTTGGCGCTTTGTAATATTAAAACAGCTATCTTCACAATCTGACTTACTAGACACATCAAGAGCCGGGTCCGAGTTATAGTGAAGTACAGGGTTTGGCGGATTTAATTTACGTTCAGAGGTTGGAGGAGAGCGATAAAATGACATCTTTGCTATATACGCAAAAAGTATTCAAGTTTTAAAGTTAACGATTATTCAATCTGGATGACGATTAACTAACGATACAGATGTCTTCTTACTTGTGTGTAGACAGTGTGAAGGTTCCTTTAAAATAATAGTTGAAAAATACTTCGGTGCGTCTATAATCATGTAAAGTTCAATCGTATCGAATAAAGCAGAAATTTTCAAGCAAATATGACGAAATAAATTCCAAAAAGTTTTTCCGTCGGCTGGGATCGAACTCACATCACCTGCGAGTTTAATGATATCGAGGCGAGGCTATGCGCACCGAGACCAAGCTCGCTACGATTTGAGTAACGAAATTAGTAATCTCTTGCCGAAAGTTTATGTTGATGTTGCATAGTTTACCCTCATCTAACAATTAATAGAGAACGATCGTAATACAGCACAGTCACTTGAATTGTCACCAACAGTTTTATGATTATTTAATCACTTTATCTGCAATAGTTCCGATATTGAATTAGAAATACACTGATAAGATAATCACTCGGTTTGTAGCAGCAAGCTTTAACGTCAGTTTTATGATGTTTAGTGTACGTAAATTCACTTATTGCGAATAAAAATAACGGAGCTACCAAAAACACGTCTGCTCGCGGCGGTGTACGGACGGGGAACTGTTGCGTGTAGGGGAAGGCTGTCTAGTAAAAACAGAAAATTTTATGGTGTATTCAAACAAAAGATTGTCTAGTATAATTAGCTCGACGAAAAAGATTATCTCGCCAGAAATATCACCAATCAACCATATGATAAATATCACCATGCCTGAAATCTCATATGAGCTTAATCCCAATAACTCAGATAACCTCATGCAATTTGAAGCTATTAAGAGAAGTCTCGAGATCATGAAGCAGAGTGAACCTTTGAGCACCGATATCTCCTTCCATGACGTTCACCAGTATGCTGCTATATATCTCGTCATATCATTCATCTTGTTATTGGTGGCAGTCTACTGTTTCAAGTATTGGCGGCGACAACGACGTAACGAAAATCGTCCCACTCCTACAGTAGAGCGGTCAGCAGCAGTTCCAGAAAGTGTTGTGATTGAGTGTAGTGAATTTAGGGAAAATGGGCAATCTAGTAGTAAATCAGTGAAAAGTGATCCTAAGAGACTAGCTCTTTCTAGTGAGTGCTTACAAAAAAAGGAAGATAGAGGTTCTTCTCCGATCTTTCGTGTGTTTTCTCTTCCTGATTTAAACTGTAGAGACTCTGTTTAAGTTGTGATGTTACCTTCATCTCATAGTTTAACATAACTAACCCTACATAACTACTTTATTATTTTAAGAACATTGTCTTCACCTTGTTAGTATTTATTCCATAACTAACTTTGCATACTAACCTCATCCTTTTCTCCCTCGGGAGCATGTTCGGGTCAATCACCGAACAATATGAACATGTCAGCGTAATTGCGACACCGCGCCATATGCATTGAATATTTTATGTTACACCTAAGTAAAATAGTCAGTACGCTTTCGGATAGCATATCGGGCGCGACTCAATCTCATCTCATACACCTCATTAGTTTTAGTTATTATCCCATTTACAGTACT
The DNA here is from genome assembly GCA_954870645.1 of Agrotis clavis. Taxonomy (NCBI): domain Eukaryota; kingdom Metazoa; phylum Arthropoda; class Insecta; order Lepidoptera; family Noctuidae; genus Agrotis; species Agrotis clavis. Next base: position 1,398,125 of record OX940942.1, read on the forward strand.
GAAATAATATATCTTTACAATCTTCAACCTTAGTATTATCTTAATCTCACCCTAACCCCGAGCATATAGACTAAGCCGAAAATAGACTAAGTCATGAGCGGAAAATTTTGAAAAATGGAGCTGTTCCAACACAGTAACAATGTTCTAATTTTTAAAGCAAGAGCTAGAAATGTTTCAACAAGTGAAGGAATGATAAAACCTAGGACGTTTATTCAAACCGAAAGACAGTGTACCTAGTTCTCTTGAAATTGGCTGCGAAATTGTGGTACCAGAAGTAATCGAGGAAGTGAAATTAAAAATGTCTGCTGATACATTAAAGACTGCCCAATGTACCCAAATAAATATTGAACACAAGTTTTGGCTCCATTGGACTGTACGATTTCTGGAATGATGCTGCGCGAGGCTATTAATTTTAAGTGTTTGAGTTGATCATACATTTTGTTTGGTTTATTCAACCCTACATCCATTGCTACGAAAGATTATTTATTTCGTCACCATGTCTCAAATCTAAGCTCTGTATATTTTTTTTTCTTACACTGATGGAACTACGACAAATAAAACAATTTTTTCAGGAGTAACATGTTTTTTATTTAGAACAATATATTACTATATGAGTAAATTTTTACGTATATGAATAATTATATTTATTGCTTAGCGTTCAGTAAATGAGTGTATATGTGTCGTAAAAGGTAAAAACTTTGTCGTCTTTTTATGTAAAGCTCGTCAGCTGAGATTATATCGTGTATGCACTCTCCAGATATTCTGTAGTGCCTCCATTATTAATACCAAAGTTTAATTTAGTTAGTTTCAACTGTTTAAAGACAAATTAAAAGAAACAAGTCAGTAAAAGTTACTAAAAAGTGGCGTAAACTGAATGATTTTGGAGATGCCAATTTTGACAGTTAATCCGGCCTTGAAATGTCATTATGTAGCTTGTAATACGAAATTTCCAGGCACAAGCACAGGCAGAAGTCGGTATGAGGTCACGTGACCGTTTTACTGCCCGTCATTGTGTGATCGTAATACGACTAAGCAAGGCAGTTCACTTTAAGGCGTAAACTGACAGGAATTAAGAGCTTGTAATACACCCCCTGGACAGAACTTAGCATGGATCCTACGTTATTGGCCGTACATTGTATTTGAAGTATAAAGACGTAGGTAAATTGTGTGGAAAATGATAAAAGCGCCTCTGGCGTACGAATGAGGAACTAATTCCCTGCCTGGCCTGTTGGTCTGGTGGTTAGTGACCCTAACTGCTATGCCGCAGGTCGTGGGTTCGATTCCCACCCAGGACAAATGTTTGTGTGATGAGCACGATCATTTGTTCTGTGTCTGGGTGTAATTTATCTATAATATGTATGTATTTAGAAATATATATAAGTATGTTTATCAGTTGTCTAGTACCCATAACACAAGCTCTGCTTAGCGTGGGACTAGATGGCGTTGTGTGATAGTTGTGGAATATTATTATTATTATAACTTGTGATAAGGCCTCTGGGCTATTTTCTAATTTTTGAAAACCCGACTCTAAAAGTTCGTCTATCTGTGTGTCTGTGGCTTCATAGCACCTAAACGGATGAAACGATTGTGAATTATGATGTAGTTGATCAATGATGTTCTATCAAGTGTGTGTTTTAGCTGAAAATTTGTTCAGCTGTTTGAAGACAGCTCAAAGAGGGATGATTTGGTAAAAATACACATACACATAGACATAATAAAAAATGTAATTTGTTTGTTTCAGATTGCATCTCTGAAGAAGTTAGTCGATGAGCTACAAGCTTCCTTGCAGTCTGAGGTAAGTGTACACAATCATTCATTTGGATATATTATTATGTATTTTATTAAAATTCAAGGAAGTTCCTCGTTCCTGTATTTTAGTTTAACCGAAACAGAAACGGACTTGGTAATCAGAGAAATTCTGACAGCCTTACCACAAAAACTTAAACATCTGTTGAACACTTGTCTAAAAAAAGTGTGACTGCAAAACGTACCATAATTCAACGTCATAATCTGACATTTTTTTAGACAAGTGTTCAACAGACGTTTAAAAGTTTTTGTGGTACCACGCCACGGTGAACGTTTAAAATGTTCAAAATTAAATTAGTGATTTCATTTCGTATGAAATTAATTTGGGAAAGTTTTAAACCGGACAGACAGACAGTAAGAAGAAATAAATGTAGATAGTTAAATTAAGTAATTTTTTGGTTTTCTATTTAACAGGTTTTTACATAAACACATTCAAATTGTATGTTACACGTGAAGTATTTACGTCATCCATTTTATTTTATTTTGTAATGAATTTAATTCGCGTAGCTTCAATATCGGTTCTTTAACCCTTGGTTTGGATCGCGGGACAGTTTAAGCAGGTTTCCGTGGTCTTGGAACATAAAGGGCAATTGTAAGAACGGGGTTGTTAGTTAGTAAGAGTCTTGACAGTCCCTTCCGATCCACGCACCGTAGGAGGACGCATTTGATGATTTTACCATATCAAAAAACTCCCTTGGTTTCGATAAAAAAAATTGCGGTGGCCCACGTCTACCTCGTTCCGTCTCTCATGCTCGGGGTTTCGACTTCAAAGTCGGGCAACTAAAAATGTGTCTTTTTCAATTCAAATGCTCTAAGTTTATCTTGGACATCACTGACATATTAATAAGTGAAGGATAAAATCGTGACGAAACCTCGACCTAAGCATGTAATTAATAGAAAAAAAAAACTATTTGACAGGTCTTTAGGGTTCCGAAAGGCAGCTAAATTAAATCTAACACCAAAAATAATAATAAAAAAAGTTTTATTTTGCACCTTTCCATAAACAAATTCCTGCTAAAACATATTTTCTAAAAAGCTTAAAAACAAAACACTATGGTAGTTGAACTATGCCCATAATAGGTACTCCAAGAGCACTATAAAAAAAAAACAAACCCAACATAATTTTAAATTTATCGAAAGAAAAAAACACGATTTTAACAGTAAAGAATCACGGCGGGGTCACAGGAAGTACTAAATATTTATGTTTACTAACGAATGTTAATTCTGAAGTATTCCTAAGTTGGAATGAGCTTTTGTCGATATGTATCGGGTCAGGAGGTTGCGAACGGGAAATGGTTAGTGTGCTTTTAATAAAACGTTATACGAGTATTCGAAGATCTATTGGGCCTACCACACGCTCAAGCTTTACCACAGTTTTACCTGTGCAAGAAAAAACAATACCAACCACAGATATAGATATACCTAGATAACGCAAGTATCACGATCTGTATGAAAACCAAGCCAGCCATTTTTTGACTACCTTTTATGACGTCACAAAAACTATTTAGTCATGGGAAAACCAAATCGATTGAAATACGCCCCCGCTTACGGTGCCCCCTCGTCCCACAGCACAATTAACCATTTAATATTAAACCTGATGTCCAACTAACGATGGACCGATTTAGGCGAGCGCGAAAATGGCCACTTACGATTTTTGGTCGTAAACTAGCACGGATTTTTGGCACGCGAAGTAGTTGCTCTTGCGTTATCTGTGTCGGCAACACTGAACACCCAAGCGCACAGGTAAAACCAGGGTTGGAAAAAAAACAGTTTTTTTTTAATTATATAAAACAAACAGTTCAAAATGTTTTAAACAAGTGTTTTTTTTGTTTTTTTTTAGTTTAGGGCATTATTTCAAATTAATTCGACTATATTTCTTTTCTAGGCTAGATCTTTATAAACTCGCCCTAATAAATTAAATATTTACAAAAAAACGATCAATAGATAACATTTATCTGTATGTTGCGTAATCAAACGCTTCACATTCACCCGGTAGGTATGTATGTATCCCTATTCGTTCGTAGAATAGTTCATTGTTCATAAATCCCCGCGCCACGGTGCGGGGCTTTACCTTATGAACAATAGACTGAGAAACACCGATCTACTTATATGTCAAAAAAATAGGGGAATTACCAAATTTCTTTCGACAGCCGACATTAGGGATCGACGTTTACGTTTTTTATTTATGACTAATGTTGTTTATTAATTAAAATTGTTACAATTTTAATTGTTTTGAAATTATTATGATAATGTTTCAAAAATAGGTGCTATCTTGTCCCATACAAATCCCAGGATTTACTATTATTTTATTTAAACAAATATCTAAGTACCAGTACTTAGATATTTGTTTGATTGAATGAAATACATAACATAAAAATAATGTTGGGGCATGTTTGAGTTTATACTATGTTTGTAAACGCACCCACGACACAGTAGAAATTCCTATAGTGGGGCAACGTTTTATAAAAAAAAAATGATTAAGTCAATTACAATGCCATTGAAAGTTCAAAAATATAACAGCAATAGAGACTCGATTGGTTTTATGTTGAACTATTCAGACTCAAATACCTACTTATTATTTTATATTCAGTTATTGCGACATGAAAAGTAGTTTTAAAACATGTTTTTTTTTCGTACTGTTTTAAACAATGTTTTAAACTTGTTTTAATCTTTGTTTTTAAACATGTAATAAAAAACACTGTTTAATTTCAAACTGTTTTAAACACTGTTTTAAACATGTGTTTTAAAACAACTTGTTTTAATCATGCCAACCCTGGGTAAAACTGTGTGTGAAGCTTGTACGTGTGGTAGGCCCATATAGCTGCGAATGCCTACTCGTCGCGAGTATTCGCAGCGTACAGTCGCCGCGTTCTAAATTGAGATGTTCAGTTTTACTCGCAGCGATTAGTTGCTGTATGGACCGAAGCTTTAGGAGGTTCCCAAATTGGGCGGCTAGTAATGAGTAACTCACCGATCGAGCAGGCACGAGACCCAGGTCGAAGTCGCGTAGAGTTCTACGGGCCCGTCAAGCAGCTGTCAGTAAACGACTGCTGGGTCATTGGTTCGTCAAGGTAACAGTGACCTTGTAACGTAAAGGGCAACTGCAAAAACTGTGTGGAGTTTTAGTCAGTACGCTCCACCCAGGAGAGGTCTCGTTTGATTTCATCATCTGCTTAGCCTTTTTCCAACTATATTGTGGTCGGCTTCCAGTCGAACCAGATTCAGCTGAATATCAGTATTTTACATGAAGCGACTGCCTATCGGACCTCCACAACCCAGTAACTGGGAAATACGATACCCCACGGTAAGACAGGGTGTCAGACTTATGAGCTTCTGACTAACAGTAACGACTGTCAAAGATCAATGACAGCCAGGACCAACGGTTTTACGTGCTTTCCGAGGCACGGAGGAAACTCGTTATGTCAGATGGTCACCCATCCACAGACCAACCTCGGCAAGCGCGGCTTAACCCGGAAGATCGGCCTGTGCGGCTGTAATTATTTAGCCACGAGCTCCTCTGATTATCTCGTTTGATGATTTAACCACTCAAAAAGAAAACGCTGTGTGCTGCGGCACCCTCGGGCGTCGTAGAGAGTAAAAAGAAACATTCTGAGTTACTCCTGTTTACCATTCCCCGGTTTGAAATTAAGTAGATCGAATTCGTTGTATGTACAAGTTCCACCAGAAATATGAAAGTTCTTTCTTCTTTTAAAAAAACTTTATTCTCTAACTTCTCTCCTGAATCGTAGGTCGAAAAAATTAAGCTCATATACATAGACACCCAGACCCGGAATAATTATAAGTATTTGATCCTTGCAAATTGCGGGAATTGAACCCGCGATGCGCTACGCAGCGGTCGATCTCTCTCATTGAACGCTCGCTCCCGCAACTGCTTTCCCTACTTGCTAATAATGTATACAAAAAAAAAAAAAAATCATAACCATTAATAATGAGCAGTACGTTATGCTTAACTTCCCCCACCCACACTTCCCGAAATCGGTTACTACCCTCGAAAGATAACACTATAATATTCGCCCATAATCCCTCAACATATAAAACACAGAACATATACAATATAAAATATGTAAACTAACATCGAGTTTCGAGATAAAAGTATTGATCGGTGCGCTTAAAAGGGTTGATAAGGCCCTATATAAAAGCTAAGATAAGCATATAACACCTTTGTTTTGTCGTCATCACGGGAGCTGATGGGTGTCAGAGGTATGTCCACCTTTTTTAAATTAATTATGCACTAAGTTTTTCAATTTTTCAGGCATTTATCGTGTCATCATCAATTTTCTCCTGCCCTTAAACAAATTCATCAACATCAACACTGCATGTCTTGTGTCATATTTTTTGATACAAGATATAATTTGTTGCACGTACACGCAAGATTTTTTGGAAGAATTTTTGGACTCTTTTTGTTACTCCTTTAGATGCCTTGAGTACCGTAACTAGCTTTTTGTGCTCCCAGTGTGAGCAACTGTGCCCTTGCCTGGCCAACTGTGGATCTGTTCTGGCCAATTGTGTTCCTGATCTGGCCAATTGTGGTCCTGCACTAGCCAATTTTGGTTCTGTTCAGGCCAATTTTGGTCCTGGTATGTCCAATTCTGGTCCTAGTCGTGCCAATTGAGTCCTGGTGTGGCCAATAGTGCTCCCGGTCTGGCCATTTCCCGGCTGTCATTTTTTGCCTGGCCACCGTTGGCATACCTCTTTTTACGGCACTAGATGCGTTGTTGGTCCATTGGCCACGATTGCCGCTGATAGTTCGATTCTCAGATAATGCAAAGCGTTATTGATTTTATCTTTAAAGAATTTCTTAGAAGAGGCCTATCCACAAAAACATAGGTCACCTTAATACTCGTTAGCCCAAAGTGCAACCGTCAAAGGTGCAAGCCGCTTGCACTACTCACATATGCAAACGATTGCACAATATCGCCGTCCTGCATTTAACGACCTTCTAATGGAAGCCTACTTGAATTAGTGCTTGATTTTATTTCATTTAAATGACTGCCCAGGAAAAGGAAATGGCCTTTCCCTTTTTTATGTTCAAATACAAATACAAATACAAATAGTTTATTGGAACAAAAATAACATGTTACAATTTATGTGTACGTTAATACCGCGTTAGTTTAGTAACTGAGTTGCAGTTATTAGCGCCCACCCCCTGGAGCGAATTAAACAGGTGTTCCATAAACAAGAAAAAAAATTAATTGATTAAATTAAATAAAAAATTAAAAAGTTAAAAATTAAATAAATATTAAATTGAAAATTAAATTAAATTAAATTTAAATTAAATACTAATAATTCTAAAACAAAATTTTAGTTATTTATACAATGGAGAAACTAGAAACAAAAATTCAAAATAATAATAAAACTAAAATTTGACATGAAGTTACTTAATAATAATAATTATGTTGTAGCAGTACAATTGGGTGTGTTTGAGTGTGTGTGAATGTGTGTAGGAGTCGTGCGTGTGAGTGTATAGTAAGTGATATGTATGATGTGATGTAGGACAATTAAGATTGTAGGAGGCTCTCTGTTTCCTCATAAGTCAGGTTTAGTAGCCATTTTTCAATTTTTAATTTACATTCTCGCAATGGAAGAGGATAGATGTTTAATTTCTCATTTATTTTGTTGTAGATAACAGGACTCAAAAAGTTATAGTGTCTTCTCGTTACTACTAGATGGGCTCTCTCTCTCTGGCATATTCTGTTACCTCTACGTTTTTGAGTATTAAGATTAGTGTCATATTTAGTGTCACTGTGCTTTCGTAACAATGTGCTAATCAGAAATGCCTGTCTAACAGTAGGAACTTTGCAAAGGACATACAAGTCGTGGGTGGGAAAACGAATAGGTTTGTGTGCCATGACTTTTAGAACGGCTCTTTGCGCTCTTTCCAGACGAAGTAGAAGGCATTTACCAGAGCATCCCCACGCGCCAATGCAGTAAGTTATCAGAGAATGTGCTAGTGCAAAATAAACCGTTTTTAACGTGTTAAAATCTGCCGAGGTTCTAAGGTTTTTAAACACAAATATTAGTTTTCTAACACGTGACACCAAGAGCTCAATCTGGGCACTCCAGGTCAAAGTGCTGTCTATAATGACTCCTAAATATTTTATCTCATTAGTACGCGTAATGGGAGAACAGTCGCAGGTTAAACTCGTATGTGAATAGCATTTGTGAGCAATTAGTACAAAGGAAGAATCTGGTTGTGATATAAGCCGTGGTGCAAACGTGATGAATTTTGTTTTTTCTAAATTCAGGGTGAGTAAATTGCTATTTAACCAATTCATAATATTCTGTAAGGCAGATTCTGCATGAAAGCGCACATCTGCCCAGTCTCTTCCATGAACTAGTAAAACTGTGTCATCAGCATATGTTATAATTTTGCAATTTGTTAGGGACAGTTTACAGAGACTGTTAATATAAATTAGGAAGAGACTGGGCCCCAGAACACTGCCCTGAGGAACTCCGTAAGTGAGAAACTGTTCTTCACTTCTGTGATTACCGATTTTTACGACCTGAGAACGGTTACTAAGATAACTTTTGAATACATCCAGCGGTAATCCCCTTATCCCAATCTGAGACAATCTCGTGAGCAAAAGAGGGACAGAGACAGTGTCAAATGCCTTCGAGAGGTCTAGAAAAATAGCTATTGTTTTAAGCTTTTGGTTTAAATTATTTACAATACCTCCAGTCAATTGGAGTACAGCATCTTCAGTACTTTTACCGGACTGAAATCCGAATTGATTTTCAGCAATGATTTTGTTGGTGTTTAAATAACTGAGAAGTCTATTATTTAGAATTTTTTCGAGAATCTTAGAAAGACTAGTAAGCACCGAGATAGGCCTATAGTTATTGACACTGGCCCTGTCCCCACTTTTATAAATAGGGTGTACAATAGCCCTTTTAAATACAGCGGGAAAAACCCCAGTTTCAAAAACGAGATTAAAGACATGAACGATAATAGGGATAAGAGAATCTTTAGCAGCTCTAATTAGGGTAGAAGATATGCCGTCCCAGCCTACTGCGGTATTTAGTTTCAACCCTAGGATTATCTTTTCGATTTCATCATTATCTGTACCCAACATGACCATTGAGTCATGCGGTGTCCCAGGACCTATATCAGACTGGGAGTTTAAAGGAGCAGTTGCAATTTTAGATGCCAAAGTTTTTCCTATATTTGCAAAGAAATCATTTACGTGATTAAGTGAAAGACCAGGACTGGAATGAAGAGACAGAAGTTCGTTTGGAGAAGTCTTGTCTTTCTTTAGGTTAGATATAGTTTTGATGAGATTCCAGGTAGCTTTTGGATTTTTTCGGTGTTTCATGAATTCAGATCTTTCATATTGACATTTTAGTTTTTTCAACAAATTATTGCAAAAATTTCTATATCGTGTAAACGTTAATTTAAGAATATGATTATCCGGATGCCGTTTTGTTTTACGAGAAAGATTGTCACGATGTCGTATACACTTCAAAAGCCCTGGAGTAATCCATGGTTTAATAATCCTTTGTCTACTGGGAACAACACGGACACTCGTGTTTATTTCAACAATCTTGGAGATTATATCAACAAACACAGCCGCAGCGTGATTGGCATCATTATTGCAATCTGTTACAGGTGAAAAGTCGGTACTTTCTAGCATTGCCACACAAGCGTCTATATCGAGGTGGCTGCGTAAGTTGTTGGGTGAATGAGTTCTAGTGTTAAATTCACAAGAAACAATAACTGGGGCATGATCCGTTATAAATGTGTCGAGAACGAGTACGATTGCAGATTTATTTGATTTAACAATTGCGTGATCCAGACAGTTATTTTTACGGGTGGGGAAAAGGTGACCAGGCAGCATTCCATGCGAGGCAACTGTATTTAGATACAAATCCGCAGTTGCATCGTTGTTATTTGCTGAAATATTAATATTTATGTCTCCAAGTAAAACAATTGTTTTAAATGTTTTTAGAGAACATAGAGTTTCATCTAAGCTATCAATGAAATTTAGGCTGTTCCGATATGATGGGGGGCGATAAATTGCTACAAGTGCTACGTCGGTGTTAATTTGAAGTATGATACAATTTCCGTCGCGAATGGTATTTGCAATCACAGTGCAGTGCATGTTTAATCTGGTATATATTACTATGCCGTCGTTCTGGTTTGTGAATTCGGATACGTGTACGTTGAACCCAGTCATCTGAGGCAACAAAGGACATTTGCTTAACCAGCATTCAGACAATACAATTACATCAAATTCGACTTTAATTCGGTTAAGTAGTATTAAAAGATTTTGAAAATTGGAGGAATTACCAAGACTTCTTATATTAAGATGAAAGAAATTCGGTCCAGTTGCTGCATTGCCCAAAAATGAATGGCACTGCTCTGGGGAGCATAAATGCGCATTTGTAAAAGAAAGATGCTCTAAGTCATCTGTTATATTTTTGTTTTCATTATCCATATTCGAAGGCAAAATTTAGTTTAGTTTCAAGATTAGTTGGTAACTTTAATACGCTTAGAGTGTCCCTGTTAAGGTATTGTAGGTTTATTGCAATTTGAACGAGAATCTCGGTGAAAGACCCTGTCTGATGAGAGCTCCATGAATGTTTTAAATAATATGTCGGTGAATGTGAGAGTGCTTGTCTTAGAGTTGGAGTAATGTTGGTTATATTTATAGTTATATTTGTGGGTTTTGTGTATTGTGTAGTCATTATGTACGAGAGTGAGTATGAGTATGTTTTGCTATATATGCGAAAGACGTATGATGTGTTTTTGTGTGTGTGTATCGTTAAACAAAAATACAAAATTACACAACAATTTACATGACATGATAGGGCAAAGGTAATAAGTACAAAAAAGTAATAATAACAAATATATCTTACTACTAGTCAATTATCAAGAGTTATTTTTTTTAAATCAGTTTCGGCGGTTATTGAGTAGGAGTTTGTTCCCTCCTTCTTACGAATATAGATCCTGCCGTGAGCAGTCCAACAAAACTTAAAATCGTTGGTTTTAGAAAATTCTCGAGCTAGGTAATATAGTCTATTGGCCTTATATGTTAAGCTTTCAGATAGAAAAATTGGTTTGTCTGGGCCTTCCAGTTTTAGTTTAGCAGTTGATAGCTTGTTGTGGATATTAATCTTGTTGTAAGTTTTCACAGATTTTAGAATATCCTCCTTCATAATAACAGTTGTAAAATTGATCAATATCGGTTTATTGGAATCCGATTTGGTTTTCAGCCTATAAATATCTTTTATATCAGCTTTGTTGATGTGCAGGTTCAGAGCTTTGCCAGTATTGACAATAATCTTCACAAGTTCATCTTTGGATTCGTTGGAACTGATTGGTATGTTGCGGAGTTCCACGCAAGAGGCCTTCTGATATCTCTCCAGAGATTCAACTTTTTCTTCTAACAACTGGATATAAGCTAGATTTTCTTTCCGTTCAGCAGTTAATTTGCCAAATTCCTTAAGCAGGTCATCGTATTTGCCAGAGACAAAGTCAGCTGATTTTTTAATAGAAGAGTTTAGTTCCTTAAGTTCATTAACAGAAGTTTGGAGAGTATTATATTTTTCATTCTGTTTCTTTTCAAATTCAAAGAAAAGGTTCTTCATCTCAGTCATAAAATCATTTATTTCATCCACCTCTCGAAATTTTCGTTTCCTCGTATTATGTTCCAGTTCTAGTGTCTTTGTAGACAGGTCGGGTTCGGAGCCGTGGAGGCTAGAAGGTGACGAAGAAGTTGGGGAGAGATTTCGCGGCATTGTTAGGATAAGTTAAAATACCGGTCTGTCCAGCAATAATTGTTTCTCGGCTGGATTTAAACTCCGATACTCCACAGCAAAAGTATAATAATATGGTATTAAATCCAAAAAGTAAGTATCTCGTTGACTCTGGTTTGAACTCAGTTTACTTTAAGATTTTAAGCGAAGAAAAAATCCAAAAAGAATCGCAACGTTCCAGATTCGAACTGCCGCTCATTGACGCACCAGTCCGCGCACAGGCCCCGAGACCAAACGTGCTATAGATTAGAGTTCCAAATTTGTGAACTGTTGTCTAAACCAAAACAGTTAAATGTTAGCAGTGTGACCTTACTTTCACTTCCAAGGGCACAGTCGAAGAACACAATGTCACTACACACCGATCACTGTTTTAATTTTAACGTTAATATTTTAAAGGTTTTCTGTTTACTTATATCCGTATCACCATTAACTATATCTTTACACACTATGCAATGTTACATTAGACTTTCCTTAATAATGTGTATAGGTTTCAGGGACTACGAGTAATTAAAAACCACTTTTAGAAATTAAAATGCACGGAGCGTTGCAAAAACACGTCAGCTCGCGGCGGCGTCGCTGCGGGGGGGAGTTCGGATTTAAATCGGAAATATTTATTCAAGAGTGAATTAGATTAGGGTTTAGCTCATAAATTAACACTTATACCCGTTTATAGGTAATATTCTGTATTATCTGCATGTACTGCGTAATAAATTGAAAACATCGCCGAAAACACAAGCTCCCAGATTGTTGCAGCATATTTTGCTATTTGGATTTTTTTGAGACAATCTCGCTTCACTATTACCAATTCTTACAATATTTCTCATTGGGCACTCTGGGCACATGCCCAAGACTCTGCAATTCTTAACCCCCGAGTTCCATAAAAACATATACTTTCCAAAAATACCTGGTGATATAACAGTCAGAAATCAGAAATCTTTATTTGTAAACATAGGTCAAGTTACACATAGTGTGAGGTGTTAAAAATGGGTAGATCCTCCATGTTTTGCCAAAGGCGTACAAATATAATTGTTAAGGCCAGGTTCCAGTACAGTCCGCAGCTATGAGCGCACTACCTCAGCCCCCGCAAAGGGGCGGGGCAAGTCGACAGCGGTGCGGGCGGGAGGGACCGTGTGTGTATATGCCACAGCGTAGCGTAATGCAGTAAGTCAATTACGTACGAGTGTGTCTGGATTAGATTTTCGTAAAATGATATTCGAGATAGTTTTGATTTTACAAAGTGCATACAATGGAGTACTTTCTTAGGCAGCACAGTATATTTAATATGTGCCGAGTTTGGGCTCGTTTTGTTATGATGACATCTTACCTGCGGACTTGATGGAGTGACCTGAAGGTCTACATCGGTGACTGCCACTGGAACTCGGCGACGGATCGAACTAGATGTGCCGAGTTTGTGCTCGTTTTGTTAGTTATGATGAGATCTTACCTCCGGACTTGATGGAGTGACCTGAAGGTCTACATCGGTGACTGTCACTGGAACTCGGCGACGGATCGAACTAGATGTGCCGAGTTTGGGCTCGTTTTGTAAGTTATGATGAGATCTTACCACCGGACTTGATGGAGTGACCTGAAGGTCTACATCGGTGACTGCCACTGGAACTCGGCGACGGATCGAACTAAATGTGCCGAGTTTAGGCTCGTTTAGTAAGTCATGATGAGATCTTACCACCGAACTTGATGGAGTGACCTGAAGGTCTACATCGGTGACTGTCACTGGAACTCGGCGACTGATCGAACTAGATGTGCTCGTTTTGTTAGTTATGATGAGATCTTACCACCGGACTTGATGGAGTGACCTGAAGGTCTACATCGGTGACTGCCACTGGAACTCGGCGACGGATCGAACTAAATGTGCCGAGTTTGGGCTCGTTTAGTAAGTCATGATGAGATCTTACCACCGAACTTGATGGAGTGACCTGAAGGTCTACATCGGTGACTGCCACTGGAACTCGGCGACGGATCGAACTAGATGTGCCGAGTTTGTGCTCGTTTTGTTAGTTATGATGAGATCTTACCACCGGACTTGATGGAGTGACCTGAAGGTCTACATCGGTGACTGCCACTGGAACTCGGCGACGGATCGAACTAGATGTGCCGAGTTTGGGCTCGTTTTGTAAGTTATGATGAGATCTTACCACCGGACTTGATGGAGTGACCTGAAGGTCTACATCGGTGACTGCCACTGGAACTCGGCGACGGATCGAACTAAATGTGCCGAGTTTGGGCTCGTTTAGTAAGTCATGATGAGATCTTACAACCGAACTTGATGGAGTGACCTGAAGGTCTACATCGGTGACTGTCACTGGAACTCGGCGACTGATCGAACTAGATGTGCCGAGTTTGGGCTCGTTTTGTAAGTTATAATGAGATCTTACCACCGGACTTGATGGAGTGACCTGAAGGTCTACATCGGTGACTGCCACTGGAACTCGGCGACGGATCGAACTAGATGTGCCGAGTTTGGGCTCGTTTTGTAAGTTATGATGAGATCTTACCACCGGACTTGATGGAGTGACCTGAAGGTCTACATCGGTGACTGCCACTGGAACTCGGCGACGGATCGAACTAGATGTGCCGAGTTTGGGCTTGTTTTGTTAGTTATGATGAGATCTTACCTCCGGACTTGATGAAGTGACCTGAAGGTCTACATCGGTGGCTGTCACTGGAACTCGGTGACGGATCGAACTAGATGTGCCAAGTTTGGGCTCGTTTTGTAAGTTATGATGATATCTTACCACCGGACTTGATGGAGTGACCTGAAGGTCTACATCGGTGACTGCCACTGGAACTCGGCGACAGATCGAACTAGATGTGCCGAGTTTGGGCTCATTTTGTTAGTTATGATGAGATCTTACGTACGGACTTGATGGAGTGACCTGAAAGTCTACATCGGCGACTGCCACTGGAACTCGGCGATGGATCGAACTAGATGTGCCGAGTTTGGGCTCGTTTTGTAAGTTATGATGAGATCTTACCACCGGACTTGATGGAGTGACCTGAAGGTCTACATCGAAGACTGCCACTGGAACTCGGCGACGGATCGAACTAGATATGCCAAGTTTGGGCTCGTTTTGTAAGTTATGATGAGATCTTACCACCGGACTTGATGGAGTGACCTGAAGGTCTACATCGGTGACTGCCACTGGAACTCGGCGACGGATCGAACTAGATATGCCGAGTTTGGGCTCGTTTTGTAAGTTATGATGAGATCTTACGTACGGACTTGATGGAGTGACCTGAAGGTCTACATCGGTGACTGCCACTGGAACTCGGCGACGGATTGAACTAGATGTGCCGAGTTTGGGCTCGTTTTGTAAGTTATGATGAGATCTTACCAACGAACTTGATGGAGTGACCTGAAGGTCTACATCGGTGACTGTCACTGGAACTCGGCGACTGATCGAACTAGATGTGCCGAGTTTGGGCTCGTTTTGTAAGTTATGATGAGATCTTACCACCGGACTTGATGGAGTGACCTGAAGGTCTACATCGGTGACTGCCACTGGAACTCGGCGACGGATCGAACTAGATGTGCCGAGTTTGGGCTCGTTTTGTAAGTTATGATGAGATCTTACCACCGAACTTGATGGAGTGACCTGAAGGTCTACATCGGTGACTGCCACTGGAACTCGGCGACGGATCGAACTAGATGTGCCGAGTTTGGGCTTGTTTTGTTAGTTATGATGAGATCTTACCTCCGGACTTGATGGAGTGACCTGAAGGTCTACATCGGTGACTGCCACTGGAACTCGGCGACGGATCGAACTAGATGTGCCGAGTTTGGGCTCATTTTGTTAGTTATGATGAGATCTTACGTACGGACTTGATGGAGTGACCTGAAGGTCTACATCGGCGACTGCCACTGGAACTCGGCGACGGATCGAACTAGATATGCCGAGTTTGGGCTCGTTTTGTTATTTATGATGAGATCTTACCTCCGGACTTGATAGAGTGACCTGAAGGTCTACATCGGTGACTGCTGACTGCCACTGGAACTCGGCGACGGATTGAACTAGATTCGCCGAGTTTGGGCTCGTTTTGTTAGTTGTGATGAGATCTTACCTCCGAATTTGATGGAGTGACCTGAAGGTCTACATCGGGGAGTCGGAAACTCGGCACATCTAGTTCCATCCGTCGCCGAGTTCCAGTGGCAGTCACCGATGTAGACCTTCAGGTCACTCCATCAAGTCTAGTGGTAAGATCTCATCATAACTTACAAAACGAGCCCAAACTCGGCACATCTAGTTCGATCCGTCGCCGAGTTCCAGTGGCAGTCACCGATGTAGACCTTCAGGTCACTCCATTAAGTCTGGTGGTAAGATCTCATCATAACTTACAAAACGAGCCCAAACTCGGCACATCTAGTTCGATCCGTCGCCGAGTTCCAGTGACAGCCACCGATGTAGACCTTCAGGTCACTCCATTAAGTCTGGTGGTAAGATCTCATCATAACTTACAAAACGAGCCTAAACTCGGCACATCTAGTTCAATCCGTCGCCGAGTTCCAGTGGCAGTCAGCAGTCACCGATGTAGACCTTCAGGTCACTCCATCAAGTCTGGTGGTAAGATCTCATCATAACTTACAAAACGAGCCCAAACTCGGCACATCTAGTTCGATCCGTCGCCGAGTTCCAGTGACAGTCACCGATGTAGACCTTCAGGTCACTCCATCAAGTCCGGTGGTAAGATCTCATCATAACTAACAAAACGAGCCCAAACTCGGCACATCTAGTTCGATCCGTCGCCGAGTTCCAGTGGCAGTCACCGATGTAGACCTTCAGGTCACTCCATTAAGTCTGGTGGTAAGATCTCATCATAACTTACAAAACGAGCCCAAACTCGGCACATCTAGTTCGATCCGTCGCCGAGTTCCAGTGACAGCCACCGATGTAGACCTTCAGGTCACTCCATTAAGTCTGGTGGTAAGATCTCATCATAACTTACAAAACGAGCCCAAACTCGGCACATCTAGTTCAATCCGTCGCCGAGTTCCAGTGGCAGTCAGCAGTCACCGATGTAGACCTTCAGGTCACTCCATCAAGTCTGGTGGTAAGATCTCATCATAACTTACAAAACGAGCCCAAACTCGGCACATCTAGTTCGATCCGTCGCCGAGTTCCAGTGACAGTCACCGATGTAGACCTTCAGGTCACTCCATCAAGTCCGGTGGTAAGATCTCATCATAACTAACAAAACGAGACCAAACTCGGCAGATCTAGTTCAATCCGTCGCCGAGTTCCAGTGGCAGTCAGCAGTCACCGATGTAGACCTTCAGGTCACTCCATCAAGTCTGGTGGTAAGATCTCATCATAACTTACAAAACGAGCCCAAACTCGGCACATCTAGTTCGATCCGTCGCCGAGTTCCAGTGACAGTCACCGATGTAGACCTTCAGGTCACTCCATCAAGTCCGGTGGTAAGATCTCATCATAACTAACAAAACGAGCCCAAACTCAGCACATCTAGTTCGATCCGTCGCCGAGTTCCAGTGGCAGTGACCGATGTAGACCTTCAGGTCACTCCATCAAGTTCGCATCCTAGCTAAAAAATAAGTGGTCCATAAAAAAAAATTACATCGTTTCAAAATTAGATCACTTGACTATTTTATTCTATTCCCGCAACTAACACGTAATCGCTTGTGTGTGTGACTTTGTTTCCATGTAGTAGTTCAGTTATATGCCTGCTTACGTAACCGCGCGGGGGGAATTTTTGCGCAGCAACGACGTACGTCCATCCTCTATCACGCCTCGGCGGGTACTGGCGAGCGCCCGGTGAGCGAATTAATGCCAATATTTTGGGTATTTTATTTCTTGGAGAAAAATTATAACGAAATTTTAAAATTTGCTTTTACCATGCACTTCTAAATAATGATCTGTTTTTATTTTTATAAGTTTCATATAAATTCATTGTGAAATCTCTAAGCATGGATGTTTGAAAATTGTGATTTAGTGTCATGTTTGAGATTTTTTTCTATCGAGCCAATTATTCCAATTCGTGTTTCTATCTTTACCATTCACTCGAGGATATGTTCAACTTTAATATTATGATTTTTTTTTTATTAAAAATATCATTGTTAATGAGACTTTCAGACGTTTGAAAATCTTAAAAATTACTGTAAGCCCGCCTTAAGGTTACGTTAATTGTTCACGCTAATACAACACAACAACTTTCAATTATAATAAAATGAGTATAAAATTAAATAGCATGGCAAAATTATCAAATACAAAGAATTAAACAATCTATAAATAAAATAATGTCAAAAGGTTTAGTTACATGTCATAATTATTAGTATCTAGTAATAATGTCGAACAGAATTAAAAGTCATTAACAGGTCAAGTAGGGTGGTTTTTAAGGCAGTAATTATAGAATTGAATTGTCGTCAAAATAGTCTTTTATTGAGTAGTAGCATTTATTAGTCAAAATTCTAAATAATTCTTTTTTGAATTTGTCCAGATTTAACATTTTAATGTTTTCGGGTAGTTTGTTATATATTTTTTTAGCCATACAGAATGTGCTTATAATCATAAGTGCAGTTTTGCCATAGCTCATTTCGAGTTCTGACTTATTTTTATCGCGTAATTTTCTGTAGGAGCTTTTACTAGCTATTTTGTACGATGAAATGTTGGATTTGACGAATACATTTGTTTCGTATATGTACAGCGATGGTAAGGTAAGAATCCTAAATCTTATAAAAATCGCTGTCTGTGCTTTTTAGGCCACACATAGCTCTGATACACCTTTTTTGGGCTCTAAAGATTAATTCTCTGTCAACTGAATTGCCCCAAAACATTACCCCATATCTGAGTGTTGATGCAACATAACCGATGTGATGCAGTTATTTATGGAGGCATTGAGGGGTTCTGAAATTCTCGAGCTCGCTACGCTTGTTTTCTTTTTTTATTTTCCTATGATTTTCGCGCTGTATGAACGCCCAAAAGAAAACATAAAGAATCCGAGGCGGTGTGCTTGTGAATTTGATTCACTTGGCTCACTTTTGCATCCTTACATGGGCTTTTTTGGGTGGAAAATCGTTTAATAAGTTCGCTTGTTCTGAGTGGAGCGGAAGGGACTGTCAGACTCTACTGACTAAGAACCATCCTGTTCCTTCTGTTGCCCTTCGTGTAAGTGCCCAATGGCTGATCAACTGGGCCACAAGTCTGCTATTACAATATATCATAATTGTTGATTTTGACAAGTTTGGTAATCTATAAATATAATCCCACCAAAAACATTACATGTAAAAAAATGCCAAGTCTCTCGATGCAGTCTTTCCATCGTAAAAAGTTTTGAGATCTCATAGAAGCCAAGTCCTATTCAAATTATTTTGTAGTTATAAATCAACATTTAGTAATTATATCAATAGTTTTCTTTATATTATAATTATAGTGACTTGGCAATGAGCACAAGAAGAAAAAATAAAACGGCATATTTGGAGGAGTTGAAAGTTAAGTAATCTTAATTATTGTATTAGAACATGTAGTCGGTAGTGACCATCATGATTCACACATAACAAATAATCTGATCACAGGTCTCGTGAGTAATATTTGCACATTAATTCCAGGCAGCAAGCAGCTTTTAATTTGTGCTCATTGCCAAGTCACTATAATTATAATATAAAGAAAACTATTGATATAATTACTAAATGTTGATTTATAACTACAAAATAATTTGAATAGGACTTGGCTTCTATGAGATCTCAAAACTTTTTACGATGGAAAGACTGCATCGAGAGACTTGGCATTTTTTTACATGTAATGTTTTTGGTGGGATCTCATTTATTTTTTGTAAGTGTATTTCTTTCTTTTTTTTAGGTTTCCTCATAATTTCTTGGACTTCAGCTACTTTTTTACTTAGGACCCATTCTCTATCTTACAAACTAAATAGAAGTAAACTAACTAACAAATAACTAAATAATATATAGGTATCTACTAACTTACAAACTAAATGTAACTAAACTAAATAACACGTAAACAACTAGATAAATGTAACTATGTCTATGTTATATTAATAAACTATTTTCCTAAATAACTGTTTCAGTAACAATAATAAATCTACTATCTAATCCGGCTAATTTAAGTTCTCCGAATAACACTACAATATTTGTTTAGTTTCGAAATGGTTGTTCATAGATAGATGGCGCTATCAAATGAAAATTGTCGAATTATTTTAGAGTACTACTTAGACTGCGCTCTGTAACGAAACCATAGCGCGATTCAGACAGATACAACGCCATCTATCGAGCGCGCATACAACATTTATCGCAATACAATGGAGTTTTAGCTTCATTAATTTCTTTTTTTTAATGAATTATGAACTTTATGTATTAATTATAGTCTATGTATTACATTTATATTATTCTTTTCTATTCTATGTATGCATAAACCACGAACAAAGTTAACAATGCAGTCAAAATCCATACACAATGTTCTTGCCAAACCACAAATATAAAATTGTTTTCTATGGTATATTATTTTTTAATGTTTTTATAATTTTGCCTTTATATGTGGCTAATGACCTATCTTGGTGCAAAATTTGAAGTTTCTAAGTCTGCTAGAAGTACCTTAGATTTTTGATGATCGGTCAGTGAGTCAGTGAGTCAGTGAGTGAGTGAGTGAGTGACAAAATGGTGTAACTTTGATCGACTGTAACTCCTAAACTATTAATTCAATTGGCATGTAATTTCGAACTTAAGCTTGTTTTAATGCCTACTATTATTCACCGAAAACCTAAACTCCTAGCTTAGTCCACGTCGAAGATATAGGGGGGGCGAAACAGCCGCGAATCGCTTCGAGAAAAGATGGTACGGCCGTGCCCGTTTTGCTCGAGACTTGGCGGGGCACTGCCGTGCCCTCAGATGGCGTCATTATGACTTACCAATGGTTAACCACTGACGCTTCATTAAAAGAAAAATGGCATAGGTAATCTCGTACAAATATTTTATGCTATTTACGAACTTCTTACTACATAGTTAAGACAGGCCGGTCAAATACTACACAAAAAAAAAAAAAACTTTGCAAACGCGCATGTAACTACGATTTTTTGATATGTTGTTAGGTCCCTTGAGAGTAGTTAACACCCAAGTTTGTAACCCTGAAAACCCTGTGCTGTCAATGTCAATGTCGAATCAAAATCCGTTCAGTAGTTTTCGCGTGTGTATCTCATGAACCGTGATAGCTAGAGAGTTGAAATTTTCACAGGTGATGTACTTCTGTTGCCGCTGTAACAAAACATACTAAAAACCAGAATACAATAAATATAAGGGGGCTCCCATACAAAAAACGTGATTTTTTTTCTGGTTTTTGTAGATAATGTTTCGGAGGCTGTTACGGAGGGTTCAGTACCATCATTTATGAGAATGGCAAAAAAAAACATATATGTTGTCCGACTCGCACTTAGCCAGTTTTTAGTATTTGCCAGCCTATTCTCTTTCATAGAGAGGAGGCCTGTGTCCCAGCAGTGGGAACATTATGTTGTACATTATGTATGATGATGACTATGATTCAATTCGTATTGCTATTCTAAAAACTTGTAGACGTTCAACGTAAAGTTATATGGGCCCAATAGTTTTACATACACACATCAAAAGTGTCTAGGGATCAACATATATTTTTGCAATAACTTTTCTCCTGATTGATATTAATTAAAATGTTCTTTAAGGATTCATCAAATAAAGTGTTATCGTTTGTCACAGTAACGATAAACCAAGTCACCTTTGCATTCATAAAGAAATTTGCCATTTTCCTAATAAAGGGATTTTTGACATTTGAACCACTAACATTAAAGTTCGAAAAAAAGACTGAAATAACAGTTTTCTTTAAAATTTTATTGGGTAACTTAAACAATTAATAATCCGTGTTTCTACCGCGAACACTAACAACACAAGAACATCGGTTTGGCATACTCAAAATGAGTTCATCCAAATCACGCTGTGGAATGGCCGCCCATGTTCGTTGCAACAACAAAAAAAGGTCTTCTTGCGACTGGATACCCTCCATATTCGGCAGAGCTCTTCTCTGTAGCATATCCCATGCATGCTCAATCGGGTTCAAGTCTGGCGACTGAGCAGGCCAGGGCAGGACATTGATGTTAGCTGCGGCGAGAGTCTGTCTTACAACTCTTGCGGTGTGCGGTCGTGCATTATCATGCATTAACTGAAATAAGGGACCGATTTGCACTTGTAGAGGAACGATGACGTCTGATACAATCGTCTCAGCATAAATTTGAGCGTTGAGGTTGCCTCTGATCCAAATCAACTCAGTTCTTCCGCCAATCCAAATACCCGCCCATACCATGATGGTTCCACCACTATAAGGATGGACTTCCTGGCAGGATTTTAATCGCTGTTGGCGTCCAGGGGTTCTCCAGTGTCGTATACGTCTTGTATCCGGTCTCATACCAAAACGAGACTCATCAGAAAAGCACACGAAACGCCATTGTTCTTCTGCCCAATTTCTGTGTTCAAGAGCCCATTGATATCGAATCCTACGATTGTGCATTGCTATAGGTGGTACCCGTAGCGGTCTTCGGGAATGAAGGTTCACTTCATGCAAGCGGTTTCTGACTGTTTGGTCGCTAATTAAGTTCCCTGAAGAGTGATGAAGCCTCACGGCTAACATCATGGCGGTTATTGTTGGAGCTCTTCGAGTTAAGATTTGAATGTATCGGTCTTGTCTCCGTGTGGTGCAGCGATACCGTCCTCCATGGCGCTCAGCCACGGTACCAGTGCTTCGGTAACGTGTCCAAAGTCGACTGATAACACTCTGACTTGTATTCAGAGCTAAAGCCACAGTACGTGGCCGGGAACCAGCTTCTATCATTCCCACAGCTCTGAGCATTTCTTCCCTGCTTAAATGACGTCGCCGCTCCATAATAACGTTGGTTTTAATCAGTAGTAGGGAAACAGTAGCACTAATAATGTCTTCAATGCGTTGTATGTTTTTATAGGGAAAATATTGACAGCTGATTTTCATCTTTTACTCGAATTTGATTTACAGTTCCTGATTCAAATTATGAAATGCACCAAAAAGGATCCATATAAATTTATAAAATCATAAATTTATTACAAAGCCACATCTCAATCTCAAGAAATCCGCATAAAAATGCTTGATCCCTAGACACTTTTGATGTGTGTATTTAAATTTAAAATAATGTAATAACATTCAAATAGTTGTGTTACAATATATTTGTCTGTTTGTCACGGCACATCTGCGCAAATAGTCTAAACAATTATTTATAGTCCCATTTAGTATACGGCGCGGCGCCACGTTTTAATTCAATTTTAAAGTAATTTCCATACTGTTAATATTATTTGTCATTTAAGTAATATGTCTGTCAATAAAATAAATCGTTTCTCCTAGAATGCCTGGATCATTGATTGAGCTTACAAGAATTTGAACCTACAGTATCTACTAGATTCCTTTATTCAATGGGTCCCGGTTTCAGTTCCGTAAATCCTCATTACTGGCAGACGGACTTGTCAATTTTATTTTAATCACATCATTGATGATCATTTGTGTCTATCTTAATTTATTTTCGTCATCATCGTCGCCATCATTGGCAGCTTCATTGGATCCACTGATGGGTTTAGAGTTCCTCCCTTTCGTGTCATGATTTCCTGGTCTCTGCGATTTTTCATACTCATACTCTAAGCATTTATTTCAAAGCTATAATTGTTAAAAAAAACGAATCTACAGTCTCAGCGACAGTACAGATAAATCTTATCCTAACTGATAGTCTAAATTGGAAAGTGATTTTTTTACGCTATCTAGTCTAAAACTCTGAATCCATTTTAACGAATTTCTCATCAAACTGTCCTATTCTACGAGAACTGCATCAGTTTCATGGGTTGCACATTTACCGATAATTATCGGGATGTGGTCGTTTAAACTGTTATTTATATGAATAATTCTCGTTTGTAATAACATAAACGTTTTCCTCTCAACAGTATTAATTTGTAAGTTCACGGACAATCTCCCGTTGCTAGGTCGCCTTCTGCATACAAATAAGTATCTAGGCTTGTAATAGGCTTTGCATTACGTTGGATAATGTTTTCTTAGTTCGATTTTCTGAATCGTTTATTTTTTTTGTTTTCTTGCCCTTCTCTGAACTACCTTTGGTTAGACCTCCTCGCATTCCTTTCACAGTTTGGGAACCCGTGCATTGTCCTTCTAATTCTCGAATTCCAGTAGCCATCCATTTAGTTCGTCCTGCATTATTGAGTTACCTACTCAAGACTCATTGAGTAATTAAATACTTCGAATAAATTTTCTGATACCTTTTACTACCATCATTGCATCAGTTATATGATCACGATATAATTCAACGATCGGCCTACGAAATATACATTGTTGCTTTAATAGAATCGTAGGCGTGTATTTTCATTATTTCCGAAGTCAAATTACGAGCAATAAAGTCAGGCAAGGAACAATCTTTAATATATTTTTTTAACATTTTATTTTCGTTTGCTTTTCTAAGAGTACTTTTAGCAAGATGAAGTCCTATAAGGACAAGTGAAAAGAAGCATAAGATATCGGTCCAAGTTACTGAAGAAAAACAGAGATTGAAGAAAAGGAAGCTAGGTGTTATAAAAATCGAAATCAAAGAACACAAACCCAGAGAACACTCAAGCATTTCTTCTACCTAACTTCACAGAGCCACTCATTACTTAATAATAAGCTAGTTTTAATATTTCCTTGACACACGACAGGCTTCTTTGAACTATGAATATGTATAGATATACCTGCACCAGCTATAGCTGCCTTAACAATATTTACTGCACATTGTTTGTAATGCGCGTCCAGTGCGTTGAGTTGCAATCTTGTATTTGTGTTTTCAACTTTAGTTTTATAAGGTAAGTTTTTATCTTCAGTATGAGCTCTATATACTGCAGTAGTTTTTTCAGATTCGTAAACGTCAAAATATTCAGTGGTTGTCGTGTGTCGGTTTGTCTTTCTTTGTAGTTTCAGCCTTTCTTTGCTTGCTTTTCTGAATCTTTGGCATTTTCTCTCTCCTATGTAATACAAATTTAGCATGATTGTATTCCTTTCAGTACCTGTAAATCATTTGATCCAGACGTACCTAGTATATTAAGCCTTCAGCTGACGATTCACTTGTTATTTAATTTTATTACGACACTACATTGGCCCCAACATATTACTAATAATTCTTTCTTATGTTTCTTTATCCGGAATCCATATCCGTTAGGATATGTATTATTAATATTCCTTATTCAACGACTTGTCCAATGTATTGAATTTCAAAAGACTCTTCAACAGTTCAAAGGTCTAATTCGATGCACTCCCGAATTCGAAAGAGCCTCTTTATTAAAATTTCATTCATTTGAATTGTCGCACCTTGTTCCGTGGAACACGCTGCATTTTTCATGCAGGCTTCGATAGTTCACGTGTGTGTGACCCGCCCCTATTAGTGTGAGTGAAGGCGTATCTCCAGCGTCGCAGGCGCCGCCTAGCCACTCAGTTAAACTGTGGACGCCGTCGCGAGCGGACGTCCTAGCCCGAACAACTTTTCGACAACGCACGTTCGAATTTTTCAAAAATTCTGTAGTGACGGCGGAGTTCAAATAAGGTTATCGGTTCATGTTTGCGGGTAGGATATCCGCGCCTGCTCTAGGTAAGTTTATAATGTTTGCCTTTTTTTGTCTATTGTTTATCCAGTTCTTTTTGTTTGTCTTTGATTAACGTTCTGCTGTACGGTTGCATAGGCCACAAGCGTAATTTTTTTTGAAATATTTTTTTCCTGACTCATATTTGTACAAGTGACATCATATTTGGCACTTCCTTTGTAATGTGTCAAATGTACAGCTCGTTAACACAGTCAATGGATTTATTATCTCCAACGATGGTATATAATATGATAAATAATGATTCATATTAATATTTACACATGGCGTGTGTAGACAGGGTAAAAGATATCTTATTGATAAGGTGATAAAGCTTTCTTTATCAAAGGTGAGTTGGTGATTTGAAGGTAAGACATGTCACTCCTTACGTATCGAACTTGTATCTTGAAAGCATTAGGTACTTTTTCATGCGATATGACGTATACTTCAGGACACACCTATAAACCTCGTTTGACTTCTCCTGATAAGCATGTAATGTTACAATCCAAATACCAGGCCAAGCCATGTCTGAATTTCAGTTTTCAAATTAAAGTTAATTCTTCAAGTTTTATTAAACAAAACTGGTTTTTACAAGCGATTTCTTAAAAAATCGTCTCTGACATTATGAAAAATGTAAACGTTAAATTATTTGGTAAAAAGGTTTGGACGATTTCGAAGTCTGCTTAAACAACAGTTTTAAAAATTAATTTTCAAGACCATCTGTCTCGAAATATCCTTCGAATTTATTTTGTAGTGAATTAGCTGTTTATCAAAACATTTTAAGATTTAAACTCGATAAGGAATCAGAAAACAGTATCTTCATCCAGGAATTTCCCAAATAAGTTATTATCAGCCCCAATCTTACCAGCCAAATACTAGTATTTCCATGGAATGACTCTCTGACCTTCAGAACCCAATTACTGGGATACACGTTGCTCGTTGGTAAGACTGGTTGTCAGACTTTCGGGTTCGAGACTGCCCATAACTACGTTCTACAGTTTTACGTGTCGGACAAGAGCCAAGAGATATCCATAAACCATAGAAATCATGAAAATCTCACCCAGGCAATATTGTCACACATTACTATACAGATAATGATCGTCGAGTAATTAAATTGAAATATCAATAAATACACGAGTAGGTTTAAAATAACTAATTATGTTTAAGTCCAGCCTTGGCATCGTTACTGGGTATAAACCTCTTCGTGACTGCAAAATACTAGTTTTTTGTAATAATTCTTACCCTGATAGGGCTTGACTTGATATATGGGCAGAAACTATGGGTTTTATTGTTTTTGTGCATTTTTCTTTTAAATGTTGTGGCTTTGCTTAAAAACCATAGCAATTGTGTTTTTGCTAACCCGAAACAACTTTGCAAGAATAAGATTCTGGATAAGGCATTTGAGTTTCTAGTACTTCCTCAGATTACCGACATTGTATTTGAAAGGTTACTTTCGTTGCAATGAGTCCGTAAGAAATTTTACTTGGCTCAATAGTAATTGTTAGTCGACATCATTGTGAATAAAATGTCCAACATGTTCGTAGCATAGTTCACCCTCGACATAAGGAGTCCCTAAGGGGCTATACTCAGCCCAATTCTGATTTCGTAGATATCACACTGAATGTAGCAACCAAAATGTTCTCCTCATAATGTAGGTCCTCATTTTGTACAACAGCTTGGTAAAAATATTTTCGTAATTCTATTAGCTATAAGACGAGCCCAGATGACTCCAGAACGCAGCATGAACAGTTCAGACAACTTATTACCATCAAACACAATTAAAGATGTATTTTTTTTTTCATAGTCGTTTTACGAACAATGGTTCTCCTCGCGTGTCGATGCAATGTGTAATTTTATTACAAGTACCAACCAATGACAGATTACAATTGTGTTACGTTGACGTTTACCTCTTTCAATGTCATTTGCTACTCTGCGGTGGCCTTTCATTGCTTAATTTCACAGTTTTCTTACGGTTCTAACTTGTTACGGGTTGGGAATTGTATTGATAGGAGTTTTAGGAGCATAGTTTTCTATTTAGGACTTACGATATGTCGAAGAAACTATAGTCAAATTGCAATTACTCACTTCATCATCATTATCATTTGCCCCGTCTTTTACCAACTATTTGTCGTCAATTTAAAATCGAACCGGATACAGCTTTATACCAGTATGTTTGTAGCTACCTAGACATTCTGATTTTAAATATCGATTCCATATTATTTTGCCATATTAACCAGTTTTACTCTATTAACTCAGATTTCGTGACTTCACGCGATTGCCGGCCATAAAAATCATCATTTTAAAACCTTAACAACACAACTTTACGCACTTTTATCATTCCGTAAACACTGGCAGTAAAATCAGCCTAGATAAAAAAGTATCTCAAATCTATATTTAATTATTTTGGCTTACTTGTCTCAAAGTCAATGTTCGAAAACTAAGGACATGTCTGTGAATTCAGTTACAAAAATGACTTATCTTTTTCACCTTCACGAAAATTGTCATTATGTAAAATAACCTGACGACAAATTGTTCAGAATACAGCGCGAAGCGTTTTGCCAGTGTATTATACTCATACATTATTCATTAGTAACAATTAACGATACAAAATTACTTATTTATCGCTAAAAGACATTAATTCGTCCTCGCCAGGTTTTATATCGCGCAATTAAACCTCTTTAGTTCATCACGCGTCACGAATTTCGAACGCAATTAGAAAAAGTAAATAGACCATAGAGGGTTTACACTACAGATAATGAAACTATGAACGTGACAGTAAAAATGGCGGGAAACGGCTTTCGACCGTTATTTTGTTATCGGGCATGTTGCGTTATCTGTAGAACATCACCAAGGCGTTACTCTAGTACGATAATTTTCTGATAATTTCTTTAGCTTACACACGTTTCTATGCTCATAAAATGGTTCAATGATTATTCAGTTAGAACTTTATGTAGTGCAAATATTTCAAGCGAGAAATAATCGAATTAGAGCTACGGAGCGAGTCGAAAGAATGTATGCCAACCTAACATAATACTAAACATATTACAAATAATACAATTGGTAAATTTGTTTTGCTATGTTACGTAGAAAATCGCGAGAGAACCATATATTTCTATAGATCGGACTCACTGAAATATAATATGCAGACATAACATTGTCATTGTATATGCGGTAGATTATTTAAAATAATTGCTGGACATAAAAACTGAATGACTTTGGTTAAAAACTTAAGAGCCAGTCTACAAAATTCGAACGCTCGAGTTTAGGTAAAAGACGGGAGCAATGTTCATGTGTGCGTAGCTATTCACACATACACAACGCAACCAGTGTAGCGCTAGTGTTGAGACGGACTAAACAATCTTGAGCCGATATAATCGTAATGCACTTTGGTTACATTTCTGAAAAAGTTTTAAGCTATTGCATAGCTTCTATCGCGGGCCTTGAGCGCGGGGACCGAATCTAGAAATTCCGTAACGAAAAAACCTCACGCTCCCCACTCCGACGGGCAAGGAGGTGTGATTGAATATAAGGTTTATATACACAATACAAAATATATAGGGGAGGGGAGGGGGAGTGGAGTGGAGTGGAGTGGAGTGTTCGAGGTTTTCGTCATGGGTGTCGTTTTCATGGTTTTCGAGGAAGTTGAAACCGATTGTGCAGTCAAAATGTAAATCCAAGATGGCGGCTGCAAAAAATATCGAGGTTTTCGTCATGGGTGTCGTTTTCATGGTTTTCGAGGGTGTTGAAACCGAGGGTGCAGTCAAAATGTAAATCCAAGATGGCGGCTGCAAAAAATATCGAGGTTTTCGTCATGGGTGTCGTTTTCATGGTTTTCGAGGGTGTTGAAACCGATGGTGCAGTCAAAATGTAAATCCAAGATGGCGGCTGCAAAAAATATCGAGGTTTTCGTCATGGGTGTCGTTTTCATGGTTTTCGAGGGTGTTGAAACCGATGGTGCAGTCAAAATTTAAATCCAAGATGGCGGCTGAAAAAAATATCGAGGTTTTCGTCATGGGTGTCGTTTTCATGGTTTCCGAGGGTGTTGACCGATGGTGCAGTCAAAATATGGATAGTATGGAAACTAGGCCTAATTGTAGAAATAAATACCTACGCTCTCAACTGCAGCGTTAGGGTTGTCACGAGCGCGGAGAATGGAACATAATTATGTGGCGCTGATGCTTGATTAACCCGGTGGCTGCGCACCGTACTATGCGTTTCAACTAAGTATAAGATGACCTAGGCACCATCTAGGTTTAACGAAAAATACTTTGCGCAAATAACTTTTCAATACTTAATATTTATCTTATTCATGTTATTTTCATGTGACTTTTGTTATTTGACATCTGAGATTTCTATTCTGATTGCAATATCGGTTTCAACACCCTCAAAAACCATGAAAACGACATCCATGATGAAAACCTCGATAATTTTGGCAGCCGCCATCTTGGATTTACATTCAGACTGCACCATCAGTTTCAACAACCTCGGAAACCGTGAAAACGACACCCATGACGAAAACCTCGATAATTTATGCAGCTGTCATCTTGGATTTACATTTTGACTGCACCATCGGTTTCAACACCCTCGAAAACCATGAAAACGACACCCATGACAAAAACCTCTATAATTTATGCAGCCGCCATCTTGGATTTACATTTTGACTGCACCATCGGTTTCAACACCCTCAAAAACCATGAAAACGACACCCATGTCGAAAACTTCGATAATTTATACAGCCGCCATCTTGGATTTACATTTTGACTGCACCATCGGTTTCAACACCCCCGAAAACCACGAAAACGACACCCATGACGAAAACCTCTATAATTTATGCAGCCGCCATCTTGGATTAACATTTTGACTGCAACATCGGTTTCAACACCCTCAAAAACCATGAAAACGACACCCATGACGAAAACTTCGATAATTTATGCAGCCGCCATCTTGGATTTACATTTTGACTGCACCATCGGTTTCAACACCCTCGAAAACCATGAAAACGACACCCATGACGAAAACCTCTATAATTTATGCAGCCGCCATCTTGGATTTACATTTTGACTGCACCATCGGTTTCAACACCCTCAAAAACCATGAAAACGACACCCATGACGAAAACTTCGATAATTTATGCAGCCGCCATCTTGGATTTACATTTTGACTGCACCATCGGTTTCAACACCCTCGAAAACCATGAAAACGACACCCATGACGAAAACTTCGATAATTTATGCAGCCGCCATCTTGGATTTACATTTTGACTGCACCATCGGTTTCAACACCCTCGAAAACCATGAAAACGACACCCATGACGAAAACCTCTATAATTTATGCAGCCGCCATCTTGGATTTACATTTTGACTGCACCATCGGTTTCAACACCCTCAAAAACCATGAAAACGACACCCATGACGAAAACTTCGATATTTTTTGCAGCCGCCATCTTGGATTTACATTTTGACAGCACTATCGGATTCAAAACCCTCGAAGACGAAAACTATAAAAAGACGCCTATTATGAGAAATTGTAGCAGAAACCATGTTGTTTTTTTTTACAAATTATTTACGAATTTATTAAACGGTCACGCGGATATAGAATTCGATATTGATAAAAATCATTCTTACCTTTCAAAATAAGCAGGGAGTTTAAAAAACAAAATCTCCGGTTATGATGAAGCCAAACAAAAGCAAACAGCCATAATTATACGTAACATAAATAAACGCAACTCGTCTTTACGCGGCACTCAGAACTGACAGCACTGCGATGTCCGCTTAGAAGCCTCGTAGATGCGCGTGTTTGTGTGAGTGCACCGTTTCGAACGTTAGTACGTAATTTCCGTACTATCCATATTTTTACTGTGCTACGGGGCAGAGAAGAGCCACTCAAAGCGTGGGAGCGTATCTTTGCAAGTTACAACCACGATCTATACACGTCATGTAAATATATCCCATAAATAATATACGCCACCACGTTTTGAGTGGCCCCTCTCTCAGCCCCGTAGGGTTATTTTCTTATTTTTTTAAGAAAATTAAAAACGTGAGTTTTTCATATTCATATCATGGGGGTGCATTTCAAACAGCCGATCCGCCATCTTAGATGTCCGCCATGTTGGATTTAAGACACGTGACTATTTTTTTCATATTACTGACAGCAACCCTTTCATTTAATACCCATATCATGGGGGTACCTTTCAAATAGCCAATCCGCCATCTTGGATGTCCGCCATGTTGGATTTAAGACACGTGACTATTTTTTTCATATTACTGACAGCAACCCTTTCATTTGATACCCATATCATGCGGATGCATTTCAAATAGCCAATCCGCCATCTGGGATGTCCGCCATGCTGGATTTCAGGTACGTGACTATTTTTTTCATATTCCTGACAGCAAACCCTTTCATTTGATACCCATATCATGGGGATGCATTTCAAACAGCCAATCCGCCATCTTGGATGTCCGCCATGTTGGATTTAAGACACGTGACTATTTTTTTCATATTCCTGACAGCAAACCCTTTCATTTGATACCTATATCATGGGGGTGGATTTCAAACAGCCCGACCGCGATCTTGGGGAGGCCGCCATATTGGATTTCTCACCACTCTTGCGCCCCATTGCAAAAACTAATAAAACAAAAACGGATGGCTAATTAATGCACAAATTCTACAAACTACTATTATAATTATTATAATAATACTTTAGTTTGATAAAGTAACGAAAATCTTACCTTATGAAAAAAATTGGAGAGAATCAAAATGTGGCAGTCGTAGTATAATATTCCGTTCACGATACGTACGCTCTATAGTCAGGACGAGGGAAAAAGTGATACAGGTCCTACGTCGACGGGCGCTGGAGCCGTACTGATCGCAGCCCGGTTATGTTTCGTAATTTATACTAGTTTAGAGTGATTTTAAAAACGATAGTATGTTTAATTACATGAAGGGATTTTAATGAAATTTAGAAATTAGTTTAGTCTGTAAACATAGTTTATATTTACATAGTTTTTTTAATGTAATTACGCTTTGTTCGAAACAAAAATGGCGATAAAACAGCGATATAAAACGTAAAAATTGACCTCAGAATTTATTTTTTTACCAATTTGTGTTATTAAAAATATAAATTCTACTACGCAGTTTGACAACAAAAACGTATGTCTGATGATTTGTGTATTTTTTTTGGTTAAAATTACGAATATTAATGGTAGATGTAGGAGTCGCAAATCGACTCTGCGTTGATTTTTCAGTAAACTACTTGTCGGAGATTAATTACCACAAAGTTAATAAAAGAGTTTTTTGAAATATGTTACGTCAAATTACAACACGAAAGACTGGTCTTTCTTTTACAGGTATTCAAAAATGTTGGAGTATTACTTAATATGGTAAATTAGACGACCATAATTTTAGTTCTACGCGCAAATGGGTAAAAGGCCTCTTAATAAATGTATTGTTTTTACACATACAAGATACTAGTTCCTGTATTTACAATTTCTAGATTTTTTTTCAAAATTAGAAGCACCATTTTTCGCCGATATTTATTGGTCTTTTGGGCCACTAACTTTAGCTGTAATGAGCTCTAATCAATATTAATTTCCTTTGAAGATAGTTAACTAAAACAAAAATAGATATTAGACACGTTAGCTGTTAAAAACATTACACATTCTATTGATATTTTCAATCATTACTTAAGTCAAAAGTGAATAGGATACTTCTAGGCAATCTTGCTTCACCATCGACCACATGGAGATCGTACTCAAACGCGAGCCAAGCACAAAAAAAGGCTTTTCAGAAATTATAAGATTTTTTTTCAACGATAGAAAAAACATCTACATAAAAATGTGTAGTTGAATTCCAACTTTCAGCTTCAAAACCGTGCATTTAAAATCCAATAGCAAGTTTCTTTTAGGTATTTCAACAACTCCAATCGACTCATTACCTACTGAATCAGTTGCCACCTCAATATCTTTGAATATTGTTAAGTAAATTCTGGTATTCTATGTAATTGTAATTACTTTTCCATTGTTATCGGCTGGTGAGTTCTGTTCTCCATTAGCATATGTCAACTACGTATCTGCTTGCCGTCACGATTCACTTGAGGAGCTGATAATACCGGATGTGGTACGTGGAGTGTAAAGTACATTGTGTTTTAAATATATTTTACTTGAGGTTTATGAAAAACTGGTGGAAATTGTATAGGAATTGGTAGTTAGAAAGGAAAAGGAGGTAATTAGAATTTTGGATAGGCGCTTGAACGGAATGAGAAAGAAAAAGATGTAGTTGTAGCAAATATGACGTATCAAAAACAGACTAGACCAATCAATAAATTGTGTGGAAATAGGCGTGACATTCAAGAAAAATTGATGGGAAACAAATAGACTCTTAGAACTAAATTGTGTCGATTTGCAATAATTTGTAACAAAAGTGCCACCGCCATCTTTACATCCTTACTAATAATAATTATTACATTATAGTTCAATGCTAATAATTAACAAAAATATGACTTTGACAGAGAAACCATAGAGCATAAAACCATTTTTTAATAATTGGTCTCCAATTTCGCGGCAAAATTTTGCGATGAAGGCGGGTAATCTGACTATTTGCGTAAATGATATAGGACGTATAAACCTTTTTTTCGCATACCAACACCCTCAAAACTTCATTTTCTCACACAAATAACAATCTACAACTTCCAAAGAAGAAGTACATAATTTACAAGCATGTTTCCTTGTCAAGACGTTGACAGATGCAATCTTAACTGATTTCTGCTACACATTGTAATGGTTCCTTTTGTACACTAAAAAACTGGTTAGAGATTCCCAAGACCGGTTATTGACAGAATTTTGGAAAATAATAATAATGTAGTTCATTCTACTACAATGGTGGCTTGTTTCTTTGGTCTTGTGGGAATATTTGAGACTCTGATATAATTGTGGGCATTGTAGTGGACATATGGCATTTTATGTCCAAACCACAGCAACTTCAGTTCGCCAGAATCTACAGTGGCGAGCATAAGAAAATCGTAGAGCCAATGAAGATCGACAAAGTCCCAGAAAATGAATTTATCTATTTCGTATCCCGGAACGAATAACGGAGTAGTAGGAAAACATACGATTTCTTCATTTAGGAGGCACGAACACTATAGCTACTCTGCTCGCTCCACGTCCGTCCCGATCTCGATGCCTCGACATAGGACCACAGCCTTCAGAGGATGCTTCAAATATGCCGCTTCTCGCTGCTGGAATGATCTACCACCTCCAATAAGATCCCTGAAAACGAAAGAAAATTTTAAGTCACATCTAAAAAAAATCCTATTAGAAAAGCAAAAATATGAACAGCAGTTATTTTATAAATAAGTACTTACATAAGGTTGATCATCTATGGGCAAGGTACATCAATATCCAGGCGGCTTGCAGCGGCACGGTGTTGCGTCGGGCGAATGTCATTTTCTTTCTTCATTCCGAAATGTATATCTATGTATGTCTATATCTTTAAATCTATACATTTATTATAATAATCTTTAATATTTTATTGTATTTATTTTGTAAATTTATGTACTGTTTTTATCTTAGTTTTATGTATTTTTAGCCGGCTTGATATCCGTACTCTTGTTTCTTCTTTCCTTTTCTTCTTCTTCTTCTTCGGGTGACCACTGAAAACCAGCGCTGTGTTGTGGGTCTCTCACAGCACAGCATTATGCTGAGTGGTCACCTTTCTTTTTACAGTCATGGCATGCAGCTGTCGAATATTGCTATTATGTTTTTTTTATGTTTAAATTAAGTTAACTTTAAAATTTGTCTGTTTTCTTTTTAAGTAACTTGCATGCATTTCTGTAAAAGAATAAAATAATTTTCTTTCTTTTCTTTCTTTCTTCTATTTGTTTTTAACGCTTTCACATCTAATGAGTCCTCCCATCCAGGGCGGGACGGCCTTAGGCGCGGGCCACATAGAAAAGACGTAAGACGAGGACGCGTCGCGGACGTGCGAAAATGTATGAGAGTCGCGTGCGCGCCCCGTCTCTTCTGTGTGTTTTACGTCGCGACGCTTCTATACATTTTGTATGAAAGAGACGCCGAAGAGACATGTTTCCGCCCCGTCTGCATCTTACGTCTTTTCTATGTGGCCCGCGCCTAAGGCGGGACGGCCTTAGGCGCCCTGGATGGGAGGACTCATTTGACGATTTTGTCACACTAAAAAGGCCCTTCGTACACAACGCGGGTCTCTGAAACCTTACGGCTTTGGTATCCATTGACGCGTGCCTGTGTACGAACTTCTATGGATTTGTATTGCGATGGTTGCAAGGATATCAAAGTTGTAAGGTATCGGAGACCTGCGTCGCGTTGTGGACGAAGGGGCTTAATCGCTGAGCACAATCATATTAAGTGTGGTACAGTAATAAATTGGATGATTTTACTTACGGTGCTAAAATCATCAAATGAATCCTTTCGTCTTGTGTTGAGGGAAAGGAACTGTTGAACTGTGACTAAAAATCCACCCTGTTCCTCATTTCTGTTTCAAAGCCACTTTGCCCTTATAAGACAGTCTTGCGATCTCGACATGCATTTGACCCTGTCAATTTATTGACAAGCCTTGCACGCGTGAAACATGATGAGCCGTTGACTCGGGCCTGGTTATGATCGGACGGCAAGCTAAGTAGCCTGGGAACGGGTATAGGCTATTTGAATGTCTCTGGAGTATGGGAGCCAAGGTCTTCAAAAAGAGGGCGTGAAAAATATTGGCTTCGTCGAGGATTATTAGCGTAATATTATGTGATAAAGAAGATACCTGTATTATCACTGTTTGAAACATTTTGTCGCGTGTTTTCCTCACCACAAAAATGGGTCATATTATCAGATAGTTTTAAGAGCTGTAGATATAGTAGGTACTCGAAAATTCAATTAAAGATACCCTGATATGACTGATTTCTAAGTAATCGATCTTATCTTTTGTTTATCTATTTAGCTTTTACGTGTTTCATGGAATTTTATATAGGTGAATTTTTTTAGTTCATCGGCGTTTTTAAAAGCCTTGGATGCACCTTTTTGTTTTTAATTTTCTTGAAGTTTTGGACATAAGAATCTTGAATTTGTAAATTATGTTAAATTCACGCATGGCAATTCATAATGCGGAGCCTACAAATATCATTTTTTGCCCAAACTTTACTTAACCAAATTGACTAAGAAGTCTTGATAAATTCAACATCATAAATGAAACTTTTAAAGTGACTCAATGGTCCAAGCGATCACCACTCTGAACTATTTATTATGTAGGAGGAAATGTACAGCCAGTTTTAGAGAAACACCCCGATGTGATGTTACTAATAAAGGGGGTGAGTTTTCTCTGAACTTTACCGTACTACAACATTCATTAATATTTTAATTGTATCAACTGGTTTAACAATCTCAATAACCATTCACACAAACAGCTAAGCAAGGTAAAGGACCACAAATATGTGTCGCAGCAAACCTGTGAGAACGGCGGCGATATGTAACACCCTGCACTCAGCACTTTGTTACAAACGGACGCCGCCTCCTTCCCAGAATTACCTTTATTGCAACTTGTGGTTATTATTTTGCTTTCTATCAATCTGGGACTACACCAGATATGTGTCACCATTTCTATCAAGCTAAATCACTAGGAACTGGTAATGACAGTTTTGAAAAATGTGTTTTGTGTTTTTGACAACAGAAAGACTTCAAGTCTCATGATTTTTGAGAAATGAAAAATTCAGCTGCGAGTGTGATTTGAACCCGCGCCTTCTGGATAAGTACTTCAGACGCCATACCAATTACGCTGCCGTAACTCACACTCCAAAACTGAATCTTCTATTCCCTCGTATTAACGTTTTACGGTAACGTCTTCCCTCAAAAATCATCTATGCGATCATACTTGTATTCCTTACATCGTGTGTATAGCCGTATAAGCGAGGAATGTTGCGATTCCCAAGGGCTAAATATTATGTCTCAAAGAAAGTAGCCAACATTTCGGCCGTCACACCTTCAACTGACATTAACGTGCTAATTAAACGACTAAATATACACCTTATTACCAAGGGTCAAAGACCACCGACCATTCGACCCGTATTATATGCAAATCGACACATTTATATCAGTTGAAAAATATCGATTACAATAACAACGAACTGTGAATTCGAATTTCAAATCGATATTAAATTCGATTCGTTGACCAAGATATTTTTGTCTTTGGATGTTGTAAGAGTCCTTTGCTATTCTTCTTTTTAGGGTTCCGTATCCAAAAGGTAAAAGAAAGAAAGAAATAACATTTCCGAGTTCCATAAACGGAGCCGTGCGAATCAACGCTTTCGATATTAGTAATAGAGTAATGAAAATAAAGTTAAAATTCATATGACACTGAAACTGCGCTCCGCTTCCCTGCCCTTCGCCGCTCTTTTGGTGTGAGTTGAGCCTTATATACAACAACAAATAAGTACCTACTAAAAAACAGAATAAAATAAATTCTAAGGGATAGGGCCGTTTTTATGGATCCTTCTGGAACCCATCGCGCGCAATTTCGATTCGCACTTGGCCGGTTTTTTAGTGAGTATGTATTTTGGTATTGTAATATCGTGTTTGTTGAATGACTTTCTGAGTTTCTGACATGTATTTTGGTTTGTAAAAGTAGAATTTGTGAATGGTGGTGTTTTGAAACTGTTTGGTGTATAATTTACGCATATTTCAATAGGAATACGTTGTTGTATGGAATTGAAAACGTCTGTCAATTGTTTTTTATTCAATCTTTGGAAAGTGTAGTTTAGAATAAACTGTTCAAAACAAACAACATGAATTAAGAATAAAACCAAAATTATACAAAAATTTAAAAAAATCTAATAACCCACGTTTTTAAATGTCCTAAAAATAAGAAAATAATCCTACGAGGCTGAGAGAGGGGCCACTCAAAACGTGGGGGCGTATATTATCTAAGGGATTATTTATGGGATATATTTACATGATGTGTATAGATCGTGGGTGTAACTTGCAAAGATACGCCCCCACGATTTTTCGTAAACTACAATTAAAAAAATTTAAAAAAATCCTGGTGACTAAAAATAGGTCCCTATTAAGCATACTTCCCAAAAATTTTTTTATATCCATTTGGCCTGGACCACCCTGTATATTGGTGGACAACCCTTAAAACGTTAATCACCCAGACATACTTTTTTTTAGCGTGGTAAAAATCATCAAATGAGTCCTCCCACTCAGGGCAGGGCAGGAGGGACCGTCAAACTTGTACTGACTAAAATCCACGGTGTTCTTTAAAATAGCCCTTTAAATTCCGGGGTCACGGTAATTGGTTGGTCTCGCGACCACCCAGTCATACTTAGCTATAGCTAGATAAACTGTCCATAGTGTAATAGTACATGTAGGCAACAATCGAGGGGGACTGCATTCTGCATGTGTTGACACAGTTGTGTTGACACGCTGCGTCTGCGCATGGCACTAGCTACGAGCACTGTCGCCTTGAGACGACGATCAGTTTTTGGGAGTTAACCTTATCTATACTAATCTATACTAGTATCGTTAAGAGGTAGTTGCTAAGTATGGATGTAGCGGATAATCTTCACAATTACTGAACCGATTCCAATTAGGAAGGCACATTATTTGCGAGCATCATACATAGACTACTACTTGACTATGCGAGACGCGAGCAAAGTCGGGGGGAAAGGATATCAGGATATTTTATAGGATGGACCATCAAGTGTATTGAAGAGTCAATGATTTAATTTATTAGATGTGCTTTCGCTGTAGTTACGTTGCAAGAAAATTCTTTACACTGAGAAGACAGAAAGAACTCGGATTTCTGAATGGAACGATAGATATTATTTTCAGTATGAGAGAGCGAGACAATACACTATTCAAATGCCAGTTGCATTTTAAAGTAATAATAAATGGAATGACAGAGTAAATCGAATTATTTAAATCTTCGCAGGTTGCAGGACAAAAGTCAGATGTCCACGTGGCTTCATGAATTTTTAATGCACTTTCTAAGTTAATTTTGTACAGCATAATTACGATTAAGGAAAACGTGAAGAAACAGGGACTTAATATTCTGTAATCGACAAGTAACAGGTGTTATTCATTTGTTACTCATTCGTTGTCTGAATTAGAAGTTGCTCCACACTAACAATTACACCTGTATCGTGGCGTGGGTGCGTTTTCACGACTGGATCCGACCCCACTATAGTTCGGATTAGGTAGTTGATGAGACCCCCAGGCACTTTAAAGTGCATACTGTAAACAGGACAATACTTCATCATCACAATACTCCACAAATTGAGAAGTTATCTTACAATACTCGTAATAAACAGTAATTAAGCCTATCTTTAGTACAACTCTATCACAATTATGTCGCACATGTTTATTATACAAGAGAGTTGTTCAAAACTATATATTTTCGAAGGTTACCACATGAGTTTATGTTGGAAACGTGCCTGTTCTTAGCCTTAGATCGTGTCTGCATATAATTGTGAGCCTAATAGATTATTTTGTAGCCTGTGGCCGACTTTTACCCTGAGTTGTGTGGTGTTTGCGTGGTCAGACACGAATTGTTTTGGGTTGTTTTGATTTTATGTTTCAACTTGCATGGGTTAAGGAGTTGTGGGTATATATTTTCAAAGATGTAAAGTTACTGATAAGCTGCCGTGGGATTAAAAAAATAGTAAGATTATCTTTGTCAGGCTAAAATGAGAAATTATCTTTCCTGTCCTTCGCGCCTCATATCTGCTTAGCTTTTTACCAACTATATTGGGGTCGGCTTCCAGTC
This sequence comes from Agrotis clavis, assembly GCA_954870645.1. Classification (NCBI taxonomy): domain Eukaryota; kingdom Metazoa; phylum Arthropoda; class Insecta; order Lepidoptera; family Noctuidae; genus Agrotis; species Agrotis clavis. The sequence continues at coordinate 1,438,119 of OX940942.1, forward strand.
GAAAAAGATGAAGCTTTATATCAGTATTTTACATGGAGCCACTGTCTATCGGACCTCCACAACCCAGTAACTGGGTAATACGATACCCCATGGTACATAGAACTCCTGCGCACCGACGGAACGCAGTAAAAACAGTTTAGCATCGGACTTCGACAGGATACTGGAGGTTCCATGTCCCAATGACCTTAAAGAAGTCCCAAGTTTTTGCGCCACAATTCCAAAAAGTCCAGTTTAACACAAAACCAGTAGTTAGTTTAGAGTTCATTTTCCACGTAACGTGTGTGCAATTGACATCTAATCTTAGATCTTAATGTGGCAACTCTACGTCATCTGCATATGTGCCCGCATCTTTATAAGTGCTATGGGGGCTCGCACTTGGGTATGTTGGGTAATACGTTATCTAGTAAGCTTCAGAATAACTAACTTAATGAAGGGGGAGGGGTGTTGATAGTTTAGCTAGGTCTTCAAACCTAATAGCCAGACAAACCAACCAGTTTGGCTGGACATTTTGGTAAAAAGGCTGGACATTTTAAATGATTGAATTGATGAACCAGGCTTTTATGATCAAATAATAAATACTTATCATGAATGCGGTTCCTTGGATGGAAATTAGTTACTTAATCACATCAACCCTCGAAAAACTACGTGAGTTATCACGTAGTTTTTCGAGGGTTGATGTGTCTGGTCAAATATTAAAAAATTAGCAGAATCCCTACGGGCTGGACACCACTTAATTTTGCCAGACGCGCACACAAAAACACTGGAAACGTTATTTGTGGGTGATCATGATCATTCTTTACATATCGGAATCTTTCGTGGCTGCGGTAAGCTTTTGAGTCTTTGATCCTGGCGGTTAGAGGTCTTTTGCGGTTGCCACTTGTAGAGAAAAGCCCGAAATTTTGACAATCAATACTTTTGCGTGTCGTGTTGTCCAGTAGGTAACTGTGAATACTGGTATTCTGTTACGTTTGGCAAGATTAGCCGACACCAAAACAGTTGGAAAAACCTAGGTAACTAAGTGACATAAGGTCCCCAGAATCGTTCTGTCGACGAACAGTTCAATGATGAATGGTGATCGGTCAACGGTTGCTGAATCCCAAAAATCCTGTTTCCTGGAGTAACGATGAAAAAAAAAAACTATCATAATTATTATACTATGTTAGTGTGGGTTTTAAAGTTGAAACACTTGCTTTAAAGAAACGTTCGAAAAGCCAACAATCAGTAGCATTTTCAAAAGGCTTACCACGACATTTGACAAATTAGTGTATTTGTGACGTCACAATACCGTACGATGTTTCCTATTTCAATATTGTAATGCGTTATATTATTTCTATATTTGTTTGGCTTTAAGAAGTGTTCGTTTTTTTGGGCAAAATGCCTTAGAAATAAAGAATCTAATAGTGTTGTGTTTTATGTGAGATTTGGTCAACATACAGTATACTAGATAAGTGCGTCAATTAATCGTTGTTGGATTTTCAACATTAAGCTTTGCACTGAGAGTTAAAATTAAAATTGCAATAGTAACTTCTAAGCTTTTATTCCGGTCCATTAGTCGCAAGAGACCCTGGGTTTGACTCACAGATCATTCGAAGTGTTTTTGGGTTTTTCGATCAGGATTTTTTTCTGTACAACATACACATGATGTAGTCTTGATTACACCCCGTTCGATGAATCCCCCTGGTTTATGGGACTTAAATGGTGCAATCTGGGAGAACTGTTAGGTCCAACTTTGTCTAACACTTCGGGGATCCCAGACATGATGTTATACCGTGTAGGAGAAATTCTTGGAATGGAGCAATATATTATATCCATTTTTTTACGCAATGCCCACTTTCGAAAGATGAGTAAATAAACCAGTATGGACTGTATCATGTCCCTAATCGTTCTCTATTTAAACCATATGCCTTAATTCTGACCGCGTACGTATAATTTAAACTCGTGCCACAACCACCACTTTATCTCGATCCCTCATCTTATTCAAACCCACACATTCTGTCAACTCCACGGCTCAAGTTATACTGGTACTGTGTTGCTAGCTGAACGTGACAAGAATGGAACTTACGAAACATTTTTAAAAAGAGAATGCGGGTTTCGCGCCCAAACACCTGTCAAGTGTTCCATGCGTTTGTCTTTTAATTGCCGAACGGCCAGTATTTGCACAGTAAACTAAAAGAAGGTTTTATTGTAACAGTCTTGTTTGAATGTTACGTGGTATTATATCGAAATGTGTGGTTTATGTCCTGGTTTAGAGTTTCAAGTTTTAGAAGTTTTTAATTGTGCATTGTCGCAAATAGTTCTTTTTTACATTGTGAAGGATAGATAGGCAATCAGTCTTTGTAAAATAATGATATTCAGTTGCATCTGTTTAAACTGAAATCCAAACCCAATTCGGCAGATGATAAGGTGCATTTTTCTCCTTTTCTTCAGATATTATTATTTCAAATTCAGCATTTTTTCTGCGGTCCGCTCCAAATCAATACCTAAAAGACCACAGAAGCGACAAAATCACACATACATATTTCACGTTGACACGTGTCAAAAGCATTTTTCAAAGACCAAAGACAATTATTCCGTCGTATAGCTCTTTTTGGAGATTCAAAGAAGCGCTCTTTCATATTTGTCTCTGTCTGACCCTATTGTGTTAACGCGTAAGTACTGTTAACTTTGTCGACCTCAACAGCCGTATATTTAAAATTCTACATAACTGTGATAATACGGATGTTTTTGAACGATGCGGTTAAGCCTACATTGTTTTACATTTTGTCTTTTTAGGGTTCCGTAGTCAACAAGGAACCCTTATAGTTTCGCCATGTCCGTCCGTCCGTCCGTCCGTCTGTCCGCAGTTTAGCTCAGAGACGCACAGTACTAGAAAGCTGTAATTTGGTGTAAATATACGGATTTGTTGTGCCGAAAAAGTGGTAAAATAAAATCTCGTAAAATATTTTTTTTTAGGGTACCTCCTGTACACGTAAAGTGGGGATGTTTTTTTTATTTCTCGCGTACCCCTTAGTGTGGGGTATCATTAAATAGGTCTTTAAAAAATATTGATAGTTTCCATTACCAATTTTTTGATAAAAAGATTCGTTTGTGAAATATTAAGCTTTAAAGTGCTAATTTTTGCTCGACTCGAGTGTCCCCCCCCTCTACCAGCTAAACGGTTATGTTTGGGGGTGTGAAAAAATTCACAATAGTAGTATATATAACGAAGTTTGAAGGAAAATTATCATGACTAAGTAGGCTTTACAACTTTACGAGTAATAGTCGACCAACTTATAAAATGTACTTGGATAACATTTTCCTAAACAAAATGTATCGGAGAACAAGCTCTTCAACTGCAAATGTAAGTTTGTCAACTTTATTTTTACAGCTGTAATAGGTATGTTTTTACGGTATGTTTTTTGGGGATAGGTAGGTTTTTATCGTCAACTATTTTAACTTGCTTCAAAAAAGGGGGAGGTTCTAAATTCGTCGTAATCTTTTTTTATGTATTTTCCCCGATTTCTCAAAGACTCCTGGACCGATTTTGAAAATTCTTCTCTTTAAAATTAAATTCAGCGAATCAGTTTAGTTAATTCGCATAAGTATTTTGATGGGCAACTACGGAACCCTACACTGTGCGTGGCCCGACACGCACTTGGCCGGTTTTTTAAGCTATTGCATAGCTTCTATCGCGGGCCTTGAGCGCGGGGACCGAATCCAGAAATTCCGTAACGAAAAAACCTCACGCTCATTTAATTTAATTAAATTATTAATTTATTAAATTCATCATCATCATCAGCCTATATTGTTCCCACTGCTGGGACACAGGCCTCCTCTCTGTGAGAGGGAGTGGGCCATAATCCACCACGCGGGCCCAGTGCGGATTGGTGGATGTCACATGTCTTCGAATTTTTGGTTCTAGGACATGCCGGTTTCCTCACGATGTTTTCCTTCACCGTTTTGAGAGCAGTGGTGATGAAATAAATTACACAAAGTAATGCGCCTGGCGGGGTTCGAACCCACGACCTACAACTCGTAAGTCGGGACCGATACCACTGGGCCACCACTGCTCCTTATTAAATTAATTATTAATTATTAAAATTAATTAATTATTAATTTAATAATATAATAATAATAATAAAATAATAAAACCATAATAATAATATTAATATTTTTTTTTAAAGAAATATTTAAAAATGTAACTTGAATTAATATCAAAGAAAAAGCAATACTGCATGAATAAAATAAATAAATAAAATTATAATTGCATAAGTTGATACAAAATGCTATGCAATAGCTTTACCGCGGCAGTCCCCGAGTGCCACACGTCTTTTTTTTTGGAGATTTTCGAAAGTTTCGGAGATTCCTAGTTCTTCGTGAATCACTTTTAATCACACAATGTATGAGTTATTATATTAATTAAAGACCAAAGTCGTAGTATTGATACTACAATTATGAATTTTCTAGTACTGATGTACCAAATAATTGGTATTATTTGGTGTGGTAAAAAAGGCAAAGACAATGTAACAAGTCTTAAAATGTTACATTTATTACCAAAAAACATGCCTCAGTTGAAACATTTCTTGTTAATATTCTGGTACTTTATCAAAATTCGTTTGAAAATAAATTAAAATCTTAATAAATTAATTTTCATCAAGTAGACCAGCTATAAAAACTTTTCATTTGTAAAAAGACAAAAAAAATATAAATATTAGAAAAATAATGATGGTGCTACAGTCCCATTCATAAGACATAATAAATGTGAAAGTAATGTAGGTGCCGATTCCAAAGCGTAGATTTCTATCGAGAAGGACGAGTAAGAAACTCCATGGACTCTTTTTCAATCAACAAAAATATGAGAGAATCTTTGTTACATCTTTCATCTTGAGAATAACAAATACTAATAGTAATGTAAAAAACTGTGTCTCAATTTTGGACTACAAATAATGAATCTATCCATCGGTCAAATCAGAAGTAAAGAACCGTTCAAGTTCACAAACCCATTCACAATTCCAAATTCGAATCCTTTTCAAATTCAAAAACCTTCCGTTCTGAAGCAACGTTATACTGTTACTAAAAAAGAACGTCTCCGCTTTCACTGCCACAGATAATATATCTACAAAGTCAACCTCACTAGCTACCGCCGACATTTCGTAACCTAACCCCTGTTAACCTCAGCCAACAATAAAGAAACATTACCAAGTAAATACATACTGAAGTCATTGTAATTTAAATAAATTCAAATTAACCATACCGGCTTCGTCCTCTGTCGCAAGTGGACCTAATATTCTAAAGCTGAATGATGTAATCTTTGATCTTTTGTCTTTGGTATCTTTTTGACAATCTATGGTTCAGTTTATATTTGGAATTGTGGTAGGTCGTCTATAGAGTTCGCGTACTACTGTCAATTTCTCGTCTGTGTTATGATCTGTCAATTTTAACGGATGTTTGTTGACCAAGTCAACATACTTTTAAGCTACCTGCCTGCTCACCGATTCAAACATTTTTGAAAAGGAATCAAATTGATTAACATTTTTATTAGAGCAGTAAAATATTTGCCTCGAAATTAGAACTTCAGCTCTATTCTGCTGGTCTCCTCTGCAGTAGTTTACCATGCTTGCTTGCTTAGAATTATTACTCCACTACGTGTTATGTTTTAAATAGACAATACCCATAATTACAATGCGGAGCGATCCTTAAATGATTTATCATGAGGTTTTTATTTGGAACCTCTTATAGTCATAATTTCAATAAAATGTGCCTTATAAAGTACGCTAAGTAATTGGTATAGTCTGTTGTTAGTAGGTTAGGTTTCAGAATTTTTAAATAATTTTGAAATTCACGATTCTTCTCGAGATTCTTACCACAAGATAGTGTGGTACCCAGTAACTGAATTCTGAATTATTGAAAGGCTAGGAAATTCTGTGTTCAGCTGCATCTCGTTACCACAGCATATTTGGCAAAAAGCTAGACAAACGATAATGACGACAGACTTTTAATAAAATCTCATAGATTCTATGATTTGTATGCGTAAGGTAAATCCGTAAGGTACAAGTGTAAGTAGATTCTTTCCTTATCGCGTTTTATTTTCCGCAATTAATAAAACACATTAGTCACGCTATCACAAACGATACATCTTGATAACGTATTGTTCCGATCCGGAACTCTAAATAATCATGAGAAATAACAAAGGTCTTTGAGTCATACTTTGGAACTTTTGATATGATATGCCAAGGTCCGGATCAGGCTTAATATTATGGCGATAGATAATATAATCAATTTAAAATTTCTTGTCTATCACTGCTAGATAAAAGACTTGGGCCTATTACACTGCCTTGCGGTATCCTATCTACTAGAAATATTCTGGTGAGCATTTTCTATTTATTTTATAGTAGGGTATAGTTTGATTTAAAAAACAATATTTGCTTGTAAGAACAAACGGCTTAGAAATGTGGCAATTGCTTTCGAAGTTTTGTTGCTCTATTACGAATTCAAACGAGATTGACATCAGTTACTCGAACGCTTATTTAAGTTCAAAGTATTTTGATTTTACCATCAATTGTCGGTATTGCTGATATAAATTAACTTCGTCTAAGGCCTACCTGAGCCTAACTGGAATTAGTATAGTCAGCTTCAGACAAAACTCACCCGCTTAGGTAGAGATGTCCCTACCAAAAGGGGTGACATTCCTTTACAGCTTACTGTACTACTGTACTGATATGTACTTTAATTCTCAAAACTCTACTGTCAATTTAGTACTGTCCTCATTCCAAAATAACATATCTCCAAGCAATTAAGGTTCGGTTTCGCAAAGGCCCTATTTGCACAGGACGTATCTCGAAATATTCCAAAGTGAGAATGAGCGACTGCGGGTGGCCCAATATTTGTACCTTTGAATTTTTACCCTTTTTTTGTAAAGTTTGTCTTATTGCATCCCGCCCGGTCGATGACTTTGGTAGCGGATTTTTATGGAAAAAAATTCTGGTGTAGCTTTCAAAATATTTGGTTGTTTAGATCAGTTTTTCTGAGTGTTTTCTGGTCTTCATTGGTTGCGGCAGTTTGTGAGATAGTTTTCAATATAGAGGCATTCGTCCTAAGATCACCGTGTAATGCACTGTCCTATACAACATTATTTTTTGTTTATGCGAAACCTGATACACCTGTCCAATATTTTTGTGTAAAGAATCTATGTACAAAATTTTAAAACCGTATCATTAAAAATCACAAAGTTATAAGCTTGTATATTACCTGGTTGTCCATTCAAAAACTTGCTCATTTCGTGGTACACCCGCGTAAACTGCGTCTACTGTGTTATGTTCCACTCGTGATAATACACACATCAAAAGTGTCTAGGGATCAAGCATTTTTATGCGGATTTCTTGAGATTGAGATGTGGCTTTGTAATAAATTTATGATTTTATAAATTTATATGAATCCATTTTGGTGCATTTCATAATTTGAATCAGGAACTGTAAATCAAATTCGAGTAAAAGATGAAAATCAGCTGTCAATATTTTCCCTATAAAAACATACAACGCATTGAAGACATTATTAGTGCTACTGTTTCCCTACTACTGATTAAAACCAACGTTATTATGGAGCGGCGACGTCATTTAAGCAGGGAAGAAATGCTCAGAGCCGTGGGAATGATAGAAGCTGGTTCCCGGCAACGTACTGTGGCTTTAGCTCTGAATACAAGTCAGAGTGTTATCAGTCGACTTTGGACACGTTACCGAAGCACTGGTACCGTGGCTGAGCGCCATGGAGGACGGTATCGCTGCACCACACGGAGACAAGACCGATACATTCAAATCTTAACTCGAAGAGCTCCAACAATAACCGCCATGATGTTAGCCGTGAGGCTTCATCACTCTTCAGGGAACTTAATTAGCGACCAAACAGTCAGAAACCGCTTGCATGAAGTGAACCTTCATTCTCGAAGACCGCTACGGGTACCACCTATAGCAATGCACAATCGTAGGATTCGATATCAATGGGCTCTTGAACACAGAAATTGGGCAGAAGAACAATGGCGTTTCGTGTGCTTTTCTGATGAGTCTCGTTTTGGTATGAGACCGGATACAAGACGTATACGACACTGGAGAACCCCTGGACGCCAACAGCGATTAAAATCCTGCCAGGAAGTCCATCCTTATAGTGGTGGAACCATCATGGTATGGGCGGGTATTTGGATCGGCGGAAGAACTGAGTTGATTTGGATCAGAGGCAACCTCAACGCTCAAATTTATGCTGAGACGATTGTATCAGACGTCATCGTTCCTCTACAAGTGCAAATCGGTCCCTTATTTCAGTTAATGCATGATAATGCACGACCGCACACCGCAAGAGTTGTAAGACAGACTCTCGCCGCAGCTAACATCAATGTCCTGCCCTGGCCTGCTCAGTCGCCAGACTTGAACCCGATTGAGCATGCATGGGATATGCTACAGAGAAGAGCACTGCCGAATATGGAGGGTATCCAGTCGCAAGAAGACCTTTTTTTGTTGTTGCAACGAACATGGGCGGCCATTCCACAGCGTGATTTGGATGAACTCATTTTGAGTATGCCAAACCGATGTTCTTGTGTTGTTAGTGTTCGCGGTAGAAACGTGGATTATTAATTGTTTAAGTTACCCAATAAAATTTTAAAGAAAACTGTTATTTCAGTCTTTTTTTCGAACTTTAATGTTAGTGGTTCAAATGTCAAAAATCCCTTTATTAGGAAAATGGCAAATTTCTTTATGAATGCAAAGGTGACTTGGTTTATCGTTACTGTGACAAACGATAACACTTTATTTGATGAATCCATAAAGAACATTTTAATTAATATCAATCAGGAGAAAAGTTATTGCAAAAATATATGTTGATCCCTAGACACTTTTGATGTGTGTAGTTTGGCAATAGGTACCTAACCATACGGTGATTGTATTGTAATTAACTGGTAATAAAATTTTATTAAAATATTTAAAAAAATATATATAACATGGTGTAAAAATCATTGGAATCGAATCAGTTATTGATTCTGAACAAACTATATTCAGGTTTCGCATAATTATACTAAAAATAATGTTGTATATGAACGAATGAATAAGCTTTATTAATTAATTCCATACAAATATTAATTCATTATTAATAATTAAACAAAAATAACAATAATCGTTAACACTAAGCAATACGTAACAATCATTAACAATAATTATAACATTAATCTCTAATTGTCAATCAAAAATAATAGGTATGTATATTGGTTGAATAAATAATAACAGTAATAATATTCATTAAAAAATCAATATACATTGAAATTAATAAAAAGAACGAGCATTAATTAAAAACAACAATCATTTACAATTAATAAATAATTAAATAATGTCAATTGCAATTGTATCAACGATGTCACATTTGTATAATAGGGGGGTCCCCTTCGGGTAAAAGCCTCCTCCAAAGATTTCCACTTCTCTCTGTCCTTAGCCATAGTCCTATACATATATCATCATCATCATCAGCCTATAATGTTCCCACTGCTGGGACACAGGCCTCCTCTCTTGTGAGAGGGAGGATATATACATATATACCTAAGTATTATTACTGTAATATTTATTTACAGTGGTTTCTTTTTTCCATTTAAAATAACCGTTAAGCACATGGATGGAGCTTCTTGTCTTTTGGTAACGACGAAATTCAAACTGTTTACTACTCGAAAATTTAACCTGTTTGACGTATTATAATATCTTGTATAGATGCATCATAACCTAAATTAACACATTATTTAATATCACAATTGCTGATGTCTACGCGAGCAAATCAATACCGGTGTTAACGCATGAAAACTGAAATAAAGGACAAGTTTACGTAAAATCAAGTAACGTTTATTATATTTTTACGACTTACAACCCAGGAAGTGAACCGAGCCAGTTCATATAACAATTCCATATAACACAGGGAAGTAATAATTTCCCTAATAAAACTACTCGTCAAATCTACCGTGAACTATGTGTTTGCAGGCTTTATCGTTCAACAAACCCTTTGTGTTTCCTTCTCACTCACTCTTGTACCCCTCTCATATGTCTATCCCTGTTTCTCCTGGGTCCAACTAATATGGCGGCTTTGGTTGCTAGGCAACGCTTATTGTTTACACATGGCGCGCGCGCAGTTGAACGATCGAATCTGTATGAGGCCCTGAATCGGTTTAATGTTCAAATTATATCGGAGTTATTATTTTTTTTATTTTTTTGCTGCTACTCATGCTGCCACCGCCGCCGCCGTCATGATGTTTTGCAGTGAATGAGCATGACAAGTTGTATTGCGATTACCCACATATTTGGGAAAAGATTCTTGGATTTTATGTCTACTTCTTCTTTACTTCCATTTATCTATAAATCTGACTGCCCCAGTATTATTGTTTAAAATGGCATAAAAATATGGTATAATTGGCTTACAATGTTCCCATTGGTAGCAGTGGTGTCCTAGTGGTAATAGTCCTAACTTACGAGTTGTAGGTCGTGGATTCAAGCCCAGCTAGATTCATTACTGTGATTCATTTCATCATAACTGCTCTTAACACGATAAAGGAAAACATCGTTGGGAAAAATGCACAATTGCACATCCTAGAAACAAAAATTCGAAAGCAAGTGACATATATCAATCAACCTGCATTGGGCCAAAGCCTCTCACAGAGTGGGTCCGTGTCCCAGGCTCCCAGCAGTGGGGACATTGTAGACTGATTGTGTTACATAATAAAATGATCGAAACCGCTTTTTGACCAGAAATTTGAAAATGGACGAGGCGAAAGGATCGTAGCATGTTCTAAATTCAATAGTATCTGGCTCTACGAGAAAAAAGAGTTTATGTATCTATGTATGTATAAAAAATATATAACCATAAGACCTATCACAATATAATTACCAAATCACGTACACATGACACACATAATGTTGAGATTCATTCAGTACGGTTCGCGTCGTGTCTCGGTGATTGAATGGTCAAATAACACCTTGCGATGACCTTGAGTGACGTTCTCGTCTAGCTGTCTATAAGATGTTCGTGTGACTTGGTAATCTAGTTGTGTGGTTAGAAAATGACGATTAGCAATGGAGGAGTTACCTGGCCACATGGGACAATTTGACTGCAGCGAAAATTCGCTTAATGCGAACGGCGTATCGTCTTGCAACTTAAACAAATTAAAGTATAGAAAATTACTTACTACACACTACATTAATTGTACTTAGTCGCATTTCTGTAATTTTGTTTTAGGCGCAAGAATTTTCGCTGCACCGTTTCCTCATTCCTCATTCTTCTGCCTTCGTTCCAATTCATTTGGGTTGGCGCTACATGTCTACTTGCTTCTAGCTCTCATTACACAAGTCAACCCTTTACTACTGGGCATAGGCCTCTCCCAATTCACGCTATTGAGCAGTGCCCTTTTTTTATCCAGTCTCTGTCGGCTGCCTTTCGCAAGTCTTCGTCTCTTATTAAACGCATCCTCTATTACCGGTCATGGTATGAACCTTTTCGGCTTTTAGCTGTCTAAGATACGATGCTAGTATTATCAAAGAGAACCAGTAGGTAAGGAAAAACTATTTTTAAATACAGACATTTTTCATGACATAATATTACTAGAATTTAATTGTGAAAACAGGTGTCACTTTGTTTTAATGGGTCAGAGCCCATTCGTCCCCTAAAATTCGTCCCCCAGCATAAAAGTTGTGGATTCGGCCCCTATATAGGTGCCCATTGGTCTCCTGGTAGGGGACGAATTGTCGTTCGGCGTGGCGGTCTAAGGGGGAGGCCTATGTTCAGCAGTGGACGTCTTTCGGTTTCTGTACCTTCTAATTCATAGTTCAATTCTTTGTCAGTAAAAATATCAGTAACAAGTATTAATGTTTGCAAAATGTCTTGAAATCAAAGATTAAATTCGTTACCCAATTCATGTTTTGTACTTGAAACCTTGGCTCCCTATAAAACTCCAATCTTAGTCTTACAAAAACCTTCTTGTACATATTTTTTCTCACCAATATAAAGGCCGTACCTCTAAGAATATAAACATGTGGTTTGTTTACTGCCAGGTCAGTGGCATTCGGTAACCCAAGATGTTTGGGGTCGGAACTGTCATATCGATTGAACCAACAACCTTCTGGGACAGGGAACCTGCGCAAACGCAACCAGATTTTAGAGACCATTGATCTGTATTGTAGGAAGGCCTTTCTGTGGGGCCTCTTACAAATATTCCATTCGTGATCTCCATATTATGCGATGTGCCTAAATAGTTTACCCTTACCAGAGATATTGTATCGCTAAGAAATTTTGTGCTGTTAAACAAATATTTTGATCTGAAGGGGTCATCACAATACTTGTTTAAATAAAGCATTAGTTCGCATTGTTTATTTTAGGTCAGAAATGACAGAGACCAAGTCTGCGATGGAGTGACCTTGCCCAAAAGAAGTCTGTTCACTCCAACTTTGAAGAAATTCATTTCTCATAATTACAAAATCTACGGACATGATTCACCCTATTTTGGTCTCTCTGCAGAATTCAATCTTTAAAACACTTTCCTCAAATTTCTGAACCCAAGTTTTTGTCTTGGAAAACGCACAAAAGGGACCTTTGAACCCATAATTATGAGAATACCATAAACCTGTCTCGAAACAAAATTCAACCAACGTATGACAGTGAACAATTCCGCCATGTCAATGCAGTAATACGCAAGAATGGGCAGTAACAACCTTACGTCTGTCGAACAATCGGTCGCAGTTGCAACGTCCCTTCGTTGCGAAATGACGCTAAACTTCATGAACGTGACTTTTTCTGTCCTGTGTCATAGACTGCGGAGAGCTTCGGTAATGATCGGTTTTTTTTTCGAAAGCTGGCGGGTATGTCACTTTGAAGAAGCATGAGGAACGCAGTTTTGGATGCTTACACAGCCTTTCATCTGATCTGATCCAAATAAATAATACGAGTATAAATTCTAATGTTTCTTAGTATAGGTAGATGAATAGATGGATGGATTTTACTCTTTCACACAAAAAATACTGAACGGATATGGATGAGATCTGGTACTTAGATACCAAGTTTATAATCTGGTTTTACGTTTCCGTGTAATTTTTGAGATGCACACATAAAAAAAAAAACTTACAGAAGTCGTTTGTTGTTTTTGTGGTGGTTTTTAAGGCGGTTAGTATATTTTTGCAAAAGTTTTTTTAAATTCATTTTTGCCACTAACTTCCGAAATGTAAATGAATTTACAATTTTTTATGGTGGTTTTTAAAGACGGTTAGTTTTTTTTTTTAGTTTTTTTATTATTTTTCTCATCATTCCTATGATTTCCTTATTCGAAAATATTTCCTTATTCGACAATAATTTTCGAATCACCAAAAATACACATAAATCATTGAACACAATACATACACCAGTCCACAACGCAAGTCATATGTCCCATAACGTGTCTAAACACTAGAGCAACAGTCGCAGGCGCAGCAGATGTGTCGAACTACAGTACTAGCAAGGCCTTGTGCCCGATGTTAGCTAGCTTTATTGACTATTATTTGCAAAACCTATGTGCATGTTGTGATGGATTTCTAGACGAAAATTATGGTGGTGCTGTTGAAAAAAATAGTCGGTTTTGGTTTGTGTGAGAAGATTTTTTTTGCGATAAAATACTTGTATAGTGGCAAAATTCGAAACTAACAAAAGGTGCATCCAAAGGTTGTTAAGACATCGCTATGGAATTATTAATTTTGTAAATATCGACGGTTCTTTATTGTCTTTGGGATAAGCGTACGCGCAGCTTAACGCGTCAATATTGCGGTTAAGTCGTTATGGTCTTAAATTTTCAATGTTTGATTTGCTTTTGTTAAGCATGGGAGTTATTAGTAGTTAGAATAATAAATGAGTTGGTGAATGAAGGTCTGTAGAGTTGTAGCTGACATGCTGCATGCCCGAAAGTAAAATCTCATCGTTCCAAAACTGTACGTTTTTCCGCTTATAGACCATGCGCTCAAAGCCAATAACAATACAATATAAGAAACTTCCATAAAGACTTTTCAAACAAAAATATTCCAATAGTGTTCAATTTCTTTGTTCAAAGTCCGTTTATTAATAGACCCAGATGCTTAGACTGGCCTGTCTTGCCACACCTCACTCATAGCATTCCCTCTATTTCATCAATTGTTTATCATCCTTTTTGCTTCCAGCCTATACTGTCCCATTGTTGGTCAAATGCCTTCCAGGAGTTTTTATCCTGCACCACATAGAATCAGCCCTTCTTTTGTTAAAAGCCGCACTAGGGCCTCTGACATATCTGACGGGCCATAGTTTGCCGGGGACGCGGGACTGTCTCATCAGGTAACAGTAACCCTGGAACGTAAAGTTCACCGTGGATTCCTCTCGAGTCTAGAGTCCCTCGCGTCCCGGGGGTACTCATTTGATGATTTTACCACCATTAAAAAGGCCTCTGAGATGACTTGGTTATAGCCCTCGCAGTATCCTTAAAAACGTTGTGAGAGGCTTCAAACCTCCAGTTTTCAGCTAACAGTCAAGGTCCTTCACAGACCGCATGTCAACCGCGCGCCATGACACAGTTCCGGACGATTTCCCGCTGAGTGCGCGTGCACACGTTATGCTCGGACACTGGCCATCGTTTACGATGATTGTGGTCTATCAATTACGGCTGGATTTGTTTGTTACGAGTATAGACCAATTGTCTGTCATAACATGCGTTTTGAAATTAAGGGCATATGATTTTATCATATTCTAGGGTTCCGAATTTAAAAAAATAGACCATACGTGCATATACTCACGCCTTTGATCAGAAGTATTTACGTGGATGAGGGGAAAAGAGTATAGACTGTCTAAGGTTACCGTGGTTCTGGATCGAAAACGGCAATAATGAAAAACACGGCGGATTTTAGTCAGTACGAGTATGGCAGTCCTTCCGCTCTACTTAGGGCAGGAGGGCGCATTTGATGATTTTACCACCTATCATCATCTGCCTGCCTTTCCCTAACTTTATTGGGGTTGGCTTCCAGTCGAACCAGATGCAGCTGAATATCGGTATTTCACATGGAGCGACTGCCGATCGGACCCCCACAATAGAGTAACTGGGTAATACGATACCCCATGTCAGACTTCTGACTAACAGTAACGACTGTCAAAGATCTACAAATGATGATTAGAAAAACAAAATTTTCTTGCCCCTGACCCATTCTACTTGGTGCGGTATTACTTTTTAATAATACAACTGTATGCCAAACATTGAAATCATCCGTTGCAACAATACGGGTGAAAAGTGAGCAGAGGTTCCG
This sequence comes from Agrotis clavis, assembly GCA_954870645.1. Lineage (NCBI taxonomy): Eukaryota > Metazoa > Arthropoda > Insecta > Lepidoptera > Noctuidae > Agrotis > Agrotis clavis. The sequence goes on from OX940942.1 coordinate 1,453,394, forward strand.
TCCGTCCGAACTGGATTATTTATAATAGTAGTCCAAAAAAATAAAGAAATCTAGCATTATAGAAGACCGACAGTAGGTACTATGATCTCGTTCAATTTCAACTATTCCCAGTTATTCAAAAACTGGTTTTAAATGACAAATGTCTAGAATACGGCCGTCCAACTATTATGAAGCTTACACATTCATGTATTGTTTGTATTTAGACAGGTTTGCTGGCCAGCTTAGCGGAACGTCTGTGACTTCCGGCCTTTGCCTCTTCGTACCTTGAGATTTTACTTACATAAGAACTTCTGTGTACAACGTAATCAGCTTATTATATAACGTTCTTTCTGATTAGACTCAGACCTTGTTTTTTTTTTACGGGATAATAACATCCAATGAGTTCTCCCTCTCAGAGGCCTTACCACGACCTCTTAACGCGATCCAGTTTAGGGTGTGGGAAAGAGACAAAGCTATGCAAGTCGTCTAGCGCCATCTCTTTCCGACAGCCTAAACTGGATCGCGTTAAGTTCATGGTAGGCCACCTGGGTCTACCATCAAGAGACTGTCAGATTCGTACTGACTAAAATCCACGGTGATCCTTCAAAAGCTTATTGAAGCTTTTGAAGAATCACCGTGGATTTTAGTCAGTACGAATCGAACGAACCGTGAACCCAATGGACCCAATGGTACGAACCGTGACCATTGGGTCACGGTTACTTGTTACGACAGTCCTGTGATCCTGAGGCTTTGGTACTCTATGGAGGCCCTGTCAGATTGCTGGCATCTTGACCTGTGCATGGTCCATGATCGACGGCGAGTCATCCATTACGGCCCCAAGACAAGTCTTCTTTCTGTGAAGAGGTTGTTGACCAAGTAAATTGATAAATTCTGGTTGCTATTTTCGATTGAATATTTGTCTGTAACCGATCAACGACAGATTTTTTTGTTTTGGTTTTGACGCGCTAATCTCAGAAACTACTGGATCGAAAAAATCTTTTTGTATTAGATAGTCCATTTATCGAGGAAGTCTATAGGCTATTTAGCATCACGCTCCGACTAAAAGAAGCCGAGCAGCCAGTGAAACTGCAGGGAACAGTTAGGCGATTTTACGTAGTTTGTTCTACCAAGGTTAAGCTCAAAAGACCCTCGTTTTGAATAGCAGCTAATAAGAATTCTCACAGCCTTCGCAGCTCGTCAATCATGCGTTGACATTGGCCCCTTACGACGAAGAACATTAAGACATAAATTAAATTTATCGCATGGAATTTGTTGCTTTAATGTTTTAGTGGTAAAGTTAGAATTGCGGTGTCGAGTGAAAGATGATTTGTGAATGATGGTATGGATTGATGGATGCTGCTGAAGATTTTGATCAAAATATGGATGTCATTTTAAAATTATCACTAGAAATGAAGAAGAGTGAAAACGCGAATGAACAAGTTCAATTAAACGTTATCCAGTATACGTTTTTCAGTGTAAAATACTCGTACTAATATAGAAACGCAAACGACATGAATGGCTGGACCACAAATAAATTGAGGTATTGGTCAGAAGATGAAGGATTTCCAACTAGACCCTGTGATGTTTAGATTTATTTGGTTGAGGACCTCGTTTCTAAATAATTACAGTCTTACCTTGGGGTATCGTATTACACAGTTACTGGGTTCTAGAGGTCTGATAGGCAGTCGCTCCATGTAAAAGTGCTGATATCAAGCTGCGTCTAGTTCGACTGGAAGCCGACCCCAATATAGATGGGAAAAGGCTAGGCAGATGAGATGATGATGTTTATGTGGTTCCTTTGTGTCGTTTTCTATGTTAATCTTGCTAACACACGTCTGAGGCCCTTCATACACAACGCGACGTAAGTCACCGATACCTTGCGACTTTGGTATCCATTAGCGGCCTATCCACTAACGTTCATTCCTGTCAGGATCTACAATCCTTACGGAATGAACGCCAGTGGATTTGCAAGAGCGAGAAAGAATGACGGTATTTAAACCCCGCCGTCCCTCCCGTCGCGAAGGACGATGTACCTAAACGTGTGTTTGGTCACTAAAGGCACGGTAATAGGATTGTTTTTCAAGGCGTGTTGTGATAAAATTAGGGGAAAAAAGTAGGATTGTCGTTTAATTACTAGCTTCAACGATTTTATTTTATACCGTCTGTTTCGCCCAGCAGTCTACTAGATTTACAACTTTATGCCATGGGGTATAAAGTTGAAAATGTATTAGCGACTGCTGGGTATTACAACGTCTTAAAACCAGGCTTGTTCCAGTGAGTGAACGAGATGGCGCTAGACGACTTGTATAGCTCTGTCACTTTCATTCTCGCCGGAATAAGCCTGGTTTTAAGACATTGTATCCCCCCTGAACGTTAACGATTGTCGTTTACCGTTTGGCTACAGGCCCTGTTTGCACAACGGGACAAGTCAGCAGGAATGAACGTTAGTGGATGGGCCGCTATTAACGCGTTCCTGAGTACGAACCTCTATGGATTTGTATTGCGATAGTCACCTGGATACCAAAGTCGTAAGGTATCGAAGATTTGCGCCGTCTTGTTTCACGAAGGGGCTTAGTCGCTACACCAGCGTTTACTAAACTCCGTCGAAAATGGCTCCCATTTTCAGGCACCCATGCTTTCTTTGGTAATTCATATTTCCTCGTCTCGGCTTTTGACTTGACAGTGGCAGTTGCCATCTGCCACTCATTAAGTCAACTTTCTAATCCCTTTACGTTTTCTGACTCATCTGTCAATGCCGTAACTAAACATCTTCAATGGAGCCAGCTTCCGTCATCCCGACATGCATGCCCGACCGATAATGACCTCTATTACAAACGATTTTAAGTAAAAAATGTGTTACATGCACACTACTCGTTACATAACATTATAACTTGTCCACTACATTTGAATTTCAACTTTATTCTAGCGTCATAAATTTCAAAATCCTTTTACAACTCATTAGGATCTATCACTGAACAAAATTGAGCTTTAAATCTCCAATGATAAAGTTATTTTTCATGTGCATGATGTGTTAAAGGCTGCAGGGTTTTCTGTGAAGGAAATTGAACTTAATGAGGCTAGAAATAGGGTTGTGTGTTGTAGTCGTGTGGTGAGGAGGTCGAGTGCGCACGCGACTCGTTCCGGCTGTGATTGCGTTTGTGAAGGACGTTCAGTCATGTGAAATTGATTCCACTCGATTACTGATGTTTGAAGATACTGTTGTGCAGTTATCTCTTTGCTAGTCTTTTTATGTCAAAGGGTAGATATATTTAAACCAAGATCCTTGGTAATTGGGTCAAAATTACCGATTTTATATTTACCCCTCCCAGATCCCCCTTAGTAAGAGGAGGCCTCATCATCTTTTTCAGCCCTTATCCCATTTAACTTGGGGTCAGCGTAACAGGTATTTTCTTCCATTCTGTCCTATCAGACGTCACAGTATCATTTACTCCTTTTTCTTTCACATCATTCCTTAGGTAATACATCCATCTCTTCTTTGGCTTTTCTCTTCCTCTCCATCCATCAAAGCCTATGCATTACTAATTTAAACATTATACGCTGTGTGTGCCATGACAGTTCCTCCCCTGACCATAGTATTGACCAAATAAAATTAAATAACATCTTAAAAAAATACATAAAAGGGGCATAATAAAAATGACACGCGTCAATTCGCGGGTGCTCCCCGTTATACACATTTCTGTCACATCGCGCGCTGCGATCGTTTTGATAGTCCCCACCACCAATTTTGGACATGTGCATGTGAGCCTGCATTAAGACTGTCATGGCCAATAACTAAATGAGTTGTAGAATGTACAAGTTGAATGTGAATGCCTAGTAATTAATCGTAAAGATTCTTGCCTTAGAATATGAATAATTTCGAAAAGTGAAGGAAAATTGTAAGGAAATCCTCAAACATGATTAATGGATGGGTAATCCGGTTCGAAGGACCAATATCCCCATCATGAGTCTGTGATAAACTTAATAACTCAATTATTTATTGTAATCAACAATCTGATAAATTCAAATTTTGTGTAATCTTTGTAGACCTTATCGAGAACCTTAAATTGTAAAATAATAGAAAAGAAAGTAAATGAGACAATAATATAGATTTCAATAGATAGGAATCCCATATTATGAGTAATCTACATTGATTACAAAGTATAAATAATGTTATATCTTTACAATATCCTCTTCAGATTACAAGTCATACAAATGCATTTCAAACGCATTCCTGGGAAAAACGATGACAATCACATTATCAGCAAAGCTAAAGTATCTGCTCCAGTGCCGACTGCGAAGCTAGCTATCAACTATTTTCTTGCAAATAAAAACCTATTAAGTCTAGTCTTTTCTTTAAGACCCGTATCCGCGTTGCCCGGTAACGAATTCTCAACTGTAGCAACTTTTTTTACCCGCTTTACGAATAGAATTTTCCTGAGTCCTCTCTTGTTTTTTTTCTTTTTGGACGTCTTCTGGGTTTTGATTTAACTAAGCCAAATCTGGTAAGCCCTAAATACCTCTGACATGGCTTAACGGATACATACGTCTTTAAAAGATCAGATCAGTCCAATGGTCTGCATTATACGTTGATAGTACTGTACCACTTAAAGAGATCACTATTATCATACTCTACTCTACGATCACTAAATAAATAAATACTCGTATTAATCGTTTAATCTTCAGTCGAACCAGCATGCTTAGCAGTGCACCGTAGAAACTAGTTTTCAGACATGGACCGACTGCCTATCTGACTTCTACAAACCAGTTAGTACTGGGTAATGCAATACCTTTTGTTAAGACTATCAGATTTTTAGGTGTTAGTAAAGATACCAATATTAAAATTAATATATCTGATGGCTGATTGTTGACACCGTCCGCTTTTCATCTATCATTCTAAGCTGCTAGTTTTGATTGCTTCTCGTTAATCGTAAAGGGTGTAAAAGTACTTATCATGTAGACTTAGTCAGTTGTCTAGTAATTACAATGGTCATATAAGTAAAAAGTCACCGCCCAATCATAAACAATACTTAACAATACATCGATGTTGAGAAAGATTAGAGAAAATTAAACAATTGCATAAAGAAAAATGAACTATTACTTATAATACAGTTAATACAATGTAAATTCATATTAAACTACCTGCAGTACAATATCAATTTATTAATGTTAATGTTACCGAATGAATGTTTAGAGCACTTACAAAATTTATTTAAATGTAACGTACCTAAGGGGTGGAGACCTGAAATACAGACTTTCCGTCTTAGAGCTTAGGCACCAGTCTCCCCACAATATAATGTTATTGAATTATGTATCAATTAAAATTGTTAAAACTGTTATTGATATGTTCTATGTATTGTGGTGAGAAAAATAAATCTTATCTTATCTTATTTGCCGGCCGGTAGTGAGGTAAGAATTTGCAAAGTTTAGAACAAGATAAGGGATGATTAGGTTAGAGCAATCGATAAAATTGATGAACGGAGTATATATAATTGACTTCAAATGAATAAAAACAGAGATTCGTACTCCACACAGTACACAACCTGAAGGAATTACCATTTTGACCAAGACGCGATACCATTTTCTTTGATAGATTCTTGACCTTTCTTAATGCTGTCCTTTAGTCCTCAGCCAAGGATTTCCATTTCATAGTATTTGAAGGCAATAATAAATGGATTGGTCCTAGTCAACACATCATTGTTTTATAGCACATGCACAAATGACTCCAGGTGATGTTTTGTTTTAACTTGTTCAGAGATACAATAAGACAAGTAATTCACATCCATAGTTTACAAAGTATCAAATTGAACGTCTATTGTCTGTATCTACTAGTTTTAATTGGCCGTATGTTGGTCTAGCCACAACACTTACAGGTGAAAATGTTTTCAAAACACCACGTTCTGAGCGCTAACCAGTCGTAGCACTCAGTCCGCCATTGTTCAACGTCGAATGTATTTGAAAAATATAATAACGATGCTCTATTTTGTATTTCGAATTTTAGTAACGGTCGCGTTCGGTTTTTGAATTTATTGTTTTATTTTCGTGTTGGATGTCGACGGATGATGACGTGGTTTTAGTGTTGTGTCGAAAAATATTTTTGGATCTAAAATTGTGTTAACAATGGTTCATTGGATATTACTTCTTCATCTGTAACTATCTCTTTAGTGATGATATCTTACTTCTTTTCTTTACTACAAAACTGAGCTATAAAATCATTTTTTTGAACTTACTAATCGGCAAAATAAAACGATCGTTTTGCTCACAAGTGTAAACTACATGAAGTCAATACCGAACCATTTAAAACGTCATTGGTGATCAAGAAGCGTACTACCGTGTTGCAATATAAAAGTAAATAATTACGAACTATGCAGAGCGGAAAATAACCAAATATTGGACGCGACTATGAGAGTTGTATTAATATTGTGGTTATTCATTGTAATTCTGTACGGTTGGACAGCTCTGTCATGTGACATGGAATTAAATAAATCCAGAACGCTTTTGGAAATGAGCATCATATTTTGTTTTCCTTTCCTCTTATATTGAACTTAGTTGCTATGAATAGTACATTCCTCTTACAGACTGTTATATTTTCTGGCTTTCCTATGCCCGTTCTTATTTGGATTTCCTATTATTGGTTCTTCTATTTATCCATATAATTTTCCTGTAAAAATGCAGAAGATGTATCATCATCTTCCTCCCTCTATTTTGCATATATTACTGTCTAACTTACTACCGTGTCTTTGGCCATTTGTATCGCTCTCCCTTTTAATAGCACCTACTCATGCAAAACCTTTTTTTTTAGTTTTTAGTGTCTTCTTAGTTTTTCCTTTCACAATTTATTTATAGTTGATATTAATGTAGGCGAATACTTCTTTAAGTCATCTGTATGTACTGTTATTTTAGTATACATCCTCGTTCAATTCATAGGCTTATTGTGGTAACAACCCTTCTCGTATTTCTTATTCTTCAATATTTTATCGATTATTATCAGATGAACCATGTCTAAAACATTAAATTGATTAGTTTTTCAAGATAATGGTAAAAATGGTGGTAAAATGAGAAGACACGTGCTATTTGTGGTCTTGCAGTACATATTCATCGCTCACTCTGCCTTCATCGCGTATGTAGGCATTGATGATGTCAATGTGAGTATTAACCTACACTTGTTGAAGAATTTTGATAAGACATAGTATGGTAAGCTTCAGAGAAAACTAACCCCTTTTGGTAGCCAAATCTCGGAGTATGTATAGTCTAAGAGTCTTCGTACACATCTCGACGCAAAATTCCGATACCTTACGATTTTTAAATCCATTGATACATGCCTGTATTAACCTCTATGGATTTGTATTGCGATAGTTGCTTGGATACCAAAATAGTAAGGTATCGGAGACTTGCGTCGCGATGTGTTACTCAAATGCACCACCATTACAGAAAATTGGCTAAAAACTTGGTTTTTCTGGGGTTTTCGGTGCATCTGGTTACTAGGGTTCTAGAATTACAACTGATCTCCAAAGCACTCTTCAATTCTCTGAAGAAACATACGAAAGATTTTACATCTGTCCCTTTTCATTTTGCAGATTTTCTCTTATTGTATTTGTTCATCATTTAAGCCTATAATAAAATACGATGAGATCAGCCTTCAAAGTTGTACTCCCAATGTATACTTGGATGTTATCATAACATTTAATAATGTATGATGCACCTGTGCAGCAATTGTATGTACGGTTATTATGATGCGATCGAATAATGAAAATGATGTGAGGACAGTTTTGAGTATGATAAGGTCCTCCTAAAGTGTCCCTTGCTACGGAAGGACTGCGGAGGACCTATATCCTACATTGACCTTATTGGTGAGTTTGTTTAGAAAGGTAAAGTGCAAGTAGCAAATGGCGTTCTGTAGTTTCTTCCTAAGGTATGAGTTGTTATGGGTGTATGATGGTGTATGCAAGAAAGGATTCTTGCAACACTTTCTTTTGAACAAAGAAGTGATAGATTGTCATCGTCATCGACTGCTGATGATCCCCATGAGAAGATAAGTGGACTGTGTGAAACGTAATAAGGCTCAAATGGTAATGACTAATAGGGAAGTGTGGGAGAAGACATGCTGTACCGATGCCAAATAAATCTGGATAAGAAAAAGGAATTGATGAGAATGTTAGATTAGAAATATAAAGCAATGTGATTGAAGTGGATGGCCTAGCAAATTGTAGACGTTGACTTACATTAAGTTAATAATTAGTGAAACAAAGTAAACATTCCAAATGTATTACTTCCATGTTTCATACAACATGTTTCTAGAAACCTTATCCATGATTCTGTTAGTAACTGAATTATTGAACTTGTTAAATTTTCAGTTCTATATCATATTTCCAAAGATAGCCAAACGAAGATTTGTTTTCAATTGCTTCTCTAAGATTTATACTCCCTTCAACTTTTTTCCTTGTCAGTACGTTTTCTTGCAAATGTGTGCACATGTAGTACTTCATATCTTCCTTTAATTTTCAAAATATACTTCGTAAATCTTTACTTGCTAAGCAGTTTAGCACCGCGTCAAATAGTCGTACAGTTGACAATACTTCTTACGTAAGGCTAACTCGGACAATTATGGAAGTTCTTCAAGACGGCGGGAACGCGGTCAAGGCACTGTCAGTGATGCGCAATCTTCATTATTGTACGAATTATTTAGCATTTTTACTTGTTCTCGCCGCCATTTTGTATCTGGGAGTCAAATTATGTTGTTCTAGTTGTAGGCAGGAGAATACTCACGCTTCATTGAAAAAAACCAGCTCCGGCAAAAAGGAGTTTTATCCTAAATTATCGATAATATTGTCAATTCTTTACTTGGTTTGTTTAAACGAATGATAGAAAGAAAATGAGCTAGACATGAAATTGTTTCCAAGGACAATTTTTTGGATAAGGAACAAGGTTTATCCAATAGACATTGACTTGTGTACCTAGTCCTAATTAACCATAAACTTTTTGCCTACAAATCTTGTCAAACGAAGTCAACAAACACTAGGTGCAACATTTCCGACTCCTAGGTTCAGTGTCCGGGTAGTACAATGGCGCGTAAATGCTTTATAACCGTAGTAAAACCAGGTGATATCGTTATACGCGGAAGTACTAACAAAGGGGTTTAGAGCGCTAAACTGAAACTATTGAGAAATGGCTTTTTTGAAATCGGCAGTTTTCTTAAAAGGTTATCGAACTTGTACTAATCGAACGAACCCATTGCAGTCCGTCCACGGACTGCAATGTCAATTTTGACTGACAGCTGTCAAATTGTATTAAAAACACACCAGGCATTCTTAGACTACACGTGCTATTCAAAAATTAAAAATGTTCTCAAAAATCCCGAATAAATATCGGAATATAATTTCAAAAAAAAAATTTGCAAAATTGTACGCCACCAACGGCGGAACTAGTGATTTGATGAATTCCTAAATCAAAGAAAAAAAACACTGAAATGCCGAATAATAAAGATGTATGAATCGTTACAGCATGGTGTGCTCATCATCTAAATAAGCAGACTGCCTGCCTTTTCCCAACTATATTGGGGTCGGCTTCCAGTCAAACCGGATGCAGCTGAATACCAGTAATTTACATGGAGCGACTGCCTATCCGACCTCCACAACCCAGTAACAGCATGGTGTGCTGATCCCACTTAAACAAGATATGGGCAATTAGGCACGGCAATTATGGCGTATGATTAGAATTTTCTAAACTTACAAACATCACAGCTGCATTTCTCAAGAATTCTTCTAAACCTACAAACGATTGCTACATTCTTACATCTTTATAATGCTCTCCGAGACCGCTCTGATAACGCACTGATAATTACTTATCTTAATCCATGGACCGTGCCGACCAAGTACGAACTGTAGTTTGGAAAACTATTGTAGTTACAAAACAAAACCCATTTCTCATATGAGTATAATCAGCATAAAAAGTTCTGATTGTAGGGACTCAGGCTTCCTATCTGTCAAAGTAATTCTAAAGTCTCCATCATCATCCTATAAATGTAACGACTGTTCGGACACAGGCCTCCTCTTTGTGAGAAGGAGAGGGCCATAATCCACCAAGCGGGCCCAGTGCGGGTTGGTAGATGTCACACGTCTTCGAATTTTTGGTTCTAGGACATGCCGGTTTCCTCAAGATGTTTTCCTTCACCGTTTTGAGAGCAGTGGTGATGAAATAAATTACAAAAAGTAATGCGCCTGACTGGGTTCGAACACACGACCTACAACTCGTAAGTCGAGGCCGATACCACTGGGACACCACTGCTCTCCAAAGTCTAAAGTCTTAAATTAAATAAAATCTTTTGAATTTCTTAAAAGTTATAAAGTGAACAGGTTTCTTCTTAGCAAGCTTCTTCGCTACATAGTAGGCTTTGTCACAATCACCTTTGACCTAGACTAGAGTGAAGATAAGACCCATTGAAAAACAGCTTAAGCTTCAGACTATATGCTATATGAAGGTCTATCGTGAACTTGTGACCATCATCATCTCCGCATCTGCTATTTTCCCAATTTTATTCGGATCAGCTTCCAGTTTTGATCACCCTTTTATTCGTATACCTCTGTTACAAAATCGTCAAAATTATCTTCGTCATTTCATGAGATTTCGTGTTTGGTCGCAGGACAGTTTTAAAAGAACACCATGGCACTGGAACATAAATGGCAACCGAAAGGTACAAGGAGGGCGTTTAGTCAGAGACTGATGGTCCCTTCCGGTCTACCTAGGGTAGGACATGTATGATGATTTTAGCACCCAAAAAGAAAGGTATTTTGGGTTGTCCCTTACATACTTTTAAAGAAAATATTAAAGTTCATTTCCTGCATGCTATCATCGCAAATATTAGCATAAGCTAAGGTATTTGTGCCAAGTCTGCTTATTTATTATGATTTTACAACACAGGAAATCCTGGGTGTGAGTTACTCATTTAGACGTAGGCCTATCCTTAGAAGGTTAATCTTTGATCTCATATTAGGCAACACCTTATAGATACCTACACTAAAATTGCGGAATTCCCATTTTGTTTTTGGATGGTAAAATCATCTAATGAATCTTTCCGCCGTGAGTGGAATGCAAGGGATTGCCCATAGATATTGTGGGATTGCCAGCCTCTTACTGGCTAAAAAACGTCGCTGTTCCCTCAGATACGCAATACGTTCCAGGCTCCCGAATAACTTTACAGACGGTCTCGCGACCCATGGCCCTGGGACGCAAAGGGCAATTGAAGGAAAATTATAGAAATAGGACGGGTTTTAGTCAGCCCCCTTATTAATAAAACGGGAAGTAAAGTTACGCCAAAGTTAATCCGTAAAAATGTATGGTTAGTCCGAAGATTATCCTGGTTGTTACTTTAGTCCTCGTTTATTAATAAGGGGGTAAGAGTCGTACAGGCCTTGAGAATTCATTTTGTTAATTTCTCAACCCTACCCAATACATCCTCATGATCTGAAAGGACCTGAAACATAAATCTCTTTTTATGGGTAGTCATATAAATTATACATTAATTTTAAATTTTATACGCTTTAACGCCTGCATCGCAAATTGAAAGCTTGTTTTGACATTGTGGAAAGAATAATTCGACAACCTGCGACCTTCTGAACAAGTAGTTCAGACATTCGAGTCCAGGGGCCGTATTACAAGTTTTAAAACCAGGCTTGTTCCAGTGAGTGCACGAGATGGCGCTAGACGACTTGTATGGCTGTCCCTTTCCCACAGTGGAACTTCTCTCGCTTTAAAACATTATGCTAGGCCCCTTGTTCGCAGTCAAAGCTTTCTGCAAAAAAAAACTTAAAAATACATCAGTTTCTTCGAATTCTCGTTAACGTCAACTTTCTTTTTAACAACACTCAGGTGTAAAACGGTTGCTATCGTAATTCTTGTCACCAAAAGTGTGGTGTTATCTGTTTCACGCATCACTTAGCAAATGGGGGCTGCCGGCGATATCGGTGATACAGTCATCATACTTTGTTATGTACTCGACTTTATGCCATAGCTTTAAGGAGATGTTACAGTACTTTTTAAGATTCTTAAACGTCTGAAAATATAATGAAATATAAGTTTTTTTAATAAATACAAATCATTGTAAAAAATGGACATAATATCCCCAAGTAAATTGTAATGATGGAAACTAAATAAAAAACGCGTACTGTTAAGATCATCATCATGAATTTACATGCTTATGGAGAAGAACTGGCAAGAAAAACTGATAAAATATGAGTTTTTTTTTAATAAATGCACATCAATGTAAAAATGCCGCAGTGCCTAAAAAGCCGGATGTTCAATCAGTGCGTCCTTCCAGTCCTAACCTACGGAGCTGAAACGTGGAACATGTCAGTCAAGCTGGCCCACCGACTTCATGTCGCGCAGCGTGCTATGGAAAGGTCCCGCTAAGGTATAAAATCCGGAATGAAGTCTTACGGCATAAGACCAAAGTTATAGATATTGTCCAAATCTCTAGCCAGCTGAAGTGGCAGTGGGCTGGTCATGTCTGCCGCAGAACCGATGATAGGTGGAATAAGAAGGTTTTCGAATGGAGATCGCGTGTAGGAAAACGTAGGGTGGTACGCCCCCCGGCAAGATGGACCGATGACCTGAAGAAGGTGGCTGGCAGTGGCTGGATGAAAAAAGCAGGAGATCTTGCGCTGTGGCGCTCCCTGGGAGAAAGCCTATGTCCAGCAGTGGACTGCAATAGGCTGAAATGATGATGATGATGATTGCAAAACAGAGTAAAAGAGACGTAAGGAAGAAAGAGACATGCTGCGATAACCAAATTGAGAAAACGGCAGGAAAATGATGATTAATGCTTTTAATATGAACTGCTTTTCTGTAGACTTTCCCTACAGTACGAGGTCAATATATTCTGGATATGTATAGCTGGTTACATCGCTACATGTAGGTACTTGAGGACATAAGTCATCGTGTTGGCTTAGTTGGTCGCTGGTATTAGTAATACGGCACAGATGTGGTAATAGTTAGCGTTGGGTCTTTTGTATTGAGTCGTAGTTAGGTGATTCAGAGAAAAACTTCGATATTTTCTGTGGTAAAATCTCTAATGATGATTAATCCAGCTTATAAACTATCTCTGTGTAAAATTTCATTCAAATCCGTGCAGTAGTTTTTGCGTGAAGGAGTAACAAACATCCATCCATCCAAGTTGTGTAGTAATATGTTATGCCCTCAACTGTACCGCGCCTGAGTCAGTCCGGCCATAAAACGAGCAGATAACGATATCGTGTGTTTGAACAGGCGTATCCACGTACCCACACATGTACTCATGTGTGTACAATTGGTCTCGCGACGATACAACCATAAAATATTGTTGAAATACTGTGAAATTACATTGAGAATTTTTTGAAGTGATACTAAATATAGTAGTGCATATTACTCGTCTTCAACGTAGGTAGACCGAAAGAGGGTACTGTGTTTTCCTGTCAACACCTTTTGTATATTTACTGCAACGTTTTTATCAAAGAGCAAATAGCGCGTTAGTGTGACGGTCACAAAATGTGTTTCTAAACCGCCACGTCAAAGTTTTTCTTTGAAATCCAGTCCAGGTCGTTAACCTATCCAAAAAAGCAAACACGGAATTCTTATCAGTGACTGTCTAAAGAATTATTTGGGAAATACTTTGCACAGTGATTAATGTTACCTTTCTTTCTTTTCAGAAGCTCAGCAAGAAGAATGGCATCAGAGAAGAAGAGTCCAGTTGGTACTGGGACCCGCCGACCCAGACGTCGAAACCAGCAGACTATGATGCCGAGAACCAGTATACAATACAAATACGAGATCTCCAAAATCAAATTACCACCCTGAAAGAAAGAGGCACTCTTGATATGAGACCTGATGAAGAACTGGTCAAACTGAGAGAAGAAAACAAACACCTTTCATCCAACTTAGAAGATCTAGACAGCCAACATCAACAGGCTATGGAAAGACTATTATCGCTGAAGAAAGAACTACAATCCAATTTCGAAGTGCTAAAACAAGAGCACGAAGAACTTAAAACTACAAATGATGAATATGCAAACGAAATCAGGAAGTTGCTATCAAAAATCGGTGAGAGAGATAAAGAGATAGAAGAACTAAAGATAACTAAGGCTGATTATGATACTCTGTCTCATAAATATCAAAATCTTGAAAGGATACACAGTTTGCTTCGGGAGAATGCTGAAAAATTCCAAGAAGAAAATCAAGATCTACATGAAGAAGTGTTCAAGCTGCAAGAACAGGTGACAAAACTAGAGCATGACGTAGAAGTAGCACACAAAACTGCAGAGTTATCGGATATGGTCCCCAGAGATACATATGAGGACCTTCTGAAGGAAGTCAATGAACTTAAAGACAGAAGAAACTCAAATCAAATTCATTTAGATGAAATCAATATAGATGATAATGCAAAGGGTGTAATTGAAACCCTGAAACGTGATATTAATGAACTTAAGCATAAACTAGTTCAAAAAGAAAGTAGCTGTCATGAATGTCTAGATAACAAAGTAATAAAACCCGAAAAAGTCATGCAATTGTACAATAAATATGTCAACTTTGAACTTCCCATTGATTACGTCGGAGAAATACCATCAGCAGGAGACAACATAGTGCTTTTCAAACTAGAGAGCGTATTCAAAACTGTACACTCCTTTAAAAAAGAAATTGACATGCTAGACCATAAGCTATCTGAAAAAAACCTTAATGTTAACCATCTACAGACACAAATTGATGATATAACCACAGAGAATGATTTCTTAACTACCGATATCCAACACCTAGAGAGAGAATTGAGCGAAATGAAGAAAAATAATGATTTCCTGATATCTGAAATAGCGGCCTTAAAGAATACTTCCAAGTTAGAGCCCATTATAGAAGCCCATCATGAAGATAACGTAGCGAAGTTAGAGACGGAACTGGCCGATTCCAATAAGATGAATAAACTCTTTGAATCTGAAATCAAGAGGATACTCAAGGAATTAGATGAAGTAAGAACTGAAAAGATTGCCCTTCGTAACAGTTTGAATGAAATTAAACAGAAACACTCCACGATGTTGGACGAATTCGAAATGTTAAGAAATCAAAGTAGTGCAGTTGCAGAACTAGAGCACACTGTTAATGCCCAAGATCACGAAAAGCTTAAAAAGACAGCCGATGAAATTGATGACTTGAAGAAACGTCTAAACTCTGCCAATTCCAAAAACGAGCAGCTTTCTATAGATATCCACATACTAGAAAATGATAAAGTGTTACTAACTAAACAAGTAGATGATCTGAAGGTAGCATTAGATGAGAAGTGTTATGCACACAAAGAATTAGAAAGCCTAAAATCAGCCTTGGATCTTAAGCTGCACGATTTCGAAACTAAATTGGACGACGTCATAAAACACAAACAAGACATAGAAAGCGACAAACACAGTTTACAAGAAAAAGTGGCAACATTAGAAGAACAATTAACAACTGTTAGTATTTCTAGTACACAACTAGAAAATGCAACTACAGAAAACAGTGTAATAGCTGAAAAAATGCATGAGATGTCAGTAGCCAACGATACCCTTACAGATACTATCAATTCTCTTAAAGCAGCGATAGCCGAACTGCAGCGTAAAGAAGAAGAGCTTTTAAGAGAAAACAGTAATCTTAAAAAAGATATGAAGACTGAAAAAGAAATAAAAGCACTTGAAGACACTATCGAGGAGTTAAAGTCAAAATTAATTCGTCAAGAAACACATACCAATGAGCAAGTCACAAGTCTAAAAGCCGAAATTGAGAAACTGAACGAAAAGAAACTACAAGCAGAATCGGAATTATCCTCTACTGATACTAAAATCCTACATCTCGAAGAAGAATTTGATAAATTAGTTTCGGATCTCAATGAAAAAGATACTCTGATTGATGGTCTTAACACCACCATTCAACATAATAACAATACCATACAAAGATTAACTGAAAATGTAGCTGATCTGGAGAAAACAGTTACAATCAAAAATGATGAAATCAATGTTCTCAGAGACATAAGTGCAAAATCAAATTACAGTGAACAAGAAATGAACAGGCTTCATAATGAAAAAGAAGACCTAAGCAAACAGATATTCTCTTTAACTGATGAGCTTAGTTCAAAGAATACTGAAATATCAACTCTCACGTCTCGTGTAGAAGAATTACAGAAAGCACGGGACGAATTTAAAGAAACTGTAAGTGAGAAAGAGAAAGAAATCAAAGAACTGAATCAATCAATAGTTGAATTAACTGATAAATTAAAAACTACAGAGAACATAACGCATCATAATGATGATTATGCGAAACTAGTACATGAAAAAGAAGCAATAGAGAGCGAGGTAAATGAACTAAAATATGTCTTAGCTGCAAAAGAAACTTATATAGAAGAACTCAAAGAATCACATGCAGGTGTCGAAAAGATGGCTGCAGAATACAAAGCAATAATAGACGCGGCGATGAATGAAAAAACAGAACTGATAAACCTCATAAACTTGAAACATAATGAAAGCATTCAGTATCATAATGAAATCCAGAGGCTTAACCATGTAATTTTAGAACACACAAATGAATATAAGAGAGTCATTGAAGAGAAAGATAATTTGATTCAGAGTTCTGCCAATAGTTGTAAAAATTGTGAAAATCTAAGGGTTACAATAAAAGAAAAGGATGGTATTATAGTGTCTTTGAATCAGAGTATTTCAGATTTTGATAGGCTAAAGGCTGAGTTAGTTGCTACCAATGAAACTGTGAAAAATTTGACAGAAAAGTGTGAAAATTTGGAAAAGAATTTGGCAGTTCAGATGGAGACGGTGAAAACATTGACGGCAGAAAACTTGCAGGTAAAGTATACTTAAATTATTAAAAAAACGGGCCTTAAGTCTAAAATGATTTTAGTAAATTAAAACCTGTTTTCGTGGATTTTAGTCAGTACGAGTCTGGCAGTCCCTCTCGTTCCGCTGCCGGAGGGATAACTCGATTGATGATATTACCACGTAAAAAAATAGGTCTTTAAGTTGAATACAACTGCTGAACGTAATAGTCTAAGATTCGATCCCCGAGTCAGAATTCATTTTAAAAGACGTGTCTGTCCTATTAATAGGATTAGCTCGCCCCTAATTACATGAGACTAACATAATTGCCGAAATCTGGGTGCAGTTATGCAGGTGTAATGTTCAAGATAATGAAATTCACTAACGTGGGTCATATGACTCTAATTATCAATTCAATAAGGTGCAAAAATGCATTTTTCGCCTTACAGTTGTCGGAACAAGAACAGAACTCAGTGAGAGAGTTGGAGCGTCTGCGGCGCCACCTGGTGGAGACGGAGGAGAACTACACGCAGGAGTTGATGGCTTCGGAGCAGAAGCTAACAGAGTGCACGGCGAGGCTGCACCAGGTTGAGGAGCGAGCGAAGCAGACGAGCACTGTTTATACTAGTAACAGGTGAGAAGAAATTATAATGTCATCACCATCATCATCACCAGCCAGAAGACGTTCACTGCGACGCAATTCGAACAAGTCCAAATACAAGTGAAATCATCCTTACCACTGCGACATAATTGCATAAAACGTGCGGTTGTCTACGGATAGATGAAAAACAAAACACGCTCGCCACGACGACGTCAAGTCAATCGAATTGCATCATTATATCGTAGTAGCAAGGACGATATTCGTTTTAAGTTAGTAGAAATTGCAAATCGCACGTACCACAACGGCGAAGGACAATCCGCCATTTGCTTCCATCGGTGTAATTCTAACTTAAAATCAGCTAAATTATTTTTACTACCATCTTCGATTTGTCCAGATGTTTAAGGTATTTTTTTATTATTATAAGTCTATTTATAGTTTGTAAATTATATACAGACGTTTAGTTACAATATATAAATATTTAATAAAATATTCAAATAATAACTGTCGTCGTTGACAACAAAAATGGAAGCTTAACAAATGATTTAATGGACGCAAGACGCAAATGATACTCGTATACTGGCTTTTTAAGTTCAGTTAGAATTTTATAATCAATTGGGGTAGTACGCTTGTATATAATAATATACATAATTCAATCGTGATTCGAAAGACACGGGGCGCCAGCTGATTCATATTATGAACATTATTGTTGTTTTCTTCCAAAACAGTACTATTTTTGGATGAAAGGTATCCTATGTACGCATCTGTACACCGAATAAGCGAAATCTCAGTTCAGTGGTTAATAATAAACAAACGAAAAAAAAAATACTTTCATGTTTATAATATTACCTAACTTACCTAATGAGACTCTTATGTCTATACTCAAAGGAATCATAACCCCATACCCTTTTTCAGCATCCGAGCAAACCAAGAAGTGGAGACCTACAAGAACCAGATAAAGCTGTTAGAGAAACAACGCGAGGAAGTTCAAGCTAGGCTGGGCGAGGCGGAGGACGCAAGGGAAAGGAGCGAGGCTGCCCTCACCAACCTGCAGGTCGTGTTGGAGCAGTTCCAGTTAGGTGAGTTACGTTCAAAAACAAGGAATTGAAAGATTCAGCTTTAAGGGTACCCTAGTCGGCGAACTCTTTAGCGGGCGGGATTAAAATGCATGTTATTTCATCCAACATCACGTACCAATACCGTAACGTAACGTATACATACTCGAACCTTCGACTGACTCATACATGCGTGATTTCATTGAAGAATAGACTACTGCAATTTTTCAAAAGACTTTCGGGAATATGGATACTATGAAAAACCTACAGAATGTATCTGTTCAAAATAAAATTATTTATATTTATGAACAAATTACTATGCCTATATGGTAATTATTTTTTACCGTCTTCTTTTGTTATCTATTTCCCCCCCAAAGAAGACTTAAAATTAGTCTTAAAATAAGGAAGTTTCGACATCCATAACTCATAATGGATGTGTTTTTAACTTTTTTGTTTCTATATACGGCTAGTTAATGATGAGATGAATGTGGATCATTGTTCATTCTGAATGTATACCGTCAAATATTGGAGTAATCGCCATAGTACGTTTGTATGGAAGAACGACCGACTTGTGTACCCTTAAACGAGTGTGTTGCTATGGAAATGGTAAGGCGTCTGGAGTACTTATCCAGAAGACGCGGGTTCGAGCCCCACTCGCAGCTGAAATTTTCTTTCCTCAAAAATCTTTGGGCTACCTCTGTCTATTAGGGTTTAATAAGTCCACTCTGGGTTTATTTATATTATGTTTAGATCTCCTAAATTCTTCGGTAGATGTTGATTCGGTTTTCACCTTCGTTTTTAGAATTTTACCTCTTCTCTTCGAAGATATGTCCTTGATATTGTTAATGAATTAATATGGGGAGGACAGATATGAAAAGAAAATATTACTATTAGTACAGCTTTTATTATTTAATCAGAAATAGGGTCTAAAAAAAACTGCAAAATGCTAAAAATGCTTGTAATTCATGCGTAAATTTTCATGCCCGTATACACGGCAGGGCTAAGAGAACATTATGAAAATATGAATAACATCTATTCATACACCTACCTATGTTGGCAAAAATAAATGATTTGATTTGAACACCAAATCCCTTTCCCCAGACAAAGAACGCGACACGCAAGCCGCCACGGAAAAAATCAGAAACAAAATCGAGGAGCTCAAACGAGAAAACCATGGCCTCCAAGCTGAGATCTCTCGACTCAATACCAAGCTCGAGGAGTCTTTGGCTGGTCTTCAAGCGGCTTCCAGACTTGGTGATCAGGTGGAAACTAAGAGAGCCGAGATCAATGATCTGAAGGAGCAAGGTATGTGGATTTCTGATGGGATAATTTAGGGGGTGATAAGTTGGATTGCCGAAATGCATTTGGATGTCGAATATGTTTCAGTTCCATTGGTCTGTCTTCAGTTTTGTTAGACGATAGCGTTTCTCAAATGTCTTGTTAAAAACCATCTATCATCAGCCTATAATGTATCCTCTTGGGACACAGGCCTCCTCTCTCTGTGAGAGGGAGTGGGCCATAATCCTCAACGCAGGCCCAATGTGGGTTGGTAGATGTCACATGTCTTCGAATTTTTGGTTCTAGGACATGCCGGTTTCCTCACTATATTTTCCTTTACCGTTTTGAGAGCAGTGGTAATGAAATAACACACAATGTAATTCGTCTGGCTGGGTTCGAACCCACGGCTTACAACTGGTAAATCGGGGCCGATATTACTGGGCAACCACTGCTCTGGTTGATGTAAGCAATTATCTGTAATTTCAGTAAACAAAATATTTTCTTTTTGTTTTGTTTGGAAAATCATCAAATCAGTCCTCCGAGGAGCGGGAGGGACTGTCAGGCTTGATTTACTAAAAACCAACCTGTCAATTGACCTTTGCGTTCCGCGAATCCAAAATATTTTTTTATACTTTTTGTACAATTATGAGGCATTATTTTAGGAAAAACCTACTGTTACTGATAAGAGATAAGTGTAATTTCCCCATCAGGTAATTTTACTGAGTGACCTAAAAGATAAAGTTAGCAGATTAATTATAAAAAAATATATATCCAAATGCATTTCCACAATCCGATACTACCCGAGAAATCTTCCTAGATTAGATATGAATGCTAAAATTAGTTTGAATTTTGTATTGTATCAATCTTTTTGTGATTACTGATTGATTTATTAATTAGTTTATCTTTGAATGTCAGTGCAACCTTAATAGTGTAGTGTTTTGTAATATAGATTAGATCTGACTGATTTTATTGTAATATAAATACATGGGTACTGATTTGTGAGGTTTGCAAGTTTAGCCAAGATTTTTTTAACTTTAAAATGTTACTTATAAGTTTTTTTTTTCTTTTTATATTCAACCGTTTCATTGGTTTTATTATTAAGCCATCCAAGTCCGGCAACCTGTTGCCTTTTTAGGTGATAAAAGCTTAGAAGTTCTTATTTGAGCCCGCGTCTACGGAATTGAGAATATATGAAACTTAAACTCATTTATCTCTAACATATATCATATACTAGCGGCCCGGTACGTGCTTCATTCCTTTGACAGCAAAATCCCCATTAACAAAATGATCAGCCATTTATTGAATTCATTTGTTACAAAAATGTGATAAATGAAAAACTGCTCGAAAGCCTAAACATTTGGTTTGGATAGGTGAGCCCGTTCTTGAGTTATAAAATTACAACGAAAAGTGGCATTGTTTTTTTTTTTTAATTTAAATAGATCTCTAACATAACTAGCGAAAATGTGGGGGTAAAAGTGCCCTCGTACTTCGGGAAATAAAGGTGTAAAATATGTGAAATTAATATGAAACCACGCCTTTTTTTTCTATGAAGATAGACACACAAAGATAGGATTAAAAAAAACATCTATCTGCTACAATCATTAATACTCTTTACACAAGGTGTAGTTTTATTTAATCCAATTTTTCTACTTCAATTATCACAAATCGGTACCCACCCAAATTCCAAGCCCCAAAAGCCGTAGTAAAGACCAGCTAAACACCGTTTCCCGGCCAAATATCAGCTGGTAATTCTGGGGTGATATCGCCCAGACTACCAGTTGGTATGCGGCGGGGACTCGGCTCACACGTTACTCCAGACACATTAATACTGTAAGTCAGTTCAAAAATGTTGTTTTCTATGTGTCAAGCTTAAACGTGTGTCTTTTAGTGAACGTTTTTCTTTTGTCGTTGTTTTTTTTGAGCTGTGTTTTTGCTAGATGACGTTTAAAAGTTTTTATTTGGCATTTGCTTATACGCTGTGTGCGCCAGTGCCTCCTAGTGAACAAATTATTTGAGGATGTGCCAACTAGACATTTTGGTAAAATTTTCGGCTTATTAAAAAACCGGCCAAGTGCGAGTCGGACTCGCCCATGAAGGGTTCCGTAGCAGCAAGTAACATAATATAAACGTTCTTGTAGTTGGTTGTAACTTTGAAAAGTAAACTTATATTTGTATACATACATATATGTGTACATCATATATTTTTTTAGTTTTATCATTCTCTTATTTTAGAAGTTACAGGGGGGGGGGATCAACATTTTACCACTTTGGAAGTGTCTCTCGCGGTAACTGATCAGTTTAGAAAAAAACGTTGCTAACATAGCAACCTCAATATTATTTTTAAAGACCTATCCTAAACTCACTTTTTTTTTCACAAAAAAGTGAGTTTCAATGGTAAGTATGGGGGCAACCCCCAAAATTAATTTTATTTTTATTTTTGTGTAAAAATCCTAATGCGGTTCACTCAATACATCTACTTACCAAGTTTCAACAGGATAGCTCTTATACTTTCGAAGAAAAGTGGCTGTGACATACGGACGGACAGACAGACAGACATGACGAATCTGTAAGGGTTCCGTTTTTTGCCATTTGGCTACGGAACCCTAAAAACCAAAAAAGTACTTACAAAGGTTTTGGTACAGACGCCAGCACATCAATCTACCTCAATCTATCAAATTTTTAAATAGATTTACAACCTTTTCACAATATATAAGGTTAATGTTTGATATTGGTAAAAATCGACAGATTCGTATAGATTGAGCTAGTGTCTGTACAAATTTAACAGGACAAGAGGGTCTAAAACGGTCACTAAATATTCCAAATAATTCAATTAGTGAATGAATAGCCAATGCACGAAGTGAATCTACTAACTATTGCGTAAAGTGACCATTTAAGACGTTAAGTACGTCACTCCGCGAGCGTCCCCAGTTAGTTCACTTCTCTGTCACATCGCGCGCTGCGATCGATTTTATAGTCCCCACCACCGACAGAGCACATAGCGTTGACTGTTGTATTAAATGTGATCGTTGCCTAGTGAAAACACAGCTTTGTGCTGTTTTTATAAGCGTCTCGTCCACGAAAATCGTAACTTATCGTAATATTTAAACCTGTTAACGTAATAATCGACTGTCTCTCGCCGGAAATGGCCAAATCTCAATATCCGTCTTAAAGGACGAAAATCTAATACGAGTGAGTTTTGCAATTTTGACTCTCGATCGAATCGATAGGCTGCTGAGAAAGCATTTGCTCTCTCCGAAATAAGTATAAAGTGGACGAAGCGTTTAAAATGAAAAAGAACCAGTTTTATTAATTTTATTTTTAGTCTGTCTTAAAACTGAAATAAATATTTTCTAAAAGACAGAAAATCAAATTATTGGAATGTTATAAAAACCAAGCAGCTTACCAAGAATCAAGACCAGCGCTTCCGCCTACTTCGGTTTAATCTCATTTGGTAACTGTGAGGTTTACGAACGCTGCGGCCGCCGTCACCTGTCACGATGACAGACGTCAAACTGACAGCTGTCACTTTGACAGATGATAATGGCGGGCCCGTGATACTCAGATTACCATATGGGGTTTGACTGAGGGTAACGGCTTCACGTCGTGTCGTCTATGTGTTTTCACCATTATTATTTTGCGCTTTTTTGAGATTTTTTTGTGTATGTTTTTGAAGATGAGACTCTCAGTGTTGGCATGTTTTAGGTGATTTATTTTCTAATCTCGATTTTTATTAAAAAAAAAAGATAATACGTAGCGTATGAAATGCATGTTAATTTTAGATCCAACTGTATTAGGTTGAAACCAGACTGAGAATCTCAACTACTACCGCATTATATTTTCATGAAGCACTTGCAAGTTGACGTCTTGCAGCACCTTGTTGTTTTTGTATGAGTGTACTGTGAATGTTGTTTTTTTGTCTATGTTTGAAATTGTTTCGGATATGTTCAAAAGAATCCCTTCCTTGCTCTTCTTTGAAAGACAAATAATTAAAACTTAAGTCTTGGTTTAATTAAGAAAATTTTACGGATACAGTCATATGGCAAAAT
This sequence comes from Agrotis clavis, assembly GCA_954870645.1. NCBI lineage: Eukaryota > Metazoa > Arthropoda > Insecta > Lepidoptera > Noctuidae > Agrotis > Agrotis clavis. Next base: position 1,477,155 of record OX940942.1, read on the forward strand.
TTTCTAAACCGTCCTGCTGGTATATTGTGCTCACGGCTTTAACGAGTACAATAAATCGCTTGTTGAGTCTCGCTTATGCAGTCAATTTTTAGATCGATCGAGATAATTTTAAGTCGATCGAGAAGTTGACTCGTGTAAATGCCTCATTACGAGTATTCCAAAAATATTCTCACAACTCGACACTCAAGAAATTCTTTAAAACACTATCCAAAGCAAATTCCGTTTTTCTTTTTTTTTGAATGCTCCAAGTTTCGTAGAAGAGTAGAACGTAGAAGATCACCGTTATCGCCACATTGCCTCTGAGTATTACTTCAGGTACTGGTGGAATCAATAAAAGGGAGACGGGAGTCGCTCATCAGTATACTTATCATTATTTATTATGTATAAATCGACTAGAAATTCCCTAAAATATCAGTTGAAGAAAAATTTTGGCTGGAGATGCCAAAAGGGTTTCATCAGGTTCCTATGTCAGCCCATGTTACAGTTTAACAACAGCCTGTGTGGATGGAACACATAATGTTACTCCAATTTGTTGATATTTGAAGTATTTTCATATATTTCACATTTAAACATCATACAAGTGGAAATATACGTTAAAAACAAGTCATCAAATTGTGGTTTACATTGATGATATCATCATCTTGAATGCGAAAAGTTTGGCTTTTTGGGGATTCACAGAAAGCCTTAAAACGTTTTTGGCATGGCTAATCTTTTTTAAACCATAATTTTTCCAAAGAATAGGCCTAAAGATCCCTACATTTTAAGCATTCGACTGATATTTAGTGTTTGCGAAGCATTCTATTATGCAATTTGTAAAGAGTAGGTCTCTAAAAGTGCATGAGCGGTTTTCGGGACCCTGCCCAGTGGCTGAATAATACTTTGAGGTCGTGTGCGCACACGCTACGACGTCGAACGAAGATGTGCTTGCTGCATGGTAAGATTAGAATAGTTTTCTTTAACTTTTTAATGCTATTTGATGATTTTTACAGTGTATATTATTCAAATGTGAATGTGCGTTTAGTTTCTCAGTCTTGTAATATACATTTTCTATTTGTTCTTCTGTTTAATAGGAAAATTTATAGCACTGTCTTTTGTTAAGCCGGGTCCAGACTGGTGTAACGTGTAATGTAATCTACCGTGTAATGTAACACGAATTCTACGTATGGAGGGCACTACGAGCATTAGGCTAGGCGTATGCTGAGACGCAGGCGACGCAGATCCACGCAGCGCAGGACAGAGCAGATTTTGTAATGCATTAAAAACCCGAGTGCTCCGTACGTTGCGGCGCAGGCACGTGCGACGCAGATATGTGTCTGCCCTGCTCTGCGCCTCGTTGTAGTGCCGGCACGCGACTGCGCGACGCGTTTTTAACGTTAAAATACTGTCTGTTCTGTCATTTTGTTGCAATGACGGAATATTTTAATAGAATTAGTTCTCATAAACGGAATCTGACTCTGAACTCATTTTCAACGCGAACACGTCTATTCTTTGTACCAGCTAGAACGCGAATGCGTGCGTATGTTAACTGCATCACAGCATACGCTCATGGACTATGTCTGTCTCGCCTGCCCTGCGCTGCTAAATCTGTACTGTGCTGCGTTGCGTCAGCTGCATCTCAGCATACGCCTAGCCTTACATGTACACACGTAGAATTCGTGTTACATTACATATGTGGATTACATTACACGTTACACCAGTCTGAACCCGGCATTAGGCGATTTCCAAAATAAGTATCTGTAATTATGAAGTCTATTGACAGAATGATGTTTTGTTCCCCCATCTACCCCCGAAAAGTTAAATAAAAAATATTTGGCAACAGATTTGATATTTTTTCCAGATTTTCATCAAAAACTATGTTTCTATTCTATGACTATTTTTAATCAAGTAACTATACTAAATTTAATCCTTCACTGCTTACCTAGTTCGGACTCTCCAGACATCAGTAGCGGCGGCCGAGGAGCGGTACTACAACGCGATCTCGAACCAGCAAGATAAGGTTGATAAGAACCTGGTGAAGAACCTCGTCATCAACTATGTGATGACTGCTGGCGGTAATAGTACTAACAGGTAAGGAATTCTTTAGTGTTTCAAGTTTTATTATCGAATTTTCAAACGAGATGTTCTTAGTAAAATATCGATTTGGAACTTAGTCTGCACCATATCCAAATTCGTTACTAAATAGGAGATCAATTTCAGAGATAAATTACCACTTTGGAAAAAAGAATTTGCTCACAACTTTTAATCCTTAGACCCTTTATTTACAGAGTAACTTAGGTATAATTTCCCTAGGTACTGGTTAAATGTTAAAGTTTTTAGTACGTAGTTTTTTTAATCGCAACAATAAATTGAAAAAACCACATTTATTTATTTGAAACAGTTTAAAAATTAAAATACTTGTTAATTAGACTTCCTCAGCCCCGGATCTGCGATTTTTTCGAACCGAAGCAAAACTTCATAGTGGTTATTATTTGTTAATTGACCTGATCAATAGATTTTTGTTGCATTAGACTTGTGAACGAGGCAGGAGTTAAAAGTCCAGAGAGGGTTATTATGGGAGTTGGCGCCAAGTATAGGTGCCCAGCCTGCCCCCTAGATCCGGCACTGTTTTTCCAAATTAACAAAACCCTCTCCTCCTCAGAACACAAGTCCTCCGCGTCCTCTCAACAGTCCTGGACTTCAACCAGCAAGAGTGCGAGCGGCTCGGCCTGTCCCGCTCCACCACTGCCCCGGACAGTCTGGCGGCTGAGTTCGTGAAGTTCCTGCAGAACGAGTCCCGACCTAGGGCTCCGCTGCCGAATATGATGACGTTGTCGCATGGGAATGGAAGTAGGAGCACTACGCCCAGTTCTAGGAAGAATTCTAATATAGGTAAGGATTTAATTTAGGTAGAACTTGTTTTAATAGCAGTGGTAGCCCAGAGATATCGGCCCCGACTTTCGAGTTGTACCGACGAGTTGTGTATCACCACTGGTGGCCTACCATGAACTCTTAAAGCGTGAGTCTTTAGGCTGTGGGAAAGAGATGGCGCTAGACGACTTGTATAGCTCTGTCTCTTTCCCACAGCTTAAACTGGATCGCGTTAACAGCTCGTGGTAAGGCCTCTGCTCTTAAAACGGTGAAGGAAATCATCTTGAGGAAACTGACATGTCCTAGAACCATCAAATTCGAGGACATGTGACATCCACCAACCCATACTGGGCCCGCGTGGTGGATTATGGCTCGCTCCCTCTCATAGAGAGAAGGATGTCTCAGCAATGGGAACATTATAGGCTGACGATGATGATGAATTTGTTTTATCTTCATAGAACGGTGAAACAAATGCAGAACATGGAAATAAAAGAAATATGGGATGATTATGCTTAGAAGTGACAAAGTTTTGATAAGATGACGATTCATCATCTGCCTAGCCTTTCCCCAACTATGTTCAGCTTTCAGTCGAATCTACAACTGAATACCAGTATGTATTTATCATGGAGTGACTGCCTATTTCACCTCCACAACCCAGTAACTGGGTAATACGATACCCCATGGTAAGACTGGTTGTCAGAGTTTCGAGCTTCTGACCAACAGCAACGACTGTCAAAGAACTACAAAAGACAGCCGGGACCAACGACTTTATGTGTTTTCTGACGTACGGAGTAAACTCGCTATGACAGATGGTTACCCATCCACAGACCAACCTCGGCAAGCGCAACCCGGTAGATCGGCTTGTACAGCTGTAATTATTTAGCCGCGAGCTCCTCGAATAATATTATGTTTCATCTCTTTCAGGACCACCACCAAATCTACCAAAAGCTGGTCACAGTCGCACGGCCTCAAACAGTTCGAACAACCTCCTCTTCCAGAACATAGACGCCATAGAGACAGCGTCCCAACTGTCAAGTCACTCGGACAGAGACCCCCGGGTCCTCTCACCGAGCCTCGACACCGGGGTCAACCAGACAAGAAACACTGAAGGAGCCATATTGAAGTCTGTTTTAAAAGATATGTGATTTTTACAAGTTTTTAAGAATAATTAGAGCGGCTAAAAGTTGAAACTTTGATTGGAGTTCGAAACGTAGGTCAACCTACCTTGCTAATATATTAAGTACTGCTCCATACTTTGTTGTGTGTAACTTTCTTTTACTGATTGTACAGACGCCAGCAAGTCAACCTAATCTGTCAAATTTTACCAATCGATCATCAACCTTCCGCTATTGTGATATGGTAGAAAATCTATAGACATTTGAAAGATTGAGGTAGGTTGATGTGCTGGTGTCTGTACATTTATTAGCACAGAATCGGCTTTCGGTTCGGATTGAAATCGGTTAGAAAAAAAATGCCGATCCGGTGCATAAAACTGTGCTTTGAACTTTAAAGTTAGCTCACGGTATTAACAACTATTATGTTAGAAAAAGAGCGTTAGCTATATATATATTTATTTCATACGTGTTTAATATAAACGAGTGAGACAACGTTTTATAAGATTTTTGAAAGAGACAAATACAATTTGACAGCTGTCAAAGATGACATCTGTCAAAAATAATTTGTTTAATTTGGACTCCAATTATAGTTTCTACTTGAGTTGTGTATTGGCTAAATATTTTTGAGCAATATTGAGCTAGTGATAAATGGTATGAATCTGAGTTCCGGTTAATATACTCATTCATTTATTTATATTATTATTTTTATTCCGTCTATGTATGAATTAATAGCATTTTTTTATTCAATGTAGTATGTATTATTGTTTAGTAGAATTTAATAAGAGTCACGGATTTTAGCACGGATCTCCGGATTTTAATTTCGTTGCACATATTTTATAGAATTTTAGAAAGATCTGGGAATTCTGTAAATTCTATAATCCGCGTCTAATACTGAAAATTATTTGTTTTCTTTTAAATAAATTGGCTAAAGATTATTGATATATAGTTAATTTAAACTATATTCAGATTATAATAAAACTGCCAAAATAATTTAATCGCGTACGAATTGTGAGAAACATATTATTTTATATAATTTTGACATATATAATTCCATTACTGCAGATACCTGAGTAAAAACATAACCGTCTTTGTGCTTGCCACAGTCGGGTAAAAATTTTGATAATGATTTAGGCAGTCAGAATATGTAGCTACTAATAATCAGAGGTTTTGTCAAAGAAACTATAATTCTCCTTTGGGCTCAGATTTTAAGTTCAAATGTTGATATATACAACATTATTTTTTGTTTATGCGAAACCCGACACACCAGTCCAATATTTTTGTGTAAAGAATCTATGTACAAAATTTTAAAACCGTATCTTAAAAAATCACAAAGTTATAAGCTTGTATTTTACCTGGTTGTCCGTTCAAAAACATGCTCATTTCGCGGTACACCCGCATAAACCGCGGCTCCTGTGTTATACACCCGTGATAATAGTAGTGTCCTTCAATAGCCCTTTACGTTCGGGGGTCTCGGTAGCTCGTTAGTCCCACGACCAATAACAATTATATAATATCTAATTCCCATACTAACCAATCATCATCATCGGCCTATAATGTTCCCACTGCTGGGACACAGGCCTCCTCTCTGTGAGAGAGAGTGGGCCATAATCCACCACGCGGGCCCAGTGCGGGCCAAAAATTCGAAGACATGTGAATCTTCGAATTTTTGGTTCTAGGACATGCCGGTTTCCTCATGATGTTTTCCTTCACCGTTTTGAGAGCAGTTGGTGATGAAATAAATTACACAAAGTAATGCGCCTGGCGGGGTTCGAACCCACGAGCTACAACTCGTAAGTCGGGACCGATACCACTGGGCCACCACTGCTTTCAATTCATAGTAACCTATCCCTATACCCAATTCCCCATTAACAAAATTCCTATAGGTTCCAATTCCACATAACACCGTGTTCCAATTCACTAGGGTTCCAATTCCACTAACTTCTTATCCCCATACTAACAAATTCCTGTCACATTCCTTTGCACTCCTATTGACAACATTATTGGGAACTACAAGAGGTACTTAAAAAGTTGTGTTTTTTTTTATCGTGCTAAAATCATCAAATGAGTCCTGAGCCCAGGATTCCCATCCTGGGCGTGAGGAGGACCCATATGATCAAATATCTTTATTTTTTTTGGGATACCTATCATCTCTGGGCGGACATTAATAGACTGTCAGAATCGTACCGTCCAACTTGTTCCTTCAATATTGCCCTCTGCGTTCCAGGGCTGAAGTAACCTCATATCACATTCCCGAAAATTTGAAAGCCCAAATACCTTAGACATGAACATCTTTTTACTTTCTGTATTCTGACTGTCTTCAAACATTATCAAAAACACAATCGCATTAAAATTAGCATTTATTATATGTGTGTATAAAATGTTCAAACCTCATAATTTTGTTTTTTTTTTTTCATTAAATTTCAGTAGTTTTAGTGTCTCTATAGTTATTTTGGTGCCTTAATATCGTTTAGTTGGTGACCCAGGACTGAAAGAAATTATTTTTTGCCTAGAAAACGCTTTAATTCATGAAATATAGTATTTTATGATGACATTCAATTATAAACTTTATTTACTTAGCAATAAGGTGCAAAAGAGATTACACAGCTTGCCCGGAGTGCAACTTTTTTCTACTTCAATGTTTATGCAATTATGAACTTTATGTCATCAGTTAAAAGTCTATTATTCCATGACTTTAAGAGATCCTTTGCCCTGCCAAAAGCCTACCCATCCATCAATAGATTCTGTCAATTGATTCTGTTGTACGATTTTGATTCTACTCTTCATGGTAACAAGATCTAATATCAAATTGATCGATGGTTTTTCCGAGGTACTTGAATTTTTTCGTACAATTTCATCAATTTGATATCGCTATTTATATCTATTTTATCTTTTGGCAATTGGCAAATTGGGTTGCCCCCTATATCATGAAACTAAAATAAAAGAAAAAATTAATAATTATGTTTTATAAAAGTCCGGTCGGAAGCAGGAGGAATTTCGTACATTGACCTATTATTACCCATCTCTGTCACTCCCGCGTAAAATATAATGTGTCTCGCTTGCACAGATGCAATGGCCGCCATCTCTGCAATGCATGTTTATTTATTTAAAAGCTAGTTGTCATAAAAATAGTTCTGAGCACGAATACATTTTTTTTTTAAATTAATTTTCGACGTCCTTTGGTCAAGCCAGCTATAAGCTTACTAAGTTGTATAGAATTGTACATTATGTAATTATAGACTTTAATATTATTTGTTTTCAGTTCAATTTTAATTGTGATCTAATTATTGATTTGTCAGATTATTTGTATTAGTATTTTTAAGGTTATTTTTACAGTTTTATACGAAATTATTGGTGTCAAAATTAAATTGGTATTTTTAAATGAAATTGATAAATTATTATATTTTCTCAACTGACATTTTTATTTAAAATAATAAAATACGTCGATTATTACAATTGTATTATTAATCAAATCAACATTATCAAAGGAAAAAAGACATCAATACTTTTGTATTTCGCTAAGTTTTAGTGTAACACTATTTTGTAAATTTTAATTTGTGAATATATCATAAACTTAATAAATAATAACTAATGTAATTACAGTACCTTGGCTTAAATACGGCACATCGATGGATATCTTCGTCTCTATCACTCATGTCTGTTTGACAGTGTTCTGTCTCTTTCTAAAATCCGATGTGTCATATTTAGGCTCGGGTATCTTCGTATCATCGTCCTACGCAGTGGGTAGCTGCCAATGTATTCCTTACATAACGAGGTAATAAATGAATGATTGAAATATATTGACATTATTTTATTTACACCCTTCTCCCTTATTGCCATATAAGCCGTATTTTCATCATTATCTGCTTAGCCTTTTCCTATATTGGGGTTGGCTTTGAGCCGAATAGGATGCAGTTGAATATTGATGCAGTATTTTACATAGAGCGACTGCCTATCGGACCTCTACAACCCAGTATCTGGGTAATACGATACCCCATGGTAAAACTGGGTGTCGGACTTTAGAGCTGCTGACTAAGGGATTTATTCATGGCGCGATGCGACGCAATGTGACGTGATTCGAACGAATTCCAACTACAAGTGAAAATCGACCTTCCCAGTAAGAAATAAAGATGCAATTCGATTGACTTGACGTTGTCATGGCCATCGTGTTTTGTTTTTCATTTACCCATAGATTGTTATCTGACGTTTTTTATGTCTTATGTCATAGTGGTAAGGTTGATTTTCACTTGTAGTTGGAATTCGTTCGAATCGCGTTGTATTGCGTCGCATCGCGCCATGTGTAAGGTCCCTAATAGTAACGACTGTCAAAGATCTACAAATTACAGCCGAGGACAAAGACATTAAACTATATACGAGCAATAGACGGGACATCACGATGAAATTTGTGATTCAAAACTTTTTACCAATAGGTAAAAAGTCCCTCAGTCTAGTAGTCGCGTTGCTATGCAACGCTTAGATAGTGCTACTGACGCACGGCATCAACAATTTTGTATGACAATTTTTCCCAATGCCGGCTCTATAGGTTCTTTTAAATCTCTTTGGTCGAGGACAACTTTTATGTGCTTTCGAGACACGTTTAGTTACCAATTTCTCATGCGCATTTGATCATTCTAAAAGTAAAACCTGTGATATCTGTTGTACTAATACTATAAAGCTGAAGAGTTTAGTTGAACGCGCTAATCTCAGGAACTACTGGTTCGAATTAAATTAAATATTTTTGTTTGAAAAACCCATTTATTGAGGAATGCTATAGAGAGCTCGTGGCTAAATAATAACAGCCGCATAGGTCGATCTTCAAGGTTAAGCCGCGCTTACAGAGGTTGATCTGTGGAAAGCACGTAAAGCCGTTGGTCCCGGCTGTCATTTGTAGATCTTTGACAGTCATTACTCACAGTCAGAAGCTACCACAACCAGTCTTTCCAAGAGGTATCGTATTACCCAGTTGGTGAGTTGTGGAATCAGATAGTCAGTCGCTCCATGTAAAATACTCATATTCAGCTACAACCGCGGGGAACAGAAAGCGTTCTATAACACGAAAAGAAAGGAGTTTTAGAACTCCCAAAAAGAAGACTTTAGTGACCGATTGATATTGTGTTCATTAAAAAAAAACTTTAAATGAAAGCCTATAGAGCCGTTAATTACCTATACCGTCATAACAGACAAAGCTCGCATTAGCTGTCTGCATCGTGGGTGTGGTCGACAGCGAGCTCAGTACGTAGCTAGTAGGTGCACCCAAACACTGCAGCTTTGCGGTTGTAGTGCTACGATACGATTACGATACGATTGCGATACGACATTCATCATACGACATTACTTCTTCAAATTATAACATGAAGCCTGTGTCACTTCTGCCAACTTGGGACTCACCCTGAATCCCACCTTTTATGGATGCTAAAATAAAATCGAATGAGTCCACCCTGAAGCGGAAGGACTGTCCTCCCGGACTCATTTGCTAATTTTAACATCAAAAAAGTTAGTATCCACCAACTAGAAAACTCGCACTTTTTGCCACTGTTTAGAGGTAGGTATGTGTACCAGTACACACGGCTATCAATTAAGCTAAACAAAACCAATTTATGGTGATCTCGCTTTGTATGATCCTTCCGCAAATTCAATGATCAGCTTATACTGTTTTTTATATAGCTTGATGTGGAGCAGTGTTTACAGTTTTATATAAAATCAATACTAATTTAAACGGCCCTTAATTCAGTGTCGAAATAAAAAATGTACACCAAGAATTAACGGATCCAGGATCCTACTTCGACTTAACGGGAGCGAGAGGTGAAGCTGTGTCAAATTATATTGTTACTTACACCTCACATGAAAAGAAATTACTCAGACCGTGTCACGAGTCATTACGACGCAGTTTGTGACGCAGCGGTTCTCACGCAAAGGAAACAATTAGACAGAAAATTAAACAAGTATCGCACGCATGTTATTGCGATGAAACTTGCTGATCAAACATAATAATATTAAAAATATAACAATAACAAAATAAAAGAAAAAACTATGCTCTGAAGAGTATGTGGTTCACTCTAAATCATGTCCTGTCTATTGTTATCTATAGAAACTGATGGACAGTTCTGGGCTGACTCCAAACAACTTCAATGTAACTTATGTCTTTTTATCGTGGTAAAATCATCAAATGAGTCCTCCCACACGGCAGTGCAGAAGCGACTGTCAGACTTGTACTGACTAAAATCCAAGGTGTCCTTCAATAGCCCTTTATTTTCCGGGGTCACGGTAAGGAAATAAATCCCGTGACCACAAGGTATTTACTAGTGATTTTTTAAAACGAGAATGCCGAAAAAAATAGCTTCAAGTAAAAAACAAATACAAATGGATCGAGTCCATAAGAAATCAAGTTATGAATCTACGTGTACGCCGCGTTTTAGCAGTGACCAAGCGAAATGACTGCTGCGTGTCGCGGGTTCGAGTCCCGCATCGAAAAAATATTTGTATGATATAGGTACAAGTAGTTATTCCATGTCTGACTGTTTGTCTATGTAAGTTTTAGTTTTGTAAACGCTTTGCCTTGCCCAATTTCAGTGTGGAGTAGGCGATTTGTTTAAAAAATATACCTAGGGGAAGGATTCAATAGTTATTTGTTATGCAAGGCTGCAAAGTTGATTTTTGGCGCGAGTACTTGAATTGAAAACTGAGCTAGCGAAGGATTCTAAGATTGAACCGCGAGAGAAACGAGCGGTTCAAATATAGAATCCTGAGCGATGCGAAGTTTTCAAAGGTACGAGACGCAGAAAAACTTTGCTGCCAAGTGCAACACACAACTTTTCACCTCACTGAGCGAGGAAATACATGGGGGCGGCTCGCCTGTCAGTGTAGAAAACAATTGAATTCAAGACGTGTTCGAATTTTAAACAACACTTTGTGCTCTAGAGCACAAAATGGAGTTTTGCGCTCAGATTTTGAATGAGAAATAGAATCTTTCCGAGCGGGTGAGGTGAAAAGAAAATTATTGTTCATATTTTTTTTAGTACTTAGTATCTATAGAGGCCTATGTTCAGCAGTGGACGTCTTCCGGCTGATGATCTAACGTAACTCTCTTAGGTGGTAAATATGCTAAAAATCGTATCGCAAGATCTAAAAACCCAGGTATAGCTGAAACATTAAGGTAATTGGTATTCTCCATTACTTTGAGAGGCGCACCCATCGCCCGGGAATTAATAACGAACTGATTATATCTAGATAATTTACCTACTATTATAGATGGTGCTAACAGATTGTTGTAAAAAATATTAATTAGTATTATCAATTTGACCTAATGATTACTAAAAGGTGTATGATCTAAGAGCTACTTGAAATTTTGGAAAAGTGCTTGGGGCACACTTTGCGCAATACTTCTTCAATTATCTCTAAAAAATGCTGCAAGCCATATCGTTCGATCATAGTCGTATACCTATTATTCAGAAAATTAAAGAGACAGAATCGAAAAATGGTTGAACCTGAACAGGCTATCCTGACACTATCGTTTTGAAAATTTCTGAAAGGCGATGAACTGAGTTTTTAGGGGATCCAACCGGGCCCCTTCGGCTGAGTCCGAGGACGAATGATCACCGAGTGTACTACGCTAGTGCGACAAACGGAAGTGCGATGAACGCTTGTGCGACACAACATGCAACTGTACTGTGACACACCATAGTTCGAATGCACGCTTGTGCGACATACTGTCTCCAATCAAAATGGGAGTACGTGCACCTGCCTAGCCTTTTCTCAACTATATTGACATAGAGTATGTATCGGACCTCCACAACCCATTAACTAACCCATGGTAAAGCTGGATGTCAGACTTTAGAGCTTCTGACTAACAGTACCTAAGACAAATGACAGCCGGGACCAACGGCTTTACGTGCTTGCCGAGGCACGGAGGAAACTCGCTATGATAGATGGTCACCTATCCACAGACCAACCTCGGCAAGCGCGTCTTAACCCGGAAGATTGGCCTGTGCGGCTGTAATTATTTAGACACGAGCTCTTCGAGCGTTTCCACTCACCTCTGCCTTATAAATTCCTTATGGTCAAAACAGTAATAAGAAAAACACTAATAATAAAGCTTGTAACAGCGTCGCCACTACATGAGCCGACATCCTTCAGTACAAGGTTCTATTTTACACAGCCGGCCCTGAAAACAACGTCATTAGAATACATTACTTGTACTTAATAAACTTCGCTGGATTTCGACTTTTTTGTAACGAATATAAATTATTATATTGTTGTAGTTACATTGTTGCGAATTGCTCGTGAGCTAGAGTGGAATGGGAATAGCTATAGACAGGGATAGGTAGATATGGGTTTGCATCCCATCCCACTAGGTGGACCGACGACATCGTGAGGGTCGCGGGCAACCGATGGATGCAAGTGGCGAATTGTCGTTCGGCATGGCGGTCAGGGGGAGGCCTATGTTCAGCAGTGGACGTCTTCCGGCTATGATGATGATGATGACGATGTTGATGATGATACGGTATATCATTTCCTTGACGATACAGTTGGCGCAGTAGATTTAAAGCGATTGACTGCTGTGCTACGGGTCGCGGGCTCGTATGCCGTATGGAACAAAATAGATATTATTATGATCGCGGTAATCTGGTCAGTTCGACAAGCTTTAAGATTTCATTGTTTATCATTTCTTCGAATAGAATATTGCCATAGCGCTGACGCTGAACGACTGGCAGTGCTATGAATGGTGGGTTCAGTTCTTGTAATATTAATTGAAGTAATATTTGGTTTGTTTGCTGATGAGTTTTTCGGGTTAAAGATGCCTGGTATAACTTAACGGGAGAAATTCTAACGTGTTATTTATAATTATCAAGCTCACCTCACACTACTTCGAACTCTGCCTACCTCACTACATATACCTAGCATGAATTAACCCATAGATTTGCAAATTAGCCCGCGGTGCGTGGTTACAACGCGCAGCCACGCACCGCGTAAACATCGTTTCAATATAATGTTACAAATTCACTACTTACATGCGAAAGTCTCAATTAATAAAATTATTCGAATACTTGCATGTACTACTACAAAGTTTCTTTGCTGTATTGAAGTTAATCTTACTGAAAAGGGTACTTTATTTGTAATTTTCGCCATGGATTTTCCGAAAAGTTTTTTTAAATAAAGATTTTTCCTAAAAATAATAAACATAAATTAATTAGTTTATTAAATTTTTTAATGCTTTTATTAAATTTTGGTTTTATAGAAATATTTAAAAATATAAAGAGTAAGGAAAAACAATGAATAAAAATAAACAAAAGGATTATATTATCAAAGGTGCAATCGTTCGAAACGAAATCGCGCAAATATTTTGGTGATCTTCATTTAAATAAAGTAGCTGTTTTTACCTTATTTCACCTTTTGAACCTTTTCCCTGGACTTCCAAAAATAATTCAAAACTTAGCCAAATCTGTCCAGTCGTTCTCGTCGTAACGAACAGCAACTGATTTTTTTAAGAAGTGAGATTTTTAACCAGAAAAGAAAATGTTCTCGGCCTCTTTGAAATCCAAAAAGGTTGCAACATTACAAACCTCATTTCGAAAATAGAAACAGTGTCCCCATTCCATTTAGCGCCGGATAAAGTCATCACATAACAACGTATTTTCTGAACATGACATCGTAACCTAAAATAGCGCCAATAACAGTAAAAATCCGTTGCCGAACGCACCTTGGCGTAATTAAAAAACAAAATTATTCCACCCCATGTGATTAACAGCGCACCCCAGAGCCACCCACTCTCGCCCCCCATTTCTTCACACAATGGTCAGTTGTAACACAACTGCCTTGTAAGACATAGCGTAGCCTTAGAAACTGAACACAAAACAATAATAAACAATACGTTTTTAACAAAAAAATACTAAAAACAATGCCAACTACAAAATCTGTGTATCTAAAATATTTGCATGTGTGAATTTTTGTGCTAAAAGTGTTCAAAATGCAAAATTTTCGCATCACGGCCGAGAAATTGAAATCTAACCTTCATTTGTACTTATTTCACAAGGAAACAATGGTTAATGTGTTAATATTAAATTGATGTGTGTGTGAGTGGAATTAAAATTCAAAAATGACAGCCACGATTAATTTTCGCGCCAGAAAATTTAAAATGGTGGCAATTTACGTTTTATATTACGTGTTCAAAATAAAATTGAAATGATGACGTTTTAAATGAGTGTTTTGTAAAATATTAGCAAAAATGTGAACTAATGACTTAAAAAATTGTTTTGTTATTGAAAAATACTGTTAAAGTGTGTGTTGTGTGCTCGTAAATTGGATTTTTTAATACCTATTTCATAAGTAAGTATCTGAGTATTATTTTTGAAAACATAAATATTTAAGCATCGTGCTTTATTCTAAAAAGGTTTACATGTATTAATAACCTAGTTGCACAGCAGAAAATAAAATTAAAAAAAGGTTTTAATATAGTTTCCAACGCAATATAATATAATACCAACCAGCTTTCCGTGCTCTACTTTTCAAGGGTCATATTTTATCATAAGAATCTAAAAACATACTTTTAGTACGGAAACCTACGCGTATTATGTAACATTAATTATGTACATTAATTAAACCTATATGTTTTTGCAACCTTTCAACAACTTTAGGAATCGATCAGGTAGTTCGGAAATAGTGGCAATAAATCTTCGACAAAGTATATTGAGCTGATTTCAGGGTTTAGATAAGTGTTGTTCTGAAGTTTTGATTCTCAAGCAAAGCTGTGTTTGGATCAATTTTCATATTAAAACCATCTGTAGTAGGTTCCTGATATTACAAGTCGCAATAGACAACTCGAAAAATAGAGAAACTAGACAAGTTTCAACACTTTATTTGTATTCCACCATGTGAACTTTAGGTGTTAAAAATTGTAATAATTATAGACCCAGTCGGGTACAAAAAAAAACCATTTCAGGAAAGAGGAAGCTTTCAAACGCCAAAACTTCGTCTTCGTCTAAATTGCGATTGTTCGATTGCTTTTGTCAGGATGCATAGATAGATGTATGGGAGGATGTTTGTAACTCTTTTATACAAAATGTACCGAGTGAGTATGCCAGAGAGATAGTTAATATCTAATGGCATAGGATTAACCCCTAGGATAATTATTATCCCGATCACTCACGTGGGATAGCTACGGAACTTCACTTTGTCCAAATCGTAGCAAAGTTTATCCATTCTAAATTTGCTCGGACAGAATATCATTTTGTACAGGCGGGCGACTAAAGTTTAAAACGTCTATGCCTGATATCTTCATAATAAGTAACTTTACAATTAACACGTTGTTTAAACGACCTTGCACGATTGAACACTGCTAAATAGTGTCTAGACTTTCAAATTCAAGGCGATACAAAGAGCTTTCAAATTGATTTAAATTGTAAAAAATGGAAAAGAAACTTGAACACAGCCGAATTTTGTAGTCCTGGAAAACAAAGTACAGGCCAAGAAACAGGGTGGACTTTAAATCAGTAATAGTCCGATAGTGCCTCCTGCTTCATCAAGGTGAAAGGACTCATTTGATAATTTTACCACCCAAAAACATAGGAAGAGTGTTTCCTTAGTATGTTTTTTATACCCCTAAGGTGACAAACAAGAAAATGGCCTGCAACACCTCAGGTATCGCTTGCGCGTTGCTGACCTTGCAACTTTTTCATGCTCTTTTTAAGGATGTAAAGAAAGACTGCTAACAGTTAAAAAGACAATAATTCCAATAAAATGTGTGAAAACCTTATCGTATTTCCCAGTTACTTAGCTGTGGATGTTAGTTAAGCGGTTGCTCCAAGTAACATACTGGTATTCAGACGCATCTGGGTGTTTGTGTATGTGAGTTTAAATATTTACAAACGCATCTACGACACTAGTGTAACAAAAAAAAAATATTTCAAGCCATCTTTCGCATTTATAATTATTAGTTAGACGATAGATAAGATATAGTGAGATTGAGCAGTTATTTCGTGGCCGAAGAGAAGCAAAAACATTCTAATTAACACATAAACAAATTGTCGAAACTCCAAGTCAAATTACTACAAGGTGAAAAACACTACAAGGTCTTGTGATACAAGTCATTACTGAACACATAATTATCGATTTTCGCCAACACTAAATAATAATTTAGCGTGTTATACATTTTATTTGGCGGCACTTACTGATTAACATAAGCATAGCCTAATCAACCTATAACGTTTCATAGGCTGGGACTTTTTTGTTGTGGTAAAATCATCAAATGAGTCCTCCCGCCCGGGGTCGGACCGGACGGTCAGGCTCGTACTGACTAAAATCCACAGTGATCCTTCAATAGATCTTTATGTTCCAGGGTCATGGTTACCTCCCTGACCGGATAGGTTGGGACTTAATTATCGTTTTAGTGATAGGGATTATACGATAATCGATTTAATATTTTCGGATTTTTGATTTTCTAAGGTTAAAAAAGAAGACATCACTGACTTTGTTTCAGAGTTGTTAAAACTAGATTGTCATAAAATTATTTTGTGTGCTTTTCCATATTTTGAAAAATTGTCTAATAGAAGTAACAATTATATACACATGCTGAATAAGCATGTTCATTTCCTAGCAAGTCACTACAGCAATAAGCTTTTATGTTTAGACACCAACATTTTTGTTGAGAAACTTAGGTCGACTCGGTATTCAGTGTATCTGCCTATTAGATATAGACATATAATAGCTAGTCTATTAAGTTTTAATATTCACTCAGACATAAACAGTATGTCTTCGTCTTATTGTGTAAATATTTTTAATAGTAGTTTTAGTAGTAGTGTTAGTAGTACGAAGGAGGATCCATGTGTCACTATGGAGGATTCTCAATCGCAAGGTGAGACTACTAGTGGTAGGTTATTTTTGCCTGGTGATGGCATGGGGTTCACTCTGGATAATAGTCATTTAAACTAGTCAGTAGGACAACAGAAGATACCATTAGCCATATAACATCTACTAGCAATAATGTATCTTCTTGCAACCAAACATCTAGCTTTAAAAAAGGGCCTCAGCAGAACACCTTGAAATTGTTCCATCAGAACATTCAAGGTATCTCTTCCAAATTATTAGAAGTTGAAATGTTTTTAGAAAAAACCATGTATGATACAATCTGCTTTACCGAACATTGGTTAAAGGACTACCAAATGATACTTAATTATGAAAACTACACTGTGGGGAGTTGTTTTAATCGTAAAAATTTGCTGCGTGGAGGTTCCCTAATATTAGTTAAAAATTCTTTAAAATTTAATCAACGTAATGACATAGTAGGTCTCTCGGTTGAACATTGCATCGAACTGTCTTGTGTTGAGCTAGATAAGCATGTAATAGTGTGTGTATACAGACCCCCGAACTATCAAAATTTTTCACTATTTGAATCTATAATGGAAGATGTTCTGGCAAAGCTTGTAGTCAGGAATAAATCTGTAATAATTTGTGGCGATTTTAATATCAATATTTTAGAAGAAAATTCAAATAGCAGTAGGTTATTAAATCTTTTTAAATCATTTGATTTGACTAATATTTTTGCAGAACCAACAAGAGTAACTCCATCTTCTGCTACTTGTATTGATAATGTTTTTTGTAATTGTGATTATTTGGATAAGGCTATTGTTAATTGTCTGCCATCTGATCATAGCGGACAAATGGTAACTTTTAGATGTATTACAACTAAGCAGCAACTTGAAATTAAATTTAGACCAATAACGGCTACCAAATTAAATAGCTTTAATAATTGCCTACAAAACAGGCTAAGTGTAATGAGTATGGACGATATGAATGTTAATAAATTTTATGCTAATTTCTTTTCAATAGTTCATACTGAATTCAATAAAACTTTTGAAAAGAAAACAAAAACCATTGACCCCAAATTTGTATTTAGTGACTGGGCGACTAGGGGTATTAGGAAAAGTAGGGAAAGACTATTTGAACTGTATGGCCTTAAGCCAATCATTAACACTGAAACTTTTAATAAGTATGTTGCTGCCTATTCAAAAATTTTTAAAAATACTTGCAAAGCTGCTAAAGCCATGCATATTAGCAATAAGATCAAATCGTCAGAAAATAAAATAAAAACGGTTTGGAAAGTTATAAATAACGAGACTGGCAGGAAAAAAAAGCCCAACACTAACTATGCTTTGCAGACATCTTGTGGTCCTATAAGCTCAAATCTGGAAGTAGCTGAAGAATTTGTTAAATTCTTTACTGATATACCGGTAAGGACTACGGAGGCTCTAAATTCCTCACCTGATATTTCAATAGCTTTATTAAAGGCGAACGTTTCGGGCAGCCCGGCTGATTTTAAGTTTAAACATATAAACCCTATGACAGTTATTAAAGCTTTCCGGGAAATCAAAATTAAAGTGACCGAAGATTTATGGGGATTGTCTATCAAAGTTTGTACAGGCATTGTGGAAACTGTAGCGCCATATTTGGCATTAATTTTTAATCTGTGTGTGGATCAAGGAGTTTTCCCTGATTTGATGAAGTTCAGTAAAGTCGTGCCTCTTTTTAAATCTGGGGACTCCAAAGATACTAACAATTATAGACCAGTATCCGTGTTGCCAGTCTTTAGCAAGATATTTGAGAAAGTAATGCTAAATCAGATGCTTAGCCACTTCAACACCTACAAAATCTTACACGATCAGCAGTATGGTTTCACCAAGGGACGTTGTACAACTGACGCCGGTGTCACCCTATTGAAGCACATATATACTGCATGGGAAGAGGCACAAGACGCCATAGGAATATTCTGTGACCTCTCCAAAGCATTTGATTGCGTTAATCACGATACATTACTTTCAAAACTTGAGCATTACGGATTAGGTCAACTTGCTCTTAGTTTAGTAAAATCTTATTTGTGTGATAGACAACAACAAGTTCAGATAAATGGTGTAAATTCACAGGGCTTAACAGTTAAAATGGGAGTTCCACAAGGCTCAATATTGGGTCCTTTCCTCTTTCTTGTATATATAAACGATCTACCCTATTTACTTAAAAATCAACTACACAATATGGTGTTATTTGCTGATGACACTTCCCTAATTTTTAAGATAAGTAGGCGAGCCCAGAATCTAGACGATGTCAATAATACACTGCGTCAGATCCATAATTGGTTCACAGCAAACAATTTAGTATTAAATGGAAACAAGACTAAATGCATTAGGTTTGCCTTACCAAATGTTAAAAATAGTAATTGTGACATAGTGTTGGATGATGAGATACTAGAATTCGTCGATAAAACGGTTTTCCTGGGTTTAACACTTGATTCAAGGCTACAATGGGGCCCTCATATTACAACTCTTGCGGGGCGATTAAGTTCAGCAGCATATGCTGTTTGGAAGATTCGTCAATTCACAGACGTTGATACTGCGAGAATTGTCTATTTTAGTTACTTCCACAGTATAATGTCGTATGGCATTTTATTGTGGGGAAGGGCGGCTGACATCGAGTCAATCTTTATTCTCCAAAAGAGAGCTATTCGAGCCATATATAATCTCCGTAGGCGCGATTCTCTAAGAGAACTGTTTAAGGAAATTAACATCCTGACGGTACCTTGTCAATATATCTATGAAAATATAATGTACGTTAGAAAAAATCTGCATCTTTTCTCTAAAAGAGGTGACAGACATAATTATCATACTAGAAGTAGGAACCAATTAGTTCAGCCGGGCTTCAGACTCGCCAAAGTAGACTCTTCTTTCATGGGGTACTGTTTAAAATGCTATAATAAGCTACCACAAAACGTTCTTGAACTGAATGAAACGAAATTCAAAACATGCATTAAACGCACACTGTGTAAGCAGGCATATTACAAACTGAGCGACTATATCGCTGATGATAATGCTTGGCTCCATGCTGGTCCTGCTCCATGAGACAGTGAATGTACAAATAAATTGATATTGGAAGTATACTTAATACCATTGTTGGAGCTGCTGAAGACTGTACAACTGTATTTGCATTGTATAGATTCAATCTTCCTTGTATTATATAGTTTCATGGCCGACATTGTGTGAGTACTATGTGCTTCGGAGCTGTCATTCACTGAGTACCTACGTCTCTTGTTGACTTGAATGACCCTGGCGGCTGAGATTGTGTCATGCTCACTCAAATGTCTCGCTGATGGTGGCGCGTGTGTCGGATCATTTAGCTCCCTCCAAAATGGTTGAGCTGAATGGTGCTGATGCATGTGTCATGTTCGTGAACGGGCGCTGTCAGTTGAGACTGGTCATCTCTTAGCTGCCACGGTTTATTTTAATAATTATTATTGATCATTTTGTTTTGAATTGTCTTTGTTTTAATTGTTACTCTGGACACTTTTAATCAAAAACTTGCTACATCGTTCTCACATAGTGTACCACCTCAAATGAATGATGTAACAAAGGTTCTGTAATTATTCTGGCGATCTAAAAAGAGTGTCCATGGAGTTTCTTGCACGTTCTTCTCCATAGAGATCTACTTCTTGGAACGGGCATCTACGGTACTTTCACAGTTTTTATGTCTTGTGACTGGGACTGTAGCACCATAACTTTTGTAGTGTTTAATAATATTCCTTTGATTGTCTATGACAATTCAAAAGTGCCTGTAACTGGCCTACTTGAAATAAATACTTTGATTTTGATTTTGATTTTTGATTGATTTTGAGGGCTAGAAAATTGGCACATAACGTATAGTTACGATATTTTCCTACTCCATTTTGAGAGCAGTGCAACTGTATATTTTTTTTACGAAACTGTTCGTGCAAATAGTGCACGGCATGCGCGCGGCTTTTTGCTGGAACTTGGCCTGCGCTCTACCGTGCGTTTAGATAGTAATTTGTGTCCAAATGTTGGCCAAAGGTCAGTTTAAGTTATAGTTTAAATATATCCAGAAATTGTTTCGCTTGTCTTTATTGTAAACACATTCTTTCGCTCGAAAGTAAAACTGACCGACTCAAACGACTGCTGAAAAAACCAACCCTTTTCTTGCACTTTATGTTCTAGGGCTGCGGTCCCGCAACTCGGCTAGGATGCTTTCTTACCCTTGAAATATGATTACCACGCTTCTAATACTTGTCTTTTAACGACAATCAAAGTTAAAAGTATGTTGTCTGTGTTAAAAACTAGCTCGTAAAAAGTGCTACGCTTCGTAGCACTTTCGTAGACTCGCGCTACGACTGCTACGAGAGGTTACGAAATTGGCCATTTGAGTATGTTATTTTTTTTTTTAGTTAATATAATGGCATGTATGAGTGAAATGGGTAATTTATAGAATTTCTTTCTCGTTCTTCTCCATAGACAAATAGAATGATAATGTGGAAATGGGATTTTATCTCTTATAATGTGTATTAATTTGAATGTTTTTTAATGATTCCTCCCGCCCTGATTGGAGCGGAAGGGACTCTCAGGCTGGTACTGACTAAAATCTACGGTTTTCCTTCAATAGCCCTTTACGTTCCAGGGTCACGGTTACCTGTTCTGTGATGGCCCTGTGAGAGAGTGTCCCTTCTATGATGGCCCCTTGAGAGAGTGTCCCCTCTATGATGGCCCCTTAAGAGAGTGTCATCCCTTCTATGATGGCCCCTTGAGAGAGTGTCCCCTCTATGATGGCCCCTTAAGAGAGTGTCCCTTCTATGATGGCCCCTTGAGAGAGTGTCCCCTCTATGATGGCCCCGTGAGATTGCTGCAAGCTCTTTAAGACGCGCGTGGAACACGGCGCGGGACGGGCGCGGTCCATGAGTAGACGGCGAGTCACTCATACTCGCCGTCCGTATGCCCTTTTGTTTGACCTTTAAGTAACATCATGGTTTGGTGTTATCACGACCATCTCATATCACCCTGGATCACTCGACTGAATTTATGACGACATGGTTGGCTCAGAGGCTGTGCTATCAACTGCTGTGCAGGCTGTCGTGGGTTTGATCCCCGCACGGAACAAATACTTGTATGATCTGCAAATAGTTCGGGTCTGAGTGTTTGTGTATGTGAGTTTCTATGTTTGTAAACGCACCCACGATATAGCAAGAAACTCCTCGTGTGGGGCAACGTTTTTAAAAAACGAAAATAGCGCAGTATTTCTTCAGTAAATTTATTAAAGTACGTAGGCGTGAGTACATTTTAAAAGTAATTAGGTGTTTCTACGGCACTGCAGTTTGTCACTGTTGGTGACCTTGCTCGCCACCTAAGTACCAAGGTACTAGATGTTTTTAGTACCTATTATATTCTTACGGCTTTTTTTTCACGTGGTAACATCATCAAATGAGTCCTCCTACCCAGGGCAGGATAGGAGTGACTGTCAGACTTGTACTGACTAAAATCCACGGTGTTTTTCAATAGCCCTTTACGTTCCGGGGCTACAGTTACTCGATAGTCCCGCGACCCCGGCAGGCTTTGACTCTGTTGGTGTACAAAATGTTTGACGTACGGTTATGGCACAATGGTTTAACGATTGACTGCTACGTTACATGTCGCGGGTTTTCTCACGGAACAAATATTTTTAAAATTTACAAGTACGTGTAGTTGTTCCAAAAAAATCACGTGTTTTTACGTCGCGGTGGTTAAAAAGTTACTTTGATTTGAATACACATATCGCATCAGACATGCCACGTGCAAAATACATGACACATAGTCACGTCTATCTTGTAGACATGCACATCACTAGGTGATGGCCAGGAATTGCAGATGTTGTTGTAACTAGAATGTGTGGAGGTCACACGATCCAGTGCGTTTGTTAGCACGTGTAAAAGCAAGCTTGCGCAGTACGTGTAGACAAGGGCTGATGCACCGGTCTTTAACCCAACTGAATTTTTATTGATAGGTTTCGATCACGACTATAACGTTGACCATTTCTGTAGGTATAAGCCGGTGCATTGAAGAAAGGATTCTAAAATGGCGGCTTGTACTTGCGTTGACAGATAGTACACAAATGGTTAACTTATAAGGTTGATTTTTGTTTACCGGGATTTTTTGACTAAAACGACGTGTATTTAGTATGCAAGTTTATTCGCAACTGGGGCAAATCATAGTGGACTGTAATAGTACATTATGATATAAGTGCGGTAAGTTGATCATTACAGCAGAGGCGTAGGCAGAGGCATATTGGTAGCACAAGCCGTAAGGCGAGTGCTATAAGAAAGCAGAGGCTGTAATTATCAAACCGCACGTATGTCATACGACGTTTTATAACACATTTGTGAGTAAATAAATAAAATCATTACATTGAAAAGGAAAAGCAAGCGGAATAATTTTTACTTTTTCACAAATTAGCGATGCGCGCGCACCAGCATCTTTTGTTTATGGCAAAGGCACAAAAAACAGCCAGTATTACTAATAAAGTAAATTAATTCTTTTGTGGTTTTATTACAGATAAATGGTTGTAATTAATTGTCAAAATTAATTAAATTAAAGAATACAATGTTTATTTATTATATTTCATCTCCCAAATTTAATTTTAATAATAAAATGTTGACCGCTTTTCTGACATAAAAACTCTTTGCTAAGATTTAAAAAAGTACCGTTCGTTTTAGACGGAGCATCTTGATAAACCGTGCGTTTTACTTTACCATTACCGCACTAGTGCGTTTTACTTTACCATTACGCACTAGTGCGTAATAAGATACATTACGATACTGAAATAGGTGCAGTAAGAGACCTTTTACGAGCAAATGTGTTATAAAAATACATGTATAGATAGCTATCCCTTAAACATATCTATAGCTCGCTACTCAAAACGCTAAAGTTATTTGGACAGTCAGCATATATGTATAAGATTTCAAATTGAAGTTTTTTCAAATTAAAAATAATAAAAACAAGACTGGATCACAATAATTTCTCAAACTTAACCCAACAATAAAACAAAATTAAAACAACAATAATCAACAGGTAACAACGGCAAAATAACAGATAACTACAGTAAATATTCTTAAAAAAGATCACTGAGCGCGTCAAGACATCAAGACTAATTTTTTTCTGCTTACGCTACGCGCGGGAGTGAGTATAGACGGCAGTAGTGTGCGAGCGAGAGAACACGACAAGCGCCGCCGATTCCTTTCTTCAATGAACCGGGTTATACCTATGCATTTCTGGATTGCTATTTAAATTATCTTCTTAATAGATGTTTCCCGCAGTTTCACCTGGTGGTCTGCTCCTATTAGACGTAGCGTCTGTAGCCTAGCCTTTCTCGACAAATGGACTATTTAACACACACAATATTTTTTCAATTCTAAATAGTAGTTCCTGCGATTAGCGCGTTCATCCAAACTCCAGGTTTATAATATTAGTTTAGATTTCGTCCCTTTTAGACCACTATTTTTTTTCTCTGTAATAGGTTCTACACTCAAAGTTCCTTTATGTATATTCCTTCCTTACTTTATTCATGTCACTTCGCACATTGCTATTTATTACCTACCCACCTACATTTTTCAGACTACAAATCCTGTACTAATATTATTATCTTACTTAGTTTATTGTTGTTAAACGCGCTAATCTCAGAAACTACTGGTACGAATTGAAATAATCTTTTTGTGTGTGATATAGTCCATTTATCGACTAAACTATACATATAACATCACACTACAACCAATATGGACCAATCACCGGGTAAAACCTCAAAAAACAGCTAGTCTAGAACATATTTCCCTAAACTAACTTTCCCAAACCAATTTCCCAATGTTATAATAATTAAATTCCCAGTGGAAGGTGCAAATGATTAATAGCACTACAGATAGGGGCTGTCGGCAAGTATAGTGATGTGGAACAAGCCTTTCAACACGATAGGCCATCGATATATGGGGTGCGAGAGTGACTTGTGATTTGTAGGGTATTGCGGGGGATATTGGGGGTTCTACTTATTAAAAAGCCGGTTTAAAAAATTGAAAGATTATATATAGAATAGAAAAGCTTTATTTCAACGGTTCACCCTTGTTTGGTAGAGAACAACTTTTGATATAATTTAATTTTACTTAGTTTGTATAATATCATCGAATATTTATTTGCGATAACAACATTTGCGCTATTGATCAAAAGGTATAAATAACGTTCATTTTATGTACTGTTCTGGTGGTATAAAATTTAGTTTATCGAATATTCAATTGGTGTAATGTAATGCAGAAAAGGAAACATTGTAAATATTTGTGACGTTGATTTACCTTGGTAGGTTGTTATCAGCAATTTTACTAAGGATGCAAGAGCGAGCGAAGCGAGTTCGGGACTTGGGGCACCCCGACTCGGACAGGTTACGTTCGAAGGGGATGGCGGACCCTCACCAGCCGAACAGGCTTAGCGCGTATTTTTCAAATTCCTCGGGTCTGCAGTCCCTTCTTAAGGGAAGGCTTATTTCAACCATTTAATAATACCGGCCCAAGTTGCATGTGTGAGTGACCTATAACTTTTTTGGTGTACAATAAAAATAATTAGGCAATTTATTAAAAGTTAATTTTATGCAGTCATATTGCATACAACCGTCACGGCACTATGAAATATTTTCGCATAATTATTGCAAATTATATGCTGGTTAGAAATTCTTTGGTAAAAAACCATCACTAGTTTTTAACCGACTTCAAAAAAAAAAGTAGGTTCTCAGTTCGACCTGTATGTATGTATGTATGTATGTATGTTTGTCCGCGATTATCTCGCGTTTGGCTGAACGGATTTTGATGCAGTTTTCAGGAAAGTGTTCATTACATTCTGGAGAAGGTTTTAGTATATAACACTAATAGATATCCCGTGACGTTGCCCGCGTGGATCCGTTTTGCTTACTTGGATCGTAGATTTTCAGGGACGATTGCATGTTTGTCCGCAATTATCTCGCGTTTGGCTGAACCGATTTTGATGCAGTTTTCAGAAAAGTGTTTGTTACATTCAGGGGAAGGTTTAAGTATATAACAATAATGGATATCTCGTGAAGTTGCTCACATAGATCCGTTTTGCTTAATAGGATTGTAGATTTTCAAAGACGCCGATTTTATGAAGATTTTTGCTGTTGATTATCTCAACTAAAAAGGGAAAAATAAAAAACTTTTTGAAAAAAAAGGGAACCGACTTCAAAACCAAACACAAAAAAACTATAAAATAACTTTTCTTTCGGAAGTCGGTGGCCATATTTCAATGATATAAAAAAACAAAGCCACCGACTTCCGAAAGAAAAGTTATTTTATAGTTTTTTTGTGTTTGGTTTTGAAGTCGGTTCCCTTTTTTTTCAAAAAGTTTTTTATTATCAACTAGCTTTTTTGTACTGTTTTACCAGACTTGTAACCTCCATTAATATTCACGTTTGAAAGATTTTCTTGATATAGGGTGTCCCTGGAACAACGACGATATAATACTAGACTCCTAATAACAGGCGACCGATGTCTGTCAATACATTAGGCAAAAAAGTCTTATATCCGTCTCATTTCGACCACTCCTGTGAGCCGTAAACATACGTTGAGACAGAACAGACCTTGAGTTAGCCAATCACAACGCAGTACCCCGTCCCCCTCGCTTACGTAGTACCTCAGCGAGTTGACGGAATAGTTTTTGTTCCTTAGATCGTGCATGCGGAGTCTAGTATTATATCGACGTTGCCCTGGAAGAACATATTTATTTATTTCATATTATTAAAAATTGACCCACGCTAAGAATTTCTTCCTGTATCGTGGGTGCGTTTACAAACATAGAAACTCACATACACAAACACCCAGAACCGGAACAACTACTTGCAGATCATACAAATATTTGTTCCGTGCGGGGATGGAACCCGCGACCCGCTGTGTGGCAGTCGATCGCTCACCCACTGCGCCAACCGTGTGTAGTATGGAACTTATGAAACGTATAAAATAGCAACGAGACACTCACATGTGAAAAGTTTTGAAATGAAAGGCACACGGACTCATTTAGAGCGCAGTTCAAAACATTTATCCGTATTCAATTTTGTATAATAGTTTCAGGGACGTATATCATCATCTCAGCCATAGGACGTCCACTGCTGAACATAGGCCTCCCCTTTTGATCTCCACATATACCGGTTGGAAGCGACCTGCATCCAGCGTCTTCCGGCGACCTTTATAAGGTCGTCTGTCCACCTTGCTGGTGGACGTCCTACGCTGCGCTTGCTAGTCCGTGGTCTTCACTCTAGTACTTTTCGACCCCATCGGCCATCTGCTCTGCGAGCAATATGGCCTGCCCATTGCCACTTCAGCTTGCTAGTCCGGTGGGCTATATCGGTGACTTTAGTTCGTCTACGGATCTCCTCATTTCGGATTCGATCACGGAGAGAAACAGATGAGGCCGATAGTGAAAGACCACGTTTCGGTGCCGTAACTCATCACTGGTAACACACATTGGTTGAAGACTTTCGTCTTGAGGCACTGAGGTATGTCGGACGAAAAGACGTGTATATAAGAGGGAAACTACAATATCGGTGCCCTAAAACCACGAGACGGGGCTCGAGGTTACATATATTAAAAATCCAGTTTCAACAAATACCAAACTTACGGATGAAATAAATACGTAACTATGTATGATTAATGTTTTAAAAAAATTGAATCACCCCTCAATACGAATAGAGAATTTAACTTTAGCACTACAACTTGAAAATATAATCCCATAGCGAAGGTCAATAATATCATAAATGACGAACCTCTATAATTTAATTCCCAAACCTAATAAAAATACTATACACAATTTCAAACACCTTTTCACCCCCTAATAGGTTCAAGTATTAATATAAGTAGTAAGACGTCAGTTTGTACTGAGTCAGCTCTTGACTGTGAGTCACTGAACTTGATAGTGGCGCGTCATATGTAGCGTTGGCACAACAAGGGGGTTATTGGCAGAACATGGGGGTGACACATGGGGTAGTTAAATGTAGTATTTGTAGTTGTGGCTTTAAAACGTATTTTATTATAACATTAAAAGTCCGATTTTTAATATTAAAGTTATCTTCTTTTTAAAAAATGTTTTTTGTTTTTACACAGGTAGGTATGTATATAGGTATGTTTTGTTTAGTTCTAATCATAAATGTTTGTCGGCTCAACCTCTTTTCTATAACCTCTTAGCCCCTTCGTACACAAGGCGACGCCAGTCTCCGATACCTTACGATTTTGGTATCCAAGCGACTATCGCAATACAAATCCATGGAGGTTTGTACACAGGCTCGAGTCTATGGATACCAAAGTCGTAAGGTATCGAACACTTGCGTCGCCTTGTGTAGGTACGAAGGGGCTTTAACGAACTCCGAGGTCTGGCGAGGCGGCCATAGCGTAGAACGTCGTGCACGCAGCCACGTTTTCGGTGGACGTTATTATAAAGTACCAATAGTTATAACAGCAATTGTTGCAAGTTAATAGTGCAGTTTTCTTAAAATACATAAATCGCTATGCTAAACGACGCCTCCAAACCCGATAACCCACCAAACATGAAGAGCCCACCGGAATACCTAATGAAAGTCGAAAGACTTCATGTTTATATTCTGTGAATTTCTACGTATATGTAATTGTATATTAGAACTTCAAAATTACTAACAAACATAAGGTAGAAACTCTTCAGTTTGTATTGAGTAAGCAGCTCTCCACACTAAGTCGTTGAACTTGATAGTGGCGCGTCATTAGTAGCGTTGGCAAAACAGGGGGGTGAAACAGGGGTTGCTTTTATTAAAATAATTTTAAAGCTTTCTTGCTTTTGTATTTTTAATACAAATAAAAATGGTTAAATCGTAATTAATTGAACATATTTGTTTACAACCAACATTACATAATTTTTCAGTGTGAAAGAAAATTTAGACTATTGTTGTCAACCACCTACAGTTTTTTTTTTGTACACTCTTCGTCATAAACGAAGAGTCTTTTAGCTCAAGCAAACTCATTGTTATCTGATACTACTTCAATTAATTACAGGGTTCTATAGATATTCTAATGAATATACTAGAAAATATATTAAAAAAAAACAAATCAATTCTATCAAGTGTTATTTGTGTACTTTTTACTAGAAGTGAAACTTAAACAACAAAACACTTGGAGTCTTTTCAAAGTCCCTGAACTTGTTATTGAAACGGCATTGATAGCGTCAGCAAATTAATTAAATGCTGATTCATGTTTTTCTTTACTCACCTAAATTTTGAAGAGTAAGTATCTTTGATTGATGAGACATGAAATGTTACGTTTTGATTGGAATACATTTAGATTATTATGCAAGTGATCAAAAAATGTAGATCTCCTAGCTAATATCAGGTAAAAATAGGTTTTCAAAATGAAAATCAATAGCAAATCAAAACACCAGAAAACAAAAAAGGAAATACTTACAAAAAAAAAAAAAACCGATTTTTGAGATAAAATTGATTCTAAATTATTTTTTTTGTGTCCATCGCAATTTATAATTTTTCATGACATATCACCTTACTGCAACATGCGACAAAGCGGCTTCGACAGCTACAATTCGAAAATTACGCCTCGGAAACAAATAATAAAAAAAAAAAAGGTTGCACTCCAGGAGTGCCGGTAGAAGTGAAAACTTTTTTGTTACTATGTTTTATTTTAAAACTAGAGTAGTACAGATATGAAATTAACTAATTTGAATGACGTCTTACTCATTTTCGATCAGGGTCACGTGACCCTGACGCGAGTTTTAAATTTTTTACCCATTACAGAAAAAGTGTACAACGCCGCTAAAGAAGTTTTCACTTCAAAAAGGTTGCACTCCAGGAGTGCCGGTAGAAGTGAAAACTTTTTTGTTACTATGTTTTATTTTAAAACTGGAGTAGTACAGATATGAAATTAACTAATTTGAATGACGTCTTACTCATTTTCGATCAGGGTCACGTGACCCTGACGCGAGTTTTAAATTTTTTACCCATTACAGAAAAAGTGTACAACGCCGCTAAAGAAGTTTTCACTTCAAAAACTATCCTAGTTAAAAAAAACTATGTGTTAATCCAGGTCATTCCAGTTTATAAACTACTAGCTGTTGCCAGCGGCTTCACCCGCTACAACTCGAAAATTATCCCACGGGAACATCAAATCGGGATAAAAACTATCCTATGTGTTAATCCAGGTTATAAACTATATGTGTACCAAATTTTATCCAAATCCGTTCAGAGGTTTTTGCGTGAAAGAGTAACAAACATCCATACATCCATACTTACAAACTTTCGCCTTTATAATAGTAGTAGGATCTGTGTACCAAACATCAAAATCCATTCAGTAGTTTTTGCTCGAAAGAGTAACAAACATCCATCCATACATCTTTACAAACTTTCACGTTTATAATTATATTAGTACGATTAAAAACGAATAACCCCATTTTTATTATTATTCGATATTTTTAAAACATTATACTTTTTCACTGCAATTTCTCTTGCTAACCCTATAGCATTCATTGCCGTGTCGGATCAATAGCACGTGCACCACATAGCACTCCATAGCTCGACTCAGCTACAAGCCATCAACAATCGCTTCCCACTATTGACCAATAACCAATCAAATGATTGTGCTTTACTGGGAAACCAGTAATTGTGTTTCTTAGAAATAGTTAAGCTCATAGTCGCTTTCAGCTGTGGTATTGGGTTGTTGTAAATTTGCCACAAAATTAATATCCCACGAAAAAAGTTATGTTTAGTCAAAGGTTATTGTTTTTTTAATTTTGATTATTGTACATTCGACCCATTTCTTTTTTCCGCACGGGGATAGCAGAACAATTAATTAAATAATAAAATCCATCACAAAACTACCGAGAAAGAGGACACAATGTGGAATCTGAACAGAAAGTACCTACTAGGAGAACACGACCAATACTTTTTTCGTGGGGAATTAATTTTGTAGCGAATTTTACAACATTAACAACCCCTTCTATCTTAATCTAAATCCTGCTCCTTTTTATTCAAGAGCTGCTTTTGTCATTTTTAAGACGGTTAAGCAAATTCGGTAGTTCTTCTTTCTTTCTTTTTCTTTTATTTTTTAATAATGAATTAATTATAGTTTTAATTTTAGTCTCTTTTTAGGGTTCCGTAGCCAAATGGCAAAAAACGGAACCCTTATAGATTCGTCATGTCTGTCTGTCTGTCCGTCCCATGTCACAGCCCTTTTTGACGAAAATATAAGAGCTATCCTGTTGAAACTTGGTAAGTAGATGTATGTATTATGTAAACCGCATTAGGATTTTCACACAAAAATAAAACAAAAACCAAATTTGGGGGTACCCCCGTACTTAGAATTGAAACTCAAAACATTTTTTTTCGCCTGACCCGAACGTGTGGGGTATCTATGAATAGGTCGTAAAAAATGATATTGAGGTTACTAACATCATTTTTTTCTAAACTGAACAGTTTGCGCGAGAAACGCTTCCAAAGTGGTAAAATGTGTGTCCCCCCCCTGTAACTTCTAAAATAAGAGAATGATAAAACTAAAAAAAATGTATGATGTACATTACCATGTAAACTTCAATTGAAAATTGGTTTGAACGAGATCGAGTAATTAGTTTTTTTTTAATCTTCATAAATCGTAAACCGCAATTTACCTTTCAAAGTTACAACCAACTACAAGAACTTTTATATTATGTTACTTGCTGCTACGGAACCCCTTATGGGCGAGTCCGACTCGCACTTGGCCGGTTTTTTTTATATTTAATTTGTAGATTTTTAATTTTAATACATTATTAAGTTCTGTTTAAATTCTAATCTACCTAGGTTTTTCATTTTTTCGTCAGGGCTTACGGAACACTTCAACTTCTTGTAGACTAATCAGTTGACACCCTATCATTCCAAATTTTTTTTCCAAAGGAGTTAAACCCAATAGCGCTTTTCGTGTAAAATGTAAAATGTTGATACTTATCTTGCATTAAAGAAGTGATTGTTCTTTTAAAAGCTGACGAATTCTGGCACGGTGCCAGAAAAATGTGAAAATGTAAAATATAAAAGGCTGACTCGGGTTTAAAACGGCCACTTTTAGCAATATTCCTAATGATTCATTCATTTACGAATATTTGTTAATCATATCTTAGTTCCCTAGGATGGGTGTTCATGTAAAATATGACAAATCCTTATTGTAGTGATACCATATTCGACCAGAACTATTAATGTCCCTATTTATCTCTCTATCCGTCGAACCAGATTCAGCTGAATATCAGGTTTTTTACAAAGAGCGAATGCCTATCGGACCTCCACAACCCAGTAACTGGGTAATACGATACCCCATGGTAAGACTGGTTGTCAGACTTTAGAGCAGCTGACTAACAGTAACGGCTGTCAGAGATCTACAAATGACAGTCGGGACCAACGGCTTTACGTGCTTTCCGAAGCACGGAGGAAACTCGCTATTTTAGATGGTCACCCATCCACAGACCAACCTCGGCAAGCGCGGCTTTACCCGGAAGATCAGCCTGTGCGGCTGTAATTTGTGTTTGTTTAAAAGCAATTAAAATAAATAAATACCTCCTATTCCAAATGGCTATAATGGAACGAAATATCACAATTAACGAGTATTCAAAATCACAAATAGTCCAAACAACATCGCCAAAATTCGCAAAACTCCCAATTAGGGCGGAACAAAAGCTAACTAAACGTAAATGGCGGTGTTTCACAAAGTTAACAAGGACGTTTGATTGATTACCGCAATCAACAAGATCCCCCCGCCATTAATTAACTTCGTGCGGCTAGCGACATCTCGCGTTAAGGATTAAAAATGACTGGGTAGGCCTAAGGGACTTTACCAATAGCGCGACGCGATATCGAATTGCATCGATTGACGATATCGGTCAGATATCACACAAGCGTCCGGCCGAAAAAAATGTATGGACAATCGCTAGTGTTTGCTAATGGAGTCGCACGGATTGACGATATCGCTCACAGATCTCCTCGATATCGAATTACATGTACGTCCCACTGACAATGCACACGATTCTCTGTTCAAAATTCGATTGCGCTACTCGACATCTTTTGTCTTTGGTTTGCAGCGCCATTATGTCGTAGTAGTAAGGTGGACTTTTGAAGTGCACGGTCGAATTACATCGCATCACTCCATTAGTAAATACGTGTGACTTAAATCGGCAATCGACTCGATATCGCACAAATTGCGTCGCTTCGCGCCATGGGTAAAGTCCCTAACTGTGGGGCAAAATCACCACAATTATTTTTCGTGTGATATGTGGCTATCTCTATAGTCAACGTTAATCAAGCAAGGGAACCCCACAGATCTTTGACATGGTTTTGGACTATTGATTATGGAAGTCCAGGTTTCCTCACGATGTTTTCCTTCGCCGATGTCCAAGATATACTTAGGCATTGAAAAGACACAGCAAGTGTACACTCACACGAAGCAAGGTGTAACTTCTGGGCTATCAGTAGACACGATGTGTCCTGATGAAGATTTTCGAAAATTCAACTGGCTTTGCAAAGAAAACCTATCCCCACATGCACATGCAACCTCTTTTAGGTTACAGATTTACACTCTTTGAGATGACAAGTGGAGTAAATCCGTAATCTCTTTGCAGGAGCCAAGTTCCACTTTCAGGTGCCAGCCTGATGCGCGATGGAAACAATATCATCTGCCCATCTCATCGCCAGTCGCCAGACCCCAACATATTATTATGTTCTTCTCACAGTCCTTGGACGCCATTAAAACACAGCTCCAATTTATAGATTTCAAACCCGAGTCTAATTAATGATTGCTATGAATCCAAGTTTCATTTGAATCCTATTCCACTCCAGGGCAGAGTAATACGCATTCTTTTTCCAATGTCAAGGAAGACATCTAATTTGTTCCGTCATTTCTTTCGTGGCCTTCCACGATATATAGCCATTTCAGGGCATTTATCCTGAGTTTTATGGGGCCGCAGGTCGTTCGGCAGATAAATGTACTATCTAGTTTTATTTTAGTTCAGCAACATTTTGTGCAACGACAATTATTTGCGTTTCGGAACGCAGTATAATCACGTTTTCGATTGCGATCCTTAGATACTGCAGTCATTTTTACATGGAAAAGTGGCTCTAAAGTATGACAACCAATTATAACATGGGCCCGTATCGTATTATCCGGTACAATCGCTGTATTTAAAACAATGGTATTCAGTAATTCATCATTCAATCCTGTTAGATTGGAAGCTGGGAAAAGGCAGGCAGATACTGCAGTCATAAATCACACGTTGGCATAATTTCCACGTTTTAAAACAACCCTGAGAGCAGTGGTGGCCCAGTGGTATCGGTCCCGACTTACGAGTTATAGGTCGTGGGTTAGAACCCCAGGCGCATTACTTCGTGTAATTTTTTTCATCACCACTGCTCTCAAAAACGGCGAAGGAAAACATCGTGAGGAAACCGGCATGTCCTAGAACCAAAAATTCGAAGACATGTGACATCTGCCAACCTGCACTGGGCCCGCGTGGTGGATTGTGGCCCACTCCCTCTCACAAGAGAGGAGGCCTGTGTCCCAGCAGTGGGAACATTATAGGCTGATGATGATGGTGATGAAAACAACCCTTATTAATCTCTATACCCCTTAATCGACACCAAAGTCTTGCCCTATTTGATTGAGTCGAACGCGACTTGAACTAAATGTTAATAACGGTGCGAGTAGGCACACCATAGCGATATCTTTATGGGAACTTGGCATGAAACATTATTATAATGTCACCTTACTCTAATATCTATAATTATTATTGTGGTTTTGCAAAACGGATTTTTGATTTAGGTACCTACGCTTTGGTTAGTAAGCTTGTGTCTTTTGAATCAGTTAAATGAAATATCTAATCAACATTAAAATCATGGCTTTTCCTAAGCAAACCTATATCAAATTAAAAAAAAAAAACAACCAAATGTCTCACCATAAGACTATTATGAGCATGGCTGCGATAGCTTAGTTGGTCGCTATCAAATTTTTCTTTCCACTGATAAGATTTAAAATCAAATAAAATATTTTATTTCAAACACTGTTACATATTTTTTTATCGCGGTAAAATCATCAAATGAGTCATTCCAGGGCAGGACTGGAGGCACACGCAGAGAAATGTCTAGCTACCTGTACGAGAACTTCTGGTTGCAACCGTGACAGCAAGACTCACTAGTTGACTTTACAACATTTCTAGTAATAAATACTAAGTAAGTAGTAGAGATAACAAGGACTTAGTATTTATTACTAGAAATTTTGTAAAGTCAACTAGTGAATCTTGCTGTCACAATATTGCAACCAGAAATTCTCGTATACATTTCTCTGCGTGCACTGTCAGACTTGTACTGACTAAAATCCACGGTCATCCTTCAATAGCTCTTTACGTTCCAGGGTCACCGTTACCTAATGAGACAGTCCCGCGACAACTGTATACATAGATTTCATAGGCATATATTCCATGTGATCCGTGGACTATTGTTGATATAATTAGCACCCTATTCATTACATCAATAACACTTTTGATAGTATGACATTATCTCTATTTCGCCTTTAGTAATACGACAAGCTACCATGCATTAAAATCCATTGCAAAGCCTGAATGATCTAAGCATACTGCTGCTTGAAAAAAATTTTATACTTTGTAGAGATTCTTAAAAAAATAAATTAACTAAGGGCTGGTTTTTCAATAGTCAGATAATCGTTAACTGAGGAATAAAAATGGCGGTTTGACAGCTCATCTATGGAAAATATGTCATACCGTTATTTTTATTCCTCATGTAACGGTTAACTGACTATTGAAAAACCAGCCCTAAGTGTGCTAGGCATTACTTAAAGTAGTTTTCACAATTGTTTTCAACCTGTTAACTCGTAAGATCAACACACGGTCAGAATTTTGGTTACCTACTGTAGCTTAAATATCTGGCAGCGATCTTACACTCTTACATCTCTGATTCTATTTACAGAATTAAAAATAAAACAATTATCTATTTTGTAACATTTTAAATGTCAATAAAGATAAATCAGTTTGGGTCTCGAAAAATACTTCGTCTAAAAACTTCCTGTCCACTATAATCACCCACATATTATTCCAATTTCCAACAAGTGCTGAACTGCTCAAGTGTTAGGGCTTGTTCACACAGAGGTCCGTTTTACAGATCCGCTTTATTGTATATGTTTTTTTTTTTTTATCGGCAATATCGTTATAATTGCATGACCGAATTCACAAACACAATAGTATTAAAATAGTATTATTCCTTTCTAATTGCTATCCCGACAACTACGTTAAAACCGGTACTGTTAATGCATTGTGAAAATCACCGGATCTGACTGGGGACTGTTTCATCAGGTAACCCTGGAACGTAAAGAGCAATTGAAGGATCACAGTGAATTTTATAATAGTCAGTACAAATTTAACAGTCCCTACCTTCCCGCCCTGAAGAAGGCAAGGAGAATCCATTTGATGAATTTACCACGATAAAAAAACCCCTCTCACTCGAAAGTTTCGGATCCGTTAAAAACGGAGGTAAGCTCCATGTGAAAGAGGCCTAAGTGCGTACGTTGGAGTGTCCATGACACGAGAGGGTCGATGGTGCGATAGCCACGCCGGTAGTTAAGGAAACTGACCCAAGGACGGGTCCTTGGCAAGACCGCACGAATTCGCGGCCGGGGATATTACCTGTGCTATAGGAAAAGTTTTGGGTGATGTGGTGTTCACGTGGAATTATTAGACTAAGACTTGCAGTAATTGTAATTTCGAATGGATGGTATGTGGTAAAATCATCGAATGAGTCCTCCAAGCTAGGACGGGAGGGACTGTCAGACTTATACTGACTAAAATCCACGATGTCCTTTTTAATAGCACTTAACATTCCATAGCCACGGTTAACTAATAGTCCCGTAGTTACCCTGGATAGTCCCGTGACCCCGGATGGATCACATGCTTGGAAATCCAAGCATGTGATCCATCCTGGATCAATACATAATTTTGGTGGTGGTCTTTCACTATCGGCCTCATCTCAAAGCTCAAAGTCGCTCAACGAGCTATGGAGAGGGCTATGCTCGGTGTTTCTCTACGTGATCGAATCCGAAATGAGGAGATCCGTAGACGAACTAAAGTCACCGATATAGCCCACCGGATTAGCAAGCTGAAGTGGCAATGGGCAGGCCATATTGCTCGCAGAGGAGATGGCCGATGGGGTTGAAAAGTACTAGAGTGGAGACCACGAACTAGCAAGCGCAGCGTAGGACGTCCACCAGCAAGGTGGACAGACGACCTTATAAAGGTCGTCTGTCCACCGGAAGACGCTGGATGCAGGTCGCTTCCAACCGGTGTATGTGGACATCAAAAGGGGAGGCCTATGTTCAGCAGTGGACGGCCTATGGCTGAGATGATGATGATGATGACATAATTTTAGATACGAAAAAATTTTGATTACATATTGACTTGATTTTTTTATTTTGGTAACGCTCTTTTTTAACTTAGCGATAGGATACTGTTGGTGCACTATTTGAGCTAATGGTAAGCGAAGATGTGGTCGACGTTGATGCTTTGAAGTATTCGGTCTTAATTTTGAGAACCCAAGGTTGTAGCACAACTTACAACTCCAACAAAAAAAAAACTTGGACCCTCAAAGTAGGCCTTATAGTAGCCATACACCATCCTGCCTATCGACGATCGATTTGACGCTTGCAATTGTTTCAAATGAAAAATGGCAATTTGATGGCATGACATGCCAATTTGATAGGTCATCAAATCGATGTGACACAACGTCAAATCGGCAGCAGTGATGCATTTGGCTATTATTCGGTGACGACAGCTACAATTTTATAAATTTGTAGCTATCGGTCACCGAATAATAGCTAGATCTAGCTATAAAGTTGCTAAGTTGGCATTGCTGCTGCAGATTTGACGTTGTGTCAAATCGATCGTACGATAGGCAGTATGGTGTATGGTGTATATGGACGAACTGCCAATTTGAAACAATTGCAAGCGTCAAATCGATCGTTCGATTGGCAGGATGGTGTATGGCTATCATTACGTACAAAGCGTTTTGCCAATACTTTAATTGTGCATACAGCTGCTATGGAGTGGAATTCCCTACCCGGGTTCGTATTTCCAGAAAGCTACAACTTTGGGTTCTTAAAGTCAAGAGTGAATAGTTTACTCAGAATCAGAATTTTATTTGCTCTACTTCAAGGCAAGTGTGCTGTCCATACTAAAAGTGAAAACGTTTTCCTACCCCTAAATGTTATCCTATCTCAATGATTTTTTAGAATGTTTCTGACACAGTATAAAACTAGGTTTATAGGTTTTCTTTTTTTCAAAAGTAACTCTTAGGCGCCTGTAACTTTCAAACTATTATAAATTTTGAAAAAAAGAAAACGTATAAACCTAGTTTTTTATATGTGTAACAAGTATTCTAAAAAATCATTGAGATAGGATAACATTTAGGGGTAGGAAAACGTTTTCTCTTTTAGTATGGACGAGCGCTCGGTAGACGATCCTCTTAAGACAGTGGCCCATCAGATCTTTCCTAAATAAGGATTGTTGATAATTAATCTACACACTCTCTAAATCACGTAACATCTACCAACCCTCACTGGGCCCGCGTGGTGAATTATGGCCCTCTCACAGAGAGGAGGCCTGTGTCCCAGCAGTGGGAACATTATAGGCTGATGATGACTCTCAAAAGCATAACACATTTTCTTCCATTCCTACAAAAAACAGTCGACTACCACTATCTACTATTTTCTACTGACCTTGGCGTGGTCTTCACTTATCTTGGCTTGCTGCCAGACCTCCGTTGAAGGAGCTGGTCGTGAACCTATTAGCACATATCCGCTTCCGTGATATCTAGTATACAATGCTTGGCACTGATTGTTGGATTACGTTACGTCAAGTGTATTTCAGACCTCAAGACTTGCTTACCGTGATCCAAGAATTTAACTTATTTCAAACTTATACTCGTAGCAAACTAACTGTGCCCGCGATTTCGTTCGCGTGGATGTCGGAACTTAATTAACAATGTATTTTTTTTTATCAAATTGACAAAGTTTCATACAAACTTTCATCCCCTTTTTTATCCACTTGGGGGTAGAATTGATCAAAATCCTTTCTTAGCGGATGCTTACGTTATAACATCTACCTGCATGCCAAATTTCAGCCCGATCCGTCCAGTGGTTTGGGCTGTGCGTTGATAGATCACTATGTCAGTCAGTCACCTTTGAGTGATATATTTAGATCCTTTCCTGCCGGTGTCCGCGACTGTCTGTGGAAGTTACCCTGGAACACAAAGGACGATTGAAGGAACGCGGTGGATTTATTCAGTAAAAATCTGATAGTCGCTTCCACTCCAACTAGGGCGCGAGGATGATTATACCTACTACCAAAAAAAGTTGCAAATTCTTTGCTCAAAATGACGGAACGTTCTTGGGAAAGCGGAAGGTACATGATAAGTGTCGGCTCGCGGGACTGCCTTAAAAGACCAAGCGGCTCTGGAATGCAAAGGGCTATTGAAAGAACAGTACCCTTAGCACGAATTTTCACTCTTTTACTTTACAGCGTCTTTCCAGTATTTACAGCGTTTCTTGTATGAAAAAATGGAACAGCGCCTCTGGTGTGCGAAGAAGGAACTAATTTTTTCCTTGAAAATTGTCAATTTGAAATTGTCAAAGTTCTAGTTTACTTTACGTCTCAAATACTGAAAATTCGTGCTAAGGGTACTGGTGGCCTATTTAGGCTGTGGGAAAGAAATTGGCGCTAAACGACTTGTATAGCTATGTCTCTTTCCCACAGCCTTAACTGGATTGCGTTAAGAGCTCGTGGTTAGGCTCCAGGTGTGGTTTTTAGTCAGTCAAGTCTAACAGACCCTTCCGTCCGGGAGGAGGATTCGTCCAATGTTTTTCCTATCTAAAAACAGCATTGTAATGAGTTCTTTATCCTAAAGCGAAGCTTTGATTACAGCTAATTTAATGAAGCTTTTATGAAAATAAAACAAAACTTTGAAAGTTTTACAAGTCTAACTTCATAAGAAAATTGTCAAACCTCTTTATCTGTAAAATTGTAATTTATACCAGCGTAAAAATCATCGGACTTGAAATAAGGTAGGTGCGCCTAAAAAGGGCCGGTGCCAAATAAGGTCCATCTTCTCAAACTTCCCACGTTTAATACTTAAACTAAAGCAGAGACCACGCGGCCCCTCCCCAGTAACCAATCACAAAAGTGCACCTGCATCATAGCTTTCGCGCCGACCATTTTGACAGTGGCTCCGTGTGTAACCTCATAGGCGGTTGACGTTACTCAATTCATAAAGTATGATATAGATGAGGTAATCAAAACCGGATTGATTCTAAGCTGAAGAGTTTGTTTGGTTTAACAGGTGGTTTGCAGAACATGTGACTTGTGATATCACGAAGAATGCGTACTCAATAAGGTCCAGATTATGATTGAAGAAGTGTAATACCTAATAAGGTCCAAAGACTAAGACTGAAAAAAATTACTGATTAGTAACATTTTGTTATTTTTACTAGAAGAGTTAATAAAAATGTGCTTAAAATTATAATTTGTTTCATTTTCAAATAGAAAACTGATTAGTTCATGACACTAATTTATATGAATTTACGTTTCATTATTCGTATGCCACGAACTTAATAGTAGTTAATAGCCATTGCTATGTAACGATATGGTTTTTCTGGTATAAAAAGCTTAAAATCTTACAGTTAAATTATGGACCATATTATGAGCTCAATAAGGGCCATCAACAAGCTTTTAAAAAACTTTTTTTTGTCAATAACTGGCCATAGATACCTCGTTTTTAAAAAGTATTTTCGCTTCATATATAAACAGTTTATTTGATCATGATTTTTTACAAATTAAAATATTTACCAAAATTGATTTATAAGGTTTTCCAAAAACCCTGCCCTTATTAGGCACAATTACCTTAGTTTTCTTGACCTTCAAGTCTTTGAAAACTATTTTTGATTAAAGATCAAAATCAAAGCGATGAAATAAAGTAATAAATTCGACTTTGAAACTTAATTTCAACCCCAAAAGGTAACTAACTGCTAACTTAATAATATAACTTTGAAAGTCACCAAAAATCGTACTTACTCGCCATTGACCCTATTCTTATAAATGCGTCAATTGAAATACACAGGGCTCTTAAGGAACAGTTTATGCTCATTTACATACGAATAACATTATAATAGTTTTCCTTCCGCCATTTTTATTACAAAAAGACTGAAATTTAAAGAAATTTGCCGATTTTTATGGAGATTGTGAGATTGCAATTTATTATAGTTACATTGTGTCATGGCCGTTGGTAGCTGCGTTTCTTAGTTCCTATTGATATCTTCGGGTCAAACCATTACGTATATTCTGATGGCAAAAAGCATAAATCCACAAACGTTATTTTTACGTGGTAAAATCATCACCCAGGGCAGGATGGGACTGTTACAAACGCCTAGAACCGATAAGTTTGAGAAGATTGTACAAAAATTACAAATAGTGTGAAGTGTTAGACTTGAAGAACATTGCTATTACTGTTTGTTAGGCATATAAATAATTTGTCGTTTTTAGGGTTCCGTAGTCAACAAGGAACCCTTATAGTTTCGCCATGTCCGTCCGTCCGTCCGTCCGTCCGTCTGTCCGCAGCTTAGCTCAGAGACGCCCAGTACTAGAAAGCTGTAATTTGGTGTAAATATACGGATTTGTTGTGCCAAAAAAGTGGTAAAATAAAATCTCGTAAAATATTTTTTTTTAGAGTACCTCCTGTACACGTAAAGTGGGGATGTTTTTTTTTTTCTCGCGTACCCCTTAGTGTGGGGTATCATTAAATAGGTCTTTAAAAAATATTGATAGTTTTCATTAACAATTTTTTGATAAAAAGATTCGTTTGTGAAATAATAAGCTTTAAAGTGCCAATTTTGCTGGATTCGAGTGTCCCCCCCCCCCTCTACCAGCTAAACGGTTATGTTTGAGGGTGTGAAAAAATTCACAATAGTAGTATATATAACGAAGTTTAAAGGAAAATTATCATGAATATGTAGGCTTTACAAGATTACGAGTAATAGTCGACCAACTTATAAAACGTACTTGGATAACATATTTTCCTAAACAAAATGTATCGGAGAACATATTCTTCAACTGCAAATGTAAGTTTGTCAACTTTATTTTTACAGCTATAATAGGTGGGTATGTTTTGGGGATAGGTAGGTTTTTATTCTCAACTATTTTTAACTAAATTCAAAAAAAGGAGGATGTTCTCAATTCGTCGTAATCTTTTTTTTTAATGTATTTTCCCCGATTTCTCAGACGCCTGGACCGATTTTGAAAATTCTTCTTTTTAAAATTAAATTCAGCGAATCAGTTTAGTTAGTTCGCATAAGTATTTTTTTGATGGGCAACTACGGAACCCTACACTGTGCGTGGCCCGACACGCACTTGGCCGTTTTTTTTTTATTATATTTCATTATTATTTATGCATCGTTTTATTTATTTATCTTTTTTATTTATTTATTTGTGTTAAGAGTCATTTTAGAAATTACTCTGCTCTACGACAGCCGGGCCAAGACTTCTATTCTACCCTTAGTCATGGGTACACAGTGGTCCAATACGGCACTTGATCCAGAAATCTACTAACTACTCACTATTTGTTGGTTTTGTCCAGTTTATCGATGTCTTCTACGATGCCTATACAGCCAAAACTAGTTGGTATACTGCCTTGACGACACGGTTGGCGCAGTGGCTGAGCGATCGGCTGTTGTGCATCATGTCGCGGGTTCGATCCCCGCACGGTACAAATATTTTGTAAACGCACCCACGATACAGCAAGAAATTCCTAGTGTGGGACGTTTTTATTAACCGACTTCAAAAAGAAGGAGGTTATCAATTCGACGGTATGTTTTTTTTTTGTGTGTTTATTACGCGATTACTCCGCCAATTGTGGACCGATTTTCAAAATTTTTTTTTTCGAATGGAGATACTTCAGGAGTGGTCCCATTGTCACCTTGTCAGGATCTGATGCTTGGATCCTGGAGAAATCGAGGGCAACCCTCAAATTTTATAGGTCTACACATCGTTTTTCGCAAATTTTATGAAGTAATTTAAGTATTTGCGTATGGTGATCATCATCTCATGTAGCTGAGCTGATGATGGAAGGTACAACTACTCTAGTAAGGACTTGGCATCGACTGATTTAGTAAATTATGTTTGTGTTCGCATATCTCCGGAACTACAAGTCCGATTTAAGCAATTCTTTTTTTTTTGTTGTACTTGGTATCGTTCAACTAAGGGAATACTGCAAGTTTCATCAAAATCGGGTCAGTAGTTTTTGAGATAGGGAATTATGAATGTAAGAGATTTTAACGATGTTATTACCGGTGTTACGGATTACAAAATTCTAGTGCTCATGTAAGAAAATGATGTACTCGTATTTGACAAGAATTGTGGTTGAATATTTATACTAAAAAGAGTAAAAAACTTTTTCAAAAAAAAATGTAACCGCCTTCAAAAACAACCACAAAAAAGGGTAAAATAACCTTCAAAACTTATCTTTCGGAAGTCGGTGGCAAAAAGACAATGAAATGAATAAAAACAAGTCACCGGCTTCCGAAAGATAAGTTTTGAAGGTTATTTTACCCTTTTTTGTGGTTGTTTTTGAAGGCGGTTACATTTTTTTTTTGAAAAAGTTTTTAAACTGCTAAACGCGATCTTCAATCAATTATTTTTATTATTATAAAAAGGATCCCCGCTAATCAAATTCGCACATACACTTGATTGGCGGAAAGCAACGACCCCAACAAATGGGTCAGGCAATTAATATGGACTGCATATCAAAAACACTTTAGTAGTTAAGTAAAAACAACGCGTGACCTGTTACTGGTTGAAATAACACCACTGAGTTATGTTATAATAGTAAGGTTTGATGTGTAGTGGAAGCGATGTAGATGCTATGATGAAGCTACCAAGTTTCTGATCTAAGCAAAACATTTTCACAAATTAAAACTTTATAGTTTTCCCGATCGCCTCGTTGATCTAGTGATCGCAAGCACGACTGTTAATGATGAGGTCTCAGTTTCGATTCCCAGGACGCGCAAAGTATTATATTATTGAGTTTTTTCATAAGGATTTTTTTAGTAGCAGCTATGGAGTCTGATGAACCTATCGATTGAACCTATTGCCGATACACAAAAAGGGTACACCTTTTGATGGCAATAGATTCGCTCCCTAATACAGATCTATGAATTTAATAACTGGTTTACTACGAGTATTAGGTACACTTCTGTATAACTCATTAGGAATTACACGCGTGGTGATTTGTAAGTATTTTTATGTGTCCGTTTTTCTGTAGTAAACAATTGTATATTTGATTTCTTTTTTATCCCAAATCTAATAACCGGGAAGATTATATTATAATATAAACTTAATAACTTAACGCCCAAAAAAACATGAATCCCGTACCGAAAACCCACTGGCAGTTCCCGAACAAAACCTAACGAGTGTGACGTTACACTGTTATTTTCATTTACAGCTTGGCCAGAACGGGTTGAAACGGAACTAAAATTTTTATTTCTGACAGCGTTTTAAAATCTTTGATATTTGATGTAAACAAAGACCGTAGGTTTGTTAGATTTATTATTGTGCCATAAAACTAACGTAATAAGTGAAAAAAAAAAAAAAACATTCAAAGTGCTGGTAGCGCGAAGACAGTGGCGACTTCCGGTTTTCTACATTTTTATGTCAAGCTGTACGTACCTATACTTACGAAAATGGGGTTAAATTTTCATAATGGAAAATGCTCTTGACAACGCCCTGTTTTATAGCTAGTCAACCAAAACATAGCGTCGTATCGCATAGCTTCCACTATCCCCGAGCCTTACCACAAAAGTATGCAAACTATTATGTGTGGAGTGTTCCACGTAAATACATGGAGTATTAACCAGCGCAACCCGTACTGGACATCAACGTAATTGGATCTGACGGGTCGTTGTTCAGCACTGCGGGGTTCAACCACTGAAAACTATTTCACGTCAAATAGGAAAATTCTATGAGATTCGAGTCGAGCCTTGTTATAGTTTATTCAATTATAAATATTGAAAAG
This sequence comes from Agrotis clavis, assembly GCA_954870645.1. Lineage (NCBI taxonomy): Eukaryota > Metazoa > Arthropoda > Insecta > Lepidoptera > Noctuidae > Agrotis > Agrotis clavis. The sequence goes on from OX940942.1 coordinate 1,522,049, forward strand.
CTTAGATATTTCAAATATTGCAATGGATTTGAACACGGTTTTCATCAGAAACTGAGAGTAAATCAAGAGGAACATTTATATAGTATCTCATCATCATCATCAGCAGGAAGACGACCACTGCTGAACATAGGTCTCCCCTATGTTCCCCTATTAAGGCGCGGGCATGCGGGCAGCGAGTAAAGGGCAACTCGCTGCCCGACCAAGGACCATGCCCGGGTCGACGGCGCGTTGTGTCCCACGCGCGCCTCAAAGAGCGTCAGCATAATGACGGGGCCCCCCTCTCCGAGGGCCAAAGCCTGCCGGGGTCGCGGGATTATTTCCTTAGCGTGACCCCGGAACAGAAAGGGCTATTGAAGGACACCGTGGATTTTAGTCAGTAGAAGTCTGACAGTCCCTCCCGCCCTGCCCGGGGTTGGAGGACTCATTTGATGATTTTACCACGCTAAAAAAAAAAAAAAAAAAATGTTCCCCTATTAAGAGGCCCATGTTCTTATGTTTTACATTCATGCATATTAGCATACAGGGTGGAGCGCTAATGTATAATAATATATTGTCGATCAAAATGTTTGTTAAAGGTAAAGTTATTTTTGGATAATCTACATGACTACTTAAGACTTACTTTATGAAAAGTATAAAATGCACTTTTTTTCACGCAAGCGAATTTAAAAAGCCGTTGAAGTTTTTCAAACCATGATTTGCATATAAACGCAATAAAAATAACTTATTTTTGTACAAGTCATGCTTAGCGTTTGTGACTTACTAAGTTAACTGTTTGCAAGTTGTGGCATAATTAAGTTATTAAAGGTTCAGAATAAAAATAAGTAGGTAGTAATTGAGAAAGGAAGGAAAAAATCTTTAAAGTAATCCGTGCTATCGTGGTCGCGGGACTAATGAGCTACCGTGACCCTGTAACGTAAAGGGCTATTGATGGACACCGTGGATTTTAGTCGGTACAGTCCCTTCCTGCCCTGCCCTGGGTGGGAGGACTCATTTGATGTTTTTCTCACGCTAAAAAACCCACCACATCTGACCAAAGCGAGTTGCCTCCGTGCCGCCGCTGATCCTGGTTGTCATTTATAGATCTTTGACAGTCGTTACTGAATCAGAAACTCGAATGTCTGACAACCAGTCTTAGCAAGGGGTATCGTATTACCCAGTTACTGGGTTGTGGCGGTCAGAAAGGCAGTCGTTCCATGTAATAGTACATTATGATATTAAGTGCGGTAAGTTGATCATTACAGCAGAGGCGATATTGGTAGCACAAGCCGTAAGGCGAGTGCTATAAGAAAGCAGAGGCTGTAATTATCAAACCGCAACGTATGTCATACGACGTTTTATAACACATTTGTGAGTAAATAAATAAAATCATTACATCGAAAAGGAAAAGCAAGCGGAATAATTTTTACTTTTTCACAAATTAGCGATGCGCGCGCACCAGCATCTTTTGTTTATGGCAAAGGCACAAAAAACAGCCAGTATTACTAATAAAGTAAATTAATTCTTTTGTGGTTTTATTACAGATAAATGGTTGTAATTAATTGTCAAAATTAATTAAATTAAAGAATACAATGTTTATTTATTATATTTCATCTCCCAAATTTAATTTTAATAATAAAATGTTGACCGCTTTTCTGACATAAAAACTCTTTGCTAAGATTTAAAAAACGTACCGTTCGTTTTAGACGGAGCATCTTGATAAACCGTGCGATTTACTTTACCATTACCGCACTAGTGCGTTTTACTTTACCATTACGCACTAGTGCGTAATAAGATACATTACGATACTGAAATAGGTGCAGTAAGAGACCTTTTACGAGCAAATGTGTTATAAAAATACATGTATAGATAGCTATCCCTTAAACATATCTATAGCTCGCTACTCAAAACGCTAAAGTTATTTGGACAGTCAGCATATATGTATAAGATTTCAAATTGAAGTTTTTTCAAATTAAAAATAATAAAAACAAGACTGGATCACAATAATTTCTCAAACTTAACCCAACAATAAAACAAAATTAAAACAACAATAATCAACAGGTAACAACGGCAAAATAACAGATAACTACAGTAAATATTCTTAAAAAAGAATCACTGAGCGCGTCAAGACATCAAGACTAATTTTTTTCTGCTTACGCTACGCGCGGGAGTGAGTATAGACGGCAGTAGTGTGCGAGCGAGAGAACACGACAAGCGCCGCCGATTCCTTTCTTCAATGAACCGGGTTATACCTATGCATTTCTGGATTGCTATTTAAATTATCTTCTTCTTAATCAGATGTTTCCTGCAGTTTCACCTGGTGGTCTGCTCCTATTAGACGTAGCGTCTGTAGCCTAGCCTTTCTCGACAAATGGACTATTTAACACACACAATATTTTTTCAATTCTAAATAGTAGTTCCTGCTATTAGCGCGTTCATCCAAACTCCAGGTTTATAATATTAGTTTAGATTTCGTCCCTTTTAGACCACTATTTTTTTTCTCTGTAATAGGTTCTACACTCAAAGTTCCTTTATGTATATTCCTTCCTTACTTTATTCATGTCACTTCGCACATTGCTATTTATTACCTACCCACCTACATTTTTCAGACTACAAATCCTGTACTAATATTATTATCTTACTTAGTTTATTGTTGTTAAACGCGCTAATCTCAGAAACTACTGGTACGAATTGAAATAATCTTTTTGTGTGTGATATAGTCCATTTATCGACTAAACTATACATATAACATCACACTACAACCAATATGGACCAATCACCGGGTAAAACCTCAAAAAACAGCTAGTCTAGAACATATTTCCCTAAACTAACTTTCCCAAACCAATTTCCCAATGTTATAATAATTAAATTCCCAGTGGAAGGTGCAAATGATTAATAGCACTACAGATAGGGGCTGTCGGCAAGTATAGTGATGTGGAACAAGCCTTTCAACACGATAGGCCATCGATATATGGGGTGCGAGAGTGACTTGTGATTTGTAGGGTATTGCGGGGGATATTGGGGGTTCTACTTATTAAAAAGCCGGTTTAAAAAATTGAAAGATTATATATAGAATAGAAAAGCTTTATTTCAACGGTTCACCCTTGTTTGGTAGAGAACAACTTTTGATATAATTTAATTTTACTTAGTTTGTATAATATCATCGAATATTTATTTGCGATAACAACATTTGCGCTATTGATCAAAAGGTATAAATAACGTTCATTTTATGTACTGTTCTGGTGGTATAAAATTTAGTTTATCGAATATTCAATTGGTGTAATGTAATGCAGAAAAGGAAACATTGTAAATATTTGTGACGTTGATTTACCTTGGTAGGTTGTTATCAGCAATTTTACTAAGGATGCAAGAGCGAGCGAAGCGAGCTCGGGACTTGGGGCACCCCGACTCGGACAGGTTACGTTCGAAGGGGATGGCGGACCCTCACCAGCCGAACAGGCTTAGCGCGTATTTTTCAAATTCCTCGGGACTATTTCAACCATTTAATAATACCGGCCCAAGTTGCATGTGTGAGTGACCTATAACTTTTTTGGTGTACAATAAAAATAATTAGGCAATATATTAAAAGTTACTTTTATGCAGTCATATTGCATACAACCGTCACGGCACTATGAAATATTTTCGCATAATTATTGCAAATTATATGCTGGTTAGAAATTCTTTGGTAAAAAACCATCACTAGTTTTTATCAACTAGCTTTTTTGTACTGTTTTACCAGCCGTCTAACCTCCATTAATATTCTCGTTTGAAAGATTTTCTTGATGAATGGTGTCCCTGGAAGAACATATTTATTTATTTCATATTATTAAAAAAAACCGGCCAAGTGCGAGTCGGAACCGCCCATGAAGGGTTCCGTAGCAGCAAGTAACATAATATAAACGTTCTTGTAATTGGTTGTAACTTTGAAAAGTAAATTGCGATTTACATAATACATCTACTTACCAAGTTTCAACAGGATAGCTCTTATACTTTCGTCAAAAAGGGCTGTGACATGGGACGGACAGACAGACAGACATGACTAATAAAAAAAAAGGTTGCACTCCAGGAGTGCCGGTAGAAGTGAAAACTTTTTTGTTACTATGTTTTATTTTAAAACTGGAGTAGTACAGATATGAAATTAACTAATTTGAATGACGTCTTACTCATTTTCGATCAGGGTCACGTGACCCTGACGCGAGTTTTAAATTTTTTACCCATTACAGAAAAAGTGTACAACGCCGCTAAAGAAGTTTTCACTTCAATAATAATAATATTCCACACTATCACACAACGCCATCTAGTCCCAAGCTAAGCAGAGCTTGTGTTATGGGTACTAGACAACTGATAAACATACTTATATTATATTTCTAAACACTTACATACATATTATAGATAAATTACACCCAGACACAGAACAAATGATCGTGCTCATCACACAAACATTTGTCCTGGGTGGGAATCGAACCCACGACCCCCGGCATAGCAGTCAGGGTCACTAACCACTAGACCAACAGGCCAGTCGAATCTATAAGGGTTCCGTTTTTTGCCATTTGGCTACGGAACCCTAAAAATTGCCCCACACTTAGAATTTCTTCCTGTATCCTGGGTGCATTTATAAACATAGAAACTCACATACACAAACACCCAGACCCGGAACTACTACTTGCAGATCATATAAATATTTGTGCCGTGCGGGGATGAAATCCGCGACCCGCTGTGTGGCAGTCGATCGCTCACCCACTGCGCCAACCGTGTGTAGTATGGAACTTATGAAACGTATAAAATAGCAACGAGACACTCACGTGTGAAAACAAAGAGATTATAAAGAAACTATAGAGCGGGCATTGGGAAAATTGTCATACAAAATTGTTGATGCCGTGCGTCAGTAGCACTATCTAGCGTTGCACAGCAACGCGACTACTAGACTGAGCGACTTATTACCTAGTGGTAAAAAGTTTTGGATCATAACTTTCTTCGTGATGTCCCGTCTATTGCTCGTATATAGTTTAATGTCTTTGTGTGAAAAGTTTTGAAATGAAAGGCACACGGACTCATTTCGAGCGCATTTCAAAACATTTATCCCTATTCAATTTTGTATAATACTTTCAGGGACACCCTGTATTGAAGAGGGAAACTACAATATCGGTGCCCTGAAACCAAAAGACGGGGCTCGAGGTTACATATATAAAAAATCCAGTTTCAACAAATACCTAACTTATGGATGAAAAAAATTGAATCACCCCTCAATACGAATAGAGAATTTAACTTTAGCACTACAACTTGAAAATATAATACCATAGCGAAGGCCAATAATATCATAAATGACGAACCTCTATAATTTGATTCCCAAACCTAATAAAAATACTATAGTACACAATTTCAAACACCTTTTCACCCCCTAATAGCTTCAAGTATTAATATAAGTAGTAAGTCGTCAGTTTGTACTGAGTCAGCTCTTGACTGTGAGTCACTGAACTTGATAGTGGCCAGTCATTGTAGCGTTGGCAGAACAAGGGGGTTATTGGCAGAACATGGGGGTGAAACATGGGGTACTTAAATGTAGTATTTGTAGTTGTGGTTTTAAAACGTATTTTATTATAACATTAAAAGTCCGATTTTTAATATTACCACTTATCTTATTGTTAAAAACGTAATTGTTTTGCACATCACAGACTATAAATGTTTTATTTAGTTGTAATCATGTGTTTGTCGACTCAACCTCTTTTCTATAACCTCTTAGACCCTTCGTACACAAGGCGACGCCAGTCTCCGATACGTTACGATTTTGGTATCCAAGGGACTATCGGAATACAAATAGAGGTTCGAACACAGGCTCGAGTCTATGGATACCAAAGTCGTAAGGTATCGAACACTTGCGTCGCCTTGTGTAGGTACGAAGGGGCTTTACGAACTCCGAGGTCTGGCGAGGCGGCCATAGTGTAGAACGTTGTGCACGCAGCCACGTTTTCGGTGGACGTTATTATAAAGTACCAATAGTTATAACAGCAATTGTTACAAGTTAATAGTGCAGTTTTCTTAAAGTACATAAATCGCCATGATAAACGACGCCTCCAAACCCGATAACCCACGCCTATCCAAACATGAAGAGCCCACCGGAATACCTAATGAAAGTCGAAAGACTTCATGTTTATATATATTCTGTGAATTTCTACGTATATGTAATTGTATATTAGAACTTCAAAATCCAAACTAATATTATAAATGCGAAAGTAACTCTGTCTGTCTGTCTGTCTGTTACGCTTTCCCGCTTAAACCTCTCAACCGATTTTGATTAAATTTGGCACAGACAATCTTTAGACCCTGAGAAAGAACATAGGCTATCAAAACACCACGCGGGCGAAGCCGCGGGTGGAAGCTAGTTACTAATAAACATTAAGTTAAGTCAGCAGCTCTCCACACTAAGTTCCACACGTTGAACTTGATAGTGGCGCGTCATTAGTAGCGTTGGCAAAACAGGGGGGTGGAACAGGGGTTGCTTTTATTAAAATAATTTTAAAGCTTTCTTGCTTTTGTATTTTTAATACATATAAAAATGGTTAAATCGTAATTAATTGAACATATTTGTTAACAACCAACATTACATTTTTCAGTGTGAAAGAAAATTTAGACTATTGTTGTCAACCACCTACAGTTTTTTTTTTGTACACGCTTCGTCATAAACGAAGAGTCTTTTAGCTCAAGCAAACTCATTGTTATCTAATACTACTTCAATTAATTACAGGGTTCTATAGATATTCTAATGAATATACTAGAAAATATATTAAAAAAAAAAAACAAATAATTCTATCAAGTGTTATTTGTGTACTTTTTACTAGAAGTGAAACTTAAACAACAAAACACTTGGAGTCTTTTCAAAGTCCTTGAACTTGTTATTGAAACGTCATTGATAGCGTCAGCAAATTAATTACATAAATGCTGATTCATGTTTTTCTTTACTCACCTAAATTTTGAAGAGTAAGTATCTTTGATTGATGAGACATGAAATGTTACGTTTTGATTGGAATACATTTAGATTATTAAGTAAGTGATCAAAAAATGTAGATCTCCTAGCTAGTATCAGGTAAAAATAGGTTTTCAAAATGAAAATCAATAGCAAATCAAAACACCAGAAAACAAAAAAGGAAATACTTACAAAAAAAAAAATAAGATTCCGATTTTTGAGATAAAATTGATTCTAAATTATTTTTTTTGTGTCCATCGCAATTTATAATTTTTCATGATATATCACCTTACTGCAACATGCGACAAAGCGGCTTCGACAGCTACAATTCGAAAATTATCCCTCGGAAACAAATAATAAAAAAAACTATCCTTGTCAAAAAAAAAACTATGTGTTAATCCAGGTCATTCCAGTTTATAAACTATCTGTGTACCAAACATCAAAATCCATTCAGAAGTTTTTGCGTTAAAGAGTAACAAACATCCATCCATACATCTTCACAAGCTTTCACGTTTATATTAGTAGTATTAAAAAGGAATAACCCCATTTTTATTAGGGTTCCGTAGTCAACAAGGAACCCTTATAGTTTCGCCATGTCCGTCCGTCCGTCTGTCCGCAGCTTAGCTCAGAGACTCCCAGTACTAGAAAGCTGTAATTTGGTGTAAATATACGGATTTGTTGCGCCGAAAAAGTGGTAAAATAAAATCTCTTTTTTTTCTCTTTTTTTTTAGGGTACCTCCTGTACACGTAAAGTGGGGGTGTTTTTTTTTTCTCGCGTACATCTTAGTGTGGGGTTTCATTAAATTGGTCTTTCTAAAATATTGATAGTTTTTATAACAATTTTTTGTTGAAAAGATTCGTTTGTGAAATATTAAGCTTTAAAGTGCTAATTTTTGCTCGACTCGAGTGTCCCCCCCCTCTACCAGCTAAACGGTTAGGTTTGGGGGTGTGAAACAATTCACATTACTAGTATATACATAATTATAACGAAGTTTAAAATAAAATTATCATGTTTAAGTAGGCTTTACAAGTTTACGAGTAATAGTCGACCAACTTATAAAACGTACTTGGATAACATATTTTCCTAAATAAAATGTATCGGAGAACATGTTCTTCAACTGCAAATGTAAGTTTGTCAACTTTATTTTTACAGCTATCATCATCATCATCATCATCAGCCTATAATGTTCCCACTGCTGGGACACAGGCCTCCTCTCTTGTGAGAGGGAGTGGGCCATAATCCACCACGCGGGCCCAGTGCGGGTTGGCAGATGTCACATGTCTTCGAATTTTTGGTTCTAGGACATGCCGGTTTCCTCACGATGTTTTCCTTCACCGTTTTGAGAGCAGTGGTGATGAAACAAATTACACAAAGTAATGCGCCTGGCGGGGTTCGAACCCACGACCTACAACTTGTAAGTCGGGACCGATACCACTGGGCCACCACTGCTCTCCAATACAGCTATGGTGGGTATGTTTTGGGGATAGGTAGGTTTTTATTGTCAACTATTTTTAACTAACTTTAAAAAAAGGAGGAGGTTCTCAATTCGCTGTAATCTTTTTTTTTTATGTATTTTCCCCGATTTCTCAAAACCGCCTGGACCGATTTTGAAAATTCTTCTTTTTAAAATTAAATTCAGCGAATCAGTTTAGTTAGTTCGCATAAGTATTTTGATGGGCAACTACGGAACCCTACACTGTGCGTGGCCCGACACGCACTTGGCCGTTTTTCATTATTAGATGTTTTTAAAATATTTAACTTTTTCACTGCAATTTCTCTTGCTAACTCTACAGTATTCACAGCCGTGTCGGATCAATAGCACGTGCACCACATAGCACTCCGTAGCTAGATTCAGCTACAAACCATCAACAATCGCTTCCCATTATTGACCAATAACCAATCAAATGATTGTGCTTTACTGGGAAACCAGTAATTGTGTTTCTTAGAAGTAGTTAAGCTCATAGTCGCTTTCAGCTGTGGTATTGGGTTGTTGTAAATTTGCCACAAAATTAATTCCCCACGAAAAAAAAGGTTCATTCTCAGTAAATCCATTGGCCAGATCCATGATGGATCGAATGAGAATTGTTGTTCTCATTGGTTCCTGATTTCAGGATGTGGATCTACTGAGACTTTTTTTTTCACGTTTCATCTCAGAAGATCCATAGGCCAGATACATGATGGATAGGTATAGTGACTAATGTTTTTTTTTTTCATTGAATCTTGTTTTTGATATGTGGAGTATGTATATTAGCCAAAGGTGTATATTGTTTTTTTTAATTTTGATTATTGTACATTCGACCTTTTTCTTTTTTCCGCACGGATAGCAGAACAATTAAATAAATTATAAAATCCATCACAAAACTACCGAAATCGATGACACAATGTGGAATGTGAACAGAAAGTACCTACTAGGAGAACACGACCAATACTTTTTTTCGTGGGGAATTAATTTTGTAGCGAATTTTACAACGTTAACAAACCATTCAATCTCAATCCAAATCCTGTTCCTTTTTTTTTTCAAGCGCTACTTCTGTCATCTTTAAGACGGTTAAGCAAATTCGGTAGTTCTTCTTTCTTTCTTTTATTTTTTAAGGTAGAATTAGTTTAAGTTTTAATTTTAGTCTCTTTTTTATATTTAATTTGTAGATTTTTAATTTTAATACATTATTAAGTTCTGTTTAAATTCTAATCTACCTAGGTTTTACATTTTTTCGTCGGGGCTTAGGCCAGGTTCACACGGCGATTATTTTCCCGTATACCGTATAAACGATTTTATCGAATAGAGTAGTGACAACAGAATATACAGGGTGACTTTTTTACCACCGTCCAAAATTTTTCTATGCATTAGGTATCAATCACTAAACCCATTTTTGAAAAAAAATCGATACGTCAAATTGTCATATTGTCAGGAACCTTCCCACAGGAGTGGAAAAAAGCCAAAGTTGTCCCAGTTTATAAGTCGGATGAAAGAGACATTATTTCGAATTATCGGCCTATCGCTATTCTCTCCACATTTGCCAAGATATTTGAGTCTATTATCTGTCCTCACATTCAACAGCATTTCAGACAATATCTGAGCGATCACCAACACGGCTTTATCGCCTTCAGGTCTACTACCACGAATTTGCTGTCTTTCTCTGAGTCATTGGTAGAATCTATAGATGCAAATAAACAATTTGATGTTTTGTACACCGATTTCAGCAAAGCCTTCGACAAGATTCCTCATTCCATACTCATTCAAAAACTAAGAGCATACGGTATCTCCGGACCCTTTCTGGATTGGCTGAAATCATATCTACATAATCGTGAATTTTATGTTGTTGTTAACGGCTTTCGATCTTCCAGCTATTATTGCATGACTTCCGGTGCCCCACAAGGAACACATCTAGCTCCTATATTTTTCAATATTTTCATAAATGACCTTCCTCACTGCTTACATTTTTCTGAATGTTTTCTGTACGCTGATGACTTAAAGTTTGCTCGGCAAATCGAGTCATTGAGCGATGTCACGCTTCTACAGGACGACTTAAACAGAGTTGTTAAATGGTGCGAAACTAATAAAATGGAACTTAACCTAAAAAAGTGTTATCATGTATCATTTACGAGAAAGCCGCACCCTATAAGCTCTGAGTACTTCATAGGCAATGAAAAAATACGAGAAGTCGACACAATTAGGGATCTGGGAGTATTGTTTGATAAAAAAGTAACTTTTGTCCCACACATAGAAAATACCGTTAAAAAGGCATCCAAAATGTTAGGGTTTGTACTAAGAAGCACGCGGGGCTTCAAAAAGGTTGGCACTAAAATAATGCTATATTATACCCTAGTACGAAGCATCCTTGAGTACTGCAGTGTGGTATGGAGACCACACTTTGCCACACATAATTTGCATCTGGAGAGAGTACAAAAACGGTTTTTGTGGCACCTCGCATTTTCTAGAGGAAAGAGTAAACAGCTTCCCTCTTATAACACTCGACTGAAATATTTTAAAATGCACTCATTGTCAACTAGAAGGGAAGTGGTTGATGCATTGTTCCTCTATAAATTGCTTAGAAATAAAATAGATTGCCCAAAGTTACTGAGCATGCTAAAGTTCCGTGCCCCAGCCCGCAATCCGAGAAATCCAATCACACCGCTGCGCCCTCCTTTGCGGAGAACAGTTCTTGGTGCGAACTCTCCGATTCCGCGTCTATGTAAAGCTTTGAACAGTTGCAGTGACCTAATTGACATTCATCACGACAGCATCAGAAAGTTTTGTAAAATAATCATAGAACACCATTCCACACAGTAATGTCCACTGATTCCGCTAACTTCTGCATGTTAATTTTTAGCCTTATTTTTGTGTATTTCTTTTTTCTTTTGATTATTATTCTGATATGCCATTTATAATCTATTTTGTTTGTATAATAATGTTGAATGTTAGTTTTGTTTTGTTTTTGATTTGTTTAATTAATTTTGATATTATTGATTTTTTTTTTGTTTTATTTTCTAATTATTGAATGTATAACGTCTTTCTATTCTTAATGTAAAATTTGATTATTATTATTTTGAATTTGATTTATATTATTTAGTGCATGTGGTGTTAGCCTGTAAGGAATTGTTGCACTTATGAATGTTAAATCAATGGTATCAATTTAATGTATGTTTTGTGTAAACAATTGTTGGCTAACCTAAATAAATAAATAAATAAATAAATATTAAATCATTTTCTCATCCGCTCTGTGTGGTCACTAAGCTAAACGTTAATAATATACACTTGCCGACGCATGAAACGGGCAGAGCGCACCCCGCTGACCCCCCGCCCCGCCCCGCTACACCTGAGCGACACATCACAGCGCGGTGTCCAGATTCATCAACTTTTTATAGTTAACATTGAGACGTGATATCTCGATATTTTTGTATTGATTGATACAAAAAGAAAAAACACGTATTCAATGATTTTCGCCAAAGATTAATATCTAAAAATTTGGATGGTGACTAAAAAATCACCCTGTATATGAAAACTTAAAAATTGTTTACACGGCGTTCATACGGGAAAATCCCGTGTTCGAGAAATATATTTTACCGTTACCGTGCGAAGTTGTCACCGGAACGCCGCGTCTCGAAACGATTTTATCGAATACGACACGCAGTGGCGCTTATGTTCATGTTGTCTCGTTCACACGACTCGCCCATTCGAGAATCGTACGCACTCGCATGCGTGGCCCGAAAAAATCGAATCGAATGGTTGCCGTGTGAACAACTGCATCGTATACGGTAAAACCGTATACGTGAAAAAATCGAATCGAATGGTTGCCGTGTGAACAACTGCATCGTATACGGTAAAACCGTATACGTGAAAAAATCGAATCGAATGGCCGCCGTGTGAACCTGGCCTTACGGAACACTTCAACTTCTTGTCTAGACTAATCAGTTGACACCGTTGACACCCAATCATACCAACATATTTTTCAAAGGAGTTAAACCCAATAGCGCTTTTCGTGTAAAATATAAAATATTGATACTTATCTTGCATTAAAGAAGTGATTGTTCTTTTAAAAGCTGACGAATTCTGGCACGGTGCCAGAAAAATGTGAAAATGTAAAATATAAATGGCTGACTCGGGTTTAAAACGGCCACTTTTAGCAATATTCCTAATGATTCATCCAACGACGATATAATACTAGACTCCGCATGCACGATCTAAGGAACAAAAATTATTCTGCCAACTCGCTGAGGTACTACGTAAGCGAGGGGGACGGGGTACTGCGTTCTGATTGGCTAACTCAAGGTCTGTTCTGTCTCAACGTATGTTTACGGCTCACAGGATTGGTCGAAATGAGACGAATATAAGACTTTTTTGCCTAATGTGTTGGCAGACATCGGTCGCCTGTTATTAGGAGTCTAGTCTAGTATTATATCGTCGTTGGATTCATTCATTTACGTATATTTGTTAATCATATTTTATCCCAAAAAAAACCCTAACAAATCCTTATTGTTGTGATACCATATTCGACCAGAACTATTAATGGTCCCTCTTTATCTCTATCCAGTCGAACTAGATTCAGCTGAATATCAGTATTTTACATGGAGCGACTGCCTATCGGATCCACAACCCAGTAACTGGGTAATACGATACGTCGAGTACCCCATGGTAAGACTGGTTGTCAGACTTTAGAGCTTCTGACTAACAGTAACGACTGTCAAAGATGTACAAATGACAGCCAGGACCAACGGCTTTACGTGCTTTCCGAGGCACGGACGAAACTCGGTATGTCAGATGATCAGTCATCCACAGATCAACATCGGCAAGCGCGGCTTAACCCGGAAGATCGGCCAGTGCGGCTGTAATTTGTGTTTGTTTAAAAACAATTAAATTAAATATATATACCTCCAATTTATCATTCCCTATTCCAAATATCCACAAACAGAACGAGATATCACTACTAACGAGCTTTCAAAATCACAAATAGTCCAAACAACATCGCCAAAATTCGCAAAACTCCCAATTAGGGCGGAACAAAAGCTAACTAAACGTAAATGGCGGTGTTTCACAAAGTTAACAAGGACGTTTGATTGATTAAAGCAATTAACAACCCGTCATTAATTAACTTCGTGCGACTAGCAGCGACATCTCGCGTTAAGGATTAAAAATGACTGGGTATAGGACTAAGGGACTTTACCCATGGCGCGACGCGATATCGAATTGCATCGATTGACGATATCGGTCAGATATCACACAAGCGTCCGGCCGAAGAAAATGTATGGACAATCGCTAGTGTTTGCTAATGTAGTCGCACGGATTGACGATATCGCTCACAGATCTCCTCGATATCGAATTACATGTACGTCCTACTGACAATGCACACGATTCTCTGTTCAAAATTCGATTGCGCTACTCGACATCTTTTGTCTTTGGTTTGCAGCGCCATTATGTCGTAGTAGTAAGGTGGATTTTTGAAGTGCACGGTCGAATTCCATCGCATCACTCCATTAGTAAATACTTGCGACTTAAATCGGCAATCGACTCGATATCGCACGAATCGTGTCGCTTCGCGCCATGGGTAAAGTCCCTAACTGCGGGGTAAAATCACCACGATTATTTTTCGTGTGATATGTGGCTATCTCTATAGTCAACGTTAATCAAGCAAGGGAACCCCACAGATCTCTGGCATGGTTGTGGATTATTGATCATGGAAGTCCAGGTTTCCTCACGATGTTTTCCTTCGCCGATGCCCAAGATATACTTAGGCATTGAAAAGACACAGCAAGTGATACTAAAACCAGGTTTAAACTCACAAGAGGCAATGTGAAACCTCCTGGGCTATCAGTACAGTAGGTACGATGTCCTCTGATGAAGTTTTTCGAAATTGAAAAACGCTTTAAATTCAACTGGCTTTGCGAAGAAAACCTATCCCCACATGCACATGCAACCTCTTTTAGGTTACAGATTTACACTCTTTGTGATGACACGTGGTGTAAATCTGGAACCTCTCTTTGCAGGAGCCAAGTTCCACTTTCAGGTGTGCCAGCTTGATGCGCGATGGCAACAATATCATCTGCCCATCTCATCGCCGGTCGCCAGACCTCAACATATTATTATGTTCTTCTCACAGTCCTTGGACGCCATTAAAACACAGCTCCAATATATAGATTTGAAACCCGAGTCTAATTAATGATTGCTATGAATCCAAGTTTCATTTGAATCCTATTCCACTCCAGGGCAGAATAATACGCATTCTTTTTCCAATGTCAAGGAAGACATCTCATTTGTTCCGTCATCTCTTCGTGGCCTTCCACGATAAATATGAGCCATTTCAGGTCATTTATCCTGAGTTTAATGGGGCCACAGGCCGTTCGGCAGATATGTCCTGTCTAGTTTTATTTTAGTTCAGCAGCATTTTGTGCAACGACAATTATTTGCGTTTCGGAACGCAGTATAATCACGTTATCGATTGGCGATCCTTAAATACTGCAGTCATTTGTACATGGAAAAGTGGCTTTAAAGTATGACAACCAATTATAACATGGGGTATCGTATTATCCGGTACAATCGCTGTATTTAAAACAATGGTATTCAGTAATTCATCATTCAATCCTGTTAGATTGGAAGCTGGGAAAAGGCAGGCAGATACTGCAGTCATAAATCACACGTTGGCATAATTTCCACGTTTTAAAACAACCCTGAGAGCAGTGGTGGCCCAGTGGTATCGGTCCCGACTTACGAGTTGTAGGTCGTGGGTTCGAACCCCAGGCGCATTACTTTTTGTTTTTCTTCACCACTGCTCTCAAAAACGGTGAAGGAAAACATCGTGAGGAAACCGGCATGTCCTAGAACCAAAAATTCGAAGACATGTGACATCTGCCAACCCGCACTGGGCCCGCGTGGTGGATTGTGGCCCGCTCCCTCTCACAAGAGAGGAGGCCTGTGTCCCAGCAGTGGGAACATTATAGGCTGATGATGATGGTGATGAAAACAACCCTTATTAATCTCTATACCCCTTAATCGACACCAAAGTCTTGCCCTATTTGATTGAGTCGAACGCGACTTGAACCAAATGTTAATAACGGTGCGAGTAGGCACACCATAGCGATATCTTTATGGGAACTTGGCATGAAACATTATTATAATGTCACCTTACTCTAATTTCTATAATTATTATTGTGGTTTTGCAAAACGGATTTTTGATTTAGGTACCTACACTTTGGTTAGTAAGCTTGTGTCTTTTGAATCAGTTAAATGAAATATCTAATCAACATTAAAATCATGGCTTTTCCAAAGCAAACCCATATCAAATTAAAATTAAAAACAACCAAATGTCTCACCATATTCTGAGCATGGCTGCGGTAGCTTAGTTGGTCGCTATCGAATTTTTCTTTCCACTGATAAGATTTAAAACAAAATAAAATATTTTATTTGAAACACTGTTATATATTTTTTTATCGCGGTAAAATCATCAAATGAGTCCTAACCAGGGCAGGACTGGAGGCACTGCCGGACTCGTACTGACTAAAATCCACGGTGATCCTTCAATAGCCCTTTACGTCACGGTAACCTGATGAGACTGAGACAATCCCGCGACAACTTATAGGTTTCATAGGCATATATTCCATGTGATCCGTGGACTATTGTTGATATAATCAGCACTCTATTGATTATATCATTAACACTATTGATACTATAACATTATCTCTATTTCGCCTCTAGTAATAAGATCAACACACGGTTAGATTTTTGGTTACCTGTAGCTTAAATATCTGGCAGCGATCTTACACTCTTACATCTCTGACTCTATTTACAGAATTAAAAATAGAACAATTATCTATTTTGTAACATTTAAATGTCAATCCTACTAATATTATAAAGGCGAAAGTTTGTAAGTATGGATGTATGGATGTTTGTTACTCTTTCACGCAAAAACCACTGAACGGATTTGGCTAAAATTTGGTATACAGATAGTTTATAACCTGGATTAACACATAGGATAGTTTTTATCCCGATTTTATGTTCCCGTGGGATAATTTTCGAGTTGCAGCGGGTGGAACCGCTGGCAACAGCTAGTAAAGATATAAATCTGTACCCGAGTTTTCACTCTTTTACTTTACAGCGACTTTCCAGTATTTACAGCGTTTCTTGTATGGAAAAATGAAACAGCGGTGTGCGAAGAAGGAACTAATTTTTTCCTTGAATTTTTTCAATTTCAATATGTCAAAATTCCAATTTACTTTCTCAAATACTGAAAACTCGTGATAAGGGCTCAGTTTGGGTCTCGCAAAATACTTCGTCTAAAAACTTCCTGTCCACTGAAACCACCCACATATTATTCCAAAAAAGAAACTAGCCCAAGTGTTGAACTGCTCAAGTCTTAGGGCTTGTTCACACAGAGGTCCGTTTTACAGATCCACTTTATCGCATACGTTTTTATTCGGTAATATCACTATAATTGCATGACCGAGTTCACACACACAATAGTATTAAAATACTGATCCGTTTTAATTTACTTTTCCGACAGCTGCCTTAAAACCGGTACTGTTAATACATTGTGAACATCACTGAATCTGACTGGGGACTGTCTCATCAGGTTACCGTGACGTATTTAATTTAATCAGTACAAATCTGACAGTCTACCGTCTACCTTCCCGCCCTGGAGGAGGCAAGGAGAATCCAGTTGATGAATTTACCACGATAAAAAAAAATCCTCTAACTCGAAAGTTTCGGGTCTGTTAAAAACGGAGGTAAGCTCCGTGTGAAAGAGGCCTAAGTGCGTACGTTGGTCGAGTGTCCATGACACGAGTAGGTCGATGGTGCGATAGCCACGCCGGTAGTTAAGGAAACTGACCCAAGGACGGGTCCTTGGCAAGACCGCACGAATTCGCGGCCGGGGATATTACTTGTGCTATACGAAAAGTTTTGGGTGTTGTGGTGTTCACGTGGAATTATTAGACTAAGACTTGCAGTAATGTAATTTCGAATGGATGGTATGTGGTAAAATCATCAAATGAGTCCTCCAAGCTAGGACGGGAGGGACTGTCAGACTTATACTGACTAAAATCCACGGTGTCCTTTTTAATAGCACTTTGCATTCCGTAGCCACGATTAACTAATAGTCCCATAGTTGCCCCATATAGTCCCGCGACCCCGGATGGTTCACATGCTTGGATTTCAGCAACAATACATAATTTTAGATACGGAAATATTTTGATTAAATAGACTTGATTTTTATATTTTGGTAACGCTCTTTCTTAGCGAAAGGATACTGTTGGTGCATTATTTGAGCTGATGGTAAGCGAAGATGTGGTCGAACTTGAAGCACACTTACCTAGAAGTAATATATTCGCTCTTGATTTTAAGAACCCGAGGTTGAAGTTTTCAGGAAACATACCCCGGCAGGGAACTAGGTGCTTATCTTAAGATAGTGACACATCAGATCCCTCCTTCAAGTTAAGGATGTTAAATAATTAATTGATGAATCTTTACCTATTCACTAAAGCATAACACATTTTTTGCCACTCCTACTACAAAAACAGTCAACTACCACTATCTACTATTTTCTACTGACCTTAGCGTGGTCTTCACTTATCTTGGCTTGCTGCCAGACCTCCGTTAAAGGAGTTGGTCGTGAACCTACGAGTATTAGCACGCATCCGTTTCCATGATATCTGAGTATACAATGATTGGCACTGATTGTTGGATTACGTTACGTCAAGTGTCTTTCAGACCTCAAGACTTGCTTACCGTGATCTAAGAACGTAACTTAATATTTCAAACTTATACCAAACTAGCTCGTGCCCGCGATTTCGTTCGCGTGGATGTCGGAACTTGACAATGTATTTTTTTTATCAAATTGACAAAGTTTCATACAAACTTTCATCCCCTATTTTATCCCCTTGGGGGTAGAATTGATAAAAATCCTTTCTTAGCGGATACATACGTTATAACTGCATGCCAAATTTCAGCCCGATCCGTCCAGTGGTTTGGGCTGTGCGTTGATAGATCACTATGTCAGTCAGTCACCTTTGAGTGATATATGTTTAGATCCTTTCCTGCCGGTGTCGCGCGACTGTCTGTGGAAGTTACCCTGGAACACAAAGGACGATTGAAGGAACGCGGTGGATTTATTCAGTAAAAATCTGATAGTCGCTTCCACTCCAACTAGGGCGCGAGGATGATTATAACTACTACAAAAAAAAGTTGCAAATTCTTTGCTTGAAATGACGGAACGTTCTTGGGAAAGCGGAAGGTACATGATTAGTGTCGGCTCGCGGGACTGCCTTAAAAGTCCAAGCGGCTCTGGAATGCAAAGAGCTATTGAAAGAACAGGTGGCCTATTTAGGCTGTGGGAAAGAGATGGCGCTAGAAAACTTTAAATACAGCTCTGTCTCTTACCCACAGCCTAAACTGGATCGCGTTAAGGACTCGTGGTAAGGCTCCAGGTGTGGTTTTTAGTCAGTCAAGTCTAACATACCCTTCCACTCCGTCCGAAAGGAGGATTTGTCTAATGTTTTTCCTATCTAAAAACAGCATTATGATGAGTTCTTTATCCTAAATCGAAGCTTTGATTATAGCTAAAAATTTAATGAAGCTTTTATGAAAATAAAATAAAACGTTTGAAAGTTCCACAAGACAAACTTCATACAAATATTTTCAATCCTCTTTATCGGTAAAATTGTAATTGTATTTTTACCAGTGTAATAATCATGCCTGCCGGGGTCGCGGGACTTATCTCATTACCGTGACCTCGGAACATAAAGGGCTATTGAAGGACACCGTGGATTTTAGTCAGTACGAGTCTGACAGTCCCTCCCGCCCTGCCCGGGGTGGGAGGACTCATTTGATGACTTTACCACGCTAAAAAAAAAAGTGTGATAATCATCGGACTTGAAATAGTTTTCTTAACCTTCAAGACTTTGAAAACTATTTTTGATTAAAGATCAAAATCAAAGAGATGAAATAAAGTAATAAATTCGACTTTGAAACTTAATTTACTGACCTGTTGGTCTAGTGGTTAGTGACCCTGACTGCTATGCCGGAGGTCATGGGTTCGATTCCCACCCAGGACAAATGTTTGTGTGATGAGCACGGTCATTTGTTCTGTGTCTGGGTGTAATTTATCTATAATTATTTATTTAGAAATATATAAGTATGTTTATCAGTTGTCTAGTACCCATAACACAAGCTCTGCTTAGCTTGGGACTAGATGGCGTAGTGTGATAGTTGTGGAATATTATTATTATTAATTTCAACCCCAAAAGGTAACTTACTGCTAACTTAATAATATAACTTTGAAAGTCATCAAAAATTGTACTCGCCATTGACCCTATTCTTTTATATGCGTCTATTGAAATACCCAGGGCTCTTATGAAACAGTTTGTGCTCATTTACATACGAATAACATTATAATAGTTTTCCTTCCGCCATTTTTATTACAAAAAGACTGAAATTAAAAGAAATTTGCCGATTTTTATGGAGGTTGTGAGATTGCAATTTATTATAGTTACATTGTGTCATGGCCGTTGGTAGCTGCGTTTCTTAGTTCCTATTGATGTCTTCGGGTCAAACCATTACGTATATTCTGATGGCAAAAAGCATAAATCCACAAACGTTATTTTTACGTGGTAAAATCATCAAATGACCCAGGGCAGAACAGGGCAGAAGACAAACGCCTAGAACCGATAAGTTTGAGAAGATTGTACAAAAATTACAAATAGTGTGAAGTGTTAGACTTGAAGAACATTGCTATTACTGTTTGTTAGGCATATAAAATAAATGGCTTAATTTTTTATTTAAATAATTTGTCGTTTTTATAATTTTGTTATATTTTATGCATCGTTTTATTTATTTATCTTTTTTTATTTATTTGTGTTAAGAGTCAATTTAGAAATTACTCTGATCAACGAACGACGCTCAACGGCTAGATACTGATACTGCTAGCCTGCATCATCCCACTGCCGAGCCAAGACACAGTGGTGTACCCATGACTATGGGTAGAATAGAAGTCTTTTAAAAGTCTTATAATAGGATTTCTGGATCAAGTGCCGTATTGGACCACTGTCCAATACGGCACTTGATCCAGAAATCCACTATAACTCACTATTTGTTGGTTTTGTCCAGTTTATCGATGTCTTCTACGATGCTTAGATAGCCAAAACTAGTTGTTACTCATACTGACTTGACGACACGGTTGGCACAGTGGCTGAGCGAACGACTATTGTGCATCATGTCGCGGGTTCGAGCCCGCACGGAACAAATATTTGTATGACCTACAAGTAGTTGTTCCAGCTCTGGGTGTTTGTATATGTTAGTTTCTATGTTTGTAAACGCATCCACGATACAGGAAGAAATTCCTAGTGTGGGGCAACGTTTTTTTTTAAACTGCTAAGCGCGATCTTCAATCAATTATTTTTATAAAAAGGATCCCCGCTAATTAAATTCGCACATACACTTGATTGGCGGAAAGCAACGACCCCAACATATAGGTCAGGCAATTAATATAGACTGCATATCAAAAACACGTTAGTAGTAAATAAAGCAAAGTAAAAACAACGCGTGACCTGTAATAGGTTGAAATAACACCACTGAGTTATGTTATAATAGTTAGGTTTGATGTGTAGTGGAAGCGATAATAATAATAATAATAATAATATTCCACGACTATCACACAACGCCATCTAGTCCTAAGCTAAGCAGAGCTTGTGTTATGGGTACTAGACAACTGATATACATACTTATATATTGCTAAATACATACATAATATAGATAAATTACACCCAGACACAGAACAAATGATCGTGCTCATCACTCAAACATTTGTCCTGGGTGGGAATCGAACCCACGACCTCCGGCATAGCGGTCAGGGTCACTAACCACTAGACCAACAGGCTTGTCAATATATGTTATAACAAGGATCCCCGCTAATTAAAATCGCACATACACTTAATTGGCGGAAAGCGACGACCCCAACATATAGGTCAGGCAATTAATATAGACTGCATATCAAAAACACGTTAGTAGTAAAGTAATGTAAAAACAACTCGTGACCTGTTACTGGTTGAAATAACACCACTGAGTTATGTTATAATAGTAAGGTTTGGTGTGTAGTGGAAGCGATGTAGATGCTATGGTGAAGCTATCATAAGTTTCTGATCTAAGCAAAATATTTTCACTAAATTAAAACTTTATTGTTTTACTAACTCTATGAGTCTTGTTACTTGCAATAAATTATTATTATTATTGTTTCCCCAATCGCCTCGTTGATCTAGTGGTCACAAGCACGACTGTTAATGATGAGGTCTCGGTTTCGATTCCCAGGACGGGCAAAGTATTATATTATTGAGTTTTTTCATAAGGATTTTTTTAGTCACGGAGTCTGATGAACCTATCGATTGAACCTATTGCCGATACACAAAAAGGTTACACCTTTTGATGGCAATAGGTTCGCTCCCTATTACAGATCTATAAATTAAATAACTGGTTTACTATTAGGTACACCTCTGTGTAACTCATTGGAAATTACACGCGTGCTGGTGATATGTAAGTATTTTTATAACACATTTGCTCGTAAAAGGTCTCTTATTGCACCTATTTCAGTATCGTAATGTATCTTATTACGCACTAGTGCGTAATGGTAAAGTAAAACGCACTAGTGCGGTAATGGTAAAGTAAATCGCACGGTTTATCAAGATGCTCCGTCTAAAACGAACGGTACTTTTTTAAATCTTAGCAAAGAGTTTTTATGTCAGAAAAGCGGCCAACATTTATTATTAAAATTAAATTTGGGAGATGAAATATAATAAATAAACATTTTATTCTTTAATTTAATTAATTTTGACAATTAATAACAACCATTTATCTGTAATAAAACCACAAAAGAATTAATTCACTTTATTAGTAGGTAATACTGGCTGTTTTTTGTGCCTTTGCCATAAACAAAAGATGCTGGTGCGCGCGCATCGCTAATTTGTGAAAAAGTAAAAATTATTCCGCTTGCTTTTCCTTTTCGATGTAATGATTTTATTTATTTACTCACAAATGTGTTATAAAACGTCGTATGACATACGTGCGGTTTGATAATTACAGCCTCTGCTTTCTTATAGCACTCGCCTTACGGCTCGTGATAACAATATCGCCTCAGCTGTAATGATCAACTTACCGCACTTATATCATAATGTACTATTATGTGTCAGGTTTTCTGTAGTAAACAATTGTATATTTGATTTCTTTTTATACCAAAACTTATAAATGGGAAGATTATATTATAATATAAACTTCATAACTTAACGCCCAAAAAAACATGAATCCCGTACCGAAAACCCACCGGCAGTTCCCGAAGAAAACCTAACGAGTGTGACGTTACACTGTTACTTTCATTTACGTACCTATACTTACGAAAATGGGGTTAAATTTCCATGTTGGAAAATGCTCTTGACAACGCCCTGTTTTATAGCTAGTCAACCAAAACATAGCGTCGTATCGCATAGCTTCCACTATCCCCGAGCCTTACCACAAAAGTATGCAAACTATTATGTGTGGAGTGTTCCACGTAAATACATGGAGTATTAACCAGCGCAACCAGTACTGGACATCAGGGTAATTGGATCTGACGGGTCGTTGTTCAGCACTGCGGGGTTTACCACTGAAAACTATTTCAAGTCAAATAGGAAAATTCTATGAGATTCGAGTCGAGCCTAGTTGTATAGTTTATTCAATTATAAATATTGAAACACTTAGATATTTTAAATATTGCAATGGATTTGAACACGGTTTTCATCAGAAACGGAGAGTGAATGAAGAGTAACATTTATATGTATCTCATCATCATCATCAGCAGGAAGACGTCCACTGTTGAACATAGGTCTCCCCTATGCTCCCCTATGGCGAGGCCTATGTTCTTATGTTTTACATTCATGCATATTAGCATACAGGGTGGAGCGCTAATGTATAATAATATCTATATTGTCGATCAAAATGTTTGTTAAAGGTAAAGTTATTTTTGGATAATCTACATGACTACTTAAGACTTACTTTATGAAAAGTATAAAATGCACTTTTTTTCACGCAAGCGAATTTAAAAAGCCGTTGAATTTTTTCAAACCATGATTTGCATATAAACGCAATAAAAATAACTTATTTTTGTACAAGTCATGCTTAGCGTTTGTGACTTACTAAGTTAACTGTTTGCAAGTTGTGGCATAATTAAGTTATTAAAGGTTCAGAATAAAAATAAGTAGGTAGTAATTGAGAAAGGAAGGAAAAAATCTTTAAAGTAATCCGTGCTATCGTGGTCGCGGGACTAATGAGCTACCGTGACCCTGTAACGTAAAGGGCTATTGATGGACACCGTGGATTTTAGTCGGTACAGTCCCTTCCTGCCCTGCCCTGGGTGGGAGGACTCATTTGATGTTTTTACCACGCTAAAAAACCCACCACCTCTGACCAAAGCGAGTTTCCTCCGTGCCGCCGCGCCGTTGATCTCGGTTGTCATTTATAGATCTTTGACAGTCGTTACTGTGTCAAAATCTCGAAAGTTTGACAACCCGTCTTACCGAGGGGTATCGTATTACCCAGTTACTGGGTTGTAGAGGTCAGAAAGGCAGTCGTTCCATGTAAAAATATATACAGCTACCTATATCAAGTTAGACTGGAAAACGTCCCCAACATTATTGTAACAAGGTAGACAAATGATGATGAGAGAATGATGGATGAACAAGACATGCTACTCTGATGACAAACTGGGTGATGATGTAGGTATTACGTTAAGTGGACAATAGGAGTGCTTCACATACGAGTAGGTTCGATTTTGAGTTTGTGCTGTGTTTGAGCGAATGACTGCTGCGTCAGTTTGTCGCGGGTTCGATTCCGGAACAAATATTTGTATGACTTACAAGAAGCGGTTTGTAAATGCACCCATGATATAGGACAAATCTTAGAGTGGAGAAATTAAAAAAACATACCTTATATTGAGTCTTCCGAAAACAACATACATAAGTATACACTTATTTATTAATCATGTACGCTTAATTAGGTTTATGCATACCTACAAAAGCGTGGCAAAGAGAAAAAGCATTCCAAAGGCTGAAATCCTCGATATTGATTGGATTTAGACTTATTGTAAAACGATAAAATTGCCATCAGGATCAGGTATTATCTTATTGTAAAACGATAAAATTGCCCATTGATTACGCGAGCTCTCAACTAATAATTATCGGAATATCGAGCCATCTAAGTGGATAATTGTTTAAAAGCAACAAAATGACCACAAGGCCACATCTCAGCCAAGTTTTGTAATACATGTTAGTCACTGATTGGAGCCAATAAAAATAATTATTTTAAACTTGATAGTGAAGTAAAGACACATTCTTTCTTTTTGCGTAAATAGAAATTGATACATCACAAGATTGAAAACACGACTGACGCGTGCACTCGTATTTCACAGATAGGGTAAGGCTGGCCTCCTCAGAAGTATAGAGCAAATATGTTATAGGGGTGTGTAACGTTTCATATGGGTACTTAATAACCATAGGTCGGAAATAGGTAGAATTATTTTGGTACTTACATCGAAATTTTGATATTAATACAGATCTTCCCGGGATTTCTTACAGACAATCTCGTGTGGAAAACAGTATTACAAATAAATAATAATAATAAAACATCAGAGATAGATAAAACACATAAATTGTTTGAAAGTAGAAAACTTTTGTATAAAAATCACGGGATTTTCCTGCTCTTTTAAAGTAATTCCAGGATTTCGGGCATATCCACTTTATTCTTTCGCAGCGTAAGTACATGAACAACTCTACCTAATTTCGACTTCGCTGATAAAAAAAATATATATATAATGATACTGATCTTCAAATGAATAGTATTGACAGTTGTTTTTAACAAAATATGAGATTCACTTATGCAGGAATGTGAAGGTAGTTATTAAGAAAAAAAAAGTATGAAATAAAAAAATAATTTAAAGAAAACAAAAACCCCGACTGCGTAAAAACGAATTTTAAAAATACGTGAAAAAATGAACTTAAATAAAAACTAAAAAGAAAGAAACAAGCCCAGTAGTTTAGAATTCACTCATTCACACTCACAGTCGGGGCCCATTCAAATTATACCAATAAAATCTTCCCAAGGGGCCCCGACTGTGAGTGTGAATGAGTGAATTCTAAACTCATCCATCACGTAAATTAATAAAACAATAAAATGAAAGTTACAAGCTATTCATTACTCATCAACGCCACACAATCCCACTCCGACCATGACTCCCACGATTGGGATGCAGTATCTTTTATTATGATGGTAGGCCTAATAATATTAACTATGTGGGCATGGAGTTGCATCAGAGCGATGAACTTAATGATTCATATTAATTGTTACTTAAGGGCCTTCGCGCCTTTTAAGCCGTAAAAACGTAACATTCTAAAGCATATTCCTGATTAACGGCTGGGTGTAAAGATTGAAAAAAAATATATGTTGAATGTATATTCATGTACAACAATGTTAGTAAATTTTATTTTCTTATGACAAATAGTTGAACTGTAAAAAAATATTTAACAACACGCTATTTTGTTCAAATAAATGCTCACTCCTTCTAAACGGCTTCGTTTGTTTAAAATATTTTTGAATAGATCAATCGGTGTTAAAATTTACTACAAAGTGAGCAACGCTCATGTAAATCAGTCAATATTTTACAAAGAATATGTTAAATATTGAGGTTTCCATATATAAAAACCGGGCGAAGGCGGCCCGCGGCAGTCGTTCCTGCCTCGCTGCATAGTCTATGATATCGTTTTGAGGTATCGCAGTATGCTCGGGACATATTAGTTTATGTGGTGCAGATATGAAAGTGTGCTGAAAGCTCCGCACTGATGCTCAAGGTCATTGAGCCATTGAGGGTACTATGCGCCTATGATGTTAAGGCGCATTCTATTAAATTAATTTCTATTTTAATTAATTTCAATTTCTATTAAACTGACATCGCGTCTTTATTATTTTTTACACTAGCTGTTCCCTGCGTTAACACCCCTGTTGCTCGGCTCCTTTAGGACGTAGCGATAGACGTAGCGTGATGGTATATAGCCTAGCCTTCCTCGACAAATGTACGTTCCAACACAAACAAAAATATTCATACTTAACTTATCATTATGATTTTTTCCAAACAAACCAGTTTCGCAAGTGAAAAAAAATGTAGCTATCGCCTACATTTCAGCTATTCGCGTGACTACAAATCTATGGGATAAAGGATAAATATATAAAAACAGTTCGTAAAGGTTGAAGGGCTTATGATGCCATTAACTTAATAATTTAATTTAAACATTCGAATAATTTGGAAGATTTCTTCCGTACCAACAAAAACCTTTTTTTTATCTTGAGCTAGTTCCTTTTTTTTTTTGCTAAGAAACGCATTCTTCCTAAAATAACCTTGATTATAATAACAATCATAAAACTGTTAACTATGTTTAATTTACACTACTTGAACAAAAAACTACCTACTGAATAAAACAATGACCTCTTATTATTTTGTTTCAATGTATTAATTTTCATGAAAATGTCAGAATTTATTAAATACCATTTGGAAAGCTAACACTTAATCTATATAAAAATATTAAGTACATCAAAATCATATTTCTTGCTTCATTACGAGCAGATTTTTCTATACGCTCAAACCTCAAACCTTTCTTTTCCAGGCAAAAATGTCAGCGTAAAAAACAATGGCGCTGAAACTGAAATACAAAGACGAGCACGGCATAGTCCAGATCAACATGAGTCCATCATCCAGCCCGAAAGAACCCGACAAAGAAATTACCGACCCGAAGTTCGACACCATCAACAACCGCTTCGCACAATACGACCTCTTCGGAGGAAAATACGATGTGGATTCTGGGGGGGAGACACCTCGCTCACTGTTCAGAAGCCGATACAACAGTATTGAGGAGGAACTCGCGAACACACCGTACGCCTTCACAACCGAACGCTCACTTCGACTCAACAGCGCGAATAAACTAGACATAACAATCCAACGCGACGATACTTCACCATCTAAAGATATACAGGACGATCGATTTTTCAAAAGAAAACTTAGTTTAGAATACGATGAGTCGTTATTCGGTCCTCAAATCGATTTAAAAGTGAGCGATTGTGGCACTCCTGCGTTCACGGTGACGCAGTTGATCCATGCGCAGGATCGGTACTTCGATCTTTCGGGGAGACAGTCGGAGAGTCCTGGCGGTGTTGTGAGTGATAGAAGTGCGCGTGTGCCAAGTCCTGGTGATGATGACGAAGCCTTCAGGGTGCTGTCGGCTGATGTGAAGAGGCAGGAGCCTGTGGTGGCGGCTAAACCGTGAGTATTCCTATATTGTTATTATTTATTTTATTTTAATACTCGTAGATCGGTGCTTTTTGACAGAAACTACCAGTTTATGTTTAACTCGAAAGCCGTATTCAAAAAAAGTTTTCATTTCAATCACTTTTTTAATGAAGTTAGGATTTTGATGTTGTTTTCTTTAATAAATAAGTGTGATAATATGAGAAATTGGTCTAGTTGTAAGCTGCATAAATAGGTGCTATATTATTAACATATTATGTGATAAAAATTATCATAATTATAATTATCTTGTTGCATAAAATATTCAAATAATAATTAACCTGCGTAATATTTTATTCATCTCTATTTTAGTAACTTTTATAACATAAAAAACGATTTTCGTATCTACATAAGTAACCACTTTTTTTCTTAATATCTTATGGTATGATTATTAATGTGAAAATAAATATTATCACAATTAAATTAGGTATCTTGTTTTAAAGAAATAATCAATTACTCTGTTTAATATTTACCTATGAATTTTTATTTTTGATACTTTTACATAATTACTATTTCATCTACTTAAATCATAATTTTGCAAATCGATTTTAAATCGAGCTTATTTCTTACCTTTGTATCTTGTTATAAATAATAAATAAAATAAAATAAAATCATTTAATTCAGATGTCCACAGATCCATATTAAGTGTTATGGTAAGGATCTTACCATAATTTTAGATGATTTATTCCGGAAGATAATATCTACAATTGGTTTTAAAACCATCCAATGTAACGCTAGCGAATAATTACCAAACAAAAAAAAAGCCTCACGACGCAGGCTCTATAATTATTTTAACTTAAAAACAACAATGATATTGTAGTTTTGTTGCTAATCACGGCCACTGTGTTAAGTGGACGTATTATTTTTGTAACGTGAGTTGACACAAAATGTCAACAAAAAACACAATTGTGTCCAATGTCGAGTTTTACATTTGTTCAGTACCCTTAGCACGAGTTTTCAGTATTTGAGACGTAAAGTAAACTGGAACTTTGACAATTTCAAATTGACAATTTTCAAGGAAAAAATTAGTTCCTTCTTCGCACACCAGAGGCGCTGTTCCATTTTTCAAACAAGAAACGCTGTAAATACTGGAAAGACGCTGTAAAGTAAAAGAGTGAAAACTCGTGCTAAGGGTACAGGAGTGGCTACATGTTTGTATCTATGTTACTGCTTATATTTCTTGTTCATAATTTGACCATCTGTAAAGGTAACCGTTACTCTGGAACGCAAATGGTAACTGAAAAAACAGGGTAGACTTTTAGTCAGTTAGGGAGGACTACTAATTTGATCACCTAAAAATTCATAGTGAAGAAAAAAAAACAGATACCATGTTTCAAAATTTATAGAAAATGCACCTAATTTCTCAATGAATACATAAAAATAGTATTAAAGCGTATAGTGCGTGAAGTAACTGTCTGTCAAATATGACGTATAAACAGCTTACTAGAACATCCATGGGTTTCACCAAAATTCTGTAGGTTAAGATTATTTACTTACATTTTAATTTCCATAGAATCAGTTGGTTATTTGGAACTTGATTTCGATGTTGATGGGACCGCAGGCAAAATGTAGTATTAAAATACATAAATAAAAAACATCAACAAATCTTACAAATAACCGTTACATAGATCTTTTGCCATCTATCCCACTTAATTACATCCATAAATAAACGCTCATCAGAGATCAGACGTTTCCGAGAATAGCTCGACACAAACGAACACACAACGAAGCTTGACTTATTGTACAACCGAAATAGTCCACAATAGGCGACAACTATATTTAAACTAAAACTATACTTATTTGGTTTTATTATTTTACAAGCAGTTGCCTCTAATTTGACTTGTCTGGGAATTATGAGTTGTTTATTTCAGATTGTATCATCATCTGCCTGCCTTTTCCCAACTATATTGGGGTCGGCTTCCAGTCGAACCAGCTGCAGCTGAATATCAGTATTTTACATGGAGCGACTGACTATCGGACCTCCACAACCCAGTAACTGGGTAATACGATACCCCATGGTAAGACTGGTTGTCAGATTTTTAAAGCTTCTGACTAATAATAACGACTGTCAAAGATCTACAAATGACAGCCGGGACCAACGGCTTTGCGGTCTTTCCGAGGCGCGAAGGAAACTCGCTATAACAGATGGTCATCCATCCACAGACCAACCTCTGCAAGCGCGGCTTGCAGCTGTAATTATTTAGCCACGAGCTTATCATATTCCAAATTGTATATTTAAAAAAATCACGAAAATATCAAGTGAATTAATTGCACCTCAATTCTGCTATTACAATAGTGTCAGAATGGTCCAAGTACTGTTAATTTCAACATATAGTACGATTATTGATTCCAGTCAGTAAAATGACAGTGCAACTGTCACTGATACAAAGAAATCTAGTACATTTCATTCATGTGAAAATGACATTTGTACACGAATGAAAAATGTACTAGATATAGTTATTTGTTATGCAAGGCTGCAAAGTTGATTTTTGGCGCGAGTACTTGAATTGAAAACTGAGCGAGCGAAGGATTCTAAGATTGAACCGCGAGAGAAACGAGCGGTTCAAATATAGAATCCTGAGCGATGCGAAGTTTTCAAAGGTACGAGACGCAGAAAAACTTTGCTGCCGAGTGCAACACACAACTTTTCACCTCACACAGCGAGGAAATGTAGTGGGGGCGGCTCGCCTGCCAGTGTAGAAAAGTAGAAAACAATTGAATACAAGACGTGTTCGAATTTTAAACAACACTTTGTGCTCTAGAGCACAAAATGGAGTTTTGCGCTCAGATTTTGAATGAGAAATAGAATCTTTCCGAGCGGGTGAGGTGAAAAATACATTTTATACCATTCCCACTTTAAAAAGTTACTTTTTCTCACTGAAAACAGTGAGTAAAAAGCTCTTTTACTCACTGTTTTGGTGTTTGAATTTAGAACACATTGATGCGGTCCACCCCCGTCAGCCCTCGTGTTGTTAGGAACATGTTACTCTTAATTTAAATCATTGTTCCGAGTTTAATGTCAATTTGTTGGCTTAGTGACCGAGCGATTGGACTACTTCGTCGCGTGCAGTGGGTTCGATTCCCGCACGGAGCAAAATTTCGTATGATCTACAGTTATTTGTTTCGGATCTGGGTGTTTGTGTATGTGAATTTAGATGTTTGTAAACGCAGCTTTGTCTTTTTTTTCTTCGTTAAATACCTATCTATTATCGCTTAATTATTATTTTTGTTGTGGTCATGGTATAAATTATCGTATGTAACTCGTGAATAAAACGGATTTAAATCGAAGGCCTGAATCACTCGCGTCGCTCAGGATTTAAATACTTGAATCACTCGCTTCGCTCGTGATTCAATCATCATGAATCACTCCCTGCGGTCGTGATTCAGTCATTAAAATCCTTCGCTTGCTCTTGATTCATATATATGGCCCTCGCTTTAAATCCGCTCTTTATTCACTCGTTGCATAATGTACTATTATTCGTGTACAAATGTCATTTTACTGACTGGAATAAATTAATAATCGTACTTTATTTGATTTTGACTTGTTTGATAATTTACTAAAAAAAATGGCGTTATTATTACTTTCCACTGACACTCCATTAAAATAAATGACATAGAATTTAGAATTCCTAGGGTGGGTAAATGTTTAAAAAACATTTTTTTTTATAAAATACGAAATCTTTTTACCAGGTCTTATGCAAGTATGTATGAATTGAAGTTACCTCTGCGACAAATCATTAATAGTTGATAGTTTAACCAAGAGAACTCAGATCGTATCATGTTTAATAATTTTCGTATTTAAAATCTCATTTGTTGGTTATTCATACTTTTAGTAGGCGTATGTGCCAAGGCTTAGCTTAAAACGGTTTATCCAAATGGTAAGACACTCATGTTGTTATACAAACAAAGTACTAAACTGTCATTATTTATATTATCAGCTTGTACATGACTTGACGCCTACCACAAAATGGAAAAATAAAAGCATTTTATTGAAATTGTTTAGCGAATTTTTGGATGAAAAGATTAATGGATGGATAGATGTTTGTTACTCAATCAAGTCAATCACTACAAAACAGTTGAACGAAATCTGATGGAATTGATGAAATTGGCTCAAAAATAGTTCATAGTCTAGAATAATACATAGGACATTCTTTATCATGGTATTACGTTCCTGTGGGTCAATTTTCTAGTTGTCGGGGCCACAGTCGCTGGCAGCTGCTAGCTATTTCTAATTCACACCCTTGCTAACCACGATCTCTTACAAATCTTTTTTTAAAAAAAGTAATTAAGTCGAGATCACAGAACATTACCGCATTACATGGAAACACGTGTGTGAAAGCAAAAGATCGTTATCTTACTTGTAAAGATAAACTTAGTCTACACAGGGCAATTAAAATGCGTTTGTTCCGTGTTAGTACATACCTTTATTGAAACTAAAATTATATATACAACTCAGTTGAGCAGTGGGGAAAAAGCGATATTTTTATTTCTCAATGATTTATATCCGTAACGTCCAGTGCCAAAAATAAGGGTGTGCATACGGCGTCCAGTGGCGGCACAGTGGTGTCAGTACCGACTTACGTTTTGCAGGTCGTGGATTCGAACCCAGCCAGGCGCATTACTTTGTGTATTTTATTTCATCACCACTACTCTCAATATCAATAGAGTAAAGAAAAACATCGTGAGGCAACCGGTGTTTGTTGTGTGATGTTTTAGAACCAAAAATTTGAAGATAAGTGACTATAGATGTCACTCCGCACTGGGAACGCGTAGTGCTGGATTACAGCTCACTCCCTCTCACAGAGAGTAAGCTCTGAGGGTCTAAAACAGTTTAAGCAATATCCGTAATGATTCACTTCGTATATATCGCACAACGTCTTTGGCTATTCTGCTGTTATTCATTCACGATGTAAATAATTAGGAAATTGCTAAATGGCAGTTTTAGACTCGCTGTGTCCCAGAAGTAAGAAAACATTATAGTCCGATTATGCTACGGTTCTGAAGTATGTTGAAGTAAATATGATGATGATGAAGCCAATTTCAACAATAAAGATACTAATTGATAATTAACTGAAGATTTTAAACTTCAGATTGCAACGTTAGAGAATGCGTAAATAATGCTAGTTTGTGCACGTGAGCGTAAAGTAAGTGTAATATCTTTATTAAAATCATGTTACGAAGAAACTGATTTGCGTTGCTTGCCTATAGAATTAAAGTAATTGTTTTATTCATCTCGGTTCGGATAACATGAGTTGATGAAAAACATGAATAGATGACCATCTATCTATCACAGCGAGTTTCCTCCGTACCTCAGAAAAGCAAAGTACCTAAAGCAATTGCTCCCGGCTGACATTATTTTGTAGATAAAGTACGTCGTTACTGTTATTCAGAAGCTCGAAAGTCTGGCAGTCTTACCAACTAAGGCATATCGTATTAATACCCAGTTACTGAGTAGTGGAGGTTAGATAGGCAGTCGCTAAATGTAAAATACTATTAACATTCAGTTGCATTTGGTCTGGACTGGAAGCCGACAACAACATATTTTGACATCTCATCATCTGCCTAGCCTTTTCCCAACTATATTGGGGTCGGCTTCCAGTCAAACTAGATTCAGCTGGATATCAGTATTTTACATGGAGCGATTGCCTGTCGGACCTCCACAACCCAGTAACTGGGTAATACGATACCCCATGGTAAGACTGGTTGTCAGACTTTAGAGCTTCTGACTAACAGTAACGACTGTCAAAGATCTACAAATGACAGCCGGGACCAACGGCTTTACGTGCTTTCCGAGGCACGGAGGAAACTCGCTATGATAGATGGTCACCCATCCACAGACCAACCTCGGCAAGCGCGGCTTAACCCGGAAGATCGGCCTGTGCGGCTGTGATTATTTAGCCACGAGCTCCTCATATTTTGACATCTATCTATTTAAAAATAAAAACGATCATTCACTCATTACGAAATCTCAGAAATCACAAGAGTGCTAGGAGTTTCAAATCTTGCATGGGGTTTCTTTATGGGATGTAGGTGATCACTAAGACGGGATTTTGCGAAATTCGTCCCTAAAGTACGGAGTAGGAATTTACAGAACATAAGTTTGCAATTGGCGCGGACGAAGACGCGGGTGGTGTGCTAGTATGTAATAAATCCTACAATAAAATCCATGGGCATAGAACCAACTTTTAAAAAATTTAAATGAAACACAAAGTAGAAAGACGAAACACTGACAAAAACTAACTTTCTTACCAGGAAACTTAACCTACAAAATCACAACAAAGTTAATGTATTACATAACATCACATAATCTTAGCACGGTAGTAGGTATTAGGTACCTACCAGTCGGAAATGACCAAACAAAGCGTTGCCAACTAAAACTAATTGTAATTGTTCAGTGACGTTACTAGTGGCTATTCTTAATTCGTAATGGTATGTATTTAGGGAAAACCCACTTCCCTTTATTTTTGCTTCATTTTGATGAAATAAATTACAAAAAGTAATGGGCCTGGCGGGGTCCGAACCCACGACCTACAACTCGTAAGTCGGGACCGATACCACTGGGCCACCACTGCCCTAGTAATAAAAATAGTTGATTGCTTATAACATAATACTCGTAATTAACTTTACATCTTGATCTAGAAGAACATATCGTGAGACGACCTTAAATTAATCAGAGCAAGGCTAGAAGGATGTGAGCATATTAAAAACACTGCACTTGTGTTTAACCAAACAAAATCATTATAGATACCTAGTTGCAATGCTCTTTTAGTAAGTTATCAATAAAACTAGTCTCTCCAAACGTAGATAATGTCAGTGTCATTGACCATATAGTGTGAGAGACTCCGAATGCAGTATAGATCTATACATTTTATAAAAATAAAGTAAATTTCCTGTCTGTTTGTGTGATTGGATCGTTCTTTTAAACTATGCCATCGATTTTATGGATATCTGATTCTTGTAACTAAACAGATGTGTTACTGGGGAGTGTGTTTCGACATTTCCTTCCAGTTAAAACACAAATAATAGCAATGGATGAAGCTTCGGAGGCTATTTCTTAATAGAGCTTCACTAATGACTTCATCATCACCATCACCATTGTCCTATGCAGAACATAGGCCTCCCCTATAGATTTCCCATAGTTCCGGTTGATAGTTTCTTTTCCATTCTTCTCCATAGAGATCTACGTCTTGGAATGGGCATCTACAGTACTTTCACAGTAATTTATGTCTTGTAACTGAGAGTATAGGCAATATAATTTTGTAGTAGTTTTTTTTTTTCAAAAATACCTGTATCTGGCCTACCTATAATATTTTTTCTTTATCATATTTCTTTCTTAAAAAAATAGTTTTGCGTAATTCTAAAATGTAAAATTCCATTGCACCGGAGTGAAGCAGAGGCAAATTTCTAGTCTAAGCATAAATGTCTTTATGTCTGTATAAGTCTTAATAGCTGAACTAAGTGACCGGTCTGATGTCATCGCTGTAGGATGATAAAAACTTGGAAATTACAACATTTTGAGAGCGAAGGCACTGAACTTTTTTGTGAAGCTGTAAAATGGAGCTAGGTGGCTACGGAAAAAAAATGATTTTAGCTGTAACTAATTGTAGCCTAGATTTTATGTATATTAATTATACGCATGCGACGCGCATTGTAAAGAGGATTTTTGAGGAAAGAAAAATTCAGCTGCGAGTGTGATTTGTACCCACGTCTTCTGGATAAGTATTCCAGAGTTCCAGACGCCTAACCAATAAGGCTACCGAAACTCACACAAAACTGAATCTTCTATTCCTTCGTTATTCCTTAGTAATTCTTTTGATTAAGTACCTTGTTTTGTTGGATCGCATAGTACATGTCACAAGTCTTTTAAATAATTTTATGACATGCCGTTTTCCTTTTACTCTCCCAATCAACGCGAAATAGAAAAGAAATATATCGAAATCAGCAGATTTTTCCTTGTTCCGTTTTTTTGTTTTATTTCTTTGTTTCGCCTATGGTCGTCCCACAAACATTTTCATACAATTCTATAATCTATGCTAATTTTAGACCATCTTCCGGATATCCAAATGCTTGGCAAAAAACTTCATAACAATAATTATATCAGTGGTTTCCATTTTAAGAAGAAGTAAAAACATTGCATTATTAGTGAGAAATGGAGCGCAAAGTGATTAGATGGCCTTTCCTATTGTTTATTTATTTCCTGATAAATATTTCATAAAAACGCTAGTCTTCAATGATATTTTTTAACTGTGCTAAGTGGATGTTATGTCATTGTGTCTTTTTGACGTGTACAAAGATGTTTTTGTCCATTGCGATACCGTCGTAATCTGTCGGTTTTTCTTTTAGTGTGGCAATGATTTTGTTTTTCCCGTATTTTTCAATTGTAACGGCTAAACTCTTATGCATCTATTTATAACTACTAAATCTTATTTCATAAAAAAACATTTTTGCTTCATATCGTGCCTGGTTGAAGTTTGCCCTGGTTGTTTTTTTTGTTTTTTTGTAAGTTAAAAAAACTTTTTCAAAAAAAAATGTAACCGACTTCAAAACAACCACAAAAAGAAGTTCAAAATAACCTACAAAAAACTTTTCTTTCGAAAGTCGGTGACTTTCTTTTCTATTTCATTGTTTTTTTGTCACCGACTTTCGAAAGAAAAGTTTTTTGTAGGTTATTTTGAACTTTTTTTGTGGTTGTTTTGAAGTCGGTTACATTTTTTTTTTAAAGTTTTTTTATTTTATCCTTTTTAGTTTCACTATTCAACCCAAATTATTGTCAAATACATAATTTTCTTACATGTGCACTAAAATTTTGTAATCCGTAGCAATGGTAATAACAACACCCATGTATGTATGTACACAATGAGAACTACTAAAAATAAAAATTACTGCACCAAACTAAATGAAAATTTTATGGGACCAAATGGCAGATATACTGTATCGAGCAAAAAAAGAATCATCGAAATCGGACCAGAAACCTCGGAGTAATCGGTGTAGACAAAGTTGAAAGCTTTTTAGGTTTTTGTTGATTTTTCAAAAAGTGCTAGTCCGATTTTGATAAAATTTTAATGGGACCATTCCGGAAGTATACCCTATCCAACAAAAAAAGAATTTTTCAAATCGGTTGTTAAACGACGGAGTTATGCCCGAACAAACATAAAAAAAAAAAATACAAACATCCGAATTGAGAACATCCTCCTTTTGGAAGTCGGTTAAAAATTATACTTTTTTAAACATAATGTACACCTGAGAGCTGTGGTAGCCCAGTGGGTTCGAACCCAGCCCGGCCCATTACTTGTGTAATTTATTTCATCACCACTGCTCTGAAAAACGGTGAAGGAAAACATAGTGAGGAAACAGGCATGTCCTAGAAACAAAAAATCAAAGATATGTGACAGTATCAACCCGCACATGGCCCGCGTGGTGGATTATGGCCCACTCCCTCTCACAGGGTGGAGGCCTGTGTTTCAGCAGTGGGAACATTTATGGGCTGATGATGATAAATGTAGACCTTCTATAAAATGTACAACTATAGAAAATAAAAGTAAATTATACTAAATATTGGCATAAAACAAAGGTAATGGTAATGGTAAAGGTATTAAGCGTCAAAGTACTCCTACGCATCTTTGTAATCCGGAAAAGTGCTCAAAAGTCGCGCTTCAATTACTTTTTATTCTAAACCACGATAAAAAAAAAATTAGGAAGTTGAAAACGGCCTTTATTTATTAACTAGCTTCTGCCAGCGACTTCGTACGCGGATCCTGTTGCTTATGCCAGCGACAATGGGGTCGTCAAAATCGAAGATCTGAAACGTCTGATGTCGAATTCATAGAGCCTGAGGACGGGAAAACAGGAAATGCCGATCAGACTAAACCACTCTTGCTAAGATGTTATTCATATTATGTTATAGTGTAGCTGGGCTCTTGGAATTCCACATCAGTTGTTCCAGATCTCAATATTCATACGTCAACAGAGAGTGCTCGTTAGGCTGAATAACTCTTGCTAAGACGTCATTCCTATATATGTTATAGTGTAGCTGGGCTCTTGGAGTTCCACATCAGGTGTTCCAGATCTTCAGTTTTTATACGACAACAGGGAGTGCTCATCAGGCTGAACAACTCTTGCTAAGACGTCATTACTGTATATGTGATAGTGTAGCTGGGCTCTTGGAGTTCCACATCAGGTGTTCCATATCTTCAAATTTATTTTCTTAGCAGAAAATGCTCATCACGTGGAACAATTTTTGCTATGGCGCTATTTTTGTATCTCTTATAGTTTAGCTGATCTATTGCAGTTCTGCATCAGGTGTTCAAGTTTCCAAGATAAATTATAGCCTATATGTTGCCCAGACTTAATAGCTATACAACAAAAAAAAATACAATCAAATCCGTCCAGTAGTTCCGAAGATTAGCGTGTATGGAGTAACTTCTCCCGTTTTCCTAACATTTCCCTTCACTGCTCTGCTCCTATTGATTGTAGCGTGATGAAAAGTATACTATAACCAGCGCAGGAGTATGAAAAATAATTGTGCCAAGTTTCGTCAAAATCCGTCGAGTAGTTTTTGTTTCTATAACGGTTATACAGACAGACAGACAGACAATAATTTTAAAAATTGCATTTTTGGCATCAGTATCGATCCCTAATCATCCCCTGATAGTTATTTTGGAAATATATTTCATGTACAGAATTGACATCTCTACAGATTTATTATAAGTACTAGCTTCTGCCAGCGACTTCGTACGCGGATCCTGTTGCTTATGCCAGCGACAATGGGGTCGTCAAAATCGAAGATCTGAAACGTCTGATGTCGAATTCTTAGAGCCTGGGGACGGGAAAACAACGGGACGCGCATGACGATTCCAGACGTTCCAGATCTTTCATTTTTGTAAGTCAACAGGAAATGCCCATCAGACTAAACAACTCTTGCTAGCGTGTTATTCATATATATGTTATAGTGTAGCTGGGCTCTTGGAATTCCACATCAGTTGTTCCATATCTCAATTTTCATACGTCAACAGAGAGTGCTCATCAGGCTGAACAACTCTTGCTAAGACGTCATTCCTATGTCTATGTTATAGTGTAGCTGGGCTCTTGGAGTTCCACATCAGGTGTTCCAGATCTTCAGTTTTTATACGACAACAGGAAGTGCTCATCAGGCTGAACAACTCTTGCCAAGACGTCATTACTGTATATTGACTGGCCTGTTGGTCTAGTGGTTAGTGACCCTGACTGCTATGCCGGAGGTCGTGGGTTCGATTCCCACCCAGGAAAAATGTTTGTGTGATGAGCACGATCATTTGTTCTGTGTCTGGGTGTAATTTATCTATAATATGTATGTATTTAGAAATATATAAGTATGTTTATCAGTTGTCTAGTACCCATAACACAAGCTCTGCTTAGCTTGGGACTAGATGGCGTTGTGTGATAGTTGTGGAATATTATTATTATTATTATTATTATTATACAAAAGTGTAGCTGGGCTCTTGGAGTTCCACATCAGGTATTCCATATCTTCAAATTTATTTTCTCAGCAGAAAATGCTCATCACGCGCAACAATTTTTGCTATGGCGCTATTTTTGTATCTCTTATAGTTTAGCTGATCTATTGCAG
Source organism: Agrotis clavis (assembly GCA_954870645.1). Classification (NCBI taxonomy): domain Eukaryota; kingdom Metazoa; phylum Arthropoda; class Insecta; order Lepidoptera; family Noctuidae; genus Agrotis; species Agrotis clavis. Next base: position 1,561,426 of record OX940942.1, read on the forward strand.
TTCTGCATCAGGTGTTCAAGTTTCCAAGATAAATTATAGCCTATTATGTCGCGCGCATCAATTTTCACTGCTCTGCTCCTATTGATTGTAGCGTGATGAAAGGTATACTATAACCAGCGCAGGAGTGTGAAAAATAATTGTACCAAGTTTCGTCAAAATCCGTCGAGTAGTTTTTGTTTCTATAACGGTTATACAGACAGACAGACAGACAGACAGACAGACAATAATTTTATTAATTGCATTTTTGGCATCAGTATCGATCCCTAATCACCCCCTGATAGTTATTTTGGAAATATATTTCATGTACAGAATTGACCTCTCTACAGATTTATTATAAGTATATATAGATTTCCACATAAACTTCGTAACAAAATCAAAACTATTTTACTACAAGGAAATAATACAAAAAAATGCAAAAAAAAATTTGACGCAATTCGTCCCTTATTATTTGTGTCATAATTAATCAACGTGACGTGTAATTACGTAATTAATTCCATTCACATGTAACTAGGCGTGCTGCTGAATACTTTTGTAATTATAGAAGTGTTTATTTTGATTTAATTAGGCTTTATGTTTTACATTAAGCTGTTTCTTAAAAGCTAAATTAGTAATAGGTTTCAATGGCAAATAACTTTGGTTTAGCTGTCGAAAACGGATATGTTCTTGCAAATAATCTAAAAATAACATAACAAAACTAATTACCATGTTTATCAGTTACTAACTCAGCTCATATTGGTCGGTTTCACACACTAAAGCCGGAAACACATTATTTAACACGCCACGCGACGCAACGTGTCGACACCCTATATGCAGTAGCGCGTGTCGTCGCGTCGGGTGTTCATAGTGTGATTCTGGTCATAGAAAACAATACATTTGATTTGACTCAACACGCATCACGTTTCGTCGGGTGGCGTCGGGTGTTAATAATGTGTTTCCGGCTTAAAGCTTTACTCAATAAATGGACTATCTAACACAAAAATATTTTTTCAATTCGGATCGTTCCTGAGATATAGCGCGTTCAAACACCCAAACAAACAAACAAATACTTCAGCTTCATAATATTATTATCTAGATCAAGTTTCAATAAACCTATAACTATCAATTTCATCTTATATAACAAACACTATGCCATTTCAAACCTAATATTACATGAAAACACATAAAATACAGAAGAAACACCATCAAATTGTAATCTAAATGAGTTTTAATAACCTTTATAAGACATTTGCTCGTAAAAGGTCTCTTACTGCACCTATTTCAGTATCGTAATGTATCTTATTACGCACTAGTGCGTAATGGTAAAGTAAAACGCACTAGTGCGGTAATGGTAAAGTAAATCGCACGGTTTATCAAGATGCTCCGTCTAAAACGAACGGTACTTTTTTAAATCTTAGCAAAGAGTTTTTATGTCAGAAAAGCGGTCAACATTTTATTATTAAAATTAAATTTGGGAAATGAAATATAATAAATAAACATTTTATTCTTTAATTTAATTAATTTTGACAATTAATTACAACCATTTATCTGTAATAAAACCACAAAAGAATTAATTTACTTTATTAGTAATACTGGCTGTTTTTTGTGCCTTTGCCATAAACAAAAGATGCTGGTGCGCGCGCATCGCTAATTTGTGAAAAAGTAAAAATTATTCCGCTTGCTTTTCCTTTTCGATGTAATGATTTTATTTATTTACTCACAAATGTGTTATAAAACGTCGTATGACATACGTGCGGTTTGATAATTACAGCCTCTGCTTTCTTATAGCACTCGCCTTACGGCTCGTCCTACCAATATCGCCTCAGCTGTAATGATCAACTTACCGCACTTATATCATAATGTACTATAATCGTATGATGGCGTAAAAACCAAGGTTTTAGCACAAAAACCATTGACATAACATCACTGACTTGTGACATAACCAAGGTTGGAGTGCAAGAAGTTTTCATTATTGTTTATGGTTTTATTAGATGTTTCCTGCGGCTCTGTTTGTCTCTGGTTTCTGTATACTTTTAAGAGTAGGAGGAACAGAGTGGAAACTTCCTCGATACCCGGTGAAAAGGAGGTTACCTTCCGACCAGACGGGTGTTGTGTCTGGTGAGCTTTCTACCCGACATTCGTAGTCGGAATATTCTATGTCTTATAAATTCGCTGTTAACTTTGATTGCGCGATGTAGAACGCTAATGAACTTTTTGCTGACGTGTATGTACGCTACAACTAATACTTATACTAACGCGGTCATGCGGATGGCGAGTGATGGGCCCCTTAGATGGCCAATGCCTGCCGGAGTTGCAGTATCGTCTCATCAGGTCAACTAATGACTCAGGAACGTAAAAGGCTCTTGAAGGACACCGAGGATACGAGTCCGACAGTATCACTCCCGTCCCGCCTCGGGTGGGAGGATTCATTTGATGATTTTACCAATTACAAAAGCTCTGTAATACGCGAGTGGACCCGCGGAAAAAACTATAAATTAAATTATACGCCAAACATTGTAAATGTGAAGTTTATAAATAAACATTTGAAATAACTACTGGTAGCTGAAAATAAAACAACTATCCGGTTAGCTCGTAAAAATAGACTGAAAGACACTTTCAAATTCATTCTCAATGATAAATGTTATAATGTTACAACGCAATGTTATGACACTAAAATAACTTCCAGAGAAGATAAATGATCAGTATAAGATATTGTAAAACAGAATCCACGCTCACAGACTTTACATGATAAAATAAAAAGCGACACGTATGGCGCAGTGGCCGAGCGATCAACTGTTGTGCAGCATGTCGCGGGTTCGATACCCGCATGCAACAAATATATGTATGATCTGTAAGTAGTTGTTCTGAGTCTGGGTGTTTCTGTATGTGAGTTACTATTTCTGTAAACGCACCCTTGATGCAAAATATAAAGGAAAAGTAGAGCAGTGGTGGCCTACTGGTATCAGCCCCGACTTACCAGTCGTAGTTGGTAGGTTCGAACCCAGTCAGGTGCAATACTTTGTGTAGTTATATATATTCATCACCACTGCTCTCAAAACGATGAAGGAAAACATCGTAAAAACCTGCATGTCCCAGAACCATAAATACCTTCCAAGACCTGTGACATCTACCAACCCGCACTGGGTCCGCGTGGTAGATTTTGTCCCACCCTCTCAGGCCTGTGTCCCAGGTGTGATTATAATGAAAATGAAAAAAATAAGTGACTCTCTTATGGTGATGCTACTGATTTTCATACGCCTGAATAGATCTTCATAAGTTATAGCTCAATAGCTCACAACCATTTTGACACAACATTCCGACATCGAGTCACCGAAATAGCTCTTAAACTTTGCAAGTTGAAGTGGCAATGAGCAGGCCACATCGATGGGGAAGAAAAGTTCCCGAGTGGCGACCACGGACCGGAAGACGCAGCGTAGGCAGGCCTCCCACTAGGTGGACCGACGACATCGTGAGGGTCGCGGGCAATCGATGGATGCAAGTGGCGAATTGTCGTTCGGCGTGACGGTCTAAGGGGGAGACATATGTTCATCAGTGGACGTCTTCCGGCTGATGATGTAATGATGAACCTTTTGGATCATGATAACTACTGAACTATGGCCCCAGAACACAAGGGCTAATGAAATGAAGAATATGGTTTATCGTCAGGTAAATCAGCTGACCCCCCCAGAGCGGAAAAGGCTAATTTGATGATAATCCACCCGAAAAAAGCTCATGTCAAAGGCCAGGAATATTTAAACAGATCTGATAAATTAATTTTCAACCAAAATGCAAGCGAAGCCCTCGACAAAATCTAGTCATTAATAAATAGTTATAATCACATTTCAACTACAAAAAACAATTGAACATCTAGTTCATAGAATTAGTGACGGAACCAAGGCTGTAGCAAAGTTAATTATTTTCTTTGTTCCACTTAACAAATAGCCATCCCATAGTGTGGGGTATTCAAATATGTTATGTATATGATAACCTTGCTGATACCGCTAGAAAGGTGTTGTGCAAATGTGACAGAATAAGGAAAGAAGTGAGGAAAGTATTTACATTAATATGTATCTGTAAATATCAGAGGTATATTTGAGTTGTCTTTCTTATACGTGGAAGTTGGGGTCGAAGAACTTTTTAAATAACAAAAATTATTGTAAACCTCCTGGAATTCATGCAAGCCTAGTACAGTCACGAGCAATAACATGTATACACTTTACAAAATTCAAACGCAATTTACTCGAAAAATACTGGTTTCCACTTTGAAAAAAGACCTATTTCGTAATACTATGGCTTCCAAAATAGAAGTCTAATGAAAAAATAAAAGTTTAATCAATATGGTGGCAGAACATCGCTTTTGAATACTGCTTAGTGTATACATACTATTGCTCGTGACTGTACTTACTTTTATCATGAGTAGATTCTGCCCCAAGATCCACATCTCAAAATCAATACAGGCTATACCGACTTAAAAAAATTAGATACTCAGTTCGATTTGTACGTTTGTATGTATGTTTATCCATGATTGTCTCGCGTTCGGCTGAACCGATTTTGATGCAGTTTTCAGTATTGTATTCGTTACAATCTGGAGAAGGTTTTAGTATACAACAATAATGTATATCCCGTGATATTATCCGTTTGAATCTGATATTGCTTACTTGCATGGTAGATTTTCAAACGCCGATTATACGAAGATTTTTTTAAATAAATATTTAAAACGAATTTACTGTCCATGTCTCAACAAGACTAATGTATTACCAGTTACTCAAACGCCTCGCCGCACACTTACCTACGGTCTGCTGACTTCACTTTTTACAATCACCTTGAATCACTTTGCTCTAACAAAATAGTCTATTGTATGATTTATTTTATTGTGGTGACTTCAATTTAAACGGTGCTTTTGATAGCCTATAATTGATTATATGACAAGGTTTGTAAATGAACGTTTAATAAAACCATCCCCAAAAATGCTTCATATAAGGAGGGCCAGTGTTCCTTGTCCATAAGTAAGAGCTAAGTGGTACCCAAGACCTGGAAAATACTAACCAAGATCGAGTATCTTGGATAGCCTTTTCCAGGTCTTATAGTTATCGCCCAGCTTTTACTTATTAATTACCCTAGGTTGGTTATAAATCTGACATCGAAACGTGTTGAAGTTAACTTCTAAATTACTCAAAAATCTCTCCCTAAGATTATAAAGAGGCGCGGGCGGCGGGCGGTTAGTGTTGTGTTAAATCCGTTTATTTGGTGGTCACAACCGTTGTTCCAAATTCAAAGTCAAAGATCTTTATTGTGAGACAGCGGTTTAAAAAGTTGTTCTAGAGGTTGTTGTGCTCTTGCACTGCTCCACCATGTTAGGCATACAATAATTGTGTCAAAATTATTAATTGTTGTTAATTGCTAAATTATCGATTATATTAAATTAAAAATTATTAATTACATTAAATTACCAATTAAATTAAGTTCCACTGGCATCATCTTGCAAAAAGGGTGCAGGTGGTTTTTCTTCATTATCATGATCATTTCTGCTGCTGAAAATAGGCCTCCTCTATAGACTTCCAATAGGACTGGTTGGAAACAGCGTATTCTATCGTTTTTATGGCAAACTGAATTTGTTGCAAATTAAATTTCTTTAAATGTTTGTCCCTTCATTTTTAGGGCCAGTAGCGCCATGACCAAAACTATCTTTGTTTTACCAAAAATAGACAAAGTTATTTTAACATTATTTCTATACAAATCGACTGTTTTCGGACAAGTATGACACGATTCGTAACCATTGAGTTAAAGAAACGTTTCTTTTTTTCCTATATTTTAAATATTGCCAATTATAACTATGCTTAAAACTGTAAAAATCTTTCTACGTTTTGTCTTTTCTTCCGTCGCGCGTCGACAAAACCTGTTTCTATGGTGCCATGCTTCATAAATGCTGTTGAAATCTAAAAGAAAATTGTGTATTCTGACAAATAATCACTAAGCCTAAAATAAATATCAATTAAGTGGACTTTATGAAGGATTTTGACTTTTCATAACTGTTCTTTCAAAGCACTAATCGTTGTTGAACGGCAAAGGAATAGGAGCGTGAATAATTTGTTGACGATTCACAATATATTACTGACAACTGGTTTGAACATGTAATTGTTAGTAATTACTTACCAATTAGCACTTATTATTTCGTTTTACTTCGGTTTACACCAATGTCTTGTGTAAGCTACAGTTGCTCTATACAAGTTTCAGAATTTATTGTATAAATGAAGTCACAGTATCTATAACTAAGCTGGCGGGGGTGCTATGACAGGAAACCTCCACGTGCGCCCGTGGACTGGAGTTCCCTTTCGGATACGTCCGGGGGGAAGACCAGTTTCTCGGGCCGGTGCACCCTGGGATGCGGGCAAAAACTCTTCCTTAGGCACTGTGTGCCTAAGGGGTCTCTTTGCCCGTATGCGAATAGCCTGTTATGTGGTCGCTCCAACGCGTGTCCCTCTGATCAGCAGAGGGCACAGCGGCGGAGCAGGCTTGTGGACGGTGAGTAATGGGTAGCTCGCCGTCCGACCAAGGAACAAGCCCGGGTCGGTGGCGCGTCGTGTTTCGCGCCAAATGCCTGCTGGGGTCGCGGGTTTTTTCTTAACCCAGGATACTGTGGCCCCGGAACGTAAAGGGCATCCGAAGGAACACGGGTGGATTTTAGTCAGCATGAGTCTGACAGTCCCTTCCGCCCCACCCAGGGCGGGAGGACTCATTTGATGATTTTACCACATAAAAAAAAAAAAAAAAAAAAAGCTGGCGAGGAAAAGTTCGTACGCCTATAACTATAACGTCACTCAATGGGGATGGCAACTGGGGAACTAATGGCGATAGTATAGCTTGTTCCAAGCATCGTCATTGGTTCAAATCTTATAGGTACTTCAAAATGGTGCTACTTCATTGGTCGGATTAGGACTTAGCTATGGTGGCGCCATCTACAATTAGCTTTGACCGGCCTTCCCCATTGTTTTACGAATCTTTTGTATGTGAATATAGAGAAGTTATTTTTTTTAGATTTTGGTTGTTTTATTTTTTCTTTCCTTAGGAACCATCCTCGTACTTCAAGGAATACTATAAAAAATAATTATCCGAATCGGTCCAGCCGTTTTTAAGTTTTGCACAGCAACACTTTATACATAGTGAACAAAATTAGATACATTTCGTTTAAAAATTACAAGCACAATTTTAGAGATAATAGAGCCAAGTTGTAAAGAAATCTTACAGGAAGTTAAGGAAAATGCTTTAAATGAAATATGGATAGGTAGTCTACGAAGGTTTTCCAAATGTAGAAGAGTCTGGCCTCTAGCCCCGCGCGGCGTATCATTTTACGACGATAAAAAAGGTTGACTGGTAAAAAATGCATATGTGCCACTATTTGTATATGAAGTTTAAATAACCAAATAAATATTCGAACCAATTTTTTTGGAGCTTCGGATCATAAAAGGCATTTCACATTCACATCAACAATACGGTGATCTCCTTTTACGTATATTCACGCCGCCGACGCGCGGTCGTCAGCAGATTGCGTCACTTGATGCCTATCAACAGCTTCCGTACTCTTTACGAAACTTTGTGCATCGGTACAGTCAGCAAAACTGTTAGATATGCAGGCAGCAACTTTCCAACGGTTTTCCTGTAAAGGGTAAGTTGCCCCAGCGGTACAGTTGCCTCGATTCTATTTACTCTTGTTTCGCGGTTGAATCACATGTTATTTTATTTATTTATCTCTAAAACTACCGCTAAGTTGGCCATATTTCAGGGCTTTATGCGATTGCATGGGAAGGCAAGGTGCGATCAATGTTTTTACGTAATTTACATGGAATAGGCACCTGTCAAGATGTCCCAAAGTTCGTGAGATCCTTAAAAATCCTTAAATACTCTGGAAATATCAAAAAATGATCTGTTTGTCAGTAAAGTACCTTTACCGTTGTACAAATTAAGCATTTTACTTTTGGTCTTAAGTAATTTCAAACTGCGATAAAATGGGATAAAACTCCAAGTATTACCCTACAATGTGCATGCGTTATGCTGATATTATATGCACTTTCTTGCTGTATGCTATATGCAGAAACCCTAGCATGACTTTAACCCTTTTTTGTGACGTAAAGTAAACGGAAACTTTGACGAAAATTTAGTTCCTCGTTTCGTACACTTGAGGCGTATTTTTATTTTTCCATACAATAAACGCTGTAAATACTTCAAGTACGATCTAAATAAAATACAAGCTAAGGCCTCTGTTTAAAAATTGCTGCCTGAATATCTTACTGTTTCGTTGACTGTACCTATTGTAATTTAAAAACATAATGTATGTAGATTATTGTTGGTATACAATGAAGAGTGATTGGGATAATATTGCGAAGCCTATGTATTTTGTTTCGTCTTGTGAAAGATTTTTGACGGAAGCGTGATGGCATAGATAAATAGTATTTCTACAGAGAGATATTATTGTTGGCTATTGTTATCTGAAACCGTGTAACTATACTTGTTTGTTGAGAATTTAGAAAGACTTTGATGCTGTAATAGCCCATACAGAGTCACAGCGAGAAGTCATGGCGTTCATTCTAGTAAATGGACGAAGAGAAACCTTTTTGTATGGGTTATATGATAATCTGGACTGAACGGTTGTTACGTTTAAGGCCGGCCACATACATCAGTTTTCTTATCAGGAATCCTGCCCCTGCAGTCTCAACATTAGACAGCGACAAAAATCGGTCGCTAAGTTGTATCGTTATCAATATCTTTAATAGATTTTCAACTTTATTTCGGAAGCATAAGGTTTAAAATCTATTATAGAAATTTGACATCGATTAGATTTAACGACCGATTTTTTGTTATATTTGTCGAGACTGCAGGGCCTGATCCGTTTTCTATCATCGAACACAGTGAATTCATACAAATGTGTGTGCATGTTTTGTGTGTGTTGTCACATTTCATTCATCATTTCGAATTCCGAACGGAAATGTGTATGCTAGGCTGCAAAGTTGATTTTGGCGCGAGTACTTGAATTGAAAACTGAGCGAGCGAAGGATTCTAAGATTAAACCGCGAGAGAAACGAGCGGTTCAAATATAGAATCCTGAGCGATGCGAAGTTTTCAAAGGTACGAGACGCAGAAAAACTTTGCTGCCGAGTGCAACACACAACTTTTCACCTCACACAGCGAGGAAATGTAGTGGGGGCGGCTCGACTGTCAGTGTAGAAAACAATTGAATAAAAGACGTGTTCGAATTTTGAACAACACTTTGTGCTCTAGAGCACAAAATGGAGTTTTGCGCTCAGATTTTGAATGAGAAATAGAATCTTTCCGAGTGTGTGAGGTGAAAAAAAACTGATGTATGAGGCCGCCCTAAAGGGACAGTTGGCGCAATCAGTGAGTGATCTACTGCAGCGCTGCATGTCGCGGGTTCGATTCTCAGACGATAAATACTAACATGAGATGTACAGTCGCGATCAAAATTCCATGCCTACGCTATCAAAGGAATAGCTTAACGTTTAGTTTGACTTATGACCTTCTACTTTCGAGAGACACAATAATCCTTCAACTATTGAGTTCATAATTTCAACGTTTAAATATAAGTCCAGTTGGCTCAGTGGTTTTGGCATTTAGGACATAAGTGCGTTGGACGAAAGAGGTGTGAGTTCAAATCTCACGCATCAGCTGATAGACTTTTTGTAGGTTTTTACTCGATTGTTAAATATTATAACACAGACAGAAATTTTATTGCCTTTGTTTGGAATTTCTGTGTGTTGTTTCTTGAAGTTGTTGGTTAGTTTCGTGTGATTTAATGTAATTATAATGGTATTGTTAAATATTCTCAAAATGCAAGCAAAAATTAATATAAACACATAACAATAACTACTATATAACTTCTTTAAAAAAAATAAGCGTAAACACAAAATGAAAATAAATAATTAATAAGTTATTTATTAAAAATATTGTCATGAAATGAACATTTCAAAAGTTAAGATTCGAAGTCAAACTTCATTGATCGTGAACCCACGCTATCAGCACAATCATGTTAGATCATTAATTACTAATGAAAGCAATGCAATGGTCGGGAACACCCAAATACTCCGAAATATTTTATTCCGAATTTCGATATTCCGATTCTCAAAACTCCGAATATCATAATACCTAAAAATTACAATATCTTTATTAGGAATCTCGAAATTTATTTGACCGAAAGTCATATGTCCGATTGCTTCGTTTTCCGATTTTCACATATTCGAAAAATGTAATGCTCGATGAGTTCTCATTCCGAAAAACGAAATTCCGATTTTCAATATTCCGAGTAAACTGATTTTTTCGGAATATTGAAAATCGGAATTTCGTTTCTTTCAGGATTTTTATTGTTATTAGGAGAACTTAGGATCCAAGAGCGAGCGAAGCGAGCTCGGGACTTGGGGCACCCCGACTCGGACAGGTTAGGTTCGAAGGGGATGGCGGGGTCCGATAGACCCTGCCATACTACTTAGGTTAGGTTACTTTAAACAATGCTCACAGAAATAGGAGCCCCGCGAAGAGGGGCTCCGTTGAACTACCTTAGTGGTGCTATAACCCAGGATGCAATAGCGAGCAAAATGTTTCTTGGGGCACCCCGACTTTTTGACCTGACGGACCCGAATCATAATTCTAATGATCGGAATTTTAATATTCGGTATTCGTGTTTTTGATGTTTCGGAAAATATATTAAGTCGGAATTTTTGATATTCGGTCTATTGAAATTCGGTATTTTGAAAATAGTAATTATAAACGTTAGGAATTTTGAAATTTCGGAATAATTAAAATAGGAATAATGATCCATCGGAGTTGTTATATTAGGAATTTTGAACCATTCGGAATTATGAAAATCGGTATTTTGAAATTCGTATAATTTATGAATTTCGGAATAAAGTTTTTCGTATTATCGTAGTGTACCCGCAATGGTCACGATCTGTTTTTGTTAGTCAAATATTTTTACTCGATTCGTTAGCACTGCTTATTGTCATTTTATTTCGTTTTAAAATTTTGCTAATGATGATAATACCTACAGGGTTTATAATAAAAAAATGCATAATGTAATAACAATAATAATATATTTTTGTTGAAATTATTATAATTCCATGTTTTATTAAAATTATAAATCTGCTAAAATTATGAATATTATTACTCGACCTGGATATAATGTGAAATAGATGTCGAAAATCGTAAATCATGCATTTTTTATTAATTAAACAAAATTATGAAATTATTTAAATGGATCGTTGAACTTGAAGTAATTAAACAATAAATAAGAAAAAAATACAATTCAAAATAAAAAACATATTATCCTTTTCAAATTAAAATAAGTGGTTTTAAGGGTATAACTCACGTTTTATTATACTTAGCTAATTAGCAATTACAGGGTATTTTTATACATATTACGAACATTTTTTAGTATGTTATTTTCTTTAAGGAAATGAATAATCTCGTATTTACTTCACTAAAAGAAATAAGAAAGTTATCATTATTAAAGCCGTTTATTTGAAAACCAAGGCACCGCGGCCTTGAAACGCAAAGGGCCAGTTGCCTTTTTGCGTTCCACTGCCGCAAAACCGAGCAAGGCAAGCTCGCTATTTGGGTCATACCGATTCGGACATGTTAGGTAGGCCCTGGAACACAAAAGGGCAGTTGCCCTTTGCCTTCCAGGTCCGCAAGAACGAGCAAAGTGAGCTCGTGGCTTGGGTCACTCTGACTCAAATAGATTATGTTAGGCCCTGGAATGCAAAAGGTCAATTGACCTTTACGCTCAAGGGCCGCTATGCCCCGTTACTGTTCCAAAATAAACGCCTTTTAACATCGCAGCCCTGGAACGCAAAGGGCCAGTCGCCCTTTGCGTTCCAGTGCCGCGGTTTCAATTTTTTTTGTTATTGAGCATATCGAGTTTAAGTTTTAAAAAGTTAAGTATTTAAGGAAATGTGTTCTACGGTATCCCTTTTCGTCACCTAAAACTGTTTGTCCGAAAATCATTATCCATAACACGTTTGCTATAATATTCAGTGACCATAATGATCAAAAGTCCTAAATATTGTTTTACATAATTATCTTCTAAAGCTCTCTAAATATATCTCTTCTAAAGCTGTTCTGGCATAAATATCGAGTATCATAATAATTGAATCTCCTAATTTTGTATGAAATAAAGTCATATGTCCTAATCATTGTATTACATAATGTGTATTATTCCGAATGTTCAATTAGGTATAGTAAAACTGATAATTCATTAAATTGTTTAGAAACTGAAGATTTTGGGATCCAAGAGCGAGCGAAGCGAGCTCGGAACTTGTGGGCACCTCGACACGGACAGGTTAGGTTCGAAGGGGATGGCGGGGTCTGAAAGACCCCGCCATCCCCTTCGTGTTAGGTTACTTTAAACCTTGCACGCAGAAATAGGAGCCCCGCGAAGCGGGGCTCCGTCGATATTCCTTAATGGGTGGTAATCAGTAACAAAACAAACTTTAGGACTTATGTATTTTATGGGAATCGGTTTTATGTATTTTGTATATTATTGATTGTTACATTTATGACAAACGAATTTAGGACATACAGTATTTAGGAATTTCAATGTTATGGCATTTGAAATGATGTGGTATTAAGTTCGGGCAAGTTATCATTCGGACATTAATGATGATTAGGACAAAAAAAAATATGTCACATTAGATTATGTATAAAAAAGTTAGGTAACACAATAGAGAACCGTGTTCTACTTCTGAAATAGAACCACGAAAAAAAATATCCAAACTGCATTAAAAATACCCTGTTACAAGATATTGAGGTAAGCTTAAGGATCGTTTTCTTTACGAAAGATGTTTGAAACCATACCTCAATTCTTAATCCTTAAATAATAAGTTATCAATAAAATGATGTTTACGTTTTCAGTCTATTTACAATAAATAAGCAAAATTAATATCAAAAAAAGGTCCTCGAGAAAACCTTAAGGTTTTTTTTATTCCTCTTAGCATAACGGTTTTTAGCTGATATTCGGTGATTCAATGTTGAGTGCACGATAAACGGTTATTAATTTCGTGTTGAATTAGTTACATGGAAACCACTTTCCTTCGTATTCATTCACCAGGGGTTTATTCATAACAACTCATCTCATCATCGTGCCATATCACATAATTATCCCACAGACTCATAGTATTTCGTCACTAGAACAAAACATAGAATACTATTATTATCTTTATGCAAAAACAGCTGTTGATCTATTTTACTATTAAGAAAAAACTTTAAATAGCACATACTAAGTATCAATCACTTTTTTTTACTTTTAAACAAACACTTTTGCATAGGGAACCTTATTTATAAAAATATAATTATTAACATGTGAAATGATTAAAATTTAAATGTTAATACTCACACGACTCACACTTAGTTTGGTTTCATTTGATATTTGTTTTAAGTTTAATCCACAAATTTTATGCAGGGCTATAATGTTCGCCCTCAATATTTATTGTATAACTCCAATTGTTAATATAATCACTGCAAAACCATAGGACAGTGTAACACGTAGATGTTGTTTACATAGTCACACAAAATAACCAGGAATCAACAACGTTCAATTAAGAGACTCGAAACGAGCTAACGAGCTACCTCACAAATCGAAATAATTCACTTTTGTTTTTTTTTCTGCCATCTACCCACAAAACTTTATAATACTTAACCATATATATAGATAGACCTATATCTGTGATCATAACGAACGACAAACAACACTAATGACTAATGTTAGTAATTATAACAAAAAAAACAATTTTAAATACCAAATTCGTACTAAAAAAAAATATTACAAATTACAAAAAGAATAAAGAATTATTAAAAATTAAATTAATTAAAGTAATTGGGAAAAAAAGTCAGGAATCGATCGTCCGCCAACGACGAGTTATCTGGACGCGTTAACCACTGCGCCAGCATTACTTATAGTGCATAGGTTGAAATTATGAAGTATATCATGGGTTAATTTGCTTTGTATAGTATTAAAACAACTTATAACAAAAGGTCGCAAGTCAAAGTTTAGCGTCAGTCTATTGCCTTGAGAAATTTATAATGGACTAACGAACGCGACTGTATATCTGTCTTAAAGGTAGTTGTTCTGGATCAGGATGTTTGCAAAATATAGAAGTAATTTCTAGTGTGGGGCAAAGTATTGTCAGAAAAATAAATCTAGTAAGTTGAGTCCTGCTTAATCTCATTTATTTTATTGCCAAAAGCTAGTTCGGACAATGAGAGCCAACTAAATAAAAATATATGAGTGTAGTAATTTATTTAAAACTGAGCAAACTAAAGTTTTACCTTATTTAATGTTTAAAACTGTTGTTTGTTAATGAAACTTCTGACAACAGATGTCTAAATCCTTGAAAATCAATTTAATTACCAGTACAGTACCCCTAGCACGAATTTTCACTCTTTTACTTTACAGTATTTACAGCGTTTCTTGTATGAAAAAACCGGCCAAGTGCGTGTCGGGCCACGCACAGTGTAGGGTTCCGTAGTTGCCCATCAAAATACTTATGCGAACGAACTAAACTGATTCGCTGAATTTAATTTTAAATAGAAGAATTTTCAAAATCGGTCCAGGCGTCTTTGACAAATCGGGGAAAATACTTAAAAAAAAAAGATTACGACGAATTGAGAACCTCATCCTTTTTTTGAATTTAGTTAAAAATAGTTGACAATAAAAACCTACCTATCCCCAAAACATACCCACCTATTATTGCTGTAAAAATAAAGTTGACAAACTTACATTTGCAGTTGAAGCACATGTTCTCCGATACATTTTGTTTAGGAAAATATATTATCCAAGTACGTTTTATAAGTTGGTCGACTATTACTCGTAAACTTGTAAAGCCTACTTAGTCATGATAATTTTCCTTTAAACTTCGTTATATATGCTACTATTCTGAATTTTTTCACACCCCCAAACATAACCGTTTAGCTGGTAGAGGGGGGGGGACACTCGAGTCGAGCAAAAATTTGCACTTTAAAGCTTAATATTTGACAAACGAATCTTTTTATCAAAAAATTGTTAATGAAAACTATCAATATTTTTTAAAGATCTATTTAATGATACCCCACAGAAAGGGGTACGCGAGAAAAAAAAAAACGTCCCCACTTTACGTGTACAGGAGGTACCCTAAAAAAAAATATTTTACGAGATTTTATTTTACCACTTTTTCGGCACAACAAATCCATATATTTACACCAAATTACAGCTTTCTAGTACTGGGCGTCTCTGAGCTATGCTGCGGACAGACGGACGGACGGACGGACGGACGGACATGGCGAAACTATAAGGGTTCCTTGTTGACTACGGAACCCTAAAAATGGAACAGCGCCTCTGGTGCGCGAAGACGGAACTAATTTTTCCCTTGAAAAATGTCAACTTGAAATTGTCAAAGTTCCAGTTTACTTTACGTCTCAAATACTGAAAATTCGTGCTAAGGGTACTGTATTCTTAATAGTGATCTAGTAAGTAATTGATCCAAAAACATTGACTTTGACACCAATAACGGACTGTAACCAATTGTGTCCGTTCATGTAATTCAGTAATTCAGACGTCGTTTCAGTAATTGATACGGAAGTCGGTTCAATTAATTGCTACAATAGAATTGTCTATGTATAGAATGGAGGTGTAGTGTTGTTATTTACGTGACTCGATATGTATCTTTTTCAGTTAATTGTGAAAATGTTAAAAATGGGACGTAAATAGATTTTTAGAACTTTCCGTATTTTGAAAATCTTTTAACTTATCAATTTTGGATAGCTTTTTTTCTGAATACCGTTAGTTGGAAATGTCAAATGCTGGTTAATATCACTTAGGGCACGCCGAAATCGCGGCAGTAAGACCCTTTTTGAGGAGTGGCTGGCTGGAGAGGCGGCCTGCGTCAGTTCCTCACCGGAACAGACCCAGGACTGACGGACATACTTTGGGGCAATTTACAGCTCGGGTTTACAGGCAGCAAGTAATAGTAACTCGCCGTCCAATCAAGGACTAGGACCGGATCGTCGAGTAGTGTTGCATGCCTCAAAGATGGGATCAAACGCCCATGGAAAATACAGGCGTATTGTTCTGTTATCAGATGATGTTCGGTCTCTTGATTAAGAAATCCATAAATAATTTACTTCGTGCAAATCGTGTACCTACTACATTCTTACAACATCTATGTAAATATTGACAGCAATACTTATGTAATTCAAATCACAGCTTTTTCTATTGTGTAGCAACGTTTAGAGTTATTTTATTACAATAACCTCTTGCATGACTTTATTCAAATCAATAAACGCAACATGTGAAACCGTTTAAGTTTTTACAAAGCAATCATTGATCAATTTATTTAGTGGTTTTTAAAACAAAACAACAAAAACTACATCAATATTGATTTACATCATGGTTTCGTCATAATAATTTATTATTTATCTAATGTTTCATCACTCACTGTCAAAAATACGAAATGATCGAAATTGTCTATTGAATTTGGGCACGTGGATAATAATAATTCAATATGATTAGTAAATAAGTAAACTACTGGTTTTGTAACTTAGTTTGTCTGTATTAACGATTTAAAAATGTGTTTTATAAAAATATTAGATACCGACGACATATTGTGACGTCATACATTCTTTTTTAACACTTGCACGCTTTCAAAGTAAAATTATCTTATGAAAATAACAAGTTAAAAGGATTAAATACTATTAAAAATTTATTTGCACAAATTATTATATTGCCAAACGGTAGCTTCAAGTGACAAAGTGACAGTTGACAGATTAAGGTCATTGACACCATCCTTCATAGTTGAACTGCATAGTAAACCATTGGTCTTTTATAACTTGATTCTTCTGTTTTCACGAATTTTAATGAGTTTTAATAAAAGTTGCTTACCACTGTCATAAAATTGAGTCTTTTCTTAATTTAGTTTAATATATTATGTAATGCGTAAAATAGTAGATATGAGCGGTAGTAGTGCTCGTTTAATGGGACTTTTGGTTCAAATTAAGACTAGCGAAAATGTCACAGAAAATTAAAATAAAATCGCTAAACTGATAGCGGGCTAAAATTCCGGGACTTTATGATAATAACCTTGGTCTAAAATTCTTCCCTGTCTAGATTACGGGTTGACAACCTACCAGTGCAATGCCTTGACCATTAATAACTGGTTAAAAACCTCGCAGATTAATTATAAAGCCTCATAATGCCAGCCGTCCACCATTACAGCACAACTGTCAATTTGCGCGGGAAGCCAACTGTCACAAGCTGTCATTAATGACGTATGGTTAGAGAATTATGAACGTGATTGTAGCACATGAGTTATGGATTGTGCCTTGTTAGTGATGGTTAAGAAAATCATTGTTTCGTCTAGAAAGATCTTTTAGGAATGGCTTGTGTTTAAACACCACCCAAAAAAGTACCTATTTTACTACCAAAAAAATTCTAAACGGTTACCAAAATGGATAAATGGTCACTAAATAACGTTTCCTAAGTAATAAAGAAATAAACCTATTATGTGTAATAAAAAAAAATCTACCTAAGCAGGGTCGACGACTATTTCTGTGTACGAGGTTTTATAGGAACCTAACCAAACCGAACTTCGGGGTGTCCCTGAAATCTTGCTAAAGCGAGTTTTAGATTTGGTGACCATTATTTTATCCATTTTGGTATACAAAAAGAATTATTGATGCGCATTTAAATTTTAGCCTTTAGGAATTACTAACATTTGGGAAACATGTGAAATAGATGAGTCGAAAAAATATTTTCGTAGGTCTTCAGTGGCAATTAGTCGCTGTTGTTGGTTCGACATTATCATCTCACAACCAGTCATACGATAGTCTGACGACCGGTCATATTACTGTCTGACAACCAGTCATACTTCAGTCTGACGACCAGTAAAAGCAAAGGTACCCATATCATATTACCCATTTACTGGGTTGTGGAAGTCGGATAGTTCAAGTCGCTGCTGGTTCAAATACTGAGTTGGTAACACTTTTGGTGTGGATATGCTCAGTAAAATTCTTAGTAATTGTTTTTTTTTTTATTTTTTATTATTATGTATGTAGTGTGTGTTAAAATCAAATAGATGTTTATTCGATTATTATATTATATTCTATTGCAGTAAGTTGTAAATCGGGGCTGTTAAATAAGGCATCTAGTAAAAGATGAACGCTGATACTCTGTGTGTAATTATTTCCTACCATTTTGGATATCTCACGGCATACCGCGAGTGGTTGTAAAATGTTGTAAATAAGCAATCATTGAGCCATCAACTAGACAGTAATAAACTTACGAAATAACAGTTTTTATTACTAACTAGTGTTTGCCCGCGGCTTCGCTTGCGTTAATTTAGAATTTGAGAAACAATACGGATCGTGTAAGTGGCGCCATCTGGACTGTGAACGTAATTGTTTTTTCGGCAACAGCTCTCTTCTGTTATTCGGGATGAAAGATACCTTATCCGTGTCTATACTCCTGATAACGTATATGCTAAATTTTGGGACGATCGATTCAGTAGTAAGTAATGCGTGAAAAGGTAAAAAACAAAGTTATTTGCATTTTTATTATTAGTTTAGATCAATAATGTCTTATCTAGGTACATAGTTTGCATAGGAAACGTCCTTATTTGAGCGACATTAATTTCAAAGAACCGTGTTTATCTTAAACATTAGACTATCATTTTTTGATCGATTTACAGTATCGCTGCAAATTGAATGTACGATAGCATTGCTCTTCTCCCTTTAGCATACCGCGTGATACCTAAAAAATAATTAATTATCTGACTCGATGAGTACAACTTGTCGTCGTTTAAAACAGAATCTATGCACTGGCTTGATCACCAATTCAAAACATAAATAAACACAAATTATAGAAACCCTGATTTTTTTCTAATCTTTAAAATTCCTACACCTCGAAACAATTACAATTTAAAAAAATATCCAACTTACTACCTACAATTTAAATCAGTGTAGATTTATATCCTAGAGAACTATTGAAAAAAAAAATAGTAATAATTTAAAATTGCGAATAATATTGAAATAAAAGTATGCACATTTTTTTTTAACTATTTGAAGCTCTCGGGACAAATAAAAACAAAAACAAAAAGTGAAAAAGAAAACTGCGAGATTTGATCCAGAGACCCCTTGCATGAAAGTCAAGCAGGTTACCAACCAGACTGGCTAGTACGCTGACAGTGATCTTCAAATAGCGGTTCTTATACAAATGTCAACAATGACTGAAAATCAACATATTATAAAATTGCTAATCCCCCAAGGGAGATAGCGTAATTATACATATCCTATTAATTGAAGAGCAGTTTAAGGAATATTTGAGGAAAAATTGACTAAATAATATCCAGTGGTTTAGCTTCCAACTATCAACAAACAATTAAAAACAACAAAATTCAAAATTGCTTATCTCCCAGGAAAAATAGCGCAATAATACATAACCTATTAACAGAAGCATATTATTAGGAATATTTGAGGAAAATTTGATCGACAACTTTACAGTAGTTTAAGAGATAGATCAAATTAAATAAAAAAAAAATATTCAATGTACAGGAATGACAGCTCTACGATTTTATTATATGTAAAGATTACTAAAGAAGCATGTTACTCGTATAGCACCTGTTGACTGGATTTTAGAGATCCGCAGAGAAATATTGGCAGTAAGGTGGTGATTGGCCTATTTCAATAAAATATTTAAAAAAATATATAATTAGTTGGTTTGTTACTGTTTCATACAAAACTACAGAACATGACTTTCCTTTAAGGGCGCTCCCTCACCGCGAGCATTCACCTGTAACGTAACGTTACAGATTCGAACATTCGAAGACAATAGAGCATCAAATTGCGCACTTTTATGTTACATTACAGGTGAATGCTCGCGGTGAGGGAGCGCCTTTAGAGTGGTAAAATAATAAATGGGACCTCCCTGTTTGGAGCGAAAGGGACTGTCAAACTTGTACTGACTAAATCAGTGTTCCTACAATAGCCCTTTACGTTCCAGTCTCAGGTTACCTGTTCATCCCGGCAGACGTTTGGCTCTATAAGAGGGGCGCCATCAGTACTCTTATCACGAGTTTTCACTATTTTACTTTACAGCGTATCTTAGGGTGCGTCCACATCTGGCGAATGCGCCGCGAATGCGCAGCTCGTACGCGGTTTGCGAGCGGCGCGCGAGCTGCACGCGCGCAGTAACAGCAATGGTTTGGTACGACAAAAGATGCGCGCGCAGCGCGCGATCAGCACGCGTGCAGCTCGCAAACGGTGCGCGAGCTGCGCATTCGCGGCGCATTCGTCAGATGTGGACGCACCCTTATAAGGAAAAATGGAACAGCGCCTCTGGTGTGCGAAGAAGGAACTAATTTTTTCCTTGTTTGTCAATTTGAAAATGTCAAAGTTCAAGTTTACTTTACGTCAGAATAATTGAAAACTCATGATAGGGCCTCTGATTGGTAACAACTCTCTTAGGCGCGCTCTCTTAGGTGGGAAATAGTTTTTAACCCGGATTAAAACATGGGGTACTTTTCATCCCAGCATCGCACTCCCATGGGATATTTTTAGACATAGACGCGGGCACACACTGGCAACAGCTAGATAAGTTCCTAACTTTTTCTCGTACGGCTCGCGCTTGACCGTAGCCAACATTTCGTTGATATGTTTAGTTAATTAAGTAAATTACGCGTTGTTTAGAAAGCGGAATGTGGTCACAAGTCTGGCCATACGTAACATTACCAGAATGTGCTCAAATATGCGCGTATCACGACTGTAAGCAACAGTGGTGAGCACAAGTGTTGATTGAACACTTAGAGGTACTTACAGAGTTACTAGCGACCCGCCCCGGCTCCGCACGGGTGCAATCTTTATAATATTATTAAAATTGCGACTATAATTTGAGATTTAAACTATCCTATCTCTCAAGTTGGATCGAACTGCACATGTTGTGCGAATTTTATTATAATCGGTTAAGTGGTTTAGGAGTCCATTGAGGACAAACATTGTGACACGAGATTTATATATATTAAGAATAGCTAATAGGAAAAATGCAATGGACACAAGTATGGACACAATGATGTTAGAAAATATATCGGGTAAAACACCCAATTATTGACCCGCCGCGCCGTGCTTTTCTCGCAAAATAAACCACTGAACGTGTTGCAAGTGGAAATTAATGGTTTTTGGAGATAAAATAAACCTGTAGAATGTAACTAAAACATTATAAACAGTAATTCAAAACTACAAAGCTTTTTTTATTCGACTTTAGCAAAAACAGGCCATTTGACCACTTATATTGACATATTTTTACCAATTATCGTTATGTAAATGTTCTGCCAACAAGAAAAAATAAACAGGAATTAGGAGAACGTTCACCTAATTGAAAGATTGACTCAATTTGTGTCTGATCAACCGTGACATCCTGATAGCTTGGATTCTGTGCCCAATGAATGAGTTGGACAGGTTTCAGTTACGTATTTGAGGAAGTTTACTTTGATGTGGGCAGTATTGTCTAGAGTTTGGTTGGCCTGGTTACAAGTTATTTTGATTTATTCCGGGGGAAGTATGCCTCTCATATGTAATGGGATGTAGGTACCCTACAAGTGAAGCAATCCGGGAAAGTCGCGTTAGATCCTTCTGCCCCCAAAATCAAAATCAGAATATTTTATTTTACATGGACCTCAAAGGTCTCTTATTATAAAACGTCGACAAAAAAAATGGCACGGTTCGGCTTGGTCGTTTCCATGGAGTAGAACTGGCAAGAAACTCTATGGACACTCTTTTAAAAATATTTGCTTTTACAATGTTATTGTTACAGTTTGGTTTTACATAAACACGAGAGAATATCGTATAGGCACGATAAGAAGAGGGAACTTCTTACCAAAAGCTTTACAAAAATAAAAGGACCCCTGATAGATATAAATGTGCGAGGGAAATACAAATGATGAATGAATTTATTATTGGAACGAAGTTCCTTATCGCGCGTTGTGAAAGGGGGCTAGACGGAAAAAATTCTTACTGTTGTCACGACACTTTTATCCGACTGCGCGACGCAAAGGAGGGTAATGTGTTTATTACCATGGAATGGAATGGAATGGACTGGACTGTACTGGACTGGACTGGACTGGACTGGACTGGACTGGACCGGACCGGACCGGACCGGTCCGGTCCGAATTTCGTTCCATCCGGGTGTCCCTTAACACCTCTCAAGTTTTTTCTATGTATTGTTATTTACTACGATGGTTATAAGTTATCATTTTGTGCCTTCGACACAACGGGGATGTCTTTTGAAATTGATGTATACTTACTGTAAATTAATGTTCTACTTAATTATATAAGAGGCAACGCCGCCAGTCTCTTGGGCTCATTAACAGCTGACAGCGTTGAGGATGATTTTTTTATGCTGAATAATACCTAGTTTAATTTATTCATTGGTTTATGTAAGTACAGTTTTTTGTTTGGTAAATATTTAGGTTTTAATTTATTATTGGATTGTTTTAATAGTGTTTATTTGTAGGATTAATAAGTTAGTAAAGTAGTAAGTTAGTGTATTTTATTGTTAATTATTAATCTTTTTTTCAATTGAATAAGATTAAGATTGTCAAATCTTGGTTTTTCTAACGTTACAGACAGATGTGTTGCTGGGGAGTTTGTTCCGCCACTTCTTCCCAGCCAAAACACTAAAGAGTGGCGAAGGGCCCTTCGCTTTGGGGGACTAAGTCTTATGTAAAAATTGACCTTCAAAAAACATAATAAATCAGCCTGTTTTGTATGAAGCGCAGCACCAACCGTGCAGACAATGGGTACGATATCTGAGCATGATCTGAACAGCACTAAAAGAAAAATGGCAAATGCTGAGTAGCATAGGCTGAGACAGCTGTCAAAATGCTTCACTCTCGTCTGAACTCAGCATGGTTTCAGTCGATAATTTAGTCAGCATAGGCTGAATGCTGTTCAGCATTAGCGATTTCTGTCCAGATTTTGTATCGGCTTACCGTACCCAATGTGTTATTAAGAAAGGATTAGACAGCTGATAGATAAGCATATAAAGTTAAGACAAACACACAAATCACCAAGATAATAACAGATTGACAGGTACCTCCTACACTATAATAATATAACAATAGTTACCTCTAGTAGACAGTGCGACCTTCAAAGATGTGCATCACATCAATAAGTAGATAGCAACACCTACGTGAAATTAAAAGTGAATGTTGCAATGATAATAATACTGGCCATGTGTTAGTTTGTTGTATTACGTTAATGTTCAATCAATATTAAAGAACAATATGGACAATGCATTATTAAATAATAATTTTGTACTATGCGACAAAATTAACGGGGATAACGACTCCAAATAAAAAAAAACTTTGCACAATATTTATTACCCACTATTTATTAATTTTTTTTAAATATTCTCACAAATACCTATATCAAAAAGACATAACAAAATTGTGGTCCACCAGCATCGGAAACAGGGTCCGGGCTACCAGTGGTTAGGGCTCTTGAGAGAGTAACCTCCCAACAATACGCGCCATGTCCAGAAGTACTGCGTTCTGAATCAAGTGTTTGATCCAGCTGCCATCAAGAGCCTCCGTAGGTGCTGGTCGAGGCTCTTGGCTTATTACCTATGCTTATTACCTTGTTAATGTTTGTTTAAAAGAGTGCAAGTGTTAAAAAAGCGGTTATCACTTCACAATATGGCGTCATTACGTCTTCCCCGTTAACTTTGTCGCATAGTACTTTACCTCATTTTCTTCTCTGCTCGGTAGATATTTGTCCGTAGTAGCCGTCTGGATGTCACAACTATCACACAACGCCATCTAGTCCACAATCGTTAATCAATCTAGTCCAAAATAAGTCCACAATCGTTATTATTATGAGTTTTTTACACTTTTAAGCAATATATTTTCACACTTCCCAAAGAGTTTTATTCGCAACTAACAGGGATTAATTCAACCTTTCCGATCACGAGGCGCAAGCAAGCCAGACTGTCCGTTTAGATCCAAAAAAAAACTAGCACATACCTATTTGAGAAAAATCAAATTCAATGAGGGTAGAATGATAAAAATACATGTTGAGATTGAATTTATCTTTGTGCATCGATCAACCAAAATGTTATAAGTTCTTTTAAAATAAACCATTTATCATTCCAAATTTTTAATTTCCCATAAAAATTACGGAAATTTAAAAACAAAATAATTAACATTACCCATAAACAAAAATTATAATTTTAAGAACACCATTAGTATTATCGCAACACCTTTTTATACAGGTGTTAAAGCCTTTTTTAGCGTGGTATAATCATCAAATGAGTCCTACCACCCTACTGTCAGACTTGTACTGACTAAAAAACAGTATTTCTTCAATAGCCCTTTACGTTCCAAGGTCGGAGTCCCGCCAGCCCGGCAGGTATAAAAGCCTGCCTAAAGGCCCAGGCCCACTCAAATCTGAGTGGTTCTTTCTTCAAAAGACCACTTCAGACACCTGCATGGTTCTCATATAACTTTACCAATACACAATTGTCTGGACTTTAAAAGAGACAGTGACCTCTGAGTTTGTTTCGGATGTTTCTTCTCAGAGTAGTCAGGTACGAAACACCAGCCTCATCTAGTGTAAAAATAGTGTCTTATTGACGTGTAAAAGAGTTTGCCAAAACCAATTTGCTAAATAAAGATCATTTATCATTATCATTAAAGATTAATGGCATGTAAGATTTCGAAATATCTACCTTCATATTTACATTTTCCTAAATAAAAGCAAAAGTTTTGGACCACATTAAAAGCCAACCACAATCAATCACAAATAAACATCAAAACTCAATTTCTCACGTTCCAAACACGGTCAAAACGAATCAATAACAAAAATAAACAGACAAAATAAAAAAAGACAATTCTATTCCATTTCTACCCACATGCAGAGAGCAATCTGACGCCTCTACAATGTCATCTACCTCTATGACTCAAGCTTGTTGCGAAATCGTACGGAACCTCGCCACATCCCACTATTCACCTACGGAACTCCGATTCTATTGTTCTGTGTGAGTAAATTACTGTTGGGTAACGCGAATGTAATTAACATGGGATGTTACAATGTGGGATTTGGTGATTTACTGTTAAATGGCCTTCGGTGGTTAGTTTTTAGTATTGCACTTGTTTGAATGAACTGTAGTGGTCCAGTGGTATCTAACGGGCTCGATTTATTAGTAGAAGGTCGTGGGTTTGAATCCAAGCTATTCAGTTGTATGACCGCGGGACTGTCTGATCGCCATCTGTGCGGGACATAATATTATAGTGCAGCGCGTGTGTGCGCGACGCAAGTCTCCGATACCTTACGATTTTGGTATTCATTGACGCGTGCTTATGTTCGAACCTCAATGGGTTTGTATTGCGATAGCCGCTTGGATACCGAAGTCGTAAGGTATCGGAAACTTAAGTCGCCTTGTGTACGAAGGGCCTTATAGTTCCGATGGGACGGCAATACGACACGACTGGAGAGAGATCATGCCCAGGACCAACGGCTTAACGTGCTTTCCGGGGCACGAGGGTATCATACCGCGAACTTCCAAACTCCGAGCAGCTACTGAGAAATTGTTTATACAGAAACCCAATAGTACTTTTTGCTCGACCCGGAAATCGAACCCAGCAGTCGCGCTTCCGATCACAAGACCTGCATTACCATATAACACGCTAAAAATGGTGGTTCCGGTCATCACGTTGAATATTGATTTATTATGTTTAAGCTACAAAGTCTAATGCTGCTTTTCCACCAGAGATGAGATCTTCCTCGCGAAGCTAATTTGCGGCGGCGATCTTCATATCAAATTTTACTCGCACCGCTAAATATAGCTAAGCATTATTGGAATGGAAACGGTCACATAGTTTCGTAGCATCAGCTTTTAAGGTGGCGTTCGCGCGCGAGACCGCGACAGGAGACCGCGACACTACTTAACATTAGGCAATGACAAGTGTCGCGGTCTCCTGCCTCGGTCCGCGTACCGCCGCCTATGCAGAAGAGAGCGCGACAAGTGTCGCGGTCTCCTGTCTCGGTCTCCTGTCGCGGTCTCGCGAACCGGCACCTTTACATTCTCGCAGCATAGCTGCAAAGCACATCTCTGGTGGAAAGGCACCTTAATGGTCTAAATACATATTTTGATGTCAGTTAAATTAATATGATCTATCAATCAGTGTCTGCTTATTCCCTACGTTTACGGATTTAATATTATTTTACGAGAACTGACAAGAATAATGTCTACCACCTACACTGCCGGCCGATGACCATGTCTTCACATGGGTCTCTCCAAATATGAAGTATTATGAACAGGTGACTGACCGAAGTTATCTTAAAAAATAACTATAGAGTTTCTTGTTGGGTTTTTTACGTAAGACCAATAATCATTTGGATTCGTGTTATTGAAGTTTTTGGTCATTTTTCAGCGAAAAATCTACTGTGCAAGTTTATAATAGAAATTAGTGACTGTTATTCATTTTTGTAATGATTTTATGACCAGTTTCAGTAGATTAGTTTTTTCTTAGATGATACCGGGGCGATTCTATTGGGATGATGATGATGATGATGAAATGAAACCGACCACCGCGAATGTCCATTGAACACTGATTTATTGAATTAAGTTGCTTATACTCGTACAAATCAACTTTAACGAAATGCTGAGCGCACTGGTTCCGTACATGTATCATCTTTCCCAGACCCAGAACAACTATTGTAGATCATACAAATACTCGTAGATATGCTTATGTTCCGTGCGAGAACCGAACCCGCAGCGTAGCAGTCCAAACGCTCAGCCACTGCACCCAACGTGCCTTCTATTCAATTTTTCTATTTCATCAACCTCTTTTCTTAATAATAATAATAATAATATTCCACAACTATCACACAACGCCGCCATCTAGTCCCAAGCTAAGCAGAGCTTGTGTTATGGGTACTAGACAACTGATAAACATACTTATATATTTCTAAATACATACATATTATAGATAAATTACACCCAGACACAGAACAAATGATCGTGCTCATCACACAAACATTTGTCCTGGGTGGGAATCGAACCCACGACCTCCGGCATAGCAGTCAGGGTCACTAACCACTAGACCAACAGGCCAGTCCTACAGTTAATTTTAAACTCACATAGACAAACATTGACAGTTCGACACCCGGAACAACTACCAGCACGCGTAGCATGGCGCCGTAGAAACAGGTTTTGTCGACGCGAGAATAGACAAAATGACAGAACGTAAAAGATTTTTATCGATTTAAGCATAGCAATGTTTAAAATATGGAAGAGATATGTTTCTATTCTATGGTGTACGAATCGTATCATACTTGTGTAAAATAAAAAACTTTTTCAAAAAAAAATGTAACCGACTTCAAAACAACCACAAAAAAGTTCAAAATAACCTACAAAAAAACTTTTCTTTCGAAAGTCGGTGACTTTCTTTTTTATTTAATTGACTTTTTGTCACCGACTTTCGAAAGAAAAGTTTTTTTGTAGGTTATTTTGAACTTTTTTGTGGTTGTTTTGAAGTCGGTTACATTTTTTTTTGAAAAAGTTTTTTATTTTATCCTTTTCAGTTTCACTATTCAACCCAAATTATTGTCAAATACATAATTTTCTTACATGTGCACTAAAATTTTGTAATCCGTAGCACCGGTAATAACAACGCCCTTGTATAAAAACTAAAAACTACTGCACCAAACTTAATGAAAATTTTGTGGGACCAAATGGCAGATATGCTGTATAGAACAAAAAAAGAATCATTGACATCGGACCAGAAACCTCGGAGTAATCGGTGTAGACAAAGTTGAAAACTTTTTAAGTTTTTGTTGATTTATGTTGATTTTTCAAAAAGTGCTAGTCCGATTTCGATAAAATTTTAATGGGACCATTCCAGAAGTATATCCTATCCAACAAAAAAAGAATTTTTCAAATCGGTTGTTAAACGACGGAGTTATGCCCGAACAAACATAAAAAAAAAAAAAAAAAAAAATACAAACATCCGAATTGAGAACCTCCTCCTTTTGGAAGTCGGTTAAAAACAGTCGATTTGTATAGGAATGACGATGAATAGTACATTATGCAACTAGTGAATAAAGAGCGGATTTAAAGCGAGGGCCAAATATATGAATCAAGAGCAAGCGAAGGATTTTAATGACTGAATCACGACCGCAGGGAGTGATTCATGATGATTGAATCACGAGCGAAGCGAGTGATTCAAGTATTTAAATCCTGAGCGACGTGAGTGATTCAGGCCCTCGATTTAAATCCGTTTTATTCACGAGTTACATACGATACTTTATACCATGACCACAAGAAAAATAATAATTAAGCGATAATAAATAGGTATTTAACGAAGAAAAAAAAAGGCAAAGGTGCGTTTACAAACATCTAAATTCACATACACAAACACCCAGATCCGAAACAAATTATTGTAGATCATACGAAAATTTGCTCCGTGCGGGAATCGAACCCACTGCACGCGACGAAGTAGTCCAATCGCTCGGTCACTGCGCCAACAAATTGACATTAAACTCGGAACTATGTTTTAAATTAAGAGTAACATTATCCTAACAACACGGGGGCTGACGGGGGTGGACCGCATCAATGTGTTCTAAATTCAAACACCAAAACAGTGAGAAAAAGAGCTTTTTACTCACTGTTTTCAGTGAGAAAAAGTAACTTTTTAAAGTGGGAATGGTATAAATAACTTTTTCGTACCACTTGCTCAAAAAAGTGACATTCTATGCCACAAAAAGCGTACATAACAATGGTCATTTTTAATCTGTTAAAAACAGGGAAAGAAAGTTGTACTGAATTTCATTCGTCCTCTAGGGAGAGAATGTGATTTAAATTTGGAATACTTACCGATACTGAACTACATCAGTCTGTCTTTACAACATTGAGTTTGTATATAAAGCATTATACAACTTTTTGAAAAAGGAATACGCATTTATATGCAGTTATGATTATTCAATAAAATTACGAAAACCGAAGAGGCCGTATGAGCTTGATACCTTTGCTTTTCCGACAAAAAAATATTAGTAGAGGAATTTGCCGCATTTTTGTTTTCTTCAAATACATAAACGTTAAGTTTATTTTAATTAATTTTTATAAATAAGTTAATGTTAAATGTTAATGTTTAATAAATGCTTATCTCATATTATTATTGTGTTAATTTTTTCGCAAATGGTACGAAAAGTAGAGTATTTTCCTCGGTGATAAAGCTGTCTTAGTCTTGGGTGAACTTAAATCCCTCGCTATACTCAGGACTCCTCTTAAATCCCTCGCTTCGCTCGTGATTTAAGTTTTTAACACCCTCGCTTCGCTCGGGAGTAAATCTCGAGTCCTTCGTTAAGCTCGCGATTTAAATCGTCACCCGCGACAGAAGACACTGCTTTATCCCCTTGGTTAATAATCTACTATGTCTTTTCTTGGTAGAATAGAGATAGAATCGCCATGCTACGCCTGCTGTAGGTCATAGAGATATTTGTTCCATACGAATTCAAACCCGCGACATGCAGTGCAGCAGCCAATCGCTTTACAATATTTAAAACCAATATTTATATCCTAACTAGTTCGGGCGGCGAGTAATGGGCGACTCGCCGTCCGACCATGGACACAGCCTGTGTCGACGGCGTGTTCCACGCGCGCCACAAAGAGTATCAGCACAATGACGGGAGCTCCCGTAGAGTGCCAAAGCCTGCCGGGGTCGCGGGACTAACGAATACCGTGACCCCGGAACGTAAAGGGTTATTGAAGGACACCGCAGATTTGAGTCAATACAAGTCTGACATTAGGGGTTAGGACATTTGATGATTTTAAAACGATAAAAAAACTAGGTTACACCGTTTAAGAAAAGTTCTATAAAAGCGATGTTTTCTACTTTAAAAATTTCACTATCAATTGTACAGTACCACCGCTGTACCATCACGCCGACGCTGTTAGTGGTCGGCAGAGCAATTTGTGGTTAAAGAAAGTTTTGAGTAGCTGATGTATGGTTTTGTATACTGAAAGTTAATTTTTTAATGTTTACAGAGAGTTTTCAACATTTCACTCTTTTATAAACTAACTCTTTCACGCGGTTTCATCCTCTGCTCGGCTCCTAGCTTGGGGTCATAGCATGATGTTTTATTAAACACAAAAATACACTGTTTTAAGGTACAAACGAGTCCTCCCTGTCTATAGGAAGAGGCAGACAGACTTAACCATCCTGTTACTTGAATATCCCTTTTTTATCGTGGTAAAATCATCAAATGAGTCCTCCTACCCAGGGCAGGAAGGGAGGGACTGTCAGACTCGTACTGATTAAAATCCACAGTGTCTTACTTAATAAAAGTCCCGCGACCCCGGCAAAACATCTTTAAATATATTTTGGACTAAAGCTTTTCCGTGTTTGCATGAATATACGACCTTTCCTGATAAGGTAACTAATCCTAATTATTATGCCAGTCTATACTATATCTTGTCAAATCATGTAAGTTTTTTAAAGCATATAAGTATTTTTAGTGTCACTCAGAACCAAGTCGCACAGTGCTACCTACCCGCTACTCAAGGGAGCAGTGCGTGAAACAAACCGGCTCGGCGCATACGCAGCGTGTAATTACCCTTCTATCACTGTGTTTACATATTGTGCGTAGAGCGGGGAACGAGGGATAAGCGTATAGCGATTTTATGAGAGAATACTAAAGCCTCATTTAGACGATGCAAGAACTCGCACGCGAATTGCGTGACATTGTGGACTTTATAGGTACGACGAATTCAGTTGATCAAACAAATACCGCAATGTAGTGAAACACGCATTCGAGTTCTTGCTACGTCTAAATGAGGCTTAATGCATAGAAAGAAAAAGGACCAAGAAATAAATGTGCAACAGTGTAGTGCACTATCTTTGAGTATTGATCTTATTAATTAAAATATAAAATGTGCACTGATTGTCCAGTTAAGCCATGGACTGTTACCTACTGCAAGAGTGGTTTGTGCGTAGCGGGTTCAATCCCCACACAAATAAAATATATATTTGTATGATCTAAAAGTAGTTTTCCGGGTCTCGGTGTTTGTGTGTGTGAGTTTAAATGCTTGTAAACGTATCCACGATACAGGAGAAATTCGTAGCGGGACAAGGATAAAACTATGGCTATTTCATACTGCCTGTGGTACTGCGAAGTAGAAATAGAAAACATTTTGAAAAAAAAAAAAAAAATGACTTCAGAGTTAATTTTTCGTTCTAAGCATACTACCATCCTTGCATCAAGCATTCCTTCCATCTGCTATTAGTTTTTGAAAAACCTCTAGCAGCTTTAACCCGCTTCCGCTCCCTCTCATGCCTTGTCCCATATCTAACAAGCGGTGCGTATCCGGGGAAAGTATATTGCGTACTAGAACAATACGCTTGTGTCGCACCACTTTGTAACGCACACAGACCATGACGTAGCCTAGTAACGGGATACGAGGAAGATAAGGGATCGAAGAGAACATGGCTCTACTTTTACCCAGACCCGTATCCATTTGATGGCTTGTACTAGCTGCAACTGAGCCAGGGAGGTGGACAACCCACTTTTTCTCTCAGGATCACCATCATCAGCCGGAAGACGTCCACCTGAACATTAGGCCTTCCCCTTAGACCGCCACGCCGAACGACAATTCGCCACTTGCATCCATCGGTTGCCTGCGACTCTCACGATCTTGTCGGTCCACCTAGTGGGAGGCCTGCCTACGCTGCGTCTTCCGGTCCGTGGTCGCCACTAGAGAACTTCTCTTCCCCATCGGTTGTCAGTTCTACGAGCGATGTGGCCTGCCGCCTGCCCATTGCCTCTTCAACTTGCAAATTTTATGAGCAATGTCGGTGACTCTGGTTCTTAGCCGAATATCCGTGTCCCGGATTTTATCCGCAAAGAAACTCCGAGCATAGCTCTTTTTGGGTCACTACACACATAAATCAAACTGACTTTAATCGGCACAGCTAGACGGTAAAACGGAATACATGCAGATGAATGTTCGGGAATTAGGTACAAACCACCCGCCTGCTGCCCATAACTGCTGCGGCTTGGTAACCCCGCCTTACCTCGGGCGGCTTTTTCGTTCTACCAATAAGTCCGAATCGATCCCGAAACAACAAACCCGACACAACCGAAAATATTAGGCGCAAGAGCAACAGTTTAACATACTTTCCTGGATTGCTAAGTACCTAATTAGGTACAATTTAAAGAAATTCCATCCAACAAACTATTTACACAATTTACATCCGAAAATTTAAATTCCTTTCATAACAAACTTCCACACCTCTTCAGTAAGTAACCTGTAATATATTCAGACATTCTGTAACACGAATAAAGTGCGCAAACTGTATAATACAGTAATTAACTAACACATTAACTGGTCCAGTTCGTTGTTTAACAAACGGTGGCCATTTGATCGGCGGTTAAATCATCGAATATGATGCACTACAACACTATAAGGTAACAAAAAGTTTGGTAAGTGTAGTTCGATTCGCTTGTTGAGAGGTTCCGCAGCAATAAATTTGTAGAATATACGTATCTTTTGTAGAACAGATTGCCTACCAGCTGGTTGACCGAACCTAAAGTGACGAATTGTCATCAGTTTCATACATACGGTACATGAACCCTAATTAAGTAACACTCAGTTTTTGGGCAGTCATATAAAACTCTTCAACGCCGTCCGCTGATTTTGTGTCCAAGAGTCTGGCGTTTTGACATTTTATAAAAGTAACAAACAGTCGGATCTGCAATTTATGTACTAGAGCATACGGTGCAGGACTGCCCCGCTTGGGCAGAGCACCGACGTGTCCTCACGGCGGCGATAGTCGGAGACCTCTCGCGCCCGGCATTGGTCGCGGCCATGCTGCGGGGCGAGACGGAGTGGGAAGCGGTCGCCTCCTTCTGCGAAGCAGTCATGCTCGCGAAGGAGGAGGCGGGCCGCGTTAGGGAGAAGATATCGTCCTCCCTCCTATTCCGATTCCTATTCCGATTATCGTCAGCTGCAGTGGTAGACGCCCACGGCGTCGGACGTCGGCAGACGATCTCCGGCCACCGTAGGCGCGGGCATGCGGGCGGCGAGTAAAGGGCGACTCGCTGTCCGACCATGAGCCATGCCCGGGTCGACGGCGCGTTGTGTTTCCACGCGCGCTTCAAAGGTCAGCATGATGACAAAGCCAAAGCCTGCCGGGTTCGCGGGACTTATCTCATTACCGTGACCCCGGAACATAAAGGGCTATTGAAGGACACCGTGGATTTTAGTCAGTACAAGTCTGACAGTCCCTCCCGCCCTGCCCGGGGTGGGAGGACTCATTTGATGATTTTACCACCATAAAAAAAAGTAGTAGTAACAAAAATTACATTTGCAAAAAAATAAGTTAAAAATAACTAAAACCCGACTACGAAATAAATGCGCACTGAAAAGTATAAAACAAGAACAATATTATCTAGCCGTGGTCGTGTGCCACCTTTCTTATAAAGATTGTGTGAAATAGCCGCAGGTGGCACACGACCACGGCTAGTTAATATTGTTCTTGTTTTATACTTTTCAGTGCGCATTTATTTCGTAGTCGGGTTTTAGTTATTTTTAACTTATTTTTTATTTACACTATTTTGGGGTCATATTTTTAATTATTTGATAAGTATTATAAATAATAGTAAAAAAAGCAAAGTAGCGAGTGAATTTCAAATGTACTCACAATGACAAAAAAGCCTTTTTATTTGATACCCATGTTGATACTGTTAGAAACAGGCAAAGTAGCTAGTAAAAGCTATGTAATGTATATATATTTCAAATGTGCACATTAAGCCCTTTAATTTGATACCCATGTCGATACTGTGCGAAAATGTTTTTTTTTCTGTTACGACTTTACGTCCCCTAGAGGGCGCCATATTGGATTTGGTGACACGTCACCTACCCTATAACCAGCGGACAACTGAGACGCTTCTATCGACACTTTATTTGTCATGTAATGATAAGTAGTTTAGAAGTTATGAGGGAACAGACAAACATACATACATACATACATACCGGTCAAAATCATAACCCTCCTTTTGGCTTTGCCGTAGTCGGGTAAAAATACAAGCAATGTGGGATGTGACACAGGTGGCACTACACGGACAGAAGGCTATTATCCCTAAAAATAATTATACACTCGCAGGAAGTAAAACAATTATCGTGCAACATGCAAATCTATAATACCTGTTATAAAACCGTTTACAGTTAGATAATGACTTATGAATGAATATCACGATCATTTTAAACAGGGATTTCCATAGCACAAAATCTAGCTACGGAACCCTAAATAAGTAAAATTGCAGAAACCTCATTATGATCGGTCCAGTTGTGTCGACGTAAACACAAGGTCGATGTTACACAAATGTGTTTGTTTTCTTGATTTTCAGCAAGTTTTTATACCTTATGTTGTTACTTCACTGCCCATTGTGAGCATGTGACACGCCCACTTTTACTTTGGATGTCTGTTATTAGAAAAAGATGCTCTTTGCTGTTATTGCATCAATTAGGAAGCAATTATATTAGGTAACCATTTATTCCCCGTGGTTTTTTAGAACCCGGTGTACTGAAATCATTTTTTTTTACGTTTTAAAATCATCTAATGAGTCCTCCCACCCTGGGTGGAGCGGGACTTTCAGTCTCGAACTGAGTACAATCCACGTTGTTCCTTCAACAGCCCTTTAAGTTCCAGGGTCACGGTTACTGTTACTGTATTGTCCTCATGGATACGTTTCCAATCATATTTAGCTATGTATTTATTGAACAAAGACTCACAAAATGGTTTGAACACCCTTTGTCAAAGTGGTATGAAAAACAGCAAATGTGGTAACCAACAAACTCCTCTTGTCCACAGCGCGGTCTCCACATCAAAGAGGAAGAAGGAGTCGTCGTTCGCGATCCTTGCGGAGGCGCCGGTGTCGCGGCCCACCAGCCCCCGGTCTTTGCCTGTGGACATCAGGACGCGAAGGGTCTCACCTTTCAGAGGTAAGTCACCAAAGACCCTTTTTTTTTTTTTAGCGTGTTAAAATCATCAAATGAGTCCTCCCACCCCGGGCAGGGCGGGAGGGACTATCAGACTTGTACTGACTAAAATCCACGGTGTCCTTCAATAGCCCTTTATGTTCCGGGGTCACGGTGAGGAAATAAAATCCCGCGACCCCGGCAGGCTTTGGCCCTCTGAGAGGGGGCCCCGTCATTTTGCTGACGCTCTTTGAGGCGCGCGTGGAACACGACGCGCCGTCGACCCGGGCATGGTCCATGGTCGGACAGCGAGTTGCCCTTTACTCGCTGTCCGCATGCCCGCGCCTACGGTGGCCGGAGATCGTCTGCCGACGTCCGACGCCGCGGGCGTCTAACACTGCGGTTGGGGCGGAGGGAGGACGCTGTCCTCTCCCTCTCGCGGCCCGCCTCCTCCTTCACGAGCATTACTGCTTCGCAGAAGGAGGCATGGACGCAACCAATGCCGAGCGCGAGAGGTCTCCGTCTATCGCCGCCGTGAGGACACGTCGATGCTCTGCCCAAGCGGGGCAGTCTTGCATCGTATGCTCTACTGTGTCCTCCGGGCGATCTTCACAGTGGTGACACCCGGGCGTTTCTTCCCTCCCTATCCGACACAGGTACATACCTCCCGAAACTTCCGTGTCCGCTGAGGACCTGTGTCATCCGATAGGTCAGGACGCCGTGACGTCTCTCCAGCCACTCCTTAACACCAAAGACCCTTTGAAAAGCCCTTCGTACATAAGGCGACGCAAGTCTCCGATACCTTACGACTTTGGCATCCATTGACGCGTGCGAACCTCTATAGATTTGTATTTGCGATAGTCACCTGGATACTAAAGTCGAAAGGTCTCGACTGGCGTCGCCTAGTGTACGTGTAGGGCTAAGAGTTGTCTGACCAGAGATCGAAATAGTGACAGCTGATTATTCAGGTACTGGGATCAATTCCCAGGAGCGTTATTGAGTTTCCCTTTTAAGAATTTCGCAATAGTAGCTATTGACTTTCATTGATGGGCATAGGCGCTCCCTATTGCATGACACTTAAATAAAACTGGCGAAAATGAGTGTACTATGAGTACAACTCCATTAATAAAACTAAAATTATAAACAACTAAGTATTAGGTTAACAAAACTAAAATTATAAACATCTATTAGCGAGCAGTGGTGGCCCAGTGGTATCGGTCCCGACTTACGAGTTGTAGGTCGTGGGTTCGAACCCCGCCTGGCGCATTACTTTGTGTAATTTATTTCATCACCACTGCTCTCAAAACGGTGAAGGAAAACATCGTGAGGAAACCGGCATGTCCTAGAACCAAAAATTCGAAGACATGTGACATCCACCAATCCGCACTGGACCCGCGTGGTGGATTATGGCCCACTCCCTCTCACAGAGAGGAGGCCTGTGTCCCAGCAGTGGGAATATTATAGGCTGATGATGATGAGCTATTGATTTCGGCTTTGAGAAAAGGCTAGACTCTTAATTAATTTGCGAAATGCTGTTGTACTACATGGTGTAGATGCATCTAGCTCTATGGGGATTAATTAATGCATGATAATATGTTAAACGTGTTCTGCTCTTAAAGTTAATGATGTGATGGGCTTCTCAGAAGTACATAAAGATAAAAATTCTAAAAACTCTCGTGAAAAATAGAATTCGACGGCACGGTTAGTCCAGTGGTTGACCGATTTTACTGTAGCGCTGCATGTCGCGGGTTCGATTCCCGCACGGAGTAAATATTTGTATGATCTACAAGTAGTTGTTTCGGGTTTGTATACGCACCCACGACACAGGAGAAATTCCTATGTGTGGGGAACGTTTACTAAAAGAAAAAACATAAATAAATCAAAAACGCCATTGTCAAATAAAAATATGGACGGACCAAAACTTTGTGTTTATTCTTAGCTGAGTATTTATGTGGGAGTGCCAATTACTTAAATCACCTTTTCTTCTTCTCCAGGTCGTGGTTTTCGCGAAGAGACTTCGCGCCACAACACTCCAAAGACTTCAGCAACCAACTCCAGATCAAACTCGCCTCCAAGAAGAAGAACCAACTCCTTATCCAGGATAGACAACATGGCTCAAACAGCCACGTTACCTCTACCCATACACAACCTACCCAGACCACATTCTCCCAGAAACTTCCTTAAAGAAAACATAGAAGGAGTAAGAGAGATAAGTGAGTTAAATAGAGAAAAGCATGAAGCTGAGGCTGAAAGGAAAAGGATAGAGGAAGAAGAAGCTATCCTCAAAGAAATGGGGGTTCTGGATAAATCTAAATCTGGGTCCAGAAGCCTTGTTGCATCAAGGACCAATTCAAGGAGTAACTCTCCAAGTAAAATCAATTTGAGATCGAGAGACAATTCTCCATCAGCGATTATACATTACGAGAATATTCCGGTTAGTAGCAAGGAGTTTGTGAACCCTGATGATGGCATCAGAAAACCTGTAACACATAGATCTCGTCTTCGATCTGTCTCTAAATCCCAACCTCAATCCAACAATGGATCGCCAAAACATTCCAAGATTCCTAAACGACAAAGCTCTGTTTCTCCCGCAAGAACTAGTACAAGCCGAGCTGCATCTACGTCTAGAAGACCTTTTGAGAATAACTTGAACAAAAATCAAAGGTTTATCTCAAGTAGCACTAGTAGTATTCATGAGACTATAAGGATTGGGAGTCAAGTCCATGATAAAAGAGCAAGTAAAAGTACTCAACACTTGAGCATATCTCCTGCACATATAAAAGGCAAACCTCCGATCTCTCCTGGTAGAGGAGGCCCTCCTCCTTCTAACAGGACAATCAATGCTAAAAGACTTTCACCTATCGTTGGGACTCCAAACAAAAGTCCTACAGACGACTTGAAACCAAGTTCAGCAAGAACAAGCTTAAAGCCTTCACCGATGCCAAGAAAAACAGTTAAAACTGCAGGTAACACACCTGCTACGTCTAGATTGAATTCTAGACAGCCTAGCAGGACTGTCAGCAGAGACCCCAGCCCCGATAAAAGGAAAACCAAACCGGTTACAAAACCTATGACTAATGGTACAACAAAACCGGTTACCAGAGCAGCAAGTACAAGAACTACACAAAAACCTACAGTAACAAAACCAGAACCGAAAAAGCCAGTAAGTCGTACAAACAGTATGAAAAGTTTAGTAAGGACACCTAGTACGAAGAATTTAGTAGAAAAGCCGCCTCTAAAGAAAACTAACAGCAGAAAAGATATGAATGAAAAAGCTCAATCTACGAGTAGAATTAATGAAGTTGGAGCTAAAAAGGATTCAGTAAAAGACACTAAGAAAACTCTAAAAGGAAAAGACGAGAAT
The DNA here is from genome assembly GCA_954870645.1 of Agrotis clavis. NCBI lineage: Eukaryota > Metazoa > Arthropoda > Insecta > Lepidoptera > Noctuidae > Agrotis > Agrotis clavis. The sequence goes on from OX940942.1 coordinate 1,599,765, forward strand.
AAAGGAAAAGTTAAAACTACAAGGAGTACAGATTCGATGACTGATTTAGACAACGTAGAAAAACAAGACAACGAAACTCAATACGATAAGGAAAAGAATGACCTCGTTTTAATGACAAAGAAGAACATTATTTCGATGACCACCGCTGCGATAACTTCACAACCGTTGGAGCTTGTAAATACAGTTACAAACCAACTACCAGCTGCTTTTGAAAAGGCAAGAGAGAAAGGTATTTTTGAAAGATTGAGTTCAAAAGAATCTCTAGTAGGTAAAGAGGATGCAGAAAAAACAGAAAAGCCGACTAATAATGAAAAGGAACCAACTCCACCAAAACCACAAAAAAGAATGGAACACAAAGAACTTGCAGAAGCGGAAAAAGAAAAAGTTGAAGAGCGAAAGCCTCCGCCAAGGCAGCACAAGAATCATGAAATTAAGTCTTTATTCACGGACGATCAAATGAAGTTAAAACTACTACAGCCTCCATACAACAACCCCCAAGTAGAACGAGCAAAACAAAAGATAGAGGCGATTCTCAAAGAGCCTGAGGTATCTACAGAAAACATACTAACTGCCTCAGCAAAGTCTAGAGAACTCAAAAATACTATCAAAGAAGCAGCTGACAAAGCAAAAACAGAAGCGAAAGAAGTTAAAGACGAAGCGGCAAACAAGTTAACAGAAATCAAAGACCAAGTTGTCAAACAAAACGAGAAGATGAACGAAGAAATACGTTCCGAAGTAACGAAAATCGTCGACAGCATAATCACTCCGGTTGAACAACCAAAAGATATTCAAGAAAAGAAAGATAAAGTAAAAGAAGTTCCTAAAAAGATAGAAGTGGTAAAAAAAGATATTATAGAACCAATAGTGACGGTAGTGAATGAGAAAAAGAAAAATGGTGGAGCAAGTATTGCTGAGAAAGTGAATGAGACTTTAGTGAAAGGTGAAGGTGATGTGGAAGTGCAAAGTTCCAATCTGTCTACTCCGGGTGTTGATAAAATTACTGTGCAAAAGAAGATGGCGGACGGAAACGGGTCTGATAGGTCTGCTCAAAGTAATGGCGGGTGAGTTATTAGAACTATTTTGATTTTACTACACCAAACAGAAAAACTGTTGACAGTCTATATAGGAATAGCTTCCAGTCTTTAGATAGCAATAGAGCTTGTTAACTTTATTTTCTTTGATAAAATTACAGGTTATGGTTTCGTTTTTATACATGAAACAAAAACGTCAAAGCCCATTTTAGTTTTACGTGTGCATTAAGTTTAAATGAATAATAATTCATGGGGGTTGTAGGATATTTATGACATATTGGTTACTTAAAATAAAAAAAAAATCGTTTCAAATCATAGAGCACTCACTGCTTTTTGTTTTGTCATAAAAAGCTAACTGGAGCAAATTCGTATCCGATACACAATTAAAATTACAAATACTGAAACATGAAGAAATTTTATACGGAACAAAAAATAATAATAAAATATCACATGAAAAATAGACAGCGAAAGTTTCACAATACTGTTACCAACTAATCAGTTTCTAACTCCTTACTATTTTGAACACAACAATGTATATCCGTACGTCTACAAATGAAAGGTAAGTATTCCCTCAGAGATTTCCTCCACAATGCGCTTTCACTACAATCCCTAACGACTTATAATATAAAACCCAGAGGAATGTTCTGCAATATCAATGAACTCATTTTCATATATTCTAGCGGATATTACGCTACGTAAGACAATATTTTCATTACGTTTGTTGGACATCAGTCAGTGAAAGTTTGTTCGGTCGTTGAGCTATTATGTCGCATCCTCTTGGGTCCAAAATAAAGAATAATGCATCCGTTTAGAGATATAGCTTATTAGTTTACGTAGTTCATTGATCATATTTCCTTTTGTCTCGACATTCACCAACATTTCTCCCATTTTTAGCTTTCCGGAAACCTGTTCCTTCTTGGCCATTCTTCCTGGTCATTTCCTAGCCACTCCTTTTATAGCGATTGTTCCTAATCAAAAAATTCGGTTCCCTGAGTCATCTCACATTAATGAGGTTATTTACTAACAATTTTTAAACTTAATAGTCAATTGAACTCAGTAAGTATAAACAATGTTAAGCTGGTAGGAGGATTAAAGCATTTTAGCCACTTGCACTGCATGCTCGGTGCTAATTTTGCCGTCGACACGCTAAGAAGAAGAAGCATAGCATTAAATAGCTGTCCAGGGCATCCTAGTTTTCCATAGCTTGAGATCGATGTTGCTCTTTCTTTATTTTAATACTAGCTGACCCGGCAAACTTCGTACCACCTCAGAATGTAATTTCTGAACGACTGACGAAGTTAACTGATTTGTAAACGAAGAGACGAACATCAAATATTTGACAGGTAGAAACATTGGGTAGGAATAGTTTGTTGTTTTTATTACTATATTTCTAATATTTTTTCATGTTTACTCACCTTATAAACCTTCCCTGGACTTCCAAAAATAAATTAAAACCAAAATTAGCCAAATTGAACCAGCCGTTCTCGAGTTTTAGCGAGACTAATGAACAACAATTGATTTTTGAGCTAAAACAGCAACATGGCGCCGTCACAACATCTACATATATCGTGGTCATTACACAGACTTATTATATTAAACAAGAAATCCACGCATGTCCCCCAGCACTGACCAGCAGTGGTCCCACAGACTAGCCTGCAGTAACGAGGGTGGTATCGACCCGTAGCGTGACCACCAGCTCATTACCATACGGCAGGGCTGCACCAACGGATACGTAAATGTATTGCTTGCACTTACTTTTATTTATTTCGGGGAGATAATGTTTTTTGGGGGAAATGTGATAAAAATGGGTGGAGCGGAAGACAGACTTGATGTGTCTTCAGACTTTATGGATTATCTACGACCTTTGAATGGGACCCATAATCCTATAATAATAACCCATCGGTTATAATGTTACCACTGCTGAGAGACTGGCCTCTCTGTGAAAGGGAGTAGACTTATTCCACCACGCGGGCCAAGAGCGGGTAAATAGATTTCTTCGAATTTCTGGCTCTAGGACATGCCGGTTTCTTCACGATGTTTTCATTTTGAGAGCAATGGTGATGAAATAAATTACACAAACCACTTTTAAGTTTTCATGGTAAAATATGGAATGAACTTTACCTTATGTTAAACATCTATGTCTTTAAACCCACCCATGTTTGCAAAGAAATAAATGATTTGATTTGATTTGATTTGATGAGTTCAAACCCACGCACGACCAGTTTTAATTTAATTAGGTAATAATTGGAATTTAGTTATTGATTGACACAAATAAGTAGAATAACTTTTATTTCAGACAGAGTCTGTCTAATTCTGATTAAACGGACCGATTTCTGATATTTCGTTTAAACACAAGAGGCGCTTTTTCAATTTTCCATACATTAAACGCAGTAAATACTTCAAGTACGCTGTAAATAAAATCCAAAAATCGTGTGATTAGGCCTCTAGTTTAATATTGACTTTTATCAATGATCTGCCCATTATGAGATTTCAAAGTTATCACCATGGTAATTACAAAATGAACAAATGGACACGTTTCATAGATGATTCCTTGATTCATAGCTAGTCGCTTTCGCTGCCAAACTGTGGAAACTTTTTAGTTGAAACAACATTTCAAATTGATATTCGAACTTGTGTTTTTGATAATGACTTGTGTCATTCACTTGAATAAAAATCTTCTCTGTGCAAACAACTATTTTACTTCCATATCCTAGTTATCTAGTATATATTTCGTCAAAAGGTCATGGGCGCAGTCGCTAAATTTGCCATCAAGAATCTCTGCGGCCTAGATGACTACTCTACGTGGAAATTCGCTATAAAAATGATTCTCATACGAGAAAAGTTGTTCACGTATACGTCTACGTACCCGGATTCCAAAGACTCCACCGCCATCGAGAAGGACCAAGATGCACTAGCTTTGATTTGTCTACATGTGGAACCTACACTTTATGCGTATGTACAAAATTCAAATTTTGCTAAGGATGCTTGGGATAGCCTAGCGAAAGCGTTTGAGGACAAAGGCGTAAATCGCAGAATCACCCTCATGAACGCGTTGTTGGATGAGAAACTAGAGAGACACTCGTCGATGCATGAATATGTTGCTGCAGTTATGTCTCTTTCTCAAAAGTTGAAGGATATTACCACCGGATTTGACGATGATTTTGTAGCTGTCGTGTTACTGAGAGGACTACCTGAAGAGTACAGGCCTATGCGAATGGCGCTGGAACACTCTGGGATGAAGTTGACTTCAGAGAACGTACGGCAGAAGTTACTACAGGAGGATTAACGTCAAGGTTGTAGTACATTGTCTTCAGCGGACTCGGCATTGGCTGTGCGTAAGAGTAAGAAGTGGAATGGGAACAAAGATATTAATATGACCAAAATTAAATGCTTTAAATGTGGAAAGCCTGGACATAAGAAGCCGGACTGTCCTGAAGGAAGGAAAGCGGGTTCAATCTCCAAACTAAGTGACGTCGCGGTCGTGAGCCTGTCTTCATTCAGCGCCGGGGACTCCTTCAATCCGACGGAGTGGTACATTGACAGCGGGGCATCTTCACATATGTCTTCCCAGAAACATTGGTTTAAAGATTTGGTTATGAATGTTGGTATGAGTAACGTGACTTGTGCGAATAATGATAAGATTGAATGCAAGGGTAAGGGTGATATCATAGTGAGTTTGAAAGGACGAATGCTTACTGTGAGGGATGTCATGTATGTACCTGGTTTGCATGTTAATCTGTTATCAGTGTCTAAATTAGTAGAGAGAGGATGGAAGGTAAGTTTTGACAGAGATGGGTGCAAGCTAATTCACCATTTGGTTCCAGGCCATTTCAAGGGAAAGCTTCTGACTACCGCAAGTGAAGTCTCAGGGATCTACAAGCTTGAAGGTTGTCAGGCGGTTGTAGATGGGACTGCGTTGGCGTCAGTGAAAGCAGGTAATCTTTTGATGTTGTGGCACCGGCGGCTTGGACACGTAAATGAGCGAGATTTACGTAAGCTCCCGGGTATGGATTTTGGTAAGAGCGTAATGGAACCTTGTGTCGCCTGTATTAAGGGGAAGGCACATCGTTTACCTTTTCCAGTTGGTGAGGCTGAGAGGGCAGTCGAAAGACTGCAACTGGTTCACGCAGATATCTGTGGTCCAATGTCTGAACCCACGTACGGTGGATCTCGGTATATGCTAGTTATTTTAGATGATTTTACACGTAAATCTTTTGTATTTTTCCTTAAATCAAAAGATCAGGTTTTCGATCATTTTAAAGTTTTTCTAGCTAGTGTAGAGGTTGAAACCGGGTTGAAGGTGAAGTGCATACGCACGGACAATGGAACAGAATTTGTGAACAGGAAGTTTGATGGGTTTCTACAGCAAAAGGGTATAAAACATCAATTAACTGTTCCCTACACTCCGGAGCAGAATGGCGTAGTGGAGCGAGCAAACCGCACTATTGTGGAGATGGCTCGTGCTATGTTGGCGGAAAAGGGTCTGAGTGCGAGACTGTGGGGAGAGGCATGTAATACGGCTGTTTATATCAAGAACAGGCTGCCTCACAGTGGAAATAATGGTAAGATTCCTGAGGAGTTGTGGACAGGGAAGGCTCAGTCATTAGATAATTTCAGAGTTTTTGGAACGAAAGCGTTTGTGCACGTGCCCAAGGAAACTCGGAAGAAATGGAGCCCTAAAGCAGTAGAACATGTCTTTGTTGGTTACTGTGAAGAAACCAAGGGATATCGTTTCATTAATCCCAGTAATCCTCGCGTCATTGTTAGAGCAAGGGATGTAGTTTTCTTGGAGGACTCTACAGCAGTAGTTTCAGAGAATCCTAGTCAGCTCGTAGGTAGCGGTGACAAAGGTGCTGAAGTAATCTGGGAACTTGGAAAGGTAGAAGACCAGTCAGGTTCGTCACCTGATAGTGCAGAGGCTTCTCAAGGGACAAGTTCCGTAGATAGGACTGAAGTATTTGAAGACGCGGAGATGGAGGTGGGAGAAACGGGTGATAGCGGAGCAGAACATGTCGTGGTGAGAAATGTTGAAACTGAAGATTCTTTTAACAGAGAAGAGTCAAACGAAGGTGAATGTCGTTATCCTCTACGTAGTAGAATCCGGAAAGGAAACCTTCATGGACTGGCATGCTTTAAAGAAGATCAGGAGCCTTTGACAGTTAAGGAAGCCTTAAGTCGGGAAGATAAGGATAACTGGAAGGAAGCCATGAAAAAAGAGATGGATTCGATGTACGAGAATAAGGTTTGGAAGCTCGTCAGAAAGCCACCTGAAGCTAAAGTCGTGGGAAATAAGTGGATCTTCAAGTATAAGTTCGATGCAGATGGTAATAAGACCTATAAAGCTCGACTTGTGGCGAAGGGTTTCACTCAGTCCTACGGGGTTGACTACTTCGAAACTTATTCACCGGTCGTGAGAAGATCGACAGTAAGAATGCTGCTATCGTTGGCTGTGGAAAAGGATTTCTTCATCGGTCACTTTGATGTAAACACCGCCTTTCTAAACGGTGATTTACAGGAAAAAGTTTATATGCAACAGCCGGAGGGTTGCATAGATCAAAACTCAAAGGAAAAAGTTTGCTTATTAGAAAAAGCGATATACGGCCTCAAACAAGCTTCACGGTCTTGGAACGAAAAAGTAAATGAGGTGTTATTGTCTTTGAACTTCAAGCGCTGTGACTTTGACAGCTGTCTTTACAAAAATAATAATTTTTATATCGCTCTGTACGTTGACGATTTTTTATTGTTTTACAAAGACAAACAGCAGAAGGAAGTTTTATTAGACAATCTTTCTAAACATTTCAAGATAAAGGATTTAGGGGAAGCGAGGCAAATTTTAGGTATGCTTTTGTCTAAGACTGATACTGGAATATATTTGAATCAAGAGAGGCTTATTTCGAAGATCTTGGATGAATATGGTATGTCTGACTGCAAACCTGTAAAAACTCCGACGGAAATGGATTTCCATAAAGCCTTGGCGGAAGGGGAAGGAGGTAAGATCTTATCCTGCCAAGACTCTCGTAGTTATCAGGCGCTCATAGGGTCGCTGAACTATTTGGCCTGTAACACACGCCCGGATATTGCGGCTGCGGTAAATTTTTTGGCACAGTACAACTCATGTTGTGAGGAACGTCATTGGAAAGCTGCTAAACATATCTTGAGATACCTTAAGGGTACAAAAGATCTATGTTTGATATTTCCCAAGTCGCCGGTGCAGGACATCACGGGATTTGTAGATGCTGACTGGGGAGGGAACATCAAAGATAGGAAATCATATTCTGGATTTATTTTTAGATGCGGAAAATCGTTGATTAACTGGGAATGCCGGAAACAAGCTTGTGTGGCACTTTCGTCAACGGAAGCCGAGTATATTGCACTTTCGGAGGCTACCAAGGAGGCAGTTCACTTGCGGCAGTTGAATGCATTTATAAGAGGTGAATATCTTGGGGCTATTTGCATTTTCGTAGATAATCAGAGTGCCATTAAACTTGCGTACAATCCTGTAGCGCATAGAAGGACGAAACATATAGACATAAGGGCGCATTATGTCAGAGATTGTATTGCTAAGAATGTTATACGTCTGGACTATGTATGTACGGAAGATAACCCAGCAGATGTGCTGACAAAACCATTAGGTCGTGTGGCATTTAATAAATGTGTGCGCGATCTGAATCTGAGTGTGTCTGGTGTGGTGTGATATGAGGATATCTGATGATGGATGTTGTTTGAGGGGAAGTGTGGAAACTTTTTAGTTGAAACAACATTTCAAATTGATATTCGAACTTGTGTTTTTGATAATGACTTGTGTCATTCACTTGAATAAAAAATAAAAAACTTTTTAAAAAAAAGGGAACCGACTTCAAAACCAAACACAAAAAAACTATAAAATAACTTTTCTTTCGGAAGTCGGTGGCTTTGTTTTTTTTTATTTCATTGAGATATGGCCACCGACTTCCGAAAGAAAAGTTATTTTATAGTTTTTTTGTGTTTGGTTTTGAAGTCGGTTCCCTTTTTTTTAAAAAGTTTTTTATTTTTCCCTTTTTAGTTGAGATATTTCACAAAAAAAATCTTCATAAAATCGGCTTCTTTGAAAATCTACAATCCTATTAAGCAACAAAAACGGATCTATGCGAGCAACTTTACGAGATATCCATTATTATTATATACTAAAACCTTCCCCAGAATGTAACAAACATTTTTCTGAAAACTGCATCAAAATCTGTTCAGCCAAACGCGAGATAATCGCGGACAAACATGGCAATCGTCCCTGAAAATCTACGATCCAAGTAAGGAAAACCGATCCACGCGGGCAACATCACGGGATATGTATTAGTGTTATATACTAAAACCTTGAGAGCAGTGGTGGCCCAGTGGTATCGGTCCCGACTTACGAGTTGTAGGTCGTGGGTTCGAACCCCGCCTGGCGTATTACTTTGTGCAATTTATTTCATCACCACTGCTCTCAAAACGGTGAAGGAAAACATCGTGAGGAAACCGGCATGTCCTAGAACCAAAAATTCGAAGACATGTGACATCCACCAATCCGCACTGGGCCCGCGTGGTGGATTATGGCCCACTCCCTCTCACAGAGAGGAGGCCTGTGTCCCAGCAGTGGGAACATTATAGGCTGATGATGATGACTAAAACCTTCTTCAGAATGTAATGAACACTTTCCTGAAAACTGCATCAAAATCCGTTCAGCCAAACGCGAGATAATCACGGACAAACATGCAATCGTCCCTGAAAATCTACGATCCAAGTAAGGAAAACGGATCCACGCGGGCAACGTCACGGGATATCTATTAGTGTTATATACTAAAACCTTCTCCAGAATGTAATGAACACTTTCCTGAAAACTGCATCAAAATCCGTTCAACCAAACGCGAGATAATCGCGGACAAACATACATACATACATACATACATACATACATACATACATACATACATACAGGTCGAACTGAGAACCTACTTTTTTTTTTGAAGTCGGTTAAAAATCTTCTCTGTGCAAACAACTATTTTACTTCCATATCCTAGTTATCTAGTATATATTTCGTCAAAACAAACATCTTAAACCTCCTGAATTTTTATTCTTTCGGTATACATTATTTTCTAAAACTTATCTCTCCCATTTTGACCTAAATCAACCCCACATGACCAACAGTTCAACAACCAAGGTTGCCTCGTTCTCGATTACCACGAATTACTTTCACCCTATATTAACTTAATTTCCGTTGCGTAAAAATCCACCTTATTAAATTTTGGCAGCCCTATTGATGCAGTGACGCGGCACAAATATTCTGGAATATTCTAGTTTGTGCTAAAAATGTTTTTCGATCAAGAATTTAAATTGGTCATATCCGAAATACATTTAGGAATGTGTAAAAAAAAATGAGGTTTAATACCTACTCGAATCGTTAAGAAAAAGAAACCTATTTTTTACAGATAATTGCATAGACTACTATTTTTGTCTGATATATTTTATGATAAAAGTCACTGTTTGGCTGAAAGGTATTAAAAATCAATCTTTGCACGATGTTTGGGAACTCTGACCTTGAAATTTTTTTTGTATTTACATTTTTTGCATGTAGGATTAAAGATGGTCGCCGGACTTATTCCATTACCGTTACCCCGGAACATAAAGGGCTATTGAAGAACACCGTGGATTTTAGTCAGTACGAGTCTGACAGTCCCTCCCGCCCTGCCCGGGGTGGGAGGACTCAATTGATGATTAGTACCATGCAAAACATCAACTTTATGCTACAGCTTGACATAAAAATGTAGAAAACCGGAAGTCGCCACTGTCTTCGCGCTACCAGCACTTTGAATGATTTTATTTAATTTTTTTACACTTATTACGTTAGTTTTATGGCACAATAATAAATCTAACAAACCTGCGGTCTTTGTTTACATCAAATATCAAAGATTTTAAAACGCAGTCAGAAATAAAAATTTTAGTTCCGTTTCAATCCGTTCTGGCCAAGCTGTAATTAATGTAAACTTTTTATCCACCCCGTTGCTTCAATTGCCCTTTACGTTCCAGAGTCACTGCTATCTTCACAGACGGTCCACAAATTATGTAACCATACTGCTATTTTTTGGACTAATTTAATTGGACTATATTACCTAAATTCCACAATTTTTGTACCGAGTTACACAACTTACAACCGCAAACCACGGCATTGTTTTGATAATAAACACGAGTTTTCCACATTGTACAGTATACAATAGCGCTTTTGTTTATTAATATCATTGCTTATTTCTTTGAAAACTCATCAATGAATACAAAATACATACCTATTACATGTCTTTTATTTGGTGGTTAACTTTATTACGAGTGAAAGCCGCTTGAATAATTATATTGCAGTCAAAGACATTAAACTATAGCGAGCAATAGACGGGACATCACGAAGAAATTTGTGATCCAAAACTTTTTACCACTAGGTAAAAATTGCATCAGTCTAGTAGTCGCGTTGCTATGCAACGCTTAGATTATTAGATTATAGCGCTAGCTACTGACGCACGGCATCAACAATTTTGTATGAAAATTTTTCCAATGCCCGCTCTATAGTTTCTTTTAAATCTCTTTGATTGCAGTACCTATAAATGGGCGTTTTTCTATTAGACGGCACGGCACCGGGGCACCGGCGCCGGCGTAGTGCCGGTGCGGGGAAGCTAAAATGTATGAACGCCGGCGTCGGCGCCGGCGCCGGTAATTGCAAAAGCGAGCCATACGTTTTCATACATTTTTGCTTCCCCGGAACCGGCACGGCGCCGCCGCCGTCGCCGTCGCCGGTGCCGGTGCCGTGCCGTCTAATGGAAAAACGCCCTTTCTAGCGCGGCGTAGCTTATTCTTAAAGAGGTAACCATAATATCAATTTATAACTGGGAAATTACTACTTATTGCTCTTCCTTCTTAATTTAATTACGTCTTCAGTTTTGGTGTAAGTATACAAAAATAAGTAACATAAATAGTAAAATATATATAAAAAGAACAGATACAACAGTCCTATAGCTACAATTTTACTTTTTCCTACAAAATAAATTATCCACTAGGTACTTATATATCGCAGCAGTGCACATAACAAAATATGTATTTGAATATAAGGAAATGGTGATTGTATAGAATCTAAATAGTAAACGAGGCGTGAAACATTGTAGTTCTTATCTTTTAATAAACAATTAAAACTATCATTTACCCGCGGCTTTGCCTGCTTGAATATTTTATAAATTATCCCACGATAATGTCGACTACCGGGATAAAAAGTTCCCTACGTCTTTATGCGTGTTATAAAGTACAATTGCTTAGAATATGATAGCACTAACATACGCTATGCGTAAAACCACCCACCCTTCTAACAAATAAAAAAAAGAAATTCACAGTTTACCTGTGAGGCAAAGATCACTTTGTAACTACCATATTCGACGAATAAATGTCTTTGTCACCGTAATCCGTACAGCCGTTGATGAGTAAAAATGAAACAGACTTTCATTTTTTCATTTATAATATTGGTGTGGAAATTATAGTAATTACAAAACAACAACTTATTTAAAGGAAGTACGTAGTTTATACTTACTAGACAACGATATTCAGGAAGCTTCGAAATATCTCAAGACGAGTAAAGACGTAAAAAAATACGAGTTATTCCGTCTAGGTTCTTATTAATAAATTAACTTGAAATGAACGCAAAATTTCAGTCATCACGTGGGCCTGTCGGGTTCGAATGAGTAACGAGCTATCGTGACCCCGGAACGTAAAGCGCTATTGAAGAACACCGTGGATTTTACTTAATAAAAGTCTGACAGTCCCTCCTGCTCTGCTCTGGGTTCAGTACCTACTCATTTGTTGATTATACTACTCTAAAAAAAGTCATCTCGTGGGCTGTTTTTTATTTGTATTTTTTTTTCGCGATATCCTTTGCTCCGACTGTGACCTATGTTTGGTTCTCTACATCACCCTAAAATAGACTGAAAGGGAAGAAAATGCCCAAGGCATTAACTCCGCCTTGTACTGTTTTATACTCGTAGATGTACGAGTAAGTACATGAAGTTTTAAATATTTTTAGCCATTTTTTTGTTAACCTAATAGTGGTTTAAAACATTATTTCATTTTTTTTTCATGGTTTGGTTGGTAGAGTTCTACTCATAGTACACTCACTTTCACCAGTTTTATTTAAGTGTCATGCAATAGGGAACGCCTATTCCCATCAATGAAAGTTGCAATGTAAACGATAGCGTAAGTTTACTCTGTGATCTACCCACGATCGCCAGATGAGATATATATTACAATAACACAACAAAATTGAAATTATGGGAAAAACCTCCCTTTTGTTATAGTTCAGTATAATGTGGTACATTGAACTCTTCACCCATACATCTTGAACATAATTATGTATTATCAATTTGAAAAACAGTTGTAGATTGTAGACGGCTTAGGATCACTTCACACCACGTGACGCAACTAAATTGAATAGGGTATCTTTTCGTGTAGTAAATCTATACTAATATTTATAAAGCTGAAGAGTTTGTTTGTTTTTGAACACGCTAATCTCAGGAACTACTGGTTTAAATTCAAAAAATATTTTTGGTTTGGATAGTTCATTTATCGAGGAAGGCTATAGGCTATAAAAATCAACGCAACGACCAAAAAGAGGTCAGCAGCGGGCGTGAAAACGCAACAGCTTTACTGATAAAATGTAGGTTTACAAATTCAGCTTTCGTTTAGTAAGCTTTTTCAATAAAAAAAAACCAACAAAATCACTGACCAGACCGTTAAATGACGTCATCTTCTGACCACTTGAAGTCGTGACGAAGAAAATCCTGAGTCATGTTAGTAATAATACGTGGTCTGACCGCCTGCTGTTAACGATGACGAGTTGAAGGTACCTACGTTGATGTTAGTGAGGTGGCTAGAGCTGCGGTCACTTACCTACAAGTTTAGTGAAATAGCTTCAATGTTCCCTTAGTCTTTCTGGGAAAGATCGATGGATTAGTTAGACAAGTAGGTACCCTGTAATTATGAACTTTAAATAGATAAATTCATAAATATTATATACAAGAGTTGCTTAAACCTAAATACACTCGAGAGCAATGAATCCGGGTCACTTAAAGAATCCTAAAAATCTCGGAAACTAAAAATGCTAGGTTAATGCAATAAATTGTATTTAATAGACAATGTAATACTCCTTAAATGAAGGTATTAAAACTTCTCAGTAATTGTAAAGTTATATCATAAAAAAATCAAATTTGAAAAAGGGCCACTTTCGAAGATGGAACTACGAAATTACAGCATTTGGTTTTGCTTTTGTTTGTAATCTGTCATTTATGTGGGTACATAAACCATGTTGATAGTGCTCTATATTCATTATTCAAGCTGAAATTATGTCGCTTACGCCTGAAGAATGCACCAGAATACTTACAATGCTGGAAACCGGCCGGAGTCAGCGCGATACAGCCAGGACTGTCGGTGTGTCGCTGTCAACAGTACAAAGAGTTCTCCGACGTTACGAAGAAACTGGTTCTAACCTACGCAGACCAGGAACGGGCAGAACCAGGTGTACCACAGCACGAGAAGACCGATACTTGGTGAACACCATGCTTCGAAATCGCTTTCTCACAGGAACTGAACTCACCGATCAGTTTCGACGCCTCGGAGGAAGTAACCCAAGTGCATGGACAGTAAGACGTCGGCTTGCTGAATCTAACTTAAAACCCCTTAGACCTGCAAACGGCCCTAAACTGGAGCGTGGGCATCGTATTTCAAGACTAAGATATGCCCAGAGCCACGTAAATTGGAGTATTGAAGATTGGTCAAAAGTTATGTTCTCCGACGAATCAAAATTTATGCTCTACAAGCACGATGGAAGACACAGAGTGTATCGAAGACCAGGGGAAAGATTCAAGCAAGCATGCATCGAAGAAAAAGTAGCCTACGGTGGTGGGTCTGTACTTGTGTGGGCCGGAATTTCTTCTGAAAGTCTCACAGAGCTGGTGATCATAGAAAACGGCTCTTTAACTAGCGTAAGATATGTGGAAGAAATCCTCAATGATCACGTTGGTCCATTTATGGTCAATTTAGGTGAGGATGCTATATTTATGCATGACAATGCCCGACCTCATACAGGTAGGATTGTGAATGACTACCTTCAAGAGATGAACATTACTCGTATGAAGTGGCAGCGCGCAGCCCGGATATCAACCCGATCGAGCATGCTTGGGACGAGCTAGGCAGATGCGTAAAACAACGAAACCCTCCCCCAATCACGCTTCGTGAGCTCAAAATTGCTCTCACAGAGGAATGGGAGAATATTCCCCAAAATCGTATAAGGAACTTGGTGTACAGCATGCCAAAACGCGTAAACGCAGTAATGGAAGCACGAGAAGGCAATACGAAGTATTAAAATTCAAGAAAATCGTAATAAATTTCAAAAATTTCATGTTTCCTATTTTTGTTTTAAGGAGAGATCAGCAGTTTTTTTCTTTATGTAATTTTGTGTTAATAAAATGTATGGTGACTCATATTTTTTTTACTTTCATTTAAGGAGTATTACATTGTCTATTAAATACAATTTATTGCATTAACCTATCATTTTTAGTTTCCGAGATTTTTAACATTCTTTAAGTGACCCGGATTCATTGCTCTCGAGTGTATTTAAGAAACAAAAAAAAAAACTGCACATAAAACTAATAACTAAATTAAAATATTATATGGCATCGAAAAATTCATCCTCAACGCTGTCAGCCGGTAATGTGCCCAAGAGACGGGCGGCGTTACCTCTTTGAATGGCTATGCTTAGCCTCTGACCAAGGTAAAAGCCAGCTCTTGGGTCACGAGAAACGTCAACAAGTCTTTTTGAAAGGTGTCTGAAGAGGCTGTGAGCACTCGGTCCTTTTTTTTTGTTTGTTAAATATTTAGGTTTAATTAATTTATTATTATAACATTGTTTTTATTAAAAAAAAGAGTTGCTTTCGTTGTAGTGATTCTTCCAAAGAGAGACCTCGACAAGAGGTGCTTAAATCTGTCTTTGGATGGGCCAATAGCGGACCCTTTCAACCAGAGGCGTAGCTAGACGGGGGCGAAGTGGCCCCTAGCCCCCGGCCTCGCACCTAAAGGAAGGGAGGACCCTTTAGGTGCGGGACTCAGAGAAAAACAAAATCTGTCAGTGGCGATCACAAGTATTTTAACCAGTCAGTAAAGCGGTAAACTTAAGTTTTACTAAGAAATTAACCTGCGCTACAATTATAAGTATACTTGCGGTGTCCGATGAGAGGGAACTGAAAAAACCAGAAGCCGTGCAATCGCCAACGATCACGTTTAGGTCTAGCGCCTCCACTGTTCACACCAGGCCCCATGTTGCAAGATGACTTGGTTCCGTTTTATTTGTAACTGGGAACTGAAGTTGAAAGACTCAAAGAGGCCTCGCAGAACTGTACCCTTAGCACGAGTTTTCAGTATTTGAGACGTAAAGTAAACTGGAATTTTGACAATTTCAAATTGACAATTTTCAAGGAAAAAATTAGTTCCTTCTTCGCACACGAGAGGCGCTGTTCCATTTGTTCATACAAGAAACGCTGTAAATACTGGAAAGACGCTGTAAAGAAAAAGAGTGAAAACTCGTGCTAAGGGTACTGATGTTGTTGACAATCACGTTTCGTATAGATGACTTGGGGGAACCAAAGTAAGTCATCTTATAATAAGGGGGCCGAGGCAAGTCATATTTTTCGTTCTGAAAGAAAAAGGCTTCGCAGATACCTCTTGCCCCCTCTTAGATTCGGTCTCGCTACGCCACTGCTATCAACCTTCTTGACCAATCTTATTCCACTTTGGCTACAAAGCACGAATGTACTCCCCTACAGAGTCGATTGGAAAGATGTTAAATATCATAAAGTGTTTGTTATAAGAGTACTAGGTGCTGAAATGATAATGGTTTATCGAGATACCATGTTACATATCATATTATATTTACTTAGCCAATTCTAGTTTTGCACTTTTTCAGTTTGCTTTAGGCAAATTGGACTGCGTTCTAGTAAGATGCGTTGTCGTATGAGACAATGTTTTTCACTTGATCATAAATAAAGTTCTGGCAGCCATTATTGAACGTTTTTAAACATTTCAAATCATTTATCCCTATTAATCTAAACCAACCCTTTGGTAGTTCAAACACTCCATTTTCCTTTAATCCTCTCTCCAGTCTTAAATTCTCATTTCCTGCTGTCTAGAAATGGCCCAGCCCTATTTCAATCTATTCCACTTAGTACACAACTTACAGTCTACGCTATCTATCTATTCACAGCCTTGGAATCGGGTCAACGCCCTACATAAAATACAAATGCACAGAACACTTAGAACTATTAAAATAAATTGAGTCATAATTTTCTACAATATAAAAGTGAACATATTGTAGAAAATTATGAAAAATTAAACAAATGAAAAAAAACGAATATAAAAGTGAAAAAAAAGTGAACAAGTAAAATTGTAGGTAAATAAAAAGATGCAAATCTCCCATTTCTATTTTAACAGCGTTTGATGTCCGCCATCTTGGAATTAGCATGCGATGACGTTTAATGCAGTTGCAGTGATTTGTTTTTTTTTTTGTTTATGGTGGAATATTTTTATGGGTTTTCTTTTAGTCTGATCATGTTATTTGAGGAATTTGCTTTAAGGTTCGGGAGATACTGTAGTACTAAGACGTTTTGGTTATTGTGGTGCTGTTGAAAAATATAAGTAAAATTGTTGAGTAAAATTTTATTGAAAAACAAGATGGCGGTTTTCATTTTGATTCTGGTCAAGTGCCGAAAGATTCTTGTTGGTACTGCACTTTCCCATTTCGTTTACCTATGGCTGGAACCTAATAAAATCATTTGAGTTTTCTTCTACATATAATTATTAATTATGGCTTAAAATCAACATTTATCGATTAAATTAAACTTCTAACCTACAAACCAAATAAAAACTGTCAACTACAGAACCTATACATTGCTACAAGGGTCCACTTTCCAACATTCTTTCTGTCCAAGGCTCATTACGCCTGTACACGCTACGACCGACACGTAATTCTTGGCATTCGATACCAAAGCAGCCCTTAAGAAGTAGTTCAAACTCCTAGTTCGCCCTCGAGCGTTGAACGCCACACCCGCCCTCGAATCGGCGGGAAAATTATCATAAACATTAAAAAGATGTGGCTGTAAATCTTGTTACCTTTGCCTCGAAACAATAACAGTGTCTGTGTTCTGTTTTGGCGCGTAAATTCCTAATGAACGCCAACTTTGATTTTGTATTTTTTTTGTTTTTGTAGCGGTGCTTCCGTTGAATGAAAATTAGTCGATTTTGATAATTTTTAATATTTTTTTTTGTATGTTGGTAATGTTTTGATCTAGTTTTGATAATGATACATAACCGGACAGTGTATATTTTGCCAAATGAACTACTGCCGAAGCGATATGGCGATGAAAATAGGTAAATATTCTTGTTATTTGATTGTAGGTTAACATTTGACCGTAATTCGTATGTTCGCATTTCAGTTTTACGGCAATATTTAACGATTTAAAGTAAATCAAGTGTAGTTACTTTTTTAACTGACCCTAAAGAAGAGGTTATGTTTTGGAAACCATTTTTAGAATTTTCTAAAGTATAAAATTGAATGAAATGGAAAAGCTTCATTTCTTTCTGTAAATCGTAAGCTAACATCATTTCATTACTTAAATGTCAAGTTGGCACATGGTCTTATTTACCCGCCATAGGTCACCGGAAATAGGCACGTGAAACAAGGCCTCCACTTCCGGTGGACAAAACCGTAATTACAGAGTAATAAAAATTATAATTTGGATCTGATGGGGGCAGAAAGGATTGTTTTTTTGTTATGATTAATGCTCTTCAACTCTTTTTTGGCACTATATACAATAATTTCCACACAAAGAAGAAAAACTAACCTAGTTTTTAGATTTAGATTTATTTTATAATGCTTACAACAAATATTAATATATTATTTTCCTAAATTCTAGACATTTACCTCTTATACCAGGCCTACCAATGCTACAAAGGTAAAAAAGCACCACAAAAACAAATCGAGCATTTTATTAAGCACGAAATGTCTTGAAAGTCTGTATATCTCTATACTAGTCACTCTCTTCTAGCACTGTATTCGCTTTGGCTGATAAAGCGAAGAGTTAGAGCCAAATAGCCACAAAACATTTAGTGGCTAAGGCATTGCACTTTCAACGTAGAATAATAGTCTTCTAGGTTGATAACTTCGACCAGTTCGACAATGTTGTACGAAGGGAAGCATAAATAATCTAAAAACAAATATTCAGAGACGTTTGGCATCTACCAAACCGCAGTGGGTCAGCTTTACAGGGAGAGAGTCTTTGTCCCAACAGTGGGCATATAAAAGGTGGTTTTAGGCCGATAAAATTACTTCTTAGGGAAATGAAAATGATGTGATTATTCAGTTTAGGTAAGTTACACTTAAGTTCTTTAAACAAGAAAAAACGAAACATCATAACGTAGATACTGAAATCTTAACCAAATGAACTACAGTCGTTTTAACTAGTTACAAAGAAATAGCAGTTATAAAAACTTTATAAACGCAAACTAATTTAGGTATCTTTTAAAGAAACTATCTAATGTCAAGGCCTAGAATTGTAGACTGGGAACTATGACAAATAATTCTACTAGCAAGTATTTACATTTCTAAATTAAACGAAGTATGAAGTAATGCTAACTAATTTGAATTCTAATTCAACTGCGTAAAACCTCATTTGGCTCTACCACCAAAATTAAAAACCTTTGTCAACCTGGTATGGGTCCGCATAGTGACTAACCGCCTGTTCTCAACAGAGGGTACATTGCGTGGGTCCACACAAAGTGCTCACGAAAGGCTATTCTAATGGTAAGACTGGAAGCAAAACTAAATACAATAAATGACACGCCTGCACCCCGTTAAACTAGTAATAGGGGTGTTATTACCTAACTAAAGTACTTACATCTACATTTCACCAGTATAACGTTCTTAAGAAACAATTTAAGGTAGTTGAAAGTTATACCAAAGTAAAGCAGAAATCTTCAATCTTCAGGTTCCCACAAAGCACAAGCACAACCCCAAAGCCCCCAGCGAGGACCAAGAAAGAAGCCAAGGAGACCCCTCCACCCGAAACCCCAAGAGAAACTTCAGAACCCACAGAATCTTCAGAAGACAAGGCGAAAGAACCAAACTTCTGCCAAAGGCTCATGAAGAAATGCAAGACAAGATGCTGTGGCTGCTGCACCAAAGGAGAAGATTCGGAAGAAGATGGAGAAAAAGATAAAGAGAGAGCGAAAAAGGAAGGTGAAGTAAAGGAAGGGAAGAAAAGTATGATGAGTAAACTGAATTGTTGTAAGAAGAAGGTTGATGAAGAAAAGGCTGAGCAAGAGATAAGGGATATGGAAAGGGCTGCTGGGAAAGTGAGTAGATTTGCGTTACTTAAAATTTTTAACTCAAACAGGTAAAGGAAGGTTCTGTGTTCGTTGTTTCGTAAACTATGTAGTATGAAGGCCAGAAATAAGTTGGTAACTGAAAAACCTAAATGGCAGAAAAAAAGTCAATTCTTACATACGCCTTTTACCGCGTCCACGTTAATTCACCCCACAGCTTGACAGCTTATCACTTTATTCTTCTAACTAAAATCTTCTTCCCAGGCCTCAATAGAATACGAAAACGAAACGAAGCCTAAACGTACGCTACGCGACATATTCTGCGGATGTTGCGGGCGACGGCGCCGCGTTGCAGACACCGGGTCGTTGCCGCGCAACGTTGCGGAGTCCATGTCTCCTGCCCCGGAGGAGGAGACAGGCTGCTGTGGTAGGAAGACGAGGACTATTGAGAGGAGGGACAGCATATTAAGTGATAGACCTCCTACTAGGTACGTTGAATTATTTTCTTAGATTCAAAATCCAATTTTGCGTTGTATTCATAATGTTAGACAAGCTATAATCTCCTTAGGTACTATTAAATGTACAAAAATAATAAACAACCATATAAGTTGCAATACATTCAAAGTAGCCAACAAGTTTTCTGGTGGTTGCCACTGTTGATTCTGGCTTTCGGGAGTTGCACTGGTTTGGGAATAGTGTGGTGGGTTTGTCATAAAAAAAGTTGCTAACATCAAAGGTCCCACTTTGGGCGCCAATAGCACATTATTGGCGCCCAACATGGTACCAAAAGTTAATTACAACTACTATCTGAATACTTTCCTATGTTACATAATATGGGCATGCGGGCAGCGAGTAAAGGGCAACTCGCTGCCCTACCATGGACCATGCCCGGGTCGACGGCGCGTTGTGTCCCACGCGCGCCTCAAAGAGCGTCAGCATAATGACGGGGCCCCCCTCTCAGAGGGCCAAAGCCTGCCGGGGTCGCGGGATTATTCCCTTACCGTGACCCCGGAACATAACAGGCTACTGAAGGACACCGTGGATTTTAGTCAGTAGAAGTCTGACAGTCCCTCCCGCCCTGCCCGGGGTGGGAGGACTCATTTGATGATTTTACCACGCTAAAAAAAAAAAAATATAAAAAAATAAAAAAAATGTTACATAATATTATTTTTTATTGTAACAGTTGCTGCAACAACCGTCTGTGCACGTGGTTACGTGGCATGTGTCGGCGTAGCTCTGACCAGTCGTCCAGTAGACGTACCAGTATGTTCTCTAAGAATAAGAGCATGTCTCCCACACTGCCACCCGAGGTAAGGCTATATTTATTTTATTTGTGGAATGCATATGGATCAGTGGGCCAGATCACGCAGTGGGTGCCGGATGGGCATCGTTGCCGAGGTAGGCCTAGAAAACGCTGGTGTGACGATCTAGACGCATTCAAGATAGATTTGTCCGGAGAAAGCCGCACAAAGGGAAGAGTGGAAGGTTATAGTGGAGACCTATGCCCAGCAGTGGGAAAAGACAGTTTAAAAAAAAATTGTAGGATCCCTACCTGTACCTTTGGTTTTTTTTTATTTAATTCGATAACTTTCAGTCTTCGTAAAGTGATGAATTATTGCTCGCATTATTTCTGCATTTTCTTTATAATCAATTTCGATCACTTCATTCTGCTGACGAGCATTCTAGTTGTAATATTTTTTAATAATTAAATGTTTTTATCATAATCATATTAAGTCATTTATTAATTTTTTCAACGTAGACGTCAATATTCGAAGGTTCATAGCCCTATGTAAACACATAGGTACATAAATGACTCAAAACGAAGCCTTTCTTCAACCCACACAGACCCAACAAGTAGCATATTTTACGTTGACCGTCGTAATCGCGTCGTCGTCGGCACGCAACGATTACGCGTCTAAGAAATATGACTCAAGGTCTGAACTATGAAACTGACCACTTATTAAAACTTTGTTTGTTCCTATATTTGTGGGCGTTTCATAGAAATCATGAAGTAATTTGAATGGGGCAGGATGTAGCATGATGGTTTCTATGTAAATTGGACTGATGTTACAGGTCAGTGGTTATATACCTGGAGTTATAATTTCGCAACTAGTGCCAACCACATTTTCTTCGAATTTGACATTATAACATTATCATAATTTTATTAATAATCGAAAGTAACTGTGTTAACAGACTTTTGAGGACTTTTCATAGATTTGATTGTATTTTGCGATAACTGATTTCTATTCATTTAGTACAGTAACATTACCTAAGCTTTAGTCTTTTGGTACATTTAATGTACAAATGAATAAACGACTCTAAAAAGAACGGTGTACTACATTGAGTGACTGGCCTGTTGGTCTAGTGGTTAGTGACCCTGACCGCAATGCTGGAGGTCGTGGGTTCGATTCCCACCCAGGACAAATATTTGTGTGATGAGCACGATCATTTGTTCTGTGTCTGGGTGTAATTTATCTATATTATGTATGTATTTAGAAATATATAAGTATGTATATCAGTTGTCTAGTACCCATAACACAAGCTCTGCTTAGCTTGGGACTAGATGGCGTTGTGTGATAGTCGTGGAATATTATTATTATTTATTAATTAATAGCAAAGATGAAGGTCCCACTGGGCGCCAATAACACATTGTTGGCGCCCAACATGGTACAAAGTTAGATCATAAATTAAAAGTCTAATAAAACTCAAGGAACTTAATGTTTCTTGTTAGTAATATAAAAAAGCACATATTTATTGCGTGCTAAGCAGTAGAACAATATGTTTAAAAATATATATGTATATTTAATTTCTTCGCGTGTAGACTTTTCTTAATGATTTCAATCTATTCGCCATATATAATTAAAAGTAAGTTAGTAAGTACATAGTTGCTATTAATATGAAATGGGTTGATGCAAACAAGGTCAGTTGTCTAACAAAAGGAACAAATAATCGATGGCATTATTACATGTATGATTAGCGTATTTTAATGGCAGTGTCTATTCGACTGTTAACTGAATCGCATTCGTACTACGTATTGCGGAATATTAAATTTTTACCAGAAAGAAAAAAAAACATATACATTGTAATTTTCACAAAAGCATAACTGAAAATAAAACAATAATAACACTAAACAGTTTGTAAAAGTTTTCAAGTGAAATAACCAAAAATATTTCAGTGACAATGTGTGCTAAAAAAACTAAATACCAATGAATAATTTGAAAACCCGCTACGCGACTACAGTTAACGCAAAAATAAGTAGCTTAAGACAAATGCCGAATCTGTACCTAACACCGCGTCTCCAGAACTACTTGTATAGTCTTCCGCGTGAGATTTATTCAAAAAATCCTAACTACCCTCTAATGACCATGGCTACGGGTAATAAATTAACAGTGACGCCGGTGCCGTCACCGCGTCCCTCTATTCAAATTTCCCCTCGAGCGACACCTAACCCGTCACCGAGGCCTTCGCGAAAAGCCTCTAAAATCATGATTACGAAAGATTTTATGAAGAAGGATGTGGATATTGAAGAAGATGCAGAGGTAATACAGTTTTTGCAGAGGTAATGCAAAGGTATCAAGTTATTTTACACACATAA
The DNA here is from genome assembly GCA_954870645.1 of Agrotis clavis. Lineage (NCBI taxonomy): Eukaryota > Metazoa > Arthropoda > Insecta > Lepidoptera > Noctuidae > Agrotis > Agrotis clavis. The sequence goes on from OX940942.1 coordinate 1,622,796, forward strand.
AAGGTCAATAAAGGACAAAAAATGGCAATACTCAAGAACTGAATTGCGGGTGCATTTAATGCACTTAATGCTGCTCTACATACAAATGCTACATAGTTTAAGTAAATTTCTAGTTGAGTAGTTTGTTTAACAAAATTATGTATTTTTCTAGCAACTCACCTTGGCTTCGCTACTGGTGAAATAAATTTCACCAGTAGCGAAGCCAAGCGTTTCTAAATCTATTCCCTGATCCCAGAGACTTCCATCAAACACTCACAAAAATAACCTCTTTACAATTCAAGTGTAGTTTATCTATCGAATCATACTTTGAAGAATAAAACGAATTTGGTACAAAACTCCAACAGCTATAACAATAACAAAACTTTCAGCATTTCTTTGTCCTTCAAAATTAACATAATTAATACTTTTGTTGTAAGACCCTATTTACATTAGATTAGAACCCATTTTAATTAGACGAGTAGTTAAATAAACATTCAAAGAAATGGCACTGAAACGCTAAGGTTAGTGAGCCGCCTCCGCTGTTATGGCGTCATGTTCCATGTCACCACTATGACGAGTCTGTTAACACACGCTCTAAATCTAACCCTAGAAGTCGACCGAGGTCACTACATGACATTATAACTATTCACCCACCAGTATTTATTATTCTAAACCTAGGAATACATTTAAACGTTCCGGTTTAGACTTTACCAAAAATGTTTGGAGGTTAACTTCTGACTACTAATTTATCAGTACGTAGGTGGGTTACACTTTGGAGTTCGCTACGGGGGACTGTCGAAACAAGTGGCCATGACCCTGGAACGTAAAGGGCTCTTGGCAATACTAGTCTGACGGTCTCTTCCACTCCTTCCATGGCGGCACGACACATTTGACACCACGTTAATTAAAAGTTGCTAGAATGAAACAGATAGGCAGACACGAATAGTGTGGATACTTAAAGACTAGAGTCTCAACCGAGGCAGTTAGGTCTAAGGAAACCTCATAGTGAAGGCAATACATTATATGGAACACATTATAAAAGCAGTTAAACATAACAAGTTGAAAACAAAAGACTCAAAGATTTGCCGCATGGTTTCTGCAGCCCCACAAGGTTGAATTCTGATGCGAATATAATTTGCAATATTCGATATTACAAATGATTCAGTGCTTCTTTACTACACCAATGTGAATGTTATACTTACCGATAGTAATTTCTGAATCCACCTCACAATCCATAGCTGGAAATAGCATTTTTCGAAGCGGAAATTGGTCATTGGAAATTGTAGCCGCCATCTTGTATTACATGTAGCTATGTTTCTCCACAGGATACCCGCAAGAAACTGGACACATCGCTAGTGGAACATACGAGTGTGATGCGCGGCGCTATTCCTGTGCTACCGATAGTACTCGCCTACTTCTGTCTGTTATGCAACATTGTTGTGCCTGGACTTGGTGAGTTACTGTTCATAGACAATTTACCAAACATAGAATCGATCACCGTTAGGGTCGACGTTTTCTGACGTGGGTCAGCAATCACTCAATCAGGCAGATTCAGCGAAACGAGCGAGTAATAATTGTTAGAAGATCGATAACAAAGAGTCGAATTGAATGGTAAGCGATTGGAAAGGCTTTTGTTCAAATGAAACCAAATTATTTTCCACAAAGGTTGGTATTAGGTTCAGCAGTGGACTGCTGTAGGATTATAAGTAAATGATGAAGAGAGCAATTTACACGAAGGCATAAGTACATAATGAATTAAGCATATTTATAAATAAACTAAACTCAAAAACATTGATAAAATAATTCAGTCAGGTAACAATTTTTACCTATAATATTGTGTTTTCAGGAACTATTTTGAGCGGTCTGTTCTGCCTATGCTTCGGTATTCCCAGATTTGGAGTCCACGATGGAGCTAAACATAGGATAGGTGAGTCTTCAATTATTTTAATAATCCGCGGTAATTATAATTATTTATCAAGTCAGAACTCGAGCTATTTTTCTGTAGCAAGGTTTTGGCTGAAGAAACACCACCCTGCGCTCCATTACCAAAGTAGCTGATGTAGGAGTAAAAACAGCCAAGCTGAAGTGGGAGTGGGCGGGCCATGTTGAACGTATGCACCCCGAGAGGTGGGCAAGGATCGTCACTCACTGGACGCCTGAGGGAGGACAACGCCGTCGAGGTCGACCGCGGCGGAGGTGGTATGACGACCTGATCATGTTCGCGGGGCAGACATGGCCAGAAATTGCCCAAAATAGAGAAGTTTGGAAGAAGAAACGGGAGGCGTTTGACCAGCAGTGGGACACCAAATAGGCTTTAAAAAAAAAAAAAAAAAAGGTTTTGGCTCATAACCTCAATGTTGATATCATTAATTGTTGATTTCGTTTTGTTCGTTCTAAGCTACGCGATACTTAAAAAATGCATACATTGACTGCACCTGGGTCCATTCATATCGGGCAGTAATCAGCATGGTCTTCATATGACCGGTCCAAGAGCCTTTTGAGTTGGTTTCGATGTTTTCGGAGTAATCGGACATTAAACACATTGTCCTATCTCTTATCAGGCCTGGCGCACTCCGCGGTGTAGCACCGTCCACGATGCGGCCGCGTGTGCTTGTAGTATGAAACTGCAAGCACACGCGGCCGCACCGTGGACGGGTTTCACAGTCGGCTTCCGCCTGCCGCCCGTTTCGCACGCGCTCCGTACATATTTTTAATTTATTCCCTCGAGCAAAGATTTTACATTTGTTTGTTTTTTAGAAGTGACACTTCTGTACGTACTACTATTAAGTATTCTGTGCTCTCATACAGGTTCGTTCGTGATAAACCTGCTAGTTGGAGCTGGGCAGTTGTTCACAGTGCTGTTCTGTCTCGTCGGTTGGGGCTGGTCGATCTGGTGGGGCGTCATCATGGTTAAGACTTCACGTAAGTTTTCTTTCTACGCAATTTTAAGCTTTTGTTTAGTGCCCTTATGATTGACCAACAAGACCCACGTCTTGGCAAGTCCAAATGGCGCCCAGACTAAGTTCTTGTTATTACAACCAACAATAAGAAGCATTTCTTTAGGAATTCCAAATGGCGCCCAGTTGGGACAAATAATTACTATTGGCGCCCAACATGGGTTAAGTTCTACATCTATTCTAACCGTGTTGGTACACTACAACGACCAACTGTCGCTCAAAATAGACTATAGGGTATCTTTCAAGTATCCTAGCTATTTGTATTTGAAGCTGGGATAAACTACTAATTTAAGAACCTAGTTTCATGTTATAATTTATTAGACTGACATAGTCACTACTTCTATTATTTAGATTTAAAACGGGATATTTATCATGTTTATAATTTGCTTTAAGTTTCCTATATTTCTAGCGCCATGGTCACGGATTAACTGAAGTTATTGCGGGTGGATATTAATGAGCAGACAAAACGGTCTACCCTCCTACTTGTTCGTTTTTTTGCGTTCCACTACTACTGTGACTCGTCTCACTCGCAACACGATTTTGTTTCTGACATACAAAACTCACTGTTAATAAAAAATATTTTTTATTTTCAGGTAAATACCGAAAGCTAAAAAAGGAAGCGGCCGCGGAAGAAGCAGAGGCAGCGCCACCTGTGACTACCAACAATCATACTCGCGCGTAGCACATTACTACTTGAACTTCTTTCATAAAATTGTTACTCAACGTACTTTTCAGTGTGTAAAGGTTGGTTTTATCCTTACTGCAAATTAAGAAGGCAGATAAATTAGATAAAATAAAAAACTTACCATATGGGATTGTGGGTAATGCTCAGAACAGAACGTTCAGAAACTTTCGTCGTCACAGAAGCAGAAGATTTTAAATAAAGGAGTGAATGAAGGAGAATTATTTAAGTCTGTGTCATGATGTTACCCAGTGTTTAATAGTTTTACGAAAAATACGTAAAAGATGTGCCTTCTTTATGAACACTAAAAATACTGTAGTTTTGATAAAGTCAATCCTTACATCTGACTTTTTTTTACAGTTTGTTCTGTAAATATCTAAAGTAACCACAACATTGTAAAAAAAAACACAACAGTTTCATAATTAAAATATTTATGTCTATGTATGCATTAAGAATGTCAGTACTGCCAACAGGACGCATTAAACTGATTCTAAAAATTGTAAATAACATAGGGTAGTCGCGATTCGTAATTTTAAACAATTTGGTAATATGAATAGAATTTATCACAAAAAATTTGAAATACGTAGTTAAAAATCTAAAAAATGTTCCAAAATGTTATGTTAAATATATTTAAAATATAAAAAGCGAAAGAAAAATACTTATATATATAAATATTAAAATTATCTGCTGGTCAGAATTTTAACCGTTGAATTTAAAAATTTACGGTTTTTTCCGAGCAAATTCGACTTCCATACGAAGTTTTCCGACCGTACGGTCATTTTTAACTTTTACTTATAGATTTAACCTTAGTGTATATGATTATGGGCCCCAAGTGCTTCTATAAATAGTATTATTAATATTATACACATTTAAATTGAACGACATGATATAGAGGAAATTATTTCTCAAAAACTTGCGTGTTATGAGGGCCCTTTCAGAATAACGGTGGCATTATTAATTTATTCACCTTATGATTACGGTCTTTTACCAGCTCCGAAACATATTTTTGTCCTTTTGAATTACGTATACATTACACGAGGTTAATTTTACGACAATGTTAAAAAAAAATTACATAAAAAGCAAAATGGACGCTCCCTGGTAGTACAGATCGTCCATAAAAATTACTATTATTTATTTATTTACAGTTAATAGACTACACCAAAATGTTTTAAAATTGAACGTTTCAGCAATCAATGGTTCCGTTATACATTGACATTGACAGATATGTCAAACAACTACCCACATTTCCTCTATATCACGTCGTTATAAATAAAGTTTAAAATCTAAGAAACTTTTGTATATGACCAAACTGATATTTCTAACGTAGTGATCACAATTAACAAGATTTTTTAGCAAAAAAAAAAAAATATCGCGATGAAGTGTAGTTTTTTGACAATTTTCCAAATAATGCTACTCGTATTTAAATATTCTAATTAAATTATTTTGAGATTGTTACTACGAATTATTGAACTGGAAATGATAGGACAGAGCGGTAACCACTTTTATCCATTGAACTCTTCTCTTCTAATTTGAATGAAACTTAATTTAAAATAACGATTTTCTTGGGTCTCTACTTTTTGTGTTTGGAAATAATCTGATCCAGGGCTGCGTTTAAATCCTTTATCCAGTTTAAATTTATACTGACTAAATGTCAAACATACCGTTTAAGTACACCGAGAGGTGAAAAATGATACCAATTAAAATTTAATCTGCCCCGTTTACGGTCGTCCGCTGGTCTATGTTTTTACTGAAAGGAATAAATTTTTGCGACCTTTTTACCACGCAAAATTTTATCCTGCTGTCAGATTGACATTAAGTTTTGTTGTTTTGCTTGATTCTTGCCGTAAAAACGAATATTATTTTTATTTTAGAGAGTGAATATTGTTTTTGGATTATGGATTTATAATACACCGGCAAATTGATTATTTGTTCAATAAACTGAGCTGTCAATTGAATTTGACAGCTAACATTGACAAAAAGATATGACTCCGTTCAGCGAACCCCCGCTAGTTTAATTTTTTTTCGGCGAAACATCGCTGGAAGATTTAAACGCACCCTAGAACAGCTTGGCAAAAAACTGTAGAAAACCGGAAGTCGCCACTGTCTTCTCGCTACCAGCACTTTGAATGATTTTTTTTTTCACTTATTACGTTAGTTTTATGGCACAATAATAAATCTAACAAACCTGCGGTCTTTGTTTACATCAAATATCAAAGATTTTAAAACGTTGTCTGAAACAAAAGATTAGTTCCGTTTCAATCCGTTCTGGCCAAGCTGTACGTAAAGTTACTACCCACGGAATGAAACAAATCTATAAAGAATGATTGTGATTAAGGCCTTAGTTACTGGCTGTCTACTGTCATATAAAATGCTTTAGTTACTGTCTGTCTACTGTCATATAAAATGCTTTAGTTACTGTCTGTCTACTGTCATATAAAATGCTTTAGTTACCGTCTGTCTACTGTCATATAAAATGCTTTAGTTACTGTCTGTCTACTGTCATATCCAGTTCAAATGTTCAACTACCCACATAAAGATGTAATTTCATTATTTGACTTCCAATTGTATTGTTAAACGGCCTGGCCATTAGTGTTGTGATTTTCGATAAAGCGATAAAGATGTTTGACTTCCAGTTGTATGCATTGTAGAAATACCTACCTAATAAGCGAGACATAGTTTGGTCTATTGATATTTTTAAGGTTAGGAATTATATTTAGCACTTATGTTTATTACAGAAGTACAGATTTAAGTAATTTTTGTGTTTGAGTTTACAATATGAATGACTTTAATTTTGCAATGAGATTTTCGCACAGACAACACTTAGTTAGTAAGACGTAAGACCACCCTGTTGACCTAAGCATCGCAATTCAATCTGATCCAAGACGTTGCTAATGATTTAGGAAAATACTTAATTTACGTACTTTTTGAAACCAGACCCTTCTCTGGGAATTTCTCCTGTACCGTACAAACATTTAAACACATACACACAAACGATCCGGGCCTGTAGCCAAACGGCAAGCGACAATCGTTAACGTTCAGCAATCGCTAATACATTTTCAACTTTATATCCCATCGCATAAAGTTGAAAATCTAGTAAAGACTGCTGAGCGAAACCCGGAACAGTTATCTACCTCCCCATACTATTATTTGTTCCGTGCGATTATCGAACCCGCGACACACAGTACAGTAACCGTACAGTAGGTAGGTACTGCTCAGGCACTGCGCCAAACAATGGGTGCTTTTATAATTTACCGTGGCACGGCACGGTACGGCACGTTTTTATCGTCACGGTAAAGTAGGAAAGCAAAATGTATGCATTTGTATGCAAACGCTTTTAATTTACCGTCCACGGCAACGGCACGCCGCCGCCGTGAACAGCAACGATCTGCCGTGCCGTTGCCGTAGCATACTGCGCTCCCTATCAAATCGTCGCGGCATTGTTGAGAGTGTAGTGTGTGCGTACAAGAAATTTGTATGTGTGCGTGCGTAGCCAAGAGGCGCGGGTGGCAGGGCGAAAGTAGGTATGTAAGGGAGAAAGTATGTAATAAAACGATTTTGTTGACATCCGAAAATAATTGAAAAACTTATTTAGGTCTTCCTTGAGCTTATCAAATAGCGTGTAGTATGACCCTTCTAAATACTCGTATTTTACTTTTAAAAGCGGATGTTGCCAATACTTTCTAGTAATATGTCTTTTTTACGTCTTAAATATAACAAATAGAGCATAAGTAGTCGCTGTCTCTTCAAGAACATGTCTGCACTTTGAAGACGCGCAAAGCGTAATAATTTCACGGCGAATTATAAAATCACCCTACTGCACGGCATGCCGTCTACTGCCACAAAACTTCTATCTCGTCCACGGTAATATCGTGCCGTGCCGTGAAACGGCAAATTATAAAAGCACCCAATACATTCTCTAAAATTAATTATGAGCTAATAACAATTTTACGCACCTTTCAGTTGTAAGTGACTACCTTTCCATTATTTCTTCAATGCATACAAATTGAAAGAATAAAGAATTATTATTGTAGGCGTTGTGAAACCGAAGTGATTATTATAACGTAACTCTTGTAAGATATATTTATGGAAACGTTCTTCCAGTACAACTTATTTGTTATTAACAAATTATTAATTGTTATAAGTTGATTATACAATGTTTATTAATTATTATAGTTGCTTGTACAACGAATAATCAATAAAGACGATTTTAATTTCAGTTTTGATTTTTTATTTAAAAATTTATTATTAAGGTGTCCCCAGTGTTCCCACACAGCGAAAAAAAAAATTCAGCACAAATGTTATGCAAAATTTTCTACTTATTTAACGTTAAAATATAACAGTTGTGGCGCACCATGCTTAATTTCAGGCTCTCAAGCTCTATGCGATAAGCGTCACGAAAAACAAAACATAGCTACTCTTTGCATACACTCACAAAAGTCACTAGTTCGAGCGTCATGTCGCCTCGCAAATGGTGGCGTGATGACATTTCGTTTTTTTAATGTTTTCTGCACAGTTTAGCTGTCCCAACACGATTGTCATTTAATATTGTAAGATTTCTAAATAAATAAAACAATTAATCAATCATACCTTATTTCACGATGACTTCGTTGCATAGGCGGCAACTCAGGAATCTTCAAGTTTCATGCTATGAAAGAAAAACAGTGTTTTCTTAAAGCATAAATTAACACAAAGGAAACACAATAATTAAGAAAAATCTTACCTACTCAGTGTTTCTGTAGCGGCATCAAACAAAATATACCTATGTACTACAATGTTCTTTAAGATGCAATTATGGATCTTTTTTTCACCAAAACTTTCTCCGCAAGATCGGAACTTGATCATAATGTAGAAAATCCAGACTATCGGGAAGTCTGCGGACTTTTGTACCGTTTATCAACTTTAATATTCAAAATATTACTAGTTTTTTAAACTTAGAACACAAAAGGGGTTTACTTTTACTATGTTTAGTATTTTTTTTGAGTTTCCGATATTTCGGCACTGTTGCAAGCGCCATGATCGCGGATGAACTGAAGTTATTGCGGGTAGATGTTTATAAGCAGTCAAAACAATCTACCCTCTTTCTTGTTTGTTTTTAGCGTGTACGCTTAAAATTCTAATAATACTCGTAATATTATTAGTGGTAAAAAAAAATAACAGCACAATCGTGATGGAGGAGGTTTAGCACCTCGATTCTCGAGGTTGAGAGTTGTGTGTAACAATGTGTCTTTTTAAATATATATATTTTTAATGCCCTTTGTCCCCTTCAACGGGCACATAGCCTACGGGGACAACGGGAAGTAATTCATATTATTTTTAGGGCTAATGTTCGATTAATTAAATTTGACAGATTCTGGTAGGTTGACCAGCTGGCATCTTTACCTTCTAAGTTTATCTTGGACATCACTGACTGAGGAGGGACGACAATCATGTGATGAGATATGAATGTTGATGGATGGAGAGGAAGGCCAAAGAAAACATGGATGGATTGTCTAAGGAATGATATGACAGAAAAAGGAGTAAATGATACTGTGACGTCTGATAGGGGAGAATGGAAGAAAAGACCGTTTTGCACCGACCACAAGTAATATGGGATAAGGGCAGGAAGATCATGGCTGACATCGGTGACGGAAAAAATCGTGAAGAAACGTGGAGTTATTTATGATAAATGTATAAGTCCAGGGGTGCTAAGACAGGAAACCTCCACGTGGGCCCGTGGACTGGAGTTCCCTCTCGGATACGTCCGGGGGGAAGACCAGTTTTTCGGGCCGGTGCACCCTGCGATGTGGGCAAAAACTCTTCCTTAAGCACTGTGTGCCTAAGGGGTCTCTTTGCCCGTATGCGAATAGCCTGTCGTGTGGACGCTCCAACGCGTGTCCCTCTGATCAGCAGAGGGCACAGCGGCGGAGCGGGCTTGCGGACGGTGAGTAATGGGTAGCTCGCCGTCCGACCAGGGACCAAGCCCGGGTCGGTGGCGCGTCGTGTTTCGCGCCAAATGCCTGCTGGGGTCGCGGGTTTTTTCTTAACCCAGGATACTGTGGCCCCGGAACGTAAAGGGCATCCAAAGGAACACGGGTGGATTTTAGTCAGTAAGAGTCCGACAGTCCCTTCCGATTTTACCATCAAAAAAAAAAATTAATCATCTGGTTCGACTGGAAGCCGACCACAATATAGTTGGGAAAAAGCAGGCAAATAATGATGATGAGTGATAATTAAACACAAATCCATTTTACAATATCACTTTATTTTATTACGGTCCATATTTTATAATAGTAGCGTCATCGAATACAGACAATTATGGCGTGGCTTACAAATATTTGCACTGACTACCGTGTCACACCTACACTATGTAGATACCGCGGGTTTACACACATTTGACACTCATTTCCTAGGAATAGAGAAGTTTTTGGTTAAGAAATCACAAAAAAAATGTCAGTCATTGGAAACCGGAGTAAACGCGGTCTCTAAAAACAATAAAACATAAATAACTTTATTATTATTTCTAAATCACATAGTTTATTATTGTAAATTACATTACTTTCAGTAAAAACGTTAGGTTCGCCCGAATACGTCAATAAATCATTATCCATCAGTTTAGATTTACATAAAATAATTAAAAAAATTAATATCGTGATAATTAACAGCATTTCCAGTGCCCAGCATCACAAAATGAGGTGACATCATTTCAAATTGATTGTATATTAATAAAGATACAGCCTTTTATTAATCTGTGTCAAATATGTGTAACCCGCACATTGTAAAATAGAAACACACAAATAATTCTACCACGGTATAATGTTAAGTTGATTTTGCTATCGTGACGGACTGGATTTATTATGTTGTATGTATTTTAGCTATAAAGATGTAAAATTGAATTTTTCCCCACGTAGAAGCTTTATAGCTTTTTTTTCAGAAAAGATTTGCGCGGTAATTCTCTTTTTTCCGAATAAACACGAATAGCCTTACTACAACAACTTAAACATCTGTTGAACACTTGTCTAAAAAAAGTGTGACTGTAAAACGGACCTTATTTCAACGTCATAATCTGACATGTTTTTAGACAAGTGTTCAACAGACGTTTAAAAGTTTTGTGGTACCACGGGAATGGTCTATTCTATTCTTTTTTTATAGAATAGCAGGTCAAGCCGATGTCAACTATTCTGCTTGAGTCGGAAATAGCTTGGAAAAACAAGTGTGCATGGTTTAAATGTTAAAATTAAGAGATTTTTAAATAAATACATTCTTCGATTGATTTAATTGAACACAACGTAGCACTTGTTGGGTAAGTACAAGACACGAATGGTCACAGAGCTAACCGTTACAGAGGCAATGCAGTTTTTATTATCATTTTTGTAAGAAGAGTAAATTAGACTGCGAGCAGGATTTTTCTAATTTTGCTTGCAGAATTTTTCTATCCACAAAAAAGCTTAGAAATTCGAGATACAGGCGTATTAACCATAGACGCATTAAAATGCGTTCTGTCGTTCTTTCCTACAATGTGCACCGCACCTACATTGTGCATGATAAGTTTTCTCTTTGTCCAGTCAAAGACACTCAAATATTTTATATTTTATTTGGAGTTAGCGCTGTCTTTCAATTTTTTTTTAATATTATTAAATGTTTCTATGTTAATAGTTCTACCTTAGTTCCCGCTATTTAACGATGGTATATCCAAAAATATAAGATCATTATAGCAGCACAATTCTGCTGTATAAAAACAAAAATTACTTGGGAAAGAGACGACTTGAAATTTATTAAAAACCAATTTTAAATGACACCAAAACCGGAACAAAGCGCTAGTGAAGGATATAAACAACATTTTGATATTGAAATCAATTCCCTTTCTTTTCTAACATATAAACCCAGTCCTCCACACAAAGGTGACGTCACACTAAAAATCCAGGATTTACATAAATTGTAATAATTTCTACGCGATAAAGTATCATACATCTGATTACCTCGAAGCCTTAATTCGCGAATATCGTATAACTTAAGTTTAAGAGTTTGCTATTGGATGTTCTAAAGTTCTTTTCATTTATTTATTTTTTGCAAAACCTAACCTAAAAAGTTATATTGAAGAAAATAATGATTTGAACAAAACGGCCACATCAATTTTGGAAATTTTCAAAATAGATGTTTCGCTTGAAATTACTATAACACAATAATTTTATCAATAGTTTTAGTCGTAAAATAATTTTGCTTTGGTTTCTTTTTCATTTATTTCGATCAAAGACAATGAAAGTTTCGAAACTAACCTAAAATAAAACAATACTCTTGTATACTGTCATATTCTGACGCAGGAAAAATAAACTCCTACTAAGATGGCGGTGCCAACATGAATAAAAAAGAAACCTTCTTTTCTATCACAGTCGGGTAAAAGTGAACGCCAATTAGTCCAACCCTTTACAAGTTAATCAAAAAGCAGAAACAATTTTATTTAAGGTGTCCCTCGGAACTCAAAACAATGAAATAATGGCAGGAAGATCATACTTAAATAGAATAGAACTTTAGAACATCCAACATGAAATATTTACATTATTTATTTTAATTAATAAGACAAACGTACGTCGTTTAGTAAAAATTGCACAAATTGTGAAGACTGATCACGTGGTTCAATTTAGCACCGGCCGATTAGGCGCGACAAAAACGTGCGACAAATCGCAACTGCGACATTAAGGTAGGAAAACATCCGGTGAGACTGGAAAAAGACCCATGATTGTAAAGTAAGGCTGGGATGATGACTAAATATTAAATGTTAGAAATTGCGATTTGTCGCAGCGTTTAATCCAGCCTTTTAACATTTTTGGAGTCACTTCCCAATTAAAAAAAAAAAATACTGAAAAAACAATCAAGGCAAGACTTTATTGGAGTGTACAAATAAATATATTTTAAACTAAACAAAAACGCTATTATATTTACATTAAATTAAAAAAAAAGTTGATCGCTTCAAAAAAATATGTCTACTTAAAAAAATATAAAATAAACTTTTAACCATAGTTTTACAAGAATCCATTGACTATGGCAAATTGTACTTAAATATCACCATTCTATCTAAAAAGGGGGTAGTTAAAAATTAAAAAATAAAATTCTTTGGTAAGCCTATACCAAAATAAAATTAAGCCGTATAATGTTAACGCTATCCTAAGGTTTGGTTCCAAACGTGCGTCAAATCGTAAGCCTCGACAAACGCTGCGATTTTTTGTCGCAACTATTCCAATTCACTTAAATACTGAAATTACCAATTCAGATACAAGTCAGTGATTTTCTTTTTGTAAAAAAAAAATGATCAAGTCGTGACACGACAAATCGCAGCGTTTTTTAATCTGACATCTTTTCTAATTTAGAACCAAAGAACAAACTATACAGTGAGAAATGCTAAAATACTCGTAAATATAAAAAATATAATATAGGAAACAATATTTTGAGTATTATCCGTCATGCGACTGAGGCTCAAACAAATCCTTATCAACTTCGGGTACTATACATTTATTCGGGTCGGCATGATTCGGCACAACCGACAACCGAGCGGCATTGTGTAATATTTGTAGTAGCCGGCCCGATCATGTTTCAGCAAGAAAAGATGTTAGATCTTCGGTTTACTTTGAATTCTTGCTGCAGGTTTGTTATTTTGTTCAATAAATTATTGCCGAACCGAATTTGCCGATCCGAACATATATGTAGGACCCCTTACAAGCAAATCGACAGCAGCAATTAATCGCAGTAACTTTCAACTTTCTCAATAACCAAACGCAAATTCAACAGCTTTCTTGAACTTTCAAACAATCTTTTTAATTTCTGGCCGAAGATTTTTAACATTACGCATTCAATACCTTTCATAAAAGACATAACAGTAACTGCGATTAATCGCAACGACTAGTCGCAAGTGTGAACGCAACTTATCCAACACATCAATTTCACTAAAACATTATTATGCCAATGTAAATGTTTTTTATAATAATTTATGCAATAATTTAATACAATTTTAATTATTTATTTGGAAATGTCAAACTGTAATTTTGACAAAATTTTTTTTTCATCATTCACAATTATTTTTTTATTTCGTTTAGGTCTCGTTACGTCTAATGAACTGTTAAATAAAAATAAAATAAACGGTGGAAGGCACATCGATGCGCTAACTGTTAAAATGAATTCTTCAGTACATAAATTTTAGACCCACAAACGTGTCCATTCACGACGTTGCCGCTGCGAGTTGCAAATTAGCGCATGGCGGCAGTAAGATCAAATGTATTGAAATGTTTGAAACAAGTCACGAGGTGCCCGCCAAAAGCGAATTCGCGTACTAACAAAGTAATTAATAACCCATTTCACGGAGTGTTTTTTTTTTGGTGCTATTTAAGGCGGCCTCTATTTAATAGCAATAATAGCCATTAAATAATTACATTTCCCACAAAATTACTAACTCAGCCACGAATCAAATAAATAGACTTATCAGAAAATGTGCAAAAAAAATGCGCGGGGCTCCTATTTTTGTCTGCATGGTTTAAAGGAACCTAACCAAACCGAACCTCGGGGTGTCCCTGATACTAAAAATGTTGGCGAGTTGTAATATTAGTGGCTGAGTTAGTAATTTTGTGGCTTAGTTTATTATTTATGTGAGTTTATATGTTTGTAAACGCACCTACGACACAGGTGAAATTCCTAGTGCGGGGCACCATATTTTTTTTTTTTTATTAACAATTCCAAAATCTATACAAAATACGCTTTGAGGGTTAAAATCTATACTGAATTAATTCGTAATAGTTTGCGAATCCATATCCCTAGCACCGCGCATACTTTACCCAATTTCACATTTTTAGGGTATAGGACACAAACGTATATGTCTGCGATAAAAATCGCATTTTGAATTAAAAAATAAAACATTTTACAATTAATAAATAAATAGTGTTAGTGCTCCATGATTTTTTACTAGTGGACTGCGTATTTGTAAAATTATTTAAATTTTAAATCTATACTCGCGAGGAAAACTTTGTAATCACTTACTTTTATTCCCCGCGATCTTGAGTACTTAATAAATAATTAAGAATAATAAAAATGGTACCATTTTAAAGGTTTAACTGTTAACTTTAAACTGATACCAAACTCATTCAAATCACGCCATTATTTAAGGAGCTATCTCGAATCAATTCCAAGTAAGTCTTTTCATACTTTTGCTTGCTAGTGAAGTTTTGGCCTCTTTCTAGTAAAAAGGAGCATCACCACGAGCTCTTAAAGCGATCCAGTTTAGGCTGTGGGAAAGAGACAGAGCTATACAAGTCGTATAGCGCCATCTCTTTACCACAGCCTAAACTGGAGGCATGATGATTTGCGATATCTCCATAAATAAATCTATTGTGATTTTAATATCCATTCCTTTTATAGAACCAACAATCACATATTTTATTTGTTATAATTATTTCAAATTAATTGTATTAGTGACATTATCAGTCTTACAATTTCATGATTAAAACTCAAAAGCGCGACATTAACAATTTAAGGCCTATCCGCACACAACAGTGCCGACACGTGATGTTTGATCACTGAACATCACTGTCACTGATGAGTACGGATAGCGTCATACAAAATGTATGGTACAATATCATATTTCACTGACACTGATCGATACGTTACTGATCGGCACGTCTCGGCACTGTGCTGGCACTGTTGTGTGCGGATCGGCCTATATACTGGCTAAAAAAACAAATTCAAAATGGCGCCTGACATCTGTCAAAAATGACAGACGTCATGAGAATTGACACAAAACGTCAGTCCACTGGTATAAAATCAGTAGTTAGTATTGTGTACACCCTGTGTACGTATACGGCGTGTTCACTGTAGGATACAGTTGTTCTTTCTTTGAATCTCTACTTGAGATAGATTTCGTTCTATTTCGTCGTCATCTGCTATCCTGTTAGGAGAAAAGAGCATTAAGAACAGCGATTTTTAAGAGGAGAGCTTTATTGGGCTAGTATCAGGTATTTTGTGTGATATTGTCACACGATTAGTTTTCATTTTTATTTTTAGTTTTTATTTTCGGGCGGATATACCTACAATATCCGCCCGAAAATGCTTTATTTATTAAGTTATCTTATCTGGTCGAATTTTAACTTTTGATAATCATGCGAATGAATTAGACCTGGTAAATCAGAAGATTAGGATCGGATATCCGTCTCAGCTTGAAAAATCGGAATTAAAATATTGATTTAAAAAACTTACGCTCTTTCCTGTTCATCCATTTCTTGTACTAATCTGTCTCTCTCGTTGACGGCTGATAATAGTTCCTATGAAAAAAGAAAAAAAAATACAATTAGTAACTAAAATTGAATCTGCTGACAGCGCTGGCGGAACACGATCCTTGATCCTACTAGCTACCCATTACTTGCCGTCCGCAAACTCACAAAGAAAAGCCTTGTTTTTTACCGTGGTAAAATCATCAAATAAGTCCTCCCACCCCGGGTGGAGCGCAAGGGACTGTCGGACTCGTGTTCCTTCAATAGACCTGTATGTTCCAGGTTCACGGTTTGTTGTTTAGACAGTTCGCGAACCCGGCAGGCGTTTGGCACCATCAGCTTGCTGACAGGTTTGAGGCACGTACGTGGAACAAGAGCCAGATCTGTTCCTTGATCAGAAGGCGAGCTACCCCATTTTTTTTGGGACAAGCCCACCACACTATTCCCAAACCACTGCAACTCGTGAGAGCCAGAATCAACAGTGGCAACCACCAGAAAAGCTCCGAGACAATAAAGCTCGACGTGTCCCGGAGAATGAATTTACCTGTCTTGGATCCTGCAACGAAATTTATCAGAAAAGTATAGTGGAGGAGTAGGACAAATATATGTTATGTTGTATATGTTTCTACTTCCCTCCATGCAAGCAGGAGACAGAACAAAACAACACCAATGGGCACAAAGACTAATGGAGCAGCCATAGTTCACCATCCGGAAGTCTACAAAGAATAGCCTGAATACTAGTATAAGCCGGTGCATTGAAGAAAGGATTCTAAAATGGCGGCTTGTACTTGCGATGACAGATAGTACAGTCAGCATAAGAAGATTTCAAATAAAAAGCTTTTTCAAATTAAAAATAAAACACGACTGGATCACAATAATTTCTCAAACTTAACCTAACAATAAAACAAAATTAAAACAAACATAATCAACAGGTAACAACGGAATAATAACAGAAAACTATAGTAATATTCTTAAATAAAAACTTTTTCTTAAAAATGTGACCACCTTCAAAAACAACCACAAAAAAGGGTAAAATAACCTACAAAACTTTTCTTTCGGAAGTCGGTGGCAAAAGAGACATTAAAATTAATAAAAAAAGTCACCGACTTCCGAAAGAAAAGTTTTGTGGGTTATTTTACCCTTTTTTGTGGTTGTTTTTGAAGTTGGTCACATTTTTTTAGAAAAAGTTTTTATTTTACTCTTTTTAGTTTAAATGTTCAACCACAATTCTTGTCAAATACATAATTTTCTTACATGTGCACTAGAATTTTGTAATCCGTAGCACCGGTAAGAACATCGTTAACATCTGTTTCATTCATTTCCCTATCTCAAAAACTACTGAACCGATTTTGATGAAACTTGCAGTATTCCCTAAGCTGAACGATACCTAGTACAACGAAAAAAGAATTACTTAAATCGGACTTGTAGTTCCGGAGATATGCGAACACAAACATATTTTACTAAATCAGTCGACGAGCTGTACCTTCCATCATCAGATCAGCTACATGAGAAGATGATTTCCATACGCAAGTACTTAAATTACTTCATAAGATTTGCGAAAAACTATGTGTGAGCGAATAAAATTTGAGGGTTGCCCTCGATTTCTCCAAGATCCAATCATCAGATCCTGAAATGGTGACAATGGGACCACACGGGAAGCACCCGCTTTCGAATAAAAAAAGAATCATGAAAATCGGTTCACCCAGTCGCAAGTTATGAGGTAACAAACATAACTTAAAGCACGTCCATCAAGACTAATTTTTTCTGCCTACGCTACGCGCGGGAGTGAGTATAGACGGCACTAGTGTGCGAGCGAGAGAACACGATAAGCGCCGCCATTTAAGAATCCTTTCTTCAATGAACCGGGTTATAGATATATTACCTGTAGCAGTAGTCTCTCCCGGCGCTTCTGTCCAGGAGTCTTGCGCCACTCGTCCACTCCCAGCGACAGTCTCAGTTCCCGCGCCAGCAGCTCGCAGCGACGACTTAGATCTTCTTCTTGTTCTCTGTTACAAAATAATAGAATTACATTAGAAATTGAGGTTGAATTTATTGGAGAACATCCCATTGATATTCCAGATCCAGTTGAAAAGTAGAGTTCAGCAGGTTGTCCTCGACATTTTGCTGAACTGGGCCTATTTGGTGCAGCGAAAGTTTTACAATTGTCGCTGCATCACCCCAAGGTAGACTGGCAGATGTCTACGGCATTAAGTCCGCCGTTGTACATTGTTGTGCATAAAGTTTAATAGATAAATAAATACATAAAATATGCAGACTCAAAGTATGTGTCACGAAAATGAAACAGTACAGGGGTGCGTTTAAATCTTCCAGCGATGTTTCGCCGGAAAAAAATTAAACTAGCGAGGGTTCGCTGAACGGAGTCATATCTTTTTGTCAATGTTAGCTGTCAAATTCAATTGACAGCTCAGTTTATTGAACAAATAATCAATTTGCCGGTTTAATATAAATCCATAATCCACAAATAATATTTACTCTCTAAAATAAAAATAATATTCATTTTTAGGGTTCCGTAGTCAACAAGGAACCCTTATAGTTTCGCCATGTCCGTCCGTCCGTCCGTCCGTCCGTCCGTCCGTCCGTCTGTCCGCAGTTTAGCTCAGAGACGCACAGTACTAGAGAGCTGTAATTTGGCGTAAATATACGGATTTGTTGTGCCGAAAAAGTGGTAAAATAAAATCTCGTAAAATATTTTTTTTTAGGGTACCTCCTGTACACGTAAAGTGGGGATGTTTTTTTTTTTCTCGCGTACCCCTTAGTGTGGGGTATCATTAAATAGGTCTTTAAAAAATATTGATAGTTTCCATTAACAATTTTTTGAAAAAAAAATTCGTTTGTGAAATATTAAGCTTTAAAGTGCTAAATTTTGCTCGACTCGAGTGTCCCCCCCCTCTACCAGCTAAACGGTTATGTTTGGGGGTGTGAAAAAATTCACAATAGTAGTATATATAACGAAGTTTAAAAGAAAATTATCATGACTAAGTAGGCTTTACAACTTTACGTGTAATAGTCGACCAACTTATAAAATGTACTTGGATAACATATTTTCTGAAACAAAATGTATCGGAGAACATCTTCTTCAACTGCAAATGTAAGTTTGTCAACTTTATTTTTACAGCTTTAATAGGTATGTTTTTTAGGGATAGGTAGGTTTTTATCGTCAACTATTTTTAACTAACTTCAAAAAAAGGAGGAGGTTCTAAATTCATCGTAATCTTTTTTTTATGTATTTTCCCCGATTTCTCAGACTCCTTTTCCACGGTGTCCTTCAATAGCCTGTTACGTTCCGGGGTCACGGTAAGGAAATAATCCCGCGACCCCGGCAGGCTTTGGCCCTCTGAGAGGGGGCCCCGTCATTTTGCTGACGCTCTTTGAGGCGCGCATGGGACACAACGCGCCGTCGACCCGGGCATGGTCCATGGTCGGGCAGCGAGTTGCCCTTTACTAGCTGCCCGCATGCCCGCGCCTACGGTGGCCGGAGATCGTCTGCTGACGTCCGACGCCGCGGGCGCCTACCACTGCGGTTGGGGCGGATGGAGGACGCTGTCCTCTCTCTCTCGCGACCCGCCTCCTCCTTCACGAGCATTACTGCTTCGCAGAAGGAGGCGACCGCTTCCCACTCCGTCTCGCCCCGCAGCATGGCCGCAACCAATGCCGGGCGCGAGAGGTCTCCGCCTATCGCCGCCGTGAGGACACGTCGGTGCTCTGCCCAAGCGGGGCAGTCTTGCACCGTATGCTCTACTGTGTCCTCTGGACCGATTTTGAAAATTCTTCTTTTTAAAATTAAATTCAGCGAATCAGTTTAGTTAGTTCGCATAAGTATTTTGATGGGCAACTACGGAACCCTACACTGTGCGTGGCCCGACACGCACTTGGCCGGTTTTTACGGCAAGAATCGAGCAAAACAACAAAACTTAATGTCAATCTGACAGCAGGATAAAATTTTGCGTGGTAAAAAGATTCCTTTCAGTAAAAACATAGACCAGCGGACGACCGTAAACGGGGCAGATTAAATTTTAATTGGTATCATTTTTCACCTCTCGGTGTACTTAAACGGGGTGTTTGATATTTAGTCAGTGTAAATTTAAACTGGATAAAGGATTTAAACGCAGCCCAGGGCTGCGTTTAAATCCTTTATCCAGTTTTAATTTTAAGTACACCGCGTTTATGTACACCGCGAGGTGAAAAATGAAGCCCCAAATTTCAACGCAGCCCTGCGTTTAAATCCTTTATCTAGTTTAAATTTATACTGACTAAATGTCAAACAGCCCGTTTAAGTACACCGAGAGGTGAAAAATGATACCAATTAAAATTTAATCTGCCCCGTTTACGGTCGTCCGCTGGTCTATGTTTTTACTGGAAGGAATAAATTTTTGCGACCTTTTTACCACGCAAAATTTTATCCTGCTGTCAGATTGACATTAAGTTTTGTTGTTTTGCTCGATTCGCGCCGTAAAAACGAATATTATTTTTATTTTAGAGAGTAAATATTATTTGTGGATTATGGATTTATATTAAACCGGCAAATTGATTATTTGTTCAATAAACTGAGCTGTCAATTGAATTTGACAACTAACATTGACAGAAACTTATGACTCCGTTCAGCAAACCCTCGCTAGTTTATTTTTTTTCCGGCGAAATATCGCCGAAAGATTTAAACGCACCCCAGGGCTGCGTTTAAATCCTTTATCCAGTTTAAATTTATACTGACTAAATGTCAAACATCCCGTTTAAGTACACCGAGAGGTGAAAAATGATACCAATTAAAATTTAATCTGCCCCGTTTACGGTCGTCCGCTGGTCTATGTTTTTACCGAAAGGAATAAATTTTTGCGACCTTTTTACCACGCAAAATTTTATCCTGCTGTCAGATTGACATTAAGTTTTGTTGTTTTGCTCGATTCTTGCCGTAAAAACGAATATTATTTTTATTTTAGAGAGTGAATATTATTTTTCGATTATGGATTTATAATACACCGGCAAATTGATTATTTGTTCAATAAACTGAGCTGTCAATTGAATTTGACAGCTAAGATTGACAAAAAGATATGACTCCGTTCAGCGCACACTCGCTAGTTTAATTTTTTTCCGGCGAAACATCGCTGGAAGATTTAAACGCACCCCTGACTATCTTCCCATATTAATATCGTTTGGTATTTACTTCATCGCGTTTATTGCCTTAGCATCTACATACAGTGGTGGTCACATAATTAAAGACACCCTTCATGTTGACCACATACAACAAAATAAATGATATTTATGGACCCAAGATAGGTATCAATTCCATTTTAATTTTCATTATTGTGTACACTAAAGTCGTATTTTTAAGAATTAAAACAGTATTAAGTTATAATAACAAGAGTTTAGTCATAGTTCGTGTTTCAAATTTGATACAAACTTTTTTGTACATTTTCCGCTGGTCATCTAATTAAAGACAGGGCGTATTTTAACTTTTTTCTTTTAAAGGAGCACTCATTTTTTACCATATTATGCCACGAATTTTCGTCACAGCAAAAAATAGCTCAGTTTAAACCTTCCTTTAAGTTCGATTGTGAAATTCAAATTGAATTAGTATGTGGGAAAAGCAGAAGTTGCGATCCTTCTGCAAGGAAGATAATTCTCAATTTTTATGACAAGGATTGGCCATTAAATAAAATTGCAGATTACTTACGATTCTCTAAAGAAATAGTTAAAACGCCATCCGGCATTTTAAGAAGTTTAATACTACGGGAAATGTGCCTAGGATACCTAGACCCCGAAAAACAACCCAGCGAGAAGACTCTAGAATAACATCGCTGGCTAAAAAGAACCTTTCAAAGGATCAGAAGTGATTCGCTTAGTAGTATTTGGTGCACAGGGGTCTAGAGAAGAGTCTGCTAGAACGATTAGAAGACGATTATGAGAATTAAACTTCTTTGGGAGAATTTCTCATAACATCCCACTTTTGAAGAAAGAAAATATCAGAACAAGATTTCAATTTACCAAAAAATATGCACACTGGACAGAACGACAGTGGAAAAGTATGCTTTTTTTCGACGTAACTAATATTAAAATGGATAACTCTGATGTTAGAGTAAAAGTGAGTAGCCCTGCAAAAAAAGCAATTGACCAAAATGCACAAAGAAAACAGTCAAACATGGAGGAGTAATATCGCAGTTTAGGTATAATTTTCTGGTCACAGTGTAAGACCTATTAAAAAAATAGAAAGTAACATGGATACATTTCAATAAAAGAATATTTCAGAAGAAACCATGTTACCTTATGCCGAGGATCATTTGCAGGTGATACGAACTTTTCGACATGATAACGATCCAAAGCACACTTGAGCAGTGGTCAAAGAAGTTCTTAGAAGCAATCAGTAACAGTTTTAGATTAGCCACCGTACAGTCCCTACACTAACCTGATCGAAGTCTTGTGGTCCCGTGTGAAGAAAATAGTTGCAAAAAACGTACAAGTATTGTGCATCAACATAACACGACATTTAAAAAGGCATGGGAGCAGATTTCGATTGAAATCTGCAATAATTTGATCGCTTCAATGCCTAAACGGTGTCGGGCTGTCGATGATGCTAAAGGACATGCGACAAAATATTAATAAGGTGGTTTTATGTTTTCATTACACATCTAAAAGTAATTATAGTTAAGTTCGTCCCAAGATTCGAAACATTTATTTTTTTATAGTTGCACAATTTGTGTGTCTTTAATTAGTTGGCCAAGTTTTTCTATTAGTTTGAACTGCTTGCAATAAATTATCATGACTAAGTAGGCTTTACAACTTTACGTGTAATAGTCGACCAACTTATAAAATGTACTTGGATAACATATTTTCTGAAACAAAATGTATCGGAGAACATCTTCTTCAACTGCAAATGTAAGTTTGTCAACTTTATTTTTACAGCTTTAATAGGTATGTTTTTTAGGGATAGGTAGGTTTTTATCGTCAACTATTTTTAACTAACTTCAAAAAAAGGAGGAGGTTCTAAATTCATCGTAATCTTTTTTTTATGTATTTTCCCCGATTTCTCAGACTCCTTTTCCACGGTGTCCTTCAATAGCCTGTTACGTTCCGGGGTCACGGTAAGGAAATAATCCCGCGACCCCGGCAGGCTTTGGCCCTCTGAGAGGGGGCCCCGTCATTTTGCTGACGCTCTTTGAGGCGCGCATGGGACACAACGCGCCGTCGACCCGGGCATGGTCCATGGTCGGGCAGCGAGTTGCCCTTTACTAGCTGCCCGCATGCCCGCGCCTACGGTGGCCGGAGATCGTCTGCTGACGTCCGACGCCGCGGGCGCCTACCACTGCGGTTGGGGCGGATGGAGGACGCTGTCCTCTCTCTCTCGCGACCCGCCTCCTCCTTCACGAGCATTACTGCTTCGCAGAAGGAGGCGACCGCTTCCCACTCCGTCTCGCCCCGCAGCATGGCCGCAACCAATGCCGGGCGCGAGAGGTCTCCGCCTATCGCCGCCGTGAGGACACGTCGGTGCTCTGCCCAAGCGGGGCAGTCTTGCACCGTATGCTCTACTGTGTCCTCTGGACCGATTTTGAAAATTCTTCTTTTTAAAATTAAATTCAGCGAATCAGTTTAGTTAGTTCGCATAAGTATTTTGATGGGCAACTACGGAACCCTACACTGTGCGTGGCCCGACACGCACTTGGCCGGTTTTTACGGCAAGAATCGAGCAAAACAACAAAACTTAATGTCAATCTGACAGCAGGATAAAATTTTGCGTGGTAAAAAGATTCCTTTCAGTAAAAACATAGACCAGCGGACGACCGTAAACGGGGCAGATTAAATTTTAATTGGTATCATTTTTCACCTCTCGGTGTACTTAAACGGGGTGTTTGATATTTAGTCAGTGTAAATTTAAACTGGATAAAGGATTTAAACGCAGCCCAGGGCTGCGTTTAAATCCTTTATCCAGTTTTAATTTTAAGTACACCGCGTTTATGTACACCGCGAGGTGAAAAATGAAGCCCCAAATTTCAACGCAGCCCTGCGTTTAAATCCTTTATCTAGTTTAAATTTATACTGACTAAATGTCAAACAGCCCGTTTAAGTACACCGAGAGGTGAAAAATGATACCAATTAAAATTTAATCTGCCCCGTTTACGGTCGTCCGCTGGTCTATGTTTTTACTGGAAGGAATAAATTTTTGCGACCTTTTTACCACGCAAAATTTTATCCTGCTGTCAGATTGACATTAAGTTTTGTTGTTTTGCTCGATTCGCGCCGTAAAAACGAATATTATTTTTATTTTAGAGAGTAAATATTATTTGTGGATTATGGATTTATATTAAACCGGCAAATTGATTATTTGTTCAATAAACTGAGCTGTCAATTGAATTTGACAACTAACATTGACAGAAACTTATGACTCCGTTCAGCAAACCCTCGCTAGTTTATTTTTTTTCCGGCGAAATATCGCCGAAAGATTTAAACGCACCCCAGGGCTGCGTTTAAATCCTTTATCCAGTTTAAATTTATACTGACTAAATGTCAAACATCCCGTTTAAGTACACCGAGAGGTGAAAAATGATACCAATTAAAATTTAATCTGCCCCGTTTACGGTCGTCCGCTGGTCTATGTTTTTACCGAAAGGAATAAATTTTTGCGACCTTTTTACCACGCAAAATTTTATCCTGCTGTCAGATTGACATTAAGTTTTGTTGTTTTGCTCGATTCTTGCCGTAAAAACGAATATTATTTTTATTTTAGAGAGTGAATATTATTTTTCGATTATGGATTTATAATACACCGGCAAATTGATTATTTGTTCAATAAACTGAGCTGTCAATTGAATTTGACAGCTAAGATTGACAAAAAGATATGACTCCGTTCAGCGCACACTCGCTAGTTTAATTTTTTTCCGGCGAAACATCGCTGGAAGATTTAAACGCACCCCTGACTATCTTCCCATATTAATATCGTTTGGTATTTACTTCATCGCGTTTATTGCCTTAGCATCTACATACAGTGGTGGTCACATAATTAAAGACACCCTTCATGTTGACCACATACAACAAAATAAATGATATTTATGGACCCAAGATAGGTATCAATTCCATTTTAATTTTCATTATTGTGTACACTAAAGTCGTATTTTTAAGAATTAAAACAGTATTAAGTTATAATAACAAGAGTTTAGTCATAGTTCGTGTTTCAAATTTGATACAAACTTTTTTGTACATTTTCCGCTGGTCATTTATTTAAAGACAGGGCGTATTTTAACTTTTTTCTTTTAAAGGAGCACTCATTTTTTACCATATTATGCCACGAATTTTCGTCACAGCAAAAAATAGCTCAGTTTAAACCTTCCTTTAAGTTCGATTGTGAAATTCAAATTGAATTAGTATGTGGGAAAAGCAGAAGTTGCGATCCTTCTGCAAGGAAGATAATTCTCAATTTTTATGACAAGGATTGGCCATTAAATAAAATTGCAGATTACTTACGATTCTCTAAAGAAATAGTTAAAACGCCATCCGGCATTTTAAGAAGTTTAATACTACGGGAAATGTGCCTAGGATACCTAGACCCCGAAAAACAACCCAGCGAGAAGACTCTAGAATAACATCGCTGGCTAAAAAGAACCTTTCAAAGGATCAGAAGTGATTCGCTTAGTAGTATTTGGTGCACAGGGGTCTAGAGAAGAGTCTGCTAGAACGATTAGAAGACGATTATGAGAATTAAACTTCTTTGGGAGAATTTCTCATAACATCCCACTTTTGAAGAAAGAAAATATCAGAACAAGATTTCAATTTACCAAAAAATATGCACACTGGACAGAACGACAGTGGAAAAGTATGCTTTTTTTCGACGTAACTAATATTAAAATGGATAACTCTGATGTTAGAGTAAAAGTGAGTAGCCCTGCAAAAAAAGCAATTGACCAAAATGCACAAAGAAAACAGTCAAACATGGAGGAGTAATATCGCAGTTTAGGTATAATTTTCTGGTCACAGTGTAAGACCTATTAAAAAAATAGAAAGTAACATGGATACATTTCAATAAAAGAATATTTCAGAAGAAACCATGTTACCTTATGCCGAGGATCATTTGCAGGTGATACGAACTTTTCGACATGATAACGATCCAAAGCACACTTGAGCAGTGGTCAAAGAAGTTCTTAGAAGCAATCAGTAACAGTTTTAGATTAGCCACCGTACAGTCCCTACACTAACCTGATCGAAGTCTTGTGGTCCCGTGTGAAGAAAATAGTTGCAAAAAACGTACAAGTATTGTGCATCAACATAACACGACATTTAAAAAGGCATGGGAGCAGATTTCGATTGAAATCTGCAATAATTTGATCGCTTCAATGCCTAAACGGTGTCGGGCTGTCGATGATGCTAAAGGACATGCGACAAAATATTAATAAGGTGGTTTTATGTTTTCATTACACATCTAAAAGTAATTATAGTTAAGTTCGTCCCAAGATTCGAAACATTTATTTTTTTATAGTTGCACAATTTGTGTGTCTTTAATTAGTTGGCCAAGTTTTTCTATTAGTTTGAACTGCTTGCAATAAAGTAAACTTGATAAAAATTTAAAATACGACACTTTGATCTCTTTACTTAATTTCGAACATTTCACGATAGCCGTTAGAATAATTTAAATAATATCGCAAGGTCCTATTGCATTATAATAAAAAAATATAGGGTAGGTAAACTTTGAAAAAATTATATCCTATCAAGTGTCTTTAATTATGTGACCACCACTGTATATATAAATACATATCATCAACGACACTAGGAACTTTTGCCACCAAACCAAACGTCAAATTTGACATAATTGACAGATGACAGTGACATTTTGGGTGAAGTCTATAAATAAAAAAAAACAAGGCATACTTACAATATATTCAACTGCATCTGTCTTCTGAGGAGCGCGTTCTTCTTATTCACCAAGTTGAACCATTGTGACATTAGTCTGTCTTCCTCCTGTTATAAAGAAAAACAAAAAAAAAAACATTAATTCCGAGTATTTATTTGAATACTTATAAGACTTTTTACTAAATCACTTGTAGAGTATCCCATATTCTACGCAAAATTACGTTTTGAACTTGACAAATACAATATGCTAAGAATACCACTCTAGTAGCAACTTTAACCGAAATCAATATTTCCGTTTTAATTTCTGTCCTTTACTCCAGGTAAAATTTCCATTAAATGAATCAAGAGTAAACGGGGAATGATAAAATCAAGAGTAAACGGGGAATGATAAAATGAAATGTCACTCAAGTGAATAATTCACTCGAGAGAAGTCTTCATGCCAAAATACACTTTAACAATACTACACAAGATCTAAAGTACATAAATGGTAGGATAGGATTGGATTACCGGATCATTTGGGACTTGAATACAGGTTAAAATAATTTTCTTCCACTTCACCTGCAAAATGGGAAGGTGTTATCACAAGGCTTTGTAAGTGCGTGTATGACACTTCATACAAATGAAGTCTTTATTTTTGGAAAGGATTTAAAGAAAACTGAATGAGTGTGCGACGTGTCTGAGGAGCTCGTGGCTAAATAACTACAGCCGCACAGGCCGATCTCCTGGGTTAAGCCGCGCTTGCCGAGGTTGGTCTGTGGATGGGTGACCATCTGTCATAGCGAGTTTCCTCCGTGCCTCGGAAAGCACGTAAAGCCGTAGATCTTTGACAGTCGTTACTGTTAGTCAGAAGCTCTAAAAGTCTGACACCCAATTTACCATGGGGTATCGTATTACCCAGTTACTGGGTTGTGGAGTTCCGATAAGCAGTCGCGTCATATAAAATACTGATATTCAGCTGCATCTGATACGACTGGAAGCCGACCACAATATAGTTGGAAAAAGGCTAGGTACATGATGACGCCCTTTTCACCCCTTCGTCCTTTTTCACCCCCTTTGACGATCCAATAACCTGACAGTGATCTGACAAAGAAAAAAACTAGCTACTATATGGCGTACCTCAGTATTATCCGCACATTCCATGACTCGTCTGAGCTGCTTCTCAAGCGCGGCAGCTCGCTCGTCGATGGCACACTGCTCCTTCTCCAACGCCTCCAGCTCACTCTGGATGTAGGAACCTGTCTCCCGACCCTGGGAGATGGGGAGCATAATAGGTAAGGTATGTGATGCAAGAGAGCAGTGGTGGCCCAGTGTTATCGGTCCCGACTTACGAATTGTAATTCGTGGGTTCGAACCCAGCCAGGCGCATTACTTTGTGTAATTTATTTCATCACCTCTACTCTCAAAACGGTGAAGGAAAACATCGTGAGGAAACCGGCATGTAATAGAACCAAAAATTCGAAGACATGTGACGTCTACCAACCTGCACTGGGTCCGCGTGGTGGATTATGGCCCACTCCCTCTCACAGAGAGGAGGCCTGTGTCCCAGTAGTGGGAACATTATAGGCTGATGATGATGGGATGCAAGCAGTGGTGTGCCTTTTTATTGGTATTGCGGCAACCTAGGCCGAGTCCATTAGGTAAGAAAACCGTTCAGAAACCTTGAAAAGTAGAAGGTAATACCTGGTAAACCTGGTGGCTTACCATGGTGTCTCAAAGCAAGATTAGTTACACTGTGGGAGCAAGATGGCGCTATACGACTTGTATAGCTGTCTCTTTCCCACAGTGAAACTCTCTGTATGTAGAGTAGCTCGAGGTCCGATCAAGGATCAACCCCGATTCGACGCCTTCCACCCGACGGGGAGTGGAAAGGTCTCTTACAAAATAAAAAAACACTATTCTTTCGGTTTTTTTTGCGTTGCAGGGCCACGGTGCCCTTTAAGGCAGTTTCACGTCCCGACAGCTCCTCGAAGCGCGCGTAGAACACCACACGCCGTCGACCCAGGAGACCCTTGATCGGACGGCGAACAATAGATGAGACCTAAGATAAGATTATTTACTTCAATATAACAGATACATACCTCGTCGGGTACCGCATCGTTATCAGTGAGCTTATCAACGAGCGCGGAGAATGAGTGTAGCGGCGATCTTCTCTCCATGCTCAGTGTTAGAGATTTAACAGACTTTGTGTCCTCGCTGTGACGGTCTTCTGTTCAAAGATCAAAGGTTATTAAGAGTTAATACTTGGTGAAACGGCATGGTATCAAACTCTAGGAAATAATGTTCAGATGCCAGCAGGTCAACCTACCCGAATCTGTAAAAAATTGCCAATCAAACGTGAACCTTCATGTTTTGTGATAAAGTTGGAAATGTATTACGGTGCATCCACATCGCAGTTACTTTTTGTAGCTCAACGTTTCCAAATGTTACTCGGTAACATCCGCCAACAAAATGTTATTTAATGTTACTAAGTGTTGACGTGTTACTGTAAGTCGAGTAACGTTGCTCGACAATCAGTAACAATGTTACCCCCTGCATCCACACCGCAGTAACAAAATGCAACACGGTAACATTCGGTAACTTTTGTGGCTCCTTGTTACGCCAACAGTTTGTTGTCGGATGTTACTGCGGTGTGGATGCACGGGTAAGTAACAATCAACAAATAGTAACAAGGAGCCACAACAGTTACCGAATGTTACCGTGTTGCCTTTTGTTGCTCCACAAATGTTACCGGCGGTGTGGATGCACCGTTAAAGAAATTTGACAGATTGAGGTAGGTTGATGTGCTGGCGTCTGTACCATTTTTAGGACTGATAACGACATGTTAGCAATGAAATATGGCCAAACATTTACTTCTATTTGTTATGTTGCGCTGTTGCAAACTAGTAATGAATTTACGAACGAATAACTAAAGTATTTTTGCCGTATTATGATTAATAGCTTGTCTTAGTTTGTTTACTTTTGCAAAACTTTATGTTTATAAAAAACTTTACAAAAAGTAGAGTTGCTACACTTACCAGATCTATCAGGACTAACAGAACTCTTCCTGGAGCCAGGACTTGAAGGTAGGGAGTCAGTTCTGCCGAGCAACGCGTCCAGCTGTTCCACTCCACCCGCTAGATGACAAAATACAAAACGTGTGAGAATACAGGGTGAATTTCCTAACTGGGCGTAGATGGTTATACCCGAAACTATGAAGAATATCGAAAAACGTTGAAAGGAGTCTCGAGGCCGATTTTGACGAAAACTAAAACTGCAATGCTTGCACTGACTGGACAGGTCCACTCGAATTTGTGTGGTTCTTTCTTCAAAAGACCATTTCAGACATTGCCTGCATGGTCCTCGTATAAACTGTTCTACATTTATAATGTCTGGACTTTAAAAGAGACTGTGACCTCTGAGTACCTATGTTTCGGATGTTTCTTCTCAGAAAAATTCTGGGAAGTAATGTGAGGCAAACTTGTCTGACCTGCAACAATCTCGTCCATGACTGATTGTTTGCTGATGATCTCGACGGTACCACCTCGAGAGTTGCGCGATGGAGAAAGTGGTGATGTCGGACTGTGGACAAAGAAAACTTCTCAGTACATATACATTTTTTTTAACATTGCCCCCGCTTGGAATATCTGCTGGGTGTGTTTACTTACATTTAAACTCACATACACAAACTACACAAACTAGCTGACCCGGCGAACGTCGTCGTACCGTTTCAGAGTTGATTTTTTTTAATCATTATTGTACCTATACCTAATAAACCGAAGTAGGGACTTCCAAAAATAATTCAATACCAAAATTAACCAAATCGGTCCAGCCATTCTCGAGTTTTAGCGAGACTAACGAACAGCAATTGATTTTTATATTAGACTTTTCACAAATACAAGTTTATTTCTTTTGGTGTTAACTGTTGACGAGTGCTAAGAGAAGTATTTAGGCTTTCAAACATAAAAATTTTGAAATCTTATTTGATGCG
This sequence comes from Agrotis clavis, assembly GCA_954870645.1. Classification (NCBI taxonomy): domain Eukaryota; kingdom Metazoa; phylum Arthropoda; class Insecta; order Lepidoptera; family Noctuidae; genus Agrotis; species Agrotis clavis. The sequence goes on from OX940942.1 coordinate 1,653,453, forward strand.
AATCATGAATGTAATTTTTTTAATTTAATTTTCTTACTACTGGTAAAGTCCGGTCGCAGAGCAGGAGGAATTTGGTACATTGACCTATTATTACCTGTCTCTGTCACTCCCGCGTAAATATAATGAGTTTCGCTTGCACAGTTGCAATGGCGGCTGTCCTCAGGTATTGTAAACCTTTTACTGATAGTATGCATAACCGCATACTGTCATACCGGTTACCTTTTACTTAATAGAAAAATGTTTGTGATGACTGTCAATAGGCAAAAAGGTCAATGTACGAAATTCCTCCTACTCCGACCGGACTTTAGGAGTAAAATTAAATAAGAAAATTTTAAAACAAGAAAAGGTGATAATTTGATTAAATTTGAATGTGTAAAATTAAAGGTAATTGTACTATATTTATATCTCTTACCTAACAATCCCGGCTCTCGCATCAGCGATAAGCTTTCTCGCTCTCTCCCGTAGCATCGCCTGTCTCTCTTCTTCTGTCATCGGCTAGAAAGAGAGCGATACAGTTAGTTACAAATATAATAATATAATGAAGGAGACATTTAAGGCTTTACATCGAGTGCTTGCGTCAAAATAATGTGCTTTACAATAATAACTCCTATTTCTTTCTCTTATTAAACCGTAATTCATTAAAAATGTTCAAAATTCTGTGAGTTTTCAGATAACTCGAGAAATATAATTATGAAAATAAATATTTTTAAGTCATATATTATCCCTTCAGAATTAAGTTTTTATTGTGATATTAGGCCCAGAATAAAACAGCATAAGTTCGATAAATATGTTGCCAATAAAAAAAACGGACATTTGACAATTTTTTTTGAACCACGATTAATACTTTTATAATTTTTTAATGTTCTACACTATTCTGTTAACCATGACATGAGAAAGGTTTTTAGCAAAATTATTCAACCACAGATCACGGAATAGACACCACGGCAGCGTCTAGAGGTGGCAGAACTATCTAGCTATAGTTTTTACGCTTTTTTCGAGTGTCGTCATTGGTAATAAGAAACAAAAATAATGTTAAAGACTGTAAACAATGACAGGCTTGATTTGCATAGTGTTAAAAATGCCGCCTTCAAAAAAAGCCGCCGAGGCGTCTCCTTGCTCTGTGGAAGTTCAGTTAAACCGACCGGACTACAATCCGATTTGGAAGCCAGAATAGTATAGCGGTCACCAATCAATGGGGATGGCAACTGGGAAACTAATGGCGCTAGTATAGCTTGTTCAAAGCATCGTCATTGGTTCAAATCTTATTATAGGTACTTCAAAATAGTACTACCTCATTGGTCGGATTAGGACTTAGCTATGGTCGCGCCATCTACAATTAGGTTTGACCGGTCTTCCCCATTGAACCATTTTATATGAGCTGTCTAAACACGATTCTTCCATCGATTTTTTGAGAGTTATTTATTGATTACTTGAAAACTAATATTGTTTTCAATCCGAAAATAAAGTATTGATACACAGTAGGACCTCGTTAATCTGGAGAGGCAAAAACAAGACCCCTTGCGGATTATCAAGGCGTCCGGATTATAGTATGTCATTTGTAATGGTAATAAAACACATGTTGTTAGCTTAGTTTCTTTAATGAATTTTTTATTTAATCAAATGAAACGTTCTGTTAGACCAACAAACTTCAAGATTTTGTCTTTGTTTTTCTTTATGCGGCCTACTGTTGACCTGCCTATATGAAACCGTCGAGCAATGATAGGGTAGCTGTCACTTTAGTGCTCGGCCGGATTACAGCGATCACCGTACAAGCGGGAGTCCGAATTAACGAGGCCCTATTGTAATATAATTGTTTCTTGGAAGATGTTTCTTCAAATAATGATGGTGTCTCCTAATTCAAGACATTCATCAGTTAACGGTTAAAATCCAGTGTCCGGAGAAATGTCCGCTCGATTTATCCGAACATCTGCATCATAATCATACCTTACTAAGACTTACATCTCCATTCCTATGTCCGTTCTCCTTCTCTTCTCTCTCCTTCTCATTCTGTCTCATTTTTCTATCCTTTTCCCTCGCCTCCCGTTTCGTAGCCTCGAGCAGCTGTCTCGCTCGCTCTTTCAACTCGTCATGACGTGACAACAATTGCTGGCCAATGGGAATCGAGAGCGATGTCGTGATCGACCAATCAGCGAAGCGGGGTTACATAGCGTCGTCCAATCAGAAGCGTCAAACACAGGCGGGTTGTAAGCGGTGTCGATGAGCAATGGAAAGAAATGATGAGATTTTTTATTGGACGGTCAGCAAAATAAATTTAGTAAAATCCCAGGTACTAGCCGCCATTTTGAAAAAAAAAAAGCAAAATGGCGGATGGAATTTGGGAAACTCTATAATTAATTATTGTGTGTTTTTAGTGCTTGAATTGTATGTTTGATTATTATCATTTATTTCTTATTTAATTGTTAATTTACTCTTGTTTATATTAAATGAAATTTTATTATGGACTATGAATCAAACAAATAAATTAAAAACAGAAATATTAAAGCCTCTTTGTTTGTTTCGATATATTTTTTAAGAATAAATGGGATTCTAAAACAAACTATACTTTTAATTCACTTTGCTGACCGTACCATGTTACACGATAATGGCAGTTATGAATTAACTAGCAGATAGTAAACTCTAGCATTTCACTAGATGTTTTAAAATATGTTTTATATCTGCAGTTTTTAATGTACCAATTTATGTTGGACATACACAAAAAAAATACATTAACAAAAAACATAACATTACATTTATATTCCCATAAATAATTTAAATAGAATTCTCTATTAAAAGATATTCCTTTTCTAGTTAATTCTATTAATTATTTTATTTGTTTACGATCTAAAATTAATCCTGAATTTTAAACCAAAAATGTCTATTCAAAAATTTTTTTATTTTTATTTTCTACAATGTATGATTTCGCTACTGAGCTTATTAGTATAATAAAAAAAAACACTATTTTAAGTTTCTATGATTGCTAAAATGTTACTATCACTTTTTTTTTCATTTACAACTAGTTGTAAAATTATTATGTTGAAATCAGTACCACATGTAAAATGGTCAGATACAGTCCCCAATGTATCTTTTGAAGTAATTAATGACATCATTGATTTCAATAAACAAGATGGGAGAACGTAGCCAGGGTTAATTAAATATTTTACATTGATTTTTTTTTGAACTGCTTACCCGCTTACATTTTGAACATTAAAGGCCTATATGCACACAATAGTGCCGACACGTTCCGTACCGTACCGTTCCGTGACGTGCTATTCGTATACGAGTGAACGAACATCACTGAACGGCACTGACACTGATCAGAACGGTTAGCGTCGTCGTATATATGAATAACACGTCACGGAACGGTACGGAACGTGTCGGCACTGTTGTGTGCGGATAGGCTTTTATGCTATGGAAATGTACGGTAAAGTACGAGCATCAGTTTAGGAAATAAAATGAGTCACCGTTATCTTTTTAATTTCATAATTATCTGACCGACTTCATTCGGCCAGTATTTACAAAAACAGCTAGAATATAATTTAAGGTTTGTTTACACAATAAAACCTTCACAGTACTATGCTGCTTAGTAACAAACGGGCCCAAGGGTCATTCATAAAAATAATCAATAATTAATTTACGAGTCGGTTATTTTTAAGTTTTAAAAACCATTTTTTTTTTATCAGACGTCCTAATTTTTAATTTAACTTACGGCAGCGAAGTAAAATGATAAAAAGTGCCCTTTTAATTATTTTTTTTTGCTCCAAAAGGCACAATATTCACGTTCAACACCTGGCCACGACCTCCCACAGAACACTACAATCCACACTACAGCATACAACACAAGCCATCCACTACAACACAGAACTTCACTTACCGGCGTAGGTTTGGGCAGCTCCGGGGTCTGAGGGGGCCGGGGGGGCTCCTGCGGGGGGAGCGGCTCCACAGGGGGGGGTGGTTTAGACTCCGGTTGGGGGGCTGGCTTAGCTGCTGAAAAAAAAGGAAATTAAAGAATCTCTTTTGCAGTACATAATGTTCTGAATTTCGGCCGCTTTTCCCCACAGTAAAATGCCTTACGACATTATACTGATCAAGCTGTAACATCATGCGTCAGTCAAATCACGAATCGCTTCATACACAGTATATAACTTTCATTTAATATTATTAATGTGTTCTAAAAAATTGCTGAAACAAATTCAAAAGTCACTCTTCTAAAGCCCTAACATAATCTTGGACTTCCAGCGTATTCCAGAACCAATTTTAAACACTGGGTTACTTACCAGTATCATTATTCTGGTTGTTCTGCGTAGGCGGTGGTGCTGGAGGTTCTTGCTGCTCCTCTTCATCATCAGAACCGAAGGGATCTGTCAACTCTTTGCGGGTCATCAGTTTTTCTGGTCGGACTGGTGGTGGCTAGAAAGAAGACGATATGAATTAGTTAAAACGCCTCCTATCTAATGGAACTACCTTACTGACTTCAGAACATTATTTTAGGATGTAGAAAGTTTTAAAAATGCACTGATTTGATCAGTACACATACCATGAGTTGTCATTACGACACTCGATCATCGATATCGACCGCGTTTGGCGCTCTCATTGGCCTGCTCGAAGGTTGTATGAACTCTCGTCGATGCGTATGATCGAGTATCGTAAATGCGTAGGATCGAGTATCGTAATGACGACTCATGGTAGAGGCACTGATCGAATCCTAGACAAGATTAGCATCATTTTTTTTCTTGAAAGATATATCAAAGGGATCTGGCAGACTCGTACTGCACCACCCCAGTGTTCCCTCACACGTTTGTGTCAGAGGGATTCAAGATACGACTTGCGTGTCCCGGCATGGTTTTACCCAGCCCCCCCCCCCCCCCCCTCTCGAAGTGTTGTGGAGGACCCCCCCGTGTCGTCTGTACGAGATGCAGGTGGAGCATCCAGCGCCACCATGTGGGGTTCAGTTTGATGCGTGCTCTCTTGGCCATAAACCACAACGTGAGTTTTAGTGCGTCAACATGTCGCAGGTAAAATAAACTAACCTCATTGACCTTCAAAGGATCAGCGAACCACTTGGCAGTGGGCTTCTCCCGCAGGTCCTTGGCTGGAGACAGCATCTTGCCCAGGATGGTCTTGGACTGCTGCAGGAACATGTCGCGCACGTCTTTCATGGCGGCCGGGGACTGAGGCTTGTCCGGGGTCTGACGGTCCGCCGAATTACGAGATTCTTGCGATTCTTGGGAACTGGAATAAAAAAGTCGGTTATTCTTTTTTTAGTTTTCATCAAAATCTCGAGATTTCTGTCAATATTTTCAGCTGTTTCTCAGTTTCTCATAGGCCTCCCCCATAGACCATCACGCCGAACGACAATTCGCCTCTTGTATCGCACGGTTGCCCGCGACCCTCTCTCTGTCGTCGGTCCACCTAGTGGGAGGCCTACGCTGCGTCTGCCGGTCCCTCACTCGATTTCTTCCCCATCGAGCTATACTCGGTGTTTCTTTGTGAGATAAAATCGAAGGAACAAGGACATTCGGCAAAGATCCTAAGTCACAACATTGATCGGAAAATTTGGAAGTGCAAGTAGCAATGGGCAGGCCACATCGCTTGTAGAACTGATATAACCGATGGGGAAGAAAAGTTCTCGAATGCATTAAGTATTTAGGGTTAATGGAGATGGCATCTGGGGAACTAATGGCACTAGTATAGCTTGTTCCAAGCATCGTCATTGGTTCAAATCAGTTGAAATCTTATAGGTACTTCAAAATATTACCAGGTACCTCATTGGTCGGATTACTCTATGGTGGCGCTATCTACAATATCTTTGCGTTGCCAACCCCATTGAAGAAATATTGGCAGAGTTTTCAGCGTGCTTCAAGCACTTTCGCAAAGATGCATGGAAGTCTTATGCTATTATCTATCCATACCCAATATACCGGTACAAAATAATGAGCTATTTTACACAAAAAATATTTATTTATTAATACATTTTATTAATACGTAGTTTATGCATTTTATTGATGAGATGTATTAAAAACATGTGCTACTCACGCAGGTCGCGGCCTGTCGATCATGTTCCTGGAGCGTCTCATGCTGATCTCTCTACTGAACAGCTCCTGAGGGATGGAGCCGTCCGTGTCGTGGCGACCCACCAGGTACGACGACTCTGTTTCATCGTTACCTGGGAAAATATAGTTTGTGATGAAAAATTATATGCGTCCTCCCACATGTTGAATGAGTCCTTCCACCCAGAGCAGGGCAGGAGGGACTATCAGAGTTGTACTGACTAAAATCCACAGTGTCCTTCAATAGTCCTTTACGTTCCAGGTTCACGGTAGCTCGTTCGCGTTAGTCCCGCGACCCATGCTATTCTGATTTTTTTAACATTTTTCAAACATTGATCTACGCAAGTAAATTTTCATGTGTAGTGGGTCTGTTTAAAAAAACTTAAGCCCACCACCACTCAGACCCAGAAAAACTAATAATTTGACATTTGTGCCACGCTGAAGTGGACGCATTGAAACTTAGTTGTTACTTGCTTATTTGACTTTTTCTTTTGGTTTAAAAAGCTTTAAAAATACTCGCGAATCTTGACTTACCTAATTGTTCTACTTGTAATTCGCTGCCCGTGAAATGTGCCCTCAATTGGAAGAGATATGTCATTATCTGAAATACAAAAACATAATTTAATTTGCACACACTCTTGTTATGTCATTGGACGGATGTTTGTTACTCTTTCACGCAAAAACCACTGAACAGATTTAGATGGGATTTGGAACACAGATAATTATTACCTTGGATTTACTCATAGGATAGTTTTTATCCCGATTTAATGTTCCCACGGGATTATTTTTGAGTTGTAGCGGGTAAAAGCGCTGGTAACAGCTATTTAATATTAATTCTAACTTTAAGAGTTTTTTAAACGCGCCGTCGACGCGCGTTTGAAGCGATACAGACGCGATACGTACGCAAGTCAGACGCAGCCTGTAGACCTTTGCACAACTGTATAAATTACAAACGCGCGACACCGGCGCGTTTGAATCAATACAGACGCGATGGTGCCGCGAAACAAACGACAACAAACTGCTCTGTTTGATAAAAACGCGCCGTCGACGTGTTTCAGAAACGCGCGTCGACGGCGCGTTTAAAATACGTGGGTGCGTAGGCCCTAAAAGAAATGCTACCCGGTAGAGAAACTTACTGCTAGTCTATCAGGAATCTGCCTGGAGCAGACATCGGCCGCGGTCAGTACTTGTGAGATACCCAACTTGGAGCTAGCTTCTAGAGCCACGCGGAGATTCTTCTCCGCCTCGTCGGGTTGTAGACCGGAGAAGTCACTGGAAATATTACGAAAGTTTAGGAGGCATCCTAGTAAACAATCAACTCAGACTATCGAAGTCCACTGCTGGACAAAGTCCTCTTCCAGGCTACGAAATTACACCCTGGAGTATTCTAGTAATCATATCTATATCTAGACTACGCGCTAATCTCAGTAACTACTGGTACGAATTTTATTGAAAACATATTTTGTGTTGGATAGTCCATTTGTCGAGGAAGGCTATAGACTATATAACATCACGCTATCACCAATAGGAGCGGAGCAGAGGGTGAAACCGCAGGGATCAGCTAGTTTTTAACAAACTAATCTATCGCGACGCTTTTTAATAAAATAATTAATTCACTTTTAATAAAAAATATGCAAAATGAAATAGTCACGTCACTCAATTTATTAATTTTCGGAGATAAAAGTTTGACCATAATTTTTGAATGACTTTGACTTTGAAACTTTTCATCAGGCAATGATTGTTTGGAGCAAAGACATATAAAACAATAATCGGAAAGTCGCGAGTCCGAGTCCTCCTGGGGTCGCGGGACTAACGAGCTACCGCGTCCTGGGAACGTAAAGGCTATTGAAACGTAAATGCTATTGCTATTGAAGGACACCGTGGATTTTAGTCAGTACGAGTCTGACAGTCCCTCTCGCCCTGCCCTGGGTCCTCGGTCCTTCAAATGAGTCCTCGGAAAGGACTCATTTGAAGATTTTACGAAGTTAAAAAAAAGGTACCTACCCGCAATTTTTGTTAAACAATCACATAATTATGTAGTACTCACATAAGATCAGGTCTAAACCGGTGTATGATGGCACAGAAAGCGAGTCCTGATCGGAAGCTGGTCGTGAGGTTGGTTACCCGACATGACTTGTACTCCCGAGTCACAGACTGACACCATTCTAGGAGATCCTGTACCTGAAATAATTAACAATTATGTAAGAAAAAAATCTCTACTTGAGATCATTATGAATCTTATTAATTAATTATTTTTAAACGCATTAACGCATGCGACGCGCATCGTAAAGATGATTTCTTGAGGATAGAAAAATTTTTAGATTGCGACAAAATTCAAACGAGGAATAGAGAATTTCAGCTTGCAGGTGTGGGTTGCAATGGCTTAGTTGGTTAAGGTGCCTCTTTGTGCGGACACGAACTCACTGACAGGCGGGGCCATAAAGCATGTTGTCTCACCTGTCATCGTGCCCGAAAGAGATAGTATCAGTGATGAGCAGTTAGACGCTAGTCCTCACGCACGTCTGCTTTGCACCCACACATATAGCGCTCCGATCCGTTCCGAATAAAAACGAAGTTACACGAACTACACACCGTCCGCCTCGCCGTCACCACCATGACATTGTGACATGTGACACATGTGTGTCATGAAATGTTTTTTTAACATGTTTATGAAACTTAGAGCGAGTAATGCAGATTGCTACAAGGTTGTACCTAAGTTGATTACTGAAAGTTCCTTGCATTACTTATTTTTATTTATAGAAACAGAAGAAAATTTGTATGGATCGCTATTACCGGATACGGCTAAGATAACTATATTTATTGAATAAAACAAATAAAATAAACTGTTTCGTAAATATTTGTTGATTATTTATTAAACTGAAAATAAAAAGTATGAACACATTTTTGGGCTTTGAATTATATTTTATTCTTTAAATTTTTAAACAGTTTTATTAAACTATGTATAAAAACAAAGCAAAATAACTAGCCCATCAACATCGGAGACAGACAAACCTTCTAACAATACGCGCTGTGACCAGGAGAACTGCCTTCTGAATCTATGGCTTGATTCAGCTGACTACAGACTTCCTTCAGCTTTCGTGAAATTAAACTGTTCTTCGTTTACATTAACATGTCAATCATCAATCGATGTCAATGCGTTTCGTGTTGATCTAAACATGGATTCAGGGTTAAATTATCAAGCAAAACTACGCACCAACAAAATAATTTTTTTTTTAATATAAACTCAAAATAATCCTTACGGTGGAGAATGGAGATGTATCCAATAAAGGAGCAATATTTTCTTTATTCATGACCCATGCACTCAATGCTCTCTTATTTTTTTTTTTTTGCGTGGGTCACTTCGATCTAGGCGCCCTTTTATATCACCTTGGTGTTCCTACAGCCGAACTCGGCTTCGCTGCCCCGCCCCCGCGGGACAGTCTTATTAGGTAACAGTGACCCCGGAACGTAAAGTGCTATTGAAGGACATCGTGGATTTTGTTTTTTTTTTTTTTTTAGGGTAGTAAAATCATCAAATGAGTCCTCCAACCCCGGGCAGGGCGGGAGGGACTGTCAGACTTCTACTGACTAAAATCCACGGTGTCCTTCATAGCCTGTTATGTTCCGGGGTTACGGTAAGGGAATAATCCCGCGACCCCGGCAGGCTTTGGCCCTCTGAGAGGGGGGCCCCGTCATTATGCTGACGCTCTTTGAGGCGCGCGTGGGCCACAACGCGCCGTTGACCCGGGCATGGTGGTCCTTGGTCGGGCAGCGAGTTGCCCTTTACTCGCTGCCCGCATGCCCGCGCCTACGGTGGCCGGAGATCATCTGCTGACGTCCGACGCCGCGGGCGCCTACCACTGCGGTTGGGGCGGAGGGAGGTCGCTGTCCTCTCTCGCTCGCGGCCCGCCTCAATTTCACGAGCATTACTGCCTCGCAGAAGGAGCAGACCGCTTCCCACTCCGTCTCGCCCCGCAGCATGGCCGCAACCAATGCCGGGCGCGAGAGGTCTCCGCCTATCGCAGCCGTGAGGACACGTCGGTGCTCCGCCCAAGCTGGGCAGTCTTGCACCGTATGCTCCACCGTGTCCTCCGGGCGATCTTCGCAGTATCGTGGATTTTGATTAGTAAAAGACTGTCAGTCCCTGCCCGGGGTGGTAGATCTCATTTGATGATTTTACCCATTGAACTATATTACTAGATTTTACCACGTCATAAAAGATCATCAAATACGAGTATGTAAGTACCTAGAGATTAGTTGTAACAAATTATATGACTTACCCAATGTTGATTTTAATTTGTTTACAAGTGTTCTACAATGAACCAACACAATCTTACTGGCACTAAAATCCATTCAAAGCTATTCCAATATTTCCAATTTATAATAATTCAGAGTCCAAACAATTTCAAGTCAAACAGATAAAGTAAGTCTAAAGGCGATATTACACGGTTCAATTAAATTGACAGCAATTCCGTTGAAAAGCATTGAACATTGCACATATTTCCTATTTACAAACAAAACAGTCAACAAGACATTCAATGTTCATTTGCCTAGCGATGTCGCGTCGTCAAGTCGTGCGTGCAGGTGTTTCCCTTATTTGTATTTAATGAATGAGCTAAATAAAAAAAAACTCGGCGTTGGTGGGTACGTCCGTGGATTTAGCGAAGAGCGACCATAGGAGCGTCACAAGTATTATAGTTGGATTATGATTCCACAAACACTCATATTTTTGAAAAAGTTCCAGAAAATGAGGAACATGATTGTCACGCCACTCAAAAACCATTTTTAAAACTATAAACATTAGCGCACGCTAGAAACTACACAATCCTATACGTCCGATTCCTTCGCTGCCGTTCGCGGATTGGTCATTGTTCAATGTTCGTGTTTACATGTTTTAACCGACATTTCGATTGATCAATATTTGTTCCATTCCATTGAAAGGCAATTAAAAATCTAAACTTTCAATGATATTAGACAATCAAATCGAAATGTGTTTAGATGCGTCAATGCCATTGAAGCAATGGAATGGAAAGCAATATTGAACCGAAATTGACCTGTGTAATATCGGCTTAATCAAAATCCAAAATTCAAGCCAGGTTCAAAAGAGTATTATCGTAAACCATAGATATTATAGGTTGTCAACGTACACGTCATACGGAGACAGCCGGGCGGGTGCCGTGTCTATTCATAGTATGCATGTGTGCGTGCGCGTCACCCTCCCGCACCGCACCGAAGGCAACTATTCAGTGAGATGCACGATATTTCACGAGTAAAAGGCGCACGTGATAAAATACAAAAAGGCCTTTGGAATTTGGGGTTTTATGAAACAACCACTGCATCAATCAATTTCAAGAAACATTTACTAAATTCTTCGATAAATTTGCTGTGTCGGTACAGGCTTCGTTTTGGAAATTGATGCTTCTTTTATTTCAAATTTACGCCCAAAGTTGTGTTAAAATTAGCAAAAAATAATGAATCTTTAGAAGCTCGTAACTTTTTAATGGTTTCATATTTTACAATTCTGCTTCCGTACCGACAAAATTTATAAGGAGACAAAACGATACCATGTTTAACTTTCGATATACTTTGTCAAATAGTGGAGTAAAAACCCAACGAAGTTTCTATGGAAAAAATGTTGACTTGTTTGCTCTTAAGGCGTCTGGAGTACCTATCCAGAATACGCGGGTTCGAATCCCACTTGCAATCTAAAAATTTTTCTATCCTCAAAAAATCATCTTTATTATGAATCCTATCCTACTTCCAACTAATATTATAATTTACTCTTTCAAGTTTATACGACTGAAGGGATATGGATGATTTTATTACACAGATACTTTATAACCCGGATTGACACATAGGATAGTTTTTATCTCGATATTATCATCTCGTGCGAATTGTACTGGGCGAAGCCGCTGACAACAAATGGTAATTTATATTACTTTGGCAGTTTATTACGAGACTTTGTACTTTTGTTTTTTTTTTTACTTTTATTTGTTCTGTGCAGAAGTTGAAGCTGCGACACGCTTAACAGACATGTTTGAAGCGGTCAATTGAAATATAATTCTCTTTTAAATGGTGCATGTATTTGCTGTGCACCACTAACTACCCTCTTTTTAAGTTTTTTAGTCCATTCAGAGGTTCTCTGGAAGATATCGCTATCATAGATAAGATCGCCGTTGTACCCGTTGACTTTACTCATGGCGCGATGCGACGCAACAACGACGATATAATACTAGACTCGTAATAACAGGCGACCTATGTCTGCCAACACATTAGGCAAAAAAGTCTTATAACCGTCTCATTTCGACCAATCCTGTGAGCCGTAAACATACGTTGAGACAGAACAGACCTTGAGTTAGCCAATCACAACGCAGTACCCCGTCCCCCTCGCTTACGTAGTACCTCAGCGAGTTGGCAGAATAGTTTTGTTCGTTAGATCGTGCAATGAGTAGTCTAGTATTATATCGTCGTTGCGACGCAATGCGACGCTATTCGAACGAATTCCGACTACAAGTGAAAATCAACCTTGCCACTAAGAAATAAAGATGCAATTCGATTTCAAATCAAATCAAATCAAAGCGTTTATTTCAATTAGGCCATTACAGGCACTTTTGAATTGTCAAAAGACATAAAACAAAACTAGTACACAAATAGTTATGGTGCTACAGTCCCAGTCACAAGACATAAAAACTGTGAAAGTACCAAACGGGTAGATCTCTATGGAGAAGAATGAGCAAGAAACTCCATGGACACTCTTTTTCAATCTCAATTTTTTTACATCATTCATCAACAGGTGATACATTATGTGAGAACGATGTGGGAAGTTAATAGTGTCCATAGAAAAATAAAAAGACAATTCAAAATAAAGTTATTAATAATTAAAATAGACCGTGGCAGCTAAGAGATGACCAGTCTCAACTGACAGCGCCCGTTCACGAACATGACACATCTATCAGCACCATTCAGCTCAACCATTTTGAAGGGAGCTAAATGATCCGACACACGCGCCACCATCAGCGAGACATTCGAGTGAGCATGACATACTTTCAACCGCCAGGGTTATTCAAGTCAATAAAGTGAAGTACGGAGGTATCTAATCAAAAATGGCTCTAAAGTACATGGCACTCACACAATGCCGGTAATGCAGCTATATAATTTTGATTGACTTGACGTTGTCATGGCCATCGTGTTTTGTTTTTCATCTATTCATAGATATCAACATGTTTCATGTCTTATGTCATAGTGGTAAGTTTTATTTTCACTTGTAATCGGAATCCGTTCGAATCGCGTAGCATTGCGTCGCATCGCGCCATGAGTTAAGTCCCTTAGGTTCAAAAATATTGTAAAAACGCTGTTTATTAATTTTCATGTACAATAAAGTATATCTGTCTGTTCTATTCTAATCAATAATAAGTTCAGTACATCTCTTACCGGAGTTTTATCCTTATCAAACTTCCCCGGGAACAACTTCTCCATATCAGCAGCAGTGGGAGTCTTATCACTATCCTCTTCCTTCTCATTCTCATTGCGGTCCAAATTGATGCTGTTCAGATTGGTCTTCAACTCTAAAGGCTGCAAGATAACGATATATCACACCCGAATGTCTCGAGATTGGGCAAAGATGTGTGGTAAATATACATTTTGCAAGTTAATTTTTCGTTCAGTTACGCAGTCGATTATAAAGCCCGGATTCCACTAAAGCGGAGAGATGTATTTTGAATTTTAACAATCAGATTTTCACCAAAGCTAAGCGGCAAAACAAAAAAAAAAAAGTAAAGATTTTTTGGAAAAACTGCTTCATTTTGAAAATTACATGTTTATCTGTGGTTATTAAACCAGTCACCCTATATGGTGTTAAGCATATCTTTCATGTAAATACTTTAAGTTGTACTATATACAACGACGATATAATACTAGACTCATAATAACAGGCGACCGATGTCTGTCAACACATTAGGCAAAAAAGTCTTATATTCGTCTCATTTCGACCACTCCTGTGAGCCGTAAACATACGTTGAGACAGAACAGACCTTGAGTTAGCCAATCACAACGCAGTACCCCGCCCCCCTCGCTTACGTAGTACCTCAGCGAGTTGGCAGAATAGTTTTGTTCGTTAGATCGTGCAGTGCGTAGTCTAGTATTATATCGTCGTTGACTATATAACTCACCTTCAAATTCCTCATAGCAACCATCCTCGGCTTAAAAGCGACCCCCTTCAACTCCCCCTTACTCTCCCCACTCGTACTATTCTGCTTCGGAGTCGAGAAGAACTTCGGTTCTGGTTTCATCGCCATTTTAGTCAAATTGCTTAACATCTCCGGTCTAGACTTGGGCATGGGTTCAAAGATATCGTTGTCGTAGTGTGGTCGGTCGTTGACGGGGGTGGCGGGCGGGGGCGGGGAGGGGGGCGCGGTGGGCGTGCGGTCGGAGGGGAGGGACTGGACACTGGTGGGAGTGGCCGCCACGTCACTGTTGGTGAGACTGTGGGTCATTTCTTCCATTTGTTGGCGGAGATCGAACATCTGTGGAAAAGAGAAATAATTAGTTTGACAAGTAGTTTGACAAGTCGTATGCCAGATGAAATTATTGTTCTGATGCGGGAGCCATCATCATCAGCCTGTAATGTTCCCACTGCTGAGACACAGGCCTCGCTGAGAGAGGGAGTGGGCCATAATCCACCACGCGGGCCCAGTACGGGTTGGTGGATGTCACATATCTTCCAATTTTTCTTTCTAGGACATGCCGGTTTCCTTCACCGTTTTGAGAGTAGTAGTGATGAAATAAATTACACAAAGTAATGCGCCTGTCTGGATTCGAACCCACGACCTACAACTCGGAAGTCGGGACCGATACCACTGGACCACCACTGCTCCCTCAGACGTCTTTACGAACATTTAAATTTATTTTTGTCGCAGAGGCCTGTGTCACAGCAGTGGGAATATTATTACGGGCTGATGATGATGATCGCGAAAATAAACGACATTTCCCGTTTGTGTGGTTCCCACGTTGTTGCAAAATATAACTTTTGGGGTGTGAATTATCAAAAACTCTACCTTAGAATAGAGAAATCCGAATCCACAAATGATTTATGGTAGAAGCGTCTTGAAACATTTGACCTTTTTCTCAGATACTGTTATCTCATTCAAAATAGTCAAATATAAGATATCCAGTGAATTTAGTAAAAGTCCAAAAAAAAAATACAATTCATAAAAACACACAATTAATTGAAATTTTATAAAATCTTCATTATTGCAATTAGTGACTATCAACTGAAACCGCTTAGTCTACCAGAATGTACTTATCTAAACAACAGTAGTAAGTACATCTAATTATACCTAAAAAAAAAAACATAAGCTAATAAAACTTCTACAGTATTTTCACAGTTATTATGTCTTGTGCACTAAATATTTTTGCATTTTGTCTATTCAAAAGCGCCTGCAATAGGCCCAGTTGAAATAAATTACTTTCATTTTGACGTGATAACGTCTTATAATTCGATGGCCGACTGCACGCACGAAAAAAGATGACGTCATGCGGCGTTACCTCGCTCTGTAGCGTTCCATATCAACGGCGTGTCAATTGTTTGTTTATAGCAACGTAAGTGCAGTGCAGTATTTTCTTATGACGTTGTCACGTTCAACTATCGTCAGTAAACCGACTTTACAGACAACCGATTTTTTTTAACTAACCTGTCTAGTAGAATTATCAGAGAGTGTATAGTCATCCTCATCTAGATCTTCTAACACTGCGATATCTGAGTTGTTGTTCACTGACAACAGGGACGCTAGGGACTGCATGTCATCGTCACTGTAAACATACAAAATAATGATTAGTACAGAACATTAGTGTCTAGGCCTTGTCAAACAGCGAACCGATAGCGTGGCGTGGTTTTTATTTTGAAATGTATGGTATCGTTTAGTCACATAGAAAAGACACAATGAACCGCGAGTATCTTGCCCATTCTTTTCCATAGATATCTTCGATTATGAATGGGAAACTAAAGTACTTCTACAAGTTATTACGAATGGGAATGTACAGTACTTTTACAAGTAATTACGAATAGGGAACTTCAGTAGTTTTACAAGTTATTACGAATGGGAAACTTCAGTACTTTTACAAGTTATTACGAATGGTAAACTACAGTACTTTTACATGTTATTACCAATGGGAAACTACAGTACTTTTACAATTTATTACGAATGGGAAAATACAGTACTTTTACAAGTTATTACAAATGGAAAAATACAGTACTTTTACAAGTTATTACGAATGGGAAAATACAGTACTTTTGCAAGTTATTACGAATGGGAAAATACAGTACTTTTGCAAGTTATTACGAATGGGAAACTACAGTACTTTTACAAGTTATTACGAATGGGAAACTGCAGTACTTTTACAAATTATTACGAATGGGAATCTACAGTACCTTTACAAGTTGTTACTAAAGGGAAACTAACAGTACTTTTACAATTTGCATTGTGACTAGCTAAATTATAAGTTTTTTTTTTTTTGACTTTTCAAAAATACCTGTATGGGTCTAATTAAAATAAATGCTTACCGTCTTTCCAAAACATCTCTTGAACACTTATCTAAAAGTACTGTCAACGTCAAAACGATATTTCACTTTGATAAAAGGTTTACAGTTCAAATTTTTTTAGACAAGCATTCAACAGATGTTTGTCTTTTTGTGGTGGTTTGAGTGGAAATGTTGATGGTAATGATGACTTACGTGGCCTGTCCTTCCCTCAGTAAGACAGTGTGTAGAGTGAGCTGGATGGAGGCGGCGACTATCTTCTGAGTGACGGGGTCCAGGGTCAGCACCAGAGTACGTTGTGAGGGCTCCAGGCTGGCGTACTTGCGCATGTTGATGGAGCAGACTGCCAGGCGACGGCGTTTGCCGGTTACTGACACCTGAAAGACAGATTTCGTGTAAGATATGTTTTTTTAAAACGTTGCCCCACACTTAGATTTTCTTCTGTATCGTGGGTGCGTTTACAAACATAGAAACTTACATACACAAACACCCAGACCCGGAACTACTACTTGCAGATCATACAAATATTTGTTCCGTGCGGGGATCGAACCCGCGACACTCAGCGCAGCAGTCCAATTGCTCAGCCACTGCGCCAAACGTGTCATATAGATTTAAGATGTATTATTCCTTTTTACATTATCTTTACTATGCCTTTTAGAATGTTAACTCATCATCGTCATCAGCCTATAATGTTCCCACTGCTGGGACACAGGCATCCTCTCTGTGAGGGGGAGTGGGCCATAATCCACCACGCGGGCCCAGTGCGGGTTGGTGTTGAATGTTAACTACTTAGACGTTATAAAAAGAATTAAAAATTCGACCCTGTCGAGCAAGACTGCGATGGCTTATTTGGTAAGGCGTCTGGATTACTGATTCAAATGGTGGCAGATTCAAAATCTGCTCGCAATCTAAGTTTTCTTTCCACAAACATGTTTTTTTTTATGAAAAAACGTCCTCCGCCTCGCCGTCTTCCGCCAACTGAACCATGTTGCGCATTGTCAGTTTCGGCTGGGCCAAACCTTAGCATAACAGTTCAGTTTGTTTTTTTTTTTTATCGTAAACGTCAATATGATGTACTCACATCCTCGAGCACGAAGGTCCAGTCTTTATCCTCCAGCTCGTTGGTGCGTGAGTCCTTGAATAAAGTCACAGCCACCGTGCGGTTCTCTGGTACCGTGTAGATTACTGACCCTCTGCAAAATAAGGACATGTCTTTTGGTGAAATTTTATTACAACACCAAATCCCAACGCCACCCATATCACTTTTTTATTTATTTTTTTCACTAAAACTGCTCTCAAAACGGTGAGGCATATCTTCCCCATGTTTAAAAATAAAGGTTATTGTTATAAGCATATCTATACTAATATTATAAAGAGGTAACATTTGTTTGTAAGTTTGTATGTTTGTAAGTTTGTATGTAGGGGGTAATCTCCGGAAGAAATGAACCGATTTTAAAAATTGTTTCACTGGTAGAAAGCTACATTATCCGTGAGTGCTATAGGCTATAAATTATAAAGATATCATACATATTAGCCGAAATACTGCCCAACGAAGTGGGCACGGGTCAGCTAGTCTTTTATAACTTTGGTAAGGAAACCGGCATGTCCTATAAATAAAAAACTCGAAGACACGATACCCACCAACCCGCTTATGGCTTACTGCCCTACTGCTTACTGTTTATTGGTCCTGATAGGCCTAGAAAATTGGTAAAAGCAAAGATGAGTTTGGAAGCATCGTAGCCATTTTTAGCACGCTTCATTTAATCCCCAGATGGTGTAAAATATTGCCTACTAACAAACCAATTTTGTAAAAAACCTTCAAATAAAAATTACGTAAACGTAATTTTTTATTCATATTTCTGAATACTCACTTGAGCGGGTCTTTCAAGGAAGGCTCCCATTCCAAGGGGTCTGTGATCACTCGCCGCGACCGTCTAGTCCACACTACACTTAGCTTATTGGGTTTCCTGAAAACAAAGCAAAAGATATTCGTTTAATTTTGAATATTAGTCTAAGTATGACTGATGATTGAGCGAGAGAAGTGTCGAGAAAACTGCCTTTTTTGGGTGGAAAATCATCTAAAGAGTCCTCCCTAGATGGAGGGAAAGGAGCACCCTGAGTCGTACGGATTGAATACCTGTTCCTTCAGCTGCTCTTTGCGTTCTAGGGCCACAATAACCTAAATAAGTTTAGACAGGCAATGTCAGTAAGAGTCTGCCAGTACTTTTGTAACTTATTTGATGAATCTTCGGGCCAAATAAAAATTAAACCAATCTAAGCGGATCAAAATATCAACTAACACTTAGAAAAACCAGATAATAACAGACAAAACAGTATTACAAAAGGTTCTGTATCCATTTGCACATAAACTTTGTGCCAGGAAATAATTATGGCAAAATAATAATATGCCAAAAAACATTTGGCAAAGTATATATGGGAAAATCAAGATCCTATTTCAAAATAAATAAACAGCAAATACCATCAAATAAGTTTTATGTCAATAAACAACTAACAAAGAACAAAACATTCTTTAACCAATAAAAGAACACCCACAGACATAAATCTAACCATTCTTTTATTTCGGGTGTAAATCTAAGTTTAAATCAGAGCTGTCGGCATTAAGTCAAGCCGTGAATAGCCAGATCGATACGAGGCGAACTTGCAGCCTGCATCGTTTGCATGTAGACAAGGACGAGTTAAATGTTTAGTGTTTATAGATAAAATGAATAAAGTTGTTATCTGTAAGTTGGTTAGAACTGTCTCTTTGTAATATTATAATAAAAGCTTATCAATGCACATGAAAGCATATACGGAATTTAGGTTTATAATGATTTATTTATTACTCATAAAGAACTCGGTTCACTCACAATGAGCTTAAATGACTAATTATAACTACTTATAGCTATTACAATGTTTTAATTTTGTACAGAGATCAAACGGCGTTAAAAGATTTTATCGTATACATGTTTTTTAAGTAATCTTTTAAAGATAGCAATCGATTGACTGTCCTATAGGTTATTTGGTAAATCGTTATACACCGTGTTCTTCACGTTATCCATAAACTTTAGCAAATACTTCTATGGCTTTTACAAATCAAATCCAACAAAGGAAGTAGTACTTAAAAAGGCTTCGTTACAAAGATATTTGTAATTTCATTTAATGAAATTTAATTGAGCTATGCAGTGAGAAAGTATCTTAATTTGGCCTATGTTGCCGCTTAGTGCAATTAAAATTATAAATCTATCAAATACTATTTGCATTTCATTTGCACGTACGAGAGGAACCCGAGAGTTAGCGAAGAAATACGATCATTTGCGATAACGAATCTTTCAAAGAAATTAAACTGGTCGCTATGGATACCTAAGTTGTTATTTGTCATTGTTTGTCATGCATGATTTTAACTGTCAGGATTATTGTTTATTGTAATTTGCTTTTGGGTTTCCCACTAATTTAATCAATCATTTTGATTACAACTTTCACTATGCCGCACGAATATTCTGCTCAACACCAAGCTGATATTCACTTCGTCTACGGTTTCTGTGACGGAAATGCTACAGCAGCTGTGCGAGAGTACCAACGGCGATTCCCTGGTCGGCGCGTTCCTGATATACGAACATTTATTAACATACACAGGAGATTTTGTGAGATCGGAATTAGACCACGCCGCCCTGAACGAGCAATCAATTTGAGCGTCGCTCAAGAAAACAGAATAATGAACCTTATTATTCATGATCCTACACTCTCAACGAGACGCGTTGGGAGAATCGTGGGTGTATCTCATAAGCTAGTGTGGAAACTGTGGAAAAGATATGGTTTGCATGCCTACCACTACAGAAAATCCCAAGGCATAATACCACCTGATCACTTCTCAAGAATTGTTTTTTGCCAGAGAATGAATCAAGAACTGATAAATAATCCAATACTGCTTCAAAAAATTCTTTGGATGGATGAAGCCCAGTTTACAAGAGCGGGAGTATTCAATTCCAAAAATCAAGTGCAGTGGCATGAGAGCAA
This sequence comes from Agrotis clavis, assembly GCA_954870645.1. NCBI lineage: Eukaryota > Metazoa > Arthropoda > Insecta > Lepidoptera > Noctuidae > Agrotis > Agrotis clavis. The sequence goes on from OX940942.1 coordinate 1,674,048, forward strand.
CCCGAATTTACATTGGCAGGCGTCACATCAAACTGAATTCTCTGTAAACATGTGGGCTGGTGTTTTTAACAATCAGCTGATCGGCCCTATTGAGATTCCCCACCGCCTAAATGCTGACAATTACTTAGAGTTCCTAAGAAACGTCACTAGCTTCGAATTTTTCGAACAAGTGGATCTTCAAACTCTGCGAACCATGTGGCTCCAACATGAGGGCCCCTGCACATTATGGCACACAAGTGCGTGAATATTTAAATGCAACGTTTCCTGGCCGTTGGATTGGACGAGGTAGCACAAATATCGCATGGCCAGCTAGGTCCCCAGATCTGACTCCTTTAGATTTTTATGTCTGGGGAACCTTAAAGGAGAAGGTGTACTCCGTACAAATTCAGAACCGTGAACAGCTCTTAGATAGAATATCTCAGGCTGCTGAACAAATAAGACAAATGTCTGTAAATTTAAATGGCCAAATTAGGACTCGTTTGAATATTTGTGTCGAAAAAGAAGGTGGTCATTTCGAAAACTTTTTACATTAAATTTATTTTTTGCTTTTTAGAGTTTATTTTTTATTAATAAAAATATTTTTGAATGACATTACGGCTGACGTAGTTGTCTAACCTACAGTGTTATAATATGGATCTTTGGACACTCCATTGAGGTTGACAGGAGAGCGCTCATTTGTGAAATGTATTGAAAAATAAGGTGGCGTTAGTTCTGATGTTGCCCACGCAACAAGTGTGCTTATAAATTATAATTATTCTACTCAAATGCATAAAAAAAATATGCTGTGATTACCATTTATCTTAATTTGACCGAGACCTATCTTTTGAGAGTATTTTTACGAATGTACGTGAGCTCTAAGCGTGGTCCCCAGATTGCGTGTTGAGCTGCCCCTCTTTTAGTCAATAATTTTGAGATTTAATTGATCGTTACTTAAGCCGAAACGGCAGAATGGGAAGATAATTATGGTAGCCTACTCCCCTTCCCGTCGTTGGAGGTCCGGCGTTGCTTTAAGCCTAGACTAAAAATAAGGACTGCAGAAACGTTTTGCGAAGGCTGCATGTCGTGGGAAGAGGTTATCATGATTTGGTTATGGAATTTTGTTTTTTTTTTATTCCTCAATTAAAAAGACAATTCGAAATACGTATCTACCTGCTTGGTAGCCTTATACGTTCTCTTTAGATAAGTATAGTACATTGACAGTGCTATGAGGAACGAGATAAAAAATCAAAGAAACTGTTTTGACAAGTTTCAGCCCGCCAAATGTTATGAATGAAAATACGACGTTGCCAATTCGGATAAAGAGGCATGCATATCGGGTTATTTACGTCTAGGTATTTAGTTTGTATGAAAATTAACAAAAAATAAAAAATAAGAATTTATTAATGTGTCCATAATGAAAAATGCTTACTTCCGTGGTCTGAACATCTGGTCGAAGTTTATGTATATCGTCCGGAACACGGTGTATAGTTGTGCACCTTCATACGTAATACTTCTCTTACCGTAATTTGTTCTGTGTCTTTTTAGTTTAATTTTGTTTGTATTTCTTAGGCAATGATAGAAAGTTCTTTTAGTAAATTTTATTTCAGATTGAATTTGGCCAGTTAGTATTTTCCTCACTAGTATGCACACAATTTATAAAAAGCAACTTTCGTACGTCTGTCTGTTTAAGGGTATCTTCAAACCGACTTTTTAGGAACTTTCACTGGAGGGTAGCTGATGTTATAAGAAACAACTGATACTGATACAGCTAGCCTGCACCATCCTACTGGTGGGCAAAGGACTCTCCCCAAGACTTCCTTTCCACGATCCAGGGCTAACTAGCGGACCACTGGTCATTGGTTTTGTTAAGCTGTCCCACCATCTTCTACGAGGTCAGCCGCGACGACTTCTGGCTGTGTCAGGGCTCCACAAAGTGGTTATTTTGGCCCACAGCTCATTGGGCATGCGGCAGACGTGGCTGGCCCAAGAAACCAGATCCCATGTGGACAAAAGCAAGAGGATAAAAAATATATATAACGAAACAAAGAGTATTGAACAGGGATAGGTTAACGATAACACAAAGCTAAAATGATCCTGCATTGTTAGACTCGCATAATATATTAATAAGACTTTTAAACAGACCATGACCTGCCATCAGTAACCTCTGAGTTGCTAAGTGTATGTATGTAAATATAAGCGACTGGCTTAAGTAATTAAATCGCTAACTTGCGTTGAGCATAGCTACAGGAGGTCTACTAAGTCCAACTCTTTATAGATGTAATATGGGAATGATTTATAATCGATTCAACTCGTTATCAAAATGATACAAATCTGGAGCTTTACTAAACTGGTAGGCGGGTCAACCATATTTGGAAATGGACAGAATAATAACGAGATTTCATTATAGGCAAGGCTACAGCCATAGTTCTCTACTAAAGCTAGTTTCGTAAGACACCGGTACTGAGACCATAAAAGCCGTTACAATAAAATAAGACGCCAATTCTCTCTGATTTTAGTGTATCGGCAGAAATCTATAATGAATGAGCCAGCCCAGTCAGTAGCATCTAACAATTCCAGTAGCGTGTAACGGCAGGGCTCAAAGGACACGATTATCATGTGTGTCCCATTGTTGATTGTAGAGTGCCAAAGTAATTGTCTAGCTGGAAGATTATGATACGAAATAGGCAATTAAAGTCCACTAAAACATTAAGGTCCACCAAAACAACTGGCCAGGCGGAAAGTTATGGTATGAAAGAAGCCATTGTAGTCCTAGGATAGTGCCCCCCACGAGTAGGTTTGGTATTTTGATTCTTGAGGACTTTAGACTTACCATTTAGGCGAGGTCTCGAGGTCCACTCGGTGATAGGAGGCAGTGTACTGGAACTTGGCTGCGCGCTTGTTGACACGCTGCAGGCGTTTCCACACCGACGCCATTTTAACACCTGGAACAACCAATCAGATTAAATGATAAAAGGAATTGGTAAGCAACCGACTGAAGATGGAGAAAACGAGTACAGTCCCCGAATCCACAAACGCTTCGGTTCTGTTTCTCTATTTCGAATCGAGAAGTCGTTACGTAGTATTTTTTTTTTGTTTTAGCTGTGGTTTTAGGAAACAAGCGAGAAGGGTATTCGAAAATGTATCAAAGCATTCCTGAATACCAGCGCTGGTATATCGGCAAGAGATATATCGTATCGGCATGCTCTAATACAGGTAAATATATTGTTGTGCTGGATTTTAAAAGACAAAGGGACTGTTGTAGCGATACTTGGGAGATGCCTTTTTTGAATGAAATGGCTGTGTTTCGGTTGAAAGGAATAAATTGTCCGTGAAAGTGACCTTAAATTAAATTGTACCTTGTTATGAAGCATTAAAAATTTTGTAATTTTGGCAAAGGACTGGCGCTTTTTGGAAGTGTCTCATGGAATGTTGACGTTTAAAAAGTGCTAAATAAATTATCAGCATAATTTGAATAAAATATATCATCAAAATATAGCATATGGTAAGGGTATTCATGAATACCAAAATAGCAGTAGTAAGATATTAAGCAGGCAGTTAGCTACATTACAATAATAAACTTACGGTAGTCAGAGCAATGTCGGGGGCGTTGTGTATTATCGGCGCACGAGCATTATCGCGTCTCGCCGCTCCTGCGGAAGCAAACATTGATATTACAGCAAATGTAAGAGATTTGTTTGATGTTCTGTGTTTATTTTGTGGATTTCTGGGTCAATCGTCAAATATTCTGGAATGTTATAATATTCCTTACAAAAAGATAGATAGATTAACAATATTTGAATTTAAAATTCCTGCTTATTGCTGATAGTCTACCTACTTAAAATAGATGTTACAAGTAGTAAAGCAATTACAAGATAAAGTTAACATTAAATCAGAATCACCACTTACTTAGTCACTTTAAAGATCTAGGTCTAGGGGTTTTTGTGGAAAAAAAACGATTACGGACAGAACTTACGCTTACTTTTTTTTTTTTTTTAGCGTGGTAAAATCATCAAATGAGTCCTCCAACCCCGGGCAGGGCGGGAGGGACTGTCAGACTTCTACTGACTAAAATCCACGGTGTCCTTCGATAGCCTGTTATGTTCCGGGGTTACGGTAAGGGAATAATCCCGCGACCCCGGCAGGCTTTGGCCCTCTGAGAGGGGGGCCCCGTCATTATGCTGACGCTCTTTGAGGCGCGCGTGGGACACAACGCGCCGTCGACCCGGGAACTTACGCTTACTTAGCTTTTTTTTTAATCAATTAATATTGAGAAAGATAAAACGCTTCAAAAATCGGGAGTGGGGGCTTGTGACGTCTTAACGTCTGTAAAATTATGCCAGCCGAGTGACGTTTTGGGATTTTTGGAAGTATTGTATCTTCATCAATTATGGTTTGCGTAACAAAAGGAAAAATTTGAGTGAAATATTTTTATTTCAGACAATTTTTTTTTAGTATAACAGCCTATTTATAGATCAGATGTTAACTGGTTTTAGTGCCACTGACGTGAGGTCTGTTCCGGAAGCTACCACTGATACAGGGACTGTTTTGTTTGTATTAACAGTTGTTTGAGGTTATCTTATCTAAGTATTCTGTATGTCAGGGAGCAGGGGAATCCGGTGCATACGAATATGTGTTATTTACAAGCTGATGACTGTATCTGTATTTATTTTCTAGTCCTTTATAATATGGATGCTGGTCATAGCAGGGTGCGTTGGTTAAGGAGTATTTTACTTTTGAAAATTGTTTAGTTTTGTAGTTGTGGCGTATGCCAATAAACGTTTTTTTTTTCTTTATAGTGTTTTTTTTTTTTTTAATAACGTTGCCGTATACTAGGATTAAATCCTACGTCGTCGTCCCATTTGTTGTCTTGAAGTCCATTTAAAAAAGCCATTTGGTACTGAGTTTGAATTCAGAACCTCATGAGATTGAATTAACCCTTTGGGCAACACGGGCCTATATGTGCCTACACTATGAAAAATATTCTATCTACCCTTCTTTTAAACGTCAGTTATGTTTTTGGTGGTAAGCAATTTTAAGGCTATGCAAATCTTATTCTCTCCATGGCCTATAACCAGGGTTGGCATTTAACAAGTTGTTTTAAAACACATGTTTAAAACAGTTGAAATTAAACAGTGTTTTTTATTACATGTTTAAAAACAAAGATTAAAACAAGTTTAAAACATTGTATAAAACAGTACGAAAAAAAACATGTTTTAAAACTACTTTTCATGTCGCAATAACTGAATATAAAATGAAAGTAAAATAATAAGTATTTAAGTCTGAATAGTTCAACACCAATCGATTCTCTATTGCTGTTATGTTTTTGAACTTTCAATGGCATTCATCATCAGCCTATAATGTTCCCACTGCTGGGACACAGGCCTCCTCTCTTGTGAGAGGGAGTGGGCCATAATCCACCACGCGGGCCCAGTGCGGGTTGGCAGATGTCACATGTCTTCGAATTTTTGGTTCTAGGACATGCCGGTTTCCTCACGATGTTTTCCTTCACCGTTTTGAGAGCAGTGGTGATGAAACAAATGGGGAAGGCAAGTGTCAAAGTGACAAGTGACAGTTTGGTCCCAATAAGAACTGTCAAATCAAAGGAATTTTCTGAAAAAAAAAACGATTTATTGATGTAAAATGACTAGATGTTGTGTAATAAGCTGTAAAAATGATGGAACATACAAATTTGCGACAATTCACACTATCAAGAAATAATGGATAGCTGCTGTGACTGCCTTGAGAACAAAAATTTAATTATAACTAAGGAAAAGCTATATAATAAACAAATATCCAGCTTTGCGAAGCCGAGACAGGCCGTTAGTTGAGTTTATTAATGAAATTCTATGATTATACCATAACTAAACAATCGAATACACTTTTCAAAATAATATCTACTTTTGTGTGCGTCAGAATGGCTGGTTGCCTGTGGCGTTGGTCAATGAGAGTTGATTCGAAAATTGCTACATAATTGCTTATATTTGCTACATATAATAAATAATTGCTACATACGATATATACTTAGATATAAAATAATTTTTTTGACCAGCCATCCTGACGTCAGGATGGCTGGTCACCTCCTAGTTTAAAGTGAAGCGTACAGAGTTTCCCGAAATGTGTTGCGTCAATAATTGCTTCATATTTACTTCATTTATCTCATTTATTTGTATCTTTAAAAATATGCTAAATAAAGGATGTAGCAGTAATTTAAATTATCCCAAGGAAAAGTCCCTGATAAAATAATAAAGGCAAATAGTTGCAGTGCGTCTTCACTCAACGGTATTGCTACTTTAGCCGGCAGGCGTTCTAAATAAAATTGTTAAATGGCATGTTATGTATGAGTAGGTAAGTGGACAGTAAGCATATTAGAAGGATATCGTAAATAAAAAAAAATACGAATAGTAAAAAAAAGCTAATTCCACATTGTATAATATATGCGTAAAAATAATATGAAAATACTCGAAGTTGTTGACTCATATAATATCTACTTAGGACAAGTAAACTTCGAGAAAGGGGTCAACCACCAAATCCAACTCGGTTGGGCAGCGTTCGGGAAACTACGCAATATCTTTCCGTCCGACTTACCCCAGTGCCTCAAGACGAAAGTCTTCAACCAATGTGTGTTACCAGTTATGAGTTACGGCACCGAAACGTGGTATTTCACTATCGGTCTCATCTCAAAGCTCAAAGTCGCTCAACGAGCTATGAAGAGGGCTATGCTCGGTGTTTCTCTACGTGATCACATACGACTCACTGATATAGTCCACCGGATTAGCAAGCTGAAGTGGCAATGGGCAGGCCATATTGCTCGCAGAGCAGATGGCCGATGCGGTCGAAAAGTGCTAGAGTGTAGACCACGGACTAGCAAGCGCAGCGTAGGACGTCCACCAACAAGGTGGCCAGTCAACCTTATAAAAGTCGCTCGATGCAGGTCGCTTCCAACCGGTATATGTGGAGATCAAAAGGGGAGGCCTATGTTCAGCAGTGGACGTCCTATGGCTGAGATGATGATGATGATGAATATGAAAATAAGCTAAAAAATTTTTTCGGGCGAAACTACCCATGCACATTTGAAAAAGGGAACATCTGGCCTGCGGGCCACCTTTTTTCGTGGGCGAGATGTCCCATAACCTCAGCATTAATTTACCTTATTGCCATATTATTTTTTCGCATATATTATGCAATGTGGAATTATCTTCTTTTTACTCTTCGTAATTTTTTTTTTATTTACGATATCCTTTTAATGTGCTTATTGTCCACTTACCTACTCATACATAACATGCCATTTAACAATTTTATTTAGAACGCCTGCCGCCTAAAGTAGCAATACCGTTGAGTGAAGACGCACTGCAACTATTTGCCTTTATTATTTTATCAGGGACTTTTCCTTGGGATAATTTAAATTACTGCTACATCCTTTATTTAGCATATTTTTAAAGATACAAATAAATGAGATAAATGAAGTAAATATGAAGCAATTATTGACGCAATACATTTCGGGAAACTCTGTACGCTTCACTTTAAACTAGGAAGTGACCAGCCATCCTGACGTCAGGATGGCTGGTCAAAAAAAATATTTTATATCTAAGTATATATCCTATGTAGCAATTCTTTATTATATGTAGCAAATATAAGCAATTATGTAGCAATTTTCGAATCAACTCTCATTGACCAACGCCACAGGCAACCAGCCATTCTGACGCACACCTACTTTTCTATTAGAGGTTAAGTACCAGTATTGCATCGCTCCATAAATTATGAAATGGTTCGTCTGGTGGAAGAATTATCACCTGGAACGAGTTTTGTGATAGTTGTGGTGTTAAGAAATTAAATATATTGTGATATTTCTCGAATCCAAAAAGAAAAAAGGGGTAAAATTACTGACTTAAAACATTATGATATTTTATCAAAATAGAAAGTCAGAAGCAGCATTATATTCTTGTTATAGGAGAGGACAGGTAAAACATACCTAAACTGAAAAATTGAAACCTCAACTACAAGTAATTGTGGATTTATTACGGTAAAATCAAATGTATTACGACTCAATTAAATCACTTTTTTTCCTCTTGTAGATGCACCGCGGCGTCTTAATTCTACTTTTAGTATAAGCACTTGCATTGACGAATAATTTTCCATATTTGTTTTGTATTTATACTCAATTTTTATAACAATAAATCTTGTTTGTTTTTTGTACAAGGTAGACAGTAATCTGACGTAGGGACCAACTATCGCAGCGCCATCTACGATTAGCTTTGAGTTGCCATCCCCATTACACAAAGTAATGCGCCTGGCGGGGTTCGAACCCACGACCTACAACTCGTAAGTCGGGACCGATACCACTGGGCCACCACTGCTCCTCAATGGCATTGTAATTGACTTAATCATTTTTTTTTATAAAACGTTACCCCACAGTCCCACACTAGGAATTTCTACTGTGTCGTGGGTGCGTTTACAAACATATAAACTCAAACATGCCGCCAACATTATTTTTATGTTATGTAGGTAGGTACCTATTTCATTCAATCAAACAAATAACTAAGTACCAGGATTTGTATGGGACAAGATAGCACCTATTTTTGAAACATTATCATAATAATTTCAAAACAATTAAAATTGTAACAATTTTAATTAATAAACAACATTAGTCATAAATAAAAAACGTAAACTTCGATCCCTAATGTCGGCTGTCGAAAGAAATTTGGTAATTCCCCTATTTTTTAGACATATAAGTAGATCGGTGTTTCTCAGTCCATTGTTCATAAGGTAAAGCCCCCACCGCGGCGCGGGGATATACCTTATTTATGAACAATGAACTATTCTACGAACGAATAGGAGGTGCCGCTAGGAAAGTCCCTACGTGTCGCCCAATATAAAATCAACATTAGAACATACCTACCTGGTGAATGTGAAGCGTTTGATTACGCAACATACAAATAAATGTTATCTATTGATCGTTTTTTTGTAAATATTTAATTTATTAGGGCGAGTTTATAAAGATCTAGCCTAGAAAAGAAACATCGTCGAATTAATTTGAAATAATGCCCTAAACTAAAAAAAAACACTTGTTTAAAACATTTTGAACTGTTTGTTTTATATAATTTAAAAAAAACTGTTTTTTTTCCAACCCTGCCTATAACTTTCAATTTATTCGACACATCGTACCGTAGCTGCGTAGGTGTAAACATACGCCCTCACCTTGGAATTAGGCAGAAACGCAGACAATCTATAAAAACAAAGCTAGAAATACTATGTGTAATAACGTTGTTTATACCATTCCCACTTTAAAAAGTTACTTTTTCTCACTGAAAACAGTGAGTAAAAAGCTCTTTTTTTTTTTTTTTTAATATTCCACAACTATCACACTACGCCATCTAGTCCCAAGCTAAGCAGAGCTTGTGTTATGGGTACTAGACAACTGATAAACATACTTATATATTTCTAAATACACACATATTATAGATAAATTACACCCAGACACAGAACAAATGATCGTGCTCATCACACAAACATTTGTCCTGGGTGGGAATCGAACCCACGACCTCCGGCATAGCAGTCAGGGTCACTAACCACTAGACCAACAGGTCAGTCTTTTACTCACTGTTTTGGTGTTTGAATTTAGAACACATTGATGCGGTCGACCCCCGTCAGCCCCCGTGTTGTTAGGATAATGTTACTCTTAATTTAAATCATTGTTCCGAGTTTAATGTCAATTTGTTGGCGCAGTGACCGAGCGATTGGACTACTTCGTAGCGTGCAGTGGGTTCGATTCCCGCACAGAGCAAATATTCGTATGATCTATACAATTATTTGTTGTGAGTTTGTGTATGTGAATTTAGATGTTTGTAAACACACGTTTGTCTTTTTTTTTCTTCGTTAAATATCTAATTATCGCTTGATTATTATTTTTCTCGTGGTCATGGTATAAAGTATCGTATGCAACTCGTGAATAAAACGGATTTAAATCGAGGGCCTGAATCACTCGCGTCGCTCAGGATTTAAATACTTGAATCACTCGCTTCGCTCCTGATTCAATCATCATGAATCACTCCCTACGGTCGTGATTCAGTCATTAAAATCCTTCGCTTGCTCTTGATTCATATATAAGGCCCTCGCTTTAAATCCGCTCTTTATTCACTAGTTGCATAATGTACTATTATTTGTACTAGCCCATCTCAAAATGTTTAAACTTAGTTAGTCTTAGCTAGAAATATGTTTAAATAAAGATCCTATTGATAACCTGTTTATGTAATGAGCGGCGTCAGTATTCGTATTACCTGGTCTACGCACGCGGGAACAACGTATTAAACTAAGATTTCAGGATTATTGGGTTCTTCTTACGATAACGATCGGATTTTTAGGATTACGACCGTGTTTTAGAAATCTCAGGAAATCCTCGGATTTTTAGATATTTCCAGAAAAAAAAATTAGTAGATCTTAGAAAGCAAAAAAAAATTTTAATGACTTGTTTAATGGTAAACAATGTGGTCTACGGTGAACCATGCTTGCCTAGAACTCTAGAGGTCACTATTGAATCTTCCGCAATTCTTAGAAGTATTCATAAAGACAGAATATACCTAGGAAAACGAATACCTACTAGAACTTTTCTATTTTTTTTTAAATATAAACATTATCTATAGGTACAGCAAAAGACTATTTTCGTCTTCAGACCGTGAATTTTAAATTTCAATAGTGATGGGAAACAAGTACGAATTCTTTAAAAGTATTCAAAGTACCTTCGTAATGAAACTGATGTATCTATTTAGGTACATACAGTTTCCGTTGTGTGGTAGAAAGATCTTTAAATGTTAAGTATAGCCCATCACTTGATCTCCGATGTAACAGATGGCTAGGGATAAAACAGTTGGGTAGACTCGTAGACATATGCATGCGGGCTATAAACTATTCTTTCATCTCAGATATCAGACGCTTCTGTTTTTTATTATAATGTTACTGGAAATTGTAATTAAAAGGCTGAACATTAATTCAGTGGGTTTTAATGGTTTTTACAAGATTAAGGAACCGATCTATTGATCTACATTTATTTTTTTCGTGCTAAAATCATCAAATGAGTCCTCCACCCAGGACAGGGCAGGAGGGACTGTCAGACTTGTGCTGACTAAAATCCACGGTGTCCTTCAATAGCCCTTTACGTTCCGGGGCACCGGTAGCTCGTTATAGTCCAGCGACCGAATTGATTTACATTACCTACACTATAAACCATATAAACTTTTTTCTGGGAGGAATTTTCTCTTGCGTCATGGGTGAGTTTACGAACATTTAAACTCACATAAACAAACAGTCAGACCCGGAATAACTATCTCTAGGCCAAAGACATTAAACTATATACGAGCAATAGACGGGACATCACGAAGAAATTTGTGATCCAAAACTTTTTACCAATAGGTAAAAAGTCCCTCAGTCTAGTAGTCGCGTTGCTATGCAACGCTTAGATAGCGCTACTGACGCACGGCATCAACAATTTTGCATGACAATTTTCCCAATGCCCGCTCTATAGGTTCTTTTAAATCTCTTTGCTCTAGGCCTTACAATACGTAGGAATCGAATCCGCGAAACGCAATGATAACAGTCAATCGTTCAGCCGCTGTGCGCCAACCGAATCGTCAAATATCCTTACGAATGATGAAATTAACGAAACGTAAAATCATTAAATGAGTCCTCCCACCCCGGGCAGGGCGGCAGGAACTGTCAAACTCGTACTGATTAAAATCCCCGGAGTCCTTCAATAGCCTCAATAGCCTTCGGAGGGGACGGCGGCGGCGGTGCTATGGCCAAGCAGGGCAGTCCTGCACCGAGATCCTCGCAGTGGTGACACCCAGGCGTTTCTTCCCTCCCTATCCGACACAGGTACACAGGTACACAGGTACCTCCCGAAACTTCCGTGTCCGGTGAGGACCTGCGTCATGCGATAGGTCGGGTAGCCGTGACGCCTATCCAGCCACTCCTCAAAGAGGGGTCTTACCGCCGCGATTGCGGCGTGCCCGAAACGAACACACTTGAGTAAAGAAGTCTTCGTATGTGCTCTATAATATTAATCAATCAGCACTACATATTCGGGAAGGGCCTAGGATCCGTTTGAAATGTTGGAATAGTACTTGAGGCACGCTAAAAACATGCTCAATACTTCTTCAATTATCTCTAAACATAGAAACGCAGACTTGGCTGAGAGAAACTGATTTTGAACGAAGCCAGACGTATTTAGAGATGCGATGTTTTTAGTCTCAAAAAAGTGTTTGAGGCATTTCGAAACCAAGAAGTTTTCAGCGTGCCTAAAGAACTTTTTCAAGATTTCAAGATATCATCATCATCATTATCAGTCTATAATGTTCCCACTGCTGGGACACAGGCCTCCTCTCCGTGAGAGGGAGCGGGCCATAATCCACCACGCAGGCCCAGTGCGGGTTGGTAGATGTCACATGTCTTCGAATCTTGGTTTTAGGACATGCCGGTTTCCTCACGATGTTTTCCTTCACTGTTTTGAGAGCAGTGGTGATGAAATAAATTCACAAAGTAATGCGCCTGGCGGGGTTCGAACCCACGACCTGCAACTCGTAAGTTGGGACCAATACCACTGGGCCACCACTGCTCTCAAAGCTGCACACTGCTCTTTCAAGATATCAGCACTACATATTCGGGAATTACGCTCTGCAAAATTAATCATATTTATCTACTCTCATATCGACGTACTTTATACCATAGAGTATCGAAATGAAATTAAAAAATTAAATTATAACACTACTTCTCTAACAAAATAATGTTATAGTCCAGTCATTAAAGCCTAAACCCGAAAATAATTAGTAACTTGCTGAAATTTTAAGCGGTTCTTAAGGAAGGTAAAATAAGATACCGGGTGATTTTGCAGCGTTCTGGGGTGTACGGAAAGGGTTGAAAAGGGGTGAAAAGGTGTTTTTTGCTAATAACATTGCCAAAAAAATTAGTAACACGCTGCAAATTTGGAATAAGGTTGTTCTTACGGTTTTGTAACGTGTATTAAATTTGCAGCGTTTTGCAACATACGGAACATTGTTTTTTTTTCAAAACAGTTCAATTAGTTAAAAACAGGGGTAAGAAAATTAGTAACACGCTGCAAATTTGGAATTAGGTTGTTCTTACCGTTTTGTAACGTGTATGAAATTTGCAGCGTTTTGCAACATACGGAACATTGTCTATTATTAAAAAAATCAATGAAATTATTTAATCACACGGGTGAAAAAAAATTGTAACTCGCTGTAAATTTGTAATTAAGTTGTTTTTACCGTTTCGTAAGGTAAGAACAACCTAATTCCAAAGGGGTTTGAAGATTTGTGGCATACTTACCGCCGCCATTTTGTTTTTTTTTCAAAATCGCGGCCAGCTATGAAACCTTTATAAATCGTTAGCTGACATTAATGCCAACAAAAAATATTATGACAACAACCCGCGTAAAGTTTCCGGTTTCCGAGATAATAACCGTGAAAGTTAATCACGTGACATTCACTTCTAAGCTAGTGTATGTGTTTGAATGTATCAAGATGTTAAAAATGTATCAAGATGTTAAAAACAACTCGCCTCACCCGCCTGCATTGTAGGTGTCTCGCTCGCACCTTTGAAATGTATGATGTATTATATTTTATTGATAAATATAACCATGGCATGTCACCTTAACTTTTTGCAATTTTCGTAGGGATGGTTAGATTTTGCCACATTTTTCCCACGTTTATATAAACTCACTTTTCTTGTTGGTTTATTTGTTTGTTTGTCGTTCCGGTTGGACTTTTGCAACTCAATTTTGAGGCACTTCCCGAAAAGCTAGAAGGCTGAAATTTTGCACACGCTCTGAGTTCTGATGACAATACATGACTAGCTAACAAACGTTGTAACAAATCCAATATGGCGGCCTCCCCAAGATGGCGGACTGACTGCTTGAAACCCACCCCCACGATATGGGTATCAAATGAAAGGGTTTGCTGTCAGGAATACGAAAAAAATAGTCACATGACTTAAATCCAATATGGCGGACGTCCAGTATGGCAGACAGGCTAAGTATTTGAAATGCACCCCTATGATATGGATATCAAATGAAAGGGTTTGCTGTCAAGAATACAAAAAAAAATTGTCACGTGACTTAAATCCAATATGGCGGACGTCCAAGATGGCAGACAGGCTATTTGAAATGCACCCCTATGATATGGATATCAAATGAAAGGGTATGCTGCCAGGAGTACGAAAAAAATAGTCACGTGACTTAAATCCAATATGGCGGACTTCCAAGATGACAGACTGGCTGTTTGAAATCCACCCCCATGATATGGGTATCAAATGAAAGGGTTTGCTCTCAGGAATACGAAAAAAATAGTCATGAGACTTAAATACAATATGGCGGACATCCAAGATGGCGGACAGGCTTTGAGGCACTTCCCGATAATCTAGCAGGCTGAAATTTTCAGGGTAGCTTCAAACCCGATGAACAAAGATAAAAATAATAAAATAATTAATAGATTTTAAAAAATCTAAAAACCCACGTTTTTAAATATCCTAAATATAAGAAAATAACCCTTCAGGGTTGAGAGAGGGGCCACTCAAAACGTGGGGGCGTATCTTTGCAAGTTACACACGATCTATACACTTCATGTAAATATATCCCGTAAATAATCCCTTAAATAATATACGCCCCCACGTTTTGAGTGGCCCCTCTCTCAACCCTGAAGGGTTATTTTCTTATTTTTAGGATATTTAAAAACGTGGGTTTTTAGTTTTTTTTTTAAATATCGAATTTTCTTGTTTGTACCTGAAGCCATAACTTAGCCGTTACATTGTATCCCTATCATCAACAATTATGACCACTACAGACTTGGATTGGCTTGTACCGGAAGTGTATTTACTTCGCGTGTAAAAAAGGAGATATTTTGATTTCTTTTAATGAGTCCGCGCTCGAATATTCTCGCAGTCAGAGGTTATACAAAAAGTAAAAAATGCCTAATTGTGCCGTATTGAGTTGTAGAAACAATACACAAGAAGTGGGACGACTATGACGAAGTTTGTATACTAAATTACAGTTGTATCATCAAAATATCTATGCAAAATATGACACGCTCGTCTCGATACAAATTAAAGAACATATTGCTTCTATCCAGATATATTGCTGTGATGGCCACAGTAAGCAGAAACATCATGAGGCATATCATCATCATAACAGCCCCACAGCCGTAGAAAGTCCACTACTGGACTAAGGCCTCACCCAAGGATTTTCCATCGGATGGTTATTGCCATACTCGCCACGCTTGGCAGGCGGGTTGGCGAACACAATATTTATTTCAGCTTATTAGTCTTCCAACGCTGCTGCCCATTGAAAGAGTTTTAAAGCTGAGGGGCTATGGATCTTACATTTTGCCCTATCCCTCGACCGACTTTTACGGTCTGCCGGAAGAGAAGCAGCTGGCACATTCTACGTTGTTCTTTTTCTCCCAGACCATCATCTCACCTATCAATTACTAAAATATTTTATAAAAAAATATTATCATCATCATCAGCCTATAATGTTCCCACTGCTGGGACACAGGCCTCCTCTCTGTGAGAGGGAGTGGGCCATAATCCACCACGCGGGCCCAGTGCCAGTGCGGATTGGCAGATGTCACATGTCTTCGAATTTTTGGTTCTAGGACATGCCGGTTTCCTCACGATGTTTTCCTTCACCGTTTTTAGAGCAGTGGTGATTAAATAATTTACACAAAGTAATGCGCCTTGCGGGGTTCGAACCCACGACCTACAACTCTTAAGTCGGGACCGATACCACTGGGCCACCACTGCTAAATATTAAGCCTTTGTTATTCCGAATTAATGTGGTCAACTTTAACACTTTATATCTCAGAAACCGGAAACTTTACGAGGGTTGGTGTCATAATATTTTTTGTTATTATTGATGTCAGCTATCGATTTATAAAGGTTTCATGGCTGGCCGCGATTTTGAAAAAAAATCAAAATGGCGGCAGTAGAACTGTTTTGAAAAAAAAACAATGTTCCGTATGTTGCAAAACGCTGCAAATTTAATACACGTTACAAAACCGTAAGAACAACCTTATTCCAAATTTGCAGCGTGTTACTAATTTTTTTGGCAATGTTATTAGCAAAAAACACCTTTTCACCCCTTTTCAACCCTTTCCGTACACCCCAGAACGCTGCAAAATCACCCGGTATGTTATTTTACCTTCCCTAAGAACCCCCTAAAATTTCAGCAAGTTACTAATTATTTTCGGGTTTGGGCTTTAATGACTGGACTATTATAATAAATTTTTTTTTCATTATGATACAGATTACAGATCATAGATACATCTATTTCATTTTTTATCTGTGGCTGCGCGCGCTCTAGATGGGAACGTTGGAATTTTGACGTTTGTGTTTCGGTGGATGACATGGTGGATTTTTATAAGTGTTTATTAATTTTTATCTTTTATTTGATATGTTCGTGTTCAATGAGAGTAGATAAAGTAGTGTATGAAACTGTACATAATTAGGTATTATACCACTCGTGTGATACTATTAAAAAACTCGCTTCGCTCGTTTTTTAAACTCACACTCGTGTATGATACCCCTCATTATGTACCAGTTACATAAACTACTATTTTGTGCGAATTTTAATAAAAAATATAGCTGAGAAATATTATTATAGCAGTTTTATCACAGCTGTCACTATTAATAGCCATCGGAAACCGCAATACAAGGTTTTTATAAGGACAAATGTAATCTTTGTCCTTTTATGTTAAAGTTCAACTTCTGCAACAGTAAACAATAATTTTATTTTACCAAAACATGTAGGTAAAGTCATAATATTGTTTAGTGCGTCAGATTATCGAAGTTTTAAGCTGATATTAAATTAAAAAAATAAAACATAACATTTATTTCTCACCACAAACCAAAAATCACGATACAAAAAAATACAAAAATATTAGCTAGATTAAACAGATTCTGGTTGTGGATCGCTGGTGCCTGTGGTAGGTAGAGTAACACCTGTCATACAGGTCACCAGGTCCCCACCTCTTTCAAGATGCAAACTGATAAAAAATAAAATAAAATACTTCTTTCGTACCATTTTTCTAACCTAATAAAGTCAGAATTTAAGACGTTAATAAGTTTTTAGAAAACCAGCCGTATCTACTAGCCGGACGTAGCAAAAACTAGTCGTACCTGCATCTTCGGAAAATAATTTAAATTTTCCCCCACAAACTTTTATGCCTTATTAAAAATTTTGAAGATCTTTTTTTAATCCTTACTTAGGCTCACTTTCTTTCTTCTTTTCGTTTCGTTTCGACGTTACATCCCATAATATAAAAATGTTTGGCCTCAATAAGTGGCCATTTCTATTGCGGCATCAGAGATGTTTAGATCATCAAGACACTCCAGCATCTCCTTTAAACTTTATGAGGATTTTTAAATATAATTTCGGGTTTCCATTCTGCCCTATCAGACGTCACAGTATCATTTACTCCTATTTCTTCCATATCACACCTTAGACAATCTATCCATCTTTTCTTTGGCCTTTCTCTTCCTCTCCATCCATCAACATTTGGAATGTCCAACAACAGTACTTTAACAAGTTAACTGAAGGTAGCATCATTATAATAATTTTACAGTTCAGAAATGCCGTTTATGATCCAATTGAAATAAACGCTTTCAGATTTTAAAAAAGGCAGGCATGACTGGGTTTAAACAGTGCGTTGTCAGTCAATGACTGAATGAGTTAAGCAGATGTTTTATGCAAAACCAACAGCTCATTTTATTTTCCTTTAGCACTGCAATCATCACAAAAACCGTTATGTTGTCTACTCGCAGCTCTTTGTAATGATAATGTTTGTTGACCGGCCGTAACCTCTGCGGGGCAAACAGTGCGGTCTCGTGTAAAGAGATGCATGCGAGCTCACGTCTATATGGACGAACGTTTTCCATTTTAAATCGACCCCGACGTAAAAAGAGTTCTAAGTTTGACGTATCTGTCTTTGGCATCTTAGCTACTATACGAATGGACCGAATTTGAAGTGGGTTTTTAGTGTGCCGTAGATGCATCCACACGCAATATAACAATAACGTTTACCTCTTTGTTTTTAGGAAGAATTAAACAAACCCTAAGTCTTAAAGAGCCTTTTAAAAGCGACGATAATTTACGGCGCAGTGGCCGGCCGATCAACTGCCAGCTGGGTAATTATCACCATTCAAAGTCATGTGACATCTACCGACCTGCAGGGATCCCGCGTGCTGAATTGCCGGCTTAGGGTCAACTCACACCAAAAGAGCGGCGAAGGGCAGCGAAGTGGAGCGCAGTTTCAGTGTCATATGAATTTTAACTTTATTTTCATTACTATAATACATATTATCGCTTAAGAAACTCGAACGAGTCGCGCGGAAGCCCGCAGCGCCGCGGGAATTCCGGCGAATTCCATAAACGGAGCCGTGCGACACCGCGCTTTTGATAATAAGTTATAGAGTAATGAAAATAAAGTTAAAATTCATATGACACTGAAACTGCGCTCCGCTTCGCTGCCCTTCGCCGCTCTTTTGGTGTGAGTTGAGCCTTACAGCCCACTCCCTCTCATATAGAGGAGGCTTGTGTCCCAACAATGGAAACGTTATACGATGATTATGCTAAACCTCTACCTGATAAAGAATACATAACGATGGTTCATTACAGGAACTGATGCGACACTTCTGAGGGGGCTAAACTGTTAGCCCAGTTCAGGAACCAACTAAATTTAGATTGCCATCGACACAATTAAAAGAAGAATACATAATACTCATAAAGAACCAAAACTTTTTATAAATGGGATGAGAAACGGGAATAAGGTAAAATAAGCCCGCGTTGTAAATTAACCAAATTCGCGCCATTTTTTCCGCAGTGCGGTTTTTTCGCAATTGGTTGCCTATAGCTGTCGACGTATTTGATTCGATTACTTGACAATTAAACTGATAAAACAATCAGTGATTGTTAAAAAAAGATGCAATATTCTTATCTTTGTTGTGATGTCAGCCCTTCTGGTTGATTTTTAGAGTAGATTACAATATCTTTTACCAATAGTCAGGCTTGTAAAACCACATTTTACCAGTTGAGTGAGACACATGTAAAAGGTCCGACCCAAATCCATCCGGATTTTTCGAAGATGTCCAATTTTTTGGTCTGACTATGACTAATGTCTGATTGTATCTGGCGTTGTCATTTGAACGGGGATTTTTAGGAATGAAAAAGCAGTCTGGAGTTATATTACGGAGAGATATTATTTTCCATAGTCGACATCATTATCTTTGTGACCTCTGACTGAGACTAGACACAAGAGATGACAGATTTTACGAAAAGAAAAAATAGTCCGACGTTCAGAACTTCTCCAATTTCGAAATGCGAACCCTTCATGAAAACTTGCAGTTACCTACATGAAGAGATAAGAGCATTGCTGCCGTTACTGCGAGTACCCCAGATATTCCCCCGGCGAGGCCCGTGTCTGTTAAGGCAATGGACCGGGCTGTTGATGACGGCTTCGTGACGGTGCAACGGAGGAAGCACCGGCAGCGAAGCAGTAAGAACCGTTGCGGCAAGGCTCCTATGGAGCCCAACGTTAAGCTACGTGCAGCGAAACCGAACACTCCGGTGTACATCTCGCGCCTCCACTACACCACTGAGGCAGAGGACATCGTTGAGTACGTGCGCCGAAAGTTGAACTACACGGCGAGGGTGCACCTGTTGGAGTCGCACCGCAACGTCAATTTCAAGGCGTTTGTAGTGCGCATTCCGACGTGCTACCTCAACCTGGTGTTAGAAGAAAGCTTTTGGCCCCAGAACGTGGTGTTCCGTCGCTTCCGCGGACCTATTCCACACGACGGCACAAAGTCAGTGCAGTGCTAGTGAAGTGTTACTAATATAGTTTTAAGTTTTATTTACTAACACTTATTGTATTTAATACTTATGTATTAGTTTATTATTACTTATAAGATTATGTTTGTGTATTTTATCTATGGGCCTTCGTTGCCTGATGACAAATAAGTAAATAAATTGCTATTCATTAATATGACATCATCATCATCTGCCTAGCCTTTTTCCAACTATATTGGGGTCGGCTTCCAGTTGAACCAGATGGAGCTGAATATCAGTATTTTACATGGAGCGACTGCTTATCGGACCTCTACAACCCAGTAACTGGGTTACGACAGACGGACATCCATCGATATGACATACAGTATTCAATAACCTCGAAAACGATACATCGCCATATTTATTTATTAACGCTAATATCTTCGAATAATAAATGATATCAATACTTTTAGATGAGCCATACAAATAAACAAATCAATCGAACTTAAAGCAAAAACAACATTAACAGGTCGCCACAAAGTTCAATTTACTAAAAAGGTTTTCTCAAAGTTATTTCTGAACACAGAGAAAACCCAACCTTAACACCTAACAAACAGAATTGAATTCGCAAAAACATATGCTATTTATATCAAGTTGTTTTAGTAGACCTTATAAGCTATAACATAAGGTTTATTTTCGGAGATGATTCATTGTGATGATATCATCAGGATATGCATGTAGGTGTTGATTCGTTAAAGGCATTCCTTCGCATAGTTTTGTTTTAATAGACTCCACGTGGTTATGCCTGCCTGGTATCTTATTTCAAAATATTGGGACAGGTTACTTAGGTTTTGTATAATGTTCCCACTGCTGGGACACAGAGTACTTGTCTATTAGAGGGAGTGGGCTATATGTCATCACATGAGCCCAGTACGAGTTGATAGGATGTCACCATGTCTTGGAATTTTGGGTTCTAAGACATGGTGGTTTACGCCACTGCTGGGTCCACTCCCACATTGAGAGAAGCAGTGTAGCGGTTGTGAGCAAACATTCATCTGGCATATTTTGCAGAGCAAGAGATTTACACAATTTAATTTGACTGCGGAAGACCAAATATTTAAAAAAGTTTAACTAAGTACTCTCAATGAAGAGTATTATAGTAGAGTAAATACCAAATTCAGCAGGATATTCACCACTTTTAGCAAAATTTGTATTTAAGAAGCTGTTCCCATATTTTTATAAAAAAAATGGAAGTCGATTATTGCAATACGCACAATCATCATCTGAGTAGCCTTTTCGACTTCAGTTTAACCGCATGCACATGAAAATTAATACTTATTACGACCTCTACAAGGGGTGCCATCCGTGCCCTACTTTTTAATTACAATAAACTGCAATAAAAAGCCCTACAGTAAAAAAATCCAATGAAACACAACTCTGAATGAAAAAAGAAAAGTACAATAATGCGCTATAGCATCCAATGGGCGACCCCTTATGTTAACCAAGGGGGGAAATGGGTCACGACCTTATAACCCCCATCATTAGTAGTTAGTATCGCCTACGGACGAAACTGTTCGTTATATTGACGATGCCATAGGTGGTTACGTGGTCTCAATCAAGATTGATTTTATTTATTTGATGGTATGACAAAGATTTGGGGATGATCAACATTATCGTTTGTTTTTTACGAGTATTAGTATGTCAGATTAGAGTATTTTTAGTCGAATCCTAATTTATTATGGGAAAGAGTTTATTGCATGTCCACGCCTGAATCGCTGGACCGATTTTTGTTGAATTTTGGTACAGAGAAAGGACCGATATAGGCCGAGCGAAGCTTCTTGCAAAGCTAGCCCAAAATATTACGACTCTATTCATAATAGTACAGGATCCGTTTATAGAACGACCTTTACCGATCGAGTAACCGGACGAAATGTGTTTTTTATGAATTAAAATATGTTGAAGAATGTGACGGTGATGGGTTGCCTCATAAAATCCTGTCAAGGATATTTTTAATTAATTTTATAAAAGGTTATTTTTTTTCAATACCTTCACCGATAGAGTAACCAAAGAAAATTAACACCAATTGAAAGTCCGAAGTCTATAGAATATGCTAACGTAGGGTTGCCTACCTTTTTCTTATCAAGGTTATAGGGTTGCCTAATTTGAACAGGTGATTAAAAAATGCTACCTTCACCGATCGAGTAACCAAATAAATTATATATCAAAATAAAGACATTTTTTTACGAATACGATGGTATACGGTTGCCTATGAAAAACTTGTCAGAAATTAGGGGTGCCAAGCGTTGAAGTTTGAAAATTTTAGACGGTTGGAAGCACATGAGTAGATAAACGGACTAAGCTTCATAAGAACGAGCAAAATGGTTACCTATTTTGGTAGGGTTGTCACAATAGGGTAGACAAATTAAACAAAAAAATATTAAATAGCTTTATTATTCAGTATGATAGAATCGAATCAAATAATTTAATTCAACTAAGCCAATTACAGGCAATTTTGAATTGTCAAAAGACATTTTAAAGGTGTTTGGTCACCAATATATTAGAGACCAAACACCTACCTTCAAGAGGGCGCGCGTTGTCAAATAGACCGTGCTTCTTACATTTTCTGTACAACAATAATTTAAAAAAATCCTAGGACTAAAACTATTAAAGTTACACAAGAACAAAAGTTTGATTTCACAAAAATTGCAATAACTTGAAAACTACTGGACCGATCTTCATGAAACAACTTGTGAATCTATTTTTGTAATGAAACACAACCCTTTTAAATACTTTAATTGAAAAACATACATAAACAAAAAAGTGAGTTTTCAAGTTACGTAATAATCTAAGTTTTCTACTTTTACAATTTTCCACTAAAAAACTTATCTAATTAGAAACTAATAAGAACGTACAAGATAATCTAATAAGAATCTAATATATACACAACACAATCACTGGATTCTGATTAGAAAACACTTGTCTTAAAAATCACCTTATAAATCACACTGTTCAACGGCAAAGGCCCTCCCACTACTTGCACCCCTTGTCGTTGCGTGGGTCTCGTCGCCGACAATCACCTTCATCATATTTTATGCCAAATTTCAGTTCCGGAGGAGGAATTTTTCGGACCACATCGATGGCAGCAACGTAGAAACGGACATCTACAAAATCGCAACTTTGCAGGAGCAGATTTAGTTGAAAAAATAACCTTCTTTATGAATTGTGTAACAGGTTTTATCGCTACAACATTTTTTTACTGAAATACTGTAGATGTCTTTATTTATATGGAAAAACATTGACATAGAAGAAGATATCTACCTAAAAACCGTTTATTCTGATGCCCAGGAGGCCAATCGCGCTAATTTAAAACGTCTGCAAACGTATACGCTAACGTTATGGTTCGATTGCGACAGTGGTTAGGTTTCGATTCAGCTGTTCTGATTTTGGTATTGCGTTATAAGTTCAAACGCTAACCAAAGTTGGGTCGTATTCATGAGATTTCTCCAATAAATCAATGTAGGCGTACATGGTAATGTTGTTATTTTTGCAAGATTTTCACTTAGAATCACTTCACAACAAAGACAAAACACTCCAACGATGCAATAACGATCCTAAAAAAGTAGCGTCCCATCAACTTTACGTTTGACAGCGGTTACGTTCCAGCTGCGATCGCAGTGCGTCTCAACTTGCTGTCAAAATTTTAGCACGATACGAAACGATCAAAAAGTTGTGTTATGGAAGCGGTTCAGTTGCGATTTCGTTGAAAAGAAAATAGCGCGATTGGGCTCCAGGACCAGAATGACGATAGAGACACGGGTCGAGAATGTGTCAATTCAATAAAAACGCACGAAAACATAACCGGTACGTGCTAGAATGTGACAAGTGACTCACAGATGTCTTTGTTGACGTTTCATTTATCTGTCAAAGCTCCGAAGTAAAGGTGGACAACTGCCACATGGCCGTTTCTACTGCAATGTTTTTTTAAAAATCCAGTGTAGATGTCTTCATTTACGTGTCAAAAATTCTTCACTATTTTGAATTTTGAAAAAAAATTGTAATAGACTTGTAGATAATAATAATATAAGCACATTTTTGTAAAAAAAGCATTTTCGAAAAAATGTAGATATCCGTTTCTACTTTGCTGCCATCGACATAATTATGCCTCGTTGACTGGACTATTGGAATTTGTATCTACGGTACTTTCACAGTTACTATGTCTTGTGACTGTGACTGTAGCACCATAACTATTTTTGTACTAACTTTATTTTTAGTCTTTTGACAATTCAAAATTGTCTTGGTTGCATTAAATTATTTTATTTGATTTGATTCGATTCTATCTTACTAGATAATAAAACTATTTAACATATTTTTTGTTTACTTTGTCTTACCCTATGGCCCATTGTGACAACCCTACCAAAAAAATGTAACAATTATGCTCGTTCTTAAGAAGCTTAGTCCGTTTATCTACTCATGTGCTTCCAACCGTCTAAAATTTTCAAACTTCAACGCTTGGCAACCCTAATTTCTGACAAGTTTTTCATAGGCAACCGTATACCATCGTATTCGTAAAAAAATGTCTTTCTTTTGATATATAATTTATTTGGTTACTCGATCGGTGAAGGTAGCATTTTTTATCACCTGTTCAAATTAGGCAACCCTATAACCTTGACAAGAAAAAGGTAGGCAACCCTACGTTAGCATATTCTATAGACTTCGGACTTTCAATTGGTGTTAATTTTCTTTGGTTACTCTATCGGTATTGAAAAAAAAGAACCTTTTATAAAATTAATTAAAGATATCCTTGACAGGATTTTATGAGGCAACCCATCACCGTCACATTCTTCAACATATTTTAATTCATAAAAAACACATTTCATCCGGTTACTCGATCGGTGAAGGTCGTTCTATATACGTATCTTAGACTATAAGTAAACCGATGAATTTCAAATCCACCAACTGCACGAAGGAACAGTCATACTGACTTCAGAAATCGTATTCGATGGAATTGAAGCATGTAGTTTTCAAACCTCTTACTACATCCTCATATGGTATTTCACCTAAGCTACTCACTATCATCTTTAATGCTATTAAGAAGTGTGACGATTCAAAGAATCTTTTCAGTCTAGCTTGCATTTTTTCATACGTTATGTTTCCCTTAGAGCTTGGTCTGACCTTTCGGAAGACACCATTGAAAAAGGTCAGTGATTATACCTACCCAATACCCATTCAATGTTTTCCGTTTTCACCCTTTAGGTACCTTTTGTCACCTTTGATTCATCCTTTACATACATTAACATATGAAAACCGGTAGGTATTAGCGGCTCATGACGGACCATCGAAGCACAGACGTTTGGCCTATACAATAATCGGTCACCAACCCCCTTTAGTGCGATTATTACTTGACAGAAGATTAAAATGTCTAGTAGTGGTTTACGAGGCGTCAAATGTTGGTAAAACTGAGGAAAATCGCGTCTACTTTTACGATGATTAGGCAGTTGGTCGATTTTTCACGATAGGTCAACCTGGCTTGTTAACTGCTCAACCAGGATTTCTTGTGGGTGGCTTGAACTTATAAAAAAAATAAGCAATCTTTCGTTAAGAGGCAAGAAGAGAACAGCTTGACTTCACTTCACACAGGATCAGATTGCAAATTCACTTCATTTCGACCCAAGCTTTAAAAAGTCTCCGACAATATTTTGAGACTCTTGTCATAAAAGACGATAGAGATTTCTGCTCTACTTATTTTTGTTTTCACGACTTCTCAGACGTATACAGCCAAAGCTATCTTTTCATCTAGCTAAGCTTTACTTCCCACCTTAGGGAAATGCAGGAAGAAAAGGCGTAATATAACGCTCATGTAGCGCGCTCCCTTCATTAATGTCGGCACTACGGCATCAAAGACGCAAGTTCCAGCAGTAATTAACGTTTCCATATCGTCTTATTAACCCCTGAGAAGAATGAACGGCTTCACCTACGTACAGCTTGTGCTATTAAATTATATTATAGTATACGGAGCAGTCTTGTGTAAATTAATTGAACATACAATTGCATAGAAGGATGATGAAATATTGAACACGACAAGCGTGGAACATTGAAGAACGATGTTAGCATTTCTCCCTTACCTAAGTGTATTGAAGATTAGTTGAAAAATGCTAAAGAGTGAAGTGAAAAATAAGAATAAGAAAGACCTTTATTTGGTAAAAGAATGATACTAATAACAGAAAACGGTCAAGGATAAAAATGATAGGTCAAAAGAACAGATGCGGACACGGAAAACATTGACAAATACTTTAATAAATATTTGCGTGCAGATGGGTGTCATCTCCACCCAATGGGTGCCGGGAAATGGACAGCGCCGCCGAGGCCGGCCCAGAAAAAGGTGGCGAGACGACCTAGACGCTCACCATGAGAGCTGGTTCGAAGCGGCCCAGGAAAAAGTTGCTGGAAGGAATTGGGGGAGACCTTTGCTCAGCAGTGAGACAGTATAGGCTGATAAAAAAAGATGGGTGTCCGGCATCGCGTCTATAATTTGCAGATTCCGATTTTAAAGAACTTAAGGAAAACACACGTGACGTCAACATGCGTAGTTGCAGTAACATTCCAGCAAAATAACGCATCATAATCCCACCCAAAATTGATGACTAGAACCATTACAATGAGATCACTGGCTAACTTTGGCAAATCCAGTCTAGACAATATCAAAGGCATTAACAAAAGAAATAGCCTATTCAAGCCTAGACACCTGGGAATAAGGTCAAAGTGTTAATCTGAATGTGTACGACCTCAACTTTTAGGAGTATTAAATAGAATCGCACATTCGTTCACAATCTCCAATGACAAGTTATCTTTAAATTTGTTGAATTTGTTTATGAATTGTGTAAAGATATAACACTTATGACAGTTAATCTAGATTTAGCGTGCGTTTCGATAAGTGTAGTGTGGTATACCTCCCAGTTAGGTGGATCACCGACCCTTAAAATATGGCTGCGAACTAGATGCAAAAGAATGTGATGATAGCGTTGTGATGCAGCTAGGGACGGCCATACCCAGAACCATATAGGGCTAGGTTGACATTTTATAAAATGTCTTTCGAGAGTCAAGACAGACATTTTGAACAGACACAAAACTTAGATGCTACAATGCAAATCTTTATGCAAAACATAACAACACCGTTTTTAGAGTTCCAAATTGGGCACAGGATCCGGTGGTTTTACCATCACGTCATATGGACCCGGAAATGTTATAAAACATCGTGAAAGTAATAATTATTTTAAAGCAGTGCACTTCGACAAACGATTGAGTATTCACCATCTGTGACGTTCCATGAAAACCGTTAAATATACAAGGTTTATCGCAGCATATTACATAAATAAATTCAAGGAGACCGAGCAATGGCGGACCATTGAACCCATATTTTTAATACCTTTGTGAGAAAACTGTGAATCAAAGCACAGTTAACTGAACTGCAAACAGCAGAAAAGCTAGATTAAAAATTCAGGCAAAGCGGGTTTTGGCTAGACGGAAGCTATCGGGCATTGAAAGCGCTGGCGCTCTCCGGATATCCTACGGAAGATCCGGTCTGACTTTGCGGATTTTGGCCTGAAACTATCTTGGTTTAGCACAGGGTTTACGAAGCATATTTTTTGTTGGTTCGGTAAAACGATCGCGCCTGACTTAGTCAGCTTTTGCATATCCAAAATTTGTTTGATTTCCAGCGCATAACACTAAATAGCTTAGTCACTGACCAATAATTTATGTAAATATTGGACATATTCAATAGTATAATTTGCCGAAGGAATACGCCCAAGAATTGATATAATTTTGGCGAAATCTTGCCCATTTGACTACCCAGGAATTATGGTCGCAAAAGCTATGGAAATCTGACGCAATTAAGTTTAACCAAAGAATTTTAACTTGACCAACTGCCCGCTGTTACCATGCAAGTAAAAATGGTAGCGGAAACCAAAATTAACGGTAAACAAACAATTATTTTATAGTTATTAAGGCCATACAGTGACCGACGGGTGTTAATTGACTTTGCTCCGACAATTACTGAGTTACTGGTTACGTGAGGCTTGAATGGTAACTTCCTAACTTCCTCTTCATCAATTTGGAAACACGTCAGATTTTTTAGCTTTTGGCGTTTTTAATTGAATGAGTCAGAGGTGTTAGACATAATTTACGTTCGTGTCGGCAGGATTCGCACGGTCGTGCCAAATTTTAGATTTACGTTCGGGAAAAAGCAAAAGAAAAAGGAAGAGGAAGGCCAAAGAAAAGATGGATGGATGGTCTAAGGAATGATATGAATGAAAAAGGAGTAGGTAAATGATATGATACTGTGACGTCTGATAGGGGAGATTGGAAGAAAAAACGTATTACGCCGACCCCAAGTGAAATGAGATAAGGGCAGGACAAGGAAGATGATGTTCGGGAAAAAGCCTGTCGGTTTGCCTGAAATTTTGCGAGTCAACCAGAATTGTACTATATATTTTCAGCCCTTAGATTGGATAGGCTCTATGCAAAAGCCGTTCGGGCGCTTGCTAAGCGACCAAAAATTGAAGGACTAGACATTGTGAATGTCCATTTTTCAGCCTGCAAACCTCTTTAGGCTTTTCGTCAACGAGAAAGACGTCAGATTTTCAACCTTTGGTATTTAAAATTGGGTGAATCCTTCGGTGAATCAGATATCGACCTCAATAGAGGTTCAGAAGTATAATTTAATTATCACTTCTGTATTGTTTCCTTATTATTTGCGCCACGTTTTTTCAGGTTTCAAAGACCTAATAGCGGATTTTTTATCGCAATTGGTTTTGCGAAGATGTTGAGCTACAACTGGGATTCTGTTGATTTGTTTAACTACCTACTTATATAATAAGTTTTGTGAAAAAAGTGCAACAAAGAAAGAAAATTAGAGCACAAAGAAGTCCTTGAATTTTGAAGAATTTTGCTCAAAATTTCGAATTGATTTTTGACTATAGAACTATAGTCGTAGTAGAACCAAACAAGCATAATTAAATCTTACCTGTGGTATTGCTACATAGGTACATACTACATTTCCGTCTAACGAGTTTCTTAACCCTCCCATAACTAAATTCGTCACACTTGCATAGATTAAGATAACAATAGTTTTGCATTCTCTATGGCGGGCCAATGAATGCATAAATAATAACGGGCTTCAGATAGACCCTCATTAGACTTATTATTTATAAAACAATAACATTGTATTTATCACTTAAAAGTTTATTAACTTGTGACAATAATTTATTGCAATGAGGATAATATTTTATTTAATTTACATCGCTCAAATATTTTCTTGTTACATGTTTAGGTATTATTTTAATAATGTTGAACATGAGTCATAAATTGCATACTACAAAATTTTAAGAAATATATTTTCCTTGTTATTTTGATGTGAAAAATTTGAGTTGAAGAACAGGCATAATGACAGCATAATTCAGCATAAATGACTCAAGAGTTTTCAAATATAAAATAAGATTTAAATCATTGAATCTTGTTGGGTTGTGACATCACAACTTATGTAAAAATGATACCTAGAAAAAACTTTAAAAAAAAAAGGGAACGGACTTCAAAACTAAACACAAAAAAACTATAAAATAACTTTTCTTTCGGAAGTCGGTGGCTTTGTTTTTTTTATTTCATTGACATATGGCCACCGACTTCCGAAAGAAAAGTTATTTTATAGTTTTTTTGTGTTTAGTTTTGAAGTCGGTTCCCTTTTTTTTATAAAGTTTTTTATTTTTCCCTTTTTAGTTGAGATAATCAACAAAAATCTTCATTAAATCGGCGTCTTTGAAAATCTACAATCCTATTAAGCAAAACGGATCTATGTGAGCAACTTCACGAGATACCTATCCATTATTGTTATATACTAAAACCTTCCCCAGAATGTAACAAATACTTTTCTGAAAACTGTATCAAAATCGGTTCAGCCAAACGCGAGATAATTGCGGACAAACATGCAATCGTCCCTTAAAATCTACGATCCAAGTAAGCAAATCGGATCCACGCGGGCAACGTCACGGGATATCTATTAGTGTTATATACTAAAACCTTCTCCAGAATGTAATGAACACTTTCCTGAAAACCGCATCAAAATCCGTTCAGCCAAACGCGAGATAATCGCGGACAAACATACATACTACAGGTCGAACTGAGAACCAACTTTTTTTTTTGAAGTCGGTTAATGACACATTGGGCTTATGGCTCCTAATTTTGGGTACCTACATAACAAAAGAAAAAATTTAGATAAATCAACTATTTTTTAATAATGTAACTGATGAGATTGAGAAATTGAACTGAATGTAATTTTTAACTGTTAATTATATGCTCATGTAGATGATTATAATGACGTATGTCAGTCAATTTCCGAATTACACTCCAACAAAGCTGCTGGCAATAGCTAGTATTCAATAATTACAATGAAAAAAAAGTCTTCCTTATGGCTGTGCACCACTAACGGCATTTCCTGTTGGTTTTCATGATCATTGTCTTTAAATGTTTTTTATAAATGTTTGTGTATGCGTTTATATCCTTGTAAATGCACCCACAATGCAGGAGAAATTACGAGTGGGGGGCAACAGAAAAAAAGTTTCACTTTTACCGTGGTTTCATAAAACCACACAATCCCCTTTTTAAGCTATTGCATAGCTTCTATCGCGGGCCTTGAGCGCGGGGACCGAATCCAGAAACTCCGTAACGAAAAAACCTCACGCTCATTTAATTTAATTAAATTATGAAATTATTGATTTATTAAATTAATTATTAAAATTAATTAATTATTAATTTATTAATATAATAATAATAATTTTTGTTTTGTTTTTTTTATTTTTTGTTTGTTTTTTTTTTAAAGAAATATTTAAAAATGTAACTTGAATTAATATCAAAGAAAAAGCAATACTGCATGAATAAAATAAATAAATAAAATTATAATTGCATAAGTTGATACAAAATGCTATGCAATAGCTTTACCGCGGCAGTCCCCGAGTGCCACATGTCTTTTTTTTTCATTTTTTAAACGGGAGTGCTGGGCCCCTGGTCATAGTGGGCGCCTAGGCACTGGCCTAAAGTGCCTTATGGATAATATGGCACTGGCCATAGATTGCAAAGTGTATGTGAAGGAATGGAAGGAGGAAGGTTTCTACTTAGCAAGGGTCTGAGAGTTCTTTCCGCTCCACCAGGCAGACAATCGACAATACTACCACCCCAAAAAAAAATTTTTTCTTACCTTATAGGTTGAAAATAACAATCTCCCTTTAAAACCACTAGCTGTTATTCAGAGGCCCTCTATCCTAATTGTAACAAAGAATAATGACCCATAAATCACATGCATAGGACAGTTAATAATAACTTGTAGAATATGGCAGGTCTTCAAGTTTATACATAGCTTTATGTGTATGCATATAGCTTATGTATATGGTCACCAGATGTTTACTCTAGCGGCTCTATGTAAATATGTATGCATTGTTTATGAATTTACCACCATGGAGGTATGTTTAGGGAATTGTCTATGGGGCTATTTTTAGACTTTGTTGTTTATTTTGTGGATAAATGAAGCTTGTGTTTTTTTTAAGAATGTAAGTGTTACGGAATTATGTAGTAGTATGGTTTGGTAATATTATATTAGGTGTTATTTATTTCAATTATTTTATAGCAATTTTGATAATAAATTGTGGTTAATCAGTACTTTGTTTATTTGTGAGAAATAATTGCTCAGAACAGAATATTTAACTTTGTTTAAAAAAATATGAACTGCTTAGTGGTTTTGTAAAAAAGGAAAAATTTAGTTTGTGGTGTTTTTAAAACTATTATGCCTAGCATGTTTATAGAAAGCTATTCAACGAAAATAACTTACAGATATTTTATAAATAAATCAACAGGAAGTATACTTGATTATCACTTCGCCCTCCAATCGAACACAATCCTTTACGAGTTCCAAATTTAAATAACCACACCATAAACACTACACAAACAAACCCAGCTGTAATTGCGTACTCTAACATCTAAAAATAACTTTTAAAACTCAAAGGAGTCATTATTCTCAGAAAATTCACACATTACATCACAAAATAAAGTTCAAAGAACTAATCGTGATATCATTCAAACAGATAATTAATAATTAAGTTACAAGACCTAGCCTTGACGAAGTCTCAGCTTTTTATAATACTCACTGTTGGCCAAGTATCGATGCCCTTATGCCTTGCACCTTAAATGAAAACAGGTCATAACTGTCCACACTGACTAACACTGAACACAAAAACAGTTCTTCTAACACAGGATTTCAATCACACAATAATGACGAAACCAGATTTTTTGTGAATGATTATTTTTCAGGAAAATTAGATACAGCAGAAAAATTTTATGTCCATTTTTGACGTTTGTGTAGACCACAGATCACAGAGTACTTTTATTAATATGTGTAGTGTAGACTGTAGATTTATACCATATTGTGTAGATTGGTGCTGAGGTGAGCGTGTTATTATTCTACCACATTTTGCCAAAATTAAGCTCACAGATTTATTTTAAAAATATGCGTTATTTTGAAAATTCTTCGTATTATTTTTCATTATCTTAATTAAAAATGAAGTGGGTAAAAATAAGTAACATTAAATTTTAGTACTATCAAATCTAAGTTAAAATTAAGTAAAATCGAATAATTATATCTCTACTAATTATTAACGTAATGCACTTGGAATGGAACGAACTTCCCCACGTTCTGTTACACGCATATCGCAAACCGTTGCAGATATGGACAGCACCAATAAAATAGTATGGGATGGCTAATTGACAAGAATGTAATAATTACAAAAGTAAATTTAAAACCGTTCTTTTACTTTTTAAGTTAATATAGTTGAAATCTAAACATAAACGTTTTACTAAAACGCATGCCGTTCTATACGTGAACCGTATTATGGTCTCCTGACGTTTCAGTGTTGCCAACTCAGCACTTTGAGTGCTAGATTTAGCACTATTTTCATGTGCCTAGCACTGAAATTTAAGAAACAGCACCCAGCACTAAATCTAGCACTAATTTTGATGTTGCCTTCGCTCACAAAATGCAGCTGTGGTTGAAGTAACAAAACGCAAACTAGTGTAGTCTGTAATCTGCGGCACTTCGGTAGGGGATTTCCGTGAACGTGAAAATAAAGGCGTGTATGGCAGACAAGGCGAACAGTGCTATGTTTGTCTTTTTCTCTAAGATAACTCCTTCTTTCTCTAACCTTGCTTGTTTTTCGTTTATTTTTGTTTTTCATTCATCGTATTTTAATTTAGTATTTCCAATTTGTATGTTTTAATTTGTATTTAATGGTCACATTTTCCAATTTAACTATGTCTTTGTTTGTTTTTTAATATCATCATCTCAGCCTATAATGTTCCCACTGCTGGGACACAGGCCTCCTCTCTGTGAGAGGGAGCGGGCCACAATCCACCACGCGGGCCCAGTGCGGATTGGTGGATGTCACATGTCGTCGAATTTGATGGTTCTAAGACATGCCGGTTTCCTCACGATGTTTTCCTTCACCGTTTTGAGAGCAGTGGTGATGAAATAAATTACACAAAGTAATGTGCCAGGCTGGGTTCGAACCTACGACCTACAACTCTTAAGTCGAGGCCGATACCACTGGGCCACCACTGATACCACTGGGCCACCACTGTGTTGTTTTTTAATATAACTTTTAGATATTAATGTACTTAACAATAATTCGAAAATTAAAACATTATTTGGCACTATTTTTGAAACTTTCCAGCAATGGGGATGGCAACTCAAAGCTAATCGTAGATGGCGCTGCGATAGTTGGTCCCTACGTCAGATTACTGTTTAGCTTGTACAAAAAACAAACAAGATTTATTGTTATAAAAATTGAGTATAAATATAAAACAAATACGGAAGATTATTCGTCAATGCAAGTGCATATACTAAAAGAAGAATTAAGACGCCGCGGTGCATC
This sequence comes from Agrotis clavis, assembly GCA_954870645.1. Taxonomy (NCBI): domain Eukaryota; kingdom Metazoa; phylum Arthropoda; class Insecta; order Lepidoptera; family Noctuidae; genus Agrotis; species Agrotis clavis. The sequence continues at coordinate 1,707,819 of OX940942.1, forward strand.
TACAAGAGGAAAAAAAGTGATTTAATTGAGTGGTAATACATTTGATTTTACCGTAATAAATCCACAATTACATGTAGTTGAGGTTCCAATTTTTGAGTTTAGGTATGTTTTACCTGTCCTCTCCTATAACAAGAATATAATGCTGCTTCTGACTTTCTATTTTGATTAAATATCATAATGTTTTAAGTCAATAATTTTACCCCTTTTTTCTATTTAGATTCGAGAAATATCACAATATATTTAATTCCTTGACACCACAACTATCACAAAACTCGTTCCAGGTGATAATTCTTCCGCCAGACGAACCATTTCATGATTTATAGAGCGATGCAATACTGGTACTTAACCTCCAATAGAAAAGTAGATATTATTTTGAAAAGTGTATTCGATTGTTTAGTTATGGTATAATCGTAGAATTTCATTAATAAACTCAACTAACGGCCTGTCTCGGCTTCGCAAGCCTGGATATTTGTTTATTATATAGCATTCCTTAGTTATAATTCAATTTTTGTTCTCAAGGCAGTCACAGCAGATACCCATTATTTCTTGATAGTGTGAATTGTCTGAAATTTGTTTGTTCCATCATTTTTACAGCTTATTACACAACATCTAGTCATTTTACATCAATAAATCGTTTTTTTTTCAGAAAATTCCTTTGATTTGACAGTTCTTTTGGGACCAAACTGTCACTTGTCACTTTGACACTTGCCTTCCCCATTATTGATGTTACTTAGCACCCAACCGTGGCATTGAGTTGGCAACCCTGTGACGTTTACGTGACATTTGACATCGACGCTCGATCTTCTTTCCGCCATTTTCGTACTAGCTTGGCTTGTCATCGAAAATATTGGATTTATTCATTGATCTTGATTAAAAAACGTTCTACAAATTCAATTGTGGCACCACGCTATTGAATTCCGAGTCGTGCTCATAATATGTAGAGGAGTCTTTTATACTTCTCATCAACAAAAAAACAACCAACGCATAACCTAAATAATGGATGAAGAAGAAATTTTTCCGGTGTTATGTCCCAAGAAAACTTATTCAAAACCGTTCAAAAAGGTAGCAAGAACAATTACAGAGTCTAATAATATGGAAAAGAGCTCTAGACCAAATAATAAGAGCTATGAACCTGGTGTACCATTGACGACGAAAGTTGCCGTGGAGTATTTGATAAATGGGAAGCTGAAGACGTGTGTTTGTCGATACTGCCTCAAAGTAACGGTAGGGTTGTCTGACCTGGATCAGATAATGCAGATAGCTGGCACAGGAGTCATGTATAAGGTGTCAATACGGGAAATGATTGCCTGTTTCTACCCTTTCAAGGTAATTTATTTGTTGGTGACCCAATTCTTATTTTATTGACCTATAGATTGTATTTAAATGCAATTAATGAACATTATGTATGCTCAGTGACGAAATTAGTGATTTGTGTTTGATCTGGTTCTATATTTGCATGTAATTGTTTGTATGCTGAATGATAATCTCTATCTAAATGACCTTATTGAGGAGCTCAGCAGGACTGGTATTGGTGGTCACATAGCTGATACTTGTGTGAACAATATCAGTTATGCTGATGATATGGTCCTGCTGTGTCCCTCAATAAAGGGATTACAAAAACTTTTGAAAATATGCGAATCTTATGCTAAAGAGCACGGTCTTCTATATAACGCAAAAAAGAGCGAGCTGTTAGTATTTAGAGCGGGAAAAGGACCTGAAGTCATTCCACCTGTCTACTTGGACAATGAGCCGCTCAAGTTAGTGGATTCTTTTGTGTATCTTGGTCATCACGTCACCAGTAAATTGAACGATGATCTTGATCTAGAAAGAGAAAGACGATCACTGGCAATCAGATCCAACATGCTCAGTCGACGATTTGTCAGGTGTTCTGCTCAGGTCAAGAGGACACTGTTTCGCAGCTACTGTCAGTCCTTCTATACATGTAACCTCTGGCTTCAGCATACAAGACGTGCTCTTAATACTATCAGGGTGCAATACAATAACGCTTTCAGATTTCTAATGCGTCTCCCTAAGTTTTGCAGTGCATCGGGCATGTTTGCTGATGCCAGAGTTGATGACTTTTTTGCAATTAGAAGGAAGAAAATCTGTTCGTTTAGGTTACGGCTCAGTAAAAGTGATAACTTGATAATTAAACAGCTTTATGACAATGTATTTAATAGAATTGACATGATATGGAATGCTCAGTTGACATTGGAAAATAGAAGATTATAATTTGCACCTACTAACATAGTTTAAGTTATTGTACACTAACACTTTATGGGACAAGAGCCTGAAATAAATAAAATGAATATTTAAATCATATTAACTGAAGCATACAAAGATCACTGATTTATTGATCCTGTATTGCTATTCTTTCTTCATTATAAAATTTATATCTTCTATGTTTCAGGCTAGAGAAGGTGAAAACTTCCCAGAAAAAATATGCCAGAAGTGCCTAGACAGAGCTATAAATGCCTACCTCTTCACGCAACAGTGCGAGCAAGCTGAAAGAGCTTTACACAACTGCTTTGATGATATTGACGAGAAATTCAACAAACTAGACCCCTTAGAAAGACCAAAAAAGAGGGGTAGACAGAAATTACATCCAAATTATAACAAATTAAATGTAGAACATAGTAAAGTAATTGATTATGCAGAACCATTACGAAACATCATCAATTTACAAACAGAATCATTGAGCAACGAACCGGATTGGAACGATTTTGAATGTAAGAAGTGTTGGGAAGTTCTCCCGGACCTGGAATCATTGCTGAACCACGAGCAAATACATCCAAAATACATGTGGTACAACTGCCGTTTATGTGGTAAATCTTTTGTTAAACTTAACCAATTGAAAAAACATTTCAATCATGTCCATGTGAGAGGAAAAGGGGTTACCGAAGCTGTAGACAAGACTTTCAAATGTCTAGAGTGTGGTAACGTGACCGAGCATTACACTGACCACCTTCAGCATGTAGAAAAACACAAGTTTAAAAGTGTAATGAAGCATTTAATTGAGAAGAAAACGGACCAATTATGCCTGATCTGTCTTAATAAGAGTACCGATTTGGTGGAATTGGACAAAATGGTCTGCATACATGGAAATTGTCCGGAATTGGTTGGAGACAAAACACTATACACGGTTCTAGCCTCTACTTTGCCTGATGTGAGTATATGTTTTAGTATTTTCAATTACCAAGATTATACATTATGTTGGTTGGTAAACGCAAAAATGGACTTTACTATTGTATTAAATAAAATGCAATCTCTGTTTACCCACCAACATTTTATGTAATAATTTGCTAGCTCACTACTAATCCTAACCTGCTATAAATATCTCATTCACTTCTAAAACAGGTGAATTCCTTAATTTACATGTATCTAGGACCCAACTATTTATTGGACATTTACATATTTTTATCTTGTTCCATCTGTAAGAAGTGATTCCTTTTCTAGCAAAAATCATACAAATACCGAGAGTTATATGTTCCGCGTAAAGCTGATATAATGACAATTACTCAAAGAAAGAGGAAGCACACAGAAATCCAGAATGTTCTGCACATCATTCCGGAAACACAGTTCATACTGTCTTTACCAAAGATAATTTCGAAAGATAAATTTAAAACTGATGACTTTTATTACTATGTTTTCTGTGAACCACATGCTGAGGTGAACCACATTATTGGTACAATTGATAAAAATATTGATACTCAGAATACCAAAAGTCCAAGAATTTCTGAAATTACTGATGAAGAAACTATGGATTGTAATTTTGATGATATACTAAATGATGACTATGCAAATAGTGTATTTGGAGAGTTTACTGAAGATAAAATTATAAACACTAAAGAAACAGTTACTGTTGCTGGGAAATATAATCCAGTAACTGAAATGGTTATAGATGAAGCTGATCTATACAAAACATCTAAAAGTTCTGCAAGCAATTATAGAAATCAGAAAGAATTGAATGCTAATCCTGGACATGTAACTGGTCAGATAGAACCAGTGGGGTTGATAATAAAGGGTTATGCAACATCCATGATTGTACCTGATGATGAACAAAATTTTGATTTAATAAATGATGAAAAAAAAATTTTAAATAATAAAAAATCAATAGATGTTGTCAGACCAGAAAAGTACATAAATGAAGATACAGAAAATTATGAAAAGGATACAATCATATATCCTAATGAGTATCCAACAGATTTGGTAAAGAAAGAAGTTAACACATCATCTTTGGAAGGTTCAAAGTCAAGTGTGTTTCAGTTCTCCAAACCTATAACTTTGGAATTTGATCATAACAAACATAATACAGATGTGACATCACAATTTAAATTTAGTAATCCTGACTATGATGATATAAATGACCTGGAAATCAAAGATATTGAAGAAATAGACATTCCTGAACATGAAATTGTACCAATCAAAGTAAAGAGAGCTTTGAGTTCGATATTTACTAGAACTTCAGACAAACTTGAACATGTATTAATGGAAAATGAAAACAGTGAAAATGTCACTGATGTTTTAATAAAGCCCAAAATAAAAGACAATGATTGCAAATTCTGCTGGCTATTTAAATACTCACTCAAATGTGAGAAATGTATGAAACCAATGGACAAAAATGATGAAATTATTGATGAGAGCAAACAAACTATAGAGAAGAGTACAGTTATTGATAATGCAACTAAAAGTATTACTGAAAAGTTGATTGATACTACAACTTTTTATAAAGAAAATGTAGAACTACTAACAAAATCAATTAAAGTTGAGAAAAAAAACAGAGACCCAAATATAGAGGAAATCTGGCAATGCAATGTTTGTTTATCAACCAATAATAAGGATAGATCAACTTGTCACTGTTGTGAATCAAAGAAATATATCGAAAATATTGACTGCAAAGTCACCTTTGGAAATATGAAAACTTTCTTTACTCCTACACATGCAGCAGAAAAAATTAAAGAATCTAATATTGAGAAAGAAGCTGATATATCAATTAAAAATTCTAATCCATTTGAAGTAATTGATGAAGAAACTATGATGGATACAAAATGGACTGTACAAGAGAATTTAAAAACACAAATTGGCAATATGAAAGATAAAAGTTTAACTCAATGCATGGATATGGACACAGACTCAGTTAACTACATTTTCGATATAAAACACCCAATAAATGAAGAAATGGATGTTGAAGAAGAACCATTGCCTTGTAATTTTACCCAACAATTTGATCTTAAACCAACTGCAAACTTTACATCATATTTTGGCACAAACATTGGAGCAAATCTACAATTCAATATTGGATCGACTTCTAGTCAAGCAGGACATGAAAAGGGGCCAAGGAAGTTCGTAAAGGCTGTTCGAAAAATGCCTAAAGCTTTTCATAAGTAAATTGGTAGTTAGGTTTTGAAAATGTATGCACATTTATTAAGTGTTGTAGCTTAAAGATCTGGACAAATTGAAGCAAATCCCGCAGAGGATAAGAGAGACTTGATATTTTGGCACAAACATTGGAGCAAATCTACAATTCAATATTGGATCCACTTCTAGTCAAGCAGGACATGAAAAGGGGCCAAGGAAGTTCGTAAAGGCTGTTCGAAAAATGCCTAAAGCTTTTCATAAGTAAATTGGTAGTTAGGTTTTGAAAATGTATGCACATTTATTAAGTGTTGTAGCTTAAAGATCTGGACAAATTGAAGCAAATCCCACAGAGGATAAGAGAGACTTTTGATATTTTGGCACAAACATTGGAGCAAATCTACAATTAAACATTGCATCCACTTCTAGTCAAATAGGACATGAAAAGGGGCCAAGGAAGTTCGTAAAGGCTGTTCGAAAAATGCCTAAAGCTTTTCATAAGTAAATTGGTAGTTAGGTTTTGAAAACATATATGCACATTTTTATTAAGTGTTGTAGCTTAAAGATCTGGACAAACTGAAGCAAATCTCGCAGAGGATAAGAGAGACTTTTGCGTCGATTTTGTAAACAAATTTGTTTAAAGGTGTCCAAACTGTCACAAATATGCAATTTATTGTAGCGGTGCATATGCAAAATAACCGTATTACAGTCACGAAGCTATCTATTTGAGTAACTAGCTCTAGTTTAGCGATGCTTTAGCACTTCGATGAGGTTATAGGCAGCTTTTTGTTGAATGGCGTTTAATACTTACGACGCCATCTAGCGGATTTCGATAACAACGACTGTATGCAATAGCTAGAATGCTGTCGAGAACTTTGATTGCTGCTCAAGTGACTCGCCGAAAAACTCCGAGCATAAAACGGATCTGAGCCACTAGACAAACGGCGAGTGATAAACGTTACCCCTCAGTAACTCGTAATACATTTTCAACTTTATATCTTAGCGCATAAAGTCTTAACGTTTACGTTCCCTTTTTTTTAGCGTGGTAAAATCATCAAATGAGTCCTCCCACCCCTACTGTCAGACTTGTACTGACTAAAATCCACGGTGTCCTTCAATAGCCCTTTATGTTCCGGGGTCACGGTGAGGAAATAAAATCCCGCGACCCCGGCAGGCTTTGGCCCTCTGAGAGGGGGCCCCGTCAGTTTTGTTGACGCTCTTTGAGGCGAGCGTGGAACACGACGCGCCGTCGAACCGGGCATGGTCCATGGTCGGACAGCGAGTTGCCCTTTACTCGCTGTCCGCATGCCCGCGCCTACGGTGGCCGGAGATCGTCTGCCGACGTCCGACGCCGCGGGCGTGTAACACTGCGGTTGGGGCGGAGGGAGGACGCTGTCCTCTCCCTCTCGCAGCCCGTCTCCTCCTTCACGAGCATTACTGCTTCGCAGAAGGAGGCGACCGCTTCCCACTCCGTCTCGCCCCGGAGCATGGCCGCAACCAATGCCGGGCGCGAGGTCTCCGCCTATCGCCGCCGTGAGGACACTACGTTTATCGCTAGGGCCTGTTAACTAATACGAAACGAGTGACAGCATCGCTAAAGCCGGGTTTTCACAGTAAGAGTTGGCTCGGACCGAGTGCACTCGGATGTCTACTCGGATGCTACTCGTATCATGTAAACACGTAATCCGAGCGCACTCGGACGCCAACGTCTAGACTCGGACTCTGCTCTATTTTTCGAGCTCACTCGGATCATTTGAATGTACTCTGTGGATCATTTTTATGTAAACAATATGGCGAAAAAACCACTATCCGTGTACACTCGTACGAAGCTGACTCGTACGAGTGCACTCGATCCGAGCCAACTCTTACTGTGAAAACCCGGCTTAAAGGAGTTAAAATAGGCTCTTATAAATCTCCCTGCTTTAACAGGGATTTGCTTCAATTAGAGGATACTTTTCTGTGTTTAATATAATCTGATGACGATAATATTATACGATTTAATTTATTCTAACTTATAATATGGTTATTCTCTGAGCATAATATTCAGTATTAAAGATATCTAGTCTAGTGCGAGCTTACCAAAGATATGAATAGTGTTAAAATCCTTCCTTACCTGTATCAATTCAGATTTGAGCTTTACTTCATTAGGCACGTCCATACAGAGCGAGCAGCCTCACGAGGCATTTACCGCGCGAAGCAGCTCGGTTAGTGTGGACGTGCCTCGGCCAAGGAATGTGCGCGCGCTGCCACGGGCGAGCGCTCGAGTCATCCCGAGTGTCGGCTTTTTGTTTTGCTCAAGTCAAAGCTGCCTCAGTCGTTTGCCGCGCGCACTCTGGACGCTCGCGTATATTGTTTCATGCCTCGGTCAAGAAACTTCCTCGCGAGGCTGCTCGCCCTGTGTGGACGCACTTAATGAGTATGTAGAAGAAAACTCTACAGAGCACAACCTGTAAAAAAAAATAGGGATGTTGACAGAAAAATAAATTCCAAATCTTTTCTTTGTCAGAGTATTCAATAATTGACTTTTTTTTATTAATTAATACTGATAACGATCACACGCATTGAAAACATCACATTTTAAAAGCATTAACTAATGACTTTTGGATTACATATCAAACAATAGAAAAAATAAAAAATACAAGTCAAATACTTTTGACTAATCTATTTTTAAGTCAACTTGCCTGTTGATTTGTTACATTGCAGTGAATGTTCTAGAACCTGCTCTACACTACTCGCGAAGTTGCCTCGACGAAGTACTCGTCGAAGTTGATCGAAGTCCCGAAGTATGTGACTACACTACTCGCGAAGTTGCCTGTGTCATCATTGTGCCCTTTGACTCGGGCGCAAAAACCGACAACAAATGGAAGTCGCCCGAAGCGAGCCGAAGTTGCACGAAGCGAAGCGAAGTGCCCTTCTACACTATCGTATTCGGTCAACTTCGACCAACTTCGCGAGTAGTGTAGAGCAGGCTTAGTGATGGAGAACTTTAAAAATTTAAAGCGCTTATCACTGAGTATCGAACGATTATTAAATAATAATTAATGTCATTTATTTTTTATTAAACAATCAATCTTTTAATTTATGACCTCGATAATTATTATTAAAAAAAAATATGTACTCAAAAATCTTATCGTCTATCTCAGTGTTTCCCAACCTGTGGTCCGCGGACCCCTGGGGGTCCGCGAGCATACGTATGGGGGTCCGCGCCCCGCGGTATCATCTCTGGACCATACATAAATGCTAATGTCGCGTAATCGCTACGCTTAGCACGGCGGTGAGCGAGACTGAATGAATTATGTGAGTGAAATAAGTGTGTGCGTATATACAAAAAACAAATACAGAATCAGATTACAAGTCGAATCTGATTTGAGATTACAATTAAATTATTATTTTATTAAGGGGGTCCGTGAAAACTGTGCTTGATTTCCTAGGGGTCCGTGGCCGAAAAAGGTTGGGAAACGCTGGTCTATCTTATAGTTTAGTATTAATATATTTTAATATATTCAGTCATTATTTTATTGGATTTGTTAGTTAACTGGCAACATAGAAAAATTAATCGGAGATCATATTTTTTTTCTTACTCTACAAAATTCTATGGATTCCGTAAATCTGAAATAGTTTACATTTAATTATTTTTATAAATGTTTTTTTTTTATGTATAATAATTAGTGCATAATATGTATGCATGCTTTTGCATTGTCAAAAACAAATAAAAAACCTACCTTTGGGAATAATATTTAAGTTTAAAATTATTTTAGTTTCCCATTCCTAACTATACATTTTTACGAAGAAGAACTCACACTTTTTAAACCAAAACGATAAAAAACCTTTGTAAATTGTGTGAGAACGAGATAGCAAGACGTTAAAAGCGAGACAATGGAAAAATAAAATAATGAAAAACTCGGGTTGCTGAGCTGAAACAAGAAATCGTGAAGAAATTCGTATAGATAAAAAACACACAATATTACACGAGGGAATTCGTCTATTCTTGTCCCTAAAAAAAAAACAGGTTTATCCTTATCGTTACGCCTGTAATCCCCAAAGGGTTAGGCTTTAGTGGACTGCATATGTCCACGTTTTTCCAGTTCTTTTTAACTTTTTAAACTTTATTTTTAACTCAAAATCTTTTTTGTTACAGATGAATTACCTACACAACTTCGTTGGGACAAAAATATGCGAAAAGTGCCTTAATCACGCTATTACTTCTTACATTTTTATACACCAATTTAATTTTACTAGGGAACGGTTAGATTTATGCATTAGCCTCATGTTGGACAGCCTTAGCAATATCGAACCAAATGCTAACGTCTTTGTACAAGTTTCGCCACCAAGCATTATGGCCCCGCAAGAAGATTTAGACGAATCATTACTTCTAGACGAAAATGACTTTATAGATGAGAGTAAACTCAAAATAGATGTCCTAGAAGATGAATTTAGAATTAAATCCGAAAGCGGAAGCGATAGTGAATCTCTACCAGAAGCTACTTTCAAAAATTCTCCAAAATCGTTTAATGAAGAATTACCACCAGAAGATATGTTTGATTCTTCTCCGCCACCAAAACGGTTTTATGCAGAATTAAAATCAACTCCAGATATAGAGAATTTAGCTAGAAGTGCAACTAAAACTTATATGAAGAAAAAGTTAGTAAACGGCTTACAAAATTCAAAGTACCCTGTTGATGTTTGCAGTGAATTTTTAACATTTAACAAAAGGAAAAAAGTTGAAAAGGTTCCTTTAAAATTCACCTGTCCTTTGTGTAGTAAACATTTCATATCAGAATATTTCTTAAAAAGACATATTCTTAAACATGTGAACAAAAAAGTTCAATGCAATTTGTGTCATAGTGTCTTCAAATCAAAGTTCCATTTGTATGAGCATACTAAAATGATACATTTACTTAACGAGAGCTTTTATATGACGTGTAAAGAATGTGGCAGGAATTTCACTGATACGGACAAGTTACAATCTCATGAAGAGAGGCACAGAATTAAACCTTGTCAGCTCTGCAATAAGGTCTATGTTACCCAAGCACATTACGAGAATCACATACAAAGACACGCAGTCAAACTGAAGCTTCTAGAAGAAAAACGAGTGCAAACATGCAGTTTCTGTGAGAAAGAGTGTTCAAATGATAATGAACTCTCTGTCCACGTAAATAAAGTACATTTACAAATAAAACCGTACAGTTGTGACATGTGTGATAGACAATTTTATACTGAAAGCAACTTGAAAAACCATAAAAAAATACATAGTATGCCTTCGAAGGAAACGTGTGAATTTTGTAACAAAACTCTAGGTAGTAGAAAACAGTTAGTAATTCACGTTCGGAAACATATCGGGGCCAAACCTTTTTGCTGTCAAGTTTGCGGCCAAGCCTTCTATTCAGCTCACAAAGCTAAAAAACACATGAAAATCTACCACGGTGGGCGATTCTGCTGCAGAATCTGTAAATCTATCTTCGCAACCAAATATGAACTGAAAAATCATGTGAATAGAGATCATAGTATCATTTAGCAAAAGCTCAAGCCATTTATTGGCTTCGAATTATAAAAGCGAAATAATATTCGTTACAGAAATACAGATTTCGTATTGAAATGTTGATTATTCTTGATTTTTTTGCTGAAACGCTACATAATCAAGTTATTTTTTTCATTTTTAAGTCAATGTAGTATTTAAGTACATGCAATAATTTATCAGAATAATATAATTTTTATAACGGTTAAGAATTTAATGATTTATGCCAAATATTTGCTGGTATAGAAAGCCTTATGACCCCTACGCCCTAACCAAAGCAATCAGTCTCACGAAAAGTGAACGCCACGTTCATGTCACATATTTGTTCGTAAAACTAGTCACGATATTATAAGGTTCTTCAAACAAAAACTTGTGATATGAATGATGATGTAAAAGGTTATTAGAACGTGTGCCGTTTGCATTGATTAGGACTTAGCCTTACGGTTTATCAGTAATGTACAGACAACAATAAAATAGTTTGATTCCGGATAGGTACATCCAATTGATCCAATACAAATTACACAAATGTTCACATTAATTCAGACCAAGAAAAATAATAAAACTTTCAAAAGAAATGAATTTCCGTGCGTAATATTTATCAGACTTGAAAAGGGGATTATTTTCGCATATTTTTAAATCAAATATTGGAAGTTTCCATTTTATCGGTCTGATTTGGTATAACAGGCGTAACACGTTTTTTTCTTTTTAATTTAAAAACATGCATTTTTTGCACTGCTTTTCAAGATTGTCCCGAATATAATTGAAAGTTCCAGCCTGCCCCTATGCAAAGAACAGGGACATAGGTATGGGAACAAGTCGGGTTGTTGATTGTCTACTAGGGTGTCCCGTCGATGTATGAAAAAAATTTTTTTTCAAGCTACGCAATCACAAGAGGTATCAAAATTTGCGTAATTTTATATAGATTACGAATATGCTAAAAAAACTATAATTAAGTTTTATCTTTAGGGCTCTACCGGAGCTTAAAGTTTTGTAAATTTTCATTTTTACAGACAGAAACCGTATGGTTAACAGAATATAAGAATCAATCAAAAAGGGTATTTTATTATTTAATATCAGTAAAACAAAGCATTAGAAAATAAATTTAAGCTTCTAATATTATTCCAAACGTGAAATTCAAACTTATTATAATGTCAAAATTTATCATTTCCATTCAAATCCGTTCTAAGTAACTATCTCAAAAGGTTTCGTCAGTTAGACTTTATGAGGCCTCTGTTATGGTTTAACACATCTTTCCACAGCTAGTGTGTGACAGAAAAAGTCAATTATTTACAAGCTCTTACTTTTACCATGATTTGATGGTCCTCGTTATAAATACGTTGAAAAACAAGTGTTGCTGTCACCTAACAGTTGAGCCACACACTTGTTTCGGTATAATCTTTATTTTTATTAATGTTTTAAATATCCTGTGTTTACTGCTACTTTTAGCTCCTCGAGCTTTTAGTATTCTTCGAAAAACCAGCTCCTGAATGTGATCTCTGTCATCAAAGCGTGCTGCAAGAAGGTTTTCTGATAATCATTTTCTTGTAGTGATAGAATTCACAACAGACCTCAGATTTTCAAATAAAATTCGAGATTACAACATATTATATTCTTCAGATTTGAAGAATATGTTTGGCTCCGTCCTTAAAAGACTTCTTCAGTTTGAAAAGGAACGAAACCGAACAATGTAGTTGACAAGAAGATGTAAATTTTGTGATGGCTTAATAGTATTTAATTAAAGCTGTAGGTTGCGATAAGAATCGACGATTTAATCCAAATAGTATTAACCTTTTCAGAAATAATCGCAAACACATCTGAATTGGATGGATCCTTTCCATTTTAATTTAAATTTAGGTCATTCTTAAAAAATAAACCATATTAATGACGTTCCATAGAGTTGGTAGCTGCCGTTCGTCAAATTCTTTGTAGGCCTCAATAAATCACAAGCAGTCTCACTACGCCTCGAACTCATGATTTAAGAACGATTAAACACAATTACAACCGTAATTAGATACGAAGAAAACATTCGCAGGTCAAGTGCAGAAAATCATCGCGCTATGTAGAAACTGAAGGGTGTTTGCATATCAAAAACTATAAAACCTTACGTGTTTAAGGGTGCAAATAGGATTTTTGTGTATGTATGACACCTAATTAATATAAAAAATGTTTTTTTAAATTATTATGTAGTTCAATAGCCAAAATTAGGGACAACTAAATATTACAATAAAAATGTCAATTTTTCGTAACTTTGCAGACCGGTAGAGCCCTAAAGATAAAGTTTGATATTTTTTTTAATATTTTTCCAGTAATCTACAATAAATTACGCAACTTTTGAGAGGTCTTGCGTTGTGAAAATCTAAAAAAAAATTTTTCGGGACACCCTATTGTCTACCACTACTACCAGAATAAAATAAGTTATCGATAGTATTTTTGTTTTGAGCTGACCTAATACTTATGTATTTCCTTATTTATTTGATATTAAATTGTGCAAATTTAAAGTTGTCATCATCCTCTTAAATTTTAATAAGGTATGCGGAAAGCTTTACCGTCAACCGTGGAACCGTCTTAAAAAGGTACTGCCCTGGAACGCAAAGGGGTTAGTTTAAGTCAGTTAAGTCCCTTCCACTACACACAGGGCTCAAGGATATTTGATGAAATTTCAAAAAGTTATATTTTGAAAAGCAACTTAGTTTCTAAACAAGTAAAATTTCGGTTTTTTGACAAACCACTCTTTCTCCTTCCTCTATTTCAAAATTCAATTTTAATATCAAATGAATAAGTATGTTATTATATTAGCAATAAATGTCTGTATGCATACAGCAACTACAATATTGTAATAGATTTTAAGTTATTATGTTCATTTAATATAATTATGTTTACATTGCTATAAGCTTTTTTTATCACCCTACCTCATCATCCTACAAAACTGCCCAAATATACTGAATCATGTGACAATGAATTAAGAAGGTATCAGTAGAAAAAATAATAAAACTAGATAGTTTTCAAACAACCTATATTAGTCCTTTCAACAAGGCATATAAAAATCAACTTCTTCATCATCAACTTTAGCCCTCCTGCCATCATGAAACAAATTATAATGTTCTTTATCTAACCCCTTCAGTTCCCGAGGATCAAACCTCTTATTTTTCTGCTTCCAATGCACTTTAATCACATGCCTTCTCAAATCTCTAACTGTGAAAAACCTATTAGAACACAAAGGACAAACATTGCTCTTGTCAGAATGTTTTTTTAACTTATGTACGTTCATTATGCTTGAAGAACGAAATCGGTCTCCGCAGATCTCACAAGTGTAAGGTTTTTCACCCGTGTGTAGACGCAAGTGCATCTTCAAACAGGTAGAATTGGCAAAACTCTTCAGACAAACCATGCAAATAACACTTTTCACTCCATGCGTTTCGATGTGCTTTTTCAGCAAATGTTTTCCTGTAAAGTCTTTACTGCATATGTGACAGACGTAAGGCTTTGTTTTCAAATGGTGGCGGTTCATATGACACTCCAAAAGTGTGTTGTTCCATGTTTTATATTCGCACAACTCGCATTTCAAGCTTGGTTGTTGTTTCTTATATTTCTGAGAAGGATTATCTTCTAATAAATGCCCTCGCCAATGCCTCCGTAGTCTGGCTGGGTTGATCATTTTATTACATTTAGGACAGGGGACACTTTCTAAATGAACTTTTTGGTGGTATTTTAATAAAGCGATATTTTGGAAAGATCTGCCGCAGGTTTCGCATGTTTCTACGGAATCTGAGTGGGTAGTCAGATGTTTTTTTAATAAGATTTCTCTCATTTGCTTTCCACAGACATGGCATGTGGCAAATGGTCCATTATGTTTCCGGTTATGAGCTCGAAACTGACGCAAAGTCTGATACTCAGTGTTGCAAATCCTACATGGATAAGTAATATTGGGTTCATGTGATTTCATATGCTGTACCAATTTACCTTTACTATCAAATTTTTCTTGGCACACAACACATTCAACATTCCTTCCTGTATTCTTTGTTTGCTGACTGCTATGTACCTTGACCATATGCTCCTTCCTTTTGGAATTTTTCAGGAACTTTTTATTGCACAGGCCACAAGGGAAAATATCATTGCTATGTCTACGCTTCACATGGTTCATCAAACTATCAGAAGAATCAAAAGAGGCCGGACAATCGTCACAAGCATAACTCCTTTTGATATCCCCACAAGATTTTACATGACTTTCGTAAATGTTAATATTTATGAATTCTAAATCACAATGCTGGCAAATAAAACAGTTCTCACTGTGGAACCTTTGAATATGATTTTTCAATACAATTTTTGAATAAAACTGTTGTCCGCATGTATCACAAGTATATGGATAACTTTTTAAATGGTCATGGTTAACATGTCCGAGTAAGGCCTCTTTTTTTGTGCAAACAAAGTCACAGTCAATACATTTTAGTTTGGTAATATTATTCATAATCTGTTCTCTATAAGATTTCAAGTACCTATAGTGCTTGCAAGGTATTTCGGCGCATTCAGTACAGCCGTACTTGCATGTATGAGATTTGAACTTTTCATGAGCGAAAGTCTTGAAGCACATTAAACATTGTGGATTTTCTGATTTTATTTCTTGGCAAGATTTAATATGCATTTGAAAAGTTTTTAGAGGGTACAACAGTTCACATTTCAAACAATTGTATAAAGATAATCCGTGATTAGTCTTCAGGTGTTCCAATAATTCTTCTTTTTTTGAAAACTTTTTGTCGCAAAACTGGCATCCCACATTCAAATGAGTTTGGTAATGTGTATTTAGATTTTCTTTGTTTCTAAATGTTTTACAACATAGTCTACATCGCAATATTTGCTTTTCACATCTAATTCTATGTTGTCTTAATGCTATAAGTGATTGGAAAAATAGCAAACATTTTGTGCATTTGAATTTCTTTCTTTTGCAAGTGAATCCTTTTGTAACTTCTAAGTTATCATTTTTGCTTTTCCCTTTTTCAGAAGAATCTTGGATATTATTTTCTAATACAATAACAACATTAGTACCATCAATGTTGGACTCTGGCAAATGATTAAAAATATCATTGGATTTGCTATACAAATCTTGTAGACAGTTTTCTAGTATTTTTGATGTTTCTTTAGCATTTTCTATAAAAATATATGACTTAATTAGTTTTTCCATACAACTGTTGCATATTTGTATGCTTGCTAGACTGTAGTTAGCCTGAAATAATAAAGCAAAAATAATTAGTTAGGTAATCATGCTTATTAATGAGGTTGAATGTAGCGAGTTTGAAATTTAAAAAATTATAGAATATTGAAAAAAAAAAGGTTCTAAATTCGACATAATATGTCTATTTTTTGTTAATAAATAGGTATTACCAGCCACATACATCAGTTTTCCTGATCAGGAATCCTGATCCGTTTTCTATCCAAACATAGTGAATTCATACAAATGTGTGTGCATGTTTTGTGTGTGTTCTTCACATTTCATTCACCATTTCGAATTCCGAACGAAAAAAAAACTGATGTATGTGGCCAGCCTTAGTGCATGGTTGATGACATTAAACCAGCCACTAACTAAATCATGTCTGCCTAAAGGGTTTTATGTTATGTTTACATGTAACTAAGTATTATCATTTATTTAGTTATGGTAAATCAAATAGCATGGAGTAAAATAAAAATTAAATTTTTTA
Organism: Agrotis clavis; assembly: GCA_954870645.1. Classification (NCBI taxonomy): domain Eukaryota; kingdom Metazoa; phylum Arthropoda; class Insecta; order Lepidoptera; family Noctuidae; genus Agrotis; species Agrotis clavis. The sequence continues at coordinate 1,724,379 of OX940942.1, forward strand.
CTGCTAGACAAAACTAATAACCACAGGGCCCACATTGGACCTAGATCACAAATTATTGGGGAAGGCCTTTGCCGTGCTGTGAGGCAATGTAGGCTAGCAGTAGCTTTACACATTTATACTAAAAACTAGTATATGATCCCGACCAATTTCAGCCACAGCAACTTGGGTCTGCCTATTGTGTGCCCTCTGGTGACTAATATAGCAAATTTTTGCTGTGAAAGTGCATCCTCATACACTACAAGTCAGCACCCCTCTGATGAAATTACATTGGCTGGCCGCAGGTGGACTGGCCTTACGCCAAAATATACATACCTCTTTAAATACTACAGTGATGATATCTTTCAAAACTTTTGTACAACTCTGTTCATTCACAAAGATCTCCAGTTCTTCATCGATGTTGCTCATACTATCGTCATTTTCCAGGCATATTCCACAGTATTTTGTGCCATGCAGTACATTCTTGAGTTTCAACTTGAAATTGTCCATGTTTATGATACCTGAAAATTAAAAATATACATTTTGTTTATGTATTTTTTTTTAAACAACGGATAGATTGTGCATGGTTGATGCAGAAGCTGAGACAAAAGAGTGCTCTCTGCATTTCCGCAAGTGCACAGTCTAATTTTAAATATTTGTATGGGATAAAATAATGAAATAGAAGGTTACACCTACAATATTTTAGCTTTTGTGGCTCTTGAAAAGGTTTAAATAGCCATAATGAAAAAAAAAATATAGAACAAAAATACTCCTTGAATTTGATGGATTATTTTCTAAAGGATAAAATAAATTTCTTATCCTGTAACAATAATTCTCACCCTATAGCATAGAGCCATGACCAGGTTCGTTCAGGTTCTTTCTCTTATCTAGGAAACTTATGTAAAATTATGCCATTGAAACCTGAAATTAAATTAAAGCCCACCAAACGCAACACCTGTCTGGTCGGAAGGTACCTTCCTTTTCACCGGGTATGGAGGAATTTTCCACTCTGTTCCTCTTACCCCTAAACAATAACTTACACAATTGCTTACACAGCATTAATTTGATCTCAAATGAGAAATTCTTGTTTACTTTTTTTACAATATTACCTGTTAGCGGTGCTATGTAATATGAGGCTATTACAATCAATTAAATTAAAATTTAAAATCATCCGGGCATTGTTTGTGTTTTCCGTAAATAATATGATAATAAATAATAGTCTTGTGTAGTTCGCGAACGAACTAATGGGGAAGGCAAGTGTCAAAGTGAAAATGACAGTTTGGTCCCCAAAGAACTGTAAAATCAAAGGAATTTTCAGAAAAAAAAACATTTATTGATGTAAAATGACTAGATGTTGTGTAATAAGCTGTAAAAATGATGGAATACACTTTTCAAAATAATATCTACTTTTCTTTTGGAGGTTATGTACCAGTATTGCATCGCTCGAAAATCGAAGAATTATCACCTGGAACGAGTTTTGTAATAGTTGTGGTGTTAAGAAATTAAATATATTGTGATATTTCTCGAATCTAAATAGAAAAAAAGGTTAAAATTACTGACTTAAAACATTATGATATTTTATCAAAATAGAAAGTCAAAAGCAGCATTATATTCTTGATAAAGGAGAGGACAGGTAAAACATACCTAAACTCAAAAATTGAAACCTCAACTACAAGTAATTGTGGATTTATTACGGTAAAATCAAATGTATAACCACTCAATTAAATCACTTTTTTTCTCTTGTAGATGCGCCGCGGCGTCTTAATTCTTCTTTTAGTATATAGTACTTGCATGGACGAATAATTTTCCATATTTGTTTTGTATTTATACTCAATTTTTATAACAAATAATCTTGTTTGTTTTTTTGTACAAGGTAGACGTGGGGACCAACTATCGCAGCGCCATCTACGATTAGCTTTGAGTTGCCATCCCCATTCAAAAGAACTGCTCCCACAGATGAACTAGTGAACTAGCTCCCACATTTTCCGCTCCGTAGTTCGGACAGAATGAAAGAGATCGACTGAACTAAGATCGTTGCACGGGAGCGGGACAGCACTACACTATAATACTCCCGTTCGCTCACCGATCATGCGCGCATCCCGTTTCGTACACTTTATAGCTGGAGAGCTACTGAACCCTGCGACTAACGGTCTTCCTGTAAGGTTGTAAATTTGTACACGTAATATTTATAGCATGCTAAGAGCAATAGCGAAGACCTGGCAGGCGTCAGCCGTGCACATCATTGGACAATTTAATTTTCAAAGTGTAAAAAAAAAATTAAAAAAAAACTTGTTCCTGTAAGCTTAAAAATTTAACAGGATGTAGTTTATTTATTGTAAATCTTGGAAAAAAAATGACAGGCGATTACAAGGTGCACAAGTGTGTGACAGGCGAATTGAAAAGTGCAAAGTTGATGAGGAAAAATAAACTTTCTCATGTAAGATCAAAATTGTCTCGCGTTTGGCTCAACTGATTTTGATGCCGTTTTCAGAAAAGTGTGCGTTACATTCCGAGAAAGGTTTTAATATACAGGGTGAATTTTTCAACTGGGCGTGGATGGCTATCTCCGAAACAATGAGTAATATCGAAAAACGTTGAAAGGAATCTCGAGGCCGATTTTGACGAAAATAAAACTGCATCGTTGGTTTTAAGAAAAATCAATAATCCTGGCCAGGAATCGAACCCGAGTGATTTTGGAAAAAAAATCACAGCCTGTATTATTACACCATTCGATAGTGTTGCTAATAAGGATCAAATTCTGGGAAGTGATCATATAAGGCAAACTTAAGGAAATTGCAGATTTTCATGAACTTGCTATATTTCTATGTTACTATGTTCTACTGAGCCATAATTTATTTATTGTTGTTTTCAATAATTCAGTGGATTTGATGTCTCAACAATCCCAGTGTATTCAGCAATGCGAAATTATTGAGTTGAACAAAAATAAGCGTTATTTCAAAGAAGAAACGGTTAACTTATGTTCCGAATACAGTTATCGTCTTGAACATTCATCAGTTTTTTTTCAATTATACGTTTTCCTAAAGTTTGCCGTATATGATTACTTCCCAGAATTTAATCCTTATTAGCAACACTATCGAATGGTGTAATAATACAGGCCGTGATTTTTTATCCAAAATCAGCGGGTTCGATTTCTGGCCAGGATTATTGATTTTTCTAAAATCCAACGATGCAGTTTTATTTCCGTCAAAATCGGCCTCGAGATTCCTTTCAACGTTTTTCGATATTACTCATTGTTTCGGAGATAGCCATCCACGCCCAGTTGAAAAATTCACCCTGTATATTAAAACCTTTCTCGGAATGTAATGCACACTTTTCTGAAAACGGCATCAAAATCAGTTCAGCCAAACGCGAGATAATTTTGATCTTACAGGAGAAAGTTTATTTTTCCCCATCAACTTTGCACTTTTCAATTCGCCTGTCACATACTTGTGCACCTTGTAATCGCCTGTCATTTTTTTTCCAAGATTTACAATAAATAAACTACATCCTGTTAAATTTTTAAGCTTACAGGAACAAGTTTTTTTTTAATTTTTTTTTTACACTTTGAAAATTAAATTGTCCAATGATGTGCACGGCTGACGCCTGCCAGGTCGTCGCTATTGCTCTTAGCATGCTATAAATATTACGTGTACAAATTTACAACCTTACAGGAAGACCGTTAGTCGCAGGGTTCAGTAGCTCTTGGACTATTACACAAATATTGTCGCATGCAGCAGGAACCGTATTAAAACGAGCGAACAAAGACAAACTAAATCTGAAATGTCTTTGCGAGCGAACGATTTGATCGCTCTGTCTCTATTACGAGCTAGGAACTAACGAACTAGAAGAACGAACTAGTTCGTTTAAGAGCGGCGAACTAAATTGAGCGCTCTCAGTAGTGAACTAGAATGCCCAAGACTAATAAATAATGAACCGATTTGACACCACTTTGACACACCTTTGACACCGCTGTGCGGGATTCGACTTCAAGGCCTTTATGCCAATCTTTCAATCACTTTCGATTCACTACCTACTCTTATAAAAGTGTACAGATTCAGAGAATTTAAGTCTGTTTGGTCATATCACCGTAGGCTATGTATTCCATGCAGCGCTATTCTCTATATTCTATAAAAACAGCCTTGTCACAGCGCTGCGGCTGTGATCAGATGATTGTCAAAGCCGCGTCATCGAAGAGCACGTCGTGGACTGTGGAGTCCAGCGACGAGATTTCATACAGAGAATATCATATTTGAATAGATTTGCAAGTAGTAAGCTGTATCAACTTCCGACTCATTTTTTTTTATTCATTAATTTTTAACCGACTTCAAAAAAAGGAGGAGGTTCTCAATTCGTCGGAATCTTTTTTTTTTTTATGTATGTTCCCCGATTACTCGAAAACGCCTGGACCGATTTGGAAAATTTTTCTTTTGTTTGAAAGGGTATACTTTCCAATTGGTCCCATGATCATCAGGTCAGGATCTGATGATGGGATCCCAGGGAAATCGAGGGCAACCTTCAAATTTTATAGGCACATAGTACCATTTTCATATATTTTCTAAAGCTGTTCAAGTATTTGCATCCGATAATCATCATCTCAGGTGGATGAGCTGATGATGGAAGGTACAACTCCTCTAGTAAGAAATTATGTTTGTGTTCGCATATCTCCGGAACTACAAGTCCGATTTAAGTAATTCTTTTTATGTTGTATTAGGTATTGTTCAACTTAAGGAATACTGCAAGTTTCATCAAAATCGGTTCAGTAGTTTTTGAGATAGGGAAGGGATGAAAGAGATGTTAACGATGTTATTACCGGTACTACGGATTTCATAACTAGGGTAAAGTACCCAACTGCTGACCTCCCACCAACTACTGACCGCATAACAGTTTTTATCAAATATAATAATAAATCTTCTTGCAGTGCTGCGTAAAGAATACAGAAAATGAAATATAATTTATCTTGTAATATATTGGCGTCACAGAAAATTTAAATAAAGCAATATTGCGTCCGTAAACCTATGATAACAAAATACCCTCCTAAAATCATCAAGAAATTTAACAATTTGCTAAGCTGACGGTTGTTTTCAATGTCATTTTATTTCAGTTTTACACTATTCGTTGTGTGCGCGATGACAGCGCCCCTAGTGGCCGCAACTATTCAGGACTTGTCATCTGTCAAATCATGTCAACTAGATGATAAGATATCTTTGTGATATTAAATTTCGACTAGTTTTTCAACGAAATTGAAAAAATAGTGTAAAAAGTGAGTGTGTATATTATACCTAGCGATTTTCTTCCTCGTGGAAAATATGGATATTATAATACGCACGGGATTTGAATCGGTTAAGCATAAAATACATTTCCAACCTCAAACTGAGCAAAAAGGGAAAAAATTAGTATTAGCACAGCATGTGAGAGAAGTGGAAGAGCTTAGAACGAACGGGAAAAGTTAAAGTTAAAGTTTTCGTATCACTATCACTACATAGTATAAAACAAAGTCGCTTTCTCTGTCCCTATGTCCCTTTGTATGCTTAAATCTTTGAAACTACGCAACGGATTTTGATGCGGTTTTTTTTAATAGATAGAGTGATTCAAGAGGAAGGTTTATATGTATAATAACATCCATTAAATAGTGGAGAAGTACTGTTATTTTTGAGGTATCTAATGTGATGTCGTAAAAATATACATTTTTTCCGCTTACATTGCAAACGCAGGCTGAACCCTACGAGTTTTATCAAAATAATGTACTAAGTATTGTACACATTGAAAAGGTCTACAGAAAAGTCCGTGATGGTATATGTCTATCTCTTATGGATAACCCACAATAACTTTTTTTTGTCATTTACTTTTTACGACAAATAATGGCTAATTTTCGAAGCGATTTTAACCAATACAGCATTAATCCTTAACCAATGAAATACCTTGAATACATTGTTCATTTAATATAGATCTATATGGCCCTTTACACCGTATGATTTAAGTGAATATTTTCGAAGATATTACAGATTTAAAAATTGCGGGACGTAGCGTTTGCGGCGGTACCGGCCGGCCGCCCGGTGCGGCAAGAGCGTGTTATAAGACAATATCTTGGTTTAAGGTGTTTGCGTCGATGTAGCCCGCGAAATTCAAATTTTTTTACGTTTTTTGCAATTTGCAGGCCAGTGACATGTTGTAACTTTATAAATATTTGTGTTGCGCAAATAACAAGTATAATTTTAAATATAAAAAATATCAAAAAACTCGCTCCATCAGCTCTCACATAGAAAAGGTGCATCGTAGTTAGATTTCGGAGATTTTAACATGATGCACCTTTTCTATGTGAGAGCTGATGGAGCGAGTTTTTTGATATTTTTTATATTTAAAATTATACTTGTTATTTGCGCAACACAAATATTTATAAAGTTACAACATGTCACTGGCCTGCAAATTGCAAAAAACGTAAAAAAATTTGAATTTCGCGGGCTGGTTGGAGCATCCCCCTTAAAGAAAGAGCGATTCTGTCACCAACTAACGAACAAGCAGATAAAGTAAATAACTTGATTCTTTCAATGATTGATGCGCCGACGAAAATATAATACTCGGTCGATACTGTTCTCGATTTGGAAGAAGCTGTTCATTTTCCTACAGAATTTCTAAACTCTTTGAACCCGCCTGGACTCCCTCCTCACAAAATGGTGTTGAAAGTAGGTTGTCCTGTTATTTTATTAAGAAACCTGAATCCATCTAAACTTTGCGATGGCACGCGTTTGCTGGTAAAATCATTGAAAACTTTCATAATAGAGTGCACAACACTCACAGGATTTGGTACCGGAGAAGATGTATTGATTCCCCGAATCCCTCTGATACCATCGGATTTACCCTTCCAATTTAACGTTTATATGTAGTTTCCGGTAAAGACATCTTTTGCAATGACCATTAATAAATCGCATGGTCAAACCTTCAACGTTGCAGGCTGATTTGAGCGTTGACTGTTTTTCACATGGACAACTGTATGTCGCTCTTTCAAGAGTGACCTCCAGAGAAAACATATTTGTATTGTCTAATGACAAGAAAGCTGTGAACGTTGTTGATAAAGACATTCTGTAATATGTTGTAAAAATTAAATAAATAGTTAAAAATGTAAAAAGTAAATAAGTAAAAATGTAGTGTATGAATTTAGATATTCCAAAGATAGCAGGAAATCTTCATGGTATAGGGAAAGGGGGATTGTTTTACTCCAAATTTAACGCGTGCGGGCCACGGGCAGTAATGAATAAATCAAAACTACTGGATCGATTTTAATCAAATAGACTATATTATATTTTATACCCGTGCGAAGCCGGAACGGGCCGCTATGTTTTTATATACAACGTTCACAGTTTTTCTGTAGTGTATTTAGTATCAGCATTGCACCCGTGCGAAGCCGGGGCGGGTCGCTAGTTAAATTATAAAGAAAGTTATGAAAATAAAGCAACTTGACACATGACAGCCCAGAATTAATTCACATTTCTGCCACGTCGTGCGCTACGATCGATTTGCCGTTCCCCACCACCCACTTCGCACATAGTCAATAGATTTCTTTGAGTTTGGTATTTTTTGGTTATTTAAGACAGACACAATGCTTTTCCACATGATTTTCAAGTTTTAATGAGCGTTAACTTGTTAAAATGATGAGGTCAATATCTGGTACACTCAAATGTATGAATAACCATTTTTTTAACATGGCATGTCAATAGCTGGTAATTAACCAAATGTACGAGAATACCAGTTACTGACACCACGGTGTGTACGTATATAGTATGTGCCATTTAACACGGCAATAGAGGTCATTCACTCCCTCCTACCAAGTTTTTCATCACTAAGCGATAATGACACTTATTGTTACCTAAAACTACTAATAAGCGATAGTTGCTTCTATCGCTACAGTATCGTGGTACCAGCCTGCTTGACATACAGGGGTTGTGAATCTTGTGTTGCTCTAATTCAAAATTATTATTTTTTATTTCTAGAAATCAAAGTGTGTGCTTATAAATTTACGCGTGACGTAAAAAATGTTCCACTGTGTGTGACGGATTTAATGGATGTAGTGATAGGTAACGGCCCTTTTCCCGTCATATGTATTTTCGTCCGCGCGCGGATCATAGTAGATTTTCAAAGTCGATTGTATGTTTGTTCACGATTATCTCGCGTTTGTCTGAACCGATTTTCATGCGGTTTACGGAAAAATGTTTATTACAGTCTAGGGAAGGTTTTAATATACAATAATAATTGATGTCTTGTGACGTTGCCCGCATAGATCCGTTTTTGTTGCTCGCTTGGATATAAATTTCTAAAGTTGCCGATTATACGAAGATTTTTGTTGAATGTCTGAACTAAAAAGGGTAAAATAAAAACTTTTTAAAAAAAAGTACCGACTTCAAATACAAATACAAAAAAGTGTAAAATAATTTTCTTTCGGAAGTCGGTGGCAATAGTCAATGACATAAAAATCAAAACCCCACATATTTCAGACGTACGTTTGACAAGATCATGGTTAGTTAAATATTTATCCTCGGGCTTTGTGTTTTGGACATATTTAAAAATATTAGTAATCATAAGACGTTCTCCGCTGGTGAGAATCGTCTTCTGTCTTTTTGCTGGCGGCGATGTGAACGGTATCGATTCCGAACCTTCTTGAGGTTGGAATATGTTTGGACGACGACGGCGTTTACTGGTTTCACCAGTAGATGTTCCAGCTTCTGGTTCCATGCTTCTTTACAAGCAACAAATGAAGTAACAATAACAACACAGAACACAAAAACAAAACTGTAGCAAACTCAACAACGATAACAATAAAAGCAAAGAAATTATAGCACAGACCCAAAGAGATTTAAAAGAACCTATAGAGCGGGCATTGGGAAAATAAATTGTCATACAAAATTATTGATGCCGTGCGTCAGTAGCACAATCTAGCGTTGCATAGCAACGCGACTACTAGACTGAGCGACTTTTTACCTAGTGGTAAAAAGTTTTGGATCACAACTTTCTTCGTGATGTCCCGTTTATTGCTCGTATTTAGTTTAATGTCTTTGCACAGACCGAACGCAAGCGAACTTCCACACGGAATGTTAAATCTAAATGGCGGCTGCTGCCGGGGGTGCTGCACCCCTGACGCGATGACCTCGTAAAACAAAAACGACATATGATCAAAATTAGCATTTTCTGTGATGAAATAGTTTTTGTAATTTATTTTAGGAAAAATAAGGTGTTTTTACCATCCTGATATCAAAAGAATATTAATATTAGTGTCCGACCGAAACTGATTTTTCAGCCGAAACCGAAACCGAACTTTCGGCCTTGCTCTCAGTTTCGGCCGAAACCGAAACCGAAACAGAAACTTTTTAACACATTTAAAATTTCGATTATTTTCTAATTTCTTTTTTAAAATTTTTTAACACATAAGAAAAAGTGTATATACAGGATGACTGAAGACCGATTTTGACGAAAACTAAAACTGCATCATTGGATTAAAAAAAAATCAAAAATCCTGGGAAGTATTCGAAACCGCAGATTTTGGAAAAAAAAACCACAGCCTGTATTATTACACCATTCGATAGTGTTGCTAATAAGGAAAAATTCTGGAAAGTAATGATAATACGGAAAACTTATGGACATATTTTTTTATCGCGGTAAAATCATCAAATGAGTCCTCCCACACTGGGCAGGGCGGTAGAGACTGTCACGACTCGTACTGACTAAAATCCACGATGTCCTTCAATAGCCCTTTACTTTCCGGGGTCACGGTAACTCGTTAGTCCCGCGACCCCGGCAGGCTTTAGCCCCCAGGAGGGGCCCCGTTGTAATGCTGACACTCTTTGAGGCTCGCGTGGAACACAACGAGCCGTAAAAAAAAACTTATGGTCTAAAGGTAAAAAATCATCGTTTTCAATTTTTCACTGGATTTGTAGTCTCAACAATCGCCCTTTATTCAGAAATACGAAATTACTAAGTTAAAAAAATAGCATTATTTCAAAGAAGAAACCGTTAATTTATGTTTCAAATACAGTCACTGCCTTGACGTCGCACGAAAATGCACGAACACTTCAGTTTCGGCAGGGCCGAAAGTTTCGGCTATGTTTTGGCCGAAACCGAAACTAAGGCCGAAACTAGACTTTTTGGCCGAAACCGAAACCGAAATTTCGGGTATCCGTTTCGACCGCGCGGCCATGACGTTTTTTTTAAATAAAAACCATCCCAAGTTTTTGTAAAAAAATGTAAAAGTCGATTCCCATAAACCATAAATTTGTCAAAGCAATGGTTAAAAAGTTATAAGGGTTTGAACGTGGCCGCGCCATCGAAACTTTCCGAACCGCGCGGCCATGGAGATCTTTAAAACTAAGAGTCGCAGAGGCCTGAAATTTTGGGAAATAGTAGATTGAATTTGTAAACCAAATGTAAAAATATAGAAAAAAATCCTGTGTTTGTATTTTAGGAGTTTTAAGGATAAAACCTCGTGGCCGCGCCATTGAAACGGTGACAAAAACGTTATCGCCGATATCTCACTGAAAAAGAATCTCAGACGTCTGAAATTTTTTGTAAAACACAGATTTTCATTTGTCAAAACTAGTAAAAATACAACAAAAAATCCTAGGTTTATATTTCAGGAGCTGTAAGACTAAAACGCCATGGCCGCGCCATCGAAACGTTGAAAATTTAGTTTTTCGCCAATATCTCGCTGAAAAAGCATTGCAGAGGTCTGAAGTTTTTTGTAAAACACAGATTTGAATTTGTCAAAACTAGTAAAAATACAACAAAATATCCTAGGTTTATATTTGAGGAGCTGTTGAAGAAAATCTTCAATGCGTCTTGAATATGTCGATTAGGGTGACCACGGATTATTATTTACAGAGAAAATTTCCACCTTTTCATAAGAAATGATATCCCAAGGATTCGTCGAACAATGAGGAGCAATAATATGGCTTTATCTTTAAAAATCACATAAATTAGAGATTGTTCGATGTTGAGTGCTCCATTTAAAGACAGCCCCGTCTTTAAATGGAGCTTATTCTCACTATAGTTTTTAAAATTCTCCTGTTGTTTAATATCTTAATAGTCATCGATTAAACCATATGTTAAATTATGCATCGTCTTACACCTACCTGACACAGACCTGATTTTTTTATTTAATTATTACTTTTTAAAAAACATATATCAACAATCGAACAATCTCTAACTTATGTGATTTTTAAAGATTTTCTTCAACGAATCCTTGGGGTATCATTTTTAATAAAAAGGGTGGAAATTTCTCTGTAAATAATAATCCGTGGTCACCCTAATCGACATATTCAAGACGCATTGAAGATTTTCTTCAACAGCTCCTCAAATATTAACCTAGGATTTTTTGTTGTATTTTTACTAGTTTTGACAAATGAAAATCTGTGTTTTACAAAAAACTTCAGACCTCTGCGATGCTTTTTCAGTGAGATATCGGCGATAACGTTTTTGTCACCGTTTCAATGGCGCGGCCACGAAGTTTTATCCTTAAAACTCCTAAAATACAAACACAGGATTTTTTTCTATATTTTTACATATGGTTTACAAATTCAATTTACTATTTCCTAAAATTTCAGGTCTCTGCGACTCTTAGTTTTAAAGATCTCCATGGCCGCGCGGTTCGGAAAGTTTCGATGGCGCGGCCACGTTCAAACCCTTATAACTTTTTAACCATTGCTTTGACAAATTTATGGTTTATGGGAATCGACTTTTACATTTTTTTACAAAAACTTGGGATGGTTTTTATTTAAAAAAAACGTCATGGCCGCGCGGTCGAAACGGACACAATTTCGGTCGGTCACTAATTAATATACACTCGGCGTCACAAAAATCGCACCTCTTCGAAAATAAGTTTAAAACATGTCCCGCCAGTAACGAATACATTAAACCCAATTAATATTGGTATCAATTGAAAGTATGCTTAACGACCTTTAAATTAACAACAGTTAGAATCCCTAAACACAACAGGTTTCATTAGCACGTAACGTTAAAAAAAATGTTGTCAAAATACGCATTGCAAGGGCCACTAATTGCACCTCCCTACAAGGGTATAAAACGGGCGACCCGGGTTAAATGTGGGTCATTCGCTATTCAACCTTTGAAGTGAACACACGTGAACAGCTACAGCAAGAAAAATACCCCAGAAGATGGATACCACTGCAGATGAAGCCGCTCAAGTCATTGCACTACTGCAATCAGGGATGCGGCAATGTGATGTTGCTCGGCAACTGAACTTGAGTCGTTTTGCCGTTCGACGAGTGTTCCAACGCTTCCAAGAGACTGATGGCTATATCCGAAGACGTGGATCTGGAAGACAACGGTGCACATCGGAAAGAGACGATCGCTTCATTGTTTCGACGTCTTTACGTAATCGGTTCTCCAATGCTGTTGAGCTGCAACAACAACTGCTATCAGCTCGCAGAACTTCTGTAAGCGTCTCCACGATTAGAAGAAGAATGCGGGAGAAGAAAATTGCAGCTCATAGGGCTGCTACAGGGCCAAAATTGACTGCACAGCATAGGAGAGACCGGTTGCAATTTGCCCGTGACCATGTGGATTGGACAATAGACCAATGGAGGGCTGTGCTCTTCTCGGATGAGACGAGGGTGTGTCTTTTCTGCAACGACAGGCGTCGAAGAGTGTATAGGAGGCAAGGTGAACGATTCGCACAAGCCTGTATTCAAGAGACAGTGGAATACGGGGGTGGCTCGTGCATGTTCTGGGGCGGCATGTCAATCGACGGTAAAACGAACCTTGTGTGTGTTTCTCGGACTGGAAGTGCTCGCGGGCAAGGGTCGCTGACTGCTGCTCGGTACATAACAGAGATCTTAGAGGAGCAGGTTGTCCCTTATGCGGGTTTTGTTGGCAGTGGGTTCACGTTAATGCACGATAACGCCCGCTGTCACACCGCTTTAATTGTAAGAGACTACCTGCAAGAAGTTGGAATCCCTGTTATGCGCTGGCCGGCGCGAAGTCCAGACCTAAACCCTATTGAGCACCTTTGGGATGAACTGAAACGGCGAGTACGGGCACGTGATCCTGCCCCTACCACTCTCCAAGACCTCCAAGATGCCGTCGTTGCAGAATGGGACAACATTCCTCAAGAGACTGTTGTCACATTAATTAGGTCCATGAGAGAACGCATGGAAGCAGTCATCAGGGCTAGGGGGGGTAACACTAGGTTTTAAGTTGTTTTTAAGGACTTTGTTGTAATTTTTGCTGATAAAATAAAATTTAACTTTTTAATCATTTGCATTAGCTTGCTTTTTTTTATTCCCTGGTAAACAAAAAACCAAATCCATTGATTTATACTGAAATTTAAATAAATTGCCTTTCCAATGATACCTTATAGTCATATGTCTACCATTGATTAATAGGTTTAAAATGACTTTGAAGGGAATTCTTAAAGTGGTGCGATTTTTGTGACGCCGAGTGTACTTATATCCATACATTATGCACTAACTTTATATTTACTCAGTATTGTATTATAGGTTAATGCAAAATTATATGATGCATAATAATATATTTACTTTTGTTAAATTGTCTCAGTGTGATAAACTTGTGTAAAAACGAAAATACAATATTTAAAAAAAAATGTTTCGTCGGGTACGTTTGCTAGATTTTCTATTATTTTGGGTTGTGCATTGTTTTGTTTTTGTGGTCATTTTTTATGTATTATGAGACTCAAGCGATGTCAGTTTTGCGACTGTTTGCGACAGATTTGTACGGGTGAAGAGAAAGCTCGCTCGCGAGAGAATCGAGAAAGAGATCGCTAATATTGAGATATCGGGATGAAAGTCGGAGCAATGACCGCTATTGCCATGTTAAATGGTACATACTATAGTTCATTTTTAATGGTGAGGTAGCTTAACTTTAATGCATCTGTATTAAGCCCATGGGCGTTGGCACCCCTAAAGGTGTGTATCTGCATAATCACAAACATAAAAAATACCTTACGTAGTAACCTGACTACCTAGCATAATTTGAGTGAGGTACTTAAATTTTCGGTCTACTGTCACATTCTGGATCCTCCTGAATATTTTACGCTGCTTTCACATTTGGGCGACAGTCGCGCGACAGACGCTGCTTATGCGCGGCTGTTCATATAAAATGTGAAGAAATGTGCTTCTGCCGCGCTACTGTCGCGACTAAAACTTTTCTTTCGGAAGTCGGTGGCAAAAAAACAATGAAATTAATAAAAAAACCACCGACTTCCGAAAGAAAAGTTTTGTAGGTTATTTTACCCTTTTTTGTGGTTGTTTTTGAAGGCGGTTAATTTTTTTTTTTAAAGTTTTTTTTTTAGAATTTTTTAGGCTCGAATTTGACCAGTCTCGCCTGATGGAAAGCAAAGATTTCTCTGGTCGACCAACGGTGAAGCAAATGCATTTGTTTGTCTCTTGTGATTTGATAGATGTATGTAATAAACTGTTTTTCATTATTTTACTTATAAAAACCGGCCAAGTGCGTGTCGGGCCACGCACAATGTAGGGTTCCGTAGCCATTGCTGCAGTTGCCCATCAAAATACTTATGCGAACTAACTAAACTGATTCACTGAATTTAATTTTAAAAAGAAGAATTTTCAAAATCGGGGAAAATAGGTACATAAAAAAAAAAGATTACGACGAATTGAGAACCTCCTCCTCTTTGAAGTTAGTTAAAAATAGTTGACAGTAAAAACCTACCTATCCCCAAAACATACCCACCTATTATGGCTGTAAAAACAAAGTTGACAAACTTACATTTGCAGTTGAATAACATGTTCTCCGATACATTTTGTTTCGGAAAATATGTTATCCAAGTACGTTTCATAAGTTGGTCGTCTATTACTCGTAAACTTGTAAAGCCTACTTAGTCATGATAATTTTCTTTTAAACTTCGTTATTTATACTAATATTGTGAATTTTTTTACACCCCCAAACATAACCGTTTAGCTGGTAGAGGGGGGGGACACTCGAGTCGAGCAAAAATTAGCACTTTAAAGCTTAATATTTCACAAACGAATTTTTTTATCAAAAAATTGTTAATGGAAACTATCAATATTTTTTAAAGGCCTATTTAATGATACCCCACACTAAGGGGCATGCGAGAAAAAAAAAACATCCCCACTTTACGTGTACAGGAGGTACCCTAAAAAAAATATTTTACGAGATTTTATTTTACCACTTTTTCGGCACAACAAATCCGTATATTTACACTAAATTACAGCTTTCTAGTACTGGGCGTCTCTGAGCTAAGCTGCGGACAGACGGACGGACGGACGGACGGACATGGCGAAACTATAAGGGTTCCTTGTTGACTACGGAACCCTAAAAACTACATTCCAAGGTATTAATTAAAATCGGCTGTATTTTATTTTCAAAATACAGCCCATGCAAATTGGGAAGTGTTGGTTCTTGATATTTTCTGGTAAAACTCAAGGGCATTAACAAAATAAATACAAAACACATCTAGGACTTATGTTAATTTATTAGGATAGTAACATTTACGAATTTTATCATGGATTTGAAGTTATCACTGAAATAAAAAGAAAAATACTAACAATCTGGAATTCATAAAAGTTTGAACTTCCATTTCCATTATGCTGTTACCTACATTTCAATAGCTCATCATAGATACAGTGTGCGTGTTGTAATATTGTGACCTAACATGTCCCTATTAAATTTGATCCACAGTCCCCGTGACAACCTATATAATTATTGTATGTTATAAATGTTTCCACAATTCTTTTATCACTCATTTGTAACCACAACACAAAGGAAGGTGACATAATATTACGCCTGCAAGAGTAAATCCTACATCCAGTTACATATTTCATAATGCAGAAACTGAATGTTAAAGCTGCTACCAATAAACAATCGAAACCTTTTATCAAGAATCATTATCATGATCATGTTTCCGCAGTGTACCATCCTCAAAAAGATAATATAACTCTTCAGGCAACTCTTCAACGTCTCTATGATTGTAAGGTCTTCCATCTTTGAATTTCCAATGAGATCTTTTGAAGTGATGCCTCATAACCGTGACAATGAAGAACATACTATCACAGAGTGGACAGCAAACAGTTTTCTCTAAATGTTTCTTTAGTCTATGGGTCCTCATCATGGTGGAAGATCTGAATCTTTGATCACAAATGTCGCAAGGGTACGGTGCTTCGTCTGTGTGCTTCCTCATATGTATCTTAAGATTAACATGGCTGGCGAATTTTCCTCCACATAAGGAACATAAGCAACTGGTATCATTGGAGTGGGTAGAAATGTGATCACTCAAGCGAAACTCAGAAAAGAAGACTATCTTGCATATAGGACAGATGTGAGGTGTCATTTTCTGATGAAACTGGTTCAAATGTCCTTGTAAATCATGTTCTGTTGTCGCTGCATGGCCACATAGATTACATTCAATCAATGACTTGTCGGATACACCTGTTTTCTCACTCTCTGGTTCAACTTCCTCAATAGCTTGGCCCAAATAATCGTGGTCCATGCCAATTATTCGAATTTCAACCTTATTGGATAGAGGAAATGGCGTCTGTTCTAAACAGATTCTTTGACGGAACGACTTCTTTAATTTCTGAAACAATATTTACAGTTTACTCGCATGAAATAAGTAAATAAATTTTTAAAATTTCACAAAAACAAAAAAATATACCTATAAACTGAGCCTATAAATAACATTTAAAAATATAAATAATAGTGGCCCACCGGTATCGGGAACAGGGTCCAGGCTAGCGGCAGTCAGGGCTCCGGAGAAAGGAACCTCCTAACAATGCGCGCCGTGTCCAGAAGAACTGCTTTCTGAATCAGGCCCTTGATCCAGCTGCTTAACGAGAGCCTCCTAGTTGTTATTGTTAGGGGCTCCCTTTTGGTTAGCAACGCCCTCGCCTTCCAGGATTACGTGGGTTGCCGTTTCATCCGCGTTCAGGCAGCCCCTGCACAACGGGCTGTCTGTCGCGTTAATAAACAGATGTTTGTTGAGTGGACAGTGACCGGTGAGCATACCCACAACAACTCGTAAGTTTGTTCGTTGGTGTCTGAGAAGTCTGCTGGACAGTCACGGTGTTAGTGCAAGAACTGCTTCTATACTGTCTGCAGTCGGTTGTTGATCTGGCATTTTGTATTGTTTGGGTTTGCAGACGTATCCAGGTCCTGAGTTGACCGGATGTGATTGGCAGAAAGGGTGTGGGGCCAGCCACATCCACAACCGAGCCTCTCCTTTGCAAGTTCGTCTGCCGCATCGTCACCCAATGATCCGCTATGTTCGTTTATCCATTGCAATGACCGTATTGCGGATCGAAATTGTAATGCTAAGTGACATTCATAAATTAGGCTGGACGACATATTATATAATATTGCCATTTAGCGCATAGCGCCCTAAGTATAGCCATAATCGGAGAATTCTAATCCCGTAGTTAGAGATGTTCCTTTCCATGACTGCGATGGCAGCTTGGGAGATTGCTACACATTCACATTGGAATATAAAGCTATGTACCCCTAGCGGTAGAGATATTCTGATGTTGAGATCCATTGACAATACACCAGCACTTGTACCGGTTTTGGTTTTAGAAACGTCCGTGTAAATGCGGACTTCGTTAGCTCTTGATTGATCTTGCTCGGTCTCTGAGAGTTGAATTTGATAGAGTTGATCGGACACGTGAATTTTGGGGATTCTGTCACAGGGCGCTTCAATGTATGGTACATCGTTTAGCGTTCTTTTCCATAATGATATTATGGTTTGATTGCCCCTTTGGGTTTTGGAGTGTTTTAGCCTGGTTGCCGTCATACTGACCTCCTGTTGAAAAAAGATTCAGTGGCGGTAGACCAAGCATTATCTCCAGGGTATTATTAGGCGTTGTTCGCATGCATCCTGTGGTGGCTGAGCAGCAAGGGCGTCGCCCGTTTATGACTAAGGGAGTGCAATGGGGCTGAATTATTCTGAATATAGAAATTATTCTGATTATTTCAATTCTTTCTGCAATCTACATTAAACCTGGTGAATTTATTAACGTTTTGACTTTTGTGATGCGATGCGGAATTTGTTAATAGGTAAGGAAGTCAATTGCTCGCACTTTAGTAGCTTTGCGGCTAGCTACATATTTTGATCTCTAGGGGCAGATGCCCCATCTGCCCCTCCTTGGCGACGCCCTTGCTGAGCAGGTCAACCTCTGGATAGTCTGCAGTTTTTTATGGGTGGTTATAAGTTCAGTTCTGGACCACCAAACTACCGCTCCGTAGGTGATTATTGGTCTAATTACAGTCTTATAGAGCCATAGTGTTATTTTCGGTGAAAGGTCCCAGGATTTCCCCAATAGTCTTCTGCATTGCCAAAATGATATGCTTGCTTTGTCAATCTTGTGGTCCAAGTGTTTGTACCATAACAGTTTGCCGTCAATGATGATACTCAGATATTTGACCTTATTTGTTAGGGACAGCTCGGTGCCAAACAGTTTAGGTAGTTGTTAACTGCCAAGATTGCGTTTGTGAGTGAACATGATAAGCTCCGTTTTTGACAGGTTCACTGATAGTTCGTGCTCTACGCACCATTGTTCGACGATCTTCAGAGCCTGTTTTGCCAGATTGCACAGTACATTCTCGAAAGGACCCGTTATGCGAATGGCTAGATCGTCCGCATAGCCTACCGTATAATACCCATGGTCAGTGAGTCTGCAGATCAGCTCATTGACCACGATGTTCCATAGGGGGGAGAGAACTTCTTCCTGTGGACAGCTTTTTGCTACTACACCTCTGGTCGTGGTATTTACGGTAAATTGAATAGCCCTTTGTCTTAGCTTAATGTCTGAGGGGCAGGAGGTTCGGCCTGCTCGCCCTTGGGTCCGCTTGCCGTCACCTCCTGCTGGAGCATCAGGTATACCGACCCTGTCTTGTAACTGACGCGGCGGTCCCTCTGGATGATCTGTTCGGTCTCCGATTGCGGGATTCCAAGGACAATGTAGACACCGTCCTTGTTGTCCTGTTTCTCGGCGTGGTAGAGGCTCCAGGAGTCGACGCTATACCACGGGTTTTGCCGTCGAAGCCTGATGCGCAGCCTATCCACGGTCCCGTCCGTGAAGTTGGGTAGAAACATCCCTGCCCTAATTCTGCGAGGGATCTCTGACTGGCGGCGAACCAACAGTTTGGTCCCATCGATAGGCGAGGGAAGTTTCGTGATGGTACGGCGAACCCATTCCAGTGTGAAGTCGTCCTCGCAACACAATTTGAGTACGCCACCACTCAGGAAGAGCTTGCCGCGGAATGAGGGAGCACGGTCGACATCCGTCGATGATGACGGGGCGAAGATCGCTTCATCTAGCGCCAGATCAAAGGCAGCCTGGATGGCAGTCGAGTGCTCCTCGTTGAGTTCGTGGAAGGGTTCCGTTGTTATGGCCACGGCTAGGTCGTTGGACCCTATCGCGTCCACGTAACTGGCCCCTTCACGATGGTGGTTGCGTCCTGTTGGCGGGATATGTCGGGGTGTGGCGGCAAGCTTCACACGCTTGCCTCTGTATCGGGGCGACATTGTGTCATCAGGACGAATCCGCTTAGCGGGCTTGGTTTGGCCGTCGGCTGCACCAGAGCCTCCCATATAGTGCCGCCTCTTCCCCGCCTGGTTACCGCAAGGCTGATTGGTGCCCTTCGCCTGCTGGCCGGCACGATGGTCCTGGGCTACCTGCATCGTGCCAGCCGGTCCTGCAGCGTGCTCTGTAGGCCCGCGCTTAACCGGCTTGGCTTGATCAGCATTGATCGATTCAGCAGCAGGCCCTTGCGGGCTGTGCTTATCTAGATCACTGTTGCCAGCGGTTGTCGTCAGGTTACCCCCCGCTCCCGCCTGCCGGCGAGCTCGCCACTTTTCAGCGCGCGACTTTACGTGACGCGTCTTAGACAGCGCTCTCGCGTCGGACTGAGGGGCAGCGATCTTCCTCGGCTTGCTTTTCAGAGTCGCGCTCCACAGGATTTGCGTCTGTGAGACGATCCTGGGCATCGCGTCTCCAAAGGCCGTGAGGTCGATCGTGGTGGAGGCAGCGACATCTGTGGATCCGGTAGGTTCCACTTGTGCAGGTGCCGATGTTGATGGTGTAGGCGCATGTGATGGTGCAGCCTGAGGAGGCAAAAGCAGCGCATTGGATGCGGCAAGCGACTTTGCCTCCGCGCCTTGCGGCGTGTTTGGTTTCGGCGCTTCCTTGGATGCAGCCTGGTGATTTCTACGTACCTTTTTTTTACCCATAGGTTCAAGGTGTTTTTATTCATTCTCAGCAGCGTTCCACCCTCCTTGGAGCCCGCAAAAGGGGACGCTGTTTGTACAGACGCCAGAACTACCCTGAGAATATAGGTTCCCTCCTCAACAAGACAAGGACGAACATCAGTCCGAAGTACCCGGGTACGATAAGCCCCTGTGTAGAAGGGTGTAACTACACGAGGTTGCACTGGGCCCCGCGGGTGAGCCGTCTTGCCTCGAACAGAATCAGGAACCTCGCCAGATATCCCTCTGACGGGCACATCGCAGCCGATTGACCATATGTGGCTAGCATATGGCCTCCCGTTTTGGGTGAAATCCAGGCCAAAGAGGCGTGTTGCCGTCAGCGGACACTGAATCCGGTCCACTGAACAGCTCAACCATCCAGGACCCCTTCATCCACCCATACGGGTCTCCACGCACGGCACGAACACGTGGGTGGCTAAGTTCCCCTACCTGCCATCAACCATTTTTGTAATGACAGGCCCGCAGCTGTATAGCCACAGCTGAGCTGCAGTGTGGGGTGGCTGGGGGACCGGTTTAAAGGCGCCGGTGGTTCGCCTTCGCTTCCATCTATCTGCTACAGTGACTCCGGGGAGGATTTGAGTATGTGGAACCCGTTGATGAGTCACAGTATTACCGGGGTGTACGACGAGGACGTTAGATAGAAACTTGGTGATGGGCGCCCATAGCCAAGGTCCACATTCCCTTGGCGTACGCAAATCGGCGTTTGCTGGTGCTTTCCAGCGACAGTCTACCAGCTTGACTGCCATTCCAGGGCCGTTTGAAAACCATCACCCTCACACCCCTTTATAGTGTTATGAAACTCCCACAGTGGAACTGAGGAAATAATAGGTATTTTGTACTGCCTCTCGGGTATTGAATTTTTTTCCCGTCAAGAAGTTATCCAAATTCTGGAAAAAATAATATTTATTATTTTCCTATTATTAGGTATTTACCTATGAAATTGCCATTCTGCGGTACTGGCCATTTAAAATCAAAATAATTTTCGTTTGGCTAAGAATTCTAATTTCAAATTGATTTTATTTTAAAAACATAGTTTTTTTTCGGTTGGAGTGTACGTAACGGGGCACTGAGGAAAAAACACTTAGAAAAATTTTGATGATATTTCAAACATAATACACTCGAGAGCAATGAATCCGGGTCACTTAAAGAATGTTAAAAATCTCGGAAACTAAAAATGATAGGTTAATGCAATAAATTGTATTTAATAGACAATGTAATACTCCTTAAATGAAAGTAAAAAAAATATGAGTCACCATACACTTTATTAACACAAAATTACATAAAGAAAAAAACTGCTGATCTCTCCTTAAAAACAAAAATAGGAATCATGAAATTTTTGAACTTTATTACGATTTTCTTGAATTTTAATACTTCGTATTGCCTCCTCGTACTTCCATTACTGCGTTTACGCGGTTTGGCATGCTGTACACCAAGTTCCTTATACGATTTTGGGGAATATTCTCCCATTCCTCTGTGAGAGCAATTTTGAGCTCTCGAAACGTGATTGGGGGAGGGTTTTTAGTTGTTTTACGCATCTGCCTAGCTCGTCCCAAGCATGCTCGATCGGGTTGATATCCGGGCTGCGCGCTGGCCACTCCATACGAGTAATGTTCATCTCTTGAAGGTAGTCATTCACAATCCTACCTGTATGAGGTCGGGCATTGTCATGCATAAATATAGCATCCTCACCTAAATTGACCATAAATGGACCAACGTGATCATTGAGGATTTCTTCCACATATCTTACGCTAGTTAAAGAGCCGTTTTCTATGATCACCAGCTCTGTGCGACTTTCAGAAGAAATTCCGGCCCACACAAGTACAGACCCACCACCGTAGGCTACTTTTTCTTCGATGCATGCTTGCTTGAATCTTTCCCCTGGTCTTCGATACACTCTTTGTCTTCGATCGTGCTTGTAGAGCATAAATTTTGATTCGTCGGAGAACATAACTTTTGACCAATCTTCAATACTCCAATTTACGTGGCTCTGGGCATATCTTAGTCTTGAAATACGATGCCCACGCTCCAGTTTAGGGCCGTTTGCAGGTCTAAGGGGTTTTAAGTTAGATTCAGCAAGCCGACGTCTTACTGTCCATGCACTTGGGTTACTTCCTCCGAGGCGTCGAAACTGATTGGTGAGTTCAGTTCCTGTGAGAAAGCGATTTCGAAGCATGGTGTTCACCAAGTATCGGTCTTCTCGTGCTGTGGTACACCTGGTTCTGCCCGTTCCTGGTCTGCGTAGGTTAGAACCAGTTTCTTCGTAACGTCGGAGAACTCTTTGTACTGTTGACAGCGACACACCGACAGTCCTGGCTGTATCGCGCTGACTCCGGCCGGTTTCCAGCATTGTGAGTATTCTGGTGCATTCTTCAGGCGTAAGCGACATAATTTCAGCTTGAATAATGAATATAGAGCACTATCAACATGGTTTATGTACCCACATAAATGACAGATTACAAACAAAAGCAAAACCAAATGCTGTAATTTCGTAGTTCCATCTTCGAAAGTGGCCCTTTTTCAAATTTGATTTTTTTATGATATAACTTTACAATAACTAAGAAGTTTTAATACCTTCATTTAAGGAGTATTACATTGTCTATTAAATACAATTTATTGCATTAACCTAGCATTTTTAGTTTCCGAGATTTTTAGGATTCTTTAAGTGACCCGGATTCATTGCTTTCGAGTGTAATACTTACTTTTTATGGTTTTATCGTATGGAGGACATCAAAAGAAACAACTTTTTCCCGGGATATTTTTTTGTGAGTTCAATGACCGCTGAGCTAGGAGGCAAAATTTAACTGTCATTGTGAAGGCGTCTGGGACTTAGAAAATTTTGAGGAAAAAGCAATGAAAGACTTAGAAAAATTTCACCCAAAAACAACGCCTAATCAAGCCTTCGGGATCCGGTGGGATGTGGGAGTACTAGGGTGGGGAAACACCGGGGGAGATTTGACCTTGACCCCAAGGTCAAGGTCAAATTAAAAAAGACGCAGACACGGGGTACGCTCGAGATCAGTGACCTTGACCCCAAGGTCAAGGTCAAATTAACAAAGACGCAGACACAAGGTACGGTCGAGGTCAGTAACCTTGAAGCAAGGTCAGTGACCTTGACCCCAAGGTCAAGGGCAAATTAAAAAATCGCAGACACGGTGTACGCTCGAGGTCAGTGACCTTGACGCCAAGGTCTAATTAGCAAAGACGCAGACACGGGGTACGCTCGTGGTCAGTGACCTTGACCTCAAGGTCAGATTTAGGTTAGGTTAGAAGGGGATGGCGGGGTCCAGTGAGCGAGCAAAGCGAGCGAACTGACCATCCCCTTCGTGGTTTTTTCTTATGACCATAAAGCCCCGCAAAGCGGTGCTCCGACTTAGCCCTTTCTGCATCTTAGTCCAAGAGCGAGCGAAGCCAGCTCGAGACTTGGGGCACTCCGACTTGGACAGGTTAGGTTAGAAGGGGATGGCGGGGTCCAGTGAGCGAGCAAAGCGAGCGAACAGACCCCGCTATCCCCTTCGTGGTTATTTTTTTTATGACCATTAAGCCCCGCGAAGCGGGGCTCCGACTTTGCCCTTTAACAACTTAGTCCAAGAGCGAGCGAAGTGAGCTCGAGACTTGGGGCTCTCCGACTTGGACAGGTTAGGTTAAAAGGGGTGTTTTTATGAATCTGACCTTGAGGTCAAGGTCACTGACCTCGAGCGTACCCCGTGTCGGCGTCTTTTTTAATTTCACCTTGGGGTCAAGGTCATTGACCTTGGCGTCAAGGTCACTGACCTCGAGCGTACCCCGTATCTGCGTCTTTTTTAAATTTGACCTTGACCTTGGCGTCAAGGTCACTGATCTCGGAGTCAAGGTCACTGATCTCGAGCGTACCCCTTGTCTGCGTCTTTTTTAATTTGACCTTGACCTTGGGGTCAAGGTCATTGAACTTAAGGTCGTCCCCCGGTGTTTCCCCACCCTAGTACTCCCACATCCCACCGGATCTCGAAGGCTTGATTAGGCGTTGTTTTTGGGTGAAATTTTTCTAAGTCTTTTTTTCATAGTGCCCCGTTTTGTATACCATGACCTTTTTTTCCCAAAAGTAGTCATTTGTTTATTGATTAGTGTTACATTTTCATTGCATTTCAATCTTTTTCGTCATCATGGATACGCAAGCAACATCAATTGGACTGGTGGAAATGGATACTTAGAACAATTTTACCTAATTTACTGCAGTAACTAAAACTGTTTGTGGTGTTTAATTATTAAATAATGACAGATCTATACTCACATGTACAGATTTCCTTTGAGGTTCACCTATAAGAAGTCCCTTCTTCAATAGCCTTTTATTGTGTCTTTAAATTAGATTTGGACATTCATAAGCGTTTAACTGAGTGTTGTAAAATCAAAACTTTCTTCTTCAAACTTCGAATTTCTTCTTTCTTGATCTTCAACTGACTATCTAGGTAGTCTCTGAAACAATGCCATTTGATTTGCAATGTTGACATTGATCTTTCCCAAGATTTGCAACCAATTCTGCTTCAATTCTTCATTTGTAGGAAATCTGTGAAATTATCGAAGTTTATGGAATTGAAATCATGATTGCAATTCTATGTTAAAAAGTAAACAAAAATTAATTAAATCTAAATATCATTAAGCATTAGAGAACTCCTCTACATTGCTGTCATCTGGAAACGTGCCCCAGGAGGAGACTGACAGCATTGCCACATTGATTGGCACTGCATAAGCTTACTCTTTATATATAGAAAAGGCCAGCTCTCTGGTCACGCGAAGTGCGACCAATCGGCGAGAAATTTCATCAAAAAGGAGACGCGAGAAGGAGGAGACATTCGGACCCCATGACCCGAGCGTGTCGACCCCAATCGGCTCAAAACTGTTACAACCAGCGCCAGCATAGCCCGTCTATTCCTACCTATTTTTGGTACTGCTAATATCTACACTTGTTCACAAACTTACCGGTGAAAGGATCTTTGAGGAAATCTGTTAGTTCTCCATTTACACACATAACAAGTCATAACCAGGGTTAGAAGATCAAAGATCAAGCTTGAGTAAGTTCATTATTAAAAAGGGAGGTCTATTTTTGAATTTTTCAATTGAAAAATGTTCAACAAATAATATATCACGCCGAAGATTTTAGAAAATACAATTTATACCAGACTATTTAGAGTGAGTATATGGACTGAGCCTGGCTTCCAAAAACCAAAAATCTCAAAAATTCCACTGATTCAACACACAGCACACAGCACAGCATACACCAGAGTCGACCAGTGCTGCCGTTACGACAATCTAGTTTGTGGCCACATGTAAGAAAAAAGTAGCCAGTTTTGCAAAAAAATCTCTTTCAAAATTCGGCTAGAAATGGCTAAAGTGCTTTTGGCCAGATACTGTTATCCAAATACTATTGATAAATATTACAATTTCGGCATGGTGATAAATGGGTCAAATAAAACAATTTTAATACTTAGTATTTAACATTATTATTAAAGGCTGATTAAAATAAACGTTCAGCTAGTGAAAAATATTCTCAATTATTATTTGGTTTAAAATTAAAAATCAATTCCAAAGTCTACAGTGACAGAGATTCATTAATTTCTTCGTCAATGGGTGATGATGTGGGTGGTATTTCAATTTGTTTGACCGATTTGACCGTTTTTGTGACTTTGTTTAAAACTTCAGTAGGCAAAACATAATTGTGGTAAGGTTTTTTTAATATGTTTAATTGTTTTTTTTTTTGTAGTTTGGTTTAATTAATCGGTAGATTTCCAATAGTAATTTAGTAAAAGTTTAACAATCGAAAAATCAGCCAGAAGTGGCTAGATTTATTTTGGTGGCTAAAATGGTTTTCTATTTGGCTAGAACCGTTGAAAATCCGCTAGATCTAGCCACAAAGTGGCTAAAACGGCAACACTGGAGTCGACACCACAGACTACATAGAGTCGACACAATGGACATTAAAACCACAGACTAAGTAGAGAGTATACACTATTAAAACGTATAGTGATTTTAAGCTCTCTGCTGATGCACATTTGCACCAGTGACTTACTTACGCGACGTCCTGCGTGAGCGATCTAGATGCGAACTCGAAGCGGCGCGGCGAGGCGCGAAATCAACCAAAACAACAAACAGTTGAAACCTATTGAAGTGGCCTGCGTGACCAAACACACGTGGAGTGCGGTACGAAGCGGCGCGAAATGATGCGAACGCGATCAGTTGGCTTGATATTTTCGCGCGAACTGGATGCGGGGCCGTTGTGTTTTTGTTTTGTTATATTGTGGGAAATAGAAAAAGCGAGACGATTCGCGTGCACGTTGGACATACCCGCCGCGTCGCACCGCATCGCATTGAATTCAAATAATACTTCGTGTCACCGCTTCATAATCGCGTTCGCTTTGAACCGCCTAAGTAGGACGTAGCCTTAGCGATGGGTAGCTATAGCCATAACTAGCCAAATACCGGCTAGAAGCAAAATAGCCACGGCTATGATATCCGTCAACACAATAGCTAAAGCTACTGGTTGGCTAGGTAGGTACAGCTTGGCAGTACGGATTAAAACGAAACTAATCTTTTTGTTTCTGACAACGTTTTAAAATCTTTGATATTTGTTGTAAACAAAGACCGCAGGTTTGTTAGATTTATTATTGTGCCATAAAACTAACGTAATAAGTGAAATAAAATAAAATAAAATCATTCAAAGTGATGGTAGCGCGAAGACAGTGGCGACTTCCGGTTTTCTACATTTTTATGTCAAGCTGTACCTAACTGTCAGGTTATGACATAGCCGGTGGCCGCGTAGCCACGTAACCACCACAGAGTATAGCTAACTGCTACGTTGTGTAGCCGTCCGTCTTCGGTAGCCGGGTAGCGAGAGTAGCCAGAATAGCCGATAGCTGTGTGCGCGCTAACTGCGCTACGCGAGTGCGATCTTCAGCTCTTTCTCACAATATTCACAAAATAGATAAGACAAAGAGGGACCATAGTAATTTCGTTCGTTTAATAAACGAACTTATGAAATGCGATGATTACAAAGGTAATTAGTTTCCGTCAGGTTTAAAATAAACATTTGATAGTTAGTATTTTGGTTACTGTGTCTGTCACCTCCGAGAGGAAATATTGTTTTGTCGTAATTATAAAGAAATGAAATTATTAGACGAAATCTATCACCAGCTAGACTTGTTGGCGAGGCGGGGATCGAATTCGGATCGAGCAACTGATGTTGCCTTATTTAAGTCGTGCCTACCCAGCTAAACCGGCGCGCGTCGCGTCGCTGGGCCGCTAGTGTCACTAACCGCTATTGTTCAATAGCCAAGTAGCCGAATAGCTGGCTAGCTAGCTGGCTATTAGACCACAAATAACCGGTTAGCTAGGCTATTGAAATTTCGGCTAGTTACCCATCTAGGGCCCCTGAATCGTAAGTTACGTTCTTTTTTTAATGAAATTACTGCAAAAGTTACATTTTTGTTTTTTTTTTTAATTTACGTGTTTTTGGATCGCAGGTCGGAGGCAAATTGATGTCAGTAAAATAGCGGAATATAAAGGAATCTATAATGTCTAATGGTGTATTTATTCTTAGGATAAAACAGACTTTTTTTTATTAGGAATATTATGTAAAGAAAAGAAGTATCTCTAAGTAGTCTGTGACAGTCATTTATGTCTATGGTGACCATAGATGAATGATCCCCTAGATGGACGATTGGCGTAGCCACATGAGATAGAGAATGTTGACGTTACAAATGGGGAGTGTTGTCACACTGCAAACTTTTACCCGACTAGCGGGTAAATTATTATCACGCGTGATGGTTAATGGTCGATATGGGTAATAATATTATGTCAAAAGGATAACCAGTTTATCACACCAATTGCCTTTCGGTGAAGGAAAACATCATTGCATGTGATTTTTTCCCTTAATCTGCCTAATTGTGTACAGAGAAGAATTTAATGGCGTTAGTTTGTGAAACCTGCTAAGTCATACTAATTCAGCATTAAGCAAGGCGGAGTATGACGTGACCCTTGAATGTTAGGAATATATCAGGATTGGAAAAAAAATAGTTTTTTTTTTTAAATTTATAAAACAATTCGTTCAAATTATTTTAAACAGTGTTTTTTTTTGTTCTTTTTAGTGGAGGGCATTATTTAATTCGAACTAATATTTCATTTCCAGACTGGATCTTATTAAAATGGCCAATTTAAACTCTAATCAATATTCTTGTAGTATTATCAGTTATGCCGTGGGGCGCCGGCTATGCCGTGGGGCGCCGGCTTAGAATTGCGCTCCCCCAAATCATCCCGTGGGTGTCGTAAGAGGCGACTAAGGGACAAACCGGAGGTCGGGCAGCAGCGTCCTCCGTGTACTGCACATCCTTACTGCGATCGCCAACCCGCCTGCCAAGCGTGGCGATTAAGGCAAATTACCCCCAAATGACGACCACAAAAACCAGGCCCCCAGTCCCCGGCAGCTCTGCTATCCCTGGCGCGGGTAGCGGTCAAGGTAACGGCGGAGCAGGGGGTGCTAAGAATCTCCGGAAGAGATCCGGCTACCCACCCCCACGACGACTGGCCCTGGTAACACACAACATACGCACATTGAGGACTGACGAAAAGATCTGCGAGCTGGAAGAGGAGCTGAGCAAGTTACACTGGGACATTATGGGGTTATGCGAAGTCCGAAGAGAGGGGGAGGACACCGTAACCCTGAAGTCTGGTAACTTGCTCTACTACCGGGAGGGCGACCAACAGTCCCAAGGTGGTGTCGGGTTTCTCGTTCACAAGTCCCTCGTAAACAACATAATAACCATCGACAGTGTGTCGAGCAGGGTGGTATACCTAATACTCAGAATATCCAAAAGATATTCGCTGAAGGTCATTCAGGTATACGCACCGACCTCGTCACACTCCGATGATGAAGTGGAGACTATGTATGAGGACGTTAGTAGGGCCATACATAGCTCCAAAACCCACTTCACTGTTGTTATGGGGGACTTTAACGCAAAGTTGGGCAAGAAAAGCGGTGATGAGTTGAGAGTGGGGCAATTTGGGTATGGGCAACGGAACCCTAGGGGACAGAGGCTGGCCGACTTTCTGGAGAAAGAGGAACTCTTTATGATGAACTCTTTCTTCCAGAAGCCGCCTCACAGGAAATGGACCTGGCTGAGTCCCGATGGTTTCACGAGAAACGAGATAGACTTCTTCATGACCGACAAGAAACGGATATTCAGCGATGTCTCTGTGATCAACAGGGTAAAAACCGGTAGCGATCACCGAATCGTAAGAGGCTCGCTGAATATCAATGTTAAACTTGAAAGGTCCAGCCTGATGAAGTCTACGCTCCGACCTACTCGGCCCCATATTCAAAACCCCGAAACCTTTCAACTCGAGCTCTCTAATCGCTTTGCTTGCCTTGAGAACTTAGTGTCAGTGGACGAGATCAACGACGGGCTAGTGGAAACTGTCCGCACGGTAGGGTCTAAGTTTTTTAGACCCTGTCGTAAAGATAGACCCCAGAAATTGACCGAGCAAACCTTAAACCTCATGGCTGAACGACGTTTGCTACAGTTGCAGTCTTCCGATGACGCGAAGTCATATAGGCAGCTCAATAGACGGATATCTAAGTCCTTGCGACATGATCTGCGTCTCTTTAATACGAATCGTGTTAAAGAGACCATACAGCGAAACCAAGGCTCTAAAGTGTTCGCAAAGGACAAGTCTATTGGGCAGAGCCAGATGACAAAGCTGAAACGGGAGGATGGCAGCATAGCGTCGACCAAAGCAGAGGTTTTAGGCGAGATCGAGAGGTTCTATGGACAGTTATACACTTCGGTCGCAAAGCCCGTTGACCGCTTGGTCGGAGATACCAGAGCCAAGCTGTCCCGACATTATACCGAAGATATCCCGGACATCAGTCTGTACGAGATTAGGATGGCCCTGAAGCAGCTTAAGAACAACAAGGCGCCGGGCGAGGACGGAATCACTTCAGAGCTTCTGAGAGCGGGTGGAACACCGGTACTTAAAGTCTTCCAGAAGCTCTTTAATTCCGTCCTCTCTGAGGGCAAAACGCCTGGAACATGGAGTAGAGGTGAGGTGGTGCTGTTCTTCAAAAAAGGTGATAACAGCCTATTGAAGAACTACAGACCCATCACGCTTCTAAGTCATGTTTATAAGCTGTTTTCAAGGGTTATCACGAACCGTCTCGAACACAGACTTGATGACTTCCAGCCTCCCGAACAAGCCGGTTTCCGAAGAGGCTATAGTACCATAGACCACATCCATACGCTGCGGCAAGTTATACAGAAGACCGAAGAGTATAACTTGCCATTATGCTTAGCGTTTGTGGACTATGAGAAAGCCTTCGATTCGGTGGAAACATGGGCGGTACTTGAGTCACTCCAGCGATGCCGTATTGACTATCGGTACATCGAGGTGTTGAAGTGCTTGTATAATAACGCCACCATGTCGGTCCGAGTACAGGAGCAGAGCACGAAGGCGATTCCATTGAGAAGAGGCGTAAGACAGGGGGACGTTATCTCCCCGAAACTGTTTACTGCCGCAATGGAAGACGCCTTCAAGCTCCTGGAATGGCAAGGACTTGGCATCAACATCAACGGCGAATACATCACTCACCTTCGGTTTGCCGACGACATCGTAGTCATGGCAAAGTCGATGGAGGAACTCAGCATGATGCTCGATGGCCTCAACCGAGTTTCACAACGGGTGGGCTTGAAAATGAACATGGACAAGACGAAAATTATGTCAAATGCCAATGTTGTGCCCACCCCAGTCTCTGTTGGAAACTCGGTACTCGAAGTTGTTGACTCATATATCTACTTAGGACAAGTAGTCCAGTTAGGTAGGTCCAACTTCGAGAAAGAGGTCAACCGCCGAATCCAACTCGGTTGGGCAGCGTTCGGGAAACTACGCAACGTCTTTTCGTCCGACATACCTCAGTGCCTCAAGACGAAAGTCTTCAACCAATGTGTGTTACCAGTGATGAGTTACGGCACCGAAACGTGGTCTTTCACTATCGGCCTCATCTCAAAGCTCAAAGTCGCTCAACGAGCTATGGAGAGGGCTATGCTAGGTGTTTCTCTACGTGATCGAATCCGAAATGAGGAGATCCGTAGACGAACTAAAGTCACCGATATAGCCCACCGGATTAGCAAGCTGAAGTGGCAATGGGCAGGCCATATTGCTCGCAGAGCAGATGGCCGATGGGGTCGAAAAGTACTAGAGTGGAGACCACGGACTAGCAAGCGCAGCGTAGGACGTCCACCAGCAAGGTGGACAGACGACCTTATAAAGGTCGCCGGAAGACGCTGGATGCAGGTCGCTTCCAACCGGTATAAGTGGAAATCAAAAGGGGAGGCCTATGTTCAGCAGTGGACGTCCTACGGCTGAGATGATGATGATGATTATCAGTTATAATGGGCGATATAGGGAGTTTACTATCGGGTCCGGCGAGGAATTACATATGAATTATGAATAGGAGAAACACCAATACATATATCTAACAAATGAGGGGAATAACCATTGAATATACTCAACTAATTTTATGTCAAGCTATTTAGACTTATACATTAATTTATTTTCATTTTATATCCAGTCATTCACCATGAAAAGTATTATTAAAACTTGTTTGAATACAATGTTGAAAACTTGTTTTAATCTTTGTTTTTAAACGTGTGATAAAAAACACGGTTTAAATGCATACCATTTTAAACACTGTTTTAAACATACACACAACCCTGGTCTATATCCCAGCAGACAGATGCTAAAAGATTGAAGAAAAAAATAATGATGAAATGAAATGAGAAAATTAAACCAGTTAATTATTAACAAAAACTCCTATTATAATATTCATATAAATCCTGGTGTTATGTTAATATCAGATTCCATAACACTAAAATAATACTAATTTCTATGAGCTGATCTAACAAAAAAAGAGATACTTACATACAAACTTATGAATTAAATTATAATCCTGGAATTTAAGAGTTTTTTGGCTATCTCACTCATTTACGCGGACAACTCACACTTGGCCAACAAATAAAAACACAAAAAAAAAAATACTTCAAGATAAAGCTTATAAAAATCTCCTACCAATTTATTTTTATATTTCTTACGGATTCAATCTCCTAATTAGTATAACATGTAGAATGTTTGTTGGAAAATAATTATCAATTTTCATAAAATATTGTCGTACAGGATCAAATAATAGTCCGGGAAATATTATAATGCCTGAATCTGGTATCCCTAAACGGTTGCTGGCCTTGAAAAAACCGGCTACGCGGTGAGGGATGGAGATAGGTATGCTCTATCCCTTTTCTTCTTAAGCGATTTGTCGATTTGTTTTTCTTTCTTGAGGGAAAGAGAAAGAAGTATCAATTCTTCTATACTTTTTCTCTTTCTACGATGGTGACAATATGGATTGACCATACAGCTTGACATAAAAATGTAGAAAACCGGAAGTCGCCACTGTCTTCGCGCTACCAGCACTTTTAATGATTTTATTTTATTTTTTTTTCACATATTACGTTAGTTTTATGGCACAATAATAAATCTAACAAACCTGCGGTCTTTGTTTCATCAAATATCAAAGATTTTAAAACGCTGTCAGAAATAAAAATTTTAGTTCCGTTTCAATCCGTTCTGGCCAAGCTGTAGACCATTGTACAGCTTGACATAAAAATGTAGAAAACCGGAAGTCGCCACTGTCTTCGCGCTACCAGCACTTTGAATGATTTTTTTTTTTTTTTTCACATGTTACGTTAGTTTTATGGCACAATAATAAATCTAACAAACCTGCGGTCTTTGTTTACATCAAATATAGAAATAATTATTTAACAGGATTCGTATTCACTACTTCGTGACTCTCGTCATTAGCAATTCTTCTCTTTGTAAAATGCTTACACGCACAGAATTGCTCTCTAGAAAGAGCGAAAAACTATTTTAGGAACATAGATCTACAATTTCATTATGAAGATTTTATAATATCAGCATCTTCAATACTTAATTTATTAACTGGCGTCTTCCCTTTTTTAACCGACTTCAAAAAGAAGGAGGTTATCAATTCGACGGTGTTTTTTTTTTTTTTTTTGTGTGTTTGTTACCTGATTACTCCGCCAATTGTGGACCGATTTTCAAAATTATTTTTTTGTTCGAAAGGAGATACTTCGGGAGTGGTCCCATTGTCACCATGTCAGGATCTGATGATTGGATCTTGGAGAAATCGAGGGCAACCCTCAAATTTTATAGGCCTACACATAGTTTTTCGCAAATTTTATGAAGTAATTTAAGTATTTGCGTATGGTAATCATCATCTCATGTAGCTGAGCTGATGATGGAAGGTACAACTCCTCTAGTAAGGACTTAGCATCGACTAATTTAGTAAATTATGTTTGTGTTCGCATATCTCCGGAACTACAAGTCGGATTTAAGTAATTCTTTTTTTGTTGTACTAGGTATCGTTCAACTTAGGGAATACTGCAACTTTCATCAAAATCGGTTCAGTAGTTTTTGAGATAGGGAATTATGAATGTAGGTAAGAGATTTTAATGATGTTATTACCGGTGTTACGGATTACAAAATTCTAGTGCTCATGTAAGAAAATGATGTACTCGTATTTGACAAAAATGTGGTTGAATATTTAAACTAAAAAGAGTAAAATAAAAACTTTTTCAAAAAAAATGTAACCGCCTTCAAAAACAACCACAAAAAAGGGTACCTAAAATAACCTTCAAAACTTTTCTTTCGGAAGTCGGTGGCAAAAAGACAATGAAATTAATAAAAAAAAGGTCACCGACTTCCGAAAGAAAAGTTTTGAAGGTTATTTTACCCTTTTTTGTGGTTGTTTTTGAAGGCGGTTAAATTTTTTTTGAAAAAGTTTTTTTTTATCGTGGTAAAATCATCAAATGAATCCCGGGGCAGGGCGGGAGGGACTGTCACTCGTACTGACTAAAATCCACTGTCCAACAGGCAACAGCCCTTTACGTTCCAGGGTCATTAATTCGATAAGTCCCGCGACCCCGGCAGGCTTTGGCCCCGTCATTATGCTGACACTCTTTAATTTGAGGCGCGCGTGGGACACAACGCGCCGTCGACCATTACTCGCCACCCGCATGTTCGCGCCTACGGTGGCCGGATATTGTTTACCGACGTCCGTCGACGTGGGCGTCTACCACTGCGGCAATTGGATAAGGGAAAACGACCCAAAAGCTATATTTTAAGCAACAACAAATTGAAAGGGATTTATTTACAAATAAATACGAAACGGATAATTAGAAGAAAATGATTTATTGTAAAAGCAATATATTATTATGTTACATATTTATCATTACATAAAAAGAGAAAAAAAGTAGGTATTTCATTGCACCAGTTAAACATCCGTGTTGTACTTACTAGCACGACCGTTAGCATGGTAATAAATTCCTCTTACCACAGAATATATAATAGTACCTAAAGGTACAGAAGCGTTACTCCCAAAAAGAAAACAAACAAATGTAAAACCTATGCACGAGAGAATAGAGTCCATTTTTACTTGCACCCGCATCGCCCACCTACTTTTATAATTCAGCCATTATCAGCCAGCCAGCCAAGTAGACGTAGCCATGCTATGCCATGCAACCGCACTGTTTACTAAAGAGGCTGTTGATTGAACGGCTAATTAAAACTAGTTGGCTGCGACATATTTACGATACAAAAATTAAAAAAAAAAACACTATCCATGAAGTTTTGGTAGTCTACCATCCTCAAAAAGATAATACAACTCTTTGGGTAATTCTTCAACATCTCTAGGATTGAAAGGCCTTCCATCTTTGGATTTCCAATGAGCTTTCTTGAAGTGATGCCTCATATCCCTGGCCATAAAGAACATACTATCACAAAGTGGACAGCAAACAGTTTTCTCTAAATGTTTCTTTAGTCGATGGGTCTTCATCATGCTAGAAGATCTGAATCTTTGTCCGCAAATGTCGCAAGCATATGGTGCTTCTCCTGTATGCATTCTCATATGCATTTTCAGACATACACGGTTGGCAAATTTCCCTCCACACACGGAACAAAAGCAGCTGTTATCATTGCTGTGTGTTGTTATATGTTCCTTCAATCTAACTCTACCACAGAAGTCTTTGTTGCATATATGACAGACGTATGGCTTAATTTTCAGATGGTAGCGATTCATATGAGCTTCCAAGTCACATTTCTTCCTCACTGCATGTCCACATAGATTACATTCAATTGACGGCTTGGTTGATACACCTTTATTCTGTTTCCTTGGTTTGATTTCCCCTGTGACTTGGTCTTCATCATCGTGTTCTGTACCAACTCCGTGGACAATTTCCATATGCCTTTTTAGACTTGTAGGTTTGACAGCCTTGTTGCACCGCGGACATGGTGTTGGTTCCAAGTGGATTCTTTGGTGGAAACGTAGCAACGACTCTAGGTGGAATGCCTTGTTGCAGACTTCACAAGCATAATTTAAATTTGAATACCTTTTATAGGGACACCTCACAGCATGTTGTGGGTAGAATGATGCAGCTACCTTTTTGTTGCAGCCAGAACATTTTACCCTGTTTGTATAATGTCTTTGATTGTGAATGTACAATTTTCTCAATGATTTGAATTCCTTTTTGCAGACTTTGCATGGGAACAACTCACCCGCATCATGGAATTGTTCATGTTGAAGCATGTCTTTTAAAGTTTTAAACATTATGTCACATAGTGAACATTCTATATGCTTTCTTCTTTTCTTGCATTGTATGCCTCCGTGGACCCTCGCATGATGCTCTTGCAGTTCTATTTCAGTTAGGAACCTGCTTTTACATAGTGAGCAAGCATTAACTCCTTCATTATGTCTCAAGTTCTCATGTTTTGTCAACTCTTCAGCAATATCGAATGAAGCAACACATAGGGAACATTGGAAAGGCCGAATTACAAGTTTGCAGGCTTTCCTATGTGTAACTAAAATCCTGTTGTCTTTAAATTCAAAATCACAGTAAGGACAATACAGATCTTCGTGGAATTGCATAATATGTGTTTT
The DNA here is from genome assembly GCA_954870645.1 of Agrotis clavis. NCBI lineage: Eukaryota > Metazoa > Arthropoda > Insecta > Lepidoptera > Noctuidae > Agrotis > Agrotis clavis. The sequence continues at coordinate 1,760,639 of OX940942.1, forward strand.
TAAACTTAACTTAGTGTAGAACTGTTGGCTACAATCGGCACAAGTAAAGGGATGATGGTCCAAATGCTCTCTATTAGCGTGACCTATAAGGTGTTCTTTACGCCGAGTGACATAGTCACAATCCAAGCACTTTATTTTGTTAACATGGCTTAAGACTTGCTCCCTGTAAGAATTTAAAAACCTGAAGTGAATGCAAGGCATTACAAAACACTCCGAACATGAGAACTTGCATTTATGCTTCTTCATTTCATCATCCATAAAATTCTTTAGACACATTACACATTGCGATTTAGCCCTCGTGTCATTGACTAAATGGGTAATTTTGAAATGCGTGTCCAAAGACTCTTGAGTGTAGTAAACTAGGTCACAAAACTTGCAGGGGTATACTAAATTAGGATGTTGTGTCCTCAAATGCTCCATTAAATCTCCTTCCGGGAGTATAATTTGACAAAGCTTGCACCTCGCTCTAGAGTGCGTCTTATAATGTATGTTCAAATATTGCTGGGTGTTATATGTTTTATCACATAATTTACAGCGGTATACAGACTTCTTATGCTTGGCTTTTTCATGTTCCTTTAAAGATCTGTATGTGGTGAATATATCAGGGCAATCAGCACATTCATATGTGTTATACCGAGGGGCTGATGTACGGACAGAGCTCAAAGGCTTGATCACAATATGGCCTTCTTTCAAAGTAATATTAGGAGTTCCATCAGCTTTTATAGCCTTTCTCTCCTTGTTTTGTTTTACTTCTTTAGGCACTTCTACTTCTCTTTTTATAATGATTGGTTTTGCAGGTTTGGCAACTTGGATAAGTTTATTTTCTGCTGGTTTTGGATTAACAGGTTCCTTCATTGCTATAGGTTTAGAGGTAGGTACAATTTCCGTCATAGATTTAACGTCAATGATGGTTTTGTAAAGTTCTGTATCATTTTCGAGTACAATCATGACATTGGCTGCATCATCCATCACAATGGACCTGTCATTTAGCTGTGCATTGACGTCTATCACTTTGGAGTCAATGTCTGATATGCAGTTGTTCAATATTTTGTGCAGTTGTTTCGTGTTGTGGATGAAGATGTAAGATTGTATTGTCTTTTCTGTACAACTGTCACATAAGTGTGGACTTGCCATGAAGTTTTCAATCTGGAAAAGAAAGACAAAAAAATATTAGGTATTAATAAGTCCCATATAATAAACCCCACTTGAATAATTTTTTAAACTGCAACTGAGAAATCCTAAAAATCACAACAACACTGCCCCACGTGGGTATTTAAGTCAGGACCTCACACTAAATAGTAGTGCTTGCTTTATTAACCACCTAGGCAACCACCATTACAGTTAAAAAGCCTTTTTTTTACCTTGTCGCCCCGACCAGGTTACTTATTAATTCTGATGTTCTTGACGGTTTTTTTAAGCGTGGTAAAATCAAATGAGTCCTCCTTTACGTTCCAGGGTCACGGAAATTCGTAAGTCCCGTGACGGTTATAGATCCTCCAAAAACACTAGAAGTTTGATCAATATTTGAATACTTACATCTTCATTAAACACATAGTTTAATATATCCTGCAGACATTTTGAAAATGTCTGATGGCTGATAACCAGTTCCATTTCAACAGAACAGAAGTTGCCACATTTCTCCAAACATAGTCCGCAGAACTTCGGAGCCATCCACACTGTACTGAGTTTCTCTTTTATCCAAGCCAAGTGTTTTGGATCTATTTGTTTTTCTTCTGTTTCTTCCATCTTGTATTGGCTATAACAAGATTTAAAATAAGTTAAGTTTACAATCTTTTATTTAAAAAAAAGAAAATCATGATGTTGTATTTCACACTATAAGATAGTAATTTTTTTTTAAAAAGGAAAAAGCTCCATAATAATTTTGCCTTATTTTGTAACCTCTTTTACAAATCAAGGCCCAAGAAAGGAAAGTGAAATGAGCATAGAGTGGCTCGCATCCAGCACAATCCTATTGCCTAATCAGATCACCTGTGACCGAGTTTCCTACTCTGCAGGGAAGGCAATTTTTTAAATATTAGAAGCAGAAAGTTATGTTTTTATTTATATTTGTTCTGCACAGGTACGGTAAGCTTTAGAGAAAAGTCACCCCCTTTGGTAAAATTGCTTTTTTGCTGGTAGAGAAATTGTATAGTTGAAGAATTGGTTTTAAAAGCAATGAGTTCATTCTATGTAAAGAAATATAAAAATCATAATTGTAACTTTGTTTAATAATTGTTGAGATCCACCCCTGAGACGACCCACTGACCCATTAAATACAAGACACCTCAATAGTACCGTTCCTTTATTAAAAATCTAATTATTATTATTGTTACCCAATTAGTTCTTTTATTAATAGGTACTCATACAATAGGTGTACCTATTGATAGCAATATCGATTTGACTGCTTAGTGTCTAAATAATATTATTATAATATCTTCGTATTCCGCTTTCCTTAAATTCTACTTTCTATTATTTTATGTTCAAACCCTATTCAAAATACTATTGGCTGTCATTACAATTTATTTCATTCTTCCATGCTATCCCAATCATGATAACTGTCCGCAATTCTGTAATGTTAAGGATCGCTAATACGTGTTGCTAAAAATGTTAACAAATTACAATATAGTGCCCTGAATTAATTTGTTTTGATCAAAATAATTTTCGAATGGGAATTTCTAGGTTATATTGCGTACGCAATTTACAGGACAAAATGGCGTAATTTCAGTATAGCTAAGCGTTGGGAAAATGAGAAAACACTTCTTGGTATTTATGAAAAACTCTCGAAACATTAATAAATCATATTTTTATGAAGAATTAGACTTACCTTTGCATCTTGTACGTTCCAGTTACTTTCTTGTTGAATCGAAAATTAGCTTGTGGTGTTCGATGGCGCTTGGTATTACTCAGGTTACTTCTACAACAGCACTTTTAAATAAACTGTTTTAATGTAATAGTGTCTCGATTTTTAACAAAACAGCTTCTCTTCTCTAACGCAGGAGATTTTAAAACATTTGGAAAACAATGACATGGAATGATGGAATCAAGATGGAATGCTCAAAATGCTTTGTACAACCTTGTAATGACACGACGACGACCCGCGCCGCGCCCTTCGGCTAAAAATCTCGAAAATCTTTTTCAATATGAAACGCTAATACCAACTGTCCAGTACCAATTTATTCGACTAATCGTATTTAAAATCGACTATTTTTTTAATCTTTCGTTTGTTACTCTAAATTAAAAGTAAAAGTTGTCAGTTTTAGATGTCACATGTCGATGTCAAAAAGTTGTGTTTATTTACATGGACCTAAAAAAAAAGGCGGACGGAACTTCACTAAGAAACAAGTGAAGCACCAAAATGGCGGATGCTTATGTATGTGTGCGTCTGTATAGGGATGCCAGATGAAGGAAAAAATTACCCATTTTTAAACAATATTTAATTAAGATCTCCCTTGAACTTAAGTTTAATTACAATTTTTTTGTTACGGATATTTTTTTTTAAATAAAGGTAAAATAATTAAAACACATTGGATATTAAAATATTTACAACTCGTTTAATGTTAATAAAGTTTTACAAACCCTTTTGTTGATTCAAATTTTTGTAGACTTGTCTTTTGCTATCGACACATCTAGAAATCCTTTCTATTTACTTAAGTGGTGAAAACGAATGTTTAAGTATTTTTCGGCTATAAATATTAAATTAAAGCTATTTTATGTTCCATTCCTACACTTCTACATTCCTATTCCATGTCTACACTCCCTTATTATTTTTATACAATCATTTTTCCATGCATCATTTGCCGAGGGAAATCTGTAAAAATACAGAAGAATACAATAACGATAAATAGTAACATAAAATATAAATCTCCCAATTTTAAAATAATTTGAACCTTGAAATAGTTGCAACACTGATTGATTTCGAGATGTTTATAAAATTTATTGACGTAAAATCGAGAAATAAGCTTCAAATTGACATGCTTAACTATGAGAAGTGATCCCCTGGCTTTTTTAATTGAACTACTATGGTTTAGACAACTTTTTGCAACACATGACGGCATACTTTGATTTTTATTAGACAAAATAACACCGTATGAAACCGCGAGTGTCGTTCGAAGCGTAATGGCCGACGGCTGACTTACTATGGTGTGAATGTGTGTGTGATGGCTTGTGTGGACAAGCGCACTGACTTACTATGGGTGCTTCAATTGTTTCTTAGTAAAGTTCCGTCCGCCTTTTTTTTTAGGTCCATGTTTATTTATTTTCGTTCTAATCGTAATTTTTATTAATTAATTTAATAAAATGGATATGCTGAATATACTTATTAATCCTAAATGTATGGAAAGTGTGTGCTTTCTATGTTATAGACAAAGCGATAAAACTACAGGTTTGCATGAAAACATAGAAATTCATGATGAATATTTTAGTTTGAATTTAACTTTATGGAATATTATGAAAAAGCTGTTTCCGACACAAGTAAGTATGAAATTCAATTAGTTTTTGAAATAATAATGATGACAGAACCACATTATCGAAAAATCTGAGGATCTTTGCTTGAGTCCAATGAAATACATTTTGTCCAGCATTACTGAAACCGTGAAGCTCTGTTTGGGCTACACATCCGACAGGAATTATGTCCAATGATTATATTAGGCATATTGTCAGACTTTTTCCAAGCATATCTAGTGTTTGGCAAATGATTATGCACAATAATGAATTATTATCATTTTTATGAAATGTACTTACTTTTTTATTTTAGGATCTCCTCCTACCTCAAGCATGCGAAGACTGTTCAAGTTTAGTAATCAAATTATTCTGTCTTTTACAAAGAAACTACTTCAAAAATGAAATGTTTAGTCAACTAGTGGATAATATAAATGAAGAAGTTGACAGGAAAGAAGAATGTGAAAAGCAGCCAAAGAAATATAAACTTAAAGTGAATCTACCTACCTCTGAAAGTATTATATCTAATTCAAAGAAGCAGCTTGAAAGTATAGAATGTAAGAAATGTGATATGAAATTCAATTCCAAAGGACAATTTCAGAAACACTATAAAATAAGTCATAGGAATACCAATGCAGCTAATATTTGTGATATTTGTGGAAAAGTGTTTAATAAAAGTTCATCTTTAAAAGTGCATTTATATAGCCACAAAGGAAAACAATGCCCTCACTGCTTTAAAGTGTTGAAATCTCTCTCACATTTTAATGTACACCTAAAAAACCATAATGCTTTAACTAAAAGAAAAAGAGGGAACAAATATCACCATTGTGGAAGCTGTGATTATAGAAGCTTGAATAAAAATACACTAGAAGCCCACATCAATAAGGTTCATCTAAATATAAGGCCTTTTGTCTGTGAAATATGTCAAAAAGGTTTTTATAAAAAGAGTAACTTAACACAGCATTTTGTAACACATGAGAAAATCAAAGACAAGACTTGCGAGATTTGTGGCAATACTTTTGTGAATGAAAAAACTTTAGGGGAACATTTAATGCTGCATTCTGGCCAAAAACCTTTCAAATGTGAGATATGTAATGCCGAGTTTGTCACATCTGGTCGTAGACTTGAGCATATGAAAAGGAAGCATATGGAGAAGGTGGAATGTTGTGTGGTTTGCGATAAGAAGTTTAGCTTGAAAAAAGATTTAAACTCTCATTTGAAACATGTGCATGGAGCTGAAAATTTTATCTTGAAACTTGAGAATCAGCAAACTGAATTGCAGGTCATTAGATTAATAAATGATTCGAAAGTTTTGAGGATGCCCACATAGGGTGGTAGACAGTTTTGGTTACAGAATTACAATATTTTGTAATGTTTAACCGTATAGTTCGGTACCGCCCCCGAAATGGGCGCGACAAGTAAACCTACGCTGACTCAATAGTGGGTCCAAAAGGGGCAGACGTTGTAGTCATACGACATCCTCATTATAAATTAAAAAAATATAATATTCCCTGCGTAAAATCCTATGAGTGCGCATTAATTAAGAATGTTCAATAAAAATCTGATTTATTCACGAAATTTAAACTTCTACATTTAGCGCTTATTTTCTTAATTTACCGTAACAAAATCCAAAAGTGTAAATACGATCTTCGCCATTTTGATGGCTGTGCTGGGTAGGGCTAAAAATCATAAAAAACGTGGTTTTCGGACATCCAACGGATCATTATAGGAGGAATGAATAACTTCTCATTTAGTATTGTAACGAATTCATACATCATTCAACATAAATTTAGCAGTGGTAATGAAGAATTTGATATCTGAACTCGAATTTTCGCGCCACTTTTGTTTGTTTACATTTTTATTTTTCACTTTGATCACATACGCGTGCTTATACTCAATAACTATTAGGATATATATCATGCCAAATGTTATAAATAACGTAAAAAAGTACAGATCTTGGCGTAATTCTCTAATAAAGGGCCAATAACACGTATTTTTCATTACCACTACTCAATTTGTGATCGTAAACGACAACCATGTTTATTTTTTTTAATCGTAATGATGTGTGAAAGCGAGTATTCTAATCGATTCCATAATTGATTTTTTTGTCAACTCGAGTGAAAAAAATAAGGAAACTAGGAAATCGATTAATAAAAATTAAAATAAATTTGTTTTAAGCTTAGAATACAATTATTATCTATTATAATATTGTTTAAAGCTTTTATAATAGTCCAAGAGCTACTGAACCCTCCGACTAACGGTCTTCCTGTAAGGTTAGAAATTTGTACACGTAATATTTATAGCGTGCTAAGAGCAATAGCGGCGACCTGGCAGGCGTCAGCCGTGCACATCATTAGACAATTTATTTTTCAAAGTGTAAAAAAAAATGAAAAAAAAAACTTGTTCCTGTAAGCTTAAAAATTTAACAGGATGTAGTTTATTTATTGTAAATCTTGGAAAAAAAATGACAGGCGATTACAAGGTGCACAAGTATGTGACAGGCGAATTGAAAAGTGCAAAGTTGATGAGGAAAAATAAACTTTCTCCTGTAAGATCAAAATTATCTCGCGTTTGGCTGAACTGATTTTGATGCCGTTTTCAGAAAAGTTTGCGTTACATTCCGAGAAAGGTTTTAATATACAGGGTGAATTTTTCAACTGGGCGTGGATGGCTATCTCCGAAAAAATGAGGAATATCGAAAAACGTTGAAAGGAATCTCGAGGCCGATTTTGACGAAAATAAAACTGCATCGTTGGATTTTAGAAAAATCAATAATCCTGGCCAGGAATCGAACCCGCTGATTTTGGAAAAAAATCACAGGCTGTATTATTACACCATTCGATAGTGTTGCTAATAAGGATCAAATTCTGGGAAGTAATCATATACGGCAAACTTTAGGAAAACGTATAATTGAAAAAAGAAACTGATGAATTTTCAAGACGATAACTGTATTCGGAACATAAGTTAACCGTTTCTTCTTTGAAATAACGCTTATTTTTGTTCAACTCAATAATTTCTTATTGCTGAATACACTGGGATTGTTGAGACATCAAATCCACTGAATTATTGAAAACAATTATAAATAAATTATGGCTCAGTAGAACATAGTAACATAGAAATATATCAATTTCATGAAAATCTGCTATTTCCTTAAGTTTGCCTTATATTATCACTTCCCAGAATTTGATCCTCATTAGTAACACTATCGAATGGTGTAATAATACGAGCTTTGATTTTTTTTCCGGAATCGGCGGGCTCGATTCCTGGCCAGGATTATTGTTTTTTCTAAAATCCAACGACGCAGTTTTATTTTCGTCAAAATCGGCCTCGAGATTCTTTTCAACGTTTTTCGATATTCCTCATTGTTTCGGAGATAGCCATCCACGCCCAGTTGAAAAATTCACCCTGTATATTAAAACCTTTCTCGGAATGTAACGCACACTTTTCTGAAAACGGCATCAAAATCAGTTCAGCCAAACGCGAGATAATTTTGATCTTACTGGAGTAAACTTTCTCCTGTAAGATCAAAATTATCTCGCGTTTTTTCCTCATCAACTTTGTTCTTTTCAATTCGCCTGTCACATACTTGTGCACCTTGTAATCGCCTGTCATTTTTTTTCCAAGATTTACAATAAATAAACTACATCCTGTTAAATTTTTAAGCTTACAGGAACAAGTTTTTTTTTTTCAATTTTTTTAACACTTTGAAAATTAAATTGTCTAATGATGTGCACGGCTGACGCCTGCCAGGTCGTCGCTATTGCTCTTAGCATGCTATAAATATTACGTGTACAAATTTCTAACCTTACAGGAAGACCGTTAGTCGCAGGGTTCAGTAGCTCTCCAGCTATAATAATATTACGTACATTGTCATTCCCAAAAAACAATAATAGACAAAGGAACAATGTCAGTTATAAATGTTTGAATGCGCGGCAATTATTTAATTCTAAAATTTTGAATTAGGAATGCGCTCGCTGTGGTACTTGCTATTCAAAATATGTAATAACATTTTAATTTATTAGCTAATTTTTACTGTACATTTTATTTTGTACAATAATATAATTTTTAAGGTTGAATGAATATAGAATGCCTTGGATCTTGATAGGCTTTTTATAAATGAGTTTGTTTCTTACCAAATAAAAGTTTTTTGTTTTTTATCCTGGTAATCTATAATAATATCGTGGTAATCGTGGTAATAAAAATCATCAAATGAGTCCTCCCACCCCGAGCAGGGCGGGAGTCGGGAGGGACTGTCAGACTTGTTCTGACTAAAATCCACGGTGTCCTTCAATAGCCCTTTATGTTCCGGGGTCACGGTAATGAAATAACTCCCGCGACCCCGGCAGGCTTTGGCCCTCTAAGTCATTATGCTGACGCTCTATGAGGCGCGTGTGGAACACGACGCGCTGTCGACCCGGGCATGGTCCATGGTCCATGGTCGTGCATGGTGGCATGCCGTGCCTACGGTGGCCGGAACTCGTCGTCTGCCGACTTCCGACGCCGCGGGCGTCTACCACTGCGGTTGGGGCGGAGGGAGGACGCTGTCCTCTCCCTCTCGAAAGATAGCCAAATTAATTATTTTATTGTACAAAATTGTTTCGTGAGATTGGTTTGGTCATGCAAGTATTACACGTCAGAAATCGAGCTTTTGAATTAAAAAAAGAAAATGCTAGGTATATTTTTACACTATTCGATGTCGCTGTTAAGGATCAAATTCGGTGAAGTAATGATAATTTGGTAAATATGAACTAATATACAAACAATAATTTAGTCATTGTACAGCAGATCAAAATCAAAATTCGCGCAAACTCACTTAAAGTTCGAATTTCAAAAAATTATTTAATGTATTTGCACCGCGAAGTGATAATAAAAATTTTAAATGAGAACAGTATGTTGTGAACATGTAGCGAAATTTTATTTAATGGAATATGATTCCATCCCTCGTAAAAATCGAATTATTAAAAAAAAATCCTTATACCTCAAGTTTGTCGCATGTTACTACTTCACAGAATATTGATAGTTTGATTGCTGAATTTATATTTCAAAAATTTAATTTTTATGGTGTTATTTAATTTTTATCAAATCGACTTCGAGACTTCCTTCAGGATTTTTCGCTATTCCTCATAGTTCAAAATTTAGCCATCCACGCCCCGTTGGAAATTCTAATTGTTTATTACTGCAAGGAATCATTTAGAAGTACTCCCATCTCTCAGCATTAGATCCGAACCCGGTGTTTGTCTTTTCACGTATTTTAGATCCGTTGTAAAAAGATAAATTTCAATTAATTAACGAAAACACAAAATGGGTATAGGTAAAACCTTATGATTGAATTTAAGTTTAGAAGACACACATGTTTAGCCTCCAATGAAACACCGATATTTATTACTATATAAAACATAAAATTAAATAAATTATTGCGTAAACGACAATATTTGAAATATTATAACATGATTCAGATTTAGTTTCATATACTTATTGCATGGACTGAGCTTTCTATAGTCAAATAAGCGGATAAATCAGTCCATGCTCTATGTCTTGTTTTACTTTTTTTCCATGTTCGATTATGTTGCGAGTATCGATTAGGCTGAATGAACGTTTTTAATCGTTTTGTGAACATTGGGTTTACGGTCAGCACTAAAAAGAGTATGTTGCAACATAGTTTTTGCTAATTTTTATCCAGACTTTGATCGTTATTATTTATAAAATTATGTATGAACACTAGCAAATCTAATAATGTATATAGTAAGTTATTTTATTTATTTCACGGTGTAACTATTATTATCATGTGATAAGCTTGTTTATGTACATATTTTTCTGCACATCTAAATTACCTAGTTTTTGGAACGGTGTAGCATTTTGTATGTTACACACATTTTACAACAGAATGAGGCAGTTTTATTGACCTCAACATGTTCTTAGAGATATTGCTCACAAACTTATCGCATGAAATAGCTGTAGTAACATATTTTTGATCAAAAATTGGATGCTGAAAGTTGACAAAAAATCTTGTGTAATAGCTCAAATTTCGAATCACCCGGTCGACTCAGCTGATGTGTCATGTGTCAAAATGTTGTCGTGCAGAGTGGTTAATAAAACACTTTGGTAATTTGAGGGCTATTTTCTGGTCTGTTGACATTAATCTTTCTTTCAAATTCAAAGATTTCTTTATCTACTATTACTGCTTGGCGAAGATCTCCCCTATAACTTTTATTTATCTGTTTGTTTGACTACTGTTGTATCACCCAAAAGGACCTCTACAGCTAATATCCCTCAATTGCTTCAATTAAAATTATATTTCAAATAATTATCATTTGCAAGGTTTTAGTAATTAGTGCCGGTCTCATTCTAAAATAGGCACAGCAGTTTTTATCAGCTGTTCTAATCCACTATGGCTGTGTGCAGAAGAAGAAGTGGCCTTCGTAAATAATAAGCTGATGCTATTTAATACTAGATGGCAGGAGTAACACTATTGCTTTTAAAGTGACGAGAAATAAGAATATAAAAATTGCGATAAAATTATATTTATTTTCATGATAAAATTTAATATCAGTATTTCTTTGTATTGTAATAAAAATCAATTTGTTTAACTGTAGCTTATATTTATTTTTATAAAAAAATAAGGTACAAAAGGACACATCATATTTTAACAAAGATTTGTCAATTTACTCCTCTATCATACAATAAATATACAAAATACGGCAGTGTAATGAGTATTATTAATTAAAAACTATTACAAGCAATTTTGTTTTTTTTTAGCATCACAATTATTATGGTTCCTAGCTTCCTTTTTTAAACAATACAGTTGGTTTTAAAAGGTATAATCATTTTATTAATCTATTTAACACTAAAAGGGTTATATTTATACAGATATAGGCTTTGTGTACATTTATACGTATTCTCACAGAATTCGTGTATTGTACGCGTCTTTCCATAATAATTTACGACATAGTAGGAAAAAAGGGTCTTTTGTCAGCCCAGTTCAGTATTGATTATCTAGCTAGCGAAGTACCTTTTATAATATTTTTAATAACAATTGGTAACTATATTTCGGTAACTATGTTAATATAATACTAACTTAAATTATAGGTATTATATTAAAAACAATTATTATGCTAGAAAATCTTCATACCGCACAAGACTTGAATCATTCTTTTTAGTCGACTTTTTGATCTTATGTTAGGCATGCCAGTTGTGTGTCAAAAAGCTTGATTCAAATCTTGTCTGCTAGGAAGAATATTAGCATTACACGGGCATTTTTTTAACAAACGTGTTTCTTACACTTTTACTATTTCTTATTAAAACTACGCGAATCACTTTGTCATGTTTTGCTCTCTTTAATTTTTCTTTTCTGTTATTAAAAATTAAAATCTGCTCCTATAACAATATTTGTAACCAAATACTTTCCCATCTCTATTTCCACAATGGATTTTTTGTATTTTTCCTCCAAGTGTACTTTAATGACAGCTGTCATCATCTATTTGACAGATTTAGAGGAGTGCTCGCCATCACCTTTTACTAATCGACTAATAAATTATCTTCGCGTAATCTTAGCAAGAAATACAACCTCAGTTCATTGTAAACCTGCGTAGTCGTTGGGGTATAGTATCTAGTATTGGTAGCCACCTCCTTGGCTGGGAGGTACGTAGGCCTGACCACCGCCTGAACTGCCTGAACCGCCTCCGAAACCGTTGCCAGAGGGGCTACCGCTACCGTAACCTCCGTTTGAGGGACGACCACTACCGTATCCCCCGGCAGGGGCGTCGGGATACCTCGCTTCACCTTCGTAAGTCACCTGAAAAATAAATACATAATGTAAGCTACAAGAAGGTATATCAACCAAAAAATTAGAACTTAGGAATGCTGATAGATGAGGTAAAAAGCATTAATAGCCTAAGGCTGCTTTTCCACCAGAGGTGTGTTATGCGACGTTGCTGCGAAATTGCGGATGCGTTTGATAACCATCAATCATATTGGTTCATTGGTTTACATACTCGTAGCACAGCACTGGTGAAAACAGATTCAACTAACATGTTTTTTATAATATGGAAGGATGCGTGCTATGGCTGCTTGCTATGGATCGTGTTTCCTACTATACACGAGATACATCGCATAGTTTGAGCTGCGCATCTTCCTAGCGCAGTTACTTTGCGGTGGCGCATCTATTCTTCATATCACCGCTACATAGCGCAGCATCAGTGGAAACGGTCACACAGTTTAGTAGCTCAGCTTTTACATTCTCGCAGCACAGCTACATAGCACATCTCTGGTGGAAAGGCACCCTAAGAGCTGTGAGCTGCCAAGCACTTTCGTAAAAATACACACAACTCTCCTGCTTAATTTGTGCATATTTTTTGATTAAATATGGCTGAACTATGTACTATACATTTTTTTATGTATTACCCATACTTTTGAAATAAAAAAGTAAATATTTTACATTGAAAAATTAATTTAAAGAACAGCGCCATCTGTTATCGAGTAGCGGCACTACCAAAACTTACCTCCGCGTTGAATCCGTTCTTCCAGTCAGCGGTGTACTTGACGATCTGCGTACGACCATCGGGCAAGGCTACTCTGTACTCTCCTCTCGTGATATCACCGTCGGATATCGCGTTGTGGCTGTAGTCGTTGCCGTCTTCTGCCACCTGGTGGATAAAAAAAGAACTTATTATGGCGGTTGCCAATTGCCAACATGAAGCTTGAAATCTCTTGTCTTCCTCCCACCAAGGAAGCAGTAAAAATAGCACAGAAACTCATTTTAGAATTATGTTACATGCATTAGGTCTGTTTAGGGGGATTTCTGAATCCGTAAGTGATACAACAAAACTTATTCAGAAGACCTTTTCCCCACAGCTCAAGGGCTAGTCACGGAGACTTTTATGTTCACCTCCTAACTAGTCCAAACAAAGTTACTTTGTCAAAAATTGTGTTTCATGAATTTCCCTTTACAGGTTTTCGTTGACTATGTTATATAGAAAAGAGATAGAGATGGATTTTTTCTCTCTGTCTATACCTATATGGGAAGATACAATGAATCAATTTTACAGTAATTTTCTATGAAAAAACAACAAACCTGGTACGAGAAATCGAAGGGCATGCCTGGCTCGTGATGGTGATGATCACCGTGGTCGTGGTTACCGTTGCCGTGGTCGTGGTGATGATCATGATCGTGGTGATGATCGTGGTGCTGGAAAAGGAGAAAAAATACATATATAGTGAAAAATAAGACAACGTAACGTTTCGCTTGCTAAAAGAGGGTAAATGGTATTTTAATCGCGTTATTGTTCAGAGATTGATAAATTTGAATTAGACTTCAACTATTTATACTCGTATCTGTGCAGGCGGGAAAACACAAAACTAAATGAAAATAAAACTTTTATTATCTAAAGTAGCTGTTTGCAGTACAGTCACAAGTAATAGTATGTATACACTAAGCAGTATTCAAAAGCGATTTTCTGCTATCATATCGATGCCTTCCGGCCAAAAGGGGGTAACCGCCACTTTACAAACTTTACAGGAGAGTAGTTTAAAGTTCAAAAAAAGTGAAAAAAAGTCATATAAAATTTTCTGTAAGTTTCAAAAGTTTCAAAATTTACCCATTTAGCTTTTGATTATGTCTCTACGAAATGGCAATATTAATTACAATAAATCACACTCCTAACACAATTTAGTGTCGCTTACCCTCAAATAGACCCGATTTCACTAACAGGAAAAAACGTATTAAATGAAAACAACTCGATGATTGAGTTCCAACCTAAATGATTTAAGTGCACCATTCGTTTTATTTCTATTGAAGAAAAAGAGCATACCTGTGACTTTTCGGTTCATCAAGTGCAGCCAATATGATATAACCGGCTATTGGTTAATGAGAGACGAACAAGGAAATTGTAATAAGTTACGTAACAACAAGAAATATAATTAGCACTTTTATAAACAACGCGAAAGCACATTGTGTTTAATTCTTATAAAATTATACAGACACACTTAAATACGTAGATTAGACCTTTTTAAGTTTTTAAACTGACATTTACTAAGATGCGGATATGAAAAAAAAAGATATTATGCTCAATCTCTCTTTTTCTTTGTCTTCATTTTAAAGAATAACACAAAACAATAGTTATTTATTGTAAGTTAGTCTTGATAGTTATACATCTATGCTGCAATTCATACTTATGGACTACTCTTAGTTATGACAAAACGTAAGACCCCTCTTTGAGGAGTGGCTGGATAGGCACCACGGCGTCCTCACCTTCTGCCTGACACAGGTCCTCAACGGACATGGATGTTTCGGGAGTTTCCTGTGTCTGATTGGGAAGAATAAAAGCCTGGGTGTCACCAATGTGGGGACCGCACGGAGGACACGGAGGAGCATCCGGTGCAGGACTGCCCAGCTTGGGCATAGCACCGCTGTGTCCTCACGGAGGCGACATACCTCTAGCGCCCGGTATTGGTCGAGGCCATGCTGCGGGGCGAAACGGAATGGGAAGCGGTCGCCTCCTTCTACGAAGCTGTCATGTTAACAAAGAAGGTATCGGGTACCGTGAGGGAGAGAACAGCTTCCACCTCACAACCTAACCGCTGCGGGAGATGCCCATGGCATCGGACGTCGCGAGGTGATTTCCGATCGGTCACTGTAGGCGCGTAACGCTTCGTGTTCCACGCGCGCCTCAAAGAGCTGCCGTTAATTTGAAGGGGGCCCCTTTTAATTTTTTTAGCGTGGTAAATTCATAAAATGAGTTCTCCCACCCCGGGCAGGGCAGGAGGGACTGTCAGACTTGTACTGACTAAAATCCACGGTCTCCTTCAATAGCTGTTTACGTTTCCGGGTCACGGTATTCGTTAGTCCCGCGACCAAGGCCTTAGAGACCCAAAGCCTGCCGGGGTTGCGGGATAGTCTAATCACTAAAATCCACAGTCTCCTTTAATAGCTGTTTACGTTTCCGGGTCACGGTATTCGTTAGTCCCGCGACCAAGGCCTTAGAGACCCAAAGCCTGCCAGGATCGCGGGATAGTCTAATCAGGTAACCGTGACCCTGGAGCGTAACGGGCTATTGAGGGATCACTGTTGATTTTAGTCCTTCCCGTAGGTACCGCCCTGGGAGGACTCCTTCGATGATTTAACCGTGATAAAGAAGGGTCAGATGAGGCACAAGATTAACTCTTTTGCAGAGAATTCATCACAAAACCCAATAACTCCTTGCTGGCCCAACCTTGGATTCGAACACTTGATCATGTTTCTCAGCCGTATATACTAGCCAACAAAAAAACAAAAGCACTGAAAAACTAAACTGTAGGTCCTACTTATTTAACTATTCGGTATCGTCGGAACAAGGTAGCAAAAGAATAACTTTTTTCTTATGTAACCTAAAATAACTAAGTAGAATAATACAGTCATAGATGAACATAAAGTCTATTAAATAAACTTCCCGTTTTATTTTCCTTACAAAACTTTGGGCCAAAATGACTCACGAGCACGGTGGTGCTTACGCCGTGGTCGTATACAGACTTTATGATCGCTGCGGAACGCTAACGACATTTTGTTCCAATGAAAGAGAGAGATAACCGATGCTGTTTGTCATTCTTGTGTAAGCTAACCGCCAAACCTTTGATTTATCATCTTATCCAACCACCATACCAGAATTTTTTTTTTCGAGGGAAGAAAAGGGTAAGCGACAATTGTACAGGCGACATTCGTTTTGCTGATTTATCCTAAGCGCCTTCGATGATTGATTTGGTGACTAGGGAAAATAAAAATAAGCGCCAAATAAAGTCACGGAAATGAGGCCTAAATGTAATAAATGACATATATTTTATCCAAAAAAACTGCCCTTATATCCTAACCGAAAGTTTGGTAAACAAAGATTCAAGCAAAATTTGAATAATGTATTTTTTACAAAAAAGTATTTACAGCCCAAACTACTTAACGTTCAAGTAAAAAAAAAAACATTCAATGCCAAAATTGCTTATCTCACAGTTTTGAAATATTATTTTTATCCAACCACCATAATACAAAATACACCAAAAATAACTGTCGTTTATGACGAAAAACTTAGTGTCAAAACCTCAATTCCTTTACCGCCTAAGCGACAAAAAGTTTGTCCTAGAGCCATGAATTTTAGACCATTAGACGCAGAAAAAAAAGCCGATTCTAACTATATATATAAGTCGATTTCGCAAAAAATGTCGCTTATCCCCTTTTGGCCGGAAGGCATCGATATTGATTAAACTTTTGCCTTTTTATTAGACTTCTATTCTAAAAGCCATACTATTACGAAATAGATCATGATTCAAAGTGGAAACCAGTATTTTACGAGTAAATTGCATTTGAATTTTGTAAAGTGTATACATGTTATTGCTCGTTACTGTACACCTACTTTAGTACCTATAGGTACTTTGCAATAAAATAACAATGCAGAAAATACCTTTACAGGAAAGTCTTAGGCTTTATGGATTGGAAGTAGATTTATGTGCTTTGATATCATTTTGTTAACGTTGATTTACAGGTACAAAATTCGACGCGACCATTCTAGTGGTATGCGTTGCGGCGCGTTGTAATATACGCCGTGTGAAGCAAGCATAATAAAAAAATGCTTTTATTACAATCGGAATATATTGATTGATTGCAATAAAACGTTGATAATATTTTATTGGAAAAATAATTAAGTCATAAAAAATCAAGTAAATAAAATTCTCAGTAAAAATAAAAGAAAAACTGCGGCATGAGTCGTATTTCATAAATTAATAAAAAAATAGTTTTTAGTGGTGCGTCATTATAATGGGCCTACGGATGTACTTAAGGCGATCGATTTTCTCAATTTTGGTACAATTTTATTATGTTTTATTTTTCTGTAGTTTTATATTGCTAGCTTAGGTACTAAACTGTATACTACTGAGGGGTTCCTATTCCTGCCTAAAAAAATGGTCACACAGGAGACTAATCGCTGCGAGTTAAATTGAATATGCTCGATTCAAACCGCGGCGAATATTCGCTGCAAACTGTCTATCACATACAGCGAATGCTCGCAGCGATTAGTCGCTGAGTGTGACTAAAGTTTAAGTATCAACTTATTAAGCTGCGACCACACCTGCATCACAATCAACGTGTGTATGCTCGTATGTATAATTGTATTCGAGTTGAACTGTTGTGTTCACTAGCAGACATTCGGTTCGCTAATCGCTCGCGAAAGGTGTTAATACTACGTTGTGTCCACATACCTATGTCCACAAATACTTACTATTTTCTTTTGCGTGTGAGATATTGCCTATTTGCCATATTTAAAAAAAGGTTAATTTCTACAATACTTTATGATACACAGTTTATTAATGTATCCATTCTGGCAAGTATTTCGATTTTTTGGTTTTAAAATATGTATTTTTCTACTTAGTAGGCGTTTATATACAAGCTTTTTATTTCACAGGTATTCGCCATAGCACCGATATGTTCAATAAACAACTACGATGCACAGTTGGGTAAGTAGCCTTTGTGCAAGTGATAGACGTGTCTATTGTCTCAGCGGTGAGCGTTACAGCGGACGGCGCGAATAAGCGTTCATACGCACTATGCGGTTACCCGCAATGCGGGTAGCCGTCCGGCTGACCGCAAGCGTAATATTCATTTCTATGCGCACTGCAATGCGGCCACCCGCAGACCGCTCCGGTCGCTCGGAGGGATGCGGCCCTGCGGCCCGAGTGACGGCCACCCGGACGGTTGCTATACGCACTGCGCGGCTCAGTCTGCGGCTGCTCATTGAGTGAGAGTGTGCACGTGGTACGTCTGGTAAAATGGAATTCGACACCGAAAAATGTATCATCGAAATCCAGAGTCGGCCAGAAATTTGGAACACCGAATTACTAGAGTATTAATGTTGTAAATAGTTGCAACTTCGTCTACGTCGATCTTTGAAATGGATCGGTATGACCGTAAATCGCAACGGTTCTTCAATCGCATCCTGCGGTCAGCCGGACGGCTAGCCGCATTGCGGGTAACCGCATAGTGCGTATGAACCCTAAGACATTAATTACTTTGTGAGTACGCGAATTTGCCACTGGTGGCGCCTTGTGGCGTGTTTCAAACATTTGGTGTGACCGCTCGCAGCCCCGCGCAAAGTCAGCGCTCACGGCGGCCATGGTTAGTTCATCATAAGGTCCAGTTATTATACTCTAATATATTTTTTGCACAGGATTTAATTTAACTAATTGTTAGATTAACTAGCGCGCTACTGGTGGCCTATCACGTCTTAAAGCCAGAGAAATTCCAGTGTAGGAAAGAGACAGAGCTATACAAGTCGTATAGCGCCATCCCGTTCCCTCACGGGAACTACTCTGGCATAAAGACGCGGCCTAACGCGTCATAAAATTCAAAAATGATACTCACAAAATATTTTTCAGCTATAAAAATGAAAGAAATGGACATGGGTAATATCATTTATTTTCTTTATAACATAAACATTTTCTTTTATATTTTATTAATTTATATAACTGATCGAAATCTTTAGAATACGGCGAGAGGTTAACAAGTGAGTTTTTATTGTTTATACGACTTATTTTTTCTGTATTAAATTTTTGCTCATTTTAAATTTGACATCACTTTTTTTTAGGTATTGAAGAAGGTCAGCCTTGAAAAGGAAGTATAATACTAATAATGTTGTTTCAAAACTGTATCATTAGGATAAACGTGATTCATATACGACATTGTTCTTTCGTTTGGGTTTGGGGGCAACTCGATACGTAACTGGGCCCAAGGACCAAGTTGCACCCGTTGCACTTTAACTTTTTTATTAAAGGGTGTAAATCCGCTTTAGTGACGTAAAAAGTGACTTTATAAAACAATCTCCTCCTTAAGACAATCGTCTACCGAGCGCTCGTCCATACTAAAAGAGAAAACGTTTTCCTGCCCCTAAATGTTATCCTATCTCAATGAATTTTTAGAATGCTTCTGACACAGTAAAAAACAAGGTTATAGGTTTTCTTTTCTTCAAAAGTAACTCTTAAGCGCCTGTAACTTTCAAACTATTATAAATTTTGAAAAAAAGAACACCTATAAACCAAGTTTTTTACTGTGTCAGAAGCATTCTAAAAAATCATTGAGATAGGATAATATTTAGGGGCAGGAAAACGTTTTCTCTTTTAGTATGGACGAGCGCTCGGTAGACGATTGTGGTAACGGTTAGGTTAGGATAACGGTTTAAAAAAAACATGGCTTTTATTTTTTACACAGGATTTTTCTGTGTGACACATTCCTTATTTTGCAAAATAAACGACTTTTTAGTTTTTTCAACCATTCCGAATTTATAGACGTTTTTGTGTTACAGTTACAACGGGATCATCAGTTCTGTTTAAAGCTGCTAAAAAAAACATTAGGCCCTTAACCAAAATCACTGAATACTTTGGCCTTCCTCCTGGCTGGCGCTCACATGAGGATTCCCCCAAATCGCAATCGTCCCAGGAAGGGTCTGGGCCCAGTGAAGATGAGAATCCCTCCAGATCGCAATCGTCCCAGGAAGGGTCTGGGCCCAGTGAAGATGAGAATCCCTCCAGATCGCAATCGTCCCAGGAAAGGTCTGGGTCCAGTGATCATGAGGATTCCCCCAAATCGCAATCGTCAGATGAAGGGCCAGTGACCAGATGTACCACATCAGAACCTTTACCAAAATGTAAGTAACACTATCTGACACGCGGTAGCGTATCAAGCCAAGTTCACTGGCGAGCAATACCGTGTGTGATATTACACAAACCATTTGGAGCCACTTTTGACACCCTCATAACTCAAAAACTAGTTCACCTAAACTTGTCTGTGGCTCATAATATTAAGGCTAAGAGATCTAGCCAAGTCAACCCTTAGGCAGGATTATAAATTTTCATAAGTTATAAGAAGATTTTTTTAATGTTGTTATAACATTCAGAGCTGACCATTTAACATGGTGTGAAGATGTAACAAGGCATATAACAAGGCATAATATTATTATCATAATTATTGAACTTGGCTCTCATTTCACATTCACATTTATGTTGTTGACGGTAATATCATTTTCAAGACCATTTCAAAAGTGTATCGGCTTATGTATAGATTACTTCTAGCCCTTTTGGGCAAAGCTAAGGACTAGAATTCCCTGACAGAGCCTGTGTTTGCTGATGGCTACTACCCTGGAATCTTTAAGTTAAGAGTGAATAGCTTACTTCTAGGCAAACCATCGACCATATCAATGCTAACCATACGGCGAGATACTGGTCAAACGTACTTCACCATCGACCACATGCCGGGTCGACGGCGCGTTGTGTTCCACGCGCGCCTCAAAGAGCGTCAGCATAATGACGGGGCCCTCTCTCAGAGGGCCAAAGTCTGCCGGGGTCGCGGGACTTATTTTATCACCGTGACCCCGGAACATAAAGGGCTATTGAAGGACACCATGGACTTTAGTCAGTACAAGTCTGACAGTTCCTCCCGCCCTGCCCGGGGTGAGGACTAATTTGATGATTTTGCCACGTAAAATAAAAAGTAACGCATGCACCTTCAATTTGCCTTTTAGTTTCTAGGATCACAGTGGCCTGTTTAGAGAGTTCCACGACATTTTGAAGGATTATTTTTAACCTAAGTAGAGGTTTAACTTTGCCATACATCGAGACAAGGCCACCAGTATCTTGGGCACATTAAGTACCGGCTGACACTTTTGAGAAGGAGTTTTTCGATGCTCTACATAATGAGTAGTGAGGCTTATTATTATAATGTTTTATTGAATAGAATTAAAAATCAAAATATTATATTTCACATTGGGCCTAATGTCGAAAAATTATGGCGTACTAATTGAACAAATATTTTTTTTTGTTACAGTACACCCGTCGTATTTACCAAGTAAGTTTTACCTAAATATAGAATAACCTAATTTGATAAATTATTAAGCAGCATAAATAATTAATTTTCATATCTATCTGTTTTATAGCCAGCGGTAAGTAATAGAAAAAGCAAAGTAAACTTACTTCTTTTGTTAATTTTGAAGGATTTTTTTTAGTATAATAATTTAATTATGTTACCGGCCAAACCCGACTTTAAGCTAAACTAGTTCTTTGCGATGACAAAACCCTTCTCGCACAGTCTACAGATGATATGGAACAACTTTTGACTCGTCTCGAAACCACCAGCCTCGATTTCGGACTTGCTATTAACCGAGTCAAGACGAAAATGATTATAATAGATAGTATAGGTCGTTGATTTCCCCTAGGACAGCAGTCTTTTTGACAATAAATCGTTTGAATCCGTCAAATTGACAAAGGTCAAAATCGTTACCATGGATATGTATGTTAACGCGAATGTGGACTTTATTGTATTTGAAAGTCTGATAAGGGCTTCACACACAGCAGACATACATCTCATTACATCTTTCATCATAGAAATCGTCAGGAGACCACACACTGCAGCTATAATGTATATTTTTACATCTTCGAATTTTTATGGCAAGATGTAATGAGATGTATCGTGCTATAATGTACATCTTTACATTATAGCTGCTGTGTGTGAAGCCCTTAAGAAATTAAGCTAATGGTGGGTCATAATTCAACTTTGGCGATTGTACCTCGTCTGCGCAACCACGACCACTTTGATAAGAGTGTTGCAACTAAGAAGAAGTTCTTTGCGAGCTCGGAACTTGGACCCCGACTCGGAAAATTAAGGTCAAAAGAGGATCTTCATCTTCGTGATTATTTTTTTTAAAAGAGCCTCGCCTCGACCTGCTTCCTGTGAAGGAAGAATTAGTTTAGCCTACGCCAAACTAGTTTGTCGTGAAATTGGGTTTGTCCGGTAACATCATTAAAAGAGTTAAATAATATAAAGTTGAATAATATAAGTTTTCGTTTACAGAGGAAACTAAAGATGATAGTGATGATAGCGAGGATAACGAAATTCAGAGTGACGATGGTGAGAACTATAAATCATATTTTATCAAGAATTTTATGGCGTCAATCATACAAAATGTCTCTAATACTAAACGTTACAGCTTGGCAAATTAGAGTAGAAAACCGAAAGTCGCCACTGTGCTCTCGCTACCAGCACTTTGAATGTTTTTTTTTTTACTCATTACGTTAGTTTTATTGCACAATAATAAATCTAACAAACCTGTGTTCTTTGTTTACATCAAATATCAAAGATTTTAAAACGCTGTCAGCAATTAAAAAGATTAGTTCCGTTTCAAGACGTTCTGGCCAAGCTGTACGTTGCATAGCGTCGTGTTTACCGGAAAGAGACTATGGTGTTTGACTGAAGGAATCGAATTAATTCATCAGTGGGATTATAAAAAAAAAATTACCCATGTTTTGTGTAACGTAAACTAAAACTGATGAATATGACACACTACTTACGTCCGTCACGTCACCGTCCAGGTCCAGTTAAAAACCAGGGTCAAGCACTAGCTGCTCGATAATTTGCTGAACTGGACCTATTTAGCGTAGCCGTGGGACACACAATGATATAATGCATTTGCTATTTCGTTGTTGTTTTTAATTTCTAATTTGTTCTTTTACTATCTTGTTTTTTCTTCTTCTTTTATTTGTTTATTTTGTGTGTACCGTTTACCCAAATAAATTTCTTTTTTTTCTTTCTTTCTTTTTGGAACGAAGTTCCTTATCGCGCGTTGTGAAAGGGGGCTAGACGGAAAAAATTCTTACGAAAAGTTGTCACGACACTTTTTGGAACGAAGTTCCATATCGCGCGTTGCGAAAGGGTGCTAGAGCTCAAAGAGTGGAGTGGAGTGGAGTGGAGCGGAGCGGAGTGGAGTGGAGTGGAGTGGAGTGGAGTGGAGTGGAGTGGAGTGGAGTGGAGTCGCGACGATTATTTTTGTTGAGTGTATACAGTAACTTCGTTCCATCCGGGTGTCCCTTGACACCTCTCAAGTTTTTTTTTCTTTTCTTTTCTACTTTCAAAACCGAAAGTAGTGTACTTGCTTATGACGTCACAACCCTCGAATGTATTATTATTGTATTATTGCACCTACTATATTTGTTTCTCTGCATCACCCTAAAGTAGCTGAAATAAAATGAAATGATATTTATTTTTGCAAGTAGGCACGTCGTCTTTTTACAAACTACCTACAAATAGATGAGCCCGGTGTTTCGTAACCGCGACTACTCTGAGAAGAAACAGCGGAAGCAAACTCAGAGGTCCAGACAGGAGGTCCAGACACTATATTGGCCATGTCATACGAGGACCATGTAGGTTAATGTCTGAGATGGTCTTTTGAAGAATGAACCACGCATTCTTGAGTGGACCTGTCCAGGCAGTCCAACCATTTGTCAGTTCATAACTCAAAGAGCTCAACGAAACGACGATCAATACCAAAGAATGGACATTGATTGTAAGGCGCGGGCCAAATAGATAAGACGTAAGACGCAGACGGGGCAGAGACATATGTCTGTTCGGCGTCTATTTCATACAAAATGTATAGAAGCGTCGCGATGTAAAACACACAGAAAAGACGGTGTGCGGACGCGACGCTCATGCATTTTCGCACGTTTCGCTAATACATTTTTCCTCGTCTTACGTCTTTTCTATGTGGCCCGCGCCTAAGAGAATGCCCGACCTATTAAGTCCGCCTATGTGTTGTTATATGTATGTGCATGTAGGATAAATAAATAAACAAATATTTATATGTTTTCAGATAACAAACCAATCACAGAAAAGTACTTAGCGCCCATCGATGGGAAGACTCCATTACATTATATTGACGACGAATAATAAAAATGTATTTTTTTAGTATCTTTGCTTTTAATTTTATAAAACAATATACACCAGTACTTGTTCCCGATGAGATATTAAAATAAATATCGGAATAGGTAGACGTCATTTGCTTAATTTTTGAGGAAGTAAGTAACTTCATCCATCAAGTGTAAAACTTTAAATTCTGCTCGAAATCGGTTTTTCCTTTCCACAATAAAATCTAAAACCTTCGGTGAAGCTTGTGCTGCTTTGATTGGCCTGTTGGTCTAGTGGTTAGTGACCCTGACAGCTATGCCGGAGGTCGTGGGTTCGATTCCCACCCAGGACAAATGTTTGTGTGATGAGCACGATCATTTGTTCTGTGTCTGGGTGTAATTTATCTATAATTATGTATGTATTTAGAAATAAATATACCTAAGTATGTTTATCAGTTGTCTAGTACCCATAACACAAGCTCTGCTTAGCTTGGGACTAGATGGCGTTGTGTGATAGTTGTGGAATATTTTCATTATTATTATATTATTATTGTGCGTGTGGTAGACCCATTAAGGGTACCCTAGTAAGAAGCTAGTTATGGAAGCACAACCAGTGCAAATAGTGCGCATGTCAGCATAATAGCAGGCAGAACTGCTGTGCTTTCATAATTCCTTTTAAGATAAACATGTATTGCTAGACTCTAAGTTTAGACGTTAGGACACTCCGTGTACGCATCCCAATCTGCTAACACGTGTCGCATTAAAAGTTAATTTAATTCTTAATTTTTATTTCTTTTTAAAAAACCGTCTACGACGCTCCCAATCCTGACTGGCGCAGCCGGTAGGATCACCTGGTGAAGCTGTCCCGCGTTTGTAAAGTGATTTTCCGCGAATAAGACTTTTTCCGAACTTCACACGGCGCGCGTGGTGTACGGCGAGGTGATCCACGAACCAACAAATATCGTCAGCGACGAGGAGCTGAGGGCGAGGAGCCGGGAGATGGGCGAGGCAGGCTGGTGAGTAGACTTTTCACCTCCTTTCTATACCCCTCATCCATCATATCCCTTGTTAACTTGGAATTGGACATTTTCCATTTTGACTTACTTATTTGGTTTTCTTAAATTAATTAAAATTAGTACTTATACAAGTGTTAAAATACACATGAAAGTAAAATTACTCACTTCAGTTAATTGTACCATTTGAACCTTATTGAGTTTTAATATAAGTAATAGTTATAGATAGTATAGATAATTAGTTATTGTAATAAATAGAGTAGAGTTAAGTAGTAGAGTTCATAGAGTTAATTCTTTAAAGCATTTTATTTTGACTTAAATATTAACAAAAATGTCGGAAATTAAGCTCATACCTAATGAGTTATACAAAATTCTGCCATGTTTCGATGGGAACAAACGCCATCTTAACTTATTTTTGCGTAAATGTGAGTACATAATTGATAAATTTAAATCATCCGAATTACAACAGGAATATCTAATGCATGTTGTGACTAGCCGCTTAACGGGCGATGCAGCAGCGCTGATAAGCGAGCGCTTAGACATCCAGACGTGGGCGGAATTCAAAGAATTGCTTGAGATACACTTTGGTGATCCACGAAGCGAAGAATGTTTGGCCATAGAATTAGAGACGTTAAAGATTAAAAATAATGAGAGTCACACCGATTTTTGCGCACGGATTCAATCAATAAAATCTGTTTTATTATCTAAAGTTAATCAGATCAACGATAAAAACTTACGAGTTAGTAAGACTGCGATTTATAATAATACGGGCCTTCAGGTATTTTTATATAATTTACCCGAAAATATGGTACGAGTCGTGCGTCTGAAAAACCCGCAGACCTTAGAACAGGCCTTGTCTTTAGTTTTAGAAGAAATTAATTTCTACGAGCAGTATCACATGCGCGGTAAAATGTTAAACTTAAACCATAATCCGAAACCACAGCCTAGCGGAACGATGCCGCCTCAGCAATCTTTTAAATTTGGTATACCTCAACAGCCTACAGGCTTCAGACTTCCGATGATGCAACAAAATCAACCATTTAAAAATAATAGTGGTGTTACTCCCAAATTTAATTTTGGAATCGCACCTAATAAGGCTCCACACCCAGGCCAAATTGGTGCTAATAAACAAAACTATGTGCCAATGCAACTCCAGTTTGGATATCGACCTAATTTCGGTTATAGGCCCCCTGGCTACCAACAAATGCGACCAATGCCTCCACAACAATTTGGTAATATTAATCCACAACAAAATTTACAGAATAAACCTCCACCGAATAACACAGCTGATGTAACTATGCGAACTGCTCCTCAAAAAGCACCTCAGCAAGGTTTTCCTCTTAACGAATTAGAATTATTATATCCTTATGACGATTATTATACAAATCCCGTGGGATACTATTATGATGTTGGTGCATATTTCCCATGCGAAGAAAACGCTTCTCCGGTAGATTCGGGTACTGAAAACCCTAACATAGAGTTAGAAAATAATGATAATAGCAACCAGACGGCGGAACCTATCTCACAAGTAGAAAATTTTTATATGCGGGCCTCCACAGACCAGCACCTGAAAGAATAATGTTAAATTATAACAATGTACAATTAAAATTACCACATATATACATACCGGATATAGAAGGCAAGTTCATGATTGACACAGGTAGTACTCGTTCATTTATACATCCTAGAAAAGCACATCAATATTTCTCTAACTATATTTCATACGAACCATTCGAAGTAGTTAGCACACACGCCTCAAGTAAACATAATCAGGTAATACAAATTCCTTTATTTCCTATATTTCAAAGCACAGACCACCATAAATTTTACGTATATAACGTTGACTCACTTTACGACGGGTTGATAGGAAACGATCTTTTAAGGCAGTTAGAAGCCGTCATAGATTTAAAAAGACGTGTCTTGGTAACGAAGACAGCAGAAATACCTATATGTATGGATATGGATGTTAACGTTATACATGCTGTACTACTTCCTCCACGAACAGAAACTCGGGCAAAAATACCAACTAATATGATGAATGGTGTAGGAATACTAAATTACATTGAATTTTATAAAGGAGTGCGGATGCCCACTGCACTAGTGAAATGTATTAATGGTTACGCAACAACCATTATTCAAAATACATCCGATGAAACTGTAGAACTATGTGTCACAAAGCCTTTTGTAGTGAGTAAATATAATGAAAATGAATGCCTTGTTAATTCCATAGATAATTTAAAAATAGAGACTGACCAATTACTGCGTGATAATTTAAATAAATTACGATTAGACCATATGAATGATGAGGAAAAGGCATGTATACAAAAGTTATGTGAAGAATTCAGAGATATATTCTATTGTGACAAAATACCTTTAAGCTTTACTAATCAGGTAAAACATTGCATTAGAACGAAAAATGAAGATCCAATTTATACCAAACCATACAGACAAGCCCCAGCCCAAGCAGCAGAAATTAATAGGCAAGTTGAAAAACTTTTAAATGATAACGTAATTCAGGAGTCCTTTTCTCCCTGGAGTTCACCAGTTCATCTTGTGCCTAAAAAGCCTGATGCTTCTGGCGAAATAAAATACAGAATGGTGATTGATTACAGAAGACTTAACGATATTACGACAGATGATAGATATCCCCTTCCTAACATAACTGACCTTTTTGATAAACTCGGTAAGAGCACTTACTTTACAACCTTAGACTTGGCTAGTGGCTACCATCAAATTGAACTAAATAAAGACGACATACCGAAAACTGCTTTCAGCACACAAAACGGGCATTATGAGTTCTTAAGAATGCCTTTCGGACTTAAAACAGCTCCGGCGACGTTTCAACGCGCAATGGACAACATCATGCGAGGTCTTCAAGGAATACATTGCCTTATATATCTCGATGATGTAATTGTCTTTTCTTCCAGCCTACAGGAGCACCTACAGAAACTTAGAGCCGTTTTTGACAGACTACGACAGACTAACCTAAAAGTACAATTGGACAAATCCGAATTTCTACGTAAAGAAGTTCTGTACCTAGGACATACGATCACAAAAAACGGTCTAAAACCAAATAACGATAAAATCGAAGCTATTCTCAAATATCCTCTCCCTAAAACAACAAAAGAAATCAAAAGTTTCCTTGGCCTCGTCGGATATTATAGAAAATTTATTAAAGATTTTGCGAGAATTACTCAACCCTTAACAAATTGTCTAAAGAAAAGAAATAAAATTATAATAGACCAAAACTACATAGAAGCCTTTAATAAATGCAAAGAAGTACTTACTTCTGCCCCCTTGTTACAATACCCCGACTCTACTAAACCCTACATTTTAACAACCGATGCCTCTAATGTAGCGCTCGGTGCTGTCTTATCCCAAGGGCCTATTGGAGCGGACAAACCAGTTGCATATGCGAGTCGCACACTTAGCGATACAGAAACACGGTATAGCACAATAGAGCGAGAGCTTTTAGCTATTATTTGGGCTGTTAAACACTTCAGACCATACTTATACGGGAAAAAGTTCCAAATTTACACAGACCACAGGCCTCTTGCTTGGCTATATTCTCTAAAAGAACCAAACAGTAAACTGACTCGTTGGCGCCTCCGCCTTCAGGAGTATGACTTTACAATTATTTATAAAAATGGAAAACAAAATAGTAATGCCGATGCACTGTCACGTATAAAAGTCAATGCCATAGATTCTGAAGACGATGTATCAATGGATGTTAATGTAGACGAGTCAGACATACAAAAAGTAATAAAACAATTAAAAGAACTCGAAAAATTTACCACCCAGCCTGAAAAAGAAAATGAAATAGAAATAATATCGATTCCTGACTCTGACTCTAATGTGACTACGCCAGAAGACCTATTTCAAGAAAATTTCCCTATTCGCTCATTAACTAGTAGTAGTAGAACAAGTACAGTAGCGTCCAATATAGAACCGGACTCATCCGGGATCCCAATCTTAAGAGAGGCAATTGACACTAAACCAAACCAAATATTAGTGTTTTCCTGGTTTCAAAATAAATTACAAGTTCAAAATTTGTCTAGAAAAAAACAAAAAGTATTAGAAGTATTTCTCCCATTAGATAATGAAGAATTAATAAAACAATTTCTAAAAGAATATATTGTACCCAAGCGCAAATATTTTATATACTTCGAAAGCGAAATACATAGAAGGTTATTTACTAAAGTTATAATAGAAATTTTCAAGAAAGATTCTGTAGAATTCTTTGAATGCACAGATAGAGTAATATACATAGAGGATGAGAATGAACAAAAAGCAGTTATATTAAAGCACCACGAAGGAAAAACATGCCATAGGGGAATTAAAGAAACCATAGTTAGAATTCGTAGAAACTACTACTGGGAAAACATGCAGGATACTGTAGCAGCAGTAATAAATATGTGCGAGCCTTGTAAAAAAATGAAGTACGATAGAAAACCCATAAAACCGATATTGCAATTAACCCAAACGCAAGATTCACCTTTTCAGGAAATATTTATTGACTTATTTACTATAGAAAAGAGATACTATTTAACACTAGTAGATGCTTTCAGTAAATTAGGACAGGCCATCGAAATCCCAAGTAGACAAACGACGGAAGTAGCGCGAGCCTTATTAAAGTACTTTTCAATATACGGTGTGCCTAAGAAAATATCCTGTGACCCTGGCACTGAATTTAACAACGAACTGATGCGTGAGCTTTTAGCTATGTACAAAATAGAGGTCCATATAACAACGCCAAACAATCCCAATTCTACAGGAATCGTAGAGCGGTTTCACTCTACGATTATAGAAATATATAGACTTGCTAAATATGAACGTAAATGTACAGACGCGGCTTCTGTTATGACCTATTCCATAATGGCATACAACCATACTATACACTCAACTACAGGATTAACACCTTTCGAAGTAACATTTGGACATACAGACTCCGGTAAAATATTTGACGTAGACGTAGAAAAGGCATATACCCAACAACTAGTAAAAGATCATGCAAAGCGTACAAAATACCTGTACAGGTACATAGCTGAAAAGATACTTGAATCCAAACAAAAATCTAGAGAAAATAAAGGTGGTGAAACTAAGTTAAATATACAAAAAGAAGACAGTATTTTTGTAAAAGATATTAATATAAGAAAAAGTAAAGACAAACCCAGATACCATAAAGCAAAGGTAACAGGACAAATGGATAGGAACGTAGTACCAGTTCAAATAGGAAAAAGACAAACAAAAGTGCCTCTTAAAAACGTTAAACGCCCTCCACAGGTCGTGGCGGATCATCGTGATCTTGAACATCGTGATCAAGATCCAGGGCCTTCAACTTCAAGAAATTAAAAATAACCCAGGCATACTTCCTGTTAAGCAAGGGCAGGCAGTAGTAGAGAGAGATAAGTGGACCATAGTTAAAATATTAGATTTTAAGGAAATAAATGATGATTTAGTATATAATATTAATAGATATAAGGAGTTTAGTAATATAGTTGACATACACAAGCCATACGTAAATGAGTTCCAAAATATGAAATTACAAGTTGAATACTTACGTAACTCGACAGCCACGAAATTCAGGCAGCTTATTCCATCAAAACGTTTTAAACGCGGCCTCATTGACCCTCTTGGTTCTATTATTAAAACACTAACCGGTAATCTAGCCCATGAGGATGCTATTAAATATGACACTCAAATATCTCAACTCAAAATTGGCCAAACTCACACAGATAGGAAAATAACTATCATTTCAAAAATGCTTGATTCCATTTCTAATAAAAGTACATCTCTACAGGAAAACACACTTATTCTGGACGAACGCATGAAACGCATTGAGAGAATTGTTAAAAATATAGGCACTAAGGAAAATAACTCTATATACTCTACGTATGTCTTAAGTATGTTTGATATGTTTTTAAATAATTTTAGGACAATATATATAGTTTTAAATGAAATCGAAACTGCGCTATCATTTACAAAAGTGTCTGTTGTACATCAATCCATTATTGACCCATCTGAATTATTATCACTGTTAAATAATATTTCTAAGACTGAAAGCTTAATATACCCTGTTACTGAAAAAACCTTACTTATGTTCGAGAGAATTATGTCTGTTAAAGCTTATGTTAAAGAAAACCAAATAACATTCATTATGGAAATCCCATTAATAGATAAAAATACATACAACTATTTCAAAATTTATGCATTACCAATTCTTCATGAAAATCGTATAACTACTGCTATAATTCCCAAATACCCTTACCTTATGGTGAAAGGTCCTATATACTTACCGCTAGCCAGCCCGTGCGAAGAGATTGCAGCCAACCAGTTCCTGTGCAAGGAAAACGATGCCGTATTGTATCCTGAAAGTACGTGCATAGAGCAATTGATGAATTTTGCTTCAAACCTCAGTCTATGTAAACCCTTGGTAGTTAACCTGGAAAGCCTTAAAGTTCAGCCAATTGATATCCTGCAATGGATAATTTATACAAGAGATGAAATAATACTTACCGAAACATGTGCTGATAATATTATCCGAAAACCGATCAAGGGCACATATATATTGGAAATTAATGGAAAATGCAGTGTTTATATAAAAAACATCAAACTACATAAAAGGCAATATAGTACAGGAAAAATACAATACCAGGCAATTCCGGTTGCTGCTCTACCTAAGTTAAAGGAAACATCTGTTAATTGGAACAAGACAGTGAACCTAAACCACCTTAATTTCGACGATTTGAAGCATCTGTCCTACTCGTTACACAGTGAAATAGTGGAAAGTGATAGTGCAGTGAAAACCAATAGTGTTAGCTTAGCTACTATACTACTCTATGTAATTTTAGTTATAACATGTCTTAGTGTAATGCTTTGGAAAAAAATGTGTTGTTCAATTCAAGGTCTGCGAAATCATCGGAATCCAAATATTACCGATAATTTCGCACTTGGTGAGGGAGGAGTTATGGAAGCACAACCAGTGCAAATAGTGCGCATGTCAGCATAATAGCAGGCAGAACTGCTGTGCTTTCATAATTCCTTTTAAGATAAACATGTATTGCTAGACTCTAAGTTTAGACGTTAGGACACTCCGTGTACGCATCCCAATCTGCTAACACGTGTCGCATTAAAAGTTAATTTAATTCTTAATTTTTATTTCTTTTTAAAAAACCGTCTACGACGCTCCCAATCCTGACTAGCTAGGGCGCTTACGGACACATACTGCAACCTTTGACCGACTCATACTATGGGTGATTTCATTGAAGAATGGGCTAGGTACTGCAACTTTTCAGGCCTTCGGGAATATGGATATTTTGAAAAAACTACTGAATGTATCTGTTCAAAATAAAATTATTTATATTTATGAATAAATTATCTATCTCTGTATGGTAATTATTTTACAATTTACCGTCTTCTTTTGTTGTTTGTTTCCCCCCAAAGATGCGTTAAAATTAGTCCTACTGGTAAAATAAGGAAGTTTGAACACCCATAACTCATAATAGATGTTTTTTTGACTCTTTTTTTCCATATAGCGCTACATAACGATGAGATGTATGTGGATCATCGTTTATTCTGAATGTATACAGTCAAATATTGCAGTAATCGCCATACTACGTTTGTATGGAATGACCGACTAGCGTACCCTTAAATACTCTATTGGCCATGCTACGCAGTTACAAACAAAGCACTTACGCCAGGTGTTGGCGCGGGTCCAGGTCCTGGTGGTGTGGGCTGCACGGGGGGGAGGTACGGCCGCTGGGGCGTGGGGCTCGGCCTGATGGGCGGGGTCGGGGGTTGCTGAAATGTGATGAACAGGTGTTTAGTAGACATGTTCTTTGTGATAGTTGTTTAATTTGGGCGTGGTAAAATCATCAAATGAGTCCTCCCATCTAGGGCAGTAGTAGCAGAGTAGGATAATCTGTCAGACTTGTACTGACTAAAATCCACGGTGTCCTACAATATCATTGTGCTGACAACTCTTTGAGGCGCGCGTAGAAAACGACGCGCTGGCGACCCGGGCATGATCCATGTTCGGACAGCGAGTCGCCTATTAGTTGCCGTCTGAATGCCCGCAATTGTTTACCATGGTAAATTTTGTTCTGACTAAACGAGCTTCTTGCTTCACAAGGCGCGTAATATTACAAGCCGCGACGCGTCAAGCACCGTGTGAAGGCAATGGCTCGGCGCGTCGTGCATTACGAGTACATTGCCTAGAATGACGGCTCAGTCTCCCAAAATAATTTTTCACTTCAATAATATAAGAAGGGCGTGGTTATAATAACAGCTGCGCAGGACTATCTTCGTGTTTTAAGCCGCGCTTGCCTAGGTCTTTCGATGGGTGGCTATTAATCATAGCGAGCCTTCTCCATGGCTGGGAGAGCACGCAAAGTTGAACGTCTCGGTTGTCATTTGTAGATCTTTGACAGTCGTTATTGTTAGTTCGATCGGAGAGGAATTTCAAGCGGAGATTGAGCAGTGGTGGCCCAAAGAGCAGTGGTGGCCCAGTGAGCAGTGGTGGCCCAGTGAGCAGTGTTGGCCCAGTGAGCAGTGGTGACCCAGTGAGCAGTGGTGACCCAGTGAGCAGTGGTGACCCAGTGAGCAGTGGTGGCCCAGTGAGCAGTGGTGACCCGCAGTGAGCAGTGGTGACTCAATGAGCAGTGGTGACCCAGTGAGCAGTGGTGGCCCAGTGAGCAGTGGTGGCTCAGTGAACAGTGGTGACCCAATGAGCAGTGGTGGCCCAGTGGTATCGGCCCCGACTTAAGAGTTGTAGGTCGTGGGTTCGAACCCCAATTGGCGCATTACTTTGTGTAATTTATTTCTTCACCACTGCTCTCAAAACGGTGAAGGAAAACATCGTGTGAAAATCGTGTGTCCTAGAACCAAAAATTCGAAGACATGTGACATCTACCAACCCGCACTGGGCCCGCGTGGTGGATTATGGCCCACTCCCTCTCACAGAGAGGAGGCTTGTTTCCCAGCAGTAGGAACATTATGGGCTGATGATGATTGTTAATCCGAAGCTTGAAATTTCTGACAACCAGTCTTGCCAGGCGGTATTACCCAGTTACTTGCTTGTGGAGGTCGGATAGATCGACACTCCATGTAAAATACTAGGATTCAGCTGCATCCGATTCGACTGGAAGCCGACCCAAACTTTGGGAAAAGGTTAGCCAGATGATGCTGAATTGATATACAAATTACTTCGATCCATCAGGTATTTTGTAAGCTAATAGGACTCTGGCCTAAAGTTCCACAAGGTTATAGGGGGTATCTTACCTTATTTCCATTATTATTGGTAGGGAAGGGTATGGAGGGAGGTTCGTAATTGTACCCCTTGCTGGGGGGGAGGTACTCGTTGCCCGCCGACATTGCCATTACGAATAGTGTGCAGGACACTACGCTGGAGAGCCACATCTGGAAAGAACAGAAAAAATGGGTTTAGAAACATGGTTTGGGTACATCTCATATACAGGGGTATACAAAAAATCATGGATGCGGGACTATCTCATCAGGCAAGTGTGACGTACGTACGGTTTTTTAAGGATACCGTGGATTTTAGTCAGTACGAGTCTGACAGTCCCTCGCGTCCTACACTAGATGAGAGAATTCAATTGATGATAATTATTATCATTACCTACCAGGATAAAAGAATAAAATAAAAATAAAAGGGGTATAAATCATTAATAATAATTCCAAAGTTTGTTAGGTCTAAGTCTAAGGTAGATTATTCTAACACTCGATTTACATAGAGGCAATAAACTAGAATTAACGCCATGTTTTACTTAGCTAGTGACGTTACAATATAGTAATAATTTAGTAGTTTTTGTCCAACAGACAGTAGTACAGCTTACTGGAAACAAAACACTCAAGTTTTGCATACAATACAATGCTCTTCATGGGAATTTGTACAGACAGTGTGCTACGTGAATTGTTTTAGATTGTTGGAATTATTAGCTTATTTTATTTAAGTAGATACTTGAAATAATACTATTCGTGTAAACATTGTAAGGTTTGGCAGTAGAAGAAGAAAAAGTGTTCACCAGTTTTTTTATTTATTTTTAACTTTGCCCCTCACAAGGTATATTACTCTCCTGTGTCGTGGATGCGTTTAAAAACATTAGAAACACACATACACAAACACCCAGACCCGAAACAACTTTTTGCAGATCATACGAAATATTTGTTCCGTGCGGGGATTGAACCCGCGACACCCTGCACAGCAGTCGATCGCTCAGCCACTGCGCCAACGGAGCTCAGTTTGGTTCCAAACCCGACAATAAGTCTAAGTAGATATTTTAATTAGAATTTCATGTTACTTGTATTTATTCCATAAATAAATAATGTGAGTTTAAAAATATTTCTTGTTTATAATAGATATTAAAATAATCACCAATTTATGTGCTACCGTGCACCGTTTTACGAGTCTGTGGGGGATTCAATACGCGATTTTTTTCCAAAACCGTTAAGCTCTGTTTCAAAAAATAATTTAATCATGGCAATTGCAATAGTGCCAGAATATTGGAAACTCAAAAGGAATAATAACATAATAAAAAAAAGGTTTTAACTAAAAACTTACAAAGATCATGAGCCACTTTAATGAAACAATAAAGAGAGCCATAAAGTTAATGAAAAGAGTTTTTATAAAAAACAAAAGAACAAATGTTGTAAACTGACATTATTTAAAAAAAATTACATGCACGCTCAGACAATAATCGTAAGACGTCAAAAGTGCATGTTTCTGTCGACCTTACATCAATGCATTTGATTGCAAGCGACGTACCCAAGTGCGCATATGCACATGCATATGTATACACATAAATATGTATACCCAGATATACATAACTGCAGATCGTAGATCGAGGTCGGTCGCCGTTCGCTGGCATTGCTTATACCAGGCATACGATAATTTGGTGATTTTACGATTCACCAAGCAATGAGGCTATATTTGTTTGTGATTACGACTCTTTATTGGTAGAAAAATCAGGCCACCAATTACATATTTAACCACCTTCAAAAAAAGGAGGAATTCGCCAGATTTTTTTATGTATATTCACCAATTATGACGGGCCCACCTTAGAGGGCCAAAGCCTGCCGGGACTAACGAATTACCGTGACCCCGGAACGTAAAGCACTATTGAAGGACACCGTGGATTTTAGTCAGTAAATATCTGACAGTCCCCGGCTTTGCCCTGGGTGGGCGGACTCGTTTGATGATATTATACCAAGCTAAAAAACAACCCCGAAAACTAAAAAATGCGAAGATCGATTTAAAAAAAATTTGTTTGAATTGGTATAAGTACTTCCCAGGTGGTCCCGTGATAACCACGTCAAGATCTGATGTTGCAATAAATGACAGCAAATTAACCACGACTGCTGCTATCGCATATTTATGCATTTGCACTGCGGCAAGCTGAGTCGATGATTCGAAGAATGTGACTGGCAGCGGATGGATGCGGACTGCCCAGGATCAGGAGGGTTGGTTCAGCAGTAGGCGGCTATTGGCTGATAATGTATTATTTATAGTAAGGCAGTAAGAGTCTACCAGTCTCTTTTAGGTCAGGAGGGATATTTTTTATTTCATTTAAACGGCCTTAGGCCCATTGTACAAAAGGCGACTCAAGTTTCCGATACCTTACGACTTCGGTACCCAAGCGGCTATCGCCATACAAACCCATAGTGGTTCGAACACAAGCACGCGTCAATGAATACCAAAATCGTAAGGTATCGGAGACTTCCGTCGCCTAGTGTACGAAGGGGCTTATGACAATTTACCGACTTCATTCGTTTCGTGCTCTCTCAGTTTCATTCTAACATACAAGCAATGATTTACCTAAATCCCCAAGACATACTAACTGCAGTCCTCGTGTTATCACGACTCGTGAAGCACCTCTCATTGACGATACTTTAACTACAGATAAATGC
Organism: Agrotis clavis; assembly: GCA_954870645.1. NCBI lineage: Eukaryota > Metazoa > Arthropoda > Insecta > Lepidoptera > Noctuidae > Agrotis > Agrotis clavis. Next base: position 1,797,688 of record OX940942.1, read on the forward strand.
TTCCAATTGCCTCGCTTGAGTTAATGGTGAAGAAACGTGAATTGTTGAACATCAGCCATTTATCTTTTAGCTTTTAGAGAAGCTTTGCTTACATGTAAACATAACTTGTTCCTAAATAACACGCCCAAGTTATCAGTACCCTTAGCACGAATTTTCAGTATTTGAGACGTAAAGGTAACTGGAACTTTGACAATTTCAAATTGACAATTTTCAAGGAAAAAATTAGTTCCTTCTTCGCACACCAGAGACGCTGTTCCATTATTTCATACAAGAAACGCTGTAAATACTGGAAAGACGCTGTAAAGTAAAAGAGTGAAAACTCGTGCTAAGGGTACTGTAGTGGATATTTTTAAAACACGAAGGAATACTGACGCCGATTTTAGAATTGATAATATATTAGTTTTTTAGAATTTAGGTAAAAAATTTGGCAGAAATCACAATCAATATTCCTCTTTGATATAAATATAACTAATTGAAAGGAAATGAGAAATATCGAAGTATTTACTTCACGTTTACGACACTCTCGTGCGAGCGTCTTTCCGTTTTTTTCTCAATTTTTTTTCAATGGCACGATCATCAGAATTAAAAGGTAACCTGGTCAGGGCGACAGGAGGACTCAATTAATATAATAATATAATATTCCACAACTATCACACAACGCCATCTAGTCCCAAGCTAAGCAAAGCTTGTGTTATGGGTACTAGACAACTGATAAACTTACTTATATATTTCTAAATACATACATATTATAGATAAATTACACCCAGACACAGAACAAATGATCATGCTCATCACACAAGCATTTGTCCTGGGTGGGAATCGAACCCACGACCCCCAGGGTCAGGGTCACTCAGGGTCACTAAGCACTAGACCAACAGACCAGTCAATTAATGATTTTACCACGAAAAAAAATGGGTTTTTGAGTAAAGAGTGTATTTAGTAAATAATACTTCGACCACATCTACGTTACACTATAAAGTGTACGAAAAAAAAAAATGTAGATTTTGTCACTACCACCTCTGACTAGACACACACACAGAGTCGAGAGCAAAACGCTACAAATAAAAAAAAGATTCCGACGAATTGAGAACCTCCTCCTTTTTTTGAAGTCGGTTAAAAAACAAAAGAATGAGAGCCAACCCCAATTCTTCGTCCGAAAAGTTTCATCATTTTTAGATCAAGTTTCACATTTAATTAAACTAAAATGACGTACCTAATTGAAGATATCGATCAGAAACTCCAAGGGTATTTGAAAGTGCCTAAATCTGGCCAGTAATAACTTATTGCATATTCTATGAAACAACAATAGGTCGTGTCGTAACATCTTTCCGCGTGGATGAAACTTGGAGAGTCCCTCATTAGGAGCGAGTGAGGGCCGGTTCAAGTGGTAGCGGAAAGCGATTTGGTGAATGAGAGAAAGGGATATATTTCTGTGTGATTGTTGGCGACCAGCAACCACCTCTTTTTTACCTTTAAGTTTCTTTTTATTAGATTTATGCTTTTGTTTTGGCTATGTGTCATGCTAAAAAAGGTCTCCAAAAATGTGTTAGCTAGAACAAGCTAGATTTAATAAACTCGACAAAAAGTGTGAGTCGTGTGTTTTCTTAAGCTATCAAGCCATCCTCATCTTCAACAGTGGTATAGTTACGTATGATGCAATCATTCAACGAAGTACGCAAGTCTTACTAGACTTTTTCGCTTCTTTGTAAACCAGAATGGTTTTATCTAAAAGAGGTGACTGTTTTTAATGCATGTGACTCTTTTACCTCATTTCTTTAATGTGTTTATTTTACCCTGCATAATATTATAATTTATAAAATTTGTATTTTTTCAATAATTTTTTTTTTACTTACACGTCGAATAAGATACATTTGAAGTAGTATAGTACTCCGTTCAGTAGTGAATATTTATACTACTTGCGATATTACTTATATAATATAGCTGAGCAAATGATGAAGCGATTTAGCAGCAGGCAATGAAATAAAATTCCAAGCGAGAAGCGACAGAGTTATATTGCAAGCAGAAAGTAATAAGCAGTAATCATCTTACATACAAAATACACAGATATTTATACTAAGACTCTAAAACTAAATAATAATAAAGGTTCGTGCAAATTGACCATTTTGCACGATCGTCGACGCCCCCTCGTTAGCATGAACAAAAGATGCGCGGGCGCCATGATCCGGAAGGCGGGGTCAAGGACGAATGAGGCCGGGAGTACCGTGAGGTACGTATGTGGCAGGTGGAGCTTTAGGACCGGTTTTTGCACACGGCCCGCTCTGACGTATAATCGTATGATTTTGGTGCTGTGTTGAGTTGTGCGAGTAAACTTGCCTACTCGCCACACTACTCCCCCGGTGAGACCGTGACTACGGTCGATAGTAGTCAGGAAATCTTACTGTCCTGCCGCTTCTAGTTTTTCTGACTGTGTTACCAGATATGGCTGGATCCGGAGTTTGGGTTTGACTTCGACCTGGATTTAAGTCTTCTCTCGCCATGAATGCTGGTTTAACCCGGTCAATCGTCACCTTCTGTCCCTTCCCATGCACTTCGATGTCCACTGTCTTCTGGTCACGAGCAAGGACTTTAAACGGACCTGTATACGGGGCCTGCAGGGATCTTCGATGAGGGCCTTCACGTAAGAAGACGTGGGTTGCTGTGCTCAGGTCTTTCGGGATATAGAAGGGACGGCTGGAGCTCGTATGCCACGACGTTGGTTGTGGCGTCAGTTTCGTCATGTGTGCACGCAACCTGTCGACCAGGTCACTCATGTCCACGACGTCCTTTGAGGCTTCTGTGAGGAACTGTCCAGGCAAGCGGAGTGGCTCGCCGTAGACTAGTTCAGCTGTTGTTGCGCCTAGGTCTTCTTTCCATGCACTGCGAATGCCTAGTAGCACCCATGGAAGGACCTCTGTCCAGTTTGAGCTCGTATGGCACATGATTGCGGCCTTCAGCTGGCGGTGCAGTCTCTCGACGAGTCCATTAGCTGCGGGATGGTAAGAAGTGGTTAAGTGGTGAGTGGCGCCTATGAGAGCGGCCAAGCTCTTGAAGGTGCGGCACTCGAATTGCCTCCCGCGGTCAGTGGTGATGTGCTGTGGGCAACCGAACCGGGCAATCCACCCAGTGGTGAGGGCTGCGGCGCAGGTTTCTGCAGTGATGTCCTGCAGCGGGTACGCCTCAGGCCAACGTGTTGCGCGGTCGACGATCGTGAGGCAGTACCTGTAGTTAGAGGACAATGGTAAGGGACCAATCAAATCAAGGTGTATGTGTTGAAAACGTGCCGATGGCGTTTTGAATGCCTGCAATGGGGCTGAAGTATGGCGTGTCACCTTACTTTTTTGACACGCTTCACATTCCTTTGCCATCCGTCTGCAGTCCTTTCTAACACCTGGCCAAACAAACCTTTCGGTGACCAACCGAACACTTGCTTTTCTCCCAGGATGACTGAGGTTATGAAGGGAAGTGAATACCTGCTTGCGGAACGATCTTGTAACAAATGGACGTGGAGTACCCGTTACGTCGCAGTAGATCTCGACATTTGATTCGGGCAGCTTCACCTTCCTCAGCTTCAGAGATGATCCATCTTTCAGCAAGCTCTGTAGTTCGGGGTCGGTTTGCTGTTCCTTGGCCAGGGACTGGTAATCTAAGGGCAAATGAAGTTCATTAATGCGCGAAAGGGTGTCCGCGACTACATTGTCCTTACCGGCTATGTACCTGATATCCGTCGTAAACTGGCCTATATAATCCAGGTACCTAAATTGACGAGGAGGGCAGTTGGCGCGTGGTCTTGCGAAAGCATACGTCAGTGGCTTGTGGTCCGTTGTGACGTGGAATACGCGTGCCTCGACCATGAAGCGAAAGTATCGTATCGCCTCGTATATTGCCAACAACTCTCGATCGTACGGGCTGTACTTTTTCTGTGAAGGGCTGAGCTTCTTCGAAAAGAATGCCAGCGGATACCATTCCGACTTGCTCCGCTGCTGCAATACAGCTCCGATTGCTGTATCAGAAGCATCTGTCAAAATCTTCAGCTCCGCACACGGGTCTGGATGCACCAAGAGTGTTGCTTCTGAAAGGCTCTTTTTGCAGTTGTTGAAAGCTTCTAGCAGCTCTGGTGTCATGGTGACTGGATGCGATCCCTTGACTTTAGGACCTGCAAGCAAACTGTTGAGAGGTGCCTGTTTGGAAGCTGCTTCTGGAATAAATCGGCGGTAAAAATTAATCATTCCCAGGAATCGCCTCAATTCTTTGACCGTCTTGGGTACAGGGAAGTCTTGAATGGCCTGGACTTTGCAGTCAAGCGGCTGAATACCTGATGCAGAGACTTTATATCCCAGGAATTTCATCTCCGCTTGGCCGAAAACACACTTGCTGGTGTTTAACAGGACACCGTACTTGACCAATCTCTCGAACAGTTGCCTGAGGTGCTGCTGGTGCTGCTGGATATCCTTGCTGAAGACCAAAATATCGTCAAGATACCCGTAACAGAAGGTTAAGTCCCGAAGAACTTCATCCATAAACCTCTGGAAAGACTGAGCTGCGTTTCTAAGTCCAAAGGTCATGAAGGGGAACTCGTACAGACCAAATGGTGTTGTTATCGCTGTCTTGGGTATGTCCTCTTCAAAGACTGGGATCTGATTGTAGGCCTTCACCAAATCTATGGTAGAGAAGATGGTACTGCCCGCTAACTCGAGAGTGAAGTCCTGTAAGTGTCTGATAGGGTAAAGATCAGGGATGGTCCGGGCGTTCAAAGATCGGTAGTCCCCACATGGACGCCACCCGTCGTTCTTCTTAGGCACTAAGTGAAGCGGTGAGGACCAGGCGCTTTCGGAAGGGCGTGCTGTTCCATTTTGCAGCATCTCCTCGAACTCCTGTTTCGCTATCTTGAGGCGCTGCGGGTCTAAACGACGAGGACGGCTAGAGACTGGAGGACCCGGTGTGGTGCGTATATGATGCACCGTGTTGTGCTTTGGTACAACTGGCTTACCAGCGGGACGAGTGAGGTCAGGATATTCCTTCAAGATGCGATGGTAGTCACTGTTCTCAGCTATGGTGCGGACAGACGATATGACTTCAGCTGAATTGAACTGTGGTGCCTGTACTGCAAGTGACGTCAGGTTATCAATGAGGCGCTGGTTTCGGCAGTCGACGATCAGATTGTAGTAAGCTAAAAAATCGACTCCTATTATAGGCTTGGTGACGTCAGCGACTATGAATCTCCAAGTAAATGCGCGGCGAAGTCCGAAGTCCAGTGAAAGTGGAATAAAACCGTACGTGCTGATGGTTGATCCGTTTGCTGCGAATAACTGGTACTTTGTTCTAGTGCGTGGCTCCCGAACAGCGGATCGTGGAAAGACACACAGGTCGGAACCCGTATCTATAAGATATTGTATCTTCGTACAGCGATCCGTAATGAACAGGCGGCTCGATATTGCATGGCAGTCGTAAACCGCCCTTACTGGCTGCCTTGGTGGTTTAACGGCTTCTTTGTGTAGGCGCACGGTTGTGTACATCTGCGGGCGTTATCACCAAACCGGTTATGGTAGAAGCAGTACCGGTTGTCTCTGTTGTTGGAGCGGGACTGCGATCGGTGACGGTTCTGGTTGTACCTGCCTCTAGACCGTGAACGTGACGACCTGTGACGTAACTGCGCACTCATAACGTCCAGTTTACGTGTCAGCTCGGCTACAGTCTGGGTCAATGCTTCAATAGCGCTACCTGGTTGATCCGTTGTAGACTGTGAGCTAGCTACTTGCCCAGGCACTGGCGTGCTAGTAGCGGCAACTTGCGTGTTTACTGGAACAATGTCGTTAATCCGGTCGACCAATTCCGCTACCTCTTCTAAGGTGGAATTTGCTTGCATTGCGACTATTGTTTGAAGGTTTGCTGGTAGCCTGCTGGACCAGATGGACCTGATGAAATCGGTTGGTACAGTGGGACCAGCCAGCTGCTGCAGGTGACGGAGAAATTGTGTGGGTTTCCTGTCTCCCAACTCCTCATGCATGAGCAGCTGCTTGATCTTGCGTTCCTGTGAGGCAGACAACCTCTTGATTAACTCTGCCTTCAGCTTCTCGTATTTGCCAGTGGTGGGGGGGTTTACTATGAGGTCGCGTACTTGTGCTGAATGTTGATGTTCAAGCTGCGCCAGTACGTAGTAAAACTTCGTGCTGTCTGTGGTGATGTTGGAGAGGACGAACTGACCCTCCAGCTGCGCGAACCATAATTGAGGATCATCAGCGTTGAAGGTTGGAGTCTTGACCCCCACTCGGTATGCCATGAAGAAGTCTTTGTTCTCTTCCGTGCTGCCATCCATGTCTGATGTCTATTCCGGCTTCAGGTTTCTCAACTTCAATCCGGAACGAACGTCGGTGGTCACCAGTGAAGTAGTATAGTACTCCGTTCAGTAGTGAATATTTATACTACTTGCGATATTACTTATATAATATAGCTGAGCAAATGATGAAGCGATTTAGCAGCAGGCAATGAAATAAAATTCCAAGCGAGAAGCGACAGAGTTATATTGCAAGCAGAAAGTAATAAGCAGTAATCATCTTACATACAAAATACACAGATATTTATACTAAGACTCTAAAACTAAATAATAATAAAGGTTCGTGCAAATTGACCATTTTGCACGATCGTCGACGCCCCCTCGTTAGCATGAACAAAAGATGCGCGGGCGCCATGATCCGGAAGGCGGGGTCAAGGACGAATGAGGCCGGGAGTACCGTGAGGTACGTATGTGGCAGGTGGAGCTTTAGGACCGGTTTTTGCACACGGCCCGCTCTGACGTATAATCGTATGATTTTGGTGCTGTGTTGAGTTGTGCGAGTAAACTTGCCTACTCGCCACACATTTTTGAAACTTGGTTGCGAATTCAGTATTTTGATCAAACTTTCGCTAGCGCTTATCTCTCCGCTATCCGCTACCACTGCAACCACGCCTTACTACACCGCTACAATAGAGCTAATAGTATTCATTAAGTCACAAATTATGTTCAATCTTAAGATAAGTAGTTCATTGTAGTCCCCCGACTGTGAACAGACGTGTTCTATTGTTTTACGAGTTTGGCCCACTGCTGGGCAAAGGGTAAAGGTCTGTGGTTTGTCAATATGCCACTAAATTGTGGGAGGTTTAATTAGAGTAATTTGGTTTTGAAATTACAGATACGCTGTACTTGTAATTTTATTCGATATGGAATTGGTAGCTTTTTTTGAATGAAACGTTTTTATCTTTTTTTTCAGGGTTTCCTCTGTTTTTTTATGGATCCTCTAATTTACTTGGTCGACCAGCTGGTGCTTTATAGTTTATGGTGCAAATGCTTGGTAGGTAAAGTAGTAATTAAACGTAAAAATCTTAGGACAAACTTTGATGAATAGTAAACGTGCTAATAGATTTCAGCATTCACTTGTAACAGAACATCGAGCATTCACCGTTTTTAATTATAGCGAACAGAGCTGAACATAGATCCAAACATCGCTACGAACATTTTCACGAACTTTGTAGAGAACGCTCTAGGTCTAGTCGATAATCGTCAATTTTTTTAAGCTCGCCAAAACCATCGTTAGAATGCTTGCTAAAACGCTCTCGTTTGTTTTTCCGTAATGTACATTCTTACAGAGCCGCAGTGCCTGAAAAGCAGCCCGTATAATCGGTCCGTTCTTCCAGACCTAACCTACAGACCCAAAACGTGAAACATGTCAGTCAAGCTGGCCCACCGACTTCATGTCACGCAGCGTGCTATGAAAAAGTCTATGCTTGGGATCTCGCGATGACGATGAACATTCGTAAGAATGACTTTAATGCTCAAGTTTACCAACACCTTTATGTAAGACTAGCTGTTGCCAGCGGCTTCACCCGCTACAACTCGAAAATTATCCCACGGGAACATAAAATCGGGATAAAAACTATCCTATGTGTTAATCCAGGTTATAAACTATCTGTATACCAAATTTTAGCCAAATCCGTTCAGTGGTTTTTGCGTGAAAGAGTAACAAACATCCATACATCCATACATCCATACATCCATACATCCATACATACAAACTTTCGCCTTTATAATATTATAAGTAGGATATTGACATTAAAAAATAAATATTAAAAAAAAAAAAAAAAAACTCGACTGCGTATAAAAACTAAAAAGAAAGAAACAAGCCCAGTAGTTTAGAATTCACTCATTCTCACTCACAGTCGGGGCCCCTTGGGAAGATTTGATTGGTATAATTTGAATGGCCCCCGACTGTGAGTGTGAATGAGTGAATTCTAAACTACTGGGCTTGTTTCTTTCTTTTTAGTTTTTATACGCAGTCGGGTTTTACGTTTTTTTTTTAATATTAATTTATTTTACTATTTTTAGTGTTTGTTAGCATTTATCAGTCCAAATTAAATTGAAAAATATAAGTTATATATATTTTGGTAAACCATTTTTAACATCCTTTAATTTGATACCCCACTTGATAGAATGTGAGATTTTAAAAAAATATTTTTAGTTCGGAACCCTTTGCACACGAGTTCGACTCACACTTGGCCAGTTTTATTTACCCAGTGACACTCTCACGTTTAAGACGAATCTAACGACACCTCTCAAGTTAAAATCCATCAAGCCGTTTAGGCTGCAGAGCAACACACAGAAACATACATACATACACTCGAAAAACATAACCCTCCTGGCGCAGTCGGGTAAAAAGTAAGAGAATAACTTCGCACTTTCGCTTTTATAATAGTAGTGAGGAAGGACCCATTATCTTCTATAGGTAGTACAAACGAGTAAAGTCATTGAGAATGCCTATGTAAATATTACTTCAACAGAACGCGCAATGCTTGTTTATGTATTTATGTGACAAGAAGTCATACATACTTGCTAAAGATTAAGGTTACTGTCAAAGGTTCAAAACCTAGTGCTTCTAACAATGTGACTTTTTTAATATACCTACTGGTATTTGGGCTAAACAGCTGTTTAAGGAAAGATTTCTATGTGAAATGAAACGTCTGACTGTCATTATTGAACATTTCTTTTTGGTCAGAAAAGAATTTTGTCTGTGACCTAAAATCACATGAAAATAGTTATGACAATGTGTTTGTATCGTTTCGAAGAAGCTTTTTTGACAGTTATTTTTAAGCCTCATGATAATTAATAGAAGAATAATCTATTGTCATTAACCAGGAACAAATCCAAACTATTGCGTCTGAGAAAATCCAAATAGAAAACTTTTTCCGACCGAATTCGGAATCTCACGGTTAGCTATAGGTACTCTATTCTCTATAAGACTCAGCATCGCGCAAAGCTACGGTTTTTCTTTAATAGATTTTTAACTTCATGCTTCAGTGCATAAAGTTGAAAATTTACTGAAGACAATACTTTGGCCCTGAGTATTTAGTACTACAGTAGTTAATGCACTTACGACCAATAGATTAACGAGGCAGCAGAGCTAAGGATTTCATAAAGAAACCCCGACTTTGATCATCAAGAAACACTGCAAACACGTTAATTTTTTTTATGTACATCACTCACATCACCTTCTCTGCACCTTCAGATGTCTTCACTATCTTCTAAGACAATAACCAGTTCACCAAAATTGCTCAACAGATCCCCCGGGCGTCAATTGTCGAGTATATTGAATTAAACCGAGCCACGTTGCCGACCTATAGCGTACTTGACGGTGACATTTCAATGTGAGCCTTTGTAGGGCTGCGACGATGAAATTAGCAGAGATATGAATGTAACACCTTTATGAACAATGGGAGAATTGTTGTTTTGACATATGGTTTATGAAATATCGGCCTATAATGACCCCTGATAGTTTCAGACTCTTTGAGAGAGGGTGTGGACTATAATCCACCGATACCAATAAATTGAATCCCTTCAAAGTTACGAGTGAACAGGCTTCTTCTAAGTTACCTCATGTCAACTTTGACCTGGACTAGAGTCAAGAGCAAACCTAACAAAGAAGCTGGTGGATGTCGTATTTAAGATTAAAAGTCGGTTAAAAACGGCATATGGGGTCTTAGAAAATTGCTTACTTTTGACTTTTCTTAGGAGACAACGTTCGAATTGGTCGATTTATATGGAGTTCAACAGAAAACTTTTTAATGTGTTAAGTTCTTACTCAGAAAGACATTGAATAGTAGGTACTTTTTGCAAGAGAGCTTATTTAGACAATCAATTCTTGCCATTAATAAGTGGATGGGAAAGGAAGCAGAGGCTTAGATAATTTGGAATTTACGCGCTAAAAATATAATGGATCTACATATTAGTGATACAAAAAGCAGCACTTTCGAGGAAGTAAAACTTAACAGACCCTTTTCATAAAACCTTGTCTTTTCATTAATGTTTTTATTATATATAGTCAAACCCTGGCCTACTCAGACCATTAACAAAATATAAACAATACAAAGTTATGGTCAATTACGTAATAAAACGGTACTTGAAAAGTAATTTGTTGAGAACTTGTTAATTGTTGATTGTCATGGCCATTGCATGGGTTATCGACTTGTGAGCTAAGGTTTGCATGACTGTATTTAATTATGTATTTTTCTTGGCGTCGATGATTTGTATAAATATTTGTTTATTAGCATCGACCAGAACTCGGCCACATCGATGGTGTCAGGCGGTGGGCCTTGGTTTCTGATGAGGCTTCACAATCACACCATGCTTCATCTACACTAATAATATAAAGAGGAAAAATTTGTTTGTTTGTAATGGATAAACTCAAAAACTACTGGACCGATTTTAAAAATTCTTTCACCATCAGAAAGCTACATTATCTGCGAGTAACATAGTCTATGTTTTAATACGCGCGGACGAAGTCGCGGGCGAAATGCTAGTCATTTATAATTTATTCAGATAAAAAATAAACGGTTATGAAAATTTGTTTGAAATCTTGGGACGCACACTGAGAAATTACTCTAAACTCATAAAAATAAATGTAAACCTCATTATCACACTAGATGGTGGTCAAACTGTTCTTCTATATAATTAATAACTTTTTTCATTCCAAGATTTTTTCAAAAAACCTGTGTTGTCTTAAACGAAACCAATACAACAACGATTTTTAGAACAAAACATTCCCCTAATATTTTTTATTCATATATCACATTTAGTCTAGTCGTAAAAGGATCAGTTTCATCTTGCGTAGAATCCAGATTAACATCTACCTAGTAAAATTACGGCATTTTCTTCGTCTGTTGCGTAAGGAAACATCGTAACTCGTAAGTCAGTGGGACTTATGAGGAAGGGACGAATCGTGAGTAAAATCTCTAAAAAGTAACAAGTAGCTTAGAGCGATAGTTGTGATCTATGGTCGTTCCCCTCTGTCTAATGAAGAAGTTAGCAATAAAAATCTTACTTCTTATCTTACTAATATAAGATAAATTATAAATGCTAAATTTTCTGAGGATGGATGGATGTTTGTTACTGTTTTACGCAAAAACTACTGAACGGATTTACATAAAATTTGGTGTATAGAAAGTTTTTAATCTGGATTAACACATAGGATAGTTTTTATCCCGATTTTATGTTCCCGTGGGATAATTCTCGAGTTTTAGCGGTGAAGCCGCTGGCAACAGCTAGTATTATGATGACGCTGGATCTTCATCATCAATCTTCTGCTCTTATCATCACCCATTTAGCCCCTTCGTACACTAGGCGACGCAAGTCTCCGATACCTTACGATTTTGGTATTCATTGACGCGTGCTTGTGTTCGAACCTCAATGGGTTTGTATTGCGATAGCCGCTTGGATACCGAAGTCGTAAGGTATCGGAAACTTGAGTCGCCTTGTGTACGAAGGGCCTTAGAGTCGGACTTCATGTTCCTGATAAAGCTGGAATATTCTACACTAGCGGTCAAAAGTATGGAAGCATTAACTTCGAATTGATCCGGGATACCTCCTTAAATAATGGCGTGATTTGAATTAATTTAATATCAGTATAAAGTTAACAGTTAAACCTTTAAAATGATACCATTTTTATTATTCTTAACTAGTTATCAAGTACTCAAGATCGCGTGGAACCGGAGTAAATGATTCCATTCTAGTTTATTTCTTAATAATGAACCCGATCGATTTCGGACACAGCGACTTGGATCTTCCTCTTGAGAACATCACTGGTGTGACAAGTGACTGATATAGCCAATTTTTGCAGTGAAGGTGCGTCGACATTTACTGCAAGTCAGCACCCCTCAGATATAATTATATTGGATGGTCGCGGGTGGTCGGGCCGTAAGGGCGCATAACCAGAAAGTTGGTTACGTCGCTAATAGCTGCATACAAGTTTTAATTAATTTGGCAATGTTATTGTAGGGAAATAAGAAATATGGCTTTGTAGTGCATTAGAAAACTGATGGACATGACTATAGGAATGCAATTAAAACACTGAATTTGATGTTGCAACCGTTTCAGGTGTATAAAAAGGCATTTGCAATGTTTCCAAATGCTTTTTTTACTCTCTACTATATATTCGGTGTTACGATATTAATTATTGCATTCCCTAATCAATTTTTAGTGCACTACAGAGCCATATTTCTTATTTTCATACAGTAACATTAAATAAAACTTGTAAATATTTGACAGCCATTTGCGACGTTGCCAACTTTCAGAATATGCGCTCTTAAGGTGAAACAAGTCAACATTTTTTCCATAGAAACTTCGTTGGGGTTTTACTCCACTATTTGACAAGGCACATCCAAAGTTAAACATGATATCGTTTTGTCTCATTATTAATTTTGTCTGTACGGAAGCAGAATTTTGAAATAACAAGCCATTAAAAAGTTACGAGCTTCCAAAGACTCGTCTTTATTGCTAATTTTAACACAACTTTGGGCGTAAATTAGAAATTACCAAAACAAAGTCCGTGCCGACACAGCACATTTATCGAAGAATTCCATAAATTTTATTTGAAATTGATTGATGCAGTGGTTTTTTCATAAAACCCCTTCTTCCAAAGGCCGTTTCGTATTTTTTTACGCGCGCCTTTTACTCTGAATGATCGTGCATGTCACTGAATAATGTTTTCCCCTGTTTTCTCCACGGGGGGATGACGCTCGCGGACACATGAACAATATGGCTCGATTTCAGGTGAAATATCATGGTTTTTGACCATGCCTAAGCTCGTCTCGCTTAGCATCGAGCTCTTCTTTACGTTGTCTTTCAAACGCAAACACATGAGTGCTCCCGGTGACCTCCACAGTGACCGGTCTGTGGCCATTGTCCCCCATTGTGACGTGTTTAGGTCACATCGCTTCATGTGACATCTTTGTACCGAAGGAGTTAGCCGCCTTGTTTCCGCTTGCCATCCTCTAGTTCTAGACACGCGAGAGCGTGGCCAGCCAAGTTCAGTTTATTTATTTCTTAAAATTTTAGTAGCAGCCCTATTCTGGTTAGTATCGCATTGCAACCTTTCAAAGTTTTCGACGTGGGACCGCCATTTCAATTAAGATGTGTATCTGAAGCCGAAAATTAAGTATTGTGTTACAATTTTGAAAGTCTAACCAATCTTGTTGAATGCATGAATCTTTGAGATGCCTTGCATTATTGTGGTTGATTGCAACTTAGGAAAATTATATGAGGTTTATGTCTCGGAATTTGATCTAGTTACAGATTTTGTCAATCATTTTTGGTTGTTCTTAATCATTAAACACTTTTTTTGCAAAATTTGAAACAATTTGGCAAATAAAATTTTTGATTCATACACACAGATAATAAAGGGTCCCTGCTTGAATACCGACATGATCACATCTATGCACCATCTATGTCTCTGCCGAAATTGATCAAAATTGGATTAGTAATTTAGACGTAAAAGTGCCATCAAACTCACTTTGATTAAAACACAAGAAAAAGGTTTTTGAAATTGAGGAACGAGTTTTGGTTTTCTTCCGACAAAAATGATATCTGGACAATTTCTTTTACCAAAATAAACCATCACTACATGGAATTGCTCCTTAGCTTCAACTCAAGCAATTCTTCCGCAAAACTTCTTAAAACAACTTCAAAAACAAGATCTGGAACAAAATTCCCTCCCAACTTCTAGTTCCTTCCATCAATTGCCCAATAGCAGTCACGATTGACTCAGGTCACAATACCAGCGTGAACTGCGAACTAGGGCATCATTATTAAACTTTCTAAATGCTACAAACACTACTTTGATCCCTATGTTTAGTTTAATGGATGTTTGCGTTTCCGAGAGCTGTAGACGATCAGTTTGTCTTAGAGTCGTGAGGTTTGTGAGATAGGATTAGAGTACTTTAATTAGTTTTAAAGGGGTTATATTGTATTTACAGAATTGCTATAGTAGAAAGAAAAAAAATTTTTTTTTTTTATAGGCACACGCCACAAGTGCACACAGCATAAAAAAGAAAACAACTTAACAAATAAATAAAATAGAACTTATAAACTAAACAAGAATATACTGTCCGACTCAGGGCTGCCCAAATAGGCCCATTGTGAGCTTAAATAATATAATAAATCCGAAAGTATGGATGGATAGATATTTATTTGTTACTCAATCACGTTGGACTGGCTAAGCGCTGGATGAAATTTAAAAACAAATTTCATCCAGACACGTTTATTTAGTTATAACATCCCTTTGGTACAATTATTAGTTTAGATGTAGGTGAAGCCGGTGGCAACGGTTAGTTAATATAAACTAACATGAATCGCAAAGGGGAACGGAAAAAACAGGGTGAATTTTTAGTCAATAAAAGTTTGACGGTCCTTTCCATTACATCCAGGACGTATACAGGGTGATTTTTTAGTCACCATCCAAATTTTAATATATTAATCTTTGGCGAAAATCATTGAATACGTGTTTTTTCTTTTTGTATCACTCATACAAAAATATCGAGATATCACGTCTCAATGTTATCTATAAAAAGTTGATGAACCTGGACACCGCGCTGTAATGTGTCGCTCAGGTGTAGCGGGGCGGGGCGGGGGGTCGGCGGGGTGCGCTCTGCCCGTTTCATGCGTCGGCAAGTGTATATTATTAACGTTTAGCTTAGTGACCACGCAGAGCGGATGAGAAAATGATTTAATATGACAATTTGACGTATCGATTTTAAAAAAAAAAATGGGCTTAGTGATTGATACCTAACGCCTAGAAAAATTTTGGACGGTGCTAAAAAAGTCACCCTGTATTTGATGATTTTTCCAACACAAAAAAAAAGAAAAACCATACAAATGTGACTAACAAGTCTTCTGGTAACCAAAAGTTGTAATCACCATTTTTGTTTTTTATGCAAATGGTGATTATTGGTGATTATCACACTGTTACAAGGGTAGGCAGTAATTAAAGTATAAATTACAAGCACGCATGTATGCATATAGTCGTAAATTGTGTGAAATAATTCAACTGTTTTAACCTAATTATTGTTTTCTATTGTTTTTGTGGGAACGGTCACATCACAGACTCAGATACACGAATATAACATGTATTTAAAACAAGATAGAGTTTAAAATTCTTTGGTAAATGTTTTGTGTTACCTTAAAAGTATTTGATAAATGATTTTGAATGTTATGTGAGTAAAGTTTGGGTTTAAATTAGGTTGGTGGAAGGTTTTTCAGTTACAAAACACAGGCTTATTTTTGTACATGAGATTTAAAAAATCTGTGAGATTTATCCGCTAATACATATTTATCGTTACGCCACAATCGTTGGGGACCAGGCAGAGATGTTAGTGATACGGTGTGAGTTGTGAGAATTAAAGGAAACTTCGATTTTTATCTATTATTTTTTTTATTATGATGTCTTGTTCAAGATTTTTAGTGAGGGTCGCTGAAGGCGATATGATGTTTAATTTTTATGATAAAATTAGTGTTGTTTTTTTAAAGTACAAGTATCTGAACTTTGAAACCTTGGAATGTGTAGGAAACCTACGCTTAAAATAAATGGTGTTGTACCATATTTTCAGGTATTTTTTCGCGTAAAAGGTTATTATATGTATAGGAGAAATCATCGTCAGCCCAGCCTTTTCAGATTGGCTCTTAGTCGAACCGTATTCAGATGAATATCAAAATATTACATAGCGCGATTGCCTATCTGTTGACAAACTGTCTGTCCACAAACTGACATACTGGTTTTCAGACTTCCAAGTTACCGAGTAGACTCCCAGGACCGCGGTAAGAGTTTTCTCCTTTTTTAAGTGTAAAATCATCTAAAGAGTTCCCGTGAAGTGGAAGAGACTATTATTAACTAAAAACTTTTTCAAAAAAAATGTAACCGCCTTCAAAAACAACCACAAAAAAGTGTAAAATAATCTACAAAATTACTTTTCTTTCGGAAGTCAGTGCCTTTGTTTTTTTTCTTTTCATTGTCTTTTTAGCCACCGACTTCCGAAAGAAAAGTTATTTTGTAGATTATTTTACACTTTTTTGTGGTTGTTTTTGAAGGCGGTTACATTTTTTTTGAAAAAGTTTTTTTTTTCCCTTTTTAGTTTAAATATTCAACCCGAATTCTTGTCAAGAACATTATTCTCTTACATGTGCACTAGAATTTTGTAATCCTTCGCACCAGTACTTATATCACTCATGTACACATTAAGCTAATAAAATTCCATATCTCAAAAATTACTGAACTGATTTTGATGAAACTTGCAGTATTCTCTAAGTTAAATGATACCTAGTACAACAAAAAAAGAATTACTTAAATCGGACTTGTAGTTCCGGAGATATGCGAACACAAAGTAAATTAATCGATGCCTACTCCTTACTGTTAAGGAGTTGTACCTTCCATCATCAGGTCATCCACCTGAGATGATGATTATCAGATGCAAATACTTAAACAGCTTTAGAAAATATATGAAAATGGTACTATGTGCCTATAAAATTTGAAGGTTGCCCTCGATTTCTCTAGGATCCCATCATCAGATCCTGACCTGGTGATCATGGGACCAATTGGAAAGTATACCCTTTCAAACAAAAGAAAAAAATTCCAAATCGGTCCAGGCGTCTTCGAGAAATCGGGGACTATACATAAAAAAAAAAAAGATTACGACGAATTGAGAACCTCCTCCTTTTTTTGAAGTCGGTTAAAAATCCACCTTGTTCTTACAGTTGCCCTTTGCGTTCCAGGGTCACCTTTACCTTTACAGACAGTCCCGCGACCCAAGTATCCTTAACCTTAAACCAAATTATAATCAAACAAAGATTAATTACAACAAAAAATTGAACATGCAAACCTAATTTAAGGTCATAATTATGTCGTCCATTACATAAGTATTACATAAGGCATTATTGCTATATAATGCGTAAGTTCAAGCTAAACGCATAAATCAAATTAATTGGTGTGCTCTATGACAGGAAAATTGATGCGGCTCGCACTTGACGCAAGATGGAGTAAATACTTTTTTGAGTGCTGCTGAGGTAATCGCGTGATAGTGTTGCCAGTTTATAAAAATATAATTTTTTTTTTGTTTTGGAAAATTTAATTTTTAATATCTATTATCGTCATACGTTAAATAAAATAAGCTAAGTTAGTTAAGCTTTTATTTATTACTATGTTTTTTTTAGTGACAGTTTTTTCGCTCGCTTCTAACTCGAAATTATTCTATGTACGTAATAACGGGATGAAAAGTACTGTCTGTGCAAATCCAAGTTCTAAATTACCTCTAGAACATTCAAATCCGATCAATCGTTTTTGTTTGAAAGAGTAACAAACATCCATCGATCCATCCTCACAAACTTTTTGCATTTTATCATCATCATCATCAGACTATAATGTTCCCAATGCTGGGACACAGGCCTCCTCTCTGTGAAAGGCAGTGGGCCAACATCCACCACGCGTGTTCAATGCGGGTTGGTAGATGTCACAATGTCTTCGAATTTTTGGTTCTGAAATAAATTACACAAAGTAATGGGCCTGGCTGGGTTTGAAACCACGACCTACAATTCGTAAGTCGGGACCGATACAACTGGGCCACCACTACTAAATGCATTAAAAATATAAAGATATTATTAAAAGAATATAGGCAAGGGCAGTGGCAAAGGAAATGGATTCAAGGGCGTTGTCCACTTTTTCTTACATCTTTTATGGCTTGTATGTATTTTTTTAAGTATGTTTATGGCTTAGGCTTTAAAAAGAAAGGAAGGAAAACTAGTAAACTTTTCTATAAACGAGTGTATTATTGTGTATTATAGTGTGTATTATTTTTTTCAAACATATTTATTACCAGCCAATGTCAGGAAATCGAAGCCATGTCTTAAATGATTACTTATTTAAATAGTTCTATTTATTTTATAAGGTTTCTCAAAAAAGAGTACACTGTTTCTTTATGATTTGTAAATTGCAATTTAATATCTAAGGGTCTCATCATTTACAGTAAAAGCACAGTATGCACTACATTAGGCGCAGACAATTAAAAAATAATTAATTATTAACTTTATAAAAACTACATAAGGGTTTTTCATTACGAATTCCTCAATAGCTACCAAAAACTCTGGTTTGGTGTCTGGTTGAATGGTTCCACATGTCTTTCTAATCATTATTGGATTCCATTATTTCAAGCAGAGTACAACACGAATTGATTCTCAAAGTATAAATAAACGCTAGCAAAGCCGCTTGAAACGCCAATAGTAAATAAAAAAGTAAGTAAACTAGACATGATTACTATTCCATAATGCCATAAACAAACAGGACATAAAAAGACAGGAATTGACCATAAAATATTTCATAAAATATGTAATTCAAACATTACCCACTATCTTAATGACTTATTTCCTTTCTTTTATGTATGCCTCATGCTTGTAAATGAGTAATAACATTATTTTACTCGCACTTTAAATTCCAGCTTTAATATCTTGATTAAGCTCTTAGTAATTAGACAATTCCTATTTAATGACACTTGACATTACATGAAATAAAGATAGGGCTTATTTATAAATGCTACTAGGATTTTTAAGACGTTTAAACTAAAACTATTTTTTTTTTCATTATTAGCTAGATATAACACAGAATTTAAACAAATGTTAGAATGTAGGTACCTACGTAAATTATACACATTCTTCGGGATACAAGTTAGGTATATCTTCTTCGAAAAAATGTAAAACAATATTTTATGTTTGTTTAAAATTAAAAACTGGCAACACAATTATGCCGCTAAAATTCAATTTGACAGATAAAACTTTTAAACCGCGACGCAACGACCACACGCATACAGCCTATAATTATAAACTCATTTCTCAAATGCTCTCAATTTCTCACGCTGTGTAGATGTAAGTGATTGCATACTTATCTAAAATTGCTAAATAGCAGATTGCGGAGATATGGGAGAGGTAAAAACGTTGGAAGAAAATTGATTGAAAGGAAAATGGCAAATCTCGCAAACGGGGAAACGGTTTGCGGGATATTTACGTAAGAAGTTGAATTGTTTCAAGTCGGATTTTAGATAGTGTAGTTCTTTTGGTTGCTTCCGTGGTTATGCAGAAATGAAAACTATTCTTTGCCATAGAGAAACATAACGGGTCGATGGTGTGGGCACGTCGTGTTTACTAAGACCAGCCCTTAGAGGGCCAAAGCCTGCAAGAGCCGCTAGTAGGTCGTAGTCAGTACAAATCTGACAGTTCTGGGGGGTATTACAACGTCTTAAAACCAGGCATGTTCCAGTGAGTGAACGGGATGGCGCTAGACGACTTGTATAGCTCTGTCACTAATTACCCCCCCTGCCCTGGGAGGGAGGACTCATTTGATGATTTTTAACACGTTAAAAAAGCATATGAAAACAAAACCAAAGTTTTATTGCGTCCTGGAATATGTTTCAAACCATAGATTAATACAGGGGAACGAGGGAAACATCGACAAATTCAAATATGTCCTGAAAAATTGAGACGTATAACGTCCACAGTTCACTACGCCACACTGCCTAGATTAAGGTCTATTTTATTTCACAAAGGACAGACCTGTTTCCCAACAGTGGGAACATTGTAGGCTGTTTTAACTTTACAAACCAGATGTAAATGAATTTAACAGATAATTTCCTTTGAAATAATTATTAAGGAATTGCGTGCTTAATCGTAACGATAATGTTTTCGGCCATTCGCGTTGATAATATTTATTTACTTACATTTACATCACAGTTATGTAGCTTTCCAATAAACAATTAAACACATAACGGTAATTTTACACTGCGCTAAAAACCAATAAACAATTAAAAATCATCGTATGTGTTAATTACTGTCTTTATGTAAAATTAACGGCGCCAATTGATACACAGAACTTGGGATCCAACGAAAACAAATAAAATAACTAACTGAACATACTTATTTATATATATATATATATATATATTTATAACTTTTATGATATACACGTGGCTTCTGATTTGTTATTTCATTAAATCAGTTTAAAAATAACGGAATTTTTGTGCATTATTTTTAAATTTCTAGCACGTGTTCCACACTAGGTACTTGTAGCAGAACTATCTTAAAAGGTCATCGAGGCCCTGGAACGCAAAGTGCAATTAAAGAATATGATAGTTTTTGATCAGTAAAGTCTGACAGTTCATTCTGCTTCATCCACAACGGGTCATCAATTGAAACTTTTTCTTTTTAAAACCTAAAAAAAGATACAACAGCGTTTACCTTCACAACAAATAAAACTAGATGATATAACACACATAACAATTCAATAACATAATCCAACAATGAATCGCGAAAACATAATCCTTTTGTCCCCTGACCTTCCATATTCAAATAGCTGTCAAAACTATATAATAGACAACAACAAATGTTTTTTTAATATGACATAAGTGACAGTTGATATTGTCAGTGTTGCCATATTAGGCGCCACGGTCAAGGGGCAGCCCTGAGTGAATGAATGGGTTGTTAGCTTGATTAGTGCATTGAACATTGATGGCTGGGTCAGGGGAAAAGTATTTGGGTGGGTTTTGACTGGCACACCTGTTATGAAGGATGCTAGGAGTGAATTTTGAGGCACAGGTATTTTTCTTTTTAGCGCAGTAGAAACGAAAAAATCAATGAGTTCTCCCACCCAGGGCAGGGAAAGAGGTACTGTCAGACTTGTACTGACTAAAATCCACGGAAACGTGACCCCGAAATGTAAAGGGTTATTGAAGTTCATTCAATAACCCTTTACATATCGGGGTCACGTTATTCGTTAGTTCCGCGACCACGTTACGAGTTCACGAGTGTCTTTGTTTTATTCGGGACCAACCCTACTACACTATTAATTCCTAAACCCTTGTAACTCCTGTGCGCCAGAATCAACAGTAGTGGTGACCACCAAAAACAACCAAACCATGAAATTTCTTTTTTTTTTTCCAACTGGTGGTCTATTTGATTATTAACCGATATAGGTTATTTTTAACCGACTTCGAAAAGGGAGAAGGTTCTCAATTCGTCTGTTTTACGTTTTTTCGTGTATTTCAGGCGTCTGGATTTATCCGAGACGCCTGAAAGGATTTGGAAGTTTTGTTTCAAAGGGCATACTTTCAAGATGGTCCCATGATCATCAAGTCAGGTTCTGATGATGATGGCACGCCTGTACCCACTTTTTTTCTCTCTCTTTAGCTATTTGCCGTCCAATTCTGGACGTATGCTCCACCAAAAAACGCCAACCGTCCCGGAAGTACCCATTAGGCAGAAAAAACTCTTTTTTTTAAATAGTAACCGACTTCTAAAATAACATAAAAGTCAGTGACTTAATTTTTTATTTCATTGAGTTTTATGGCCCCAACTTTCATAAAAGAAAAGTTATTTTTTACTTTTTTGCTATGTTTTTTCACCACTACATGACATTTCTCATAACACAAAAGTCGACACGCGTAGTAACCTTTTGTCATTGTCATAATAAGATATTTATGTTATTTACAATGAATACAGTTATTAAGACATTTATATCCTATTGTAATGGTGTTTAGTCGAAAGTTATGTATGTCTAACAAAGTTGTTAGTGTCAAATTGATGGTATATTGTTATGGTGCCACCCACCATGGTAAAAGAAAGTTTAGTTTTTTATTTTTTTTCCGCAGTGGTTAAGTGATCGACTGTAGCGTGTCGCACGTTCGATCCCCGCACGGAATAAATTATTTTGTTTGGCCTGTATGTAGTTGTTCCGAGTTTGACACTCACTCCGTTCACAGCGATGCAGATGAATTTTTTGTCGCTCTTTGCTAGTTATGTTAAAAAAAAGAGCTCGTATTCGGAAAGTTGCAAATAGTTGTCAAAGATTAACGAGTTTTAATTTAGCAATGTTACTGTATGGAAATAAAAAATATAAGTCTGTAGTGCACTAAAAAATGATAAGGGAATGTTATAATTAATACCGTTACACCGAATATATAGTTTTAGATTAAAAAAGTGTTTTGAAACTTGCCAAATTCATTTTTTACATCTGAAACGGTTACAACATCAAATTCAGTGTTTTCATTGCATTATTTTTTTTGTGCATAGTAGTACATTCAGACAAATAAATTAAAACTTGTAAATATTTGACAGCTAATTGCGTCGTTGCCAACTTTTAAAATACGCGCTCTTAATATGTTTTTATTCATTTTTTTACTTATTAATTAAACTTTTAAAGATTTATTTCTATTTATTATATTACTAGGATACCTATTCTATCTACGTACTAATTTTCTCATAAACACTTAAAGGATTAAGTGATTTACTTAATCTCTAAGTTAAACTCACGATTACCAACCAACCAGTAATTACCGGTAACAGTTGCCGTTAGAAGTAAACACGACTAACAATCGGTTGTCAGACGTCAGACCGTCAGACGTCAGACCAGCTGTCAGACTGACGTTGACGTCTTGTTACACGATGATGGCAAGATGAGCAAGCTGTGTGAAGGGTAATTATTAATTATTTGTTTCTTCATTTTCTATTATTAATAATTTTAGTGTTATACAATTTAGGTTGCTGTTTGTATAGAATGCAACGAAATTTGATGCAGTTTTATCTCTATCGTTATATCCCTGTCATTTGGATTCTAAATGATAGGAATCAGCGGTCGGCAACCTCCTTTGAATTGGCAAGGGGCACAACGACGTAAAATCAAGTTGATGCGGGCGGCAATTTTTAAATTAAAAACGGAAAGAATTTTATTAGTAGATAATCTTATTTATTTATCAATAAAATTCAAAGGTCACAAAGATCATGCGGCTTGCAGGTTTCACGATGACGACTGCTGATTGAGATCATAGGTTACCAACCATTTAAGGACAATCCCCCCTTTGTAAGAAAATCCAACACACCCTTAACATAATAGTTTAAAAAAGTTGAATATGGTAATTTTAAATAGTCAATAATATTAATTTTATATAATTATCTGCTATTAATCATTACAGATTAAAGATTAATTCTCTCTAACTAAACTCTTCCATCACAATTATTTAAGATAAACATTTTAGACTGTTGGATAAAAGGTTCTTCATGAAAATAGAAGTATTACTTAACAAGAATTATCGAATGGTTTTTGAGAAAAGAATAAATAATTTTTCCTCAATATTCTTTACGATACGCAATGCTGCACCGCGCTGGAGTTAATTAATGCGTTAAAAATATTTGGAATTTAGTATTATTTAAATAATTTTAAATTACAGAATAAATTATAACAAAATTATTTAGCACCTCGTTAGTGTTATAAGTGTCATAATAATACAATGCATATTTGCAATCGAGATGCTCTTAATTAACCCAGTAGATATAACTGTTCACTTTATTTTTTATTACAATCGTAATAAAACACAGAGTTTTATGCAAACGATCTTTGACGGACGAAATCGGAGCGTAAACTTGTGTAATAATAACTAAAAGATGTTTAATTAATCAAACTTAACAAAGGCTTGCGAGATTATTATTACTCAAACAAGATCATTATAAATAACTATGATAACTAAAAATATGTAATACTTATTACAAATGTGATATTAAGGGGCGCATATCTTAGAGCGCAGCAGGCATTTAGAGTGATTTCCCCCCCTCCTATCACGTGGCATCACAGCGCTTTTCAAATGAACTTCGCTGACCCCGTTGGAAAACGTACCACCTTGAGCTTATTCTAGCCTAGTACTTTGGCAGGCCATTTAGAGTTACCTTATCCCCGCGCTGCGTGTCACGTGGCGTCAGAGTGCAAGACATACCACCTTGATCTTATACTAGCCTAGTACTTTTGCTGGTTAGTGACATTCTATCAGTTTATAAGCATAGCTGGAATTTGAAAACTTTTTACTTTTGAAAAATGCGCAATACAAAGCGTCTCAAGGAGATATCGACACGGGCATATTATTGCATACCTTCATGCATTTTTATTTCGAGAAATTCTTTGAAACATGTTTAAAATTCATCTCTCTTCAATTTATTTAATAAAAAACAGTGTATCCAAGTTAAAGCACAAGTTACTTGTGCACTAAAAGTAAAAGTAACATATTATTAGAAAAAAATAAATAAAAAACAAATAACAAATTTTTATGTAATGCAAAAAGAATATCATATCAAGTAAGGATCGAACCCGAACCTCGTAGCTTACCAGTCCCGGCGTTCTTCCGTTCGGCTACCCGGTCCGCTGAGTAAACATTTAAAATAGCTGTTCATAAACTATGTCATGATTTTTCATTGGTACTGATAAAATACAGCAGAGGACGAAGCTTTATCTTTCACATTTTATGTAATCCTGGTACTATCGGGACAAATGCATGCAAATTTTACGACTCTCCTATCAAACTATAAGGCTGCGTTTCCACCAGAGATGTGCGAGGATGCGTAGCTAGGGATGTGTTTGTAAAGAACCAATAGAATCGCTTCATTTACCTCGCTTTGGTCAGCACAGCTCTGGTGAAAACGGCTGAGCGGAGCTAGATTTTTGCGCATACAAAACAAGCGAGGGATTTGTTCGAGGGATGTGTGAGAGGGATGTGTTGCGAAGGATGTGTACGAGAGATATGTACGAGGGATGTGTTGCGAGGGATGTGTAAGTGGGATATGTTGCGAGGGATGTGTTGTGTCTTCACTCCCACTACACCGCACCCTCGTCGCCACATTTCACAGCTACGCTACACATCCTCATAGGCACATTTTCATGCACAGCTTTGGTGGAAACAACCACACCTTTTACAGCACAGCTAAACATCCTCGCACGACACATTTCCATCGCACATCTCTGGTGGAAACGCAGCCTTACTGACTGAAGTGAAGCGATGCGCGCCGGCCGTGACAATTTATAAGGGGCCATAACTTGTCCTAAATTCAGGATCCGATAATCAGAATATGATTTAGAGTAAGAAACTTAGTTGCCAAAGCATGTACTAAATCGTGTCCTAATTAGGATGCTACTCGTCCTAAATGTAATTACACTTTCCTGAATTATGGACGTCCTGAATATCGGAGCCTGAATTTAGGACAGTGTAAATTGCCCCTTATGTTTTGAAAGTCTAAAATAGTTTGAAACACCGCCCGCCGTGATGATATCTTTCGTAATATGTTTGCCTGGTAAGATCGTCAAAAAATGCCCTTAAAAATGAATGAAGGAACTTCGTGAAAATAAATGTTTGTTTACTTACGCTAATGTCAAAGAAACTCTTTCATATCTATGATCGCCTAGTACTAAAAACTTCGTGTATGACTTGTTAGAGCAGTGTTGTATAGTTTATGTGGCAGATTAGATAGAGACAAAGATACCATAAGAGAGAAACATCGAAGATATCATGGTGTCTCTGTCACACGACAGTGACAGAAATATACTTCGATGCCGCATGCACTGTGTCTGTAATGTAACCGTTGCGTTTTATGCTTTCCTGTTAACGTGGCTACAAAATTACACTAAATGGTTAAAACTCAGAAATAAATGATATTACGTATATTATATCGATCACTAGCGGGGGGAATGGCGCGAGCCAGCAAAAGCGACACAGGTCCTACCTCAGACACGCCTCGCGGGCTACTGAAGCAATGCACGTAGGGCACGTCGTTATATAGTTAAGGGTAAAAAAAAACAGAAATATTTAGAAAAAAAGTAACCGGAAATTCCTCTGACAAACATCATTACCTATCTATTGATATCGAGGGGTGAAAGGCTATTTGCTTTAAGCGACATTTTTGCAACTTTACAGGAGAGCCATTTAAAGTTTTAAAAAATCGAAAAAAAATCATAACAAAAAAACTTCTGCAACAATTTGAATGGGGTAAACTAAATTAAATTTCATTGAAAAGCGTTGAATTGTTGATGTTTACACTTAATAAAAAGGACCTCTAAATACAAAGATAAATGTCGCTTAATACAAATTACCTTAAACCCCTATTTTTTAGGGAAAGGAAAAAAGATTTAAGCGGCTCTGCTGTATATTTTCAGAAGAAGCCAAATAGCATGAAGTGTTGAGCCCATAATGAACAGTAGCAAGCTATTTATCTCAACTGACAATTGATATTAATTTAAATGGCAGGCTAATAGACATATGTAACATATTGTATTGAAAATGTAACGTTTGATGTAACATTTTTTTACGTCTAATATTATCAATGGCTGTTGAAACAACCTGAATTATCGCCATCACCCAAAATCTTAGGTGCTTACATTAGTAAATAAAAAAATATAGACAACGCAATTTCAGTTGAAGTTAGATTCATTTAGAATAGTAATAAAGTAGAACTGTCTCAATTTAGGAACATCAATATTTTTATCAACAACAACATCAGTTAAAGAATTACCCGCTTCATCATCAGCTGGAAGACGTCCACTGCTGAACATAGGCCTCCCCCTTAGACCACCACGCTGAACGACAATTCCACCTAGTGAACGGCCTGCCTACCCTGCGTCTTCCGGCCATTTCCACTTCAATTTGCAAATTTTACGAGTCATGTCGGTGACTCTGGATCTTCGGCGAATATCCTTGTTCTGGATTTCATCCCGCAAAGAAACTTGAAGCATAACTCTTTCCATTGCTCGTCGAGTGACTCTTAGTCTCTCTCCAAAAAGCTAGCAGTCTACGACTACGTTACATAGCTTAATGTCATCACTGGCTATACACACTGGTTAAACACCTTAACCATCTTAAGACACCGTGGGATCCTCGATGAGAAGATATCACGTAGCTTCCCAACGCTGCACATTCGAATTGGATTCTGGCATGTAATGCACTAAACTCTTCTGTCTTCTGTAAAATCTGCCGGAGCATGTGTATAACTTTCCGTATAATTTGTCAAGCTCTTTTATGATCTCGGTTTCATTGAAATGATACTGCCGTCATCAATCTTTAGCTTTGTCATTTGCCCAATAACTGAATTCTTTGGGAAGACTTTTGAACTCTGGTCCTGCTCGATTGCATCTCTGATCCGTGCAGGTCACGTCGCATTGATTTAGGGATTCGTCTATTGAGTTTGCCATATTCCGACATATCAGCTGAAGATTGCAGCCATCTCAATCCGCTCTTGGATCAACTTGATGGATCCGGGGGCTTTTGAGGCTTCCTCCGGGGTCTTAAAGAAATTGGACTTCACTGCTTGGACAGTTTCCACCAACCGGTTGTTGATCGCGTCCACAGTTTTGCATTCAGTGCCTAACGGAAAAGATCATGCGTTTCGAGTTGGAAACCTTCGGTGTTCTGGATGTGAGCAGGACCAGGTCGGACGGTAGACTTCAACAGGCGTGACCGTTCAATCTTTACATTGATATTCAATGTGATTCTTAAGATTCGGTGATCGCCACAGGTCACCTTGTCAGTTTCATCTTGGAGATCAAAGAGTCATCACTGAATATTCGCTTCTTGGACGCCATGATTAAGTCAATCTCATTTTTGGTTGTACTGTTAGGGTTTATCCTCGTCCATCTTTATATAAATAGGAGTTCATCAAATGGAGTTCTTCCTTTTTCATTAAGTCGGCCAGCCGCTGGTCGCTATGGATTTGCTGCCC
Organism: Agrotis clavis; assembly: GCA_954870645.1. NCBI lineage: Eukaryota > Metazoa > Arthropoda > Insecta > Lepidoptera > Noctuidae > Agrotis > Agrotis clavis. The sequence goes on from OX940942.1 coordinate 1,825,541, forward strand.
ATACCCAAATGGCTGGGGCCTCTTAACTCATTGCCATTCCATGGACCACCTTCGAATTGAATTCCCCTATAACAACGAAAAAGTATGTTTCGGAGGTATGTATGGCTTCGGATATCTCCTCATACAAAGCCTCTGCTTCATCATCAGAATATGCCAAGGTCGGTGCATGTACCTGTATGACCTTCAACAAAGACCGGTTGGTTATTCTGAGTATAAGGTATGCTACCCTACTCGACACACTGTCGACTTTCACAACTTTATTAATGAGGGACCTGTGGACGAGAAATCCAACACCACCCTCGGAGTTACGATCCTCTTCCCGGAAGAAGAGCATGTTGCCGGAATATAGGACTATTGTATCCTAACCGAAAGGGTTAGAATTCAGATAATCCCAAGATATCCCAGCGTATTTTGCTCAATTCTTCCTCCAGTTCGACAATCGGTCATCGCTCAATGTGCAGATGTTGCGTCATGTCGGGGCAAAAGTTCATCAGGAATAGCGGAGATGCCGAAGACTAGGGTCCGTGCTCAAAGGTTGTCAATCATAATGAGGGGGAAGGCTTTCCCTGCCCGACCTTCGATGGTTGGTCATAGTTTAAGGACTAACCCGGATCCATCCATACACATACATCCCGCATATACATTTACTTGTTAATTTTTTCTCTTTCAATCACTCTCACTCCTTGAACCACTTTGGAGTTCGACTGAAGCGACCGAGCGCTGCAGTCTGGTTGAATAATCACGATTGTTAACTCCCGGGAGATGGAATAAAGAAGGTATTATATGACATGAATTAAATTTATCATTTTAGAATTGAATGATTTAAAGGTCAACTTTTCTTTTTATCAATACTGAAAAAATGTTTTCCAATATGCAAAATAGCTGAAACAAAACGTCTATTTGGTTCAAGAAGCATCCTAGATTGAAAATAGATGCAGCTGAAAGAGCTTAAGCGACACTTCATGTCGTATTTGGTTGACGGACAAATGATTTAAGCGACACCACAACGTGTAAATGGTGGAATTCCAAATGATTTAAGTAACATGCTAATAAGAAATAGAAACATGAAAAATGCTTTAACCGATATAGAATCATTTATCTGAGAAAGGGTAACTGGTTTATGTCTCACTTCTTTAATTATTGTATAGTTTAAGTACATCACTGAAAATAAAATGCAAATTCGACGTCGGATAATACACTGCCACTTTGGGAACAACCCAAAAATGGTGTTGTTTCAAACGCCAGAAAAGTGCTCTGATTTTGATGAAACCGGCATCAAACGACGGAGAAAAAATTGCTGATTCCGAATATGTATATAACTCAATATCGCCCAAGATGTCGCTTAAAGCAAATAGCCTTTCACCCCTCGATATGTTTTTAGGACCAAAAGCATGGTCTACTTCAAGTACCACTGAAAAAACGTTAAAAAAATATCTATTTTCGCGATTTTTTTTGATCAAGGCAAGTTATAAATATCGCGTTTTCAACTGCAAATTAATTTAGATAGTTCATTGAACTACAACATATATTTTTTTCTGATCGAAAAAAAGAATATTTGATTGTTTATTGTTGAATCAAAAATAGGTCGATTCCTGATTACCTGGCCTTAAGTTTGTTTGTTACCTTTTCACGTCTAAACCATTAAACGGATTATCCTGAAATTTTGCATAGGTATATGTTGTCAGACACGGACCTAAGTTACCTTTCATCCTGAAAAAAGTACTGTCGCCTAGAAAAGCAACTTTAAGACATGTAACTCTATAATATCGGAACATTACTATCAGTATTAGTATCGGGATAAAGATATCGTATGTGTTATTTCAGACCATAAACTTTTTCTGACCCAAATGTCATCAGAGCCGTTCAGCTGTTCTGACGGAATCGACTTAACTAAAATTTATCCATCCATCCATGAAAAAATTTCGACTGGCCTGTTGGTCCAGTGGTTAGTGACCCTGACTGCTATGCCGGAGGTCGTGGGTTCGATTCCCACCCAGGACAAATGTTTGTGTGATGAGCACGATCATTTGTTCTGTGTCTGGGTGTAATTTATATATAATATGTATGTATTTAGAAATATATAAGTATGTTTATCAGTTGTCTAGTACCCATAACACAAGCTCTGCTTAGCTTGGGACTAGATGGCGTTGTGTGATAGTTGTGGAATATTATTATTAATTACGGTAAGTGTTTACACTGCTCAGCTCTTAGGCTGGATTTCAGCTACATTTACGGGCCGAAGCCAAAGCAAATGCAGCGTGTGGTGTGTAGTTCATGTGATTTGATGAGGTCCTATTTCGTTTTCTTCTATTTGCATGAATTTCCTAACTATTCTGCATGTATTTAATATAGCTGCTTTTTGAAGTGTAATTTATAGAGTTTCTTTTAGTTGTAATAATTTTATGCTATGGAGGAGATGATTTGGGATGACGCCTGTTGTGGAGAGGACTATAGGAACTACATATACTTTTTCTTGTCGCCAGATTCTACTCACTTCATCTTTAAGTTCTGCGTACTTACTAATTTTTTCAGTGATCGTCTTCTGTAAGTTGTGTGTGTTGGGGACTGCAATGTCTATCAGGTAAGTAATATTATTTATTTTATCTTGTAGAATTATATCTGGTCGGTTATAGTGGATTGTCCTATCGGTGAGAATGCCGCGATCGTAAAAAAGTTTATGTGTGGTGTTTTCTAGAGTAGGTTTTGGTGTATAATTGTAGTACGGAGTGTTGGCATCTTGGATGAGTGCGTGTTTGAGTGCTAGTTTTTGATGAATGATATTGGCCACCTGGTTGTGTCTGTGGGTGTAGTCGGTCTGTGTGAGAGTTGTGCATGCGCCTGTGATGTGTTGAATGGTTTCTGGATGTGTGTGGCATTTGCGACATTTGTCATTATTTACTGTAGGATCTTTGATTATATATTTTCTGTAATTTTTTGTGTTTATGATCTGGTCTTGAATAGCTATTATAAATCCTTCTGTTTCTGGGAATAAGTTGCCTATTTTCAGCCACTTATTTGAAGCTAACTTATTTATGTGGGATTGCTCTAAGTCATGAGGGTGCCGACCGTGGAGTACTTTCTTCTTCCAGTCGTCAATTTTTTGTGTTTGTGGATTATCACTGGTAGTGTTTTGGGTATCAATAGAATTGCTTAGGTTAAGTGGAGTGTAGTTACTATCGTTTGTTACTATGGCTTTATGTATGTTACTAGTGCGGGACTTTGTGTGGAAGAATGATTTTAATCGACTAACTTGTTTCCGCCATAGGTGCTGGATATCTATAAGGCCTCTCCCTCCATGTTCTCGTTTTATTGTTAGTCTCTCTATGGCGGATTTAGGGTGAAGGTTATTGTGTTTCGTGAGTGTTGTGCGTGTAGTACGTTCTAACTGTTCCGTGTCCGTTTTGGACCATTTTATAACTCCGAATGAGTACGTCAATATGGGGATGGCGAAGGTGTTAATGGCTTTGATAAGATGTTTACCCGAAAGTTGTGTTTTACATACGGCGTTAAGCCGTCCCTTGTATTCCGTGGTTAGTGACTGTTTTATACGTACATGGTCAAGACCTTTGAGTTGCACATATCCTAAATATTTATACAGGTCAGTCGATTCCAACGCTGTAATGGCATCCTTCTCATTTACTACATAATTGCCGGGCCTTATTTTGCCTCTTACAATGTGCAGTGTTTTACATTTATCCAACCCAAATTGCATTTTAATATCATTACTAAATTCTGCTGTAATATCTACTAATTTCTTCATTTCTTTTTCTGTTTTTGCATATAATTTGATATCGTCCATATATATAAGATGTGATATTGTTGTTTCGTCTGTATTATATTTGAGGCAATATCCGGCCCCGCAGCTCTGCAGCAAATGAGATAAAGGGTTTAAGGCGAGACAGAACCACAGTGGGCTCAGGGAGTCACCTTGGAAGATGCCTTTTTTGATGGAGATTTGTCGCGTGGTGACATTATTTTGGTTACAATTTATTTGTAGTGTTGTTTTCCATTGTAACATTATACGGCGTAAGAAATCTATTATTTTCGGGTTTATTCTATATATCTCTAAAATTTTTAATAACCAAGAATGTGGTACACTATCAAAAGCTTTTTTGTAATCAATATAGGTGCAATGTAAGTTTCTATTTTTGGAAGTGGCATGTTTATGAATTGTGGTATCAATAATCAGCTGTTCTTTGCATCCCATGTGGCCCTGTCTACATCCCTTCTGTTCTTCTGCTATTATATTGTGATGTTCGATATGCGACTGAATCTTCTTTGTAATTGCAGATGACAATATTTTGTAAATTGTGGGTAGGCATGTAATTGGTCGATATTGGGAAGGTTGTGATGAATTTTTTGTTTTAGGTAGCATGTAAGTAATTCCTGTTGCAATAAATTCAGGCGTGTTCTGTTGTCCCGATATTATATCTGTTATACTTTTTGCTATAGATTTGTGAAGACATGTTAACTTTTTGTACCAAAAATTATGAATTTTGTCTATACCAGGTGATTTCCAATTATGTAATCTAGCTGTGATGTGTGTAATGTCTAACTCTGTTACCTCTACGGGTTCCATCTCGTCAATATCTCTCCATTTTGTTTCCTCTTCAACTATCCAAGATGCTTTGTCGTTGTGTTGTTTTTGTTCTTCCCAAATACTCGCCCAATATGCTTCTAATTGTTCTTTTGTAGGAAGGTTAGGTGTATGTGTGTTATGATCATCAATTGTGTCTGTTTGTGGTTTGTGTAAGTTTCTATAAAACATTTTTTCGTTTGTGGCAAAAATGGCGTTATCATTTTTGCGCTGTAGTGCTTTTTTGTACCTTTTGAGTCTATGAACTTTGAGTGCTAATTTTTGTTTTAAGGTGTCTAAAAATTCTTCTGGTCTTGTGTTACTCTTTTCGTGTCTGGTGTGCATGAAATAATTCCTAAATATGTCCTCAACTTTTTTGATTAACTTATTAGATCTACAACCGCTAATATATTGAGTGAGTCTGCCTATGTTTGCCCTTAATTTTTCAATGTCTTTTTCTAACCTCTGTTGCCATGCTGGATTTGTGTTTTGTCTGGTTCTTGTAAGTCTTACATGGCCTGTGATTTTAAAGTTGAGTTCTTCAGATATTACTACCGCTGTGCAGTAAATAAGTAAATGTATGTCTATGAGTTGGTTGTCATCAGATATATATTGTGGGAGTATATTTTCGTTAAATAAATTGACCAAACGAAATAAATTAGGTGTGTATTTAAGTTTTGGTAATCTTGGTCGCGCTGCGGGGTTCATCCCAGAATATAAAGTTATTGTTGTTCTAAATTTCTCATTGATTTCTTGAATAAATGTATCTGTTGTTAAGTGTTGATCTGGAACAACTGTGGTCTCAATGTCATTTTCTAGTGTTAGGATAACGGATTCGGTTTGTGTGGATGTGTGGGTTAATTGTGTGTTTATTTGTGAATAAGTGTATGGTTGAGATTGTGTGTGACTGAGCGATTGTGGTTGTACTTGATGATTATTTTCATTTGTATTTTGTGTGATATCATTCGTTTCTACATAATTATTAGTCGTTTCTTCTTGAACTAATTGATTACGTACTTCTTCTTTTAATTGATCTATTACTTCTTGGGATAGAAGCTTATTCCTAACTATGGTTCTTCTTTGGTCTGATATTCTTTGTTCTGAAACAGTAATTTCTGGGTATTGTCGAGTGAAATGTGCGTGTAATTGTTGTCTGTATGCCGTCATATCGGTCTCTAATTTAGTAATGTATAGATAAGTTCTCATGATAAATAGATTTACTTCTTTACTCCATTTCATTCGAACTCTTGCTTTTCCAGACTTGGTGGACGCGGGTAAGAAGGTAGATACCTCCCGCGCAGCACTCAAAGTCGGAGTAGGTGGAACTGTATTTAAACTAGTTATGGAAGGTGATGGAGGAGTTGGTGACGATGGTATGGATGGTGATGATGGCCTCGAGGGTGTGTATGATACTGTGCTTGGACTATACGGTTCTACAGGGGTGTCTGTCCTGTCTGTCAGTCTGTCACCATCGTCAATGAGTTCGGCTGTAGTATCTTTGTCGGTGGGAGCCCGCCTGCTCAACTCCTCACCGCTGACGGATCGCATGCTGTGGCACCCAGCGTCAGCTCCAGGTGCGCCCCGGCGATCGCCCCCGGGCAGCGGCCCTATACGTTTACTTTTAGAACGAGTCTCCATTTTATTTATGGGTTTCCAGAGCCACGTTAGCCACGCCAGTAATTTCTCATTCGTGTGTCCGCCCCCCACGTGATTAGATGGTCAATCAGGACGTGTGGTTGTTTATTAATATTATTATTATTATAATTAAAACTTTCAATAATTGAAATATTAGTAAGGACAAGCAGAGTACAATCCAAATTGACTGTCAAACTCTAAATTAATGCAAGCAAACCCGCCGGTGAAAGATAGTTATTTATAAGTACAGACGCCAGCAGGTATTTATGAATGTAATGTAGGGTGACTGGCAATTAGAGTACGATACTTAAACACGTGATTGTGCTCATGATAACAAACATTTTTTATTATGGGAGCAAAGCCGAAATCGTGAAAAAAATATCAGCTGTTCAGTATATTTTTGCCTAATGTACTGAACAGCTGATATTTTTTTCACGATTATGTGTTAGTACCTACATACAGTATTCATGTTCTGATTTTATTCCGATTAACCTAGATTCTCTTTTGATTATGATTGATGTAAAGAAGATCTAGTAAATAGGTTTTTAAAGTGTTTTTAACGACCTGTCTAGATTTCAACATTTATAAATAAGTTACGGTGATCTATAACCAATTTTATTCAGCAAGTCTCAATTTAGTTTTGCACAACCATGTTTTTATAATAATAAATGTTATTCAGAAAATTACGTAAATTCCTCTTTTATTGTTCTCAGTCCTCAGTAGACCTCCTCTCCCAAATCCACAAATTGTACTCTGTTTTTTTTATGTTTAACTTACTATATGAATTATATGATGATGCTGTTTTAGATACACATAAAATTAAATACTATGAATAATTCAAAATAAATATATGAATTTTACAAAGTAGGTAGTAAATGTAAAAAATTGATTGAATGATTATGTATAATATCAAATAAATGTAATAATGAAAAAAAAATGAAATAAAATACTTTCTAGTACTTTTTCACGACGTATTTTTTTATTTATTAATTTGATCTATATGTACCTATGATTTCAATTTTATGGTGTGTAGACAAGAACTATTACAAATTAAAAATTTATCATAAATGCGTTAAATATCCCAATTTAAGTTCTGAGGATACTGTGGCTGATCATGTTTATATTTTGATAAATATTATATATAATTTTGATGTAGTCATCAATTTTGTCACAGTTAAAAAAACAACCAACAGTTACCATTATAAAAGAGGTCGCAGTTTATTTTCACAAGTCAATTAATATTACACAAACATGTACAAACTCCCGGTGTTGCTCGTAAATTTTTATATTTATTGTTGTTTTTTAAATGGTTGTTTTATGTTTTAACACTTATAGTGTTGGTAAAGAATATAGTAATGTTGCTACGAGCAGTTATTGTTGTATTTTATGGGTTTACATAAAAAGTTTTTGAAAAAATGTTGTATGCATGAATGATGATTAATTAACCAAAGCTTATGGATGAGTTTGAGTACTCTATTGCCTGCCAATTAACCTATCCAAATTTCTTTAAAATACTTTCAACTTTATCATTAACACAATAGGTTTATATTTAATTGGGAAATCATAAATTGAAATATCACGAACAGTGCATCGAACGTCAATGTCGAAGACTAGTACAAAAGACATCAACGCGGGTGATATCAAAGTGCGACCAGTAAATAAAATAATAAATGTCGTCGGGCCGATAAAAACTGAAGATCGACCGACAAAAAAAGGCTCTTATAGACAGATTTGCAGTTTATGCAAGTGAATGAATTATTAGAAGATCTATATTATGAACCTTTTTCATCCACTTTAGAGAGGTAATGGAAGCTGCTAATTGTCTTGTAAAAGGCTATTGAAGGACACCGAGGATTTTAGTCAGTACAAGTCTGACAGTCCTTTCCACCCTGCGTTGGGTGGGAGGACTCATTTGTTGATTTTACCACGCGAAAAAAAAATGATGTTAATTGTAAGGTACACGAGGAACAAGTAAACACTACCCACAAATGCGACGTCGTGAAGATACAAACAAGCGTGCGCGGTGTCACCTAGAAACTGGTTGTAGACCGGTTGCGATGACTACTGACCCAGTGTGGCCAATGTTCCTGCATGCTATACTATGGGGACAGGAGTAGATAGGAAACAGAGACCGAGGGTCAACATCCAGAGTGCAAAAAGATCCCATCATACATTGCTGCTGTCTTAATATTTCATCGGGTCACGGGACTGCAGGACAATCAAAGGAACGGGGAAGAATTTAGTTTCCCTTCTACACTCGTGGCGGAAAGACTTATTTGACGACTTTACCACAGTAAAATGCATTGTACACATCAAACAACTTGCATAAATGACGAAGAAACAAAATTTTAAAATTGCCAAACTTGGCATGCTACGAGTACGTGCGTACTTGAATTGACATAAATACATACCTACATGGGTTATGAAAGTTCAGGGAAAATATTGAACATTTGTATCGTGATAAAAGTTAAAAGTTCCAAAACTTTAACCTTTACAGCCTTACTACAAAAATTTAAACATCTGTTGAACACTTGTCTAAAAAAAGTGTGACTGCAGAACGGACCTTATTTCAACGTCATAATCTGAGACAAGTGTGACGTTTAAAAGTTTTTGTGGTACCATGGTCGATATCTAAAAAGGCAGAACGAGATAACAACTGAATCTGAATCAGTACATTGTTAAGCTGTGAGGTTCTTATTATAACTTTTATAAAATTAATGTAACATAAAAAAGTTAGTTTGGAAAGAAGATAGATTTCTAGAAAAAAAAACCGTCAACTTTGAACATAGTCTTGCGTTACATTGAAAACATTTTGTACGAGCGTGATAGATATATCTAAGTAATAATAGTAATATATTAACAGCGATCAACTGATTTCAGAACGGAATCAGTTGATGTTCAAATTTATATCGAATTAAGTTAAGGTTGCAAATAAATACTTACTGAATTTGTAAATTATCTAATTAAGTTTTAAAATGGTTCTACTGTACAGGATTTGTTTATTGTTGCCCATTTTATTAATTATTTAACAACAATGTTTGACGATCTGCGATTGGTCAATAATGGCGGTAATATTTGATGGAAGTGGTACAATACTAAGTTTATAAAAGTAGATGTACCCTCACTTTGGTAGTCATTATTATTCAACTGTTCAAAGAGTTAAGACGTGTCTGAAGTGGTGTCTTGGTTATTTAATGTGATGTAATAATAGAGAATACAAGTGTGTGATGCTGAAAGTTATATTGTGTGTCATAATATTCTACAATAAAAATGTAAGTTATTTGATATTTATTATGATAAGAATATTGCTGTAAATTATGTATTTTATAATGTGAACTGATAAAATATTATGTTGCCGTGGAGTTTCTTCCTCCTTTCTTCTCCACGAAGACCTAGTGTTGCGAAAGGAGGTAGTTTTGGTAATAAAATACCTAGTCTTGATTTGTGCTTTTATTTATAAACTCATTAATATAAATAAGTACTTGGAGATACTATTTACATACAGTAAATAAATAACATTAACCATCCTGATACCTAAAACGTGAAAATTTAGTAGATATTTATACAAATATAACAGAATATACATCCTATTTCTAACATCAGAAGTGGGATAAGTGCCCTAACCTATTTATAATTTCTAATGAACTTTTCTGTATTTTTCATAATCAACGTTGGAGCTATCAATCAGCTAGCACACCCCTGCTGCACCTGCTGCACCCCTGCGTCATCGGGTGGATGAATCGACTGTAGAAGGGCGATGACAACGTGCTGCCATCTCGAACAGCGGCACTGCGACGCTGCTGAAAAAGATTGAAGCCAGGCTGAGGATAACGGAACGAGAACTCCTGCACCACATCAGTATAAATTATTGGCAAATGTCGGTAAGGCCTCCAGAGGCTCTGCTTTTAAACGTTGTAATCAAAAAGTGAGATGGAAAGATCCTAGATGTAGATAGTGTTATTTTTTATTTTTTTGAAATTGCTGAAAGGTTAATCTTTATTAACATGTTACGAGATTGAATAGAAAATAAGTACATCAAAACAAAGTGATGTTGAGCAGTTGCAAAAAAAAAAAAAAGACTAGATATGTTTATTTATAAAAATGGCTGTTTTAATTAAAAATGGTCAGTTGATGAAACTGCAGCATCTGTTACATAGTCACACACTGAAACAGTTTGTGTATATTTTAATTTTATAAAGGTGACCTTTAAAGCAATAACAACTTGAGTGGTTAAGAGGCCTTTTACCCATTTGCGCGTAGAACTAAAATTATGGTCGTCTAATTTACCATATTAAGTAATACTCCAACATTTTTGAATACCTGTAAAAGAAAGACCAGTCTTTCGTGTTGTAATTTGACGTAACATATTTCAAAAAACTCTTTTATTAACTTTGTGGTAATTAATCTCCGACAAGTAGTTTACTGAAAAATCAACGCAGAGTCGATTTGCGACTCCTACATCTACCATTAATATTCGTAATTTTAAGCAAAAAAAATACACAAATCATCAGACATACGTTTTTGTCGTGAAACTGCGTAGTAGAATTTATATTTTTAATAACACAAATTGGTAAAAAAATAAATTCTGAGGTCAATTTTTACGTTTTATATCGCTGTTTTATCGCCATATTTGGTTCGAACAAAGCGTAATTACATTAAAAAAACTATGTAAATATAAACTATGTTTACAGACTAAACTAATTTCTAAATTTCATTAAAATCCCTTCATGTAATTAAACATACTATCGTTTTTAAAATCACTCTAAACTAGTATAAATTACGAAACATAACCGGGCTGCGATCAGTACGGCTCCAGCGCCCGTCGACGTAGGACCTGTATCACTTTTTTCCTCGTCCTGATTATAGAGCGTACGTATCGTGAACGGAATATTATACTACGACTGCCACATTTTGATTCTCTCCATATTTTTTTCATAAGGTAAGATTTTCGTTACTTTATCAAACTAAAGTATTATTATAATTATAATAGTAGTTTGTAGAATTTGTGCATTAATTAGCCATCCGTTTTTGTTTTATTAGTTTTTGCAATGGGGCGCAAGAGTGGTGAGAAATCCAATATGGCGGCCTCCCCAAGATCGCGGTCGGGCTGTTTGAAATCCACCCCCATGATATGGGTATCAAATGAAAGGGTTTGCTGTCAGGAATATGAAAAAAATAGTCACGTGTCTTAAATCCAACATGGCGGACATCCAAGATGGCGGATTGGCTATTTGAAATGCATCCCCATGATATGGGTATCAAATGAAAGGGTTTGCTGTCAGGAATATGAAAAATATAGTCACGTACCTGAAATCCAGCATGGCGGACATCCAAGATGGCGGATTGGCTATTTGAAATGCATCCCCATGATATGGGTATCAAATGAAAGGGTTGCTGTCAGTAATATGAAAAAAATAGTCACGTGTCTTAAATCCAACATGGCGGACATCCAAGATGGCGGATTGGCTATTTGAAAGGTACCCCCATGATATGGGTATTAAATGAAAGGGTTTGCTGTCAGGAATACGAAAAAAATAGTCACGTGTCTTAAATCCAACATGGCGGACATCTAAGATGGCGGATTGGCTGTTTGAAATGCACCCCCATGATATGGGTATCAAATGAAAGGGTTTGCTGTCAGAAATATGAAAAACCCACGTTTTTAATTTTCTTAAAAAAAAAAGAAAATAACCCTACGGGGCTGAGAGAGGGGCCACTCAAAACGTGGTGGCGTATATTATTTATGGGATATATTTACATGACGTGTATAGATCGTGGTTGTAACTTGCAAAGATACGCTCCCACGCTTTGAGTGGCTCTTCTCTGCCCCGTAGCACTGTAAAAATATGGATAGTACGGAAATTACGTACTAACGTTCGAAACGGTGCACTCACACAAACACGCGCATGTACGAGGCTTCTAAGCGGACATCGCAGTGCTGTCAGTTCTGAGTGCCGCGTAAAGACGAGTTGCGTTAATTTATGTTACGTATAATTATGGTTGTTTGAACTCGGCTTCATCATAACCGGAGATTTTGTTTTTTAAACTCCCTGCTTATTTTGAAAGGTAAGAATGATTTTTATCAATATCGAATTCTATATCCGCATGACCGTTTAATAAATTCGTAAATAATTTGTAAAAAAAACCAACATGGTTTCTGCTACAATTTCTCATAATAGGCGTCTTTTTATAGTTTTCGTCTTCGAGGGTTTTGAATCCGATAGTGCTGTCAAAATGTAAATCCAAGATGGCGGCTGCAAAAATATCGAGGTTTTCGTCATGGGTGTCGATTTCATGGTTTTCGAGGGTGTTGAAACCGATGGTGCAGTCAAAATGTAAATCCAAGATGGCGGCTGCATAAATTATCGAGGTTTTCGTCATGGGTGTCGTTTTCATGGTTTTTGAGGGTGTTGAAACCGATGTTGCAGTCAAAATGTAAATCCAAGATGGCGGCTGCATAAATTATCGAGGTTTTCGTCATGGGTGTCGTTTTCATGGTTTTCGAGGGTGTTGAAACCGATGGTGCAGTCAAAATGTAAATCCAAGATGGCGGCTGCATAAATTATAGAGGTTTTTGTCATGGGTGTCGTTTTCATGGTTTTCGAGGGTGTTGAAACCGATGGTGCAGTCAAAATGTAAATCCAAAATGGCGGCTGCATAAATTATCGAGGTTTTCGTCATGGGTGTCGTTTTCATGGTTTTCGAGGGTGTTGAAACCGATGTTGCAGTCAAAATGTAAATCCAAAATGGCGGCTGCATAAATTATCGAGGTTTTCGTCATGGGTGTCGTTTTCATGGTTATCGAGGGTGTTGAAACCGATGGTGCAGTCAAAATGTAAATCCAAGATGGCGGCTGCATAAATTATCGAGGTTTTCGTCATTGGTGTCGTTTTCATGGTTTTCGAGGTTGTTGAAACCGATGGTGCAGTCAAAATGTAAATCCAAGATGGCGGCTGCATAAATTATAGAGGTTTTTGTCATGGGTGTCGTTTTCATGGTTTTCGAGGGTGTTGAAACCGATGGTGCAGTCAAAATGTAAATCCAAAATGGCGGCTGCATAAATTATCGAGGTTTTCGTCATGGGTGTCGTTTTCATGGTTTTCGAGGGTGTTGAAACCGATGTTGCAGTCAAAATGTAAATCCAAAATGGCGGCTGCATAAATTATCGAGGTTTTCGTCATGGGTGTCGTTTTCATGGTTATCGAGGGTGTTGAAACCGATGGTGCAGTCAAAATGTAAATCCAAGATGGCGGCTGCATAAGTAATAATAATAATAATAATAATATTCCACAACTATCACACAACGCCATCTAGTCCCAAGCTAAGCAGAGCTTGTGTTATGGGTACTAGACAACTGATAAACATACTTATATATTTCTAAATACATACATATTATAGATAAATTACACCCAGACACAGAACAAATGATCATGCTCATCACACAAACATTTGTCCTGGGTGGGAATCGAACCCACGACCCCCGGCATAGCAGTCAGGGTCACTAACCACTAGACCAACGGGCCAGTCAAGGTAAGAAGATAAGTTATCGGAAGATAAGTTATCGAGGTTTTCGTCATGGTGGTCGTTTTCATGGTTTTCGAGGGTGTTGAAACCGATGGTGCAGTCAAAATGTAAATCCAAGATGGCGGCTGCATAAATTATAGAGGTTTTCGTCATGGGTGTCGTTTTCATGGTTTTCGAGGGTGTTGAAACCGATGGTGCCGTCAAAATGTAAATCCAAGATGGCGGCTGCATAAATTATCGAAGTTTTCGTCATGGGTGTCGTTTTCATGGTTTTTGAGGGTGTTGAAACCGATATTGCTATCAAAATAGAAATCCCAGATGTCAAATAACAAAAATCACATGAAAATAACATGAATAAGATAAATATTAAGTATTGAAAAGTAATTTGCGCAAAGTTTTTTTCGTTAAACACAATTGCAGTTACAATATGGTGCCTAGGTCATCTTATACTTAGTTGAAACGCATAGTACGGTACGCAGCCACCGGGTTAATCAAGCATCAGCGCCACATAATTATGTTCCATTCTCCGCACTCGTGACAACCCTAACGCTGCAGTTGAGAGCGTAGGTATTTATTTCTACAATTAGGCCTAGTTTCCATACTATCCATATTTTGACTGCACCATCGGATTCAACACCCTCGGAAACCATGAAAACGACACCCATGACGAAAACCTCGATAATTTATGCAGCCGCCATCTTGGATTTACATTTTGACTGCAACATCGGTTTCAACACCCTCGAAAACCATGAAAACGACACCCATGACGAAAACATCGATAATTTATGCAGCCGCCATCTTGGATTTACATTTTGACTGCAACATCGGTTTCAACACCCTCGAAAACCATGAAAACGACACCCATGACGAAAACTTCGATAATTTATGCTGCCGCCATCTTGGATTTACATTTTGACTGCAACATCGGTTTCAACACCCTCGAAAACCATGAAAACGATACCCATGACGAAAACCTCGATAATTTTTGCAGCCGTCATATTGGATTTACATTTTGACTGCACCATCGGTTTCAACACCCTCGAAAACTATGAAAACGACATCCATGACGAAAACCTCGATAATTTATGCAGCCGCCATCTTGGATTTACATTTTGACTGCACCATCGGTTTCAACACCCTCGAAAACCATGAAAACGACACCCATGACGAAAACCTCGATAATTTATGCAGCCGCCATCTTGGATTTACATTTTGACTGCACCATCGGTTTCAACACCCTCGAAAACCATGAAAACGACACCCATGACGAAAACCTCGATATTTTTTGCAGCCGCCATCTTGGATTTACATTTTGACAGCACTATCGGATTCAAAACCCTCGAAGACGAAAACTATGAAAAGACGCCTATTATGAGAAATTGTAGCAGAAACCATGTTGGTTTTTTTTACAAATTATTTACGAATTTATTAAACGGTCATGCGGATATAGAATGCGATATTGATAAAAATCATTCTTACCTTTCAAAATAAGCAGGGAGTTTAAATAACAAAATCTCCGGTTATGATGAAGCCGACTTCAAACAGCCATATACCTACACAACGCAATACACTAGTGATTTTATAGAAATAAACGCAACTCTTCTTTTACGCGGCACTCAGAACTTCTTACAGTAGCTCGTTCTGTGTTCTTGTAGTAGATGTTTAAGGTTCACATTCATAAAAAATATGAAAACACGGAAAATATATTAAATTTAGGTTATATTCGATGACTAAGGGCTGATTTATAATAGTCAGACAACTTTTATCTGAGGAATGAAAATAGCGGTTTGACATATTTTCTATAGATAAGCTGTCGAACCGCCATTTTTATTCCTCAGATAAAAGTTATCTGACTATTGTTCAAACTTCACTTCTTAGGTTAATCGCAGATTCAGTTTTACTTCCACAACAATAAAATATAACTAACTTTAACTCACAGGTTATTTTTAACACAAAGAATCATGTCCAATAATGACCTGACAAATATTTTGACAGAAGATTGCGTGTATAGTGATGTTATTTAGCGTATTATTTAAGTATTTTTTTGCTATGCACGAAGTACTAACTTACAACAGAATTAGTAATGTGAAAAAAAAGAAAAGTTAATTTTAAAACAGCCACCAAATAGAGCGTTTTTTTTTAATATGGAACGCAGCCATTTCAAATGCATTGAAGTACCGTTCCGTTTTAAGTTGACTTTGACATTTGAACGCAGTTGTAGCACTATTATCATTTATTGATTTTGTATTTCGTTCATATTTTTTTGTATACTTCGTTTTATTTAATTCTTTATAAGGTTACTTATTAGTAAATGTATTTCTAGGTTGTCAATCAGAGGTTGTGAAGTTATAACTGTGAAACGAAACGTTTTTCGTGCTGTCAGTGTGACAACCAAACAATAATAATGGTGAACGCACACCTAGCCGCACCGCAGTCTCCGCAGTCCCCGCATTACGAATTCTTTGTTTATATTCTATGAAACCTCGCACACTTACCCGTGTAGAAGGGGTATTAGATAATAGGCAATAGTTCTATACTGATAATAGGTACTAATGTTCGTTTGACAGTTAAGTATTGTACCTACCTAACCTCAAACATTGTTTTCATTATAACATTTTTACCTCATTGTCAAAACAAACCAAGTTTTTACGGTGGTTTAGTTATGACTAAATCTATAATTTGATATAATTCACATCACTATACATCATGTGATAAAAAAATTGATTGACAGGTCATCGCATGTATGGAGCGTGGTCATTGTTCTTTAATTAAAATCACCAGAACAGTTTGTTAACATTCGACATCAAACGAATTATCTAACAAATAATTATGGCGGCGCTGCCGCCAGGCACATGTCGTTCAACCAATCAGCGCGCGAGATGCTTTCCGTTCTATACCATTTAACAGTCTAATAGACTGAATAAACAAAAAAAAACTTTTTCAGAAATGTAACCAAAGTGCATTACGATTATATCGGCTCAAGATTGTTTAGTCCGTCTCAACACTAGCGCTACACTGGTTGCGTTGTGTATGTGTGAATAGCTACGCACACATGAACATTGCTCCCGTCTTTTACCTAAACTCGAGCGTTCGAATTTTGTGAACTGGCTCTTAAGTATTTGAAAAGAAGTATCGATTAATAGGAAATGGAAAACACATCTAATTTTGAATGTGCCAGGGTCAACAAAATTGCTTGTTGGCCAAACATTAATACAGCAGTGAAAAATTGACAAATCAAGTTTCTTTTGCATAAAAGTATATTAATTCGCTAAACGAAAAAAAAAACAAACAGTAAACAGTTGTTGCTTGATAAAGTAAACTGGGTAAACGAGATAAAAAAACAAAAAAAAACTTTTGGTCCAAAAAATGATGAGAGTTGAGACTACATTTTTGTTTTTCTAATCCATCTTTCATTTAAAAAGTACCAGGGTTGGCATGATTAAACCAAGTTCTTTGAAACAGAGGTTGAAAACTATTTGCATTTGACAGTGTTTTTTTTTTATCACACGTTTAAAAACAAAGATTAAAACAAGCTTTAAACATTGTGAAAACAAAAAAAAAGTTCTAAAGTTACCTTTTCTGGCAGATGACTAGATATAAAATGAAAATAAATTAATATTTAAAAGTATGAATAGCTTGACGTAAAACCTATGCTGTTCCTACGTCACATTTTTGAACTTTTATTGGGACTGTATTTAAATAAAACATTATTTTTGGGATAAGTATCTAATTTATTCAGTTAAACAAATGCCTTAGTACCAGGATTTACCAGGTATAGTAGCTTAGTAACAGGACAATATAACGCCTATTTTTGAAACATTAGCATAAGACAATTTAAATTTCTATACAATCAAATGTATAACTACATATATGAATTAAAAAAAAAAAAAACATTAGTTATTACGAAATCAAAATTGTGGTCCTTAATTTCGACCGATGATGGATTAGTGATTATTCCCCTCATTTTAAAATATATTAGCGGCCCGTCCCGGCTTCACATGGGTGAACATGATGTTACTCAGGGTGAAAGTAGCTTTTTTTTTTAAAAAAAAAACTCTATAAAAACAAGAAAAAAAGATAATACCTACCAACCTAAGACTTTAACTTCTACCCTAGATATATCGGTCCAGTCGTGTAGCCTCTAGACAATGGTCGTTGCTGTCAATAACCTTCAAATAGACGTTCTTATGATACATTAGTTGGAACGAAAAACAGATGACGAATAACATACGGAGTTAAAAAAAAAAAAGAAAATATATTCGTCCTCTAGAACCTGGCCCTGATAGTTACAAACCTAGAAAAAAAGAATTAGCCGAATGGGTACAGCCGTTTTGGAGTTAGCTCATAACTATGTACACATTAGCAACACATTTGGCGATCCATTTCTATAGTATAGATTATGTTATGTTGGTGTTTCCTCTATTCATAGAATAGATTCTTAGTTCAAAGTTAAATCCCCGCTGGTCCCTCTAGGCAAGTCCCTATGCCATTCAGTGTAGAAATCAACATTTAGAACCGATACTACTAGAAGAGATTACGCGGCATACAAAAATGTTTTTGATCGGCTTTTGTAAATATTTTATTTACTATTGCGAGTCAAAAAAATAAGAGATCTAGTCTAGAAATGAAACATCAATTTTAAACAATTAGATTATATACTGTTTGTTTAAAAAAAATAAGTAAAAAAAAAAACTGTCCCGCCTCTCACAATGATGATGAATGGTCTTCTTAAAGTAATATTTAAAACCTTTGATAGAAAAAGCAAGAGTTGTTACAAAATAAAAAGTTGCTTTATTTATGACTATTTAAAAAAGTTGTCTTAAAAACTTAAATATGATGGGATGGAACAAGACTGGACTTGGATTATGTGAAAACGTATTTGATCGAAGGAACCGAAATACGATTTGAATCTTAGTCCTTATTAAAAGTATAGTTTAGTAAATCGGTAAAAAAAAAAACGTGGTTTTGAAAAGGTCTCGACTTGAAAGTACTATTTGCAATAATAATAATAATATTGTCAGAATAACCGAGTCGTGAATTTCTTATAAAAATATAATGCAAATCATGTAGCCAAAAAAAAAGGAAAGATATAATATCTATTGGTACAGACACAGATCATACACAATAATATGCAAAAGAAAATGAAAAATGAACAAGTGATAGACATCATAATAATTATTATATTGTACTTGATATACGATCACTTTAGTTGAATCTAGACATTTAGTGAAATAAGTGTTATTTTGCTATCGTTTGTATGATGTATTAGTTTAAAAACATCATTGTATTATATACTAGTGTTTGCCCACGGCTTCGCTTGCGTTAATTTAGAATTTGAGAAACAATACGGTCGTGTAATTGGCGCCATCTGGAATATGAATGTAATTGTTTTTTTCTCGACAACAGATCTCTTCTATTCTTCGGGATGAAAGATACCCTATATCCGTCTATGCTCCTAACAAAGTAATGCAAAATTTTGGGACGATCGATTCAGTAGGTAGTTTGCGTGAAAAGGTAAAAAACAAAATACCTACTTGCATTTATAATATAAGTTTAGATCAATAATGTTATATGTAGGTACCTACATAGTTTGCATAGGAAACGTCCTTGTTTGAGCGAAATTAATTTCAAAGATCCGTGTTTATCTTAAACACTAGACTATCAATTTTTGGTCGATTTACAGTATCGCTGCAATTTGTTATAGCATTGCACATTGCCCTTGAAGGGGGAACTTTCACCATACCGTGTGATACATTAAAAATAGCTTATTATTTAACTCGATGAGTAAAACTTGTTGTCGTTTAAAACAGAATCTATGCACTGCTTTGAGCACTAATTCAAAACAAATAAACACAAAATAATAAAGATTCGTTTGTTTTCGAATCTTTAAAATTCTTACTCCTCGAAACAATAAATTACGAATAAAATTAATATCCAGTGGTTTCGCTTCCAACTCAAAACATACATGAGAAAATAGCGTAATAATACATAGCCTATTAACAAAAGCATATTATTAGGAATATTAGAGGAAAATTTGATCTACAACTTTACAGTAATTTCGGAGATAGATCAAAACAAAAAAAAACATAAAAAAAAATCAAAAAAAAAAGTTGATCTGGCATCAGAATCGATCCTTTATCTCGAAAAAAAAATACAAAAAAAAAAAAAATTCAATGTACAGGAATGACAGCTCTACGATTTCATTATAATGTAAAGATAAAGAATAAAGATAAAGAAGAATTAAAACCTTAGCTGTGGTATGACATTCACTAACTGTGGGTGATTTAACTTCACCGACGACGGTGGGGTGTTTGATCTGCCCAGTAAGGTTATAATAAGTAAGATTGTAAGTAAGGATTATAAACTGCTGGTCGGTCACTGTTCTGATATCTTTCTGAAATTCACGCGCAGCAGGTGATAAGACTGATATGTCAAGGCCAGAGGCTATTGTTAACCAGCGAGGTCGATAATTATGAACCGACTATTGTAATTATGAACTGACTATTGTAATTAGGAACTGACTATTGTAATTATGAACTGACTATTGCAATTATGAACTGACTACTGACATTATGAACCTTAGTACTGACATTATGAACCATAGTACTGACATTATGAACCTTAGTACTGACATTATGAACCTTAGTACTGACATTATGAACCTTAGTACTGACATTATGAACCTTAGTACTGACATTATGAACTTAGTAGGTACTGACATTATGAACCGAGTGTTGACATTATGAACCGAGTGTTGACATTATGAACTTAGTATTGACATTATGAACTGAGTATTGGCATTATAAACTGGGCATTGAAGTTATGAAAACATTGTTTCCGTTGGTCGGTCATTTGCTTGTTGCAAGTCTATCCCACTAGCAGCGGGTGGAGGGGACTTGACATGTCTAGGCAATTGGCAAAACAGAAATTTGTTTCTGCTGGTCGGTCATTTGCTTGGTGCAAGTCTATCCCACGAGCAGCGGGTGGAGGGGACTTGACACGTCTAAGCAATTGACAAACAACAAAAAATTGTAGAAAAAAAAAAGGGATAATGTACTTCGAGAGCGAAGTACTTGTCAGTATGGCCGTGATAGATATATCTAAGTAATAATAGTAATATATTAACAGCGATCAACTGATTTCAGAACGGAATCAGTTGATGTTCAAATTTATATCGAATTAAGTTAAGGTTGCAAATAAATACTTACTGAATTTGTAAATTATCTAATTAAGTTTTAAAATGGTTCTACTGTACAGGATTTGTTTATTGTTGCCCATTTTATTAATTATTTAACAACAATGTTTGACGATCTGCGATTGGTCAATAATGGCGGTAATATTTGATGGAAGTGGTACAATACTAAGTTTATAAAAGTAGATGTACCCTCACTTTGGTAGTCATTATTATTCAACTGTTCAAAGAGTTAAGACGTGTCTGAAGTGGTGTCTTGGTTATTTAATGTGATGTAATAATAGAGAATACAAGTGTGTGATGCTGAAAGTTATATTGTGTGTCATAATATTCTACAATAAAAATGTAAGTTATTTGATATTTATTATGATAAGAATATTGCTGTAAATTATGTATTTTATAATGTGAACTGATAAAATATTATGTTGCCGTGGAGTTTCTTCCTCCTTTCTTCTCCACGAAGACCTAGTGTTGCGAAAGGAGGTAGTTTTGGTAATAAAATACCTAGTCTTGATTTGTGCTTTTATTTATAAACTCATTAATATAAATAAGTACTTGGAGATACTATTTACATACAGTAAATAAATAACATTAACCATCCTGATACCTAAAACGTGAAAATTTAGTAGATATTTATACAAATATAACAGAATATACATCCTATTTCTAACAAGCGCATGTGTCGGTCTCTGTGAACTACCTACTCCTGTATCGTAGGGCCGAAGACCTTTGCTTCTATTCGCAATGTTAATTAGTAAGAACAACTTACTGCAGATATAATTGTAATGAAGGTGTGTTTGAAGAATTTAGTGTTTGTTACATCGACTTGATAGGTTTTATAGCTTCACGGGGTTATGGCGGGTCGACGAGTTGAAATGAATGGAATGATATATTTTAGTTGATTGATCCTCCATGGTTTATTACAGTAATGGAAGTCAAGCTTTTAGTGTGATTAAGCCGCGCCTAGGTTGGTCTGTGGATGGGTCCCGGTTGTAATTTGTAGATTTTTGACAGTCGACAAACGGATTCTGATTACACAGGTGTAAACCATCCATCAATTAAAGCGACGCCTCATCAGCCATTTTAAGACCGACGATCAATCTAGCTCTTACTCTTTCTTTGGAACACACACTGACTGACTGTTTGTTTCTTAAGCTATCAGGTAACCCTATCTCCTGTCTTTTTTTGGGACAAACCCACCACACAATTCCCAAACCACTGCAACTCTTGAAAGCCAGAATCAACAGTGGCAACCACCAGAAAAGCGCCGAGACAATGAAGCTCGACGTGTCCCGAAGACAGAATTTACCTGTCTTGGATCCTGCAACGAAATTAATCAGAAAATAATAGAGGAGGAGTAGGAAAAATACGTTTCCACTTCCCTCCATGTCAAGCAGGAGGCCCATCTAATGTCTCTGTAAACCCTTATAAAGTCAGCCAGATATGGTCTAAATCTCTATAAAAGATAATTGTAAGCTCTTCACTGTCAATTAGCAGTCCTAAGCGCCGACATTATAATGTCAAGTAGATTGTACGTTCTGTTGCAGACATTTCAACACGGTTGGCAACGAACAGAATCGCAAGCAATATGTAAATCTATTACTTACATAATTGATGTAAATGCCTTGCTTAGCTGAGCCTCACATATTGACGTAAATGGTACTGGGGGATATAATTAGGGAGGTACTAATGGGGTTCGATCAACCAATGAATTCCAAAAGTCATCGATTTATGAAGAAATTAAAGTTCATCATCATAAGCGAGGAGCTCGTGTTAGTACGGGTTAAGCCGCGCTTGCCGAGGTCTGTGGATAGGTGGATTATTTTTATCATTTACATAGGATAGTTTTTATCCCGATTTTATTTCCGTGGGATTTTTTTTGAGTTGTAGCGGACGAAGCTGCAAGCAACAGCTAGTTAATTATAAAGGGCAATAAAATAAATTAAAATTTATGGCTTTGACGGCGTGTCATGTGTTAGATTCTCGTGCGGAAGAAATATTTGTAAAGCCAACAAGTTGTTCCGAGTCAGGCTATGTATGTTAGTTTAAATTGCACCCAGAAACATGATATAATTTCCATTTGTTGCCAAACTATAAAGTACAAAAATAAGAAAACCAACAACAAAAATTACGCTGTTTTTTTCAATAGACTCGTACCTACAGTACTCGTACTGCCTACGTTCATTACATGTAATGCATTTATGGTCCAGCTGTGACGTCCGTGCATAACATGTAATGCATTTTTGGTCTAGCTGTGACGTCCGTGCATAACATGTAATGCATTTTTGGTCTAGCTGTGACGTCCGTGCATAACCTGTAATGCATTTTTGGTCTAGCTGTGACGTCCGTGCATTACATGCAATGCATTTTTGGTCTAGCTGTGACGTCCGTGCATTACATGTAATGCATTTTTGGTATAGTTGTGACGTCCGTGCATTACATGTAATGCTTTTTTGGTCTAGCTGTGACGTCCGTGCATTAAATGTAATGCATTCACCAAAGGCAACTGAACTCCGTTTTCTGAGGTGGACGTATGAGCTAGAGCTATGATTCTATATAAACGTATTAAAAAAGTTTTTTTTTTAATTTAAAGATAGGTTCGCGTTTGACCACTATCTCGTCTGATGGTAAGCGAAGATGTGGTCGACGATGAAGCACGCTTGCCTAGAAGTAACTTGTTCATAAGTTGTTTATAAAAAAAGCAATTGGACATACCACCAGATTATCTAGAATACACGGGAATGTCAACGTGTTAGGGAAGCCAGAGCGGTAGCGGGATCTAATGCGTCTTCGCTTCCCCTTGGAGCCCGACCCATCCAAATATGCATCAGCCTTTATTCCAGTCTACCTAAGATTGCATATGATTATCTAGAATTGTAGACAAAGACCGGAATGCATTCTGCATCAGCTCACGTGGGAAGGTTTAAGAACATCAATAACATTGCGCTAATGTGACCGTGCTGTTGGATTAGCGCGGATTAGTCTCGACTCGCATTGAAAATTAGGATCTATTCTGTGAGTTATAAATGAGGTTTTGATTGACGTTCTGTGATTAGTTACTGATATTAGTTGTTAGGGCTTTTCAAAGGTTTCAAAGGAATTTATTATGTAACGGTAATCATTACTTAGATACCTATTTGGCGCCAAAGCTACGAATAATAGCGGCTAAGTCTAAGAGAGAAGACTCAGAATTTACTATCGTTTTTAGTTGTTTTGTTTTTTATTTGTTTTAGCTTTATGGGGTCGCGGCCTGAGCAATTAATTTAATATTTTTCTTTTTTTTTAGGGTTCCGTAAACAAAGGGTCATCATCATCAGCCGGAACACGTCCACTGCTGAACATAGGCTCCCCCTTAGACCGCTACGCCGAACGACAATTCGCCACTAGCATCCATCGGTTGCCCGCGACCCTCACGATGTCGTCGGTCTAACTAGCAGAAGGCCTGCCTACGGTGCGTCTTCCGGTCCGTGGTTGCCACTCGAGAAGTTTTCTTCCCCATTGGTTATCAGTACTACGAGTGATGTGGCCTGCCCATTGCCACTTCAACTTGCAAGTTTTACGAGCTATCCGCTTCCAGTAACATCATCAGCCTAAATTGTTCCCACTGCTGGGACACAGGCCTCCTCTCTATGAGAGGGAGTGGGCTATATCACAACATGGTGGCCTCGTGCGTGTTGGTACTAAGATGTCTTCGATTTTTTGGTTCTAGGATATGCCGGTTTCCTCTAATGTTTTCCTTCACCGTTTTGAGAGCAGTGGTGATGACATAAATTAAACAAAGTATTGCGCCTGGCGGGGTATAAACCTACTACTTGTAAGTCGAGGCCGATACCACTTGTCCAGCACTGCTCAGTACAACGATTTGAGTTCCCCTTAGAGGGCCGGGCCATACCGGGGTTTCCGGACTAACGAGTTACCGTGGCTCCAGAACTTAAAGGGCTAATGAAAGATATTGTGGATTTTAGTCAGTACAAGTCTGACACATCTCATTTGATGATTTTACCACGATAAAAAAAGGATTTGAGTTAAGTTGTTAGTAATTAATACAAATAAAATACACATCTTAGTAAATCCAGCTATTACTATGGAATGCCGATCACACATGTAGCCTGCACTTTATATCCTATAGACATCATCGTAAAGTGCGGTACGATGTGCGGTGGCCGAGCAGGGGCTATCAAATAGCTATAACTTGCAGTTTAATGGCCGCTGATATTAATTTTGATATCGCAACTTAGTATGTCTGGTACGGGTAACTTATAAGGTAAGTTTGGTTTAGTTTGGACTTGAAGAAACGTTATTTCAAGGTTCATTGACTGAGGTTATTTTGGGGAAAATCATATGATAAATACGATAGAATATTTTTAACATAATATATGAGGGATATATGCTAAAAAATGAGCGGGTGGACGCAAAATTATGGCATAATCATTAAACTTTCATTCAAACCAGACAGGAATCATCAACACTGGCTTACCACAAAATGATAACATCTGTTGAAACGCTTGTCTAAAAAAAGTGTAACTGCAAAATGACCCTTATTATCAATGAGAAATGTCGTTTTGACATTGACTGTTTTTTTAGACAAGTGTTCAACTGGTGTTTATATCTTTCTTGTGGTTAGTGTTTTATGACCGACTTTCAACAAGTTCGCATAGTTTCCTAGTGTTTTAGTTCTGAACGGATTTTAATGAAAGCACGGTTTATCTTTGGTTTACCTTTATATCTCTACTTTTCCTGGTTTAACAATCCCGTGGGATATTATTCCACGCCGGCTGCAGGCAAAAGCTAACTAATTAAGCCCTAAATATATTTTATAATGAAACGGTTTTCAATCCTGACCTATATTCTAAAACTCACAAAAAGTGAACCCAATTTTCAAATTTTAAATTCCTGCCCATCGCGTGGTGACCCTAACACTAAGTTGCGCACTCGAGGTCACAGAGCCGCAATTTGGCACGACTGTGTCAATTTATATGTAATAGTATCATGTGAGTGCACTGCTCTGCCGTGTATACTGTGGCGAACGCTTTGTTAGTGAGCCGAAAGCGGCCAGATTTACTTGGCATGTAGAATTTTGTTCATAGCTGGCTGTTTACTTAGAATTTAACGTTATTTAAAGAATTAGATATGGATGAGTTACAATAGGTGTTTAATTAAAAATCTTTTATTGTTAAATTTTATTAAATTTTATGAAAAATATCTAGTTTTAATTCCGCGACAGAAATCCAGGCTTGTTGCAGAACCCCTTGCCCCTCCACGGGGCATCCTCAGGAGATGTAGACTCGACAAAAAAAAAGTTGTCGAGTCAACATCTGAGGAAGGGGCGAAACACGTGTCGAGTATAGGTTTGATTGCATGGCATGTTTTTCTGTTTCTTGCACTTGTGCAAATGCATGTGGGCGGGAGGGTGGGTCCTTTGCTGCATGTGCATAATTATGCATGATTGCATAGGGTGGGATTGCATCCTGCAACAAGCCTGGATTTTTGTCGCGGAATTAAAACTAGATATTTTTCCTAACATTTAATGTCATGGATTTCCGCAAAGAAACACCTGATTCGCCCATAATTTGATCAATTTTAATTTACATTTTCTTGCGGTGGTTTTGAAGTCGTTCTTTTTGTTTTTAATCCGGTTAATTAATCTTCTACAAATAATTGCTTTTCGCCATGAAAAAAGAGACGACATAAAAATAACGAAGAAAGGGAAGAGCTCCTGGCTAAATAATTACAGCCGCACAGGTCTGTGGGTGGGTGACCATCTGTCATAGCGAGTTTTCTCCGTGCCTCGGAAAGCACGTAAAGCCGTTGGTTCCGACTGTCATTTGTAGATCTTTGACAGTCGTTACTGTAGTCAGAAGCTTGGAAATCTGACAACCAGTCTTACCATGGGGTATTGTATTACCTAGTTACTGGGTTGTGTTCAGTCGCTGCTTGTAAAATACTGATATCCAGATGCATCTGGCTCGATTGGGAGTTGACCCCAGTATATTTAAGAATAGGTATTCAGATGATGATAAAAATAACGTAGAAAATACATAGGTAATGGTGACTTTTAAATCTGACAAACCGCGGCTAGGTCAAAGATCAATGCTATTTTGATAAGAACTTCCATAAAAATATCTTTGTTGACCCCTAGCGGTCAAACATTACGCTATATTACACAAGGGGGGTAGTTAGTATAATAAGATAGTACTTACTATTTATGTAATAGAGTTATGAGTATATGGTTTTATGTTTTGTTTCATAAAAAGCATTTAGACAAAATCTAGTACATGGAATTTTTATGTAACCTTAGAGCGTTGGTAGAATCCTAATTCTTTCGTAAAAAAATATTTCAATTTTGTTCTAATACGACCCGGGTGGCGCAGCGGCTGAGCGTTCGACTGCTGCACAGCGGTGTGCGGGTTCGATCCCCGCATGGAACAAATAATAATATTCCACAACTATCACACAACGCCATCAAGTCCCAAGCTAAGCAGAGCTTGTATGATGGGTACTAGACAACTGATAAACATACTTATATATTTCTAAATACATACATATTATAGATAAATTACACCCAGACACAGAACAAATGATCGTGCTCATCACACAAACATTTGTCCTGGGCGGGAATCGAACCCACGACCTCCGGCATAGCAGTCAGGGTCACTAACCACTAGACCAACAGGTGACAAATCAAAATATTTGTATGATTTGCAAGAAGTTTGTTCCTGGTCAGGGTGTTTGTGTATGTGAGTTTCTATGTTTGTTAACTCACCCACGATATAAGAGAAATTATTAGTGTGGGGCAAAGGTAAAATAAATATTTTAAGCATGATATTTTGAAGGTGTTCTCAGATTTAAATTCTATGTATCTGAAAATAATGCTCTGGATTAGAAATTCTACTTTCAACTACTAATTCCGGTAGGTAAACTATTTTTTTTTACGTTGTAACATTTCCAATGTGTCCTCCCTCCCAGGACAGGACGGGACAGTCCCTGTCAGACTTAAACTGACTAAAATCCATGGTGTCCTTCAATTTTTCAGGCTTTGGCCCTCTAAGGACTCGTCAGATTACTGACAGCTCTTTGAAGCGCACGTGGAACACGACGCGCCGTCGACCCTGGCATTGTCCATGATCAGACGGCGAGTCGACCATTATTCGCCGTCCGCATGCCCGCCTCTAAGGTGTCCGGAAGTCGCCTCCAATGCCGTGGACGTCTCCCTAGGTAAACTAGGAATATGAACCAAGTTATTATCTAAACATAGAACCGTAAACCGTTCCATCTCATTACAAATTCTTTAAATGACTCCCATCTTCATACAATCTTGCTAAGTTTTCATTCAAAATGTAATGCAATCGCTATAACTCTTGTTTTGTATAAACTAAAGGCGATTTTAGAATGATTTAGTGGTGTTTATAACGTTGTAATAAATGGCATGGCGACATGCTATTAGACATTGCATGATAGCGCTGAGTTAGGGATGTCAAGGTGTCGGATATTTTCGGATGTTTTTTGGGTAAAATTAACTTTTTTTAAACACATAAAATAGTTACTAATATAGGCAGGAATACTAGTATTTTCTTCCAAGATAATCATCTTACAGAAGTCTAATCAGACTTCTGTAGAAATAAAATATGGATTGGTTTATTTAACTGTTCCGAGAATTGTGGTCATCTTGTTCATTTCATTTGCTGGGGCCACATTAACAGCAAATGCCGTTAACTTTTGAAATAAAGGACGTTTTTTTTTTTTTTAGCTTGGTAAAATCATCAAATGAGTCCTCCCACCCCGGGCAGGGCGGGAAGGACTGTCAGACTTCTACTGACTAAAATCCACGGTGTCCTTCAATAGCCCTTTCTGTTCCGGGGTCACGGTAAGGAAATAATCCCGCGACCCCGGCAGGCTTTGGCCCTCTGAGAGGGGGGCCCCGTCATTATGCTGACGCTCTTTGAGGCGCGCGTGGGACACAACGCGCCGTCGACCCGGGCATGGTCCTTGGTCGGGCAGCGAGTTGCCCTTTACTCGCTGCCCGCATGCCCGCGCCTACGGTGGCCGGAGATCATCTAGCGACGTCCGTCGCCGTGGGCGTCTACTACCGCGGATGGGGCGGAGGGAGGACTCTGTCCTCTCTCGCTCGCGGCCGCCTCTGCCAAGCTGGGCAGTCTTGCACCGTATGTTCCACCGGAAATAATGGACATTTAAACGAACATTACGTTACTGTTACTGTTACGGTAAATTATATTATTATTTCTTAATATTTTAGATTCTTTATTTAGATTTAGAATACACAACAGTTTAATTGTTTTTTTTTTGAACTTCTGCTGATCTTTTTTTTTATGTGGGTGGGTATTATGGATGTGTAAATTACATTTTAAGTTTATAATTTTAAGAAATGGATGATAAACGAGAGCTTCTCGCCATCAAACTGTATAGTTTGGCTAGATAAAACTGTCAAAATATAACTTGTTTTTATAAGAGAGCATTTAAAAAAAAAGTCTTTTATTGTGAAAATTAACCCCGTTTCCCATTAGTGTGCTCCGCATATTATATTTCCCATAAATTAGTTCGTTTTTCGGATAACCCATCTCGAATTTCATTAAAACAGTATCTGCTTAAAATATCCCAAAAAAGACACCTCACTATTTCCGCGGTGTCAAATAAATCCGATTATTTCTCTCTAATTCCGTGTAATTGCAGGCACTAACAGAAAGCAAGTGATGGTGTATTAATAGCCTACAAGGCACATATAAAAGCGATGTCCTGGTCGTATCTCTCATACACTTTATGGACAATGTAATTTGATACGGAGGTTACACCAACCTGCTCTTTGGACACATCTTTACACTGTATGTACTGGCCTTATAGTATGTGTTAAAATGGACAGTTATAACTTAGTACATAGCCAATTAAAAAAAAAAAAGTTAAATATTTTTTGCAATGACACACGATTTTTTTGTTATTTTTAGTTTCTAAACGTAAGTTTTAGGAGTAATAGGAGATTTGTTTTCAAATGCATGAATTCATTTTTCTGGTTTTAATTAGTTGTCAGACTAATTTTAAAGTAAAAAGGAATACGTTAAAATTAAATCCATGCTTTACTAAACATTAAGCACTTTCTACCATAATGGGTTTTAATCTCGTATTTTTCGGATATTTTGTCAAAAAAATTCGGATATCGTCACCACGCTCCTTCTTGACATCCTTAGATGATGTATAGAGTCTAAAATTACTTGTTTCTCGCTATTTACGAGAAAGTGCAAGTGCCTGTAACAGTGATAGCGACTGGGGGTCAAACTGGCGACCCCCAGTTTAGTGGGGTCTAAATTATTTTGTGCCAATTTGTCTGTGGCATTCTTTATTAAGTGTTTGACACTTTTGAAAGATGGGGATATAAATCAACACTTTAATTGCTAAAGTGGTAGTTCCTAATATAATTACGATTATAATTAAAATATATCATTATATAATATATTATAATAATATATTATAAATATTATATTTATATTACATTTAACAGAACATCCATTTTATGAATTTTATAGTAGGTAAGTACTCTTTTTTACTACTAATTTAACTTTAGTGTTATTTGGATAATAATGAGCCAGTTTTAATTGTACCTAGATAACATTAGCGATCTAATTTCCAAAAAAAAAAGACTACCTACTGTATACTATGAATTTCTCATATATCATGATCGTGCGTTTAGATCGAAACATTTAAACTCACATGCGACAGTCAGAAAAATGAAAAAGATATATACAACAATAATTTTGTTTTAATTTTTTTTTGTTTTGTAAAAATAATATTTAAAAGGTATTAAATAAGTAAAAATTTAATAAAACAAGTTTTGAATAACCGTCTTTATGTTTTCATTAAGTACTGATACTAATATATACTACAATGCTAAAATTATATAAAAACTATAAATAAAAACTTACTAGTAATATGCACAAAAAAAAAACAAAGGGCGTCAAAGAATACGTCCACATCACTGTCAACGGGAACAGTGCCAGTTATGAATGATTTGATTTGGCCTCTCGCATAAATTGAACATTTTCGTAGGCAATAGGAAGCAAAATCATTTAGAAACATTTGTATAGACTTGAATTTATCTAATTCTATTGGTTTATTACTGAGACTAATTGACTAGGTCCT
The DNA here is from genome assembly GCA_954870645.1 of Agrotis clavis. Taxonomy (NCBI): domain Eukaryota; kingdom Metazoa; phylum Arthropoda; class Insecta; order Lepidoptera; family Noctuidae; genus Agrotis; species Agrotis clavis. Next base: position 1,856,614 of record OX940942.1, read on the forward strand.
ATGTCAAGAGTTTATCTATGTTTTAACATTAATTGATGTTTCCTTGTTAATAAATTAGATTTTGTAATAAAATGGATGTTTAACTGTGTGTATTTAAATGTTAGTCAATCTACCCTTTTATCTGTTACCCTATATTAATGTAGCCGCAGTGGTAGACGACCACGGCGACGGACGTCGCCAGACGATCTCCGGCCACCATAGGCGCGGGTATGCGGGCAGCGAGTAAAGGGCAACTCGCTGTTCGACCATGGACCATGCCCGGGTCGACGGCGCGTTGTGTGCCACGCGCGCCTCAAATAACGTCAGCATGATGTCGGGGCCCCCCTCTAGAGGGCCAAAGCCTGCCGAGGTCGCGGGACTTATCTTATTACCGCTTGACCCCGGAACATAGGGCTATTGAAGGACACCGTGGATTTTAGTCAGTAGGTAAGAGTCTGACAGTTCCTCTCGCTCTGCCCGGGGTGGGGGGACTCATTTGATGGTTTTACTACGCTAAAAAAAAGTATACTATTATAAAGCAGGAGGGTTTGTTTGGTTGAACGCGCTAATCTCAGGAAGTACTGGATCAATAGTTATTTGTTATGCAAGGCTGCAAAGTTGATTTTTGGCGCGAGTACTTGAATTGAAAACTGAGCGAGCGAAGGATTCTAAGATTGAACCGAGAGAAACGAGCGGTTCAAATATAATTATAATCCTGAGCGATGCGAAGTTTTCAAAGGTACGAGACGCAGAAAAACTTTGCTGCCGAGTGCAACACACAACTTTTAACCTCACACAGCGAGGAAATGTAGTGGGGGCGGCTCGCCTGCCTGTGTAGAAAAGTAGAAAACAATTGAATACAAGACGTGTTCGAATTTTAAACAACACTTTGTGCTCTAGAGCACAAAATGGAGTTTTGCGCTCAGATTTTGAATGAGAAATAGAATCTTTCCGAGCGGGTGAGGTGAAAATTTTATTTTTTGTTTTGTACTCCATTTATCGAGGAAGGCTATATAACATTACGCTACAATCAACAGGAGCCGAGCAGCGGGTGATATCACGGAGTTGAAACCAATGATATTATAAATAAAAAAAAACTTTTTCAAAAAAAGTAACCGACTTCAAAAACAACAACAAAAAAGGGTGAAATAACCTAATTAATAACTTCTTTCGGAAGTCGGTGGCTATAAGTATATTTTAATTTTCATTGATTTTTGCCACCGACTTCCGAAAGAAGTTATTAATTAGGTTATTTCACCCTTTTTTGTTGTTGTTTTTGAAGTCGGTTACTTTTTTTGAAAAAGTTTTTATTTTACCCTTTTTAGTTTATTTATTTAACTATTTATGTACACACAAAATTTATTTATTATTTAATCAACCCAAATTCTTCTATTGTAAAATACATATTTGTCTTACATGTGCACTAATCTTGTAATCCGTCACCACATAAATATCCATATCTCTAAAACTACTGAACCGATTTTGATGAAACTTGCAGTGTACCCTAAGTTGAACAATACCTAGTATAACAAAAAAAGAATTACTTAAATCGGACTTGTAGTTCCTTGTCTCATAGAAAATGGAGACAGAATGATCTGCTCGACTATTGCGCTGGGCAGGTATACCTACTGTACAGCTTGATACGTAAACATTTTAACAGGGTGTTTCATATTTCTAATGTACCTATTTATCAATAATAAAAATTATTAACGATTACAAAAAAAAAACTTGCCTAGGGGTATTTTAGGTCGGATACATTAAGTGGACCACTTTTGTAAGACGACTAAAAAGTCACGGTGTATACAGGGTGACATTGAATAGATGCGACAAATTTAAATATGCAATAATACGTGTTGTCAAGAAAATAAAATATCAAAAATGTAAAATTAAAAAATAATTGATCAGTGTTACGATAAGAACGGCAACGTTTAATAACATGAGTACTCCACGACGATTATTGAGCACTGCGATGAGTCGGACGAGATTTTTTGATACTTTAATTTTTCTTATTTATTTTGCATATTAAATGCTGGAATACCGATAATTCGTACTTAAATAAAGATAATAACATCAACGGACCTTTTGAAAACGATAATCGCGTAATTTTTTTAACGATTTAGATTGTAGAAAAAACAGTTTATAATTACTACCTATGTTACTGTAACTGAAGCTCCCATTTCATTTTGTCGCATTTATTCAAATTCACCCTGTATAATGGTGCAATTTGAATGAATTTGGTATCAATCTAAAGTTAACAGTAAAAATTCTAATAAAGTACCAAAACGGATAGTCAGTATTGGCTCAATTTGCCAAATATTTATTGCATTCCTGACCAATTCATCAACAAGGAAACAATTTATCTAATAATCAGATAAATTGATAATGACTATCTGTGCAAATTATAATTATTATTTCCAATTATAATAATTATTTTGATATTTTACGCCCAATTATTAAGATTACAAAAATAATCACCAAAATGTAATTATGATATTTTGAACAAGCTTCCTTTTTAATTAATTTACAATCAATTTAAGTAACGTCTTTATAGAAATTAGTTTTGAATAAAGAAGATTAATATTTAACATGTTTTTCTAGATTCATTTTATTGATAAAATAAGATTAATGGTAATTATAGGTTAGGTATTTAATTTATATCTATAAATAATGAATAGATTTATTGTTTTTATAAGGTCTTCTATAAATTGAACAAAAATGATTTAAAGTATTGCGATTACGCAAATTGCTCTTGATTATATCCAAAATTAAATATTATATTCATGTGACCTCTACAAATTGAGAGTTCATTTTATGATTTGTAACATTTAATGTTTTTAAAAAGTCCAAAATGATGTTCGATCAGCAACAATGAAATAGAAAAAGTCAAAACTGTATTTTGTAGTAGGAATTGCTAGCAGATTCGGCCACTACAACTAACAATAAACATCTATATACAGTGTGTCCGGGCACGGGTTAGCGATATTTGAAGGAGATATACCGTAAAACCGGCCAACATTGCCCGCTTTTTTTCTTATTTTTGAGATTACGAAAAAAATATTGATCAGAGCTCGTAATCAAGTACACCATGGTAACAATTACTATTATAGGCTTCAAATCACGAAATCTGGAGCTTCTAGCTTTAGCAGAATCCGAGAAAAATGCAATTAAAGAGCCGGGCAAAATTATACGCACGACCGTCCAACATTGCCCACCCTTAATTTCTCTAAAACTATCAGCTCTAGAGCTTTGAAAATAAGATATGTTTTAGTGAATCATGCAAAGTTGCCATCCTTCGTGATCAATATATCAAAAACGTTATATTTTTAATTTTACTGAGGTGGGCAATGTTACACTACACACCAGCTGCTTTTTCATACAAACTGAAACGGTGGGCTAGGGTTGCCACACAATAATGTAATAAATAATAATCTGCTTTTAAATAAAATCTTTTATAAATAATAAATCAGTCAGGTATAATAGTTATAAATTGCACGTATTATTATACTTAAGGTTAATATTAAAGATTCTAAAACAAATCTTACACAGAAATCTTAAAAAATGGTATAACAAAGATTATAAGGAAAAATAGTCATTGCAAGGCATGCCAGTCAGACGTTGTAACGTAAAAATATAATATTTACTTTTAAAAAGAGTTTTAACATAGGAATTATAAAAACATTTTGGTTGATAAAACTGAGTTAACTCTTACTAGATATAATGGGTGCCATCCCTAACACTATTTTTGCTGTGGGCAATGTTGTCACTCCTATGTTCACGCAAGCTCGGGAATCATTGCCCACTGCATTATCTTGAAGATTTTACGTTTTATTGTTCTCAAACTAGCATAGAAATGAAGCGTGGTTCTTTTTATTACTGGAATATTGAAATAACTTACCTGAGAGATGTCGTACGCTGTCAGTGTGTAAAAACGTAAAACAAGATTTTGGCACCACATCAGACTAGTACTACTTTAAACATGTCTCGCCGACAACTGAGTGAACTTAGCGAAGTAACTAATATTTAGTTTTGTCAGGAAAATAGTCTAGTTTACCCTAAAGATTAAATAATGTTGTCAGCTATTTAAATTTATTTACAATTCAAGATTTTAGTTATTTTTCGTGTTTGGGCAAAGATATCCGCCAAGGGCAATGTTGGCCGGTTTTACGGTACTAGGTTCTTTTTCATCGACAAAAATGCTTTAAAAAAAATTCTTACTCCAAAACTTCGCGAATGGCAGCCATTTTAATTTTTTGATCTGTCGAACTGGGGTGTGTACAATAAAATTCAAATATCTTTAAATCCAAGAGACTTACATTCATGCAAATGACTTTATTGCAAAGTTAAACGTTAAGGCTTATAAAAAACTTACGAAAGTTTTCTAAATAATATGTAAAAATAACCAAAAAACATGGGCAAACACGAAATTGTACACAAAAATTACTGAATAATTTCACATTTTTAACTCTAGCTCGAAAAGTACCCCTGAATTTTGGTAGGATTTTTGCGTTAAATTAAAAGTGTGTGTGTCAGGCTATAAAATGATATCAAAATTATCACTCTACGTTAAGTATCTTAGGAGTTATTCTCACTTGAACATCACCCTTCCGTCTCGCCCCGCAGCAATAATTCCTAGAAGTGATTTCATATAATAAAAAAAATGTACCATTTCAGTTTATGGATTATGGTGGTCAATAATGCCAGCTGATAAATATTCGTTGGAACGATTTAGCTCGCCCAAAGAATGCGACGCCTGTAATATTGGGGTACATGCGCTAGGAAGGGTGATGTTCAAGTGAGAATTACTCCTAAGATACTTAACGTAGAGTGATCATTTTGATATCATTTTATAGCCTGACTCAAACACTTTTAATTTAACGCAAAAACCCTACCAAAATTCAGGGGTACTTATCGAGCTAGAGTTAAAAATGTGAAATTATTCAGTAATTTTTGTGTACAATTTCGTGTTTGCGCATGTTTTTTGGTTATTTTTACATATTATTTAGAAAACTTTCGTAAGTTTTTGATAAGCCTCAACGTTTAACTTTGCAATAAAGTCATTTGCATGAATGTAGGTCTCTTGGATTTAAAGATATATGATTTTTTTTGTACACACCCCAGTTCGACAGATCAAAAAATTAAAATGGCTGCCATTCGCGAAGTTTTGGAGTAAGAATTTTTTTAAAACCATTTTTGTCGATGAAAATGAGCCTAGAATATCCCCTTCAAATATCGCTAACTCGTGCCCGGACACACTGTATATGTAAAGAAATACATGGGATTTCTTATTATTTTGTCATTTTAAATCTAGGCGCAATCTTTTTACTATGTCACGTTGATTCAGTAGATGGCGCTAGCTAGGAAGTCATACTCTGTAATCTGTGGAAATGGAGTGTCTAGGTAGTCTGTGTTATAAAGAGAAGACATTGCTTAGCAGACTGTTTTTTTTTTCATTCAATAATTTATTTTGTTAATTAGTAGAAATAGATCGACAAAGTAACTTTAAATGTCGTTTCTTTGTTTTTACAGGTAAGGTTTGTTACCTGAGAATAATATTGTGTACCTACTTATGTTTTAATGTAAAACTTAAAAATATAACTCTTTGTTTTTACAGAGCAACGCATTGTTTAATTTGTCGCAGAAATAACAAAAATTAAAGACTAATTGTCTTATAAAACGACATTTACAGTGGAGAAAATGGAAAAATTACAATTTACGTTTGCAGTATTAGCTGCATCTGACGGAAAATCCAATGTTATTTGCATAACCTCAATTGAAACGCCTGATGGACATTTATTTGATGTACCTGATGATTTGAAGCCTGCAAGCAAACACACTGCCATAACTGCTACTGAATATTTCACCAAAATCAAGAATTCTCTGAAAAAGAGACATCAAACACGGAAAATATGGATCCCCTTAACCCAGGACTTAAAAAAAAATTACCTAGATGAAGGTGAAAACATACAATTTGGTGATCAATACTTAGATGAAATAACACAGGATACAAAACTTCCCATTAATAGTACAAATGTAGGTTCTGAACATAAAAATCTCGGAAAAATAGCAGAGAGATTTTTAATAGACAAATTTTCAGGAAAAACTTCAAATGTTACTCAATGGATAAATGAATTTGAGAACGAATGTACTCGTTTTGAGATATTAAAAGATGCAGAAAAGATTGAGACATTGAAGCATTTACTTGAAAAACAGTGCCTAGATTGGTACACAAGTATGTTGATTAAATGTAACATAAATGCAGGATGGGAGATATGGAAAACTACATTTTGTGAGACATACGGGAGCAAAGGTTGGTCACAAATAAAATACGCTTTCACATTTAAGTTCCAAGGAGGTTCATTACTTGAGTATGCTACGAAAAAAGAAAGATTGTTATTAGAAATAAATAGCAAAATTGATATACAAACATTGATTAACCTTATTGTTATGGGTCTACCAGAATATATTATGTATAAATTGGATAAAGAATCTATAACCTCAATCACAAGTCTTTTCAAGGAAATTGGCAAACACGAACAAACAATCAATAAAAATATTTATAGTAAATTAAAGAGAAATACATCTGATAGTAAATTAAAAACTGATGGCATGAAACCTTGCAAAATATGTGAAAAATTAAATAAAGGAAACCGTTTCCACTCGGAAGAGAAATGCTGGTTTAATAAACCATCCGATGATCATGACAAGAAAAACTTTAGAAGGAATGTAAACAATACTGTGTTAGATGTTGAACTGAAAGATAACGAATCAAAAAACGAGTAATCACACCATTAATTGAAGTTAAAATAACATTGGAAGAAAAAATAAACATATTAGGTATATACGATTCTGGCTCCAATGTTTCTTTGATAAATTCTAAATTATTGAGGCTAAAGAAACAAGAGAAAAAGGAATACAACAACACAAATCTAATGACAATTAATGGTGTTAAAAGGACGAAAGGTCTTATTACAATAAAAATTAAGATATTTGATATAGAAAAAAAAGTTGATGTCTATGTTGTAGATGGAAAAAGCTTCAAATATAACTTTCCAATTGGACTTGATATAATAAAAGAGTTTAATTTGATTCAGAATGAAAATTTGAAGATAACACAAACACCTACAAAACAAATAACTGAGGAAGAACTATATTTTAGAAACAACACAAAGGAAGACAAAAATAAACAGAACTTAAACTTGGTAAATTTTAATGAACATGTAAAAGAAGAAGAATTTACAATAGATCTGAGTCATCTGGATGATCAACAAAAATCAGAAATAAATAAACTTATTAATAAATATAAATCAAGCTTTGCAAGGGATAAATATGACATTGGAACAGTAAAAGACTATGAAGCAAGAATTGATCTACTTGTGGATAAATACTGTAACAAAAGACCTTACAGATGCTCAGTAGAAGATAAGCTGGAGATAGAAGAACAAGTACGAAAATTACTGCAAAAAAATCTTATAGAGGAGTCATACAGTCCGTTTGCAGCACCAGTAACATTGGTTTTTAAGAAAGAAGATAATAGAAAATCAAGACTGTGTATTGATTTCAGGGATTTAAATAAAATAGTGGTACCTCAAGCCCAACCATTCCCTTTGATTGAGGACTTAGTAACAAAAACAAGAAACTGTAAGTACTTTTCAACATTAGATGTTAATTCTGCGTTCTGGTCTATTCCACTGCGAGTGGAAGACAGAAAGAAAACAGCTTTTGTTACACATGAGGGCCACTACCAGTGGACGTGCTTACCCTTTGGATTAAAAACCTCATCAGCTATATTCCAAAGGATTTTAAGCAACATACTAAAAAAACACAAATTGACACAATTTGCTGTAAATTTCATAGATGACATTTTGATATTTTCAAAATCCTATGCGGACCACTTAAATCACTTATCACAGCTTCTAGAGGCAATAGAGAAAGAAGGGTTCCGACTAAAATTCACTAAGTGTCGCTTTGCAGCTAAGTCTGTAAAATATCTTGGACATGTGATAGAAGATAATACAGTAAGACCAGTGAGAGATAACTTAATTTCAATAAGAGATTTCCCAACGCCAAGAAATCAAAAAAATATTAGACAATTGCTAGGTAAAATAAATTTCTACCGTGAGTATATACCTAACAGTTCAATAATTTTAGAGCCACTACACAATCTACTGAGAAAAAATCAAAAATTCATATGGTCGAAAAACTGTCAAGAAGTTTTTGAAAATATAAAACAACTACTATGCTCACAACCAATATTAGAAATTTTTGATCCAGAATTGCCAATAAACATATACACAGATGCATCATTAGAAGGCATTGGAGGAGTTTTAAAACAAATTCAACCAAACGGTAAAGAAAAACCTGTAGCATATTTCTCAAAAAAACTAAACGAAGCCCAAAAGAGAAAAAAGGCCATTTATTTGGAATGCTTAGCCATTAAAGAAGCTATAAAATACTGGCAATACTGGCTAATCGGAAAACGCTTCACAGTGTTTACCGACCACAAACCTTTGGAAAACTTAAATATCAAGTCAAGAATTGATGAAGAGCTGGGAGAATTATCCTATTATCTGTCACAATATGACTTCATAATAAAATATGCACCAGGAAAGGATAACTTAGAAGCTGATTGCTTGAGCAGAAATCCAGTTTTAGAACCAAATAAAGATGAACATGAACAGTTAAAAATAATTAATATAATAACATTGAATGACATAATAGCAGATCAGACAAAAAATGAGGATATAAACAAATATAAGAACAAACTGATTTATAAACACAATATATATTTTAAAAGAATAAATAAAAAAGACAAAATAATACTTTCAGAGGACTTTAGTATGAAATTGATTAAATTAATACATGAAAATATGTGTCATATAGGTATAAAGCAAATGCAACAAAAAATAGGAAAACTATACACAGCAAAGAATTTAACTAAAAATATCACAAATTTATGTAAACAATGTGATACATGTTTAAAGAATAAAACTAGAAGTCAAACGAAATATGGTTTAATGTCATACCTAGGACCTGCCACAAAACCATTTGAAATTGTGTCAATAGACACAATTGGAGGATTTGGAGGCTCTAGATCAACAAAAAGGTATCTACACTTATTAGTAGACCACTTCACTCGATATGCTTATATATTAACTTCAAAGACACAGAGCGCTAAAGACTTCATAAAACTTATAAATAATGTACCAAATAGTAATGAAATTGGTATGGTACTCACTGATCAGTATCCAGGAATAAACTCCCAGGAATTCAAAACGTTTTTACATGAAAAGTCTATCGCACTGATTTTCACTGCAGTCAATTCACCGTTTTCCAATGGACTCAATGAAAGACTAAACCAAACACTTGTAAATAAAATCAGATGCAGCATAAATGAAAAACCAAATACTACAGCATGGACCACTATCGCTCATAATTGTGTCAGCAAATATAACAACACGGAACACTCAATAACAGGTTTTACACCAAGATACTTACTGGATGGCACTGATGTCTCATTCATACCTAATGAACTTAAACTAGAAAAAAAATTAGATGACTGGATTAAAGACAGAAAAATTGCATTAGAAAAAACGATTAGATCACACGAATATAATAAAAAGATATTTGATAAGAATAGAATAAATCACAATTTCAAAACAGGTGATATGGTATATGTTGAAAATGGCCACAAATTAAACAGAAAAAAACTAGATGAGTTAAGGATTGGCCCATTCAAAATTGAAGAGAAATTATCACAATCAATTTATAGGATAAATACAGGCCACAGGAAGATGGAATCAAATCTATTTCATATAACGAAACTGATCCCTGTTCCCACATTAGAAGAAAGGAAGAGTTATGAAGAAATAATTATAGGGAACGACGAAAATCTCCAAGGAAATTTTCTAATTTCAGGGGGGGAGATGTAAAGAAATACATGGGATTTCTTATTATTTTGTCATTTTAAATCTAGGCGCAATCTTTTTACTATGTCACGTTGATTCAGTAGATGGCGCTAGCTAGGAAGTCATACTCTGTAATCTGTGGAAATGGAGTGTCTAGGTAGTCTGTGTTATAAAGAGAAGACATTGCTTAGCAGACTGTTTTTTTTTTCATTCAATAATTTATTTTGTTAATTAGTAGAAATAGATCGACAAAGTAACTTTAAATGTCGTTTCTTTGTTTTTACAGGTAAGGTTTGTTACCTGAGAATAATATTGTGTACCTACTTATGTTTTAATGTAAAACTTAAAAATATAACTCTTTGTTTTTACAGAGCAACGCATTGTTTAATTTGTCGCAGAAATAACAAAAATTAAAGACTAATTGTCTTATATATATACATCCGACTGTCCATCCATTCTTACAAACTTTCGCATTTATATTATTAGTAAGATCTTTTATTGACATTAACTTTAAAGTTATAAATGTCATTCTTATTGAAAATCGCAAGAAATCCGGGACGCTTTGGAAGCTGACGTCACTTTACAAAATTGAACTTCTACTGTATGAACATGACCAAACCTGCGCTGGCGCCATATTGTGACAAAAAAAAAAAAAATAACATTAACAAAAAAATAAATATTAATGAAAATTAATTTGCACATTTGTTTAAATTATTTTGATATGTAAGTAGGTTTCTGTACCCTTAGCACGAGTTTTCAGTATTTGAGACGTAAAGTAAACTGGAACTTTGACAATTTCAAATTGAAAATTTTCAAGGAAAAAAACTAGTTCCTTCTTCGCACACCAGAGGCGCTGTTCCATTTTTTCGTACAAGAAACGCTGTAAATACTGGAAAGACGCTGTAAAGTAATAGTACATTACTGCCGCGGCCTATAATGACTACTTTGCTGGTCGCACTGATGATGGCCGACAGCGCAGCGTAGCGCAGCTCCAGGCCGACACAGCGCGGTCAGCATGCAGCACTTGATGGACGAGCTGAGATAAAGGCCGAGGCCGTAGGCCGAGGCCTTTACAGCGAGGACAGCAAGGGCTGCAATGATGGCCAAGCTGGAAGGCCTAGAGCGTAGCTAGGCTATAGCTCGAGGCAATCATAGCGTGACCAGCGAAGTAGACATAGTGGGCCAAGGCTTGTATAGTGCTTTACTCAAAAATGCAAGTACCTAACCTACATAAAACCGGCAAGTGATTTAAATAAAATATATATTAATTAACTAGAAATTTAATTTAAATAACAATTATGAATAATACAGTAACTAAAATTCAACACCGACTTTCCTGGTTTCATATTACTTACTAATAGATAATTTTAATGCGATGTTTGACTGCTATATTTTCTTCATTTATTACATCATTTACTTAAAGCAAAAAAGTCACTAAACTAAAATAAAAAATTCGCTGAACCGCGCTTTTGTTCCTTCTTTGTATTTTTTTTTAAATAATATGGAATACAATCTTTTTGTGCCTACCTCTTTATAAACAAACAGCTGTGTTTTAAATAAAATCTTTTTGCATTTGTTTTTTTAAAACGTTGAAACGTCAAAATAGCGGCCGGCAATGTTTTTGCCGGCCTGGTAGAGCGGCCAGCAAAAACATTGCTGGCCGCTACTTGAAACAGACCGGCAAAGTCTACTTTGCTCAAACAAGATTGTCAAAATAATGACCACATTACATGTATTTTTGAGTAATAGTACATTACTGCCGCGGCCTATAATGACTACTTTGCTGGTCGCGCTGATGATGGCCGACAGCGCAGCGTAGCGCAGCTCCAGGCCGACACAGCGCGGTCAGCATGCAGCACTGGATGGACGAGCTGAGATAAAGGCCGAGGCCTATACAGCGAGGACAGCAAGGGCTGCAATGATGGCCAAGCTGGAAGGTCTAGAGCGTAGCTAGGCTAGCTCGAGGTTGGAGGACTCATTATTTTGATGATTTTACTACGTAAAAAAAAAAGGGTACTGTTCCATACAAGCAAAGTCTTATTAATGTAAGTGACGATCGGAAATCATTCCTTATTTGAAATGAAGCACTTACCCAATCCAAGACTATCTGCACTGATCCAAAATACAAACTTGACTCCAAATAAGGCTGAATTGCATTACTACGAGTATTTGCACTTTTTTTTACAACCATTTACTACTCTATCGTAAAACACGTAACCCAGTAAGACATTTCATTCATTTAGAATATTTGAGGACGGCAACTGACATTTAGGAAGAGACTAGAATCCGGGCACAGATAAAAAAATCTTCCTAAAAGGGTCAAGCGATTGGTATGCCATCTATTGGCCGCGTTACGGAATTAAGCCGTTTAATTTGTTGTATTTAGATCAATGTATTACGGAGAATATTTTTATATTTGAATGAGTGTTTATCTTAAAATGGTAACATTTTTAGTTCTTTCTGTGTTTGGTGTGTTATTTAGATTTAATTAACTAGATTAAAGACGCCTTTCCGGCTATTCATAGGCCATCTTTGATATTTGTAGTCCCAATTTGGAGATCAAATGAAGTATTTTAGATACCAATCAATAGTCTGTCTGTAATAGCTGATGTATCGTTTTCCGCTGCTGAAATATTTTTCCTTACATTAATTTAGTTTAATGAAAGTGTAATTATTAACAACATTTAATTGATAGTATCGACATTATAATTATTATTCATGCTTTTTCCCTAATTTATTATAACCGCACGTCTATGTGTTCTTTATAATATAAGTACTTCTATTTCATGTGCTAACTCTTGTTTAACTATATCAAAACATCGTTTAATTTTGTTTTTCTTGACTACAAAATTGCTGCAGATTATAATTATTTGCTCTACTAATTTTTGAGCTCGGCTTCACCCGCACCGATGTCTAATAATATCCCAAGGGAACTTTATACCGGGATTAAAGGTCTATTCCAAGTGATAAACTATTTCTGTGCCAAAATATATCACTCAAATTCTTTCAGTCGTTTTTGAGAAAGAGAATTATCCATCCATCCTCGCTTATTTTCGCATTTATTCGTTAAATTTTCAACTTATCTGCTTGATATTCCTTCATACAAACCTTGTCCTGACAGTACCGAATTAAAAAAAAGAATGATCGAATTTTGTGCAGTCGTTTGGAATCAATGAAATTAAGGGTGCTCCCACATCTATCGACGCGGAATCAGCTTTTTCCGTCGCCCTTTCTCTTTCTGTCGCTTAGAACTGCCATTTGCTAGACCGAGACACTAACGCCATTCGCACCGGCTCGGCTCGGACGACGCGACTTCGGCCGACGGCGGAACGAGTCGTTTGTAGATAAGCTGATCGCATCCGTACGGCTGCGTGCGGCGTCGAACTGCTTCCGAACCGCGCCGAAGACGGTCGAACGCATGCCTTCATCTCCGACGGTAGCTGATCGCATCCGTACGGCTGCGTACGGCTTCGAACTGCTTCCGAACAGCGCCGAAGATGGCCGAGTACCAACGATGGTGGCATAGCACAGTGTTTTACGAAGACCATTTTTCGGACATTTTTTTAATGTGAAAATCTGATAGTTTAAGTTATTTAAATGAATTACTTTGTATCCCCATTGTACTAGCATGTCTAGTTTTTGAGATGATTTTTTTTTGAAAATCGACAGTTTTCAATAAGCCATTTAGAAAAAAAAAAATTTTTGAAACTAAATAATTATGATACGCAAAATAATTATGACCTTAGAAAAATCGACGGAGTTTTAAATGCTGCATATTTTAGTACTCAGTAGATTCAGACTTATACGAGGTTTTTAGTCTTTATTTTTTTCTTTGATGTTCCGTCGTATTTGTGAAACTGAAATTATGCCCTTCATTTTCCTTGCGCACCAAAAAAATACCACATCCCACTTGCGTGGAATCAATGTCCGAAAAATGGTCTTCATAAAACACTGTGCACAGGGCTTGTGGGCACAGGCGCGGCGCCGAACAGATGCGAACAGCCGTCGCGACGGCCGTTCGGAGCAATCGACTTCCGATAGCATGCGAAAATCCGTCGCGGCAGCTGATCGGCGGTAAGCCGAGTAGTGTGGTGATACGCACTCGGCTTAAGCCGGTTCCGTGTCGATAAGTTTGGCAGCACCCTTATGCGCGGTCAGACAGACAAAACGACTTTGTAAAGAAGATTTTTGAGTAGTTAGTTTCAAGCTGTATCAATATCAACATATTATTCGAATTAAAATGACTTAGTAATTCATCAAGTGTGGCAATTATTGCATTATAATGCACAATTCAATAATACATTGAGTCTTTTGATCACTGTATAAATCATAATTTCTTAAACATCATTGTACATTTAAAAGCAACTTATTTCCAAACATAATCATATACCAATCAATCAAAAATGCAGACATCATTATATCGCAAGCAATTTAGAGAAAAGAAACACACAGACGTACAAATATACCTACAAAAAATAAATTGAATCGGTTCACTTTCACAGTTATTGAATAACTATGACCCCTATCATTTTTAGTACTATAGAATAGAAAAACATTTATTCGATATTGGACACACACAGAAATAATAAAAAATAAAATTAAAAATACAATAAGAATTTTGCTGAGCATGTCCACACCAAAAGGGTTACCAACTCAGCATTTGCTGGCAACTAGTGTAACACCACTATTTTTTTTAGTGAAAGCAAGAGTCAGTTCAACTGAACAAGTCAAAGATCAACAAAAGCCGGACAAGCCGGATACGGTCTAATTTGGCCGGACACGCAAATTAAAAGCCGGCAACGCTAGCCGGGACAAACAAAATGAACAACACATAATTATATTATTTTGCTTGTGTGCGCATTTCTAAACGTGTTGCATTTTGTCATTGTAGATAAGAACTTTAGTTATTTACACATCTTTACTACATGTGTTAATAGTTAGTAGCATGCGTCATGAATTCATGATGTGTAGAGTTTAACTAAAATAGTTTTAGACTGGTTATTATTAAATCTGTTAACCCGCGCCTACGGTGGCCGGAGATCGTCCTGCGACGTTCGTTTCCGTGGCCGTCTCCCATTGCGGGTCGTGAGGTGGACACTCTCTCTAACGCGTCACGCCTCCTCCTTCGCTAGCATGACTGTTTCGCAGAAGGAGGCGACCGCTTCCCACTCCGTCTCACCCCGCAGCATGGCCTCGACCAAAAAAGCGGCCTTTTTTAACCTGGTAAAATCATCAAAATGAGTCCTCCCTCCCTGGGTGGGGTGGAAGGGACTGTCCTACTCACAGAAATATTCTATCATAATGAGTTTCCTCCGTGCCTCGGAAAGCACGTAAACCCGTTGGTCCCGGCTGTCATTTGTAGATCTTTGACAGTGATCGTTACTGTTAGTTGGACGCTCGAAATTGTGCCAACCAGAACCAACGGATATCGTATTACTGCACAGATACTAGGTTGTGGAGGTCCGATAGGCAGTCATCATCATCACCATCAGCCTATAATGTTCCCACTGTTGGGACACAGGCCTCCTCTCTGTGACAGGGAGTGGGCCATAATCCACCACGCGGGCCCAGTGCGGGTTGGCTGATGTCACATGTCTTCGAATATTTGGATCTAGGACATGCCGGTTTCCTCATGATGTTTTCCTTCACCGTTTTGAGAGCAGTGGTGATGAAGTAAATTACACAAAGTAATGCGCCTGGCGGTGTTCGAACCCACGACCTACAACTCGTAAGTCGGGACCGATACCACTGGGCCACCACTGCTCTGATAGGCAGTCGCTCCATGTAAAATACTGATATTCAGCTGTTTAGTGTGGAAGTATAGTTGAGAAAAGGCTAGGCAGATGATGATGAATGAATGATGATGATTTTATTTCCTGTTGTGATGACGTACATGTCTATATTGTTAAATAAATTCGATTGTTTGTTCCTACATCCAGTGTTTTATGATCAATGACTGTTTCCATACTTTGACAACACAATGGAGTACCGTGAGAAATTAGTTTTTTATTTATTCTGGCCTTCCTATCTTATTGTGTTTAATAATTTATTTTTATTTTTATTTGACTTCGTTTTAAAGGTAAGTTTTAAAAAAAAACAGTGATTGTTTCAACTATTGATTGAAGTTTAAAAGATATATTGTTTTATAGTAATTGATACGTAAGTGTAGGTTAAGTTATACACAATGTGAGTTCAGAGGCACGATTGAGTGGTGTAAATGTAAAGTAAAAATAATGATTTAAAAAAACTCATTCTCTTTATCTGTGTATTTATGTAGCCGAAGAAACTGATGACTCTTTGATTAACTGATCTATCAACACACACGCAAATATTTTTGGAAATTTCAACCCCAAAAGTAGTGAGTATTAAGTAATTGAGAAAAACAGTTTATTAATTTAATTAAGTAGTTATAATGTAATTAAGTAGTTTGGGAGGAAACGTTTTCATCGTGAACGAAGTCACACAATATTACAAGTAGGTTTCATAAGTAGGTTTCATTGTGAAAACCTCTTTTTGTAGCTGGCAGTTTAGAATCAGTTAGGAAAAGTAAATTGTCTTTATGACGGATGTTTTTATGATTGCCGAAGTCTCCCGAACTGAAACGACGTTAGACGAGTTTTAGGTTTTTTCCTTATTTTCGTTACGAAATTTCTAGATTCGGTCTGTATAATATATTGTTTTTAAGCTATGCAATAGCTTAAAAACAATATATTTGTAGCGGAGAAAATCATTTTTGTAAAAGATTTTTGAGTTATAGGTACAAAAAATAGAGATAAAATATGTATTTATTAATAGAAACTTACTCTTTTGACTGAAGGAACCATTGTGATACTATGTTGTTTGTACCTGTGAAAAAAAAAATAAAGACATTATTACAAAACTGTATTTTTTAAAACAAATAAAAACCATTTCTACACACTACAAGCTTGCATTACAAAACTGAAAAAAAAAACTTTACAAGTTACAATTTTTTTTTTCAGTTTTTCACAATGCATTGCGTTATTTTAAGTACTTAGGAAAGTGTTAAGAATTGCAATGTCTAGATTTCTAGGTCAGGTCAGATTATAAGAAGTGTGAATCACACAGTCGACAATTTGAGTACATAGCATAAAGGAGAATGGGCAATTTTGTATGGAGCTTGGGAGGTCAGCGGCCAAGAATGATTTTATCATATTTTAGTGTGCTTTAGTCCTACAATTATTGTGTAAAAGTTTTATCACTGTGGTGTACTTCTAAAACCGATAAAATACATTTTTGTTTTTGAACCCTTATTTTATTATTTTACTCACTGTTTTGGCTTATATCCAATACAAAAGCAAAGTGAAACAACAAATCTAGATAGTTTTAAAGATGTTCATTAAAAATAATGAAAGTTTTATTAGTACGGGCACGCCACAATTGCGACGGTAAGACCCCTCTTTGAGGAAACGCTGGATAGGCGTCATTGCGTCCTGTCCTACCACCTAACGCAGGTCCTCACCGGACACGGAAGTTTCGGGAGGTACCTGTGTCGGATAAGGAGTGAAGAAACGCCTGGGTGTCACCACTGCGAGGATCGCCCAAAGGACACGGTGCAGGACTGCCCCGCTTGGGCAGAGCACGGCCGTGTCCTCACGCGGCGTTAAGCGGCGACCTCTCGCGCCAGGCACTAGTCGAGGCCATGCTGCGGGGCGAGAGGGAGTGGGAAGCGGTAGCCTCCTTCTGCGAAGCAGTCATGCTAGCAAAGGAGGAAGCGGTACGCGTGAGGGAAAGAACAGCGTCCACCTCACAGCCCAGCCGCAGTGGTAGACGCCCACGGCGACAGACGTCGCAAGGTGATCTCGAGCAAGTAAGCGGCGAGTACTGGGCGACTCGCTGTCCATGGTCGGACAGTGGAAGTCGAACTATGTGGCATGACCGTTCTCATGAACAGCATAATGTATCGAGCATTTGCCTGTAGTATAGCAGAGCACCGCTGTGTCCCCACTGAAGCGATAGGCTGCGACCTCTCGCGCCCGGCATTGGTCGAGGCCATGCTACGGGGCGAGTCGAAGTGGGAAGCGGTCGCCTCCTTCTGCGGAGCAATCCTAGCGAAGGAGGAGGCGGGATATGTGAGGGAGAGGACAGATACCACCTCACCAGCCGCCGCGGGAGACGCGGAGTCGTGGGGTGATTTCCGCCTATGGACCGCATGCGGACGGCTAGTGATGGGCGACTCGCTGTCCGATCATGGACCATGCCCGGGTCGAAGGCGCGACGTGTTTCACGTGCGCCTTATAGAGCTGTCAGCAATATGATATGACCCCTTAGAGAGCCAAAGCTTGCCGGAGTCGCCTGACTATCAGGTAACCGAGGCTCGGGAACGTAGCGAACGAACTCGTCCGCTACGTTCTTGTACTTGTACTGATTAAAATCCACGGTGTCCTTCTATTGAAGGTAGGTAGGTTTAATCAGTACCCGTATGACCTCCCGTTCTGCCCTGGGCGAGACTCATTCGATGATTTTAGCACGTAAAATCTTTTTGAAGAAAAAAAAGGAACCGACTTCAAAAACACAAAAAAGCGTAAAATAACTTTTTTTCGGAAGTCGGTGGCTTTGTTTTTTATAATCGACTTCCGAAAGAATACGAGACTTCCATAGTGATACATAAAACACTGACGACCGTGCCTACACACGGCGAATTAATCGTATATTTTCACGGCCGAAAAACGTGTGTTTACAAGAGGTTTTAAATATTAAAACCTTCTCCGAGATGTAACGAACACTTTCCTGAAAACCGCATAAAAATCGGTTCAGCCAAACGCGATATAATCGCGGACAAACATACATGCATACATATAGGTCGAACTAAAAACCTACTTTTTTTTTTGAAGTCGGTTAAAAAAAGGCAAGTTGGCGATGGATAATCCGCTAGCTACTAGATTGTATCATTAGCAAGACAAAAACAACAACAATATTGCTTAAGAACATAATTATTGTGCGATATTGCTTCATGCACTCAGGTTATATTGACCCTCAAATATTTTTTTTCCTAAATGAAATAGAGAGTAACGCCCATAGTAAAAGTTATTCCTAAATAACAGTGATTTCATTTGATAATATTCATATAATATTCATATTTGATAATAACATATTATACATATTTCATTTTGATACTAAATTAAAATTAAAACAAAATGTTACTAAAATAAAAACACAAAATGGGAAGAGATATTTAGGCGTCAAAGAACTCCTCCTCTCCTTTTATTTTTGAGTAATGAATTTTTTCGTTTGGTTTCGTAAAAACGGAAAGCAACACAATTGTGTGTCATTTATTTTCCTTTTTACCCGATTGCGAAGGGTAATGTGTTTAACAGGTATGTATGCTGGGCGTTTTTCGCCCACCAAATTCTGAATTAGTAACATTTCCTCCTGTGTTATATTCTTTCAGTCTAAACATGCTAAATTTTTTGTTTTTTTATAATTATCTTTTTTAGTTTTGCCACCGCACCGTTCGGCTGTCTGTCTGTTTTTATTCTTTTTTATGTACAACTTTATGAATTTGTTTGTTGTGTGTGTGAACTCGAATAAGTAACTAATTGTGTTATGAATGTTCCTTTGTTTTTTTTTCATATTAATTGCCAAAGAGTCACTCAGTTAACTTAACAATAAGAACAACTAACGAATGATTATCACTTTTAACTCTCCATAAGTTAAACATAACCACTAACGGTTAACGAATCGTTACAAGTCAGCAATAAAGAGTTTTTCAATGTTTCACCTTGACCTCAACAAACGGTTAGAACATTATGTAAATCGGTTTCTGTAAAAATACTCGGTTTTTTTTTGGAGTTTTGCAATCTTAAATTACTCTATAATGTTTTTGAAGTGCAGTAGTTTTTCATATTTTGTGACATCATTTTCTTGTGTGAGTGTACCAAATATGTGTTGTATTATTTAACTGGCTTTAGCCAGCGGCTTCTTTGCCTGCGTGTAACTAGAAAGTTATCTCACGGGAATGTAATATCGTGATTTATGGTATCTTGTATTATTCTAGACCTATTTCAGAGCCAATTTTCATAAAAATCACTTCAGCTGTTTTAGCGGGATAGAGTAAATACAGCCAAAATTTCGAATTAAAATTATTAGTAAGTACACACATCAAAAGTGTCTAGGGATCAACATATATTTTTGCAATAACTTTTCTCCTGATTGATATTAATTAAAATGTTCTTTAAGGATTCATCAAATAAAGTGTTATCGTTTGTCACAGTAACGATAAACCAAGTCACCTTTGCATTCATAAAGAAATTTGCCATTTTCCTAATAAAGGGATTTTTGACATTTGAACCACTAACATTAAAGTTCGAAAAAAAGACTGAAATAACAGTTTTCTTTAAAATTTTATTGGGTAACTTAAACAATTAATAATCCGTGTTTCTACCGCGAACACTAACAACACAAGAACATCGGTTTGGCATACTCAAAATGAGTTCATCCAAATCACGCTGTGGAATGGCCGCCCATGTTCGTTGCAACAACAAAAAAAGGTCTTCTTGCGACTGGATACCCTCCATATTCGGCAGAGCTCTTCTCTGTAGCATATCCCATGCATGCTCAATCGGGTTCAAGTCTGGCGACTGAGCAGGCCAGGGCAGGACATTGATGTTAGCTGCGGCGAGAGTCTGTCTTACAACTCTTGCGGTGTGCGGTCGTGCATTATCATGCATTAACTGAAATAAGGGACCGATTTGCACTTGTAGAGGAACGATGACGTCTGATACAATCGTCTCAGCATAAATTTGAGCGTTGAGGTTGCCTCTGATCCAAATCAACTCAGTTCTTCCGCCGATCCAAATACCCGCCCATACCATGATGGTTCCACCACTATAAGGATGGACTTCCTGGCAGGATTTTAATCGCTGTTGGCGTCCAGGGGTTCTCCAGTGTCGTATACGTCTTGTATCCGGTCTCATACCAAAACGAGACTCATCAGAAAAGCACACGAAACGCCATTGTTCTTCTGCCCAATTTCTGTGTTCAAGAGCCCATTGATATCGAATCCTACGATTGTGCATTGCTATAGGTGGTACCCGTAGCGGTCTTCGGGAATGAAGGTTCACTTCATGCAAGCGGTTTCTGACTGTTTGGTCGCTAATTAAGTTCCCTGAAGAGTGATGAAGCCTCACGGCTAACATCATGGCGGTTATTGTTGGAGCTCTTCGAGTTAAGATTGGAATGTATCGGTCTTGTCTCCGTGTGGTGCAGCGATACCGTCCTCCATGGCGCTCAGCCACGGTACCAGTGCTTCGGTAACGTGTCCAAAGTCGACTGATAACACTCTGACTTGTATTCAGAGCTAAAGCCACAGTACGTTGCCGGGAACCAGCTTCTATCATTCCCACGGCTCTGAGCATTTCTTCCCTGCTTAAATGACGTCGCCGCTCCATAATAACGTTGGTTTTAATCAGTAGTAGGGAAACAGTAGCACTAATAATGTCTTCAATGCGTTGTATGTTTTTATAGGGAAAATATTGACAGCTGATTTTCATCTTTTACTCGAATTTGATTTACAGTTCCTGATTCAAATTATGAAATGCACCAAAAAGGATCCATATAAATTTATAAAATCATAAATTTATTACAAAGCCACATCTCAATCTCAAGAAATCCGCATAAAAATGCTTGATCCCTAGACACTTTTGATGTGTGTAATTGGATATTTTATGGAGTCTAAAAAGGCTCAAGTCAATTTCTTAATTTGACTTTATTGTACACCAAAATCTTAACTCAAATGTTGTACAAATCAAAATCGCTCATTCTAAGCTAAGCTTTTTGATCGATTCGTAACAGTAGAGCATTCATTTAAATCACCAGACGAGTGAACTATTCGCATCGAATCAAACGATTTGCATCGCATTTTCACACAGAAAACCTTCACTTAACAACATACATAGTGTTACGAAATATAATCCAATCGCCTCACAAAGGATCTTACAAATGCCAGACTTGGTTGTAAAAATTTATCACTCACAGTTTGAGGTCGGCTATTTTGACTGATCGCCATATTGTTTTTTTGATGTAATGTTTCCGTTTCTGACAAGGTTTAAGTGATGTTCTATTGTTTTATTTTTAAAGCTATTGTCAAACTGACAGACGAACCGAATGCGTGGCGTAGCGTTTTTGTTTGTAATGTATGGAATTGTTTGAAGCCTGTCACATAGAGTATCGGATCGCTTTCGCATTTTTATATGACATGATTCGGTTCGGTTCGCTATCGCCTGTCTGTTTGACAAAGGCCTAAAAGAGTGGACTATGCCGTTTTTATGGGACGTCCTGTTGTGACGTCATGGATATAATATACATTTAGAAATTATCTTAGGGTAATAAGTTACTGTTAACTACTATTACAATACAACCCTATTCTATCTCAATCCAAATCCTGATCCTTTTTTCTATGACAACTGCTTTTTATTGGACATCTTTAATACCCATCCTGGTAGGCAAATTCGGTCGTTGACTGTTTACAAATAAAAATCGGGTTCAAGATAGCTACCGAGATAGATTTATTAAATTCCTTGGCCTAGATTTTCTTTGATCTTAGTTATATCTGAACATCGTGTCTGTCAAGAACTTTTAATTACTTGTATACCGAAGTCTAGACCTCCTGTGTGTTTACGAGCACTAACATGTAGCAATCAAATTGAAATGTCATCTTTTAAGTAGAGTTCGGTCTAGGTTTTCCCTATAATTATATTATACTAGCCGCTCGTCCCGGCTTCGTGCGGGTGACATGATACTTAGGGTGAATGTAGCTTTCAAATAGTGAATTAAGAAGTAAATTTCTTTTAAAAAGGCGGAGTAGTTTTTGAGTTTATTCATTAAAACACACACACGCAAAAATACACATCTTTCCTTTTTATCGGCTTCTAATCGCATCCACTGCTGGGACAAGGCTTCCTCTCTGTGAGAGGGAGTGGGCTATAATCCAGAGGTTCGTGAGCCGACATAGCCTACAATAAAATAACAATTACAAATTAAATCCAATTACTATTTTTATACATGACAAGGATTTGAACTATAAACATAGTTACATCAGTAATTTAATAAGTGGTTAATGTTCAATTTATTAATGCAAATGTTTTACGACTTCTAATCAATGGAGGTGGATACATTTTATTTGAATGTAAACTTTTCAATGAAGGAATCATTGAAAATTCATGATTTTTGCAAATGTTAATTTGGCTTTCTATGTTACGCTACACCACCTAAAGTGATTAACCAATTTTGTTGAATTTTGGTACAGAGATAGGTGCCCTAAAGTTGGAGATTATTATTTTTTCGATTTTTGTTTCGAGATTAAAATTTAACTTAAAAACTTAATATAGAGAGCGTGGTGAGATAGGCCACAGGGTAAAGCTAGTAGTTTAATCAACGACGATATAATACTAGACTACGCATTGCACGATCTAACGAACAAAATTATTCTGCCAACTCGCTGAGGTACTACGTAAGCGAGGGGGGCGGGGTACTGCGTTGTGATTGGCTAACTCAAGGTCTGTTCTGTCTCAACGTATGTTTACGGCTCACAGGATTGGTCGAAATGAGACGGATATAAGACTTTTTTGCCTAATGTGTTGGCAGACATCGGTCGCCTGTTATTACGAGTCTAGTATTATATCGTCGTTGAGTTTAATGAACAATTAAATGCTAAAAGTATTGTTGGTGTGCGTTTCCAAACCCGGAACAACTACCTGCACATCATACAAATATTTTTTTCATGCGAAAATCGAACCCGAGACATACAGGGCAGTAGTCTTTCTCTCGGACACTGCGCCAAACGTGTTAACTAGTAAGTTACCCACAGCAACAAAAGTGGAGATCATTCTAACATTTATACATTACATTTTAATTAAATTACAAAACAATCTTCAGAGAAATCACTAAGATCAGTGATATTTTACGGCTTGTATTTCGCAAAACTTAATGCGGCGAGCATTGCTGGTTGTAACTATATATTAGGTACATGATTTTTACCTCATTTACTCTAAAGTAACACTTAGTTCATCTGTACAGTTGAATATAAATGTTTTAATCGTTGTTCGAAAGTTGAAATCCCAATCGCCCTGTGATATTTAAGCATTAATTTAGATTTTGTTTAATGTTGGTGAAAATGTAGTTGGGACGACTATTACTTTGGCTAATTTGTCAAAATGGCTACTAAGGCCAGGAACGCAGGTCGAATTATTTTTTCGCAGATTTTTTTTCTCTAGAATTCTGTGACATAAGGAATTGTATGAAGCCGAACGCACTTGCTATAAAAAAATAATATTACCCTTACGGGTCGAAAAAATCTCGTGAAAATTTTCAGTACGTTCTTGACCTTCAATTCCTTTGGTGCAGGGCGATTCATACAACAAACTGTGGGGTAGATTTTATAAGTAAAAATGTTAAGAACAAAGGTTAAATATTAAAGTTATAGTAAGCGATGCTTTTTACCGACTGTTATCGACTTTGTACCAACGATAATTTTATTTATTACTAGCTGTGCCCGCGACTTCGTTCGCGTGGATGTCGGAAATTGACAAAGTTTCATACAAACTTTCATCCCCTATTTTATCCCCTTGGGGTAGAATTGATCAAAATCCATTCTTAGCGGATGCCTACGTCATAACATCTACCTGCATGCCAAATTTCAGCCCAATCCGTCCAGTGGTTTGGGCTGTGCGTTGATAGATCACTATGTCAGTCAGTCACCTTTGAGTTATACAGGGTGATTTTTTAGTCACCATCCAAATTTTAATATATTAATCTTTGGCGAAAATCATTGAATACGTGTTTTTTCTTTTTGTATCAATCAATAAAAAAATATCGAGATATCACGTCTTAATGTTATCTATAAAAAGTTGATGAATCTGGACACCGCGCTGTGATGTGTCGCTCAGGTGTAGCGGGGCGGGCGGGGGGTCAGCGGGGTGCGCTCTGCCCGTTTCATGCGTCGGCAAGTGTATATTATTAACGTTTAGCTTAGTGACCACACAGAGCGGATGAGAAAATGATTTAATATGACAATTTGACGTACCGATTTTTTTTCAAAAATGGGTTTAGTGATTGATACCTAATGCAAAGAAAAATTTTGGACGGTGGTAAAAAAGTCATCCTGTATATATATTTAGATTAGATTAGATATGATATGGGTTTGCTCCTGACTCTAATCCAGGTCAAAGGTGACCGGGACAAAGTCTACGATGGAGCGAGCTTACCCAGAAGAAGGGTTGTATGCGTTCTAAACACAGGGCACTACTTTCTAAGTCCGTGAACTAAGATACGGATACGAATATACGAACGTAACTAACATAAAAATCTAAGTAGCGAACGGATAATACCGCTGCGAATAAATAGTCCTTTTGACGCGGCGTAAGTGTCTATGGCATTACATCAAATTGCATTAAAAAAATGTAGTACCACGAATTTCCGCAAGTCATGAGTGGTGGTGCCTACCGGTTGCAGGACTCTTCCAATTACCAATTACGTAAAGGGCTATTGAAGGACACCGTGGATTTTAGTCAGTACGAGTCTGACTGTCCCTCCCGCCCTGCCCTGGGTGGGAGGACTCATTTGATGATTTTACCACGATGAAAAAAAAGTCATGAGTGATGGGGCGGAAAGATGTCATTTATTCTTAGTTTGGGCTCTGTGTCACTGGGCGTAGAAAACGTCTGTAAATAAGGCTGAAACTACTGGTTTCGTGCTTAAAGATTAGACCCCGAGACACAGGTAGTGAGTTCCACTCTTTTGCTGTACGCGTTATGAAACTCATCTTATATCTAATACTAGATTAAGCCGTATTTTACGACATTCCCGGTTTTAATAACTTCATTAGCTGTAAATCATATGTTTATGGATTTAATTTTGAATCGAATATTACTAAAACTTAAGGTTAATATACTTCTTAGTTAAAATCATTAAAATCTAAGCAATATCTAATGAGAAACGTCATATTTTCGTGTCATATTCATCACTATTTTCCATTATTTGTAACTTTGAGAACTTTATTGATGACTTTTATGATTATGTTTTTTTATGAATCAGTACCTAAATACTTATGTTCTCTCGATTAATATTATACGACCTAATTATATAGGATTGTTTATAAAACTCTAACAACCTTTCATGTGTGTTTCATGTAGCCACTTAAAACTTTTATATTGTAACCTGAAGGAAAAAAAAACAGGTGATTCATACAAAATGAAATATTTTGTATTACTAGATGTTCCCCGTTGTTTCACCCATCTGCTCGTCTCCTGTTGGTCGTGGCGTGATGTTTTATAGCCTATAGCCTTCCTCGATAAATAGACTATCCATCCAAATGACAAATATTTTTTCAAATTGATCCAGTAGTTCCTTAGATTAGCGCATTTAATTTTAGCATAGATTATATTTGACATCCTTTTGGGAGGACTCATTTGATGATTTTAACATGCTAAAAAAAAGAAAGTCACTACATTTTTTCATTACAAGCTAGTTCTAAGCTACCAAGGCCAAGGTTTTGTGACTGTGAATGTGACTTACCGTTTAAAAAAACATTTTGCATTCATCTATTTAAAATATTGTCTGGAAATCAGTAACAAGACCGCAGTTGTATCCATACAGTTACCAATTCAAGTCACACTATTATTACATTTTTTTTTTTTTTTAAGTTTATTGCAAGCTGCGAAATACTTTATTATTGGATAATTATTCAAAATTATTAGACTAAAATTATGTACAAACTATAAATAAAAAATTACTGGTAATACCTATGTACAAAAAAAAATAGATAAAAAAAAAACATTATTACAAGTTTAAATAGCATGATTATCATGTTGTTGTTTATTTTGGCACTGTTGCTAATTGCAAGCGCCATATTCTCGAATATAAGAAATTAAAACAACTAAATACATGTGAAAAGTCTCAAGTTAAGTTCTAATGATGGAATTCGCAATATTATAAAATAAAAAGCTATTTAAACATTTTAATGTTCAGATGCCAAGCAAGTCAACCTACCCGAATCTGTCAAAAACCAATGGACCTATTGTGATGAGGTTTAAAATATATTATAGAAATTTGACAGATTGAGGAAGGTTTTGTGCTAGCGTCTGTACAATAAACTACTATGTACCACTTTTTGTACATGAAGATTAAATAAATAAATAAATAAAGTATGTTCTATCTTATCCGTCTGTCACATTCCAAGAAAATTTCAATTTCACGAAATCTGTCAAAAACCAATGGACCTATTGTGATGAGGTTTAAAATACAGGGTGATTTTTTAGTCACCATCCAAATTTTAATATATTAATCTTTGGCGAAAATCATTGAATACGTGTTTTTCCTTTTTGTATCACTCAATACAAAAATATCGAGATATCACGTCTCAATGTTATCTATAAAAAGTTGATGAATCTGGACACCGCGCTGTGATGTGTCGCTCAGGTGTAGCGGGGCGGGGCTGGGGGTCAGCGGGGTTCGCTCTGTCCGTTTCATGCGTCGGCAAGTGTATATTATTAACGTTTAGCTTAGTGACCACACAGAGCGGATGAGAAAATGATTTGATAAGACAATTTGATGTATTGATTTTTTTTCAAAAATGGTGTTAGTGATTGATACCTAATGTCTAGAAAAATTTTGGACGGTGGTAAAAAAGTCATCCTGTATATTAGAGAAATTTGACAGATTGAGGAAGGTTTTGTGCTAGCGTCTGTACAATAAACTACTATGTACCACTTTTTGTACATGAAGATTAAATAAATAAATAAATAAATAAAGTATGTTCTATCTTATCCGTCTGTCACATTCCAAGAAAATTTCAATTTCGCAGACCACATGAGAGCAATAACCTTAAGTTACACACTTAACTTAAGTCCCACGATAAACCTCAACTTAACATAGAAATAACTTAGAAAATTACCAATCTTGCTAACTTAGACGACGGTTGATATGTCAAAGTCGTGAACTGAGCGGTTACCTGAAGGTCGACGGTTGACGGTAACCGCGTAACTATGGTTAACTTAACTATAACTTAACTGGAACTTCATCTGATGGCTGTGTGGATGTTTAACTTGATTTGATGGGATTGTGAAGGCTGGTTGTGTTAAGTTTGACCTACAATTCGCGCGTTTGAGCTAAATCATGCCAAATTTATATTTTGTTGCTTTGCCCGAATGCTGGTTTGGTATCCGCTTGATTGTGAAGAAAACAGTGCTGTACCCAATTAAATCTTGCTTTTTCATAAATGGGAAAGTGTATTAAGATGGATGAATGTTCGATACTTTTTCACACAAAAACTACTGAACGTATTTGGATGGAAATTGCTATACAATTGTGGAATTTTGTAATGCCACCTGGAGGGAAAGTACTCTTAATACTGCAAATAGAAAATTTTACTCAAAGGAAACAATCCTTTATTTTTGAATAGAAAGCAAAATACATTCAAAGATTTTCGAAAATTCTCTTCTCCCACACCTGGGAATCGAACCGGCTAAAATCTGAAAACATTATACCCTGTACTGTACGCCTCGGGGCGGTAAGTAATAGGCGACTCGCTGTCCGACCATGGACCATACCTGCAGGGCTAGCATGCGCAAGTCGACAAAATTTTGTCGACACATTATCTCGTGCTGAGACGACTTATGTCTGTTTGTCGATGGGAGGGGCTAACATGCGCAACATTATCTCGTCCTGAGACGACATAATGTCTGTTTGTCGATGGGAGCTAACATGGTGACACTTATATGTCGTGTCGTTCTGACATAGAACTCATGTCGTTCTGTCAAACCTGTTTTTGTCGTCATGCGCGCTATATTTAGTCGAATTTTGACATTTTCCTATGACAAGTTTCTCGTCGATGGTTTTCGAAGACGAGAAATCGCGACAACAGTGACTAAAAACTGAAAACAGTGTTCTGTAAACTTTTAAGTATAATGGCGGTGCCGTACTACAATTATCATTTATCTGTGTATGAGGAGAGGGAAGCATGAAAAATACAGAGGAAGGTGATTCGCGACGTCTGCAACCCATTTGACCTAAGGGATAACGAGTTCCAGTCCCTTTGGCGAATTACAAAGCCTATGGCTATTTATGTTATAGATAAGCTCCAAGCCGATTACATTTACAGTTATTTACAGTTCAATTTGTAACTATCAATCTATCTCTTTCAATTAATAAGGGCACTATTATTGTACAGTACCTACGTACACACACGACAAGTAAACTTTCGTTCGTATTACGAATAATGTTTCGCAGCAATTTCAGAACTTTGTACTTTATGAATAGTCAACATTCAATCTTGATTTATGGTTGGCATAGTGTTTATTTTGTACATTACATTTAGGACATTTCATCGAGATAATTTAATGTTACATAGTATTATGATTACATAACTTAGAACTTTGAAAAATCCATTATTTACACGGTTTGTTTTGTAAATCAATTACAACATTCATCATCATCATCATCAGCCTATATTGTTCCCACTGCTGGGACACGAGCCTTCACTCTGTGAGAGGGAGTGGGCCATAGATATATTATAGAAGGAGATATGGCGTGGAGTTCAAAATGTATAGAAAACCGGTGAAGCCACAACTGCCCCACCATAAAGATAATATTACGCATGTAGTATATCAAAACAATACTACGAACAAGTGCACACACGCGCCGTCGAAAACTCTGTCATTTAAATATAAACCTTATTCTTTAAACCACAGCGTACTTTTTCCGTGTAATTTACTCACACTAAAACAATTATCATTGTGTGTCGTCGGGACACGGGGGCGGACTCGACAGTGTTTGACTAAATCGAAGAGTTCACGATAAATATATCGATAAATTATAAAGGTTTGGAAATAAAATTAATAAAAAACGATATGAAACCGTTTTTATTATCTTTATTGTATAGATTACTATTAATTTAGTCCATAGATTACTAAACTAAACATTAATTAATTTACTTAACCATCTTCGGTTTCGCATTTATTTAATACTCTGTAAAATAATAAAAAAATGTAAAAATCCATGAACCACATCGGCCTTCCAGCCTTATTACAAGATAAAAAATTCAAAAAAAAAAAAATAGCAATTAGCAGTCGACTTTCTTGTCGATAGACTTTGTCGGATTTCTAAGAGCACGTCACTAGCCAGCGGCCGTACCATGCGACATTACGGCTGATTGAGGTATCGTTATGTCAGTTTTACATTGCTTGTTCAGTCACTATGTGATGCAATGATGTGGTTGTAAAAGAGCAATGTATTTATTGCAAAAATAATACCGTCGGAGTAATGTAGGAAAACAAAAGTACAGTAGTACAAGTCAGATATATTTTACTGCTTGTTGTTTTTCGTGATTTTTAAGACAAATATTGTAAAATACTTGTAATTACATGTGAAACCCGATGCCATGACTTCTAAAATATTTGTTTTGGTTTCTATTTTTGCACAAAAGCACCGAACAAGACGGCATAATCGTTTTTTTCACGAATGCGGTTGACAACAGACTAACTCGCGGTGACGGCCATTTTTTCACTTTCTGAGCGTACCGCTCAGAACCACATGGTAGCGGACACGTCCCCTTGCCACTTCTCCTGTTTTTAATATTTCTGTGGGCCCAGTGCGGATTGGTGGATGTCACATGTCTTCGAATTTTTGGTTCTAGGACATGCCGGTTTCCTCACGATGTTTTTCTTCACCGTTTTGAGAGCAGTGGTGATGAAATAAATTACACAAAGTAATGCGCCTGGCGGGGTTCGAACCCACGACCTACAACTCGTTAGTCGGGACCGATACCACTGGGCCACCACTGCTCTGGGCCATCATTGAATAGGTGATAATAAACTAAATTATGCATCTCCGCCATCTGTAACGGGATTTTGATCTAATACTTACAATTTCTTTGATGCCAAAGCCATCTAACAATTATTTCAAATTCGAAAATATTTAGCACGAGCGAACCACAGGGGGTGCGTTTAAATCTTCTAATCTCTTAAATATAAATCCATAATCCACAAATAATATTCACTCTCTAAAATAAAAATAATATTCGTTTTTACGGCGCGAATCGAGCAAAACAACAAAACTTAATGTCAATCTGACAGCAGGATAAAATTTTGCGAGGTAACTTAACTAATACGGTTTGTTTTCATGAAATGGTAACATCGGTTATCTCGCGTCGTGAAGGCGAAGTCACGACGAGATATCTTCTCGAGCGTGGCGTGGTGCGCATGTTATGAAAAGTGACAAACGAATCGAGAACGACAAAATAAGAGAAAATGTCGCCTTGCGCATGCTAGCCCTGCTGGGTCGACGGCGCGTTCGCGTTGTGTCCCATGCGCGCCTCAAAGAGTGTCAGCACAATAACGAGCCCACCCTTAGAGGGCCAAAGCCTGCCGGGGTCGTAGGGCTAACGAATTTACCTTGACCCCGGAACGTATAGGGCTATTGAAGGACACCGTGGATTTTAGCCCGTACAAGTCTGACAGTTCCTCTTGCCCTGCCCAGGGTGGGTGGACTCATTTGATGATTTTACCAAACTTAAAAAAAAATAGTTAAAAAGATTAGGCAGTTGATGTCCCAGAAAGAAACTCAAAATTACTTCAAATTTCTTACCTACTCAAACAAACTCATCACAATTTACCTAACCACCTCAATTACGTGTAAAAATGTCTGTTCGTCTGTCACAGCCGCGTCGAATGTATAATATATGCGTTTCCTACTCGCGTCACCTTCGTTGAGCAATAGTCTCACGCTACTCTATTGTCTATGGTTTGTTCTACTGAAGAGGTCGCGAGATGTGTTATAGATAATTTTTGGTGTTTTAGTTATTTATTTAACATACATACCTACTACAGTTGGGCTGAAATGACTTGCTGAGCAGTTGTTGATGTGTAATGTGAATGTTCTATTAAATTTTATAAAATGTTGATTCTTCTAACCGTACAGACAGATGTGTTGCTGGGGAGTTTGTTCCGCCACTTCTTCTTCCCAGCCGAAACACTAGGAAGTGTTGTAGGGCGGGCGCTTTGGGGGACTGTCCTATGTGAAAATTGACTTTCAAAAAGTGCTGATAAATCAGCCTATCTTGACTTTGGATTTTGATAGATTTTGAGCATGAAGTCTGGATTTATGGCTCTGTCTGGTTAAAGTTCATAGGCCCTCTTGTACATGAGACTTTTACATAACTTGCTAAAAGTGGCTGTACTATGTAACGTGTAGAAACTTTGCCCTACACTATATTTTTTTCTTGTATCTTGGTTTGTTACGTGCGGGGATCGAATCCGCGACACGCATGGGAGCAGTCGAACATTTGTAGGACTTGAAGTATCACGAAGTAAATTGTATGGAAAATGGTTAAGCGCCTATAATATACGCCACTATATGAGATAGATAGAGATTTTTTAAAATCAAATTAACGTCAAAGTCCCCGTTTACTTTAAACCACAAAAACTCGTGAAAACTCGTACTAAGACGTTTCTTCTTTTAGATATACAACGTGCAACGTTAATAGCGCAAAACCTCTCGTGGGGTAACTCAGCCCATGTTACTGAACAATGTTTGTTCTAAAATAATGGAAAAAAAAATATTTTTCATACTGATGGGCTCGATCAATTTCTCATTTTGTATAAAAAAAACATTTTATTTTTTTTCCAAAAGTCTTAGAACAAACATTGTTCAGTAACATGGGCTGAGTTACCCCACGAGAGGTTTTGCGCTATTAACGTTACACGTTGTACAAAAATGTTAAATTCCTCTAACTTTGTATAGGTAGTATAATCAAGCTAAACTTTATGCAGCTCCGCCTACCCATCGCAAAATATGCAGATGCATCATGCAATGCAAATTCTGAGCTCTTGCTCCTAGATGAGTTAAGATATTTAACAAATGATAATATAGGTAAAATTATGAATGATACATAAAACAAATATTATAAGTCTGACAACCACTCTTACCATAGGGTATCGTATTGCCCAGTTACTGGGTTGTGGAGGTCCGATAAGCAGTCGCTTCATGTAAAATAGTGATATTCAGCTGCATCTGGTTCGACTGGAAGCCGACCCCAATATAATTGAAAAAAGCTAGGCAGATTGACATAAAACAAATATTAAAAAAAGATTGCGACATTACAAACATTACTTTAGTAAGTTTTCTCATTACCAATCAAAAAGCTACGCTTCTCGTAAATTGAGAACTCACGAACTAAATGCATACTTGGAGTGATGGCGTCGAGTTTCATAGTATAATGTAATTTGCTTTTAGTTAGGGTCGTCATGAATAATGCTTTGGAAAATAATTACAGCTGTCTGGATCTAAAAATAATGGAAGCTGAAATGAAATAAGGTGAATTGGACCAATCGCGAATTGGACCAATCGCGCCTAAACGGAATGAAATTATTGACGCCGTTGAATATTTTGCCTCTTTTTAGTACTTGTATTTTTTTTATTATTTTACTAACTGATCCGACAGATGTTGTCTCGTAGAAAAAAAACAACGTCATCAGTGCTATAGTTTTGCATAATCGGTCGCTCTCGTGTTTACATCTAAAACTAATAAAATTATGAATATAATGCATATTAATTATTCAGAAACAAATGTTCACGTGTTGTCTATATCAAAAAGATTCTCAATAGTCTAGCTTTACGAATATATCTAATTTTAATGCTAACTAATTTTATAAATGGCAAATTAAGTTTACATTGTTTGATATGTTACCTACCTTATCACACCGAAACCACTCAACCGATTATTTAGAAATTTTGCACAATTTGGTCATACATTGTCAGAAGTAGGTACAAAAACGGACATAATGTACCTTTTATCCCGAAACAAGTTAGTCATTTTAAAAAACTATTTTCTTCTAAAAAACAACTATTTGATAAAAAAAAACGTAGGATAGACAAGTACTCGTCAAGACAAATCAAACAAGTCTAAACTCGATGGATTTGCGGCGTTTCATTACAGAGTTTCTATGGCCACCTTCCAGCTCCATCATCAGATCAGGTCTATGTCATCATAATATTGTATTGTCACGCAATATACATGTACGTGAAAAATTTCAGCTTAATCGAAAACCGGGGAGTGGGTCAAACTTAACTTGCAAGATTTGATCACAGATAACGGGACAGGTGAATAAACTAGATAAAAGCTTGTAAAAATTACTGTTTCCGAAGAAAAAAACAACAGTTTTCTCATGGTAATAGATGGCGCTACGTATTCAACTAACGGGAACAAAGCCGAAGGGAAAAGCTAGTAATGTTATAAATGCAAAGTGTCGTAAAAGTAATAAATACTCAACAAAAATTATGAATCATTCCAGTTTAATGGCGCTGCATTGAGGGTCAATATATTTCGTAAATTTTTGCATTAAATCAATTATAATCTATCACAATATTGCTCGTAATATGGAAATTAGTTCATTATTAGTATTCACACACACTCTTAGACAGTCAAAATACGACGAAAATAGTAAAGATTCATGTATTTTAAGAAAAAGGTGGCAAAGATCAATGACCGCTGCCCTTGTTTCTTTTTTAATTTGTCGTTTCTTTTTATTTATTTTTGCTTCTGTGTTTTCTTTCATGTACAGACGCCAGCACATTAATCTACCTCAATCTGTCAATTTTCTTAATTAGATTTTCAACCTTATCATCTGTGGGAGATTAATGTCGATTGGTAAAATTTGGCAGATTGCGGTAGATTGCCCTGATGGCGTCTGTACCTATTTGTTATTGTGTATCTATTGCTCTGAATAAATCTTTTATTTATCTATTTTGTTAATTTGAAATATTTTTATAGGAAATAGAAAAAAAAAACTTAAAATTACAAAAAAAATCCTAAAGGACTGAATTTTGGTAGAGATCTTGGGTGGTGCATAATAAAAAAAATGCCAGAAGGCCCCCATCAATCCCATGTGTGCTAAAAAAGTTTTTTTTTTTTTTAGAGTGTTTACTGGCTAAAAATCCACCCTCGGGTGCCCTTTACGTTCCAAGATCACAGTATCCCTCGACTCTTCTTTCAAAAACCTTGAAGCAAAAGTCATTTGAAACAAGTCACCGGTCTTTGTACCTTTAACAACTAAAATGTTTTAACTGACAAGGCTTCAAAACAAACATTGAAGGCACTTGACACATTCTGGCCTTGGCTTTAACTCAACCTTGGTTTAAGTCCCTTTTAAAAGGCACATTAACGTTTAGAAGGAGTAAAGAAAGCTAATACTTTTAAGTAATATCTATGCTAATATTTGTAAAGCTCTTGCCGGGATCGCATCATCATCATCATCATCATCATCAGCCGGAAGACGTCCACTGCTGAACATTGGCCTCCCCCTTAGACCGCCACGCCGAACGACAATTCGCCACTTGCATCCATCGGTTGCCCGCGACCCTCACGATGTCGTCGGTCCACCTAGTGGGAGGCATGCATACGCTGCGTCTTCCGGTCCGTGGTCGCCACTCGAGAACTTTTCTTCCCCATCGGTTGTCAGTTCTACGAGCGATGTGGCCTGCCCATTGCCACTTCAACTTGCAAATTTTATGAGCTATGTCGGTGACTCTGGTTCTTCGCCGAATATCCATGTTCCGGATTTTATCCCGCAAAGAAACTCCGAGCATAGCTCTTTCCATTGCTCGTTGAGTCGGTGGGGTCGCGCGACTAACGAATTACCGTGACCCCGGAACGTAAAGACCTATTGAAGGACACCGTGGATTTTAGCCAGTACAAGTCTGACAGTCCCTCCTGCCCTGCCCTGGGTGGTAAGACTCATTTGATGATTTTGCCAAACTAAAAAAAAAAACTAGCAAAATGTAGGTTCCTCTGCCTATCCGTTCGGTGATTACAGGCGTAATGTTATATCTAGTCTATGACAATAAAAACTTGTTTTTACAATGTATCTAACATTTAAATTAATTGGTCTACTGGACGACCTCTGTATTGAATAAAGTAAGAAATAATAAATTTCAAAACTAGGTAAACGATACTAAAATATAATATAATTAAACTACATTATTAAATACTAAATATCTGGTTGACCGAGCTTCGCTCGGTTTTTAAAATGTCTATATCTTGGGAACCGAGCTTTTCTCGAACCTGGGACCTTGATAAATCGATTCCTTGAGCCGAAAAACCCCTAATCTGTAACTTTCATGAAAATCTTTGGAGCCGTTTCCGAGATCCTGATTATATATAAATATATAAAAAAATAAATATACAAGAATTGCTCGTTTAAAGATATTAGATACAATATCATCATCATCTGCCTTTTCCCAAATATTGTGGTCGGCTTCCAGTCGAACCAGATACAGCTGAATATTAGTTTTTTACATGGAGCGACTGACTATCTGATCTCCACAACCCAGTAACTGGGTAAAACGATAACCCTCGGAAAGACTGGTTGTCAGATTTCCGAGATTCTGACTAAAAGTAACGACTGTCAAAGATCTACAAATGACAGCCGGGAATGGGTCACGGAAAGTAGCGGGACTATTGGGTAACCGTGGCCCCGGAACATAAAGGGCTATTGAAGGACACCGTGGTTTTTAGTCAGTACAAATCTGACAGTCCCCCTGACGTCCTGTCCTGGTTGGGAGGACTTATTTGATGATTATTCCGCATAAAAAAAGGGTCACGAAGCGCTAACAAGTCGTTTTGATAACTCTTGGAGAAGCTGTGAGCATTTGGACTCCGGGCTTAGGTTTCAACTTCAAATTATCAAACTGAGTTTTACGACACGATTGGTGAAGGGATCCCCATACGAAAAAATAATGGTGTAGGATCTACAAGTAATTAGTTGTACCGGATATATGGTTGTTTGTGAGTTTAACTCATTTTTCCAAAAAAAAACTTGAGTTTAAGTTATCAATCTCAGAAAATATTACACCACAACTGATTCAGTAAGCCCATAGATTAAATCTATTTTATAATCGATTCACTCCACATTTGCGTTCTATTGGCGCAATAGGACGTAACTTACTGCGACCTATGTGAATCTATGTGAAGTTATTTCGACAGCAACCATTAATATAAACTACATAATGTGCCCGTATTGCGTATGTGATGTACTTTGACATGTCAATCTAATGGGCAGGAAGAAATTACTGTTTTGTAATAATTTTGGATTTGACATAAATGTCAATTTAACTTTGTACAACTGAGATGCTGGGTTAAGTGATGTAATTTCCCGGCTGTTTTACTTTGAAGGGTTTGGTAGATGTGTAAGTATACTACTAGTCAACATTTTGTCTTTTTTAATATTAAAAATATATCAAATAAATAACATATCATTCTACGACACATTACAAAGATATAAAACCTTTTTAAAATCGGTTAAAAATATCTGACATTTGAACTTATTTTTTTATCATCTAGGGCATTACTTAATAGAAGCGTATTGTAATAACAAAGATACATATTAATCTTGCAGTAATAGAAAAAAAATAAACATGATGATGATTATCTGGTCTGGATCTGATAACGGGAATCTTATGAAAATTGATGAAAGTCTTCAATAAATATCAAATCAACCGCGATTGCTGCTACGCATATCTATGCATTGCTTACGCTATCACACTACTAAATATTACGCATGGAACCCTAAAAAACGTTAAAAAAAAACATTTTGAAAAAACTAAACCAACTTTATAAAAAAACACAAAATATGAAAAATTGCTTTTATTTTGGAAGTCGGTGGGAAAAAGTTAAGGAAGGAAAAAATAAGAATAAAGTAACCGACTTCCTAAACAACAGATAATTTACACTTTTATTGTGTTTTTTTTCAGAAGTCGATTTTTCATAAAAGTCAGTTTATTTGGTTTTCGGCACGCACTTTTGCTTGGGTCTCTGAATAAGTATCTAAGCAAATAATTTTGAATAGCACTTGATCAACAATTAGTATTATATTCAAATTATTCAGCTTCCATAGTTATAATAATTTAAATAATATCCTTAACTCGGAAGTTGTTAAATTGATGATTTCATTAACACTGTTGAAAATGTTTGGAAGATTTATTTTTAGTTATTGAGTTAGTTGGGTAGTTCATTTAGACTTGTCTTCGGCTGGAAATATTATATGTTATTTTAAGAAAAATCCTGTAGAAGTTTCGTGTTGTGTGTTTTAAAGATATTTTATTTGGTTATATTTTGATAATTCTTTCTTACTAGAAATAATAATTATTAATCCTATTTTCAATACGTTTATAAAGATAGTACTAAACGTATTGAAAATAGGATTAGAAATTATTGTTTTTGCTAGTGTAAAAATGAATAAGTAATTTTAACTGTGGGATCATTCTTGACATACAGAAAATAACTGCTTCATTAATATTTGGTTTTATTTCGAAAAAAGATACTTAATTGTTTGTTTTTGTATAAATAACTTTTTTAGACATGCACACACATCAAAAAAACTTTTTTAAACACTGAAAAGATTTGTTATGGTAGATAATAAAATAAAAACAAGTTTTAGTTTTTAATTTGAAACAGGATGTTTCTATTTAGAGAAAACACATAAGATTTCTTTTTTTCATGAAAAACATTGATTAAAAAATTTTTTTGAAGTGTGTAGATCTATGTTTTAAAATATTGTTTTAATAATTTCCAATAAGCTTCCCTTTAAAACAACAACGTATAACCTAAATCCGAACACAGACAACACCTGACTATAAAACCTCTATAAACCAAAAACTCTTTAAAAAAAACTTTCCAACCACCGAACTTAAACCAAAACTACTAACACTAAAAAATATAAAAAACCAACTAACTTTTTTCAAATAGCCGCGTCCGTTCACACTGCACTTCACAAACACTGACACAGATTCTCTAGCAACGTGTGCACGCAACTAATGTACATGGCCAACTGAATGTTGCACTCGCCTATGTACTCTTATATACATGCTCTGAATTCTATGTTCGTTGGGCAACCAAGGATGCGTTGGGGGGGTCGTTTCCGGGTCTTTTTTTTCATGAGTTTGAAAATGGAGTAAATTCTTGCGGCAAGATAAAAACATTGAGCTTTTATGGAGTTGAGCGACTGACGCTGAGGTCGCGGGATATCTTCTGCTGGGGTCAAAGGACTGTCGGTCATAAGCAGAATGCTGTGGCCCTAGGAAAAGAGGAACAGGGTAATCAGTAAGAATTTGTAGGGTTATAGGAGGAGCAGGGTAATTTGTATGAATATGATAATGCCTCCCACTGTGAGTGGCAAGGGCATTAGATGATTTTATATGCCAAAAAACAGTAGAAGCTGTTGCATTATCTATCTATACATATAATAAAACTGTAGAAAAATCGTTTTTGTACATTAAAATAAAATCCAAAAAAAATAGCTAGGGTGTTGAAGGACAACCAACAGAACCCATTTCCAGCATTTTTAGAATTTTTGTCTGTTTGTCTGTTTGTCTGTTTGTCTGTTTGTCGGTTTGTCGGTTTGTCGGTTTGTCTGTTTATTTGTGGCTCCATCACGTAAAATGTACGAAGGCAATGTAGATAACCTTTATACACAACGATCGAGCGTAACTTGAGGACTAATTTAGTTTTTGTTTCATTGCAATCGGTTAAGTCTATCAAAAGATATTTGAATTTAAAGTGTTCCAGACCCAGAAGTAAAATTACGGTCAGTTTACACCGAGACGCGCAGTTCAGTAGCGCGATCTAGCTTGGAATAGAAAAACTACATACCTATTCAAATATGGTGTGGACTGGAGAGTGGAGTGGTTTGGAGTGGAGTAGAGTAGAGTAGAGTGTAATGGAATAGAATGGGATGGAATGGAAACAAAGAAAAGGTTTTTATTAGACTCACACTAGAATAGGAATGAGTGGGATGGAGTGGGATGGAGTAGGATGGAGTGGGATGGAGTGGGATGGAGTAAGATGGAGTGGGATGGAGTGGGATAGAATCGGATGGAGTGGGATGGAGTGGGATGGATTAGAATGGAGTGCGATGTAGTGAGATGGAGTGGGATGGAGTGGGATAGAGTAGGATGGATCGGGATGGAATAGGATGGAGTGGGATGGAGTAGGATGGATTAGGATAAAGTGGGATGTAGTGGGATGGAGTGGGTTGGAGTGGGATGGAGTGGGTTGGAGTGGGATGGAGTGGGATGGAGTGGGTTGGAGTGGGTTGGAGTGGGATCGAATGGGTTGGAGTGGGATGTAGTGGGATGGAGTGGGATAGAGTGGGACTGAGTGGGATGGATTAGGATGGAGTGGGACTGAGTGGGATGGAGTGAGATGGAGTGGGATGCAGTGGGATGGAGTGGGATGGATTAGGATGGAGTGGGATGTATTGGGATGGAGTAGGATGAAATGGGCTGGAGTGCGATGGAGTGGGATTGATTGGGATGGAGTGGGATGGAGTGGGATGTAGTGGGATGGAGTGGGTTGGAGTGGGATGGAGTGGGTTGGAGTGGGTTGCAGTGGGATGGAGTGGGATGTAGTGGGATGGAGTGGGACTGAGTGGGATGGAGTGTGACTGAGTGGGATGGAGTGGGATGGATTAGGATGGAGTGGGACTGAGTGGGATGGAGTGTGATGGAGTGGGATGCAGTGGGATGGAGTGGGATAAAGTGGGATGGATTAGGATGGAGTGGGATGTAGTGGGATGGAGTAGGATGAAATGGGCTGGAGTGGGATGGAGTGGGATTGAGTGGGATAGAGTGGGATGGAGTCGAATGGAGTGGGACTGAGTGGGATGGAATGGGATGGAGTCGGACGGAGTGGGATGGAGTGGGATGGAGTGGGATGGAGTAGGATGGAGTGGGATGGAGAGGGATGGAGTGGGATGGAGTGGGATGGAATGAGATAGAATGGGTGCTCTAATCCAGTAGCAATTCTTCTGAATCTGAACGACAAAGGGCGTTTATTATAATCACCTCAAATATTCTTGAAAAATAAATTCTAAATACAGGGATTATATGAAAACGATATGATT
Source organism: Agrotis clavis (assembly GCA_954870645.1). NCBI lineage: Eukaryota > Metazoa > Arthropoda > Insecta > Lepidoptera > Noctuidae > Agrotis > Agrotis clavis. Next base: position 1,897,406 of record OX940942.1, read on the forward strand.
TATAAAAAAAACGTGGCGAGAATTAAGCGCTTCGCACTAAAAAATACATTGTTAAATTCCGACATCCACGCGAACGAAGTCGCGGGCACAGCTAGTTTTAGAATATGAAGCTTTATCCTTGCACGTGTAACACAAACCAAAGTTTTACAACTTTGTAGTCATTTTACTCGCGGTGCTAGGCAACTGGGCTTCTCCAAGTTGTAATGTCCCTTTGTGCATATTGGCCTAGTTTTGTTTTGTCTCCTGCTTGCATGGAGGGAAGTGGAAAAACATTTTTCCTACTCCTCCACTATTATTTTCTGATTAATTTCGTTACAGGATCTAAGACAGGTAAATTTATTCTCCGGGACACGTCGAGCTTCATTGTCTCAGCGCTTTTCTGGTGGTTGCTACTGTTGATTCTGGCTTTCAGGAGTCGCAGTGGTTTAGAAATAGTGTGGTAGGTTTGTCCCTGAAAAAAAATCCTGAAACAGTTCTCGATAAACCCGATTGCTTTCCAACAATTACTTTAAGAATTACTCACACTTCAAATCTTTTAATGTGTTGGTTTGGGGTGATAGGCCTCTAAAGGTATTTTAATTATGGTTGGCGCAGTTGCTTCGAGATAGACTGTTGCGCTGACTGACGCGGGTTTGATTCCTGCACGAAATAAAAATATTTTAAACTAGCTGTGCCCGCGACTTCGTTCGCGTGGATGTCGGAATTTAACAATGTATTTTTTAGTGCGAAGCGCTTAATTCTCGCCACGTTTTTTTATAAATCATATCGTTTTCATATAATCCCTGTATTTAGAATTTATTTTTCAAGAATATTTGAGGTGATTATAATAAACGCCCTTTGTCGTTCAGATTCAGAAGAATTGCTACTGGATTAGAGCACCCATTCTATCTCATTCCATCCCACTCCATCCCACTCCATCCCTCTCCATCCCACTCCATCCTACTCCATCCCACTCCATCCCACTCCATCCCACTCCGTCCGACTCCATCCCATTCCATCCCACTCAGTCCCACTCCATTCGACTCCATCCCACTCTATTCCACTCAATCCCACTCCATCCCACTCCAGCCCATTTCATCCTACTCCATCCCATTTCATCCTACTCCATCCCACTACATCCCACTCCATCCTAATCCATCCCACTTTATCCCACTCCATCCCACTGCATCCCACTCCATCACACTCCATCCCACTCAGTCCCACTCCATCCTAATCCATCCCACTCCATCCCACTCAGTCCCACTCCATCCCACTCAGTCCCACTCCATATCACTACATCCCACTCCATCCCACTCCAACCCACTCCATCCCACTCCAACCCACTCCATCCCACTACATCCCACTCCATCCCACTCCATCCCAATCAATCCCACTCCATCGCACTCCAGCCCATTTCATCCTACTCCATCCCACTACATCCCACTCCATCCTAATCCATCCCACTCCATCCCACTGCATCCCACTCCATCTCACTCCATCCCACTCAGTCCCACTCCATCCTAATCCATCCCACTCAGTCCCACTCTATCCCACTCCATCCCACTACATCCCACTCCAACCCATTCGATCCCACTCCAACCCACTCCAACCCACTCCATCCCACTCCATCCCACTCCAACCCACTCCATCCCACTCCAACCCACTCCATCCCACTACATCCCACTTTATCCTAATCCATCCTACTCCATCCCACTCCATCCTATTCCATCCCGATCCATCCTACTCTATCCCACTCCATCCCACTCCATCTCACTACATCGCACTCCATTCTAATCCATCCCACTCCATCCCACTCCATCCGATTCTATCCCACTCCATCCCACTCCATCTTACTCCATCCCACTCCATCCTACTCCATCCCACTCATTCCCATTCTAGTGTGAGTCTAATAAAAACCTTTTCTTTGTTTCCATTCCATCCCATTCTATTCCATTACACTCTACTCTACTCTACTCCACTCCAAACCACTCCACTCTCCAGTCCACACCATATTTGAATAGGTATGTAGTTTTTCTATTCCAAGCTAGATCGCGCTACTGAACTGCGCGTCTCGGTGTAAACTGACCGTAATTTTACTTCTGGGTCTGGAACACTTTAAATTCAAATATCTTTTGATAGACTAAACCGATTGCAATGAAACAAAAACTAAATTAGTCCTCAAGTTACGCTCGATCGTTGTGTATAAAGGTTATCTACATTGCCTTCGTACATTTTACGTGATGGAGCCACAAATAAACAGACAAACCGACAAACCGACAAACAGACAAACAGACAAACAGACAAACAGACAAACAGACAAAAATTCTAAAAATGCTGGAAATGGGTTCTGTTGGTTGTCCTTCAACACCCTAGCTATTTTTTTTGGATTTTATTTTAATGTACAAAAACGATTTTTCTACAGTTTTATTATATGTATATAGATGATCTACAAGTACTTGTTCCGGGTCTGGGTATTTGTGTAGGTGAGTTTAAATGTTTGTTAGAGCACCCGCGATACAAGATAAATCCCTTGAAACTACATTTCTTTAGAAGTCATCAAATCGATCGACATTGCGTGATAGACAATCTCAATAGCAAATTACAATTCAATCACTTACCAATTGATTGAATCAATTAATTCAACATTACCCTGAGGGTACAATAATCGTGATAACGGTGATGATATATTGATGATGTGTAATCGTGATCAGTATATCATTTCCGAAGTAATTAGGTCAGATCAAGCATAAGTTAGAATGTAATGTTTCTTTTTTAAATTGATTTCCTTATTTAAAAAATATACACAACGTGTACCGTTAAATGCGCAAAATCTCTCGTGGGGTAACTCAGCCCATGTTACTGAACAATGTTTGTTCTAAGACTTTTGAAAAAAAAAAAAAGATTTTTCATACTGATGGGCCCGATTAATTTCTCATTTTGTATGAAAAAGTAATATTTTTTTGCGAACTTCCAAGTCTTAGAAGAAACATTGTTCAGTAACATGGGCTGAGTTACCCCACTAGAGGTTTTGCGCATTGACCGTTACACGTTGCATATAAACTTTGACCATAAGGGCTGGTTTTTCAATAGTCAGTTAACAGTAACTTAACTGAGGAATAAAAATGGCGGGTTGACAGCTTATCTATGGAAAATATGTCAAAACGTTATTTTTATTCCTCAGGTAACGGTTAACTGACTATTGAAAAACCAGCCCTTTAATATCATGAAGTGACAAATTCAATGATATGACAGGTATAAAAGTGTATATATTTTTTAAATTATGCTGGATACTAAATACCTACATCTTGGTTGCCATCTTGATCCCGATCTTATAAAGCTGATTTACACCTGTGACGTCTCACTAGGCTCAGTTGAAAACCAGCGTCAGGCACCCGGTGGCCTGGCTTTTTGTTGAACTGAGCCTATTCGGCATAGCCGTGAAGCACACGGCACCTACTTTTGTGTACTTCCTTTTGTATTGTATTCTCGTGACAAATATTTTGCCGAAGGCTTGCCAAATAAACTTATTTTCTTTCTTTCTTTTATTTTTAGACCATAACTTTGTAGGTACTATGTTCCGACAAATAATTTATTATGATTAACGATATCCAACTCTGGGGTCTACTCTCTTAAGTGAATCCTACTTCCTATTACCTTTGAATCCATAAGTTCTGACAACGTAATAATATCAGGACTCGATACAACTGCCCAATCATGTTGTCAATAAATCTTTTTTCTTTCTTCTTTCCTTGTCATCATACAGGGTGTTTGGTCCATCGTGTGCCAAATTGAAATGGTCGATAGAAGGGGTCATCTGCTATCCTTTCAGACCCCAGTTTTTTTTAATCGACTTTTTATTGTTTTACTAAAAAGGTCCCAAATTTTACATTCAAATACAATTTTCTTTTTACATATGGGGCGTAGACTGAATTTTAATTTTATTTCGATGTGTATTTTTTAAAAGTACTTTTAAATACAAAATAAGTGACATTAGTGACCTAGGTTTTTTTAATTTACTCGCAAAGGTAAAACATAAATTAAAGCTGTACAAGTTACAGCTGTTTATGTGGCTACAAAAAAAAAACCAGAAGCGACCGGGATCTTCCAACTCCCTCATTAATTCTCCAGTCAATCCCCTTGCTAATGATGTGCCACATGCCATAAAAATCTTTTAACAACTTTTAACATCAATAACAGAAGTAGCCGATAGATTATTAATATCAGGCTTTACTATCCTCTGTCACTAATTTTACCACAGCCAACAAATAAAATTTAAATTCAAATATCTTTATTGCGAACTTGGTGTAGGTATAGGTATACAATGTTTGAAGGTGTTAATATTAGGTAGGTTCTTAGAACTTAGTTGCCTGTTAAGGCATTGCAATTTAAACAGTATTTTTTTTAAACAATAGAATACAAGCAATGTTATGTTAAAATACACAATTTTCATTTTATAATACTAATTAAGGTTTATAAAAAATTAAATCCGATTGTCACTGCGACAACTTAAATATTTCACAATAAAAACATTATTAAAATTGTAGCAATACTAATGAACTACATACATACAGTACGCATTTCAAATGATCGTGATGTAACGTGAAATATAATTTGTGATGAACTACCTTGCCCTGTACAGTCGCGTGCTTAAATAAGTATGCACAACTTAAATGTATAATGAGGTGCAAAGAAAAATCATTTTCGAACAATTACTGTCTGTACAGTCACGTGCACATACAGTTATACACACTTATTTTCCTTAATAAATGATTTATTGTTATCCAAAGAGCTTTTCGCGGGACTTACTGAATTACCGTGACCCTGGAACGTAAAGGGCTATTGAAGGACACCGTAGATTTTAGTCAGTACGAGTCTGACAGTCCCTCCCTGGATACCCTGGGTGGGAGGACTCATTTGATAATTTTAACACGATAAAAAAAAAGTTTTGTGAGCTTCACTGTTACCTCTGATTCGGAGGGTAGAAACTTTTTTTTTTTTTTTTGTTTGACACCTATATAGGTAAAGCTGGTGGTGTATTGCTTCTCATCAAAGGAAGGTTCAGGCGATGAACGCTTTTGAAGGTGACAAACTCGTAGTCCAGTTTAAGACCTACTAAATTTTGATTGCCGTTGACACGCTCTGAAGAACAGGTAGAGTTAGGCTTTTAAAATGCTATTCATAGCCGTATTAAAATAAAAGCTTTAATTTTAAAACATTAAATAGCACAACTTAGCAATTAAATATAAATATTTTCATTTCTGTTTTTCTTTTTAATTTCACCTGGACTTTGGACAGTGGCCAGCTATTTTTAGCGCTGACTGTACAAACCACTTTGACCCTACACCTTCGTATTAACCAATTGTTGAAACGTTTAGTAATGTTCATAATTGGTTCATATAAGTGAACGGAATCAACTTAATAAGACGCTTATAGACGGACAGTTACGGTCATCCTTAATGGAACTATTTATTTTTAAAATTTGTGATTTCAAAACGTAAAACATTTTTGAAAAAGAGTAAGTATGGAGTTTCTTGACCACTCTTCTCCACTCTTCTCCATACAAACCTACCTTTGCGAATGGGTGTAGAATCAATCCCATCCCTTCCTATTTCCTTTTTAGGTGCTCCCTGTAACACACATTCGCGTGTAATGTAACATTATAGATTCGACTTTGAGCAATACATTACAATACTACCTCCCTGACTGACGAGCATTCGCGTACATTTAGTATAGATTTGATACGCATTGTGATACTCGATTGTCTTCCCTCACTGATGAAATGTTCGAATTTGTAACGTTACATTACAGGTGAACGCTCGAAGGCTCGCGGTGAGGGAGCGCCTTTTTAATAATCGACGTTCAAAACTGCCTCTTTGATGATAAATGATTTGACTTTGACTTTATCTTTGACTTTGAACGGCCATGGATCACGCCCGGTAGAGCATGAAGACAAAAAGAAGCTGCCTGAAAGAGCTGTCATCAACCTGACTTTCCTTTAATGGACCAAAGCCTGCCGGGGTAGCGGAACTGTCTCATCAGGCTACTGAAGGATCACCGTTGAGTATAAGTCTGGCAGTGTCTCCCATTATAATAATAATACCTATAATAATATTCCACAAATATCACACAACGCCATCTAGTCCCAAGCTAAGCAGAGCTTGAATGCTAGTCAAGTCTCAACAAGTCGCAAACGATAATCGTAAACGCTTGGTACTCCCCAATAGATTTTCAACTTTATAGCCTAGAGCCTAAAGTTGAAAATCTATTTATGATTTCTGAGCGTTAGCGACTGGTAAGATCGAAAACGGTAAGCAATTTTCACTAGATCTTCAACGTTATACCCAAGCACATAAAGTTGAATATCTATTAAAGTCTACTTATCGTTTGCGTTTATCGTTTGTTACATGACTAAAGGGCCTTGTGTTTTGGGTACTAGACAACTGATAAACTTACTTATATATTTATAAATACATACATATTATAGATAAATTACACCCAGACACAGAACAAATGATCGTGCTCATCACACAAACATTTGTCCTGGGTGGGAATCGAACCCACGACCTCCGACATAGCAGTCAGGGTCACTAACCACTATACCAACAGGCCTGTCAAATCATTCCTACTCCTTCACTATTCTTTTCTGATTAATTTCGTTGCAGGATCCAAGACAGGTAAATTCATTCTCCGGGACACGTCGAGCTTCATTGTCTCGGCGCTTTTCTGGTGGTTGCCACTGTTGATTCTGACTTTCAAGAGTTGCAGTGGTTTGGCAATAGTGTGGTGGGTTTGTCACAAAAAAAAAGTCTCTCACATCTAGTCCTAGGTTCCCAGGACTCTTTTATGATTTTAAAACGATAAAAATTCCGTGGCATTGAGCTAATTTTAATCAACTTAAAAAAGAAACTGCGCCTCTTTCGTATTTTCTCCTGTATCGTTGGTACAAACTCACAAAAACCCAGACCGGGAGTAACTTGTAGATCATACAAATATTTCAAACCCACGATAGGTACAGCAATAGTCGATCGTTCAGTCACTGTCTTCAAGGAGCTTGTGCCTACTGGAGTCGCCGGACTGCCTTAACAGGGTACCACGGCCCTGCAACGCAAAGGGCAATTGAAGAAACAGAGTGGTTGCTAGTCAGTATGAGTCCTGCAGTCTCTTTGGCTCCACCCAGTCCGAGAGTACTCGTTAGATGATTTTACACACTAAAAAACCGGCCAAGTGCGTGTCGGGCCACGCACAGTGTAGGGTTCCGTAGTTGCCCATCAAAATACTTATGCGAACTAACTAAACCGATTCACTGAATTTAATTTTAAAAAGAAGAATTTTCAAAATCGATCCAGGCGTCTTTGAGAAATCGGGGAAAATACATTAAAAAAAGACGAATTTAGAACCTCCTCCTTTTTTTGAAGTTAGTTAAAAATAGTTGACAGTAAAAACCTACCTATCCCCAAAAAACATACCGTAAAAACATACCTATTATAGCTGTAAAAATAAAGTTGACAAACTTACATTTGCAGTTGAAGAACATGTTCTCCGATACATTTTGTTTAAGAAAATATGTTATCCAAGTACATTTTATAAGTTGGTCGACTATTACTCGTAAACTTGTAAAGCCTACTTAGTAATGATAATTTTGTTTTAAACTTCGTTATATATACTACTATTGTGAATTTTTTCACACCCCCAAACATAACCGTTTAGCTGGTAGAGGGGGGGACACTCGAGTCGAGCAAAAATTAGTACTTTAAAGCTTAATATTTTACAAACGAATCTTTAAAGACCTATTTAATGATACCCCACACTAAGGGGTACGCGAGGAAAAAAAAAAACATCCCCACTTTACGTGTACAGGTACCCTAAAAAAAAATATTTTACGAGATTTTATTTTACCACTTTTTCGGCGCAAGAAATCTGTATATTTACACTAAATTACAGCTCTCTAGTACTGTGCGTCTCTGAGCTAAACTGCGGACAGACGGATGGACGGACGGACGGACGGACGGACGGACGGACATGGCGAAATTATAAGGGTTCCTTGTTGACTACGGAACCCTAAAAAAGGCTATTATTAGGCATCACACCCCAGGATATTTCCCACTCAAAATTACAACTTTAATTAATTCCAGTCAATAAAACTTTTTAAATTAAATTGTAATTATAATTGACGATGACGTTTACATTCACACTGTTAAAGTAAATTAGAAATTATTAGTTATTGACCTCTGACCTGCTTGTTACTCCATGAGACTTGTGTGGTGATGTGTTTGGAAATATGCTTTTCTTTTAATTTATTATTGAAGTTGATGGGTCTTAGACCTCAGACTAACCTCAGCAAGACTAGACTAAGACGAAACTATGTACGTTCTGGAGGAGTACGTTCCACCCAACGACTATAATTATATTACTAGACTACGCATTGCACGATCTAACGAACAAAACTATTCTGCCAACTCGCTGAGGTACTACGTAAGCGAGGGGGACGGAGTACTGCGTTGTGATTGGCTAACTCAAGGTCTGTTCTGTCTCAACGTATGTTTACGGCTCACAGGATTGGTCGAAATGAGACGGATATAAGACTTTTTTGCCTAATGTGTTGGTAGACATCGGTCGCCTGTTATTAGGAGTCTAGTATTATATCGTCGTTGGTTCCACCATATATCGATGGCGCATTGCCGTACGTCTTGTAGTCGGATGATATAGAGTTGAGTTGAGTTGCTCCATTCCGGCGATCCATCCAAAGATAGACCTAGAAAAGCGTTGCGCAACCATCGAAAGAAAAGTCTCGGTAAACCCCTACGTACACTAGGGGTCGTAAAGGCCTCTTGTACACAGTACGTTTTTCGGCCGTGAAAATCAACGGTTAATTCGCCGCGTGTAGGCACGGTCGTCAGTGTTGTATGGAACACAATGGGAGCTTGTACACAGTACGTTTTTACATTTATAATTTTTTTTCGTACAAAATACGGTCGCGTCTGTGTACTGTGTACAAGAGGCCTAAGTCTCCAATCCCTTAGGTCCAGCCGACTATCGCAATACAAATCCATAAAGGTTTGTACACATGGATGTCAAAGTCGTAAAGCACAGGCCACACAGACGAGACGTAAGACGAGGACGGGTCGCGGACAGGTGCAGATGTGCGTTACGACCGCGACCCGACTCTTCTGTATGTTCTGCGTTGTAAACTTCTATACATTTTGTATGAAAGGGAGAAGAGAGAGGCAAATGTTAATTTTAATTTTTTTTTTAATTAGTAAATAAATAACCCGTATTTTTCATTTTCTTACGTAGACCAAAATATTGACGAAGATGCAACGCTTCTAATAATCATAAAACGTCACTCGGTCGGTATAATTTTACAGGCGTTATGACGTCGCAAGCCTTCACTCTCGAATTTGGAAGCGTTTTATCATTGTCTTAATATTTAATCATTGATAAAAAAAAAATACGCGTCCATTATTTTTAAAATTTCTTTCTGTACCCTTAGCATAAGTTTTCACTCTTTTACTTTACAGCGTCTTTCCAGTATTTACAGCGTTTCTTGTATGAAAAAATAGAACAGCGCCTCTGGTGTGCGAAGAAGGAACTAATTTTTTTCTTGAAAAATGATAATTTGAAATTGTCAAAGTTCCAGTTTACCAAAATATACTCTATGCAGTTTACTTCACGTCTCAAATACTGAAAACTCGTGCTAAGGGTACTGATGAACTAAACAGATTTTATATTGATTTATGCAGTAAACTACCCTAACTACTAAAAGCCTAAGCACACCACGTTTTTTAAACGCGCTGGCGCAGCGCGTTTGACGCGAAACAGACGCGATACGCACGCAAGTCAGACGCAGCCTAAAAGAAACGACAACAAACTACTCTGATGAAAACTCGCCGTCGACACGCGTTTCTAAAACGCGCTGCAGCGGCGCGTTTAAAAAACGTGCAATGGAAAGTGCGTAGAAAGTGTGTAGTAGTGCACTCAACGAGCAATGGAAAGAGCTATGCTCGGAGTTTCTTTGCGGGATAAAATCCGGAACATGGATATTCGGCGAAGAACCAGAGTCACCGACATAGTTCATAAAGGACCATGCCTATCTGTGCCCCAGAAACGCCCAGATAAAGTATATTACAAGATTCTTTTAGTAAAAAAAAACTAGAATTATGATGTTTATTTGAAATCATATAAAGCACCGGTTAAAAAATAAAAAAATAAGACTTTTTGTTGACATTGCAGTACTTATCATCATTCAATCATTCTTCATTTATTAGGTTTTGGAATCATGTCCTTTGGCCCATTTATATAAATTCATTCGTTTTGATAGTTTTGTTACTAATGATAACGAATACCTATTATTGTAGTGTTGCGGTTTTATTTGCGTATTATTATTGATTCGATCGGCAAGATAAAACCCAACATGATTGATATTAGTCACACAAGTGATTAATAATTACTGCTTTACTAAAAGATCTAAAGGATGTCTCCAGACACTCAACAGTAAAAGATAAAAGTACTTTGTGGTAATGTTAAAGTATATCATTCTTTTTTTTTTTTACGTGGCAAAATCATAAAAGTATATCTAGGCTTCAATTAAACATAATAATTATATAATAATTGAAGTCAAAACCTAATGAAGTAAAGGCTCAAAAGACTTAGCTCCAAGTCAAAAACATTCCAAACAAAAAACTAAAATGAAAATGCCTGACACTCATTCACTCTGCCTGCGCGTCTGCTGCTGTGTTTGTGTGTTTTCCGATTTGCTCTTCTGTTCGATAAAAAATCTTAACTTACATGTTTATTTGATAACAAAGATAAGTCAATAAGATGATCATGAAGTTCCTAGTGAAAAACTATTAGCAATGCTGTCTATAAACGATAAAATGTATAAAAAACCAGCAGGAAGTTATCATGTTTAATGTCCAATATCTTTTGAATCGGTGCTTTAAATAACATTAAACCTAGATATCATAAAAATATCGCTAAAAAGCTATCGTATGACATAGAGCTGCAATTTGGGCATTGCATGACATGGCTGACTTTCAGCTCCATACTAATATGGGCATGGTCCTTTGCAAGTTGAAGTGGCAATGGGCAGGCCACATCGCTCGTAGAACTGATAACCGATGGGGAAGAAAAGTTTTCTCATGGCGACCACGGACCGGAAGACGCAGCGTAGGCAGGCATCCCACTAGGTGGACCGACGACATCGTGAAGGTCGAGGGCATCCGATGGATTCAAGTGGCGAATTATCGTTCGGCGTGGCGGTCTAAGGGGAGGCCTATTTTCAGCAGTGGACGTCTTCCGGCTGATGATGATGAAACTTCCCTATTTCACCATTAACAAACTTCAATTTCCCCATTAACTTATGAATGCGGAGCCATCATATTTGTATGATAGATGTGGTTTGTACGACCACATCTGAAGAGACATAATTTATGGTCTATTAATTTGATTTGTTGCCACAGCCCATTCAGAACTGTCCACTTAGCCTGCCTGTCTCATTAGCTGGAGGTAGCGTGAAGATTCAGGTCAATTGTAAATTGGGAAATAATATCTTGCTTGTATTTTGTGATGGGATGGGCAGAGGTATGACTTATAGTACTTTCATAACATGCAATTTTACAGCATCAACTATTTGCAAATCTAGTCAGTCATGTATTAATTGTAGGAAAACAGGATAAACCAAAATCGAATGATGTTATTAACGCTCATTTATTGACGAAACCATTGCTATTATCTTTAAACACTCACAATCGAAGGCTGTGAGAATTTCCGACGAAAACATGCGAATATTGCACAACTTGGGCACCAAACCCAGGACCTATGATCTGCATTAATACTGCTCACTTAACCCAAAAGCAGTGGTGGCCCAGTGGTATCGGTCCCGACTTACGAGTTGTAGGTCGTGGGTTAGACCCCGCCAGGCGCATTACTTTGTGTAATTTATTTCATCACCACTGCTCTCAAAACGGTGAAGGAAAACATCGTGAGGAAACCGGCATGTCCTAGAACCAAAAATTCGAAGACATGTGACATCTACCAACCCGCACTGGGCCCGCGTGGTGCATTATGGCCCATTCCCTCTCACAGAGAGGAGGCCTGTGTCCCCAGTGGGAACAATAAAGGCTGATGATGATGACTTAACCCAAAAACTTTTACATAGATTGTTTATGTTTTTCCAGACTTCTATGAATAATAAACATTGAGGCAAAAGAGACCAGGAGTTCAAAAACTATATACGTTATCATTGTTTTCATCAGCAGACGCTTTTTTTTTTTTTTTTTTTTGCGTGGTAAAATCAGCGGACGCTAGAAAAAAAATACAACTAAACAAATGTTCTACCACCCGCCATTGTTCTTTGTGAATTGGATTTTTCACCTCCCAAAACAGAAGTGCCCTATTTTGGGTAGCCACTTTGATGTCCTCTATTGTTAAAAAAAGTTTTACATGGATTATCTTTTTTTTTTCAGACTTCTATGAATAACAAACTTTGAGGTAAAAGAGACCAGGAGTTCAAACTGTATACGTTATCATTGTTTTCATAAGTAGACGCTAGAAAAAAATCCAACAGCACAAAATATGTTGTACCGCCCGCCATTGTTCTTTGTGAATTGGATTTTCCACCTCCGAAATCAGAAGTGCCCTATTTTGGGTAGCCACTTTGATGTCCTCTAGTGTTACCTAATATTAATAAGTGAAAACAGACATTAACTTCAGTACAGTTTTTCAGTGTACTAACTGTATTAAGTTTAGGTTTCACCCGAGACTGAATAGGTTGTGGAATGAACTCCAAAGCTCTTCAAAAAAAAAGGTGAAAGTCATTTTTCCGCAGAGTCTGAAATGAAAATTGTTGCTATTCGCATTCGCCTTTTAAAATCCATTTGATAAACATTTTGATTTTTCAGAGTATGGATGGCGCCGCCGGGGGGGGGGGGGTGCCAACCCAGAAAAAAGTGGCAAGAAGACCTGGCCACGTACCAAGAGGGCTGGCTCGAGAATGAACAGAATAAGAGGTACGAGAAGTTATTTTGGGAGGGCTTTTCCTAGCAGTAGGACAGCATAAGCTTATAAAAAATTTTTTGGTGAATTCTGGTTGAAATCACGAAAAGAGAAGATGAATGAATATCCTTCATAACCCTGCATATCCTACATATCTCCGTGAGCGATTTACTTACGCTCGCCCCAGCAACGCTCTATGCAGATCATACCTTAGATCTCCTTAAATCCCATCCTCATAGAACGAGCTATTTTTCTTATTCCTTCTCTGTCCATGCTGTAAGATTATGGAATTCGCTTCCGCCTAGTATTAGAGAGTCAAATTCAATTTCTACTTTCAAAAATAGAGTCAAAGAGCATTATCTTTCCTCTCAAATTGAATAGGTGAATAGGTGTTTTATTTCTATGTCATCATTTACTTAGATAGGTACATTTTAGGTTTTTGTATTTATATATGTAATTCTATGTTATTTACAATTTATATGTGTACTAATATTTATTAAGCTTAGACATTCATTTTTATCTCAATATTATTTTCTTGTTCTCACACACTACTGTCTACATTTTTCTTTTTTTCACTCTTCCTGTCTCAGGTCTGCTGGTAGAAATTTCTTTTGAAATAAGCAGTGCCTTTGTACTATTAAGTTTAAGTATCTTATTGTGTGTACATACATACATGATTAAATACATAAATAAATAAATCAAGATGACTTGCCTTATTGAATAGAAACAAGGGCCAACCATCGCCACTGCAGGCCATTCAAACAAAATAGTATATCAACGGTGTACCAACACAATCCCACGACTCACGCTTGCCATCTTTTTGTTTCCCCATCAATAATTACCGACGTGTTGAGTGGCAAAACAAGCAGTAACAAAAAATAATCAGCTAAATGAAATAATGTGTTACCTGATGAATGAATGCAATGTGTTTCACATTTGCATCGGAGACCACTGTGAGTGAGAACTTGAACTAACTTAACTAAGCTTGAAGATGTAGAAACATATTTTTTCTTGTTTTTGTTTGTTGATATGTCACGGGTTAAGTGATTAATGCGGGCAGTATGAATAATGCCCAGCCATATCGGGCCAAGTGATTAATGGCACCCCGACTCGGACAATTTAGGGTAGAAGAGCAACATCTTCGTGTTTTTTTTTTAACCACCCAGAAGTAGGAGCCCCACGAAGCGGCGCTCCGTCGACCTTTCGAAGAACTAGTTTATTATTCACATTATTCACTTGGACCGATATGGCTGGGCATTATTCATACTGCCCGGGCATTGTGAATACTGCCCGCATTAATCACTTGGTCCATAAAGATATACAGAATCTTTCCTATCGCTTCTGTGTGAGTGATATCGTGAAATGAAACGGAAGTGCGGAAACAGATAATGTAGCTTTTTTTTTGTCGTAGATATCCGAGGCTTCCGGCGACTGGGACAGCAATAAACTGCAGACACCGCGGTCCCAGTTGCCGGGTTCATTAAATTTTAATATTTGTATTCCGTCGACTGGGACCGATCCATAAATATGCCAGAACGGTACAGTCAGACGAAAAACGTAATTATCTTGTTCAATATTTCAGGAAAGGTAGAGCCTAAGGCTAGCATAGGTTCAAAGTGGTATGTAACAAAAAAATCGTTAAATCATCAAATGCGTACCACCCAGGGCGGAACGGACGGAGTGTCAGACACGTATTGACTAAAATCCACGTTGTCCTTCAATAGCACTTTACGTTTCAGGTTCATGGTTGCCTGATAAAACAGTTCAGCGTGCCCGGCAGAGAAATGGAGCATAATAATTGATTTGAAGAATGTGGGTGCGACTAATTTGTTACAATACGGCCGGGTTATAAACCGTCACATGGTAACACCTCTTGCCGAGGTCTGTATTTGGATGGGTCACCAAAGTAAAGTAACTCTTGCCGGTCTCAAACTTAAAGTCGCAGCCGAAGTTGAAGGCGAAGCCGTATTTATCATCAGCCTATTAATGTTCCCACTGCTGGGACACAGGCCTCCTCTCTCTGAGAGGGAGTGGGTCATAATTCACCACGCGGGCCCAGTGCGGATTGGTGGATGTCACATGTCTTCGAATATTTGGTTCTAGGACATGCCGGTTTCCTCACGATGTTTTCCTTCACCGTTTTGAGAGCAGTGGTGATGAAATAAATTACACAAAGTAATGCGCCTGGCTGGATTCGAACCCACGACCTACAACTCGTAAGTCGGAGCCGATACCACTGGGCCACCACTGCTCCGTATTGCTTTTGTGATAACGTTGAAAAGATTTTAAATAATTTGATAACTGAGGTAGGTTAATGTGTCATGACAATTTACTTACAATTTTTCCATGAACTCTTCCCATTTATTATATAAAGAAAATTACCAGCTTCTTCAATGGTAGTAAACAATTATTTTGTAAAATTACATTAATTGACATAAATGCTGATGTCCAAGAGTATATTCTACAAGAAATTTCCTAAATTATGAAATAGCAGCGGATAGTATAGGAAGCTCGGTATGTAATAAATGCTGTCCTATCTGTATACCAACTTAGACAAACGCAAAAAATGGAATGTAAGTCCTTCGTGCTGTATCCGAATCACCTCCGAATTTTGAAAAAGTCTTGTACTTTATATTTTTCAACTTCTTTACGGGGCCAGGTCGAGAATTCTAAAAAATAAACATGAGGGTAATTTGTACACCCCAAGGACCTAACTTTTTCTCTTGCTTGACAGTTTTCCGGCCATCCCGTAAAAAGCGGAGGAAAATAAGAAAAATCTAGGTAACTGGCTTGTGAAAACCTACACTACAACTGATGTAGTCAAATGCTCATACATTTTTTGATTCATTGTGACATCACAATGACATAAAAATATGTATGTTAAAAGTTGAATGATGGAACCGTGCATAATGTTTAATAATCGTAACCTTAAGTGATCAATTTGCATGGTGTCATACATTTTTGGCGACATTTTATAGTAAACAATAATTGCTTTGAGTCTTGTATTAGGAAATTTCCGGAAGTGTGATTATTTTATTAATCATTTCATAATATTGTATGTGAAATTCCTTTTATTATGTAAAATTATTTAATAACCATCTTTATGTTGTGTCAATAAACTCTTTTGTCAGACCAATACTTATAGTAATTTATACAGCTCTGATAGTAGCATAATCAGTCAATTGTGCTCCCACTGCTGGGAAATGGACCCACTATCTCTAAGAAGAAGTGAGCCACACAGGCTCAGTGCACTTTGGTATTTTAGCACTCATCATCTGCCTAGAATTTCCCAACTATATTGGGGTCGGCTTCCAGTCAAACCGGTTGCAGCTGAATATCAGTATTTTACATGGAGCGGCTGCCTGTCGGACCTCCACAACCCAGTAACTGGGAAATACGATACCACATGGTAAGACTGGTTGTAAGACTTTAAAGCTTCTTGTTACTACTGCTAAATACTACATGCTACTGCTATAAATGACAGCCGGAATCGATCCCGGCTGTCATTTGTAGATCTTCTCAGTCATTCCAACGACTCTAAGTGCTTTCCGAGACACGGAGGAAACTCGCTATGAAAGGGTGCACCACACTACAGACCAACCACGGCAAGCGCGGCCTGTGCGGCTGTTATTATTTAACCACGAGCTCCTCGCTTTGGTATTCTAGCACTAACATTATTAAATGTTTGAAAAACTATCTCGTTTTAATTCCGAGACGAAAACCCAGGCTTGGATGCAGGATGCAGTAGGTAGGTACATAATATCTGGGGGTCCTTTCCTGCATGATCTCACGTTTAGCCCTACGGGGTCCCGTCAGTTTGCTGAGAAAGTAACAACTTCCTGAGGCGCGGTCCGACGACCTGGGAACCCCATTTGCTAAGATTACATTTAGTCGATCTAGCTTTAGAAGTCTTGCCTATAATTAATTGTCATACCTCAGGTACCTCGTAGGTCAGGGCCTAAATGAGCATGATCTACCCGACATTGCATTACGATTTGCGACCGACACGCGGAGACATAGGCTAAAAGTGCCATGCGTGCGTGCTGCAATCCGAGCAATTTAGCATAATCAGTCTAACGTTTATACTACTAGGAGTTATTTTCTAGAAAGAGTTATCGTATTAACCAGTTACTGGGTTGTGCAGTTACTGGGCAGTGGAAGTCGATTTTTTTAAACTTTGCCCCACACTAGGAATTTCTCCTGTGTCGTGGGTGCGTTTACAAACATAGAAACTCACATACACAAACACCCAGACCCGGAACTTGCAGATCATACAAATATTTGTTCCGTGCGGGGATCGAACCCACGATACGCTGTATAGCAGTCGATTGCTCAGCCACTTCGCCAACCGTGCCGTCAAAAGTAGAGTTAGAGTTGGAAAGTTAAAGTTGAGAAAAAGTTTTGAAGATAATGAAAAGAAAAAAGTATGTATTTGGCAGCACACAGAACAACACAAATAATGTGTACCTAGGAAGAAAACAAAAAAAGTATCCATATAAGTAACTAGCAAACCCGGCAAACTCCGTTTCGCCACCAGATGGCTTCGTTTTATGTAACATTTCTGTATGTGAAAAACGATTTTCCCGCTTTTCTGTTGAATTTTTTCCTGAATTTTCTTTGCTATAAACCTCACGGAGCCCGAGACCTTTCCAACGAATACAAAACCGTGGAAATCGGTTCGTGCTTTCTGGAGTTATAGCGTCAGGAAGGAAAACCCGACTTATTTTTCCCACGTTTTTATAAACTCACTTTTCTTGTTTGTATATTTGTTTGTTTGTTTGTCGTTCCTTTTGCAACTCAATTTTGAGGCACTTCCCGATAAGCTAGAAGGCTGAAATTTTGCACACGCTCTGAATTCTGATGACAATACATGACTAGCTAACAAACGTCATAACAAATCCAATATGGCGGCCTCCCCAAGATGGCGGACTGACTGTTTGAAACCTACCCCCACGATATGGGTATCAAATCAAAGGGTTTGCTGTCAGAAATACGAAAAAAAATAGTCACGTGACTTAAATCCAATATGGCGGACGTCCGAGATGGCAAACAGGCTATTTGAAATGCACCCCTATGATATGGATATCAAATGAAAGGGTTTGCTGTCAGGAGTACGAAAAAACTTTTTTTCAAAAAAAATTTAACCGACTTCAAAAACAACCACAAAAAAGGGTAAAATAACCTACAAAATAACTTTTCTTTCGGAAGTCGGTGGCTTTGTTTTTTTATTTCGTTGTCTTTTTGCCACCGACTTCCGAAAGAAAAGTTATTTTGTAGGTTATTTTACCCTTTTTTGTGGTTGTTTTTGAAGTCGGTTAAATTTTTTTTGAAAAAAAGTATTTTATTTTACTCTTTTTAGTTTAAATATTCAACCCAAATTCTTGTCAAATACATCATTTTCTTACAAGTGCACTAGAATTTTGTAATCCGTGGCACTGGTATTAACATCGCTCATGTAACGTGCTAATAAATTTCCCTATCTCAAAAACTGCTGAACAGATTTTGATGAAACTTGCAGTATTCCCTAAGGTGAACGATCTCTAGTACAACAAAAAAAGAATTTTGAAAATCGGTCCACAATTGGCGGAGTAATCGCGTAACAAACACGCAAAAAAGTGATGTCATCCAAGTAGCCGAAATCAATAAAAATGCTCACAAAATAAAAAGTACTGAACCAAATTGGATGAAATATTTATGGGACCACACTGCAAGTATACTGCATCGAACAAAAAAAGAATCGCATTAATCGGACTAGAAACCTCGGAGTAATCGTGGTACATACATAAAAAAAAAAAAAAAACATAGCGACCGAATTGAGAACCTCCTCCTTTTTTTGAAGTCGGTTAAAAAATAGTCATGAGACTTAAATCCAATATGGCGGACGTCCAAGATGGCGGACAGGCTTTGAGGCACTTCCCAATAAGCTAGCAGGCTGAAATTTTCGGGGTAGCTTCAAACCCGATGAACAAAGATAAAAATAATAAAATAATTAATAGATTTAATAGATTTATAATAATTAAAAGAGGAGGCACAGAGTCGTGAAGGATGGAAGGAGTGGAGGGAGGCCTTTGCTCAGGAGTGGGACAGAGCAGGCTAGGAAAAAAAAAAAAAAAAATTAATAGATTTTAAAAAGTCTAAAAACCCACGTTTTTAAATATCCTAAAAATAAGAAAATAACCCTACGGGGTTGAGAGATCTTTGCAAGTTACACCCACCATCTATACACTTCATGTAAATATATCCTATAAATAATACCTTTAATAATATACGCCCCCACGTTTTGAGTGGCCCCTCTCTCAACCCCGTAGGGTTATTTTCTTATTTTTAGGATATTTAAAAACGTGGGTTTTTAGATTTTTTAAAATCTATTAATTATTATATAGTAGAGAAGATATGTCCCGTACGAGGCCAAAAGCTTCTCAAGTCCTTACTTTACCTCTACGCTAAACAGATTTGCACGGGAAAATAAAGACAATAGTACAATGTTTAGACGGGCGGGTTACACAACCATTCGGATGTAGTTGTTGGAAATAATCACAACTCTATTCTCTTTGCGGTTTGCTAGCAAAGGTGCCCCTTTTTGGATTGTTGGAAGTTCGCCACAAAAATAATTCCCCACGAAAAAAAGTACGAGTATGTATAAATTAGCCAAAGGTTTTTGTTTTATTTTGATTAGGGTGCTTGTACACGGCGCATGTAACCCACGCAAGTAAAGGTGCGGGTTACCCGCGCTAGTAACATGCGCAAGCTACTTGATCAAGTTACCCGCGGGGTGCTTGTACACGGCGCATGCAACTCGCGCAAGTAAAGGTGCGGGTTTGCGGTTTACGCGCGCGAGTAACATGCGCAAGCTACTTGATCAAGCTACCCGCGGGGTGCTTGTACACGGCGCATGTAGCTTGAGCATGTTGAGGCACTTGCGCGGGTTACATGCGCCGTGTACAAGCACCCTTATTGTACACTCGACCCATTTTTTTTCCGCACGGGGAATTAGCAGAACAATTAAATCATAAAATCCAGCAGAAAACTAGGTACCGAAAACGAGAAAACAATGTGGAATCTAAACAGAAAATACTAGGAGAACAGGATCAAAACTTTTTTTCGAGGGGAATAATTTTTGTGGCGAAACATGAGTCCTCACAGCGGTGGAGCGAAAGGACTCGAACTGAATAAAATCCACGCTGATCCTTCAATAGCCCTTTACGTTCTAGGGTCTCGGTAACCTGATAAGACAAACCCGTGACTCGTGACACCGGCTGGCGGTTGGCCCTCTACGGAGGCTCCGTCAGGGTGCTAAAAACTCTTTGACGGAGAAAGGTGCCCCTGCTTCATAAATGAATTTCATCATCATCATCAGCCTACGAATGTATTTCCACTGCTGAGACGCACAGGCCTCCTCTCTGTAAGACGGAGTGGTCCATAATCCACAACGCGAGCTCGAAAGGGTTTGAACACTTTTGTAAGAGGAGTGTACCAGGTGCCATCCGCCATTTTGATTTTTTGGCAGCCACGTCTGTAACATTCATAGATCAACGTGACGTTTTACGAGGTTTTACGTTTGTATTGATATGATCTATCGATTTATGAATGTTTCAGACGCCAAAGAATCAAAATGGCGGATGGCACCTGGTTCAAAAGGCACAAAGGCATTTTTAACCGACTTCAAAAAAAGGAGGAGGTTCTCCTTCTCAATTCGTCGGAATCTTTTTTTTTATGTATGTTCCCCGATTTCTCGAAGAAGCCTGGACCGATTTGGAATTTTTTTCTTTTGTTTGAAAGGGTATACTTCCCAAATGGTCCCATCATCATCAGATTAAGATCTGATGATGGGATCTCAGGGAAATCGAGGGCAACCTTCAAATTTTATAGTTACATAGTACCATTTTCATATATTTTCTAAAGCTGTTCAAGTATTTGCATCTGATAATCATCATCTCAAGTGGATGAGCTGATGATGGAAGGTACAACTCCTCTAGTAAGGAGTCGGCATCGACTGATTTAGTAAATTATTTTGTGTTCGCATATCTCCGGAACTTAAAGTCCGATTTAAGTAATTATTTATATGTTGTACTTGGTATCGTTCAACTTAAGGAATACTGCAAGTTTCATCAAAATCGGTTCAGTAGTTTTTGAGATAGGGAAGGAATGAAAGAGATGTTAACGATGTTATTACCGGTGCTACGTATTACAAAATTCTAGTGCACATGTAAGAAACTGTATTTGTATGAATTTTGGTTGAATATTTAAACTAAAAAGAGTAAAATAAAAACTTAAAAAAAAACAAAACTTTTCTTTCGAAAGTCGGTGGCAAAAAAACAATGAAATTAATAAAAAAACCACCGACTTCCGAAAGAAGTTTTGTAGGTTATTTTACCCTTTTTGTGGTTGTTTTTCAAGGCGGTTACATTTTTTTTTTTAGTTTTTATTGGTTTTAATTTTGTTTCACTGTTTTGAGAGTAGTGTGCTATAATAAATTACCCAAAGTAATTCGCCTGGCTAGGTTCGAATTGGACCAGTGATGACTTTTGGCGCCGAAACGTGATCTCTTATAATTATTATAAGAGATCACGTTAAATCAGGCCTATTATAGGCCTCATTAGTAAGCTCAAGATAGTCCAACGAGCTATGGAGAAGGCTATGCTCGGAGTCTCTCTGCGCGATCGACTCAGAAATGAGGAGATTCGTAGACGAACCAAAGTTGCCGACATAGCCCATCAGCACAAGTTGAAGTGGCAGTGGGCAGGCCATATAGCACGCAGAACTGATGGCCGATCGTTCTCGAATGGAGACCATGCACTGGCATGCACAATTGCACAGCGTGGGACGTCCACCTGCAAGGACGACAGATGATCTAATGAAAGTCCCAGGATTGCGCTGAATGCAAGCCACTTCCAACCGGTGCTATTGGAAATTTATGGGGGTGGCCTATGTTCAGCAGTAGACGTCTTAAGGAATGCTTGTACATCATCTTGATACGAATATTCAAGAAATAGAATTTCTACGAGTAATCATCGTTTTCATTCGACTTTATTTCAATGTAAACGGAAAATGAATAATGTCTTCTTAGGGTGAGGACAAACGAGCGTAATTTAGTGAGTCATGAGTCGCAGAATTTCGTATTTTGGTACCGTGCAGACCACTCATTTTGCATCACGAAAGATTTTTTCTATGCAAGCAACCGAAATTCTGTGACGAAAAATTACGCTTTTCGGCCTTACTCTTAAGGAACTAAATGTTGTAGTTTTAGTTTTGGTTATTGTTTTTTTTGGACACGTATAATAGTGAACGTATAAAAATGAAGACTACAACATTAAAAAAACTAACAAAAACAATCGCAAAAAAAAATCAAAGTTATTAGATATGACAGCATTCTTAGCTCTGTTTGAAATCAAGTCCCGTGTAGAATTGAAAACAGCTTGTTCATAAAGACAGGATGGCTTACTATAAGATGGACCAAAATTATTTTGTACGTAATTCGTGAGCGGTTCACAATCTGGAAGATTCTGATAATTATCTTTAATATTATAGTTCGCTATTATACCATTTACGGAGGTATTACCCAACCAAATATTACATTTATAATCTGTAGAATCTGTTGAAGTTTTGGGCAATTTCCGTGCGTAACCTGATACACAGTTATCAGTGCACCAACATACAGAATAAAGGAATGTTTTTGAAACTGCCAGCGTGTTTGTTGATGGTCCGTCAGAAGAATAATACGAGTAGGTTTCATCCTTTAGGTCAGAAAAGTTATCAGCTAAGCTTACATCAGTATACCTAACAAGGTGTTCCATGCCTATGATATGTGCCATCACATACAATTTCTGTGTGACCTGGTCGATGACCAGACTGTGTAGTTCCCGGTTATGATGAAAATATTCTTCTCTCTCCGAACCATTGAACCGAGCTCTCTCAATTGAACTGCTCCACTCATTTTTGTTGATCCAGTAAATATAACTGAAAAGAAAATCTCTTTAAATAGTCGCCAAAATAAAATAAAGAAACCAGTTTTAACATCACAAAATATACATAGTTTTAATAACACAAAAAAAAGATTGACATGACAATCTTCCTTGCTACCAACTCAATCTAAACTTTCATATCAAAGAAGAGAGATGAAATCCATATGACGAAAAGGATCATGGATATGAATTTTGAGGAGTAGAAGTCAAAAAAGGATAGATGTTTTGTGAGACGAATAATATAAAAGAAGGAGCTAATGATGACGTATCAGCAACTCCAAGAAAAAAAAGGGATAGGGTGAGGAAGAGAAAACAAAATCTTTGGTCAACTTACCCTCTACAGCTGTCCACGGCAATATCTGTGGGGTCTGCATCGCCAGTCTGGATCAAAAGATTCCCGTAGATATTATTGTTAGATCCAGGTTTAAACGAGATCCAATTGATGCTTTTTTCATTTGTATCAGTGAAGAATAGTAATTCTGTTACTGGATCAAAGGCAAGGCCACGAATATCTCGTCCATTTGCTTCAATGAAACATCTGGTTTCATTGGCAGCTATGTAATAACCACATATACGATCACCATCGTACTGCTCGTCAACGTATACCACCATATCGGCTACTTCATTATAAACTATTGCTTTTAGTTTTAGGCTATCGTCAAATACAAAGGATGCAGATACGTTATCGTTGGTAAAAAATTCTAGTATATTTTCTTTGGTGATCACGAAATCTGAAACGATAGAAAAAAATAGTTTAGCTTTCTATGTGAAATTATATATCGGTACGTATATTATGGTGGTAGACTAGATTCTTTTTTTAATAAGAAAACTTACAGCTAAACAGATACAGTAAATAACAATTTAGACAAAATGCCAATTATAATTGTCCACATGTAAACAGAAAATTGGTAAAGAGTATTATATAAATAACAGGAAAATAAAATAACTATTCACGCTCGAAGAACCTTAGTTAAAATCCTTTTTAAATTATCTACACTTGTGTTCAGTGGCGGATTAAGAGTTTCTGAGGCCCTAAGCACAGAGCCTGTGTAGGCCCTTATTTGAAGCGCGAGCGAAGCGAGCGCGAAATTTTTTAGAAGATTTTCATAGAAGAGTGAACGCAGTCAGCTCTAAAAGTAAAACGTTTCCAGACTTCAAGTTTTAATCTGAAAGTGAGATCAAATATTTGAAGTCTTTAGTACTTAAACCTAATCGTACATAAGTTCTTAACTCCTATTTCAATTTAATTTTTTTGTTAATAAATCTTTTTTACAATGTTTTTCGGGGCCTTGGCTTTGGCGCCCTTAGAGGATGGCGCCCGTGTGCATTGCACACATGGATGCGGGGGCCCTGGCCGGAGGGCCCTGCGGGGGTGTTTGAACGGTCACTCCCGGACCGCTTTCGCCTTGTGATTTCGGAAATGTAGCTGAATCTCGATAAAATGTAGGTAAAAAATGAAACGCCAGCAGAGGATGGAGGCCCCTGGAGAACAGAGGCCCCAAGCACGTGCTTGTAGTGCTTATACGTTAATCCGCCACTGCTTGTGTTGAAAATGTCGATATCAGCTTCCTGGCAGGTTTCTTTGTACATAAGACTCGTTCTCATCGTGAACGAGTTCCGTCCGTACGCAGTGACAACCACTGGGGTGAATACTGTATAATAAATGAGGTCTACGTAAGAACGCAGACGGCACTCGCAGCCCGATTTTATGCAACAACTCAGTAACACCAGTTTTTCCATTAGCAATTTTAAAAAGAAACCCTAAATCCGATGTTTTACGACTTTCGTAAAGTGGTAAGATATGAAATTTTTGCAACGGTTGGTATAATTCGTTAAAAACGTTTTAGACCGATATTGAATGTGCCTTTTTTTATCGTGGTAAAATCATCAAATGAGTCCTCCCACCCCGGGTAGGGCGGGAGGGACTGTCAGACTCGTACTGACTAAAATCCACGGTGTCCTTCAATAGCCCTTTATGTTCCGGGTCACGGTAATGAGATAAGTCCCGCGACCCCGGCAGGCTTTGGGCCTCTAGAGGGGGGCCCCGTCATTACGCTGACGCTCTTTGAGGCGCGGGCAGCGCCCGGGCGTGGTCCATGGTCGGACAGCGAGTTGCCCTTTACTCGCCGCCCGCATGCCCGCGCCTACGGTGGCCGGAGATCGTCACCGCGTCGCATCGATCACCGCGGGTGGGGCGGACGCGGAGGGAGGACATTGTCCTCTCCCTCACGCGGCCCGCCTCCTCCTTCGCGAGCATGACTGCTTCGCAGAAGGAGGCGACCGCTTCCCACTCCGTCTCGCCCCGCAGCATGGCCGCGTACAATGCCGAGCGCGAGAGGTCTCCGCCTATCGCCGCCGTGTGGACACGTCGGTGCTCGGCCTAAGCGGGGCAGTTTTGCACCGTATGCTCTACTGTGTCCTACGGGCGATCTTCGCAGTGGTGTTTCCTCCTTTCCACCCAGGCGTTTCCTCCTTTCTCATCAGACACAGGTACCTCCCGAAACTTCCGTGTGCGGTGATATTGAATGTGCCTTAAAAACCATTTCTGTATGCTCTCAATACGATTTATGTAGACATTATAAATGGGATTCCAAACTTGAGAGGCATATCTACGCCATTATGACTACGAACAAATGAACCGTATTATATTTTAATAGTTTTTATTAACGCTGAGGACACGCGGAGAATGAAACCAAGTGCATTTGATACTTTCTTGACTATATTGTCTATGTGTGCATCAAAGAGTCAAAGTTAACTCCTAGATCCCTGATAGCATTGACCCTATTTAGTGCTGTTACAGAGAGGTATTCCTCCTCTTCTGTTGCCTCAACCTCTTCACTTTAAGATCTATTTATTGTTTTTACCCACGACGGAACGGAGCATAGGTATATGCGTTAAGGGTGAGAGATTTTTGTGTGTGTGTTTGTGTTTGTGCAAAGTAATGTTCCCACATATCTTCTAAAGTAATGATCCGATCTTGATGCGGTCTTCAATAACGGGTTTGTGTTCGATGAGTTCACGTTCTTAGACAGGTGTCATGGCTGTAACTCACTAGGGGGCGCCACAATATTAGTGCAAAACAATGTTGCAATATAATCAAAACGAAATGTCCGATTACAATTCTGTTTTCAGCAATGTGTACGTGGTAGCTTAATGCATGTTCTCAAATAATAAAAAATTACGTCTGTAACTCACTAGAGGGCGCTACAATATTAGTGCAAAATAATATTGCAATAATATTTCGTTACATAATAATTGGGTTAAGTCGGGGGTTTTGAGTTATTTTATTCTTTTTCAATTAGATTTTTACAGCCGTGGGTTTTTTTCAACATTTTTAATTTTGTTTAATTTTTAAAAAATATTCATATGTATTTAGAATTTTCATCCTGTCATTGCGTCACTTTCAATTCTTTTTTAGGCATTACAATTTTGACCACGGCAAGCGCTGCATCTCTCCTTTTCCTAAAATATTATTTTAATTTGTATGTAAAAGCAAAAATAAAGTATTCTCAGTTTTTTTTTTAAATTGCTATACATCAAGTACGTCAGCTCCAAGTCGAGCACATACCGCATCAACGATACTGACTTCGTCACCCACTACGACTCCGGCAGCCTGTCCGGCTTCCTCTCAGAGGACGACATAACCGTGGGTGGCATCTCAGCGCACGGCAAGACGTTTCGCGGAGGCCACGTCAGAACCCCGCCTCGCTTCCGTGGCTGCTAAATTCGACGGCATACCCGGCATAGCGTTTAGCAGCATCATGGTGGATGGCGTGATACCCATGTCCTACTAGAAAGTGGCTCAACGCTACAGTGCTAAATCCAAAAGCATGTAATTATGGGTGATCGGGATAGGTTTCCGTGTAAAGGAGCAAACATAACACTTAGAGACATTCATCATCATCATCAGCCTATAATGTTCCCACTGCTGGGATACAGGCCTCCTCTCTTGTGAGACGGAGAGCACTTAGAGACATTCAAGTCCAACTTATTATTTATACAGTAGTTCTGAAAATTAATAAGACCTTATTAATTTTCAGAGCTTTTGCACTTGCCATCCGATGAAAACGTTCTATAGGATAATAGGTGTCCTTTGAGTTAACTAAGGTTATCTTTATGGGAACCTTTCATCCAAAAACATTTTGGCGTAAGTAACAAACATAAGAATTCATCAATGGGGAAGTTTCTCTAATATATGGTAAACTTTAAAGTGTAACTTTTCCCCGTAAAAATTGCTCTATAGTCGAGTACTTTTTTGCAGTAAATATTTGAATTTACACGGTGACGTTGGACGTCGAAAGCCAGGTTGCAAGGTCCTGGACGCCTTAACGAAGGCTGTTTCTAGATTCTCTTTGCTCAGCTGCGTGGGACGGTGTAGGATAAAGACAAAAGTTAACAACTTACCCCAGGAGCAAGCCAATCCCACAAACAGCGATATCAACGCCAACACGCGTTGCGTTCTACACATACCTAATAATATCACCAAAGTAGTAAAGTTTGAGGTGAAACGATGGAGCATCTACTCCTGAAGACTGCTTCCGAACAACTGGATGTAAAGTGTCCTTCACTTTTTAAATGGACTTGTAGGCATATTGGTTTAAAATAACTCCTTGATAAGAGCTCCTGTAAATTAGTATTGGTATTTCCTGGTATTTCCACATACGTATTTTTCGGTTGCTTCATCGTCACGTTTCCGCTATTGTTGTAGGTATGTTCATTATTAATTATAATTGGGGAAAAAAGGGAGATATTTACATTCATACGAACGCTGTAATTTTTTTCTCGATTCTTTGGGCATATATTTTTTACACATTATGACAATTTAATTTTTTTTTTTTTTTAACTAATCGTGCTTGATAATAATTGCTACAGTAGTTTATGAAATACTCGTAAGTTTATCTTCATTTTGAGTGTCCATGGAGTTGAGAAATGTGACCACAGAATATGAGTGAGTATTTTATTTCTTGGTATTTAATTATGTGAGTTTGTATGTGAAGTAAGTACCTAATTAAATCAATCACAGACAAGACATTCCTTGAGTTATCATACTTATCGTGCATAAAACTTTAAGTCAGATAATTTAAATGAGCATTTTTATTAAACTTAATTATTCTTACGAGCATTTTCGTTAAACATTCAAAGTCAAAGTCAAATCATTTATTTCAATTAGGCCATCAAAGAGGCACTTAAAACGTCGATTTTTAAAATTAAGGAAATGGGATGGGATGGGATTGAATCTACACCCATTCGCTAAGGTAGGATGTATGAAGAAGAATGGGCAAGAAACTCCATACTTACTCTTTAAAAATGTTTTACAATATTTTTATAACATCATTTGAAACAAATAATGTGAAATCAAATGTACCTTGAAAATCTAGACTAAAAATATAAAAATAAATTAACAGGAAAAATAAAAAAAGCAGTAAGGTACATGGTGTTCACATTTTCACAAAAATATTGCAATTAGGTACACAATTTATAAATTTAAGTGTGTGAGCATTCAAATTTCAACCAGCTTGATTTCGTTTAATCCCTACATTGTACTATGGAGCAGGACCAGCATGTTTCCAAACATTTTTATCTTGGATATAATCTTCTAGTTTATAATATGTTTGTTTACTAAGTGTGTGTTTTTATATAGCTTTTAAATTTTCTTTCATCTAAAGTTAAAATTTCGTTAGGTATTTTATTGTAACATTTAACACAGTACCCCATAAAAGACTTTTGGACTTTAGACAATCTAAAATAAGGTTGATCAATTTTATATTTATTTCTAGTATTAAAATTATGTCTATTGCTTATTTTATTAAAAAGGTGAAGATTTTTCCTAACATACATTATATTTTCATAAATAAATTGACAAGGCACTGTCATTATGTTAATATTTTTGAATAGTTCCCTAAGAGATTCGCGACGACGTAGATTGTAAATTGCTCTGACAGCTCGTTTTTGCAAAATAAAAATGGATTCAATGTCAGCTGCCCGGCCCCACAGTAGAATGCCATAAGACATTATGCTGTGAAAGTAGCTAAAGTATACCATAACGCGCAGTTTCAACGTCTGTTAACTGTCTTATCATTCTAATATAACTTACCTATAATTCAAATTACAGACAAGGGACATGAAGTATTGACGTCATATTATATCAAGTCAGAAGGAAGAAATAGACGTAATCGAAGTAGTCAGGTACATTTTTTGACGTAAAAGTTACTAAATACGATTTTGATGAAACTTTACAGCAATATGGTTTATATATACATCAAAATAAAATAAAGGCTATCATTATACGATCTTCCGAGGCTAAGCCGTGGTAGAATAATCGCCCGGAGGAGCGTAAGGTGCAGGACTGCCCCGCTTGGGCAGAGCACTGCCGTGTCCTCACGACGGCGATAGGCGGCGACCTCTCGCGCCCGGCATTGGTCGAGGCCATGCTGCGGGGCGAGACGGAATGGGAATCTGGGCCCCCTTAGAGGGCCAAGGCCTGCCGGGGTCGCGGGACTATCGAGTTAACCGTAGCCCCGGAATGAGAAGGGCTATTGTAGGACATCGTGAATTTTAGTCAGGTCAAATTTGACATTCTCTCCCGTCTCGCCCTGGGTGGGAGGACTCATTTGATGATTTTACCATGATGTAAAGTGTTTTTCTAGGTTATAAACTAATTTCATCCGTTCAGTAGTTTATGAAAGAATAACAAACATCTATTCATCTTTATTTACAAAGTTAGGATATTAACAAAAACAAATAATAAAAAAATAGTTATTATTTATTAAC
Source organism: Agrotis clavis (assembly GCA_954870645.1). Taxonomy (NCBI): domain Eukaryota; kingdom Metazoa; phylum Arthropoda; class Insecta; order Lepidoptera; family Noctuidae; genus Agrotis; species Agrotis clavis. The sequence goes on from OX940942.1 coordinate 1,927,111, forward strand.
AAGACCAAATTGACAGTTTTTCAGAACAAGATTATGTCGCATTAACATGTAAAATACACTTTACCGCACTTGAAATGGTAAAATACATTGATTTTAATTGTGAATCTAATAAAGATACAAAAAGAGCCGTTTTATGAATAAGTCTGTTGAAAATTGTTATTTTAAAATTATAAGCTTCAAAGGTCATGCATAATAACAATGTGGAAACATGGGCAGGGTTCCCGTTTCACATTTCCATTGAGAAGAACTGGCAAGAAACTCCATGGTTACTCTTTTCATATTATTAGGGAGGGTTCATATCTGACGGAACATCCGTCGAGCGTATCATCGAATTCATGTTCTTTTACGCAATAACGTGTCATCGGTTGAGTGTGAACGGTCAATTGTTTTTCTATATGTGTCTGCTCTGGCGTTTCGCGACTGATAATACGCGACGGATGTTCTGATAGATATGAATCTTCCCTGGCTACTACACACATGCCGGAAGCAATGCCGCCGGCAATGCAAGCCGCCGGCACAAGCCACGCAAAGCCGCCAAGCATCATTCCGGTTGTGACAGTCACATAGAACGCCGCTTGAATGCCAGGAACGAACTGACTGGAACTGACGCCGGCAAGCCGCGTAACCCCGGCGGCCATGCCGGCGGCGCCTTTGTGTTGCAAAGCCGGCGGCTTTGAATGCTGCCGGGCGCACTGTGGCTTGGCCGGCGCCACGGCCGGCGGCACTGTGTGTAGAAGCCTATGTCATGTATGTAGTATGTCAATTGATTTGTGATATCAATTACTATATTTTAAGTTGTATGAAATTTGTCTACACTGAAACATCGCATCGTTCTCCTGTGTAACCGGCTGTACATTTGCAAACAGATTGTCCATAAAGACAAGATGGACCAAAATTATTTTGTACGTATTTCGTGAGCGGTTCACAATCTGGAAGATCCTGATAATTATCTTTAATATTATAGTTCGCTGCTAAACCATTTAGGGGAGTATTATCACTAAACCAGATATATTTATAATCTGTAGAATCTGTTGAAGTTTTGGGCAATTTCCATGCGTAACCTGATTCACAGTTATCAGTGCACCAGTTTACAGAATAAAGGAACGTTTTTGAAACTGCCAGCGTGTTTGTTGATGGAACTTTAGAAGAATAGTTCATATTATATAGGTCAGTAAAGTTATCAGCTAAATTAACATCAGTATACCAAACAATGTGTTCCGTATTATCGACAGGTGCCATCACATACAATTTCTGTGTGACCTGGTCGATGACCAGACTGTGTAATTCCCGGTTATGATGAGAATACTCTTCTTTCTCCGAACCATTGTATCGAGCCCTCTCAATTGTATATCTGGACTCATTTTCGTTGATCCAGTAAACGTAACTGTAAAAAGATTTTTTTTTTAATTGTCGCATACTAAAATAAAACATTTCTTGGCGAGGCTTACGATAAGTTTTTGACTATGGAATTACTTTAATTAAAACATTAAATAAAGCCGATGAAGAAATTAATCATATGAAACTAATTTACAGGAAGATGCAGCGTAGGCAGGCCTCCCACTAGGTGGACCGACGACATCGTGAGGGTCGCGGGCAACCGATGGATGCAAGTGGCGAATTGTCGTTCGGCGTGGCGGTCTAAGGGGGAGGCCTATGTTCAGCAGTGGACGTCTTCCGGCTGATGATGATGATGAATTTACAAAAAATGTCTACACTACGTAAGTACGTAATATAAACACACCTCATGAAAGACTCGGATAAGCTAGACAGAAATAACGACCAGTGGCTCAATTTGGTGCTGGATCAGAAAAGTTGGAAGTCATGAGGAGAGCCCTTTAGGCAACAGTGGGATGGCACAGGCTAACAGTAACAGGTATAAATAACTTGTCCAGAAGATTGGCAGCATTGCCACGTTGGATAGCAATACTAATACTTTAGCCATTGGAGTTAACTGCAGATTACCCTTAAATAGATTTAGTCACTGTGAGTAGCCCTGGGGGGGGTATTACAACGTCTTAAAAACCAGGCTTATTCCAGTGAGTGAACGAGACTGCACTAGACGACTTGTATAGCTCTATCACTTCCACTCGCCTGGTTTTAAGACGTTGTAATACCCCCTGTAGAATTTTTTGGATCAAAATATTGGACTGTGTAGAAGATGATGGAAACCATTGTATCTAGCGGTAATGATAATGTTGATTCGGATGTTTGAAATGATTAAAAGGATATAAGGTAGAGGTACGGATATTAGAGGAAGTTTAAAAATAGCACTAGTTATTGAAAAAACATCGCTCATAGAACTGATAAATGATGAAGAAGAGAAGTTCGGTGACCATGGACAGAAAGAAAAAGCGAAGGCTAGTAGGCGGGCTTCTCTCTAGACAGACCGACGACATAGTGAGAGTGATGGGCAACCGATGGATGCAAGTGGCGAATAGTCATTTGACGTGGGGCTCTAAGGGAGACCTTTGTCTGCTGTTGGCGTCTTCCGGATGATAATGAAAGATGAGGAGGTATGGAGAATTTTTGATGAATGGGAGTCAAAGAAACAATGGATGTGAAAAAAAAGGAATAAGGGAAGGAAAGAAAACAAAATATTTTATCAACTTACCTTCTACAGCTGTCCACGGCAATATCTGTGGGGATCGCATCGCCAGTTTGGATCAAAAGATTCCCGTAGATATTATTGTTAGATCCAGGTTTAAACGAGATCCAATTGATGCTTCTTTCATTTGTATCAGTGAAGAATAATAATTCTGTTGCTGGATCAAAGGCAAGACCTCGAATATCTCGTCCATTTACTTCAGTGAAACATCTGTATTCATTAGCAGCAATGTAATAACCACATATACGATCACCATTGTTCTGCTTGTCAACGTACACCACCATATCGGCTACTTCATTATAAACTATTGCTTTTAGTTTAAGGCTATCGTCAAATACAAAGGATGCAGATACATTATCGTTGGTATAAAATTCTAATATATTTTCTTTAGTGATGACAATATCTGAAACAATAGAAAAAAGATTTTAGGTTCCTATGTGAAATTACACCATCCCAAGAAAACGTTATGCCAGGACAAAAGGATTGTCGTGACCGACATCCGGGCACGCCGCAATCGCGGCGGTAAGACCCCTCTTTGAGGAGTGGCTGGATAGGCGTCACGGCGTTCTGACCATGGACCATGCCCGGGTCGACGGCGCGTTGTGTTCCACGCGTGCCTCAAAGAGCGTCAGCATAATTACGATGACCCCCTCTAGAGGGCGAAAGCCTGCCGGGGTCGCGGGACTTATCTCATTAACATGACACTGTGGATTTTAGTCAGTACGAGTCTGACAGCGATTTTACCACGTGAAAAAAAAAGGACAAAAGGATTTAATCCAGGTAATAAACTATAATATGTATGCCTGTCATCCAAAAACGTTCTGGCCATCCATCTATCGTACATCCAAAGGGGAAGTTCCTCTAAAAATGGTGACACATGAATACCGCTCGATAATCGAGTAATTTTTTTCCAGTTAATGTGTTTTCCACTCTCAATGTTCTGAACAATTCAAATCAAATCAAATCAAATCAAATAATTTATTTCAACTAAGCCAATTACAGGCACTTTTGAATTGTCAAGAGACATAAAATAAAACTAGTACTAGAAAATAGTTATGGTGCTACAGTCCCAGTCACAAGACATAAAAACTGTGAAAGTACCGTAGGTGCTCATTCCAAAGCGTAGATCTCTATGGAGAAGAATGAGCAAGAAACTTCATGGACACTCTTTTTCAATCGCCAAAATTATTACAGATCTTTTGTTACATCATTCCAAGTTAATTGGCCGTCAGAGTTAAGTAGACTTGTTGTGTTGACTTGGCAAAGAAGGGCCTACCCTTTTTTGTATAGGTCGCTGCTCCACCTTACTTTAAGTTGTCCTAACGCCTAAAAGCAAGGTGCCCGGTAATACCTGGATGAGAGTAGCCAATGATCGAGTGAAATGACTTGTGGTTGGAGAGGCCTAGGCCAGCAGTGGACTGCTAATAGGCTGATGACAAAAACGATATGAAATTGGTAAAATTAACAATTATGAAAAAGGGGGTGTTGATTTTTTTTATATTAGAGAGATTTGATGATTTTACCACGTTAAATAAAAAACCTATTAGTTAAAAAAAAAAAGGTTTAAAAACATTGCGGTGCCGCCTGAGTCGCAAGCCAGGTGGCACCGCAACCGGTGACGTCCTGGGGGGGTATTACAACGTCTTAAAACCAGGCTTATTCCGGCGAGTGAAAGTGACAGGGCTATACAAGTCGTCTAGCGCCATCTCGTTCACTCACTGAAGCATACCTGGTTTTAAGACGTTGTAATACCCCCCCTGGACGCCTACCACCAGGGTTGTTTCTAGGAGGCACAGAATTTGCTTTGCTCAGCTGTGGTATAGTGTAGGCACAGAAGCCAGTAAGGATTGGCAGGCCTGTTGGTCTAGTGGTTAGTGACCCTGACTGCTATGCCGGAGGTCGTGGGTTCGATTCCCACCCAGGACAAATTTTTGTGTGATGCGCACGATCATTTGTTCTGTGTCTGGGTGTAATTTATCTTTAATATTTATGTAGGTATTTAGAAACATATAAGTATGTTTATCAGTTGTCTAGTACCCATAACACAAGCTCTGCTTAGCTTGGGACTAGAAATGATGAATGATGGCGTTGTGTTATAGTTGTGGAATATGATTATTATTATTTATAGACAAAAGTTAACAACTTACCCCAGCAGCGCGCCAATCCCACGAACAGCGCTATCAACGCCAATACGCATTGTGTTCTACACATTGTTTACCACAGAAATACCAATTTTGTGGTGATATCGACCAAGTGTCTACTCCTGAAGACTGCTCCTGAATAACTGGACGTAAACGACTGGTCCTTCGACTTTTAAATGGACTTGTAGGCATATTGGTCGAAATAACTCTTTGATAAGAGCCCCCGTAAACAAAACAGGGTATTTCCACAACACATATTTTTCGATGCCTACCTATGAGGTCACATTTAATCTAATTGTTGTATTGACCATATTAATTTTAATTGGGGAGAATAAACAGTTATAAATAACTAGCTGATTCCAGCGGCTTTGCCCGCTACAACTCTAAAAGTATCCCACGGGAATATAAGATCAGGATAAAAACTATCCCACGTATTAATTCGGTACCCTTAGCACGAATTTTCACTCTTTTACTTTACAGTATTTACAGCGTTTCTTGTATGAAAAAATGGAACAGCGCCTCTGGTGCGCGAAGCCGGAACTAATTTTTTCCTTGAAAAATGTCAACTTGAAATTGTCAAAGTTCCAGTTTACTTTACGTCTCAAATTATACTGAAAATTCGTGCTAAGGGTACAGATTAGAAACTAACTGTCTACCAAATATCTAATCCCGTTCAGTAGTTTTTCCGTTTAATAGTTACAAAAATCTAAACATCCATCTGCACAAACTTTGGCATTTATAATATTAGTAAGATAAGTAAATTATTCCCAAACTAGCTTTTGCCCGCGACTTTGTCCGCGTGGAATAGTTACTTTGGGCATGGCGACAGATTCTCAAAAATAATCCTTATACTCGTAGCATGATTCAGTATTCACGCGCGATGGCTTATTAATATAATCAGAAAGCTTCGAACTGCTAAGCTATCGGGAGTTACACGTGTTATTGTAAGTCAACCATAATGCCTTTGTCAAACTGAAAAGCGTGCCGAAGCGTTTTTGTTTGTAATGTATGGAATTGTTTGAAGCCTGTCACATAGACTATTGGACCGCTTTCGTTTTTTTATATGACAGGTTTCGGATCGCATTCGCATCGCCCTGTCTGTTTGACAATAGCTTAAAAGATAGACCACCCCCTGATAGTTTTTTTGGAAATACATTTCATGTACATAATTGACCTCTCCACAGTTATATCATAAGTATAGATAGATATCTCGGTCGTCTTTTAGTCTGTTCGGATGAAGTTGAATGTCAGTATTTTACATGAAGCGACTGCTGATCGGACTTCCACAACCCAGTAAGTGCATGCGCACCTTTTGGTTAAGCTTTTTTTTAAACTTTCGAGCTGTTGAATGCCTGGACTAATAGTCAAAGATATATAAATGACAGAAGGGTCTAACAGCCGTTTACGATTTTGGTCTAAGTGGTGAGCGAAGCCGCAGGTGGCGCGAATATTAAATGACTGGCCTGTTGGTCTAGTGGTTAGTGACCCTGACTGCTATACCGGAGGTCGTGGGTTCGATACCCACCCAGGACAAATGTTTGTGTGATGAGATATTTCTTCTTTGTCTGGGTGTAATTTATCTATAATATGTATGTTAATAAAGGCTTTTATTTTATTAATAAAACCGTCATACCAGAAAAACGTCTGTTGAACACTTGTCTAAAAAAGTGTAACTGTTAAACGACCCATAAATTAACGTCAAATGCCATTAGCGGTTGACAATTTTCTAGAGAAGTGTTCAACAGATGTTTAAATCTTTCGTTGTAAGATGTTATTTGTGGGCGTGCGGGCAGTGAGTAATGGGATACTCACTGTCCGATGGACATGGAACATGCCCGGGTCGACGGCGCGTTGTGTTCCACGCGCGTCTCAAAGAGAGTCAGCATAATGACGGAGCCCCTTTAGTGGACCAAAGCCTGCCGAGGTCGCGGGACTTATGAATTACCGTGACCCCGGAACGTAAAGGGCTATTGTAGGACACCGTGGATTTTAGTCAGTACAAGTCTGACAGTCCCTCCCCGCCCTGCCCTTGGTGGGAGGACTCATTTGATGATTTTACCATTAAAAAAAGAGAATATATGTGGCCCTTTTAGCGTTACCCAGGGCAGGAAAACTTATTCGATTATTCTATCACTAACAAAGGGTTTAAAACGATTACCCATCCATACACACATATTCAACATAACCTTGCATAAAACTTGCGTGGTCGTTATTATGTCAGAGTGCGTCAGGCATATAGGTAATATATAACATAACGTTTATGTATTCGTAACCTCAATAGAATATATCAAATAATGAGATGTTTTTGCCAAAGATACGAGGTCGAGGGCGCACGGTCAGTGGGCAAGTGTTACAGAATGGTACTATGAGAGAATGACACAAGAATGGGTCGGTTTTTGAGGTTGTTATTGTTTTAGAATGATACCTTTTCAAGTTAGCTTCATTTCTGTATTAATGCGTGAGGGGAAAACTTTATATCGCTAAAAACGCCGCTTAACACCGCTTTAAAGACTCACCCATAGTCAGCCAGCGAGTCGCCCATTACTCGCCGCCCGCATGCCCGCGCCTACGGTGGCCGGAGTTCGTCTGCCGACGTCCGACGCTGTGGGCGTCGATTACTGCGGCTGGGGTGGAGGGAAGACGTTATTCTCTCCCTCTTGCGGCCCGCCTCCTCCATCGCGAGCAGGACTGAAGGAGGCGATCGCTTCCCGCTCCGTCTTCCCCGGCATTGGTTGAGGCCATGCTGCAGATCTCCGCCTTCTTGGGCAGAGCACCGCCGTGAGGACACGGGGTTCCTTCTGTTCGTAATTACTCTTACTCATGATTTGAAGTTCAATATCATTATTCTGTTGTACCATAGTTGAATTTGAGGACACGGCGGTGCTCTTCCCAAGCGGGGCAGCCCTGCACTTGTCAAAAAAATTGTAAACTGCAAAACAGATTTGCAGTTACTCTTTTTTTAGACAAGTGTTCAACAAATGTTTAACTTTTATTAGTAAGCCGGTAAAAGATTAAACAATTAAAATTATTGAAGTATGAACAAGTTAAGCCTACTTCAGCTGACTGTTTCGTTACAATAAAGCCGTCCACATCACTTTATCATGACATAATACCAAATTAAATAACAATTTGTCATCTGATGTGAACTACAATAATAATTATATTATGTTGTATCGTCATCTTACAATCAGGATTGATGATGTATCATCAAAAAACCTTTTTTTGCCGAAAGAAAAATCCCAATTCTCAAAATGGTAACCGAGTCTCAAGTGGACAAGTTCTCAAAATGGCGAATTCTTTAAAAAAACAACTTCTCTGGAACACGACGCTCCATCGACCCCGGCATAGTCCATGATCGGACGGCAAGTCACCTATCATGGGTGAACATTACACCTGCAATACTTGAAAGCTTAGGGCAGAGACCTATAGTACCTTAGGAACCGGTATTTCACGAGAATACCGTCCATTTTATTGCTTTTTTGCGTAGCGAATTTTCCAAGATTTTCTTTGGAAAGAAAATTTAAACGTCGCCTTGAGACGTTAGGGGTACATGAAATGAAATGAAATGATGATGAAATGAAATGATGTTTATTTATGCAAGTAGGTTATATCAACACTTTTACACGTCTTTTCATAAAACTAGGAGGGGCCGGTGTTTCGTACCTGACTACTCTGAGAAGAAACATCCGAAACAAACTCAGAGGTAAATATATACATATTTGAATATCGAAGATTAAAATATCTACGCTTAAAATATATATGTTCAAAATATCGAAAATGAAAATATCGAATGACCATAAAATCGAAAATCAAAATATCGAATGATTAAATGATATACGTCCAATATATCTAAAATCTAAATATCTACAAAAGTTATATCGAAAGATCTAAATATCGAAATACAAATCTGACGAAGCCCCCATAAAGGGCCTGTCAGGGTCGCGGGTACTGTCTTAACAAATAATAGTTACCCGTGGAACGTTTAGGTCTATATACCTCTATAGGCCTAGCATTTCCAGTACAAAAAAAAATGGAATCGGCTTCCAGTCAAACCGGATGCAGCTGAATATCAGTGTTTTACATGGAGCGACTGCCTATCGGACCTCCACAACCCAGTAACTGGGTAACACGATACCCCATGGTAAGACTGGTTGTCAGACTTTAGAGCTTCTGACTAACAGTAACGATTGTCAAAGATCCGACCGCCGACGATGAACGAGTAACGAGCAGAACTATACACTCTAAAAAGAGTTGGCGATCGGCGGGAAGCGAGTGTAGTTTCTATAGTTTTGTCGCCGGGCGACAGCAAGTGTTCAAGTGCGACGAGCGATTACTCGCGCTACTCGTCCGCGGTCGCCTTATGTGACATTTCATTCACTGTACCGAACGCAAGCAACGAGTGAGCGAGCATCGCTAAACGAGTATCGCTGAGCGAGTGAATTTTTGAAAGCTCGTCTCTCAGCTACAGAACGAGTAAAACGAGTCGTCGTCGGCAGTGTGAACAGTGAGAGAGCAACTATGAATATATGCATCTCTTTCGTTTACACGGAATGTACATTTATTGTGCGTTTCTTGAGAGAGAAAATCGCCGAGAGTTACTCGTTCTCTCGCCGTTGGTCGGACTACTGCCTTAACCTTGAAGTTCGGCCTCTGCGGCTGTTATTTAGCCACGAGCTCCTCCAAGGGCTATTGAAGGTACACCGTGGATTTTAGTCAATACGAGTATGACAGCCCCTTCCAGAGCAGGAAGACTACTAAAAGATTTTACCACGCTAAAAAAGTTACATCATCACATCATGTCAGCCGTAAGACGTCCACTGCTGAACATAGGCCTCCCCAATAGACTTCCAGTAGGACCGGTTGGAAGCCGCTTGCATCCAGCGTGATCCTGTAGTCTTCATAAGATCGTCTGCCCACCTAGTGGGTGGACGTCCTACGCTGCGCTTGTCGGTGCGTGGTCTCCATTCGAGAACCTTAAAAAACGCAAATAAAGATTACGTAATATTATTTAATACTGCAGCAGGAAAGTTTTCCTTGTATTTGTTTAGTTCTACGGAATTATTTAGCAGTATTTATCGAATGTAACATTATTATATTCATATTATTATTTTCCTGTTGCGCAATTTATTTTACACAATTATTACTTGTAATAGTTGTATTAATGATATCATCATAAGGGTAAAGAAAACGAAATAATTATATTTAACCGATTTCAAAGAAAGAGGATGTTTTAAATTCGTTGGAACCTTTTTACCCGACTGCGCGACGCAAAGGAGGGTATAATGTTTTTCTATATTTTCCCGGATTTATCCGTTTATTGCCCGTGGTACTACCAGTAGTATCACGGGGAAAAATTACCTGTGGTACTACCAAGCAATGTAGTTGTACAGGAAATTTTAATTTACGCGTGGTACTACTTGTTTAAGTTGCCGTTGTCGCGGGACTGTCTACACAGTTAACCATGACCCTGGAATGAAAACGGTAATTGAAGGAACACGGTAGATTTTAATCAGTAGATCTTGAAATCGCCAAGCGTATAGTCGACGCCTCGCGTGACCAGAGGGCTGGCCTATTTCTAGGTCAAAGGATCAGCATTGCCATCCAACGTGGCAATGCTGCCAGCGTTCTGGGCACTTTCCCCATTGACAGCGATGTGGATGAGTTTTTTGACGCCCTATAAATTTTTAATTTTAGTTTTAATTCAGTTACTTTTGTAAATATTTTACTATTAATATTAGTTTTTAAATGTAGTATGTATATATAGTTTCTATATTACCTATAAACCTTTTATAGGTAATATAGATCAATAATATCAGTAGATACGAGTCCGACAGTCCCTTCCACTCCACCTATTGCGAGAGGCGTCATTTGACAAATTAAAAAATTAAAATTGGTGCAAAGTAACTAGGGGTAGTATACGGAAGATTATACAGAGAACTGTGTATAATTAATCTATAATATAAAATAAATGAGTAGTACCACGGGTAAATAGTAATTTCCCGTTGTACTATTAGATCGCTTGGTAGTACCACGGGTAATATTTTTACCCGTGGTACTACTGGTAGTACAACGGACTACCACGGGCAATAAACGGATTTATCGATGTCTCCTAGACCGACAACGTGAGATCATAACATGAGGGACTTATCGCTCGCATCACTGACCTTGCCCAAGAATGTAACAATCAGACTTGAACCGACGACCTTTGTAGATAACGAACTAGTGATACAGAAGGAATTAAGATTTTGCGGTATTGTTTTAAATTTAATAATCATTTAATTAATCGTTTGATAAATACTTGGACATCCTACACAATAACATAAATGTTAGGCCCGAGTATCGTTGCTGTCCAAATCGTCAAATAAGCGGGAAATGCAAAGAACTACTTCACGATATGTCCATTGTTCAGCTGAAAATATCAACATTATACGCAGGGGTTTTGCAATCCGGCCTCATTTTCAATCGGGCCGGATCCGGTCGGGTTTCCACCAATCTGGCCGTCTACTCGGGATAAGGGAAAATAACTTTATTATTGTGACTATTTCAAAAAGATCCGACATTTTTTCCGCCGGGCCAAATCAAGAAATTCTTTTATCACGGATTACTCCATATCATGATGTGGCCAATCATCATAACTTTAAAATATAAACAAACGTGATGTGCAAAACTGTTTCTTAATAAAACAAACAAAAATCAAATGGTTTAGAGAACATCACGCGAGGTGTGTCTGCTAGTTAGTGCACAAACATCATAGAATAAATAGAATTCTGGTCATCATTAGCAAACACGATTTCAGTTACTTCATGACAATTAAGTTCTTTAAATAGTAACTTAAAATATTCATTAAAGTAACATTACTTTTTTTTTTTTTTTTTTTTTTTTTTTTAGGTGGTAAAATCATCAAATGAGTTCTCCCGCCCTGGGTGGGGCGGAAGGGACTGTCAGACTCTTACTGACTAAAATCCACCCGTGTTCCTTCCTATACCCTTTACGTTCCGGGGCCACGGTAACCTGGGTTAAGAAAAAACCCGCGACCCCAGCAGGCATTTGGCGCGAAACACGACGCGCCACCGACCCGGGCTTGGTCCTTGGTCGGACGGCGAGCTACCCATAACTCACCGTCCGCAAGCCCGCTCCACCGCTGTGCCCTCTGCTAATCAGAGGGACACGCGTTGGAGCGTCCACACGACAGGCTATTCGCATACGGGCAAAGAGACCCCTTAGGCACACAGTGCCTAAGGAAGAGTTTTTGCCCGCATCCCAGGGTGCACCAGCCCGAAAAACTGGTCTTCCCCCCGGACGTATCCGAGAGGGAACTCCAGTCCACGGGCGCACGTGGAGGTTTCCTGTCATAGCACCCCAAAGTAACATTACTTAACAAATGTTACATTAAAAACAATAAGTACATATTATTTGCCCGTAGATGCACCCATTACGATGAGACTTTCACTTTTGAATAGATGCGGAGTAAGATTGCTAATGTTAATGGCGGTTGTGTCATTTAAATGAGTTTTTTATTAATGGGTTCATCTAGGTTACTTGGCTGTTTTAAAATATGTTTTTTTTACGCTCTGGTTGTTTTTTAATAAGGGTTACAGACTAAGGCAGTGGTCTTACTGTCAGTGATGAAGCGACTTAATAGTTGCTCGCTGACCGTTCACACTGCCAGCAAGGACTTGTTTCATTAGGTTTAATCCCCAAAAGACCAGCGTCTGGCAGCGGTTTTTTGAAACAAATCATTTTAGGTATAAGAGAGCCTGAGAGATACTCGTTCAGCGATGCCCGCTCGGCTCGCTTGATCAGGTTTGCACAGGACGGAGCGACCGCGGGCGAGTGGCGCGAGTAATCGCTCGTCGCACTTCTACTTCTACTACTATCAAAACTACACTCGCTTACCACTGATCACTATAAAGTCTTTTATAGTTTCTAGTTCTACTCATTACTCGCTAATCGCCAGCGATGAGACAACTTCCTGACGGTCGTCATCTTAGACATTAGATACAGATAGTGAACTGTGAGTAGGTTTTAAGAACTTTAATTGATTTGCATAATGCCATAAAGGGTGTTACAACGAACTAATGGTGCTGTTACATAGGTATTCAAAATGGATATTTCAGAACATTATTATTTGTAAATACGGGGTAATTAAAACAATTTTTGGCATTTTATCTTTCATTGTAAGCATATTCAGAAATAGGAGGAGTTCTTTGACGCCTAAGTATCTCTTCCCATTTGGTTTTTTTATTTCAGTAATATTATAGTTTTAATTTTAATTTAGTATCTTTTGTAAATATTTAAATTTAGTTTTACTATTAGATTTGTATATTGTTAGTCTTTCAGAAATTAGAACAATGATATATTGATTTATCTTGTCTATGTTAGGGGTCAAAGACTAATAACAATAGCGTTGATGTAATTATTTATCAAAACAGTAACTGCATCCCCGGAACGCAAAAGGGCAATGGAAGAAACAGTATGGTTTTTTCGTAAGTAACGCTAGATATTAACCGTCTTTCCACAAGACAGATAAACATCTCTGTTGAACACTTGTTTAAAAAAACTATCAACGTCAAAACTACACTTCCTCCTTGATATAAGGGTCGTTTTGCAGTTACACTTTTATTGGACAAGTGTTCAACAGATGTTTATCTTTTTGGAGTAAGGCAGTAGTAATCTATCTTGGTTGCTATTTTCGGTTGGATCGTTCTCTGTTACCTATCAACGACCGAATTTGCCTTTCCCAGTATCAAAGATGTCCAATCAGAAGCAGCCTTCTAAAACAAAGAACTTAGAACGGGATTTGGAGTGAGATTCAATATTAATTTTGGGTGTAAAATTATGACAGTCCCTTCATTTCCACCCAGGACTTCAGAGCCATATGGATATTTCCCTAAAAAAACACGTTGGCAAGTAGGTATGATGGTACATAGGTCGACTTGAAGACTCAAAATTCCCACAACCTTTACAAAGTAATGATAATTTAACCCTCATTTGGTATTTCCAAGCTATTCTCGAGATATTTTCACAAAGCAATGTCATTAGTTGTAACTGAGCAATTTGAAAACTCCTCACTTGATTTGTATGACTTCGTAATTCAAGTTAAAAGGAGGTGGTAATCCCTAATTTGTTACAACTTACAATGTGACAGAATAACTGCTTCAAAATTACTGCGTATCATCATTATTTTGCTTAGTATTTTCCCAGCTATGTTGGGGTCTCGATGCCAAGGGAGGCGAAGAAAACGCGTGACGAGTTAGACGCGTTGATGCCAGATTGGCCATAAAAGATACACATAGGAAGAAATTCAAGGTTATGAGGGAGATCTTGCCTGCCGGTGACCACGGAACGTATAGGGCTATTGAAGGACACCGTGGATTTTAGAACTCATTTGATGATGAAACCCTAAAAAATGGGGAAGACCTTTGCAAAGCACAGGGACAATAGTCAACGACTTAAAGCAATTTTCGGAGCATCTACCACAGTGCACACAAGACCTTAACAGTATCAATTACAGCTCATAATTCACAGCCAAATTCACGCGAACTTTAGCCCATTTGAATGGTTCAAAACCACAAATGTATCAGCGACTGACATTTGACTAGCATACCGAGTGGTTCAAGGTTCGAGTCTCGTAATTAGAGTGTTCAATTTTATTTATTGCTCGTCTTTTGTTGGAGGTAATTGGCGGCGGTATATTATGTGGATGATGCTCGTATTGACATGTGTTTGGAGAGCACTTTGTAATGTAAATTATTGGACATTAGCGGCAGTTTTGATCTTCTTTGCCTAACAGTGATCCTTGGCGTTCTTACTTAAGTATTAAAAAGATATAAATAAAAACTAATTAGTCACATACACAACAAAATCTTAACAAAAACATAAATCAGCAGCACCATGCCATGACTGTGAAAAGAAAGGTTTCCACTCAGCATAATGCTGTGCTGTGGGGGACGCCATTTTATCGTCGTAAAATCATCGAGTCCTCCCGCTCAGGGCAGGACAGGAGGGACTGTCAGACTTGTACTGATTAAAATCCACGGTGCCCTTCAATAGCACATTTTGTCCCGGGGTTACCTGATAAGACGGTCTCGCGACCCGGCTATGGCCCTCTAAGAGGCCCCATCATACTCCTGACAGCTCTTTGAGGCGCGCCTCCTCTCTGTAGAGGGAGTGGGCCATAATGCACCACGCGGGCCCAGATGGCCCGGTTGGTAGATGTCACATGTATTCGAATTTTATGATACTAGGTCATGTCGGTTTCCTCACGATGTTTTCCTTCACCGGTTTGAGAGTGCAGTTGTGATGATATGAATAACACAAAGTAATGCGTCTGGCTGGGTTCAAACCCACGACCTACAACTAGTAAGTCGGGGCCGATACCATTGGGCCGATACCATTGGGCCACCGCTGCTCTATCATGTCGTACCATAACAAATAAGCCTAAAATAATTATAGATAATATTAAAACATAATGCCTGAAAAGGGATCCTGGGTCGTAGGGAAGAACTACTTGTAAATATTTGATCCGGTGCCGCATAATTAAAAGGATATTTAGATTATTTTTAAAACAAAAGATGCTCATTAAAGCTATTGTCAAATAGACAGGCGTTGCGAACGCGAAGCGAGGCGTTTTTGTTTGTAATGTATGGAATTGTTTGAAGTCAGTCACATAGACTATCGGATCGCTTTCGCTTTTATAAGTGACTGGATTCAACCAATTCCATACATCTTCTAAATATATTTATACTCAAAGGTGACTGACTGACATAGTGATCTATCAACGCACAGCCCAAACCACTGGACGGTTCGGGCTGAAATTTGGCATGCAGGTAGACGTTATGACGTAGGTACTTATCCGCTAAGAAAGAATTTTTATCAATTCTACCCCCAAGGGGATAAAATAGGGGATGAAAGTTTGTATGAAACTTTGTCATTTCCACGCGAACGAAGTCGCGGGCACAGCTAGTTACAAATAAAAACGCTTCGGATCGCATTCGCTTCGCCTGTCTGTTTGACAATAGCTTTAGAGATCATTCAGTCAAGGTCCATAGCACGCAACTATTTGGGTTAAAGTTATTTTAAAGTGCGGCTTTGTTTTGGTCTAATGTACTAAATGCCACAATTTTTATCTTACAAAGATCAAGGTGTACTTTATTAAAGTGAAATATAATTATATTGCACTAGTAAATTTTTCAACAAAATCTGTACATATTTGCAAACCAAGATCGCAATTTTCACACTTAAAAAAAAATCTATAACTAAAAATCCATCCATCATAATTAGTAAATTGTTGTGCTAAAGCAGGTAGCATGCAAGCAAGCAGGAAGCATGCAAGCAAGCAGGAAGCATGCAAGCAAGCAGGAAGCATGCAACATGCATGTAGCTATAAGCTCCTCAACACAATAAGAAGTAGGTTAAAGGGAGATTATTTTGTGAGACAGGTAACTCAGTGATAGAGTCTTAAACCCCTTCTAGACGACACAATTTAATCAGCCGATTTGATTGCCGACCGAATCGGGCACAATCTGATCGTCCATCCACACGTACACAATTAAATCGCCAATTTTAGTTCTGTACCGCTGCCTCTACTGACCGGACTTCTTTATATCAAGATGCCTCTTACCAAAAAGCAAAAACTTGCATTGATTTTGGCTTTAACTACAAATATAGATGAAAAAAAAAAAGAAAATTGGCCAATTAGCGTCCACATCACCCAATTTGATTGGGTAATCTCAAATCGGGCGATACCGACCACCCAATGACCTTGAATTTCATATTTCCGTCCAGACGACCCGATTCGATTGTCAATCTAGTCAAATTGGGCGAAAAATTGTGTCGTCTGGAAGGGGTTTTAAAAGTCTCTCAAAACCTTACCTATGCATGCAGTAATGGGAAATGATGCAATTAGTTCACCACTAAAGTGGACAAGACGTAGTGACACATCATTTCGCATTACAGCATGCATAGGAAACGTTTTGAGAGACTTTTAAGACTCTATCGCTGAGTTGCCTTATCACCAAATATCTCCCTTTACCTTATTTATTATTAGGTACTCATTCATAATGTAGAATCAATCCCATCCCTTTCTACTTCCTTTAAATTTAATAATCGACGTTCAAAAGTGCCTCTTTGATGGCTTAATATTGGAATAAATGATTTGACTTTGACTTTGAATATGAATGCTGTATCTTCACACATGGAACATAATTATTGGGTATTGGAATACCCTATATGTTCCATTCTATATGTTTGGTGTATTGTATTTTATACAATACTGTATTCAAGCTATTACAGCCATATTACGGATGCAATGATTATAATTACGAATACTATTATGTATCACCCACGCTTTAGGGTTCCACAAATATAAAAGAAAATATTTAAAACAGTTTCTATGATCATCTTCGTTGTTAATACAAGTCAAAAAACTTCCATGTTTCGTTTATACACTAGAAGATTAACAAAACACAATAACTTTGTGTTTTATGGAGGAAAGGGAAATCATAGGTTTTATTATGAAGTATGATGGAGGACCTTCGAACTGCGAGCAGGATTTAAACTTGCGACCTCCGGATTCCGGAAAAGCTTTTTGATTCGCGACATCATCATCATCATCAGCCTATATATATTATGTTCCCACTGCTGGGACACAGGCCTCCTCTCTGTGAGAGGGAGTGGACTATAATCCACCACGCGGGCCCAGTGCGGGTTGGTATATGTCGCGACGCATGCGTATAATATTTATAAAATAATTATGATGGAGGATGGTGATGAAACCTACATATCCAAGTGACAGTCCTTCGGCGGTAACAATAATCGCCAAGTTGAACAGGGAGCCTTTTTTTTTGTTAACGGTGGGAAACCTTCAAAAGGCTACCGGTCTTTGGGGAAAAGACCGGGGAGTGTGGGATTTCTACCTGACTAAAACCACATAAACATCATTTCATTTCATTTCATCATAAAATATATTCTGTCTGTCAATGTTAGTTAGTATTAGTACACATACTGATAACCCAACAACTGATAGACCCGACGACCTTCCCATCGTTAATGATAATCGGAAATAGTTACAACAAAAAAGGTTTTAACACCAAATACGATGAAATAATAACACTTGTTTAGCAATAATAAATAATAATTCTCTTGTCAAACCGAGGGTCAAAAATAAATGCTGAATAATTACTAGTATTGAATTTATTTGCTTTATATTGTAAACCACGGTATTTTGCGCCTTTTTTTGTTGTTCTTTCAACAGCTACCGCGGTTTTGTATATCTACAATAGATACAATTTGTATACAATATCTTGATTGTAATCCATACATAGCTCATAATTGTACAGGATGTTTCTGATATGTGTAGTCATTATATTTAAGAGGGCAATCTATTCTATTAAACTACTTTAGTTTGTAAAATTCACCAGATTATTTTACAGGGTGTCCAGTAGTGAATACGACATGCCTTTAAAACGGGCCTTAATGGAACGACTATCCATGCAGAAAAATAAAAAATACCAAGTAGTACCAAGGATATGTAATTTTTGAGGATATAGATAATTTTTGGTCCTTACCATATTTTACATTCTTCCACATCACGAACGCAAATTACTGAATTCCACGATTTTTTATTTATTGAAATTAACTTTAACTGACCTGATAGATAACCACTAAATAGGAACACAACTTTTAACGGCTTTTAAAAAAATCAACTTGAATAAGTGCTGTAAAAAAAAACTTCGGACTTCTTTTTCTGTTTTTTTTTTTTTTATAAAATCAGAACAAATTAAATTCCAAGTTTTTTTAAACGTTTCCTCACACTAGAAATTTCTCCTGGGTCGTAGGTGCATTTACAAACGTAAAAACTCACATACACAAAAACCCAGAACAGCCACTTGTAGGTCATACAGATATTTGTTCTGTGCGGGAATCGAACCCGCGACTCGTTGCGCAGCAGTCGAATCGTTCTGCCACTGCGCCAACTGTTATTTCCATCTCCAAATTGCGTTGAAATCGGCTTGTCAGTTTCACCTCCGAGTTCGCACATAATTGTATGTTATTCTAATACACCCTGTAAAGTAAAGGTGTTAACTTCTGATGAAATGATTATAATATCGAGGGTCAACTTAATAATGTGATTTAAATTGTCCATTTTTCATCGGTTTTGTGTAATAACAATGTGAGATGTTTTTCTGGTATTGCTTCCGGAATTTAATTCTTTGATATAAAAATTTTGATTGAGTTGTAGCTAGGAAGCTTTGATTTGAATATAATAGAGAGATTATAATTTCGTAGGGTAAATAAAAACACATAGGTACAGTCACGAGCAATAGTATGTTTACACTAAGCAGTGTTCAAACTTCAAAAGCGATGTTCTGCTACCATATTGATTAAACTTTTGCCTTTTCATTAGACTTCTATTTTGGAAGCCGTACTATTACAAAATAGGTCGTATTTCAAAGTGGAAACCAGTATTTTACGAGTAAATTGAGTTTGAATTTTGTTATGTGTTTACATGTTATTGCTCGTGACTGTACTAAAGATAAACTATTAGACATTTTTTACAGAAAAAGCAAGTCTGTTGTACGGGAACTCTCTAAATTTTTATTTTTAAATTTCTAGTTTTGAGTTTTTTTTGTCAAAGCGTCATTAGTAATACACCATCTGTGAAAACCAATCGTCTCTCTCTCTAAATATCAAGGTTCATTAGATATAGCTTGGTGGCAGACGAAAAGACAGACAGCGAAGTATTAGTAACTAATAGGGTTCCGTACCCTAGGAGTTAAAACCTTTTGGGTGCGGAACCCATAAAATTATAAACTTTCATTTTCGTTACCACAGATAATAATGACAGCTGATATTCTCGATAGATTTTTCTGTAAATTAGTGTACCTGAGGCCTTATCATGAGCTTTCAGTTATTCTGATATAATATAGTAAGCTGAAACTTTGACATTTTCAAATTGACACGAGGAAAAAATTAGTTCCTTCTTCGCACACCAGAGGCGCTGTTCCGTTTTTCCATACAAGAAACGCTGTAAATACTGGAAAGACGCTGTAAAGTAAAATAGTGAAAACTCGTGATAAGGGTACTGTTATTTAAAACATTGTCATTGTGACAAGCTCAACGTTTGCAAAACGTAAGTACCTAATACATGGACATTGAGTAAACTACATGTCGCGAAAGTGCCGTGAAACAATAGCGGGAAATGTGTTTCGTCCTGCCCGCTCTACATACAAAAGCAATTGTATACAAACAGGAATATTAAGCATATTGTTACATTTTACCTTATTGGTGACTTATACAATGTTTAGGTATGTAGTATTTCTGCTTCCATGACCAACACGAGGAAAACATATCGGGATGACCTTTCCCGTACCTTCATTCAATATGATCCATGCTTTCAGGGACACCCTGTAAAAAAACTTACTCATGATGCGACGCGATACAGAATTGCATCGATTGACGATATTGTTCAGATATCGTACAAACCTCCGGCCGAAGAAAATGTATGCAGTGTGGACAATCGCTAGTGTTTGTTAATGGAGTCGCATGTGTTGACGATATTGTTCACAGATCTGCTCGATATCGAATTGCATGTACGTGCTAATGACAATGCACATAGATACTCTGTTCGATTGACGACTTGAGTCTCGTCAATTCGATTGCGCAACTACTCGTCACTGGCGACATATTTTGTATTTTGTTAGCAGCGCCTTTAAGTCGTAGTAGTAAGGTGGATTTTTGTAGTTCACGGTCGAATTGCATCGCATCACTCCATTAGTAAATACGTGCGACTTATATCGGCATCGACTCGATATCGCATGAGTCGTCGCGTCGCGTCATGAGAAAGCTAAATAATGCCTGCGTTAGGAAAGTCTGCTCTTCCAATGCATGATTACATAATCAACATGATTAAATAACAAAACCGTAAGGGTACTTTGAATCGCCTGCCGGGGTCGCAGGATTAATCCCTTCCTGTACTGCCCTGGGTGGAACTACTCATTTGATATGATTTTATCATGCTAAAAATGGTACTTTAAATATAAAGCTAAATTAAATAAAATATTAAAATAAGTATGTTAGTGTAATATGAGTGACTGTAACATATATTTACGACTATGTATCAGTAGGTTACTGCTCTCAAAACGGCGAAGAAAACATTGTGAGGAAACCGTCAAGTCCTAGAAACAAAAATTCGAAGACTTGTGTCTCACATAGGCCTGTGTCCCAACGGTAGGAATATATATAAAAGGCTGTTTATGCTTTTAAATGTATGTTAAGCTCTTGAATAATTATTCTTAAACATAGAAGAAAAATTAAAGATAACAGTTTGTCTAGTTTGTCTTTATATGGATATTGTGATGGGGAGGGATGACACTCATGTGACTAAGGCCCGTATACAGAACGTCACTCAATACTCAAGTATTACTTAAAACTAGATTCAAGGCATTTGATTGGTTGAAATCTAGATTTAAATAGAGATCAGTGCTTGAGTTTCGTTCTGTAATACGGGCCTAAGAGAGTGAGAGAGTGATGGATATGTATATTGAGGGATGGATAGGAAGAGGGAGAAAGAAAAGATGGATGGATTGTCTAAGGAATGATATGAAAGAAAAAGGAGTATAATTATGATACTATGACGTCTGATAGGGGAGAATGGAAGAAGAAAACGTGTTGCGACGTCGACAAGTATAATGGGATGAGGGCAAAAAGTTTTTTTTTTTTTTTTAGCGTGGTAAAATCATCAAATGAGTCCTCCCACCCCGGGCAGGGCGGGAGGGACTGTCAGACTTCTACTGACTAAAATCCACGGTGTCCTTCAATAGCCCTTTATGTTCCGGGGTCACGGTAAGGAAATAATCCCGCGACCCCGGCAGGCTTTGGCCCTCTGAGAGGGGGGCCCCGTCATTATACTGACGCTCTTTGAGGCGCGCGTGGGACACAACGCGCCGTCGACCCGGGCCTGGTCCATGGTCGGGCAGCGAGTTGCCCTTTACTCGCTGCCCGCATGCCCGCGCCTACGGTGGCCGGAGATCGTCCTGCGACGTCCGTCGCCGTGGGCGTCCACCACCGCGGTTGGGGCGGAGGGAGGACTCTGTCCTCTCTCGCGCGCGGCGCGCCTCCTTCTTCGCGAGCATTACTGCTTCGCAGAAGGAAGAAAGTTGATATAGAAAATGCATTCCCTTCTCACCCAACTCTTAGCACAGAATCACAAGAAAAAACCCATTTTTCATCAGGTCACGATGAGCATTTATTTAGAAAGAATGTGGCAACATTAATCAAGGAAAGTCATTTGAGGCTGGCAATTTGTGCCAACTCATTTATTTCTTACTTGCGTCTACTAACCGCAGTTTATTTTGTAATACATTCACTTGGATTCACTTTTGTGGCGCCATCTGGTTTAAAAAAAAGTAAAAATAGTCTTCTAAAACTTTTTTTTTATCAAATATTAATTTCACAAAAAAATCATGACATTCACGATACAAGTAAGTTTAAGCAATATTGTAAGCAGTAGTTTTAAAATTTTGGTGTACTCAATAAAGTATATTCTATTCTATTCTTCTATGTATGTATGTCTATGTCGTCGAAATCTGGGGGCACGGCAGTGCCCCCGCCAAGACGAGCCAAGCGAAGCGCAAGGGCACTACCTACCTTTTCTTCAGGTTTTTCTTATTCTATTTTATCTTTTATTGGGGTTGTTGAAATGAGTCCTCTCGCCTTGGGAGGGGCAGAAGAACTATCGGACTCGGATTAAAAATCTACCGTGTTCCTTCGGTTGCTCTTTGAGTTCCAGGAACATAACATCCTGTAGTCCAGGAATATAAAACTTGGTCGTATTTTAATACTTAATTCTGTGGCTCTAGTGAAAAAGGGTCTAAGTCTAAAAATGCAACTTTACAGGAGACGCAAAAAACGCCCCGCGCGCATCAAAATACATGTTTAAGTACGTGTGGCATTTAAACAGCTGTCAAATTAAATATATGTGATATGTTACATAGGTAAAAAATTTATGTTCTTTCTTATTCTAGTATTATTTTTTACATAAACTGAATAGTTTTCAAAATAGCGACTTATACTTAACACAAAATGAACTACACAAGGGTATAAAAGAAGTTAGATCCCTTTTCACATACACAAAAAGTTAATTCACAAAAGTGAAAAAGGATACGCATTTGGAGTTATTTGTATGATAACTAAGAAATTAAATCAGATAATTAGTATTGGAATAGCCAAAATAAATGAATTGAATGTGTACTTTTCATCGACATGAAAACATTTTGAAAAATAGCAAAAAGAAATAACTTGTATCTTTTTTCACATAGTTACTAGACGTGCCATAAGGCGCATGTTGACTTACGTGAACCTTTTGTGTAAGTTATATCTATTTTTAAACCAAAATATAACCAAAAAATATGTAGTTTTGTGGTGTTTATTTTTTTATTAAAGTAAAGAAAAGTATTTTAAGAAGTACCTATGATAGTTATTTTTAAATCATAAAAACAATTAAAAAACAAATGAAAAGTACAAATCAAGTCCCACAGAACCTTGAAAGCGATTCAAATCTTATTCGATATCAAGAAATGTCTATAGCACAGTTTTTTGAAAAGTCAGGAAATTTTTTTGACAAATCAAGTGCAATTAAAACCTGGGAAAGTGATCCAGAAAACCTTATTTTAATTTCATTCTACCGATAATAAACTCCAGTTTTAAAATAAATCCTTCCTACTAATATTATAAAGGCGAAAGTTTGTAAGTATGGATGTATGGATGTATGGATGTATGGATGTATGGATGTTTGTTACTCTTTCACGCAAAAACCACTGAACGGATTTGGCTAAAATTTGGTATACAGATAGTTTATAACCTGGATTAACACATAGGATAGTTTTTATCCCGATTTTATGTTCCCGTGGGATAATTTTCGAGTTGCAGCGGGTGAAACCGCTGGCAACAGCTAGTATATCATGTAATGTGGACCATTTGGAATTGGTTCAAAAAACCGGTTTTAAACGCCCAAATGGTCGGTTCAACGTTGCGCGGGCAGTTAGTAAAAAAGTATTAAAGAAGTTAATTAAGTATTATGACGCAGTTTTTTTACTAAGGAAAACAACTCAAAAATAAAAAAATAATCGAATAAATCAAGTCTAACAGAAACCTTAAAAATGATCCAGAAAACCTTATTCGATGTCGTCGTCGAAGAAGAAGATGTTGATCTTTTATATTATCATCGTCAATGAGAAGGTTGTTATAAAAAGATCGAACACTGGGGTTTATTAGCGGAAGAAGAGAAATCAAATTTCTCTTTTTCTCATTTGAATTAGCTAGGCCCATCGTATGATCTAGGAATACATTACCGTTTCAAACAGAGGGAGTGGTGATTTTCCTCTTTCCCTCTGCAAATTAACAATGTTCCATTCTTCCTCATCACACAACTTACAATGAAATTCTCCTTTTTTATATTTCTTTTGTCTTTAACTCGTCTGTCGTAGACTTCTAAGCTCCAGTAATAATTAAAAATCATATATCTTAATTCTTCAGAAATTCTTTTGGCACGTTTTATTCTACAAGGTCCTAGTCTTTTAACTTTAAATTTCTCTTCTTTTTTCTAGTTTCTGTATCTCTTCTTTCCTTGTTACTTTTCCTAGGATTACGTTTCCGGCCTTGTTTAGTACCTTTTTATATCCCAAAATGACTTATTATTGCTCGTATCTGAATCTGACTGTGGAATAATGACATTACTATTTCGCCTTTTACGTTTTTGTAAAAGTGAACAATCTGAGTTACTTGTGTCAGATTATTTGGAATGAAATCGTCACTACTTTCTGTGGGATAATGCAAATTGGGTTATGATAGCGTATCAGTGAACATAGAAATAATATCAAGATATAAGACAAAAGTTTCATCAGAATCAGTGAATGATCGACATCATTATCAGGCTCTGCGAAAAGGTTTTTGAAACTTCCAGGTATTGGAGAAAATATTTAAGAGTTTCTCTGCACTGGTGAGTTATTTTTTAAACATTCAAGCCTTGGAGAATAACTGTTTGAACATCCTGATCTTGGAGAATGATCCCTAGAATGTGTAGCCTTTGGAGAATAGTTTCGGAAGATATAAGCGCAGGTATAGATTCGTCATCAATCCAATCTACTTCATCCATAATTGCCATATCTTTGGAAACAAGACCCATCAAACAATTAATGCGACCACGACCAGCCATTCTAAAACAATAGATATATTTTATTGGCCTGTTGGTCTAGTGGTAAGTGACCCCGACTGCTTTGCGGAGGTCGTGAATTGGATTCAAACTCAGGACAAATGTTTGTGTGATGAGCGCGATCATTTGTTCTGTGTTTGGGTGTAATTTATCTATAATATGTATGTATTTAGAAATATAATATCTGGTTGACCGAGCTTCGCTCGGTTTTTAAAATGTCTATATTTTGGGAACCGAGCTTTTCTCGAACCTGGGACCTTGATAAATCGATTCCTTGAGCCGAAAAACCCCTAATCTGTAACTTTCATGAAAATCCTTGGAGCCGTTTCCGAGATCCTGATTATATATAAATAAATATACAAGAATTACTCGTTTAAAGATATTAGATAAGTATGTTTATCAGTTGTCTAGTACCCATAACACAAGCTCTGCTTAGCTTGGGACTAGATGGCGTTGTGTGATAGTTGTGGAATATTATTATATATTATATTATTTATTAAAACATTACATCAGGGAATCGCGATATGAAAGTTAAGTAGGTAAGTCGAAATAGAAGTATAAAATATGCTAATTTGACAATTTTATGTATCTATATAATTATACTATAAAGTGTAGTTAAATATATAATATGTGAGGTTGATATCTGTTGGTTGTTTACTATAACCACTGTTATTGTAGTGTTTTTGTGTGAAGAATTAACTAACATACGTACAGAAACACAAAAAAAAACAATGTCTCCTCTTCATAATAAGTTACGCAATGGAGTTTTAAAATAAAAACTCGGTGTAATTGGGTACATTTAGACAAAAATCTAAATAACAATACGTACACTCAAAAATAATTTACTAAAATATGTGAAAAAGGGTACAACTTACCAGCGCAATTACTGATTTTCTGCAGTGCGTCGACACAAGTTCCCTTCAATAGAGTGCTTGGACGACCGAAAGAGTGCGGGCGCTACGCACTTTCCACCCACCAGCACCGTAACCCGTATCGGCCAGTTGTATCTTTTCTCACGAAAAATAGCAGCGAAATATTGGTATTATTTTAGTTATGTCAAATTGCATTTTTTTATATAAATATTTCATACGTGAAAACTGATACCAAAAAACTTATTCTGGATTTTTGGCTTTTATTTTGGTGAAAACGGATTTATGTCAAGTGATATCGTTACTCACTAAACAATTTTTAAGGAATTAATGTACTTGTGCCGCTATTCACTAAACAAATTGAAGCTCTGACAATACATGTTTATTTAGATCAAAAGACACAAAATAAAAATAAACATAGTTTTGTGTAAAGAAATTAAAGTGCACTTATACCCCGCTTTTGTAATATTTTTAGTGTTAGTTAACCCCCTTTGCACATTGCTAACTTCCTTATTTTTAAAGATAGGCAAGATCTGTTTTCACGAATGGATAGATCATTTTTTTCTGAACACTTTGGTGTACTTAACTCATTTTCGACAAAATCGGACTTATACCCTTTTTCACTAGAGGCACAGAATTATGATTGCTCTATTTAAGTTTAATCTATTCTGTTGAAGACAAGGGAAGAATGGGATAGGATAGAATTCAGACGAAAAGGATAAGGTAGGCTAGTAAAAATACTTACACATACTGTAATAGTGGGCGATCTTATTACCAACAAACCAGCCATTAATCCAGACACTGTAGCTGTTACTGAGAAGTTCTTGGTGGTAAGACCTTGTAACCCTTTGCCTAACCTAAGAATCTAATCTAAGATGTTTACACAGCAGTTGTAATAGCGACCACTGGACAAGTGTAGCAGTCATTAAGAGGATCGTCTACCGAGCGCTCGTCCATACTAAAAGAGAAAACGTTTTCCTACCCCTAAATGTTATCCTATCTCAATGATTTTTTAGAATGCTTCATACACAGTAAAAAACTAGGTTTATAGGTTTTCTTTTTTTCAAAATTTATAACATTTTGAAAGTTACAGGCGCCTAAGAGTTACTTTTGAAGAAAAGAAAACCTATAAACCTAGTTTTTTACTGTGTCAGAAGCATTCTAAAAAATCATTGAGATAGGATAACATTTAGGGGTAGGAAAACGTTTTCTTGACTGGCCTGTTGGTCTAGTGGTTAGTGAACCTGACTGCTATACCGGAGGTCGTGGGTTCGATTCCCACCCAGGACAAATGTTTGTGTGATGAGCACGATCATTTGTTCTGTGTCTGGGTGTAATTTATCTATAATATGTATGTATTTAGAAATATATAAGTATGTTTATCAGTTGTCTAGTACCCATAACACAAGCTCTGCTTAGCTTGGGACTAGATGGCGTTGTGTGATAGTTGTGGAATATTATTATTATTATTATATTATTATTATTTTCTCTTTTAGTATGGACGAGCGCTCGGTAGACGATCCTCTTAATGAACAAATTGCTTTAAAACTCAATGAGAAGTGCGTTTTAAGTTATTCTGTAATCTCTCAATTAAGGCTTTTTTTTTTTTTTTTAGCGTGGTAAAATCATCAAATGAGTCCTCCGGCCCCGGGCAGGGCGGGAGGGACTGTCAGACTTCTACTGACTAAAATCCACGGTGTCCTTCAATAGCCTGTTACGTTCCGGGGTCACGGTAAGGAAATAATCCCGCGACCCCGGCAGGCTTTGGCCCTCTGAGAGGGGGGCCCCGTCATTATGCTGACGCTCTTTGAGGCGCGCGTGGGACACAACGCGCCGTCGACCCGGGCATGGTCCTTGATCGGGCAGCGAGTTGCCCTTTACTCGCTGCCCGCATGCCCGCGCCTACGGTGGCCGGAGATCATCTGCTGACGTCCGACGCCGCGGGCGCCTACCACTGCGGTTGGGGTGGAGGGAGGACGCTGTCCTCTCTCGCTCGCGGCCCGCCTCCTCCTTCACGAGCATTACTGCCTTGCAGAAGGAGCAGACCGCTTCCCACTCCGTCTCGCCCCGCAGCATGGCCGCAACCAATGCCGGGCGCGAGAGGTCTCCGCCTATCGCCGCCGTAAGGACACGTCGGTGCACCGCCCAAGCTGGGCAGTCTTGCACTGTATGCTCTACTGTGTCCTCCGGGCGATCTTCGCAGTGGTGGCACCCGGGCGTTTCCTCCTTCCCCATCAGGCACAGGTACCTCCCGAAACTTCCGTGTCCGGTGAGGACCTGCGTCATCCGATAGGTCAGGACGCCGTGACGTCTCTCCAGCCACTCCTCAAAGAGGGGTCTTACCGCCGCAATTGCGGCGTGCCCGGCCTTCGGTCGCGACAGTCGTCCCCTCCATACTGCCCTGAGATCGCGCCGGAGCTCTTCCCGCCGCGCCTCGACTTCACGAGGCAGCGGGGTCACGCCCCGGCGCTGCGCCTCCACGCGCCACTCATAGACGCGCTGGAGGGCAGTCGCCTCCAGATCCCAGGGCAGTAATCCGGCAAGGAGGTTGGCCGCTTCGCCGGCAATCGTGCGGTATCCCCGGATCATCCGGATAGCCATGACCCTCTGGCATGCGACCAACTTCAGTGGTCGCGTCCGGATGCTCAGGGCCCACACAGGGGCCCCGTAGAGGGCCATGGACCGCACGACGCCGGCGTACAGCCTACGGCACTCAATTAAGGCTTGAGAACATGACTTTAAAACACCTTATAGAAGTACCACTTTACACTTCTCTAATAAGCCAACCATCCTTAGGTCGGCGTAAACGCTGGCTGGAGTAAAGGCACTGCTCCACGGTAACACATGGCTAGCTATGCACGTGAACTTTATAGCTTTGTAATAAAATGTAGGGTGGATGTGTTCGTTCACTGCGATCACGACATCTGACTGGAAAACAAAATTTTTGAATTGTTAAAGCTGATTTCAACTGTTTTAGAAAAAAAACTTTTTCAAAAAAAATGTAACCGCCTTCAAAAACAACCACAAAAAATGGTAAAATTACTTTTTACTACTACTTACTAATTACTTTTTTTTATTAGTTTCATTGTGTTTTTTGCCACCGACTTCCGAAAGAAAAGTTTTGTAGGTTATTTTACCATTTTTAGGGTTCCGTAGTCAACAAGGAACCCTTATAGTTTCGCCATGTCCGTCCGTCCGTCCGTCCGTCCGTCCGTCCGTCCGTCTGTCCGCAGTTTAGCTCAGAGACGCACAGTACTAGAGAGCTGTAATTTGGTGTAAATATACGGATTTGTTGTGCCAAAAAAGTGGCAAAATAAAATCTCGTAAAATATTTTTTTTAAGGGTACCTCCAGTACTTACACGTAAAGTGAGGATTTTTATTTTCTCGCGTACCCCTTAGTGTGGGGTATCATTAAATAGGTCTTTAAAAAATAATGATAGTTTCCATTAACAGTTTTTTGATAAAAAAATTCGTTTGTGAAATATTAAGCTTTAAAGTGCTAAATTTTGCTCGATTCGAGTGTCCCCCCCCTCTACCAGCTAAACGGTTATGTTTGGGGGTGTGAAAAAATTCACAATAGTAGCATATATAACGAAGTTTAAAAGAAAATTATCATGACTAAGTAGGCTTTACAACTTTACGAGTAATAGTCGACCAACTTATAAAATGTACTTGAATAATATGTTTTCTTAAACAAAATGTATCGGAGAACATGCTCTTGAACTGCAAATGTAAGTTTGTCAACTTTATTTTACAGCTTTAATAGGTATGTTTTTACGGTATGTTTTTTGGGGATAGGTAGGTTTTTATCGTCAACTATTTTTAACTAACTTCAAAAAAAGGAGGAGGTTCTAAATTCGTCGTAATCTTTTTTCTTATGTATTTTTCCTGATTTCTCAAAGACTCCTGGACCGATTTTGAAAATTCTTCTTTTTAAAATTAAATTCAGCGAATCAGTTTAATTAGTTTTTTGATGGGCAACTACGGAACCCTACACTGTGCGTGGCCGGACACGCACTTGGCCGGTTTTTTTGTGGTTGTTTTTGAAGGCGGTTACATTTTTTTTTAAAAAAGTTTTTATTTTACTTTTTTTAGTTTCAATATTTAACCAAAATTCTTGTCAAATACATCATTTTCTTACATATGTAAGAAATCCGTAGCACCGGTAATAACATCGTTAACATCTCTTTCATTCCTTCCCTATCTCAAAAACTACTGAACCGATTTTGATGAAATTTGCATTATTCCCTAAGTTGAACGATACCTAGTACAACATAAAAAGAATTACTTAAATCGGACTTGTAGTTCCGGAGATATGTGAACACAAACATAATTTACTAAATCAGTCGATGCCTGTACCTTCCATCATCAGCTCATCCACCTGAGATGATGATTATCAGATGCAAATACTTGAACAGCTTTAGAAAATACATGAAAATGGTACTATGTGCCTATAAAATTTGAAAGTTGCCCTCGATTTCCCTGGGATCCCATCATCAGATCCTGACCTGATGATCATGAGACCAAATGGAAAGTATACCCTTTCAAACAAAAGAAAAATTTTCCAAATCGGTTTAGGCGTCTTCGAGAAATCGGGGAACATACATAAAAAAAAAAAAAGATTCCGACGAATTGAGAACCTCCTCCTTTTTTTGAAGTCGGTTAAAAAGAATATTCACCACAAGTGTTTTTTTTTGTTACTGCCACAATTCAATCGATTATTATTTAAATAGTGAATTATCAACAAAGTTTTTCCTTCTATTCTTTTTGATTAATTTCGTTGCAGGATCCGAGACAGATAAATACATTCTAAGGGACATTTCGAGCTTCATTGTGTCGACGATTCTGGCTTGCAGTAATGTCAGTGGTTTGGGAAAAGTGTGCTATGATTCTCCCAAAAAAAATTGCCTGGTCACTCTCTTAACATAGCTTAACCTCTCCGAGCATATCCTATCTACAACAGTGGACATCACCTTAATTCTCTCACATTTGCACCAAATATGGTAAGGTATGAGCCATTACGAGCGTCCGTGAGAAACTAAGATGGCGTAACAATTATATGATTACTGTAATTATAGATCATTATTGTTATGATTATGTTATTGATGGATTTTATAGGTCAGATTGTTTGTTCGTTTGTAATCTTTAGAGATGTGAAGTGATTAGGTATTTAAAGAGTGATAATGGCAATTTTATTTCAAGCTTTTCAAGGAGTCTCCGCGGGGGCTAAGGGGCTGAATGTCAGTCGTATAGTTCGATTTTCATGGTTAAGTATCGCTTGTCAAGGTTTTTACGTGGATAGGTGAGCATCTATTACAGATAGAGAGTCGTCCGCATCTCCGAATTCACGTATAGTATTATGCTTAACTGGTATAAGCTGACCGTTCAATGTACGGGAAGATCTTATAAACGGAGGTCAAGGCAAACAGATTTTGTTTAGATTTCATGTGTAGCCATGTTATCATCATCCTCATCATCAGCCTATCAATGTTCCCACTGCTGGGACACAGGCCTCCTCTCTATAAGAAGGACTGAGCCATAATCCACCACGCGTGCCCAGTGCGGATTGGTGGATGTCACATGTCTTCGGATTTTTGGTTCTAGGACATGCCGGTTTCCTTACGATGTTTTTCTTCACCGTTTTGAGAGCAGTGGCGATGAAATAAATTACACAAAGTAATGCGCCTGCCTGGATTCAAACCCA
The DNA here is from genome assembly GCA_954870645.1 of Agrotis clavis. Lineage (NCBI taxonomy): Eukaryota > Metazoa > Arthropoda > Insecta > Lepidoptera > Noctuidae > Agrotis > Agrotis clavis. The sequence continues at coordinate 1,958,643 of OX940942.1, forward strand.
CGAACTACAAATCGTAATTCTAGGCCGATACCACTGAGCTGGTACCCTGTTATATTGAAACATAATGCACATTCTTGTTTTTTTAAAGGTATTTTTTTTAACGATGAGGCTTCGAATAGAACCAGCAAACCTAGAAGAAACTGACGGAACACAGTAAAAAACTGTTTGATTCTAGACTCTGACAGGAAGATGGTCGCGAGTCAGGCGGCTCTGGTGAGGCTACCACCTCAATTCGGAAAAAATTATTGTATGTAGATCTTTGATAGAAACCAAAAAATCTGACTCAATCTAGTAATAAAATATGTGGAGGTCAGATAGGCCGTCACTACATACCTAATCACAATATTCAGCGGCATCTGGTAAGACTGGAATTAGACCCCCAACAAGTTCCAGAAAAGGCTGGGCAGATGACAATAAAGTTCAAGCCTAAAGACAACACGAAGTCAAAAGTTACTCATCTTAATAATTTCTAACAAACGGCCCAAGGAATGTGCCATTAACTAAAATTAATATAAACACAGCTGAGCACACTACAAGCTGACAGGCCGCGTAGGACTCTTTGCATTCGAGTGGGCTGCCAGCATTAATTATAGAATCCTGTCAGTCAATGGTATCGGGCTGATAAGGACGTAAGTGCAGGAGATTTGGAAAACAGAAATACATGCTCATTCATTCTCCGCGACAGGTCGAGCTTCATTGTCTTCGGCACTTTTCTGGTGGTTGCCACTGTTGATTATGGTTTTCAGGAGTTTCAGTGGTTTGGCAAGAGTGGCCGGTTTGTACAAAAAATAGCAACAGTGACAAGATAATGTGTCGCAAGTTAAAAACGTTTGGGAACCCCTCTCTCACTCTGCCTAGTATTTTCCCAATTATGTTGGAGTGAGCTTCCAGTCTAACCAGATGCAGCTAAATATCAGTATTTAATGGAGCGACTGCCTATTTGACCTCCACAACCCAGCAACTGATGGGTAATACGATACCCCTTGGATAGACTGGTTTACAGATTTCAAAGCTTCTGACTTTGATTCATCATCTGCCTAGCCTGTTCCCAACTATATTGGGGTCGGCTTCCAGTGGAACCAGATTCGGCTGAATATCAGTATTTTACATGAAGCGATCGCCTATCGGACCTTCACAACCCAGTAACTGGCAAATACGACACCCCATTGTAAGATTGGTTATTATGAGCTTCTGACTAACAGTAACGACTGTCAAAGATCTACAAATTACAGCCGGGACCAACGCTATTACGTGCTTTCCGAGTCACGGAGGAAACTCCCTATGATAAATGGTCACCCATCCACAGACTAACCTCCTCAAAAGATCGATCAATGCAGTTGTTGTTATTTAACCACGAGCTCAAGAGTTTGGGAAACCCTAAGATCTATGCTATTGATCAAAAGTTTCAAGGTACATAGTACTTAATACTTACTTGAATCGCGCCTACAAAGATGGTTACTCCTCTGTAAAGCCTACAGAATGATTACTATACAAATAACCGTCAAGCCTCGCCCACTGCTTACCTCTTTATAATAATAAACGATGTTATTATATTAAATACATTCCTTTTGTACGCTCACAGTTGAAGTATCCACTAATGAGTAATTATTATCTATTGTTAGTTTGACTTACGAGTTGTAGGTCGTAGGTTCGAATTCTGTTTCGACATCACGATATGATGATGTGTATTACTAGCGGTTTAGCAGTGGTAGCCCAGTGATATCGGCTCCGACTTACGGGTTGCAGGTCGTGGGTTTGAAGCCAACCAGGCGCATTACTTTCTGTAATTTATTTCATCACCACTGCTCTCAAAACGGTAAAGGAAAACATCGTGAGGAAACCGGCATGTCCTAACGAAAAATTCGAAGAGACGTAACATTTACCAATCCGCACTGGACCCGCGTGGTAGACATCTTTAATGCAAAAGAGTTTTTTCGGCATTGCGCCAAAGATCTATAGTAAAATACCAGACAATTTAAAAAAAATGCCTCTAGTAAAGTTTAAAAAAGCTCTCGCATTATTGCTAATTGACAGATGTTACTATAAGATCGAAGACTTTTAAATGATAATGTTAATAAATATTTAAATTTACTGTAAACCAACTGTTTAATTCATTATGTTATTTTTTTATTTTTATAATCGATAATTGACTAAATACGCATGTTTACCGTAAAAATATTTGTATGTCAAAATTGACAAGACATAGCGCACTACTCATATTTAGTTCTTTAGATCCATCTATCATAAAACCTATGTTTCACAAATAAATTGATTTGATTTGATTTGATTATGGCCCACTCCCTCTCACATAGGAGGCCTGCGTTCCAGAAATGGGAACATTATAGGCCGGTGATTCTAGGCTCGCATATAAACCGTGTCCCAAAAATAACGAATACAACCAAAAAAAATACAATTATCCAATTTGCTACAGTCGTTTGGAAGTTATGAACAACAGACTGACTTAATCGACTTTGTTTAAAATATTATTGTAAAGATGCATGAGCTTCTATTTATTTAAACACACATTTATTGCAATAAATGTGTGTTTAAATAATCTACATATAAAGTCATTAAAGTAACTGACTGGCCTGTTGGTCTAGTGGTTAGTGACCCTGACTGCTATGCCGGAGGTCGTGGGTTCGATTCCCACCCAGGACAAATGTTTGTGTGATGAGCACGATCATTTGTTCTGTGTCTGGGTGTAATTTATCTATAATATGTATGTATTTAGAAATATATAAGTATGTTTATCAGTTGTCTAGTACCCATAACACAAGCTCTGCTTAGCTTGGGACTAGATGGCGTTGTGTGATAGTTGTGGAAAAAAAAAAAAAAAAAAAAAAGTTGAACCAAACAAATACAATAAAATCAATGTTATTATGGTAATAAATTAAACTTTGAATGCGACCATAAAGTTCAATGAAGGACGTATAATATTATTTTATAGTAACCTCCTTCCTGTAGTTAATTAACGTAAGTTAACTACACCTCGTGCCTCGGTCGCGGGACTATCGGGTAACCGTGGCTCTAGAACGTAAAGGGCTATTGAGGGACACCGTGGATTTTAGTGAGTACAAGTCTGACAGCCCCTCCCGTCCTGCCCTGGGTGGGAGAGGTAACTATTACTAAAACTTTTGTTTCTTAAACACGCCTGAACGGATTTAGATGAGATTTTTTTTAACCCGGTATTAGGTTTCCGTTCGAAAACCTTCTGATGAAACTTTTTTTATCGTGGTAAAATCATCAAACGAGTCCTTCCACCACTACGAGGCGAGAGGGACTGTCAGACTTGTACTGACTAGATCGTTCAATAGCCCTTTACGATTTAGGGTCACGGTTTCCTGATGAGACAATCCCGCGACCCCGGCAGGCTATGGCCCTCAAAGGGGGGCCCCGTCAAAATGCTGACAGCACTTTGAGGCGCGCGTGGATAACAACGCACCGGCAACTCGGGCATGGTCCATGATCGGACGGCGAGACCATTAATCACTATGCGCGAGAGAAACCGCTGGCATAACCTAGTAACTGATAAATCCAAACAGATAAACGTCAGATGACAATTTACGATGTTTTCTTGTTAGTTATTGAAGATCATATCCTTATACTAGCAGGAATTCTTGAGCGATGTCATAATACTATGTAGCAAAGACGCGTAAAAACGTCATCAGGTCACTTAAGGTTAGGGTTGCCAACTCTAGAAAGAAAGAAAAAATATTTATTTGGCATAAAACCACGACAAACACACAACAAAGTAAAAGAAATAGAAAAGTGGAAACTTAAGCTAAAAACAAAAATAAAAGGAAGAAGTGAAAAACAAAGATTTGATGTGTGTTCCCCCGGGCCCCGGACGCCCGGATGCCCTCTAAACTAGGACAAATCCGGGGAAACCCGGACGGATGGCAACCGTACTTAACATGCAATATATTATGTACCATAATATTTGTAGAAGACTGGGTAGGTTAGCCATACTTTGTTAATGATCTGATGATTCATGAAATCGGGACCCTGAAATCGCGATAAAATCAGTTATTTAGTATGGGTACCCCTAAAAAGAAATATAACAATAATTAAATATATCTCTATTTCTGATTGAACTCATCTATGACGACAGACATATCATCATCTGCCTGCCTTGACCCAAATATATTGTGGTCGGCTTCCAGTCGAACCAGATGCAGCTGAATATCAATATTTTACATGGAGCGACTGCCTATCGGACCTTCACAACCCAGTAACTGGGAAATACGATACCCCATGGCAGGACTGGTTGTCTGACTTTAGAGCTGTATTCATAGTAAAGACTGTCAAAGATCTACAAACGTCAGCCGGGACCAACGGCTTTACGTGCTTTGCGAGGAATGGAGGAAACTCGCTATGACAGATGGTCACCCGTTCAAAGACCAACCTCGGCAAGCGCAACTTAACCCAGAAGATCGGCCTGTGCTGCTGTAATTCTTTAGCCACGAGCTTCTCTATGCTATGACCGCAAGCACAGATTAATAGTAGGTTTATTAAGATTTTATCTTTGGACATTTTGTATTCGTAGTGCTAATATATAATAATTATAATATAATAATATAATATTCCACAACTATCACACAACGCCATCGAGTCCCAAGCTAAGCAGAGCTTGTGTTATGGGTACCAGACAACTGATAAACATACTTATATGTTTCTAAATACATACATTTATTATAGATAAATTACACCCAGACACAGAACAAATGATCGTGCTCATCACACAAACATTTGTCCTGAGTGGGAATCGAACCCGACCTCCGGCATAGCAGTCAGGGTCACTAACCACTAGACCAACAGGCCAGTCGAAAAATAAATTCAAAGTCGATGGTGACCACAACTAGTGTTAGTACCCTCATCAATAACAAGTGCGTCTGCAACAAAGTCTCGATATTTATACTCAATAACTTCTTATTTATTACTTCACTATTAATTTCCGCAATGTTCTGAATGACAAGTAGGTAGATGAAAATCCCAACTTAATACATTTATATTTTTACCTGACTGCGCCAGAATACGGGTTAAGTTTTTTTCCTAAGATGGAGTATCGTAAGCAATTCTTCTAACAATAAAACGCCACAATCAGAATTGCATGTCTAAAATCGCAAATTTATTAACGTTGCTAAAATTGTTCGTCTCTAATAATTACACACATCAAAAGTGTCTAGGGATCAACATATATTTTTGCAATAACTTTTCTCCTGATTGATATTAATTAAAATGTTCTTTAAGGATTCATCAAATAAAGTGTTATCGTTTGTCACAGTAACGATAAACCAAGTCACCTTTGCATTCATAACCCAGGTAGCAAGTGACGTCGGCGACTAAAAAATGACGACATTCTTAAGTCAATTTAGGGTCACCACAGTTACGTCATTATTGTACGTCATACTTACGTACTATTATAGTACTGTACTGTACGTACTGTATAGGTCATAAATGATACCTCCTAACAACGTCATTTTACAGTTTGTCCCTTATTAGTCTAAATCTGCCCTCAGGTTGACGACTGTTGTATGACATATCTGGTCCTAAAGTGACCCAAAGAGCTAAAGATTGGTTAAACAACAGTTTATGGAATGCATCTGACTGACATAATTCCACGAGTGAAGTCGACCACCAACATAGCGAATATTATGGGCAAATACTAATTATTATAACAAGGATTTGTATAGCCGGTACATTAGTCCAGTCAACGAGGATTTTTTTGTATGAAGACTTTCGAAAAATTCCTCCGGCGCTGAAATTTGGCATATGATGAGAGTAGGTGATACAGATTACAGATGCACAATAATCCAAAAAAATTTTAGCCTAGAAGTTCCGTTTTTTTTTTATCTTAACATGAAAATTGCTTATTTTTTTTTTATCTTAACATGAAAATTGCTTATAACTCTCTGTGAAAAATTCCTCAGCCTCAAGCTTCTTTTTGTATTTGTTTAAATGTATTAGTAAGAATAGGAAAGAATAAAAATCCAACAAAATTTCGATTTCAGTGTCACTCCAAATTAACTTTTTACATAACGCGCTCTAACTTCTAGTGAAAAATTGCTCAACCGATTTTTATTTTTTTATGTGATTTCTTATCCTTAAATACGTTGGTTTTGTTACGTAATCCAAAACTTTTTCCTTTTTAAACAACATTATTTGATGTCAAATCAATCAAATAATGACGTTTGAAAATGAAAAAGGTAACAAAACTATGTATTTAAGGATAAGATAACACATAAAAATATAAAAATCGGCAGAGCAATTAGTTACTAGAAGTTGCAGCGAGAACGGAATCACAGCGATCAATATTTATTTAAAGTTTCGAAAAATAGTACCGCCTAGCTCGATAGATGGCGTTGTAGTCGAAATAGAAGTCGCTATGGTTTCGTTACCGCCGATAGTATAAGGTCTGAAGAATTAATTTTGTTTTGTTGAGAAGTTATTGAGAGCAATGCATCGGTACAGTGAGTAGAAGTGTCAAGGTTACCAGTGTTAACAGTGTTCCAATAACAACCCACTCCAAAGAGACCTGCGGATTTATACATGGTTTTGCACGTCATTGGCTGCCCTAATATGTACGGCCCAGTAACGTCCCTATGAATTCAGTATATGATGTCACTCCAACGTCAGTGGCTGCCCTAATACGTACGGCCCAGTAACGTCCCTATAAATTCAGTATATGACGTCTCTGTAACGTCTGTAAACTGACGTCTTGAGGCTGCGACAAATTGACGACATCTGATGGGACCCCCCGACGTCAAGACATGACGTCTCTCACGTCGAGCAGTACCGTAAACTGACGACATAATGACGTAAAAATGCTACCTGGGAAAGAAATTTGCCATTTTCCTAATAAAGGGATTTTTGACATTTGAACCACTAACATTAAAGTTCGAAAAAAAGACTGAAATAACAGTTTTCTTTAAAATTTTATTGGGTAACTTAAACAATTAATAATCCGTGTTTCTACCGCGAACACTAACAACACAAGAACATCGGTTTGGCATACTCAAAATGAGTTCATCCAAATCACGCTGTGGAATGGCCGCCCATGTTCGTTGCAACAACAAAAAAAGGTCTTCTTGCGACTGGATACCCTCCATATTCGGCAGAGCTCTTCTCTGTAGCATATCCCATGCATGCTCAATCGGGTTCAAGTCTGGCGACTGATCAGGCCAGGGCAGGACATTGATGTTAGCTGCGGCGAGAGTCTGTCTTACAACTCTTGCGGTGTGCGGTCGTGCATTATCATGCATTAACTGAAATAAGGGACCGATTTGCACTTGTAGAGGAACGATGACGTCTGATACAATCGTCTCAGCATAAATTTGAGCGTTGAGGTTGCCTCTGATCCAAATCAACTCAGTTCTTCCGCCGATCCAAATACCCGCCCATACCATGATGGTTCCACCACTATAAGGATGGACTTCCTGGCAGGATTTTAATCGCTGTTGGCGTCCAGGGGTTCTCCAGTGTCGTATACGTCTTGTATCCGGTCTCATACCAAAACGAGACTCATCAGAAAAGCACACGAAACGCCATTGTTCTTCTGCCCAATTTCTGTGTTCAAGAGCCCATATTGATATCGAATCCTACGATTGTGCATTGCTATAGGTGGTACCCGTAGCGGTCTTCGGGAATGAAGGTTCACTTCATGCAAGCGGTTTCTGACTGTTTGGTCGCTAATTAAGTTCCCTGAAGAGTGATGAAGCCTCACGGCTAACATCATGGCGGTTATTGTTGGAGCTCTTCGAGTTAAGATTTGAATGTATCGGTCTTGTCTCCGTGTGGTGCAGCGATACCGTCCTCCATGGCGCTCAGCCACGGTACCAGTGCTTCGGTAACGTGTCCAAAGCCGACTGATAACACTCTGACTTGTATTCAGAGCTAAAGCCACAGTACGTTGCCGGGAACCAGCTTCTATCATTCCCACGGCTCTGAGCATTTCTTCCCTGCTTAAATGACGTCGCCGCTCCATAATAACGTTGGTTTTAATGAGTAGTAGGGAAACAGTAGCACTAATAATGTCTTCAATGCGTTGTATGTTTTTATAGGGAAAATATTGACAGCTGATTTTCATCTTTTACTCGAATTTGATTTACAGTTCCTGATTCAAATTATGAAATGCACCAAAAAGGATCCATATAAATTTATAAAATCATTTTATTACAAAGCCACATCTCAATCTCAAGAAATCCGCATAAAAATGCTTGATCCCTAGACACTTTTGATGTGTGTATTTATTGCTTGAGCAAGAGATTTATTTTTCCATTCCGTTACAAATTTTATCGCATTCAAAATTGGTAACGTGGAATATTATAATTGTGTAACATTGTATGCGATTTTTGAACCCCTGAACATAGACTTATAGCATGGACTAAACCATTATTGGCCAAAGTTGGCCAACAATAAATTATTCGTGCTGATCGACATAAAATTGTTGTATAAATACATGTTTGTAAAACAGTGCGTCTGGCTGGTGACGGGACGCTTCATCGACCTTAGGATCAGGGCGCCACAGTACCGATAGATTGTCAGTCAAAGTAATATTATTTCTTAACTTTTTAGGGTTTTTTTAACCGACTTCAAAAATAGGATGAGGGCCCCAATACGTTGGAATCTTTTTTTTAAAGTATTATGTTTCCCGATTTTTCGATGATGACGCTTTGACCGATTTATAAAATTCTATTCTTTTTGTTTGAAAGAGTAAACTTTATAGAAGTCTCATGGTTGCAAATTAACCCTACTAAATCTCAGGCCATGATCATAGGCAGCCGATTTGTTCGTAGTGCAGCTGTTGTGGCTTCTTTAGCACCGGTATACCTCGATGGTGTACGCATCAATTACACAGATACCGCCAAGGATTTGGGTGTCTTAATTGATTCCAATCTATCGTGGCGCGCTCAGGTGAACGAGGTCAGTCGTAAGGTTCACTTTTCTTTACATTCACTGAAGCGTCTCCAGACTGTCCTACCTCTAAAGACTAAAATTTCTTTAGCGCAAACACTTATTCAGCCGATTATTGATTATGCCGATGCCTGCTACTTGGATGCTACTGAGGAGCTATTAAACAAACTTGAGCGCTTGCAAAATTTGTGCATTCGGTTTATTTTCGGTCTTCGTAAATATGATCATGTCTCTCAGCTTCGCAAGGATCTCAAGTGGCTCCCAATCCGTCTTCGCAGGAACACTCGTATCCTTTGCCTCCTGTTCAACATCCTTCACAATCCTTCCTATCCATCTTACCTTCGTGAGCGTTTTTCTTACGCCCGTCCTAGCGACGCACCCTGTAGATCTCACCTTAGATCCTTACTTAAATCCCATCCTCATAAATCCAGCTACTATTCCTACTCCTTCTCCGTTCATGCTGTAAGATTGTGGAACTGACTTCCGCCTAGCATTCGTGATCTAAAATCCATTTCACTTTTTAAGCTTAGAGTGAAAGAGCATTACCTTTCCTCTCTTCCGTGATATATATATTTATTTATATGTGTATTTGTATATATATGTATATATATATTATAGTATTTGGTATGTATTTGCATGTGTACTAATATTATATAGGTATTTTATAATTATTATAAACTTAGGTTAAGATATTCACATAGACATTTCGCATTTTATTTTTACACACTATTGTCTACATTTCTTTCTAATTTCTCCTGTAGAGGGTCTGCTGGCAGAAATTTCTAAAGAAATAAGCAGTACCTTTGTACTTTAGTTTTAATTATTATGTAATTTCCTGTAAATTTATTGTGTGTACATAAATAGTTAAAATAAATAAAATAAATAAAATGGTAATCAGGCCAGGATAAGTTGTACGGGATCTTGGAGAAATCGAGGTGTCCTCTTCAACGAACGACAACAAATCATCGGCGATTGCTGCTATCTATTTATGCATTGTGCATTGTTAACGCAATTACACAACCCTTTATTATGCCTATTAAAAAGGCTAAAATATAAAAAAAAAATAAGTTCAATAAATGATAAATGACACCGTTGATAAAATAATCTAAAAATAAAAAGTCACCGACATTCTTACTTTAATAAACACAATTTCCTATTTACAGCTTTTTTTTTTTAGAAATTAGTTTCAATTTTTTTTAGGTAGACTATAATTATGGATAGTTATTCTGATAAGTATACATTTATTGAAAAGTACACCTTGAAAATAATAATGCAAAATTAGTGTGACTTCATCATTGTGTATTCGAATATAATTTTCAGAAAACAATAGAACATAGTATTTTCAGGCATTAGGTTTCCGTTCGAAAACCTTCTGATGAAACTTTTTTTATCGTGGTAAAATCATCAAACGAGTCCTTCCACCAGTACGAGGCGAGAGGGACTGTCAGACTTGTACTGACTAGATCGTTCAATAGCCCTTTACGTTTTAGGGTCACGGTAACCTGATGAGACAGTCCCGCGACCCCGGTAGGCTTTGGCCCTGTAAGGGGGCCCCGTCAGAATGCTGACAGCACTTTGAGGCGCGCGTGGAACACAACGCGCCGTCGACCCGGTCACGGTCCATGATCGGACGGCGAGACCATTAATCACTCTGCGCGAGAGAAACCGCTGGCATAACCTAGTAACTGATAATTCTAAACAGATTAACGTCAGATGACAATTTACGATGTTTTCTTGTTAGTTAGGTATTGAAGATCATATCCTTATAGTAGCAGGAATTCTTGAGCGATGTCATAATACTATGTAGCAAAGACGCGTAGAAACGTCATCAGAGGCCTTACCACGAACTCTTAACGTGATCCAGTTTAGGCTGTGGGAAAGAGACAGAGCTATACAAGTCGTCTAGCGCCATCTCTTTCCCACAGCCTGAACTGGATCGGGTAAGGCCTCAGGTCACTTAAGGTTAGGGTTGCCATCTCTAAAACTTGGAAACCAGGATAAGATGCATGATAACCCCGGATTTTAGAGTCCAGAACCCGGACAATATGTCAACTGTGACTGTGGAGTGCGGGTGGCGAAGTCGAAGTCGGGAGGGGTGGGGGACGGTGAAGTGTGCGTGTGTCGGACGGCACAAGACTAAATTTTCAAACCCGGACTACAAATGAAGCCCCCCGGACGCCCGGATGCCCTCGAAACAAGGACAAATCCAGGGAAACCCGGACGGATGGCAACCCTACTTAAGATGCAATATGTACCATAATATTTGTAGAAGACTGTGTAGGTTAGCCATACTTTGTTAATGATCTGATGATTCATGAAATTGGGACCCTGAAATCGAGATAAAATCAGTTATTTAGTATGGGTACCCCTAAAAGGAAATATAACAATAATTAAAAAAAAAAAACACTGTATATCTCCATTTCTGATTGAACTCATCTATGACGACAGACATATCATCATCTGCCTAGCCTTTTCCCAACTATATTGTGGTCGGCTTCCAGTCGAACCAGATGCAGCTGAATATCAATTTTTCACATGGAGCGACTGCCTATCGGACCTTCACAACCCAGTAACTGGGTAATACGATACCCCATGGTAAGACTGTTTGTCAGACTAGAGCTTCTGACTCATAGTAAAGACTGTCAAAGATCTACAAACGTCAGCCGGGACCAACGGCTTTACGTGCTTTGCGAGGAATGGAGGAAACTCGCTATGACAGATGGTCACCCGTTCAAAGACCAACCTCGGCAAGCGCGACTTAACCCAGAAGATCGGCCTGTGCTGCTGTAATTCTTTAGTCACGAGCTTAAGTTATTTATTAAACTTAATTTTTGTTTATGTGTAGTACCGTACCTAGTAAGTACTAGGTACATATTTTAAGTGCACCACTGACCTCCATATTTTTATTTTAAACTAGCTTCCGCCCGCGGCTTCGCCCGCGTGGTGTTTTGATAGCCTATGTTCTTTCTCAGGGTCTAAAGATTGTCTGTGCCAAATTTCATCAAAATCGGTTGAGAGGTTTAAGCGGGAAAGCGTAACAGACAGACAGACAGACAGAGTTACTTTCGCATTTATAATATTAGTTTGGATTCATACAGTTCATAAGGTTGTCTGGAAGATATTGCTGTTAGCGATAAGACCGCCGTTGTAACCATAGTATTAGAAATATTATAAAAAAGTTTTTGTAACAATTTTGGTGTACAATAAAGTGTATTCTATCTATCTATCCTCTATGCTATGACCGCAAGCATCGATTACTTAGGTAGGTTTATTAAGATTTTATCTTTGGACATCTTGTATTCGTAGTGTTAATAAATTCAAAGTCGATGGTGACCACAACTAGTGTTAGAACCCTCATCAATAACAAGTGTGTCTGCAACAAAGTCTCGATATTATACTCAATAACTTCTTATTTATTACTTCACTATTCGTTTCCGCAATGTACTGCATGACAAGTAGATGAAAATCTCAACTTAATTACATTTATATTTTTACCTGACTGCGCCAGAATACGGGTTAAGTTTTTTTTCTAAGATGGAGTATCGTAAGCAATTCTTCTAACAATAAAACGTCACAATCGGAATTGCATGTCTAAAATCGCAAATTTATTAACGTTGCTAAAATTGTTCGTCTACAATAATTATTTATTGCTTGAGCAAGAGAATATTTTTTTCCATTCCGTTACAAATTTTATCGCATTCAAAATTGGTAACGTGGAATATTATAATTGTGTAACATTGTATGCGATTTTTGAACCCCTGAACATAGACTTATAGCATGGACTAAACCATTATTGGCCAAAGTTGGCCAACAATAAATTATTCGTGCTGATCGACATAAAATTCTTGTATAAATACATGTTTGTAAAACAGTGCGTCTGGGTGGTGACGGGACGCTTCATCGACCTTAGGATCAGGGCGCCACAGTACCGATAGATTGTCAGTCAAAGTAATATTATTTCTTAACTTTTTAGGGTTTTTTAACCGACTTCGAAAATAGGAGGAGGGCCCCAATACGTTGGAATCTTTTTTTTTAAAGTATGTTTCCCGATTTTTCGATGATGACGCTTTGACGGATTTAAAAATTCTATTTTTTTGTTTGAATAATAATAATGTTGACGGGATCTTGGAGAAATCGAGGTGTCCTCTTCAATGAACGACAGCAAATCATCGGATTGCTGCTATGTATGCATTGTGCATTGTTAACGCAATTACACAACACAGTATTAAGACCAAAATGACACCGTTCATAAAATAAACTAGAAAAAGACCGATCGACTTGAGAACCTCCTCCTTTTTTTGAAATCGGTTAAAAATAAAAAAAAACTTCCTCAATCACCGACATTCTCACTTTTTTATGTTTTAGTGCCAATAAACACAATTATCTTTTTACACCTTTTTAGGGTTCCGTAGTCAACAAGGAACCCTTATAGTTTCACCATGTCCGTCCGTCCGTCCGTCCGTCTGTCCGCAGTTTAGCTCAGAGACGCACAGTTATAGAAAGCTGTAATTTGGTGTAAATACACGGATTTCTTGCGCCAAAAAAGTGGTAAAATCAAATCTCGTAAAATATATTTTTTTTTTGTGTACCTCCTGTACACGTAAAGTGGGGATGTTTTTTTTTTCTCGTGTACCCCTTTGTGTGGGATATCATTAAATAGGCCTTTAAAAAATATTGATAGTTTCCATTAACAATTGTTTGATAAAAAGATTCGTTTGTGAAATATTAAGCTTTAAAGTGCTAATTTTTGCTCGACTCGATTGCCCCCCCCCCTCTACCAGCTAAACGGTAATGTTTGGGGGTGTGAAAAAATTCGCAATAGTAGTATATATAACGAAGTTTAAAAGAAAATTATCATGACTGAGTAGGCTTTACAAACGAGTAATAGTCGACCAACTTATAAAACGTACTTGGATAACATATTTTCCTAAACAAAATGTATCGGAGAACATGTTCTTCAACTGCAAATGTAAGTTTGTCAACTTTATTTTTACAGCTAAATAGGTGGGTGTGTTTTGGGGATAGGTAGGTTTTTATTGTCAACTATTTTTAACTAACTTCAAAAAAAGGAGGAGGTTCTAAATTCGTCGTAATCTTTTTTTTTAATGTATTTTCTCCGATTTCCCAAAGACGCCTGGACCGATTTTGAAAATGACAATGGGCAAAAGCGGTCCAAGATCCTCCACTTATGACACTTATGGGAAATGAAAGAACATAGTAGTGACATCATTCTGGCAAAAGATTATCGAAATCTGTCCTGGGGTTCTTTTTTTATTTCCGTTTAAAAGTGACTACCAGTCTAACCTAACCCAACTTTTTTCATTCAGCTGTAAATGATGCCACAACGACGCATACTGAACCATCTGGGAAGGCAGTTGGCTTATGTTTGACTTACACCGACTGAAAATACCAATGACACCTTAAATAGCTAACCTAACCTAACTTATTTTGTTCAGGAAAAAATGATGCCCGAGGCACAGTGAACCATCTGGGAAGACGGTTGGCTTATGTGTGACTTGGACCCACTAAAAATACCAATGAGACCTTAAATAGCTAACCTAACCTAACTTTTTTTGTTCAGCTACAAATGATGCCCGACGCACAGCGAACCATCTAGGAAGACGGTTGGCTTATGTGTGACTTGGACCCACTAAAAATACCAACGAGACCTTAACCCGGCGTCATTGAGGTTGGGTCAAAATGACCCAGCTGGTTTTGAATTTAGAATATTTTTGAAAGTGTGCGTACGACGCTGCCCATCTGTGCAGTAGCTGGAGCCAATAGTGTGTTCTAAACGTTTCTGATGAGAAATCTGAGTGACGTCCACCGAGCTGGAAGCTACACGCGTTTAATTTTCAAAAAGGTAATTTTGACCCATCCTCACTATCGACGTTACCATTTTGTAACATTTTCAAGTAATCATTTTCATCATTGTTTATTGATTTTTGGTGTGTATGTTAACGGTTTTTTCTTTTCGCTTTTTGTTTCTTTTTCTACTCTCTTTCGTCGATTTATGAGAAAACAGATTCCTCTAAAATTTACATATTTCTAGTCTAATCTCCTAAGCACATTTTTTTTATAATGGTAAAATCATCAAATGAATCTTCCTACCCAGGGCAGAGCGGGAAGGACTGTCAGACTCGTACTGACTAAAGCCCACGGTGTCCTTCAATAGCCCTTTACGTTCCGGGGTCACGGTAATTCGTAAGACCCGCCACCCCGGCAGATTTTGCCCTCTAAAGGAGCCCCGTCATTTGCTAACACTCTTTGATGCGTGATGATGACCCGAGCAAGGTCCATGGTCGGACAGCGAGTCGCCCATTACTCGCCGTCCGCATGCCCGCACCTACGGTGGCCGGGGCTCACCTAGCGAAGTCTGTCGCCGTGGGCGTCTACCACTGCGGCTGGCGTGAATGGTGGACGCTGTCTTCTCCCTCACGCGTCCCGCCTCCTCCTTAGCGAGCATGACTGAGGATACTATTTGATGAAGGATTTGCTTGTTAATCATCAGAAAAGCCCCGTGCAAAATTACGCGATGTCTGCAAACAGTGTCAAGTGTGTCCTGCTAAAAGGAACCGCAAAACAAAGCACACATATCAAGCTTGCCCCAAATATATTTGTCCTACTGAACACCTCATATCTTTCGTAGTCACTGCGTCTCTAACGAAGATTCTAATTAGTGTTTTTACATTTTTTTAAAAAGACATAATCCTTCATGTTAGAAAAATGCCATAAGTATCCAAATATACTGATAACTATAATAACAATATCCTGAAAGCACAAGAGATCTCTGTATCGTTACTTTTTTTATAAGTTTATCTAAAATTTGATTAAACATAATTAAAATATTTCTGAATTATGTTTTTATTTTTCATTTTCAACAAATAAATACCCTAATAATTGTATAACAACACAGTTTACGAATGCACTCAATAACTATGGAAATATCTCGATTTTAATATACGGGTAATATTGACCCACCTCAACGCCCATGTGCCTATTTCCTACCACAATGACGCCGGGTTAAATAGCTAACCTAACCTAACTTTTTTTGACAGCTTAAAATGATGCCCGACGTATACTGAACCATCTGGGAAGGCGGTTGGCTTATGTGTGATTTCGACCCACTAAAAATACCAACAAAACCTTAAATAGCTAACCTAACCTAACTTTTTTTGTTCAGCTAAAAATTATGCCCGACGTATACTGAACCATCTGGGAAGGCGGTTGGCTTATGTGTGACTTGGATCCACTAAAATTACCAACGAGACCTTAAATAGCTAACCTAACCTAACTTTTTTTGACAGCTTAAAATGATGCCCGACGTATACTGAACCATCTGGGAAGGCGGTTGGCTTATGTGTGATTTCGACCCACTAAAAAAACCAACAAAACCTTAAATAGCTAACCTTACCTAACTTTTTTTGTTCAGCTAAAAATGATGCCCGACGTATACTGAACCATCTGGGAAGGCGGTTGGCTTATGTGTGACTTGGATCCACTAAAAATACCAACGAGACCTTAAATAGCTAACCTAGCCTAACTTTTTTTGACAGCTTAAAATGATGCCCGACGTATACTGAACCATCTGGGAAGGCGGTTGGCTTATGTGTGATTTCGACCCACTAAAAATACCAACAAAACCTTAAATAGCTAACCTAACCTAACTTTTTTTGTTCAGCTAAAATGATGCCCGACGTATACTGAACCATCTGAGAAGGCGGTTGGCTTATGTGTGACTTCGACCCACTAAAAGTACGAACAAAACCTTAAATAGCTAACCTAACCTAACTTTTTTTATTCAGCTAAAAATGATGCCCGACGTGTATACTGAACCATCTGGGAAGGCGGTTGGCTTATGTGTGTCTTCGACCCACTAAAAATACCAACGAGACCTTAAATAGCTAACCTAACCTAACTTCTTTTGTTCAACTAAAAATTATGCCCGACGCAAACTAAACTATCTGGGAATGCGGTTGGCTTATTTTTCACTTACACCCACTAAAAATACCAACGAGACCTTAATTAGCTACTTAAAAAGCTAACCTAACCTAACTTTTTTTGTTCAGCTTCAGCAGACCTTAAGGTCTCGTTGGTATTTTAGTGGGTCCAAGTCACACATAAGCCAACCGCCTTCCCAGATAGTTCAGTATACGTCGGGCATCTTTTTAGCTGAACAAAAAAAGTTAGGTTAGGTTAGCTATTTAAGGTTTTGTTGGTATTTTTAGTGGGTCGAAATCACACATATGCCAACCGCCTTCCCAGTTGGTTCAGTATACGTCGGGCATCATTTTAAGCTGTCAAAAAAAGTTAGGTTAGGTTAGCTATTTAAGGTTTTGTTGGTATTTTTAGTGGGTATAAGGCACGCATAAGCTAACCGCCTTCCCAGATGGTTCAATATGCGTCGGGCATCATTTACAGCTTATCAAAACAAGTTAGGTTAGGTTTGAATAGGTAAGGTTAAGTAAGGTTACTTAAATGGACATAAAAAAAGAACTCCTGGACGGATTTTGATAATCTCTTGCCAGAATGATGTCACAACCATATTCTTTCATTTCCCATAAGTGTCATCAGTGGAGGATCTTGGACCAAGTTCCATACATTTTTGCCCATTGTCCTTTTTCTTTTTAAAATAAAATTCAGCGAATCAGTTTAGTTAGTTCGCATAAGTATTTTGATGGGCAACTACGGAACCCTACACTGTGCGTGGCCCGACACGCACTTGGCCGGTTTTTTTTGTTTTTTTTTTAGAAGTAGATAGGTTTTAATTATGTCTAAGAATTCTGATAAGAATACATTAATTAAAAAGTACACCTTGAAAATAATAATGCAAAATTAATGTGACTTCATCACTGTATGTGTATTCGAATATGATTTTCAGAAAACAATGGAACATAAGCTTTTCAGGCATGAAGGTTTGTTTGTAAAGCTCCATTAAATAAACTATACATTATAGTACTTACTTGTTTTATTATAAACAAGACTATCTTATACCCTCGTCGTTGCTTACGTGAATTTTGGTACCCTAAGAAAATATCAACTACTTTCGTAACTTATTTACTCTTAACTTTTCAATCGGAATTGCTCTCGTGATGGATTATGGCCCACTCCTTCTTACAGAGGGGAGGCTTGTGTCCCAGCATTGGAAAAGTTGTGGGCTGATGATGATGAAAATGATGAATCGCAATACTAATCGCTCACCCCCAAAGGTTCATTTGAAGACCAGCGTCAGAAAGCTTCACCCTGTCTGGCATGAATGCTGAAATTGACCTTATTGCCGCAGCTGCCAGGCAAATGACACAGCACTATGTAATTTCGCTTCCTTTTTTTTTGCATTTTATCTGTATTTTTTTGTTTCTGTGTACTACATGAATTGACGTTAAATAAAACATATTCGTTCTTTCAATAGACAAGATCTTGATCGGTCCAGTCGTTTTGATGTGAAAACCCCAAGACAGGAAAAATTCTTAGGGCTGAGCAAGCAACGTTTAAAAAAATGCTTACAATAAATACACACTTTCGCATTAATAATATTAGAGGGACGGTAGGGATTAATACGGAACCATGGTTGACCGGAGAAATATGAAAATGTCATCATGAATTTACGTAATAGTCGGTTATAATCATAAAACAAACAATGGCGTGCGTGATTTTAATTTGTCATTACGAACGTAGTTTCAATTAACTTTCTCATAATTAAAATTGACATTTATGTTTAAATGTTTGTTATTATGTTTCGTTTTTGTTTACGTATGAATTATGAAGGTGACAGCCGGAGGACTTAAAAAAAACCGAAATTAATTTAAAGAAAGGTTTAATTACTTTCAAATTACAATATAAGACTTATACTAAATCTTAAGTCTAGACTTGGACGATGCTAGTTCCGAAGTGCCAAATTAATTATTACAAAAAATATAATTCTAAACGATTGCGAAACGCGTATGCGGTGTCAGCAGGTTGGAAGTAGGTGGCCGATGGCTGCACGAGGCGTCGAGTCAGCAGAGTCCGTGTGTTGCAATTTTGTGTGGAATCATCCATTGTACGTAAATAGCTATCATGTCGCTATTCAGCCGTTTTGGTGTAGGCAGGGCACGTAACACCTCCCCCATCATACATAAATTTATTGGGAACTATTGCTAATCTATATAATTCAAACTTATCAGGGGAAATAATTGGGACTTTAAATATGATAACTATTCTTTTTCCTGTAAAGTAATAGCCAGGTTTTATAACTGTATAGTATTCTCTTAGATCTGCCTCTAACAATTGGTCTGAACCGTATATAGATCTTAATCGTTTCGTCATATTACCTAAAGTATCTATGCTTAAAGTACTATGGTGAGTGCTCGATGCACGTATAAAAGCTAAAGTATCTTCTATCCTAGTTATCTCTAAAAATAAATCATCTGTATTATCGCTAATGATAGTTAACAACTGAGCAAACTTTGCGTATCTTATAAGATCATTTTTAGCGGAAGCTTTCTCATCTAAAAGTAATCCTAAAGTACTATTGATTCTCTCTTGATTGCTAACAATTTTTGATAATATATCACTATATTTAGTCATCCAGACTTTATTAAGACTTATATGCTCATTTACCTCCGATAATATCTTGTCATCATTATTTTCTAATAGTTTAATGGCATTATTGTAAGTTTGAGCATCCGATTGATCTAAGTTACCAGTTATGCTGATTTTCTTTGGAAAGAAAAATTCGAACCGCGGACAGGATTCGAACCTGCGACCTTCGGATTCAGTACATCCGACGCTCATTTCCAACCGAGCCACCGAGGATCGTAACCGCCACGGCGAATTCTTCATTCCATTTCTAACGTCTCATGGTGACGTTTAGCGCCATCTATTGCAGAGTATTCCAACTACTGCACCAACATGTTAACATTACAGTTAAATCAATGCTGTAAAAGATGACGTCAACCATACTTAATATTTTTTTATATTAAACGCATTAACGCATGCGTAGCGAATTTTCAAAGATTTTCTTTGGAAAGAAAAATTCGAACCGCGGACAGGATTCGAACCTGCGACCTTCGGATTCAGTACATCCGACGCTCATTTCCAACCGAGCCACCGAGGATCGTAACCGCCACGGCGAATTCTTCATTCCATTTCTAACGTCTCATGGTGACGTTTAGCGCCATCTATTGCAGAGTATTCCAACTACTGCACCAACATGTTAACATTACAGTTAAATCAATGCTGTAAAAGATGACGTCAACCATACTTAATATTTTTTTTATATTAAACGCATTAACGCATGCGTAGCGAATTTTCAAAGATTTTCTTTGGAAAGAAAAATTCGAACCGCGGACAGGATTCGAACCTGCGACCTTCGGATTCAGTACATCCGACGCTCATTTCCAACCGAGCCACCGAGGATCGTAACCGCCACGGCGAATTCTTCATTCCATTTCTAACGTCTCATGGTGACGTTTAGCGCCATCTATTGCAGAGTATTCCAACTACTGCACCAACATGTTAACATTACAGTTAAATCAATGCTGTAAAAGATGACGTCAACCATACTTAATATTTTTTTATATTAAACGCATTAACGCATGCGTAGCGAATTTTCAAAGATTTTCTTTGGAAAGAAAAATTCGAACCGCGGACAGGATTCGAACCTGCGACCTTCGGATTCAGTACATCCGACGCTCATTTCCAACCGAGCCACCGAGGATCGTAACCGCCACGGCGAATTCTTCATTCCATTTCTAACGTCTCATGGTGACGTTTAGCGCCATCTATTGCAGAGTATTCCAACTACTGCACCAACATGTTAACATTACAGTTAAATCAATGCTGTAAAAGATGACGTCAACCATACTTAATATTTTTTTATATTAAACGCATTAACGCATGCGTAGCGAATTTTCAAAGATTTTCTTTGGAAAGAAAAATTCGAACCGAATCCGAAGGTCGCAGGTTCGAATCCTGTCCGCGGTTCGAATTTTTCTTTCCAAAGAAAATCTTTGAAAATTCGCTACGCATGCGTTAATGCGTTTAATATAAAAAAAATATTACCAGTTATGCTTTTTATAACTGAACCTAAACCGTCTATGAGACCTCTTTTGCTACGACCGGGTTCTAATGTTTTTAACTGAGAATTAATTTTATCTAATTCATTAGATAAGTGGTTAATTTGAAGTTCATATAAAAGGAAAGTTTGATTATCTGATTTGGTTTTAAAATAGTCTAGTTGATTAATTACGGAGTTGAGTCTGTCTTCAATGTCAGTTAAGTCAATATATTGTAGGAAGGAATGATAGTGCGTTATGAGTCTGGATTGTCCAAGGTTGAAAGGTAAGAGTCCGGGTCCATCATCTAAGCTTTCAAGTTTTATCTCTAGCGCCAGTGTTGTGTGAACGATCATCGCCAGTAGTATCCTGTAACAAATTTGCTGTCTTAGGGATACGTTTGAGTCGAGATTTTGCTACGGGACCTTTCTTTTTAGATGTATAAATATGAATCGGAAGGTCGGCTAGCACGGTGTCATGAGTATAACGCGGGGCTAATTTTTGTCGACTGGCTAATGGATTACTTATGAAGACTTGCTGTTCTGGTTGATATTCTACTTCGGGCTCTCTGTCCTTATTCCTGTTTTGTATGATATTCGTTCGGTCAGTAAGTGTAAAGTCATTGATAAGGTCATATACAGTTTTCATCTGGTCTCGGTGATTTTGGATATACTGTTGCATAAGGTGTTCCGTCATGTCAATGTCAAGTGGGTCTCTTGGGTCGAAATGTCCTCTAATTATGTCATGGGGTCTGCACTTTGTGAAACTGTGGATTGTGCTATTATAAGCTAATATAGCATAAGGCATGAGGTTGACCACGGGTTCATCTTTCTGACGTAATCGTAAGATGCGTAGATGCTCTAGTAACGTAGAGTGAAATCGTTCAACTATTCCATTGTCATTAGGGGAATGAGCTAATGTTGTATGGTGGTTTATTTTATGCATTCTAGTGAATTCGGAAAATAATTGATTTGTAAATTCGGTACCGTTATCGGTTACGATAGTGAGTGGGAGACCGTGATGTGTACAATAGTTTAAAACTGCCTGGAGAATACTAATTGCTGTGCCATCTCGTATGTAGTATGCTTGTCCGTATTTAGAAAAAGCGTCTACTACGGTGAGGTATTTTTCATTTTGGGCTGTAAAAAGGTCCATATGTACTAATTCAAAAGGTTTGGTTGCCGGGGGCACTAAATTTAGTTGAGGTCTAATTGGGTTTCTATCATACTTAGATTGTCCGCAGATTATACATTCATTTATGTATTTTGTTATATCGTCCCTCATCTTGGGCCAGTAATATTTCCGCGACAGAGCAAGATAACATTCGTTTATCCCTCTGTGATTGGTCTTGCCTTCATGATAGTTCTTAATAATCTGTTGCTGTTTTAAATATTCTTTTACATCTTCTAGTTCAGATTTTGTTAGAACTAGGTTCATAGCTGAGCTTTTAAAGTTTCTTTGTATAATAGGTATGATTGAATACATGCCTAGGGGCGGAGTTATCTTTAGAGCAGTTTTAACTTTAGGTTTGACGTATTCTTTTATGGCGTTTACTACATCCTGTTCTAAGTTAGATTCTGAGACTTGAATATATGTACGAGTATGAGTGTCAAAAGGTTTAGTGGCTGTCGTTCGTTTAAGGTAGGGAGAATTACTAACTATTGTAATACATATTTGTCGGTGGAATTTATTTAAAGGTTCGTCGGTGATAGGAACTTCTAGAATAGGATTTTCAGTGCTAGTGTGGGCAGTGGCTGTCGTAGAACCTGTTCGAGAAGGTGGTCGCTCTGAAGGATTGGCTAACATTGATTCAGTCTCCTCGTTATTAATTTCTACTCGGGATAATGCATCGGCATTAGTGTTGTATTTTCCCTTTTTGTAGACTATAGTGTAATCATATTCACTTAACTTAAGTCTCCACCTAGTCAACCTTTGGTTGGGTTCCTTCAAGTTCATTATCCACTGTAACGGCTTGTGGTCGGTGTATATTTTGAATTTACGGCCGAATAGATATGGTCTGAAATACTTTGTAGCCCAAACTATGGCTAAAAGCTCTTTTTCTATAGTGCTATAATTGCTTTCACTGTCATTTAAAGTTCTTGAGGCGTAACAGATAGGTTTATCTGAGCCAATGCTGCCTTGCGAGAGTACAGCGCCTATAGCTACGTTTGAAGCGTCCGTTGTTAATATAAACTCTTTAGTGAAGTCGGGATACTGTAAGATAGGGTCGTTTGTCAGTAAGTTCTTGCATTTGTTAAAACAGTCAATGTATTCAGAGTCAAAAGTAATTTTATTAGTCTTTTTAAGGCATTTCGTCATAGGTTTAGTGATGCGGGCAAAGTCTGGGATAAATTTCCTGTAGTAGCCTAATAGTCCTAGGAACTGTTTTATTTCCTTAGGTGTCTTCGGTAAGGGATATTTTTCTATTGCTGCTATTTTATCAGGGTTAGGTTTAACACCTTCGCCACTGATTACATGGCCCAAAAATGCGGTTTCTAATTTCAAAAATTCAGACTTATCCATCTGGATTTTGAAGTTTGATTCCTGCAGTCTTTTAAATACTTTCTCTAGGTTAACCATATGCTCTTGTAAAGATGTACTAAATATGATGACGTCATCAAGATACACTAGACAGATCTCATTTTGCAAGCCTCTGAGCACATTGTCCATTACCCTTTGAAAAGTAGATGGAGAGTTCTTCAATCCCATGGGCATACGTAAGAACTCAAAGTGTCCATGTTCTACGTTGAACGCTGTCTTAGGAATGTCGTCTGGATGCATCTCGCATTGATAAAAGCCTGATGCAAGGTCTAACGTGCTAAAATACTGGCATTTACCAAGCTTGTCGAGTATGTCCTTGATGTTAGGAATCGGGTATTTGTCGTCTATAGTCTTGTCATTCAGTTTACGAAAGTCTACTACTATGCGCCACTTTTGTTTGCCTGATGCGTCGGCTTTCTTAGGAACTACCCAAATAGGTGAGCTCCAGGCTGATTCAGAAGGTCTTATAATACCTTGATCCAGCATCTTGGTTATCTGGTCTCTAACTTCCTGTCGATGAACAAAAGGGTAGCGGTAGCTTTTAGTGTAAACGGGAAGTTCGTCAGTCGTTCGAATACGGTGCTTGATTTTATTTGTAAAAGTCAAGGGCTCTCCCTCAACATAGAATACGTCAGCAAAACGAGCACATAGAGTCTCTAAGTTAGTTTTTTCCTCAATATTTAAATGGTCTGTACGCAATCGAGATAAAACCTCTTTAACGCGCATAGGGTCTTGTTCGGTGCTCATGCACTCGGTATTAAATATATCGGCTTGTAAAGGTCGGTCAAATGCAATAGTCAAGTCATGTTCCGTCGGGTTTTCAATTTCTACAATTCCAGTACAGTCGGTAACGCGAGTAAGGCTCAACTCACACCAAAAGAGCGGCGAAGGGCAGCGAAGCGGAGCGCAGTTTCAGTGTCATATGAATTTTAACTTTATTTTCATTACTCTATAACTTATTATTGAAAGCGCGGAGTCGCACGGCTCCGTTTATGGAATTCGCCGGAATTCCCGCGGCGCAGCGGGCTTCCGCGCGACTCGTTCGAGTTTCTTATGCGATAATATGTAATAAAGTAATGAAAATAATGTTAAAATTCATATGACACTGAAACTGCGCTCCACTTCGCTGCCCTTCGCCGCTCTTTTGGTGTGAGTTGACCCTAATGCACTCGTGAATAATGCAGTTACAATAATTTTGCTGAGTTATCGAAACGTCGCCATCTGGACAATAGATAGGAATATTCACTAGTTTTGATGAGTTAGCGGGAATTGTTTCTTGACTATTTGATTTTTTACATTGATAAAAATGTATCGGAATTGTTGTAAAGTCTGTAATCAAATAATTATTTTTAAGATCAATCTGTGCTCCATCAAGTAAATCTAAGCCTATTAGACCATCAAAATAGTTATGAAACCTATAGATAAAAAATTTAACATTCGTGGGATTATTAAATTCAGCAAAGTTTGGTATAGTAATTGAATGTTCGTGCGTACTAGTTACACGAGCGTTCGTTACTTCGAAGGGATCAAAGTTTAAAGGGATATGTGAAAAATATTGTTCGACTGCCTCGGGACTAATAAAAGACTGATTAGCTCCGGTATCTACTAATAACTTAAGTGGCGGGTCTGATATCTGTATGTAACGTAGTTCCCTTTTCGATTGGACATTTAGTTCTATTTTAATCCTTTTTGATCCTTCTCCTTGCGAAAATCCTGATCAGCTTTGGAAGTAGCAGACGACTGTGCTTCTAAGCATTTTACATTATTTAATTGATCCGGTACATTTAATTGATTTTCAGGGTTGGTCTGTTGATAGTCAAAATAGAAGTCAGAATAGTCGTAAGGCTCACAGAAATAGTAATAGTCAGGTAATTCGTAATAATAGTCGGGGTAATTGTAAGTGTCATAGTAATCGGTCATTTCGTTAAAATTCATTTCGCGAGTTTTGAAATAGTTACTAGGCGGTGGGTTGCCTAACCTACGCCAATCATGTACTGGTGGTAGCGGTCTCGGTACAAAATGACTAACGCCGCTCATCGGTTTCGGACCGGTATTTTGCGTTTGGTTTTGATTCCTATTTTGGAATTTAAACGCGTCACTTTGAGGGTTATAATTTGGCGGGGGCGCACGAAACATTTGTTGAGTACGGCTAAACATATTAGGGGCCCGTTGAGGTACCTGATTATGCTGGAAGGGCGGCCTCCACTGCTGCGGATGCTGCTGCTGCGGCGGCATAGGCATAGGTTTATGCCAGCTGGGGCCTGGGCTAGGAAAGCTAAAAACTTTCGGTGTGGTCATAGGGACCGCGGGTGGCATTCTATGGGTTGACTGCGTTTGCTGTGTCGGGTTACGTCGCTCGGGAGCACTCTCATTACGTTGCTGTAGATACATGACATTCATTTCCTGTTGTACAAATTCCAGAGCCTTTTCAATGGTCTCGGGTCTCATACATCGAATACGTGACCCTAGAGGTTCCTTAAGACCTCTAACGTAAGATTGTAGAGTTAACTTTTTATATAGATCGCGTTTTGCTTCGATAGTCGTTGCTACGTTTTCGTGCAATGAAACATAGGTCATTATAGTGCCAAAAAGGGTATGGCATTTGTCATAATACTCCTGCGGGGTGCTACTTCCTTGTGTCAGTAAAGACATGTCATTATAAAGGGCGGTCTCATCCCTTTGGTCTGAAAAATTATTGACTAACGCGTCACGGATCCCTTGCCAATTTTCTGCTATGCCATTAGAATTAATAGTTGAAGCTGCTGGCCCGGTGATTTTATTCAAGATGCCGTTTATTAGACATAAATTAGTTAACTCGTAACTCGGGTCATTTCTTACATATTGTATTACGAGTTGATCGCATATTTTAATAAATCGGGTTAGAACATTCGGATTGCCATCAAAATTTGGAACTGCTCGCAAAGCGTTGTAGATAGTATCGGGGTTAAGTGCCATATTGTCACTATCAAATAGCAAACCTAAATCTAAATTATCAGATTCCGTAAACCTATTTAAATCTAGTTCTCTAATCCTACTTATCTGTCTGGAGGAGACAGATTTATTCCTAGTTTCTCTTGGATGAAAAATTTTGATTTAATAGAATAATAATAATAATAATAATAATAATAATAATATTCCACAACTATCACACAACGCCGTCTAGTCCCAAGCTAAGCAGAGCTTGTGTTATGGTAACTAGACAACTGATAAACATACTTATATATTTCTAAATACATACATATTATAGATAAATTACACCCAGACACAGAACAAATGATCGTGCTCATCACACAAACATTTGTCCTGGGTGGGAATCGAACCCACGACCTCCGGCATAGCAGTCAGGGTCACTAACCACTAGACCAACAGGCCAGTCTAAGAATAAAATATGGGTATAAGGAAGGACAAGGAAGCAACACATAAAGAAAGTTTCAAGGACTTACATATACATGGTTTTTCTCGTTGTATCGATGGCTGGATACGTCCTCAGCTGCGTCTTCTTAAGTTCGGATATTCGACGAGGTACTTGGAAATACCGACAGCGACTATCGGAGTCAGCAGATTAACGATTTTTGGAAATCTATACCGCGCCGCGCACTGCCTCGAATATCCTACCGACTGCGCCAATTATGAAGGTGACAGCCGGAGGACTTAAAAAAAACCGAAATTATTTTAAAGAAAGGTTTAATTACTTTCAAATTACAATATAAGACTTATACTAAATCTTAAGTCTAGACTTGGACGATGCTAGTTCCGAAGTGCCAAATTAATTATTACAAAAAATATAATTCTAAACGATTGCGAAACGCGTATGCGGTGTCAGCAGGTTGGAAGTAGGTGGCCGATGGCTGCACGAGGCGTCGAGTCAGCAGAGTCCGTGTGTTGCAATTTTGTGTGGAATCATCCATTGTACGTAAATAGCTATCATGTCGCTATTCAGCCGTTTTGGTATAGGCAGGGCACGTAACATATGATTACGAGCGATTTTATTATATTTGTCACTTGACGTTTAGGGCTAGGAAAAAAAACCTTCTAGCTACTGTATTGGATGGTGAGTAATGAGTTGCTCGCCGTCCGATCAAGGAAGCCCTCTTCGAGGAGCTATCATAAAACTGACAAGGCCTAATAAGGCCAAATGTCTGCTTATGTGACGGGGGTTGTGTTGGAACACAACGTGCAACTGAAGCAATAGGGTGGTTTTAGTTAGTCAGTTGACAGCGGTCAGCTAGAGGGGGAGTATAATTTTGAAGTAAAAACTTGTGATAAAAATATATAGAAAACAAAGATTACCAAATTTCAAGTAGCCTTGCCGTGCAACAAATCATCGCGAACAGGATATGTGGCAATATAAATAATAATTCAATTATAACCTAACATTAGTTGCTATTGCTGTCGGTACATGCGTACTCCACGACTGCGCGGCATCCCGCATTCTGCGCCAAATGTCATAAAACATTGCGCACAGAAGCTAATGATTATGTTGACTGTACAGATATGACACTCGGTTTGGAAAGGAGAATGGGAGACTGTTTTGTGCCTTATTAAGAAATAAAGTTGGTGAGGATGTAAAGGTTTTTTTTTGTAATTCAAATTTAAAAGAACATGTTGAAAACAATAGGCAAGATGACTGAATTAAGCTCATTAGTCTGTCAGGTAAATTTTCAAAATATTAGAACCTTATTTTTTCTTTTGTGACATGAACGAAAATTCACGAAGATATATGACAAGCTTTTTAAATTCATACTAATGTCACTTCTGGGAATAATTTTGCATTTTTTTTATCTTGGTAAAATCATCAAATAAGTCCTCCCACCCAGGGCAGGGCGGGAGGGACTGTCAGACTTGCACTGACTAAAATCCACGGTGTCCTTCAGTAGCCCTTTATGTTCCAGGGTCACGGTAATGAGATAAGTCCTGCTACCCCGGCAGGCTTTGGCCCTCTAGAGGGGGCCCGGTCATCATGCTGACACTCTTTGAGGGGCGCGTGGAACACAACGCGCCGTCGACCCGGGCATGGTCCATGGTCGGACAGCGAGTCGCCCATTACTCGCCGCTTTTGTTGATGTTCATTGCCGCCGTTTTTGTTGATGTTGAAAACATAAGGAAATAACTAGATTAAGGCACGCGGCTCCTCACTTACCTTTTGCGCTTCATAAAGCCTATAACTTTCTGTATCGATCACAAATTCAATTTTGCATAAATAACAAAAAATCTCCAATGCAACGTATTAGGCACAAAACCCGCCAACATCCGTCCATCTCCTCACATAATCTTTGGTTGATAGGTGCGTGAGATATATCTTTATGCGTTGATGTAGCGTGCTCGGAATCTGTGAATGTGTTGCTCTGACCTTTACTACTAAGAACGAGCAAATGAATCTGAATTGCTTTTCAAAGATGGTGGATATGACTAGTTAAAAAACAAAGAACCGAACAGACCCTTGACAAATACTTACAAATACGTTAACTCCTGGGAATACCCGATTATTTCTGATTCTTTCAAAGTATCTTTGAAACCATGAGCATGACTCTCTCTTAAACTAGAAACTAATTTAAAGCAGTTGTCTATTGAGAAGATATGCACGTAATGCACGATATTCTATGGTTACATGATTGTGATACACAGTACTAAACGGATTATGGAAGTCAGGGAGACAGTCGCTCCATGGAAAATACCTATATTCGCCTACATTTGGTTAGATTGCAAGCAGACACCAACTTAGTGGGAAAAGGCTACGTACATGAAAACACTTTTGATATTCAGTTGTTTGATAAATTAATTCATGTGTCAGTCACTGACTCATCCTGGGTTCCTTTGTTGTATCACAAGATAGACACAAATATCCTTTAACAGGTACACATTCTCAATGTCACATCCATCACGATTTCGATTATGTAAAACATGACGTGTTGAAAATAATCCGGTGAACTATTAGGTTTAGATTCAAGATGATACCAATTGCGTACGAAGTATTAATGCTGGTATTTGCGGTTGAAAACTTGGCTAATGTTTAGATTTTAATATAGTCTCAATTGGAATAAGATACTGTATCATTTATCTAGTGGTTGTAAGTGCGACAGCTTTGAATTAGGTACTTGGATCGATTGTCCGGTTGGGCAAACTATTATTGAGTTTCTCGTCTGAAATTTTTAAACGCCACGGAGCCTGAAGTTTACAAGTAGCTTGTTAAATCTCTCGGACTACAACCAAAAGTTATAGCGCGAACAGTGTGGGTCCTAGGATACACCCTTGCTTTACCCCACAGGATATGGAGAAGAATCTGATTGTTCTTCATCGACAGCAACACAGCACTCCATATCGTCATGCAGGAGTCTCAGAAGTCTTACAAACTTCTCCATGCAATGTATGTAGAATTGGAATAATGTGGGCGGTGGGTTTTTGCTCTTCAAATAAACTTCTTTTAACTTTATGAACTGGTTTTTATTTAAAATCGTACACGCGATGGCAGGTAATCTACTTTTTTATAAAAATCATCTTTCACGTCCTCACCGTTCGCTCTCTCCCAGAACGCTCTCTGTCATCCTTCTGTCGTCCTTTCCTTTTTCTTAATTTCACTTATTCGTTCCACACTCATAATAAGGTTTTACATCATTCCTACATGTATCTTCTTCATTACCACCCAAAGAGCTTAACGCGACACGCTGACGAAAGTCTTTTCAAGGTCAATAATCAAAAGTATTTTTTTTACAATCTTTCTTTTCTTGGAAGATGATGTGGCCCTCTAATGTCAGAGTTAATTAAACTTCCTCTTGGAATCCCACAGACCTCTGATCTGGCTTTAGATATACAGGGTGATTTTTTAGTCACCATCCAAATTTTATTATATTAATCTTTGGCGAAAATCATTGAATACGTGTTTTTTCTTTTTGTATCAATCAATACAAAAATATCGAGATATCACGTCTCAATGTTATCTATAAAAAGTTGAAGAATCTGGACACCGCGCTGTGATGTGTCGCTCAGGTGTAGCGGGGCGGGGCGGGGGGTCAGCGGGGTGCGCTCTGCCCGTTTCATGCGTCGGCAAGTGTAAATTATTAAGGCCAGGTTCCAGTACAGTCCGCAGCTATGAGCGCACTACCTCAGCCCCCGCAAAGGGGCGGGGCAAGTCGACAGCGGTGCGGGCGGGAGGGACCGTGTGTGTATATGCCACAGCGTAGCGTAATGCAGTAAGTCAATTACGTACGAGTGTGTCTGGATTAGATTTTCGTAAAATGATATTCGAGATAGTTTTGATTTTCCAAAGTGCATACAATGGAGTACTTTCTTAGGCAGCAGTATATTTAATATGTGCCGAGTTTGGGCTCGTTTTGTTATGATGACATCTTACCTGCGGACTTGATGGAGTGACCTGAAGGTCTACATCGGTGACTGCCACTGGAACTCGGCGACGGATCGAACTAGATGTGCCGAGTTTGGGCTCATTTTGTTAGTTATGATGAGATCTTACCTCCGGACTTGATGGAGTGACCTGAAGGTCTACATCGGTGACTGCCACTGGAACTCGGCGACGGATTGAACTAGATGTGCCGAGTTTGGGCTCATTTTGTTAGTTATGATGAGATCTTATCTCCGGACTTGATGGAGTGACCTGAAGGTCTACATCGGTGACTGTCACTGGAACTCGGCAACGGATCGAACTAGATGTGCCGAGTTTGGGCTCGTTTTGTTAGTTATGATGAGATCTTACCTCCGGACTTGATGGAGTGACCTGAAGGTCTACATCGGTGGCTGTCACTGGAACTCGGCGACGG
Source organism: Agrotis clavis (assembly GCA_954870645.1). Classification (NCBI taxonomy): domain Eukaryota; kingdom Metazoa; phylum Arthropoda; class Insecta; order Lepidoptera; family Noctuidae; genus Agrotis; species Agrotis clavis. The sequence goes on from OX940942.1 coordinate 1,989,904, forward strand.
ATCGAACTAGATGTGCCGAGTTTGGGCTCGTTTTGTTAGTTATGATGAGATCTTACCTCCGGACTTGATGGAGTGACCTGAAGGTCTACATCGGTGGCTGTCACTGGAACTCGGCGACGGATCGAACTAGATGTGCCGAGTTTGGGCTCGTTTTGTAAGTTATGATGAGAATTCTTACCACCAGACTTGATGGAGTGACCTGAAGGTCTACATCGGTGACTGCCACTGGAACTCGGCGACGGATCGAACTTGATGTGCCGAGTTTGGGCTCATTTTGTTAGTTATGATGAGATCTTACGTCCATACTTGATGCATTGACCTGAAGGTCTACATCGGTGACTGCCACTGGCACTCGGCAACGGATCGAACTAGATGTGCCGAGTTTCCGACTCCCCGATGTAAACCTTCAGGTCATTCCATCAAGTTCGGAGGTAAGATCTCATCACAACTAACAAAACGAGCCCAAACTCGGCAAATCTAGTTCAATCCGCCGCCGAGTTCCAGTGGCAGTCACCGATGTAGACCTTCAGGTCACTCTATTAAGTCCGGAGGTAAGTTATCATCATAAACAATAAAACGAGCCCAAACCCGGCACATCTAGTTCGATCCGTCGCCGAGTTCCAGTGGCAGTCACCGATGTAGACCTTCAGGTGACTTCGTCAAGTCCGGAGGTAAGATCTCATCATAACTAACAAAATGAGCCCAAATTCGGCACATCTAGTTCGATCCGTCGCCGAGTTCCAGTGGCGATCACCGATGTAGACCTTCAGGTCAGTCCATCAAGTCCGGTGGTAAGATCTCATCATAACTAACAAAACGAGCCCAAACTCGGCACATCTAGTTCGATCCGTCGCCGAGTTCCAGTGGCAGTCACCGATGTAGACCTTCAGGTCACTCCATCAAGTCCGGAGGTAAGATCTCATCATAAATAACAAAACGAGCCCAAACTCGGCATATCTAGTTCGATTCGTCGCCGAGTTCCAGTGGCAGTCACCGATGTAGACCTTCAGGTCACTCCATCAAGTCCGGTGGTAAGATCTCATCATAACTAACAAAATGAGCCCAAACTCGGCACATTTAGTTCGATCCGTCACCGGGTTCCAGTGGCAGTCACCGATGTAGACCTTCAGGTCACTCCATCAAGTCTGGTGGTAAGATCTCATCATGACTTACAAAACGAGCCCAAACTCGGCACATCTAGTTCGATCCGTCGCCGAGTTCCAGTGGCAGTCACCGATGTAGACCTTCAGGTCACTCCATCAAGTTCGGTGGTAAGATCTCATCATAACTTACAATACGAGCCCAAACTCGGCACATTTAGTTCGATCCGTCGCCGAGTTCCAGTGGCAGTCACCGATGTAGACCTTCAGGTCACTCCATCAAGACCGGAGGTAAGATCTCATCATAACTAACAGAACGAGCCCAAGCTCGGCACATTTAGTTCGATTCGTCGCCGAGTTCCAGCGGCAGTCACCGATGTAGACCTTCAGGTCACTCCATCAAGTCCGGTGGTAAGATCTCACCATAACTTACAAAACGAGCCCAAACTCGGCACATCTAGTTCGATCAGTCGCCGAGTTCCAGTGACAGTCACCGATGTAGACCTTCAGGTCACTCCATCAAGTTCGGTGGTAAGATCTCATCATAACTTACAAAACGAGCCCAAACTCGGCACATCTAGTTCGATCCGTCGCCGAGTTCCAGTGGCAGTGACCGATGTAGACCTTCAGGTCACTCCATCAAGTTCGCATCCTAGCTAAAAAATAAGTGGTCCATAAAAAAAAATACATCGTTTCAAAATTAGATCACTTGACTATTTTATTCTATTCCCGCAACTAACACGTAATCGCTTGTGTGTGTGACTTTGTTTCCATGTAGTGGTTCAGTTCTATGCCTGCTTACGTAACCGCGCGGGGGGAATTTTTGCGCAGCAACGACGTACGTCCATCCTCTATCACGCCTCGGCGGGTACTGGCGAGCGCCCAGTGAGCGAAATAGTGCCAATAATAATAATAATAATAATTTATTTTATTTCAGACAATGTTAGTCCATAATTCCATATTACATACAATCAAATAAATATATTCTAAAATAATATTCAAAACCAAATAAATAAATAGAAAATTGCGAATTAAAATAAACATCAAAATTTGTGAAATAATTAAATTACTAACAGGTCAGAATCATATTAAAATAAAAATTAAATAAAATGTCAACTAATAAATAAGCCATTGAGAATTAAAGTAAACATTAAAATTTGTGAAATCAGTATTATCATGTCAGAATCTAAATAAAATAAAATGTCAAGTAATAAAGTGAAAATTGCGAATTAAAATAAACATTAAAATTTGTGAAATAATTATTAACATGTCAGAACCAAATAAAATAAAATTAATGTCAACAGGTAAAATGAAATAAGAATTATGGAAAATATACAAAAACAAATAAATAAAGATTTACCTGCCCCACGCCTGATATACGGGTGCATGTAAGGCCTGCCAATGCTGCATAAAAGGCCCGTCCAACCTGTTGGCAACAACAGTAAGAAGACTGTTGCCGCTGCCCCGCACTCTACTCGCTATCGAGGTCGCCCTCTTGCGCATGCTGGTATAAAAACAGTCAATACGGACGTTTGCGAACATTCCCGATGCGCTGCAGAAGCGAGGCAGCCGCAGCAGTGCCCTCAGCGCGTTATTGTATTGAACGCGGAGAGCGCTGTAGGATTTCTGCAAATATGACACCCACAGACTGCTCGTATAAAAAGATGTGCAGTAGGCTCGAAACAAGGTGATCTTCACATCCTTGGAGCTGCGAGCAAACCTGCGGGCAATCATATTCGCCCTCACCGACAACGCCCTCCTTTCTCGCTCAATATCAGCGTCATCCTTCAGGTCGGACGTAACAATATGGCCCAGATATTTAAACTTATGTACCCGCTCCAAAGGCACCCCACATAGCCTTACTGGTGGAACCTCCGCCGGACACTTGGAACCTACACAGAAAACCATAAGTTCGCTCTTCTTAACGTTGTATTTTAGGCCATGTGTATGAGCATACGTTTCGCAAATCCTTATTAGTTCTCTGAGTCCCCCTATTGATGCGCTCAGCAGCACCATATCATCAGCATAGCTGATGTTGTTAAAGCAAACATCATCAACATGACATCCGACATGGCGGCTGCTGAGCTCAGCAACAAGTCCATCGATATACAGATTGAAGAGCGTTGGTGAGCTCAACCCTCCCTGCCTCACCCCGCACTCCAACCTGTACGAGTCCGACAGAGCCCCCGACCATCTAACATTATTAACCTGGTTCCCATACCAGTGCCGGAGTATTTTAACTACTTCAGGCGCAACGTTCCTATCAAGCAACTTCTTCCACAGCACTTTGTATGAGACCAGGTCAAACGCTCTGGACAGATCGAGGAAGCAGGCGTATACTGGCGTACTCCGATCCGTATAGTATCTGACAGCATGCTTTAAACTCAGTATAGCAGTGTCAGTGGATAGTTTGGGTCTGAACCCAAACTGGTTATCATGCAAAGATATTGAATTATTTAACTGAGCATTAAGCATGCTGTCAAATACCTTCGCGATGACTGTCGCCAATGAGATCGGTCTGTAATTGTTTTTGTCAGAAATGTCTCCTGTTTTATTTTTAACAATTGGTACTACGACCGTTCTCATCAGCTCATCCGGTACGTACGAGTGGCGAAGGCAGAACGTGAACAGCATGGCCAAAACACGTGGCAGATGGGGACCAGCGTGCTGTAGGTGCTCGATGCTGAGTCCGTCATGTCCTGGAGACTTACCTCTGGTCATACACCTTATGGTCTTAGCTATGTCCGCAGCTGAGAACTTAACTCTTGGTTCCAGGACAATACACTCTGACTCAGCATCGACCATCCCAGAGGGTGGAATACTGCTTGGCTCTACACAAAATTGAGCTTTAAAAACATTGGCAATATCCCTTTCACTAGACACGCCATCAACGCTCACCGGCAAACCAGGCCTAAGGTTGTGCTTTTTTGTAGACTTCCAGAAATCCCTAAAGTCTTTTTTAGTATGCAACTCAGCTAATATATCCATCTGGATTTGGTCCTGGTGATTCTGGCACCACCTTAATTTAGATTTGAATTTCTTACGAGTCTCACACATTTCCTCATAAATCACACCAGATGTAGGTTTGCCGCAGTTTAGCCACTCATTAAACTTAAGCCTAGCGTACGAGTGAGCCTCGCTGACGTGCTTATTCCAACCCACCACGTGCTTCGGCCTCCTACCACTGACTCGTGTCTTCCTGCTAATAATAGCGGCCTCCCTTAGAGCGGATACTACATCCCGATACAGGCAATCTATTATTAAATTGTGGTCCGAATCACTACACATGCGATCACAACAATTGGACAATGCACACGGGAAATCAATATTTCGTAATCGCCGATGACATTCTTGCCTGTAAGTGGAGATAGCATCTGAGCTTTTTTCTCCCCAAATAACTAAATTGTCATAGGACAAACTCTGCTTTGCTTTCGGCCTAATTATATTAATATCACATTCGATTAACAATGGGTAGTGATCCGACCACATGACGTCATACTTAACGCTAACACTACGAACTGTTATCAAAGACGATTCTGTACAGAGACAATGATCAAGCCATCGTCTAGCGCCGTTACAATCACTGACATACGTGTACGTATTCGACGTCAAACCTAGTCTATCTACATCAACGCATGAGAAGTGATTATCACTACAATAACTCAACAGATCCGTAAAAAATAGTCCATGCGGATGTGCGTTAAAGTCACCAAGACAATAAACCGCCTCCACATCACTAGCCAATATTTTGGGTATTTTATTTCTTGGAGAAAAAATTATAACGAAATTTTAAAAATTGCTTTTACCATGCACTTCTAAATAATGAGCTGTTTTTATTTTTATAAGTTTCATATAAATTCATTGTGAAATCTCTAAGCAGTGGATGTTTGAAAATTGTGATTTAGTGTCATGTTTGAGATTTTTTTCTATCGAGCCAATTATTCCAATTCGTGTTTCTATCTTTACCATTCACTCGAGGATATGTTCAACTTTAATATTATGATTTTTTTTCATTAAAAATATCATTGTTAATGAGACATTCAGACGTTTGAAAATCTTAAAAATTACTGAAAGCCCGCCTTAACGTTTAAGCGCCTCGTCCACGATAGATTAAAATAACGTAGAGCGAGTCTCATAGGGCAATCTACGACGTGTACACATAAGCGAGACTACCCTAGCTAGAGTATCACTACAGTCTACGTAGACACGCTCGGCTACTCTCGGAAGGCGTCGTGGACGCAGGTGCGAGACCGAGACATGCGATATGAATAGAGAGCTCTCGAATTGTCTACCCGCCTTAATCAGTCTAGCTAGAGCTTGAGTAGCGAAACACGTGTTCTGCATTGCTTTATTACCTTGAAGAATGTCGAAACGTGTTTGGTCAAAAGACGAAACCATTAAAATGATACATGTATGAAGGCTTTCCAGATTTATGGAATAGATCTCATAATGATTATAAACATCGTAACAAAAAAATAATTGCTTAACAATTATTAGTGAAGCATTTAAGTTTAATTGTTTAACCCAGCAGCTTCTTTCAATATTTTTCTTTTTTTTTCTTTTTGAATAACAAAGAAACCACAATCGCAGCAGCTAAGCGTGACCGCGACATGTTTTCAACTGAGAGAGCTATGATTGAAAGTGTATATACCTAGTGACCGAATATATTTAGTCTACGAGTAGTGTAGTGTACGCAGGCCAAAATTTCTCTATGATAGAGCTACCCTACGATAGAGCAAAAAATGCAATAGGGTACTCTAATGATCTCTACGTGTACGTAGAAATGAGAGTATAGATTAGATTAGTCTCCAAGCTGTCTAGCTCTATTCTCTCTCCGTGGACGAGGCGCTTTAGCTTAGTGACCACACAGAGTGGATGAGAAAATGATTTAATATGACAATTAGACGTATCGATTTTTTTTCAAAAATGGATTTAGTGATTGATACCTAATGCATAGAAAAATTTTGGACGGTGGTAAAAAAGTCACCCTGTATTATAATGTTGATTTTAAAAGTCCAGATTTCCTTACGATGTTTATGGACTATCACGACTATCAGTTTATTGATAATCATATTAAGCCAGAATACGTCCATTGCTGAACAAAAGCTTTCAGTTTTATTGAATCAGTGTGTTGCCACAGCAGAAATAATTCAATCGATAATTAATATAAACCAAAGATTTTACAGCAAAGGTAGCTACTGCCATCAATTTAAAGCACCATTAATGTTTATACTTCTACATCAGGTAGTCCTCGTATTAACCTGGTGATCCCCATCGCCGGCAATAATCGCTGAACATGAGTTATGGCTGCATACAGAATAAATCAATTGGTGGTTCTTGCATGTATGTATGTTTGACGGCAATGGAAGGAAAATAAAGGAAAATATTAATTTCCGGGATATTTGGAAACTTTTGCTCTTTTATGACGAAAAAAATTTTTGTTACATTTATTGTTTTGGTCAAGTAGGTATGAGTTGTTCATAAAAATAGGTATTACAAAATTTTCCATTTATTCTTAAGGAGTTCTACACTGTTTCATGAGGAATAGGATCATTTCATTGCATGGGGATGAACATATCCGGGCAGCAGGTCAGCTTTTTTAAAATCCTCGGTGTTCCTTCAATAGCCCTTTACGTTCCAGGGACACATTTACCCGGTAAGACAGAGCCGCGACCCCAGCAGACAATCCCGCGAACCCAGCATGAAGAAACATTACACTAATTTTGACAAACTTCTACTGTCCAGATTTTTTTCATCCAATAAAATGAAATTATACTTCCTCAGAGGTATCCCAACAGTGGGATTACTTTAAGCTGATTGTACTATGCTATATTAAGAAAGTCGTCATCATCATCATCATATCAGCCGTAAGACGTCCACTGCAAACGAACATAGGCCTCCCCTTTAGACTTCCAGTAGGACCGGTTGTAAGCGGCCTGCATCCAGCGTGATCCTCTGGCCTTCATAAGATCGTCTGCCCACCTAGTGGGTGGACGTCCTACGCTGCGCTTGCCGGTGCGTGGTCTCCATTCGAGAACCTTACAGCCCCATCGGCCATCAGTTCTGCGTGCTATATGGCCTGCCCACTGCCATTTCAACTTGCTAATTCGTTGGGCTATGTCGGTTACTTTGGTTCGTCTACGAATCTCCTCATTTCTGAGTCGATCGCGCAGAGAGATTCCGAGCATAGCCCTCTCCATAGCTCGTTGGACTATACTGAGCTTACTAATGAGGCCCATATTAAAAGACCACGTTTCGGCGCCATACGTCATCACTGGTAACATACATTAAGAAAGTACTTACATTAAGTAAAAAAAGTAAAGTACATCATATTAAAATTCTTGTCGTGATGTAGTACTAGACCAATGAGTATCTGAACTTCCGTCAACCCTATTACAAAATAAAAGCGTTAAGAAAACGAAATTCCCACGAGAAACAAGCGACGCCGCAGGGCGAGACACTACGTTGGATAAGACTTGTTACATTAAACTATCCTTAATTAAAAGCGTTACATGTCCATTTTACGTAGACCTCTCTCACGTACACTTTATCTATAACATCTAACCCTATGTTCATAGAGATAGAGTTCAATGCCGTAAGGAGAGTGATGGGTTGATAGGTCTGAATGATTGGTTATGCGTAGACGCAGTTCGTAAGAAGATTGAAGTGACCGATGTTTATCGGGTCAACTGAATTAAAGTTTTGTTGTAATTTTGTGCAAGATGTGGTTTTGGTGGCATTATGTGAAATTATTTGGGTATCTGACGCGAGACTGTCGAAACAGGTAACAGTGGTCCAGAAACGTAATGTTGTTGTTGTTAAACGGGATGTTGAAGGAACACAGTGGTTTTTTGAACTGAGAATCCCTTTCGCTCTACCCTGGGCGAGAGGACTCATTTGATGATATAATCACCAAAAAAAAAATCTACATCTCAACTGTTGGCGTTGGATAATTTCTGGGCATCACGAAAGCAAAACTTATCCAAAATAAATAGAGTCACAACAGTTGTTAATTGCCAACACTGTCTGATTTTCTTTTATAACTTTTTTTGTGGGATTTGAAAAAGTATCTCTACTTTTCTGTGCTTTTAATACTTTACTAGAAAAATACCATCTGTACCCCTTTTTCCAAGATGGCGGCCGCAGGACAAGGGTTGAGGTAACATAAACTTGCATAGTTATATTAGTAATCTGTGGTTATATCAACCCAATTAACGTTTAAAATATTATTGCGTCCTCTTAAGAGTATCGTCTACCGAGCGCTCGTCCATACTAAAAGAGAAAACGTTTTCCTGCCCCCAAATGTCATCCTATCTCAATGATTTTTTAGAATGCTTCTGACACTGTAAAAAACTAGGTTTATAGGTTTTCTTTTTTTCAAAATTTATAATAGTTTGAAAGTCACAGACGCCTAAAATTTACTATTTTTATGACAAAATCTTCATTGAAGTAAAACCTTTGTATTTTAAAAACAAAGAAGTTTTAGAAAAAAAGCAAAACCTACAAACCTAGAATATAATATGCTGAAACGATTGATACTAGAATCTAAGAGATTGCACGTGATTTAGTATGTGAAAAACGTTTTCTCCCGAGAGACAAATTTCATATAAAAAATACTCACAGTCAGTCGCGAGCTGCAACGCTCTCTATCGCACGATCGGGGGTTTTTCAACGAGCGAGAGGGACAGCACGAGTTTTTCTAAATACCTATTTTTTGAAAAGGCAGCTGCTATACAATCCTCTTAAAAATGCAAGCAAAGCCATAAAAATTTTAAAGGACTATATAATAATATAATAATATTCCACAACTATCACACAACGCTATCTAGTCCCAAGCTAAGCAGAGCTTGTGTTATGGGTACTAGACAACTGATAAACATACTTATATATTTCTAAATACATACATATTATAGATAAACATCATACATACTTTTATTTCAAATCCCACTGCACTATTATATTCCCAAACCACTGCAGCTCCTGAAAGCCAGAACCAACAGTAGCTATCAACAGAAAAACACCGAGACAATGAAGCTCGACGTGTCCTTGGATCCTGCTACGAAACAAATCAAAACAGAATATTGGAGGAGTAGGAAAATACGAACAAAGGAACAAAGGGACATTCATATCTGGGATATTGGGAGAAATGTTTGTAACTCAAACCAAAAACAAAAAAAAATCAGAAAGAAAGAAAAAACATTTAGATATTTGGCGCCCACTATATACACAGAGCATTACTAAAAAAAAACACAAAATATAAAACTTATATCTAAAACAAGAATAAAAGTTGGAAGAAAAAGAATAATTGTTGTGTGTCTCACGGGCGGCTGCGCCAAGTAGGCCAGTTCAGCAAAATATCGAACAACTAGGGCTTGACGCCAATTTTCAACCGGACTTGTCAGTAATGGTGATGTGGCGAATGAAAATCAGCTTTAAACATACACGTAACAGCGTAGTTACTGAAGAAGAACGCGCATACAAGACAGAAAGACGAATTTCCTTTTCCTCACACTTAATCCAGTTCAATCCGTCCCAATTAATACCATCCACTCTCTAAACCGTAACAAAGACAATAACAAATCCAAAATGTTGAGTAAAAAGTTGTAACTGTAACAATTCAATCGTTTTGTCCACGTCCATTGTTTCGAGACGATACGAAACAATGCGAACCTTTCTCTACGACCTTGGCATCGTTTAGCGAAGATTTTGTGGCAGTTTTAATAAGAGATGTTACTTGTCTTTGTATACGGTGAATTTATTGTTATAATTAGTTGATTGTTTAATAAAGTACTGATGAAATTATAACAGTCGATCCGGTCTTTTCTTATAGGTACACTAATTCAAATCACCACTGCTCTCAAAACGGTGAAGGAAAACATCGTGAGGAAGCCGGCATGTCCCAGAACCAAAAATTCGAAGACATGTGACATCTACCAACCCGCACTGGGGGTGGATTATGGCCCATTCCCTCTCACAGAGAGAGGCTGTCCCAGCAGTGGGAACATTACAGGCTGATGATGATGATACCAATTCGCACTAAGCGTTTCCAAACGTCTTTTATAATGCGGACTGCGAAGAAGTGGAACTCTCTGCCTGCGTCTGTGTTTCCGAACGCATACAAACCCGTGAACCTTCTGGGTAAGCTCGCTCCATCGTCGACATTGTCTTAGTCACTCCTGACCTCAACTAAGGTCAAGAGCAAACCCATTACAAATAAAAAAAGGTATAAATACTGCAGCGGGATGGGACCCGTTCCGGCGTCACACCAATCCGGTATATTTTACGAAAACTTCACATTATAAGCCTCTTGGCAATGAATTGTCCTCCTGACCAATCCGGAGACAGATCAGGCGCAGGACCAACGGGCTTTACGTGCTTTCCGCGGCACGGGGGTATCATACCCAAGGGCGTCGCCAAGGGGGGACAGGGGGGGGCAGTTGCCCCCCCTAAAAATCAAATGTAGCTAGCCGCAGAGCGACCAAAGTGAGAGCAATTGAGTTCCCTACCTATAAATAAATTCCGCATAGCATGACAAAACGTAAATAAATTCACAAGGTTTAATGTATATTGTAGAAAGTATTGAAATATTCAGAATAATTTCAATATTTTTCAATATTCAGAACAATTTCAATATTTTTCAATATTCAGAATAATTTCAATATTTTTCAATATTCAGAATAATTTCAATACTTTTCAATGTTCAGAATAATTCAGCCCAATTGCCCCTAGTCATAAGCTGGCGACGCCCTTGATCACACCGCTAACTTCTAAACTCCGGGCTGCTAGTTACTGAGAAATTCTTACAGAAAAACCCAATAGCAATTATTTCTCGACCCGGGAATGGAACCCAGTACAGCTGAGCAGTTACGAATTACGAACATATCAAAATAGTTCCGCCACCAACAATGTTTGAGAACCCCTGATTTAGACAATTCAACAACATTAATTTTTGTTTTTCAGTTATTGAAGATACATTTATTTCTTTTTCACACAGACCCCGTATTTTTAATGAACACATTGCACATTCTACGAGTATAATGATCGATTTCTTCATAATACCACTAATAAACCGACGATTTTGATGAGAACTTTTAAACCCATTATTTACTTTATTAGTGTCTCGAAAATATGTAGCAATACATACGACTTATTTTCAAAAGTTACTAGTTCGTTAATAGCCATATTTTGACATTAATTATATATTTTTCAGGTCTCATTAGACATAACAATGAGAATCTAGCAATTTCGCTAAAATAAGTATTTTATTTTTGTTAATTTAAAAGCTTTTGCTTTTAGCCTTACCAATATTACACAATGCCCTTGACTTTCCTGGGGTCGCGGACTAACGTGTAACCGTGGATTTTGAGTCAGTACAAGTCTGACAGTCCCTCCTGCCCTGCCCGTTGTCGGAGGACTCATTTTATAATAATAATAATAATATTCCACAACTATCACACAACGCCATCTAGTCCCAAGCTAAGCAGAGCTTGTGTTATGGGTACTAGACAACTGATAAACATACTTATATATTTCCAAATACATACATATTATTATAGATAAATTACACCCAGACACAGAACAAATGATCGTGCTCATCACACAAACATTTGTCCTGGGTGGGAATCGAACCCACGACCTCCGGCATAGCAGTCAGGGTCACTAACCACTAGACCAACAGGCCTGTCAAAATTTATGATTAACCACGTTAAAAAAATCCCCTTAAATTCTAAAAATTTTCCGCTAAAACCGTAACTTCAATTGGGCTATTAGCCATGTATGCTCAAAGTCATGTATACGATAAATGTGATCCATTCTGCTATATTTACTTGTCGACATTCTTCAATTCATCACAATCAAAGCACACCTTCTTAGCCTTGTAATAATCGTATTAAAATCATTACAACAATGGCAGGCAGGTCGACACTTCAAGTTCGTGAACTATTATATGAGTGAACATCTGACGATCGCATTCCATCACATTTGGTATCTTCACACCGAATTTATAATAAGCTGGTTTCTCATGCTTCATTATTTACATAAAGGTAAAGTGAACAGTGATGGGCATGATGACAGCGAGTAAAGGGCAACTTGCTGTCCGACCATGGACCATGCCCGGGTCGACGGCGCGTTGTGTTCCACGCGCGCCTCAAAGAGCGTCAGCAAAATGACGGGGTCTCAGAGGGCCAAAGCCTACCGAGGTTGCGGGACTTATTTGCTTACTGTGACCCCGGAACATAAATGGCTATTGAAGGATACCGCGGATTTTAGTCAGTACAAGTCTGACAGTCCCTCCGCCCTGCCCGGGGTGGGAGGACTCATTTGATGATTTTACCACGCTAAAAAAAAAAGTGAACAGTGATGGCCCAGTGGTATCGTTCACAACTTACGAGTTGTACGTCGTGGGTTCGAACCCAGCCAGGCGCATTACTTTGTGTAATTTATTTCACTGTTCCCTTATCATGAGTTTTCACTATTTTACTTAACAGCGTTTTTCCAGTATTTACAGCGTTTCTTGTATGGAAAAATGGAACAGCGCCTCTGGTGTGTGAAGAAGGAACTAATTTTTTCCTTGAAATTTATCAATTTGAAAATGTCAAAGTTCCAGTTTTATAACGTCAGAATAACTGAAAACTCATGATAAGGCTACTGCTCTCAAAACGGTGAAAGAAAACATCGTGAGGAAACCGGCATGTCCTAGAACCAAAAATTCGAAGACATGTGACATCTACCAATCCGCACTTGGCCCGCGTGTTGGATTACGGTCCACTCCTTTTCACAGAGATGCCTATGTCCCAGCAGTGGGAACATTATAGGCTGATGATGATGAGGTGAGCAGTGATAGCCCAGTGGATATCGGTCATCACTAACGAGTTTTAGGTCGCCAGGCGCAATACTTGTGTAATTCACTGCTCTCAAAACGGTGAAGGAGAACATCGTGAGGAAACCGGCATGTCCTAGAACCAAAAATTCGAATACATGTGTCATCTACCAACCCGCACTGGGCCCGCGTGGTGGATTATGGCCCATTCCCTCTCACAGAGAGGAGGCCTGTGTCCCAGCAGTGGGAACATTATAGGCTGATGATGATGATGGGTAAGGAATAGCTACAGATTGATGGAGTTTAGCTACGATTATCGAGCTCGGCAGTTGGATGGGTGACGATCTAGGTTATTCCTAAAATTGCGCATTGCGCAGGACATTACATACTTGCCATGAAATGGCGCTCCCTCACCCCGAGAGCATTCGCGTGTAATGTAACATTATAGATTCGACTTTGAGCATTACATTACAATACTACCTCCCTGACTGACGAGCATTCGCGTACATGATGTGCGCGTATGTGATGCTCGATTGTCTTCCTTCACTGATGAAATGTTCGAATCTGTTACATTATAAGTGAATGCTCGCGGTGAGGGTGCACCTTTAGGTGATAAAAGCATTACATACCATAAGTTTCCTTCATGCCCCAATCTCAGGGAAGTGAACAAAGGGAGATAGAGTGCCTACAGTGTTCCATCTCCCTCAGTTCATCCCATGACGAAAGACAGACGAGTATAATATGACCCGATCTAAACACGCAGATGTAATCCGCATTATAATCCATGACCTTATAGTGTGAACGACTTTGACGAACATTCCGACAGGTCGGAGTCACGTCGAGCTGATCGTCCTTGCATACTTTACACTTGTACTTGCTTATAGCTTTTTCCCATGGAAGGTGATGAGATTTTGACAGCGCATTGTTTTGTTTGGTACCTTTATCAAAGTCAAGCTTGCAAAGTTCTTTTGTTTGAACCAATTATTAATTCAGATTGTGTCAAGGGTGCAATAATAATATTGTTATAATAATACAGGGTGTATTTGAACAGATCACAAAGCCGTTAACTACGCATACTGTACATCTAACTAAGTAGCTTTACGCTAAAATTATCGCTGGGAACCGACTTTTATTTTTAGGTATCAAAAAAAATAATAATTTTATTGCGCGCAATGTAAAGCAAACAGGTTTCTGTCGTTGTGTGCGTAGGCGGGCTTCACGCACACAAGCGCGCCTGCTTACGCTGGCTGGAACGCGCTGTGATAAGAACGTATCGGCGACGCGACGTTTAGTTCTACGTTCTTTCGATTATTTGCGGGGATGAATGAAATGAATAAAGTTTCCGTGAAAACAAATAATAAAAATCCTACTGAGATGCACGATGTTCTTAATTTTTTTTTTAAGATCGTAAAATCATGGAAAGAGACCTCTCGCCCAGGTTGGGGCGGGAGGTACTGTCAGACTTCACCGACTAAAATCGACGTGCTCTTTCGTGTGCCCTTTACGTTCCAGGCCCGTGGTACATCTTTCAAACAATCTCACGACCCCAAGATGTTCTTAAATTAAAAACTCATAAAACACTTACCTACTGTCCATCGCTGATATCATCAATCGGTGGTCTCTCAACACTCACTAACTGCGGTTCAAACTGCCGACCTCCCACGCGGAGACAGACGCGAGCTCTAGTCAGCGTCTCTTGATGAACCAGTTCCAGGATTCCTTCTCGCTCTGACCGCTGCTTGAGTTCATCAAAAACATCAATGATTTTTTGACGCATCTCCGCAGCAGTCTGGCAGGTACGGTCAAACACCCTATCTTTGACGTATCCCCACAGAAAGAAATCCAAAGGCGTTAGGTCCGGTGAGCGTGCAGGCCAATCATGGGGCCCATATCGCCCAATCCAATTGTCGCCGAACAGCTGCGACAGCTGATCGCGAACCGGTCTCACGATGTGTGGTGGTGCACCGTCATGCTGATACCACACGTCTCGCCGCTGGATCAGTGGCATGTCATCTAACGTGTCGGTTAGGTAACCATTAATGAGGTTGAGGTAGGCAGGTCCGTTCATACTTGGTGGCAAGAAAACGGGGCCCAGTATCTGATTTCCCATGATGCCAGCCCACACATTATGTTTCCACCGTACCTGGAAGCCCGTTTCCTGGGTTTGATGTGGATTCACGGAGCACCAATAGTGTGAATTTCGACGGTTCCACATTCCATTATTTGTGAAAGTGCATTCATCCGTGAAAATAACTTTATTCACAAATCCTCGGTCCTGCCTTAGCAGCCACCTGCAGTACTGCATACGGCGTGTTGTGTCACCCGGCATGAGTGCATGCACGCGATGAATTTTATAAGGTCGTTGCCTATCCCTTTTTAGAACTTTGTGCACGGTGGAATGAGACACCATGTACCTAGCCCGATGGCCATGCCGCCTTCGCAATACTTTAGCCGCTGTACGCACTCCCAAACGAGGGTTTTCTCGCATCACAGATAAGATGGCCGTTTCGGCCGCTGGCGTTATTTGCCTGCCACCCCCCTGTGAAATCGGCACGATAGGCTGATTATCCAACAAACGTTGCACTGCCCGCGTGAAAATACGTGAATCACTAGGCTGGAACGCTTCAGGGTATTGTCTTCCATAAATTCGTAGGGCTTCGGCAGCATTTCCATGCGCCATACCATAGCAGTATACCATATTAACATACTCGCGCGCAGAATAATCATGAAACGGCATTTTCGTATCTAAAACTTAAAAAAAAAACAAACGCACTAACTAGCAAAAACAAACACAAAAGTACTCAAAAACACACAGAATCTTTGTGTGTTAGCGAGTACACAGTCACAGAACACTCAATAGTAATGTTTTTCGGAAACAAAGACACAAGAAGTAAATTCGATCGTGTCAGAAACCGAACTAAATAAAAATTCTTTGTTTTGTCGGCACGTGGCTGCTGGCAGAGGGGCCAGCGGGTGTCGCGTAGGGCGGCGGGGGCGGGGACGCGCCCGCGCCGCCTGCTCGCTCCGCCCTAGCGGGCGGAGCGCGGGCGCGTCGGCTCGTTTTAACATGCGTTTGAACTACCGTGGAGGGCGGGTTCTCATTGACCACAAATGGCGGCCGTCTGCGCACGTACACTCATGAAGAAAAGACTTAAGACAAAATAATAATGTTAGTTAAATAATTTGTGTAATGTTGTAAATGCTGGTTATGCAAATAAATCAAAGGTAAGTAATTTAAAATGTTTATTAAAATAAATTGAACTTGAATTGATTTACTCTTTTGTAATTCTTTGTACTGTCGATACACACGTCTTTGTTGCCGCGGCCGTTTTTTTTGTAAGCTTCGAGTATTTTCGGAGTGGGAAGCGGTCTGCTCCTTCTGCGAGGCAGTTATGCTCGTGAAGGAGGAGGCGGGCCGCGAGCGAGAGAGGACAGCGTCCTCCCTCCGCCCCAACCGCTGTGGTAGGCGCCCGCGGCGTCGGACGTCAGCAGATGATCTCCGGCCACCGTAGGCGCGGGCATGCGGGCAGCGAGTAAAGGGCAACTCGCTGCCCGACCATGGACCATGCCCGGGTCGACGGCGCGTTGTGTCCCACGCGCGCCTCAAAGAGCGTCAGCACACTGACGGGGCCTCTCAGAGGGCCAAAGCCTGCCGGGGTCGCGGGATTATTTCCTTACCGTGACCCCGGAACATAACAGGCTATTGAAGGACACCGTGGATTTTAGTCAGTAAAAGTCTGACAGTCCCTCCCGCCCTGCCCGGGGCCGGAGGACTCATTTGATGATTTTACCACGCTAAAAAAAAAAAAGCTTCGAGTATTTGAAAATCTTGTGAAAAATTGTAAAACATTGTACACCAAACTTCTCGAATGTCTATTCAAAGCATTGCCTTTTCCTCGCGGTATTGTGGTGGCTTAAAATAGCAAATAAGTTCAACACAATATCAAATCTCAACAAAAAACCTAACAAACAACGAAACTAAAGAAATAAAAAACAATTTAAAACAAAGAAACACTTCTTTTCGACTGTACTTAGTGTACTAGAGAGCAGTGTGAGAGCCACGATAGACGAATAGCGACTGAGCGGCCTATCACGAGACGCGCGCGCACCAATGGCGTCGCTCCGGTCTTGACGCATTCTTCCCGCGCCTCACCCCGCACCTCCAAAGGGACCTAAGTCTAGAGAAGAGAGTCATTGACCGTCGGAAGTAATCAGCTGTGCGTTTCCAACGTACATTACTGTTCGTAACTTCAAATGCGTAATTTATTTAGAAAAATCGAAAATACAGGTAATGTTTGTTTGTAAAAAAGTTTTGTATTAATACTTAGAATTGGATTTCGTAAAAAAAAGTTTTAAAAAAATGCAACTTTGACCTTCAATATCTCGAGAACCCGTGGAGTCCCAGGTATGGTCTAAAAGAAAAAAATGATCCAAATAATGGGTAGAATACGTGGCTTTCGGCTTCGTTAAAGGTCTTTTTCCACCCTGTATATATCAGACGGTATGGTTGACGCATTGCAGTGATTGACTATAGTGCTTCTTTTCGCGGGTTTGATTTCCGCACAGACAAAAAATTTTATGATCTAGAAGTGGTTTTTTTTTATCGTGGTACAATCATCAAATGAGTCCTCACACCCAGGGCGGGACGGGACAGACTTTCAGACTTGGAATGACTAAAGTCACAGAATATATAATAGTACTTAAAGGTACTAAAGTCCTCTGTGTCTATCAATAGCCCTTTACGTTCCAGGGACTGCCAGCTGACTTTGGCTCTCTAAAGGGGCTTTGTCAGCTTGCTGATAGCTCTATAAGGCGCGCGTGGAACACGACGCGCCGTCGTCGACCCGGGCATGGTCCATAATCAGTACCCTTAGCACGAATTTTCAGTATTTGAGACGTAAAGTAAACTGGAACTTTGACAATTTCAAGTTGACATTTTTCAAGGAAAAAATTAGTTCCGTCTTCGCGCACCAGAGGCGCTGTTCCATTTTTTCATACAAGAAACGCTGTAAATACTGTAAAGTAAAAGAGTGAAAATTCGTGCTAAGGGTACTGACGTCGAGTCGCCCATTACTTGCCATTCCTTTATTTTTTTAATCTCTCTTGCATCGCAGATCGCGTCTAGTATAACCTCAGTCTTAATATAGTATATATTAAGACTGAGGTATATAGTTATAGTTATAGTCCTATCATCATCATTTCAGCCACAGGACGTCCACTG
This sequence comes from Agrotis clavis, assembly GCA_954870645.1. Lineage (NCBI taxonomy): Eukaryota > Metazoa > Arthropoda > Insecta > Lepidoptera > Noctuidae > Agrotis > Agrotis clavis. The sequence goes on from OX940942.1 coordinate 2,008,043, forward strand.
CTGAACATAGGCCTCCCCTTTTGATCTCCACATATACCGGTTGGAAGCGACCTGCATCCAGCGTCTTCCGGAGACCTTTATAAGGTCGTCTGTCCACCTTGCTGGTGGACGTCCTACGCTGCGCTTGCTAGTCCGTGGTCTTCACTCTAGCACTTTTCGACCCCATCGGCCATCTGCTGTGCGAGCAATATGGCCTGCCCATTGCCACTTCAGCTTACTAATCCGGTGGGCTATATTGGTGACTTTAGTTCGTCTACGGATCTCATCATTTCAGATTCGATCACGCAGAGAAACACCGATCATAGCTTATGCAGTTTCTAATTAATCCAACCGTTAATTGCGAGTTCTAAACAGACCTGACTAATTAATCATAGTGGAAGCATGTCACTACATTATTAATAGGATAAACAAGAATTATTAATTATTATGGACTATTAATGAGATGACCTGTCTCGTAAGTTTAGTGGTGGCAAGTTTAGGTACTGCTGATCTTGAGGCCCCTTTTTTTTAGCGTGGTGAAATTATCAAATGAGTCCTCCCACCCCGGGCAGGGCGGCGGGAGGGACTGTCAGACTTGTACTGACTATAATCCACGGTGTCCTTCAATATAGCCCTTTATGTTCCGGGGTCACGGTAGGTAATGAGATAAGTCCCTCCTGCCCTGCCGTGCCCTGAGTGGGAGGACTCATTTGATGATTTTACCAACACAAAAAAAAAACGAAAAATCCTACTACTATACTAAAAAACTTATCTATGTTGTTATTTATGAGGAAAACTGTTAAACAAATACTTTTTAAAACATTTACTTACACAAAATAAGGTGTTCATAATTACATAACCCGAGAATCGAACCTTGAACAATCGCAATTAACTAACGATGGTACTATAACGTGTAATTTGGCCCACATGAGGTCAAATAACAAATTATTTTCTATTTTATTTAGGCAACGGGTCACGGATGTGTGATGTACCTATTTGTTATTTTTTTTGAAGCCTTAAGTGTTAAGTGGTTATACTTTTCGGTTCATTTTGTTTTTAGCTGAGATTCGACTTTTTCCTACTCCTCCACTATTGACAGGCCTGTTGGTCTAGTGGTTAGTGACCCTGACTGCTATGCCGGAGGTCGTGGGTTCGATTCCCACCCAGGACAAATGTTTGTGTGATGAGCACGATCATTTGTTCTGTGTCTCATCATCATCATCATCTCAGCCATAGGACGTCCACTGCTGAACATAGGCCTCCCCTTTTGATCTCCACAGATACCGGTTGGAAGCGACCTGCATCCAGCGTCTTCCGGCGACCTTTATAAGGTCGTCTGTCCACCTTGCTGGTGGACGTCCTACGCTGCGCTTGCTAGTCCGTGGTCTCCACTCTAGTACTTTTCGACCCCATCGGCCGTCTGCTCTGCGAGCAATATGGCCTGCCCATTGCCACTTCAGCTTGCTAATCCGGTGGGCTATATCGGTGACTTTAGTTCGTCTACGGATCTCCTCATTTCGGATTCGATCACGTAGAGAAACACCTAGCATAGCCCTCTCCATAGCTCGTTGAGCGACTTTGAGCTTTGAGATGAGGCCGATAGTGAAAGACCACGTTTCGGTGCCGTAACTCATCACTGGTAACACACATTGGTTGAAGACTTTCGTCTTGAGGCACTGAGGGATGTCGGACGAAAAGACATTGCTTAGTTTCCCGAACGCTGCCCAACCGAGTTGGATTCGGCGGTTGACCTCTTTCTCGAAGTTGGACCTACCTAACTGGACTACTTGTCCTAAGTAGATATATGAGTCAACAACTTCGAGTACCGAGTTTCCAACAGAGACTGGGGTGGGCACAACATTGGCATTTGACATAATTTTCGTCTTGTCCATGTTCATTTTCAAGCCCACCCGTTGTGAAACTCGGTCGAGGCCATCGAGCATCATGCTGAGTTCCTCCATCGACTTTGCCATGACTACGATGTCGTCGGCAAACCGAAGGTGAGTGATGTATTCGCCGTTGATGTTGATGCCAAGTCCTTGCCATTCCAGGAGCTTGAAGGCGTTTTCCATTGCGGCAGTAAACAGTTTCGGGGAGATAACGTCCCCCTGTCTTACACCTCTTCTCAATGGAATCGCCTTCGTGCTCTGCTCCTGTACTCGGACCGACATGGTGGCGTTATTATACAAGCACTTCAACACCTCGATGTACCGATAGTCAATATGGCATCGCTGGAGTGACTCAAGTACCGCCCATGTTTCCACCGAATCGAAGGCTTTCTCATAGTCCACAAACGCTAAGCATAATGGCAAGTTATACTCTTCGGTCTTCTGTATAACTTGCCGCAGCGTATGGATGTGGTCTATGGTACTATAGCCTCTTCGGAAACCGGCTTGTTCGGGAGGCTGGAAGTCATCAAGTCTGTGTTCGAGACGGTTCGTGATAACCCTTGAAAACAGCTTGTAAACATGACTTAGAAGCGTGATGGGTCTGTAGTTCTTCAATAGGCTGTTATCACCTTTTTTGAAGAACAGCACCACATCACCTCTACTCCATGTTTCAGGCGTTTTGCCCTCGGAGAGGACGGAATTAAAGAGTTTCTGGAGGACTTTAAGTACCGGTGTTCCACCCGCTCTCAGAAGCTCTGAAGTGATTCCGTCCTCGCCCGGCGCCTTGTTGTTCTTAAGCTGCTTCAGGGCCATCCTAATCTCGTACAGACTGATGTCCGGGATATCTTCGGTATAATGTCGGGACAGCTTGGCTCTTGGATCTCCTACCAAGCTGTCAACGGGCTTTGCGACCGAAGTGTATAACTGTCCATAGAACCTCTCGATCTCGCCTAAAACCTCTGCTTTGGTCGACGCTATGCTGCCATCCTCCCGTTTCAGCTTTGTCATCTGGCTTTGCCCAATAGACTTGTCCTTTGCGAACACTTTAGAGCCTTTGTTTCGCTGTATGGTCTCTTTAACACGATTCGTATTAAAGAGACGCAGATCGTGTCGCAAGGACTTAGATATACGTCTATTGAGCTGCCTATATGACTTCGCGTCATCGGAAGACTGCAACTGTAGCAAACGTCGTTCAGCCATGAGGTTTAAGGTTTGCTCGGTCAATTTCTGAGGTCTATCTTTACGGCAGGGTCTAAAAAAACTTAGACCCTACCGTGCGGACAGTTTCCACTAGCCCGTCGTTGATCTCGTCCACTGACACTAAGTTCTCAAGGCAAGCAAAGCGATTAGAGAGCTCGAGTTGAAAGCTTTCGGGGTTTTGAATATGGGGCCGAGTAGGTCGGAGCGTAGACTTCATCAGGCTGGACCTTTCAAGTTTAACATTGATATTCAGCGAGCCTCTTACGATTCGGTGATCGCTACCGGTTTTTACCCTGTTGATCACAGAGACATCACTGAATATCCGTTTCTTGTCGGTCATGAAGAAGTCTATCTCGTTTCTCGTGAAACCATCGGGACTCAGCCAGGTCCATTTCCTGTGAGGCGGCTTCTGGAAGAAAGAGTTCATCATGAAGAGTTCCTCTTTCTCCAGAAAGTCGGCCAGCCTCTGTCCCCTAGGGTTCCGTTGCCCATATCCAAATTGCCCCACTCTCAACTCATCACCGCTTTTCTTGCCCAACTTTGCGTTAAAGTCCCCCATAACAACAGTGAAGTGGGTTTTGGAGCTATGTATGGCCCTACTTACGTCCTCATACATAGTCTCCACTTCATCATCGGAGTGTGATGAGGTCGGTGCGTATACCTGAATGACCTTCAGCGAATATCTTTTGGATATTCTGAGTATTAGGTATACCACCCTGCTCGACACACTGTCGATGGTTATTATATTGTTTACGAGGGACTTGTGAACGAGAAACCCGACACCACCTTGGGACTGTTGGTCGCCCTCCCGGTAGTATAGCAAGTTACCAGACTTCAGGGTTACGGTGTCCTCCCCCTCTCTACGGACTTCGCATAACCCCATAATGTCCCAGTGTAACTTGCTCAGCTCCTCTTCCAGCTCGCAGATCTTTTCGTCAGTCCTCAATGTGCGTATGTTGTGTGTTACCAGGGCCAGTCGTCGTTGGGGTGGGTAGCCGGATCTCTTCCGGAGATTCTTAGCACCCCCTGCTCCGCCGTTACCTTGACCGCTACCCGCGCCAGGGATAGCGGAGCTGCCGGGGACTGGGGGCCTGGTTTCTGTGGTTTCCATTAGGGGGTAATTTGCCTTAATCGCCACGCTTGGCAGGCGGGTTGGCGATCGCAGTGAGGATGTGCAGTACACGGAGGACGCTGCTGCCCGACCTCCGGTTTGTCCCTTAGTCGCCTCTTACGACACCCACGGGATGATTTGGGGGAGCGCAATTCTAAGCCGGCGCCCCACGGCTCACGTTCTGTGTCTGGGTGTCATTTATCTATTTATGTATGTATTTAGGAAAATAGAAATATATAAGTATGTTTATCAGTTGTCTAGTACCCATAACACAAGCTCTGCTTAGCTTGGGACTAGATGGCGTTGTGTGATAGTTGTGGAATATATTATTGTGGAATATATTATTATTCTTTTCTGATTAATTTCGTTACAGGATCCAAAACAGGTAAATTCTTTAGACTTTTTCTTTGTTTTTTAAACGTTTCCCTGCACTAGGTAAGTATCTCCTGTATCGTGGGTGCGTTTACAAACATAGAAACTCACATACACAAACACTCAGACCCGGAACAACTATTTGTAGATCATTCAAATATTTGTTGCGTGTGGGTATCGAACCCACTTTACACTGACTATTAACTGTCTGACTGGTGACTGTAAGCGATCAGGTTGAGGTTTTCTTGCTGGACTTTTGAATGAAACGACGGTTTATGCGCAAGAAGCCCAATTCGCAAAATGGCAACCGAGTCGCAAAAGGACAAATTCTCAACATGGCAAATTCTCTAAAAGCCTGATTCTCATAATGGCTGATTCTCAAAATGGCAATTTCTCAAAAAGCCTCGATTACTAACTAAATACTAACTTAAGACTGAATTGTTTCATGTCATGCAAAAAAATCTGACATTTCCAAGAATTATACTGCCAATTGCAATAATTAATCCTCTTGATCATTTGCCATTTTGCGAATTAAACGTTTCGAGAATTTGCCTTTTTGAGAATCGGCCATTATGAAAATTAGGCTTTTAGAGAATTTGCCATTTAGGCGCAAAAAAAAATCGAGTTGTAGCGGGTAAAGCCGTTGGCGACAGTTAGTAGACAATATTTTCTGCAGTATTATATCTTTTGAATTACGATGTTGTTTATTTACTACATTCAATAAATAAATCTCAACCAGATTGCAAACGAAGATACTGTTTGATAAACATTATACATTTTAATTCGCTCCTGTTGCAATAAATCCTCATATCGTCGGGAAAATTAATCTTAATTCAACTCCATAATTAATTACCAACTAGAGGTACGCCTTATCGATAGGTAGGCCTATGTCGATAATGTGTCATTAAATGCAAATTACTAATGATATATGGAGTTTATCGATAAGTGGTCACCTCTAGTGAACATGACGTGTTGGTAATTATAATTATCGATAGTGCGGTCACCTCTAGCTTGTAGTTCATGACATGTAATTTAATAGGGTTTTGTGGAGGTTCGATGGTGTAATGTAAGTTTTTTAAATTATGTTTTTTGAAAGATTTTAAGAAGGTTGAGCTCGTGGCTAAATAAGTACAGCCGCACAGGCCGATCTTACGGGTTAAGCCGCGCTTGCCGAGGTTGGTCTGTGGATGGGTGACCATCTATCATAGCGAGTTTCCTCCGTGCCTCGGAAAGCACGTAAAGCCGTTGGTCCCGGCTGTCATTTGTAGATCTTTGACAGTCGTTACTGTTAGTCAGAAGCTCTAAAGTCTGACAACCAGTCTTACCATGGGGTATCGTATTACCCAGTTACTGGGTTGTGGAGGTCCGACAGGCAGTCGCTGCATGTAAAATACTGATATCCAGCTGAATCTGGTTTGACTGGAAGCCGACCCCAATATAGTTGGGAAAAGGCTAGACAGATGATGATGAAGATTTTGAGAAGGTTATAACATTTCATGCAAACTTTCTGTAGGACGTGTGTTTTTTGTTCCAAATTAAATTCTCAACTTTGGTTTTAGTTACTTTTGTCGAAGAATAGAGATTTAATAAAAAAAAAATAACTTTTCAATTGACTAATTGGGCGTATTACGGTTTTAATTAGTGAATTTCATAAAGGGCTTCCTAGTTCATCTCTTCTCGTGAAAATGTTCGTAGCGATGCGATGTTTGGCTCTAAGCTTGGCTCTGCTCGACAAAATAAAAATAACGGCGAGAAGTGAATGCTCAAGTCTATCACCTGTCTAGTACCTTTATACTTACAAAACATTCTTTTCCTTACACAAAATAAATCCTTATAACGATCCGTATTAGTAATCCGTCGTGATTGTTAAAACCTTGTCAATATATTCGCTAGATAATCTCTAAATTGGATCTCTTGTCCGTCGTGTCTCGTTTTCCACGAAAATAAAGTAACGGGTAAGTACCTAGTACCTTCTGTGAAACCATTCTTTGAATCTGCTCAAGGATGTGTCCTGTCGCGAAGATTTGGGTTGACTAGCACTATCACGAACGGCTTTTTATGAGTACATAGAGTCCAATTACAAAAACTAAATAAACCATGGTTTAAATCTTGACTATGAAGTCCAGGCTTATCTGCAGAACCTGGTTTTATAGAAAAAAGAAAGAAAAGAGATTTATTGACATACATAGGACAGAACAACAAAATTACATTGAGTAATAAAAACAACAAAGGAAAACAAAAATTATATAAAGAGAAACAACAAACGATGAAACCAAAGAAAAAAAAAACAATTAAGTCTGGTCCTGTGCGAGGCCAAATGGCTCCTACCTCAGCATGTGCTGCGACAATTAATTGTCACAGCGCTGGTTTTCTGGTAGGGCCCCCAAAGCAAAGTGATTTCTTGATGATTTCTTCGTATTACAAACTCCTCTCATAGAGAGCAGGCAACTACAATACTTTCACGGTAAAATAACTGTATAGTGACTGACTGTAGATCCAATTTTCCCACGTTTTTATAAACTCACTTTTTTCTTGTTTGTTTATTTGTTTGTTTGTCGTTCCGGTTGGACTTTTGCAACTGAATTTTGAGGCACTTCCCGATAAGCTAGCAAGCTGAAATTTTCAGGGTAGCTTCAAACCCGATGAACAAAGATGAAAATAATAAAATAATTAATAGATTTAAAAAAATCTTAGTCCCACGTTTTTAAATATCCTAAAAATAAGAAAATAACCCTACGGGGTTGAGAGAGGGGCCACTCAAAACGTGGGGGCGTATCTTTGCAAGTTACACCCACGATCTATTCACTTCATGTAAATATATCCCATAAATAATCCCTTAAATAATATACGCCCCCACGTTTTGAGTGGCCCCTCTCTATCTATTCTAATCTATTATTTATTTTTCTGCCTTTTTTCAGTTCAACAGTGCCTGTAACAACTGTTTTTTTTAAACTCCTCTCCTCTCTAGGGATTTCTCCTACATAGAAATACACAAACACCCAGATCTGCAACAATGTTTGTTCCATGAGAGGCTCGAATCCGCGACACACTCCGCAGCAGCCGATCGCTCAGCCACTGTCCCAGCTGTGCCGACAAATAAAAAAAAAATTAAAAAAAAACATACCGACCGAATTGTAAACCTCCTCCTTTTTTTGAAGTCGGTTAAAAATAGGTACAAAATGCATTAATTTTTTTTTCTAATGAATGCACCGCTCAACGACTTCAAAATACGCTTCACATATTTTTTAATGAATGCATCGCACAACGACAAGATCGACTTCAAAATCAACAGACACCTGGGCATCAATCATTGCGGAAGCTATTATTACTCCTTATAATCTAAATATCTGAAGAATGTCACATAATATCGATGATTAATTGTTATTATTGATAAGGTATTTGACATTTTATTGATATGGCTACTACTGTCACTTGCCAGGAGTGTTTATTAGAGGATAAACAAATGATGCACAATGCAACTGGTTGCAAAATTCCATGGACTTAATAGATTTATTAGTGAACAGCAGTTCACTGGGAGTTTTAGCAGTCAGTGGCGCTACTAGCGCATAACGTAAACAACGTTCAAGTGTAGCTTCGAGTGTGTAGTTATACTATCTGAGGTGTAGTGTATGTCAAGTTAATCATACATTAAATGACATCATGCGCTCGTAGCGCCATCTGAGCCGAGCTTTGCGTGAAACCTCCCATACGGGAGTTTACCCATGGTGCGACGCTATTGAAATTCAACCGATTCCAACTAAGTGAAAATCAAACTTACTACTACGACTTAGGACATATGTAGAACACGTTGATAACTACGGGTAAATGAAAAACAAAACACGATCGCCACGACGACGACGTCAAGTCAATCGAATTGCATCATTATTTCTTAGTAGCAAGGTTGATTTTCACTTGTAGTTGGAATAGGTTGAATCGCGTCACATCGCGCCATGGGTAAGTTAGACTGGTTTCTGAAAGTCTGCTGAGTTTGGTCATATTTGCCTCACCGATTTCACTGATATCCAAAATAAATCTAGGAACATTTATGTAGTCAATTAAAAACCTAAATTAATCATACTTGCCCGAGTCCGAACTCACAACGTCGTGCATAACAGGCCAGGTTTTAACCTCTGTGCCATCACGACCACTGATAAATGCACTACCCTATTGCACCAGCCGTTTGAAATCAATCAGTGACGGCGCCATGCTGAAATAACTGTGTCACGCATACAAAGTTACTCGTATTGTACTTGAACTGAGCATGCTTAACCTTACGACGAAAATAGTGGCTCAATTGAAATGTACGTGCGCTAGAATAGGGTGCAACGTTTCTGTCGTGTACAAAGGTAACCGGCCCACGCACTCTTGGAGCCCAATTATTCTCTTTAAAATGATCCCAAAATATAGATCTTGATCAAATTACGATAAAGGTTAATTAATACATTATTTTTTTAATTGTTTTTGGCTAAAATATCATGATTTATATTCATACTTTTCGCGTGCCCAAAATCAGAACCGTTAGTTCTAATTTTGCCATATTATTTTTTTAAATATTTCGATCTTGCAAAAGTTCGATTTCAGCGCTCTCCTATCAACGTCAAATTAAAAGATCCATAGAGCACTGTACGGCTATGCCAGTAGCAATGCCATTATGGAATATTCATTATTATTTTCACATTAGATAAAAACGATAACTATACGATACGACACTGGAATATCGTTTGCTCCGATGATAGCGGTATCGTCTGACGACATACTTTACCACCATGGTTCGAAAATATCAAGATTATCATCATCGTAGGCTTATTGTCATGCATACATTAGTTGAGTCATCACAATCTTTGTCTAGCGAGTCTCGTAATGGGTTGGAGCCAAAAGCGTTACGCGAATGAAGTCGCGGGCAGAAGCTAGCTTATTTTTCTGTATTTGCGCACAAAACGAGACAATTTATACTACATCTAGCAAAAATGAAAAACTTGAATGAACAGTCTACAATTTAAAAAAAAAAAAAACGATTCCTCAAAATCATTAACGAAATTCTATATAATAATAATAATCGTTTATTTGTACACAAAAAAACCAAATAGTACTTACTAGGCAAGGACTTAAGATTAAGTTGTACAACAGTGTCATAGTTAAAGTCGAAACATCTGACTCCTAAACTAGGCAAGAAGCCTGTATCTTAGAAGCCGAAGTTCCCCAAGATTTCATTGACATACAACAGTTTAAATATGATCGTCGTACAAGTACTTATACATAAAAATACTATTAATTAAAACAAGAAACAAGTGAATATTCGCAAACAGCATTTTTCTTTTATACCTACTTCAAGACATTACTTTGAGTAAATTTTCAGTTTCATCATATAATAGCTCTTGCAACCACTTGGTTACTACATTTTTCACCTCATATTTTGTGCGGATATATATAAACAACACTTTATTAATTCTATTATAAAGACGAGTGCTTAGGGCAAGAAACTGACGACTAGCAAATACTGAACGGCACCTTACAGGAATTCAAAGCGTGCACGTTTACGTATCGCTTGTACTTTATTAAGTCTCAACTCCGCTGATCTGAATTCAGCAAATCATCGCTCAAGCGTGCCCTATCACGATTATTATGAATGATGTTATTAATAATAATGCAGTCGCCTCCATTATTACTTTATAATAATACTGTAGTCTCACGCTGCTGAACAAAAACTCAGAACATTAATAAAAAGTCTTTTGAAGTCGCCGTGGAGTCAGTTAGACGGTTATTTAAATGTTGCAATTATTAACTAATAAATTTAAGGTCGATGTTAGAGGTAACAGATGGTATAGTTGGCGCAGTGGCTGAGCGATGGGCAGTTGCGCTGTGTGTCGCGGGTTCGACCTCCGCACAGAAAAAATATTTGTTAGAAAATATGAAAGCAGTTGTTCTGGGTCTGGGTGTTTTTGTATGTAAGTTTCTATCTTTGTAAACGGACCAAGGATACAGAAAAAAATTCTAGTTTAATAAAAATAATACTACCGACCCAGAACTTCTTACCGTCTCAATTTTTTTTTTAAATAATAATAATTTTCCACAACTATCACACAACGCCATCTAGTCCCAAGCTAAGCAGAGCTTGTTTTATGGGTACTAGACAACTGATAAACATACATAGATATTTCTAAATATATAAACATTATAGATAAATAAATTACATCCAGACACAGAACAAATGATCCCATCAAAAACATAAATGTGAAATGAGAGCCAAGCTCAATAGTTTGATATTATGCCTTGGTTGTTGACTTCAACGAAAAAAGAAGTGAAATCTAAATGGGTGCCAAGTTCAATGGTCAGTCCTGAAATTTATTTATAACAACATAAACTATATTTCTTTTTATAACTAAGGATCATACATGTAGCCTAATTTCTGGCTTGGCTAGTTCTCATATACGAATTGTTCGATGGTTAGTACCACCAGCAAACCAAATTTTCGGAATAATAAAATAAAAACTGACAAGTAAAAGGTTTAGAACTTATGAAGGATATACAATTCGTATATGAGAAATAGCCAAGCCAGAAATTAGGCTACATGTATGATCCATAGTTATAAAAAGAAATATAGTTTATGTTGTTATAAATAAATTTCAGGACTGACCATTGAACTTGGCACCCATTTAGATTTCACTTCTTTTTTCGTTGAAGTCAACAACCAAGGCATAATATCAAACTATTGAGCTTGGCTCTCATTTCACATTTATGTTTTTGATGGGATATCATTACTTTTTGTACATAAATAATGATCTTACACTAGGTACTGATCGCTAAATAGATTGAAACAATAATTATTAATAAATCCCAGTTAATAACTGTAGGGGATGTTAGATAGGGATGAACGTTGAATCAACGAACTAGTTGAATCAACCGTTGATCTCCTTTCAACGTATTAACGTTAACTGTATATGAATCAACTAATTGAATTCGTCAACGGCGTTTATGAGTTAATTCAAACGAGACGAACGCAACGAGTTCAACTCGTTCGTCTCGTTGAATTAACGATTTGCGTTCTCGTTAATTCAACGAGACGAACGAGTTGAACTCGTTGCGTTCGTCTCGTTGATTCGCGCAACGAGCTGAGCAATTTACAAAACTTACGTTGATTTCAACGTTGAGTTTTTTGGTTCGTTATTTTTAACGTCATAGATTGAGACTTTGCGAGCGGTTGAAAGAGTTGATTTTCGAAATATTTATTTTAAGAATAGTAATTTGGTGCAATTTGTTTACATACGTTTACCACAGATACAGATACCTAATCCCAATGTATTATTTGAAATGTACTATTATTTAAGACGCAAAGGTATGGCGAACTCTATGAAAAATTGAAATAATAACTTTGATTTCACACAATTTTATATGTTAGTTTGTACATAAAAAAAATTACGTATACGTTGCAAGTTGACAGTTAAATTCGTCAACGAGACGAACACGTTAAGTCGTTCAACTCGTTGACGAATTTAACTAGTTGATCAACTAGTTGAGGAAAAACCGTCAACGACCCATCGCTAATGTTAGACACGATTTAATTCCAACAGACAGTGTGCATCAATGAAATAGTTAAAAATTTACATGTTCACAAAACCTTATACTAATCGCCTGCCCATCTTAACACCGCGATTCAGGATCGTGACGTAATTGCACAACGCCATCTAGTGGGCGCTAGTGGTTGTAGAATACGGATACTTACGTGTAAAAAATACGAAAATCAACACTATTCTTAATAATAAGTACAAAGACGGGAATATTTGGATTAAAAAAAAATATCTAGTGTCACTTGACTAAAACAATTCTTCATTTATTTAGTGCATGGTGCAGTGAGTTTTTGAAAATGATAATAGGTGGCGCTACTAGTTATAAAATCCGCTTAGTTACGCGTAATAATTACGAAAATCGACTTTAATCTTAACTTATAAGTACAAAATCGGGAATATTTGGATTAAAAAAAATTAGGGTGGTGTTTAACTCGTTATATACACACATCAAAAGTGTCTAGGGATCAAGCATTTTTATGCGGATTTCTTGAGATTGAGATGTGGCTTTGTAATAAATTTATGATTTTATAAATTTATATGGATCCTTTTTGGTGCATTTCATAATTTGAATCAGGAACTGTAAATCAAATTCGAGTAAAAGATGAAAATCAGCTGTCAATATTTTCCCTATAAAAACATACAACGCATTGAAGACATTATTAGTGCTACTGTTTCCCTACTACTGATTAAAACCAACGTTATTATGGAGCGGCGACGTCATTTAAGCAGGGAAGAAATGCTCAGAGCCGTGGGAATGATAGAAGCTGGTTCCCGGCAACGTACTGTGGCTTTAGCTCTGAATACAAGTCAGAGTGTTATCAGTCGACTTTGGACACGTTACCGAAGCACTGGTACCGTGGCTGAGCGCCATGGAGGACGGTATCGCTGCACCACACGGAGACAAGACCGATACATTCAAATCTTAACTCGAAGAGCTCCAACAATAACCGCCATGATGTTAGCCGTGAGGCTTCATCACTCTTCAGGGAACTTAATTAGCGACCAAACAGTCAGAAACCGCTTGCATGAAGTGAACCTTCATTCCCGAAGACCGCTACGGGTACCACCTATAGCAATGCACAATCGTAGGATTCGATATCAATGGGCTCTTGAACACAGAAATTGGGCAGAAGAACAATGGCGTTTCGTGTGCTTTTCTGATGAGTCTCGTTTTGGTATGAGACCGGATACAAGACGTATACGACACTGGAGAACCCCTGGACGCCAACAGCGATTAAAATCCTGCCAGGAAGTCCATCCTTATAGTGGTGGAACCATCATGGTATGGGCGGGTATTTGGATCGGCGGAAGAACTGAGTTGATTTGGATCAGAGGCAACCTCAACGCTCAAATTTATGCTGAGACGATTGTATCAGACGTCATCGTTCCTCTACAAGTGCAAATCGGTCCCTTATTTCAGTAAATGCATGATAATGCACGACCGCACACCGCAAGAGTTGTAAGACAGACTCTCGCCGCAGCTAACATCAATGTCCTGCCCTGGCCTGCTCAGTCGCCAGACTTGAACCCGATTGAGCATGCATGGGATATGCTACAGAGAAGAGCTCTGCCGAATATGGAGGGTATCCAGTCGCAAGAAGACCTTTTTTTGTTGTTGCAACGAACATGGGCGGCCATTCCACAGCGTGATTTGGATGAACTCATTTTGAGTATGCCAAACCGATGTTCTTGTGTTGTTAGTGTTCGCGGTAGAAACACGGATTATTAATTGTTTAAGTTACCCAATAAAATTTTAAAGAAAACTGTTATTTCAGTCTTTTTTTCGAACTTTAATGTTAGTGGTTCAAATGTCAAAAATCCCTTTATTAGGAAAATGGCAAATTTCTTTATGAATGCAAAGGTGACTTGGTTTATCGTTACTGTGACAAACGATAACACTTTATTTTATGAATCCTTAAAGAACATTTTAATTAATATCAATCAGGAGAAAAGTTATTGCAAAAATATATGTTGATCCCTAGACACTTTTGATGTGTGTATTTACGTAAAGATCATAAAATCCACAAATAGAGATTTACAGGCACTAATTATAAGTTAAGTGAAAATTATAATAAAATAATAAAAAATTACCAGTTTCTGATTTTTTCCTTTGTATTCATATAATTACCTATCTGTATGCCAAATTTGAACTTTCTAGGTCATCTGGAACTGGGATATAGTTTTGATCTATAGGTCAGTCATAAAAACGACGATTTTTGGACGTTAATATCTAAATAACTGTTTGAGATATGTTTATAAAATTTGGAACACATATGTATCTCGCCAGTCTCAATATATGTGCCAAATTTGACAAGTCTACGTTAAATAGTTTTTGAGTTATGAGGGGCTAAAAAGTGGCTCCAAATGGTTCGTGTAATATTACACACTGTGAGCTGCGCGCCTGCTTTGCTTGGCTCTGACACGCTCCCGCATGTCTAGATAGTGCTCATCACACAAACATTTATCCTGGGTAGGAATCGAAACCACGACCTCCGGCATAGCAGTCAGGGCAACCTTCCCTGTACTTCCAAAAATAATTACTTATGCATAATTAGCCATAGTCCAGCCGTTCTTGAGTTTATACGAGACTATACACCGTGACTTTTTAGTCGTCTTACAAAAGGGGTCCACTTAATGTATCCGACCTAAAATTCCTCTAGGCGAGTTTTTTTTTTTTTTAATCGTTGATAATAATTTTAATAAATAGGTACATTAGAAATATGAAACACCCTGTTAACACGTTCGTTGCATTACGAGATCTATCAGATCTCTTGCAGGACTTTTGTATTGTGCGTTGAACATAATCGTGTTGTTTCACTCCTTGCGGGAGGATCTAACGTGTAAAGTTCTTTAGGTATGAGTAGGACAAATATACATATTGGCTTCCTACTTAAAGCTGAATTCAAGGACATTAAAAAAGAAATTAGAGATGGATTAGGTCCCTAACGCACAGTACTGTAATTATTTTCATTCCTTGCGTTAGGAGATATGTCGGTACTCGTGGAATCGTACGCCTCGTAGACGCAAGAGAGGGAAGGTGACTCGTTTTAGTGTTGTCCTAGCATCGACGTGGGATGTCGCGCGCACGTTTGCGAAATAACATTCGCGTATAAACCTATGTGTTGATTATCATTTTTGTTATACAATAAGTGCTTTTAAAAGAAAAAAGTGTAAAAAATCTATTTTGGTGAGATTTCTAACAAAAAATCAACGCCGGATTATACTGCTGCATCGTCCAGTGAAATATTTTTTTTGGAAATTGTTCAAATTTGCCCCCCATTGGCTAATAAATAATGACAGTAATTCTGATTATGAAATATTTGACGCACCTAAAAAGAAAATGAAAATTTTTCAATCGACAACTGAGATATTATTTTATTCCCATCACTACTTACTACACATATTGAACTATCTTCGGTTGCGGTACGAGATACAATCGATATCATATTTTTTTTTGGTATTTGTAGTTTATTCAAATGTCATAACTGCGTGCGAACCTAGCAAAATATAAAGCAATAGGCTATCTTTCACCCACAAAAACTTCAAAATATATTTGATTGTTTTTTTGGAAGATATAAATTATTTTCAAAACTGTATCTTTAGGAGACTGATTAGGTCTCAAACGCACCAAAAGGTAGATTAGTTTCGAGATCTTTTAGGTCTCCAACGCACAAGTTCTTTGAAAGTGATGGCGCAGGGAACGTGTTAAAAGGTTTACGTATCAAGCTGTAGAGTAAACCTACCCAGCGCAATAGTCGGGCAGATCATTCCATCTCCATTTTCTATGAGACAAGGGTGTTTTTAACAAATTGTGCACTTGACGCAAAATGTGCACTTCGTAAATTGTGCAATTCGCAAATTGTGCACTTCTCAAAATAGTAATTCGCAAAATGTGCATTTCGCACATTGTGCACTTCTCAAATTGAGCACTCCTCAAAATGAATCTAGCCTTGCGTCATAATAACGAATAAAAATTTTATTTTGAAAATTTTCATACCTCTTATATACCTATTTTTTTATTGTAAACGTTTTCTAGTCATTGGATACATGAACTGGGCTGCTTTTGTAAGACGACTAAAAAGTCACGGTGTATAACGAAACAACAATTGTTTTTTTTTATGTCTAGAATCTAGATGTAATGTAAGATTATAACAAGTAAGATAGCTAAAATAACTAAGACAAACAGTAATTGTGCATGGGCGTGACGTGACAAGCATTTACTTTACCGATTGCCTCTGACATTGTAAATACACCTTCACACCAATCCAAGTGCTACAAAAATGATTTACAGCGCCTACCACATTAAACAACGTAGATGTTTACTTTACACCTAAGTAGAAGCCTACTGCTTGTCAAATTAAATATATTGTCGGAGTTAATTTAAAACAATATTGCATTACGCCTAACATTGTTCAAATGTGTTATCTTTCGCCCACATTTATTGGCTTGTAATTGTTTAGCTTCAGGGCAAGTCTTATCTTACTTGCCTGTACTCTTCAAATTGCCCGCAACGAATGCCGAAACCACGGGTTTCGTGCTTAAATATTAGATCCCCCATACAGATCCAGTGGTGCCATTACCCGATGATAGACCCCTGTAACCTCAAAATAAAGTAAACCATGAACCGGCGCGGCGCGGGCTTCATAGAAAAGACGTAAGACGAGGACGTGTCGCGGACGTGCGTAAATGTATGAGATTCGCGTCCGCGACCCGTCTCTTCTGTGTGTTTTACATCGCGACTCTTCTATACTTACATTTTCTATGAAAGAGACGCCGAAGAGACAATATTCGTCTTTTCTATGTGGTCCACGGTCCACGCTTGAAACCTCAGTCCGTGATATTTGCATAATCGCCTAAAATTCGCTTCACTACGGTGATAGGCATTATTTAGAATATTTAGATGAATAGGATTCTTTATAAGGATTATGTAAAATCATATCGCTTCATATAATTATGATATCTTTATAGAGTTGTCAGTCAATCTGTCAGTAGCACTATATTCGTGTGTCAATCACTTTAAAATCATATACGTATCTATAATTCTATATGAAGTTTAATAACAGTATCATAATCATGGTTCATACTAAGTTTTGCCTGCGGCATCCCTCGCATGTCTGTAAAAAAATACACTACAACTTACAAGGTGAAAACTACCCTATTTCTTACGTTATAACTTTCATATTTAAGCTAAGTACTTCCTACCAGGTTAATAAGTTAAAAAATAAATCTGAGGGTGAAAAACCTTGGGATCGCGGGACTGCCTTATCAGTAAGCCGTAACCCTGGAACGTAGAGGGATATTGAAGGAACCTTGGATTTTGTCAGTACAAGTCTTTAAAACTAAATATTTTTCACAACATTTAATGTCATGGATTTCCGCAAAGTAACGCCTGATTCTATAAATAATTTACCAGTACAAGTCTACAGTCTCTCCCACCCAGTGCAGGAGGACTCATTTTGATGATTTTACCACGATAAAAAAAGGTACTGACGTATCAGCACATCAACCTACCTCAATCCTATGTCAAAATAATTTAATAGATTTTCAACCTAATCACAGTAACACGGGAAGGTTAATGTTCGATTGGTAAAGTTTGACAGATTCAGGTAGGTTGACTTGCTGGCGTCTCTGTACGTAAAAGTACGGCAAAATTAGTTATTAAGGCGCCTCCTCACCGGGAGCATCGCGTGTAATGTAACATTATAGTTTCGACTTTGAGCATTACATTACAATACTACCTCCCTGACTGACGATCATTCGCGTATATTTAGTATAGATTTTCGCGTGTAATGTAACATTATAGATTCGACTTTGAGCATTACATTACAATACTACCTCCCTGACTGACGATAATTCGCGTACACTTAGTATAGATTTGATTCAAGGTGCGCATTATTGATTCTTGACTGTCTTCACTCAGTGATGAAATGTTCGAATCTGTAACGTTGCATTAGAGGTGAATGCTCGCGGTGAGAGAGTCTAAATGTCTAACCCATACCTTTCCTATTCTGCCTATTAACTAGATTATATCGAAATCGGTTCAGCTTTTTAGGCGTGACAATACAACAGACAAACAAAATTACTTTCCCAGATTGAGAGCATAAATTAGTGGCATTCTAAAAGCATTATACATATTTAAAAGTGTAACAAATTATGTAACATCACGCTTCGATTATAACAGCTTTGGAAGTACCTTACAGAACCTTTGAGAATGAGTTCATCAGTAAAAGGTTAAGAATGCAGACCTTGAGGTCAAGGGTTTGACACCCAGGTCGATAGATTTGGACTACTTAATTATGAGTGAAAGGGATAATAAGATCATTGTTACATAATACTACGCTTCCTGTATCTGCAGTTTTTTTTTTACAATCGATTGCATTAAAGTCACTAAAAATCAATGTGGTAGTTAACTTTCGAAGATCTACGAATGAGAACCGCGAAAGGTTCAAAATGCTTTCCGAGACATGAAAAAGTCTCCTTAAAATATGGTAAACCAGGGTGTGTCTTTATGTATGGATCAAATCTAATAGGGATATGGAAGAGCTGATTTCCAATCTATGCCTCTGAGGTGGCGCTATTTTTTACGGTTTAAAAATTATGACCACTTTTCTTGTTCATCTATTTTGAACAAAATATTTCTTTAACTTAAAACTAATAAAAAATCCGACTGATTAATTAATACCTCTAAATAATCTTTATACCTTTTTTTTTTTTTTAAGGTGGTAAAATCATCAAATGAGTCCTCCCGCCCTGGGTGGGGCGGAAGGGACTGTCAGACTCTTACTGACTAAAATCCACCCGTGTTCATTCGGATGCCCTTTACGTTCCAGGGCCACGGTATCCTGGGTTAAGAAAAAACCCGCGACCCCAGCAGGCATTTGGCGCGAAACACGACGCGCCACCGACCCGGGCTTGGTCCCTGGTCGGACGGCGAGCTACCCATCACTCACCGTCCGCAAGCCCGCTCCGCCGCTGTGCCCTCTGCTGATAGAGGGACACGCGTTGGAGCGTCCACACGACAGGCTATTCGCATACGGGCAAAGAGACCTCTTAGACACGCAGTGCCTAAGGAAGAGTTTTTGCCCGCATCCCAGGGTGCACCGGCCCGAAAAACTGGTATTCCCCCCGGACGTATCCGAGAGGGAACTCCAGTCCACGGGCGCACGTGGAGGTTTCCTGTCTTAGCACCCCAAATAATCTTTATACCTTGGGGAAGTTTCTCAAATACGTAGTCAACTTTCGCCAGTATAACTTTTCCTGTGAATCTCGCAATCTACAACCCAGTAAGTATTGAATAATTCGACAGCCCTCGGTAATTCTGGAAACTTTCAGGCCACTCCTACTTAAAGTGACTGTCAAAGATCTACAAATGACAGCCAGGACCAATGGCCATAAATGGCGACCGATGTGATCTTTCCCAATATCCCAATAAAGATATAATTAGTTCCCACGTTCTAAAGATATATTCAACGATGAATATTTTAAGTGCGACATTTATGCTTCAGACCTACATCTATTAAGTCGTGAGGTTATTGACCATAAATATATAAACTACATAGTGTAACCTATATTTTTGAAATGGCAACTGGTTTCCACAGTCTTAAAGTTGGTAGATTAATTTTGTTAAAATGGTTTTTAGTCTTTATTACGAGTGTAGGTAAATAGATAGATTATACTTGATGTTGTATGACCGCCGTCTGATCGCTGCCGCTGATGGACTCGAGGGAGGAGGGGGAAACCATTCATACTCCTTTCTCCTCGTTTACGTTTATAGATCTGATCAAGTGTGCACAGGATGTAACTGAAACGTTGGCTAACTAAATTTTAGTGTCAGTACACTGGACATACTGTTTGCTTGACTTTAAGCTGCAACCTTTCGATTACTGAATCGTACATAATTTGACTCGAATTTTGTCTTCCACAAAAAAATCTTCAAAATTCCTAGCTGTCCTATAAAGAAGAATATTAGCAAAACCAACCATAATGAGTAATGGTGACTTCGTAACCGTATTAACAGCCCCGATTTACGGGTTGGAATTCAAGCAGGGGCATTTCTTTATTAATTTCATAGTCACTGCTCTCAAAAAGCGGACAAAAAGGATGTGAGGAAACTGGAAAGTCCCAGAACCAAAAAAAAAAATAAGTGACATCTACCAACCCGCACTGGGCCTGCATGGTGGAAGGAAGTAGTAGAAGGCCTGTGTCCCATCAGAGGGAATATTATAATGCTTATTTTAAATGACTAGAATTATATTTATATTTCCACAGAACTAAAGTATCCTCGATTGACCTCGTAACACGCAATTCGTCAATAAGTTAAACATGCCGTTAACTTAACTGCAGTTATGTGATCGTTCGGTTAAACTTAGCCTTTGTCAAATGTTACCCGGTCAGGCTGCGCGTTTGAGGCACAGGAGAGGTGTGGAGACGACTGTTAATATCAACATTTTAAATGAATTTCGATTCTCTAAAAGAACATTTTTAGGCGGTAAGTCGTAGTTAAGAGCCATGAGAAGGAAACGCGACACGTAGTGAATACTAAACTGTATTTTCGACGCTGGGGCAGCGCTGTACACAAGGCTGTGTCTTTATAAGATTTAATAATGTGCACGAAGCAAAAAATGACGGCATGGGTGTGGCTGAGCGATTGTCTGTTGGGCTTAGTGGGTTCGATTCCCGCATTGAAAAAATGGCCTGCATAAAGTTGTACCGGGTCCGGCTCTTTATGTATGGAATTTCATTTATGTATGTGAAAATGTTAGTAAACGCGCCCACTAAAAGGAGAAATTCCTAGAGTGGGGAAAAACCTGACCTATATAAACTTTATTTAATTAAAAAAGTAAAAAAAAATCTTGTCTTTATTGCCGACCACTTCTTATTGTTTGGGCGTGTACATCATCGGTTTTAAAGAATCCATCGTTTTTTTTTTCTTTTAATTGCCCGAATTCACTTCACGCACATTAATTTATACGATTATAAGTATACAGACTACGTCAAAGAAATAAATTTCATTTAATTAACTGAAATCGACCTTAGAACGTAAATTTTCTTAGGTGCCCGTTTTTTTTTGCAAAAGAGTGTAATTTGGATCCTATGAAAAAAATTCCAAAGAATGCTAGACAAATCCAGTGTTAATAATCTTTATGTGTTTGTGTTTAGGTATTTCCGTATGTACCTAATCATAGTTTGCATGTTAAAAAAGAAAGCTCGTTTGGATAATTATATGATTATAATGTTTCATAGACAATATGATGATGGGTACTAAGTAAGTTTGAAAGGTCAATGAAGTTGATGATAAAATAATATGTGTACTTTTCATTGTGCCTACAAAAAGTATCCAGTGTGTGGAGATTTTTGTTATTAATATGTTTTGATGAGTTAATGCTGAATGTAGTATTACGGAACCTTTTCAAGCTGTATTGAGAAGCTACACACACGCACACACATGTGCAAAATAAATTCAAACAGTAAATTAGTAACTTTTATTCAAATCTGCTTCGTCTAGAGACAACTCGTTGACTGAGTTTTCATGAGTCACTGTTGTGCCATCTCACATGGGTTGAGAGAGAGAGACCACCGCAGTGATCCACTATAATATAATATACTATACTATATATTTATGTGTTACTAATATACTTTAAGTCTAACTATTAAATTGAGTATTGTATACTTGAATAAAGATAATTCTGTTCTATTCTATAAAGACCATTGGTGGACATGAAATGTGGGCTTCATTAGAAATCAGTACCAGCCATGGAGTCAATTTTTTGCCTGGTTGTCGACAAAAGGCTCGCTTCCAAATAAACATAACTGGTGATTTGTGGGTGTACTATAAGGTACACCTCTGCTTAACCGTTCGGGAATTACAGACGTGACGTCATGTTTTGCAGAAGAGGCTAAGCTGTTGCCAATATGTTGCAGTGCTTATTAATGTTTTTGTTTCATTTATTTAAAATGGGTTTCCTCTTGTCCTTAATCTAGCGCAGAGGAAATGATGAGGCCGAAGCTGGAGCAAGCGAGCTGGATTCCAACTGGACGGCGGTCGCGATCCAGGCGGTTCTAGTAAGATCTACCACAGTCATTGGTATGTACTTACGTCCAAACAGGTATGTTTTTTTTATCGTGAGCTTCCACTCTTTGAGGCGCGCGTGGAACACAACGCGCCGTCGACCCGGGAAAAACAGATATCCTAACATGAGTTTTCACGTTTTTACGACGTTACATAAAACACGGGAACTTCGACGTTTATTTGATGAATAACTTCTTCGTTCAAACACTAGAAGCGCTTTTTAATTTTCAATACAATGTGCGTTGTGCATATTTCAGTACGGACAAATACGTGGAATTCGTTTTAGGATCCTGGACCTTTGACGTCTCCATGCCTTTCAATGTTCCTCTGGTAAGTTGTTGTGCGTTACCTTGGCTCGGTGTCTGCGCCGGCGCAGGCGCGGCTTTCTTCCGCCGCACGAACTTCCAGCTATTCGCACTGCATGCTGAATACCTCACTCTTGAATAACTGGGGAGGTGGCAAGGCTGTTGGGTTTTGTGATAAGAATATTTTTTAATAGATATTCAAAGGTATTTCAGGCTATTTTTCACGCGTAGAATATAAGGGAACAGCTAAAACCCCCACGCCAGGTATGGTACATACACTCTTTAGGCATACTTAACACAACATTAACGTAGCGCAAGCGCCATCAGGACGTCATTTGCAAGCGGCTATTAACAAATGGCGTCCTGTTGGCGCTTGCGCTACGTTAGTATTGTGTTAAGTTTGCATTAAGTGTGTGATTTCTCATCTTACCTGGCGTCCCCTCTTATACACTGTTCCCCTAAGTTGTGTTTTATGCTTATAGCACCATACTGCGACGCTGACATCAGGTGGCGCGTACTAGGTACCTACCTACGTTGCTTTTCTCAGTAAATAAAATACTGTTTGCGACTAACTTCAGCGTAACAGGAATTCAATCCTTATTATGGCCGGTAGTTAACTCAAAAAATTTTACACATTTTAAATTGTTTTATTGGGCTTTTTATAATGGAAAGAAAAAGTCGATTGCGAGTAGAATTTGATCCTACGAACTGATTCAGTATATCAAAAGCTCTTTCCAACTGAGTCACCATGCTCGACCACGCAGGCATTGATGTGTGTAAAATAGTGTTTCAAATTGGTTTTATTTAAGTTTATCTCGTATATATTTGTTTGTTTTAAATCGTGTGACAGCTTTTTAATATCTACTACTTAAATCAATTCTTAAGAAGAAGAAACTTTGCGAACCGATGCCCAGAAATAGGTGGCGAAACGTGAATATCATTGACCACCATTTGAGCAGTGGTGGCCCAGTGGTATTGGTCCCGACTTACGAGTTGTAGGTCGTGCGTTTGCACCCCGCCAGGCGCGTTACTTTGTATAATTTATTTCATCACCACTGCTCTCAAAACGGTGAAGGAAAACATAGTGAGGAAACCGTCATGTCCTAGAACCAAAAATTCGAAGACATGTGACACCTACCAACACGCACTGGGCCCGCGTGGTGGATTATGGCCCACTCCCTCTCACAGAGAGGAGGCCTATGTCCCAGCAGTGGAAACATTATACGCTGATGATGAGTCCTCCCACCCAAAGCGGGGCGGGAGGGACTGTCAGACTTGTACTCACTAAAATCCACGGTGTCCTTCAACAGCTCTTTACGTTCCGGGGTCACGGTAATTCTTTAGTCCCGCGACCCCGGCAAGCTTTGGCCCTCTAAAGGCCCCGTCATTGTGCTGACACTCCTTGAGGCGTGTGGAACACAACGCGCCGTTGACCCAGGATTGGGGGAGGCCTTCGCCCAAAATCTGAATTCAGGAATGCAAACGCTTTATCCGAGTTATCAATATTACAATTTTCAGCCACAAACCACAAACTACAGAACCTCAAATACAATCTAATTCTTCACCTACCATAATGAACTAAGGTATATACACCGATTAAGTAACCACACAATCACAGGCGCTCATTGAACCAGGACCATCACTTATTAGAAAGGTTGGATAAGAACTGGTGCACCTTTGTAACCTTCGAAGATCGAAGGCAATGTTGCGACATTATCACATCATGTTATTATTGTAAATTATCTTCGTTATTATCGAGGGATCTGTGGCTAGATAATAATGATTTGGATCGATGAGTTTGTTACTTGACTAAAATGGACAATTATGAGCATACGCGGTATCGCGTCAAACGCGTTGCACCGGTGAGTTTAAATAACGTGGTGGTGCACAGGTTCTAAGTTGGAAATATGGGTATCAAAACCTTTCATAACATTATTGAAGAACCCCCTAGGTTGGTTGGATCTATCGGGTAACGGCACTACATACTACGTACCTGTAACTTGGTCCTGTAGTCTATTGAGACTAAGTCTATTAAGTCCATTTTACGAACAACATCTATCTGTATTTAATAGATTTTTAACTATAAACCCGGGAAGGGTTTATAGTTAGCCTTGTTACAAAAAGGGGTTTAAGAGCCAGTTCACAAAATTCGAACGCTCGAGTTTAGGTAAAAGACGGGAGCAATGTTCATGTGTGCGTAGCTATTCACACATACACAACGCAACCAGTGTAGCGCTAGTGTTGAGACGGACTAAACAATCTTGAGCCGATATAATCGTAATGCACTTTGGTTACATTTCTGAAAAAGTTTTTTTTTGTTTATTCAGTCTATTA
Organism: Agrotis clavis; assembly: GCA_954870645.1. Taxonomy (NCBI): domain Eukaryota; kingdom Metazoa; phylum Arthropoda; class Insecta; order Lepidoptera; family Noctuidae; genus Agrotis; species Agrotis clavis. The sequence continues at coordinate 2,032,867 of OX940942.1, forward strand.
GACTGTTAAATGGTATAGAACGGAAAGCATCTCGCGCGCTGATTGGTTGAACGACATGTGCCTGGCGGCAGCGCCGCCATAATTATTTGTTAGATAATTCGTTTGATGTCGAATGTTAACAAACTGTTCTGGTGATTTTAATTAAAGAACAATGACCACGCTCCATACATGCGATGACCTGTCAATCAATTTTTTTATCACATGATGTATAGTGATGTGAATTATATCAAATTATAGATTTAGTCATAACTAAACCACCGTAAAAACTTGGTTTGTTTTGACAATGAGGTAAAAATGTTATAATGAAAACAATGTTTGAGGTTAGGTAGGTACAATACTTAACTGTCAAACGAACATTAGTACCTATTATCAGTATAGAACTATTGCCTATTATCTAATACCCCTTCTACACGGGTAAGTGTGCGAGGTTTCATAGAATATAAACAAAGAATTCGTAATGCGGGGACTGCGGAGACTGCGGTGCGGCTAGGTGTGCGTTCACCATTATTATTGTTTGGTTGTCACACTGACAGCACGAAAAACGTTTCGTTTCACAGTTATAACTTCACAACCTCTGATTGACAACCTAGAAATACATTTACTAATAAGTAACCTTATAAAGAATTAAATAAAACGAAGTATACAAAAAAATATGAACGAAATACAAAATCAATAAATGATAATAGTGCTACAACTGCGTTCAAATGTCAAAGTCAACTTAAAACGGAACGGTACTTCAATGCATTTGAAATGGCTGCGTTCCATATTAAAAAAAAACGCTCTATTTGGTGGCTGTTTTAAAATTAACTTTTCTTTTTTTTCACATTACTAATTCTGTTGTAAGTTAGTACTTCGTGCATAGCAAAAAAATACTTAAATAATACGCTAAATAACATCACTATACACGCAATCTTCTGTCAAAATATTTGTCAGGTCATTATTGGACATGATTCTTTGTGTTAAAAATAACCTGTGAGTTAAAGTTAGTTATATTTTATTGTTGTGGAAGTAAAACTGAATCTGCGATTAACCTAAGAAGTGAAGTTTGAACAATAGTCAGATAACTTTTATCTGAGGAATAAAAATGGCGGTTCGACAGCTTATCTATAGAAAATATGTCAAACCGCTATTTTCATTCCTCAGATAAAAGTTGTCTGACTATTATAAATCAGCCCTTAGTCATCGAATATAACCTAAATTTAATATATTTTCCGTGTTTTCATATTTTTTATGAATGTGAACCTTAAACATCTACTACAAGAACACAGAACGAGCTACTGTAAGAAGTTCTGAGTGCCGCGTAAAAGAAGAGTTGCGTTTATTTCTATAAAATCACTAGTGTATTGCGTTGTGTAGGTATATGGCTGTTTGAAGTCGGCTTCATCATAACCGGAGATTTTGTTATTTAAACTCCCTGCTTATTTTGAAAGGTAAGAATGATTTTTATCAATATCGCATTCTATATCCGCATGACCGTTTAATAAATTCGTAAATAATTTGTAAAAAAAACCAACATGGTTTCTGCTACAATTTCTCATAATAGGCGTCTTTTCATAGTTTTCGTCTTCGAGGGTTTTGAATCCGATAGTGCTGTCAAAATGTAAATCCAAGATGGCGGCTGCAAAAAATATCGAGGTTTTCGTCATGGGTGTCGTTTTCATGGTTTTCGAGGGTGTTGAAACCGATGGTGCAGTCAAAATGTAAATCCAAGATGGCGGCTGCATAAATTATCGAGGTTTTCGTCATGGGTGTCGTTTTCATGGTTTTCGAGGGTGTTGAAACCGATGGTGCAGTCAAAATGTAAATCCAAGATGGCGGCTGCATAAATTATCGAGGTTTTCGTCATGGATGTCGTTTTCATAGTTTTCGAGGGTGTTGAAACCGATGGTGCAGTCAAAATGTAAATCCAATATGACGGCTGCAAAAATTATCGAGGTTTTCGTCATGGGTATCGTTTTCATGGTTTTCGAGGGTGTTGAAACCGATGTTGCAGTCAAAATGTAAATCCAAGATGGCGGCAGCATAAATTATCGAAGTTTTCGTCATGGGTGTCGTTTTCATGGTTTTCGAGGGTGTTGAAACCGATGTTGCAGTCAAAATGTAAATCCAAGATGGCGGCTGCATAAATTATCGATGTTTTCGTCATGGGTGTCGTTTTCATGGTTTTCGAGGGTGTTGAAACCGATGTTGCAGTCAAAATGTAAATCCAAGATGGCGGCTGCATAAATTATCGAGGTTTTCGTCATGGGTGTCGTTTTCATGGTTTCCGAGGGTGTTGAATCCGATGGTGCAGTCAAAATATGGATAGTATGGAAACTAGGCCTAATTGTAGAAATAAATACCTACGCTCTCAACTGCAGCGTTAGGGTTGTCACGAGTGCGGAGAATGGAACATAATTATGTGGCGCTGATGCTTGATTAACCCGGTGGCTGCGTACCGTACTATGCGTTTCAACTAAGTATAAGATGACCTAGGCACCATATTGTAACTGCAATTGTGTTTAACGAAAAAAACTTTGCGCAAATTACTTTTCAATACTTAATATTTATCTTATTCATGTTATTTTCATGTGATTTTTGTTATTTGACATCTGGGATTTCTATTTTGATAGCAATATCGGTTTCAACACCCTCAAAAACCATGAAAACGACACCCATGACGAAAACTTCGATAATTTATGCAGCCGCCATCTTGGATTTACATTTTGACGGCACCATCGGTTTCAACACCCTCGAAAACCATGAAAACGACACCCATGACGAAAACCTCTATAATTTATGCAGCCGCCATCTTGGATTTACATTTTGACTGCACCATCGGTTTCAACACCCTCGAAAACCATGAAAACGACCACCATGACGAAAACCTCGATAACTTATCTTCCGATAACTTATCTTCTTACCTTGACTGGCCCGTTGGTCTAGTGGTTAGTGACCCTGACTGCTATGCCGGGGGTCGTGGGTTCGATTCCCACCCAGGACAAATGTTTGTGTGATGAGCATGATCATTTGTTCTGTGTCTGGGTGTAATTTATCTATAATATGTATGTATTTAGAAATATATAAGTATGTTTATCAGTTGTCTAGTACCCATAACACAAGCTCTGCTTAGCTTGGGACTAGATGGCGTTGTGTGATAGTTGTGGAATATTATTATTATTATTATTATTACTTATGCAGCCGCCATCTTGGATTTACATTTTGACTGCACCATCGGTTTCAACACCCTCGATAACCATGAAAACGACACCCATGACGAAAACCTCGATAATTTATGCAGCCGCCATTTTGGATTTACATTTTGACTGCAACATCGGTTTCAACACCCTCGAAAACCATGAAAACGACACCCATGACGAAAACCTCGATAATTTATGCAGCCGCCATTTTGGATTTACATTTTGACTGCACCATCGGTTTCAACACCCTCGAAAACCATGAAAACGACACCCATGACAAAAACCTCTATAATTTATGCAGCCGCCATCTTGGATTTACATTTTGACTGCACCATCGGTTTCAACAACCTCGAAAACCATGAAAACGACACCAATGACGAAAACCTCGATAATTTATGCAGCCGCCATCTTGGATTTACATTTTGACTGCACCATCGGTTTCAACACCCTCGATAACCATGAAAACGACACCCATGACGAAAACCTCGATAATTTATGCAGCCGCCATTTTGGATTTACATTTTGACTGCAACATCGGTTTCAACACCCTCGAAAACCATGAAAACGACACCCATGACGAAAACCTCGATAATTTATGCAGCCGCCATTTTGGATTTACATTTTGACTGCACCATCGGTTTCAACACCCTCGAAAACCATGAAAACGACACCCATGACAAAAACCTCTATAATTTATGCAGCCGCCATCTTGGATTTACATTTTGACTGCACCATCGGTTTCAACACCCTCGAAAACCATGAAAACGACACCCATGACGAAAACCTCGATAATTTATGCAGCCGCCATCTTGGATTTACATTTTGACTGCAACATCGGTTTCAACACCCTCAAAAACCATGAAAACGACACCCATGACGAAAACCTCGATAATTTATGCAGCCGCCATCTTGGATTTACATTTTGACTGCACCATCGGTTTCAACACCCTCGAAAACCATGAAATCGACACCCATGACGAAAACCTCGATATTTTTGCAGCCGCCATCTTGGATTTACATTTTGACAGCACTATCGGATTCAAAACCCTCGAAGACGAAAACTATAAAAAGACGCCTATTATGAGAAATTGTAGCAGAAACCATGTTGGTTTTTTTTACAAATTATTTACGAATTTATTAAACGGTCATGCGGATATAGAATTCGATATTGATAAAAATCATTCTTACCTTTCAAAATAAGCAGGGAGTTTAAAAAACAAAATCTCCGGTTATGATGAAGCCGAGTTCAAACAACCATAATTATACGTAACATAAATTAACGCAACTCGTCTTTACGCGGCACTCAGAACTGACAGCACTGCGATGTCCGCTTAGAAGCCTCGTACATGCGCGTGTTTGTGTGAGTGCACCGTTTCGAACGTTAGTACGTAATTTCCGTACTATCCATATTTTTACAGTGCTACGGGGCAGAGAAGAGCCACTCAAAGCGTGGGAGCGTATCTTTGCAAGTTACAACCACGATCTATACACGTCATGTAAATATATCCCATAAATAATATACGCCACCACGTTTTGAGTGGCCCCTCTCTCAGCCCCGTAGGGTTATTTTCTTTTTTTTTTAAGAAAATTAAAAACGTGGGTTTTTCATATTTCTGACAGCAAACCCTTTCATTTGATACCCATATCATGGGGGTGCATTTCAAACAGCCAATCCGCCATCTTAGATGTCCGCCATGTTGGATTTAAGACACGTGACTATTTTTTTCGTATTCCTGACAGCAAACCCTTTCATTTAATACCCATATCATGGGGGTACCTTTCAAATAGCCAATCCGCCATCTTGGATGTCCGCCATGTTGGATTTAAGACACGTGACTATTTTTTTCATATTACTGACAGCAACCCTTTCATTTGATACCCATATCATGGGGATGCATTTCAAATAGCCAATCCGCCATCTTGGATGTCCGCCATGCTGGATTTCAGGTACGTGACTATATTTTTCATATTCCTGACAGCAAACCCTTTCATTTGATACCCATATCATGGGGATGCATTTCAAATAGCCAATCCGCCATCTTGGATGTCCGCCATGTTGGATTTAAGACACGTGACTATTTTTTTCATATTCCTGACAGCAAACCCTTTCATTTGATACCCATATCATGGGGGTGGATTTCAAACAGCCCGACCGCGATCTTGGGGAGGCCGCCATATTGGATTTCTCACCACTCTTGCGCCCCATTGCAAAAACTAATAAAACAAAAACGGATGGCTAATTAATGCACAAATTCTACAAACTACTATTATAATTATAATAATACTTTAGTTTGATAAAGTAACGAAAATCTTACCTTATGAAAAAAATATGGAGAGAATCAAAATGTGGCAGTCGTAGTATAATATTCCGTTCACGATACGTACGCTCTATAATCAGGACGAGGAAAAAAGTGATACAGGTCCTACGTCGACGGGCGCTGGAGCCGTACTGATCGCAGCCCGGTTATGTTTCGTAATTTATACTAGTTTAGAGTGATTTTAAAAACGATAGTATGTTTAATTACATGAAGGGATTTTAATGAAATTTAGAAATTAGTTTAGTCTGTAAACATAGTTTATATTTACATAGTTTTTTTAATGTAATTACGCTTTGTTCGAACCAAATATGGCGATAAAACAGCGATATAAAACGTAAAAATTGACCTCAGAATTTATTTTTTTACCAATTTGTGTTATTAAAAATATAAATTCTACTACGCAGTTTCACGACAAAAACGTATGTCTGATGATTTGTGTATTTTTTTTGCTTAAAATTACGAATATTAATGGTAGATGTAGGAGTCGCAAATCGACTCTGCGTTGATTTTTCAGTAAACTACTTGTCGGAGATTAATTACCACAAAGTTAATAAAAGAGTTTTTTGAAATATGTTACGTCAAATTACAACACGAAAGACTGGTCTTTCTTTTACAGGTATTCAAAAATGTTGGAGTATTACTTAATATGGTAAATTAGACGACCATAATTTTAGTTCTACGCGCAAATGGGTAAAAGGCCTCTTAACTAAAAACCCAGGTTTAAATCTGGTAAAACTACTTACGGTTTACACAAACGTTATTACAAATCGTGGTTTTGCGATAAACCATACTCTAGAAGTAGCTGTCAAATGTGTGTCAAAAGTTCTCATTACAACTTTTTCATTGCGTTGTTGTTTTTGTGTTATTTTCAACCAAAATGGATTTCAACGAGGTAGATTTAATTGTTATTATACATGGTTGATTTAATCATTTAGACAATCGTTCAAATGACGGTACTAAATTCGACGTTTTATCTTAGTTATGTAATTTTTTTTTTTTTTTTTTTAGCGTGGTAAAATCATCAAATGAGTCCTCCAACCCCGGGCAGGGTGGGAGGGACTGTCAGACTTCTACTGACTAAAATCCACGGTGTCCTTCAATAGCCTGTTACGTTCCGGGGTCACGGTAAGGAAATAATCCCGCGACCCCGGCAGGCTTTGGCCCTCTGAGAGGGGGGCCCCGTCATTATGCTGACGCTCTTTGAGGCGCGCGTGGGACACAACGCGCCGTCGACCCGGGCATGGTCCTTGGTCGGGCAGCGAGTTGCCCTTTACTCGCTGCCCGCATGCCCGCGCCTACGGTGGCCGGAGATCATCTGGTGACGTCCGACGCCGCGGGCGCCTACCACTGCGGTTGGGGCGGAGGGAGGACGCTGTCCTCTCTCGCTCGCGGCCCGCCTCCTCCTTCACGAGCATTACTGCCTCGCAGAAGGAGCAGACCGCTTCCCACTCCGTCTCGCCCCGCAGCATGGCCGCAACCAATGCCGGGCGCGAGAGGTCTCCGCCTATCGCCGCCGTGAGGACACGTCGGTGCACCGCCCAAGCTGGGCAGTCCTGCACCGTATGCTCTACTGTGTCCTCCGGGCGATCTTCGCAGTGGTGGCACCCGGGCGTTTCCTCCTTCCCTATCAGGCACAGGTACCTCCCGAAACTTCCGTGTCCGGTGAGGACCTGCGTCATCCGATAGGTCAGGACGCCGTGACGTCTCTCCAGCCACTCCTCAAAGAGGGGTCTTACCGCCGCAATTGCGGCGTGCCCGGCCTTCGGTCGCGACAGTCGTCCCCTCCATACTGCCCTGAGATCGCGCCGGAGCTCTTCCCGCCGCGCCTCGACTTCACGAGGCAGCGGGGTCACGCCCCGGCGCTGCGCCTCCACGCGCCACTCATAGACGCGCTGGAGGGCAGTCGCCTCCAGATCCCAGGGCAGTAATCCGGCAAGGAGGTTGGCCGCTTCGCCGGCAATCGTGCGGTATCCCCGGATCATCCGGATAGCCATGACCCTCTGGCATGCGACCAACTTCAGTGGTCGCGTCCGGATGCTCAGGGCCCACACAGGGGCCCCGTAGAGGGCCATGGACCGCACGACGCCGGCGTACAGCCTACGGCAGGAAGCGTTTGGCCCGCCGACATTGGGCAGCAGACGCCTGAGGGCGCCCGACGCCCGGTTCAGCCTTGGGGCCAAACTCAGGAAATGCTCCCTGAAGTTCCACCGGCTGTCGAGGACGAGTCCCAGGTACTTCATCGTCCTCTTGACGCCGATGCGAACTCCTCCCACCGTTATGTGGGACTCTGACCGCGGCGCATTCAGACGGCCATGAAAACACATGGCCTCTGACTTGTGCAGCGCCACTTCGAGTCCCAACTGCCGGATCCTTTCGACGACTGTCGCGACCGCTTCCGTCGCCACGTCGGCCGCCGCCTGGTGCGACTCTCCCTGTGCCAGGACGAGCGTGTCGTCAGCGTAGCATATTACGCTGACGCCGTCAGGGAGGTCGCTGCGCAGCACCCAGTCGTATCCGATGTTCCACAGGGGCGGTCCCAGGACCGAACCCTGTGGAACACCGCACGACATCTCTCGCCGGTTCCACTCTCCCCGGTGACCGGGGTAGATGACGGCTCTGTCCGTCAGGTAGTCCTCGACTATGCGGCGGAGGTAGGTCGGCACCCGGTGATACCGGAGTGCCTCCCTGATGCAACTCCAGGGCAGGGTGTTAAAGGCATTGGAGATGTCCAAAGACACCGCCAAGACGACCCTGCCCCGGGCCACTGCATCCCCCGTCGTGAGGGCTCTCACGCGCATGATGGCGTCCACCGTCGAGCGCCCCCTGCGGAAGCCGAACTGGCTCTCCGACAGGTTCGGGCCCACCCGGTTCAGGTGCCCGACGAGGCGGTCTGCAATTACTCTCTCCAAAAGCTTGCCCACCTCGTCGAGCAGCACGATGGGCCGGAATGCGGACGGAGAGTCCGCAGGGCGCCCGGGCTTCTGGATCAGGACCAGTTTCCCCGTCTTCCAACGAAGCGGGAACTGGCCCCTCTCCAAGCATGCGCTAAAGAGCCCCCCCAGTCGAGGCCCGAGAGTCCCCGAGGCCAGGACCCAGGCTTTTCCTGGCAGGCCGTCGGGTCCCGGGGCGGTATTTTTGGCTTTGAGCCGCTGTACCGCCACTCTCAGGTCTACCTCGGTCACCTCTGGAGCGTCGTAGACGTCGTCGTCGCTGTGGTCCGCGTTTGCGCCAGCTTCACTGTCAGATTCCGTCGGAGACGGAGCCATAGGCGGGGGAGTGTGCTCCCCTCGCGATGGGAACAGGGCGCTCACCACGTCCTCCACGAACTGAGGCTGGAGACTCCGCGTCAACGGGGGAGCCCAGGGGCGGAGCTTTTCTCGCACCCACTTGTAGGGGCGGCCCCATGGGTCCACGTCCAGAGACTCCAGCATCTCCTTGCGGGCCAATTCCTTGGCCCGCCAGATCTCGTCGCGGAGGACGGTCTTCGCTGCCCTGTAGCCCTCGTACAGCTCCGCCTCCACAGCCGCCGCGTCCGGAGGTCGGGTGCGGCGCCTGCGGAATCTGGTGTACCGGCGGCGCGCGGCAACGCACGCTTCGCGCAGCGCTGCCAACTCGCTTGACCACCAGTACAGCTGACGCCGGGCGCGTCCTTGCCGGACCCGGGGCATGGCCACGTCGCAGATCTCCGACATGGCCTCCCGGAACCACTCGGCCTCGTCGTTTATGTCGGCAGGCTTGTCCGGTGGTGACACCCAGGCCTGCACGATCGAGGCTTCCAGGAATAGCTCCCGGTCCAGCTGCTTCAGCGCCCATCGCGGACCACTTGGGTTCCGTCCACTTGGGGCCGGCGCGTCTGAGGTCTGGGCGGAGACGTCGAACCGGATATACCGGTGGTCGGAATAGGTCTCCACCTCCTCCACAACGCGCCAGTCGGTGACGCGCGGCGACAGGTCGGCGGTGGCGAACGTAATGTCCACCACCGACTCTCCCCGCATCCGCACGCACGTGGGGACAGAACCCCGGTTCTCGATGACCAGGCCATGTGCCAGGGCCCAGTGCTCGAGCATCCTGCCCCGCGTATAATCCGTGTACCGGGAACCCCAAGCCACATTCTTGGCATTGAAGTCCCCGAGCACGAGCGCGGGGAGGGAACCGAGGGCGACGACGACGTCTCCCAGCTCCACTAGGGAGTCTTGGAACTCGGCGATAGATCGGTTCGGGGAGAAATAAACGCCTACCACGGCGATCTCCCCGAACCGGGCTGCGACGATCCCGCGCCCTCTCTGTACGCGATCGAGGGGCGGGGTACCGGCGGCGGTCGACGAAATTAGGGTCACCGAGCCGTCCAGGTCCGCTACCCAGTCGTTCCTGGGCGGGACAAAAAACGGCTCGGCGACCACGGCGACGTTTATCAACCACTGCGCCATGCTCTGGAGCAAAAGATCCTGAGCAGCGGCGCAGTGGTTGATGTTCGCCTGGAGGAAGCGCAATGGAGACATTAATCTGAATCCATTGCGGCCTCCTCCAGGGCTCCTCGAGGGCGTGGCCACGGCGGCGGCGGCGGCGACGGCGGCGGCGGCGGCGGTGGCGGCGGCGGCGGCGGCAGCAGGAGCTGCGGCGGCGGCGGCAGTAGCGGGGACGGCGGTGGCAGAGGGCCTACCTCTGCTCTTGGTCTTGGCGGGCGGGGCGCAGGACTTGCCCCCTGCCCGGTGTTCGGCCGGCTTACCAGCCGCCGCACATAGGAAACAGTGCGGCGGGGCATTACAGGAGCCGGCCTTGTGACCGGGCCGACCGCAGCGGAAGCAGTCGCCGCTGCGGTCCACCTCTGAGGTGCACTTGCATGCCGTGTGGTTACCCACTTGGCAGCGGAAGCACCTCAGAGGCCTGGGTTCCAGCAGTTTCACCTGCGCGGACACCCAGCCGACCAAGAGCCTTCGGCCCTCCCCAATCTTTTTGGCCGCCGGCACGGGGCAGCTCACCGTGATCGAGAGCAGCCCCGCGAAGTCAGGGCGTAGGGTGCCAGCCTTGACTTGGTCGGCAGGGCATTCCCCAGCCCTGGCAACGGCGGCCACCACGTCCCCCTCCGAGATGGAGTCGTCCAGGCCCATTATGCGCAGATCTGCGCGCTTTACGGGCCTGGACACTCGGGCCTCCTCCGCATCTAAGGACGCTCTTAGCCGTTCGGCCAGAGCGTCAGCGGTAGGGCCGCTGGAGGCGCCGGGAATTGACAGCAGCCTGGCCCCCGTCGCGGTGACTTGCACCCGGAGGCCCCCGTCGATTCCCAGCTCTCGGAGGTTCACTGCCTCCTTCGCCTTCGCGAACACGTCGCGGTACGTCACGCATCTTAGTTATGTAATACGGAAAAATTCAAACCATGGATCAGTATTTTTTTTTGACGTGGCCTCTCGTAGCACAACAACTCTAGAAGGTTGAAGCTACTTAATCGGACAATCCATGGCTCAGTAGATAAGCCTGGATGATAGACCAGGTTTAAACCAAGGTTTATTTAGTTGTTGTAATGAGGTCGTTCACGTTTATCGTTGACCACTGTCTACAAGCCTGCGGTGACGGTTGAGCGACCCCGCTGACGTGGTAGGCCTTACCAGTGCGCGGGAGTTTTTCATTTTTTCTGTTATTGAGGCCTAAGTGCAAACCCATTTGAATAAACCAAAAAAAGAAATCACAAAGTTGTGTAATAATAAAACATTTATTTCAAAAATCACAGAGATCGTATGTATTCACATCAAGTTTTTATTCTAAGTACAGTTAGCAAAACAGATTTGGAAACTTAACATAGATTTTGTAAGAAAATTAAAAGACGAGGCAAATATTTGATGAAGGAAAGCTTGTTTTGTAATACCATTTACCTATTTTTTTTATCTATGGTTTAAAGAAATAATTTAATTTTGTAAGAAATTGCTCATAGAGAAGTTTTACAAGTATGATATATTGCGAAGAAAGCTACCAACTGTACAATATATAATTATATTAATTTAATGTATCTATGTATGTACAAAATAACCTTAAAAATAAAATCACAAAATAATAACTTAACATCTTAAAAATCCAGTCGCAAAATCAGATAAAATACAACAAAAACATTATAAAATTGATTTTCTGTCAAATATTTAGGTATAAGTCGCTGAACCATTTAAATAGTTTTTTGCCAAATAAATTAATAAATAAACTGCCAACATTAATGAATGAAAAATGAAATACAGTTTTGTTTGTCAAAAAATTCTCAAAAACCGCTCTCACAGTTATGTTAAGACTTTTACATTTGTATAGTTCAGTTTTTTTTCTATTTCAGTTCATTCTAAGTCATATTCAACGCGGCTGAATCGTCATAATGGCATACAAATACCGGTTTTCTTGAAATATAATTAAGTACTAATTTACTTTTTTGTATAAGTTATAACTTAAGGGCTAACAATAAGTTAGGTTATACTTAAACGTCACTTAATAATAGGAACATCGAGATTTAATCGGCGGGTAACGTTTCTTGTCAAACTGTTGTGTGTGTTATTTTTGCGCTGTAACAAAGGAAAAGTGAAGTTAGTAAAAAATACAATAGGATCAGATTCCAGTTCTGTAAAACACATTGATTGAAAAGAGTGTCCATGGAGTTTCTTGCTCCTTCTTCTCCATAGAGATCTACGCTTTGGAATGTGCAACTACAGTTCTTTTACAAGTGTTTATGTCTTGTGTCTAAACTGTAGCATAGCTTCATATTTTTTGAAAATTCAAAAGAATACGTAGGTCTAATTGGAATAAATGCTTCGAGTTTGAGCTCGTATACGAATTTTTCACTCCACAAAAAATCATAAGTAAAATGGAGTGGAGTCTCGAAGGTTCTACGCCAGAAGCATGGCACAGGAGTGTGGTTGTTCTTTTCTTCAAAAAGGGTGACAACACCTTGTTGAAGAACTACAGGCCAATCTCACTTCTGAGCCATGTGTACAAGCTGTTCTCAAGAGTCATTACGAACCGTCTCGAACGCAGGTTTGATGACTTCCAGCCTCCCGAACAAGCCGGTTTCCGAAAAGGTTTTAGTACTATAGACCACATACACACGCTCCGCCAGATTATACAGAAGACAGAGGAGTATAATCGGCCATTGTGTTTAGCGTTTGTGGACTATGAAAAAGCCTTCGATTCAATCGAAACCTGGGCAGTATTGCAGTCCCTCCAACGATGTCATATCGACTATAGGTATATCGAAGTGTTGAAGTGTTTGTATAGGAACGCCACCATGTCCATCCGACTTCAGGAAGAGAGCACGAAACCAATCCAATTGCAGAAAGGCGTGAGACAGGGAGACGTTATTTCTCCGAAACTGTTCACGAACGCGTTGGAGGACGTTTTCAAGCTCTTGGAATGGAACGGACTCGGCATCAACATCAATGGCGAATACATCACTCACCTTCGTTTTGCCGATGATATCTATAGTCATCATGGCAGAATCGTTGGAGCACCTCAATGCTATGCTCAGCGACCTCAGTATCGTTTCCCAACGGGTCGGCCTTAAAATGAACATGGACAAGACGAAAGTCATGTCGAATGTCCATGTGGCACCCGTACCGGTTGTTGTTGGGAGCGATACTCTCGAAGTTGTAGACCATTATACTTACCTTGGACAGATTGTTCAGTTAGGTAGGTCCAACTTCGAGAAAGAGGTCGCCCGAAGAATCCAACTCGGATGGGCAGCGTTTGGGAAGCTACGTGATATCTTCTCATCGAGAATCCCACAGTGTCTCAAGACAAGGGTGTTTAACCAGTGTGTGTTGCCAGTGATGATTTATGGCTCTGAAACGTGGTCTTTGACTGCTGGCCTTTTAGAGAGACTGAGAGTCACTCAACGAGCAATGGAAAGAGCTATGCTCGGAGTTTCTTTGCGGGATAAAATCCGGAACATGGATATTCGGCGAAGAACCAGAGTCACCGACATAGCTCATAAAATTTGCAAGTTGAAGTGGCAATGGGCAGGCCACATCACTCGTAGAACTGACAACCGATGGGGAAGAAAAGTTCTCGAGTGGCGACCACGGACCGGAAAACGCAGCGTAGGCAGGCCTCCCACTAGGTGGACCGACGACATCGTGAGGGTCGCGGGCAACGGATGGATGCAAGTGGCGAATTGTCGTTCGGCGTGGCGGTCTAAGGGGGAGGCCTATGTTCAGCAGTGGACGTCTTCCGGCTGATGATGATGATGATGATGATGATGAAAATGGAGTGTCCATAGAGTTTCTTGGCCGTTCTTCTCCATATAGAGATCTACCTACTTCTTGGAATGTGCATCTACGGTACTTTCACATTTTTTTTGTCTTGTGACTGGGACTCTAGCACCAAAACTTTGTAGTATTTAATTATATTTTTATGTCTTTGACAATTTAAAAGTGCCTGTAACTGGTCTGCTTGAAATAAATGCTTTTGATTTGATTTGATTTGAAATATAGTTGCTCTCGTGAGGTTCGATAATTATCACACGAGCACGTCATACCCAGGGATAAAAGTATCAGTATCCTAATTCTCGTTAAAAACTATCTGTTTACAAATTTCATGCAAATCCTTTCCCAAGATGTTTGTGTTATAGAGTTGCAAATATATTTAGCGTATTATAATACCTAACTGTTCTTCGCCTGAGTGTATCTACGCAAAGTTATCCCACGGAAACCGGGAAGCGTAATACCTAGCTATTACTGTGAAATTGGAAAAACGCAAAATATCACTGCCCGACTTGGGATTCGAACCTGGAGCCCTCATTCTCCAGTCTTATTTCGACATTTCTCATAGGTCTTATTTCAGCTGCGATTTAAAAAAGCTGTATATAAACTTACCATTATGTTTTGGATGGCCTAAGAGGGTAGACAAAGGTGGTTTGAACATCTTTGCCATACATATTCTTGGCTATGCAGGTGAAGTTGCCCATGTCCGTCCAGAGTAGAGGGTTGATTAGGAGGTCGCCAGAGGGCAGCACCTGTTGAAACAAAAAATATTAGGAAAATATTGGACGACACTTGTTGTGTCGAAATTAATGATTATAGTCGTTATAAAAGAGTATGAAATCTGAAAGATACATAATACAGTTCTGGATTATAATCAAAGACAAACCATACATCATTTTTAGTAAAACTGATTCGAACAGCCTACAAAATAATTTCAGGTCAAAATATTTGAGACTACTAACGCCATCTATCTTTCGTTAAAGGGAAACGGAAGTTTGTATTTTGTTTTTGTGTTTTTTTTTACAAGCAAACTTCTTCTTAAGACCATTCTAAGTAATTTCCAAATATTTTGTCATTGAATCATTATGGATTTTTGTAATAAAATCAAAATTTACCTAAAAATAATAATTTTTATTTTGTTTCTTACCCTCATCCTAGAGTTTCCAAACACAAGTTCGTCATTGTTGTCTTGCCAGAAGACTTGGGACTTGCTGACGCTATCTACTCGGCAAGGCAGGATGACATCAGTTCCAATGTTTTGGAAAATGGTGGTGTAGAATGTAGTGATCACTGGTTTTGCCGGAATACGGAACAGTTTCTGTAGAGTAAGCAGGTTTTCTTCATCGCTTCCTGGAAAAAAACATTAATAAGATTAAAGATTTAAACGCGATTCAAAGCGGTTCATTCTTGGTTTCCGTAATTAGACTAAACTTAGCTTTTGTAGGCCTTTAATTCATTCAACTAGTGCCATCTGTTATCGAGTAGCAGAACTATAAATATTATTAGTCACTACTTGCGCTACTAGATGGCGTTGGTTTCAATATTCAAAGAATTTTATTCTAACTGTACAAAATTGAGTTGTTTGACCAAGTTAACCATGCTGATTTAAAATAATTACCTTCAACAGTGAAAACGGTCGTAGAAGCAGTTTTCTGGTTGAGCACAGAAGTGGCTACACACGTGAACACGTCACCGTTGTTGGATGACGTCACGATCAGTTTGCTGACCATCTGAGCGACGCTTGAGGGGTCAGCGGGCAGGATGTCATTGCTTTCCACTTCGTACTGTAACAATAGTATGAAATAATAATAAGTAACAGATTAAAGTGATGGGATTTTTTATTATTGTTGTCAGCAGTCTCTTAGCAGTTTATTAGCTGTTGTCAGTTCCGAAGTGAATAACTAGAAAATATTTCCACAGGAACGTAATATCGGGATTAATGGAATTAATTTGTGGGAAACACGCTGTAATCCACCACGCGTGGCTAGTGCGGGTTGGTAGATATCACATGTCTTCGAACTTTGGTTCTATGGCAGCCTAGTTTTCTCATGATGTTTTTCTTCGCCGTTTTGAAAGCAGTATTGATGAAATATATTACACTAAGTAATGTGTCTGCCTAGGCCATGATCATTCACTGTCGGGGGGGGGGGGGACGCTATTTTCTTCCATTCTCCGTACCTTGCCATTCCAAGCTAAAATGATCTTTACTCACATCAACAACAGGTTCTCCATTCCTCAGCCACTGGACAGTGGGCGCAGGTTTGCCTAACACCTCACATTCGAGGACCAGTCTCGTCCCCATCTCAAACTGCACCGTCTCTGGGGGCGCATTCATGATGCCGACCATATCTCGAAGATGACGCCTTTTGGGGGTTACTGCAAAGAAACGAGGAAAAATTTAGATCGTGTTGAAACAGTTTTGAATGATCTGCAATATCGAATGATTGCAGAGGCCTATGTCAGTGGACTGCTATAGTTTGATGATGATGATGATGATAAGAGTAGATGAAGACCAAAGAGACGATGGAAGGATTGTGAGACAGATGATGTTGCTATAAAGGAAGTAACTGTTAAGATGACGAGTATGGAAGATAACATGTTGCACCGTCCAAAATGACTCGGATAAGTGCTTAAAATAATGATAGTGCTGACACAAGTCTTGAAAAAACATGAGTAAGTGCTTTGCCTAATGTTGAGAGTATAGATAAAACATAAAAGAAATCTGCGTTATAAGAAGAAATCAGCATTTCTATAAATCTTTTTGTAACGTTCTGCTTTACAGCAGATCCATCCATCGTCCATCGTGTCAATCAGTTAGTGGATAATGGAGGATAGATAGGCAATCGCTCCATATCAAATACTGGATGCATCCGGATGACTGGAAGCCAGCTCCAACCAATTATGACCAGGCAGCTGTTGGAGGTGAGTATGAATCAAGATAGTCGTCCAAATGTGTAACAAACTCCCAGCATACTAATTAACTTTTTTTTAAAGATATGTTTGCTCTTGACTCTACAGTCCAGGTCAATGGTGACAGACAGAGCTTACCCAGAAGAAGCCTGTTCACTCTAACTCTAAAGAGATCAAGTTTTATGCGTTCGGAAACACAGACGCATCTGTCACACACAACTGGTGATCTTGACACTGGGTCATTAGAATATTATTGTAAGATTGAATCAGTTTAATTAAATTTTCAAAATATAAGTACTAATATACCTTAGTATTCCGTAAATCCCTCACAAAGGCTTGAATTTGGCAAAACATATTCATGTCACATTTTGGGACAGACAAAAAGTTTCACATTCAAATAATATATGAAGAATAATGACCAGATGTGGGCATTATACATTTAAGTATATCGTACGGTTGGAGCCGATACCTCGATTGAATTGCAAACTTTGCCAGTCTACAGTCAAACCATTACAAAGTATAATCAATCATTTCAGAGAATATTTCAAGTTTTCGTGTGTATCTCGCCAAGTTCGTGAATAAAACAAATTTTGTTTTAGCATTTTTTTTTTAAAATTTGTCATATAACCATGGTGATTTTAGCTTAGAACTGTCACTTATATGTTAGGACAGTTTTTGAGGAATAACATTTCAAATTTTATAATAATTGTGTGGTAAAATGGGTTGGCAACATAGCTTTTTTTATACGTTATGATAATAATTTTAATGCAATGGATAGAGTTTGATATTAAGCAGAGATAAAGAAACACTGTGTCTTAGGGTCCTTTTGTTTTTTTTTTTAAAACTTAAAAAAAATAAGTACGTTTAAGTAAGCTACACATTTTTACTCTAGTTCATATTAAGTAAGTACCTATACTTAAAAACTGTGCCTACTATTGCATAGTAGTAACTTAGTTCCTTATTTTATCAAATTGGAACTAAGTTAAAAATTGAATATTTGAAAACCGTTCACTCAAACATTTATTGATGCTTAGACGTCTTAAAAGTTAGCTAACTATTTATGCTTGAAAATCTCAAAGTTATGACCCAATTCAAAAATAAATGCGTATCATGAAAATAATGAAATAGTTTTGACTTCAGGCTATTCCAGAAATGGCATAACATAGGTATATTTGTAGAAGCGATGCGCGACTGAAATGGAGGGTACCCAGGGACCAGGGACCCAGGAGTGGGACAGTACTCCAGTAGGCTAATGAAACAAAAATTTACTTCGGGTATACTACCGTTCTATATCTAGTCCCCATAAGCCATAGGCACGTTCCCAATACCAAAAGAGCCCGACACAACATGGCGACAGGGAAATCATGAAATTCAAATCTTTCAGAATAATTCAATGCGAAATATTGCTGAAAACGGCGATGATTTCATGTAAGCACGGTTTTCGATACAATTTTAATGTTTTGACCCCTTTTTTTACGTGTGGCTTATGTCATTATCATTACCCTATTTAAAAGGATGGAGGGTAATAATATTCGGGAGTTTTTGGGTAAAGATCCGACAAAAATCTAGTTGCAATCTGTATGATCATTGTATTGATCCCACTGCTGGGAAGCAAGCCTCCTTTTTGGCAAAGAATGGGGTGTAAAGCGGACAGAAATAATTATAATTATTGTGGATTTTGAGAGTGATGGCGATGAAAAGTTACATGAAAAAATGTCCAAACACTCACTGGATTAATATTAAAGCGTGAAAAATAAATTTTGTGGATGTACAAAATAACTTACCATTAGGTTGTATATTGTTATCTAATCCTTTTCTGCTATCAGCAACATGGGCACTTGCGAAAGTGCACAGCAGCGACACTAGTAGAGCGGCGAGTAGTGAAAGTGAATTCATCATTGTTGCTATTCGATAATAGATGTCGCTAGGTGAGTATTTAGTTGCAGCCTGGAAAAAAAAATGGAGAGAAGATTAATTATTGTTTTTAATTACTCGAGATTTGTTTAGTACCTAATGAAAAGGTAAATAATGCTTTCTGTAACTTTGATGATTAATTTACGATTATTAATTGAGCTTTTAACGGGATGGAAACTTTAGCGACATAACATTTAGTTTAGAGTGGATTTTCATTTTTTTCTTCCACTAACTAAAAAAACCTATTTCTAAATAAATTTCATTAAATTCCGTTCGTTTGTTCTGACGTGATTGTGTAAAAATCTTCACCCATTTCTAAAACTATTGAATTTATAATTTTAGTTAGAATGTGAAAGCGTTTTCGAAACCAAGGTGAGGCATTGTTATCTACTGTTTCTTACTGAAAATTGTCGTGTTTTTTTTAGTAAAGTTTACTAAGTACGCCTTTTAAAATGGCTGATATAGAGGTAACCATTGTCTACCCCTATAAAGAACCTGCGTGAAAATATTACGTACGTCAACAAAAGACAGACAGATTTTAGAAATAAAATAAAATTTTATGTAAAAACAATTGAACTGTTTTATTGTTTTATATTATAAAAATCTATATTTTTAAATAAACAATCTAAAAGGAAGAAGAAATCTTATAATCAGCAATCAACCGTAACAAAAAATATTTCGATTTTTCAAAGTGATCGCAAATTTTTTGATGTAGCATGGATTTTATCATTGAAAACCGTTTAAACCTTGCTGCCTAGTTACATAATACTTATCTAATCTACACAGATGCAGCTGTATTTATTTTACTTTGCCTCCACTGCTTCCTTATATAAAACATTCGCATATGTTTTTACATCCGTGCTCCTGAGATCGCTCTCAGGATCACGGATGAATAGCTTCACAGATTTCTCGCAAAGATTAGATTTTGTTCGCTTATTTAAACTTATGTGTTAGTAATTAATGATACTGAGACTTTAATCTATGAGAAGAAAATCCTTATTCATTTTAAACCGACTTCAAAAAGGAGGAGGTTCTCAATTAGGTAAGTATTTTTTTTTTTCACCTATTACTTCGAGGTTTCTAGTCCGATTTGTGAGATTCTTTTTTTGTTCGATGCAGTCTTCGATCATCATAATGATCGAAGGATGCAGTATAGGTACCTGATATTTGGTCCCATTAAAATTTCACTCAGATTGGTTTAGTAGTTTTTATTTTATAAGAGTTTATATTTTACGTATAAAAGCGTATCTGTGGAATCACATTGTCTTGAAATGACAAGACGGCTCACTGGTTAAATTGCTCTATATTGTAAGTTACAAGGTTCGATTACTCCAAGAGAAAAAAAACTAAAGACAAAATTTGAGGCGTTAGAAATGGATTGAAAAATTTGACGCTCGATGGCTCAGTTGAAAAGAGCGTCGGATATATTGAATCCGGAGGACGCAGGTTCAAATCCTGCTCGCGGTTCAAATTTTTCATTCCATAGAAAATCTATGAAATTCGCGACGCATGTATTAATGCGTACAAAATATATAAAATAATAGCTGACCCCGCAAACGTTGTTTTGCCATACGAGTATAATTATATATTATTTCTAGTGCCACAATATACAAAATAAAATTTTGTTCAAAAAATTAAAAAAAGTTAGAGGTGGACACCTTTATCACTTAGGGGTATGAAAAATAGATATATTAGCCGATTCTCAGACCTAATGAATATGCATATAAAATTTCATAAAAATCGTCAAGCCGTTTCTGAGGAGTATGGTAAAAAGCACTGTGACACGAGAATTTTATGTATTAGAAGAAGATTGTTTTATAAATTTTAATGCTCATAATATTAGTATCTGATAACTCACCCACGTTACTGGTAAAAATCTTTGCAAATGGGGAAACACTATGTAGTATAACGTGAAATAAATTGACGATAAATGGTAACTTTTACGAGTATTTATACATTATTACCCATATTTTATCTGACAGTGATCAATAGCGATTTGGAACTGATAATGAACTTGACATAAGTAATGTAGGTACGCTACATACCATAGAAATTACTTGTATTATGTATTTTAACCACGAATGATAAAAGCTTTGGAAATGTGATTATCACGTTGATATAGTAGTCTGGTCTAGTTATTGTCATGGAAGCGATTCCACATTTTTTTTTCGTGGTTGAATCATCTAAATGAGTCCTCCCTTTCAATAGCCCTTTACGTTCCACGGTCACGGTATCCTGATAAGACAGTCTCGCGACCCCGGCTGGCGGTTGGAGGGTGGAATACGACGCGCGGACGACACGGGTATGTTCCATAACCGGACGGCAAGTCACCCATTACGCATTATTATATTACGCTTTATTATTGTTATTTATTATTTTATTCTGTGTTTTAGTATTTTTTGTGAAAATTTTGCCTAGTTACAGACGGACACAGACATAATGGACAGGCAGACAGCTGAATAATAATAGAGTTCCGTTTTACCACTTCAGGTACGGAACCCTAAAATTGATGCGCCCGCGAACCCACGACCCAGACTGTAGAATGAGCTGACTCAGACCAAATGACGATAGTTTGTTACAATAATTCAGTTCGAGGCCTCCTTCTCTGTGCGAAGCGTCATCATGCGTCAAAATATTTGTCTGAATCAAGACTAAATTGATTCCAATTTAAATTGGGAATTACGTCACAAAATGACGGCGTACGTCATTGTACGACTGTAGGCGGTTAACATTCTTTGTGATCAAAATGTTGACTGTGACGAAAGTGATGACGTATTGGATTCAATTTATTATTTGATAACACGTGTCATAATATGGTATGACTGGCAAGTTGGTAACGTAAGAATGATACCGTAGAAACGGTCGACGGAAGAATTGAAAGTTACAGAATCTATACTTTTTTTACCATGGATAAATCATCAAATGAGTCCTCCCACCCAGGGCAGGGCAGGAGGGACTGTCAGACTTGTACTGATTAAAATCCACGGTGTCCTTCAATAGCCCTTTACGTTCCGGGGTCACGGTAGTTCGTTAGTCTCGCGACCACAGAATTTATACTTAATATTGTAAGCTGAAGAGTTTAATATCAGGAATTACTGTTGGATTTGAAAAAATAATATTGTATTGGATAGTCCAATAATCGAGGAAGGCCATAGGCTATATAATATCACGCTATGACCAACAGGAGCCGTGCAGCGACAGTGGAACCACGAGGAACAGCTAGTCTATACTTCGATACTATATACAACATGTAACATAATTAACGCACACCCTAAGACACCCCAATTAGAATATTTATGTTATAATCATAATACATATATTGAATTTTTAATTTAACATGTAAATGCATTGTTATTAACTAAATTAGTTATTTTGCAGTAAGGTTTATTTTTCTTTATTTTGTATTGAATGACGGAATTTGTATTATTACAAATAAAATTGAACTTTTAAGTCTTGTTGCCTTGATTTACGGTCTATATTAGTTTGTTTTGACTGTACAGGGGTAATGTGACTATAATTTCCGTAGTTTTAATTATTTTTGATAAAAAATTACCTTTAATAAAAATGATAGGAATCGATTCAGTAAACGATTCTGAACAAACTAATTTCAGGATGTGCGTTAATTATGTTACATGTTGTATAAAGTATTATAAATAGGAAAACTTTGTTTGTTTGTAATGAATAGGCTCAAAAACTACTTTTTTTTTATTAATGATAGGTTCGCGTTTGACCACTATCTCGCCTGATGGTAAGCGAAGATGTGGTCGACGGTGAAGCACGCTTGCCTAGAAGTAACCTGTTCACTCTTGACTTGAAGACCCCAAGGTTATAGCTGTCGGGAAATACAGGTGGCAGCAGGGAATTCCACTCCTTAGCTGTGCGTACAATAAAGGTATTGGCAAAACGCTTTGTACCATATATCGATGGCGCATTGCCATACGTCTTGTAGTCCGATGATGGAAAGGGCTAGGCGGAATCAGGTTGTGCAGTTCCATCGCACACTCTCCGAAATGCAACCGATAAAAAACCGACAGGCTGGCCACACGGCGACGATCTTCAAGGCTCTGGAGCTTTGAATCGACCACTACTACTGGTCCGATTTCAAAAATTCTTTCACCAGTTGAAAGCTGCTTTGGCCCTGAGTGACATAGGCAATAAGGGGGGGGGGGAGGCGAGCAAAGCCGCTGATAAAAGCTAGTTTATTATAAAGCTAAAGAGCTTGGTTGAACGAGCTAATCTCAGGAACAATAGGTTCGAATTAAATAAATATTTTTGTTGGATAGTCTACTAATAGAGGAAGGCTATAGGCTATATAATATTACGCTATGACTAAAAGGAACCGAGCAGCGAGTGTAGAATAGCTAGTAATATTATAAAGTTCAAGAGTTTGATTGAGGAACTTTTGGTTAGAATTGAATAATCTTTTTTGATATTAACACTTTCACTGTCCTTTTTTTTTTTTTTTTTTTTAGCGTGGTAAAATCATCAAATGAGTCCTCCGGCCCCGGGCAGGGCGTCAGACTTCTACTGACTAAAATCCACGGTGTCCTTCAATAGCCTGTTACGTTCCGGGGTCACGGTAAGGAAATAATCCCGCGACCCCGGCAGGCTTTGGCCCTCTGAGAGGGGGGCCCCGTCATTATGCTGACGCTCTTTGAGGCGCGCGTGGGACACAACGCGCCGTCGACCCGGGCATGGTCCTTGGTCGGGCAGCGAGTTGCCCTTTACTCGCTGCCCGCATGCCCTCGCCTACGGTGGCCGGAGATCATCTGCTGACGTCCGACGCTGCGGGCGCCTACCACACTTTCACTGTCCTAAGACAATTATCAATACAATTACTGCACGTCCAATAGTGCGTTATTACAATGCATGGACGTATGAACGTCAACCGCCGACCAATAGTGTTGTACAAGTACGTCGAAACACGATTTACTTATAAGATATGGCAACCTAGGGAGCCAGGTTACGTACTTGGCAGGTTGAAAGAATTATCTGTTTTTTTATTTATTGATTTTGCAAGTTTCTCGTGAACAACACTATTCTTGGTGGTCAATAGTGTATTGTATGTCATGCACGGACGTACGGAGCTAACTCATTAGTGCATTACATGTAATGCATGGACAGTGAAAGTGTGTTGTGTTGGATAGTATGTATATTTATCGAGGAAGGCTTTAGGCTATGTAGGTAACATCACGCTGCGATTCATAGTAAATGAGCAGAAGAAGTGGAACCACGAGGAAAGCTATAGTATAAGATATTCATAAATTTATTAGTTATGACGTCATTGCCACGTTACGTTAGTTGGTTCAATGATCGTAATATTATTAGCACAAAGAAAACTGCTCAGTAGCCCTTGATAAAAAAATCAGTTAGTCATCTTTAACGACGACGTTGTGGTATGCGACGAATACTATTTTTACAAAAATATTTAGGTATCTATGATTTTTCTTAGAAAAGTTTGACTCAATAGAGGAAAACTAATAGTTAATAAAAAAATATATTTCAGTTTTCTAACGCTCATATAAAAAAAAAGAAATATGTAGAGTGCTAGAATTCTATTTTTTTTATTATAAATGCCTTAAGTTTTCATGCCTAAACAAAATAACATTCAAATATAAAAATTAATACAACTAGAAGTGATAAAAATGCCTACCAACAATAATAGGGAAAAACATTCAAAGTTCCTCAAAAAATTCATCCAAATCGCGGCAAAATTGCCCAAAACGCTGGCAGAATAGCTACGTTGTATGGCAATGCTGATTGTTTGACCAAGAAATAGACCAACCCTTTGGTCACGCGAAGAGTCAAATATAAAATATTTTTAAATACTTTTTGGGCACTTGGGCACTTAGACCCCATGGCCCTATGGTGATTCATTAATGACTCAAATACAAGCATAGACTAACTAATCTGATTATATGGTCTAATTTAAAAGGTTGAATGTATGCGAGTATTCGCAATCATGCAATATTAAAAGCTATTGATTGGAATCAAGTGGTATCAAATACAATATTATTTGATAATTTACTCTATCTAGATTTATGTAGTGAGTTCTTATTTCATTAAACAATACTAAATTTCATGAGAATTTACTGAAAAAAGCAATTTACAAAATTACTTAACAATTGATAAAATCAAAGCTGTTTCTTTTTATAATTATTACCATGAACTACGAAGTTTGAAACTTTTAGTGTCAAGATATAGAAATGAAGTTTAAGTATTTTTCATAAAAAAAAAATGAAGTTTTTTTTTCTTATAATAGTATCATAATATATTATTATCACTAAACAAAAAGTTTTATTTTACGTATAATTTTTGTCACACTTTTCCGCAATTTTATTTTACTGCCTATCATTTTTTTTTTTTACATGTTTATTATTAAAGTCTGTCTTATTTTAATTAAAACTTTTACGTAATTAACTTTTCACGCCTAAGTCTCTATTCAATTTATTTTTCCTCAAATATTTAGTTTTGAGTTTAAGCTCGTAATATTGTTGGGGCATAACTTTAAACTATATCAACAATAAACAGTAAATCACATTTCCGTAGATTAAACAATTCAAACACGTCATAAATTAGTTAGGAGGAAAAGCAGAGTCGCCGGTCACAGTTGTGTCCAGTCGGCACTTAGTCATAAGTCGGTGCGGACAAGTGCACACCAGTTAAAAGCGATTGTATGTGTAATGTGCCTTGACGACGACGGCGCGCCGTCCGGCGGCGCGTGGCACGATTTATCTAAGAAATGATTTTTTTTATTAGATAACTTTTTGAGGTTTTTTTTTTTTTTTTGAGAAAAATGTTTTTTTTTTTAGATTGAAAAGTGTAGGTTTATCGTGCAAGATGATTGATGCAGCAGAAAATTACATGTTTTTATAGTTTCAGTTAAGTTTTGTTTTTCTATTTTTTTTTTCGTCGAAATCAATTTTTACTTTTAGAGCAAAATAATTTCTTGACGCATTTTTTTGTTTGTAAGTTATTAAAAACACTATTACATCACAATTTTCAGTCACAAAAATTGGGGAAAATCACCAAAAAAAAAAAAATTACTTACCTAATTAAAAAAAAATTAACTTCGAAAAAACAATCCTAAAATAAAACACTTAAATAGTAAAAAAAAACCAACCTTATTAATCTCGTTCGCACAAAACACACGATAAAATATATAAAAGTATAAAATTCCTTGAGCTGTGTACGGTTTGGGAGTAGTGCTAGGAATATGGACTATTCCTTTTAGCCACCCCTTTATATATGGCTCGGGACGACTAACTGAATCGAGTACTCTCGGCCTTAGCGTGGTCTCGCGGGAAAATTTTCTTGTAGGTAGATTATTTGTACGTATAGTAACTGATTGGAAAACATTATTTTTTTTTTAATTTTTGTTTTTGCTAGTCGATTCATAACCCACAAGTAGTGTACAAGAATTCTAGCTCAATTATACAATACGGAGTGCTGCAAATTATACTTCATAAAATTTCAGATTATAACAGACTTTGCGTTCATTTAAAAAATAAAAAAAATATGCGGCCCATCCTTATAATGTCAAGCAATAGTTCATAATTATATGGCAATTAAATATACAATAAATTGCCCAACCAATTTAAAACAGAAAAATCAAAAACAGTATACCAGAAAAGGCTAAAAATATTCCTCATACAAAAGTGCTTCAACTCAGTGCAAGAATATTTTTAGAGTCTAACATAAGATCACGAATGCCTCTCATGTAATGAAATATTATTGTTTTTAATGATTAATTTTTGATTTCTATTGACATTTGGTTTTATAGTAACTTCAGTAAGTAACAGACTATATTTCTCAATTTAATTTGGACAAATTGTTTTTGTTTGAAGTTTTGTTCAAATAAAATATATCTACTTAACTACCCATAGATATAAAGGTGTAATTATAATAATATATAATTATATGTAACACAATAATTACAATAATTATTCAATTTAATTAAACTGCCAATAAAGAAAATAATAATGGAACAATGCTTTAAAATGTATGAAATTTAAGATATTAAAGGCAGGTGATTGGTAATAATTTTCAATGCTTGTAAAAGGCTGCTCAGTCATAAGTACACTAACATAATAATTATAATACCAATAATGTAAACACTTTCACGGTGTCCTTCAGTAGTCCTTTATGTTCCCGGGTCAGTAATGAGATAAGTCCCGCGACCCCGGCAGTCTTTGGCTCTCTAGGCCCCGTCACAATGCTGACATCACTTTTTGAGGCGCGCGTGGAACACAACGCGCCGTCGCGCGTCGATCCGAGCATGGTCCATGGTCGGACATCGAGTCGCCCTTTACTCGCGCCTACAGTAGCTGGAGATGGTCTGCCGACGTCCGTCGCCGTGGGCGACTACGCTATCCTCTCCCTCACGCGGCCCGCCTCCTCCTTCGCGAGCATGACTGCTTCGCAGAAGGAGGCAACCGCTTCCCACTCCGTCTCGCCCCGCAGCATGGCCTCGATCAATGCCAGGCGCGAGAGGTCTCCGCCTATCGCCACCGTGAGGACACGGCGGTGCTCTAGCCAAGCGGGGCAGTCCTGCAGCGTATGCTCCTGTGCTCCACCGTGTCCTCAGGGCGACCCTCGCATTGGTGACACCCAGGCGTTTCTTCCCTCCTTATCAGACACAGGTACCACCCGAAACTTTTGTCCTCACAACCTGCGTCATGCGGTAGGTCAAGACGCCGCCGCCGTCACGCCTATCCAGCCACTTCTGAAAGAAGGGTCTCACACCGCCGCGATTGCGGCGTGCCCGAATTTTATAATCACTTAGTTCGTAAATAAACGCCTTGAATTTGACTTAGTAACATCAATGCAGCGTGATACGTACATGATGGAAAATTCTTTTGTTTTTAAGTTTTTTTGCTAGTTTGCAAGTTTTTTTGAAGGAAATTTATAGGTACATAATTATATATTTTTATTCTCTTATGACTTGTTGATTTTCTGCGAAATAGTTTTTTTTGTACTAAGATTATATTTAAACATTTATGCGTAAAGTTTTATTGGTAAATGTATCCTTGTGGACTTATATAAAATAAAAATAGTTATTTGATATAGACTTAATATGAAGTCTAGAAAAAAATCAATGAATTGCTTGTACCTACTTATGCAGACATTTTTTTTTAGTTATTTTTCCTGTTTTAAACTGGGTTAAAAGTTCATGAAAACTTATGATTAAATACCTACTTACCTAGAGTTCAAAGGTGTATACGAGTAATAAATTAATTTTTACCTTAAATTTACATTAAACATTAACATTAAATCCCATGGATTTCCCAGAAATCTAATTAAGAAATTACCAACATTTCCTTTGGTATTTTTTAAACTTTTTTTCCAGTGTTTTTCCTTATAGTCCCAAGACTCACTCTGAAAAAATTAAGACAAGGATCTGTACAAATGATTTAATTACAGTAATACTAAGAATTGTTACTGTAGGCACCTATAAATGGCTGGGATTTTGAGTAACGGGAATCCCATACATCTGGCCTTATCTTTTTGATTAACTAGTTATTCCATTGACTTCACTCGCGATAAACGATATCTTATGCGTAATTCCAGGATATAAACTATCTGTGTACCAAATTTCATGCAAATCCCTTCAGTAGTTTTTGTGTGGAAGAGTGACAAACATTCAAACTCTCTCATTTATTTTATTTATTTATTTGCTCTCTGCACATCATACACTTGACATTGCTGTTTATGATACTAGCTGTTGCTTTGCAGGTGTAACGTGAAAAAAATACCGCGATAAATAACCTATAAGCCAGAATTACATCAAGATCTTTCCAGCCGTTATGACGTCATGGAGTAACAAACACCCATCCAAAAATGTAAACTTTCGCGTGAGGGAGAGGACAGCGTCCACCTCACAACCCGGCCGCGGGAGACGCCCACGGCATCAGGCTATTTTCGGCCGCCGTAGGCGCGGGCATGCGAGTAATGGGTGACTCGCCGTCCGATCATGGACCATGCCCGGGTCGACGGCGCGTCGTGATCCACGCGCGCCTCAAAGAGTTGTCAGCAATCTGACGGGGGCCCGTCAGAGGGCCAAAGCGTGCCGGGGTCGCGGGACTGTCTCATAAGGTAACCGTGACCCTGGAACGTGTAGGGTTTGTAAGTAGATTTTAGTCAGTACAAGTCTGACAGTCCCTCCCGCCCTGCCCTAGGTGGGAGGACTCGTTTGATGATTTTACCACGATGAAAAAAAAACTTAATTATTGATTAACGTGAATGCCTCATACATTAGCTTAGTGATTGGCGCGTGGTAGTATTAGCTCAAGGTTTAAACCTACTTGCAAAATAAATATCATTTCATTTCATTTCAATTCTCGTTATGAGGAAAAAGTTACTGAATGAATTGATTTCAGTCGACGCTATGTTGGATCGTTTTAATGATTTCAAGTGTCATTACTGAGTTCATCATCAGCTTATAATTTATTATTACCTATAGTTCTAAGGCCCAAATTGTAAATA
The DNA here is from genome assembly GCA_954870645.1 of Agrotis clavis. Taxonomy (NCBI): domain Eukaryota; kingdom Metazoa; phylum Arthropoda; class Insecta; order Lepidoptera; family Noctuidae; genus Agrotis; species Agrotis clavis. The sequence goes on from OX940942.1 coordinate 2,061,898, forward strand.
TTTTTGTCCATCAATTATTTCAATAAACAATTTATTAATTTTATATTAATTTTATTTATTATAATGTTCCCACTGCTGGGACACAGGCCTCCTCTCTGTGAGATGGAGTGGGCCATAAACCACCACGCGGGACCAGTGCGGGTTGTTAGATGTCACATGTCTTCGAAGTTTTTGGTTCTAAGACATGCCGGTTTCCTCACGATGTTTTTCCTCATCGTTTTGAGAGTGTTTTTTGAGTGAGTGGTAATGGAATAAATTACACAAAGTAATGCGCCTGGCGGGGTTCGAACCCACGACCTATTTATAACTCCTAAGTCGGGACCAATACCACTGGGCCACCACTGCTCTACTGAGTGGGTGTTTGATATTCGGTTAAGGAAAATATTTTTAGGTTTTATCATTAGCTTTAATCTACACTTATATTATAAAGAGGAAAAATTTGTTTGTTTGTAATGGATAAACTCAAAAACTACTGGACCGATTTTAAAAATTCTTTCACTATTAGAAAGCTACATTATCTGCGAGTAACATAGGCTATGTTTCAATACGCGCGGACGAAGTCGCGGGCGAAGTGCTAGTTATTTATAATTGTCTTGAATTATTCATTTTATATTTTCCATGGATACTTTTTACTAAAAGTTTGATTTATAAAAAAAAGTTAAAAATCGTAAAATTTACAAGGTCACGGTGAATATTATGAATTGGCAATCTATGACAATTTTACGAATTTTAGTGCAGTTCATATTATTATCCTAAGGTTTCCGCTTTATTGGCCTTATAGGACTCCTTATGATCTTAAGTGGTAGCAAGTGCAACACCTCTAGAGTCACGTCGACCGACTTGGACTACGTGTCATGGCGATGCACCGTCGTCTATCATTAAGGAAATAACTTCCTTTGTTTTGAAGGTCGGTTAAAAATGGAGGCAGAAGTATGTATTTTTCTTTTAAACCTCAACCATTTATTTAAGATATTTGTGCATGCATACAACAGTTACCAGCTGACAGCGTTAAGGAATATTTTTTTGATGCTTTGTAATATTTTGTTATAGGTTACAAACTCAATTTTTTTTTTGGTTTCTAACTAAATTGAAAATTTGAAATCAAGTATGTGTTATTTTGTTGAAATAAATGTTTGGCTTTTTAAAGTGTCTGTAACAAAAAAACTATTGTAATTTGATTAATTTATTTATACTTTTGTGTAAGCTTTCTATCTAATTTTGAACTTGCATTTCAAAATTAGATAGAAAGCAAAACTGGCATTTCAAGGTCAAAATATTTTTTTTATTCCTATCTAAATTAAAATATACATACCTAATTCATACTAAAATTATCTAACCTAAATAAAACAAGGATACCTACAGTAGTATTTTTTCAAACATTAAAAAAAAACCGCTTGATAATCATATCGAATGATCGGAAGTTAGGCGCCTCGTGTGTTGTAAGAATCAATATACGACATTGTAGACATATGTGTCACACAGTATCAGCATATCGACAGTATTTCAACTATGAACAAGATGGCCGTTGGTTTTAATCCTGCTCGAAGGACCATCTTTGTTATCTTCGGAGAGCGCTAAACTTGTGGCCCAATTTTGGGCCGAGTCGATATAGATTGTTATCGACACGATAAGAAGAATATTATCTTGAAATAAAAATAAGAATACATAAAGCTTATTATTTTCCGAGTGACTAATAACTTAAAAGTCGACTAAATGTTTGCAACAAATAAAATAACTTGCCAGCGATTAAATATTTTCGCGACTATTATATTACGTAAGGTTCAAAATTAAGGGTGTTATAAAAACTAAAAACTAGCAGCTGCGTTTAGGTAGCAAATAAACTATACCAGTCAATTGAAATATTAGGCGAGGAGCTGTATATAATGACTTGGCGACTAATAATGTTAGTAGGGTGGCATTCGCCGGTAATGTGTGCAACTAACACGTTAGTGTTTAGTTTTGTTTATTTTGTGAGCCAGCATGACAGGTAGTAATCAGTTATTTGACCTAGGATGCAAGAGCGAATGAAACGAGCTCGGGACTTGGGGCATCCCGACACGGACAGGTTAGGTTCGAAGGTGATGGTCATCCCCTTCGTGTTAGGTTACTTTAAACCTTGCACGCAGAAATAGGAGCCCCGCGAAGCGGGGCTCCGTCGAGCATTCTGGCAGGTGGTACTAATTCAAAGCTATTAAAAGTCACACAATTTTAAGCTAGTTTATATTTATTCTTCATACAAACAATTTTAAATAGAATCTGATTTGTATTATTTATGTATGCCCATTTTCTATTTTATTTTCATCATTAAGTTTTCGCTTAGATATTAATTCAGTTCCCAAAAGAAAAACTTGATGCTAGTTTAAATTAAAACGGAGCTTATAACTGATATATTAATATGCCATCTTTTACTTACTACGATACTCCTTATTAGCTGCCAACCCATTATGTTTGGTACCCACTCTATTTTTTTTTCAACCTATATTCATTATACTTAGTTGCCGCATTAAATACATGCCAATACATAATGTATAAATTATTTTTTAATACCTATTATCATAGTTGCGATTTAGGCACTACTAATTGTAAGTATTCGACAAAGGCCTCCTCCAAAGACTTGGGGGAGGCATTTGTCGACGGACAAGCTGTTGTCAAGGAAACCGATATCTAGTCGGATATATTAATTAATGTATTAGGTATATTGTGAATTATGTTAACAGCAAAAAAGGCTTATTTTATTATTTAAGTGTAAGTATTCAATTCTGTTTCCGTTTTGAAACAAAAAATGAAACTTAAACTTAGTAAAATAAAAATACATTTAATGGCGATATGGTTAGCAGCTATTAAGCTGAACAATTGAATGCTGCATGATTCTCGTATGATAATTGATATAGAAAGAAAGTAAAGAAAGAAAAAAACGTTTATTGGCACATGCCACAAGTGCATACAGTATTAAGAAAAGACACAAACAAAAATAACTTAAAACTAAACAATATTAAGAAGCCAAAAAAACATGTAGGGTATAATAGGCCCATTTCAGCATAATGTCGGACAACATAACTAAAGGTGCCCGACGCTGGTTTTCAAATGAACCTAAATGGTGAGTGTCCGAATGTCAAATTAGTTTAAAGTTAAAATGATAGAATAAAATATAAAAGTAGTTTAGGGGAGATAAAATATATACGTCGTATACTTATGTATAAATATATGACGGCGCGCGATAATTTAGTTGATTTATTGTAACATTTTTAGGGTTCCGTAGTCAACAAGGAACCCTTATAGTTTCGCCATGTCCGTCCGTCCGTCCGTCCGTCTGTCCGCAGTTTAGCTCAGAGACGCACAGTACTAGAGAGCTGTAATTTGGTGTAAATATACGGATTTGTTGTGCCGAAAAAGTGGTAAAATAAAATCTCGTAAAATATTTTTTTTTAGGGTACCTCCTGTACACGTAAAGAGGGGATGTTTTTTTTTTTCTCGCGTACCCCTTAGTGTGGGGTATCATTAAATAGGTCTTTAAAAAATATTGATAGTTTCCATTAACAATTATTTTTTGATAAAAAAATTCGTTTGTGAAATATTAAGCTTTAAAGTGCTAAATTTTGCTCGACTCGAGTGTCCCCCCCCTCTACCAGCTAAACGGTTATGTTTGGGGGTGTGAAAAAATTCACAATAGTAGTATATATAACGAAGTTTAAAAGAAAATTATCATGACTAAGTAGGCTTTACAACTTTACGAGTAATAGTCGACCAACTTATAAAATGTACTTGGATAACATATTTTCCTAAACAAAATGTATCGGAGAACAAGCTCTTCAACTGCAAATGTAAGTTTGTCAACTTTATTTTTACAGCTGTAATAGGTATGTTTTTACGGTATGTTTTTTGGGGATAGGTAGGTTTTTATCGTCAACTATTTTTAACTTACTTCAAAAAAAGGGGGAGGTTCTAAATTCGTTGTAATCTTTTTTTTTTATGTATTTTCCCCGATTTCTCAAAGACTCCTGGACCGATTGTGAAAATTCTTCTCTTTAAAATTAAATTCAGCGAATCAGTTTAGTTAATTCGCATAAGTATTTTGATGGGCAACTACGGAACCCTACACTGTGCGTGGCCCGACACGCACTTGGCCGGTTTTTTTTTTATAAGTTGTAATCGATTTCTTTTTACTCTGTGGTGTAAGAATTATTTCTTTATTGGTACTTTTAATTTAGAGCGGGTAACACCGAATGGAGTTGTAAGTGTCATGGCGGTGGTGACGCGCACTTTTGAGGCGACCGTCAGCCGGACGACATGCACAAACCCATTGGCTTTAAAGTAAAGTTTGTTTATTGTCCATCCGTTATTTAATCAGTAATTATTACTGTAATCATAAGTTATTTTGGTGAAGTTTTGTTGAAATATTAAAAGTTAAATTAAGTGAGATATTTTGTGAATATTTTTCATCTACCTGCAACAACACGCCCATAATGAAGGACGAACTGATGACGGAGAAACAGCGACACGTGGTGTCTCAGCCGCTCGACCCTCCGTCATATATATAATAGGATGAAACGATGATATGAAAAGATGTTTAATCAATTAACTTAAAAATAATCATCATCTTCCTACCCATATCCCATTTTACTGGTAGTCGGCCAACACGTTTTTTTCTTCCATTCTGACTATCAGACGTCACAGTTTCATTTACTCCTTTTTCTTTCATATCATTCCTTAGACAATCCATCAATCTTTGCCTTCCTCTTCCACTCCACCCATCAACATTCATACTCATCACTCTCTTAGTCACATGAGTGAAAAAAAAAATGATTGACAGCTCTACGCAATTCCTACTTGATTTACTGCACTCGCTTACACTGTAGCGATGAGGTCATCCACGGTTACTATTGTGCAATTGACTACGTCACCTGATTGGCTGCGACGACGGGTGCGCGCGCGCACGCTGGACGAGCCCCCAGCGTATCAAGATAATGGCCCGATAACCGTCGCGTTTACAGTCTAAAGGTCGGATTGGGATATTCCTTGAGATGGTTTTTTTATGGTTTTGTTAATTTAATTTTTTTTGTGGTTTTTGGTAAACCTAGGTGGTTGATAGTTTAGTTTTGGTGTATGACCTATAATAGAATCAAAATCAAACTATCATCTATGCATATAATAAAATGGTAGGAAAGTCAAAACTGTGCATTGTAATACTTGGAGTGTGATCTACAATCGATACCGAAGCCAAAATATAGTTTTTAGAATTTTGTCTTTAGTATGTCCGGGAGAGCAGTGGTGGCCCATTGGTATCGGTCCCGACCCGACTTACGAGTTGTAGGTCGTGGGTTCGAACCCCGCCAGGCGCATTACTTTGTGTAATTTATTTCATCACCACTGCTCTCAAAACGGTGAAGGAAAACATCGTGAGGAAGCCGGCATGTCCTAGAACCAAAAAAAAATCGAAGACATGTGTCATCCACCAATCCGCACTGGGCCCGCGTGGTGGATTATGGCCCACTCCCTCTCACAGAGAGGAGGCCTGTGTCCCAGCAGTGGGAACATTATAGGCTGATGATGATTTGCGTAAAGAACCTTAAAAAGTAAGCATAGAGTTGCGGAACTGTCTTTGCAAGTGTAGCTTGATAAATTCTTACTCTATTCTAGCAAGAACATGCAAAGTTATTTCTATCCAATTCGATTTTTTTGGCCGAATTACGACCCGGTAGACGATTGAAGTGAAGATATTTCTGTGCTGTCAGCAATATAACGGGGCCCCCTTAGAGGGCCAATGTCTGCCGGAGTCGCGGGAATATCGGGTCACCGTGGCCCCGGAACGAAAACTGCTATTGAAGGACACCGTAGATTTTAGTCAGTACAAGTCTGACAATCCTCCCCGTCCTGCCATGGGTGGGAGGACTCACTTTTGATGATTTTACCACGTAAAAAAAAAACTATCTCTCTATACACCTCTGACCTTGCAATGATGACTGATTATACATTACGTCCATTATCTTTCATCTAAACTGGATAAATATTTATCACACGTTATATTACATCGCCAACTGAATCCTATTCCTTATTTCTGATGATTCTGAATCATTAGTTCAAGTTTCTTGTTGATTGACATCATCATTAGCTGTACAAGGATCTCTTGACTTGACACGTGTCAAAATTAGGGAACAAGGCAGCCATTTTGGTTTTTTTTTATTACTGTTATCAAATAATTTTTTAACGTTTGTAATTTTTTAATGAATGTCTTCCGCTGTGCAGGGGTTTGTCAGACTCCAGCTAACTAAAACCGCATGTTATTCCTACACATTTGCATTCTCCACAATCACCCCAGCAGACCAACAGCACTCATATCGCTTTATACATATTATAATTTTCCTGCCCATTTTTTATTTTACTTGATTACTCCCTTTTCCCCTGTCAGACCTCACGTCATCATTTACTCCTTTTTCTTTCATTTCATTCCTCACACAAAGCATCCATCTTCTCTTTGGCCTTCCTCTTCCTTTCCATCCATCAACATTGTAATTAGAGTTCGCTTTATCCAAATTAAATATCGAATATATCATTAATTAAGCCGTTTGCATCGCCCCAGAGATAATTTTAACATGAATTTGAACCAAGGAAGTCCGACCAACGATATAAAAACTTCTTGTTAAATTGCGTCATATTAATTAATCAACTAGGAATTCCATGACACCTATTTTAATAATTACAACGTAAATGACTCATTCACAGTTCTCAGTAATTCATAAAAAGGCGTAAAAAAACTGTGAACGCGTTTTAAAATGTCGCGACATTTTTATGAGGAACAAATACAAGATGGCACTTATGACATATCGAACGTCAATTTTAAAATGGCCGTTCGTAATGGCGCCACCTGTCAAGACAAAAGTGACAGCTATCTGTCAAAAACTGAAGTATTTATTTTAGTTTCATATTCTGCCGTGTGCCAAGATTCAGTGGGCGTTCAGAAGGGAATAGAGTTGTAAATCCCTTGGCTGATTTTTTACGAAATATGCTGATCTTTTCACTCGTGTCAGTTATCACGTAGGGAAAAAATTTGATTACGATCGGCCGAATGAATGGCATACTTGTGCTACCGCGCAATAAAAATACCTGTGTTTCTATGACATCACGAAATAATCGTAGTTTTACAAAGAAATCGTAATCTAGGAATGCGGTATTTATTTTAGAAGTGCAATCTGACAGTTTTAAAGGTAAAATCTTTTATAATAGCCCGCTATTTCTGTGGTTTATAAAATTTCGTAAAAAAATTACATACCTTGGTTAATAAAGCTTTGAGAATATTGAGAATTATCCTTTAGTTCGAGTCAGGGTTGCCACCTTTAGGGGAAAAAAAAACGGGACGATCGGGCATCCATATGAGACGTTCGGAGTTCGTTGAAAAAAAAATTACCCATGAGACAGTCAAAGGAAACTTTATTTTGTGTATTTTTTTTGTATGAAAAAGTAATTTTTTTTTGTGAATTTCCAAAAGTCTTAGAACAAACATTGTTCAGTTAACATGGGCTGAGTTACCCCACGAGAGGTTTTGCGCTATTTTTCTATTTATTTATGAAGTCTGAACAAGACATGTGCATATTCAAAGAAATTAGCAATTTTGCTTTTATCAAATCTACCGAGCAACGATTTGATTTCAATTTCAATTTATTTATTTGTGAACATAGGTATTTAATAGATGTTACAGTCAATGCAGTATCAATGATCACTATGCCTACCATACTTTAACAATTAATGTTAAAGTCATAAATACTATTCAAATAACATATCAAAAAAACCTTTGCTTCTTCTTAGACCATTGCTTCTTAGACCATTTCATGGTCATTAGTGAAAATACGCGCTCAACATATCTACGCATTTGAAGGAGTTATGCTCAAAGCACGAGATACAATACTAAATCGACTCATCCGAAGAATAAAGTCCGATTTGCAAGATTGATGGTTTTCAGTAGAGCTTGTAGAAGTTGTTGACTTGTGTAACTCTGTGTAACTCTAAAACTACGATACTTGACATTTTGATTTTTTGGTATGTTATTATATTACCCTAGACTAGTTAAATGACAGGTATTGTGTATTTATAATCCTTTTAATACACGATATAGTGAGTTCCATATCAACATAAGACGTTTTATAGCGAAAGAACGAAGAAAAAAGTGGGTCCGTAGTGAATATTAGACGTTGTTTTACGGAAACGCCTCAACTTTAGTGACGTTCTATATTAACAAGTGTCTTTTTGTTGGAATGGGACATTCCCAGATTACACCTAATGAGTCCTATCTGACTACCTACCTTGAAATATTTAAGTATAATTTTCGATGTGTTAAATAATTACATTTCCTTAGAGTACATAAAACTGATATTATTATTTCAAAAGTTTATTATATTTAAAAAAATCTTAAAAATGTAGCTTAACATAACCGTTACGCCTCTTTATTAAACCTTCCTCTGCCTGAAATATAGGAATACCTAATTCAGGCATAGATCATTTTAGTGAACTTGGCTGCGTGCCCTTGTTTAGTCAGAAAGGAGAAACGAGATTTCACATCGCACATTAAAATAAAATTAAACTCTCCATTATTTTCATGACGAAACTTCAGTGCATGCTTCGAACACCTAGTTGCTTTTCATAACATATGCCTGACAAGAGTTTAAGATGTTTTTAGTTTAATAATGTTGACCTTTGTGCTTTTTTGAACGAGAAGAACCGACTTCAAGGGTGAGGACCGAAAACAGAACCAAACCGTACCAAACCATTTAGTTAGGTTCCTATAAATAATGCAGGCCGACCCCAGATAGTAGTCCCGCCAAGTGAGGCTCCGTTAACTTGATTCAGTCTTGCGAAATAATTGAAGGTGTGTAGTGTGAGGGTTCGGCAGTGTTGGCGGAGGCGGGGACTTTGATGCAGGGTGGTCTATGTCAAGTCAACAGAGATGCCTATTACCGTCTTAAATCCTTGGGGTGCCCTGACGTTGACCGTTTTCTTTTGGTTCATACGCGTAAAAAATGGGTTTGTATTATGCAATGTTTAAAATAGAAATGCTGATAGGTATTACCATGGAATTGAAGGAGAGGCAAATCAAAATGGCAAGCATGCAACTTTATGCATGCTTTGCATTCCGATCTACACACGATTAGTCCGTATGCGTACTGGCACTGTATGTTTTGGAGTAGGAAAGTAGCAATAGCAAGGGAGTTTGTGGCGCCTAATGACGAAAAAGGAATCGCAGAGAAATTGTCTACATGAGTTATCGCAGATCGAATGAACAGTGGTAGGAGTTGGCTCTGATAGTTTTAAATAACTGGGGTAGATACAATATTATGATGAGAAAATTCTAAGTCCTCATGTTGTATTAATGGTGAAATTTCGAGATTAGAAGGCATTCCAAAGAAAATGTACTAGGTTGATTACTGTAAATATATTCTGCTGTCTGAGTTGACGTGACAACCTGTTTTTAGCTATCACCGATGATTTCTTTGGTGTTATGATCACGTAGAAGTTCTTAATTTAATATTTCTGCTAATTATTGGCTTATTTCTTCTGCATCAGGATGCAAAGGCCACAAAAAGGACTCATTGATATTTCCTTCTAAATTGACATATGAAATAAAATAAAACTGTAAAATAGAATATTCAAGAAATATCATTTATGTGAAGTGCAAGACTTTGCACGTAGGAATTAATTTACCCACTCATAAATACATATTTTTTTATATTTAGCAAACATTTTAAACGAACAACGTCCTAACTGATTTCATTCTACCAGGAAAAACGTCCCATCTTAACATGGAACCCATAAATCATATCACTGATTCCGCACAGAAACGTTCTATTTTAAAATAAAACGCTTAGAAGATTATTTAAATTTGTATAACAGCGTCTTAAAAGTTCATGAGTGCCAGTGAATATTTATAAAAATAATCATACCATCGAAAAAAATGCGTTTCTGAACATTTCCGTCGAAAACCGTTCTATGTAAACATCGATAGTCCACAACTGTTTACTTAGACTAAAAATTATATAAACGTGATGTGTGACTTAGACTATACAGTGTATAAAAATAAGATCATGCAACGAAAATATTCTCTCTCCAACAAACAATGGCCGATCTGACGAACAGACGTGGCCCCAGATGCCTGCGTACCGTCACTTATACACTTCGTGCGTTGTTCTGCGGAACGAATTTCAGATGAGACGTTATTCGATTCTATATTTCCGGAACTAAATAAAATATCAAAATTCTAAAAACACACGTTTGTAGAGTTTTAATTGCTTATCTCATTAAGCTATTAAACTGATTTTTGGCCTATGGTCACATCGGACTTTATTCTTCGGATGAGTCGAAATAATGCGTTCAACTTCTGGTCAAAAAATCGGGACAAAATCGATAGGCCGTCGGGACGCGGGACAATGTCTTCGAAATCGGGACTGTCCCGGAAAAATCGGGACGGGTGGCAACTCTGGTTCGAGTAGTCACTTGAGGATAATAATTGATTACTTAAAATAAATTAATGATCCAATAAAAATGTTTTACAACTCTTACTACCATTAAAAACGCGAATTTATGTATAGGTCGATGGATGTATGTATGTTGTAAGGTACCTAACTGCTGATTAGATTTAGATGATGTTTTTACAGAGGTAGGTAAAATCTGGAAGAACACTTAGGATACCATTTATCCCGATGTAACGATTTCAATCACGCGGGCGAAGCCGCTGGCAAAAGTTAGTGGAACATAACTTATTATTTTTTTCATAAGTTTTCTTTTACATTTGTAAATATTACAAAAAAATAATTATTAAAAATTAAAAAATTGTGGTCCACCAGCACTGGGAACAGGGTCCAAGGTGCCGGTGGTTAGGGCTCTAGCGAGAGAAACCTCCTCACAATGAGCGCCGTGTCCAACGGAACTGCTATCTGCATCAAGCCCTTGAGCCAGCTGCACAATGAGAGCCTCTTAAGGTGTTGTTCGAGGCTCTTCGCAATTAGTCCATTGACCGTAACGACTATCGGTACAATGACTGCTGAGTCCACGTCCCACATGTGGACAATCTCGTGTGCTAAATCAAGATACTTATTTATTTTTATCATTTTCAGCTTTCACGAGGTTCTCGGTAAAACATACTTTATTAATAAAACTATAATAATCATTGTCTCACAAAACCGATCCAAGAATTAAAAAAAAAAAAACCTACGTGTCTATTCCGCATAAAGAAATTATGCGCGCCAATTTTATAACACCTGTCAAAATGACATAACGTTTTTTTTTAAATCCATTGATCGGCAAACATCTTACCAGCCATGAAGCCATGAGCCAATGTTAATAGCTCATAAAACCTTTTTGCTCTCAAAAGGTGACAACAAAAAAGGAGCATGTCTTAATTGTTGACAAAAAAAAGTAAAGAAAGATAAAAGTTTTGAGTTGCGTACGTGACTTTTGAAACGTATCATAACGATAGGAAGACAGGGGAGTGACCTAGTAGAGTTGAAAACACGTGTCAAAATGTCCCCAGTTTTAGGCCCGTATTCCAGAACGTCACTGAATACTCAAGTACCTATTACTTAAAACTAGATTCAAGGCATTTGATTGGATGACATCTAGATTTAAATAGAGATCAGTGCTTGATGATGATGATGATGAAGCTACAGGCGTCTGTCTGTACATCTTTTGAAGCAACTAAGTAGCTACTTTTCAACTGACATATTATTTATAAAAAAACTAGGACTTTCTAACAAAAATGAGAACCAATATAAAATGCAATGAGTAAATGTTATTTCCAATAAAAACTGCATTTTATATTCACGATTTGGCACTGTTCGCGCAGTGGCCGGGCGATCAGTATGTCGCACTTTCGATTCCCACACGAGCAAAAAATGTTTGTATATCTATGCATAATAATATACATAGATACAAAAAAAAAAGCAAATTTATTAATAAATTTCGATATTCAATAAGCTCGCTAAACTGTTACGTTATCATCTGCCTAGGCTTTTCTCAACATTGCTGACCTCGGGTTAGCCTTACCGAACGCAGGTGAATATCAGTAATAACAGTATTTTACGTGAAGCAATTGCCTACACAACCTCCACAACCCAGTAACTGATGGGTAATACGATACCCCATGGTAAGATTGGTTGTCAGACTGAGTTTCTGACTATGATTAACGACTGTCAAAGATCTACAAATGACAGCCAGGGACTAACATCTTTACGTGCTTTCCGAGGCACGGAGGATACTCGCTATGACAGATGGTCACCCATCCACAGATCAGCCTCGGTAAGCGTGGCTTAACCTTGAAGACCTGGGCAGCTGTTTTTATTTAGCCACGGGCTTCTCAAGTTCGCTTATTAAAACTTCTGAAAAACATAGTTACATTATGTAATACATAATTGACAAAATGTAGGAGCAGTTTACTATAAGGTATCTCTGCCAACCCTTTAGGGATTACAGGCGTAACGTTTTGTATGTAGGCATATAAATTATCTAATGAAATTAAATATCGTTTAATTTAATAGACTTTTCTAAACCATAAACAATAAAACCCAAGAAATATAGTAAAATTGCGTTTAAATTAAAATAAAATAGTGATCAATGTCTAGACATTAATCACTATTTTATTTTAATTGTGCACGTGTCACATTGATTTTTTTTTCCTTCCTAGGAAGGAAAAAAAATCAATGTGACGCGTGCACATGTGGTCAAATTATGTAAATTAGTTATGTATTTCATCATATAAATTCTGCGAATGACGTATTAAGGAAAAAATATTATTTTAACAAATTGGAATGTATGTTGGTTGTAATTATAAAATACTTTCAGGTTAAAAACTATTTTATTAATAGGTATTCAATTCATCTACATAATTATTAGTATGGCATCCAATTTAAAATAATAAAAACATAATACATACAAAAATGTATATATCATGTAATTTTCGTAAGTGTATTAAGAATGCGCTACAAGCGAAATCTTCAATTTTGGATTGGATTTTTAGAGTACTAAATCGTGTTTAATTCGGAAAAAAAGTATAGGTTGGGAAACTTCATTATATTTGCGAGGGCAGAGTCAAACAGAAAACATAAAAAGACAAAATTTCCTCGATAGAAAACGATCACAAAGTTACCTCTAATTTTCACGTTTTTTTGATTTCATTCTATTTTGGTTCGTCCTACAGAAATATAAATTAAATCAATATGAACCCAATTACGTAGCCGAGGGACGTGTATGGCACTTTTTTGAAATATTGTTTATAATAAAAGTTATCATTGTTCTTAGCACTCGGCGCTTACGACGTTTTTAAACCGTGTAGAATGCTATTTTCCATTTCGTGTCACACTAGAATCTGCGTCACGAGTGAAGGTCTGCGGAATCTCGTGGTACTAAATTTTTTTAATGCAATTTGATGTAATGACATAGACACTAGCGCCGCGTCAAAACGACTTCAGTCGCGGCTCGGGTTCTAGTTTCAGGCATCATTTTGTTTCACCTGCCAGTCGGCGCCGCTCTATTGAGACGGGAGGACTATGACAGTTTGCTCCGCGCCCGGCGGCTATTAAAATAATAATATTTTTGTTGATATAATCAGAGAAACAACACATAATACAACAAAAACACGAGAACTAAAATATTTAAAGACTGAAATAATTTCAAATAGCCGAATACCATTTTTTTGAAATTTCTTTTGCCACATGCGCGCAAAATAAACAGTTAGTCAATTGTACTGCTGGTCGAGTATTTTTCAGCACGAGGTCCGCTTGTTTTAGATTATTATTTTTTATAGATCTCTTCATTTTACATACTTAGAAAAAACATAGTGAGGTACAGATTACTATTTGATAAAAAATGGAAAATAAAAAAAAAAAAAATTATCACATTTTGATATTATTACCACAAATAATGTATGTACGAAATACACTCCTAGGTATTTCAATAAGGTCGAAAATAGCTTGTACCTTTTTTTACCTAGCTATCGTCAAGCAAGTTAAAAAACCGGTTCAAGCGATTTTCGACCTTATTGACATTTAAAATTTAGTTTGTTTTTCTCACATTCTCGTTAGCTGACATTGCTCCTTCATTAAAATCCGGTGTTTGCATAAATGTCAATAAGGTCGAAAATCGCTTGAAGGTCGGAAAACATTTGCTTAACGATAGCAAGTTAAAAAAACAGGTGCAAGCGATTTTCGACCTTATCGACATTTAAAATTTAGTTTGATTTTCTCACATTCTCGTTAGCTGACATTGCTCCTTCATTAAAATCCGGTGTTTGCATAAATGTCAATAAGGTCGAAAATCGCTTGAAGGTCGGAAAACATTTGCTTAACGATAGCAAGTTAAAAAAACAGATGCAAGCGATTTTCGACCTTATCGACATTTAAAATTTTGTTTGTTTTTCTCACATTCTCGTTCGCTAACATTGCTCCTTCATTAAAATCAGGTGTTTGCTCAAATGTCAATAAGGTCGAAAATCGCTTGAATCTTTTTTTTAACTTGCTATCGTTGTCCCTTGACACCTTTCAAGTAAAATACGATTAAAAAATCGTATTTTGGTTTAAAATAAAATGCATAATATTTTTTTTTTACGAGTGTACATGCGCGAACGGTCGCAAAGGCTAACTTCACGATCGCCTCTCTCGTGAATCGTACAGTACGTGCGACAACGCAGACCGTGGGTGGAGAGTGGACGAAGATACGTAAGTAAGCGTACGGAGAGCCGTAAGCGAGGGTACGGAAAGCCGACCACTAGTCGACAACGCACTGCACCGCGGTTCGTGAGCTTGTCCGAGGCGATGCGATTACGTTACGATTCCGATTAGTGTGCGTTGCAGTAAGCAGTTTCATACAAATAATAGTGAACGGCTTTTGTTGATACGATGACGATCCCTTTCCGTTTTGATAAGTGTGTTGCGACCCTAAATCTGCTCTTTCAACAGCGTTTGGGCTCTTACACATAAACACGTTACGACGACGCAACGTGGCACTGCACGTTGCGTCGCCGTTGTCGTAACGTGCCACGTTGCACGGCACGTAAAATCTTGGATTCGGATCACGGTTTTTCTTTGTATCTGTTTCTGCTTTATCCGTATTCATAATATTAGCAGTAGGAGAACACATCTAGTGTGGTCCATTTCTCGAAACTAACTGGGGCAATTCTAAAAATCCGACTCCGTCAATATGACGTCGTTCAACGTGGCACGTTGCATCGTCGTGACGTGATTATTTACGTTGCTCGACGTCGATTTCCACGTCACGGCTCGTTACAACGACGCAACGTGCAGCGCCAAGTTGCGTCGTCGTAACGTGTTTATGTGTTAGAGCTCTTTCCTGGTGAAACTCTGTAGAAAAAAATGCTATGATTAACTTATTTCTTAATTTCGCCGAGAACTATCTATTGAGGATATTTTCATATGTGAAGGCGAGCTCTAACCGTGGTACCCAGACTCCACAGATGCCTGCCATTCTCTTTTACTTTGTAAGTAAGATTCGATATTATGTAGAGGTTTTGGTTCCTATACATAGCGCACACGCGATAATATATTGTTTGATTCTAATGCCGTTTGCAGAGTACAAAGGTAGAGAAAAACATGCAATATGTGTTTTTATTGAATACTTCCTACATCATTCACAACAAATGAAACATTTTTAAAACAAAAAACATATCAATCACAATCACGAAACTACAATGAAAATCAATTCAATTAATGAAATGAAAAATGCAGAACTACTGCGTGCGATGGTACCGTGCGGCGGTACACACTTATTTCAAGAACAGAGGCCGAGTCACATACTTGACATACTGTAATAATACATATTAGGTGCACTGTGGCACTGCAGTTGTTTTGTTTTTTCAAAGAAGTTTTGCAGAGCGCGTCGTCACAGCGCCCGTGGTTGTTATTGGTACTAGAGCAGAGGCATGTGAGACGCGAGGGTGAAATCTGAATTTTTCCTGGCATTATACCCGCTCTTAAGCCTGCCGGGGTAGCGGGACCTTTCCAATTACCGTGACCCTGATAATAAAGTAATCGTTACCCCTGGAACGTAAAGGGCTATTGAAGGACACCGTGGATTTTAGTCAGTACGAGTCTGTCAGTCTCTGCCCTGCCCTGGATGGAAAGACTCATTTTATGATTTTACCACGTCAAAAAAAAGTGTAGAGAAAATTACGTTTTTTTAATAATAACTCAATTCTGGTACCGGCCATTAAATGCAAATAAACCTTTGCGAAAATATCCTAGTTTTGACTTCTAAAGGCCAGTAATTTGACCAGTACTTAGAGAAGGCATTGAATAAAAAAACAAAAATCTCACAGTAGTAATGTTATAGTGGATCATAATTTTCGGGCAAATGACTATTGGCACTATTGGCACTCGCTAAAAATCTAAAAAATTACAGAAAAAAAAACTCAAAACTAAACAAGGCCAATAAATTCTGAGTGGCATAAAAATTTAGTACGAGTATATTTTCTTATTTTGTACTTTTTAGAGCGTGTTTTTTCAGAAGTCGTATTTTGCTATAAAACTATTTTTTTATTAATTGTTATTTTTTGATTTAGTGCTTATTTTTTTGCCTTTATTGTTTTACCTATGTGTCTATCTAAGTGCAATCTTTATAGCCGGTACCCATACAACTACCAGATGAATATCGTACTGGCTACATGCCAGGTGAGTATCAAACCAACATGACACGCTACTGAGCTCACAAGTCTGCACTCACAGTAATGAAAACTTCAAGAAAATAAAGTTCTTTTTGTGCATCTTGCTAGTTTGTGGCTTGTCTATGACGCAACCTCAAAAACTATCATTTTTAACCGACTTCAAAAAAAGGAGGAGGTTCTCATTTCGGTAGGTATGTTTTTTTTTTATGTATGTACATCGATTACTCCGAGGTTTCTAGTCGGATTAGTGTGATTCTTCTTTTGTTCGATGCAGTATACTTGCAGTGTGGTCCCATAAAAATTTCATCCAATTTGGTTCAGTACTTTTTATTTTGTGAGCATTTTTATTGAGATCGGCTACTTGGATGACATTACTTTTTGCGTGTTTGTTACGCGATTACTCCGCCAATTGTGGACCGATTTTCAAAATTCTTTTTTTGTTGTACTAGGGATCGTTCACCTTAGGGAATACTGCAAGTTTCATCAAAATCTGTTCAGCAGTTTTTGAGATAGGGAATTTTATTAGCTTGTGTACATGAGCGATGTTAATACCGGTGCCACGGATTACAAAATTCTAGTGCACATGTAAGAAAATGATGTACTTATTTGACAAGAATTTGGGTTGAATATTCAAACTAAAAATAGTAAAATAAAAAACTTAAAAAAAAATTAACCGCCTTCAAAAACAAAAAAGTCAAAAACAAGAAAGTCGGTGGCAAAAAGACAACGAAATCAAAAAACAAAGCCACCAACTTCCGAAAGAAAAGTTATTTTGTAGGTTATTTTACCCTTTTTTGTGGTTGTTTTTGAAGGCGGTTAAATTTTTTTTTAAAGTTTTTTAGTAGTAGTTTGTTTGACTGAAAGAATCTAATTAGTCCAGATTATCAAAAAATATTTGACATGCGTTTTTTATTTTGATAATAAACCAAAATTGACGACTCTTTTAAAATTGACGACACGTCAAAATCGTTACTGTCAGTGGCTGAGCGATCGAAAAAAAAACAAGCAAGTACAGGTTTTACGGCAGACAGACGGCGAGTTACCCATTACCCGCCGCCCGCAAGTCCAATGTTAATGATAAATATATTTGAAAACAACAACGATGACCCTGAAACTGAAAAACTGAAGAGCAAGCAGAGATAGATAAAAAAACTTTTTAAAAAAGTAACCGACTTCAACAGCAACGACAAAAAAAAGATAAAATAACCTACATAATAACTAATCTAACTTTTTTTTAGTTTAAATAATATGTAACCCAAATTCTTGTCAAGTACATAATTTTCTTACAAGTTTACTAGAATTTTGTAATCGCACCGATAATAACATCGCCCATTTACACAATAAGCTAAAAAATTCCCTATCTCAAAAACTACAGAACCGATTTTAATGAAACTTGCAGTGTTCTCTAAGTTGAACAATACCTAGTACAACAAAAAAAGAATTACTTAAATCGGATTTGTAGTTCCGGAGCTATGCGAACACAAACATAAAAACATACATACACTTTTGAAATGACATGGCCAGTTTCTGCCTAGTTACTCAGTGACATGTACATTTTACATGTTTAGTTATAAATACATAAAAAATAAAAATATAAATAACTAAATGATTTACGTTTCCGTACAACTTCCGAAAAAATATTTCGACATATATAGTTGTTTTACGTTTCCGGCGTATCGGGGCAGCACGCTATTTCGGATAAACGTTCCATTCCCTGTTAAGCTATAATATGAATGCCTTGTCAGACATTAGTCTGAAAAAAATAAATAAATATTAATTTAACATTATTCTGACTTAAAATGATTATTCACTTTTGCAATTATAATAAAAACACTTTTGTAAGTTATTCGAATGCTATGAAACATTTATTTTAAATTACTGAAATAATAACTTTTTCCTGCAACAACGAAACGAAACGACATGACAGGTTCGACAATCGCTTGACATCCGACATATTTTTTGTTTGACATTCATACTATTTTTTTCATTTGTGTTCGCAGCTTGTGCGGGGGCTTATTTTTGTTTGTAAACTGTGCGATTATCTTTTCGCTATACCGACCATTGCTATTCTACACGGACTGATTCCATTGCCCAACGATTATCTAGTGCTTTTCATACGGATTTGATTCTGCTTACGTTTTGGACACTGTCAACAATAATACAACAATGAGGTGTTTTAACTGCGATATAGCTACGGGACGGCTAAGAAAACATGTTGTATCTTCGTTAGACATGCCTTTCCAAACGATGCTTTTGCAATTACTAACAATTCAGGCATGTACTTAAAACTTATTATGAAAACCTACAAATAAAACATACTATACACACACTCTATACTTGGAAATACTTGGTTTAAACTGTAGAATATAATGGATATCCATCCAGTGACAAGGGTCTCTTTATATCCACGCAAAATAATCTGGATAATATTGAGGTAAGAGCTCGACTAGGTTCATGACCAATTGATGCTTTTTGTTAATTACTAAGAAATCTGAAGTTACTGGATTACGTAACTTTCACAGTTAATTTTACAGCATATTATGTTTAAAACAAACCAAAATTGGTCACTGTACATGATTTTTTATTTGCTAGGCAGAGTGCCCTAAGAAAATGGGCCATCTCCTTTGGCACATTTGCTCAGACACTGATATAGATTAACATATACGAAAACTGGGCAGTTCTGAAAATATTACATACATACAGGTCAAATTGATAATCTCCTTTTTTTGAAGTCGGTTAAAAAAATTGTAGAAGTAATAGGTAAGAATCTACACCGAGATGAAAATCTCATTCTATTGATCATTCATAGACACATAGTCATATAATAAATGCAATAGAAACAGTGACGTAGCAAGGTGGGGGCGAAACGGACCCTACGCGGGCCTCGCGCCTCGCGCTCAGGGTAAAAAAAGAAAAAAAAAAACTTGATAAAGGCAATCACAAGTTTGCAATTGCAACCAGTCAGTAAGGGACTTTACCCACAGCCGACCGATTTCAACTAGAAGTGAAAATCAACCTTGCTGCATATAATAATGATGCAATTCGATTCGTCGTGGTGATCGTATTTTGTTTTTCATGTAGTACCCGTAGATAACAACGTGTTTTCAATACTCAATACATTTATTGTTTTATGTCATACGTCGTAGTGGTAAGGTTGATTTTCACTTGTAGTTGGAATTGGTGAATTGCAATCGCTTCGCGCCATGGGCCAAGTCCCTAAAACGGGACAATTTCTATTAAGAAATCTACATGACCTAAAATTATAAACTTATGTTGTTGAGTGAGAAAGAAAAGAACCTAAGAGGCCCCGCATCGCTTATGTCACGACGATCTCAATAAGTACTAGTGCCTCCACTGCTGATCGCGGGACTCATCTCATTACCGTGACCCCGAAACATAAAGGGCTACTGAAGGACACCGTGGATTTTAGTCAGTACGAGTCTGACAGTCCCTCCCGCCCTGCCCTGGGTGGGAGGACTCATTTAATGAATTTACCACGCAAAAAAAAAGTATAGATTCTGTAACTTTCAATTCTTCCGTCGACCGTTTCTACGGTATTATTCTACGCGTTACCAACTTGCCAGTCATACCATATAATTATGACACTTGTCATCAAATAATAAATTGAATCCAATACGTCATCAATTTCGTCATATTCAACACTTTGATCACAAAGAATGTTAATTAACCGCCTACAGTCGTACAATGACGTTCACCGTCATTTCGTGACGTCATCCCCAATTTAAATTGGAAGAAATTTAGTTTTGATTCAGACAAATATTTTATGATTTTACCACAATAAAAAAAGAGACCCCATGTTGCCAGGCAGCTTGGGTACGTTTTATTCGTAACCGGAATTTGAAAGAGTTAAAAAGGAAACATAAACACTGATAAACCAAGTCATCTTACAACAAGGGGGCCTTGCGCGAGCAACGGTGGCAAGTCATATTTTTCGCCTTGAAAGAAAAGGGCCTCGCAGTTGCGTTTTGCCCCTTCCTAGATTCGGTGTTGCTACGCCACTGAATAGAAGGCTAGGCCGCGAATGACGCACATGATCAACTTTCTCGAGTTCATATGCAACAATGTTTTTATTTTCCATACATTACTTACTATTCAAATAAAGTATGAGAATTTAAAATGAGAGAGTAACGATGATTTAAGCGTCCCATTGAGAGCAGTGGTGGCGGTATCGGCTTTGACTTAATAGGTCGTAGGTTCGAGAACTGCTCACGTCGCATCTACAGGGTGATTTGTAATTCGATGTGGCTCTTGAAATGAATGATACTAGACCTTATTTGCAACAATTTTAACCCCGACAACATAGGGCCCACACTTACTGGTTTTGGAGAAATGAAAAATTTCCGCCTACCTTTAAAGCTGAAAGCTGGAAGATTCTGTTTGGTTGTATGCGGTTATCTCAGGAACTACTAGTTCGAATTGAAAAAATATTTTACTGTTGGATAGCCCATTTATCGAGGAAGAATATAAGCTATATAACATTACGCTTCGACCAATAAGAACCGAGCTGCAGGGGTCAGCTAGTGTATAGATATTTTTTTTCAGCCTATAAATGTTCCCACTGCTAGAACCCAGACATCTCCTCTTGGTGAGAGAGTGGGCCATAATCCAGTGCGGGTTGGTAGACCTCACATTTCTTCAGATTTTTGGTTCTAAGACATGCCGGTTTCTTGATTGATGGATGATTTGATTGACCGTTTTGAAAAACGGCGATTAAATAAATTACATAGAGCATTGTCACCAAATGTCCTTTCTTTGGTATTGTTCGTCGTTTCGTTGAGCTCCTTGTGTTATGAGTTGAGCTGCACGGTAACTGACACATGCTTGCACTGACTGGACAGGTCCACTCAAATCTATGCGGTTCTTTCTTCAAAAGACCACCTCAGACACCTGCATGGTTCTCGTATATTTGATCAATAAAAATTGTCTGGACTTTAAAAGAGACTGTGACCTCTGAGTTTGTTTCGGATGTTTCTTCTCAGAGTAGTCAGGTACGAAACACCGGCCTCATCTAGTGCAAAATAGTGTCTTTTGACGTGTAAAAGAGTTTGCCAAAACCAATTTACTGAATAAATATCATTTATCATTTTATCATTGTGCCTAGTTGGGTTCGAACCACGACCTATAACTTTTACAAGTTATAGGTCGTGGGTTCGAACCCAACCAGGTGAAACTACGAGGAAAACCTAGCGATTTCGCTAGAAGGTGTTCCTCGTAGTTTCACCTCGTTCGTTAGTTCCACCTCAACACAAAAATATTTTTTTTCAATTTGAACCAACAGTTACTGAGATTAGCGCATTCAAACAAACAAACTCTTCAGCTTCATAATACTCGTATAGATTTAAAAATAAAGTTAAGTACTTTCCAGAAACTAGTAAACATAGAAATTGACTGACGGAAAATAGTAGTTTATGAAACTGGTACATAATGAGGGGTATTATACACGAGTGTGAGTTTAAAAAAACGAGCGGAGCGAGTTTTTTAAAAGTATCACACGAGTGTATAATACCTAGTTATGTGTAGTTTCATACACTACTTTATCAACTCTCATTGAACACGAACATATCAAATACAAAGATTGACACAGTTTATTTATCGGATAACCCCTGCGATGTCCCGTCGACAATACAAAAAAAAAATGAAAAAAAAAAAATTCAATTAAGCGTTCTTTTCAAAGCGCGCATCTATTTATTTTTTTTATCTGAGGCTGCCCACAGATAAAAAATTAAATAGATGTATCTATGATCTGTAATCTGTATCGTTATGAAAAAAAAATATTATAACATTATTTTGAATATTGTTTCGGATATTGTTTTATTCGGCGACGGACGTCGCAAGACGATCTCCGGCAAAGAGAGGCTTTATTGTCATTGATCTCCGGCCACCGTAGGCGAGGGCATGCGGGCAGCGAGTAAACGGCAACTCGCTGCTCGACCATGGACCATGCCCGAGTCGACGGCGCGTTGTGTTCCACGCGCGCCTCAAAGTCAAGCCTGCCGGGGTCGCGGGACTTATTTCATCACCGTGACCCCGGAACATAAAGGGTTATTGAAGGACACCGTGGATTTTAGTCAGTACGAGTCTGACAGTCCCTTCCGCCCTGCCCGGGGTGGGAGGGACTCATTTGATGATTTTACCACGTTAAAAAAAAGGCAAGCATGTTTCACCGTCGAAAATAATGTACAATCGACAAAGTTGAATTATGAACCACCATAAGCTTATTTTCCTACAGACATTCAAATACAATTAGGTCCACGTTCGCGTAAACATACATATCCGTGGTAACGACTTTGATCTTTGTCAATTTGACGGATTCAAACGATTTATTGTCAAAATGGGTCATGATTCCACTTTGTCGATTGTACATCACAGCTTACCATCAGGCGAAATAGTAAAATGTAATAAAAATTGGATCATTAATTTTTCTACACCAATTGTCAATACATATTTTCACTGAACTGAGTGTATCAATGTGCACGCACAAATAACGAGTCCACTGCTCACGTGTGCGCGCACAAGGTGGACACAATTTGTTCGTGTTTACTTGAATGAGTTGACCAGTGAGAATATTTGTGCCGCACATTGTGAAGTTGGACAAAAGGTTTTGAGGACATACTGTATTTCATTCAGCTATAGCGTGAATGACATACCTATGCGCATTTTTGACAAAATAACACGCTTTTTAAATTTACCGTGAGGGGTATGCTCAAAGCGCGAGTGTCTACGTTACTTTCGAGGGCGCAATTACTGCCGTGCCGGGTTAAAAAAGGTTCATCATCAACATCAACCTATAATGTTCCCCCTGCTGGGTCACAGGCCTCATTTCTGTGAGAGGGAGTGGGCCATAATCCACCACGCGGGCCCAGTGCGGGTTGGTCGAATTAGAAATAGTGTCACAATTAATTTTTTTAAATTTCATTTGATATACTATTTTGTACAGTACGTCTATATAAACTCGTTTTGAGTTTCGTATTTCGAATTTAACGATATGAGAGTAGATAAAGATATAAAAGGTATTATAACAATACTGATAGAAATCAAATCCTCCAAAAGAATGTTAAGCTGACAAATAAACATAAAAATTGCTGATTTCATTACAATTTATTCTCTTATTTTAGACATTATCGATGTGCACTACGTCATTAAGATGGCTGAATATCAATTTAGGCCCTTCGTACTCAAGGCGACGCAATTCTCCGATACCTTACGATTTTGGTATCCATTGTCGCGTGCCTGTGTACGATTCTATGGATTTGTATTGCGATAGTCGCCTGGATACCAAAGTTGTAATGTATCGGAGACTTGTGCACGGGGCTTTTTTTTTTCATGCGTAATGGGTTTGCTCTTGTCCTTATTCTAGGTCAGGAGTTACTAAGACAAGGTCGACGATGGAGCGAGCTTACCCAGAAGAAGCCTGTTCACTCTAACTTTGAAGAGATTAGGGTTGTACATGTTCGGAAACACAGACGCAGGCAGAGAGTTCCACTCCTTCGCTAGCTTAGTTGGCACTTTAAATATTATTGGAGGTGCAGCTAAGGAACGGACTTAATGCCAGTGTATGTGTTTCCTGAAAACTACAATCAAGGGGTCTTCAAGTCAAGAGTGAACAGGTTACTTCTAGGCAAGCGTGCTTCACCGTCGACCACATCTTCGCTTACCATCAGGCGAGATAGCGGAAAAACGCAAGCCTATCGATAGATAGAAAATAAAACAGAAACCGCTTTACTACAAAAGTTAAACATCTGTTGAACACTTATCTAAAAAAACCGGCCAAGTGCGAGTCGGACTCGCCCATGAAGGGTTCCGTAGCAGCAAGTAACATAATATAAACGTTCTTGTAGTTGGTTGTAACTTTGAAGAGTAAATTGCGGTTTACGATTTATGACGCTTAAAAAAAAACTAACACACATCATATATTTTTTTTTTAGTTTTATTATTCTCTTATTTTAGAAGTTACAGGGGGGGGGGGGGGGACACACATTTTACCACTTTGGAAGCGTTTCTCGCGCAAACCGTTAAGTTTAGAAAAAAATGATGTTAGTAACCTCAATATCATTTTTCAAGACCTATTCATAGATAACCCACACGTATGGGTCAGGCGAAAAAAAATGTTTTGAGTTTCAATTCTAAGTACGGGGGGTACCTCCAAATTTGGTTTTTGTTTTATTTTTGTGTGAAAATCCTAATGCGGTTTACATAATACATCTACTTACTAAGTTTCAACAGGATAGCTCTTAAACTTTCGTCAAAAAGGGCTGTGACACGGGACGGACAGACAGACAGACAGACAGACATGACGAATCTATAAGGGTTCCGTTTTTTGCCACTTGGCTACGGAACCCTAAAAATTACACTTTAATTAGACAATCGTTCAATAGATGTTTGTCTTTTTGTGGTAAGAAGGAAAAGTGTCCATAATATGTCATCTTTGCATGTTTAGAGCCTACATTTTAAGCATATTACTACAGATTGACAGTATGACGGTTGATTGATACAGATATTCCTTCGAGAAACAGACACGTTAGGAAAAGCTGTAAACATCGTTATTAATTGTTTAGGTACATAAGTATATCTATTACCGTCTCCTGCTCCGTTCCGTCGAATTCGGGGTTCTCAAAACGCGCGTTAGCAAAGCGCGCGTTTCAAAACGCCCAATGTGTGCGCTCTAAATAAATTTGTAATTTATTGATGCTGGAAAATAGCCTATTATACTTAGCTTTGTTATTACCTAATGTATATTCTTGGGGTTGTTGTTAGTTAGCCACAAAATTAATTCCCCACGAAAAAAAGTATGTATACATAGATTAGCCAAAGGTTTTTGTTTTTTTTTTTTTTATTATTTAAAATGCCCTATTTTTTTACCGCACGGTTAGCAGAGCAATTAAATAATAAAATCCAGCACAAAACTACCGGAAACGAGGACACAATGTGGAATCCGAACAGAAAGTACTAGGAGAACAGGATGTCTGAATTAATTTTGTTTCGAATTTACAACAACCCATTGTAATTTGGCCATAAAAATGCGGAGATCAGATATTCAAATAACATCCCATTTTTCAGCAAATTCTAAACACATTATCGTAGTGTTTACTTCAATCTTTCAGAGCAGATGTTCAGATGTTTTTTTCATTTGTCTATGGAAGTTCGAAATACAAATGTTAGTGTCAAACTTCAAAATGGTCGTATTATATTTGACATTCATTTTTTTTTCTTCTGTAGTCGTTGGGCAACTTGGGCATTTATTGTCTATGGAAGATTTTGTGCAATCTGTGGGGAGCCTGACTGATGTGTGCCTGTGGGAGTGATGTGTTATGCCTGTGTTGGTTCCGTATAGTTACTGTTATTTAAAAAATGATATTGGTGAAGTGCTTCAGAAAGGCCGTATGCGTAGTACTCGTAATCTGCGTGCGTGTATGACCAGATGTACAGCTTGGCCAGAACGGATTGAAACGGAACTAAAATTTTTATTTCTGACAGCGTTTTAAAATCTTTGATATTTGATGCAAACAAAGACCGCAGGATTGTTAGATTTATTATTGTGCCATAAAACTAACGTAATAAGTGAAAAAAAATAAAATAAAATAATTCAAAGTGCTGGTAGCGCAAAGACAGTGGCGACTTCTGGTTTTCTACATTTTTATGTCAAGCTGTATGAATGTGTATGAGTTGGAAGGAGTATGTTAGGATTGTACCTGGTGCAGCTCTGTAGTTTCTGCCTAGCACCATGGGAAGAGAGAGTTTATGTATGTTTGATATGGATTTGCTCTTGACTCTAGTCCAGGTGACAGAGACAAAGCCTACGATGGAGTGAGCTTACACAAAAGAAGCATGTTCACTCTAACTTTGAAGAGCCTCGGGTTGTAAGCGTGATCTGCATCGGTGTTTCCGAACGCTTACAACAAGGGTTCGGAAACAAAGATGCTGGTAGTGACTTCCACTTTTTCTCGTTTGTTAATTTCAGTTTAAAATGAAAACTCGAGAACGGCTGGACCGATTTGGCTAATTTAGTTTTGAATTATTTTTGGAAGTCCAGGGAAGGTTTAAATGGTGAGTATAATGCGTTCCAACTAAGAAGACCAGTGTCTATGGTCAACTGACACTTCAAATGTATGGAAAATAATATATACCTAAATGTTCCTTGACAGGTGTGACGTCAATAGAAGGTGGTCTTCTTAATTGGATCGCACTATAAATATGATAAACTATTCCTACCCGTCAAATATTTTATGTTCGTCCCGTCGTTCAGAATCAATTTTTAAAAGTCGTTCAAAAATCAAATAAGCGCAGGCGGCACTAAGTTTGCCTGGGTCAGCTAGTCTTCTATAAAAAGCTCAAATTCAGAAACACTGATCAATACAATTTCAAACAACACACAAAAATCAAAAAGCTTATTTTATTTATAATCAATTTTGATATGTCAACAGAGAGTGATCGTCAAGCTGAACAACTTTGCAAAGACGTCATTCCTGTCTATGTTATAGTGTAGCTGGGCTCTTGGTGTTCCACATCAGGTGTTCCAGATCTTCAATTTTATACGTCAACAGAGACTGCTCATCAGGCTGAGCAACTCTTGCTAAGACGTCACTCCTGTATATGTTATAGTTCTGCTGGGCTTTTGGTGTTCTACATCAGGTGTTCCAGATCTTCAATATTTATATTTCAACAGAGAGTGCTCATCAGGCTGAGCAACTCTTGCTAAGACTTCATTCCTATTATGTTATAGTGTAGCTGGGCTCTTGGTGTTCCACATCAGGTGTTCCAGATCTTCAATTTTTATACGTCAACAGAGACTGCTCATCAGGCTGAGCAACTCTTGCTAAGACTTCATTCCTATATATGTTATAGTTTAGCTGGGCTTTTGGTGTTCCACATCAGGTGTTCCAGATCTTCAATTTTTATACGTCAACCGAGACTGCTCATCAGGCTGAACAACTTTGCTAAGACGTCATTCCTTTATATGTTATAATGTAGCTGGGCTCTTGGAGTTCCACAACAGATGTTCCAGATCTTTAATTTTTATACGTCAACAGAGAGTGCTCATCAGGCTGAGCAACTCTTGCTAAGACGGCATTCCTTTATATGTTATAGTGTAGCTGGGCTTTTGAGTTCCACATCAGGTGTTCCAGATCTTCAATTTTTATATGTCAACAGAGAGTGCTCGTCCAGCTTAACAACTTTGCAAAGACGTCATTCCTGTATGTGTTATAGTGTAGCTGGGCTCTTGAAGTTCCACATCAGGTGTTCCAGATCTTCAAATTTATACTCTCAGCAGAAAATGCTCATCACGTGGAACAATTTTTGCTATCGCACCATTTTTGTATCTCTTATTGTTTAGCTGGTCCGTTGCGGTTCTGCACCAGGTGTTCAAGTTTCCAAGATAAATTATAGCCTATGTGTTGGCCAGACTTAATACCTATACAACAAAAAAAACATCCAAATCCGTCCAGTACTTTTTGAGTTTGTCCCGGACATATATACAGAAAAACAGACAAACAGAAAAATTCTAAAAACTGTATTGTTTGCTTCGGTATCGATTGGAGATCACACCCCAAGTATTTTTTTTTTAAATATTCAATATACAGTTTTGACTTTCCTACTATTTTATTATATGAATAGAAAAATATCTGAAACGAAACGAAACAACAAAAAATTTAAAAAAGAAACTCCATTTTATGAATAAGTAGCTTCACTATTTATCCCCTGACCTGAATATTTTCAGTTTTCATGCAGACTTCAGTTCAAAGTTCTGAAAGTACTATGAACCTGACAGTTCGGTGTCCTGAAGTCCTTGTGTATGTAAACTAGGATGAAATGAGGATAGGGAATTGTTCTGGTTTGGATTCAAGACGAAAATTTAATTTTTGCATTTTTGGGTAAAATGTAGAACATTGAGATGTTTAAACATAATTATTGTAAAGAGGTTTTACGTCTACTACATCCCACTAATGAGCAAAGACCTCTCCCCAGGGTTGGCATGATTTAAACAAGTTGTTTTAAAACACCTGTTATATAACCATGTATGTACCAATATGTATAACCAGTTTTAAACAGTTTGAAATTAAACAGTGTTTTTTATTACCCGTTTCAACTACTTTTCAAGGCAGATGAATGCTTAAAAATTAAAATAAATTAATATTCAGGAGTCTAAATAGTTTGACATAAAACCATTTGAGTCTAATGCCATTGTTATGTCATATTTTTAACTTTTATTGGCATCGTAATGAAATAAAGCTTAAAAATATTAGAAAAAAAAACAGAACATGTTTTTTTTCCATTGATAATTTTTCGTAAAAATTTCATTACAAAGGGCGAATTTGAAAAGATGTAGTCTAGAAATGAAACATAATTGATTTATACGTTTAGACATCAACAAACAAGGTGGAATTAATTAGAAAAAAAAACAGCAACTAAAAAAAACAAGAAAGACACTTGTTTAAAACATTTTGAACTGTTTGTTTTATAAATTTAAAAAAAAAAACTGTTTTTTTTCCAACCCTGCCTCTCCCCATGACTTCCAGTTATTACGATCCAGGGCCAAAGTGGACCACTAATCGTTGGTTTTGTCCAGCTCATCCAGCCATCTTCTACGAGATCTGAAGAGTTTTTATTTTGAAGGAATAATTAGGTAATTATTTATTTTGCACCAGACTGTTAGAAGCAGTATTATTAAGCGTTGCTGTCGCTTTCCGTGGTTCAAGACGTATTTTTATTGTGGGTGGTTAATCATCAAATGAATCCTGGATGGAGTGGAAGGATCTGTCAGACTCTTACTTTCTAAAAACCCACCCTGCTTCTTCGGTTGCCTTTTGTGTTCCATGGTTTCGAAAGTCGTCGAAAGAGAGCAAGAGCTGTGAGCCTGTGACTACCAGAAGCTTGAACCCTGTACCCCTTTTTTTTTAGTGTGGTAAAATCATCAAATGAGTCCTCCCAGGGCAGGGCGGGAGGAACTGTCAGAATTGTACTGACTAAAATCCACGGTGTCCTTCAATAGCGTTTTATGTTCCGGGATCACGGTAAGGCAATAAATCCCGCGACCCCGGCAGGCTTACCCTGTACCCTATGGCGTAAGTAATAAATACTTTTGTAATAATCTAAAAAGTATGTACCTAAATGGATGTCAAAATAAATTTTAGTAAGAAAAGCAAGAAAAGTCATTAATTTATTCCTCCATAAAAGTATAACATGCTGATCAGTATTAAGTGTTCTTAGATTTATGTGCCAAAGACAAAACATGAGTATCTGCACCATAAGCTAGGCTAAGCCTGTATTTCAGGTTAAAGTTCAGTTGCTCATAATATTATGAGCTGGATAAGTAATAGTTAAACATTCCGTATTTTGTTGCTTTCAAAAAACGAAGGCTTTGTAATAATTTTGGCGATCTAAAAAGAGTGTCGATTTAGTTTCTTGCCCATTCTTCTCCATAGAGATCTATACTCCATGGAAGGGCATCTACGGTACTTTCACAGTTATTATGTCTTGTCTTGTCTTGTAGCAACATCATTTTGTATTACTATTCAAATGTCTTGTAGCAACATCATTTTGTATTACTATTCAAAAATGCCTGCAACTAGTCTACTTGAAATAAATGCTGATTTGATTTTATAAATGACATATATTTATTTTAAAAAATTGAGAAGATTCAATGCCTAGTTTGATAAATCTACAAAGAAGTTATTCTTAACAAAAGGATCACCAAAAGATGTGTTAATTTAAAATTATAATATTCTTGAGGATGATAATATTATGTTAAATGTATCTCAGTATCAGAATGGTTCGTATTTTTCAGAAAACATTTAACTTTTAAATCTTTATCGCTTAGGAATCGACGAGACAGATTTTTTTTGTTGTGAATTTTTTTTATTTTCCTTATTGTGACTCTAGATTTTACCTAGTACAGTTAGTTTACAAAATTTTATAGGGTTTTTCATAAGCTTTTATTTGACTTTCCTTATAGTAAAGGGTATCTTTGAATAGGGGTATGGAAGACGTCATTTCCAATATTTTTTTCTCTGAAACGGAGCATTTTTTTACGGTTCAAAAGTTGACTACTTTTCGTGTTCAGATAGACTACAAATTCTTAGAAATTGCACTCAAATTCACTAACTTTAAAACTAGCAAAAATATCCCAGTGATTACCTATATTATACCTCCAAAGAATCTCTACGCCTTGGGGAAGTTTCTGTTACCAACAAAGTCAACTTTGCCTAGTATATTATTTTCTCATGAAAGTCGCTTGAAAATCGAGTAGCTTTTTAGTAATGTGCCTGTATTTTATTTAACTAGTTGTTTTCAGCAGTTTCACCTGCTACAACTCGATAATTATTCTATGGGAACATATAATCGGTATAAAAACTATCCTATGTATTAATCCAGGTTATAAACTATCTGTGTACCAAATTTCACCCAAATCCGTTCAGTGGTTTTTGCGGGAAATAGTTTAGTAGGAAGAAAGTAGGATAGGCCTCGCAACGTTATTTTAAATCAGTTAAGTGTCAAAACGCAAAAACCTGAACACCTAATCTCCTGAAAAATCCAACCCTTTACGATCCAACAAAAATAAAACTAATTACATTTGATCAAACAGTTAATAACAGCAGGCTACAAACTCACAGGGGGCAATTAATTTCTAACAAACAACTTGTTTGTCCATCTTCTATTTCTTTCTCCAAAACCAACATGGCGTCTGTCCCCAAATTGAAAAGCTATCAATAATAATAATCTACCCGCAGATTAATTATATTGGACGTCAATTGCGTCTCAGCGTGAGATCATAATAGAATAGGCTTGCTCAAACATATCAATTAGGAATAGCTGAGTTTATGACGCGAATGTATTTGGAAAGACTTCATCTGTTTTATTTATAGTTTATAAGAGGTTTGGTGCAGTGACTGAGCGATCAACTGCTGCCTAGCGTGTCGCGGTTTCAATCCCCGCACCAACGACGATATAATACTAGACTCCTAATAACAGGCGACCGATGTCTGTCAACACATTAGGCAAAAAAGTCTTATATCCGTCTCATTTCGACCACTCCTGTGAGCCGTAAACATACGTTGAGACAGAACAGACCTTGAGTTAGCCAATCACAACGCAGTACCCCGTCCCCCTCGCTTACGTAGTACCTCAGCGAGTTGACAGAATAATCATGTTCCTTAGATCGTGCATGCGGAGTCTAGTATTATATCGTCGTTGCCCCGCACGGAACAAATATTTGTTTGTTCCGGGTCTGGGTGTTTGTGTATGTTTGTTTCTATGTTTTGTAAAGGCACCCACGATACAGGAGAAATTCCTAGCGTGGGGAAAAGTTTGCAAAAAACATTTAAAAAAGAATCAAAATCTATCTTCCTTATATAAATATTAAAACTATCGACCAGCCCCGGTTTCGCACGGTTGCAATTTCTTTTATAATGTCCGTGTTTTTCACATAAAAACTTTTCTCTTGATTCTCTCTATCTATTATAAAAAACCGCATCAAAATCCGTTGCGTAGTTTAAAAGATTTAAGCATACATAGGGACAGACAGACAGCGGCAAGCGACTTTGTTTTATAGTTTTTAAAATAAAAAGTTTTATCAAAAAAAATTTAACCCGTAATTTTTTCTTTTGTTATATAAGCCAAAATTGTAATTATTTATCTACACACGCAGAGAAATGAATACGAGAACTTCTGGTTGCAACCGTGACAGCAAGACTCACTAGTTGACTTTAGAAAATTTCTAGCAATAAATACTAAGTCCTTGTTATCTCTACTACTTAGTATTTATTACTAAGTCCTTGTTATCTCTACTACTTCCTATTTAATACTAGAAATGTTGTAAAGTCAACTAGTGAGTCTTGCTGTCACGGTTGCAACCAGAAGTTGTCGTACAGGTAGCTAGACATTTCTCTGCGTGCACTAATATTATAAAGAGGAAAGATTTGTATCTGAATAAACTCAAAAACTATTGTGCCGATTTCAAAAACTTTATCACCATTATAAAGCTAATTAATATTAATTCATCCTAAGTAACATAGGCTATATTTGTTGCTGGAAAAGATAAGTCCACCCGTATGAAGCCGGGACGGGCCGCTAGTCATACACATAGAGACAAAATGGAAAGACACACAAGAGCAATGTACATGTGAATAATGTGACCAGAGGCTAAAATCTTGCCTCTTAAGCGCATCACACGGCTAAGATACTATAATATTTTATCTTAAGATACCATATCACTCGCCATACTATTCAATGGACCGTCACACACGACGAAGATAATATATATTTCATATTTTCGTAGCTTAAGATATAAAATATATCGTAAGATAACATCTTAAGACATAAAATATATCGTAAGATAACATCAGATATAAAATATATCGTAAAATGACATCTTAAGATAGAAAATATATCGTAAGATAACATCAGATATAAAATATATCGTAAGATGACATCTTAAGATACAAAATATATCGTAAGATAACATCTTAAGATATAAAATATATCGTAAGATAACATCTTAAGATAAAATATTATAGTATCTAAGCCGTGTGTGATGCGCTTTATGCACGAGGTTGTGGATTCGAACCAGGGGAGACCCCCTGGTTCGAATTCACAACCTCGTGCATAAAGTGCTTTCTAAATCCGTAAACGAAGACACGGGTCAAAATCAAATTTGCGGACGGATAATATATACCGCCGCGATGTAAGTCCCATAAGGACGTTTTAGGATAAGTAAGTAACTAAGTACCAAGAAAATGGCGCTATCCAGTTTCATTCAATCAACTTGTTTCTAACCTAAATATAACCTGTTGTCACTAAGTCAACGATCACGAGAATAACACTTATCTAGCAGATATAATTACATCCCTTCCAAGAAAACCACCCCTTGTGTACAGACTGAACAACAACTCACCTATAATTACTTTGTAGAATATTATTTTTAGTAGCTGTTACTAGCAGGGTCGCGGGAGACCCCGGTACGAAAACGGCTCTTGAAGGACACCGTGGCTTTTCATCATAATCATCATCAGCCTATAATGTTCCCACTGCTGGGACACAGGCCTCCTCTCTTGTGAGAGGGAGTGGGCCATAATCCACCACGCGGGCCCAGTGCGGGTTGGCAGATGTCACATGTCTTCGAATTTTTGGTTCTAGGACAATGCCGGTTTCCTCACGATGTTTTCCTTCACCGTTTTGAGAGCAGTGGTGATGAAACAAATTACACAAAGTAATGCGCCTGGCGGGGTCCGAACCCACGACCTACAACTTGTAAGTCAGGACCGATACCACTGGGCCACCACTGCTCTCAATCCGTGGCTTTTGACAAGACTGATATAGTCCCTTCTATCCTGCCCTGGGTACTCTCATTTCCGCCTCTCCTTCCTTTCCTTCTCTCATTTATTCTCTCTGTCCTCTGGGTAGGACTCATTTGATGTTATTACCACGCTAAAAAAAAAGCTGTTGCCAGCAGTTTCGAAAACTATCCCACGGGAAGATAAAATCGGTATAAAAAGTATTTCATGTGTTTAATCGAGGTAACTATCTGTTGTCAAATTAAGAAAATAACAACATAAATATCTTAATTAGTTTAGCAGTTTTTGCGTGAAAGAAGAAACAAACATCTATACAACGTGTAACGTTAAAAGCGCAAAACCTCTCGTGGGGTAACTCAGCCCATGTTACTGAACAATGTTTGTTCAGTAACATGAAAAAAAAACTATGGCCCCCATAGACGGCCAAAGCCTACCGGGGTTGCGGGGCTGTCTCATCAGGAAACCGTGTCCCTGAGACGTAAAGGGCTATTGAAGGATCACCATGAATTTATGTATTAACTAATAAAAAATAAATGAGTGATTTCATACTTTTGCTCGCAAACATCCATCCATCCTTCCATAAAAAAATTTGCATTAATAAATTAGTGAGATAGGTTTTAGTAATTGCCCAAAACTTCTTACCTACCACGGTTTCTTCACGAACAGATTACTTACAAGACAAATAACATCTGCTCAAACAATTTTCATTTATTAATAGCTCGTCGTAATAACAGTTATTTTGGTAAGAACATGGATTGAGTCTCTAATCTCTTGGGGATGTCAACTTATAATAATTATAATTATCTATTTCAGGGACAAAATATACAGCCTTTGTACTTCATAGCCTTGGTATTGACGGGGCCTGATTTTCAGATGTCCATCAGAAACAAATACCAAAATAATGTTTTTTATTTATTTAGCTACTAGTTTTATTGGTCAGTAATGGACACGCGTTTGACAACTATATCGCCTGGTAGGCGATGATGTCACAATGGGAGCTTGTAGACGCGACCGTGCCTAAACACGGCGTATTCACCGTGGATTTTCACGGCCGAAAAAACGTACTCTGTGTACAAGCTCCCATTGTGTTCCATACAACACTGACGACCGTGACTACACACGGCGAATTAACCGTAGATTTTCACGGCCGAAAAACGTACTGTGTACAAGAGGCCTTAGTGGACAGTCCCTTACGTTCCACCAATAACGGGAGAAATCATTTGATGTAAGTACTCCACACCCCCTAAAACCTTGTAAATAAATATTATTTTGTTGTGCAGAGGTGTTCAGCCAGTTGTAAGGACCTAGACTTGTAGGTAGTGGGTTCGAACCCAGCCTGGCGCATTATTGTGCGTAATTTATTTCATCACCAATGCTTTCAAAACGCTGAAGGAAAATATTGTGAGGAAACCGGCATGTCCTAGAACCAACAAATTCGAAGACATTTGATATCTACCAAACCGCACTGGGCTCGCGTGGTGGATTATGGCCCGCTCCTTCTCACAAACAGGACCCCTGTGTCCCAGCAGTGGGAACATTATATAGGCTGATGATGATGATGATGAGTGCAGAGGTGGCCCAGTTGTTAGGACCTCGACTTACGAATTTGTAGGTCGTGTGTTGTAACCCCGGTAAGGGTGCATTGTATTTGTTATTAAGATATAATCATTGCAAAATTATACACTCACCGATCAGTACAGATTCATACCGGTCTGTTTGTACCGACAACTTGCTCCTTTTTAAAAGTACCTATAGTTGGGAAAAGGCTCGACAGAAGATGTAAGTTGATAACCGGTTATAACCGATCTGATGATGTACTAAGTAGATAGGTAACCAGTTTTAACCGCTTTTCACCAGATGTTCCGTCTGAGCTTCAAAGCCAAAAACCTGTTTCTGGATCTGTCCAAGTACCGCTACAATCCCGAAAAGTACCTACAAATAGACAAACAAAACTAATTCTCATGTATCTGCTAATTAATTTTACCACTACACTTAAATCTATCTTTGTTAGCAATAAATTAGCATCTGGTTGTTTAGAACAAATATCCGTATCATATGGTTGAAACTTCGAGTGATATTATCAGACGTTTCCTTTTAGGGAATCCACGTCCAACCAAGGTTGGCAAGATGCGTGTGTTCGTGACTTTATGTCTAGGCCAGAACTGACCTCGGTGGGTCAAGTGCCTCCTGCCGAAGGAAGCACGCCGGAGTCCTGCGGTCCGTGGGGGGCTCCTGTGTGGGCGCTGTGCATGCAGAGGCGACCGGTCGCGGGCCAGAGGATCAAGGCCATCCGGATGAGGCCCGGTATCCACCAAAGCGGAGAGGAGAGGAGATGTGTTTGAATAACCAATCAGATGTCCACATCTCCTCTCCGCTTAGCTTCAGTTGACATCTAGTTGACATCTGATTGGTTATTCAAACACATCTCCTCCCCTCTCCGCTTTGGTGGATACCGGGCCTGATTCGGGGATACCGCACTATTTCCGGTGAAGCGGCAAACCTCCTCACTGGTTTGCTGCCGTGGGGTCTGGGGGACAGGCAACGACTGTCAGAAGACTGTCCAGATCCTTTCAACTATGGCGTGTGGAGGTGCAACGCGCTCGAGCTCCGGCGCGATCTCTGAGCAGTATAGATAGGGTTGCCAACTTTTTTTGACAAAAAAAACGTATAAACTGGTTTTGATAGGAAAAAAATAAAGTATTGGGAAGAAAAAAAAGTATTTTTAATTATTTTTTTTGCTTTAATAACCTATTTTTGTGTGCTTTTATGACACGCACATTACTTTTTTGTTAACTTTAAATGTTGCAGAATTTGTTTGACACTCAACATTTAAATTTAAATAGATAAACAATTCGTTTTTAATTAAATTTATTGATGCTCTATTTCTCTCTTCCCGCCACTTTAGATTAATTACTGAAAAAACTCTTTCAGTGAAAGCTAAAGTGGCGGGAAAGGAGAGTAGCCTGTAAGAAAAAAAAAATTAATACTAAGTAAGCTATCAGATGCATTTTTAAGTACGAGTACATTAAAAATTCTTCATCATTCATTAGTGAATTTTCTTTGGATCTCTATATGTCTTATACATTCGGAATACATATCGTCCATGTTAATATACATATAATCTGTCTTGTAATTTGGCCTTTTACGCATCATAGTAAAAGTTGAAAATAAAGTATTTTTGCATACTTTATTTGTATGTAAAAGTATAAAGTATAATTACCAAAAATAAAGTAGGATACTTTATTATAAAGTATGGTTGGCAACCCTAAGTATAGAGGGAGCGACTATCACAACCGAGGTTCGGGCACGCCGCGATCGCGGTAGTAAGACCCTCTTTGAATAGTGGCTGGAGAGGCGAGTGGCGACACGACGTCCTTACCAACCCCCTGACGTAGGTCCTCAACGGACACGTATGTTTCAGGAGTCGTGTGTTGGATAAGGTAGGATGAAACGCCCAGGTGTCACCACTGCATAGATCGCCTGCAGGACACGGTGGAGCATACGGTGGAGGGGTGCTCCGCTTGGATGGACTACCGCCGTGTCCTCACGGGGGCAATAGGCGGCGACCACCTGTTGTGCCCGGTATGGGTTCAGTACCCATAGCACGAATTTTCACTCTTTTACTTTACAGCGTCTTTCCAGTATTTACAGCGTTTCTTGTATGAAAAAATGGAACAGCGCCTCTGGTGTGCGAAGAAGGAACTAATTTTTTCCTTGAAAATTGTCAATTTGAAATTGTCAAAGTTCCAGTTTACTTTACGTCTCAAATACTAAATTATGGAATCAGGCGTTACTTTGCGGAAATCCATGACATTAAATGTTATGAAAAATATCTAGTTTTAATTCCGCGACAAAAATCCAGGCTTGTTGCAGGATGCAATCCCACCCTATGCAATCATGCATATGCACATGCAGCAAAGGACCCACCCTCCCGCCCACATGCATATGCACAAGTGCAAGAAACAGAAAAACATGCCATGCAATCAAACCTATACTCGACACGTGTTTCGCCCCTCCACGGGGCATCCTCAGGAGATGTTGACTCGACAAGCGCTCGGCCTCGAATGAGCCAGTTTGACAGCTCTCGCCTCTTTATATAGCGTGGTGATGACGCATTAGTAACGGTCGATACAACCGTTATAAAGACGTTTGTATCGATCTACCTGTAATCATACTTAAAAGAGGTGATGTAATTAAGTTTGTTTGTTCATTCAACAGTGTATTATTATTATTATTATGTTTAGAGATTTCTAACTGCTCCAACACACACAACCGGAAGTTTTTATCACAAACATGGAGAATCTTATACGTGTTATTGTCGCTTAAGGAATGGCCGGTATCGATTAAATGTTTTGCGAAATGTGATTTGTCTGGATGGCCATTCCTATAAGCGGCAACATGCTCCCTATATCTAACCTCGAAATTACGGCCTGTCTGACCCACATAGACCCCGTTGCAATCGTTGCATACTAATTTATAAACACCGGATTTTTTTGAATTTTCTAATTTATCTTTACCGTTACAAAGATTACGTAAGTTGTGATCTGATCGAAAAGTAACGAAAACATTGTGTTTTTTAAGAATATTCGCGATTTTATCGGAAATGGGGCCTATGTAAGACAGACTACCGACATACTTGTCAATTCGTTCGGGGGTACATGCATAAAGTAGTGAGCGAACCCTGTCATTCTGTTTTTTCTGAATTATATTATCGATAACTTGTTTTGAATACCCGTTTGAAATCGCGATTTGATATATTATTTTAAGTTCTTTGACGTAATTATCCGTGGACAGTGGGACTGACATTAAACGATGGACATAGCTGCGGAAGGCTGCTAGTTTGTGTTGTGATGGGTGACATGAGGAGGCGGGAATTGTTGTGTCGGTGTGAGTGGGTTTTCGATAAATTTGGAAATCGAGTTTGTTATTAACTCTAGTGATTGTTAGATCCAAAAAATTGAGGGATTGGTTGGATTCTAATTCTAATTTGAATTTAATTTTGGGGTGGAAAGTGTTAAGTTTATTAACAAAAATGTCTAATTGACGAATAGTACCCGTCCAACAGATAATTACGTCATCCACGTATCTATAATAAAACAGAATGTTGGGCTCGCCCACCACATATTTACATTCAAAGTAGTCTATAAATATTTCCGCCATTAAAGGACTTAAAGGTGATCCCATTGCTAACCCCTCTTTTTGGCGAAAATATTCGTTATTGAAACGAAAATAATTTTGTTGCATGCAAATACGCGTGAGGTCAAGAAGGTCATGCAT
Organism: Agrotis clavis; assembly: GCA_954870645.1. Classification (NCBI taxonomy): domain Eukaryota; kingdom Metazoa; phylum Arthropoda; class Insecta; order Lepidoptera; family Noctuidae; genus Agrotis; species Agrotis clavis. The sequence continues at coordinate 2,101,138 of OX940942.1, forward strand.
TTCTCCAGGATGTAAACGTTGTCTCTCCAAATGGTTCCCCAAAATACGTAAGCACTCTTCAAATGGAATATTTGTTAATAAACTGTCAACATCCAAAGATAATAATTTTGAATTGTGAGGAATGTTGACATTTTTTATTTTTTCAATTAAATCTAAACTATTTTTTAAACTGTATTTTGGTGAAAAAGAAGACTTAGTTTTTAATAAATTGTTGAGATGTTTAGCTAAATCGTATGTTGGGGCACCAATGTAAGAGACAACGGGGCGAATTGGGATATTATCTTTATGAGTTTTGGGTAAACCATACAAAAAAGGAGAACGCGGGTTCATAGGGATTTTATATTTTAATTGATCTGGAGAAATACATGACATGTTACTAATAGCATTCTTAAGAATGCTATTAGTAACATTGTCTTTCTTGTCATTAGTAACATGTGGGTATTTTGTAATAATTACAAAAGCCGACAAAGGCAATACTGTAGTCATTTTGGATAAAACTGCTTACCACCAGAAGGTTAACGACGTTATCCAGGGGGAGGATTTCGAACGTCTTAGTTCCGACCCCACCAAAAAATTTACCGTAGAGTTGAAGAATGCTATTAGTAACATGTCATGTATTTCTCCAGATCAATTAAAATATAAAATCCCTATGAACCCGCGTTCTCCTTTTTTGTATGGTTTACCCAAAACTCATAAAGATAATATCCCAATTCGCCCCGTTGTCTCTTACATTGGTGCCCCAACATACGATTTAGCTAAACATCTCAACAATTTATTAAAAACTAAGTCTTCTTTTTCACCAAAATACAGTTTAAAAAATAGTTTAGATTTAATTGAAAAAATAAAAAATGTCAACATTCCTCACAATTCAAAATTATTATCTTTGGATGTTGACAGTTTATTAACAAATATTCCATTTGAAGAGTGCTTACGTATTTTGGGGAACCATTTGGAGAGACAACGTTTACATCCTGGAGAAATGCATGACCTTCTTGACCTCACGCGTATTTGCATGCAACAAAATTATTTTCGTTTCAATAACGAATATTTTCGCCAAAAAGAGGGGTTAGCAATGGGATCACCTTTAAGTCCTTTAATGGCGGAAATATTTATAGACTACTTTGAATGTAAATATGTGGTGGGCGAGCCCAACATTCTGTTTTATTATAGATACGTGGATGACGTAATTATCTGTTGGACGGGTACTATTCGTCAATTAGACATTTTTGTTAATAAACTTAACACTTTCCACCCCAAAATTAAATTCAAATTAGAATTAGAATCCAACCAATCCCTCAATTTTTTGGATCTAACAATCACTAGAGTTAATAACAAACTCGATTTCCAAATTTATCGAAAACCCACTCACACCGACACAACAATTCCCGCCTCCTCATGTCACCCATCACAACACAAACTAGCAGCCTTCCGCAGCTATGTCCATCGTTTAATGTCAGTCCCACTGTCCACGGATAATTACGTCAAAGAACTTAAAATAATATATCAAATCGCGATTTCAAACGGGTATTCAAAACAAGTTATCGATAATATAATTCAGAAAAAACAGAATGACAGGGTTCGCTCACTACTTTATGCATGTACCCCCGAACGAATTGACAAGTATGTCGGTAGTCTGTCTTACATAGGCCCCATTTCCGATAAAATCGCGAATATTCTTAAAAAACACAATGTTTTCGTTACTTTTCGATCAGATCACAACTTACGTAATCTTTGTAACGGTAAAGATAAATTAGAAAATTCAAAAAAATCCGGTGTTTATAAATTAGTATGCAACGATTGCAACGGGGTCTATGTGGGTCAGACAGGCCGTAATTTCGAGGTTAGATATAGGGAGCATGTTGCCGCTTATAGGAATGGCCATCCAGACAAATCACATTTCGCAAAACATTTAATCGATACCGGCCATTCCTTAAGCGACAATAACACGTATAAGATTCTCCATGTTTGTGATAAAAACTTCCGGTTGTGTGTGTTGGAGCAGTTAGAAATCTCTAAACATAATAATAATAATAATACACTGTTGAATGAACAAACAAACTTAATTACATCACCTCTTTTAAGTATGATTACAGGTAGATCGATACAAACGTCTTTATAACGGTTGTATCGACCGTTACTAATGCGTCATCACCACGCGATATAAAGAGGCGAGAGCTGTCAAACTGGCTCATTCGAGGCCGAGCGCTTGTCGAGTCAACATCTCCTGAGGATGCCCCGTGGAGGGGCGAAACACGTGTCGAGTATAGGTTTGATTGCATGGCATGTTTTTCTGTTTCTTGCACTTGTGCATATGCATGTGGGCGGGAGGGTGGGTCCTTTGCTGCATGTGCATATGCATGATTGCATAGGGTGGGATTGCATCCTGCAACAAGCCTGGATTTTTGTCGCGGAATTAAAACTAGATATTTTTCATAACATTTAGTCTCAAATACTGAAAACTCGTGCTAAGGGTACAGGTATTGTTGCAGTGCGAGGAGGAACCTCTGTATGTTATGAATGGTGACCCATCTACAGACCAATCTAGGCAAACGCTGCTTTACTTTGAAGAAGACCCGTCTGACTGTTACTAAGTAGCAACAAAGTCTAAAAAAAATATCTAAGTCACAAATTGAGCACTAGTTTTTTGTCTTAAATTACATAAGTACCGCATCTACGTACTTATTATGTCTGTCTGACGGAAATATATCTTGATAATGGCTACAATTAGTGTTACAAAAACTGCTACTAAATACATGTGGATGTAGCAATCATATGTGTCTTAGCAACATTGAAATGTTTCACTGAGAAAAAGTGTCCTATGTCTGTACGTCTCCCTCCAGCGCGTCTATGAGTGGCGCGTGGAGGCGCAGCGCCGGGGCGTGACCCCGCTGCCTCGTGAAGTCGAGGCGCGGCGAGAAGACCTCCGGCGCGATCTCAGGGCAGTATGGAAGGAACGACTGTCGCGACCGACGGCCGGGCACGCCGCAATTGCGGCGGTAAGACCCCTCTTTGAGGAGTGGCTGGAGAGAAGTCATGGCGTCCTTACCTTCCGCCTGACGCAGGTCCTCACCGGGCACGGGTGCTTCGGGAGGTACCTGTGTCTAATGCGGAAGGAGGAAACGTCTGGGTGTCACCACTGCGAAGATCGCCCGGAGGACACAGTGGAGCATACGGTGCAGGACTGCCCAGCTTGGGCAGTGCACCGACGTGTCCTCACGGCTGCGATAGGCGGAGACCTCTCGCGCCCGGCATTGGTTGCGGCCATGCTGCGGGGCGAGACGGAGTGGGAAGCGGTCGCCTCCTTCTGCGAAGCAGTAATGCTCGCGAAGGAGGAGGCGCGCCGCGAGCGAGAGAGGACAGAGTCCTCCCTCCGCCCCAACCGCGGTGTGGGACGCCCACGGCGACGGACGTCGCGAGACGATCTCCGGCCACCGTAGGCGCGGGCATGCGGGCAGCGAGTAAAGGGCAACTCGCTGCCCGACCAAGGACCATGCCCGGGTCGACGGCGCGTTGTGTCCCACGCGCGCCTCAAAGAGCGTCAGCATAATGACGGGGCCCCCCTCTCAGAGGGCCAAAGCCTGCCGGGGTCGCGGGATTATTCCCTTACCGTGACCCCGGAACATAACAGGCTATGAAGGACACCGTGGATTTTAGTCAGTAGAAGTCTGACAGTCCCTCCCGCCCTGGCCGGGGTTGGAGGACTCATTTGATGATTTTACCACGCTAAAAAAAAAAAAAAAAAATGTCTGTACGTCTTGTGTTCATATTGCAAGGTCTTCATCATCTGCCTAGCCTTTTAGCTTTAGCTTCCCGTCAAACCAGATGCAGCTGACTATCAGTATAATACATGGAGCGACGCTGCCTATCGGACCCTCCACAACCAATTAACTGGGTAATATGATACCCATGGTAAGACTTGTTGTCAGACTTTAGAGCTTCTGACTAATACTAACGACTGTCAGAGATCTAAAAATGACAGCCGAGACCAACGGTTTTACGTGCTATCCGAGCCACGAAGGAAACTCGCTTTGACAGATGGTCACCCATCCACAGACCAATCTCGGCAAGTTAACAATAACCTGGAAGATCGGCCTCTGCGGCTGTAATTCTTAAGCCACGAGGTCATCCAACAGTGTTAAGGCGCTCCCTCACCGCGAGCATTCACCTGTTATCTTCTACTATATAAAAATAAGTCGAGTTTTCCTTCCTGACGCTATAACTCCAGAACGCACGAACCCATTTCCACGGTTTTGCATTCGTTGGAAAGGTCTCGGGCTCCGTGAGGTTTATAGCAAAGAAAATTCAGGAAAAATTTCAACAGAAAAGCGGGAAAATCTTTTTTCACATACAGAAATGTTACATAAAACGAAGCCATCTGGTGGCGAAACGGAGTTCGCCGGGTTTGCTAGTGTAACATAAAAGTGCGCAATATGATGCTCTATTGTCTTCGAATGTTCGAATCTGTAACGTTACATTACAGGTGAATGCTCGCGGTGAGGGAGCGCCCTTACAGATTCGAACATTTCATTAGTGAGGGAAGACAATCGAGCATCACAATGCCCACTTTGTATCAATAATCTATACTAAATGTACGCGAATGCTTGTCAGTCAGGTTGGTAGTATTGTAATGTTATGCTTAAAGTCGAATCTACATATTATAAAGTAGTCTTGCTCGTCTAAAACTTTTTATTCTTTCCGAGATACTAAACATAATATTATTTCAAGTTAAACAAAGCCAAATAATAAACTAGTATACAAATAATACATATAAAATTGTCTACTTCCTGCGATCATTAGCGGCGTGCAAGAATAAAAAAGGAATTTAGCGGAAGTGCTGATCCGACCTGTCATTATTTAGAAATGTCCGATTTTTTTGTTTTACTGTAATGTAATTTTAGATGCAACGTTTTATAACTTTCTTTTGATAGGTGCATAAGTGGAAAAGACTACTTCGTATTTTGAAATCTTGCCTAAGATCTACACTCACCGGCACGGAATCTTGGCCAAGAGCGTATTTCGCGATAACAAGAGCTTTAAAGCTATTGTCAAACAGACATCGACAGCGAAGCGAATGCGATCCAAGCGTTATTGATGTAATTCATGACGGGCTTCAAACAATTGCTTAAATTACAAACAAAAACGCCTCGCTTCGCGTTCGTCACGGCTGTCTGTTTAACAATAGCTTAAGCGTTGATTATGATGAAGGTTGATCTAAAAAATGTTTACCCTTAGTTCAAGACGGTAATTTATCATGTTTGAGTGCAATATGACGTTATTTTTAAGTTTTAGTTGAACCCGGTCATCTGAGCGACTATGTATTTTATCCAAATATAAATTGAATGAATATTAGAAAACTTACTGGCGTAATGGCTGAGCGATAGACTACTGCGCAGTTTGTCGCGGGTTTGGTGCACGGCGCAAATGTTTTTACACGATCTACAAGTGGTTGTTCCGAGTTCCTGGGTGTTTATATAAGTGAGTTTCCATGTTTATGAACGCCCTGGACTATCAGGTACCTAATCGTGATTTTTTGTCAGTACAAGCCTGACAGTCCCTCCCGTCCTGCCCTAACAGGGAGGACTCATCTGATGATTTTACCATGAAAAAAAAAAGTTTATGAAGCCACCCACGATACAGGAGACATTCCTAAATTGGGTCAAAAAAAAATTACGCGTTAAATATTTTTGGATAAAGTGACTGACAGATTATTTACTATTTTTAGTACAGAGCAACCCTATTGCAATAATGTAATTCTACGATTGTGGCATGATGAGTCTTCAACCTTCCATGAATGCGTTTGTGTGACAAAGTCCACGATGGAGCGAGCTTACCCAGAAGAAGCCACTCTATCTAACTTAAAAAAGATTGGAGTAGCATGCGTTCGGAAATAAAGACGCAGGCAGAGAGTTCCAGACCTTTACTGTGCGCATTATATAAGACGTTTAGAAACGCTTAGACCCTTCGTTTACAACGCGACGCAAGTTGTGCGCAAGTCTCCGATATCTTACAACTTTTGTATCCAGGTTCGTACACAGGCACGTGTCAATAAATGCCAAAGTCGTAAGGTATCGAAGACTTGCATCGTCTTGTGTACAGTCATGAGAAAAAGTATGTATACACCAAGCAGTATTCAAAAGCGATGTTCTGCTACCATATTGATTAAACTTTTGCTTTTTCATTAGACTTTTATTTTGGAAGCCATACTATTACGAAATAGGTCTTATTTCAAAGTGGAAACCAGTATTTCACGAGTAAAATTGCGTTTGAATTTTGTTAAGTGTATACATGTTATTGCTCGTGACTGTACGAAGGTGGTTAGTCGATAGTGACTGCCTCACGCAGTCTGAAATATTTTTCATATAAAATAAAAATGGGGGCGCCAGACTATGAGAAATGCTCGTTCGTCTGAAATATCATACCACATTAGATTCAACCGAAGTCTTTCAATATAAAATGTTTTGCGTTACCAAATGAAAATTGTGGGATTTATTGAAGTTTCTTTGAAAAGGGTTATTGGTGGCATAATAGTTATATTTGGAAAAGTGCCAGACTGTTTATAAAATGTATATTATATTTCATTTTTAAATTAAAAAAAGCTTGATGTAAAATCCTTACACACCTAAAATATTCATGTAAAATGAAAAGATCATCATCTGCTGCCTTTTCCCAACAAGATTGTAGTCGGCTTCCAGCTGTATTTTACGTGGAGTGTCTACTTCTGACCTCCACAACCCAGTAACTGGTTAATACGATACCTCTTGGTCAGAATGATTGCCAGAATTTTGAGCTTCTGAATAAGTTGGTAACTAAAGATCTACAAAAATAACAATGCTTTCCGAAACTTGCTATTATTATAGAACGTCTGCACCCATCCACAGACCGACCTCGGCAAGCGCGGCTTATCCTTGAAAATTTACTTATGCGGTTGTTAAAGCAATAAAAGATAAATTTAATAAAATACAAAATGTAGATAAAACCATATTCAAAGCTAGCCCATAAACCTTTAATGTACGAGTATGTTCGACTATACGCATTTCTCACAAATTATTGAATAGATTTTAATGGGACTTTCTCTTTGCTATCAAGGGCTTAATACGGTAATTATAGTTTGAAAGAAAGAAAGTGTACATTTGGGAGTATGAAAGTAATCACAAGTACATATTTAATAAGTTTTTTTAAGAATTTCTCCTGTATCGTCGGTGCGTTTACATGCATTTAAACTCACGTTACACTTACAATGGTACGGTTAGCCGATACAAAATCTGGACAGAAAATGCTGAACAGTCAACTATGCTGACTAAATTATCTGCTGAAACCTTAAGCCTGCTCTACACTACTCGCGAAGTTGGCCGAAGTTAACCGAATACGATAGTGTAGAAGGGCACTTCGCTTCGCTTCGTGCAACTTCGGCTCGCTTCGGGCGACTTCCATTTGTTGTCGGTTTTTTCGCCCGAGTCAAAGGGCACAATCATGACACAGGCAACTTCGCGAGTAGTGTAGAGCAGGCTTTAGCTGAAACCATGCTGAGCTCAGACGAGAGCGGAGTATTTTGACAGCTGCGTCAGCCTATGCTACTCAGCATTCGCCAGTTTTCTTTTAGTGCTGCTCAGATTTTGTATCGGCTAACCGCACCCAATTAGACCCGAAACTAGGTAACTACTCCATACGTAGGATTTCTTTTTATTGTGGCAAAATCATCAAATGATTCCTCCCACCCAGGGTAGGGCAGGAGGGACTGTCAGACTTGTACTGACTAAAATCTATAGTATCTTTCAATAGCCCTTTACGTTCCAGGGTCACGGTTACCTTATAAGACAGTCCCGCGAACCTGTAGGCCATAAAATAATGATTGGTGTGAAAATAATAATTTTAGAATTGAATCGCTAATTCCGGTTCCGGTAATACCAACAAAGTTTACTACTTTTTATTATTAGCATACCAACACAATTTACCCCTTTTTAGTATTATTAGCATAGAAAAATGGTAATTTTCCTGTTTTGATATAAATATAAAAAAGTCTTATCTATGTACCTAGTAGATAGGAATTTTCTTTTGTAGATAGAATCAAAGAAATTGCCTAATTCAGATTCAAATCAAATAAATGATACATTGGCATTGGGGAAAGTCCCGGATAAAATACGTCATTATTTTCTTTTTTTGCAATCGTTTATTATATCTAGAAACTAATCTAAATCCTTTCTTTGCAACTGTAATTGAATCTATTTCGCAAACAAGTTATTCATTTAAAAAACGATGTTCTTTTTAAAACCAAGCTTACGATATTGTTAAAAAAATTAAATACTTACGATAGACAAAGTAGCTACTCGTTAAGATAAATAAAATGAGTCTAAACTCTATAGCTATTGTCAAACAGACAGGCGAAGCGAATGCGATCCGAAGCGTTTTATTTGTGATGTATGGGAATTGTTTGAATCCAGTCATATAGAAAAGCGAAAGCGATCCGATAGTCTATGTGACTGGCTTCAAACAATTCCATACATTACAAACAAAAATGCCTCGCTTCTCGTTCGCCACGCCCGTCTGTTTGACATTAGCTTATAGGTTTATGGCGTTTCATTGCAGAGTTCCTATGGCCACCTTCCAGCTCCATCATCAGATCAGCTCCATGTCATCCTATGTGTAGGTATATTGCATTGTCACGCGATATACCTACACATTTATGTGCTAAATTACAGCTCAATTGGGAAGTGGCTCAAATTTAACTTGCAAGACTTGATTAGGTACAGACAACGGGACAAGTGAAACTAAATGTAATAAAAGCTTGTAAAAAATACGTACAATATAAGATTAGTGCGCTAAACCGTCCGGTGTACTAAATCGGAAGGCCGCAGGTTGAAGTCCTGTCCGCACTCAAATGTACCTTTCCACAAAAGTCTTTAATGTCAATTTCCTCAAAATTTTCCAAAAATAGGTATGTTAATTATACTCTTTGATTAAATTATCGATATCGGCGTCGGTATTGAATATTTCATTCAATTTTCTGGTCGAGAGTGCTTTTATTTTTAGTAAACATTAATAGTGTTCTTCAAATTGTTTCGCGAAATATTGGAAAACGAAAATGGCAATTTTAGTTTTTATTTTGTTCACACGTCAAAAGATCCTTGTACAATTGTGTAACGTTTGGTCTTCTCAAATCTGTGTGCTTTGGTCCTGGTGACATAGGCATTAAGGGGGAAGGGGGTTGAAGAGGCGAAGCCGCTGGCAATTATATATGTACATATAATTAGTTTTTAGTTTTCCTAACATAATACCTTTACAATCGTGCGTCATCGAATACGTCAACTGAACAATCGTAATGTTTAGGCCAAACGAGCGTAATTTTTAAGATATCGTGAGTCGCAGAATTTGTGTGAATCAAATGAGTCCTCCCACCCCGGGCAGGGCGGGAGGGACTGTCAGACTTGTACTGACTAAAATCCACGGTGTCCTTCAATAGCCCTTTATGTTCCGGGGTCACGGTGAGGAAATAAAATCCCGCGACCCCGGCAGGCGAGTTGCCCTTTACTCGCTGTCCGCATGCCCGCGCCTACGGTGGCCGGAGATCTTCTGCCGACGTCCGACGCCGCGGGCGTCTAACACTGCGGTTGGGGCGGAGGGAGGACGCTGTCCTCTCCCTCTCGCGGCCCGCCTCCTTTCTACACGAGCATTACTGCTTCGCAGAAGGAGGCGACCGCTTTCCACTCCGTCTCGCCCCGCAGCATGACCGCAACCAATGCCGGGCGCGAGAGGTCTCTGCCTATCGCCGCCGTGAGGACACGTCGGCGCTCTGCCCAAGCGGGGCAGTCTTGCACCGTATGCTCTACTGTGTCCACCGGGCGATCTTCGCAGTGGTGACACCCGGGCGTTTCTTCCCTCCCTATCTCGACACAGGTACCTCCCGAAACTTCCGTGTCCGGTGAAGACCTGTGTCATCCGATAGGTCAGGACGCCGTGACGTCTCTCCAGCCACTCCTCAAACAGGGGTCTTACCGCCACGATTGCGGCGTGCCCGGCAGAATTTACACTTTGAATATTTTTAGTAAATATAAGAATTAAGATTAACCTAGTTTAAATCGACTAAAGATATCAACCGTTTAATGCTTTAAAGTTCAAAAGTTATCAAAATATAATAGATACACTTATAAAACAATAGTCACTCACCTTTATAATCTTGAGGACAGAACGGCACATACAAATAACTATGTCGATAAAACAAATAAAAGTAACACACAAACTCTGAACTTCAAATAGAAATAAAAAGTATCGATAAAAAGCACAGCACTACACAAACTTGTCCTTAGATTTTAATAAAGTGACGGATTGAAAAATAATGTCCAGATATTAAACTTTATTTTGTAAAAAAAAACGTCTCGATACAGCACTACACAAAACCGTCGATTTTAAAGTTAGGACAGTTATTTTTATTTTATTTTTAATCCTTTAGTTTTTAGCCTGATATCAAAATAAATACTGAACCATATTGCAAAAAATTCGTATAAATCACCTGATTGCCGATTATGCTTAGGACATTAATTTTATTAATGCTTATAGGTACTTTACAAAAGATGCTTTTGTATCAAGAAATGTACAGATCATGCCATTAAACAATGATAAATTATTGTCAGTAAATAAGTATCGTAAAATTATGGGTTATCAATGTATTCAATACGTTTTTAAAAGAAAGAAAAACAAGGATTGATGATACTGTTTCAATGTCACTATTATTAATATGAAACGGAATATTTTACAATTTTTAGGGGCCATACATAAACTACGTCACACGTTAAGGGGACGAGAAGGGGGCTAACCATGTGTGACATTGTGTGACAAGAGGAGGTGGGAGGACTAACGTCACATCTCGCTTTATCTAAAGAGTAAAGTAATTATTCAAACACTGAATGCATTCAATATGAAAGATGACAGCGTTAATAAATTGCAAATCGAATTAGTACAGAGTTTTGAAAAATAATTAACACGTATTTTTTATGTATTCAAATCAATCAATATTAATAAAGGTATAACGCATCAAAACTCGAATGTGTATGAATCTTACAAGCTGAATTTGAACCACTTCCTCTCATCATACAAAATTAAAAATTGTACACGTAGTTTCAGTACCGATGAAAATACATTTTTACGATAATTTCTATAAATAAAAAACGCTGAGGACACAAAGGAAGGTCCTACGTTTATTCTTAGAGTAGATTCCTACAACCACTCAGGTTTGCCCACGCGTATGCTTTCGGGAAAAAACATCATGTCAAAGGCAATATTTTGCCTAGTAAGAAATTTCCTTTAAAGAATGACACCCTCTTAACTTGTCATTGTGGGTGTTACAAAAACCTTACGTCTCGGAAGATGGGATTTTGTTTTTCCTGTTTCTAATATAGAAGACTGACTGAGTGAGTGTCGCATCACGCACAATGAAAGGTTCCGGAGTGGAAAATTTATCCAAAAAACCAAATTACCAAGTTTCAAATCTCAATCGTTTTGGCATAATGTGGCTGTAAATAACGGGGGACATACCTATAGATAGACATGATCAATATAAAAGGGCTCCGTCTTTTGTTATTACACCCTTAAAATATCTCTGAAATAAATTACTCAGAAATTAATCAGGATTGGCAAAAAGTTTTATTGCATATTCAAAATTTTCTGAAACGTAATTCTAAAAGGATTCATAATTTGCTTCAGCCGGCCCAAATAATCGATTACAGTCATAGTCTGAAAACAATCTAATCACAATACCCCTTGAATCGTATTACCTAGTACCAACTCGGTTATGACGGTCAGACAGGCAGTCGCTCCATGTATCATACTGATATTCAGCTGCATCCGGTTCAACTGGAATCCGACCACAACATGGCAATGAATAGGCTAGGTATATATTATGGCAAGCAATTAATTTCCCTGATTTGACAATAAATTGATACTTTGAAAGAAGCCATAAAAGTGAACGAAGTATTTGCTTACACAAACCCTGGTGCGGTGCTCATTCTTAGAACTTCAATCAGGTCGCTGCGATATTCGATCGATATGTTAGGGATACTTCACACTTGCATGCGGGGTAGTTGCGTAACGTACGCGACCATGATAAGAAAGACGAGCATAAAAGAACAGAAAGTGCACTTGTGTCAGCGCACTTGTGCACTATAGGTTAATATCTCCCGCGTGAATTGCTAATCACCGTTGAGATTGGCTGCCGGGGCCAAATTCGGTCCAGACGAATTTATATTATTGTGTATGTCATCACCACTGGTTTCAAAATAGTAAGGAAACTGAATTATAAGGCACACTGCATAGATCCCAAATAAGTTCGTATCATCGTAGACAACCATGCCGAACAACAATCCGCCATCGCCACTTGCATTCATCGGTTGCCCACGATTCCCACAATGTCGGCGGTCTACCTAGTGGAAGGCCTGCCTACACTGCGTCTTTTGTTTCGTTGTCGCCACTCAAGAACTTTTCTTTTCCATCGGTTATCAATTCTACGAGTCTTGTGTCCTGCTCATTGCCGCTTCAACTTGTAAAGCAAACTGGCTAGCTGTCCAAAAAACAGTGCTATGTCGGTTACTCCGGTTGCTACGTGAAAAAAAAATAGAGGCAGGAAAATGGTGAACTATGGAATCTAATGTGTAGAACCCGTTACATACCTTTTACTTATTAATCAAATACTACATTAGCAGCAATAAAATATGAGTTTTATTAAGAAATTGCTCGTGACCTAATTACAGCAAAGCGGTTGATTATGAAACAAAAGGCTTCAACATAAATTGTATTGGGATAGGTCGGGAACCAGGTTTCGAATTCCTACAGATGATTTCAAACGTCCTTTCTGGAATAGTCGACTGTTTTAGCAGCATGTTAAGGTTGAATGTCAGTTGCATGTTGGAAAATGATGAATAATTTTTGTCTATGTGGCATTTTGATAGTTCCAACATAACTGGAGTATTAGTTTACTGGGAATTGATGTCTAAAATCGTGGTGGATTTACAAGGATGGAGAAGTAAAATTTTTTTAAACTTTTGCATCGAAATGAATATGGCCTGGTCATAAAATAAAGCCGCTTTTTTCATTCTTACTAAAATAACTAAGGTATCATTAAATTTTAATGACAATTTATCACAATGTATGTACAATTTCCCAAAATTAATCATTCCCTTTCCATTGCGATCAAATGAATACCCACATAATTGGGATTCTATGCATTTGATTCTATTTTTTTTTGTACTATGAAAATACCTATAGAGTATTTTTACGGTATTTTTAAATTCGTCTTCTATATGACAAAAAATTCAATTTCTAGAAAAAAATAATAATTTATGGATATTTTGCTGTTTCGATTAAAATAAATTTTCAAGCCTTTTCGAATGTACATCCTTTATTTCTTGATTAGACAAAAAAGATAACTAGGTAATTAGTCGCTCGCTATAACCTTGAAAGTACAATAAGATTAAGAAACAGGTGAACAAACTAAACAACTTTAATAATATAATTACCATCATCATCATCATAATTACCAGCCCTGTTTCACTCACTCCTGTCGAGTATAGGTCTTCCTTTGGGTCATTTTCTCTGACCTGCGCTATTCTTACTCAGATTTTAAACGAGTTCTTCTAAATATCATCCACTCACTATGTTCTTTATTATTTTTTTACTTATCCATTACATTTTTAAAATATTAAAAAAAACCTTCAAAATAAAAAAAAATAGCATTCCACCAGCACTGGGAACAGGGTCGGGGCTGCCGGCGGTCAGGGCTCCTCAGAGAGGAATCTCCTAACAATACGCGCCCTGTCCAGATGTAGGTACTGCCTTCTGAATCCATTGTACTTATTCTTAAGGAATTTCGGGAAACATCAAATTACTTTTTCCACGGAATTGTGTTAGATTCTATACTGACTAAAATCCACCCTCTTAACGCAATCCAGTTTAGGCTGTGGGAAAGAGATGGCGCTAGACGACTTGTATAGCGCTGTCTCTTTCCCACAGCCTAAACTGGATCGCGTTCAGAGCTCGTGGTAAGGCCTCTGATCCTTCATTTATTCTTTGTGTTCCAAGTCTTCGGAAGCACATTTGAATCTTCCCGTAACTGTGATAATCTGGTGGTGAGCGAGAGTAGTTCCAGTGTAGGAAAAATACAGAGTTATACAAGTCGTCTAACGCCATCTCTTTCACTGAGCGGAACCACTCACGCTTTAAGACGTCATGGTAGCCCACCTGTGGCCTTACCATGAACTCTTAACGCGATCCAGTTTAGGTTGTGGGAAAGAGATGGCGCTAGACGGCTTGTATAGCGCTGTCTCTTTCCCACAGCCTAAACTGGATCGCGTTAGGAGCTCGTGGTAAGGCTCCTGGGGGGGTATTACAACGTCTAAAAACCAGGCCTGTTCCAGTGAGTGAACGAGATGGCGCTAGATGACTTGTATAGCTCTGTCACTTTCACTCGCCGGAACAAGCCTGGTTTTAAGACGTTGTAATACCCCCCCTGGTCATTACTATGCGTATACTCTTTCTATCGCAAATATAATAATAATAAAATGTCCTTTGAGAATCATGCTTGCTATATCCGATTCCCACGTTGTCACCCGATTTCCCGCAATGCGTAATCATCGAAAATCGATATAACTTTACAACTGCGCAATCTTTTACTGACAATGTTGATATTACAGTCTAAGTCACTGATAAGTCGCCGGCGCAACACTAGTTCCTCACTCCGTACTTCGCACTCGAACGAAAAACACGTATCGATATAATTTCGATAAAAACATTATCGGTGTTGGACAGCACTATTTTGTGGATTGAACGTCACTTGTGTTTTTTTTTAATCTGTGGTCATAGATATAATTTTTTATTATAATTTTTCCTTATCGTCGCGTTCGGTGTATGTTCTTTTAATTTGAACATTTGTGATTTTATTATATTAAACTTTTGCAAAGATGTTAAATAGTTATAAAATACAATATTTCTTATATTTTGCTATAAAGTAGTGTTGTGTTTCCGTTATAATTGTTGTTTAATAATCTAACTGTGTTTCGTTGTGTTTCATCATTCGTGGCTTTGGTAAGTACATTATGTGTATATTTTTTAATATCTACAATTAGCTATGGTTTTGCGAATGTGCGAGTACCTAATCTACATCAAGACGTGAAATTCGTTCCAACTGAAGTTTTTCTTCATTATTTTTAACCTGAAAATGGCACATTTTAAAGCTACGTTTAAAAAAATAAATTTCACGATACTTTTACCCAGATAAAAAGGTATTTTTTTGCCTCAAATCTGTAAGCAATATGAAAAGTATTTAATCCGTTATCAACATGGCTCTTCTTTATTATTTGCAATTATAAAGATTAAACACGATTTAACAAGATATAAATACCTTATTTGATTGTGATAAATGCTATTATAATATTGACACAGATAATAAATGAAATTATCACTGGATTAAATTTCATAATCTGAAGATATTTCATAAATACTACATGGGAAGTTTGTTTAAATAAAATAACTGATACTCTTTGAAATGGACTAGTTTTATTACATAATTAATTAATCATTGTTCCCACTGCTGGGAAACACTGCTCCTCTCTTTGAGGAGGGCTGTCATCCACCACAATGGTCCAGTGTGGGTTTATAGATACTACTAGTCTTCGAATACAAATCGTCTGGATAGGCATTTCAATGGCAGAAGGTACACCCCTTTTATTTTAACTTAAGCACGTGTAGCGAAATGTGGGTGTATTATGATATCTTTGTTCGAAAATTCGGAGATTAAAAACGTAAGTACCGGCAATAAAGATTGCCCATAAGACCTAATCGATACAGATTTACTCTTTCCAATCGCCATTGTCATTTTCCTGCCTTTATCGAACATTCGGGTCGGCACAACACGTTTTCTTCTTCCATTCTCCTCTGTCAGATATCTCTTTCAAGCGATGATGTGGCACCTGTTAAACGGCACCTAAGTGAATGGCACCTAAGATATTCGAGATAATATATTCCACATTGCACATGGCACACGCGAAAAATGTTCATTTTTCTCCAATCTTGAAATGAACCATTATTTGAAACATCTATGGTCGTTTTTTGCCTGTAAAAGAGTCATCTCCCCCATTTTGTCATTTCAAAGCATTTAACACTTTACCACAGTGTCATTTCAATATGACATCGCTAAAATGGTACCTGTTTGCAGAAATGTCAAATCCATAATGGGTTCAATATCATATAAGATCGATAATTGCTTGGCATACATCCGTATTCACCAACGACGATATAATACTAGACTACGCATTGCACGATCTAACGAACAAAACTATTCTGCCAACTCGCTGAGGTACTACGTAAGCGAGGGGGGCGGGGTACTGCGTTGTGATTGGCTAACTCAAGGTCTGTTCTGTCTCAACGTATGTTTACGGCTCACAGGATTGGTCGAAATGAGACGGATATAAGACTTTTTTGCCTAATGTGTTGGCAGACATCGGTCGCCTGTTATTAGGAGTCTAGTATTATATCGTCGTTGGTATTCACTGATGTGAAACATAGCTAGACAAAATATGACAAACACAGCTGTCCACACGTCTGTAGGCTACATATTAAGGGCGCGTAACCAGAAAGTTTGCAACGTCGCGTCGTGTTGCGTCTCGGTGTTAACTGACCCTTGGTAAGCATGCCAACGACACGCCACACTAGCGTCGCGTCCCGCCCAGCTCACTGTTTGACAAAGCCTTTAAGAGCTAGCTATGCTGAAAGATGGCAATGTCGCAAATAGCTGTCAAATATTTACAAGTCTTAATTAATTTGGTAAATTTATTGTATGAATAACTATAAATAACAAAAAAATGCTCTGTATCGCGTTAAAAAATTGACATAGGAATGCAATTAAAACACGGGTAAAAAAGTAATTTGGAAAGTTCCCAAATACTTTTTTAAATCTAAAACAGTGTAACGATATTAATTATTGCATTCTCCCCTATCATTTATTAGTGCACTACAGTACAGAGCCATATTTCTCATTTCCATACAGTATCATTGCTAAATTAATTAAAACTTGTTAATATTTGACGTGTTCTTAAAGGCTTTGTCAAACAGTGAGCTGGTCGCGCTAGCGTGGCGTGTCGTTGGCATGCTTACCAAGGGTCAGTTAACACTGAGACGCGACACGACGCGACGTAACGCAACAATATGGGAAATGTGTATCTTTTCGTGTAGACTATAAAGTTAGATTTGGAGTAGCTAATAAAATGTGCACACGGAGCGTGTCGTGTTGCTCCGCGTCAAGTAAGCTTTACTATGAAAATACACGTAAGAGACTTCGTACACTAGGCATCTCACGACTTTGGTATCCAGGTGACTTTTGCAATACAAATCCATAGAGGTTCGTACACAGCTACGCGTCAATGGATACCAAAGTAGTTAGGGATTGGTAACTTGCGTCGTAGTAAGTCGTCATACCAAACTGTCTTATCAAAAACCACAGTGGATTTGATACGCAATGGATAACCGAAGGGACATGGACAAGTTGGATTATCCCCTTTTGGAACGAAGTTCCTTATCGCGCGTTGTGAAAGGGGGCTGGACGGAAAAAATTCTTACGAAAAGTTGGCACGACACTTTTATCCGACTGCGCGACGCAAAGGAGCGGGCTTGCGGACGGTGAGTAATGGGTAAGCTCGCCGGCCGACCAAGGACCAAGCCCGGGTCGGTGGCGCGTCGTGTTTCACGCGTCACCGACGGGGCCCTCATGGGGCCAAATGATGCTGGGGTCGCGGAATTTTCTTAATCCAGGATACCGTGGCCCCGGACCGTAAAGGGCATCCGAAGGAACACGGGTGGATTTTAGTCAGTAAGAGTCTGACAGTCCCTTACGCCCGACCCAGGGCGGGAGGACTCATTTGATGATTTTGCCAATCAAAAAAAAAAAAAGGGTTTGGCCGTCAGATTGCTGATAGTTCGTTGAGGCGCGCTTCGTCCAGGGCATGGTCCATGATCGAACGGCGAGTCCCCATTATTTAACGTCTGCATGCCCCTTGTTGACCGCATGCCCCTTTCTTTTTTTTTTACTTAATAAAAGACTTATAATATGCCACTACAAATAATGTACATTCCCTTAATTACTTCACATTATTTTTTACTTCGCGTTCCACTTTAAGAGACTTTCACTTGCCTAAAGCTCGGATTAACAGAATCCAGGTTAAACTGTTATGGGCATTTAAGTATTACTTTTATTTGTCTTGGGACAAAAATAAACTTTTTATTGCACTTGTACTATTATGAGGTTACTTGTAAAAGTAGTTTTGAACTTGTGAATGAGGTAACTTGTTCTTAAAATAGACATAATTATTTATTTTATTTTTAGCTGGTTGTTAACCAAGAATGTAACTGTATATCGCAGTTAAGAGATACATTGTTTTAGTATGTTTAATGTTTAAATAGAACCCCTGCAGACAGAAATAGGAACCCCGCTCAGCAGGGAATAGAATAGAATGCTCAGCAGGGCTCCTAAACCCGTACTTATTTTTAACTGTAATATTTGATATTACAGTTTGTTAATAATTTTGTATAACAATTATTTAATATTTGTGACTGAAACTGTATCAACAAATAATGTGAAACAGTTTTTTTACTGCTTCAACGATTGAAAACAAAATTTACCCTGCAGACAGAAATAGGAACCCCGCGCAGCGGGACTCCATCGGCGAGGCTTCTGTGTGAATTAAATCACCAACGCAAAATACATTTTTTTTTTAGGAGCCTACTCTGTGTCCCACTCCTGGGCAAAGGCCTCCCTCCACTCCTTCCACCTTTCACGATACTGGGCGTCCTCCTTCCAGTTCAGACGAAACCTGTCCAGTTCGTCCCGCCATCTCCTGCGTGGCCTGCCACGACCTCGTCTCACTGTCTCAGGGCACCAGTTCTGAGCTATTTTGGCCCACGGTTTGTCCGGCATGCGGCAGACATGTCCTGCCCAGTCCCATTTCAGTTTGGCAGCCTTCTGAGCCACTACGTCAGCTATATTTGTTTTGGAGCGCAGTATTGTGTTTCGTACTCGGTCTGTTAATTTAACACTCAGTATACTGCGCTCCATTGCTCGCTGGCAAACCTTGAGTTTGGACTTCTGGATGTTAGTCAAAGACCAAGTCTGTGCACCTTAAGTTAAGACGGGGAGGATACACATGTCCATGAGCCTGCTTTTTAGTGCCATAGGCAGCTCACCCTTAAACAGTTCTTTCATGGACCAGTAGCTCTTCCAGGCGAATACATAATTGAGATTATGTATCCAAATGCTGAAATTCTTCATGTCGCACTAAGCTAGTAAATTAAAGTACAAAAAAAACTAGTAAAGTAACTTAGTAGTAAAGTAGTTTGATGTTTGTGTAGATTATGATGAGTTGCAGATTAGTTTTGTCGCACAAGCCTAAGTGTGCTTGTACACGGCGCATGTAACCCGCGCAAGTGCCTCAACATGCTCAAGGTAGTACATGCGCCGTGTACAAGCACCCCGCGGGTAGCTTGATCAAGTAGCTTGCGCATGTTACTCGCGCGGGTAAACCGCAAACCCTCACCTTTACTTGCGCGAGTTGCATGCGCCCCGTGTACAAGCACCCCGCGGGTAACTTGATCAAGTAGCTTGCGCATGTTACTCGCGCGGGTAACCCGCACCTTTACTTGCGCGGGTTACATGCACCGTGTACAAGCACCCTTAATTTCAAATTCATTTGTCGAGCTTTTAGTAGACTTATCCGACCAAAACCTTCTGAAAGAAGTTAGAAATTTAACAAAACAGTTCTGGTTTTCTGCTCACGTCTAATTCTAGCTTATAACGTCACAGACAGCCTTACCTTCAGGCTATGAATCTAGACTTATTATCTCACTAAACAGTAAAAACTAACAGGCCGAAATCAGGTGATACATTCAAGGATTTTAGTAAAGTTAAGCAGTTATAAGGCGAAGTGTCCACTAGTAATAAAATGCGCAACAGTTGACTTGCATTGCGACTTCGAACGTCTAAATGCTCACACAAATTGACTTCTGCAAGTTTTAGTGAATTGTCGAACTTGGTAGGTACATACTACTGCCATGTGTTTACGATTTAATAATAACCATTTACTTATTTGCAAATATTGATATGGAAGATCTTCTGTGGAGCTCGTCGCTAAATAATTACAGCCGCACAGGCGGATCTTCCGGGTTAAGCCGCGCTTACCGAGGTTAGTCTGTGGATGGGTGCCCATCTATCATAGCGAGTTTCTTCCGCGGCTCGGAAAGAACGTGGGTCGATCTCCAGAGGCATTTTTTTTCGTGTCGGGCTGAATAAACCCATTTTAAAATTGAAAAACGTTTTCCCAATATTTTTTTATATGCAGTTCAGTGTCTAATCTACCTGGTACAAGGCTAATATTATGAATAAGTTAATTTAAAATATTTAAAAAAAAATCTTAAACCCTAAAATCCTGATCGCTCTGGGTTGTCCTCACTCCCGATTG
The DNA here is from genome assembly GCA_954870645.1 of Agrotis clavis. Taxonomy (NCBI): domain Eukaryota; kingdom Metazoa; phylum Arthropoda; class Insecta; order Lepidoptera; family Noctuidae; genus Agrotis; species Agrotis clavis. Next base: position 2,121,624 of record OX940942.1, read on the forward strand.
AATGAAAAAAATATTCTTTATTTTTTTAATGAGAAGCTTCATATGAAACAACTTATTTAGATTACATAAGAAATAGTTAATCTTCATTGTTATAAAATACTTGTAGTTTTATTATGAATACTTTTGCCACAATTTGAATTTAAATTCGTGTCCGGGCATTTTATCTCATCGCTCTGCGCTGAGGTAAAACATCGCGCTCATGCCTAGTTACGCGTTATAGACACTCTATTCCACTCTCGCTGGGTAGCACCAGCAGTGGTCTAACCGTTGAGGAAGATACCTTTGTGCCACGTATCCGCGAAGGTAAGTTCACGAAGGCAAGTTTATGATTACTCTGGATTTGGTTCTCGAATTTTATGATTGATATGGCACGTTATTCAAATTAAATATTAAGCTTGTAAATGTGTTTTTTATGTGAATTGGGTGATCTTTATGATGGTTTTTATGACACGTAATTATAAATTTCTACTGCTTTTAAATTCGGCTATATTCATGATTTTGTGACTTTTTCTGATCGCTATGGCTGTGATTGCTCTGTCCAAAAAGACCAGAGCAATGATATTTTGCATTAATTGTACGTTATAAAACTATTTAACCATCTTAAAAAAAAGGAGATTCGCAGTTCGGCCTGTGTGTATGAATGTTTGTCCGCGATTATCTCGCGTTTGGCTGAACCGATTTTGATGTGGTTTTCAGAAAAGTGTTAGTTTTATTCTGGGAACGGTTTTAATATAATTATAATTACACGAACCGTTTCGAACACAGACTTGATGACTTCCAGCCTCCCGAACAAGCCGGTTTCCGAAGAGGCTATAGTACCATAGACCATCATCCATACGCTGCGGCAAGTTAATACAGAAGACCGAAGAGTATAACTTGCCATTATGCTTAGCGTTTGTGGACTATGAGAAAGCCTTCGATTCGGTGGAAACATGGGCGGTACTTGAGTCACTCCAGCGATGCCGTATTGACTATCGGTACATCGAGGTGTTGAAGTGCTTGTATAATAACGCCACCATGTCGGTCCGAGTACAGGAGCAGAGCACGAAGGCGATTCCATTGAGAAGAGGCGTAAGACAGGGGGACGTTATCTCCCCGAAACTGTTTACTGCCGCAATGGAAGACGCCTTCAAGCTCCTGGAATGGCAAGGACTTGGCATCAACATCAACGGCGAATACATCACTCACCTTCGGTTTGCCGACGACATCGTAGTCATGGCAAAGTCGATGGAGGAACTCAACATGATGCTCGATTGCCTCGACCGAGTTTCACAACGGGTGGGCTTGAAAATGAACATGGACAAGACGAAAATTATGTCAAATGCCAATGTTGTGCCCACCCCAGTCTCTGTTGGAAACTCGGTACTCGAAGTTGTTGACTCATATATCTACTTAGGACAAGCAGTCCAGTTAGGTAGGTCCAACTTCGAGAAAGAGGTCAACCCTCCGAATCCAACTCGATTGAGCAGCGTTCGGGAAACTACGCAATGTCTTTTCGTCCGACATACCTCAGTGCCTCAAGGCGAAAGTCTTCAACCAGTGATGAGTTACGGCACCGAAACGTGGTCTTTCACTATCGGCCTCATCTCAAAGCTCAAAGTCGCTTAACGAGCTATGGAGAGGGCTATGCTAGGTGTTTCTCTACGTGATCGAATCCGATATGAGGAGATCCGTAGACGAACTAAAGTCACCGATATAGCCCACCGGATTAGCAAGCTGAAGTGGGAATGGGCAGGCCATATTGCTCGCAGAGCAGATGGCCGATGGGGTCGAAAAGTATTAAAGTGGAGACCACGGACTAGCAAGCGCAGCGTAGGACGTCCACCAGCAAGGTGGACAGACGACCTTATAAAGGTCGCCGGAAGACGCTGGATGCAGGTCGCTTCCAACCGGTATATGTGGAGATCAAAAGGGGAGGCCTATGTTCAGCAGTGGACGTCCTATGGCTGAGATGATGATGATGAACGGTTTTAATATGTATATAAAACTAATGGATATCTTGTGACATTACCCACATACATCCATTTTTTTGCTGACTTGTATTGTAGATTTTCAAAGACACCGATTTAATTGAATATCTAAACTAAAAGTGAAAAAAAAAAAAAGCTTTTTGAAAAAAAAGGAACCGACTTGAAAACCGAACACAAAAAAGTATAAAATAACTTTTCTTTCGGAAGTCGGATGGCCATAGTCAGTGAAATAAAAAACAAAGCCACCGACTTCCGGAAAAAAAGGTATCACTTACATGTTATCTTGTTACACGTATACCAACTGAATATGACTAAAAACGCCAAAACTAATAATTTTTTATCAATATTCTTTTTTTTTAAATTGGTTTGACCATTTATGATCGCTCTGGCACCAATTATGATTGCTCTGGTCGCGAAATTTTTTGAACTTAAATATTTCCATAACTGTTAGTGTAAATTGAAGGCCAAAAGTAAAAATATACTATTTGAATATCATACTTTTTAATGAGATACATAATTACCGTTAAATATCAATATCTGAAAAGCACCAGAGCGATCACACGAATACGCCCGTTTTGGAGATCCACCCACGTAAAGTTTATTTAATTATTTTTTTTAAACCCGTTTATGCTACGAAACATGCAAGAATTTGCTTGTTTGGCCAGTGAACACTGAACACTTCGCTTTACATTTTACATTCTAAGTTCCAATGCTACAATGTAGACCATAATAACTAAGATTTTTAAAACTACCTACTTAATAATTTAGATTTAAGAGCTATCACGCAAAATGTGAAAGGTATATTGTTTGGCTGAAGGCAGGGGCAAGTGGACAAGCAGTCAGACATTTAGGAGAAGGGGTTCTCCTAAATTTCTGACAATTACGCACACTTAAACTAGCTTATACATGTGGAATACCGTTTTTATCCAAAGTCGGTCCCCCTCCAAAGCTAATTCCTAGTTATGATCACTGACAATATTAGTTGTTTTTCCATTTCACCTGTAATTTATGTATTTTCAATATTTGTTTTTTTCTATTCATAGTGGGCATAGTAAAGAAAATTTATAAGTTTCAATTGCAAATCGGTAAAGCGATCTGTTGAGGCAGTTCATTCCCTGTGTCAGTCAGCAGACATAGTGGCCCTCCAGGAAACATGGCTGCTTCCTAATGATATACCATATCTTGGGCAAATTCACAGCGATTTCGACTACACAGGAAAGTCAGCTGTTGACACCTCAGCAGGATTATTAAGAGGGCGGCCGTATGGTGGTGTCGCAATCCTGTGGCGCAAACGAGTGTTCAAATCCGTATCTGTAATTAGCTGTGTGAGTGCGCGTTTGGCCGCTGTAAAAGTGTCCATCGGAGATAGGCGCATGCTAGTGTTCAGCGTATACATGCCCACGGACGTAAGTGAGAATTTAGTGGAATTCACCGATTGTTTGAGTGAGATGAGTGCGATTATTGAAACCACGAACATTGAAACCGTTTACATGCTCGGTGACTTCAATGCCCACCCTGGTGAGTTATTCTATAGGGAACTTGTGGACTTCTGTACCGAACAAAAATGGATCTGTGCGGACATTGACAAATTAGGTTTAAGTTCAAACAGATACACCTTTATCAGTGACGCGCATGGTAGTAGGCGATGGCTTGATCACTGTGTTGTCTCTCAATCGGCTTGGTTAACGGTAACTGATGTAGGTGTGATTCACGATGTGTTTTGGTCTGATCACCTTCCTTTATTTGTTGAGTGTAGGTTAGACAAAATTAAACCAAAGACTGAAGCTACAAAAACATACACATACGCTACTAATAACAAAGTTATTTGGGGGGAAAGGGACAGTGATCAAATTAATGTGTATTATAATATCTGTAACAGTAAATTAAGATTGATCGATTACCCTCGAGAATTTGGTTTGTGTAGCAATAAACATTGTGATAATATTATGCATAGGCAGATTCTTGACGATATGTATGCCAATATTGTGTCGATTTTGTCGGAAGCTGCTATACTAAGTAAATGTGAAACCGGATCAAAAAGACATGGTGGCCGTGTTGTCGGGTGGAATAAGCATGTACGTGATGCCCACGGGAAGGCCAGGCTTAAGTATCAGTTATGGTTGTGGAATAATAAACCAACATCGGGTCCAATCTATGACGACATGTGCTTTACGCGTAAGATATTTAAAAGCAAATTAAAGTGGTGTCAGAACCATCAAGAACAAATTAAATTTGATATCATAACTTCTCACCATAAGAATAACAACTTTCAGAAGTTTTGGAAGGCGACAAAAAAGCTTGATGTTAAGCCTGGTCTTCCTGTGAGTGTCGGGGGTGCTGATCAGCCGGATAGCATTGCCAATATGTTTGTGGACCATTTTAAGGTGGCTTCACCGATGGGTTCACCGCGGCGAGTGCTCGATGACGGATTTTGTCGTGATACTGATCTTGTTCGTTTTTCCGCCAAACAAGTGTCTAACACGATAAAAGAATGACTAGAGGAAAGTCCCCAGGTCACGACGGGCTGAGCATTGAGCACTTGCAGCACGCTGGTCCTCACATGTGCAGAGTACTGGCTATGTTTTATTCGCTGTGTATGTGTCACTCGTACCTCCCCAAGGACCTTATGCGAACTATTGTTGTGCCTATTTTAAAGAACAAAACGGGCGATGTGGCTGATAAGTGCAACTATCGCCCCATCTCCCTGGCTACGATTATTGGAAAGGTACTGGATAGCCAGCTGGATACGCGTTTGGATAGTATGCTTAATATACACGATGCGCAATTTGGGTTTCGTAGTAACCTGAGCACCGAAAGCGCCATTCTTGCCCTCAAGCATACGGTGCAATATTATACCAGGCGTCGAACATCTGTTTATGCTTGTTTTTTAGACCTCTCCCGTGCCTTTGACCTGGTGTCATATGACGTTATGTGGAAAAAACTACGGGAGAGAAAAGTGCCAGCTGAACTATTGCGTATCCTCCAGTTTTGGTACTACAACCAGATCAACAGCGTTAGATGGGCTGATAGTCTCTCTGTACCATATGGTCTGGAATGCGGGGTGAGGCAAGGGGGGATAACTTCACCAAAGCTCTTTAACCTCTACATTAATGATCTGATCGTTGAGCTCAGCAGTAAGAAGATCGGCTGTCGTATTGATGACGTCAGTGTCAACAACATTAGTTACGCGGACGACATGGTGCTGCTGAGCCCAACGATCAGGGCGCTCAGAGAGCTATTAACTTCTTGTGAGTCTTACGCACAGGCGCATGGCCTCATCTATAATGCAGCAAAATGTGAGTTCATGGTTTTTGCGGCGGACGGTGGCAAGTGCCCAGAATCCGTGCCTGTAATAAAGCTAAATGAGACTAAACTTAAGCGGGTCTACCAGTTCAAATACTTAGGTCATTATTTGACTGTTGATCTCAGTGACCAGGTTGATATTGAACGGGAGCGTAGGGCGCTGGCGGTCCGATGTAATATGTTGGCTCGCAGGTTTGCGCGATGTAGTAAACAAGTTAAAATTTGTTTATTTAAGGCTTACTGTCAGGTGTTCTACACGTGCAGCTTGTGGAACAACTATACTCAGCGGACCATCAGCGCCCTAAGAGTACAATATAATAATGGGTTCAGGATGCTGTTGGGGTTGCCCCGCTTCTGCAGTGCGTCTGGCATGTTTACAGAGAGTTGTGTTGATGGATTTCATGCCATCTTCAGGCAGAAATCTGCCTCACTGCTCTGCAGATTGCGGGGGAGCTCCAACTCAATCATGAACATCATAGCAGGGAGGTACGATTCTCCCATAATTTGTGACCTCATGAGAAGATGTATCCCTCCTAGCCAGCTGGTCACAAAATTGTAATTGTAATATTATTATTTATTTTATTTTAATTTTGATTTAATTTTAATTTTGATTTAATTTTAATTTGGATTTAATTTTAATTTGGATTTAATTTTAATTTGGATATAATTTTAATTTGGATTTAATTTTAATTTGGATTTAATTTTGTTTAATTTTAATTTAATTATAATTTAATGTAAATTATGGTTTAATTTAATAGCCTCTACTAAATTTTTGATTTAATTTTAATTTGATTTTAGTATGATTTGATTTTTAACTCGATTATAATTAGATTTTAATTCAATTTTGATTTTAATTTTGATTCAATGTTATTTAATCTGATTTTTGGTTGTTTATCATTACTAACATAGTTATAAGATTCTTAAATTGTTTACTAACCCCCTATGGATGTTACTTATCCGAAATAAAGAGTATTTTATTTTATAGTAAAGAGTTTTCCATGTATGTATCTATTTATCTATAATTAAAATTACTAATACATTACATAAGTAAATGTGGGTCGCAGAACTGTCTCTTTAGGTAACCTGGAACGGAAAGGGCTATTGCATTGACACCGTGGATTATAGTCAGTACGATTCTGACAGTTTTTTCCGGACTCGTTGGATCATCTTATCTCGTAAAAAAAGGGTTCAATATGTTTGGGGGTAAAGATTGATGGAATGAACCCTCTATCTCAATTCTTTATCACTAAAACGGAAAGTTTTAATTTAAAACAATTGTTTAAAATAATTATAAACATCTTTATCAAAGTATACCGGTCTCGAAACAATGAAAGAAACTCCGAAGTAATAATTTTAAGCGATAAAGTTTGTTACTACGTAGTGTGTATTTTTAATCAGTTTATTTTAAGTTAATTTAACAATTTGTATTCATTGTTCATAATTTTGTGGTAATTTTGTTGCTAATGACATCACTTTTAAAAGCATTGCCCGCGTTACAGTTATTTAAAGAACAATGCAAAGAAGTTGCTGAAAAATGTGTTGTATTTTCAAGTATTTCAGCACGCGTAGCATGACATCGAAGGAATGGGTTTTGCCGACGAATTGAATAGTCGTTTTGTGACAGAATATATAACGATTTCTATCGTCCAAAACATTACGATGTAAGTATAAAATGTTTCTATGCATCGTCTTTGGGTCGGCTTGTACTACACTCAAATTGTATAGCTGCGATTAATAAAATAACTTTGCGTGTTCTTGGTTAGAAGAAAGAGATATAATCTAGACGTAAAAGTTTCCAGCTTCAATCTACCACTCATAACTTCCACTCTCTTTGTGTGTCCCAAAAATTGCAGTACCTATAATATAGGTGAACGTTTTCATCAACAGTCGACGGAGCAATCAGCTAAGCGTTCCATTGAGACCGTGTTACAAGGTCGGTTGCATTCGGCCAGGTCGATGACCACACAGTAACCAGATCAAGGCTAATATTGTGCTATGTTGCTCTCTAGTTACATAACGTGGGAACTTCATATTTAACAGGGTTAGAAAGGGATTCATTTCAGGGTGATTGAGTCCTGACGGGGCCTTTTTAGAGGGCCAAAGCCTGCCGGAGTCGCGGGACTGTCTCAGTAAGTAACCGTGACCCTGGAACGTAAAGGACTATTGAAGGATTACCGAAGGATTTTAGTCAGTACGAGTCTGACAGTATAGGTGGGAGGAATAAGGACAAGAAATAATGCTATTTGCAGTCGAATCTTTGCCGACATAGCCCAGCGAATTAGCAAGTTGAAGCTGCAGTGGGCAGGCCAAATAGCACGCAGAAGATATCGCCGATAGGGCCATAACTTACCCTATAAAGGAAAGGAAAAATAAGATCACATACTTACACAAACAGAAAGACAGAACAATTACCTGAATGCCATACAAATGTTTTTTTAAACCCTCGTTCCCCTCGTCCAATCCTCGTCTTCATGTTATATGTAAAGGAATGGAGTGGTCTTTATCTATCTCTTTTCCGAATTTCATTACAATCGGTTCAGCGATTTAGGCGTGAAAGCGGAACAGATAAATTAAGAATCAAAAAAATTACTTGTATCTCTAATTAGTTAGCATCACATATCTATTTAATCCTTATTAATGTAACATCACTAATCATTTGCTAACTTTTACAAGACAGATGCATTTTTTACCTTAGCTCGTGGCTAAATAATTACAGCCGCACAGGCCGATCTTCCGGGTTAAGCCGCGCTTGCCGAGGTTGGTCTGTGGATGGGTGACCATCTGACATAACGAGTTTCCTCCGTGCCTCGGAAAGCACGTAAAGCTGTTGGTCCCGGCTGTCATTTGTAGATCTTTGACAGTCGTTAAACACAGTCAGAAGCTCATAAATCTGACAACCAGTCTTACCATGGGGTATCGTATTACCCAGTTACTGGGTTGTGGAGGTCCGATAGGCAGTCGCTCCATGTAAAATACTGATATTCAGCTGCATTCGGTTCGACTGGAAGCCGACCCCAATATAGTTGGGAAAAGGCTAGGATGAGATGCATTTTTTACCTTGAATTTGAAAACCCGGACCTAGGTATGCAGCAAGGCCACTAAAGATCTAGACCAGTGATGCGATAAGTCAAGAAAAGTCGAGTCACTTTCTGACTAACACAAAAAGTTTAGAAGTTTTTTTGCCAAAAAGAAGTGTTTGCTTGTTGGTTTAGTGGTATAAAGTGAGTGTACAGAGTCCTCATTATCATAAATCTACTTTTTAAAACGTTAAGCAAAAGATTTCTACCTTTTTTCTTACAAAACATTCAAAGATCAAAAAGCCGTGCACATGTGCCCATGTCTGCCCCAGTAGTGCTCTGCTTAGAACGGAAATATTAAACTGTACTTTTATAGGATTATTTTGAGTGACATTCAATCTAGATATTTGAACAGTACAGTAAAATTACCCATGTTATGACAGAGATGTTTTCTGGGCGTTCCTCCATACTATGGGCATTAACCTTTGGCTCAGTTAAAATTAAATTTTGAGAAGAAGAGTGTTTTTTTTTCCAACTTACTTAAAAGTTTACCATTTGTATTAATATTTATACAAGGGGACCGCCTCGGGTCAAAAATTTGAACTCTTACCGTTCAAATTTTTATCTACCCGCGGCACTTTCCGAAAATATTATTGAAGAAGTTGCACAAACTATTTTGGCGTAATATTCAAGTGACAGTTGACTGAGGTCATTGAAGTTTTCATAAAAGTCGTGGTCGTACATATCGAATGTGTCATAAAAAGCCTACCGTTTTTATCTACGTTTTATCGTTCACAATTTCCAACGCTCCATACGCTAGATTAGTTTAAAAATTAAAACCTAAACCGAATAATTAGCAAGATCTAGTTTTCTTAATTACAAAAAAGTCTCGGAACCATTTGATAAGGTCTGATTAGTTCAAGGTTACAGCCAAGTACAATGAGGCGTGAAGGTATTTTAATTTGAATTTTCACACCTTTTCTTACTCGGTTGACAACTCATTGAATTACGATGAATAAAGACGACAGATCTTAAATTTTCGAGAGTGTGGCAACAGTGTTTGTGTTTCAAACAAGTTTTTTCGTACAGGTGCTGTTTTTTAAAAAAAAATATGTTACTTGCTGATAAATTAGCTTTCTGTAGGTGAAAAACTTTTTAAAATCGGTTAAGTAAAAAGTCGTAATACACTAAAAAGAAGTGCTGTTTATAATATATAATTACCTTACTCATCATTTGCCTAGCCTTTTCCCAACTATATTGGGGTCGGCTTCTAGTCGAACCAGATGCAGCTGAATATCAATATTTTACCTGGAGCGACTGCCTATCGGACCTCCACAACCCAGTAACTGGTTATACGATACCCCATGGTAAGACTAGTTGTCGGATTTTAAGAGCTTCTGAGTAATAGACTGACTTTCAAAGCATCAACAGACCAACCTCGGCAGGCGCGGTTTAACCCGAAAAAGTTTTCCTTCACCGACGTGAGCGATGTCCATGATACTTAGAAAGCACTTATGCATTGAAAATGGAACATTTTTTTTTATCGTAGTAAAATCCTGAAATGAGTCCTCCCACCCCGGGCGAGACGAGAGGGACTGTCAGACTAGACTAGCTCTTTACGTTCGAGGATTGTTGACTGGTGAGAAAGTCCCACGACCCATTTGAGCACGCATTTGATGATATTACGAGTACCACGATAAAAAAAAAATAGCTAACCTACTTACTGAATAGCACTTGTCATCAATTGACTTTATGAATAAAATTCTAACATCGCGCGATCTTCACTGACCCCGATTTTTTTACTAGTTGTAGTACAACCGTACAATCTACAATAATTATGTTAAAATTTTAACAGGCTGATGTCAGTACATTAAAGATAATATGGAAATAAACTAATATGGTCTTTATTATCTAAGCTGCAAAAGCCAAAATACTAAAAGTTGTTTTTTTCTATAGCCTGCGTTTCTGTACGTTTGTTTACTCAACACGAAAAAACTGTTGCCTGAAATTAAAATCAGTTTTCAGCTATGTAGGTACCTACTACTACAGATTTTTTTTTGAGTTGTGTTCTTATTAATCATCAATAAATTCCTCCCACCTTTGGGAAGGAAGAGACTCAGAATCTTACTGACTTACAGTTCTAGAAGCCTTACATTTTTTTTTTATCGTGGTGAAATCATTACATGAGGACTCATGTAATAATTTAGAGATAGAGGCCTACCCATTACTGTAAGACTCGTACTGACTAAAATTCACGGCGTTCTTCAATTGCCCTTTATGTTCCAAATGGGACAGTCCCGCGATCCCTAGAAGCCTTATAAATGTGTAGGGTTTCCACAGGAAAATATCTTTTTAATTCTAAATTTAACGCGTACGAAGTCGCGGGCAAAAGCTAGTCCACTATAATATTACGAAATACGATCAAAACAAAATAGTGTTTATTCATTAGAAAAAGCATATTTTCATTCATTAATTCCGAGTATTTCATTGCTGAGTACGAAACACGCGCATATACGCACTTTAATGGATTTCTACGCTCTAGAATATTAATAGTGAAAATCAGCATATTATTTTGAAGCAGATTTCTAGGTTGTTAGTTCCATATTTTGTTGAAAGCTGAGCATTCAAAAATATATATAAATTTGATTATTATTTATCTTCAAAAACAATGTAGGTAGATCTTCTGAAGGAACTGACTAGTTGACTGACTGAAAGATCAAGGCACAACTGAAACAAAAAAACCGGCCAAGTGCGTGTCGGGCCACGCACAGTGTAGGGTTCCGTAGTTGCCCATCAAAATACTTAATATGCGAACTAATTAAACTGATTCGCTGAATTTAATTTTAAAAAGTAGAATTTTCAAAATCGGTCCTTGAGAAATCGGGGAAAATACATAAAAAAAAAGATTACGACGAATTGAGAACCTCCTCCTTTTTTTGAAGTTGAAAAATAGTTGACAATAAAAACCTACCTATCCCCAAAACATACCCACCTATTATAGCTGTAAAAATAAAGTTTACAAACTTACATGTGCAGTTGAAGAACATGTTCTGCGATACATTTTGTTTAGGAAAATATGCTATCCAAGTACGTTTTATAAGTTGGTCGACTATTACTCGTAAACTTGTAAAGCCTACTTAGTCATGATAATTTTCCTTCAAACTTCGTTATATATACTACTATTGTGAATTTTTTCACACCCCCAAACATAACCGTTTAGCTGGTAGAGGGGGGGGACACTCGAGTCGAGCAAAAATTAGCACTTTAAAGCTTAATATTTCACAAACGAATCTTTTTATCAAAAAATTGTTAATGGAAACTATCAATATTTTTTAAAGAACTATTTAATGATACCCCACACTAAGGGGTACGCGAGAAATAAAAAAAACATCCCCACTTTACGTGTACAGGAGGTACCCTGAAAAAAAATATTTTACGAGATTTTATTTTACCACTTTTTCGGCACAACAAATCCGTATATTTACACCAAATTACAGCTTTCTAGTACTGGGCGTCTCTGAGCTAAACTGCGGACAGACGGACGGACGGACGGACGGACGGACATGGCGAAACTATAAGGGTTCCTTGTTGACTACGGAACCCTAAAAATATATTTTTTTGCACAAATGTTCCTATAGGTAACGTAAGTGTGGATAAGAACGGATTTTTAGAAATTAGGATGATAAGGGGAATAAAATTAAAGTTCGTATGAAAATGGATTCAAACTGAGGATTCAAATATCGATTTAATTGAAAAATCGAATACAGTCTTATCAACCAAATTGATAAAACAAGTGTGTTAAGAATTTTGGAAATACCAACCGCGATGGGGTAATTTTTACAAACATTCTAGATGTGGCAGTATAACTGGATGCAACTGAATATCAGTAAATTTCATGGACGTCTGCCTGTTTGACCTCCATAATGGTAGCCATACACCATCCTGCCTGTCGAACGATCGATTTGACGCTTGTAATTGTTTCAAATTGGCAGTTCGTCCTTAAACACCATACACCATACTGCCTATCGTACGATCGATTTGACACAACGTCAAATCTGCAGCTGCGATGCCAACTTAGCAACTTTATAGCTAGATCTAGCTATTATTCGGTGACCGATAGCTACAAATTTATAAAATTGTAGCTGTCGTCACCGAATAATAGCCAAATGCATCACTGCTGCCGATTTGACGTTGTGTCAAATCGATTTGATGACCTATCAAATTGGCATGTCATGCCATCAAATTGGCATTTTTAAACAATTGCAATTTGAAACAATTGCAAGCGTCAAATCGATCGTCGATAGGCAGGATGGTGTATGGCTACTATAACTCAGATACTACTGCAATGATTTCCCTTGGTAAGACTGGTTGTCAGCATTTCGAGCTTCTGACTATCAGTAACGACTGTCAAAGATCTGCAAATTACAGCCAGGAACCAACGGTTTTGATGCTAATAATGCTCAACGATGAATTATTATAGATGGTTACTCATCTACCTACTAACCAACCTCAGCAAGGGTCTGTACGAAGAGCTCTTAAAATCAAAATAACACCAAAAAATAATCGAATAAAAATTTGCAGTTGTCATCGTCTTTGATTGCAATTTGCAGGTCGGCCATTTTTTTTTCAAATAATCTGCCCGCAGGGCTTAGGTACCTACCTACAGTGTTAATGACCGCCATTACTTCAACTCATTTCAATGATAAAAGATACATGAGGCAGCATCCGTAAAGAAAAAAAAAAACATCCATCACCCATAATGTACTTAAGTAATAATCAAATAATCATCAAGCTTACGGATGTAAAATAAAAAAATCTTAACCATTTTTAGGGTTCCGTAGGCGTAGAATTGACCCTGTTGCTAAAACTTAGGTGTTTGTCCCTCTATCACAGGGTTGTATGTTTTCTTCTCGAACTGAAATGGGTAGACGCTTGCTATTTTCACAGGCTGGTGCAAAATAGAATTAGCGTAGGTAAATAACATCAGTCACACTCATCAATCAGGTACAGCTTTGACACAGGCCTCCCCTCTGTGAGAGGGAGTGGATTGTAATCCATAATTATGTAATCATCCTCTATGCTGGTAGATGTGACACGTGTTCTAAAAAAAACAATAAAAAACTTATACAAAAACTTTTGATCCCATTTTTTTCTTATTATAGAAGATTATAATATACGTTTGCACGGAACCCTTCGAGTACTCGTCAGACTCGCCTTTGACCACTATTTTACCTCAAACCAAGCCATGGAATTTTTTAATCGTTATTTAAAATAGAAAAAAAATAACCGTTAGTGATGCGATGATGAAACGATTATTTTTAATCGTGAACGCCAATTATATCGATATACCGGGAATCGTAATCGGTGTTAAATCGATTTATGTAAAATTGGAATGCGGACAGGTAGAAGCTGATTCAGCGTGAAAGTTTGGAGTAATTTAGTTTATTCTATGTTGCTAGGCAACGGAATGGGAGATTTACACGGGTCGATTTTTCTTATTTTTTTTTATGATAGGTTCGTCTTTGATCACCATCATCCGCGATAGTAAGCAATAATGACGTCAATAGTGAATCACACTTGCCTAGAAGTTACCTATTGACTCTTGATTTTGCCGTGCAGGAAGTCACCAATCGCATCGCTTTCAAAAGTTGAATGTACCCAAAAATTTAATGCCACTAGTGAACAAAAATCGCGACGACTTGTTCATTTTAGCAGTACAGCACAGCGCAAAACACACTTAATGTGATGGTAATCGCCTGCAACCTGACCATTTTCAAGGTTGATTTTAGTCATCCACCGCTTGCGGTTAATCGCCGTACAAGAAAAAAGAAAACTGTGTGTATTGACCTAAAAAAAAAAAATTAAACCTAATCATACGAGTATATAAGAAAAATGTTGATTGACATAAAAAAACCTTAAAACTAATCATATAAAAAGAAGTTTGGGATTTGCGATTTATAAGTCACTTGCGGCCTAGTCTAATTGTCATTTAGACGGTCGATTTTCACCGCACGCGTTCCTCAAATCACCAAAAAATCGACCCAGATATCGACCCGTGTAAATCCCTCAGAAGTTGGATGAGTGACCTCATCCATATTTCGACTCGTGTAGAGAACGGACAAGCAGTAATATGCATCAGACGTAACTGTGTGGATTTTTCCATCACTTTCTAAGTAATGGTCACGGTAATTATGAACTACTACTAGCTGTGCCCGCGACTTCGTTCGCGTGGATGTCGGAACTCAACAATATAGTTTTTATTAAAATACGAAAAAGAAAAAAAATCTAAAATAAAAGGAGCCTAAGTTACTCCTTATTACATCAGCTACCTGTCAATAGAAGTCCTGTCAAAATCGACCCTGTCATTTCAGAGATTAGCCATTACAAACAGACAGAGAAAATTAAAAAAAAAAAGTTATTTTGGTGTATGTACCGTATATGTATAGATTCGTATGCATGTAGTAAAAAAAGGTTATTTCAATATTACAAATAGACACTCCAATTTTATTAATATGTATAGATTGACGGCAATAGGCATGCCCCTTATTACGTGGCATTCAGTTTTTCGTTCAAAACGGAGGCGGTTTTGTTGCAGTAATTTAATGGTTTTATACATATAATATATTATACATATATATATGAGAGCAGTGGTGGCCCAGTGGTATCGGTCCCGACTTACAAGTTGTAGGTCGTGGGTTCGAACCCCGCCAGGCGCATTACTTTGTGTAATTTCTTTCATCACCACTGCTCTCAAAACGGTGAAGGAAAACATCGTGAGGAAACCGGCATGTCCTAGAACCAAAAATTCGAAGACATGTGACATCTGCCAACCCGCACTGGGCCCGCGTGGTGGATCATGGCCCACTCCCTCTCACAAGAGAGGAGGCCTGTGTCCCAGCAGTGGGAACATTATAGGCTGATGATGATGATGATACATATATGTATATTGCTGTAACAGACATTTAACCTTTGACGCAGTGACTGAATGGCCCGTTGCGTTGCGTGTCGTGTGTTCGATTCCCTCACGGAGCAAATATTTGTATGATCTACAAGTAGTTGTTCTGGGACTGGGCTTTTGCGTATGTGAATTTATATGTTTTTAAACGCACCCACGATACAGAAAAAAACCTAGAGTGGGTCAACGTTTTTTTTTAAAAAAAAAAAAAGTGGAATGGTGAGAGGTTTTTCATAAAAATAAAAAGCCACTTTAGGTGTCTCATAGTATGAATTCGTATAAAATTATATCAGTAAATAATCGCTGTTAAGTTATAATTAAGATAAAGTGGTATTTTTAGATCCTGTGGTGGCCTAACATGACGTCTTAAACGTGGGTAGTTCCGCTGAGAGAAAATGACAGAGCTATACAAGTCGTCTATCGCCATCTCGTTTATATGTATATGTTCATCTCGTTACAAATCTCCTCAACGCACATTTTACGCACTGAGAACTGCGTAGATTTTTTATTAAACCATAACTAATCAACATCCTGTTATCGTGATTGAACAACCGATATGTTCTGCGTAGTCCGCGGAAGAAAACTCCCATCTTCGTTTTAACACTTTGGCAGCGGGTACTAGGTCCTTTTAACCCGCTATGAAAAAAAGAGGCGCGCTACCTTTTGTGATGTGACCGTTATTCCTACACTCCTAGTAACCGTAATCACATTATTAATTTTGGGCTTTAAGATCTACTAATTCTTGCCAACTAGATATTTTAATGGAAAGAGCTATGCTCGGTGTTTCTTTGCGTGATTCGGTGAAGAACCAGAGTCACCGACATATCTCAAAAAATTTGCAACTTGAAGTGGCAATAGGAAGGCCACGTCACTCGTAGAACTGACAACCGATGGGGAAGAAGAGTTCTCGAGTGGCGACCACGGACCGGGGACTCATATATTATGTTCAGTAGTGGACATCTTCCGGCTGATGATGATGATGATGATGAGATATATTGTTATCTAGTTTCCTTTGCATTTTGAATACATAATTAAATTTTTAGGCTTTAAAATGTTGCGGAATGCATAAGCATAGCATAATCAGCCTATAATATTCCCACTACTGGGAAACAGGCCTACTCCCTGTAGGGAGAGTACGCTTTAATCAAACCACCATAAATCAAAAACCCCTATTATCCCAGCTGAGCTAAGACTCTTCTTCTCTTCTTTTTATTTGATTTAGTTCTATGGAGTTCCAATGGCCGCCCGATACGTACCCACCAAAATAGGTGGGATCCGCCATCCTAGGCACACCCTCCTAGAACCCGATGATGCCATCACCGTCCTCCAAGAGAGCTGTAAGGAAACTAGTACTGTTCGTAAATAAATACGGACACAAATACCGACCGCGTCTCCGGCCTCGGCTGCAGGGCCCGCCCGACCCTTTCTCGACAAGCCAGCCCGCTATAGCTGAGCAAGTAGCTTTAAATTCCCTAAATAATAATCAGACCCAGCCTGACCCTTGCTGCCCCCCCTCAATGACACACGCATAAGCCTAGGCCCGAAACCCACAGGGGGTGCCCTAGTGACGTTCGTGAACTTTAGTTTAAATGTTATGAAAAAATATCTAGTTTTAATTCCGCGACAAAAATCCAGGCTTGTTGCAGGATGCAATCCCACCCTATGCAATCATGCATATGCAAAATGCAGCAAAGGACCCACCCTCGCGCCCACATGCATATGCACAAGAAACAGAAAAACATGGCATGCAATCAAACCTATATACCTACTCTACACGTGGAAACACGTGTCGAGTATAGGTTGGTGGGTCCTTTGCTGCTTGTGCATATGCATGATTGCATAGGGTGGGATTGCATCCTGCAACAAGCCTGGATTTTTGTCGCGGAATAAAAACTAGATATTTTTTTATAACATTTAATGTCATGGATTTCCGCAAAGTAACGCTGATTCCATAATTGAACTTTAGTTTGTAAGCCATGGCTCGGCCTTAAAGTAATTTTGGCCACCACAGGATTGTCCGGTTAAGTAGCTTCAACCTTAGAGAAATGTTGTGCTACGAGAGGCCACGTCATAAAAAAAAATGGAGATCCTCTAAAATTAATATAAATGAAATAAATGGAACTCAATTTTCTTTCTTTCTTTCAAAAGTACCCGCGTCCGGTCTGCAGTTAACGGGTTAAATAAATGTAGTTCAGGCTACTACGTTCTACCACTCCGATGGTCAGTGATGCGTCATACGGAAGCTGGACAATGGACCGTTTGGGTCAGAATGGCCGTGGGAACAGCTGGGTTATCTGGGATGGCGCACATTTACCTTCGAGTCGGGACGTGTGAGCACTAGGGCATACCGGTTCTACAAATGCTTTGAAAGAATCGGAAAGAACTGGGTATTCCTGATACAATGATAGATGTAATTTTATCTTACGTGTTATTTTAGACTAAAATGTATCCGTTAAGACGTGATTAAGTTACAATAGTACGTTGTTACCCTAGGGGTGAACGTAACCCTCGAACCATTAGCGCATTGCTTCGCTCAAGCGCCAAACCCCGTCTAGGGACTAAATAAGTCTTTTACTCACACTATGCTTTTCATTACGAATACAAGGAAAGTAAACATGGATTAGCTAAAGACAAAATGTGTGAAAATCGACTTTGACTTTGACTTTTCCGGGCGGCCCATCATTCAGCGGCCATTATTTTTAGCATTTTCATCATTGAAATAATGGTAAACATTTTACCCAATTCTATGTCATATAAAAGAAAGAGGTGAAACTAAATTGTAATAAACAGCTTCTTTAATTAATACTGAACTTGGAATTTCAGTTTTATATCGCGCTGTAAAATAGAAATGTAAAAATGAATCAAAAAGTTTTTTTAATAATTTGACAGCTGTCATTTGAAAGCGACTTTACCTAGGGCTGAAAAGTATTACTTTCTATTCTGCCGGGGTCGCGGGACTGTCTTATCAGTAAACCGTGACCCTGGAACGTAAAGGGCTATTGAAGGATCACCGTGGATTTTAGTCAGTACAAGTCTGACAGTCCTTTTGCTCCGCCCTGGGTAGGAGGACTCATTTGATGATTTTATTAAGATGAAAAAGCAGCCCTATCAACACGAACAATTTTATAAGCAAGTGGTTTACTATAAAATATCGCAACGATTGACATACATTATGTATAGCCATTCACAATTGTGTCTGCAATAAAAATGTCATATAGCCGCTATTTGGTAGGGCCATGAAGCGAGCGAGTTCGTGCCGGATTTTGTTGATCAATGAGCTACCAGGCTATTTGGGCTGATTGTAAGAATGTAGGTCATGTAGGTTCTTAAACCAATATCGCTGTAGGTTATGTGAGGAACAGGCGCTGTCAAGTCCTGTGTTCCCGTTTAAATCCCTAGTTAAATTGTATATTGCAAAAGTTTGTTGAAAATGTTAGCGGAGTTAAGCTTACAAAAACGTGAGAGCGTCGCGGACTAGTTTTTGATTTTCTTTCGAATACTTGTCCATAATTTATATTTTTAAGTTTATAAATAAAGCAAATCTGTACTTTCTAAAAAGGTATTTGTGCATATTTTAAGAAAATAATGTGAGAAAGTACTGAACCGATTTTGAAAATTCTTTCACCAGATAAAGCTACATTATTCTTGTGAGACAAGCTATATTTCATTTGGCTATAAATTATTTTCAAATGCAGGCACCCGTGCGAAGTGACTTAATAAATTCCTTCTGGTATATTCTAAATAGCCGATGAGACTGTCCAAGTGATTGGGTAAGTAGAAGATATTCAAAGTATTTCCACAAAGGCTGGGCCATCCAAGATTATTGCCGCGCTTCGACATAACCGTTACTTTCGTAACCGCTGGCTGTATGACCACACCCTCCTCTCGTCACCGGATGGGGAAGAAATTTCAATGTCTGCATGCCTTTAAAATTGTCGCTATTACGTGTATTATATTGGCAATAGTAGTTCTGTTATTGACGGTAGATATTTTATTTATTAGATTTTTCTTTTACTGTTGTATTTGTTGTTACTAAGATTTCAATCGCTTTGAAAATGGTAATCGTTAATTATTTCACGGGATAGACCAGATAAAAGAGATTGGCCAGATTCTAAGAGTTATCATGCAACACTGCAGCCAGTCTCTTGGGCACATACTTACCAGCTGACAGCGATGAGAATATTTTTCTTTCGATGCTTTTTAATGGTTTGAGTTCAATTATTTTAATAAATTTTAAAAATGTTAAACAATTTTAACAAATTACGAAATGTTATTGTCATAGGACTGCTTTTGAAGTACAAACAATCGATATTACAGCAATAAAACAAATGAAATAGGAAAAAAATCGGGCGTTTTTCCATTGAAGATATTGCCAAGCGATTAGTCTACTTTTCACGTAGCCAGTCCTCTGTGGTCTATTTCTAGGTCAAAGAATCAGCACGATGGTTGTCATCGTTCGTATTTTCGACGCCATGTGAATGGGCGTTTTTGCATTAGCCAGCCCGGCACCGGCACCGTCGACGGCGCCGGCTTCGTGCCGGTGCCGGGGAAGCGAAGATGTCTGTTATGGCTCGCTTTTGCACTTACCGGCGCCGGCGCCGGCGTTGTGTCATGCCCATACATCTTCGTATCCACTGCACCGGCACGGAGCCGGCGCCGTGCCGTTGCCGGTGCCGGGCTGGCTAATGCAAAAACGCCCATTCACATGGCGTCGAAAAATACGAACGATGACAACCATCGTGCTGATTCTTTGACCTAGAAATAGACCACAGAGGACTGGCTACGTGAAAAGTAGACTAATCGCTTGGCAATATCTTTAATAACTTGTTAACACTCAGACGCTATGGCCCTAGTGTAAAAACAGTGTTATTACTGTGTACAAAGCCTTTTAATAGTTGCTAGTAGTAATTAAGACCTACTCTATATATAAACTATCTTCCGTGATGTATATCCAGTATATTTCCTACCACAATCAATTGTTTCCTCCTAGCAACAGCCAGTACTAACGGAAGTAGCCTTCGAACAGAGAAAGTGGAATAAGTTCACATGGTGAAGGTTCCATCAAGGTGATCTGTACACCTTTTAATTAGCAGAACTTATGCCTTTGTCAAACTGAAAAGCGTGCCGAAGCGTTTTTGTTTGTAATGTATGGAATTGTTTGAAGTCTGTCACATAGACTATCGGACCGCTTTCGCTTTTTTTTATATGACAGGATTCGGATCGCATTCGCTTCGCCCTGTCTGTTTGACAATAGCTTTATATTGGATACTCTTTGTTTTTTTAAAAGAACCCTTGTAATTTTCCCCTCTTCGTAGGTGCAATTATGAAAATACTATACATAAAATATAGAATCTGGCGTTACGAGTACTCTGCGGAAATCCATGACGTATGAAAATCACATGCTCATGAAGGAAAGGAAATGCATATGAGGGCGGAGAGTGGGACTGCATCCTGGATCCAAGCCTTTTGTCGCGGAATTAAAACTAGATATTTTTCATTACATTTAAATACTGTGTTCACTGATAGCTATAACCTTGGGGTCTTCAAGTCAAGAGTGAACAGGTTACTTCTAGGCAAGCGTGCTTCATCGTCGACCACATCTTCACTTACCATCAGGCGATATAGTGGTCAAACGCGAACCTATCATTAAATTAAAAAAAAAAGAATTTGAATTTAAGACAGCCCCTTTTGACATCAAAAAACTTTTTCAAAAAAAAATGTAACCGACTTCAAAAACAACCACAAACAAGGGTAAAATAACCTTCAAAACCTTTCTTTCGGAAGTCGGTGACTTTTTTTATTAATTTCATTGTCTTTTTGCCACCGACTTCCGAAAGAAAAGTTTTGAAGGTTATTTTACCCTTTTTTGTGGTTGTTTTTGAAGGCGGTTACATTTTTTTTTTGAAAAAGTTTTTATTTTACTCTTTTTAGTTTAAATATCCAACCACAATTCTTGTCAAATACGAGTACATCATTTTCTTACATGAGCACTAGAATTTTGTAATCCGTAACACCTATAAAATTTGAGGGTTGCCCTCGATTTCTCCAGGATCCAATCATCAGATCCTGACATGGTGACAATGGGACCACTCCTGAAGTATCTCCTTTCGAACAAAAAAATAATTTTGAAAATCGGTCCACAATTGGCGGAGTAATCGGGTAACAAACACAAAAAAAACATACCGTCGAATTGATAACCTCCTTCTTTTTGAAGTCGGTTAAAAATAAAATAACTTTATCCGACAAATGCACACATGCACAGTCTGAAAAATCTAAAATTACAATAGACGTTATCTGAATACGTGAGTGAAGGAAGAGAGATTGCACCTGCGTCTGCGCACGGTACCTGATCATATTTCCTGTGTCTGTGTCTAGTCTCCGCTGAGATTACCTTCCATGACACGACAAGGTTAGGAGGATTATTATTATATCATGCATTTTTATCTCTGTGACACAACACTGACTAGGGTATTTTTGTGGATGGGCTTTCATATCGGAATTCTTTAAAAATCTCGTAAAACCGTTCATCATTAATGATATAAAAAAATTATTGATCATCGTGTAATAAATAGATCATCCAATTACGATAAAACTTTGTCAACTTGTAAGGGTCATGATACTCATTATAGATTTTGTGAACAATTTTAAATTCTTAAAATTACATTATCATGAATAGTATATTACAATCTAGTTCCGACACGGAAGTACTCGTACATACTGATAACTATGTCAATTTGATGTAAAGATAGGTTACCTACCTTATGGTAGCCATACAACATCCTGCCTATCGAACGATCGATTTGACGCTTGCAATTGTTTCAAATTGGCAGTTCGTCCATATACACCATACTGCCTATCGTACGATCGATTTGACACAACGTCAAATCTGCAGCAGCGATGCCAACTTAGCAACTTTATAGCTAGATCTAGATATTATTCGGTGACCGATAGCTACAAATTTATAAAATTGTAACTGTCGTCACCGAATAATAGCCAAATGCATCACTGCTGCCGATTTGACGTTGTGTCAAATCGATTTGATGACCTATCAAATTGGCATGTCATGCCATCAAATTGGCATTTTTAAACAATTGCAATTTGAAACAATTGCAAGCGTCAAATCGATCGTCGATAGGCAGGATGGTGTATGGCTACTATTAGATGTTTTTTTTTTAATTATCTTGAAACGGTTGTTCATTGACTCAAGTAACAAGAAGAAAGAATAAGTTAGTAATGCATTATTCCTTGTATTTTTATGTTCGTGTGAGCATTGTCTAAGCCAGTGTTTTCCAAACTATGGATCACGAAGAACGATATGTCGATTGCCATCGCAATGAAATGAAATTACACAAACACCCAGACAAATATTTGTCCCATTGACGACGGGCAGCGAACCCGCGAAACGCTGCATAGCTATCGACCACTCAGCCACTTTGCGAACCATGTCGTCAATGTTTGTTCTTTTCTTGTTGATTTTTTAGATGTGTAACCTATTTCAAGACAACCTATCCAACTAGTAAGTGTAGTTAATGAAATGGACTTTTCCCTAAACCAGCCATTATGTAAGATTACTAAGATTGAAATTTTTCGTTAGATGGCTTGCAGACCAGTCAACTTTGGGAACCACTGGCCAGTGTCGTAGCGAGACCGAATGTAGGCGGGGACAAGACGCATGTGCGTCTGTGCGAGGCCCTTTTTTTTCAAGACGAAAATTATAACTTGCCTCCGCTGCCCGCGCAAGCCCTTGTTTTAAGAGGATCGTCTACCGAGCGCTCGTCCATACTAAAAGAGAAAACGTTTTCCTACCCCTAAATGTTATCCTATCTCAATGATTTTTTAGAATGCTTTCTACACAGTAAAAAACTAGGTTTATAGGTTTTCTTTTTTTCAAAATTTATAATAGTTTGAAAGTTACAGGCGCTTAAGAGTTACTTTTGAAAATAAGAAAACCTATAAACCTAGTTTTTTGCTGTGTCAGAAGCATTCTAAAAAATCATTGAGATAGGATAACATTTAGGGGCAGGAAAACGTTTTCTCTTTTAGTATGGACGAGCGCTCGGTAGACGATCCTCTTAAGATGACTTGTCTTTCCAAGCGCGAGGTGTATGACTCGGTTACCCTTCAGGTGTGAGGCCGGGGGCTAGGGTCTGCTCCGCCCTCGCCTAGCTACGCCACTGGCACTAGCTTAAGTCATTATAGAAACTCGAAACTATATTTTGTCTAGCCATACAGGTGGCTGGCATTATCTAGCCGAGACACAAAACATTAAACTGTAACACAATACGCTGGACGCACCTTTTAGTATCGTCAGCTATGAATGGAGGACGCTACGACAGACAGACAAGGAATGTGTCTGAGAATGGGGAGTTGTCATACGATGTAATGTGTAGAGACGGGCCAATAGCAACAAGTTTTATGTGCGAAATGGGCACCAACTTGGCATACCGGAGTTTATGGGCTTATTTTGGTGCTTATGCACATCATCATCAACATCAGCCTATAATGTTTCCACTGCTGGGACACAGGCCTCCTCTCTGTGAGAGGGAGTGGGCCATAATCCACCACGCGGGCCCAGTGCGGATTGGTGGATGTCACATGTCTTCGAATTTTTGGTTCTAGGACATGCCGGCTTCCTCACGATGTTTTCCTTCACCGTTTTGAAAGCAGTGGTGATGAAATAAATTACACAAAGTAATGCCCCTGGAGGGATTCGAACCCACGACCTACAACTCGTAAGTCGGGACCGATGCCACTGGGCCACCACTGCTCCACTTTATGCACGTTCACTGGGAATAAAAAGTATTACGTTGTTTACTAAAAACTAACATGCTTAACACAGTTCCATTTAGTTATTTTGATTCATTTTTTTACACATTAGCCCTAGTGCTTCAGAGAGAGGAACCTCCTCACTATGCGCGCCGTGTCCAGGAGAACTGCTTTCTGCATCAAGCCCTTGAGCCAGCTGCACAATGAGAGCCTCTTAAGGTGTTGGTCGAAGCTCTGCAATCATTAATTCATCAACATCATCACTGAAAATCAATGCAGAGTTTATGTCACACATGTTGACAATCTCGAGTGCGAAATCAAGAACTTTATTTTAAATACATTTTCAGCTTTCACGAGATCCTCGTCATGAGGAACAGTGATTATCAAGAATCGAGCACAAAACAGAGCATGACGCTCTTGGTGATCTATAATAATAGGTAATAATAATATAATATTCCACAACTATCACACAACGCCATCTAGTCCCAAGCTAAGCAGAGCTTGTGTTATGGGTACTAGACAACTGATAAACATACTTATATATTTCTAAATACATACATATTATAGATAAATTACACCCAGACACAGAACAAATTAATGATCGTGCTCATCACACAAACATTTGTCCTGGGTGGGAATCGAACCCACGACCTCCGGTATAGCAGTGAGGGTCACTAACCACTAGACCAACATGCCAGTCAAATCACTATCACCATGCAATTTATTTGTCTATCTTATTGTTATTGCTGCTGTTATGTGTCATAAAGCAAATAAAAGTTATAAGTTTTTAGACTGACATGGTCACAACAACTATTATTTAGATTTAAAACGGGATATTTACCATGTTTACTATTTGTTTTGAGTTTCACCCGCAATTTCTTCAGTTCATCCGTGATCATGGCGCTTGCAACAGTGCCGAAATGTCGGAAACTCAAAACAAATAGTAAACATGGTAAATATCCCGTTTTAAATCCAAATAAAAGTTATTCTATTATATAGTACAGGTGCATATAACACAGTGTAGGTGTGGCTTAAACGAGGAAATCACACGGCAATACAATTTTATCTTTAACAGAAGAACGGCGACAGACAAAGCGCCTTATCTTTTGACCAATCGTGTTTAATACCACCAATATCTTGTACGTTACCTTTTATCTTTACATATCTATCTGATAAAAGGTAAAATAGTGGTGTCATACGTAAGATTATTTCTGATAATGTACCTACTTTGAATAACTGGTTTCCCATGTATTAAAAAAAACTTTTGAGTTGGACGGAAAGATGATTTAAAAATCTCACGAGGATAATCTCATATAGATCATCCTCTGTTCAGAGGTACGGAGGAAACTCGCTACAATAGATGATCACCAACCCACAGACTATATTCGGGAAGCACGGCTTACCCTGGAAGATCACTCCATGCGGCTGTAATTATTCAACAACGACACTATCAAAAAATATCAAAAATTTAATATTCTTACCAACCTTTTTCTCTACCCACCCCTTTCTAAATAGCAATGCGCCATTAAAATATGAACTGCACAGAATTCGAACCGGCTCACGTTTCGTATGTGTGTCGAGGACGCCACATACGTCACGGTGACGCATGCGCAAGTAATCGTAATCGAATCATATGCGCAGGAGTTGATACTATCGATGTGACAGAGTTTAACGACTTTTGTCGGTTGATTTGAATTTCTTTTGATAGTAAAATAGTACTGTCTTGATATCGACTTTATATTGTGACTATATTCAAAGAGCTAGGCTGTCAGCACAATGACGGGGCTAAGAGGGACTAAGAGGGCCAAAGCCTGCTGGGGTTCCCGCGACCCCGAGCTACCGTAAGCCCGGAACATAAAGGGCTATTGAAGAACACCGTGGTACAATCATCATCGTACAACAAGTCTGAAAGTCTCTTCCTCTCCACCCAGCGTGGAAGAACTCATTTTATGATTTTACTACGTAAAAAAAGGCGTAAGTATCGCCCTGCCTTATTTCCCCAACTACAAGCTAAATGCAGCTGCTATCCAAATATACCTTCAACCGCTAATCCCTCTAATTTAACTTAGTTTTGACCTTTTCAAATACTCAGAAAACTTGATAATACAGCTGAAAAGCTTTACGTGGAAGTCAGGTCGCAAATAGACAAGAATTTTCAATGAAGTCTCAAAGAGACCTAATTCCAGGTAGTGTCCTCGAAATGCATTTTCCTGGAAGAAAATACAGATATGATTAAATGGCAATAATCTAATCTATCACTTTTTTTTGTGATCAAGATAAAAATATTCTGGGTCCTCCGGGATTGGAGCTACGGGGAACGGGGTATTCATGCAGGGAATAATTCAAATCATCAAATTACCCTTTTTGAAGAAGAAGGGACTATCAATGTCTTTGTGACTAAAAGTTATGAAGACAGCGGTTAGTGGTGCAGTGGCTGAGCGATTGGACTGCTGCGTTGCGTGTCGCGGGTTCAATTCCCGCACGAAGCAAATATTTGTATGATCTACAAGTAGTCGTTCTGGGTCTGGGCGTTTGTGTATTTGAGTTTATATGTTTGTAAACGCACCCACGACACTGGAGAAATTCCTAGTGAGGCTCAACGTTTTTTCCTTCGTTTGCTTTTTGCGTTCCAGGATCACCATATTCCGCGACTAAGGCAGGCGTTTGGTTCTATTGGGCCCCTGTCAGTTTGGTGACAATATCTTGAAGCCAACGTAATGCTGAAGTATCATTTGTGACCCCTCCGGATAGCATTTTAGGGTAACTTTTATCCCTGTAGGATAATTTTCAACTAACACGTGTGTGACGCAGCGTTAAGCAAGTTCTTAATAAAATAAAGTGCATCGCACATATACATGTCGTAGTATATTATAAAACGGTCACGTTATATAAGCCGTGTCCTCTCAAGTCTCGAGAATATTGCTCGGAGTCTCTCTGTTGCCGGGCGGGCTTTTTAAGCTCGCTTCACACTTACGACTTTAGTAAAAGTTCCTTTTCTTTACATATTTTTTGTTAATTTCTCGCGATAGTTTGATTCGTTTTTTGAACTATTTACCTTGTTCTTTTTCTCCTGCCTGATATTGACTGAAATTGTGCAATTATTTCAGTGGGATATTATATTTAATATAAGTTCGTAAACACACCCACGATACATGAGAAATTCTTGTAAAAGGAGAAACGTTTTTAAAAGAAAATTTATAAATGTTTGAAAGCTGAACGATCTTGATGAAATTTGGTTCAGAGGTAGTCTAAAATAACACAGGATACAATCTGTTTATTTTGCCAGTTATACCGTATGATATTCGAAAATAATCAATTTTCTAGTTAGTAGTATATAATATGGCAAGTTGGGAATGTTGCTTATTTTCCACAAAAAACAAGACGCCTTATTAAATGCGCCTTTTCTCACATTCTACACGCAATAAACGGCAAATTCACTTCACATTTCTAATCTAAATTACACCTTGATTATTTAATAGGCCTAACAAATAGTCACTATCACCATTATCAGTCAGAATGTTATCATTTCCTTTATCATTATAATCCGTACGCACATAACTTGTGCGTGGGATAATGATAAAGCTAATTGTTAAATAATTACGTGTTCAAAATCAACAGGTGTGCTGATTTCCCAGCAAATATCAGGCGAAACGCATGCTGTTTTGAAATTATGATAAAGTGAGGCATGTATTATAATAATCCTAATTTCCTAACAAATGTTACAAATGCGACAGTATGTAAGTTTGTTTATTGTTACCTTCCCCCGTCCAAAATTTTGAACCGATTTTTAATATTTTCCATGTACCTACATTATCAATTGTACAGGGGTAAGTCCGTGAATAAAGATACGGGTACATAATACGATTGTATGAGCGTAACTGACGTCAAAATCAAATTTAACACAAAAAATAATTATCATAAAATAACTATCTGTCAAAACGTAATACCATTCATACTTGTTCGTTCTCGATATCACGTGGCGTAGAACGTTCGTAACTAAGGCCGAACCAGTGATTTCGTGATTAGAGATTAGAACCCCTGACACAGACATAGGGTACACAATTTAAACGAAATAAAAACACTGTGCCCGAGAAAAATAACAACACCTTTTTTATCGTGGTAAAATCATCAAAAGAGTCCTCCCACCCAGGGCAGGGCGGGATACTGTCAGACTTGTACTGACTAAAATCCACGGTGTCCTTCAATAGCCCTTAACATTCCAGGGTCACGGTAATTTGATGAGTCCCGCGACCAACAACAACACCTTTCATTAATTTGATAGTAGATGCACGCACGATCCAAATTGACTGTCAAATTCCTCGCGGCTTGAGTATTAATTATTTATAATGCGAACAAAAGCAAGCAAATAAACAAAAGACGATCTCGCGACCACAACAAAAAAAAAAGTCGCGCGACAAAACGCACGAGCATAACCAGCCTACTGAACAATACAAAGTCCACAAATTGATTGCATACCCACAAGTCAGTCCAGTTGCAGTCGCCAGGCAGTCTCAAATGCAGCCGCAATTGACTCCTGACACGACCGAGTTGATTAGTTTGTTACTCGTGTGACGAACCTGGAGGAACTAGGCGATATGTTTCGTTCTTCTTAGCATAAGAAGACCTATAAATAGGGTATTGACTGAAAAAATCTAATTAGTACTCGTACGTCAGTTAGATTCATCATCGTCATCAAAATCATCAGCCGGAAGACGTGCTCTGCTGAACATAGGCTCCGCCTTAGATCGCCACCGACCGATGTGGCCTGCCCATTATCACTTCAACTTGCAAAATTTAATGAATAAGTGGAAAATGTTGAGCTCGTGGCTAAACAATTACTGCCGCACAGGCCGATCTTCTGGGTTAAGCCGCGCTTGCCGAGGTTGGTCTGTGGATGGGTGACCATCTGTCATAGCGAGTAGCCTCAGTGCCTCGGAAAGCACGTAAAGTCCGAGTCGTTACTGTAGTTAGAAGCTCTTATGTTTTATTCTGACGTAAAGTAAACTGGAACGTTGACATTTTCAAATTGACTTTCAAGGAAAAAATTAGTTCCTTCTTCGCACACCAGAGGCGCTGTTTCATTTTTCCATACAAGAAAAATACTGGAAAGGCCTCTGTAAAGTAAATTAGTGAAAACTCGTGATAAGGGTTTTTTTTTATCGTGGTAAAATCATCAAATGAGTCCTCCCACCCCGGGCAGAGCGGGAGGGACTGTCAGACTTGTACTGACTAAAATCCACGGTGTCCTTCAATAGCCCTTTATGTTCCGGGGTCACGGTAAGGAAATAAGTCCCGCGACCCCGGCAAGCTTTGGCCCTCTGAGAGGGGGCCCCGTCATTTTTGCTGACGCTCTTTGAGACGCTCGTGGAACACGACGCGCCGTCGACCCGGGCATGGTCCATGGTCGGGCAGCGAGTTGTCCTTTACTCGCTGTCCGCGTGCCCGCGCCTACGGTGGCCGGAGATCGTCTGCTGACGTCCGACGCCGCGGGCGTCTACCACCGCGGGTGGGGCGGAGGGAGGGCATTGTCCTCTCTCTCACGCGGTCCGCCTCTTCCTTCGCGAACATAATTGCTTTGCAGAAGGAGGCGACCGCTTCCCACTCCGTCTCGCCCCGCAGCATGGGCTCGACCAATGCCGGGCGCGAGAGGTCTCCGCCTATCGCCTCCGTGAGGACACGGCGGTGCTCTGCCCAAGCTGGGCAATCCTGCACCGTATGCTCCACCGTGTCCTCCGGGCGATCCTCGCAGTGGTGACACCCAGGCGTTTCTTCCTTCCCCATCAGACACAGGAACCTTCCGAACTTTCCGTGTCCGGTGAGGACCTGCGTCATGCGGTAGGTCAGGACGCCGTGACGCCTATCCAGCCACTTCTCAAAGAGACAGTATGATATTACTCGTATGATATGGGATTCGCGACCTACTGTTGTCAAAGGCGTTATGACGTTGGTAATGACGAAAAACCGTAAAATTAATATTTAAACAGCTCCTTAAATATATTAGAACAATGGATCGAGTTCGTCATGATTTTTAAACAGTTATTGTAACGCTGATCATTTAATTGTGACCATTTTTATTTAATTGGCACCATTGTGTACCTGCTCAAAATAATGGTTTAGGCGCATTTGGGCTAATTCTCATTTGGGCAACCGACTCCTTAATGGACTACTTCTCGTTTGGGCTACTTCTCATTTGGGCTAATTCTCATTTGGGCTACTTCTCATTTGGGCTAATTCTCATTTGGGCTACTTTTCATTTGGGCTACTATGTGGTGGCGGTCAAATTACACGAATAATTTTTGTGAAAATATGGAAAACACGATTTTTCACAGATTACTGGCTTGGTATTTTTTTCCCATTTTCTTAAAACACCAACAAAGTGATTAAAAAAAAAATCAATTTTTCTTAATCATCATCCATTATTTTAAACTTATTATTGCGAATTTCATTGAAATCCGTAGAGCTGTTTTCAAGGAAATGAATTATAGGTCAATCATAAATTACTCGTGAACGTGAAAAACCACAAAATTTTCCTTCTGCGGATTTTTTTCCGCAATGTCGTTGGAGGTGAAACCGCAGGGCTTACAAGTGCATCCACATAAGGCCATATGTTGGTATTACGTGGTTCATAATTGCCGTTCATTAATACTAGACTCGTGTCGGATCAATTGGTCTGCTCGCCACGTGTAACAATGACGGGGTCTAAGTGGTTCGATGACATACATAGATACTCGTATACCTACTTACATAGGTCTTTATTGGATATCTGCATAGTTACGAGTCATCACCATCATTTTTTATTTTTTTATTCAAGAGGATCGTCTACCGAGCGCTCGTCCATACTAAAAGAAAAAATGTTTTCCTACCCCTAAATGTTATTCTATCTCAATGATTTTTTAGAATGCTTCTGACACAGTAAAAAACTAGGTTTATAGGTTTTCTTTTTTTCAAAAGTAACTCTTTGGCGCCTGTGACTTTCAAACTATTATAAATTTTGAAAAAAAGAAAACCTATAAACCTAGTTTTTTACTGTGTAGGAAGCATTCTAAAAAATCATTGAGATAGGATAACATTTAGGGGTAGGAAAACGTTTTCTCTTTTATTAAGGACGAGCGCTCGGTAGACGATCCTCTTAAAGATAGGTCCACGTTTGACCACTATCTCGCCTGATGGTCAGCGAAGATGTGGTCGACGATGAAGCACGCTTGCCTAGAAGTAACCTGTTCACTCTTGACTTGAAGATCCAAAGGTTATAGCTGTCGGGAAATACAGATACAGGGAAAGGCAGGGAATTCTACTCCTTAGCTGTGCTTTGTGTCCTTAGATCTGCCTTTTTGTTTTTTAACGTGGTAAAATCCTCAAATGAGTCCTCCCACCCAAAGCAGGATGGGAAGGACTGTCAGACTTGTACTGGCTAAAATCCAAGGTTATCCTTCAATAGCCCTTTACGTTCCGGGGTACCCGGCTTTGGCCCTCTAAGGGGGGCCCCTTCATATTGTTAAAATGCTGACGGCTCTCTGAGACACGCGTGAAACACAAAGCGCCGTCAAAAACGAATACTAGCTTAATGTAACAGTAAATATAATTTACTTTGTTATGTAGGTAAATGTATACATACATTTACCTACATAACAAGGTAAATGTATGTATACAAACTAAAGTTAGTACATGTACTAACTGTTTAGTGCATAAGTTTAGAATAATGTTGTCTTGCATTATATTGATTAATGTTGATTCATTCATTGAGTACTAGCTGTTGCCAGCGGCTTCACCCGCTGCAACTCAAAAATTATCCCACGGGAAGATAAAATCGGGATAAAAACTATCCTATGTGTTAATCCAGGTTATAAACTATCTGTGTACCAAATTTTAACCAAATCCGTTCAGTGGTTTTTGCGTGAAAGAGTAACAAATATCCATACATCCATACTTACAAACTTTCGCCTTTATAATAGTAAGTAGGATTGTTTAAGTGATTAACTACAGTATGTTTGAACTGCGGTCGTTTTGCGAGAAAAAAAGAAGCATCTGTCTCTTGGTGTGTAGCCTATAGCCTTCCTCGATACATGGAATATCTAACACAAAAGTAATTTGTTAATTCCAACCATTACTTCCTGAGATTAGCGCGTTAAACCAAACAAACTAAAGCTTGATAATATTAAGGCGGCGCTAGTCGCGAGCTCAAACTCACTGGCAGGCACGGCCAAAAACCATAATATTTCACCTGACATCGAGCCATATTGTTCATATGTGCGTGAGCGTCATCCCCCCGTGGAGAAAACAGGGGAAAATATTATTCAGTGAGATGCACGATAATTAAGAGTAAAAGACGCGCGTAAAAAAAATACGAAAAGGCCTTTGGAAGAAGGGGTTTTATGAAAAAACCACTGCATCAATTAATTTCAAATAAAATTTATTGAATTCTTCGATAAATTTGCTGTTTCGGTACGGACTTCGTTTTGGAAATTTGATGCTTCTTTAGCTTCTAATTTATACCCAAAGATGTGTTAAAATTAGCAAAAAAAAAACGAATCTTTAGAAGCTCGTAACTTTTTAATGACTTCATATTTTACAATTCTACTCCCGTACAGACAAAATTAATAATGAGACAAAACGATACCATGATTAACTTTGGATGTACCTTGTCAAATAGTGTAAAACCCCAACGAAGTTTCTTTGGAAAAAATGTTGACTAGTTTCACCTTAAGTATAGATTTTTAGAAGATTAGAAAGATATAGTAAAGATTGGGACAGGATTTCATAAAACTTTGAACTATTAATTTCCGAACACAATCCCAAAGTTTCCTCACTCAAACCAATCCTTTACGCTAAAGATTCCGAACTCTGACGTAAATGCAAAGCATCTAACATAAGATGCAACAATCTGACCCAGTTCTATTGTACGACGTACGTCGGTATTCAATCTACATAACTTAATAGCTTTCCCTTTGGGAGTTAAGGAGGTTGCTATCGTACAGGCAATGTAGATATGTGAAACTAATTAGAATTCAGGTCAATTTATGTGGGAGAAGACATCTTCAATCTGAAGCCCCGGAAACCCAGGAAACGCGTAGGGTGATGGATATTGCAGGGTATTTTCCGTGGATCACAACACGCCTTCGACCCGGGTATGGTCCCTGAACGGACGGCGAGCTACCAATTTCTCGACGTCCTCATGCCCGCACATGAAGTGGCCTGAAATCATGTCACGTCGTCTGATGTCCTGAACGTCTCCCGCGGTGCCAAGTTCGTCAAGTAGAAGCTGTCCTACGCAAGCGTACTACTACATCTGCTTACTATTTACCTCGCCCCGCAGCGGTCACCACCGCCTATCGCCTCCGTGAGCCAAGCGGGGCAGAATCTTCACCCTATGCTCCACCATGTCCTTCGGGCGATCAACACAAAGCTGACACCCCGGACACAGAAACATCCGTATGCAGGGAGGATCTGTGTCAGGCGGAAGGCGAAGACGCCATGGTGTCTCTCCAGCCAGTCCTCAAAAAGAGGTTTTACCACCACGGTTGCTGCGTGCCCGTCAGTTGCAACAGTCGTGTCCGCAGAAGTTCAAATTGTCGAAGCAGCAGAGATCCATCCCAACGTTGCGCTTCCAGATGCCACGGTGGCAATCTGATAAGGAGATTTGCCGCTTTACTTCTTCACGTAATGAAAACACTGCTGGCAGCATGGCCACGTTCAATGGCAATGATGATCCTTTAGCTAATATTATAAAACATATCACTTAATTGCGTTTTAAGCCCCAAGCTAAAACAAATGACATCACGAATGGAACTTACCGATACAAAATAACCACCCATTCCTCAGACACCTTATCCTCCAAGGTTATCGCTAAAAAACGATACAACATACATACACGCGAACATATAGACAAAAAAACCTATAAGAAAGTTTTTGCATAATAACTCAAGGCGTGTCTGGCTTTCTTAAGCTTTTTTTTTACTTTGACGAGTTTCAAGTTGCTGACAAAAAATAAAACAGGTCAAGATCAAGGTAAAAGCACTACTTACGCACTTGGGTTTGCTCGGCAAATTATCACACTGTACAGAATTTATCCTTACCTAGCTGTTACCTTCGAAGGAGGAGGCGGGACAAGGGAGGGAGAGGACAGCGTCCACCTCACGACCAAGCCGCCGCGTGAGACGCCCACGACAACATACGTTGCGAATCTATTTCCGGCCACCGTAGGCGCGGCGCGGGCATGGACATGGATTATGGCCAAAGCCTGCCGGGGTCAGGGGACTAACAAATTAATGACCCCGGAACGTAAAGGGCTATTGAAGGACACCGTGGATTTTAGTCAGTACAAGTCGAGAAGATTTTACCACGATCAAAAAAGTGTGCTTATTTTTTTTTAGCGTGGTAAAATCATCAAATGAGTCCTCCCTCCCCGGGCAGGGCGGGAGGGACTGTCAGACTTGTACTGACTAAAATCCACGGTGTCCTTCAATAGCCCTTTATGTTCCAGGGTCACGGTGAGGAAATAAATCCCGCGACCCCGGCAGGCTTTGGCCCTCTGAGAGGGGGGCCCTGTCATTTTTGCTGACGCTCTTTGAGGCGCGCGTGGAACACGACGCGCCGTCGACCCGGGGTGCTTATACCCTGAAGTAAAGATAAATTTGCAAGAGACGAACAAACAAACAGTCATACATCTTTGTTTATAGTAAGGTCAGTAGATCCGAAACCTGTTCTTTAGGCTTACGTCATATTACACCTCCAAAGCTTTTTACTTCACTTTTTTTTTGGAAAAAACTTTACTGCGCAGAGAAATGCTTTGTATAGTTAACGTTATGAGTATAGTTGACTGTGGTTCCGTATACAGATTTAGTTTTGTTTGTTTAGTAGCTTTTTAGCTACTAAAGAGTAACATAATTACAGTCGCACAGGCCGATCTTCCGGGTTAAGCCGCGCGTGCCGAGGTTGATCTGTCATAGCGAGTTTTCTCCGTGCCTCGGAAAGCACGTAAAGCCTTTGGTCTTAGCTGTCATTAAATTTGTAGATCTTTGACAGTCGTTACTATTTTGGGCCGACCACACGCACAAGCTTTACCACAGTTTTACCTGCGCAAGAAAAAACAATACACGGTCGGCAACCACAGATATAGATATACCTAGATAACGCAAGTATCACGATCCGTATGAAAACCAAGCCGGCCATTTTTTGACTACCTTTTATGACGTCACAAAAACTATTTAGTCATGGGAAAACCAAATCGATTGAAATACGCCCTGCGTATTACTTACGGTGCCCCCTTCGTCCCACAGCACAATTAATCATTTTAATATCAAAACTGACGTCCACTAACGATGGAAAAAAAATGGAAAATGGCCACTTACGACTTTGGTCGTAAACTAGCACGGATTTTTGGCACGCGACGTAGTTGCTCTTGCGTTATCTAGGCATATATATCTGTGTCGACAATATTGAACGCCCAATCGCGCAGGTAAAACTGTGATGACGCTTGTGCGTGTGGTAGGCCCATTAGCGAGTTTTCTCCGTGCCTCGGAAAGCACGTAAAGCCTTTGGCCTTAGCTGTCATTTGTAGATCTTTGACAGTCGTTACTATTAGTCAGAAAATTCTGACAACCAGTCTTACCATGAGGTATGTATTTAACCGCGTTACTGAATTGTGGAGGTCCGATAGGCAGTCGCTCCAAGAAAAATACTAATGTTCAGCTGCATCTGGTTCGACTGAAAGCCGACCGCAATATAATTGGGAAAAGGCTAGGCAGATGATGGTTTAGTAGCTTTTTAAACATTAAAGGAAACAAACAAGCTTTTAATAGAACGAAAGATAAATGTACAATTTCTAGCATCGCATCGACCTATAATCTGACGGGGTCTTAGACGGCCAAATCATGCTGGGATCGCGAGACTGATGTCTCATCAGGCCTGACCCTGAACCGTAAAAGGATTTGATGTTTTTAAACGAATGACATTTCGAATATGTTCTCTGATAACTTAGTTTAAACCTTACATAGGACTATAGGTAAGTAGTCATATTTATGCGCATGGAGTTTCATTAAAATCGGATCAGTCAGCCATCAAAATAAAGACTTGACTGGAATACCTTTCTACAATTCTATTTATTAAACCTATGATGCTCATGTTTTCTCAAGAAACCTTTGTTTGTGTTCTAATTTAATTATGGATCACACTGTTTCTCCTGTAGCTTAGTAGATTACACAAAAACGAGCTTCCAAATCACCTCAATAAGGAAGAAAAATTCATCTCAAAAATATTTTGTTAAAAAACCGCCATAATTTATGATCTCTAATACACTTTAAACATGTACTTTCACGTCCTTCGTCGCTTCCTTCACACCTGCCAGTTACAAGTTTTTTTTCGCGCTCTTTTTTGTCGGCCATGTTTTTTTTTTACTTCTTTTTTTAAACGTCGCCGCACTGACTCATTCGTATGATGCCAAGCTTTCTTGACAGTGATGTTACGTAATCAAAAAAGTTTGTAATTACATTGACAAGTGAGGATTTTTTCGTTACGTTTTTTTTGTCTATGGTGAGTGTTCCTTTTTTGCTGTTTTCGTAAGTGTTTGCGGTTCAAAGTACATATTTTTATATGTTATGTTGGCTTGTGTCATGTGTCTTAAGCAGTGGTAGCCCAGTGGTATCGGCCACGACTTACGAGTTGTAGGTCGTGGGTTCGAACCCAGCTTGACGCATTACTTTGTGTAGCTTAATTCATCACCACTGCCACAGATTATTTATAATAGTACCCACTGCTCTCAAAACAGTGAAGGAAAACATCGTGAGAAAACATATATGCTAGAACCAAAAATTCGAAGACATGTGACATCTACCAACCCGCACTGGGCCCGCGTGATGGATAATGGCCCACTCCCTCTCACAGAGAGGAGGCCAGCAGTGGGAACATGTATTAGGCTAAAGATGATGATGATGTGTCATTATTTGTGGTTTTGTTAAAGTTAAACCTTCGTACCCACGTCGTATTTCAATTACAGTTCAATTACAGTATACTAAACATTAGGTTACTAACCAGTAACTGTTTTTATAACTATGTATTATTATTAAAAAACAAAAAAAAATAGACTGCTGTTCTATCTACCTAATGAAATACCTAAATGACTAGAAATGTGTGTCAGTGGAATAATTATATTTTTTAGATATTTCTATTCTTTACATTGTATAATTATTTAATTTGCAACTAACGACTTGATGGGCTTTACCACGGGCTTTACATAATAGATGAAATTTACTAATGAAGCAAACGAGAATTAAAAAAAAAGGAAAATATATTTTTATTAAAAACTTTGCCCTGACAATCAAAAAAAAAAAAGATTATACCAAATTGTTCCAGGAGCTTTCGAGTTTAGTAACTTTTGTCTTTTTTTTACTTTCGCATAAATAAGAATTATGCGACCTACTGATCTAGTTCTAGAATGTTAAACATCGAATGCCTATTTCAAAATTAGAATAGGATTCCACCAAGCAACAACCAATAAACCGCCATTTTGCTAAAAAAAAACCGTTCCATCGCCAATAAAAAAAAGTTCCATAATTATAAATTATAACACTTCAGTTTTACCACACAATTCTAATCGCCATAAAGTATAAATTATTGACACAATACCTCACACTCTAAACCAAGCCCTTTACTATAAAGTACAAGGTCCAAACTCCCTTTGCAAGTGGAGATCGTAAATCAAGTTATCGTTGTATAAAAGATAAAAAATTATTACTTTAATGTGAGGTCTTCAAGTGATTCAAGATGTGGTTTTTTTACTGAACCTGCCCGAAGGTGATCTTATGAACACGTGCTCTCGAGAATTTAATTTTTGGACTGCGGTTGTCAAAGTGTATCTTATATATAATAATAATAATATTCCACAACTATCACACAACGCCATCTAGTCCCAAGCTAAGCAGAGCTTGTGTTATGGGTACTAGACAACTGAACACACCCAGACACAGAACAAATGATCGTGCTCATCACACAAACATTTGTCCTGGGTGGGAATCGAACCCACGACCTCCGGCATAGCAGTCAGGGTCACTAACCACTAGACCAACAGGCCTGTCTTTTTTTTTTTTTTTTTTTTTTTACGTGGCAAAATCATCAAATGAGTCCTCCAGCCCCGGGCAGGGCGGGAGGGACTGTCAGACTTCTACTGACTAAAATCCACGGTGTCCTTCAGTAGCCTGTTATGTTCCGGGGTCACGGTAAGGAAATAATCCCGCGACCCCGGCAGGCTTTGGCCCTCTGAGAGGGGGGCCCCGTCATTATGATGACGCTCTTTGAGGCGCGCGTGGGACACAACGCGCCGTCGACCCGGGCATGGTCCATGGTCGGGCAGCGAGTTGCCCTTTACTCGCTGCCCGCATGCCCAACAGGCCTGTCTAAGAGCTGTATGAGAGTTACATTTTATTTATTAAGTAATTATAGAAAAAAATAATTGCATAATTATTTTCTTCAGCAATAAATTCTACAACTGCTTGTCGGTTACTAACAAAAATTTATCAACTCCCATGAGTACAATTTTATGCTACACTTACAACGTTCGTGACTATCACAGTCATTTTGTGGCGCCATTTTTCACATCTTTTCCTCGTCTAAATTTCAATTTTTGGGCCTTACCAAAACCTTAACCAAATTAAAACCAGACCCTAAATTAATCTTTAATAATTACCTTACAAAGAAAGAAAACGTGACCAACACATCCTAATTAGCAGAAGACTGTAGGAAACCAGGTTACATTAACCCCCAGCATTCCATTGTAGCCAATCAAACAATCATCGTTGATCTTGAACCCGGTGGGAGGTCAAGGTTGACACTGACATTTCAAGCCGTCACTCATTGGGTCAATCCAAGATGGCGGCGAAGGGATATGGGCAATATCCTGTCTTACGCAACGCGACTAATTTTAATGGTCCTTTTATGATTTGGTGGGTTGTGTTAGGGATTTTAAGTAGGTGTGATGAGTTGCTTGCGGGAATTTTTTGAAGAGTCATCGCGGCCATGTAATGCTAATAGAATGTGCTCAGCCACTCCACAATCTCATCCTATCACCCTTATAACAACAAACATCTACACGTCTACGGCTACACATCAGCTATACAAAACCATTTTATCGTGGTCTCGCTTTGTATGATCATTCCGCGCATACAACGATCATCTTATACTGGTTTTTTATAGCTTGACATGTAGCCGTGTGTACCCCAAATTACCAATCCCCACCTTGCAATTGCTTCAGTTTCCAATCATCTCATTATGCGCACAGCAAAAGAGTAGAACTTTTTACCTGCGACTGTGTTCCCGAATGATTAAAACCCTAATCTCTTCAAACCTATATTGAACAGACTTCTTCTGGATAAGCTTACTTTATGGTCGAGTTTGTCTCTATCACCTTTGACCTAGAGTCAAGTGCGAACCTATAGCAAGCAGAATAAAGGTTGAAGTAGTATTGTTTTTGGTTTTCAGTCAGTACGGGTCTGACCGAAAGTTTCCGGTCACCTCCTTTCCGCTCCACGCTAAGTGAGTAAAGTAATTTTACAATATTCTACCTTCCCTAAAAAGGGTACTCTGTACTTTCTATGGCAATCTAAAAAGAGTGTCCATGGAGTTTCTTGCCCGTTCTTCTCCATAGAGATCTACTTCTTGGAATGGGCATCTACGGTACTTTCACAGTTTTTATGTCTTGTGACTGGGACTGTAGCACCATAACTAATTAGTGTTTAAATACATTTTTATTTGTCTAGGACAATTCAAAAGTGCCTGGCCTATTTGAAATAAATGCTTTGATTTTGTTTTTTTAATGATGGGTAATTATTCATTCAAAATTCTGGAATAAATACTCTTTACCTCCTTCACTTACCCACGGACTAAAATCGACGACACAAGTTCAAATTCCACACACGTTATCATTTTTAATTAAAAAAATAGTAATTCTATAACACAAAGTCTAAAGTCGTTTTATTACTAATATTATGTATTGCAACAAAAAATATTTTAACAAAATTGAAAATAACTGTCAAAAATAATGGTGGCCATTTTAAACTCAAATTAAAAATAAAACTTTGACAGCCGCTGTCCAATGACTCACACGTTTCGCTCATTCATATAAAAGTAATGATTTGTACTAATCGCAATTCCAGTACGGTTTCCACGATTGCTATGTCGAGTGTGTACGGAGCCTT
This sequence comes from Agrotis clavis, assembly GCA_954870645.1. Classification (NCBI taxonomy): domain Eukaryota; kingdom Metazoa; phylum Arthropoda; class Insecta; order Lepidoptera; family Noctuidae; genus Agrotis; species Agrotis clavis. The sequence goes on from OX940942.1 coordinate 2,161,819, forward strand.
ATCGTGTAGTGTGGTCGTGGCTTTAGACTTAGTGATAAAATAATATTTTTGTACGAAAATATTAGTGCTTGGATTTGGACTTGTGACGTCTATTTTGGATCGCGGGTAAGTGATATTTGAAATAAAAAGTTTTATTTAGGGGTTTCAAAACAGAAGGTTTATTAAGGAAAGAAAAAAAACATCGACTTGTTTTTTGGAAGCGAATCATTAAATTACGTCTTCCGTTCTGGATGGAACGGAAACGAATGTCAATGCGTACAGACTGACACTTACCCTTCAATTATTCTTTGCGTTCAAGGGCCGCGATTACTCATTTGAATATTCTCACAACAGCGGTGTGTATGAATGGGACAGAATTTAAAAAAAACCGTTTCAAAAAAAAAACTTGAAGAAATGCACGAACACACACACGTGAAATAAAAAATTGTGTACTATATTATGTACACAAGTTTTTCTATTTTTGCAAGTTTTGAGCTGTTTGTACACAAGTTTTTATTTATAAAAGCTTTTAATTCTTTTCTTAAAAACAGTAAAAGAAACAACAAATTAAAATAATTAATAGATTTAAAAAAATATAAAAACCCACGTTTATAAATATCCTAAAAATAAGAAAATAACCCTATGGTGTTGAGAGAGGGGCCACTCAAAACGTGGGGGCGTATCTTTGCAAGGTACACCCACGATCGCTTCATGTAAATATCTCGCATAAATAATCCCTTAAATAATATACGCCCCCACGTTTTGAGTGGCCCCTCTCTCAACACCATAGGGTTATTTTCTTATTTTTAGGATATTCAAAAACGTGGGCTTTTAGTTTTTTTTTTAATCTATTAATTATTATATTATTTTTATCTTTGTTCATCGGGTCTGAAGCTACCCTGAAAATTTCAGCCTGCTAGCTTATCGGGAAGTGCCTCAAAGCCTGTCCGCCATCTTGGACGTCCGCCATATTTTTTTATGACAATTTTTTTCGTATTCCTGACAGCAAACCCTTTCATTTGATACCCATATCATGAGGGTGGATTTCAAACAGCCAGTCTGCCATCTTGGACGTCCGCCATATTGGATTTAAGTCACGTGACTATTTTTTTCGTACTCCTGTCAGCAAACCCTTTCATTTGATATCCATGTCATAGGGGTGCATTTCAAATAGCCTGTCTGTCATCTTGGACGTCCGCCATATTGCATTTAAGTCACGTGACTATTTTTTCGTATTCCTGACAGCATACCCTTTCATTTGATATCCATATCATAGGAATGCATTTCAAATAGCCTGTCTGCCATCTTGGATATCCGCCATATTGGATTTAAGTCACGTGACTATTTTTTTCGTATTCCTGACAGCAAACCCTTTCATTTGATACCCATATCGTGGGGGTGGGTTTCAAACAGTCAGTCCGCCATCTTTGGGAGGCCGCCATATTGGATTTGTTATGACGTTTGTCAGCTAGTCATGTATTGTCATTAGAATTCAGAGCGTGTGCAAAATTTCAGCCTTCTAGCTTATCGGGAAGTGCCTCAAAATTGAATTGCAAAAGTCCAACCGGAACGACAAACAAACAAATAAACAAACAAGAAAAGTGAGTTTATAAAAACGTGGGAAAAAAATAACACAATAGTTTAGCTCCCTGACTCACTATTTCGATAGCAATCAATGTCACATAACGGAACAAAAAGTCATATCAACTGATCTTATCACCCATCGCTATTAATTACCTCGCTACCGGACTTTCCCGCGTCTTAATCACGTATTCTACATTAATTAGTATGCGTATTAGGACCTTTATTATTTGCAAGCACTATTATAACATCAGATTTTTTTTAAAATTCCAATAAAAACCGTAAAAAGCTTCAAGCTACCGTTATATTTAAATACGACAACGGTTTTTTTTTGGCGAATTATTAACACAAAAACAGGTTTTCTGAATGGATTCCAAAATACTACGTTTGTATAAATCGTAGGACAGGCAAACGTTTTTTTTTTTTTAACGTGGTAAAATCATCAAATGACTCTTCCCACGCAAGGCATGTCAAGAGGAACTGTCAGACTTGTACTGACTAAAATCCACGGTGTCCTTCAATAGCCCTTTACGTTCTGAAGTCAAGGTAGCTCGTCAGTTCCTCAACCCCGGCAGGCTTTGGGGGACAGGCAACTGTTGGAGTGGTCATGTGTACGTAATAGTGGACATCCCTATACGAGAAATGTCTGGCTACCTATACGAGAACTTCTGGTTGCAACCGTATGCTACTGTTTTTTGTTGGTAAGTTGTTTATGGTACCTCTCCGCTTAAAGGGTGATGGGTACTCGCCCCATGTTTCTTGTAAAAAAGATGCACGCAGAGAAATGTATACGAGAAATCCTGGTTGCAACCGTGACAGCAAGACTCACTAGTTGACTTTACAACATTTCTAGTAATAAATACTAATAGTCTAAGATACGTATATAGAACGACCTTCACCGATCGAGTAACCGGATGAAATGTGTTTTTTATGAATTAAAATATGTTGAAGAATGTGACGGTGATGGGTTGCCTCATAAAATCCTGTCAAGGATATTTTTAATTAATTTTATAAAAGGTTATTTTTTTTCAATACCTTCACCGATAGAGTAACCAAAGAAAATTAACACCAATTGAAAGTCCGAAGTCTATAGATTATGCTAACGTAGGGTTGCCTACCTTTTTCTTGTCAAGGTTATAGGGTTGCCTAATTTGAAAAGGTGATAAAAAAATGCTACCTTCACCGATCGAGTAACCAAATAAATTATATATCAAAATAAAGACATTTTTTTTACCAATACGATGGTATACGGTTGCCTATGAAAAACTTGTCAGAAATTAGGGTTGCCAAGCGTTGAAGTTTGAAAATTTTTAGGCGGTTGGAAACACATGAGTAGATAAACGGACTAAGCTTCTTAAGAACGAGCAAAATTGTTACATTTTTTGGTAGGGTTGTCACAATGGGCCATAGGGTAAGACAAATTAAACAAAAAATATGTTAAATAGTTTTATTATCTAGTATGATAGAATCGAATCAAATCAAATTAAATAATTTAATGCAACCAAGACAATTTTGAATTGTCAAAAGACTAAAAATAAAGTTAGTACAAAAATAGTTATGGTGCAACAGTCCCAGTCACAAGACATAACAACTGTGAAAGTACCGTAGATACCCATTCCAATAATCCAGTCAACGAGGCATAATATTTTATGTCGATGGCAGCAAAGTATAGAAACGGATATCTACATTTTTTCGAAAATGCTTTTTTTTACAAAAATGTACTTATAATAATATTATCTACAAATCTGTATCAAAATTTATTCAAAATTCAAAATAGTGAAGAATTTTTGACACGTAAATGAAGACATCTACACTGGATTTTTAAAAAACATCGCAGTAGAAACGGCCATGTGGCAGTTGTCCACCTTTACTTCGGAGCTTTGACAGATAAATGAAACGTCAACAAAGACATCTGTGAGTCACTTGTCACATTCTAGCACGTACCGGTTATGTTTTCGTGCGTTTTTATTGAATTGACACATTCTCTACCCGTGTTTCTATCGTCATTCTGGTCCTGGGCATCAGAATAAACGGTTTTTAGGCAGATGTCTTCTTCTATGTCAATGTTTTTCCAGCGTAAATAAAGACGGTCGCGGGATTGTTTCATTACCGTGACCCCGGAACATAACAGGCTACTGAAGGACACCGTGGATTTTAGTCAGTAGAAGTCTGACAGTCCCTCCCGCCCTGCCCGGGGTTGGAGGACTCATTTGATGATTTTGCCACGTAAAAAAAAAAAAAAAAAAAGCGTAAATAAAGACATCTACAGTATTTCAGTAAAAAAATGTTGTAGCGATAAAACTTGTTACACAATTCATAAAGGTTATTTTTTCAACAAAATCTGCTCTCCTGTAAAGTTGCGATTTTGTAGATGTCCGTTTCTACTTTGCTGCCATCGATGTGGTCCGAAAAATTCCTCCTCCGGAACTGAAATTTGGCATAATATGATGAAGGTGTGCAAGTAGTGGGAGGGCCTTTGCCGTTGAACAGTGTGATTTATAAGGTGATTTTTCAGACAAGTGTTTTCTAATCAGAATCCAGTGATTGTGTTGTGTATTATATTAGATTCTTATTAGATTATCTTGTGCGTTCTTATTAGTTTCTAATTAGATAAGTTTTTTAGTGGAAAATTGTAAAAGTTTAAAACTTAGATTATTACGTAACTTGAAAACTCACTTTTTTGTTTATGTGTGTTTTTCAATTAAAGTATTTAAAAGGGTTGTGTTTCATTACAAAAATAGATTCACAAGTTGTTTCATGAAGATCGGTCCAGTAGTTTTCAAGTTATTGCATTTTTTTGTGAAATCAAACTTTTGTTCTTGTGTAACTTTAATAGTTTTAGTCCTAGGAATTTTTTTATTTATTGTTGTAACGAAAATGTAAGAAGCGCGGTCTATTTGACAACGCGCGCCCTCTTGAAGGTAGGTGTTTGGTCTCTAATACACTTCTCATCAAAAAAATCGAAACACCTCGCAGTTTATGATGACTGGCCTGTTGGTCTAGTGGTTAGTGACCCTGACCGCTATGCCGGAGGTCGTGGGTTCGATTCCCACCCAGGACAAATGTTTGTGTGATGAGCACGATCATTTGTTCTGTGTCTGGGTGTAATTTATCTATAATATGTATGTATTTAGAAATATATAAGTATGTATATCAGTTGTCTAGTACCCATAACACAAGCTCTGCTTAGCTTGGGACTAGATGGCGTTGTGTGATAGTCGTGGAATATTATTATTATTATTATTATTATATGATTTGATAAGGATTATCAGAAAAATGTGTATATTTAGGAATAAATGTAAAATGTCATTTAATAGTGAGTAGTATGAGGTTTTTAAATCCTAATGTTAATGTTCTAAATTCAAATTAAGTCTTCATAGGTTTCGTATTTTGTATAATGAGTAATTTTTACCCTGTATGGAATATGAAGGAAATGGGTAAAACAACACGCGTAAATGAAAAAAAAAATGTAAGAAACGTTTATTTAATAACTTGTATTCCCTCCGCGAGCTCTTATTACTGCTTCCATACGGTTCTTCATCGATCGGATGAGAGTCACGATCACATGTTGTGGTATATTATCCCATTCCCCTTGGATTGCATTTTGCAGCTGGCTAAGTGTTTCTGGGGCTGGATCTCTTGCTCGAATTCGTCTCTTTAATTCATCCCATAGATGTTCAATGGGATTCATGTCCGGGCTTCTTGCTGGCCATACCATAATGGAGATACCGACTTCGGTAAGATAATCTCGTACGACGCCCGCGGTGTGAGCTCTAGCATTGTCGTGCATGAATATGAAGTCGTTGCCAATAAAATGTGCATAGGGCATCACATGAGGTTCAAGACACTGTTCGATGTACCGATGAGAGTTTAGTGCAGGCAGCCGTGGCCCAGACACAAAGGCAAGTTCTGTCTTACCGTCGGCGCTGATTCCTCCCCAAACCGTCCACGAACCGCCACCATAGCTGACCTTTTCTTCAATGCAGCATTGTGCAAAGCGTTCTCCATCTCTTCTGTAGACCTTGTTCCTTCCGTCGTTACCATACAGCATAATTTTACACTCATCAGAAAACAGTACTTTGCTCCACTGAAGGTATGACCAAGTTAGGTGCTCGCGTGCAAAGTTAAGGCGCGCTCTTCGATGGTCTGCAGTTAATTTCGGCCCATTCGCTGGCTTATGCGGTGCCAATCCGCGTTCCTTCAACCTTCTTCTTATTGTAGAGTCACTTACAGCTACTCTTCGTACAACGCGAAGCTGCTGCTGCAGTTGAAAAGCGTTAAGGCGTCGATTTCGTAAAGAAGTTGTTACAATAAATCGATCATCTCGCTCAGAAGTGACCCGATTCCTGCCAGATCCTGAACGGCGCGTGAACGAACCAGTCTCCCGATAGCGTTTGTAGACTCTATGAACAGATGATAAGCTTAGATGCAATCTTGCAGCCACAACACGCTGACTAAGTCCAGAATCCAGCAATGCCACCACTTGGGCGGCTTCTGCGGGCGAAGTATCCATATGTTTTAGAAAAAAAAGTTTTTTCAGACGTTCCAAAGTCACAGTAAATGAAATAAGAAACAGAAAGTTTAAAGACAAGCGCTAATTTTTAGTTTTTAAACGAGAAACGTACTCCAACCCTAAATACACATTTGTCTCAAAACAGTGATTAATTTCATTTATAGGATAAACAAATGAAATTATTTCGAATTTTGATTTTTTTTCTTCTTACTGTAATGACCAAACTGCCAGCTACACAGTAATGTTTTTTTTTCATGGAATTAATTCTCTTTTGTAAAAAATTAGGACAAAAACAATAAAAACGAAAGTGTTTCGATTTTTTTGATGAGAAGTGTATATTGGTGACCAAACACCTTTAAAATGTCTTTTGACAATTCAAAATTGCCTGTAATTGGCTTAGTTGAATTAAATGATTTGATTCGATTCTGTCATACTGAATAATAAAAAATTTAATATTTTTTTGTTTAATTTGTCTTACCCTATGGCTCATTGTGACAACCCTACCAAAAAATATAACAATTTTTGCTCGTTCTTAAGAAGCTTAGTCCGTTTATCTACTCATGTGCTTTCAACCGTCTAAAAATTTTCAAACTTCAACTCTTGGCAACCCTAATTTCTGACAAGTTTTTCATAGGCAACCGTATACCATCGTATTGGTAAAAAAAATGTCTTTATTTTGATATATAATTTATTTGGTTACTCGATCGGTGAAGGTAGCATTTTTTTATCCCCTGTTCAAATTAGGCAACCCTATAACCTTGACAAGAAAAAGGTAGGCAACCCTACGTTAGCATATTCTATAGACTTCGGACTTTCAATTGGTGTTAATTTTCTTTGGTTACTCTATCGGTGAAGGTATTGAAAAAAAATAACCTTTTATAAAATTAATTAAAAATATCCTTGACAGGATTTTATGAGGCAACCCATCACCGTCACATTCTTCAACATATTTTAATTAATAAAAAACACATTTCGTCCGGTTACTCGATCGGTGAAGGTCGTTCTATATACGGATCCTGTACTATAAGGAAGTAGTAGATATAACAAGGACTTTTTTAACATCATCATGTGTAGGTACTATATAAGGAATTAGTGGCAGTGGTAGCCCAGTGGTATCGGCCCCGACTTACAAGTTGTAGGTCGTGGGTTCGAACCCAGCCTGGCGCATACCAGCATGTCCTAGAACCAAAAAAATCGAAGACATGTGACATCCACCAACCCGCACTGGGCACGCGTGGTGGATTATGGCCCACTCCCTCTCTCAGAGAGGAGGCCTGTGTCCCAGCAGGGGAAACATTTATAAGGTGATGATGATGATGATGATGATAAATCACCCGAACACATCTTATTCCATCTTACTTAATTATGTCTGCCAAAAGAATCGTGGCTGATGCAATACAAAAGGTCTTAGAGTCATTTTTTTTCCAAACATTTTGTATTGTACACATTGAAAAGGTCTACAGAAAAGTCCGTGATGGTATATGTCTATCTCTTATGGATAACCCACAATATTTTTTGTCATTTACTTTTTACGACAAATAATGGCTAATTTTCGAAGCGATTTTAACCAATACAGCATTAATCCTTAACCAATTAAATACCTTGAATACATTGTTCATTTAATAGATCTATATGGCCCTTTACACCGTATGATTTAAGTGAATGTTTTCGAAGATATTACAGATTTAAAAATTGCGGGACGTAGCGTTTGCGGCGGTACCGGCCGGCCGCCCGTTGCGGCAAGAGCGTGTTTTATGACAATATCTTGGTTTAAAGAAAGAGCGATTTTGTCACCAACTAACGAACAAGTAGATAAAGTAAATAACTTGATTCTTTCAAAGATTGATGCGCCGACGAAAATATACTACTCGGTCGATACTGTTCTCGATTTGGAAGAAGCTGTTCATTTTCCTACAGAATTTCTAAACTCTTTGAACCCGTCTGGACTCCCTCCTCACAAAATGGTGTTAAAAGTAGGTTGTCCTGTTATTTTATTAAGAAACCTGAATCCACCTTAACTTTGCAATGGCACGCGTTTGCTTGTAAAATAATTGAAAACTTTCATAATAGAGTGCACAATACTCACAGGATGTGGTACCGGAGAAGATGTACTGATTCCCCGAATCCCTCTGATACCATCGGATTTACCCTTCCAATTTAAACGTTTATAGTTTCCGGTAAAGACATCTTTTGCAATGACCATTAATAAATCGCAGGGTCAAACCTTCAACGTTGCAGGCTTAGATTTGAGCGTTTTGACTGTTTTTCACATGGACAACTGTATGTCGCTCTTTCAAGAGTGACCTCCAGAGAAACCATGTTTGTATTGTCTAATGACAAGAAAGCTGTGAACGTTGTTTATATAGACATTCTGTAATATGTTGTAAAAAAAAAAATTGTTAAAAATGTAAAAAGTAAATAAGTAAAAATGTAGTGTATGAATTTAGATATTCCAAAGATAGCAGGAAATCTTCATGGTATAGGGAAAGGGGGATTGTTTTACTCCAAATTTAACGCGTGCGGGCCACGGGCAGTAATGAATAAATCAAAACTACTGGATCGATTTTAATCACATAGGCTATATATTTTATACCCGTGCGAAGCCGGAGCGGGCCGCTATGTTTTTATATACAACGCGCAACGTTCACAGTTTTTCTGTACTGTATTTAGTATCAGCATTGCACCGGTGCGAAGCCGGGGCGGGACGCTAGTTATAGATAAATTACACCCAGACACAGAACAAATGATCGTGCTCATCACACAAACATTTGTCCTGGGTGGGAATCGAACCCACGACCCCCGGCATAGCAGTCAGGGTCACTAACCACTAGACCAACAGGCCTGTATGATCTACAAATAGTTATTTCGGGTCTGGGTATTTTGTATATGTGATTTTAAATAGTTACACCCACGATACGGAAGAAATTCCTACGAGGGGCAGTTTTCTTACAAAGACGTAAAAGCTCATTTAATTTCAAAATATTTTTTAACTTCAACTATCGTTGTCAGCAGAATATTACATCATCAGCATACTTCTAAGAACATAGGAAGTCCTCAAAGTTTTGAAGGGTACTTAATATACTTATTGAATTAAGTAACCTTCAAAAGAACAAAAGAAAAAAAAGTGTAAATGATCTATCAATATTTTTTTGTGACATAGACTTAAACCTGTCTATCTACTGTTTTTTTCTTGCTAAGAGCTAATAAGTGGTATGCTACTGTTTTTTGTTGGTAAGTTGTTTATGGTACCTCTCCGCTTAAAGGGTGATGGGTACTCGCCCCATGTTTCTTGTAAAAAAGATGCACGCAGAGAAATGTATACGAGAAATCCTGGTTGCAACCGTGACAGCAAGACTCACTAGTTGACTTTACAAAATTTCTAGTAATAAATACTAAGTCCTTGTTATCTCTACTACTTACTTAGTATTTATTACTAGAAATGTTGTAAAGTCAACTAGTGAGTCTTGCTGTCACGGTTGCAACCAGAAGTTCTCGTACAGGTAGCTAGACATTCTCTGCGTGTGGCAATTATGACACTATATCCTAGCCTAGCCTAGCCTTTTCACAACTACATTGTGGTCGGCTTCCAGTCGAGCCAGATGCAGCTGAATATCAGTATACATATAGCGACTGCCTATCGGACCTCCTCAACCCAGTTAGTACATGGTAATACGAAACCTCTTGGTAAGGCTTTAGGTTGTCTTTTCAGGCCACTACCTACGTGTATTTTAAAACAAGCTTTTGCCCTCGGCTTCACCCGCACAAACAAAAGAAATGCTGTTCCCGAACGCATACAATCCGAATCTCTTCAAACGAGCCTATGCACACCACGTTTTTTTAACGCACCGTCGACGCGCGTTTGGAGCGATACAGACGCGATGCGCGCGCGCAAGTCAGAGCCTGTCTGCTCTGTTTGATAAAAACGCGCCGTCGAAAAACGTGCGTTTGTAAAACGTGGTGTGCATAGTCCCTAAGAGTGTACAGGCTTCTTCTGGGTAAGCTCACTCCATCGTAGGCTTTGTCTCTGTGACCTTTGGCCTGGATTAAATTCAATAGCATTTTCCAAAAAATAATGACAATTTGTCTAGATTGAATCCATCTAGGTTATCTATATTTTAAATAGCTTTCTTTGTTTGTACTGATTTGCCCCAGTCTCACCCCATTCTAAAACCTAAATGTAATCTTACTCAAAAATAAATTTTCAACTCAGCAACCCGTTACCAAAGACCTAAATAATGCCTAAAAGGCAATTAACAAAAGCCTTTAAAGTATCTTTTACAAAAGTACTGACAATTTAATTAGATCCTAACAGATCTAAAAATAAAAATAAACTTTTGTTTGTCACTAAGCAAAGGCAATTACTCTGACAAAGTTCTTAGATTAAGGAATCTGTCCACTACAGTGTAACATACCTTGACCATGTTAGGATCTTATCTGACAAAAAACAAATATTCTTTTGAATAGAAAACGTACAATCATCATCCCTTGTAATGCCTCGGTTTAACAGAGCAGTGTTACTGACATTGCAGCAACATTTTATCATTATTTTATTTCTGTCCAATAAAATAAAATCCACAAATCCAAACCACAAGTCCCCCCACAAACCAAACTCCATGGCTGCTACTGAGGATTCAGTAGCAGCCAAAATCTGTAGATTTTTTTTTTCACTTAGTAACATCATCAAATGATTCCTCCCAGGGCAGGACGGGAGGAGCTGTCAGACTTATACTTTCTAAAATCCACGGTGTCCTTCAATAGACATTTACGTTCCGGGACCACGGTTACCTGATAAGACATCTCGCGACCCCGGCAGGCAACTCTGGTTGTAACTGGCGAGCCTGTTGCCAGCAACCAAGCAGATACACATTTCGGTTGTTACTTAGTAGCAGCCAGTGCCACGGATTCTAAATTTATCATTGACTGTAAAACCTGATTACACTTTGCCCTGGAAGTCGAATCCAGGACCTCTTGCTCGATAGTCGCTCTTGCAATTGACAGACCAATTAGACACTCAATATGGTTATACTTAACCCGCTAAACTATTCTGTCACCAACCGATGCCATCGCGTGCCTTAAATTCTAGTTGGCATAGCAGGATGTCGGTGAACTTGGCAGATCTATTTTGTCAGCAGAGCATGAAAAAATGTGAGTTCTATTGGCATGCGGCTGAGTTCTAGAGTTCCCTATACTTTTTAGACATAGTTCCGGCGTTTTGACTGAAAAAAATGAAAATGAAAATATGCTCTGCTATCTTCCGTCAGCAGAACATTTTTTCCAAAATCGAAATTTAAATCTGACTGCAGTCCGTGTCACGTTTATTTCCGTACCAAACACGTTCACAGCACGGCCATGGTATGTTACAGTGTAGTGTGCGGACACTTTTAAAAGAAATTTCCTAAACAATTTTCCAGGACACTCCACCTCAATTTACGCTGAAATTAATTTACTTAAATACTCCTTTGTTCTTAAAATAATATGACAAATTGAGTTTTTTTAGACATTTTTTTAGACAGTCTAACTAATACTTACATTTAGAAAATGTTCCCTTTCGTCACAAAAATAAAGACACTTGAGTAATTAAAGTAATTTAAGTAAAGTGTGAATGGAATTTAAAATTAGGACGAAATTGGAAATCTGATGTTTTTTTTTAGACTGTAGGTTAAAGGAACCTTAGCAATATCAAATACTAACCGTTGCCCGCGGATTTGCCTGCGTATATCTCGAGAATTATCCCAAGGAAGCGAAATACTAATATAAAGGGCTATTGAAGCACACCGTGGATTTTAGTCAGTACGAGTCTGACAGTTCCTCCCACCCTGCCGGGAGTGGGAGGACTCATTTTTTGATGTTACCGCAAAAAAAAGAGGAAGCGAAATACTACGATACACGGTATCCAATGTGTTATTCCTAACTTATCGCAACTCCTTTTCTTAACAATAACTTCATCAAGATCTGTTCAGTTGTTCTGACGTAATTTAGTAACAAATATCCATCCATCATCTATGCATAAATCCAAACTTTCGCATTATTAATATTACTTAGACATAACTTTTCACGTGGGTTGGTCCACCGCTTGCCTCATAGATCCCCTAATAGTACCCTAGTAACTAAATCCTTCTTTGTTCATATTGGGACCCGTAGACCCGACATAAACATTTTATAGACTTCCCGTAGACCCCTCGTAGATCCCTCGTAGACCTCTCGTGGAAGTCGTAGATCTCTATTAAATCCCTCATAGACCCCTCGTAGATCCCTGTATTTCTCTCGTAGATCTCTCTTAGACCACTCGTAGACCCTACGTAGACCTCTCGTAGATACCTCGTAGATCTCTCGTAGAACCCTCGTAGATCCCTCGTAGACCTCTCGTAGACACCTCGTAGATGATAATAATAATAATAATATTCCACAACTATCACACAACGCCATCTAGTCCCAAGCTAAGCAGAGCTTGTGTTATGGGTACTAGACAACTGATAAACATACTTATATATTTCTAAATACATACATAATATTATAGATAAATTACACCCAGACACAGAACAAATGATCGTGCTCATTACACAAACAGTTGTCCTGGGTGGGAATCGAACCCACGACCTCCGGTATAGCAGTCAGGGTCACTAACCACTAGACCAACAGGCCAGTCTCGGTAGTAAGTAGTCTCCAGATCTCTCGTAGAACCCTCGTAGATCCCTCGTAGACCTCTCTTAGACTCCTCGTAGATCCCTCGCAAAACCCTCGTAGATCCCACTTTGTCTACCAATGGAACCTTACCCTATTTAATCCTGTGGAATTATGGGTTTAAGAACACAATGCCACTTCCCCCTTTTTTTACTTGGTAATGCCATCCCATTCACTCCCTCTCACAGAGAGGAGGCCTGTGTCCCAGCAGTGGGAACAATATAGGCTGATGATGATGATGATGAATGCCATCCAATGAGTTCTCCGTCAGATTGCTGACAGCTCTTTGAAGCGCACGTGGAATACGAAGCGCCGTCGACCCGGGCATGGTCCAAGATCGGACGGCGAGTCGCCCACTACTCATTACTCGCTGTACGCATGCCCGCACGCCACTGAAGCGGGCAATCAGACACCCACGTAATAGTCTCAATGTTTTTTACAATTATATAATAATCGTAGTAGTAATACTCGTACTACTACTGTTAGCCTACATCATCCCACTGTTGGGCAAAGGTCTCTCCTCATGACTTCCAATTGTCACAATCCAGGGCCAAAGTGGACCACTGGACATTGGTTTTGTCAAGCTCGTCCCGCCATCTTTCTACGAGGTCTGCCGCGACGCCTTCTGGCTGTGTCAGGGCTCCACAAAGTGGTTATTTTGGCCCACAGCTCATTGGGCATGCGGCAGACGTGGCTGGCCCAAGCCCATTTCAGTGCAGCGGCCTTTTGATCAACGTCTGCAATTTGTGTTTTGGAGCGCAGTGTGGTGTTGCGTACGGGGTCTGATAGTTTTACTATCAGTAGTAATACGCAATTAAATAATACAATGTCATTATTGAACTAAATGACTAGGAAAATAAGAGATAGTGATAGGGTGTGTTTATTTATAATTATCTTGTGTTAACAAGTGATGAAGTGTCTGGGCCGGCGTTATTAATGAAGATAGTGTTGTCATTCTATTGATACGTGATGGTTCTGTATAGCTGTACTATCAACTAATATATAGTAGGATTGTAAAAACCATCTAATGACCCGTTCACGAATTTGCCGCTGAGAGTAATGACTGAACGCGGGTCGGCGAGCGGGAAGATCAAATGTATAGTAATGTTTGAAACACTCCACGAAGCACCGGCATTGGCAAATTCGCGTACTTACAAAGAAAATAATTTGTTATTCGCACCGCCCGTCGTACCGCTCATATTATTAAAGTGAAACTTTGTCCGTGGTACCACAAAAACTTTTAAACGTCTGTTGAACACTTGTCTAAAAAAATGTCAGATTATGACGTTGAAATAAGGTCCTTTTTGCAGTCATCCTTTTTTTAGACAAGTGTTCAACAGAAGTTTCTATGTATTTATCAAAATCAAAAAAATCAAAATCAAAGCATTTATTTCAAGTAGGCCAGTTACAGGCACTTTTGAATTGTCATAGACAATCAAAGGAATATTATTAAACACTACAAAAGTTATGGTGCTACAGTCCCAGTCACAAGACATAAAAACTGTGAAATTACCGTAGATGCCCGTTCCAAGAAGTTGATCTCTATGGAGAAGAACGTGCAAGAAACTCTTATGTTCCGTTTTCACGTGAAAACTGCTACAGCGATATTGGGACTCTATGAGATGGTTAATATATAGGATATAAGGGATGGTGGGACGACGGCGCGAGCAACATTTATTTTTTGAATATTCCTAAAAAAAAAACACTGACAATTGAAGAAGGCTTATTGTTATTAGGTTAGATTCCCAGCGTCAGGCAAAGTGTTATCGGGGCTTTTCTATCTGTAGTGCTATTCTCTATAAACACAGCCTTCCTTTTTTTTAAACGTTGCCCCACACTAGGAATTTCTCCTGTATCGTGGGTGCGTTTTACAAACATAGAAACTCACATACACACCCAGACCCGGAACAACTACTTGCAGATCATACAAATATTTGTTCCGTGCGGGGATCGAACCCGCGACACTCAGTGCAGCAGTCCAATTGCTCAGCCACTGCGCCAAACGTGTCGTCAGTCGTGACTGTGATGTGACAGTCGTCACTGTGACGAAAGTGACTAAAGTTTATTCATTAAGCTGATTATAGCGCACGATCTCAAAGCTGCCTCATCGAAGAGTACATCGAGAATAGGTTAGTAGGAATTCCTCAATACAGCTACAGACTCTAGGCTTATGTTGAGTTGATGACAATATCCTCGCCCACTATAATATGAGATTTTAACATAAATGGCGCAATGTGGGTGTACTATCAGGTACATCTCTGCTTAACCCTTTTGAATTCCAGGAGGGTTGGCATCTAAACCGTGAAGTTATGTGTCTCAAAAACTTCTGTAAAGCATTTCTTATCGCCCACACTTTTTCCGTTCAAAAATAAAATTAATTAAGATACCCTTTGACGATTTCATAAACTTCAATAAAAATAACTTGTGATCAATTAAGGAAAATCTTGTAGACTTATTTACATAAGTAAGTACTTGTATTTACTCACGACTTCGTTTACATTTATCACCAATTTTCCAGTTTCAAAACCATTATAAGCTGAAGAGTTTGTTTGTTTGGTTTAACGCGCTAATCTCAAGAACTACTGGTCCGAATTGAAAAATCTTTTTGTGCTATATAGTTAATTTATCGAAGAAGGCTATAGGTTGTAAAACATCACGCTATGATGAATAGAAACCGAGCAGCAGTGGTGAAACCACGAGAAATCCTAGATTTTCATAGTAGTAAATAAAATACAATATCGATCAAGTCAATTTTCAAATTTTTCCGAGACAAACACAAAAGCAATATTGATTTTATTATACTTAGAGATAGGCTAATCGAGGTTTCACATGACATCCACATCACACCCACACTTGAAGCCATTATTAGACATTATCATTATCTTATTGAATGTACAGTGAGTGCTCAGCTTTGTGTAGATAATGTGTATTAACTGACTTATTAACAATAGCGCTAATTATAGGACCGTGATTAACGTTATTGTAATCCGTGAACGTCATTGCTAAGGATTAAATTTAAGCCCACGGTTTTCGCCCACGTAGAATAGTCTTGTCTTGTCGGCCCGTTTGGCGCCGCGCCGTGGGTAAGTGATAAGCTACTGTGCTACGTGTCGTGGGTTTGATTGTGACAAGGGACAAATTTTTATAAATATCCACCAATAAGTTTGTAAATGAGGTGTTTGTGGCTAAATAAATTTTACAGCCGCACAGGTCGATCTTCCAAATTATACCGCACTTACCGAGGTTGGTCTGTGGATGGGTGATCATCTGTAATAGCGAGTTTCCTCCGTGTCTCGGAAAGGACGTAAAGCCGTTGGTCTTGTTGTCTTTTTGTCATTTGTAGATCATTGACAGTCGTTACGGTTGGTCAGAAGCTCAAAAGTCTTACCAAGGGGTATAGGTATACGAGGTTCCTCTCTCAGGAGCCCTGGCCACCGGTATCCCGGACCCTATTCTTGATCAAAATCAAATATTTATATTTTACATAGGCCCATGAGGGCCCTTATAAAACGTCGACAACAGGTGCTCGGTTCGGGTTGGTCGATGAACTGATGCTTATGAACAGCTATATATTTTTTTTTTTGTAAAAATGTATAAAATAAATATAAAAACAATTAATAAACAAATCGAGCCGTTTCCAACGTAAGTGTCTACGTATCCTTATCTAAATACTGCATAATAAATCATTCTAGCTCGGCCTCAGATAAACTTAATAAATAAGATACTACGAGTACATTTCATTCACACCACACGTTTGTGACATTCTGGCTGTCATTGAATACTTTACTCTGTGGCACGTGGTCGGTTTTGACTATTTTGAGGTATTTTCTTTCATTTTAGCCTATTGCAGTCCTCTACTGGAAATTTTTAAAAGAAATGTCGCTTGCTTAGTGACGATCGCGGGTAAAGGGCTTTTGAAGGACACCGTGGATTTTGGTCAGTACGAGTCTGACAGTCCCACCCGCCGAGTCCCGCCCTGCCCTGGGTGGGAGGACTCATTTCATGATTTTACCACGATATATTTTGAGATGGGCTTATTTGGCCTCGTACAGGACTACAATATTGTTATAATTTGCTGTTATTTATTTTTTGTTTTTCTTTCTTTTTTCTTTAATTTTGTCATGTTTTATTCTGATATTGTTCTGTCCTATTGTGAGTCCAATAAATACCTTTTCTTTCTTTCTATCATCTGTTTTTTTTTTTCATTTTCGCGCCCACCATCCTGTCGGATTGCGCCAAATAGTTTTATTTTAACTATGTCCCGTCGATGTGTAGGAACTCCAGTTACTTCTGAGTGAACTCGTTCCTTCTCAAGCCTCATCTTTGCTTCTGGGCTAGATCATCATCATCATCATCACCTGCCCTTGTCCCATTTTACTTGGCGATGGCGCAACACGTTTTTCATCACCATTCTCCACTATCAGACGTATCATTCTCCTTTCTCTTTCATAATCAAATTAAAGAAAGAGTCAATTGGAATTAAAAAATAATCAGCCACTTTCGTCAGGTCATTGTCCGTATAGTCACGGGGTGTCCCATCACTACGTTTACCTACGCACGGTCTTAAAATTTTTGAAGTACTACTACAAACAGCAGCCGTATAATCAACCTCAAAAATCCCCACAACTGACAATACAGCGGACAATAGGCCTCTGTTCTGTAAAGAATAGGGTAGTTTATTGCATAAATAAATTGAAATTCTGTTAAGTCCACCAGTTAGAGTAACGAACAATAATGAACATGTATTTTTCTGTTTTTTTTTTTAAATCAACGAATGTTGACAAAAATAAATCCCTTCGAAATTCGAGTGGGGGCTTATGACGTCATAACTCCTGTAAAATTATACCTACCGAGTGACGTTTCGTGATTTTTAGAAGCGTTGTATTTTCATCAGTTTTTGTTTAAGTATTTAACTAAAGAAAAACTACGGGTGAAATAGTTTTTTGATAATTTATCTTTCGGGCTTATCTAATTTTTTTAATAAAATAATCTATTGTGAAGCAATCTACTAGATACATTGCCGGCGATGATACCTTTAATTGCCGAAGTAACAGAATTCATAACGATTTTTTTCATCATCTCATTCAATTCATTATATTCAATCTCATATTGCCCTAAGATAACTTAGAAGCACCCTGACCTGCCCGATAGGAGATAACCAAGCGCGTGCTAGGTTATCAATGAGTAAATATCACACTTAGAGGCAGTTGTTTGATCTATAAACTAACTAATGTTAAAATCCGATACATTTTTAACGAATTATGGTAACATTCGTCCAAGTGTAAAATTGTTCAATGGTAGACGCCCACGGCGACGGACGTCGGCAGACGATCTCCGGCCACCGTAGACGCGAGCATGCGGCCGGCGACCTTGGACCATGCCCGCGTAAAGGGCTGGCTATATTGAAGGACACCGTGGATTTTAGTCAGTACGAGTCTGACAGTCCCTCCCGCCCTGCCCTGGGTGGGAGGAAATATCTGATGATTTTACCACGATAAAAAAAAGTCTAAATTTGTCCACATGTCATTATGCAAAAAAGAAAAAAGTTTTGTTATAAAGATCAAGTGACAAAATATCCATATGACATAAAGTTTGGTTTAACGCGCCAATCTCAGGAACTAGAAGTTCCTGAGATCTTGAGTTCTTTCCTGAGTTTGTTTGTTTAACGCGCTAATCTCAGGAACTTGAAGTTCCTGAGATTAGCGCGTTAAACAAACAAACTCTTCAGCTTTGTAATATTAGTTTAGATCAAGTATCAAATAAGATAAAGTTATCTTCAAAAAATCAGTTAACGTCAATTCCAAAGTTCAAATCTTCATCAATGAGGTCACACAGGCACTCAATGATAAAAGATTTACACTCGAAGTTTTGCAAAAAAAAAATGCGAGTACCTTTGTACAAACAAAATAATAATTTCATAATACCAAAACGTAACACAAGTAAAAAAAAGTGCCATGGTGTTTATACGTGAATCATTTGAACTTGAATTCTATGCCAGTACAGACAAAAAACACTTTAGCAAAAAAGATAGACTACATAAAGAAAAATTTGGAATAATAGTTTTTAGCTTTAGAAGTCGGTGACTTTATTTGTTTCATTGAAGTTTAACGGTCAATGTCTTTGTACTAAACTTAAAAAGAAAAAAACACAACCCTCCTGGCGCAGTCGGGTAAAAATACAGTATAACCAGCCCATAAGTTTCCCACTGTTGGGTCACAGATCTCCTCTCTGTGAGCGTGAGTAATCCCATGACCACGCATGCCCAGTGCGAGTTGATAATTGTCACATATCTTCGTATTTTTAGTTCTAGGGAATATGACTTTCTTCCTTTATCATTTTCAGAATAGTACTGATGAAATTAATTACTCATTTTTTTTTTAAACGCATGCGACGCGCATCTCATATATATGATTTTTTGCGGAAAGAAAATTTCAGTTGCAAGTGGTCTTCGAACCCGCGTCTTCTGGATAAGTAATCCAGACGCTTTACCAGCTAGGCCATCGCAATGCACACTTGCAGGCTGAAATTCTCTATTCCTCGTTTACCGAAAAACATTCAAACGAGGAATAGATATCTTTCCATAAAAAAAACATCTTAAAATTACACAAAGTTATGCACTTGGCTGTACTCATGCATAACTCGTATGTAAGTCGAGGCCATTACCACTGCTCAAGTGCTCAACCAATGCAATGACGGGAAAAAATACATGTTTTCAGCTTAGTAAAGGATCTTTTTCCACAATTTTGTTATTAAAATCAACTTAGGATCTTACGTGTTGCAAAAAAAAAACTGTAGGTATTGATACAGTAACCTTGAATGACTTTTTTGCACCTCACATCGTTTGGGTCAATGTAATAAATTCTAAAAAAATAGCGCAGAATAAATTATAATTAATAGGTACGCAGTTTTATACAATAATACTGGCCTGTTGGTCTAGTGGTTAGTGACCCTGACTGCTATGCCGGAGGTCGTGGGTTCGATTCCCACCCAGGACAAATGTTTGTGTGATGAGCATGATCATTTGTTCTGTGTCTGGGTGTAATTTATCTATAATATGTATGTATTTAGAAATATTTAAGTATGTTTATCAGTTGTCTAGTACCCATAACACAAGCTCTGCTTAGCTTGGGACTAGATGGCGTTGTGTGATAGTCGTGGAATATTATTATTATTATTATTATTATAATACCATGACTATGCTTCAAGATCTTAAGTTATTCGTAGTCTAATTCAATTTCATATTTTTTTTTTATCACATGAATTCAGGGTGTAGGTCAACGACAGATTTACCAAAGTTCGTCTCAAGGGGTGGGACCCTTATATCATGGACCATGCCTGTCGACGGTGCGTCGTGTTTCATGCGCGCCTCAAAGAGCCAAAGCCCCCATAGAGAGCCAAACGCCTGCCAGGGTCGCGGGACAATCTGCACAGGTAAACGTGACCCTGCAACGTAAAGCTCTTTTGAAGGAACACTGTCGATTTTAATCAATACGAGTCTAACAGTCCCTTCCGCCCCACCCAGGGTGGGATCACTCATTTGGTAATTTAACCACGTAAAAAGTGGGCAGGATATTTAAGAGCCTCTACAGAAAAAAACAGCTGAAAACTAGTTTATATTGAAGTTAATTGAAGTTACCAATATCACGAAGAAAAAAAACAATCAGCTGACTGCACCATAATCGAAACACGATTCTGCAACCATTCACCGATGACCGATTCATCATTGGACGTTTCGCCGACAGGACGATGCATTTATGGCCGTTTGACCTGTAGTAGGTGAAAGAATCACGTCAGCTGGTCAAACACGAAATTATAATTTCAGTGATTTCATCTCAACTAAAATTTTACCTGATGATAGTTTAACATAAAAGTTATGGATAAAAACATGCATCAGCTGAGTCTTTTGTAGTTCACGAACGAAGTAGTTCGAAAGAACTGCTCCCACAGATGAACTACAAGAACTAGATCCCACATTTTCCGCTCCGTAGTTCAGTGGTTCGTGACAGAATGAACGAGATCGATTGAACTAAAATCGTTGCACGGGAGCGGGACAGCAGCAGCACTACACTATAATACTCCCGTTTGCTCACCGATCATGCGCGCATCTCGTTAAAACGAGCGAACAAAGACATTAAACTAAATCTGAAATCTCTTTGCGAGCGAACGATTTGATCGCTCTTGATCGGTCGGTCTCTAATACGAGCTAGGAACTAACGAACTAGAAGAACGAACTAGTTCGTTTAAGAGCGGAGAACTAAATTGAGCGCTCTCAATAGTGAACTAGAATGCCCAAGCCTAATCAGCTGGCTGTATCTCGGTGGAAAGATCATCAGCTGATACTGTGAAAGTTAGCCCATTCGTATACTAGGCGACGTAAGTCTCCGATACCTTACATATTTTTTATCCAAGCGACTATCCCAATACAAATCCAGAGACGTTCATAACTTCAAACACAGGCATGCATCAATGGATAAGGAGTCAGGAGGTAAAGCTCTCAGCTCAAATACGCATTCAGTCATTACCTCCCAACTGAAAACTTGTATAAATTGAAGCTTACCCATGGGGAAGGCAACTGTCAAAGTGACGCTGCTTAAGGCGGCCCCTAGACCTACAATAACATTGTACAATACTTTTTATTGTACAATGAGATTGAAAGGTGCTCTGAATCCAAACGAGCAATTATATTGCACAATAATACGAACTGCACAATGTTTTCGTGTTCTATCGGAGAATAGTATTGATCCCGATATTGCGTAATAGGTACTTACCCTACACGATGCAATGAAAAAATATGGTGCAATAAAAATTAAACTCGGTCAAACTTTCGGTTAATCACTGCGCAAATTTGACTGGCCTGTTGGTCTAGTGGTTAGTGACCCTGACTGCTATGCCGGAGGTCGTGGGTTCGATTCCCACCCAGGACAAATGTTTGTGTGATGAGCACGATCATTTGTTCTGTGTCTGGGTGTAATTTATCTATAATATGTATGTATTTAGAAATATATAAGTATGTTTATCAGTTGTCTAGTACCCATAACACAAGCTCTGCTTAGCTTGGGACTAGATGGCGTTGTGTGATAGTTGTGGAATATTATATATTATTATTATAATCTTCAATGTTTACTCTAAACGGTCAATAATATTGCACAATTTGTCATATTGTGCAATATAATTGACCCTTTAGGGGCCGCCTAAGATTGTCCCAAAAGAACTGTCATATCAAACGATTTATTGATGTAAAATGACTAGATGTTCTGTAATACGCTGTAAAAATGATGGAACACACAAATTCCGACAATTCACACTATCAAGAAATAATGGGTAGCTGCTGTGACTGCTGTGAGAACAAAAATTGTATTATCACTAAGTCAAAGCTTTATAATAAACAAATATCTGCCAGGACAGGTCGTTAGTTGAATTTATTAATGAAATTCTATGATTACACCATAACTAAACAATCGAATACACCTTTCAAAATAATAATATCTACTATTCTCGCTCTATAAATCATGAAATGGTTCGTCTGGTGGAAGAATTATCACCGAGACCGAGATCTGTGATAGTAGTGGTGTTAGGAAGTTAAAATCCTTATCATATTACTCCAATCTAGAAAATAGATGTAAAATTACAAACACAAAACTTGATGATATTTTTCTCAATAAAGAATGTCTGAAGCAGTACTTTAATATTTGTTGAGGCTAGCACAATATGTAATTCCTACTTAAAAATAACTATTTTAAATCCTAACTACCAGTAAATGAGTGTTTAATGCAGCTAGCCTCTCAACTAAAAACTCACTTTTTCCCACGTTTTTTATAAACTCACTTTTCTTGTTTTCCCACGTTTTTTTTTCCCACGTTTTTATACACTCACTTTTTTTTGTATACATTCACTTTTCTTGTTTGTTTGTCGTTCCGGTTGGACTTTTGCAACTTAATTTTGAGGCACTTTCCGATAAGCTAGCAGGGTGAAATTTTGCACACGAGTTCTGATGACAATACATGACTAGCTAAGAAACGTCATAACAAAACCAATATGGCGGCCTCCCCAAGATGGCGGACTGGCTGTTTGAAATCCACCCCCCTGATATGGGTATCAAATGAAAGGGTTTGCTGCCAGGAGTACGAAAAAAATAGTCACGTGACTTACCTAAATCCAATATGGCGGACGTCCAAGATGGCAGACCGGCTATTTGAAATGCACCCCTATGATATGGATATCAAATGAAAGGGTTTGCTGTCAGAGGCCTTAACACGAGCTCTTAACGCGATCCAGTTTAGGCTGTGGGAAAGAGACAGAGCTATACAAGTCATCTAACGCCATCTCTTTCCCAGAGCCTAAACTGGACCGCGTTAAGAGTTCATGGTAGGCCAACAGGAATACAAAAAAATAGTCATGTGACTTAAATCCAATATGGCCGACGTCCAAGATGGCGGACAAGCTTTGAGGCATTTCCCGATAAGCTAGCAGGCTGAAATTTTCAGGGTAGTTTCAATTCTGATGAACAAATATAAAAACAGTAAAATAATTAATAGATTTTAAAAAATCTAAAAACCCACGTTTTTTAATGTCCTAAAAATAAGAAGGTAGGGTTATTCCCTACGGGGCTGAGAGAGGGGCCACTCAAAATGTTGGGGCGTATCTTTGCAAGTTACACCCACGATCTATTCACGTCATGTAAATATATCCCATAAATAATACCTTAAATAATATACGCCCCCACGTTTTCAGTGACCCCTCTCTCAGCCCCGTAGGGTTATTTTCTTATTTTTAGGACATTAAAAAACGTGGGTTTTTAGATTTTTTTAAATCTATAAATTTTTCCTCTTGTAGATGCACCGCGGGATCTAAGTTCAACTTTTAGTTTATGCACCTGCATTGAAGAATAATCTTCCATATTCATTTCGTATTTAAACTCAATTTTTATCACATTAATTCGTGTTTGTTTTTTGTACATGTTAGTCATTAATCTGCCATATGGACAAACGTATAAAGCGTCATCTACAATTTCTTTGAGTAGCCATCCCCATCATGATAACTGCACTAGCAATAACCAGCGGACAACTGAGACGCTTCTAACGACACCTCATTTGTCATATAATGATAAGTAGTTTAGAAGTTATGAGGGAACAAACAAACATACATACATACAAACATACATACCGGTCAAAATCATAACCCTCCTTTTGGCTTTGCCGTAGTCGGGTAAAAACAAAAGTGAGTACCTACTAGCCATCAAACGTGACCATCCAACGGTCAGAAAGACTATTATTATTACTTGTTTACTCAATATTATCAAGTTTAAAACGTACCTAAGCTTTTGGTAAATAAGAACAGGAAATAACACTTTTTGTAATAGACTAGCTTCTGCCCGCAATTTCGTCTGTGTGTCTGCGCGCTTTTACTTCATTTTCACATAGCGATTCTATCTGAATTTACTTATTTTTGCTCGACTTGCAATAATCTTAGCATGGTGATATTATAATGATATAACATATCACCTTTCTTCTAAAATTGGGAAAAAGGGCTTTCAAATAAACAAATTCTTCAGATACTCACCCGACTCTGACTTTGCTGCATCTGTAGCAGTTTAGAAATAAAATATGCTTGGCTCTGACACGCTCCCGCGTGTCTAGATAACTCAAAGTACTCAGTGATAACATAGCCTTTTACGGTGCGTACAGACTATGTAACATAACATTGTTATATAACGTTTTTCTTAGTGCGGTCATGTTATATAACATTGTAATATAACATTTTACATAAATTTGTAGTGTAATATAACAATGTTATATAACATTGTTACATGGTCTGTACGCACCTTTAGAGATCAAAGAATTTTAAAAATCAGTAAAGATGTTTTTGATTTCATCCAATACAAACCTACAAACAAAAAATAAAATCTTTTCTCTTGATATTATTAAGAGTAAACACTATTCATAGATTCTATTTTGAGACAACAATATTATTGATCATAAGCGGTCACGACCAAATATAAAGTCAATTTATTAAATATGACAACCATTTAACGACGATGAAAATAACAAGTTACTAGTCAACCCGGATCAACATCACTCGGGGACGGGAACTCAGCTCAAAGCGGCCATAGGAGGCAAAGCGGCTAAGCTTAATTTTTCGGTTATTTGAAATAATAGCGATACGTTGTCGTTCTGTACGCATAACCAAACCTTTCCACCCCGCGCCAGTCATTCACTAGTGTGGCTCTGAAAGTGTGGCTCTAGTGACGACCAATGTTTTTTTGTGTGTTTTATTAAAATAATACAAGGTAAGTTCAACCTGTTTTCGTCAAAACTGTTTGTATTTAAATGTTTTCATTACACGTTTTATGTTACTTTTCTATTTGGCCTTTCTTGTGTGGTATTTGCTCCGAAATATAATAAATAATGTGAGTGAAATTATTTTTTTAATCAAAATGGGGGGAAAGGCAAAGCTGTTCGGGCAAAGCGGCCACCTGACCGATTACTTTAATATTATGGCTCCGTAGATGCTTAATTATTTTGTTTAGATGGTCAATAACTACAAAAGAAAACAGCCCAGACATCATGAGACGAAGCTACGATGGCCTGAACAGCCTGAACAATTAAAGAGATAAAAGAAAAGCGTGACTCAATTAAATATTTGGCAATTAAATATGATAACCCTGAGAAGACACTTATAAACAGGATCTCTTATAAAGATACTTGGCAGATTTACCACAGTATATTCATAGTATAAAGAGGGAAGTAGGTTATCTTGGTATCCCTTTTCGTCACCTAAAACTGTTTGTCCGAAAATCATTATCCATAACACGTTTGCTATAAAATTCAGTAACCATAATGATCAAAAGTCCTAAATATTGTTTGACATAATTATCTTCACTTCTAAAGCTGTTCTGGCATAATATCGAGTATCATAATGATTGAATCTCCTAATTTTGTATGAAATAAAGTCATATGTCCTAATCATTGTATTACATAATGTGTATTATTCCGAATGTTCAATTAGGTATAGTAAAACTGAAGATCTTGGGATCCAAGAGCGAGCGAAGCGAGCTCGGGACTTGTGGGCACCCCGACACGGACAGGTTAGGTTCGAAGGGGATGGCGGGGTCTGAAAGACCCCGCCATCCCCTTCGTGTTAGGTTACTTTAAACCTTGCACGCAGAAATAGGAGCCCCGCGAAGCGGGGCTCCTTCGATATACCTTATTGGGTGGTAATCAGTAACAAAACAATCTTTAGGACTTATGTATTTTATGGCAATCGGTTTTATGTATTTTGTATATTATTGATTGTTATTTTATGACAAACGAATTTAGGACATACAGAATTTAGGAATTTCAATGTAATGGCATTTGAAATTATGTGGTATTAAGTTCGGGCAAGTTATCATTCGGACAAATGATGATTAGGACAAAAAAAAATATGTCACATTAGATTATTTATAAAAAAGTTTGGTAACGCAATAGAGAACCTTATCTTCATACAAACGCACCGCGCGCGGCTTGTATGTGTGCGCCATAGTATTTATGCGTCGCTGCACGCACACTTAACAAAATCTCGAGCGGATTCAAGTAGCGCCAGTCAGGGTTAAGTCTGCACGAGGTTCGCGCGTCTAGACAAAAATGTGTGATAATAGCAGGAGAACGTATTGTGTGATTCAATAGGTATTATTGCATTATTTATGTTCGTTTTAGGTAACTAAAAATAAATAGGTAATGGTCTTTTATGTGTAAAAATACTAGGTAAATTACGCCGATTAAAAAAAAAAAAACAAAAAACTGACTAGTATACAATGTGTAACATAATTAACGCTAACCTCTTACGGATATAAATACAACTTCCAGACCCTTGCCAATTTATAGGCACCGAATTAAATGTAGCTAAAAGTTACAACCCTAAGACAGTAGGCAATTATATCGCGGATTGGGCCGGAGATAACCTACTTCCCCTCTTTATACTATGGTATATTTCAACAAAAAAACTATTTATTTTTTGAAAACTTTTGGGGTGGCCACGTTGCCCTTACCCCCATGGCCGCTTTAGGCGGCCACTCGGGCAAAGCGGTTTTATGACAAGTTTCCGTAATCTGTAAATCATATGCTTATTTTTCAAGTTGCGCGAATTTGAATTGGCCATTGCAAAAATTCGATAAATTCTCTACTAGCTGGTATAAAATTCTCTTCAAAAATCTTTCGTTTAATGGCTTTTTTTTTAACTCAAAGTTAAGGTGGCCGCTTTGAGCTGACTTCCCCTATTTTAATATAAATATTTCATCCACTCAAGCCGCTTGGCTGGAGGCGTTAGAGTCATTTAAGGCATCCACAGAATAGTCCGGTTAACCCCTTATCGCATAGCGTACCATATTTGCACACCAAAGTTTTCGTTCTAAAATTCTAATTGTATTCAAGTTTGAATGCTGGCAGTACTAAAGATCATAGACTAGATGTATACTTTGACGTTTAGTGTCGGGAAAATGTTGGCAGCCTTGATAAAAAAGTTTTAAGTCAGTTTGAACTCGAACGTAATAATAATTATCAAAAAGGGGGCTATTTTTTTAATTATTTTTTATGGCTTCCTTAAACTCAAAAATACAACATATATTTTTTCCGCAAAGATACAAAAGTCCATGCAGTAAGGGGGCAGCTCAAAATCTCCTCTAAAGTACGATTATTAATTCCAGTCAGTAAAATGACATTTGTACTATCGAGAAAGTTGAATCATGACCCATTTTGACAATAAATCGTTTGAATCCGTCAAATTGACAAAGATCAAAGTCGTTACCATGGATGTACATTGCGAATGTGGACCTAATTGTATTTGAAACTCTGTAAGAAAATAAGCTTATGGTGGGTCATGATTCAACTTTGTCGATTGTACATGAATGAAATTCATTGTATAATGACAGTTGCACAATAGTTGCACTTGTCATTTTATTGACTGGAATTAATAATCGTACTTTAAGTGGACCTGCAAATGCCATTAAAAAAAAACCGCTCATGGGTTTGTCTAAATCCTTGCTGAGGACGTTTAGAAAAAAGTATATTGCGGAAAGGCTGTCATTGCAAAGAGTTCCGACAAATGTCTACCCGAGCCGAGGCGCAGCCGAAGGCGGGGGTCTACAGTCGGAACAAGTTGCAATGACGGTTCCGCACGTGTACTGAACGACTATTTTTAATACAGTTGCGACAAAATGAAGCAATTTAATAATAGAAAATTTCTGGAAAATGGCGCCAACCGTAGAATATAAGCAAAGTTTTTTTTTTCTTCACCCATTTTGGTAGGCAAAGGGAACTATGCCCATACAGCTTAGTCTTCAGTAGATTTTTTTTATTCATATGAAATGAAAATGAAATTTAATGAGATGAAATGAAATGAAACCAAACCTAACTCCTTTAATTAAATCCTGATATTGAAATAAATTAGTAGCTTCTTTTTAGAAATGTACGTATTTGTATGAATCACAAAAACTTTTAGTAAAAACTTCATGGTTGGTTTTTCTTTTTAGTAGACATTATTTTGACAGTTGGGAAAGAGAACTCACAACTTCGGGAAAGGTAAAAAAAAGCACTTATATATAATAGCCCACATCCCGAACGCTATACGTCCCTGCAAAACGCCACTTTTTAAGCAACTGTATTAAAAATACATCATTAAATAGCTGTTCCTCAGTACCTCTGGGCCAACAGTGCTATTCTGTAACGTTCAGGATTTCACAAACTCATTTCATTCCAATGAGAGCATAAACGCACAATAATTAGATGGATGAATATTTGGTGCTCAATCGCGCCTGACATTGCGGTGCTCTGCCCAAGCTGAGCAGTCCTGCTCCACCGTGTGCTCCGGGCGATCCTCGCAGTGGGGACACCCAGGAGTTTCTTCTCCCAATCAGACACAGGAACCTCCCGAAACTTCCGTGTCCGGTGGGGACATGCGTCAAGCAGAAGGTCAGGACGCCGTGACGCCTTTCCAGCCACTCCTCAAAGAGGGGTCTTACCTTGGCGATGGCGGTGTGTATAACACACAGTTATGATGCCTTTTAACCAGGTTAGACTCGGTATTACGTTCCCGTGGGACATTTTTCGACTACCACACAGGCGAAGCCTCTGGCAGAAGCTATACTTACAGCTTATAAAAAGTCTGGAGAACAATTAGGTACTGCGTTCTTAACAATCATTGTAACGACCGACAAAAATACCAAGACACGCTCTTATCGCAAAATATTTCCGTATAACCGCCTAAATCGGGACTGTCCGGATATTTGCGAACTCACGCACACAATACCGGACACACGTGGTGAACGTAACGTATACTATTCGTGCGACGTCATGAGGACATGCATGGAGTATGTATGATACAGAAGCTTCACTTTTCTTTTGAGATGTGCTATCTTGGTGCCTTGACCTTTGAATTGGGAATAGGCTTGCTGCGAATAAGATAAATTGAAAATACTATTTGTTTTGCATTAATTATTCTTACTACAACTCCAGCCGTGACGTTATTTATTTTTTAAAACGTTATTCATTAAAACTATTTGCTGTTTTATTTTATAAAAATGCTAAATCATTTTCATCGAACAGAACACTACTTAGCAACTTTTTAATGCAATTTCCTCTGACTTTTAAATTTTAATTTACGTGCTATTTTGAGACGGCCACAATTATACAACATGTAACATAATTAACGCACATCCTGAAATTAGTTTGTTCAGAATCGTTTACTGAATCGATTTCTATCATTTTTAATATAGGTAATTTTTTTTTTCAAAAATAATTAAGACTACGGAAATTCCCCCTAGACCTCTGTACAGTCAAAACAAACTAAGATAGACCGTAAATCAAGGCAACAAGACTTAAAAGTGCAATTTTATTTGTTTTAATACAAATTCCTTCATTCAATACAAAAAAAAAAAAAAAAAAAAAACCTTACTGCAAAATAACTAATTTAGTTAAATAGCAATGCATTTACATGTTAAATTAAAAAATCAATATATTGTATTGTGATTATAACATAATATTCTTATTGGGGTGTCTGAGGGTGTGCGTTAATTACGTTACATGTTGTATACAATGGGTTTCATCTTAGAGTTGAAATCGTTCTACGGAGCAGTAAAATAGCTTTTGATTTTTGCTGTTTTGTCACTAAATGATCCTGAAGACTGTTAATTTAGAATCTATCATAATAATCTAATAAATTGCCACGTGACCTACGATGTCCACCATTTTTTTATTCAACATGTTTAGATAAATTAACAAAACGATGCTCATAACTGTAGATATCAAGTGATGTCTCCATGTTCTATATTATCCGAGGCGACTCCTGCGCAGATAAAACATGGCGTGATTCGGGGCCCGGCAGGAAGTAGCGCGTCGGTCGGAGTGCTATAGTAGGTGACGTCATCGCGGGCCAGTTCTAGTAGATAAGAGATAACGGTAATAATAGTAGTAAGTTATGTGGAACTCATATCTCATTTTTTTTAAATAAAAATGTAGGTAAAACTGAATTGATATTACGAACTTTGAGCATTTTGAACTGGGATTCAAAATGTGTAATATTTATTTCGCTTGCTCTTTACTACATAAAAATCTAATATTACGCCTGTCCTAAGAATTTGGCAGAGAATTTTCCTTTCGCCAGTTTATTTAATTTCTACCTAATTATAAATTGGGAGTGAGTCTATTGGCAATAACTGAGCTCAAGTTGAGACTCAGTGGCTTTTCTCGATTATCTCGTTATAAAAACATTATCATAGATCCAATTCCTAGCGTTCCCACTGGACAATTGTAGTTCTACAGGCTAAAATCTAAAGATTTATGTAAAAAAGTAAAGTGTATCACTTCTTATCTTTTAATGTCACGTTTATTCTTATTTTATTTTTATTGTATGACCTACCTTGTTAGCTTACCCGCATTCAGTAAGAAAATGTCAAAGTTTTTATCACAATTTTAATGTAAAAAGGTTTCATTGTATTTTCAAATCGTTGAATTCATAAAAGTAAATGTCTTCATAAATTTTACCTGCAGTTAAATAAAAAATGGACAAATATTGAATTTCATAAGTGTTCCTCAAATTACAATAGTTCGATGCACTTAAATCTCCATTTGTTCTCTTTTCTGTGGTCACTAGCCATATCATCAATGTTTTGAAAATTGACATTGTGTGCTTTTGGATAAATAATTACAGCCAACCAGGCCGATCTTCCGGGTTATGCCGCGCTTGCCGAGGTTGCTCTATAGATGGGTGACCTTCTATTATAGAGATTTTTCTCATACGTAAAGAACTTCTCGGTATTATTCACGAAATTTTGATGCGTGCTTGGTTGATGGCAATCGACTCACCCATATTACATGGAATTTTAACTTATGTAGCTAAATAAATGTGGGTGTAAGATTAGCTACTTACCCCATAATCTGCCTAACCATTTGGGATTACATGCGTAACGTTTTTAAAATGATTGCTACTTATTTTATGACACAACAGTGTGATGTTAAACTTTATCATAATAAAGCAATGCTTTCCGGAGAAAACTTAAAAAAATGTATTTTCCCTGTTGTCGGGTACTGCATCGCTTTACAGAATTCTCGGGTAAAATAAATTACAATGCTAAGGTCAAACGCATGTAAAATGTATATTTCCAGTAACCTTCATTTTTTTTCTTCGTAATTTTAAGGAATTTAACTCAATTCCATAAGGAATGGCGTTTTAACTTTCTGAAAACTTTAGCACAATTTTGTGTATATTAAACTGAAAATAGGATAATAATGTTTGCTAAATAAATACATAATGGTTCTACCTCGTGTCCATAGGTGGTCGATAAAAATGCTGAATTATTTCAAATCAGATTTTCGCCAATCAAACTAAAAATCAAAGCATTATTTCCATCATAAGTATCAAACACTTTTGAATAGTAATGCCATTAAAACAATCCAGCTGGAAACTTTCAAGAAACACTGTCAATGCTTTTAAAAAATAATAAAATATACCTATAGAAATAATAATGTGCTCTATTAACCGTGAGAAACTGGGGCGGGTCGCTAGTCAACAATAAATGTTCTTCTCCATGAAGATCTACGCTTTGGAATGGACACCTATGGTACTTTCACAGTTATAATGTCTTGTAACTGAGACTGTAGCACCATCATTTTTTTTATCTTACTTATGCCTACTCCATAAAAATATTTTTGAATGTAATTAAAAAGATTATTATTGAAGATTTACACCAGAAAGGCACCTCTAACGACCAAAACTTCTAAATACAGCGTAAGCTCAACCCCCAAAAAAGGGCACATAACCCACAATTCATAATACCTAGAAATGTCCCTAAAATTAGACGTGTACTAACTCACAAACCATTCAATAGTGGCCACTAAAAATGTGGGCAAGAATTTAGCATCTCAATTCATGCACGTATTATGAAAACATTGAGTAATTTTACATCAGGAATGTAGGATCAGGTATTCAGCTATTTCGGAATCGATTTGATTCCGCGAATGGGTTATTATAAGAGTGCTGTGGGAGGATGACGACCCGAACTCTTAATTTGTAACTCATGGTGAAGAAAGTACCGCAAAATCGAGAATATTCTAAACTAGCACTTCGCCCGCGACTTCGTCCGCGCGTATTAAAACATAGCCTATGTTACTCGCAGATTAGGCGGAGACCTCTCGCGCCCGGCATTGGTTGCGGCCATGCTGCGGGGCGAGACGGAGTGGGAAGCGGTCGCCTCCTTCTGCGAAGCAGTAATGCTCGCGAAGGAGGAGGCACGCCGCGAGCGAGAGAGGACAGAGTCCTCCCTCCGCCCCAACCGCGGTGTTGGACGCCCACGTCGACGGACGTCGCGAGACGATCTCCGGCCACCGTAGGCGCGGGCATGCGGGCAGCGAGTAAAGGGCAACTCGCTGCCCGACCAAGGACCATGCCCGGGTCGACGGCGCGTTGTGTCCCACGCGCGCCTCAAAGAGCGTCAGCATAATGACGGTGCCCCCCTCTCAGAGGGCCAAAGCCTGCCGGGGTCGCAGGATTATTCCCTTACCGTAACCCCGGAACATAACAGGCTATCGAAGGACACCGTGGATTTTAGTCAGTAGAAGTCTGACAGTCCCTCCCGCCCTGCCCGGGGTTGGAGGACTCATTTGATGATTTTACCACAATAAAAAAAAGCAGCCTGCGAAATGTAAAAGCATAAAAAAAAACATTGGCACGAGTTTGAACTCACAATCTTTCAAGGCGAAATGTGTCCCTGGGCAATCACAACTCGTAATTTCACTATCAATCAACAAATAGTTAAATTAACTGGTACCTATGTAAGTAAAGTTCAGTTACCTTCTGTTATCGTTAACTACTGATAACGTGAAACTATTTGTTGATAAGGATAATTAGTTACTACTTCAGTAGTGTACTTTAGTGACAGTAGTAAATCTAATGTTGGATGTTGTAACGGAAGACGATGTTTCATGTAAAATTATGCCGTAAAGCTATTGTCAAACAGACAGGTAGGCGTGGCGAACACGAAGCGAGGCGTTTTTGTTTGTAATGTATGGAATTGTTTGAAGCCAGTCACATAGACTATCTGATCGCTTTCGCTTTTCTATGTGTCTGGATTCAAACAATTCCATACATTACAAATAAAAACGCTTCGGATCGCATTCGCTTCGCCTGTTTGACAATAGCTTTAATACGATTGTCCTCAGCCGATCTGTAAGTTAGGCATGTCGTGGGTTGTCTAAGCAAGTAACCATGGCCCTGGAACGCAAAGAGCAACTGCAGGAACGCGGTGGATATTAGTCAGTACGAATCTGACAGTGCGGGAGGGCCGTTCCGCCCTGGATGGGAGGACACTTTTGATGATATTAGGTACCATTATCACAATAAAAAAAAAGATGGAATGGAAGCGGATGTTTCATGTAATGTCTGTTAATATTATAATACAATATTTTTATAATACACAAACTATCTACTTTAACATATTAAGAACTTATTGTAAAGAAATATTATGTACAAATCAAGTAAAGGGATAAACATAGGGCCATGGGGTCCGAGTGTTTATAAAGTTTTTAAAGAAATCGCTAGGCGTCGCCTCACACAGAGGGCTGGTCTATACCCAGGTCAAAGAATCAGCATTGCCATACAACGTGGAAATTCTGTCAGCGTTCTGGGCACTGTTCCACTATTCTTGTCTGACTTAAGCTATTTCCTTTTAAATTGCACCTGTACGAAACCGGTACGGCCGCTAGTTGATAATATTAATAATTAACCTATACCAATCCTAATTATCATCTGCCTAGCCTTTTCCCAACTATATCGTGGTCGGCTTCCAGTCGACCAGATGCAGCTGAATATCAGTATTTTACATAGAGTGACTGCCTATTGGACCTCCACAACCCAGTAATCCTAATATTGTTGGGAAAAGCTTAGGCAGATTACAAAGGAAACAAAAGATGACCAATCCGATAGAAACAAAGAACTACCAATCATTCTAGTACACGAGGAACACACATCCATCCAACAAGTTCACCGGACTGCAACACCGGACTGGAAAAGCTTAGGCAGATTACAAAGGAAACAAAAGATGACAAATCCGATAGAAACAAAGAACTACCAATCATTCTAGTACACGAGGAACACCACATCATCCATCCAACAAGTTCACCGGACTGCAACACCGGACTGCAAAAGCTTAGGCAGATTACAAAGGAAACAAAAGATGACCAATCCGATAGAAACAAAGAACTACCAATCATTCTAGTACACGAGGAACACCACATCATCCATCCAACAAGTTCACCGGACTGCAACACCGGACTGCAAAAGCTTAGGCAGATTACAAAGGAAACAAAAGATGACCAATCCGATAGAAACAAAGAACTACCAATCATTCTAGTACACGAGGAACACCACATCATCCAGCCAACAAGTTCACCGGACTGCAACTCTTTAATAGATTGAAAGTACACAAACAAATATATCCCAGACAAATGCCAGATCCTTCAGTTTTCAACGCTGAACACCTATCTAGATGAAGAAAAACAAACTTTCTTTTAATATAAATGTTTGGTGAAATTAATTGTTATATTTATGGCATATGCGCAAGCGGCGTTGAAAGATCCATGTAAACATGCCTGCCATTTTGTTTTGGAGACGCCATGATTGATTTTTAGTTATCTGTGTTAGTTTTGCTTTGGAGTATGGATTAGACAAGGTGTGAAATCGTTGCAAAGCTCTGTTTAGTTCCCTCGCTCTTTTAGGCCGGGTCCCTGGGTAGTAAACTTCAAAAACTTATCGATTTGGAATCCTACAAAGTGAGTTATAAAACAGGTGCCTTAGATTATCAAACATTAAAACAGTGACATTGTTTTTCCATAAACTTTAAAAAATATATCAGCGTATGCTAATGATCACAAACTTCTTTTGTTGTGTTTATGTATTGTTGACAGATGAGCGACCTCGCTTCGCTCGCTCTAGCATTTAACTTCACCTAAGTATATGGATTTTGAACAGACTTTTCACTCAGCTGTTTGGAATTTTAGGTTTTACCACAATAATTACACATAAATATACAAAAAATAATTATGTATCGTCAAGTGTAACAAACATTAGACAGAACCGGAACAACAAATACAAACAATATTACGTGTGGCAATCAAATCCGCAACACACTATAAATCATTCAACCACTGAGCCAAGAGCCAACCATGTGTGCCCTTGAACTGTCAAGTTATCCGCTCATAATCAATCTTCCATTCAGAATACTTATTAACTAGTCTTTTTGAACTTTTGAATAATTTATAAAACACTGTTGATTTTGTTAGTAGTTACAATAGCTCTACGAGAGTTCTTTTGAATGTAAAGGTACCTACTAATAAAGTTACGCAGCAGTTGTGGCCCAGTGATATCAGCCCTGAATTACGAGTTGTAGGTCGTAGGTTCGAACCCATTGCAGCCTCAAAACGATGAAGGAAAACATCGTGAGGAAACCGGCATGTATTAGAACCAAAAATTCGAAGACATGCGACATCCACCACCCGCACTGGGCCAGCGAGGTAGATTATGGCCCACTCCCTCTCTCAAAGAGGAGGCCTGTGTCCCAGCAGTGGGAACATTTATAGGCTGATGATGATGATGATGATGATGAATAAAGTTACGATATTACGAGTCAGAAGTGATAGTAAAGAAAGTAAAAAAAACTATAGCATATTCATACCCTAACCTCTAGTCTTGGCACACATAAGTGAAGTTTTCCGAGGAAATTTCAGATAGTATTTCTGGTTTTTTATTTAATTGATACTTGCTATTTTCTCAGGTATGCTCAGTAAACTTCCATAGGGTGAGTGGGGGTAAGTTTGAATGAAAATTTGATGAGATGAACAGTGTTGATTTGAAACTGTTGTCACACAAAGGGATTCAAGGCAAATGCAAAAAAAATGTTTTGGGTGAAAAAGCATGGTCAAGTTGTTTCTATAATGTTGAAAGAAATCTTTTTGAAACAATATTTAATGAAAAAACTGTTAATAAAATTGGTCATAAGAAAAACAATATGAAGGGGTAAGACGAAATGCCGAAGGGGTAAGATCGATATAGTGACTAAAATCGTATTTATGGTCATTATGCATGCGTGGTGATCAATAAACGGTCTGCTTCAACTAAATACATAGCATGAACATCAGTTAAATTCAAAAATCGATCTTTAAGTGCAAGAAAAATAATTAACCAAATAAAATATATCGATCTTACCCCGTTGAAACGGCTGACAGCCAGAGGTTCTCAACATGTTGTACTAAAGATATTTAAAAAAATTATGCTCATGACTGTCAAGTCTAGGTCGGGTCGATTTATAAATAAAACACACGTTGTCATTTAATAAGCTCTTCTTGCAGCGCCTCGACTTGTCAAAGTAACGGGGATTCCCCCCAGCAGCGTTGCACCTACACACGCCACTCATTGTGCGTACGTGCTGGGCGCTTTCGCCCAATCGGCTAACCGTTTCCTCCTCGCGGCCGGCGGTCGTACGGTATCCCCTTATCATCCAGATGGCAATGACCCTCTGCCACGCCACCAGCCAGTCTACCAGCTGGTCGCCTCCACATGCACAGGGTAGATTACACTTTCAGAGTCTGATTCCATGATACAGGTTTTCGATGACGTTGTGAATATTGCGGAAGGAATAACACCGTATATTTCAGATTGAGCACCCCTGACAATTTGTAAGAGTTTTGCAAACGGGTTAAGATGAAAAGTTTTACCTATATTATCATCTTACCCCGTTAAAATTTGCAGGGGTAAGTTTTAAAGGCACCATAAATCTTAAAATACGTGAAATAAACAAATCTCCACAATTTAGAGCATTTATTATAACATTTCAAAGCTAATTCCGAATATCAAAACAAAATCTTTGTTACTTATCCCTGAAAGGAGATACAGCATGCGGGGTAAGAACAAAAAACGCAACTTTACGCGGAAAAATGTGTCCTCACGGAAAATATCAAATAACACACAAATGCTCACACTTAGCGACTGACGCAGACTGCGGTACGGGGCAAGACAAAACGGTGTCTACGATGATGTTGCCAGCATTAAAAGATTTCCTATACATTCGGCGTTATTGTATCTTTTTTATCTTTTCCCGTTTTTCATCTTACCCCCACTCACCCTACAATAAATTCTACGAATTATCTGAATTTTTCTACAGTCAAATAACTAAAATCTTCATGGGGAATTCCCTATGAAAAACTATATTATTTTATATATAATTATAATTAAGACTCTCACACTTGTAAAAAAAAACGTTATCCAAAGTAACGCACTTTAAAAAAACTATGGGTATCAGGGTAACACATACCCTGGTAAAATGTCTTCCACGGTTGCGTTGAGGGTTACCGTAAGTTTAGTCATCAGGGTTGTCAACGGTGCACATGCTCAGGACCATAATTGACCAGACCAGGACCATAATTGGCTAGACCAGGTCCATAATTGGCCAGACCAGGACAATAATTGGCTAGACCAGGACCATAATTGGCCAGACCAGGATCATAATTGGCTAGACCAGGACCATAATTGGCCATATCAGGGATCTGTTAAAAAAGCTCGCACTGAACGCGTAAAAGGCCAATTACGGCACTGAAAGTAATTACAAGTCTGATATTCCTTGCCAGCGGAACGGGAGATGCTCCGCCCTGAGTAAAGAGGCAGGGAAGGTGAACATCGTAAGAATTGGCAGGCATCGCCCACTTAGATAGTAAATTGTTAGAGTAGAATGTTTATGTATTGTAAGTAGGTACTTTACGAACTCCAGAGTTTAAATGCACCAAAGAAACACTGCACGTAGCAATGTTTTTTCTTTAATAGTGAGCAAAAAATATCTGGCTCGTTTGATAGTCAAACTTTTTTTTACGGGCAGAACGGAAGATTCATACTTGTACTGAGTAAAATCCACGGTGTCCTTCAATAGCCCTTTACGTTCCGGGACCACGATTACCCGATAGTCCCGCGACCCCGGCAGGCTTTTGATGTCTAAGGGCGGCCCCGTCATATTACTGACGGCTATTTGAGAAGCGCGTGGAACATGACGCGCCGTCGACCCGGCATGGTCCATGGTCGGACAGCGAGTCACCCATTACTCACCGTCCGCATACCCGTGCCTACGGTGGCCGAAAATCGTCTCGTGACGTCCGTTGCCGAGGGTGTCTCGCGCAGCGGCTGGGTCGTTAGGTGGACGCTGTCCTTTCCCTCACGCGTCCCTTCTCCTTCTTTGCTAGCATGACTGCTTTGCAGAAGGAGGCGACCGCTTCCCATTCCGTCTCGCCCCGCAGCATGGCCTCAACCATGCCCGGGCGCGGAAGGTCGCGGCCTGACTCAAATTTTCTTAATAGAGCTTGTGGGAATAGGTGAAAAAGTATTCTAGTTCATGGAACTACTGGGAGAAAAAAAAATCCAGTAGTTCCATATTAGACTAAATAATGGAACAACTGGGATACGGCGGAAATCTTACCAAGGGTTATCGTGCTATTCGGTAACTAGACTATGGAGATTAAGGGATCTAAAAAAAACCACTTTATATAATATAAAAAACTAAAATAAGATATTATCTTATTTTAGTTTTTTCTATTTTAATTTATCTTATTTTAGTTCTTAAATTAGTTATCTTATTGTATTCAATTGCAATCAGTAAAATAATTTAACAATAATTTGAAAAGGAGTCGAATAACACACATATCTTTTATCCCGATATTAAATCTGGAATAATTAACGACAATAAGTCCGAAAAGCACAAAAGCTTTAAATTAACACTTTAAATGTAACAAACTTACAATAATTATTAAGAGTCGCTAAGTAGTTTAACAAGGAATACGTGTCGCACGCTTCGTGCTTACAAATTAACAGCATGTCAGCCGACTGACTACGGAAAAGGAGTGGTAAACCTTAGGGCTTTTTTTTTATCGTAGTAAAATCATCAAATGAGTCCTCCCAGGACAGGTCGGGAGGGACTGTCAGACTCGTACTGACTAAAATCCACGGTGACCTTCAATAGCCCTTTACGTTCCGGGGTCACGGTAATTCGCCGTTGTGCCGCTAATATTTTAGGATACAAACAAACTCGAAAACTTCTGAAAACATCGTTATCATCATCATGAAAAAAATAAAAAAGATTTAAAGTTTACAATAAAAAAGCCACATGTGGCAAGCTAGCCATAGGTTAGTTATCTCTGCCATAGATCTTGGTCTATGGTGGTACGCGTGTGTCGTCACGTAGGCCGAGCCGAACGTTTTCCTTGTACCTTTCCATTATTAGATGTTAATCTATGGTACTGACAACAAAATTGATAAGCGGGCGAGCTTTCATTTGATTAGCTTTGCCCGCGACTTCGCCCGCACATATAAATAAAATTACACACATAAATAAAGTTGTAGTGTCTGTTTGTAATATTAAAATAACCGTTTTCTACTACATGCATATGAATATATACAACGTGTAACCTTTTTTCTTTTTCATACAAAATGAGAAATTGATAGGGCCAATCAGTATGAAAAATCTTTTTTTTTTTGTTCAAATTTCCAAAAGTCTTAGAACAAACATTGTTCAGTAACATGGGCTGAGTTACCCCATGAGAGGTTTTGCGCTATTAACGTTACACGTTGTATACGGAACATACACCAAAACATATTTTTTTTACAATTTTTGTTTGTCTGTCTGTTTGTAATGGCTAATCTCTGAAATGGCTGGACCGATTTTGACAGGACTTTTATTGGCAGGTAGCTGATGTAATAAGGAGTAAATTAGGCTGTTTTAGAAGAAATCCTTTATTTTATTAAAAATTCATTGTTGAGTTCCGACATCCACGCGAACGAAGTTGCGGGCACAGCTAGTCTATAATATAATTAAGTATTAAGCTGCATATACAGAGTCTACGTAATTTAATTTAATCTTAGTAAGTATTATAATTTACTGACAGACTTTTACCTACTCGGTCTCCATTCAGGAGAATTTACTCCATCTTTCGGTGTCTTATTCTATTCTAAATATTTTTCTTCTATTATATAAAAATCAATGCCACTTTTTGTTGTAATTTTATAATTCAAGAACGGGCTCACCTATCCAAACCAAATGTTTAATGGCTTTGTTTGGACTATTTAGTAGATTGTTTATGTGAAGTTTGCACAAAATCGGTCCAGCGGTTCTTCATTTATCACATTTTTTGTAACAAATGAATTCAGTAAATGGCGGATCATTTTGTTAATGGGGATTTTGCTGTCAAAGTAGCGAAGCTTGTACCGGGCCACTAGTATCCTATATACCTAAGCATTTACCTGTTAGTACTTCCTATTAAACGTTCTAAGAATAAGTGGGGCAATTATTTCGTGCCCTCGTCACAGTAATTTATTATTTATGATGAAGAAATTAGTCAATGTTTATTACTGCTACTGGTTTCCTACTAATAATTAATTATTATCAACTAAAAAGCTTTTAAATGTAGTGAGCTTTTTAGAACTTTTAAGATAATTAGGTATCATTTGAAATGGGTTGTTGTACTCGTAAGTTCGCCACAAAAATAATTCTCCATGAAAAAAAATAGAAATTAGCCAAAGGTTTTTTTTTTTATTTTATTTTGATTATTGTACATTATGTCCATTTTTCTCCGCACGGTGATAGCAAAACAATTAAATTATAAAATCCAGCACAAAACTACCGAAAACGAGGTCACAATGTGGAATCTAAACAGAAAGTACTAGCAGAACAGAACAGGATCAAAACTTTTATTCAAGGGCAATAATTTTTGTGATGAACTTACAACACCCGTTTGAAATGTTTATCACAATTGCAATTAAAAGGTAGCTTTCTTTTTTAAGTTAAAGCTTTGGCAAACACATTTTTCCTTTTTTTTTTTGTTATTTAAACTACAACCTTGAGGTCTTCAAGTCAAGAGTGAACAGGTTATTTCTAGGCAAGCGTGCTTCACCGTCAACCACATCTTCGCTTCCATCAGGCGAAATATTGGCCAAACGCAAGCCTCAGGTTTGTTTATGATATTAAATAAACTTGGGCAAGCGATACTTAACCATAATATACTCGGCTTTTACTATTTAGCCATATGCTTCTCTTTTACTTTTTTTTTGTAAAACTTCAACAGGAAAAAGGGTTTAATCGTTTAAAAACAAACAGAGCTTTCGAGAATCGTTCGATCATTCGATTTTCAAATTGATTTCAACCTCTTTGGATTGCTGCGTAATTTGGAATATCTTCTTTTTTTTTTCCACAGACAATACATATTACTTTCAAATGGGGAACACGGTCAAGGTAACCGTTGGTACTTACTGTCAACAGGGTATTTAAATTATACATCCTTGATTATAATGAGCAGAAGCTGTTTTTAAAGCGACTTTAAATATTCAAAAAAGTTCTAGGTTTATTTTGGATATTGAATCAGCATTGATATCTAATGTGGCATATTACCAGCCTTTTGTGTACTTTTTCAATTGACAGCTATCCGGATTAACGTTGTTATTAGTTGCTTATCAAGTAATTGTTTTTTTTTTTTTAATAATTAGGTACCTAATAAAGAATTACACCATGGAGTTTTTTTTTTCAATTACACTCTGAGCAAAAGTTGGCGTGATTTGAATGAATTTGGTATCAATTTTAAGTTAACAGTTAAACCTTTAAAATGGTGCCATTTTTATTATTCTTGACTAGTTATTTAGAACTCAAAATCGCCCGGAATCAGAGTCAGTGTTTCCATACTTTTGTTCGCTAGATATACGTTTTTTTTTTAAACAAGGTTTTGAATAAAACCTTATTTTCTAGATAATGTGAGTGTAACCTAGCCTTAATATAATATATCTCATTTCTTTTTTCTCCACGTTTTTCAAATCTCTCTGTACTTCTACAAAAACACTGAAAAAAAAAAGAATAAAGTAGTCTGCCCAATTACAATATTGAAATGAAACGAAATTGCGCAATAAACTTTTTCAGAATAATTTCATGTGTAAAAAGCCACGTTTTCCATACATGTGTAGAATATTATGTAATAATATGACCTCAGATTGAACAATGAAAAAGTAGTTCATACTAGAGATGTGCCAATAAGACAAGTCGGTAAAGCTTCTTTTTTATCGTGGTAACATCATCTAAATGGTTCCTCTCACCCAGGGAGAATGGGAGGGACTGTCAGACTTGTACTGACTAAAGTCCACGGTGATCCTTCGATAGCCCCTTACGTTCCAGGGTCACGGTTACCTGATGAGACAGGCCCGCGACCCCGGCAGGCTTTGCCCCTCTGGGCCCCATCAAATTGCTGACAGCTCTTTAAGCCGCGTATGGAACACGACGCATCGTCGACCCGGGCATGGTCCATGATCCACCAATTACTCGCCGTCCGAATGCCCGCATCTACGGTGGCCGGAAATCGCTACGCAACGTCCGTTGCCCTGGACGTCTCCCGCGGCTGTTAGGTCGTGAAGGAGATGTCCTCACCCTCACGCGCCCCACCTCCTCCTTCGCTAGCACGACTGCTTCGCAGAAGGAGGTGACTGCTTCCCATTCCGTCTCGACCCGCAGCATGGCCTCAAGTGTATTTAATAAAATACACTCAATGGAAGGGACTTACTCTGACACTTTCAATAGCCTTTGAACTTTACCGACGAGAATCTTCGGCTTTGACGACTAGTCGGTCTCTTTGCGACCGAGCTGTCGGCCAATTTCAAAGTCGGCACAACTCTAGTTCATACCTTTCTGAAGCTGAACAATTCATGAGATAACTGAAAAAATGGGACCACGTTTTTTCGATTGGATGTCACATTATAAAGTTGGATGTAGTTTTTGTACTATTAAGGAATTTTTTAAAAATAAATCTTTTCAAAACAAAATTTAAGATGATATGAGCCTCACAGGCCGATCTTCAAAGTTAATCCGCTCTTGCTGAGGTTGGTCTGTGGATGGGTGACCATCTGTCATAACAAGCTTACTCCGTGCTTCGGAAAGCACGTAAAAACGTTGGTCCCGATTGTCAATTGTAGAGCTTTGACCAAGTCAAGGGTATCGTTTCAAGCAGTTAATGGGCTGTGGAGATCCGATAGGCATTCGCTCCATGTAAAATACTGATATTCAGCTGCATCTGGTTCGCCTGGAAGCCGACCCCTACATTTGTCCAAAGACAGGCAGATGATGTGATAATTAAAGCACCATTCAAAGTAAACATTAATCCATTACTTTACGTTTCTTTGAAAGTAAAAATTTCTTTCATGTCACGTGTTTGAAGAGAAGTTTTTCTCACGTGTCTTTCTTCAAAAGTCACGTTTTCACAAAGACAAATGTGTAAATGTAACATATTTTTGTAAATTTAAAATATGTCTTTCTTTTTTTTTAAGGAAAGTGGGGAAAATCGTCCTTATTGCTTTGCAGTTAAAGTGTGTTTTACATCTAGAAAATTGGAGGCCAGCTTTGACATTCGATAGCTGAGGCTATATTATAAGTTTTATTGCTTCAGTGTTATCTGTTTAGGTTTTTTTTTTTTTTTTGTAATAATTATCAAGTTTATTTGAAACTGAAACATTTTAACCTAATCAAATATTATAAAACGATCAAGGCGCCCAGGATTCTACTTTAGGATTCCTCGTTTCGCTCGGCATTCAACTCTAGAATCCTTCGCTCCGCTCTGGATTAAATAATTAGTACAGTTTTACACCGATTAATCCGAGGTTTCTGGTCTAGTTAATGTGATTATTTTTTGTTCGATGCCGTATACTTGCCATTTTGTCCTGTAAAATTTAATTTATTTAGCCTTTAAAATATTACCTAATGTTTGTGCTATAGAAGAAAATCTACGTTTTCAGGTTATTATAAGTTTTAAGTTTCTTTTTTTACTTTTTCTA
Organism: Agrotis clavis; assembly: GCA_954870645.1. NCBI lineage: Eukaryota > Metazoa > Arthropoda > Insecta > Lepidoptera > Noctuidae > Agrotis > Agrotis clavis. The sequence continues at coordinate 2,205,932 of OX940942.1, forward strand.
AAAAAGAGTGTGTAGTTCATATTTTATGTATCTGAACTACACACTCTTGTTTTTTTAGAATTTCAATGACATTTTTTAGTGTTTTATGACATGTTGAAAAGTCACGTTACATTTAAAAGAAACCACATGCCTTCTTAACTCATACACACTTGTATTTAAAGTAGGACAATTCAAATACAGTTGTAGAAAATTTCGGGAAAATGACCTTGCCATTACACGAGATTCGACTTTACATACGAACAGGGCCGGATCTAGGGGGTGCAGGTGGGGCACGATCTCTGGGCGCCAGTTTTCGGGGATGCCGAAATCATAAATGGAACAAATGTCAGTCTATTAAAGAGTGAGCAGTGGTGGCCCAGTGGTATCGCCTTCGACTTAAGAGTTGTAGGCCGAAGGTTCGAACCCAACCTAGCGAATTAACTTTCTATAATTCATTACGTCACCGCTGCTCTCGAAACGGTGAAGGAAAACATCGTGAGGAAACCGGCATATCCTAGAACAATCGAATTCGAAGACGTGTTGTCTATCCACCAACCCGCACTGTGCCCGCGTGGAGGATTATGGCCCACTCCCTTTCACAAATAGGAAGCCTGTGTCCCAGCAGTGGGAACATTATAGGCTGATAATGGTGATGATGATCTATTAACAAGACAAGGAAAAAAAATGTGTTTTAAGATTTAAAAAAATTGCTGTCTGAAGAGGGGGCGCCGCTATCAAGTTTTGCCCCAGTCAGAAAAAATTATAAATCCGGAGCTATTTATTGGTTACTTAAGACTTACATCGCGTTACTGAGTTGACAAGTAACTGTTACTAAGAAATAAACCCTTCGACATTGTTACCAACAATTTAAAAATTATTATTCTACGAATTTCTTAAGTTTTAGAGAAAAATCACAAGGCGTGGTTTTCCAGTTAACAAAAGATAAAATATCTTCAATTTTCTCTGAGCGAAAAAGCTCTATCCAAAAGGATTGTGATTTACTGAAAAATAGAGATCAAATGTTGTTACTGGGCGACTACCAGTATAGCACGTCTTTTCACGTTTTGGTAACGTAAATGTGTAAGGAAACTTGCACATTTCTAACTTTTACCTGATAAGACAGCTCTTAGAGGCGCGCATGGAACACGACGCGCCGCCGCGCGCCGCCGTCGCCCATACTCGATCGCAACGTCCAATGCCGTGGACGTCTCCCGCGACAGCAGGGTTTTGAGGTGGAGGCTGTCCTCCCCCACGGCACCCGCTTTCTCCCTCGCTAGCATTACTGCTTCGCAAAAGGGGGCGACTACGTAGGTACTACATAATTAAAAAAAATAAACCGGTCAAGTGCGATTCATACTCGCGCACGAAGGGTTCCGCAGCATCTATAAAAACGGAAAAAAAGTCATATTTTTTGAATGGGAGCTCCCTAGTTATAGTATTTGTTGTTATAGCTGCAACAGCGATACATCATCTGTGAAAACTTCAACTGCCTAACTATCACGGTTCATGAGATAAATGATAAAACAGGATCGACTCTATTACTAAGACCCCACTTTCCGTCCGTCTAACTAAAATTGGTACCAAAATAAAACTAAAATTGGTCACACTTTTGAACTGTAAAAAATGCAGACAGTTATATACCTACCCCTGGAAAGCCAGTGGGAAAATTTCTTCCCAAACTGCCACTTACTGTCATTAGTGTCAAATTTTCGTAAAAGCCACTGGGAAGTTTTCTTCCCAGAGACGTTTACGAAAAAAAAAACACGCCATAATCGAGAATATCATCCTATGGTTGCTCTATGGGTGTCTATGGGTAGTTACTTTACTAATTAGGCTATGGTCAGCCATGTTAATCAAGTTAAACGTCAAAAAAATATTCATTCACTCACACTGACAGATTTTAGAACGTCATTACATTCGACTGAGCTTGTGTGCATCTTGCTGGTTTTTTTTTTAATTAACACAATATCTCTAGTGGTCAGCAACAAACGATTCTGAATCGATCACAAATTCAATAATTCTCTCAGTTTTTTACGTAAAATTAATTCAGTATTTCAGAAGAATGAACTGTATCTGTCAAGAAACTTATTATAATAATATATCCATAGAGTTTCCGGCTAATGCTATTTAAATGCTTTTCCTTAAAAAAAGTATTGTAAATTCACAACCGATGTCTACAATTTAACATGTAATTGAATTTCAATCATATTATGTTAATTTAAGTACGTTTTTTGCACAACAATGAATAAATTGTGGATTGAATAACGTTGACCCGACCACTCCAATGTCCTCCACTCCACTCCAAGGCCTGATCCTTATTTGACGGTGAGCTACCCGTTACTCGCCCTTAGCTACAGTGGCCGGAAATCAGCTCCCGATACCTGACACCTGGGTTGTCTCACGCGGCGGTTAGCGTTTGAGCAGGAGGGTCACCTCTCTCACGAGCTCCTCCTCCTCCTTCATTCGCATTACTCCTTCGCAGGAAGAATATGGCCTCACGTTTCTGATACACACTGTATAATGAACTAACAAGTCTCAAAAGCTTAACTTTGAACAATAATTATTTAATCATTCGCGATGTTTATTTTAGACTAGATGCGCCCGCGACTTTGTTCGCGCGGATGTCGGAAATCAAAGATGTTTTTTTTTTTTTTAACAAAGGAATTTTTCTAAAATAAAAGTCACCTTAGTTACTCCTTATTACATCAGCTACTTGCCAATACAAGTCTCGTCAACATCGGCCCAGCCATTTCAGAGATTAGCCATTACAAACAGACATAAAAACAGACAAAAATTGCAAAAAATGTTATTTTGGTGTATGTACCGTATTCGTATGCATGTATTATAAAACGGTTATTTCAATATTACAAACTGACACTACAATTTTATTTATATGTATAGATTATATAGATTTCATTAAACTTTTAAATTACGTTAGTAAGATTTAAAAATAAAATGAAATGATTTGCGAAATTTATGCCAGTAAAACTACGCAGCTAAAATTCTAAGTTTAAGCTTAAATAAACTTTATTAAAAAAAAAGAACTTCCCATGCCACAGCCGGTCATTTAAATATGTAATGGATTAACATCTGCGTGTATTTTGAAAGTCAATCGGACGGCGGGACCCATCTGAACGTAGCGAGGAACGTGTAGGCTGATCTTAACCCTAAAATGGTAGACTAGGATCCTAACGGGGGCAGTACCGCCCCCTTGTGAGCGCTGGAGCTTTTCGTGGGGCCGCCCGGCCGCGGCCGGTAGCAGGTCTAAAAGTAAATGGGAGAAAATAGTTTATATTTCAACTAGGCCAATTACAGGCTTTTTTGAATTGTCAAAAGACATAAAATAAAACAAGTACAAAAATAGTTAAGTATGGTGCTACAGGTCCCAGTTACAAGACATAAAAACTGTGAAAGTACCGTAGGTGCTCATTCCAAAGGGTCAATCTCTATGGAGAAGAATGAGTAAGAAACTCAATCGCCAAAATTATCACAGAAATTTTGTTACATCATTCACCATCAAATGGTACATTATGTGTGAGAACGATGTGGCAAGTTAATAGTGTCCATAGTAAAATAAAACCGGCCAAGTGCGTGTCGGGCCACGCACAGTGTAGGGTTCCGTAGTTGCCCATCAAAATACTTATGCGAACTAACTAAACTGATTCGCTGAATTTAATTTTAAAAAGAAGAATTTTCAAAATCGGTCCAGGAGTCTTTGAGAAATCGGGGAAAATACATTAAAAAAAAGATTACGACGAATTGAGAACCTCATCCTTTTTTTGAATTTAGTTAAAAATAGTTGACAATAAAAACCTACCTATCCCCAAAACATACCCACCTATTTAGCTGTAAAAATAAAGTTGACAAACTTACATTTGCAGTTGAAGCACATGTTCTCCGATACATTTTGTTTAGGAAAATATGTTATCCAAGTACGTTTTATAAGTTGGTCGACTATTACTCGTAAACTTGTAAAGCCTACTTAGTCATGATAATTTTCTTTTAAACTTCGTTATATATGCTACTATTCTGAATTTTTTCACACCCCCAAACATAACCGTTTAGCTGGTAGAGGGGGGGGACACTCGAGTCGAGCAAAAATTTGCACTTTAAAGCTTAATATTTCACAAACGAATCTTTTTATCAAAAAATTGTTAATGAAAACTATCAATATTTTTTAAAGACCTATTTAATGATACCCCACACTAAGGGGTACGCGAGAAAAAAAAAACGTCCCCACTTTACGTGTACAGGAGGTACCCTAAAAAAAAATATTTTACGAGATTTTATTTTACCACTTTTTCGGCACAACAAATCTGTATATTTACACCAAATTACAGCTTTCTAGTACTGGGCGTCTCTGAGCTAAGCTGCGGACAGACGGACGGACGGACGGACATGGCGAAACTATAAGGGTTCCTTGTTTACTACGGAACCCTAAAAAGACAATTCAAATTATTTTTTTATCTTCTGATCACGATTAGAGAGAGAGATATATATATTTATTTTATAATTTCTGATTATTTTACTAATGGACATTGTACAAGCATATACAATTGGTATACATAATTAATAATAATAATATTCTATTAGAGCAGGACAGAATCACCAACATCACTACATTCTAACAACAGGAGAAAACATAGAACCATTAGATGAAAATGATAGTTACAAATACTTAGGATATACACAGTCACGACAAATTCATTACAGAGAAACAAAACATAAATTAACTCAACAATTTCAACATAGGTTAAATATAATTCTAAAAACGCAACTGTATTCCCGAAATACTATAAAGGCAATTAACACGTTCGCCATACCGGTTCTAACGTATTCTTTTGGGATAATCAATTGGACCAAAACAGAACTGAAAAACCTTCAACGAAAAATTAATACCACCATGACCAAATACCGCAAACATCATCCGCGCTCCTGCCTGCAGAGACTGACATTGCCGCGAAAAGAAGGGGGTAGAGGTCTAATTGACATTCTAAATCTTCACAATAAACAGATAAAATCACTCAGGCATTTTTTCCATTCAAAAATCGAATCTTCTATTCTGCACAGAGCTATTGCTCATAATGACCAACACTTAACACCCCTAAACTTAAAAGACGCATCCGAACAAAGAAACGAAAAATTAACTGACGACAAAACCAAACTCTTAGAATGGACCCAGAAATCTCTGCACGGAAGACACCGCCAAGACTTATGCCACATAAATGTCGACAAAGAAGCGTCGAACGCGTGGCTAAATCGAGGCGAACTCTTCCCTGAGACTGAGGGGTTTATGCTAGCTATTCAGGATCAGGTAATAGAGACCAAAAATTACAGAAAGTATATCATAAAAAATTTAAACAATGACACATGTAGGAAATGCAATAGTTCCCCAGAAACAATCCAACATATAACAGGAGCATGCAAATCAATAGCCCAAACCGACTACAAACACAGACACGATCAAGTCGCCAACATCATACACCAGAAACTAGCTCACCAGTATAAATTCATAGATTCAGTTGTACCATATTACAAATACAATCCTGAAGCTGCATTAGAAAATCTCTCGACAAAACTGTATTTCGACCGCGGCATTTTCACCGATAGAACAGTTCACTTTAATAGACCAGATATAACACTTATAGATAAGATTAATAAAACCGGATATTTAATTGACATTGCCGTACCAAATACACATAACTTACAGACTACAATAGCAGAAAAATTAACCAAATACGTTGAACTAAAAGATGAAATAGCCCGACTTTGGCATTTGCAAAAAGTTACAGTAGTACCAATAGTGTTATCCACAACAGGAGTAATACCGAAGCAGCTTCACCAATCCCTTAATTCGCTTAACTTACCCGCAAACACATATCACCTTCTGCAAAAAGCGGTTATACTAAACACATGTAGGCTCGTAAGAAAGTTCCTGCAATGTGAGTCAGAAAATCCACATCAAAACCTCAATCCGATACCATCTTCCGTACAACCTTCTTTGCGACATCGCACTAGATCATTTGAAAATTCCCCTAGAATCAACCCACCTGATGAACACATGGCTTAGGCTCGTGCCATCAGGACTTCCCGGCTAACCGGAGGAACAACAATGTTTAAAACAAAAATAATAATAATAATATTCCACAACTATCACACAACGCCATCTAGTCCCAAGCTAAGCAGAGCTTGTGTTATGGGTACTAGACAACTGATAAACATACTTATATATTTCTAAATACATACATATTATAGATAAATTACACCCAGACACAGAACAAATGATCGTGCTCATCACACAAACATTTGTCCTGGGTGGGAATCGAACCCACGACCTCCGGCATAGCAGTCAGGGTCACTAACCACTAGACCAACAGGCCAGTGTATATATCAAAGCCATAATAAAAGTGAAATTGGTATTATTTGACGGCTGTTTCTGGAATTACGTTCCCGTGGGATAACTTTAATTAAAAATAAATCGAAACTATTTTTGACATAACCTCAAATAATTAATTGATACAACAAATCAAAATTTCTCAGTAAAACGATTTTCTCAATAAAGGATTACATTTAAATCTGTTCAAGTTCATTAAAAGTTACCAGTTATAATTACAAAACAATACTAGGTTTGTTATTGAAAATTCTAAAGCTCTAAATATATTTAGAATCATAATTTCATTGAGATAAACACTTAAAAGTTAGTTCGCGATTTTAATTAGAACCCCAAAATAACTGTTATTATTTCGAGGGAAACTTGAAACTTTTGCTATAAAATTAAATAAATTGGAAATATGAGAAAATATATGTTGTGTAATAAAAACTAAAGGCTTGTTATGTTAGTAATATGAAGCCAATTTGGAACTTGGCTAGTTACTTTTTATTAATATAATAACATACACAGGCCTCCTCTCTGTGAGAGGGAGGCCTGTGTCCCAGCAGTGGGAACATTATAGGCTGATGATGATGATGATGATGATGATGAATAACATACGTTAGTTAAATATGTTATTAGTGTTCAGTATTACCCCTTTTTACCAAAATAATACATATTTTTATAAGTTCTGAGGCGTTATCACGTGATTTCTGTATTTTATTTACAGCGTACTTGAAGTATTTACTGCATTTATTGTATGGAAAATATATGTAAAAATTACGTAGCGCCTCTAGTGTCGGAACGGAGTACCTACTATTTTTTTCCTTCAAATTAACGCCAATGTTTACTTTACGTCATAAAAACTGTAAAAATCATGAAAGGGCTCCTGCACGAGGCCGAACGGCACATTTCTTTAAATATTACTTCAATATTTTATTTAAATAGCAGCTGAAACGGTACCTGATGAATTCTAGTCTGAAAAATCTAGTTCGAGATAACAAAAAGATTATGGGACAAAATATACCCGTTCAACATTGGAAGGTTTTGACCTCGATGTTGCGCATTATCATGAAAAAATATTTTAATTTCAAAGTTCTAGAACAAAGCTTCCACAGATGGGATGCCTCTACGAATCCAAGGACATTGGCTGGATCCTTTAGAACTCATAATAAATGAGAATTAAGACCCATAAAGGTGGAGATGGAATGTGTTAGAAAAAGGACATCCTCGACTCACGCCCCACTCGCCGTGGGAGACGCCCAGCACAATGGACATAGAGAAGCAAGGAGCGAGACGAGACCCCTATGGCCTAATCCCTGCCGGGGTGGCGGGACTGTCTTAGCAGAATCTAGAACGAAAAGGGCAACAATGATAGTACCCATGATCTGCTTAGCATTTTCCCGAAGTCAGTCCCCAATCTAAACGGCAGAGAAATACCAGAGGTGCAATTAGGATGCGTCTGGGAGCCTACAGATCTCTGATACGGCTTCAGATGAACATTGATTATATAAGATTCATCCAAGTTCACATTTTCTCGCGATGTTTCCTTCACAGATCTCAGTGATGTCCAAGATAAATTTATAAAGTACCATTATGAACTGAAAACCACTTTGATTTCAACTCATAACCTCATGCACGAGAGCTGAGATGTTTAACCTCTGGCTAGCGTTACTAAGAAGAACTCAGTGGTAGACGCCCACGGCAACGGACGTCGGCAGACGATCTCCGGCCACCGTAGGCGTGGGCATGCGCGCGTCGAGTAATGGGCGACTCGCTGTCCGACCATGGACCATGTCCGGGTCGACGGCGCGTCGTGTTCCACGCGCGCCTCAAAGAGCGTCAGCAAAAATGACGGGGCCCCCTCTCAGAGGGCCAAAGCCTGCCGGAGTCGCGGGACTTATTTCCTTACCGTGACCCCGGAACATAAAGGGCTATTGAAGGACACCGTGGATTTTAGTCAGTACGATTCTGACAGTCTCTCCCGCCGTGCCCTGGACGGGAGGATTCATTTGATGATTTTACCACGATAAAAAAAATCCTTAATAAGAACTACTGGGCCTTAGCAACTGAGGCCCTAGCAACAGTACCTATACATACCAACCTCATAATAAACTGAGCTGATTCATCTGTACCATTGCAACAAGTTTCAATGGACGAATATTGCCATAATCGTATTTGCATCAGAGGCAATTTAGCGTGCATCGGGCAACACATGCAATGGTGTGCGTTCAATCAATTGTGTATGTTCATGACTGTATTCGCAAAAAGGGTAGATTGTGTGAACTATTCAAAGAAAAAAAAAACATTACTGCTTACTAGGAATTTCTCCTGTGGGATAAGTTTACAATGAGGAGGTTTACAAACGATTGGCCATACGAGGAGGGAGGAGGGAGCCCTGTCTCCGAGCATCATCATCTGCCTAGCCTTTTCTCAACTATATTGGGGTCGGCTTAAGTCAAACCAGAAGTAGCTGAATATCAGTATTACATAGAGCGACTGCCTATCGGATCTCCACAACCCAGTGCTAGGGCACGATACACTTTTATAACATCTATATATATCATATTTCATTATACCTGTATATTTTATTTTATTTTATTCTGTTACACATATTTATTACGTAATTTTTAATTGTAATTGTGTGCATAGGGCTTTCCAAATAAATTATTTTCTTTCTTTTCTTTCTTACCCCATGATAAGACTGGTTGTCAGACTTATGAGCTTCTGACTAATAGTAACGACAGTCAAAGATCTACGGCGTTATGTGCTTTCCGAGGCTCGGAGGAAACTCGCTATGACAGATGGTCACCCATCCACAGACAAACATCGACAAGCGCGGCTTAACCCGGAAGATCGGGCTGTGCGCTGTAATTAATTAGCCAGGATATGTAATAGGACCTTAGAAACGATAATGAACTAGATTTTTTGGAAAAATAAGTTTTCTCCCCTTTTAAACAAAGTTTTATTGATGGCTAAGGAGCAAGTGAAGCGACATAAGCAACTTAGTCAATACTCTTGCATAACAACAGTCTGTATTTAATTTACTTTTATTTTGAAAATTTATCGCCACATTCCACATTAGTTGCGAGTACGAAATCAATTTTGAACTGCAGACCATGTAAGTACACATTCCAATCTTTAAATTACGAATAATTTCTCAGTCTGTAGCTGCCTTGGTCCTGCGCCTGATCTTTCTCCAGTCGTGTCGGATTGCCGTCCCAACGGACTATGAGAATAAAGGAACAGAGAGTGCACCTGTGCCTGCGCACACACTAGTGCTCAATAATATGTCCCGCACAGATGGCTAATCTCTGCTGAGATGTGCCACAGCTTCCCAAATTATAAAAAAAATCCAAAAAAAAACCGGCCAAGTGCGTAGTGGGCCACGCACAGTGTAGGGTTCCGTAGTTGCCCATCAAAATACTTATGTGAACTAACTAAACTGATTCGCTGAATTTAATTTTAAAAAGAAGAATTTTCAAAATCGGTCCAGGAGTCTTTGAGAAATCGGGGAAAATACATAAAAAAAGATTACGACGAATTTAGAACCTCCTATCCTACAACAACCTACCTATCCCCAAAAAACATACCGTAAAAACATACCTATTAAAGCTGTAAAAATAAAGTTGACAAACTTACATTTGCAGTTGAAGAACATGTTCTCCGATACATGTTGTTTCAGAAAATCTGTTATCCAAGTACATTTTATAAGTTGGTCGACTATTACTCGTAAAGTTGTAAAGCCTACTTAGTCATGATAATTAGGGTTCCGTAGTCAACAAGGAACCCTTATAGTTTCGCCATGTCCGTCCGTCCGTCCGTCCGTCCGTCCCTCCGTCCGTCTGTCCGCAGTTTAGCTCAGAGACGCACAGTACTAGAGAGCTGTAATTTGGTGTAAATATACGGATTTGTTGTGCCGAAAAAGTGGTAAAATAAAATCTCGTAAAATATTTTTTTTTAGGGTACCTCCTGTACACGTAAAGTGGGGATGTTTTTTTTTTTTCTCGCGTACCCCTTACTGTGGGGTATCATTAAATAGGTCTTTAAAAAATATTGAGAGTTTCCATTAACAATTTTTTGATAAAAAAATTCGTTTGTGAAATATTAAGCTTTAAAGTGCTAAATTTTGCTCGACTCGAGTGTCCCCCCCCCTCTACCAGCTAAACGGTTATGTTTGGGGGTGTGAAAAAATTCACAATAGTAGTATATATAACGAAGTTTAAAAGAAAATTATCATGACTAAGTAGGCTTTACAACTTTACGAGTAATAGTCGACCAACTTATAAAATGTACTTGGATAACAGATTTTCTGAAACAACATGTATCGGAGAACATGTTCTTCAACTGCAAATGTAAGTTTGTCAACTTTATTTTTACAGCTTTAATAGGTATGTTTTTACGGTATGTTTTTTGGGGATAGGTAGGTTGTTGTAGGATAGGAGGTTCTAAATTCGTCGTAATCTTTTTTTATGTATTTTCCCCGATTTCTCAAAGACTCCTGGACCGATTTTGAAAATTCTTCTTTTTAAAATTAAATTCAGCGAATCAGTTTAGTTAGTTCACATAAGTATTTTGATGGGCAACTACGGAACCCTACACTGTGCGTGGCCCACTACGCACTTGGCCGGTTTTTTTTTGGATTTTTTTTATAATTTGGGAAGCTCGTGTTTGACCACTATTTTGCCTGATGATGAAGCAATGATGATACCCTCTGAAAGCCGACCACAACATGGTTGGGAAAAGTCTAAGCAGATGATAAAATTAATGCCCTTAGGTACAAAAAATGAAATTTCAAAAAGAAAAAGTGAAATTATTAATATTCTTTTGACATAAATTATTTCCATCACTGGCGGTAAAAACGACTTGTCAGGGCCGACTGTCGAGATCACCATCCTGTCGAGTCAGGCATCAAACAGTTTTTACTATGTTCCGTCGTTGCGCATGAGCTCGCTCCATTTTAGGTCTCATCTTTGTTTCTGGACTAGATTGAGACTAAGTAGGACATTTATGAGAAACTAGCTTTTCCCCGTGGTTTCACGCCGCTGCTCGGCACCTGTTGTTTGTAGCGTGATGTTTTATAGTCTTCTTCCTTGATAAATGGACTATTTAACACAAAAAGATTTTTTTTTGTTTCGAATCATTAGTTCCTGAGATTAGCCCGTATTCAACCAAGCAAACTCTTCACACGCAGATAAATGTATACGAGAACTTCTGGTTGCAACCGTGACAGCAAGACTCACCAGTTGACTTTACAACATTTCCAGTAATAAATACTAAGTCCTTGTTATCTCTACTACTTACTTAGTATTTATTACTATAAATGATGTAAAGTCAACTAGTGAGTCTTGCTGTCACGGTTGCAACCAGAAGTTCTCGTATATGTAGCCAGACATTTCTCTGCGTGCAGCTTTATAATTTAAGTATGGAATACTTTTACAAGTATGTTATGCTTATAGAAGGGAGTCTTCTAGCCTTCTTAAGGTGTTAGGAATGGATGGAAGAATTTGACGCTTGCAGGAACCTCGATGCCTCGGTTGGAAAGAGCATGGGATGTACTGAATCCGAAAGTCGCAGGTTTAAATACCATGGTATATAAACCTGCGACTTTCGGATTCAGTACATCCTACGCGAATTTCACAATTATTTTTCTTTCCACAAAAATAATTGTGAAATTCGCGACACTTATAATTATTTTAGGTATTCGCATTAACGCATATTATGCGTTAATGCGAATACCTAAAATAATATGGGCTTATGTTATCAACCACATAATTTTCAAAGATAAAATACTACAAAATCATAAATGATTATAAGATGAATTTGAATGCAAACGTTTTCACGCATATATCTATTGACTTATATTTTTCATGATTATGGAAGAATAACTAATTATAATTTACTGAAAATATGGTTATCTTACGGTTTTACCATTTTTATTGAATTCTTTCCTCCTACACCAATACAATACAATATTTCAGTTGTAATTAATTTGACGGATAAACCCTAGATTTACGTCAACATATTATTAGCGAAGATTACCATAATTTGAAATACTTAAATTAAAAGTTATAATGGAACAAATATGGTAAAATTATGACAGTACATTTACTAAAATTAAATCTCATGGGGCTCTCCCCTTGAGATTTAATTTTAGTAATGTACTGTAAGTAAATGATTTAATTTTAGCATCGAAAATATCCTCAGCGGTGTCAGCTGGTGCCCAAAAGAATGGCAGCTTTGCCACGTTGTATGGCAATGCTTAGCCTCTGGTCAAGGTAAAAGCCATCAGCCTTTAGGTCACGGGAAGCGTCGACTAGTAATTTTGAAAACTCTAGAATAATGAAACAAAAAACTATTCATCATCTGCCTAGCCTTTTCCCAACTATATTGGGGTCGGCTTCCAGTCGAACCAGATGCAGCTGAATATCAGTATTTTACATGGAGCGACTGCTTACCGGACCTCCACAACCCAGCAACTCGGTAATACGATACCCCATGGTAAGAAAGAAAGAAAGAAAGAAAGAAAAACGTTTATTGACACATGCCATAAGTACACACAACATAAAAAGAAACCAAATAAGTACATACAAGAAACTTACAACTAAACCATAAATATTGTGTGACCCACGGCTACGCCAAATAGACCCAGTAACCCATGGTAAGACTGGTTGTCAGACTTTAGAGCTTCTGACTGTGATTAACGACTGATTAGATTTAATTCACAAAAGAGTTTTTACGGACTTTTTCCTATATAATTCATAGCACGCATTTGCAATTAAAAAAAAAAACATGCAAAGACAACTATGTTCATTATGCCAGACGCAAAAAAAAAACATTTTGCAAAGGAAATGCCATGTAAATCCTGTAAGTACATCGAATCGAACTTTCTTTGTTCATTACAAAGTCAAAGTGTAAAATTTTCATGGCGCCGTCAATTATTGCGCTAACGCAAGCGCCTATATAAGATTCTGTTCACTTTAAACAGTTTTCATTCACCGATCATATCGGCCGATGGTCTCATGTGAAAAGACGTTACACTCGTGGAACAGAATTGTGATTCAAATTCAAAATTAGAACTGATATTTTTTACGTTATTTTTTTTTTATTTCGGCTGTGATTTGAACGTGTCTTTTTATACTTAATTTTTTTAAATCATAAATTATATTTTTTTGAGTGTGTTATTGACGGATACGCTTGGGAGGAGTTTTCACAGGTATTTATTTAATTATTTTTTCTATCTTAATTTATTGCGGTTATTATGTTATTTTAATGAATAAAAGTTACAAGACAATATTAGGAAAAATATCATTTACTATTGAAGTTTGTTTCTTTCACAAACTTGTGCAATTATTTATTTTTAGCAAATATTAAATTATTAAACCTCAAGTTAATAAATAGAACAAAATTATTATCATTGCACGAATTCAAATATAAATATAACACTAAAATATGCATAGATTTTATAAAAAGACTGAAGTGAACATTCCTGAAGAATTGCACAAACGCTTCGTGTATTTTTTAACTGAAATTAGTGAATATGTAATCCTTTGCTATTTATATAACACTTTGGTGCATAATTCATGCCACCTGTAAAGTTTTCAGGCATAAAACACTTTGATCTTTTATGTGTAAAAGTAGGTATGTACTGAAAAATAAAGCTTAATATTTTACTTTTAATATGAGTTACTCCAAATATATTATTTGACTAATATTAAAAGTGAAATACGAATGTTTGTGAAATGGATAAATGGATGGATGTTATCTACTCTTTCACACAAAAAACGACTGAACGAATTTGGATGAAATTTGGTATACAGATATACATATTTCATAACCTGGTTTAACACATAAGACACTAGATGGGACTTTTTGTCTCGCTATGAAGTTCCCGTGGAATAACTACCAAACTTAACGTAAGCAACACCGTGGGTGTAAACTAGTTTCGAACATTAATACTTATGGCGGCTCCAAACTATTGCCGTGAATTCGCGCCGCCAATTCTCGCCGTGAATTCTCGGCACAAGTCGTGCCCTCCACACTATCGGGATGCTCTCAGTCGTTCGTGAAACCTGCCGTGAAATAGACGTAGATGCTGCTGCTGCATTAACTTTGTTTGCTGAATTTACCTTGTAGGAATATGATGAAAACTGTCTTTATTAATTATATAAAATCCATTTTAGACTTTCTATGAACAGATAGTTAGCAGAATTTCATTAAAAAATATAGAATTACATTAAAAATAAAAAATAGTAATTAATTTATTATGTTCACGGGCCCGTGAATGTGGAACGCGAACCCTTTGTCGCGGGACAAAATACCGACACTGATCGGGGAACAGGCGCGAACGCCCGAGAACCCCGCGAAAACCATCCACATTCTCGTTCGCGCCTGTTCACGGGTGTTCACGGCAATAGTCTAGCGCCGGCAAAAATACAAAACTTTCAGTAGCTAAACAAGTGAAAATCGTTTATATCTTTCATTTTTTTTATTGAGAGAAGATGTTTAACATAATGTCAGTTGATAACATTGAATCCATTCTAACTTGTCCATTTTTGCTTATTATTACCATATATTTTTCTATACAAAGCTACCGTTTCATTGCCAAATTTGAATACACGGAGGCTTCCGTTAAAGGTGCGTCTAAACAGACAATATTTTTCTGCAATTTGTGGCTACCACATTTTTCATCCAGTTAATAAAAAAAATCAATATTTCCGGCCATCAAAAGCATTTTAATATAGGATTATTCGGAAAATGTCTGAACCAGAATGGCGCATTAGTTTTGTCTTACAGCCAGATCAAAAATGAGTGACTCAGGCCGAGACTCCACCAAAGCTGTGCGAGTCGAGACGTGTTTTGAACAACCAATAGAATTGCGTTATTGACACAGCTCCACTCCGCAACCCGTGCCGCAACGCAATTCTATTGGTTGTTCAAAACACGTCTCGACTCGCACAGCTTTGGTGGAGTCTCGGCCTTATAATAATAATAATAATAATAATAATAATATTCCACAACTATCACACAACGCCATCTAGTCCCAAGCTAAGCAGAGCTTGTGTTATGGGTACTAGACAACTGATAAACATACTTATATATTTTCTAAATACATACATATTATAGATAAATTACACCCAGACACAGAACAAATGATCGTGCTCATCACACAACATTGCCATATATTGCACAGTCTGACTGCAATTGCCGGTAATCGTATTGCAGCCATACATTGCAGTGCATATGCCCGTTTAAACGCACCTTTACAAAACAGCATACGTTTTTGACATTTCTGGATAGATTTTGTTATACTAACACCCCATTTGAACTGGTAGCGTGAGTAGTTCAGCTGTGGAAAAGAGATGGCGATATACGACTCGTATAGCTCTGTCGCCTCAGCGGAACAACTCACGATTAAAGACGTCATGATAGGCTACCTGTTCGCTCATGGTCTATAATGAGTCGCAGGACTATCTTAGCGGGCTACTATGACCCTGAAACGTAAAGAGCAATTGAAGAAAAACGTTGGATTATAATCAGTAAGAGTCTCTCAGTCCAGACTCCATCCAGGTGGCCTACCACGAACTCTTAACGCGATCCAGTTTAGGCTGTGGGAAAGAGATGGCGCTAGACGACTTGTATAGCTCTGCCTCTTTCCCACAGCCTAAACTGGATCGCGTTAACAGCTCGTGGTAAGGCCTCAGGGCGGGGGAGGACGCACTCGGCTTGCGTGTTAGTTGACAGCCCACTCTCTTATAGAGAGGAGGCCCGTGTCCCAGCAGTGGGAACATTATAGGCTTATAATGCTTTTGGTCGAATTTCCATTAAAGCGCTCCCTCACCGGGAGCATTCGTGTGTAATGTAACATTAACATTATAGATTCGATTCGACTTTGAGCATTACATTACAATACTACCTCCCTGACTGACGAGCATTCGCGTACGCGTACATATGGTATAGATTTGATACAAGGTGCGCATTGTGATGCTCGATTGTCTTCCGTCACTGATGAAATGTTCGAATCTGTAACGTGTGAGGTGAATGTTCGCGGTGAAGGAGCACCTTTGGGCGAACTTTAGGTAAAGAAACGGGTCACAACTCGCTAGAAAAAAAAAACGTCACAGATAAGAATGACAATTTGAGTGACACACCCGTGATTCACCACGTTATCATTAACGTAAATTATAATTATTATGTAATCTTTAAACTATTACAATTTAACGCGTTGCGTTTTTATCTTTTCTACGTGACTTGTGAAGTAATGGAATTCCATTCATTGAATGAGTCAAGAAGTTACTACTGGTGCTATCTTACTAGTACGTTTACAACTCTAAAATCATCCCACGAGAACATAACATCGGGATAAAAACTATCCTATGTGTTAATCCAGGTTACAAACTATCTATGTACCAAATTTCATTCAAATCTGTTCAGTAGTTTTTGCGTAAAACAGTAACAAACATTTTGTAATATTATTCACTTTAAAGCTTAGTAAATATCACTTTAGATTCACTAAAATAAGACCAGTACAATTAGTTCAAAATGGCTCCGTGTCGAAATAATTTATAGGTACCAAAAAATCATGTAATTAAGTACATTATGAATTTTGCAACATGTAATTGTATTTGCAATGTCCCTTTATGCCTATTGGCCTAGTTTCGTTCTGTCTCCTGCTTGCATGGAGGGAAGTGGAAACATATTTTTCCTACTCCTCCACTATTCTTTTCTGATTAATTTCGTTGCAGGATCCAAGACAGGTAAATTCATTCTACGGAACACGTCGAGCTTCATTGTCTCGGCGCTTTTCTGGTGGTTGCCACTGTGGATTCTGGCTTTCAGGAGTTGCAGTGGTTTGGGAATAGTGTAGTGGCTTTGTCCCAAAAAAAAGTATCGCACCAATGGTATGGTAAAACCACCAGTTATCTTTAACAGTTGGATTTTTTTTTTTAAGAACGAGCTTTCGCCAAAAGTAAGACAGTAAGTGCAGTAAGTGGAAAAAAATCGAAGTATTTATTGAAACTTTCAAACTATTTTTGACTGGCCTGTTGGTCTAGTGGTTAGTGACCCTGACTGCTATGCCGGAGGTCGTGGGTTCGATTCCCACCCAGGACAAAATTAAATGTTCGTGTGATGAGCACGATCATTTGTTCTGTGTCTGGGTGTCATTTATCTATAATATGTATGTATTTAGAAATATATAAGTATGATTATCAGTTGTCTAGTACCCATAACACAAGCTCTGCTTAGCTTGGGACTAGATGGCGTCGTGTGATAGTTGTGGAATATTATTATTATTATGACGTTCATTTATTTGCTATACATATTTATACATTTTTAAATATTTTAAAAAAACAAACGTATAAAAAAACATTTAAAAATATAAAAATAGTAGTCCGCCGGTGTGGGAGCAGGGTCCAAGCTACCGGTGGTTAGGGTTCCAGAGACAGGAACCTCCTCACAATACGAGCCGTATCAAGAAGTACTGCCTTCTGAATCTGGCCCTTGATCCAACCCCCTAAGGAGAGCCTCGAAAGGTGTTCGTCGAGGCTCTTTGCCATCAGGCCATTGGCAGTCACGACGATCGGCACAATGATAGCCGAGCTCACATTCCACATGTCGACAACCTCGCGTGCCAGATCGAGATATTTGATTTGTTTATCTTTCTCTGCCTTCACGAGGTTCTCGTCATGCGGGATGGTAACATCGATTATCATTGCGCGGCGCACTGATCTGTCTATCACTACTATGTCAGGCTTATTGGCGACAATAGTCCTGTCAGTAATGATAGGCAGATCCCAGTACAATGTGACATGGTCTTTCTCGAGAACTGGGTCGGGCACATACCTGTAATACGGTACCTCAGATTCCACAAGTTTGTATTTCAACGCAAGTTGCTGGTGGATGATTCTGGCTACTAGGTTGTGCCTGTGCAAGTACTCGCCGTTAGCAAGACGAGAACAACCAGAGATAATATGTCGGATGGATTCACCTGGACGATGGCATGCCCGACACACGTCAATCGTCCCATCCTTTATTATTATTACTATTATTGTAAGTAAAAAGTGTGTATTTCTGTAGAATGTTACAAAATGAACTAATCTCGGTTTACAAAAGCTCAACGGTTCAATAAAGCAAACGTTCAAATACTTCTTTGATTGACGTAAGAATTGCAAAAAAAAAGGTAAAAATAATATACCAATTAACAAAATGGCCTATAAAAATAATACACAATTGGAAAAATCTTCTCACGGATCTATGCATCTTGTGAAAGAATGACAGTCAAAAGGCAGATAAATTACTGAAATACTTAGAAACAAAAGTTCTGAGAAATTTATGATCCTCAGTGTGTGATTGTTTCTAAACTCATTGACCAGAACAAACCGGAACTTCACAATTATAACTACTTAATATAATTATTAACATTGTATAAAGATAATATTTTTTTTTTAGAGAAAATAAGCTTCGAAATTACTGAACTGACTCGGTTCAACTAAGTTCGGAAATCTTTTCACTGATCGGAAACTACATTTTCTTCAAGTGCATAATAAAAAAAACCCTAGGGTAATTTCTGATCACAAGGCAACAAGAGCTGCAGGCGACACCTAATGCATATAAAACTTTCAATATTTTTCTGCGAAACCGCGCCATTTTATTTAAAAAAAAAAATATATCTCCGTTACAAGAGTACACCGATTGAACCTAGGTTTTTCACCCTTTGTGGAGCAGAAGCGACTGTCAGACTAAAAAAACTCGTCCTGACTAAAATTCACCGTTTTTATTTCAATTTCTCTTTACGTTCCAGGGTCACGGTTACTTATCTAAACAGTCCCGCAACCACATGCACAAAGGCTATGCTTTATTTGACTACCATGTGGGCTAATCCACACGCACAGTAGCTAGACTCTAAACTAAAATGATAAAGAGTAAATCGTTTTTTTTAATGAATTTTCTTAAAAACTACTGAATCGATTTTAAAAACTCTTTCTCCTTCAGAAAGCAGATATATCAGCAAGTAACCTATTTTTACTATAACAGTATCTGTACAAAAACAATTGTTTTAAACACAAAAAAGTCGCAAGCGCCGCCGCCGCTAGTTCATCAAGAGGGAAACCCCAAATGACGTCATTAGTTCCATTGATAAATCTGTTCATGTAGCTAGATGGTGTGAACTGATATGCAAACAATAGTTATCGTTTTAAATTACGTCAAACTACTTATTAGCAGTCTTGTGGGGACTGTGGATAAGCGTTTAATATGTTTGTTATAGTTTTTTGAGGTTATAAGGAAAATAAATGGAACAAACTCTTAATCCTAACTAATAATTGTGCAATTATTATAAGGGTCTCTTTTAGAAATACGCTCTCTGACAAATCTCCACCAGTGGGGAAAGTTAATTTTTTTCAGAAATCTCAACTTTTTATGAATGCCGTTTGGTAGCTATTCTGAAAAAAAAGTCATTATCCCCACCAAGTGTTAGTATTTAAAAAAAAATGAATGAAAATCAAGTATTTTAATAAATTTTGAATGAAAATATTCAGTTGTCATTATTTTAAAACAAAATAATAATAAAAGCTCAAACAATAAAGCTGGTAGCCAAAACACTTTTTTTATAAGTTCCGTAGTTTTTTTTTTTGTAGGTCAATAAATTACCGTGTCTTAAATATTTGCTATGTACTACATCTCTTTTTAAGTTTACCTTCTAAATATTTACTATATGTTAGTACAAACAAAAAATCAATATTTAACGAAATTAGTTTCACACTTATTTACCGTAACACTCATTCTAGCCAGAACAAGTCAATGTCAAACTATTTCAATTAGGTCAAGAAAAACGCACTTTTAAACCTTATCAATTAAAAAATACAGGATGTTTTTATTAAGACTGTTTCTACAACAAACATATGCAAGAATAGATCTTATAAAGCTGAATGGGCAAAGACACCACCGTAATGATACATACAGAATGTTTCATCCTTTGCAAATCTTTATTTTAGTAATTGAAATCTGTTTCTATAGAAAAAAGACAATCGGTCTAATTTATCTGTAACACTATTTTTCAAAAATTCTCTCATAATTTTTTAGACCTACGAGTACGTACCTTGCTTTTGCGTATGAAGTTTTATTAAAATCGGTCCAGTCGTTTCCAAATATAAGCAGTTCAAAGTTTGTATCAAATTTCGTCCGGGGGCCACACTTTTAACACCTTATCGAAGATTTTATCGCAAAAAAAATCTTGCACGGACAACAATTACTGTGCATCCCACCCTAATTTGGGACCCAAAAGATGTTGCTAGCCGGAAGGACATAAAAATTCTTTTAAAAGGGACACTTTATTGCTCTTTAACGTGTAAAAATGTTTGTTGGATGAATCACTGAACTCTTAGACCCTTTTTTTGTACCATTGACACGCCTTCAAATATCCCACGTGTTTGCGTGAATTGCTTCGTAACTGTTGCACGAAGTTCCGTGAAATTTTTGTGTAGAGATAAGAGATCTTGGTTTTTAAAGACAGTGGCGAGTTTTTTTTTTAGAATGTGACCTTTGGGAAATACCCTGGCAACTTTTTGTTTTAAAAGACCTCGTGTTAAGTGGAATGTGCGAATGTCAACTTATCTAAGTGATTTGCTTATCGAAGGGTCCTGAGTTCTACACCGTAATAAGACAAGATAGGAAAAAAATGGGGTTATCTACCGGTACAATTTTCAGTTGGTCACCAATTTAAGAACCGTAACATTTTGAGGAGTGCTCAATAAGAAGTGCACTGCAATTATTATTTGATTAAGCTTTCACTCCAAAATCGTTGTAGTGTTTTAAACGTACACTCTACAAGTCTACATCATTGCTTTCATTGAAATTGACTTGAAACAGGATACAAAATATTCTTTTAATGAAATGTTTTTTTTTCTTGGCCCTTAAGGTCCTACACAGCTCCACAGGCCCTTAAGTACTACAAGCCGCTGGCCAAGCCCAGGTGCACCCGGCGGCATTCAAAGCCGCTGGCTTTGCCACACAAAGGACCCGCGCGCATGGTCGTGCCGGCCGGGTTACGCGGCTTGCCGGCGTCAGTTCGTTCCTGACATTCTATGTGAAGGCTGCTACACACAGTGCCGGCGACAGGGCCGCCGGGCATGCCGCCGGCCAAGCCGCGGTGCACCCGGCGGCATTCAAAGCCGCTGGCTTTATCACACAAAGGCACCGCCGGCATGGCCGCCGGGGTGTGCCGGCGGGTTACGCGGCTTGCCGGCGTCAGTTCGTTCCTGGCATTCAAGCGGCGTTCTCTGTAACTGTCACAACCGGGATACTTGGCGGCTTTCCGCGGCGTGTGCGCCCGGCTTACATTGCCGTCGGCATAGCCACTCGGCATAAAACCGGCGGCATTGCCGCCGGAATGTGTGTAGTAGCCTTTAGTCGAAGCGGGGCCTCTAGGCAGTTGTATCTGTGTTAAGGCACAGAATACTTAAAAGTACTACGTAACGTACGTTAAGGTTAATCTGGCCCTTTTTTAAATCGTAGCAAATGAGTCCTTCTACCCAGGGCGGGACGGGAGGGACTGGTCAGACTTATACTGACTAAAATCCAAGGTGATCCTTCAATAGCCCTTCATGTTCCAGGGTCACGGGTGTCTGATGAGACAGTCCCGCGACCCCGGCAGGCTTTGACTCTCTAAGGGGGCCTCTAAAAGGGTCTTTAATGATCCTAGGATAACGTTTAACTAACCTCATTTTCCTCGATTGTTCCAGATAACTCCTGAACTTGAATCTCTGCAGTATTATATAGTAATTTATTGGTTGACGATGTATCTGGTGCTACTGTTCGCGACGGTGCTGCTCGGCGGGGGGCGGTCGGCTAACGTCAACAAACACATGAGGCTTCTATCAGATTTAGATAATAGTATTGAACATAATGGTGAGTTCTTTTGATATAATTATAATACTTATATGTTTGAATTGGAGACAACATCCCGTTTTATCTAATATCTTTAAACGAGCAATTCTTGTATATTTATATTTGTAATCAGGATCTCGGAAACGGCTCTAAGGATTTTCATGAAAGTTACAGATTAGGGGTTTTTCGGCTCAAGGAATCGATTTATCAGGGGATAGTTCCCAGGTTCGAGAAAATCTCGGTTCCCAAGATATATAGACATTTCAAAAACCGAGCGAAGCTCGGTCAACCAGATATTACTACTTTATATGACTCAATCTCTTTGTATAACGAAATGCCTTAAAAATATTTTATAATATTTAAAGTTAATATTATTTTTACAAAATTATATATCGACTGTTTCTGTTTGTACTTGTGTTTAGATTATTAAGTACATATTCTAAATCTTTGACATGCACAGCATTTTGTGGTCTCCTGTAAGTGAAGGAGTACTCCAAATAAATACTTTGTGTCGTTTTGTGTCTACGATCTGTCTGTGTCTATCTTTTGTTGAAAATCCTAAATAAATAGGTAAATAAATAAATGCACAGTTTTGCACACTGTAGTTTGACTCACTTTGACATTACTCTAATGGGACATGAAAAATGTTATGTAGTGGAGTTTGTGTGACGAACTAGGTACTTTCAGATAATAGTTTGAGAAAATCGCTAAGAAATTTTCAGTAGCAGCCACGAAGACCATGCGCGAACATTCAAATAAACTAGAATGTTTCATGAAGCTTTACTTGTTATCAGTAGCGCCATCTGTTGACGAGTAGCAACAACTGTGAAAGCTCCTTTTTATAATCTATGTTTTTTTTTCTCATTTTTATTTTACAGGACTGTAGTTTCTTTTTAATAATGTTTCATATGTTAACCAAAGCTACTCTTCTTACATTTTAATGTTAAATCTAGGCTAATAACATACCAAATTAAAACAGGAGCGTTTTGTAGGTAGGATATCATAATTTACCTCAGATTAAAAATAATTTCTTCAAAAACTTTCTGGAATACACTTATTTCAATCGTTTTTTACCATTATTTCAATCTTTCCATTTCAGTAGTCGCAACAAAACAGCAGCCCGGAGCCCGTCGTTTCCTCACTATAACTCAGCGCCCTCTAGCGACGTATGTACACAATAGCGGCGACGTACTAGAACTAACCTGTGACGCGGTCGGCGCACCAGCGCCATCTATACACTGGTTTAAAAACGACGCGCCTGTTTATGAGGTGAGAAATTTTCTTTTATTCTAAACTGAACTTCATAACAACTGCAGAAAGTTGATATTTTATATTCATTTATTTACTATCTACCTATGAGGTAAAACTGGTAAAAGGAAAAGCTTAGAGCTCGGTCAGCTCAGACCGAGACGTGACGCGCACATTTAATAGAGCTACTCAAAATCTAACTTTATTTACTACACCATAAGATACACATTTGCAGCAACGTTTCGTCACGTCACGCCGCTTTGCGTCTTGGTGTGAACTGACCGTAAAGTACTATTTTAGACCCTGTCAGTGTAAAAATTGTGAGATGGAGTCCACACCACTAATAGTACTTTTGTCGCAGCGGTTTATATCATTACAAAAAATTGCATTTGAAAAATGTACCTACTACCACGATTTTTCTCCGACCTTTCGCTGGGAGCACTCTACATGGCTTTTAATTAAAGATACAAAAGTTCCGCTACTCCCCGCTAGATGGCAGTACTAGTAATACCTAAATGATCAGTCTAGTCACTAGCTAGTGAAACCATGCGGTACTAACCTATAATAAATTGTTAATTTACAAACCTTAGATTATGTTAGATTTATCTTTGACTATTATTATTTTGGAGTATGAACAAATCGTTGGTTGGTCAATAAAGAAAACAAAATTTATCTTTTTTACAGTACGACGTAGAATCAAATGAGTTAATAGACAGCAACCCGAGTTCTCTCGCGCGGGTCATTTCGACTCTGCTGGTAACGAGAACAACGGGCAATGATGTGTACACGTGCTTGGTCTCTGCTGGCTCTAAGACGGCCAGGGCTACCACTGTTGTATATAGCGCAGGTGAGTGAGCGACAAAATACGAAATCATAATCATCATCATCAGCCTATTAATGTTCCCGTTGCTGCGACGCAGGACACCTCTCTGAGAGAGGGTGTGGGCCAGAATCCACCACGCGGGCCTATTGCGGATTGGTGGATGTCACATGTCTTCAAATTTTTGGTTCTAGGACATGCCGGTTTCCTCACGATGTTTTCCTTCACCGTTTTGAGAGCAGTAGTGATGAAATAAATTACACAAAGTGTTGCGCCTAGCGGAGTTCGAACCCACGACCTACAACTCGTAAGTCGGGACCGACACCACTGGGCCACCACTGCTCCTAAAAGAGTTTTTTTTAAATCGGAGTAGATTTTTGAGTTTATACATTACAAACACACGCACAAACACATTTTTCCCCTTACAATATCAGTGTAAATAAATAATCTTAGGTCGAACTATTATAAAGTATTTAATTCCGCTACTCCCCCACAGATGGCACCACTTCACTATCGGAGCGCGCGAAACTTTATCCACTCAAACCTCGCATAGTGGTCACGTATGAGATGTACGTGGACACGATAGGCAACAACATCGTCCTGCCCTGCAGGGTCAAGGGACACCCCAGACCCCACGTCACCTGGAGGGACAATAAAGGTGTGCTTATCAAAAAGGATAGCAGGATGAAGGTAGGTTGTTTTTTTTGTAATTTTGTAGCTAATAACGAGAAAAGCTTATTTTTTGCGAATGCTTTACATGTTCGGATAAACGTAGAGTTAGAGAGCTATTGTCAACTGCGCTGTTGGAGCAGTGGCAGCACCAAATCGATCGATTTGATGTTTCGCTGTGTCTCATGGATTGGATCTCTGCACGAAACAAATATTTATATGGCCTACAAGTAGGCTTGCCATCCGTTCCGGTTTCCCCAGATTTGTCTTAGTTTCGAGGGCAACCGGGGAGCGTCCGGGGGAGGGGGGGGGGGCTTCATATACAGGGTGGAGAAGAGAATTTTCGAAAATCTTTGAATGCAGTTTGCTTTCTATTCAAAAATAAAGGAATGTTTCCTTTGAGTAAAATTTTCTATCTGCAGTATTAAGAGTACTTTCCCTCCAGGTGGCATTACAAAATTCCACCCTGTATAGTCCGTCACCCGCGACACAAACACCGCCCCACTATCCTGGTTACAATGGCTAATCACCACTCATTAATCCCCAGGTGCTTCGTTCAGGTGAGCTGGTGATATCATCTCTTCGCTGGAGCGATATGGGGGAATTCTCCTGCGTCGCCACCAACGTCTTCGGCTCTCAACTCGCTAAGACGTTCGTTTATCCAGCTAAAGTAAGTATTACATGCTTATCATCAGCCTATAATGTTCCCACTGCTGGGACACAGGCCTCCTCTCTGTGAGAGGGAGTGGGCCATAATCCACCACCCGGGCCCAGAGCCGATTGGTAGATGTCACATATCTTCGAATTTTTGGTTCCAGGAAATGCCGGTTTCCTTATGTTTTCCTTCACCGTTTTGAGAGCAGTGGTGATGAAATAAATTACACAAAGTAATGCGCCTGGCGAATTCGAACCCACGACTTACAACTCGTAAGTCGGGACCGATACCACTGGGCCACCACAGCTCATTCTTTTTATTACATGAAGTCGTACCTTTTGCCATCGGGGTGTCGGGACTACCGGGTAACCATGGCCCCGGAACCTAAAGGGCTTTAAAAAGACACCGTGGATGTTAGTCAGTACAAGTTTGACAGTCCCTCCCGTCCTGTCCTGGGTTCAGGACTCATTTGATTTTACCACGTAAAAAAAAGACTTGCCTTAAAAAATGTATTTTCTTTCGCGAATCAGTTTTTTATTGACAGATTTTAAAGACAGAGAGAACTTTAATAATGCAATATTTAATTGATTATTAAAGTTCTCTCATTATTGAATGAGAGAACTTTAATGAGAGCATTATTGAATTGCAAGAAATTGACTTTAGTCCTGCTATTGCTCCATAGATGTCGCTAGTAGGCCCCAAAACTATTCTGATAGATCACTATGTCAGTCAGTCACCTTTGAGTTTTATATATTTAGATTTAACTTAACTTACCTTCAATTTTCTTATTGTTTCAGGCTGGATAGACAAACAAACAAACCCACATAGCGTCGAGTATACTTAACTGGATGTTCCTGAAAATAATTAAGTTTTATATTAGGGCTCTACCACACTGCGCCGTCGAACGCTGCGGTTGTCCAACGTTTTTACGCTTCTTCTAAATAACAGATGAAAGTAAAAATGATTTATTTGAATCCCAAATCTTGTAACACATTTTTCTATGTCGCATTCCGAAATCAGATTTTTAAATACATATTTAATTAATGTGCTGTTTACTTGTCAAAATGTATAACATAGAATGTGAGTGGGTTACAAATAACTTAGCCGGTTCCTAAAAGAAAACAATAATTACTTTATAAGATTTTGTTTATCCCAAAGTGGGGCTTTAAATAGACTTTTTAAGTAAATACTTGAGAAAACTTATAAAGTTTTATTTTATAGAAAACATTAAAATACGACAATAGTTAATCTTTGGTTATAAGAAATGAATATCCTACTGTTCATTGACTTGCCAGTATTTTTTTGATACTTATAACAATCTTATTATATGGGACATTTAAACCACGATTTTATTTGTTATTGATGAAACAGTCGAAGCTTTAGATACTTAACAATGTTGTAATAATTTCTAAAGTCAGAAAAATTGCCTTATATTTTTTTCCTTTTACGAAATTCTACATTTTAAAATTTGTCATTCTTTAACATTTGTACTTTTTTCTTTTTCTTGTGAGAATTTAGAAACCCTCTGGTGTCAAAATTAGGCAAACTGCATCTGCCATCCTCACAGACTTCTTTCAATAGCATGACAGTTATGCTAAATGGTTATAACGTTGGCTAACTGACGTATGTAGGCTGTCAAATTTACCTAACAGTAAAACTTTTGGAACAATATTACTTCCAATCTCTAACAATGATATTCATAAATCATCAAGCAAGTATTAAAGGAAGCCGGGCGGCTGGCCCGCCAAGCGGTTAAAACGCAGCGTTTACCCGCTCGTGTGTAAACCCCCTTAAAAATCGAGTCTGCCTATTATATTTTTAATATTTTTCTTTTAATAATTGTTGTTATTTTTAATAAAACAAAGAAAAACTCTGTAGTGTTTACAAATCCGAATAAAATGTATTATTATAAATTATTATTTTAACAGTTGATGAATTTTAGTCGTTGGGTGTTGACTATTTTCTGTTCAAGAAATTGTGCCTTAATGAAAAAAAAATGCTATGAATCAATGTAGAATAAGTTTTTTAAAATAATAAGTACAATAAATAAATTAAAAGTACAAAATAAACATAATATCAGCACTTATGATACTAATAAAAAAAAAATTAACTACATAATTATAAAGATATTCATCTTTAAAAACCATGTTTTTTTTTATCTGTGTGAATTATTTACTATTAAATAGAAAATTATTAATTGTGAACAAAGTCAAGTGCCCAACTAATGTTTGCCTGTAATAATTGTAAACTTATTGTTTCTTTAGACTGTGATTCAACATAAATACCTACAATAAATGAAGTGACGAATTTAATATTTATTTTATTTACAACAATTATACAATGTTTACTTTATCCAAGACCTTTTTCCCGGGGTGCTATGACAGGAAACCTCCACGTGCGTCCGTGGACTGGAGTTCCCTCTCGGATACGTCCGGGGGAAAGACCAGAAAGGGATGCGGGCAAAAACTCTTCCTTAAGCACTGTGTGCCTAAGGGTGCTCACACATCTAACGACGCGGATTTGGATTTTTCCGTCGCCCTTTCTCTTTCTGTCGCTTAGAACTGCCATTTGCTAGACCGAGACAGAAAGCATAATGCGATCGCATGCGACGGAATCTTCAAGGCGGCCGCGTGCTATCGCATTGGTCTAGCAAATGGCATTTCGAGGTAAGATTCCCACCAACCGGCCCGGCCGGACTCGGCGGCATTTTACAATTTGATAAAGAACATTAAGGGCGACTTTCACCAAAAGTTAAACATGTTTAACTTTTGGTGAAAGCCGCCCTAAATCTATCAACAGTAAATACAGTTAATATTTGCATGCAACTTACGGGACACGTCGCTACTTGTCGTGGAATGGAATGCCGACGAAGATAACTTTGCAAGCAAATATGAACCGTATTTACTGTTGATAGATTTCAATGTTCTTTACCGCATTGTAAAATGCCGCCGATGCCTATGGTTGGTGTGAATCTTACCTTAGTTGGAATCGGTCGAATATACTTATAACATTTCACCTGTATAAGAATATGTGAACGGGACATTGCTCAGTGGTTACCAACAACGATTGCGTAACTCACTGTCGCCGGTTCGAGTTCCCAAGAAACCAATACGCAGCAGATTGCCAGAAAAGTTATTAAACTGGAATTAAACCGAGTTTATTCGTTAAACTGAGTAATGGATTTGCATTCACTCAAATCTATAACAATTTACTTTCGGGATTAGTAACATACGAGTAACTAATTGAATTACACAAGATGTTGGTGCCATTATAACCGTATAAATCGAGGCATTAACTCGTTTATTAGGTGATAAATAAATTCATTTAACTTAATATTAGGTAGTGATAAACTTGAGCATTCACTAGAAATGAGCAGTTTTGCGAACGTTACTTACAGAAATAATTAATAAATAAATAAAATAATATTCCACAAACAACTATCACACAAGGCCATCTAGTCCCCAGCTAAGCAGAGCTTGTGTTATGGATACTAGACAACTGATAAACATACTTATATATTTCTAAATACATACATACATATACATATTATAGATAAATGACACCCTCGCACAGAACAAATGATCATGCTCATCACACAAACATTTGTTCTGGGTGGGAATCGAACCCACGCACCTCCGGCATAGCAGTCAGGTTCACTAACCACTAGACCAACAGGCCAGTCAGATAGTGTTCAATTATTTTGAATCCTTCAGTGATATTACGTTCCATAGCTATGGAGCAACAGACATACCAACAAAAGTCGTGATGTTTGGTATAAGCAGAGTTGTGGGTGACATTCGTGCAACTATAAATTATTAAGACACGAGGATCATTCAGTGAGAGGACGAAATTACAGGCAGAATTGCAGGATTTATATGTATGTTTGGTAATCAGGGCCTGTCGTGATGGCTCAGTAGTTATAGCCTCGCCTATGTGCACGAGATTGTGGGTTATAATCCAGCTGCATAACTTCTCGCCTGTAATGACTGTACCTCATACATCTACGTTTTACAAGTTATTTTTTTAATCCCTTTTAAAAGACACTGTTGACGACTGACTGCGCAACGATTAGCTAGTTCGATTCCATACCATTTTTTTTGTAAGTTGGTTATAAAAAACACTTTTACACGTCACAACCAATATTTTTAAAACTAGATCGGGCCGTTGTTTCGTACCTGTCTACTCTGAGAAGAAACAGCAGAAATAAACTTAGAGGTCACAGTCTCTTTTAAAGTCCAGACATTGTTTTGTTCAGGTCATACGAGGACCATGCGGGTGTCTGAGATGGTCTAAATTTCCTCACGATGTTTTTCTTCGCCATTTTGAAAGCAATACACTGGCTGATTATCACGACATCATTATCTATGTATGGATAACTATTCAATCCATCAAAATTACAACATGTTAGACATTATTAGGTTTAATGATGGCTGTCATACAAGAAAAGTCTTCCGTGTTAAAAACAACATTACCCTAGCTTAAATCTAGGCACCGTAATGTTCTAAACATTAATGTCTAAACCAAACAAAAGAGTAGAAAACAGAGGCCAAAGATGCAATGGATAATTGCGTGGCTCCTTTTTTAGGGTTCCGTAGTAAATGGCAAAAAAGGAACCCTTATAGATTCGTCTGTCATGATTTTGGAAGTTGCCCCCATAATTAAAATTGAAACTCAAAATTCTCACTCGAGAACTTTTCTTCCCCATCGGTTGTCAGTTCTACGAGCGATGTGGCCTGCCCATTGCAACTTCAACTTGCAAATTTTATGAGCTATGTCGGTGACTCTGGTTCTTCGCAGAATATCCATGTTCCGGATTTTATCCCGCAAAGAAACTCCGAGCATAGCTCTTTCCATTGCTCGTTGAGGGACTCTTAGTCTCTAGAAGGCCAGCAGTCAAAGACCACTCAGCTACATGTCGATCGCTCAGCCAGATATTTTTTGTAACGATACGGTTGAAGTTCCTAGTGTGTAGCAACGTAACTTTAACGCGAGCAAACGAAGTTACAACAAGCGATGCTTTCACGCTAACGATAGTAAAAGTTACAAGCTGTACATTTGCAAATATTATGAGTATTATAAATAAGCAAGTTATTAGTTTAAGGAGAGATGATAGTAATGTCGTGACAGGAGAAAATTACAAGTATCTGTTGCGTGTGGTCCAAGTTACGAGCGAGAAGAGTAGCTAGCACCACTGTACCCTTAGTACGAATTTTCAGTTTTTGAGATTAATAATTAATTAAGAATTAATAAAAAAAAATAGTTCTTTCTTCGCACATCAGAGGCACTGTTCCATTTTTTCACACAAAAACGCTGTAAATACTGGAAAGACGCTGTAAAGTAAAAGAGTGAAAATTCGTGCTAAGAACTCAAGTCAACATTTTGAATCGTTGATCTATTGAACTGTTGACTTCCTTAACTGTTGACATTCTGAATTGTTGAGATTTTGAATCGTTGGTCTTACGGTGTTGATGTTTTAACTGTTGAGATTTTGATTTTTGAGGTTACGTATGTATCCCGTTTCTGGACGTTACATGTGACTAGTTTAGCCAAGTTGCGCTTGAACCGAAAAAAAGCTTTTTGTATTAAATTGAGTTCCATCCTATTGATGACCGTGACTAAGGTTATCATACGAAAAACAGTAACAATAAAATAGAAAAAAAAGTTTAATTTTGGTTGAAGCGTGACTGAGATATTTATGGTTAAACTAAGAATAGTTCGTTCTTTAGATTTGGGCTTAAGACAAATAAATCTCTAGAGACAGATGGATAAAGGCATTTTCCGCTACCGCTTATAACTCACACCACACCCCCAGCTAACTGATCGATATTGAAGCCGGCGCCGGCGCACGATTCGCCTTACACAACACACGCTTGACGCTAAATATACTGAGCATGCCAATTATATAGCATGTAGTATATACAAGTATATACTAAAGGAAGCATCAAACTACATGACGTCAGTGTTGACTGACTTACTGACATAGTTTACAAAGATAAACACTAGGTAACCTCATTTATAACCGACTTCAAAAAAAGGAGGAGGTTCACAATTCGTCGGGTGTAGATTCAATCCCATCCCATCCCAATTCCTTAATTTTAATAATAGACTTTTAAAAGTTCCTCTTTGATGGCCTAATTGAAATAAATGATTTGATTTGATTTGTCGATGTTTTTTTTCATGTAGCTTCCCCGATTTCTCGACGACCTAGACAGATTTGGAAAATTCTTCTTTTGTTTGAAAGGGATGGTCACAGATGGTCTCAGATCAAGATCTGATGATGGAATCTTGGAGAAATCGAGGGAACTCTTCAATAAATTACAGCAATTTAACGGCGATGGCTGCTATCACAATCATATATATGCAAAGTTCACGCAATCACACAACAAAATATTAAACTTGTAACCACTAAAAAAGGTAAAATAGGCAGGTTCCCCATAACGCGATGTGACGAATTCTACCGATTTCAATTACAAGTGAAAATCATCCTTACCACTACGACATAATATATGACATAGAACGTGCGTTTATCTACGAAAAATTGGTCTGTGTGGCTCTAATTATTTAGCCACGAGTTCCTTATTGGATGTCGGTGACAAAAGTCAATAATAACTTTTCAGGGTGGTCGCTCTTAAGCGGTGCTTACGGCCAAGCAAAAGCTTTTCAGGACTATAAAGAAACTCGGTATTAGCTAGCCAAACATGGGTTAACCTTGAAGATCTGTGGCTGTAATTATTGAACCACGAGTTCTTAGAAGGTATTGAATTGATTTAGGGGAAAGGTGTACGAGATGATCCGTTGAGGGAAGATGATCCTTTGATATTGCAACGAAGCCAGTAGCGTCATCTAGTTGTTTTTAATGGTAAAACGTAGTCCCCGATATTTCCCCGCCTCAGTCAAAAGTACTGGTGTCGAGAGTGACAATTAAATTTTTTGAGAAAAAAAACAAATATTCCGTGACTTTGATCTAAGGTAAGGGTGAGTTGAAGTTTATATCTAATTTGTTCTAGGTACTTTATTACTAGGTTGTGGTATTAGTTAGCTTTGAAAATTGCTCTATTTTGTTTTTTTAATAGCATGGTAACAGTTGAAAGCACATAGTTTAAGTTATCGAACATTGAATAAAAAAGTTTATGTTGGGGCAAGATGATTATGTTACCGGTGTACAAGATGATCCCCACGGATCGTCTTGTAAACCGGTAACATACCTACTATAACGGTGATATTTTTAACCTTTTTATGTTATTATGTTTAAGTTCATATATTTTTGGTTTAAGACTATGCCTCGTAATTATAAAAAAAAACTAAACGCGGATTGTGGTCAGAACACTCCATGATCAAAGCACTGGATGCTGTTAAAAATGGCATGCCATAATATAGCACAGTTTAGATTGCCTGTATTATCACTAAAAACGCAGGCTAAAGTCAAAAATAAGGTGGCTGTCAGTACAATCAAATATAAAGGTGAAAAAATAAACCGAGATTATGGTTTTATGTGGGTTATTCTCTTCCTGGATCCTGGGATCATCTTGGACACCGGGGTGTACAAGATGATCCTTTGACAACGTTTTAAAAATGTGTTTTTTTAATAGTAAAGCAAATAAAAAATTAGAATTTTGAGTATGCCAACAATAAGCTAAATAAATTTACTATGTATATACGTATTTACATTCGCGCTAAGTAGGATATCTTTTAATCTACAAGCAATCTCCCTTAAGGGAATCATCTCGTACACCTTTCCCCTACTTAATGCAAGCTGTAATAATCATTACACACTGAATATCATCTAATTACGACAAGGTTGTATCGTGCTATCAAAATTAGAGCTGTAACTTAATGTGCTGTGCTTTGTCGATAAGCAATATATCGATAAAAAAGGTACTTATCGACGCCTACGCAATTGAACATATTGAAATTGAAACCTTTCTGTAACTAAAAAATTCTCCTGTATTGTGGGTTCGATTACAAACATCTAAAGTCACGTACACAAACACCCAAACCCATAACAATTTGTAGGTCATACAAATATTTTAACCGTTCGGGAATTGCACCCGCGACTCGCACTACAGTCGATCGTTCTGTCACTACACCAGCCGTACCGCTTTACATCGTTTCTTGATTTTTAGCCTTTGAAACTATTGTAAAATTGACTTAGTATTAATTACAGACCGGACAGTAATTATTATGTTCTTTCTATGTAAAATAATAGTTCAAGTAGCTGTAAAGCCACTCAGATACAAACATTCTATGAAAAACACATTTAAGGAAAATCTTACGATTAGAAAGCCTAATAACTCAAGAGTTCAAGTTTTTGTTTCAAGTCAAAAGTCATCTCATAATGAACAATATTTTTTTCGGCATGTAAGATAACCTATATCCGTTTCTGTAAACCTAACAATGTTTATATAATTAACATTCATTATGGCAATTTTATCATCATTTGTCAATATAAAGCAAATATTTTACTCTACATATTTATCGATAAAACGCACAACACTATCCCTCGATCAGATTTCACAATCTGCGCACGAGTCGCTATAGACGTATTCTGACAATCGATTCGATAGCAAAGTGTAATAGATCCATCGCTCGCCGACATCCACGCATCCAGAGCAAGGTCTACACTCAAAGACTTTATTCATTTATATTGCACATCCTTTCCTTCGGCCATTGATTCTCAAATGGACCTTAAATACTGTCTACAAAAGGTTTAAAATGGTTCATCATTATCAGCCTACAAATTTTCCCACTGCTGGGACACAGGCCTCTCTGGAGGGAGTGGACCATAATCCACCACGCCGGCCCAGTGCGGGTTTGTAGATGTCACATATCTTCGAAATTTTGTGTCTAGGACATGCCGGTTTCCTCACGATGTTTTCCTTTACCGTTTTGAGAGCAGTGGTGATGAAACAAATTACACATAGTAATGCGCCTGACGGGGTTCGAACCCACGACCTACAACTCGTAAGTCGGGTCCGATACCACTGGGCCACCACTGCTCATAAACTGTTCACAACACATCATTATCAGCCTACAATTTTCCCACTGCTGGGACACAGGCCTCTGTGTGAGACGGAGTGGGCCGTAATCAGCTTTTTTTTTAGCGTGTTTTAATCTTCAAATGAGTCTAACCCACCCAAGGCAGGGCGGGAGGGACTGTCAGACTCGAACTGACTAAAATCCGAGGTGTCCTTCAATAGCCTATTACGTTCCGGGGTCCCTCGACCCCGGCAGGCTTTGGCCCTCTAAGGGGAGAACACCATCTGCTACGGTCTTTTTATTGGTTGTAGAAATCATCAAATGTATTAGTCCTCCCGTTTTGCGTGAGACGAAAAAGCCTGAACTAATACAGCCTTACTTCAAAAAAATAAACATCTATTGAACACTTGTCTAAAAAAAGTTTTAGCTATTGATTTTATAGTTATTAAATTAATTAAGATCGTGTACGAACGGTATTTTATAGAAACTTTCAAGTTTGTTATTTATCGAAATTCCTGAACCGATTTAAATGAAACTTCATGCACATAAGCAACATATTTGGGTCCTAAAATATATGAGGTGTTGCTCAAAATGTCATTAAAAAAGATAATTAATAATCTCCGTTTTTATTTAAGGTTTTAACAGCCTTATTACAAAAACTTAAACACCTGTTGAACACTTGTCTAAAAAACGTGTGACTGCCAAACGGACCTTATTTCAACGTCATTGTCACAACTGTTTAAAAACCAGCCTGTTTCTTGACGTCTTTTGCTTACCAGGGCCGCGAAATCTTGCTTAAAGAGCCCGGCAAACCTGCTACTTATCCTTACATACTCCTTTCGCCTCATCCACTTTCATACATCTGGTCAATACATTAAAGAAATCTCTAGTCAGAAAAACTTTGGAAACCCCTGTTTTTAACTGTCCATGGTTTACTGCGGCAGTTAATTTTAACTCGTCTTAACTTTATGGTTTAAAGTTTAAATTGGGACCATCACGAAATGTTAGTAAAATAACTAATGGGTGCAGATCGTAAAATTCTGCTACTGATTTTATAATTATTAAATTAATTAAAATCGTTTACGAACGGCCATTTTATGGAAACTTTCAAGTTTGTTATTTATCGAAATTACTGAACCGATTAAAATGAAACTTCATACACATAAGCAACATATTTGGGTCCTAAAAGATATGAGGCGTTGCTCAAAATGTCATTAATAAAAAATAATTAGTAATGTCCGTTTTTATTTAAGGTTTTAACAGCCTTACTACAAAAACTTAAACATGTTGAACACTTGTCTAAAATAAGTGTGACTGCAAAACGGACCTTATTTCAACGTCATAATCTGACATTTTTTAGACAATTAGTGTTCGACAGACGTACCACGGTAAGAGTCTAATTTCAGTTAGCTCTCAAACTATTTTTCTAAAATTTTCTATAACGTTACGACGACATCTAACAGCTTATTCCCGATTTTAGTTAACACTTGCGTAGCGCCACCCTTATCATAAGAATATATTTTTCAATCAAATAAATAAACCTAAGTCTGTAATATCCATGAAATATAAATACCCTGATGGACTATTGCAAAATATACTACGACAAGAATTCCAGATGTTACTCGTAAACCAACTTGAATGGCTGTGGCAAATTGGCAATAGAACATTTTATATTGACTTTAAACTGTATTTCATTAGAGAACACTCCTTGCGCTGAAAATTTGTTAGAAATTAAGTATTTTCTTAGTCTATGCATTACATTGACAGTTGTGTTATCTGTATGTCTTTCTCGATGGTTCACTCTCTCTTGTCTCTGCCCCGTTCCAAAACGGACATGAATTATTTTGTGCTGTCCAATTAATATTAAAATCCAAAGACATCTAAGTGAAATAATATTGTATTGTGTACCGTGTACATATTTGTGAGTAAATGCATATTTAACAATATAGAAACGCGACTTATTTATTTTTCATCTCTGCTCACGACATCCGACACGCGCCTGCCAGGTTGGTTGCAAGTTGAACTTGAAGATCCACAAACCTACAACAGGTTAACGGTCCCAGTGTGCGGGTTCATTGGAATATAACCCAGAGTATTAATCTGAGCTCCAGGATGCCGTTGGCTAATGAGAATCGTCGCAGTGATGTATTGGATGGCGGCACAACCAATGCCAACAACATAACCTACAACAGTATTGAAAAACTACAAGGATTATCAAACTATCTAAATTGGAAATTTTCTATTCGGATGTTGCTAACGCTGGATGGTGTATGGAATTGTGTCGATGGCACGGACACGGATGCTGCGCGCGATGGTCGTGCGCTGGCGCGTATCTGCCTCTCGATACAGCCAAACCTCTACCAGTTTGTCCGTGACGCCAAAACTTCAAAAGAAGCGTGGAAACGTTTGTCTGATACGTTTGAGGATAAAGGCCTTTACAGGAAAGTATTGCTTCTTCGACAGCTACATAGGACTGAGTACAATCAATACCCCAATATGTCAGATTACATCGAGGGTGTTATGAGCCTTGTCGCACAACTGTCTGACATAGGAAAAATCATAGAAGATGGTGAGATAGCTGAGATCTTACTTTCTGGCTTACCGGAACAATTTGATGTGCTCGTGTCTAGTCTAGAAACTGCGAGCTTGACAAACAATCTAACCAGTGAAGTGGTGCGCACTCGACTGCTACAAGAGGATCATCGTCGTAACAACAGCAACAGCATAGACAATTCGGCTCACCTAGCCAACAAGAAAAAACCAAATAAGCTTACCTGCTCATACTGTAAGAAGAGTGGTCACATTGCCAAGCGGTGCTTCAAGAAGAAACGGGACGAGAAAGGAGAAAAACAAGAAGAACACTCTTTGTGTGCTTCAGCCTACTCAGCCTGTAGTTCTGATGAGTTCATCGTGGACAGCGGCGCTACGGTACATATGTGCATTGACTCTAAGCTTGTTCAGAACGCTAAACAGAAGAAGTGCACTATTTCTGTTGCTAATGGAGAGCATTTGATGAGTGAAAGTCTTGGTAAGGTTACTCTTAAGTCTAATGTTAGTTTAGAAAATGTATTGTTTGTTCCTAGTCTTTCTAATAATTTAATGTCAGTAAGTGCAATGACTGATAAAGGTTATGTTGTTGCCTTTCATGATAATGTATGTGAGATTTATAGTGATTGTAAAATCACAGGCAACCAGGTTTTGTCCGCAAGGAAAAGTAATGGGCTATTTAAATTTAAAGTGCAAGGTCGGCCCACCTCCGGGTTAGGTTATTCTCCTTCCCTTCCATCTATGCAGGGAATGCAGAGTGCCAATGCTGCAGCGTGCGTACCTATGAGTGTATGGCACAAGCGTCTCGGTCATCTTAGTCAGAAAGGTATGTCTGTACTTGGTGGAGGGAATCAGTGTGTTGGTGTCGTTTTTCAGCAGGAAGATGATGTGCCAGGCAGCTGTGTCTCGTGTCTTACGGGGAAGATGCATAAGTCATCGTTTCCCCGGGCAACTGCGAGGCGTGCTGCTTCTCCACTGGAACTGGTCCACTCTGATGTTTGTGGCCCGATGCAAGTGAGCAGCTGGGGTGGAGCGCGCTACTTGTTAACTTTCACCGATGATAAAACGAGGAAGACGTTTGGCTTTCTTATGAAGAATAAATCTGAGGTTAGTTCCCATTTTGTTACCTTTAAAAACATGGTAGAAAAACAGACTGGTTTGCAAATTAAAATCTTGCGTACTGATAATGGTACTGAATATTGTAATAACAATTTAACCCACTTCTTGAAAAAGGAAGGCATTATTCACGAGGTATCTGTGCCTTATTGCCCTCAGCAAAATGGTGTATCAGAGCGCGTCAATCGTACAGTAATTGAAAAAGCTAGAGCCATGTTACAGGAATCAGGTCTGAGTAATCGCTTTTGGGGTGAAGCTGTGATGACGGCTATTTACTTGAAAAATAGGTCCCCCACTTCTGCGTTATCAGATAGAATACCTGAGTGTGAATGGACTGGGTCGAAAATTGACCTCAGTCATCTGCGCGTTTTTGGCTGTGTTGCTTATACATTCATACCTGATCAACGTAGACGCAAGCTTGATGCCAAGGCACAAAAGCTTATTTTTGTAGGCTATGGTGAAACATGCAAGGGGTACCGATTTATCGATCCACTTGATCCTCGAAAGGCTGTTTATTCTAGGACTGTTACCTTTCTTGAGGACAAGTTTATTGGAAAGGAGATCAATTGTGAGCGAGACAGAGAGCATTTTATTTTTCATGACCAGATATATTTTATTAATAATGATAATGATAATAATCAGAATGGTTCTATTGAAAATTTAAATAATTTAAATAATAATAATGATAATATAAATGTATCGGCTGCTGATGATGACAATGTACACTGTGATATTAGTTTTAGTAGAAGTGACAATGCTAAGTCTGTAGACACTTCAAGTGAGAACCTCTCAGTTTCAGATGTCGGCAATACACCAGCAACGGGGTCGCCACTGTCTGAGCTGTACCGCAGTATTGAAGATGTCTCTGAGGATGTTGACGGTGATGAAGATGATGTCCCTTGTGGCGCTGTATCTTCTCTGCCGGCCTCTTCATCTCGAGGAGGAGAGGTGATTACGTTGGAAAGGTCCGACGCGTCTATCTCTCGTCCTGTGCGTAGTACTCGAGGTATTTTACCCATAAAATTAAAAGACTATGATTTGTCATCGTTATTGGCAGCTGCGAGTTCATTAGATGAACCACAAACACTTTCTGATGCTATGAATTCACCTGAGAAGGATGAATGGTACGAAGCTATGAAAGGTGAGTACAATTCCATGATCAAAAACAATGTTTGGGAATTGGTTGACCGACCTAAGGGTCTAAATGTAGTCAAAAATAAATGGGTCTTTAAGAAAAAGTTTGATGCTGCAGGTCAATTTATAAAATATAAAGCTAGATTAGTTGCCTGTGGTTATAGTCAAAAGCAAGGCATTGATTATGCTGATACTTTTTCGCCTGTTGTTAGGCATTCAACTCTTAGAATATTATTCAGCATTTCAAATCAGTTGGATCTGAATATGGATCACATAGATGTTACCACAGCTTTTTTAAATGGTAAGTTAGATGAAGTTATCTATATGGAACGGCCCGCTGGTTTTAAATCTGATGAAGACAATAAAGTTTGTTTACTGAAAAAGAGCATCTATGGATTGAAGCAGGCAAGTAGGATGTGGAATATTAAAATCCATGATGTTTTATCTAAGAATGGGTTTGTGCAGAGTAAATGTGAACCTTGTGTATATAGTAAAAAGACCAAGACTGAATATACAATATTGGCCTTATATGTTGACGATATTTATGTTTTTCATAATGGGTATATAGATAATATTCTGTTACTTTTGAGAGAACATTTTGAAATCCGTCATTTAGGAACATTGAAAAATTGTTTAGGCATGAATGTTTCAATTAAAAAAAGGTGTAACTATTCTTGATCAATCTGATTACATAAGGCGATTATTGGCTAAGTACAATATGACTGAATGTAAAGCTGTATCTACCCCACTACCAGTAAACTGCAAACTGGACAAATCAGATAAAGATTGTTTAGATGATAATATTTATCAGTATAGACAATTGTTAGGATCACTAATGTACCTATCTGTATGTACACGTCCAGATATCTCATACGCATGTAGTCAGTTAAGTCAGTACAGTACATGTTTCGATATGAGTCATTGGCGCGCTGCTAAGCGAGTATTACGCTATCTTGCAGGAACCATGAATTATGGTCTTCATTTTGTCAAAAGCAATGATTTTAATATCATTGCCTATGCTGATGCAGATTGGGCCAATGATTTGTCCGACCGCAAGTCATATACTGGATTTGTTATAAAAATTGGTGAAAATGTCATCAATTGGGAGGCTAGAAAGCAACGTTGTACGGCTTTATCTAGCACAGAAGCAGAATATCTTGCTATTAGTGATGTATGCAAGGACATTTGTTTTGTTAAGAATTTCTTATCAGAAATTATTGACAAAAACTTTGATGTAACTGTATTTAACGATAACCAAAGTGCTCAAAAGCTTTTACTTGTTAAAGAATACTCCCATAAAAGAACTAAGCATATAGATTTGCGGTACCACTATGTAAAAGACTTAATACAGGGAAAACAAATTAATGTTAAATACCTGCCTACAGACCAGATGGTCGCTGATGTGTTAACCAAACCACTGTGTGGTCAGAAGCATGGTAATTTTGTCAGTAATCTAGAGTTAAGGTGCATTATTTAGATGTTGAAATGTATCTTGCTTGCATGTAGAGTGGGATTTATTCTTGGATATAGTTCCTTATTCAAATGTTTAGAGTCATACTAAATAGGAATGTAGTTGTTTTTTTTGTATCGAGTCATCCTTAGAGCATGTAGAGCCAATGTAGGGCCACTAGTTATCTCATGTAATGCATAAGGAGGAGTGTTAGAAATTAAGTATTTTCTTAGTCTATGCATTACATTGACAGTTGTGTTATCTGTATGTCTTTCTCGATGGTTCACTCTCTCTTGTCTCTGCCCCGTTCCAAAACGGACATGAATTATTTTGTGCTGTCCAATTAATATTAAAATCCAAAGACATCTAAGTGAAATAATATTGTATTGTGTACCGTGTACATATTTGTGAGTAAATGCATATTTAACAATATAGAAACGCGACTTATTTATTTTTCATCTCTGCTCACGACATCCGACACGCGCCTGCCAGGTTGGTTGCAAGTTGAACTTGAAGATCCACAAACCTACAACAAAATTAAACGTCGTAACACAAAAAGTTCTCATCTGTTGAACACTTGTCTAAAAAAAGTGTAACTGCATAACGACCCTTATATCAATTTTTAACATTTTTGTAGTAATTTATCTCGGTTGCTATCTTTGCGTTGCAAATTGGTCGCAAACAAAGATCCAACATCTTTGTTTGTGACCAATTTGCGACGGAATTTGCCTGTACGAGTCTTTAAAATGTCCAATCAGAAATAGCCGTCAAAAACAAAGGAACGGGATTTGGATGGAGATTTATTACTAAATATCTGGTTGACCGAGCTTCGCTCGGTTTTTCGTATGTCTATATCTTGGAAACCGAGCTTTTCTCGAACCTGGGACCTTGATAAATCGATTCCTTGAGCCAAAAAACCCCTAATCTGTAACATTCATGAAAATCATTGGAGCCGTTTCCGAGATCCTGATTATATATAAATAAATATACAAGAAATGCTCGTTTAAAGATATTAGATTTCAGATGTAAAGTCAGCTATGTAAGCTTTATACTCAATACTTTTATTGCATTCCACATGTTTTCTTAGGTGGTAAAACTTATAAATATGTAGATCATAAGAGGGACCCTGTCGGGCACAGCAAACAGTGGATGAGCGATTGGTTATGGCGATGTGTGTATAGCGGGTTCTATTCCCGCACGCAGCATATTTTGTATAGCTTAGCTGGTTTTTGTTCCGGGTCTGGCTGTAACTGTATCTTGGTTTAAATCTATGTTTACTACAACTGCCTATCGGACCTCCACAACCCAGTAACTGGGTAATACGATACCCCATGGTAAGACACTAAGACTGGTTGCCAGACTTTACAGCTTTTGACTAACAGGAACGACTGTCAAAGATCTACAAATGACAGCCGGGACAACGGCTTTACGTGCTTACCAAGACACGGTGGAAACACGGCACGATAGATGGTCTGATCACCCATCAAAAGACCAACCTCAGCAAGCGCTGCTTAACCTGATATGTGATAGTTAAGTCCTTGAGTAAAATTAGATTTATATCGAAAACCGTGCATGATACAGTTACACATCGACGTAGCGATCTATCTGTCTACCCCATAATAGTTGAGGCGTGCTAATATGCAACGATCTAATGGATATCACGATGCGCCGGCGCATCTGCCATATTATGCGAAATTATTCGATTATCGCAATCGAATTGCAATCGCTATGCGTTTTACCGATTCATTACTTTTACACGAATTTATGTTTGATTTAGAACGATTTTATTAATTAGTGGTTTTGAAATTCTAGATCGATATTGATTGGAATTGTAGATTTGTGTGGACAAGTCTGTCCATTCGTGTTTTATATATGACAAGCTGTCAAGGATTATACCCAATTTGTCTTCCTCTCTAAAAACAGTTAGCTGGAGAGCTAAATGCATTTTCAGGGAGTGAGGGAGAGGACAGCATCTAACTCACAGCCCAGCCGCAGTGGTAGACGCCCACGGTGACAGACGGCGCAAGACGATCTCCGGCGGCGGGCGGCGACTAATATCCAACCATGGACACCATGGACCATGCCTGTGTTGACGGCGAGTTATGTTCCACGCTCGCTTCAAACAGTGTCAACACGATGTAGAATGACCCCCTAGAGGGCCAGAGCCTGCCGGGGTCGCGGGACTTATGAATATCGTGACCGCGGAACGTAAAGGGCTATTGAAGGACACCGTGGATTTTAGTCAGTACAATTCTAACAGTCCCTCCCGCCCTGCCCTGGTTGAGTTTCATTTGATGAATTACCACGTTAAAAAAAGCTTCCCGTGTAGGATCATAAAATCGTTGCTCCAAATTAGAAGTTTCTGCTGTATCGTGGGTGCGTTTACGAACCTTAAAACTCACATACACAAACAGTCAGACTTGAAGCTGACTACTTATAGGCCATACACATCTTTGTACCGAGGGGGAAGCGAACCTAACACGCAGCGTAGAACACAAACGCAATAACCATAAGCTGGTTAACCTATAATAAAATTGGCGACTGTGCAATTATTAGTGTATGTAGTTTTTTTTAATTTGTACTCAGGTTCGATTCCCACCCAGGACAATTATTTGTGTGATGAGCATGATCATTTGTTCTGTCTGGGTGTAATTTATCTTTTTATTTATTTATATAATTATGTATGTATTTAGAAATATATAAGTATGCTTATCAGTTGTCTAGTATCCATAACACAAGCTCTGCTTAGCTTGGGACTAGATGACGTTGTGTGATAGTTGTGGAATATTATATTTTATTATTATTTACTAGCTGTTGCCAGCGGTTTCACCCGCTACAACTCGAATATTATCCCACGGGAACATAAAATCGGAATAAAACTATCCTATGTGTTAATCCAGGTTATAAACTATCTGTGTACCAAATTTTAGCCAAATCCGTTCAGTGGTTTTTGCGTGAAAGAGTAACAAACATCCATACATCCATACTTACAAACTTTCGCCTTTATAATAGTAGTAGGATAAACATCTGTGTACCGAGGGGGAAGCGATCCTAACACGCAGCGCAGAAAAGAAACGCATTAATATCCACTGCGCCAATGTACCATGATGCCATCGAATAACTAATTAATCAGAAACTGCAAATGAATGTTTAATCATTTATCAAATTCAATGCCTAACCGTCACTTTATAATTGTGAAATAATCTAGATCTTAATAAAGAGAGTATTTGACTGTTGTATGTTCATTCTATTTCGTGATCCATCTGACAAGATTGTTATGAATGGTTTCGCTTCAAGACCATTTGTTTTCTATTTTATGGATTAGATTGTTACAGTTTGTCTTATTTGGTAATAGCTATAGAAATTCAGACAGTTTTAAACCTTACATTTTTATTCATTTAAATAACGTTGTCAAGTGTCAAGGGTACGTTTGATCTTGAATTATCGTCTCCCACATCATCTGCTTTTTTGCCTGGCCTGTGGTCTAGTGGTTAGTAACCCTGACTGTTATGCCGGAGGTCGTGGGTTCGATTCCCACCCAGG
Source organism: Agrotis clavis (assembly GCA_954870645.1). Lineage (NCBI taxonomy): Eukaryota > Metazoa > Arthropoda > Insecta > Lepidoptera > Noctuidae > Agrotis > Agrotis clavis. The sequence continues at coordinate 2,250,324 of OX940942.1, forward strand.
ACAAATGTTTGTGTGATGAGCACGATCTTTGTTCTGTGTCTGGGGGTAATTTATCTATAATATGTATGTGTTTAGAAATATATAAGTATGTTTATCAGTTATCTAGTACCCATAACACAAACTCTGTTTAGCTTGGGACTAGAAGGTGTTGTGTGATAGTTATGTTTTTTTTTTCTATCCAGGATTATTCCCGATACAAATAGACGACTCTCCTCAACTCTACTTGACCTCACATGAATAATACCAATTGAATCTAATGCCACTAACTAAACGATCCCATTCGCAATATAACCTCACACTAGGTCAACAAGTATAAATAAAACAACCAAAAAAATCAATTAAAACGTCTATAGATCTAGTAGCAGTCACGATCGAGACTATCACTTGATATAAATCATATGATGCGAAGTGCGTTGGGAAATAGCGAACGAGAATTTGAGAGGTCCTATCATCCTTAACTGTAATATCATACTTAAACCATGGCACTTATAATCCCAGAAAGGTAAGGCAGGGTGTATCAAGGGTATGCAGATGACGAGTAATGGGGTGACTCGCCGTCTGATCATGAACAATGCCCGGGGTGACGATGACGGCGCGTAGTCGTGTTTCACACGCGTCTCAAAAAGTTATCGTCAGCAATCTGATAGGCCTTAGAGGACCAAACCCTACCGGGGTCGCGGAGCTGTCTTATCTCGTAACCGAGACCCTGGAACGTAAAGGACTATTGAAGGATCACTGTGGATTTTAGTCAGTACGAGTTTGACAGTGGACGACCGAAGCCGTGAACTTCTGCACTGCGCGTCGCGGGTTCAATTCCCGTAGGTAAAAAATATTTGTTTGACATAGTTGTTTCGGGTCTGGGTTTTTTCTCAAGGTTTTTTTTTACACTTTGTTTGTCTAAGAAGACAGCGATGTAGACCGGGACATAACACACCGGATCAACTCGGGATGGATGAAATGGCGACATGTCACTGGAACAACTTGCGACCCACGGATGCCCCTCAAGTTGAAGGGGAAAATATACAAATCCGTGATTAGACCTGTCGTATTGTACGGATCGGAATGCTGGGCTGTGAAAAAGATGGATGAGAAACGATTGCATGTAGCGGAGATGAGGATGTTATGATGGATGTGTGGAGTGACAAGATTGGAAAAAATAAGGAATGGGTTTATAAGGGGAAGTTTGAAAGTGGCGCCTGTTACAGAAAGAATGAAAGGGAATCGTCTGTCTTGGTATGGACATGTGATGAGGAAGGATGACACTCATGTGACTAAGAGAGTGATGAGTATGAATGTTAATGGATGGAGAGGAAGAGAAACGGCCAAAGAAAAGATGGATGGATTGTTTAAGGAATGATATGAAAGACAAAGAAGTAAATGATATTTGCCGAGAAGAAGATTATAAATATACATACGCACACTGCATGGTTGTTACTACACCTTTGTTTAACGTGTCAAAATCATCAAATGAGTCCTCCCGCCCTGGGCAGGACTGTCAGACTTGTACTAACTAAAATTCATGGTGTCCTTCAATAGCCCTTTACATTCCGGGGTCACGGTATTCGTTAGTCCTGTTACCTGTTACTATACACCTTACCTTTCTGATGAACATTTTTCTTGTTGCAAAAATGCATACAGCCTACTTCAATGCAATAATTTAGAAACTATTGTCAATGACCATGGTTTGTATGATTTTATAGTCACAATTAAACATTGCTATGATGGGCCATTAACCATTTCATGATGTTTAATTACTTCTTGATTTCCGCGTTACAACTTGATCATTTACTTATTTTTTGTTCATTATTTTAGACGTAAGTAGGTCATGATTTTCAGTCCTCCGTTATTTGGAAAACGCGTTTAATCATAGTACTGCATAATTATTTCAAATGAAAATTAAAAAATGATAATTGTTATATATTACTGTTATTAGTATTTTTCTTTTTTCTTTCTCTCGATGTTTTCTGGCCTAGTGATAATTTTCTTTTTTTTAATATATATACAATTTTTTAGACTTCCGTCTGTTATATTGTGTATATTCTTATCTAATAAATAAATAAATTTCTTCTGAGATAGTAATTGAGAAAAATTCACGCTAAGACGAGTAAATTCCATCGAATGTCTATGACCCAATTTCAATTCCACTTTCTTACCATACTTAGCCAATTAGTATCTTAGTCCGGTCAATTTAGACAAAAAAATGTGAGTGAAATTACATAAAGTCCCAGCAAGCTGAATTTTTGTGAAATTGTTCAAAACATAATTATAAACAATGTCTAGAAGTTCCCCATCATTCCCCTGTAAGAAAAAAAAAAATATTCAAGGTCAAAGGTAAAAAAAATGAGTTTTTCGCGATTTTCAGCAAAACGGTAAGTTTTATCATACAAGTACCTCAGACAAAAATTGTAGATCATAAAATTATCTATAAAAATGTGTCAATACTTTTTTTCTTACGAGCCACCGTTTCAGAGATATAACGATTCAAAAAGTTATAAAAGTTGTTATCGTCAAATGCATCTAATGAGGTAGTGTACTTAGCGCGTTTTTTTTAACGTGGTTTCCCCAGTAGGCCTACTCCACGGGTCAGTTGTGATCCTGTTTATTGTAAAACTATTGCAAAATAACGTAAATTTTCAAAGATTGGGAAAGATAAAAGCGTGCCTGTCCCTGTGTTCAATTTACTTGCATCCAAAATGAAGATGAAGAAGAAGCAGGAGAAGAAGATCAAGAAGAAGAACAAGAATTTGAAACTTACGAATGAGACGAATAAACTTCAACACTTTTTTTTCATTTACATCGCTTTTATCTTTCCCAATCTTTGAAAATTTCCGTCATTTTGCAATAGTTTTACAATAAACAGGATCACAACTGACCCGTGGAGTAGGCCTACTGGGGAAACCACGTTAAAAAAACGCGCTAAGTACACTACCTCATTAGATGCATTTGACGATAACAACTTTTATAACTTTTTGAATCGTTATATCTCTGAAACGGTGGCTCGTAAGAAAAAAAATATTAGTACATTTTTATAGATAATTTTATGATCTACAATTTTTGTCTGAGGTACTTGTATGATAAAACTTACCGTTTTGCTGAAAATCGCGAAAAACTCTTTTTTTTTACCTTTGACCTTGAATATTTTTTTTTCCTTACAGGGGAATGATGGGGAACTTTTAGACATTGTTTATAATTATGTTTTGAACAACTTCACAGAAATTCAGCTTGCTGGGACTTTATGTAACTTCGAATGTCTAAATTGACCGGACTATCTTTATATTAGGGTTTTTACAAAATGGAGATGTGAATTTGCTTAGGTTCAAATTTACGTTTTTTTTAAACGTAAAATCATCAAATTAGTCCTCCCTTGGTGGAGCGGAAGGGACTGTCAGACTAATACTAATAAAAGTTCTACTTCCTAAGGCCACAGTTACGTATTGAGTCATTTCCGTGAACTAGACAGATCAGTTGGTTGGAGCAGAGGTGGCCCAGTGGTATCGGTCCCGACTTACGAGTTGTAGGTGGGTTCGAACCTCGCCATGTGTAATTTATTTCACCACCACTGCTCTCAAAACGATGAAGGTAAACATCGTCAGGAAACAGGCATGTCCTAGAACCAAAAATTCGAAGACATGTGACATCCACCAATGCGCACTGGTTCTGCGTGGTGGATTATGGCCCAGTCTCTCTCACAGAGAGGAGGCCTGTGTCCCAGCAGTGGGAACATTATAGGCTAATGATGAGATAGATCTGCGACCCTTCCAATTGACGCTTCGATGCACTTCGACTCCTGCCTTAGTAAGAATTGATCCATAGGCACATCTCTGCCTAAACTTTCAGGAATAACAAGCCTGATGTTATCATTATTTCCCACATAGCTGTCTTCCCACATTCTACAAATACATCCAGTTTGAGATCTCCATTTTGAAATTAATTGTTCGAAACTTCGCGCCATAAATCCTTACGTCAACCCACACATCTGTCAGTCACCATAAATTGACAGGAGACAGCAGATTTTGAACCTCAACAGTTTGTAATAGAGTTCGTTTTCCTTTGTTATTGAAAATCTTTTATAGCCCTTAGATAAAATTGAGTTGTTCAAAAATCGATTTAATTGACTTGAAGATAAAGTTGACAGTTGTTTGTCTCTGTATGAGTGTAGTTTAAATTATACGGTTTAGTATGTGCTCTAGCTGTATATTCCGAAATTGTCGTGACAAATGCAACCTGTCTCCAAATATATTTGAAACTAGCTAGCGCCCTGGCTTTGCCCAATACCTATCGACTTATTTACGGTACGGTTACCGCAGTGGTTGAGCGGTTCCCGATATTTGTATGTTTGTATATAAAACAAGTAGTTGTTCTGAGTCTGTGTTTGTGTACAGCTTGGCCAGAACGGATTGAAACGGAACTAATATTTTTGTTAGTTGACAACGTTTAAAATCTTTGTTATTTGATGTAAACAAAGAACGCATGTTTGTTAGATTTATTATTGTGCCATAAAACTATCATCATCATCATCATCAACAGCCGGAGGACGTCCACTGCTGAACATAGGCCTCCCCCTTAGACCGCCACGCCGAACGACAATTGGCCACTTGCATCCATCGGCTGCACGATGTCGTCGGTCCACCTAGTGGGAGGCCTGCCTACGCTGCGTTTTCCGGTCCGTGGTCGCCACTCGAGAACTTTTCTTACCCATCGGTTGTCAGTTCTACGAGCGATGTGGCCTGCCCATTGCCACTTCAACTTGCAAATTTTATGAGCTATGTCGGTGACCCTGGTTCTTCGCCGAATATCCATGTTCCGGATTTTATCCCGCAAAGAAACTCCGAGCATAGCTCTTTCTATTGCTCGTTGAGTGACTCTTAGTCTCTCTAAAAGGCCAGCAGTCAAGGACCACGTTTCGGCTATATATCATTACTGGCAACACACACTGGTCAAACACCCTTGACTTGAAACACTGTGGGATTCTCGATGAGAAGATATCACGTAGCTTCCCAAACGCTGCCCATCCGAGTTGGATTCTTCGGGCGACCTCTTTCTCGAAGTTGGACCTACCTAACTGAACAATCTGTCCAAGGTAAGTATAATGGTAAAAACTAACGTAAAAATAAATAAATAAAATAAAATCATTCAAAGTGCTGGTAGCGAGAGCACAGTGGCGACTTCCAGTTTTCTACTGTTTTTTGCCAAGCGGTATGTGCGTTTCTATGTTTGTAAACGCACCCTCGACGTACTATTATGTATTCTGTGCCTCGACGCAGCAGTTTCTAGTAGGAGGCAAACTATAAAAAAAAGTACGAAAATTGAAAATCGACATAATTTTCATCACATCAGCCATAGAACGTCCACTGCTGAACATAGGCCTCCCCTACAGACTTCCAATAGGACCGGTTGGAAGCGGCTTACATCCAGCGTGATCCTGTGGTCTTCATAAGATCGTCTGTCCACTTTATCAGGAACTAGCCAAATATAAGTATGGCTGCACCAGCCATTTTTAGAAACAACCGGAATAACTGGGTTTACACCCAGTTAAAAAACACCATGTATCGGAAGACACAGCATATGCAGGTTCCCATTTGGTGGACGGACGACATCGTGAGGGTCGCGGGCAACCGATGCATACAAGTGGCGAATTGTCGTTCAGCATGGCGGTCTATGGAGGCCTAATATGTTCAGCGTTGGACGTCTTCCGGCTGATGATGATGATGATGAATGTAAAAACAAACTAATTACCTAAATAATTAGTAGGTATGTAGTAAATTACACCATGTAGTCTTTCAATTACATTTAATCAATGAAAAATGCAATAAATCTAGGCTGTATTTCGAACATTCAAATTAACATCTATTTGAGTATTTAAACTTTATTAAAGCAACATTACAAGTGCCTGATTGAGGGGTCTAAAAAGGGGAATTTAGCAGAATCAATACGAGATGCGAAGAATTTATCTTTTTTTAAAAGAAAGTTGCCTCCATTAGGAATTGCTCCTGTGCCGTGACGTGGCTGCGTTTACAAACATTTAAATTCAAAAACACAACAACAGACCCGGAACAATTACTTTTACATTTTCCTTGCGGGAAGCGAACCTTTGATACTGTTACACGCAAAAACTGCTGAACGGATTTGGGTAATATTTTGTACACAGATTGTTTATAAGAATAGAATTGAAAATCATTTATTCGATATTGGACACACACACAGAAATAATATGAAAATAAATATAAAAAAATACAATTAGAATTTTTCTGTGCCGTATACAAGTAGCCTCGATTATCACATTTTTTTTTTTTTAGCGTGGTAAAATCATCAATTGAGTCCTCCAACCCCTCACTGTCAGACTTCTACTGACTAAAATCCACGGTGTCCTTCATAGCCTGTTAAGTTCCGGGGTTACGGTAAGGGAATAATCCCGCGACCCCGGCAGGCTTTGGCCCTCTGAGAGGGGGGCCCCGTCATTATGCTGACGCTCTTTGAGGCGCGCGTGGGACACAACGCGCCGTCGACCCGGGCATGGTCCTTGGTCGGGCAGCGAGTTGCCCTTTACTCGCTGCCCGCATGCCCGCGCCTACGGTGGCCGGAGATCGTCGCGCGACGTCCGTCGCCGTGGGCGTCCTACACCGCGGTTGGGGCGGAGGGAGGACTCTGTCCTCTCTCGCTCGCGGCGCGCCTCCTCCTTCGCGAGCATTACTGCTTCGCAGAAGGAGGCGACCGCTTCCCACTCCGTCTCGCCCCGCAGCATGGCCGAAACCAATGCCGGGCGCGAGAGGTCTCCGCCTAGCCTCGATTATCACATAGGAAACTTTTGTTTGCGGGTGAAGCCGCTCGCAACAACTAGTAGGTATTGTATATATGTATAGGTTGCGAACAAAGTTGATGTATTTACCTACCTTATATTTATCATTTTATCAATATTATCTATTTGTTTATCTAACCTATGTATGGAACAAACATTTGACCTGCAATGTCTGTAGTTCCAGGACATTTACGGGCTGAAAACTCTTTCTTTTTTTTATTTATTTATCGTCTATTTATATTATTCCGTGCCATAAACTAGTTTCTGTGCCCGACTTCGTCCACGTGGTACCCGAAAAAAGTATCTATGCTTAATCTTAATCCTAACCGACTTGGCACGGATATATGTCGCGGGTTCGTTCCCTGCACGGAACAAAATTGATTTAGTTCCAGTTCAGACTGAAGTAGAGCGTATGCCCTAGGTTTTATGGCTTTTCGGCGAGTGTGGCTGTTACGGTGAGAAGGGGGCTCTACCTTTTTTTAGGGTTCCGTAGTCAACAAGGAACCCTTATAGTTTCGCCATGTCCGTCCGTCCGTCCGTCCGTCCGTCCGTCTGTCCGCAGTTAAGCTTAGAGACGCACAGTACTAGAGAGCTGTAATTTGGTGTAAATATACGGATTCGTTGTGCCGAAAAAGTGGTAAAATAAAATCTCGTAAAATATTTTTTTTTAGGGTACCTCCAGTACTTACACGTAAAGTCAGGATTTTTTTTTCTCGCGTACCCCTTACTGTGGGGTATCATTAAATAGGCCTTTAAAAAATAATGATAGTTTTCATTAACAATTTTTTGATAAAAAAATTCGTTTGTGAAACATTAAGCTTTAAAGTGCTAAATTTTGCTCGATTCGAGTGTCCTCCCCCTCTACCAGCTAAACGGTTATGTTTGGGGGTGTGAAAAAATTCACAATAGTAGTACATATAACGAAGTTTAAAAGAAAATTATCATGACTAAGTAGGCTTTACAACTTTACGAGTAATAGTCGACCAACTTATAAAATGTACTTGATATCATATTTTCTTAAACAAAATGTATCGGAGACAACTGCAAATGTAAGTTTGTCAACTTTATTTTTACAGCTTTTATAGGTATGTTTTTTGGGGATAGGTAGGTTTTTATCGACAACTATTTTTAACTAAATTCAAAAAAAGGAGGAGGTTCTAAATTCCTTGTAATCTTTTTTCTTATGTATTTTCCCCGATTTCTCAAAGACTCCTGGACCGATTTTGAAAATTCTTCTTTTTAAAATTAAATTCAGCGAATCAGTTTAGTTAGTTCGCATAAGTATTTTGATGGGCAACTACGGAACCCTACACTGTGCGTGGCCCGACACGCACTTGGCAGGTTTTTTAACTTGGTAAAATCATCAAATAAGTCCTCCCACCCCGCGCAAGGCGGGAGGGACTATCAGACTTTTACTGACTAAAATCCACCGTGTCCTTCAATAGCCCTCTATGTTCCGGGGTCACGTAAGAGAAGAGAAGAGGTCACGAAAGACTAGTTTTTCGGGCCGGTGCACCCTGGGATGCGGGCAAAAACTCTTCCTTAGGCACTGTGTGCCTAAGTGGTCTCTTTGCCCGTATGTGAATAGCCTGTCGTGTGGACGCTCCAACGCGTGTTTATCTTAATCCAGGATACCGTGGCCCCGGAACGTAAAGGGCATAGGAAGGAACACGGGTGGATTTTTGTCAGTAAGAGTCTGACAGTCGCTTCCTGACTCATTTGATGAATTTACCATCTAAAAAAAAAAAGTTTAAAAGTACCTACGAACCTAACCTGTCCGAATAGGGGAACCCCAAGTCCCGAGCTAGCTTCGCTCGCACTTGCATCCTTAGTCAAATTGCTCAGTACAACCTGCCAAGTTAGCTAGACGGAGTCCTAGGAGTTTTACAGCTGCAAAACGTATTTTTTTACATTTTACCCTAATTATACTGACTGCACTAGAAACAGAAGGCAGACCCAAGTAACACAAAAAGCATTATAACAAACGAATATTAAACTTATGTAGAGCCTAAGATCCTTATAGAGTCGTATATAAGTTCACCGAGCGTCTTGTCGCTTTATATTGGCATTTTAAAATTATTATAATGCTTTACTCTGTATAATGGTTGTACAATGGCATATCAAAATACTGTTATAAAACCTGAGGTTTTAGTGCAGCAAGCCACAACGAAGCTGTACAGCTTTCAGCTGTTGTTAGTGCTTTTAGTTGTACAATAGCATTATAAGAAGCAAATTAATGCCGAATGCTGTTTAATAGCATTAACGTGAACCATTATAATGCTAGTCAAATCCAATATACAGCTTTTGGCTGTTTTTAGTGCCTTAGGGTCTACAATGGCATTTCGTGAAGTACATAAATGCCTTATGCTTTTTTATAGCATAAACGTGAACCATTATAATGCCACTCAAATCCGGTATACAGCTTTTGGCTATTTAAAGTGCCTTAGGGTCTACAATGGCATTTTTAAATGCTATGTAAAAGCCTACGGCCAATGAAGGGTGCCAACCTGAATCAATGTAATGCCTGCATTTTTAAAGATCAACTGAGTTCTGTTGTATGGCTAGCAGCTTTTACGTGAGTTATTGTAACGCGTAAAGCTGTATAAACATTCACATTAATGTTTTCGTAAAACCATTTATCGGCCATATTGGGGAAAAGCACATTTTAATAACACAATAACATCTGAACATTTTGTCTTCAACCTTCTACATGCAAGCAAAAACCGGCCAAGTGCGAGTCGGACTTGCCCATGAAGGGTTCCGTAGCAGTAAGTAACATTATATAAACGTTCTTGTAGTTGGTTATAACTTTGAAAGGTAAATTGCGGATTACGGTTTATGACGTATTAAAAAAAAAAACTAATTACTTGATCTTGTTCAAACCAATTTTCAATTGAAGTTTGCACATGTACATCATAATATTTTTTTAGTTTATCATTCTCTTATTTTAGAAGTTACAGAGGGGGGGGAGACCAACATTTTACCACTTGGGAAGAGTCAGACTGTGTGTGAAACTGATCAGTTTAGAAAAAAACGATGTTAGTAACCTCAATATCATCTTTAAAGACCTATCCATAGATACCCCACACATATAGGTTCGGTGAAAAAAAAAATTTTTGAGTTTCAATTGTAAGTATGGGGGCAACCCCCAAAATTAGTTTTATTTTTATTTTTGTGTAAAAATCCTAATGCGATTCACTCAATACATCTACTTACCAAGTTTCAACAGGATCCATCTGTGATAACCCATATGAACTATGTACGTACACCGTCGTTGCTTATTTCATCGATGTAACATTCTACATGCGTACATGATTTTTTTTATAACATATTATTGGAAATACGTAAGTTGTAAAGAAATTGTAAGAAAAGTGAATTAATTTCAATAACTTTTTATTTTCCTAATAATGCGACTCCAAATCTCTATGCTTTGTGTCATTTGGATGATGGGTTTTATTGTTTTGCTTAAGGATCTCCAAAATTGCGTTCAAGTTATGGTACTATTACAGTCCACATCAAGTGTACTAGTATACCGGTGAACCCTTATAAAACTACTTTATAGACATTGGCATTACAATGGTTGAGCTTAAGTCTTCTTTCTGGCCTCTGGGTTGATGATTGTTCACATGTGAGTATTAATACTGCTGGCGGCATTAATTCGCTTTTTTAAAGCTTCACCGGGCTGCTATAGACCGACACCATTTTGGAAATATTTTCTAACCTAAAAATATTATTATTCAGACCTATTTATAAAAGAAATAAGCCTTTATAATAGTAATACAACTTAATTTAATACTGCCCAAACTATACTATTATGTGAATTATGCAAAATTTGTTCTTTAATAGAAATACATCATTGTTTTGGTTATTTCACACATATCTTTAAATAATATTTTTTATCTAAATCACAAAATATCGAAGGCGCGTAAAAAATATCCATAAAACTTATATAGATATTAACAGTAAACCACACTGCGCAGTAATATTTGAAGGCAAAAAGCAATTTCAGAGAGTCTAAACTTAAAATTTTGTTTTAATGCAAATAAATATGGTGTCATAATTTACGGTTTGTCAATGTTTGTCCATAATAAAAAAGCAAAGTAGTCAAGTTACAACGATAATTCTATTATAAAATTTATACCGTGGTAATAGAGACGTTTTTGCAATGATGTGGGATTTATTCAAGTTCTAACTGTGAACACTTCAATGGCTACAATCATGCTTTTACTTCACTTTTATGCTCCTCTAATGCATTAGTAATGCTATTAACATGTTCACTATTAATAATAAAACTAGTATAATGCTTTTATAATGCGATTGGCATTTTCATTGACCGTAATAATGCTTTTATAATGCGATTGGCATCTTCATTGACCGTAATAATGCTTTTATAATGCGATTGGCATCTTCATTGACCACAATAATGCTAATATAATGCGCTTATGATGCAATTAAACAACTATGTGAACCCATTTAGGATCTAAAGCCGTAAAATTTGTGCCCAAATAAGAGTTATATCAGCCGCATAAACGTTTGTAGGGCTAATATAGGGCTACCTTCAAAATGCTTTAACGCTACAGAAATGCTGTAAGACTGCCGATATAATGCTTTGATGTGTTACTTGGGGAGTTTATTACTTTTGGTTATGTATTTCTTTCGAATTATATTTACACTTTTTAGGTAGTTTTATCTTTGTTGACACCCCTTATTTTTACATCCCATTTAATTTAATAGATTTTGACTATCTTTATTAAAAAAAGAACTGACTCACACTTGGAATTTTTCCTTCATCGTGGGTGCATTTACAAACATAATAACTCACATACACAAACACCCAGACCCGGAACAACTACTTGCAGATCATACAGATATTTGATCCGTGCGGGGATCGAACCCGCAACACACCGCGCAGCAATCGATCCCCAGCGTACCGTAACCGTGCCGTTTTGCAAACAAACAATGTCATCTTCCTAGCCTTTTCCCAACCATGTTGGGGTCGGCTTCCAGTCGAACCAGATGCAGCTGAATATCAGTATTTTACATAAAGTGACTATCGGACCTCCACGACTCAGTAACTGGGCAATACGATACCCCATGGTAATAGACTGGTCCGATGGACCGATGGATGCAAGTGGCGAATTGTCGTTCAGCGCGGCGGTCTAACGTGGAGGCCTATGTTCAGCAGTGGACATCTTCCGGCTGATGATGATGATGATAAGACTGGTTGCCAGACTTTTAGAGCTTCTGACTAAAAGCAACGATTATCAAAGGTCTAAAAATGACAACCGGGATTAACGGTTTAACGTGTTTTTCGAGGCACGGAGGAAACTCGCTATGACAGATTGTCACCTATCCACAGACCAACATCGGCAAGCGCGGCTTAACCTGAAAGATCGGCCTGTGGAGCTGTTATTATTTAAACACTATGTTGAGATACGGGTCAACCGCGATTCACTATCATCATCCTCCACACCACCACAAATGTTCCCACTGCTGGGATACAGGCCTCCTCTGTGCTCTTCATACAAGCATACACATCGCATAACATAACCCTTCTTTCGACACAGTCGGGCAAAAAAAAATAGAAAAAAAACAAACATCAAAGACCCCAAAGGCGTATCATACCACTTGACATTGACCCCCAATGTATTCATCGCGAAGTAGAGCAACATTCTAGCCATCTCACATAGCAGATGCGCCAATCACTACCCACACATACACACAATTATATGTAATAAGTAATCACTTGCAATATCGTATATAAGCGGTCGGGAATCAATACGGATCATCATTCGGGCAACATCGGCCATACTCGAGCGGTGTTCCAAAATTTGAATTTGAATTTTCGTTTTTCGAAAATTAACCGTTGAGTGTCAAGTGTTTTTGTGGAGGTTTGTTTTTTTTTATCACAGCAGAGTTAATTTTTAGACTTATTTCTAAATTAACAAGATAATTATTTTTCTCTGATAAATAAGTAATTATTATAATAAGCAATGGTTGTGAGATCAAAATTCATAGGTAATTTATTTAAAAAAATACATTATATTAGCTTTCTTTACTACCAGCTGTCCATAAATAAAAATATTAACAAAAATGGTTTTTCGAAAAATGGGGTGTGAAGTTTTTGTTATGCATAGGTATAACTAATTAACATTATCATTTCAAAGATTTTCTTATGAAAGAAAAATCTTTCCTAAGAAAATCTCATTACATTTACTAAAATCAGATTTAGCTTAGATCAAATTACAGAATCAGCTTTAAAAATACATTTATGTGACTATTTATTACTCTGGTCGTTTATTAATTATAGTATACTATTTATAAACGTATATAAATAAACGATATTTTACACATACCTACTAGTATTTACCGAAAGTTCTAAATCGCAAAAAGATCGGCAAATCACATTCAAATATATGTTTGGCACCACAGAAATATTAAAAACAACAGTGGTTGAGCGATTGCGTCGTGTCGCAGGTTCAATTCCGCGGAAAAAGTATGTTATAAAGTCTGGCTTTTTTTGTCTGAAAACCTTTATTTGTATTTCAGGTAATCTTTTTCGTGTAAGGAAAATCAGAAATACCTCAAAACCATGAAGGTAAGCAAATTTTTTTTTATAAAACTGTGAAGAATTGATTTTTCGGTTACTGCATAGGTAGGTAACTATTTACATTGAAAAAAAATATTGCGCACGAAAATTATCCATAGTAAAACTATCACGATACATTTTGCTAAAATTAAAGTTATATTTTTGCTGCAAGAAGCAACCAACATTGGCCAGAAATGTTTTTTTTTTTCTAATCGGGAAAATTTCAAGAAAATAATATTATGCATAAAAATCATCAATGAGGCCAAAATTGTAATTCGTGAACCTATTTTCAAAACTTCGTGGTACTTACAGCTATACTTTAATGAATATACTATAATTCCCCGACTGTGGGAGTGAGCCTGATTTTTTTAACCAACTTTAAAAGAAAAGCGTAACGCCAATGCAATCTAAAATAGAGCCACCGACTTCAAGAAGAAAAAATATTCTACACTGTTTTGTTTTTGAAGTCTGTTCCTTTTATAAAAGAAAAATTCTAAGTCCATAAAATTCTTTCGATATGTTTGTTCAACCTCATCAAGCAACCATAACATTTTGATTTCCTTTTTAGATCCTCTTAATAAGCGCCCTAGCAGTGGTATGCCTAGCAGAGCCTCCAGTAGACAACAGGTACCTACCTCCTGGGGCAGGGGGCGGAGCACCCTCGCAGCTGTACGGTACCCCCGGAGCACCAGGGCTTCAGAGGCAGACTGACGCTTTGTTCAGGTAATACTAATTCGTTTTAAAAAGATTTTTGAATTTAAGCCGGTGTATTTTCGGCTGTAAACATTTTTGATTGAAAAAAACAAACTTATCCGAAGAGTAACTGCAAGTGGTCGCGAGACTAACGAATTACCGTGACCCTGGAACGTAAAGGGCTATTGAAGCCGTGGATTTTAGTCAGCACAAGTCTGACAGTCCCATCCGCTCTGTTCTGGGAGGGAGGACTCATTTGAAAAATCATCAAATGAACCTTCCACGAAATAAAAAATTGTGACGGCAAGTATAAGAAGCTGTTCTCATGGAAAAATCTGTATTAATTTGAGAAGAAGTTGAGACGAACTTAAATGTTAATTAATAAACATAGGCCTAGACGACGGATATCCGACACCGATTTTCAAATGCGCGTTTTGAGAACCAAGAGGTGATATTAAAGTGTACACATGTATGCGCGCATTTTGTATGATGGCAACGCGCGCTTATCACAATATCGATCTTAAATATGCGCTTTATATAAATGAACCAAAAGAAGCTTTATCACAGCCATATTTTGACTTTTCCGTTGACAAAAACGCTTAACTTTGTCTCTACCGTCAGATGAGTTCACCAAACCCTCTATACCTTAACCTTCATTCCAGAAGTCGTGGTCCATCCCGTGGCGGTTCCCGTCGTCCCTCAACCCAATACGGAGCTCCACAGGGTCAGTTCAACGCCCCATCTTCCCAATATGGTGCCCCAGGACAGGGAAGCCAGCCTTCCTCACAATATGGAGCGCCTGGAATTGGCAGCCAGCCTTCCTCGCAATATGGAGCGCCTGGAATTGGAAGCCAGCCGTCCTCCCAATACGGTGCACCTTCAAGCCAATTTGGAGCCCCGTCTTCCCAATATGGAGCCCCCTCGTCTCAGTATGGAGCCCCATCAGCTAATGGTCCTTCTCAACAGTATGGTGCACCTGGTTTTGGAGGTGCTGGTGGTAAGTGATTGCCTCTTATTTTTGGAACGAAGTTCCTTATCGCGCGTTGTGAAAGGGGGCTAGACGGAAAAAATTCTTACGAAAAGTTGTCACGACACTTTTTGGAATGAAGTTCCTTATCGCGCGTTACGAAAGGGTGCTAGAGCTCAAAGAGTGGAGTGGAGCGGAGCGGAGCGGAGCGGAGCGGAGTGGAGTGGAGTGGAGTCGCGACGATTGTTTTTGTTGAGTGTATACAGTAACTTCGTTCCATCCGGGTGTCCCTTGACACCTCTCAAGTTTTTTTTTGTAAACAGTACGAATGAAACCCTGACCAATTGTGTTATGGTGGATCTGTAGGAGTATTTTTTGGGCTACCTACAGTCGTGAACCACATCACATGGTTACAAGCAACCCAACTCACATAGAAAATGGAATAATTATTAGAACTAGAGCAAAATCGTAGAATGCTGAACATAAGATGAATCTATGAAGACACACAACCATCGTAGGAAATACAAGTCGCTGAACAAATCATTATTAAAAATAATGAATGGGGAAGGCCGGTCAAAGCTAGTCGTAGATGGCGCGAATAAGTCCTAATCCGACCAATGAGGTAGTACTATTTTGAAGTACCTATAAGATTTGAACCAATGACGATGCTTGGAACTAGCTACTAGCGCCATTCGTTTCCCAGTTGCCATCCCCATTAAAGCATTCAAACTAAGATCTGTTTGACGCGAAATGCTCTGAATAGATCTTGGATACGGACTTAGGGTGCTCCGACATCTATCGACGCGGAATCGGCTTTTTCCGTCGCCCTTTCTCTTTCTGTCGCTTAGAACTGCCATTTGCTAGACCGAGACAGAAAGCATAATGACCGAGACAATGCGATAGCATGCGGCCGCCTCGAGGATTCCGCCGCGTGCTATCGCATACGCTTACTAACAAGTGTGTCACCTTATCCAATATTTTGCAGGTCACTCACAGGGAGGTTTCGGAGGTCACTCTTCCAGAGGGCAGGAGGCTAGCCGTCAGTACCTGCCCCCTGGTGCGGGCGGTGCCGGAGGATATGGCGCTGATGATGGCAGCAACGGGGTGAGTTTTCAACCCTTGTGTCAATTCCACTTGACTTCTTGTCTTGAATATATCAATGATGAAGAGCTTAAAGCCCTTTTACAAGAGTTTTTTATACGCTATTGACGTGCGTAGTACGCAATTAGAACACATAGCATCATCTCCCTAGCCTTTTTCCAACAAAATTGGGGTCGGCTTCCAGTCGAACCAGATGTAGCTAAATATCAGTATTATATAAGGAGCGACTGCCTATCGGACCTCCACAACCCAGTAAATAGGTAATACGATTGCCTATGGTAATACAGGTTGTCAGATTTTAGAGCTTCTGACTAAAGATCTCACGTTATTTCCTTTGTACACGGTTTTCCCGTTTGTAACGCAGAGTGAAGATTACTTGTAGGCAAGCGTGCTTCACCGTCGACCACATCTTCGCTTACCATCAGGCGAGATAGTGGTCAAACGCTAACCTATCTTTTAAAAAAAACATTGAATGAAAATACCGACATAAGACAATAATCTTGCTTCCCCACGTCGTTTTGATGTATTCCCTTCGAACCTAACCTGTCCGTGTCGGGGTGCCCACAAGTTTCGAGCTCGCTTCGCTCGCTCTTGGATCTCTCCTAATAACAATTCCAATCATGAAGGCAAACAATCAAAGTCCAGAGGACCCATCATTGAAATTCATAATAATATCCTTAAAACTAAGCTATCCTTGGCGGGGTGCCATATTTGACGTGACTGTACTTCTAAAATATGATATACCTATTTAAACTCGACGTAAAGGTAATAGAAGCGTGGTAAATCAACTCGACATAAAGGGAATAGAAACGGGACAGATAACTAAGCTCGACATAGGGGTAATAGAAGCGAGACAAGGTTTTCGGCTCGACGTAACGGGACTCGACATAAAGGGAATCAACCGTCGTTTTCTTCCCTTCTTGGTGTCTAGTGCTGCTAAAATTCTGCCTATTTTCTTTAAAGGAGCCTGCTAACTACAACTTCGAGTACATGGTGAAAGATGAGCAGTCTGGCAACGACTTCGGTCACCGGGAGTCGAGGCAGGGAGACAGGGCCGAGGGTCTCTACTATGTGCTATTGCCCGATGGCAGAAAACAGGTGAGGAGATACATATAAGTACAGGTTCTTTTTTTGGGTGGTAACATCATCAAATATCGAAAGGAGCGGAAGGGAATCTCCACCCTCATCCTTCAGGTGCTATTAACACTCCAAGGTCATGCTATTATTAACAGATTGACTCTCCAATACGACCATAGTACGACTAGATAGACGAGTAAGTAAGTAGACTCCGCCAAAAGTTCAGCTTTTGTTTCACTTTCGGTCAATCATTTTTGGAGTTCAAAAGGACATGCGAAAGTCAGTTTCCCTGTTTATTCTACTTTCATGCCTGAATTGAGGTTATTAAATTTTGGTAGTAGATGGGAACTTGGAAACGTTTATTTATTAGCAAAGCCGTGGGAGAATCTCCTGAAAGCCAGAATCAACAGCAGCAATCCTAACAGCGACGACGCATTAAAGCTCAACAAAATCCCAGAGAATAAATCTAAAGGTTTTGGATCTCGCAAAGAAATTAATCAGAAAAGAACTCCTGCGCACCTCAGGTTACGGGTAGCTTATGGTCAAATCGACTGTTTTTTTGTACATGTATGACACGATTGGTAATGTTACCATTGAAGAATAGTAACATTTCTTTTCTATATTTTATAAATTACAGTAGAAACTACGTTCTGCAATTTTTCCATCGACATTAGGTACCCGTTTCTACGGCGCCATACTACGCGTGCAGGACAGTCCATTTGCCTTTAATTTTTAGGTTCATATTTACATTTTGTTTTTCCATCTTTCACAGACCGTACAATACGAAGCTGACCAAGATGGCTACAAGCCCAAGATCTCATACGAAGACACCGGTCTTGGTCAGGGAGGCTATGACAGAAATAGCCAACAATCTGGCTATAACAACGGCTATCAGGGACAGGGGCAAGGATACTAAAATCATCATTTTATCTATGGAATGAGGTCCAAGTCTAAAAAGTATGGATAGATTTTGTTTAAAAAGTCTATGGTATTTTTTTAGACTGGCTATATTTTTACCAGTTATTTTTTCGGGAAATAATTTGTGATTTTAATGTCTTGGACCTGATAAAATAAATAAACTGTGAGAATAATACAATATTTTGACAGTTTATATATTTTATCTATGATTGCATTTTGGCGGGAATATTTTTGAGGTTATGTCAGAAATGAAAATGTTATTTTTCAAAGTTGTGCCGTATTCTTTTAAGAACTCTATTTTGTCGTTAGTAAGGTATATTTTAAAGGATTCTGTGCTATTGTTTTGAAGTAGTATGGAAATGGAAAAGTAATATTTTCATTTTTGACATAGTTTTTGATTTTAGACATAAGACGACGACTTTATGCTGTATTTAAAGGATACGAGTCAATAAAAGACTTATGTACAAAACGCTTATTTAGTAGTAGTTATAAGAAAAACAAAATGGCGATTTTCTTTTTCTTTTTTCATCTTGTTTATCTTTATTTTTTTGTATTTTTGTAATTTGAAAACTGTTTATAAAAATGAGCGTATTCCATATTTTTGGATATCATTATTTTTTTATGGACAGATTTTGTATATTTACAACTAAAAAGGCCAGTAATTCCAATGATATAAATTAAGCATATTTTTACTAACGTGCTAAATTATTTGGCATGTTTAATTGTCCTATCTTCCTTTTCATAACTTTCTAAGTTATAATAATATTAAAGGACGAATAATAAAAAACGACATAATGTAATAAAAACCCTTGCTATGTATTATATTATTTATGTATTCATTCCATTATATACTAGTACTTTTAGATCGCGTAACTCATTACTTTGTAAATAAATGATTTTATAAAATTTTCATGTTTCACTTGCTTTGAAAATCCAAATGTAAATGGAATTATACTTATATATAACTAGCCCGGTAATTTGACAGCAAAATCCCCATTAACAAAATGATCCGCCATTTATTAAATTCATTTGTTACAAAAAATGTGATAAATGAAGAACCGCTCGACCGATTTTGTGCAAACTTCACATAAACCATCAACTAAATAGTCCGAACAAAGCCTAAACATTTGGTTTGGATAGGTGAGCCCGTTCTTGAGTTATAAAATTACAACGAAAAGTGGCATTGATTTGTATTATATCGTCCCCGTAGAGCGAAAAGTCATTAAGTCGAAAATGACCAAACTGTGATATGAGGCTTAAAAGAAAAAAACATAACTTTCATTTGACAGTAGATATTTCTGAATTTATGGTCTCATCTCATTGGCATCTGATTCGGGCTTATGTTCAAATAAGAGATATGCATTTAAAACCATTTTAACGATTTTTGGACTTAGTGACTTTTCGTTCTACGGGGACGATATATCAGTTCAGTTTCCCTTGTAACCAAAAATATTTTGCCAATATCTAGGTAAAAATTAAACCAAAATTTTAAAATGAAAACAGATTTATCTAAATAAAAGTTAACAAGAAATATAATATATTATGATAGATTTATTAAAACTTAGTGCAGAAAATGACTGTGTTAATTTATTCTAAAGATTTGATTTTTGTACTTAAAAATAAACAACAAAAAATGAGTCCAAGCCTTACCTGGAACAGAAAAATATATAATTAATACATAGTATAAAATATAGTCTCTTAAATCTATCTGAACGCGCATAGCTTCTAAACGACTGCACCTAATTTGATAATTATTTTAATGTTCAGTTCGTTATTCTTGGAATAATATTTTTGGTGTAAGAAAGTTTTTTAAAACTCGTGCAAAGCTAGGGTGGGCCGCTAGATATTTAAATTTTATAAGTTTTGTAAAGTTGCCATAACTTCGTAAGTGGAAAAAAAAAGAAACTCAGTCTGTCTTACTGATTAAAGACCACCCTGTTCCTTCAATTATACTTTGCGTTCCAGAGTCATGGCGATTCAGTTAGGCCCGCGACCCCGGCAGGCTGTGACCCTCTAAAGGAGGGAGCCCCGTTATTTTGCTGACATCTTTTGAGGAAATATTTGTTCTTTGCGGTAATCGAACCTGCGACACGCTACACATTAGTCAAATGGCTCTAAGTAATAGAGATTTAAAAGTGGTGATGCTTACCAAGTTATATGTCAAATTGTTCAGGACATACGACACCGAAGCATGTAGTACAATAGTGGATACACGGCCGGTCAGACACCTTGAGAGGTTCGCCTTTAGGAGCAAACTGTATCACACTGAAAAACAAAGAAAAATATTATATATTAGGGTAAAACAAAGACTAAACTATACAACATTATTTTTAGTAAGCGAAACCTGAATATAGTTTGTTCAGAATCAGTAACTGATTTGATTCCAATAGTTTTAAAAAATTATTTTTTTTTTTACCAGATAAATACAATACAATCACCATACGGTTAGGTACCTATTGCCAAACTATTATCACGAGTGTATAACACAGTAGACGCGGTTTACGCGGGTGTACCGCGAAATGATCATGTTTTTGAACGGAAAACCAGGTATTTTACAAGCTTATGACTTTGTGATTTTTTATGATGCGGTTTTAAAATTTTGTACATAGATTCTTTACTCAAAAATATTGGACAGGTGTATCGGGTTTCGCATAACAAAAAATAATGTTATATACGAGCAATAGACGGGACATCACGAAGAAAGTTGTGATCCAAAACTTTTTACCAATAGGTAAAAAGTCTCTCAGTCTAGTAGTCGCGTTGCTATAACACTAGATAGTGCTACTGACGCACGGCATCAACAATTTTGTGTGACAATTTTCCCAATGCCCGCTCTATAGGTTCTTTTAAATCTCTTTGGGGTAAAACTAGGTAATAATGTAGATAACTAGCGGCCCGGTATGTGTTTTGCTACTTTGACAGCAAAATCCCCATTTAACAAAATGATCCGCCATTTATTGAATTCATTAGTTACAAAAAATGTGATATATGAAGAAACGCTCGACCGATTTTGTGCAAACTTCACATAAACCATCTACTAACTAAATATTCCGTGTTCTGGATGAGCCTTTTCTTGAGTTATAAAATTACTACTTCACTATAAAATGGGGTATCGTATTATCCAGTTACTGGGTTGTGGAGGTCCGATAGACAGTCGGTCTATGTAAAATACTGATATTCAGCTGCATCTGGTTTGATGGAAAGCCAACGACGATATAATACTAGACTCCGCATGCACGATCTAAAGAACACAAACTATTCTGTCAACTTGCTGAGGTACTACGTAAGCGAGGGGGACGGGGTACTGCGTTGTGATTGGCTAACTCAAGGTCTGTGCTGTCTCAACGTATGTTTACGGCTCACAGGATTGGTCGAAACGAGACGTATATAAGACTTGTTTGCCTAATGTGTTGGCAGACATCGGTCGCCTGTTATTAGGAGTCTAGTGTTATATCGTCGTTGTTGAAAGCCGAAACCAATTCCCTCTTTTTCCGTGATCCGGAGATTGCAACCCTCGATTTTTTTCCCCTTGTTGCATGATTTTTGTCCGGTATTGCGGAATAATGGATTAGAAGCTGTATTGAAACAGTATGAAACTGATGCCGTTCAGAATGAAATGACCAAATTAACCCTGGATATTGTCAGAAAATCAAAACAATTACCGACTTCATGTACGTAGCCAGCCATGTACACAGGGTGGGGCAAAATTCTAGATATAAGCTCAGGGTGGGGCAAAAGTCTAGATATTTTTTGTGTCGTCTGACGATTGTCGAGTGTGAGGTTTCTTACGGATATTAAGCAGGTATTGTATTAGCTAATTACTTACATTATTTAATTTTGGTTAAAAGACACCTAACAAGTTGCAGTCAGGGTGGGGCAAACCTCCCACCCTGCCCCACCGTGGCTACGCCCATGACCGACTTTGAAGCGCACCATTTTTTAAGCTGTTGCGCGCTTTCTTATTATTTTTCATGGATCTATCGATGGTAAAAATGCCGTACAAAAATATAATGATTTGGTCATGTACTCAGTCTACCTGCACTTTTGGATTCTCACCAGCACTCAGTTAGACAGCTCACAAGTACAGTCACGAGCAATAACAGTATACACTTAACAAAGTTCAAACTCAAATTACTCGTAAAATACTGGTTTCCACTTTGAAATAAGGCCTATTTCGTAATGGTATGGCTTCCAAAATAGAAGTCTAAAGAAAAGGTAAAAGTTTAATCAATATAGTAGCAGAACATCGTGTTAGGATACTGCTTAGTGTATACATACTATTGCTCGTGACTGTACGATAGATTCTTATTATTTTATGCTCTTATATCATCCTATATACGTCACTTGGTGGTTCATATGTCCCATCCATTTTGGACATGGGCCTGTAGTCTATCAGTCTCTGCATGTAAAATATATACAACATGTAACATAATTAACGCACATCCTGAAATTAGTTTGTTCAGAATCGTTTACTGAATCGATTTCTATCATTTTTAATAATAGGTTATATTTTTTTTTTTCAAAAATAATTCAAACTATGGAAATTCCCCCTACACGTCTGTACAGTCAAAACAAACTAAAATAGACCGTAAGTCAAGGCAACAAGACTTAAAAGTGCAATTTTCTTTGTATTAATACAAATTCCGTCATTCATTCACAAAACAAAGAAAAATAAACCTTACTGCAAAATAACTAATTTAGTTAATAACAATGCATTTACATGTTAAATAAATGTATTATGATTATAACATAATATTCTAATTGGGGTGTCTGAGGGTGTGCGTTAATTACGTTACATGTTGTCAACGACGATATAATACTAGACTCCTAATAACAGGCGACCGATGTCTGTCAACACATTAGGCAAAAAAGTCTTATATTCGTCTCATTTCGACCAATCCTGTGAGCCGTAAACATACGTTGAGACAGAACAGACCTTGAGTTAGCCAATCACAACGCAGTACCCCGTCCCCCTCGCTTACGTAGTACCTCAGCGAGTTGACAGAATAATTTTTGTTCCTTAGATCGTGCATGCGGAGTCTAGTATTATATCGTCGTTGCATGTTGTATATTCGCAGATGAATAAGTATGACATACCCATAGTTCCCAGTTTGCATCCACTTCGGGTTGGTCTTGCTGGCGTTATCAAACTTCCCTTTTCCCAGTCCGCAGATAGTCTCCGCTTTCACTGTGCGCACTGCTATTACCGGTGCTGGTTTGAATTCTGGAAGAAACAATTTAAATCTATTAAAAACAAATAATAATAAAATAATACATAATTACTCAGACCATTTTTAGGTTGAAAAATTATCAAAAGTCTTCCCAAGAGCGGAAAAGACATTCAGAAATATTTATATAAAAAAGTTGACCCACACTTAAGACAATCGTCTACCGAGCGCTCGTCCATACTAAAAGAGAAAACGTTTTTCTGCCCCTAAATGTTATCCTATCTCTATGATTTTTTAGAATGCTTCTGACACAGTAAAGAACTAGATTTATAGGTTTTCTTCATTTTTCAAAAGTAACTCTTAGGCGCCTGTAACTTTCAAGCTTTTATAAATTGTTCATACAAGAAACGCTGTAAATACTGGAAAGACGCTGTAAAGTAAAAGAGTGAAAACTCGTGCTAAGAGATCCTGCCTGCCGGGGTCGCGGGACTTATTCCATCACCGTGACCCCGGAACAGAAAGGGTTATTGAAGGACACCGTGGATTTTAGTCAGTAGAAGTCTGACAGTCCCTCCCGCCCTGCCCGGGGTGGGAGGACTCATTTGATGATTTAACTACGCTAAAAAATCAACAAGACAGTGTTAGGATGTTCAAAAGTCATATTGTACATGACTCAAAATGTTTATTTATTTATTTAGTAGCACAGCCACATCACATACATTACACATTATTACATTATCATACATAAAACTAGAACAAATGCATATGACAATTTCGGCGTACATAGCACTCATTATAAAATTGCCGCCAGTGATTAAATAGATATAATATTATATGTTGTGATAAAACGACGCTAGTTTTTTTTTTTGTCGTTGGGTAATAGAACCAAAATCATTTTTAATTTATTTAATAACCCTTTATGTTCCAATGCCATAACAAAAAATAATTTGAAAATATAAAATCATTTTCGCTTTATGTCATTATGGACATTTTGTCATTTGATCTTTGTTACAAAACTTTTGACTTTTCTACATAACATGTGGAGAGTTTAACACTTGGACTAATGTGACCATAATTCGATGACGGGGCCCCCCTCTCAGAGGGCCAAAGCCTGCCGGGGTTGCGGGATTATTCCCTTACCGTAACCCCGGAACGTAACAGGCTATGAAGGACACCGTGGATTTTAGTCAGTGGAAGTCTGACAGTCCCTCCCGCCCTGCCCGGGGTTGGAGGACTCATTTGATGATTTTACCACGTTAAAAAATGTAAAGGGTACTAATCTTTGATCGGACGGCGAGCAACTTTACTCGCCGTCTACAAGCCGGCGCCTACGATTGAAAGGACTTACCTCCAATAGCTGCTTGGAAGCCCAATGAGGGATTACAATTGATATCACCCAAAAGTTTCCGATAGTTCAAGTCTCCTTTGAAAATACAGGCGATTCCCGTCTGAAGTTTCCTGTATAAATAAGGGTCAATTTTCTTCATTTCCTTATAACAATGAGGGTATGTCCAGAAATCTTCCGCCTGAAATAAAAAAATAATTTTAATATAGGTACAGAGTGAATTTTTCAATTTTTCTGAGAGTGGATGGCTATATCCGAAACTATGAGGAATAAGGGTAAATAATAACAGACACACAGGCCGATCTTCCGGGTTAAGCCGCGCTTGAAGAGGTTGGTCTGTGGATGGGTGACCATCTATCATAGCGTGTTTCCTCCGCGCCTCAGAAAGCATGTAAAGCCGTTGGTCCCGGCTGTTATTTGTAGATCTTTGACAGTCGTTACTTAGTCAGAAGCTCTTAAGTCTGACAACCAGTCTTACTATGGAGTATCGTATTACCCAGTTACTGGGTTGTGGAGATCCGATAGACAGTCGCTCCATGTAAAATACTGATATTCAGCTGCATCTGGTTCGACTGGAAGCCGACCCCAATATAGTTGGGAAAAGGTAGGCAGATGATGATGAGGTATATCGAAAAACGTTAAAAGGAGTCTCGAGGCCGATTTTGACGAAAACTAAAACTGCATCATTGGATTTTAGAAAAAACAATAATCCTGGCCAGGCATCGAACCCGCTGGTTTTGGGATAAAAATCTCAGCATGTATTACTACACCATTCGATAGTGTTGCTAATAAGGATCAAATTCTGTGAAGTAATCATATGCTGTAAACTTAAAAAATACCCTGTAAATTGAATATACTTCATCATCATCAGCCTATAATGTTCCCACTGCTGGGACACAGGCCTCCTCTTTAGAGGGAGTGGACCATAATCCACCACGCCGGACCAGTGCGGGTTGGTAGATGTCACATGTCTTTGGATTTTTGGTTCTTAGGACTTTTCCTCACGATGTTTTCCTTCACCGTTTTGAGAGCAGTGGTGATGAAATAAATTACACTAAGTAATGCACCTGGCGGGGTTTGAAACCACGACCTACAACTCGTAAGGGTGCTCCCACATCTATCGACGCGGAATCGGCTTTTTCCGTCGCCCTTTCTCTTTTTGTCGCTTAGAACTGCCATTTGCTAGACCGAGACAATGCGATAGAACGCGGCCGCCTCGAGGATTCCGCCACGTGCTATCGCATTATGTTTTCTGTCTCGGTCTAGCAAATGGCAGTTCTAAGCGACAAAAAGAGAAAGGGCGACGGAAAAAGCCGATTCCGCGTCGATAGATGTGGGGGCACCCTAAGTCGGGACTGATACCACACGAATCTACTTATAATAATAATAATATTCCACAATTATCACACAACGCCATCTAGTCCCAAGCTAAGTAGAGCTTGTGTTATGGGTACTAGACAACTGATAAACATACATATATATTTCTAAATACATACATATTATAGATAAATAGCACCCAGACACAGAACAAATGATCGTGCTCATCACACAAACATTTGTCCTGGGTGAGAATCGAACCCACGACCACCGGCATAGCAGTCAGGGTCACTAACCACTAGACCAACAGGCCAACTTACCAGTATGATGAAGATGCCGTCATCAACAAACTTCTTCCACTCTTCACCCAGTGCCCGCAGGTTTTCTGCTGTAGTGACCTTGGGCTCGTTGCTCTCAGGATCCACCGCACCTGACCAACAAAATCAATATCAAATCATTAATTTCGATTTATACGCAAAATGGCAACCGAGTCGCAAAAGGAATATGTAATGGAAAATTTTCAACCAGTCTACACTACTTACTTTTACAGTCTTTCAAATAAAATTACGTCCACATTCGCGTAAACATACATATAATTTAATATAATAATAATTTAAAAAAAATTAGAATTTCCACAACTATCACACAACGTCATCTAGTCCCGAGCTAAGCAGAGCTTGTGTTATGGGTACTAGACAACTGATAAACATACTTTTATATTTCTAAATACGTACATAGGTTATTTACATATAGGTAAATTACACCCAGACACAGAACAAATGATCGTGCTCATCGCACAAATATTTGTCCTGGGTGGGAATCGAACCCACGACCTCCGGCATAGCAGATCTTTGTCAATTTGACGTATTCAAACGATTTATTGTCAAAATGAGTCATGATTCAACTTTGTCGATTGTACAAGCAATTTACTTACCTGTTGATGAGGGCGCACTGAACTGACTGTTGATACACGCGTCTATCAGATAACTAGAAAAAAAGAACATAATATAATAGAAGGCCTATTGGTACGAATGGGCGACTTGCCGTCCGACCATGAATCATGGCCGTGTCGATGGCGCGTCGTGCTCAAAGAGCTGTAATGAGCAATCTGACGCTAAGAAGGCCAAAGCCTGCCGGGGCCGCGGGACTATCAGAAAACCGTGACCCTGGAACGTAAAGGGCTGTTAAAGGATCATCGTCGATTTTAGTCAGTACAAGTCTGACAGTCCTTCCCGTTCTGCCCTGTGTGGGAGAACCGAGTCATTTAATAGTTTTATGTTGCGCTGTAGTCTTTAATGAATTTACTATATTCTTTATTCTTGTTAAAAAAATACTATCTGAGCAGAAAGTTCTCGTCAAGACAAATCAAACGAGTCCAAACTCGATGGGGTTGCGGCGTTTCATTACAGAGTTCCTATGTCCACCTTCCAGCTCCATCATCAGATCAGCTCCAAGTCATCATAATATTACATTGTCACGCGATATACATATGCGTGCAAAATTTCAACTCAATTGAAAACCGGGAAGTGGGTCAAATTAAACTTGCAAGATTTGATCACAGAAAGACAAAAGAACAAGACAGTGAAACTAAATAAATAGAGATATGAGAACTTACTTGAAATCGTTTACGGTGACATCAGAGATGAACCACGGCATATTTTTCACGTGAAATCTAACCTGGAATTAAATTGATAAAATAAAATCACAATATACAACGCCGTCCCCAGAGAATAAGATGATAACTGCCATTATCTTAGTCTTAGGGTGCTCCCCCACTATCGACGCGGAATCGGATTTTTCCGTCGCCCTTTCTCTTTCTGTCGCTTAGAACTGACATTTGCTAGACCGGCAGTTCTAAGCGACAGAAAGAGAAAGGGCGACGGAAAAAGCGACGGAAAAGATGTGGGAGCACCCTTACTTTTATGTAATTTTTGGGATCTGTGGGTGTTAATAGGTACATCTGCTCAATTTTTTTCATAATTTTTATACAGTTATTGACGAAGTTACAAAATACTACAATAGTTTTCAAATATTTAAAGCAGGTCTTAAATTACGAGAATAAAGTGTTATAATCAAAATGTGATCCCACTTGTTATTATGACAAATAGTCATACAGCAACATGTTTTTTATTTTTCCTGAAAAGTTACATTTTTGTAGTTCATCATTTTCTTCTCCGGGGACGGCCCAGAAGAAGAATACAGCAAAAAGTTGCTCTGATCAAAAAGTTTGATCGGAACCAAAATAAAAAAAAAACAAAAAAAAACGCGTTTTTGACGTCATAAAATGGCAGTTTTATTTATTCATGACAGTTTTATTCATAACGTAGGACCATAGTATATTGCTCAACTTACCTTCTGTACAATCTTCTGTCCTACTAAAAAGTGTGCTAGGCAGAGATCCGTAAACAATTCGTACCCGGCGTTGTCCGTTACGATATCTGTTGGTGAACACACGATAATTAAACAATCGAATTAAACTTTTTTTTTTCTTGTGGACGGCGAATAATGGGTGTCTCGCCGTCCGATCATGGATCATGACCAAGTCGACGAGCGTGGCTCAAAGAACTGTCAGGAATCTGATGTAGGGGTAATAATCTGATAAGTAATCTGATAGGGGGCCAAACGCCTTGCTGGAATCGCGGGACTATATAAACAGGTAACAGTGACCCTGGAACGTAAAGGGCTATTAAGGAACACAATGAATTTTAGTCAATACGAGTCTAACAGTCCTTTCCGCTCCATCTAATTCAACACTAAAATATTTTTTTTCAATTCGAAACAGGTGTTCCTGAGATTAGCGCGTAATTAATTAGATTTCTAATTTAATTGATACTGTCAAACAGCCAATTAGTATCATGAACATCAGCCTGTAATGTTCCCATTGCTGGGACACAGGCCTCCTCTCTGTAAGAGGGAGTGGGCCATAATCCACCACGCAGGCCCAGTGCGGGTTGGTAGATGTCACATGTCTTCGAAGTTTTGGTAGTAGGACATGGTGGTTTCCTCACGATGTTTTCCTTCACCGTTTTGA
Organism: Agrotis clavis; assembly: GCA_954870645.1. NCBI lineage: Eukaryota > Metazoa > Arthropoda > Insecta > Lepidoptera > Noctuidae > Agrotis > Agrotis clavis. Next base: position 2,279,326 of record OX940942.1, read on the forward strand.
GAGCAGTGGTGATGAAATAGATTACACAAAATAATACGCCTGGCGGGTTTCAAACTCATGACCTACAACTCATAGGTCAGGACTGACCACTGGGCCACCACTGCTCTTTTAATATAGATTTCCGCCCTCATCATCATCATCTCAGCCATAGGACGTCCACTGCTGAACATAGGCCTCCCCTTTTGTTCTCCACAGATACCGGTTGGAAGCGACCTGCATCCAGCGTCTTCCGGCGACCTTTATAAGGTCGTCTGTCCACCTTGCTTGTGGACGTCCTACGCTGCGCTTGCTAGTCCGTGGTCTCCACTGTACACACACACACACACACACACACACACAGCACTTTTCGACCCCATCGTCCATCTGCTCTGCGAGCAATATGGCCTGCCCATTGCCACTTCAGCTTGCTAATCCGGTGGGCTATATCGGTGACTTTAGTTCGTCGTTCGATTTCCGTCCTACATGACCTACATAGAAAATCCTACTACTATATAAAGGCGAAAGTTTGTAAGTATGGATGTATGGATGTTTGTTACTCTTTCACGCAAAAACCACTGAACGGATTTGGCTAAAATTTGGTACACAGATAGTTTATAACCTGGATTAACATCATAGGATAGTTTTTATCCCGATTTTATGTTCCCGTGGGATAATTTTCAAGTTTTATCGGGTGAAGCCGCTGGCAACAGCTAGTATCCTATAATTTTTCCTATACTTACCAATGAACACAGCCGAAGGTAAGGTCATCTTGGCCGGGCAGGGGATCTTTGGAATCTCCTCCGGCTTAGCACCGGGGGCCGCGCCCGCTGGAGGGACTTCGGCATCTGGATCCTGGGACAAGGATGTTCACATCACCAAACGTCCCGAAGGGTACAACGGGTCCTATTACTAAGACTCTGCAGAAAATATACTTGAGCGAAGTTGATTATCATCTGCCTAGCCTTTTCCCAAATATGCTGCGGTCGGTTTCCAGTCGAACCAGATGCAGCTGAATATCAGTATTTTACATGGAGCGACTGCCTATCGGACCTCCATCATTCTTCACCCACTGCTTGGGCCTCTCTTTGTTTGTGCCAAGCTTCACGATCTTGCGCAGCCTCATCCAAGACACTCCCGAAATAGTAACAATGTCGTCTGCGCATCTCGCCGCCGGACGATCAACCCTTCTCTTTCCATTTCTAAAAAAAAAAACCCTAAATACTGAAAAAAAGCGATGGTGCTCCCTTTTTTGAGTTTTTAGGGGTTTTATTTTAATGGCTAATGTAAAAAAAAAAACATTAAAATACTTACTGTACAAATAGGCAAACCGGCCTGCTTCGCCACTCTATTACAACTACACGCCGACTTGAAAATCCCAGATTGTTGTGCCTGTAAAATATAATCAAAATAATCAAGTACCAATAATCAAGTAGAGAGAGCAGTGGTGGCCCAGTGGTATAGGCCCCGACTTACGAGTTGTAGGTCGTGAGTTCGAATCCAGGCAGGCGCATTACTTTGTGTAATTTATTTCATCACCACTGCTCTCAAAACGGTGAAGGAAAACATCGTGAGGAAACCGGCATGTCCTAGAACCAAAAATTCGAAGACATGTGGCATCCACCAATCCGCACTGGGCCAGCGTGGTGGATTATGGCCCACTTCCTCTCATAGAGAGGAGGCCTGTGTCCCAGCGGTGGGAACATTAATAGGATGATGATGATGAATCAAGTACCCACGTGTGCAAGAAAGCTTGCTGACGCGATATGACGCAATGACTAATTCCAACTACAAGTGAAAACCACCCTTATCACTATGACATAATCTATACAGTCATCTAAACAATATACATATAAATAAAATTGCAGTGTCAGCTAATTGTAGATGGCGCCACCATAGCTTAGTCTTACAATAAGGTAGTACTATTTTGAAGTACCTATAAGATTTGAACCAATGACGATGCTTATGACAAGCTATAATAGCGCCATTAGTTCCCCAGTTGCCATCCCCATTCGAACCAGTAGTTATTAAGATTAGCACGCTCACCCAAACAAAATCTTCAGCTTTATAATTTAAGTCTACAACATGAAACATAATTAACGCACATCCTGAAATTACTTTGTTCAGAATCGTTTACTGAATCGATTTCTATAATTTTTAATATAAGTAATTTTTTATCAAAAATTATTAAAACTACGGAAATTATTAGTCACATTAAGAATAAGAATAAGAATAAGAATAGTTTATTTGCAAAAAATTACCCGGGTGCAGTCAAAACAAACTAAGATAGACTGTAAATCAAGGTAACAAGACTTAAAAGTGCAATTTTATTTGTATTAATACAAATTCCGTCAATCAATACAAAATAAAGAAAAATGAACCTTACTGCAAAATAACTAATTTAGTTAATAATTGTTTAATAACAGTGCATTTACATGTTAAATTAAAAATTCAATATATTATGTAATATGATTATAACATAATATTCTAAGGGTGGTGTCTGAGGGTGTGCGTTAATTACGTTACACATTGTAGATACATACCGCAGTGATGTTTTCCAGCATTTTTTCAGCTCTCTTTTGTACTTGATCTGCTATTTTATTACAGTCATCTGCTAAAATCTGGAAAAAATACAATCAGTTTTTAAGCCATTTAAAAATATCTTGAGATAGTGGTAATTCTAAAATCATCATCTGCCTAGCCTTTTCTCAACTATATTGGGCTTCCAGTCGAACCAGATGCAGCTGAATATCAGTATTTTACATGGAGCGACTGCCTATCGGACCTCCACACCCCGACACAGCAATATGAACCTAGCTTCATACGATACCCCATGGTAAGACTGGTTGTCAGACTTTAGAGCTTCTGACTAACAGTAACTTCTGAATGACAGCCGAGACAAACGGTTTTTCGACCGATTTTGTGCAAAATTCACTTATTTCACAAAATTGCCATCTACTAAATAGTCCGAAAAAAGCCTAAACATTTGGCTTGGATAGGTGAGCCCGTTCTTGAGTTATAAGATTACAACGAAAAGTGGCATTGATTTATATACGTGTAACGCCAAAAGCGCAAAACCTCTCGTGGGGTAACTCGGCCCATGTTAATGAACAATGCTAGTTCTAAGATTTTTGAAAATTGTATTTTCATGCAAAATGAGAAATTGGTCGGGTACATCCTTATGAAAAACCAATTTTTTTATTACGATTTTCCAACCGTCTTACAACAAAAATTGTTCAGTAACATAGGCTGAGTTACTCTGCGGGAGGTTTCGCGCTTTTGGCGTTACACGTTGTATAAATAAGTATAAAAGAGAAAAAATAATACCTTATCCTTCAAATCCACAATCATCTGGAATGGATCTGAACTAATGATGATAGGTCCTGCGGGTGCAGCTTGCTTTTTCGCTTTCTTCCCCTTCGCGGGTGGCGGGGGAGGGGGCGGGTTCAGCCGCAGTCTCTCCGTCTCATCCTTAGCGGCCTTTATGAGGTCCACCTCAGACCCCATTGATAGGGATAAGTCGCATTTGTTCGCCCATAGGGAAATCTGGAATTTTATTTATGTGTTAATTTTTTTACGCTCGGGTATCGTCGTTGCGCTCGGGCCACCAATTCGCACTAAGCGTTTCCAGATGTCTTTTATAATGCGGACAGCGAAGGAGTGGAACTCTCTGCCTGCGTCTGGGTTTCCGAACGCATACAACCCTAATCTCTTCAAAGTTAGAGTGAACAGGCTTCTTCTGGGTAAGCTCGCTCCATCGTTGACCTTGTCTTAGTCATTCCTGACCTAGACTAAGGTCAAGAGCAAACCCAACACACATTAAAAAAAACATAGAAAAGACGTAAAACGAGGACGCGTCGCGGACGTAAGAAAATGTAAGAGAATCGCGCCCGAGACGCGTCTCTTCTGTGTGTTTTACGTCGTTTTGACGAGTACTTTGTCAATCGTATTTTTTTTTACAATTAAAGCTTTTTTTTTTTAATAAAAATGTTTTTGAATGACTAACTTATTTATCCAGCATGGTCCTCGTATGATCTTAGCAATAGACTAATTTCCAGCATCAATAAATTGTAACGTATTATTTTTTTGCTAATTCAGTGAATAATCACAAAGATAAAATCTTGTAGATCATCCAAATAATTGTTCGGCGAGGGGATCGAACCCGCTACACGCTACGCAAAAGTCGATCGCTCAGCCACTGTGACAACCACGCTATCAAATGTATAGCAGGTCACTAAACTTTTTTTTTTACCATGGTTAAATCATCAAATGAATCCTCCCACCCCGAGCAGGACAAGAAGGACTGTCAGACTCGTACTGACTAAAATCCACGGTGTCCTTCAATAGCCCTTTATGTTCCAGGATCACGGTAATGAGATAAGTCCCACCGCACGTCATTGACTTGAATAACTTTTACCTTTAAAAGAGTAACAAAGTCGGCTTTCCGTTTGTCCTTCTCCTCTTTCGGTTTTACCATATCCACAACTCTATCGGCAACCACACACATTATTTCTTCGTTATTCTTAAAAGCTCTCTTCTTTTGGTGTTCAAAATAATCGAAATCTTCCAAAGGACCCTCTCTGAAAAATGTGCAACAAAAACTTAAATCAGCACCACCATCTAGTGGTTAAGTTTAGAACTACTACTTGATTTGGTTTTTTTTTTATTTTATTTAATGCTTTAAAATTAATTAAAGGATAGTAAAAATGAAAAGTAGAAATGGAACGTAATAGAGAATAAAAAAAACATTATTCCTGAAAATCGCTGCAATACAAGTTATTCTTTAATTTAGCGCTCTCTCTTGGCAGTAGTACTAAACTAAACACATGTTTTTACAAAGTATACTAGATGGCGCTGTCATTAATAATGAAAATTAGTTTTACAAAATTATACTAGATGGCGCTGTTTTAAGAATATTTTAGAAAAAAATTAGAAAAAATACGATTTGATTTTTTTAGTTTATTTATAGGTTCATTTAATGAATACTTACGTTAATTCACACCCTTCCTTAAGTTTCCGATAAACATAACACTCGGTGAACATCCATGAATTGAGGAAATACTTCTTATTATCAAGTGCCTCAATCCAACGATTCCATTTTTCGCATTCCGGACTTTTAAAAGTAAATAGATCGTATTCCTTATTAGTAACCAAATCGTTCTTCAACTTAGTGACTGTTTTCATGAAACTATTTATATCTTCTTGGGACTGAAAGAGATGAAATAAAATATAAAAAAAATGTATGGTGGGCGTTATCGGAACTTATTTTTCCGCCATTTTATTTTTATAATTCTGTATATTTATCAAAAAACATTTCACTTCATTCAACCGATAAACTTCTAAAATCATATTAAATTGCTGTGAGAAATTATGATAGGTGAAAATAGTTTATTTTTGTATATACTGCGGAATTTCGATAGATTTTTTAAAGTTTTAAAAATACATACCGCCCTGGTACTGCTCATTATATTTTTTCCTTCTCTCGCCAAGTAATCAATGATTTTTGTCAGAATCACAGGCAATCTCTCTTTCAGTGAATAATAAGCGAAACTCCTGAAAAAAGAATATGTACCACCATGAATAAAAAAGCGAATTACTATAAATAATTAATATTTTTTATTTCTAAAATTGTCATCATCATAATTGTGAATTTAACCAATTTATATGGCTTTTCTTAAACAATATACATAAAATTATTAAAATTAATAAGAAAAAATAATCAAAAACTTCCAAAAAAGTAAAAAATAATAATTTATTATTATCCAAAAAGAATCAAAACAACAAAAAGAAACGCAAAAAGATGCCGCCCGAACAGGGACTTGAACCCTGGACCCTTGGATTAAAAGTCCAATGCTCTACCGACTGAGCTATCCGGGCTCTGAGAGACTTGCTGAAATTACTCGATACATCGCGCAAACGTAGTAAAATGACTATCGTGTTGCAATTTATTATTCTTGACACTCAACTTTACACTAAAGAAATAAAGTCGATAATCCTATGAAAATAAGACTGTAAGAACATTGTTTTGTATAGCAGCATAGCAGCTGGTTTATTTATATCGTCCGATTTTAGACTTTATTTCATAATGTTAATGCTTAAAATCGATTGTTCGATATTGACACATCTTATTAAATTTTAGCATAGCTCTATGTAAAATTGCTAAAAATAGTATGTACTATGAGGAGACAATTTGTTTTTGGATGAAAATGAAAACATCTCATTAAAACTGGACATACCTAAATAAATTGATTAAAACCACAAGTACATAATTTTATGTAGGTATATTATATGAGTTTGTCTTTTTTTGTAAACACACCCAGAATACAAACAAGTACTAATTTGGAGCAAAGAATTTTAAAAATATTTAGAAGGATTAACAAGTTCGACTGTAACTAAACAGAGTGCAATGGCCCTGGAAAGATAAGGGCATTTGAATTAACAGCATTTTTTTAATCTGTAAAAGACTCATGATCAAAATAATTTCTGATAATATTTATTATTATGAATCTATGGAGGATGTATTGTTTTGATATTATGTCAATCCTCCTTATCATTTATCAAGGCTATGAGCATAAATAAGATCATAAAGAATATGGCCTTTATTGTCTTTTATTTTATGACTATTATCTTATAATCTTTGCACACTCTCTCATGAGAGTTTTTACAAATAAATAACCTTGTAATTTGTAGTAATATTACCTCAATTATGTTCTTAATGAGTACAAAACAATTTTTGCTAAATCCTACTAATAATAATTATAAATGTGAAAGTTTGTGAGGATGTTTGTTAATCTTTCATGCAAAAACCACTGAATGGATTTGGCTAAAATTTGGTACACTGATAGTTTATAACCTGGATTAACACATAGGATAGCTTTTATCCCGATTTTATGTTCCCGTGGGATCATTTTGGAGTTGTAGCGGGTGAAGCTGCTGGCAACAGCTAATAATATTTTAAACAGGTAAAGTTCATAAGTTTGTTTCTTGGAACTTATCTCTGGAAATACTAAACCAATTTAGAACGGACAGACAGACAGAATAGTCCAAGTAACAGGGTCCCATATTTCCATTTTAGTCCGGACGGAATCCTAAAAACGGATCCACAATTTATTTGATTTTATTTTTTATTCATAGAAATAGTGTAATTATAAGTATCTTTACAATTCAATATCACGTTATAAACAGTAAAATACAGGAATAAAGACTGAAAAAAATTTAAGTTTGAGACAAACGCTTACAGTCAGTTTCTTTTTCAATTACTAAGTTATCAGTAAACGTATTAACTTCTACTTAACCCTAAGCGATATTAGAGCAAAATGTGTGTCTCCACGTAAGTCACAACTTAAATAAAAACCAATAGAATAGCCACAACAAAAACGTCGTAATAACGAAGAAATTGGCCATAACATTATTTTCAAACATAGAAACAATACATACTTTCTAAAAGTCCCTTGCGACGGTACATTCATCGGTGTATTGATATCCAAAAATTGGGAAGGCAATATTACAGGGATAAAAGGACCCCCGTAAATAAAGTCCGGGCGTGTGTAATAATCTTCATCCTTATCCGGATTAACTTTCGCAGCAGGAACTATATTAACAGTAGTCGGAGCACTCATTTTTTGTTGTTTATTTAGTTAATTTAATAAAACATAGCCGAATGGATGAATGTTTTCTTTTTTTTTTCAATTTTTAGATAAAATTCGAATGTTTTGATTCTGATTGGGATGACATTGGTGTGACATTGACAGTGACAGCGTAGCGTTTGTGAAGTACGTCAAGGACGAAAGTGAAAAGCCATGGAAAACCATTGGAAAACATTGAGATCTTCATTGATGATTTTACAGTTGCCTCTTTTAATCTCTTTAAAAATGGATCGCAAAATGTGTCAATAAGCTCATAACTCGAAAACGGCTGGACCAATGCAGCTACTTCTTTTTTTATTGTGTTGTTTGTAACCATCAGCGCCAGTCGTCCACCCGTGGGAATCCGGGACGGGCCGCTAGTAATGAATAAATGTGTCGTGTATGTTATTAAAATATAACATTCTACTAACCTGCCATATATTCCACAGTGTTCAGCATTAATTGGTGCTAGAAGTCGCATCACCGGTAAATTCTCCGAGTCTATATAAATCCCATTGTTGTAATTATCATCTTCTTCCTCATATTCTTCTTCGAACTCGACATCTTCGACATACACATCTTCGGAATCCATATTATTTTCGAAATGCTTAGCGCAAGAATACAATAAGCTTGATAAACGCACCTGTTGACGGCGAAACGAAAGATTTTTCACAATCTAGCTTTCCGTGGATGTAAAAATAGCTTGGCACTTTTACCTTATTTTCAACACAGACGTCCGGTTAACTTCACTTCTTGTTATGTTTTGATAAAACTTTGTTTTGAAGTTATGAGTGAACAATCATTGATTTATCTGGCCAATGTTATCAAGATTGACGTGCAGCAAACGTAGGATGTGTAATTTTAACCTTGCCATTCGATCAATGCACGATCAAATGCGATTGTAGTTCTTGAGTTACGATATAGATGGTGTTGAATAAAATTATCAATCTACGAAGTTGTTTTTTCTAACTAATAAAAAAATCTCTTTTGGAACAAAATTGGTGTCAGTGACTCTAGGTAGCTGTTTTCCTTCCCCTGTATCTCTTGGGAACCATACCATGTAATAAATAAATGTACACCAAGGCCCGGCGCCCACTATCGGCATCGACTTAACTTATTGGCAATAAAGTAGAATCCATGTTAAATGATTGTAGTAATAATAATAATATTTCACGACTATCACACAACGCCATCTAGTCCCAAGTTAAGCAGAGCTTGTGTTATGGGTACTAGATAACTGATAAACATATTTTTATATTTCTGAATACATACATAAATTATACCCAGACACAGAACAAATGATCGTGCTCATCACACAAACATTTGTCCTGGGTGGGAATCGAACCCACGACCTCCGGCATACGGCATAGCAGTAACAAAAATACCGCTTCGGTATGCTTCGAGGCTACTTCATCGGCAATTTCTACTTTATCGCCATGAAGTTAATGTATAATTTTTTTTATCACCTAAAATCCTCAGCCGTTCCGATGCCGATAGTGGGCGACAGGCCTTAAGCTCCTTCGTCCACAATTTTATTCGACGCAAGTCTCCGATACCTTACGACTTTAGTATCCAAGCCAATATCGCAATACAAATCTATTAGTGGTTCGTACACAGGCATGCGTCAATGGATACCAAAGTGGTAACACGTGTCGGAGACTTGCGTCGCCTAGTGTACGAAGAGGCTAACACACCGAGAAGCGACTTGCAGATCCTAGAAGCTGCGCGTCAATGGATACCAAAGTGGTAACGTGTCGGAGACTTGCGTCGCCTAGTGTACGAAGGGGCTAACACACCGAGAAGCGACTTGCAGATCATAGAAGGCGCGCGTCAATGGATACCAAAGTGGTAACGTGTCGGAGACTTGCGTCTCCTAGTGTACGAAGGGGCTAACACACCGAGAAGCGACTTGCAGATCCTAGAAGGCACGCGTCAATGGATACCAAAGTGGTAACGTGTCGGAGACTTGCGTCGCCTAGTGTACGAAGGGGCTAACACACCGAGAAGCGACTTGCAGATCATAGAAGGCGCGCGTCAATGGATACCAAAGTGGTAACGTGTCGGAGACTTGCGTCTCCTAGTGTACGAAGGGGCTAACACACCGAGAAGCGGCTTGCAGATCCTAGAAGGCGCGCGTCAATGGATACCAGAGTGGTAACATGTCGGAGACTTGCGTCTCCTAGTGTACGAAGGGGCTAACACACCGAGAAGCGACTTGCAGATCCTAGAAGGCACGCACGCGTCAATGGATACCAAAGTGGTAACGTGTCGGAGACTTGCGTCGCCTAGTGTACGAAGGGGCTAACACACCGAGAAGCGACTTGCAGATCCTAAAAGGCGCGCGTCAATGGATACCAAAGTGGTAACGTGTCGGAGACTTGCGTCTCCTAGTGTACGAAGGGGCTAACTCACCGAGAAGCGACTTGCAGATCCTAGAAGGCACGCGTCAATGGATACCAAAGTGGTAACGTGTCGGAGACTTGCGTCGCCTAGTGTACGAAGGGGCTAACACACCGAGAAGCGACTTGCAGATCATAGAAGGCGCGCGTCAATGGATACCAAAGTGGTAACGTGTCGGAGACTTGCGTCTCCTAGTGTACGAAGGGGCTAACACACCGAGAAGCGGCTTGCAGATCCTAGAAGGCGCGCGTCAATGGATACCAGAGTGGTAACATGTCGGAGACTTGCGTCTCCTAGTGTACGAAGGGGCTAACACACCGAGAAGCGACTTGTAGATCCTAGAAGGCACGCACGCGTCAATGGATACCAAAGTGGTAACGTGTCGGAGACTTGCGTCGCCTAGTGTACGAAGGGGCTAACACACCGAGAAGCGACTTGCAGATCCTAGAAGCTGCGCGTCAATGGATACCAAAGTGGTAACGTGTCGGAGACTTGCGTCGCCTAGTGTACGAAGGCTAAGACACCGAGAAGCGACTTGCAGATCCTAGAAATTTATCCTTTCTCGTGTAGTAAACAAAGTTAGATTTGAATCACTATACTGAGAGAAATGTCTATTTTTGTTTACTAATGTGAATTAACCTCAATTCAGGGTGTAAATAAAAGAAAAAAATGTTTAAAAACCTTAAGTATATTAAAAAACATGCAAAGAATTTGTACTTTTACAGTAACAAACTTGTGAATACATAAAATTAGTACTATTATAAAAGTAAATATTTATTAAAACAACATTACATAATATATACCTACATGAAAATGCAAACATAGTATTTTGTCTACGTAAAATCTTTTACTTGAAAATTCTATTAAATGCAAGTAATCAATTTTAAACACTATTTTCGTTAAGACATTAAAAAATGAATAGAGGCCATTAAAATTATAACATTTATATTATCAACACTTTCATAAACAAAGAAAATTAGTAATAACGATAAAATCTAAAAACAAAAAAAAGACATTCCTAACTTTTCATAAAATCATTTGTACCAAAATCAGCCTTAGAAACTAGGAACATTAAAATTGGTTCAAAACCATTATTAAACTTACTATGCGAAAATCAAACTTATGACATAAGACATAAGGTCTACACGAGACATTCGTTAACATTTTGGAAGTTCATAACTAAAATCATTTTTTTTTTAATTTCATAAAGTTGTGTCAGAGAATCAAATCTTACAAGCTAAAGGTCTTTTGTTTATTTAAAAAAAAAAAACTTTTTTAAATTTCAAGTGTTCAGTTTCTTATTTTTAGTGTGCACTGAATTTTCAACTGTGCATTAAGCACAAAGGGATGAGAATTCAACTGACTGACATAATAGTGTTAAAACAGTGTAATTTAATTTAAAAAAAGAATCTGATGGAGTGTTATTTCCAGCCAGTTGTATACAAAAAGTAATCTTATTGTTATAACAATAAAGATCTCTGCAATTTTGACAGCTTCATTACTGTCAGCAAAAAATGCAACCTTATTGCAACGAAATAAAGACCAACAAAAAATCAGACACATTTACACTTTGGCCAACTAGTAGTTCAAGCCATTATTTTAGAAGTCCAACTATACATCACCAGTTTCCCTTGGTCTAGCTTTGTATTAGGTTTTTACACAGTGAAAGGTCAGCTTATACTGGTTTTTATACCTGATGTATAGCCGTATTACGAAGGGCTGATTTTTCAATAGTCAGATAACTTTTATCTGAGGAATTAAAATGGCGGTTTGACAGCTTATCTATAGAAATTATCGGATTTATCTGAAACCGCTATTTTTATTTTATTCCTCAGTTGAAAGTTATCTGACTATTAAAAAATCAGCCCAAAATTGAATAACAAAAATCTGTCATATCCTAGCAACATAATTTTATACAATATCTAACTTACTTCAAGTCATAAGTTTAAAATAGAGATCAAAGATTGTCAGAACACGATTGTAATCAAGTCTTATAAATTAGTCAAAATCTTATGATTATGATAAAATAATTAACTGTAGTCAAAATCTTATGATACTAAGATACACAATAGTGTAGAAATGTATTCGGTGGTCTCAATTAAGAGGAGTCTATTGTACAGCTTGGCAAAAAACAGTAGAAAACCGGAAGTCGCCACTGTACTCTCGCTACCAGCACTTTGAATGATTTTATTTTATTATTTTTCACTTATTACGTTAGTTTTATGGCACAATAACAAATCTAACAAACCTGCGTTCTTTGTTTACATCAAATAACAAAGATTTTAAACGTTGTCAACAAACAAAATGATTAGTTCCGTTTCAATCCGTTCTGGCCTAGCTGTACAAGACTTTTTCAACTGGGAGTGGATGGCTATAACCAAAAGTATGAGAAATATCAAAAAAACTTTGGGAGTCTCGAGCTGATTTTGATGAAAACTAAAACTGCATCATTGGATTTTATTGTTGTTCCTCATAGTTTCGAATAAAGCCATCCGCGCCCAGTTGAAAAAATCATCCTGTATAAAAAAGGGAAAAAAACTTGAATAGCTACAGATTAAAAAAATGGCAATGTTAATAAAATCTCTATCATAAAAATATGTAGGTATAATAGCATCGTTTCTTTCACTCCACTGAAAATATGAAAAACTGAGTGATCTGTGACTTCACTAAAAAAACATTTTTCAATACATAAGGGGATTTTTTTTCCAGGGTTCGGCTGAAAATATTCCACCTCAAATAAAATAAACAATTTTTCCCATATAAATACAATTAATTACATGCACTATTTTCAGAATACATTTCCACACTATAACTTATTTTTAATGAGTATTATTTTGTTTTAAAATGTTGCTTATCCATGATTGTGTATAAACTTTGTTATAATATTAGTCAGTCATTTAGTACCTATACATATAAAAATTACTGTTTGTACATGCTAATTTCCAAAAATATTCAAATGGTTGGTTGTAGTCGTGCGAAGCAAAGGCGCGGCACAAGTATATCAGTAATGAAAAATATACTTTTTTTTCTATATACAAGCATATTGTAAAAGGAAATTTAAAATGTCTCTAAGAAGAACATAGCCGCTTAATTTTGAACTTTCAGCGCTGAACCAAAAGTTACAAATTCAATAAAGATATATCTTGAGCTTTTCTTTTACGGCATTTCAAAATCCGTAAATTGTTAAAAAAACGTTTTAAAAAATATAAAAGGGAAAACATGATGTAAAATTGCGATTAAAAGTGCATATAGCAGTCAAAGTTTTGAATAAAAAATCGTTGAAGAATCATGATTAAATAAGTCATATTAGTAAGATCTTATAAAACTAGATATTGTCATAGAATAAAATATTGTTGAAAAACAGCACAAATTGCAATTGTAGTAGTCAAATAATAGTAAAAATATAGGCAATAAATATTACACATCGACCTAAGGACATAGATAATATCGGCTAGTTTCAACTTCATAGTGCTATCTCGGTCGCACTAAGTACTACATAAACGTCACAGGCCCACCACACCGCTGGAGACGCGGCGGAGAGCATTTAAAGACAACAATTTAAAATAAACCTTAACTGTCTTGACATACGGTCTACATGAGAATAAATTCGGACACGGTGCTTGGAGCGTTCTCAAGCTACACAAGAGCATGCGAGCGACCGTATTTCAAGGTGGTTAAGGTTTATATTAAATTACCTTCAATTGTTATCCGCCGCACCTCCAGAGTTGTATTTTGGGCCACATAGTGTGTGACAGAGATAACGCTATACGCCATTTATCACATTCGAGGTGCAATATTTCACTCCCTAGACAAGTGATCTTAAAGTAGATTCTTAACTTTATGTTCTAGAGTTTAAGGTTGAAAATGTGTTAAAGATTACAGAGCGTTTTTGTTCGTTCTAGTAGTTAACGCTCAGAAGTCTACAACATATATTCAACTTTATACACTAGAACATAAAGTTTACATACTAATATAACATTGAATTTTTATGCAATTTTGATATTATGCAGTAACAACACAATAGATGATTTAAGAGTGTTGTTAGAAATTGTTTGAAATTACTCTGTAACACAATTTAATGATCAAAATAATTATAAGGCTACCTACTAACCAAAGCGATAGCTCGGCCATTTGGTTCGGCGAATCATGAGTGTGCGTCAGAATGGCTGGTTGCCTGTGGCGTTGGTCAATGAGAGTTGATTCGAAAATTGCTACATAATTGCTTATATTTGCTACATTTAATAAATCATTGCTACATATGATATTTATTTAGATATGAAATAATTTTTTTGACCAGCCATCCTGACGTCAGGATGGCTGGTCACCTCCTCGTTTAAAGTCAAGCGTGTAGAGTTTCCCAAAATGTATTGCGTCAATAATTGCTTCATATTTACTTCATTTATCTCATTTATTTGTATCTTTAAAAATATGCTAATTAAAGGATGTAGCAGTAATTTAAATTATCCCAAGGAAAAGTTCCTGATAAAATAATGAAGGCAAATAGTTGCAGTGCGTTCTAAATAAAATTGTTAAATGGCATGTTATGTATGAGTAGTTAAGTGGACAATAAGCATATTAGAAGGATATCGTAAATTAAAAAAAAATACGAAGAGTAAAAAGAAGCTAATCCACATTGTATTATGCGTAAAAATAATATGAAAATACTCGAAGTTGTTGACTCATATAATATCTACTTAGGACAAGTAGTCCAGTTAGTTAGGTCCAACTTCGCGAAAGAGGTCAACCACCAAATCCAACTCGGTTGGGCAGCGTTCGGGAAACTACGCAATGTCTTTCCATCCGACTTACCCCAGTGCCTCAAGACAAAAGTCTTTCACCAATGTGTGTTACCAGTGATGACTTACGGCACCGAAACGTGGTCTTTCACTATCGGCCTCATCTCAAAACTCAAAGTCGCTCAACGAGCTATGGAGAGCGCTATGCTCGGTGTTTCTCTACATGATCACATACGAGTCACTGATATAGTCCACCGGATTAGCAAGCTGAAGTGGCAATGGGCAGGCCAAGTTGCTCGCAGAGCAGATGGCCGATGCGGTCGAAAAGTGCTAGAGTGTAGACCACGGACTAGCAAGCGCAGCGTAGGACGTCCACCATCAACGTGGCCAGTCAACCTTATAAAAGTCGCTGGAATACGCTGGATGCAGGTCGCTTCCAACCGGTATATGTGGAGATTAAAAGGGGAGGCCTATGTTCAGCAGTGGACGTCCTATGACTGAGATGATGATGAATATGAAAATAAGCTAAAAAATTGGTTCGGGCGAAACTACCCATGCACATTTTAAAAAGGGGACATCTGGCTTGCGGGCCACCTTTTTTCGCGGGCGAGATGTCCCATAACCTCAGCATTAATTTACCTTATTGTCGTATTATTTTTTCGCATATATTATGCAATATGGAATTAGCTTCTTTTTACTCTTCGTAATTTTTTTTATTTACGATATCCTTTTAATGTGCTTATTTTATTATCCACTTACCTACTCATACATAAAATGCCATTTAACAATTTTATTTAGAACGCCTGCCGCCTAAAGTGGCAATACCGTTGAGTGCAGACGCACTGCAACTATTTGCCTTCATTTTTTTATCAGGAACTTTTCCTTGGGATAATTTAAATTACTGCTACATCCTTTAATTAGCATATTTTTAAAGATACAAATAAATGAGATAAATGAAGTAAATATGAAGCAATTATTGACGCAATACATTTCGGGAAACTCTACACGCTTGACTTTAAACGAGGAGGTGACCAGCCATCCTGACGTCAGGATGGCTGGTCAAAAAAATTATTTCATATCTAAGTATGTATCATATGTAGCAATGATTTATTAAATGTAGCAAATATAAGCAATTATGTAGCAATTTTCGAATCAACTCTCATTGACCAACGCCACAGGCAACCAGCCATTCTGACGCACATAATCATGATTGTAGTTTTTCGGACGAATTAGTGAAATTATTATGAACACGACGATCGCTTTGGTTAGGAAGCAGGGTTTGTCCATTTTTATGATTTAAGTTTTGTCATAATTTTATCTTTTTTGTCATGATTAAAATTGTCAAAACCAGTTTTAAAATAAAATTGAGGAACACACGTGAAATATAGTACAATAATTACAGAGAGCATTCATCTGTAATGTAACAGCAAGTGAAAAGAATCTAGTGTTACAGTGTGCAACATGTAACAATATTTTTGTAACAAACACTCATTTTTGAATCTTCAACTGTTACATTACAGGCAAAATATATTTTTTATTGGGAAAATGTATTCCATACATATTCTTTTGAAGAATGTATGGCATTGTTTTTTTATATCTTAAACTTATTCCCTTTTTTAAGACAATAATCATTATAGATATTTTTACTAGTATAGTCCTTATGCATTAAACTTTAAAGGTGATAATTGAGATCATAATTACTATAATTAAAAATGTTCTTGAGATCATTAGTTACATAATGTTTAACATTTTTATAAACCAACTTTTTCAAAGTTGCACATTCGTGATTTCTAGAAGGTAACTAAGTGACCATCTAGATAATTTATTACATAATAGGCAATCAAATCAAGAAGGTCATGCAGAATTTGGTAGTATAATGCCTACATTTTTTTTATTTGATTTGTTTCTGACAATACAATAATCATTTCTCTTAGAATAGTTGAGCAAAGTTTACAAAGAGTAACAAATCACGATTTTGCCAGAATGAGCTGCAAATTAACGCGGGCGTTAAGATCAAATGTTTGTAACACACCACGAGGCGCCGCCAGTGGCAAATTCGCGTACTTTCAAGATAATTAGGGACGATTCAAGTATTGTGTAAGCATCACGTTTTAACACAAATTGGTCGGATTAGGACTTAGATATGGTGGCCAATTAGCTTCACCATTATATTTTTATGCAAAATGAAGTAGGTTTTATTTAAAACAAATATGGCAACCTTATCATAAGGAAAGAGGTATTGCTTTCACAAACAATGGGGGAAGGGGATGCAAATTCCTCTGCTTACACAATATTTGAATGCTAGATCATTCATTTAGAGAAAACCAACATTCTCAAAGGCAAGTTACCACAAAAAGCTTATCAAATGAACTAGAATAATTGAAAAAAAAAACTTTTGGATGTAAGAGCAAACTCATAGTTGAGGCTGCATTTCCACTGAGGCGGACCGGAGTGCGATCCACCAATCACATGGCTGGAGATGAGACGAAATGAGTGAGACTGTGGAGAGACAAGATGTGGATTCAAGCCTTGCGATTGGTGAATCGCCCTCCGCTCCGCCTCAGTGGATACGCAGCCTTACCTTCAGCTCGTACTTTACACAACAGTCAAAATAATAGTGATCTTTAATAAAATTCTGCTGAAGTTGCTATTTTAATGAAAGAAGTTTCAAAAAAATTCTGTAATGATTTACCCTTGAGAAAACTGGTGTTTTAAAGTTAATTTATGAATATGTCATAATAAATTAGAATCGTCTCCTACCATTGCTCTTGATTCTCGTATTCTTCAGTGTGATCGTTGTTGACTGCAGAGGACGGCCATTGTTACTGCTTCGGAGCACTGGACAGTATGTGCTGGAAAAGTCGAAATAAAATGTTAAAAAATGATGAAGAGATTAAATTTGCTCATTTTCGAAATGTAATTTAGCAGAATTTATTACAACTTGCTTTGTTTTTTTTTTAGTTTTCATGGTTTATTGAAAGGGCAATTTTATTGCTAAAAGAGATCTTTTCAAGACAATTTTGGATAAAGGTTATCAAATTAATGTGGTCCACGCAGGGCAGGGCAGTACCTAGGGCAACTAGGGACTGTCAGACTTGTTCTACCTAAAATACCCAGTGTCTTTCAATAGCCTTTTATTTTCCAGAGTCACGGTAATTAGTTAGACCCGCGACCCTGGTTGGTCAGAGGTAGAAGTAGAAATTTTATTACAGTAATCAAGTGAATCAGCCAAAACCCCACTGAACTGAAGTAAAGAAAATGTCATTTTTTTTTTTTTAGGTGGTAAAATCATCAAATGAGTCCTCCCGCCCTGGGCGGGGTGAAAGGGACTGTCAGACTCTTACAGACTAAAATCCACCCATGTTCCTTCCTATGCCCTTTACGTTCCGGGGCCACGGTAACCTGGGTTAAGAAAAAACCCGCGAACCCAGCAGGCATTTGGCGCGAAACACGACGCGCCACCGACCCGGGCTTGGTCTTTGGTCGGACGGCGAGCTACCCATCACTCACCGTCCGCAAGCCCGCTCCGCCGCTGTGCCCTCTGCTGATCAGAGGGACACGCGTTGGAGCATCCACACGACAGGCTATTCGCATACGGGCAAAGAGACCACTTAGGCACACAGTGCCTAAGGAAGAGTTTTTGCCCGCATCCCAGGGTGCACCGGCCCGAAAAACTGGTCTTCCCCTCGGACGTATCCGAGAGGGAACTCCAGTCCACGGGCGCACATGGAGGTTTCCTGTCATAGCACCCCAAAGAAAATGTCATAGTAAAATTAAAATACTTACATAGTATGAGCATTATCTCCAGAAGCTCCACACGTTGAACAAACATGAGACCGTAATATCGGACAAGTCACAATACTTTTATTCCCAACGTTCTCCCTCACCGAGTGTGTCATATAAACCAGTGGAGTCTCCCCATTCTTGCGGCAGAACGTACACATCTTTGCAGATCTCGTTTCCTGGTGTTTAGAAGAACACGGTCCAAAGTTTGGCCGACTAGGCAACCTGAACGGAGTTGTTGGCATACGAGGAGGTCCTACTTTCACAGAATTCGGTGTAGTTGGCATTGTCGGCGAAAATTTCGGCGAAACAGGCGTGTAACTTGATGTAGGAGATAACGCAGTAACTGGTGGTTTGAATTCAAAACCTCTTTTTTCTGTAGGAAACAGTTCATAGAAAATATTCTGCGTATAATTCTTCTGTTCGACGCGAATGCTGGGCGGTGTTGGTGGGAATAAATGTTCAGTGTCCGGTTGCCATATATTGTTAGGGAATTCAATGTCATGTTCAAAAGGTTTGTAAGTTGGTTCCAATGTTGGTGGTGCATGTTCTGGTTTGTCAAAGATCTTGCGTCCAATGATTGGGCGTTGGCGTCTGGCGATGAAGGGAGTCTCAAAAGATTGTCTGTCTGTGTCTGAACGATGTGACATGTCCGGGAAGGAGTCCGGAGACGTGGAATCTGTTGAGCTTGATGAACGGTTGACTGGTGTGGACTGCCTGAATGGTGAATATAGATTTGGATTGGGCATTGTGTTTGGAGACCGGAATAAATCTGGAATTTAAGAGTTTTAAGGCTTTATAGTTTGATATCAGTGTGCAGGTTTCTCTTTTATTTTTTAGTTTTTGTCACTAGGGTTTTATGAGCAATAAGACCTCTCATATAGCCTAATGAGAACACAGAGAGAATAATCAAATTTTTATTCCTATAAACTTCTGCATTTTAAGTTAACAAGTTTCATTTGTTTTTATTATCTTTTGTTTTGTTTTCGTTTCTCACAACAGTGATAAAAACAAAACAAGAATCGACGGACATTTTAGAAAGTTGCGTAGGTACCACATCAAGAAAACAAATTCATACACTATTTTGATCAAAAAAAGTAGAATTCATGTTAAAAGTTGTAAGCTTACCATTTTCATTGGTTCGAGGAAAGAGTCGGTTTATTTCAGTCATGTAATCACAGTTACTCTTCGTGGGATACATTTTTGGATCTGAAAGTCACCAAAAAAATAATAAATTAATAAAAAAACACTATTTACATTTTTGCTAAAAGAAAAAGAAACAATTCATCCATTTTGAAAGATTGACGGAAGTGACGTGTCGTAAAAAGTTTTCAACATGGTCGAATTAGATTCCTATTGGATTTTTTCCTAAATGCGGCTTATAATCTGACTAGTAACATTATTATAATAAAAAATAATACAATCTCACACAATGAAAAGAATAAAACATTATTAATTCTGTAATTCATCATTAAACAACAACTTATGTAAACAAACGCAACTTCCGGTGCGAACTATTGTTTTTACTGAAACCTTGAAAAGAAAATACCAAAACAGAGATAAGGGAATTCAAAATTAAATTCATAAAATCATACCGTATTTAAAGCACACTACTAAATTTCCTGAACAGTTTTAACACTCAACGCTTTGATGAATGAAAATAAAACACGACAAAATTTTCGGCTTACGAAAAACTGAAGTTAACTCAATGATCAAGGTTTTTACTATCTACGTGGGTAAATAGCGTAGAAACCACCAAAAAATCACATTGATACGCTAATATTACCTAGTATTTGCAAAATATGATCATCTCAGATCATAAACATCATTGGTAAACACAAAACACGCACCGGCACGCGCAACGCAAGACGAACACCAACAAGGTGAATGAAAAATCTGATGAACACCACAGGATCACGTTGGATACTTGCAACCGGTCCTATTAGAAATAAGAGGAGGCCTATGTTCAGCAGTAGACGTCCTACCTACAGCTGATACCTAATGATGATGATGAAACAGAAAACCATCGATTTTGTACAAAAACTTTGATCACACCTCACGCTTTGACCTGTGGTCAATCAAAACTCGTCACCAGCTATGTCCACGTTCTTTTAATGTGGTCGTACAAACATGCCAGTTGCGAGTACAACGCACCTGTTCTTTCTAAACAACCTGAGTAGTTCACTGTCATCAAAATAATCTAGTAAATATTATGAAATACGAAACTCACCGTTGACGGAGCACATCAAATAAACATACACGTCTTCACTTCGCAGAGATCGTCGGCGAAATGAAAAACAAATTAAAATTATTTTCGCCTTTCGGCATGGCTCAAAGGATGCCGACAGCCATAGAAGTTCAGTGGTTAAATGTTGCGTTAGTAGCGGGTTTGATTTTTGGCCGTAATTTAAGTTTATGTTTTTGTTTATGAAAAGAGTGTGTTCTTTTGTTTTTATTTCATTTTAATAGTTTTATGAAATATGAGAAATAATGTAGATGATTTTGTTTTAACATTGCTTAAATGTGAAGTAAAAAATAAGTTTTTTTTTAATAATTGCAGTTTATTAATTATTTCTTATATTTACTGTATGCTTGCCAGTTAAACTCTATAATCGTAGATTATTATCAGTTTCACCTAGAAGACAATAATCCTGCCAAAAATATAAAAGTGAAGCTACATTTCTGTCAAAGGGTAGCCGCCACGTGCGCGGCTCGCTTTGTTTACATCAAACAGGTGCCGACAATCAGAGTAGTTGTTTCTACTCGATACTAGATGGCGTTGTTCTCAATAAACTTTTGAAATTACATTATTAATTCATTATTTCTAAAGTTTTACTTTAAATATCATGCTTCAATGTTCAAAGATATACTTTATCAATATACAAAATGTTTTTAATTCCAATTTTTAGACAAAATTAGTCATAGATTGATATTGTTTTATAGTTCTACTATTCTGCGAAAGATGGCGCTTATACATCATGTGGCCGATTTTATGAGGGGAAGTACCCGGAATAATTATTCTTTTTTGAGTATAGGGCCGATTACACTATACGATTCATCGTGCCCTAAGTCACTAATTTCCGATGGATTGGGTGGTGTGATCGCTGTTATGCCCGGTTTACATTATTCCAGTCCAGCGATCCAGTCCAGTACTGGATTGCTTACTGGAAAATGTAAACCGGCACTGGAAGGATTCAGTTCATTCCAGTGCCGGTTTACATTTTTCCAGTAAGCAATCCAGTACTGGACTGGATCGCTGGACTGGAATAATGTAAACCGGGCATTAGGCTAAGTACACTAACAGCTTAGGGCACGATGAATCGTATAGTGTAATCGACCCTTAAAAAACCCGACTATGAAAAAAACGCGCACTGAAAATTATGAAAACAAGAAGAATATTCATTTGACCGATGTTGCGCTAGCCGTGGTCGTATCCACCCAGCCAACAAGAATCTTTGTTCTACCTCAATCTGACGAATTTCTTATATAGATTTTGAACTTTATCACTATAGCTAGAAGGTTCATTGAGAGGTTCGATAGAGAATATTATTATATTTGAAACATTAGGTTAGGTTGACGTGCTGATGTCTGTAGCTGTTTAAAAGATTCTAAATGCACCCACCATACGACAGGAGAACAATTTTTTTTGGGAGCTGAAGGCCTAATTCTCAAAATGGCATCTAAGTCGCAAAAAGACATCGTAAATATTTTAGTCTCAATTTATGGCCAATTCACCACAATTGAGAGTAAAGAGTAAGTATTTATTAACATTAACGTCAACCGGGTCTTAAGGTGATTCTAACTTATCTCTATCGTAGTTATATATATCTAAATCGTAGTTAGATTTCGGAGATTTTAACATGATGCACCTTTTCTATGTGAGAGCTGATGGAGCGAGTTTTTTGATATTTTTTATATTTAAAATTATACTTGTTATTACCGCAACACATATATGTATTTATAAAGTTACAACATGTCACTGGCCTGCAAATTGCAAAAAACGTAAATTAACGTTGAATTTCGCGGGCTGGTTGGAGCTTCCCCCATATCTTAAAATTGTTATGGAGCCCCCGATTTGCTCAAAGAATTAGGCTAGAAGAGAATTTGCCATTTTCAGAACGAATGGGTTGCCATTTTGTTTGAGATTAGGCCTCTGCGCTTTGTCTGCGTTTATATTATACCAAAATGATAACTGTGAAACTGAATTATTATGAAAAGAAAAAAATCTGTAAATCGCAAAATGTTAATACCTACTTATGGACATAAGTACTTAGTTTTGTACTTAGTCAAATTTAGAGGTATGTACCTTCTCCATTCTACTTAGTCTTCTGCCTCTCCTATCCTCCTAAGTCTAATGGTAACTATAATAATTAGATGCGTAAGTAAAATTTGTTAGAAAAGACAATGCCCGAGGAAAACAACAATAAACGTTCATAAATTATGATAATAGATGGCGCCACATGCATACAATCGGAAATGATTGTCAAGTTCTAAAGCAACTCGATTAAAGCCACGAGCAAAAGCTAGTCAAAAGATTCTTATTTGGCTGACATAATTATAATTTCCTAAATATAATATAGCATTGAACATATTGTACACTTTGCATACCCATGTCGGTAAAATGTGGAGAACTTAATTATAAAGAAATAACATGTAGGTACCTAATAGTACATGTTATTTCTTTCCCATGTTTACAAAGCAATAAATTATTTGATTTGATTTGATTTGAAGAAATAAAGGCGTGATATTTTGGTGATATTCACATTACACTTCATTCAATGACTACTTAAATCTATAAAGTATTGAAGCAACCTCCATTCAAAGAGCCGACCTTCCGGAGTTCAAGATGGCGGGCATTAAAAACAAAATTAGAACAATATGGCTACATGTTATTGCAACATGGCGGCGTAATTACAAAAGCTCGACCACCCACAAACGAAGTGATCCAGATCGGAAACACCATGCGTTTTATTATTATTTTACTTGTGTGGTTTGGACAAAGATTATGTCTTTGCAGATAGGTGAATAGGTTTGTACCTGTCTGCAATTCTGCATTATGTCTCATTAACGGTCCGTCCACGACTTTATGAGCGATCGTTAAGCGGGGTGGCGAACGGTAAAATCGAAATGTTTGAAAAACGACACGAGATGCTGCTCGTAGCTAAAACGTGTGCGGATTTCTCCGAGCGAATCGCTACAGTGGCGAGCGGTGCTAAGACTGGCTGAAACAAAAATACAATTGTAATCATAATGAGTGCGCAGCTGCAAACACAGTGTACCTATTTTAAAAGAAAATAATCATAATCCGAAGTGATATTGTGTTCATGCAAATTGCCACCTCTACAATACTTGTCTAATCTATGAAACTAACAAATACGTTACGGGATTTGGAGCAAGGTCAATGGATCGCAATTATGGACCGATTGTGTGTCCGGTGTCTTCCATAGGCGGTGCAAGATGTAGGCGGAAGCGGTAGCGGGAGCGTTAAGCGGCAAGAGACGTAATGTCACAAAGAGCCAGCGAACCAAAGATCTGTCATGAATGGTTAAATATGAATGCAAAAGTGAGTTTGTTTGTTGTTTCACGCCTAAATCACTTAACCGACTTTTATGAATTTTGGTTGATTTATGGAAACGTTGGCTTCAGTTTGTTTCATTTGAAGGATGGGAATTGGAGGGCAGAGCTTCCGCTATGCAGTAACAGTAATAGGGTAGTTTCCAGGGTCAAAATAATTACATTCTATTTAGTCCGTATTTTAGATTATAAAAAGATATTGCACACGTATTTTTTCTTTTTTCGATTAAACAAAAAATAACAAAGATAATATAGCCTATTTAAGTTACCTGTGACGTCACTCTGCGCGAAAAATGCCACGCATCGTGATGTCACACGTAACTTTAATAGGCTATATCTTTGTCATTTTTGGTCTAATTTACAAATAAAAAAATACGTGTCCCTTATTTTTGAATAATCTAAAAGACGGACTAATTACATTTTTTTAGGCAACTAGTCTATTAACAATACGACAGATTGTCAGACTTTCGAGCTCCTTACTAACAGAAATGACTGTCTAAGATCCACAAACGACAGGCGGGGCCAACGGCTTTACATGCTTTCCGAGATACGGAGTAAACTCGCTATTTGATGGTCTATGGATCTAGGTTTGAAAAACGCTCCACGCTTGTAACTTACACCGCCTTAAAAGACATACAATAAGAGTTTTGTTTATTGTTTTTATATACATGACGAGATTGATGTAATGATAGGTACATCTGCTTATTATGAAGAAAGCAAGGTCGTGTCTTATTATTTTGATGGCTCTATGGAGCTCTTTGACGCTCTATGGTTCTCTATGATATGAAGGTTGGTGTTGTTTCGTTTGTTAATCATGTGTGGTCATTTAAATGTTCAGAAGGCATGCTTTAGGTTTTTTTAAAGATAGGGTAACACTAACGGGAACTGCTGCTTAGTCATCGCGATGATAGACGTTTTAAAAACTAACCCATTATATAGGGTGACTGGTAATTAGTGTACGATACTTAATCACGTGTTTGTGCTCATGATAACAAACAACTTTTACTATGGGAACAAACCTGAAAGTGCGAAAAAAAATCAGCTGTTCAGTACATTTATATATGTTTGCTTATTGTACGAACAGTTGATATTTTTTCACGATTTCGACTTTGCTCCCATAATAAAAGTTGTTTGTAATCATGAGCACAATCACGTGTTTAAGTATCGTACACTAATTGCCAGTCACCCTATATAGAAATGTTTGAAACACGCTACGAGGCGCCGCCAGTAGCGAGTTCGTGTACTCCTCCACTAATTCTTTTCTGATTAGGTAATTTCGTTGCAGGAGACATGTAAATTCATTCTCCGAGACACGTCGAGCTTCATTGTCTCGGCGCTTTTCTGGTGGTTGCCACTGTTAATTCTGGCTTTCAGGAGTTGCAGGGAATAGTGTGGTGGGTTGGTCCCCAAAAAAAAAAGTCCCTGCCCTGCCCTGGGTGGGAGGATGCATTTGATGATTTTAAAAAGCTAAAAAAAGCATAAAACATTCTGGTACTTCTGTCAAATTTTTCATTAGTGTCGATAGTAACTTGATCCTCTAGCTGTCACTCAGGTGTCAAATAAACGTCAAATGTGACGTTGTAATCGGGCTATCATGCCCGATTATGATCTTCGTATGTTTAGGCGTGACTCCTAACCACTTCATCATTACGAGTGCGTTCTTCAAGTGTGATGAATGTGGGAGTACAATGAGACGTGGAGTAGTTTGTCCTTATGAATTTTATTTGCCTTCTAGGCTCCCATAGATCTTGGGACTGCTTTAAAAGGGTATTGTGGCCTTGGAATGCGAGGACATGGGAATGAACAGGGTGTTTATTTGGTTTGGAAGAGTCTGACATCCCTTTCCGCTTTTCTGTCTCCTGCTTGAAATGGAGGGAAGTGGAAACATGTTTTTTTCTAACTCCTCCACTATTCTTCTCTGATTAATTTCGTTGCAGGATCTAAGACAGGTAAATTCATTCCCCGGGACACATCGAGCTTCATTGTCTCTGCGGTTTTCTGGTGGTTGTCACTGTTGATTCTGGCTTTCAGGAGATGCAGTGGTTTGGAAATAGTGTGGTGGGTTTTGTCCCAAAAAAGCCTTGTCCGGTCGGTCCAAGGACCCGGAAATCATTTGATGATTTAATCTTAGAAAAACCACGGATTTCAGCATCCGGAAACTGATTGATGTTTTGAATTTACTTTTCGACAAAATTGGACAAAATAAGTAGGGTAATTCTGTGTTTTTATGACACAATATACACTGTTTAAGGCAATCGTAATGCTTTTAGCGGTCTCTTTTGAGACTTCAATAAACGTTAGCACGATTTCTGTGGGTTGCAACGTTGATAATTAGGTTAGAAGATTATAATCCAGATTCAGGGCCGCGCCGCCCCTATGTGCGAAGTGTGCGGCGCACACAGGCGCCAGGGTAATAGAGGCGCCGGATGACTAGTGACAATTGTTTAAATTATATATTTATAAACGTAACCCGATGCGAACCAACGGGGATTCCCCACAATTACAAACATTTTATCGAAATTGGGTTTATTCTAGTGGAGTCGCGGGTTCGGCGCGTAATGGCAGGAAACTCATACATTGATCAGTAATAACTAATGAAAATATTTCGGCCAAAAAATTGAATTTACGAAAGAAATTCGAAAGACGACACGTAAAAGGCGCTTCATAGGTTTTGCACACAGGCGCTCCATAGGCTTTGCGCACAGGCGCTGCAAGGGGTTGGCGCGGCCCTGTCCAGATTTTGAAGGATTTTTCGAGTTTAAAGTCCGATTTCCACTGCGACCGAAGCGGACCCAATGATTTGAAAGAAAGAATGATTTGATAGATACGCCAATGAAAATTAATTTTCCACGAACATAGAGTCGAGTGGAAATTACTCAGCTGGCTTTAGTGTTAAGTGATTATATGGAATGCTTCGGTAGCAACTACCTATGAAGTCTGGAATTAGAGCCCGGTTGATGACGACAATAGATTCACCTTATAATACAAGGATTTAAAATATAATTGGTGAAAACTAGTACAGACGTCCGTCAGCAATGTCATACCAAACCATATAGACCAAAAAAATTTGTAAAAAGTCTTTCAATTGAAATAAACCTTCTTTAGAACGCTCAGAAGCAGTGTTGCCAATTTAGTGCTTTCGGCACTAGATCTAGTGCATTTTTTTATGTTTTAGTGCTCAAAATTCCACAACAGTGCCTAGTGCCTTAACTAGTGCATTTTTAAAAGTCTGCAATTTATCACGCAATTTCGTAACAACAAAACCAATCAATGGCGCGTTCTGATACACAGTTAAATTTCAGAACGCACCTCTAATTATTAGTTTTTCATGAAAATTCGTATCTCCATGGTCGTATAGCTGGGCTACGAGCAGCAAATAAAACTACATTTACGATATTCCGAAGGAAGTTCTTGAAAAAGTCGGTTCGAAAGATACGTTTAAACTCCATCAATCAACTCCTGGTCCCTCAACTTCTCAAACAGCCATCTCAGCATCCGTGAATTCAGACCATGAATCCAACTCTGATTCGGATGACGATATACATATTTTTGTAATAACAATATTCTCAAAATAAACTGATATTTTTTAATATTTTAATTGATTTTATTTTTTTGGTGCCCTTTTATCAAAATTAGCACAAACCTAGTGCATTTTAGGTTTTGTTTAGCGCATTTCTTACAATAGCAGTTGGCAACACTGCTCAGAAGACGCGAGTGTCACCACCAAAGCAAATACAAAATCAAATCGAATTACATTCCTTGTTTTCTTTGTTTTAGAGAACAACTTTTAAAATGTAGACGGCATAAATGGCAAACAACAACGACGACGCGTAGCTTGGTAGTTGGTACTACGTACTGTCGCGAGTTTGAATTCGATTTTGATTTTGTATTTGCTTTGATGGTCACACTCGCGTGTTTTGAGCGTTCTATCTGCCTATTTATTTGATCTGAGATAAAAATCTATACAAGAAAATTGAGAGATGGGGCTAATAGGTTGATGAGCTGGCATCATTTGTACTACCTATTAAAGGTAGAGTCATGTAGGTACCAAAAAACAATAAAAAAATTACTACAGAACATAATTCAAGGAAGGATACATTAAATTAATAATAGGTAGGTATCACAATTCATTGCCTTTGATATTCAATTAAACAAAAATAATAAAGGCAGGAAAAGGAATTGTAATAAATAACAAAATTGGTATCAATTAAGTTAATTTTTTACGTTACCACTTTGAACATATGCTTGCCTAGTACTATTGCTTATTATAATATTATTATTGAACAGATATTTAATTAAAAATATACGATTTTGCCGAAATATCCCTTTACTATTTCATAGAAGACATCTGGCCCGTTTTACTAAATTGGTCCGGGCGAATATACCCATGCACATTTTAAAAAGGTGACATCTGGCCTGCGGGCCAGTTTTTTTGTGGGCGAGATGTCCCATTAACCCGTTCGTACACAGGCACGCGTCAATGTATTCCAAAGTCAAAGGATATCGGAGACTTCCGTCGACTATTGTACGAAGGGCCTTCCAGTACTTTCCGTGTGGGGTTGCAGCATCTTAGGCCTTATCCTGCTTCTGGTCAAGATTGTGGAAACTTAAAAAAAAAAAAAACAAAGTTTCGTTTCCTAAAGTATTGCATGAGTATTTTGACGCATCGTCATGTGTAGAACTCATCGGCCGATAATCCGGGTTAAGCCGCGCTTGCCGAGGTTGGTCTGTGGATGGGTGACCATCTGTCATAGCGAGTTTCCTCCGTGCGAGGAAAGCACGTTAAGCCGTTGGTCCCGGCTGTCATTTGTAGATCTTTGACAGTCGTTACTGTTAGTCAGAAGCTGTAAATTCTGACAACCAGTCTTACCATAGGGTATCGTATTACCCAGTTACTGATTGTGGAGGAGATTGTGGAGGTCCGACAGGCAATCACTCCATGTAAAATACTGATGCCAGCTGCATCTGGTTCGACTGGAAGCCAAATTATTTTCAACGGGAAGCCGAACACAACATAACTAGTGGGAAACGGCTAGGAAAATGATGAGTATGGCATGCTCATGAGATACAAAGTACAATATAGGTATAACCATTATAACTAGGTAAGAATATTAAGTAGGTAGGTACCTATAAATTCACAGACAATTAATCTTACAATTTTGGTACTAATATATTTCAGAAACATTACAAAACGGTAATTTATTGACTCCATAAGCAGTTATCAGACATCTTTGAAAAAAAAAACATCATTCACTATGACGAAATTTTCTGGCGGGCACATTGGCGTTCTTTGTTGTTTGAAATTCGAAAGTGCTCTATGGGTCCTTGGAGAAAAGATGTCCGCCATGATATCCGCTGGCAGGTGATGCAAACACATAGTTTTTGACTAAGGTGCACCAACTGCGGATGGGGCGGTTTGAGCGGAAATCTAGTCTGTTTCGTGACCCGCAACCCGCTCCCGCTGCCCGCCCTGCGCCACTGTAATTATCATGTGCTATATTATCAAGTGTGCATAGACAAGAATTTTTAATGAGATCTACATTAGTCCAAAATTTTAAAACACGTTATAATGTTTTTTTTTTCCGAGATACGGATAATCGGATATATCTATTTTTTTTAATGGGACAAACCCACCACACTATTCCCAAAACTCCTGAAAGCCAGAATCAACAGTGGCAACCACCAGAGAAGCGCCGAGACAATGAAGCTCGACGTGTCCCGGAGAGGTCGGAGAATGAATTTACCTGTCTTGGATCCTGCAAAGAAATTAATCAGGAAAGAATAGTGGAGGAGTAGGAAAAAAATTGTTTCGACTTCCCTCCATTCAAGCAGGAGACAGAACAAAACAAGGCCAATAGGCACAAAGGGTCATTACAACTGGGAGAAGCCCAGTTGTCTAGCACCACGGGTAAAAATGACTACTAATATTAATGGTTCCTAAATTGTGAGCTGCTATATTTGTGTATATTTGATTCCAATATTAGGTATGGCAAAAAACGCGAGATACGGATAGCGCTTGGCCTCTACACTACAACAAAATGGTCACCCATGCTCTTCAATGTTTTCTCTAAAGCCTCTCATGCAACCAACGTTGCCCCAGTGTCGAATGAGCTATTGAAGGACACTGGGTCAGAGGACTCATTTGATGGATTCAGCAGTAAAAAAAAAAGAAATTGCGAATTGTTATTTTAAGAGCAATCATTAATTAATATTAGCAACAATAATGTGTTATTGTATTTATAAGCCATTGCAATGAGATGAATTCGTTTCCAAGTAATATTTCTAGTTACAACATAGTATTGCATTGCTATCATCAATCTGTAGCACATATTATGTTGCTATTTTTGGGTAATTAGGTGCCTATTCGCAATGGTACATAGAAAATTATATGTTAGAAAGAGTCGTTAGAGATTCTGATTGAGGTATATAACGAAACAAACACTACATAAGCATTACATAACAACACATGATTGGTGCGCTGATCCCCGTGAGGCGAGTAATGGGTACATAATGGGTAGCTCGCCGTCCGATCAAAGCCCAAGCTCGAGTCGACGGCGCGGCGTATTGTGTTCCACACGCGCCTCAAGGAGTTGTCAGCAAACTGGGCCTCAAGTCTGCTAATTTTATTTAATTGACATGCTATTGATATATTGATATTCAATTGAGGCTCAATCACGACTCCATTACGCTTAGAACAACAAATTAGACAAATTTGGCATTCTGCTAAAACTTGTAAAAGCTCTATAGAGTCGTAATGGAATCGTAATTGACTCTCAGTTGAACAGTTATATGTATTATCATTAGAGAGTAGAATACGGATAAAGTCCACAATCGATTTACAATTGAAACACGATTGAAGAGCAGACTAGCAAATATTCTGATAGCAGTTCAATGGAATGACACTGGAAAACCATTGGTCTTAAATTAGTAGCAGAAAAAAAAAATAGTAATAAATGTAGGTAGTTAAAACTGCTACTGAGATCCAATTGATATTCAATTGAGTAATACTAAATTAGCAGAATTGGGGCCCTGATTTGGTTCCATAGTGAAAAACAGCGTATCGAAACCGTGATCCTGGAACGTAAAGGGCTATTGAAGGAACACAATTTATTTCAGTCAGTAGGTACGAGACTAAGATTTCCTTCCGCTCCACACAGGGACTCATTTGATAATATCAATGTTCAAATCCTGCTAGCAGTTCAAATTTTTCTTTCCACAGCAAATCATAGAAAAAATCCAAAATACACTGTTGCACAACCTGGGAATAAAACCCGGTACTTCAAGCTTGCGATCACTAGACCAGCGAGACAGACCGGTGAGATAAAATCTCGGAAGAAAATGATCTAGACACTCGATCTGGGTATTTCTCCACGTGGGATTAATGTCTTAGTAATTATAACGTAATGGAAGAAACGCTTAATTCTGTTTCTGATACCATCTTTTCTTTTTCCCTAACGCAAGATTGAGTAAGGAGATTCACACACACACACACACCACACCAGTCGCACATATTTTTAAGACTAGGTACTTTAAAAAATTATGTGCGACTGTTAATTGTTACGCGTTTTAGCAGCGCGTTTGGAGCGTGCGCGCTTTCGGAGATATGGGGTAGTCTTCGGTCAACAAATAATGTTTTTTTTTTAGTGTGGTAAAATCAGCAAATTTTAATGTGTCCTCCCACCCCGGGCACGGCGGGAAGGACTGTCAGACTTGTACTGGCTAGAATCTACAGTGTTTTTTAATAGCCCTATTTATTCCGAGGTCACGGTGAGGAAATAAATCCCGCGACCCCGGCAGGCTTTGGCCCTCTGAGACCCCGGCCCCGACGTTTTTGCTGACGCTCTTCTTTCGACCCTAAAATAATAGGGGGTAGTAGAAAAGTCGCTAGTTTGTAGAGTAGCGCCGTTCAGAAATATCGCGCTCGTGTGCTTCTACGGCTCGTCGTTGAGGCGTGCCGTAAGATATTCTGATTGTCTTACGGCATGCGGCAGCGGAAGGCGAGTACCTACGGCAGTACTAATTTGTTTGACTGTGCCAAAGCTGTTCCATCGCACTGTCTTACACCAGCCTTTTAAAATGGTTTTGCTATTGGCCTCAATCTGGCCCAGAGGCAAAGATGGGGCTTGTGATGGGGCGACAGAACACAGTAAAAACTATTTGGTGGATTGGGATTCCGACAGGATAGTAACCTAGGGGCCCAAGTCTGCTATTTTTCTAAATTCATCATTTCAACACATTATTCATCAATATCTGGTTGACCGAGCTTCGCTCGGTTTTTAAAATGTCTATATCTTGGGTAGCGAGTTTTTCTCGAACCTGAGACCTTGATAAATCGATTCCTTGAGCCGAAAAACCTCTAATCTGCAACTTTCATGAAAATCCTTGGGGCCGTTTCCGAGATCCTGATTATAATATTTGAATAAATATACAAGAATTGCTCGTAAAGATATTAGATTTTGCTAAAAACACAGAAAACTTAATAGTTGCTAAAAGTTCGTAATAATCTACTAAACACGGACGCACGGAAAAGCAATATCACGTGAGAATCGCCTAAATATCTCGACATCTTGCCTAACTAAAAGTTGACCATTAAAAGTTCCATTACAACTAAAAGAAACCGATTATCACATAATACAATGGTGTAAAAGGAATTAGTGCAGATACAATAGAAGATCTGTTACAATTACATGGAATAAAATTATCTTGCAATAGAGGTCGGGATTTCGGTCGAGTTCCATGGATTTCAAGGGCACTCTCACGGGTACTTATAAAAAAAAAGTCTGAATTGACCTTTGAATAGTCTGGCCTCTAATCTAACATACGAAGTGGAAACATTTTTCCTACTCTTCCACTATTTTTTTTTTTTTTTTTTTTTTTTTTTTTTTTATACTTTATTGTACACCAAAATTTTAAAACTACTGCTTACAATATTGCTTAAACTATGGTTACAATGGCGGTCTTATCGCTAAGAGCGATTTCTTCCAGACAACCTTTGGATGGACTGTACGAACTAAGATAAGAAGGGGACTATTCTTTTCTGATTAATTTCGTTGCAGGATCCAAGACAGGTAAATTCATTCTCGAGGACACGTCGAGCTTCATTGTCTCGGAGCTTTTCTGGTGGTTGCCACTGTTGATTCTGGCTTTCAGTAGTTCCAGTGGTTTGAGAATAGTGTGGAGGGTTTGTCCCAGTAAAAAAAAAAATCTAACATACAACAATTTTTTTTAACGTGGTAAAATCATTGAATGCGTCCTTCTACCCAGGGCGGGTAATGACTAAAATCCACGGAGATCTTTCAATAACGTATGTGACTACTGAGAAGAAACAGCCGAAACAAACTCAGAGGTCACAGTCTCTTTTTAAAGTCCAGACATTATATTGGTCAAGTCATAGGTACGAAGACTGAGATGGTATTTTGAAGAAAGAACCAAACAGATTTGAGTGAACAGCCTAATGAAAACGGAATAAAATTGAAAAGCATGAAAGTTCGCGAAGTAAAAACCAAAGTTGCATCTACAACACCAATACCATACCGGATTCTTACAACTTATAAGTACCCAATAGTACACGATTTAATAACACATTATGGCTTCAATTTGTGAAGAGATAGTACTCGCTATCAGCCATCGAGAGCAATTACTCACGACCTTAGATCATTACGACGACCAGGGGGGAGTGCGCAACATTTTGGTGAAGTTACTCACGTTGAGATGTTATATACTTACTGTCCATACTTTTTTTTTACAAATGTTTCAATAGGTACGCTGTTATTGGAATCAAATATAGCAGCTCACAATTTAGGACCCATTAATATTAGTAGGTACTAGGTAGTCATTTTGACCTGTGGTGATAATGCAACTGGGCTTCTCCCAGTTGTAATGTCCCTTTGTGCCTGTTGGCCTTGTTTTGTTCTGTCTCCTGCTTGCATGGAGGGAAGTGGAAAAATTTTTTTTCCTACTCCTCCGCTATTCATTTCTGATTAATTTCGTTGCAGGATCCAAGACAGGTAAATTCATTCTCCGAGACAAGTCGAGCTTCATTGTCTCGGCGCTTATCTGCTGGTTGCCACTGTTGATTCTGGCTTTCAGGAGTTGCAGTGGTTTGGGAATAGTGTGGCGGGTATGTCCCAATATAAAAAAAATAGGTACGCTCCAGGAAGATCTACACTGTCCTTATAGGTGAATTGCTTAAGAAATCGAGCAGGCGCTTTGTAGTTTCTAGCTACCTCCATGGGAAGGCGTGACTTTATGTATGTATGGTTCACAGACTGTATGGTTCAATATTGTGTTTCTTTTTTTTTTCTTTATTAGCTTGTTCTGTCCCAGTGTTGGGCAAAGCACTCTCCCATATTCTTCCACTCGTTTTTGAGTTCTACCTTTTCCGGCCAGTTTCTCAAGGAGTGCAACTCAAGAATTTAAGTGAGGTTTTGATTAAACTGCGAAGGCCTCACCAAGTCCCTCCCAGTTCTTGTCCAGCGCCACTTTAAACCAGCACGATATTATATTTCATTATATTTTTCGCTTTTCCTGCTTGCACATGTTACGAGTGTAGACTATTTGGGGGGGAAAGTTGGTATCATGCTCTATTCAAGGCTGGACCTTTTGACTTAAGGGCTTCACACACAGCAGCTATAATGTAAAGATGTACATTACATGCACGATACAACTCAGTAGACGTACATCTTTCCATAGAGATACGAACATGTAAAAATATACA
This sequence comes from Agrotis clavis, assembly GCA_954870645.1. Classification (NCBI taxonomy): domain Eukaryota; kingdom Metazoa; phylum Arthropoda; class Insecta; order Lepidoptera; family Noctuidae; genus Agrotis; species Agrotis clavis. Next base: position 2,314,137 of record OX940942.1, read on the forward strand.
GTAGAGCTGTCGTGTATGGTCTCCTGACGATTTCTATGGAAAGATGTAATGAGATGTATCGTGCTATAATGTACATCTTTACATTATAGCTGCTGTGTGTGAAGCCCTTTAGTCGTGAAGAACTAATTTAGACGTAGCTCCTAAAATAGCGATAAGTTTGTCGTATTTTTGATTATGTTTACAGTTGGAGCAATTAAGACATGTGCCCAATAAAAACGTATTTATTTTCTTTCTTTATTTAATCGTTTGAGCTTCGAACGAACAGTTGAGAACCCCTGCGAGTTAATAAATCAAAGTTGAATAGGTACTTACTAACACATTTCGTTTGCACAAGACTCTGTACTTCGTGGAGTTACAGATCATTGCCAATTGCCACAGGTTTCTATTGTAAAACATCAATTAAGAGTCACGGTTAACTTTTGAAGGTATTTTCAACTGGTTGACTTCAGTTGGTGAGCAAAGATCCAGTGTTTGCTGGCGTTGCTGCTGAGCCAACCAACCTGGAGTTCCCTATCGGATACGTCTGGGGGGAAGACCAGTTTTTCGGGTCGGTGCACCCTGGGATTTCCAGCCACCTCTTTATTAAGGTCGTCAGAAAAAAAGAAAAAGATTAAAATAAGATCGAGATCTGGACATTCTGAACAAGGCATCATCATCGTCATCATCATCAGTTTATAATGTTCCCACTGCTGGGCACAGGCCTACTCTCTGTGAGAGAGAGTATGCCATAATCCACCACGCGGGCCCAGTGCTGCCAGTGCGGGTTGGTAGATGTCACATGTCTTCGAATTTTCGGTTTTAGGACATGCCGGTTTCCTCATGAAGTTTCCTTCACCGTTTTGAGAGTAGTGGTGATGAAATAAATTACACGAAGTAATGCGCCTGGCGGGGTTCGAACTTGCGACCCATAACTCGTAAGTCGAGGCCGATAACACTGGACCACCACTGCTCTCTCTGAACAAGACGTACCATACGGTAATGCGCCATCGTAACATGTTGGACATCCCTCCGGCACGAATGGTAACCTTCAGAGGAAACTCATCCCAAACAAAATGAAATGAGTCTCTGAAGCTGAATGTACAGTCACGAGCAATAACACGTACACTTAACAAAATTCAAACGCAATTTACGCGTGAACTACTGGTTTCCACTTAGAAGGTATTTCGTAATTTGGTATTATCCTCAAAATTGGAAGTGTAATGAAAAGGCAAAAGTATAATCATAATGGTAGCAGAACAACGCTTTTGAATACTGCTTAGTATATAGGTAGGTACATAGTATTGCTCGTGACTGTACAAAGCGTTTTTGCCAATACTTTTATTGTGCGCAAAGCTCATGAATGGAATTCCCTGTCGGGGTCTTAGTTTCCTGCTTCTATAATATATCTATGGTTTCTTGGATAACTAACTTTGGGGTGTTTATGTCGAAAGTGAATAGGTTCCTTCCTAAGCAAACGTGCTTCATCGTCAACCACAACCACATCATCGCTAACCATCAAGCAAGACAGTGGTGATACGCGAACGAATCAAACATTAACAACAGAAAAAAAACAAATATCAACTTTACAATCAGATATGATATAATAATATTACATTTCCTTCACAGGAAACCAACAATTATACATCAAAAACTTCGACAAAGCCATATGATTCATTGTTTCTGCTGATGGCAATCTGTGACCTTCCAGATAGTGACCTTCAAACCTAATCTTATGGACGTGATGGTTTGAATGTCGTCTCTGAAGAGGAAGCTTGTGGGAAACTGTGTGATGTACCGTGTGGGATCTTAGATCACACGTACACATACATGAAACCCACACATTTTTCTCATGGGTATAAATAAGTGTAAACTACACTTTATAGGAAAGGAAATGTTAACTATGTATTTTCCTTCTCCTCCACTGTACCCTTTTTTTTTAGGTGGTAAAATCATGAAATGAGTTTTTTTTAGGTGGTAAAATCACGAAAGGATTTTTTTTAGGTGGTAAAATCATCAAATGAGTCCTGTCGCCCTGGGTGGGGCGGAAGGGACTGTCAGACACTTACTGACTAACATTCACCCTGTTCCTTCCTATGCCCTTTACGTTCCGGGGCCACGGCCACGGTATCCTGGGTTAAGAAAAAATCCGCGACCCCAGCAGGCATTTGGCGCGAAACACGACGCGCCACCGTCCCGGGCTTGGTCCTTGGTTGGACGGCGAGCTACCCATCACTCATCGTCCGCAAGCCCGCGTGGAGGTTTCCTGTCATAGCACCCCATCCACTGTACCCTAAGCACGAATTTTCACTCTTTCACTTTAAGTAGAAGGAACTAATTTTTTCATTGAAAATTGTCAATTTGAAACTGTCAAAGTTTCAGTTTACTTCACGTCTTAAATACTGAAAACTCGTGCTAGGGGTACTGTTCTTTTCAAAGCCTTTCAGTACCCTAAGCACGAATTTTCACTCTTTTACTTTATAGTATTTACAGCGTTTCTTGTTTGAAAAAATGGAACAGCACCTCTGGTGTGCGAAGAAGGAACTAATTATTTCCTTGAAAATTGTCAATTTGAATTTGTCAAAGTTCCAGTTTACTTTACGTCTCAAATACTGAAAATTCGTGCTAAGGGTACTGATTAATTTCGTTAGAGGATCCAACTCATTCTCCGGGACACGTCGAGCGTGTCTCGGCGCTTTTCTGGTGGTCGCAATGTCGATTCTGGTGGTTTTGGGAATAGGGCGGTGCGATTGACTGATAGTTTATAAAAAAGGTGTGAACTACCTAATATTCACATTTACGAGTTGTAGCGGGTGAAGCCGCTGGCAACAGCTAGTATAATGACGGCTCAGTCAGCGCAGTGGCTGAACGATTGGACTATGCTGCGCCGCGTGTCGGTTCCATTCCCACTCGGAACAAATATTTGTATGACTTACAAGTAATTTTTCGTGGTCTGGGCTTTTGTATTTGTGAGTTTTTATGTTTTTAAATACACTGGAGAAATTCCTAGTGGGGCAACGTTTCGTGGTCGTCAAAAAAAGCCCTAGTTGGAAAAGTACCTTGGCGTGTCAAGATTCCATAACTTATATCAGTAGCAACAGCCCACTGTGCCATGGTTTTGTTACTGAGTCTGTTTTGTAATACAAGTAAAGTGTTTTAAACTTTTTGGTGGCAATGTGTAATATCAGCTTACTTCGACACTGGAACGGTTTATATGATTTTAGTACATTAAATATACAGGGTGTACTGAGGATGTTTAGAACAGCTTATAAAGTAGCCACATTAGCTTAAATTCAGTAACGTGGCACATTTAAATAATTACTAAATCTTACACATCTAAGTCAATAATTAGCGAGAAAATAAAAATCAATAAATCCATGTGTCGATATAAAAAAATCATAAACAAAACAAGGTCGTTATTTTTTTTACAATAGGCTGTATGAAGATGCGCTCTCGACATAGCCGTATATAAAAACAAGATGGCGGGAAACTGTATCAGTGCGTTAACAGAACTAGGGCAGTGCGTTCCATTCTAATTTCAAATTCGCGCGCCATTTTTGAATCGAAATAGTGACTTTTTAATTTTGTATTGTTTTTTATTTGTGTTGTTTTTCTTTTGGATAAAAGGTAAATAAATTGCGTGTTATATAAAAGTGATTAAGTTAATTTTCAAGTAATTTTAGACTTATAGAAGATTCGATTTGCAAAACTCTCTTTTTTGGTGGCAAAATCATCAAAAGAGTCGTCTCTGAGTGGAGTTTAGGGGCTGTCAGTCTCCTAATAACTAAAATTCACCCTAATAAGAACTTCAGATACTTTTTGCGTTCCATGGTCTACTGCGTCCTTTAGAAGATCCTGCAATATAAACCACCTGGCAAATCCCGATCTGGACTTTAGTTAACTTTGTCAAAGACCAAGTCTGGGATCTGAATTTATCAAAATACTTAGGAAGAATGCACAATATGTCCATGAAAATTAAATTATAAACATGTGCGTAAAGAAAGAAGATTTCTCTTCAACACTCTTATTAATTAATTGAAATTAGTTTAAGTATTCAATGCTCTGTGCTTTATAAAACTAGTAATATTAAAATTCCAATTTTCAGTCCCCTGAAAATTCAAGAGCGCGGTTTAGTTTACTTAGGTACTTACTCATTAAGTAATTTAACTTACCAAGTGTTACTTACTGCTGAAAATAGAGATTGCTGTAATAATAATAATATACTTTATTGAAACAAGTCCTTACAATCATTACTTACTATCTAGAGAAAGTTCACAATAATGAAGGTATACATCAGTTGAAAGGTTGAAACCCTGATTCCTAAACTAGGAGTCACGTCACGATCTTGGTGCTATCAGCAGTAACTTAGCGCGGGGCGGAGAGCAGTAAGGGGTCCCAGGGCGCATCGTGGGGTGTTTCAAACATTTTAATCTTAGTGTCACCGCACACGAACCACTTGCGACTGCCACTAAAGCGCTATATTCACGGTCTATCTTGCTGTATGTCCCGCCAAGGTCATGCACGATACAAGACGCAAAAACACCGTGAATAGGCTTGACGTAGGTACGTCAAGGCTTGACATACGTCAAGCCTATTCACGGTGTTTTTCTCCCCCTCACTCTTACCTTAAAAAAAGAAGCATCCAACGACCGCAACTGTCGATCACCGGCTACAAATGACTGTCACGTGCTTCAGCTACCTCTGTAGCCGCTTCATAGCTTCTCGTGGCGGCGTTTGTGACTGTCCCGAGAGGCTTGTGTGCGGTGACACAAAAATTGAAATGTTTGAAACACCCCATGATGCGCCGCCAGTGGCGAAATTGCGAACTTGCAAAGTAACTTTTAAGCGCATTTCACACAGAGAGCGGGCGCGGGTCGGGCGCGTTTCGGGGCGGGAGTACGGCGGGTCTAGTTCTTTGTATTTAAATGGAAGACATCACACTGAAAGCGAGCGCGGGTCGGGCGCGGGGCGGGTCGTGCGCACGCTTTCAGTGGGATGTCTTCCATTTAAATACAAAGACCCGCTCCACTCACTGCTTAGACCAAAGTCATAATTAAGCGTGTCGTAAGATTCTGACATTCGATTCCATTCTACCCAGGCGGTAGGGCTCAGTTGATTGTCCTACATTCTACAACCTAAAACAAACTTTAAAAAAAAATGGTTTTTCTCAATCTAACCCAGAAGCAAAGATGGTCTTTTAGTACCTAGATTTTCTGTAGGTACGTTCGAGAACTCGATACAAGTCGTGGTCAAATAGTTTTTACTGTGTTTCTTCGGTGCTTTGAATTTGCAAGTCCTTTAGTTGGGGCTCGCTCCATTTTAGGTGAGTCCTCCCACCCTTACTGTCAGACTTGTAATGACTAAAATCCACGGTGTTCTTCAATAGCCCTTAACGTTCCGAGGTCACGGTAATGAGATAAGTCCCGCGACCTAGATAAAGGCCTAGAACAAAAACATTAAAAAAAAAGTTTATTTTACTTTGTATGCATAATTCGTAGCAAATTACTGAGTGATGTTTACCACCATAATTAAACGCTAATTACTACAAACAGTTTTAGTTTAACCAGCAAAAAACAATACAAACCTATGGGAAAACTATAATCTGATCACCACAAATCTTCTCCTAAACTTTTATGTAATTGTTTTTGTGAACGTATTTTCTAAGTTTTCTTACATAAGAGATGGGCGGCCATTTTGTGTGGGAATGGGCCATTGTGTAGGTACATGAGATGGTAGATGTTTTAGGATTAGATCTGGAGATTTAGGAGGTGTGGAATTGTTTAGGTTTCTGGTTCTCAGTTCGGAATGTAACTTAGTACGTCTGTCTTTTACTTGTGAGGATTAACAGACTTAATTAAGCCGCCTCCGGAAACACTCCCTCTGAAATGTCGGCACTACATGAGACTGTTCATAAATTAAGTACCCTTAACTGATAAAATTTTAGTTTTTCTTAAATTACATTCATCATCATCATCTCAGCCATAGGACGTCCACTGCTGAACATAGGCCTCTCCTTTAGATCTCCACATACATATAACGAGTGGCGACCTGCATCCAGCGTCTTCCGGCGACCTTTAAAAGGTCGTCTGTCCACCTTGCTGGTGGACGTCATACGCTGCGCTTGCTAGTCCGTGGTCTCCACTCTAGTACTTTTTGACGCCATCGGCCATCTGCTCTGCGAGAAACATGGCCTGCCCATTGCCACTTCAGCTTGCTAATCCGGTGGGCTATATCGGTGACTTTAGTTCGTCTATGGATCTCCTCATTGGCATTATGCTGAGCTGAGGCCCTTTGGCATTCAAAGATTAGTTTTGTTTTGTTTTATTAAGTTTTAATTAGTTTTAAGTTTTGATGCCAAATAAACTCAATTTTATTTCTTTCTTTTTCTTTTTCTTTCCTCATTTCGGATTCGATCACACCGAGAAATTACATTAATATAGTGGTAAATATGAAGGTGGTGCCCCCGTAGGGACAGGGTTTGAGCCCCGCCTCCGCCACGGTAGCCCGGAATAGGTAGATTGATCTTAATATGTACTTGTATCACGAACTGTCATAGAAATCAAAAAATGGATAAGTCTTTTGTCCCGGGATTTCATTTCAGTACTTACGGGATTGAATTGAAATGTGATAATAATAAATATGTCTTCATCCTACATGTTCCTTTAACAATTTTAAAATTTCGGAATCCCGGAGGCATGTCCATATTAATGTATACGTTTCAGGTTGTTGAACCCAAATCAATCTACCTACTACGGGCTTTGGTATTAACACTTACTAAGTATATATTATGTAGGAAGAAACCTCATGAGAAATGTTGTAATGTAAAGGTTGGCAGCGATTAGAGCTGAGCGATCCACAAAGCCTTTCGTTTTCGTTCGCAGGTTCGATTCCGTACGGTACAATTTTCTTTTTGTTTGCATTTTTGCATAATTACTCGGTCTTAATTTACATCTTGTATACTTCAATCACAATTATTTCAATTTGACTTTTTACTTATTCGTTTTTTTTAATATTTATATTTTCTATTACCTATATATTATTAATTTCTACTTTTCATGAGTTTGTTCAAAAAATACTCTTTACTTTTACAGGTGTCGCAAAAACTTTTAACAATGGTGCATTATAAGGTAAGAACTTCGTTTTATTAAACTTATATCTTTTACGATGATGACTAAAAATAAATACGAGGTAGGTATCATACCAACCCGCACTGGGCCCGCGTGGTGGATTATGGCCCACTCCCTCTCACAACGAGGAGGCCTGTGTCCCAGCAGTGGGAACATTATAGGCTGATGATGATGAGGTATCATAAGTAACTGGATTTTCACTCGAAATAAAAGCCGGTACTTCGGTCCTCTATCCAAAACTTTATAAGAGATTTTTTCTTCAAGCTTTTTAGAATTTTGCGCATTTTTAAACCGATGCATACCTAATAGGAAAAGGTTTTCAATTCATCCGTTTTTTTTTTTATTTTTATTTGCAAATCTCATTTAATATCTCTATCGCTCTAAGGTTTGCTGTGAGAAAACCAATTCTGGTATAAGCTCACCTTTGTACACACGGCTACACATCAAGCTATACAAAACCAGTATAAGCTGATCGTTGTATGCGCGGAATGATCATACAAAGTGAGTCTACGATAAACTGGTTTTGTATAGCTTGATGTGTAGCCGTGTGTACATAACTTATCTTTATGTAAATGTTATTTAATGATTACGTGTGTAATAAGTATGTATGGCAGACACAATTTTATAAATTTTATATTGCTGTTTCATTATTCGATACTTTAATAAAATTGAGCAATGACAAAAGAATAATAACCGAACTGGGCGCGAAGAAAGAAGAAATTTTTATTACTTAAAGTACAGACACAGATTACCAGATATTGCACTCCATGTACTTATACGCGCTAATTACCTACTGGCCGCCGGTCCATAGAAAGACCTTAGTGCAGCGGGTTGTCAATAGCCGCGCGACGCACCCGTACGCATATTTAGGTCGAATTGATGTTAGTTTTGAAATACTAAGATATAATTGAAGAGATAAAAACTATTTTTTACGGTTTTCCTCGTGATGCAGAGGTTTTAACTTGTTATGAAAAAATGTAGGTACGCGAAAAGGTAATGAATGTTAAAATGTAATGTTACGACAGTCGGTATTAGTTATTTAATTTTAATATTGTCGTTTATTATAAAGTTGTAAGTAGGTACATTTTTCATCGGCGATTCACGTTTCGATTATTTTAAAAGTACCCACGACACAGGAAAAAATTCTGGTGAAGGACAATTTTTTAAAAAAAACAACATTTTCTTTCTTTTTACAAGTGTATATTTTCATTTTCACTCCGTTGGCGGTCTGCAATAAAATCTTGATAAGTTGATAATTATATTTGACTTACTTCTCGGCTTCCGATTGAGCAGATGGACTCGTAATAATAGGTACAGCCGAGTTTCGTTAACTCTCGCTATTACGAATTATCGAATGTTTAAAATTAATATAAAAGGAAAAAAAAACTATCAAGTTTTGATAAACAAACAAATTCGTACGAAAGTAAGTGTACTGTGTCAAAAAAAACCCTAGGTACTAACATCATTGTCGACAGAGGCAGCCCTTGTAATTTAGAATATCCACGCAGCGGCGCGCATCTTCAAAGCGAAATTTACTTTACGTATGTATGGTTAGGGCACATTTTTGTTCGCAGCGTCTGTCAACTTGAAAGTGTAGGCTATTATAGCGGTAGGTATTGAACATTTTGTATGGAGTGAGTTATATGTAATATGTGGTACAGACGCCAGCACATCAAGCTACCACAACCTGTCAGATTTTTTAAATGGAATTTCAACCTTATCACAAGAGTAGAAGGTTAATGTTTGATTGGTAAAATCTGACAGATTCAGGTAGGTTGACCTGCTGGCGTCTGTACATATTAAAGTGCAAAATTATTTTGCGGGAAATGAACCCGAGACATGCAGCGCAACAGCTAACAACTCAGCCACTACTCCAATCAACATGCTATCAACCAACAGGTAGCATAACTAAGTGGGAGTCATTTTATCATCAACAAAAATTACTTGACATAAGACATGGCTGGTTGAATGTATGACAATGATGAGTTGATGACAACATAACGAAATAGCGACTTTAAAGAATGCACATCAGCTTTTTGAAAAGATATATGGCATATGCTCGTTTTTTTGCTATTAAAGGACACCGTAGATTTTAGTTACTACAACGTTAGTTTGTCTGAAAGTAGCGATACACCATACTGCCTATCGTCCAATCGGAATGACGTTGCCAATTGGATTAAATTGGAAGTTCGTCTATATACACCAATATACACCATACTACCCATCGTCCAATCGGCATGACGATCGATTTGACACAACTTCAAATCTGTAGCAGTGATGCCAACTTAGCAACTTTATAGCTAACTCTAGCGGTGACTCACTCATTCGGTGACCGACAACTACAATTTTATAAAACTTTTGGCTGTAATTGGCATATTATGCCAATTTGATGGATTCCACGACTACACACGGTCAATTCTAACTGATCCAATTGGCAGTATCATGCCGATTGGACGATAGGCAGTATGATGTATGGCTACCATGACAGTCCCTCCCGTCCTACCCTGGGAGGGAGTGGTAGGACTCATTTGATGATTTTGCCACTGATAAAAAAAAGGCCAGAAATCACTGAATTTTACCATCGTTATATCGCTATAATGTCCGACTAAACAGATTTTTAATTTATTTACGCAGTAATCTACCGTATTCTGTGCCCCTCTAGGCAGATTCAGTATTAACTACATAATATATAAGTATTATGTATAGAAAGTAATCAGTAACATGACATTGGGTAAACACATTATTTCAAAATAATATCACCAGTTGTTACAAATTGCGTTTGTCTAGGGTCGCCATGCGTTCGGAGTTTTCCGGGACAATCCCAGAATTTAAACCTAGTGACCAGAATCCGGGGTAATTTCCAAAAAACCATATAGACTCACATATAGGTACAGATGCTAGAATATCGCCCGAAAGTATCACAAATAAATATTCAATTTTAACACAAAAAGGAGAAGGTTGGGAAAATTTAACAGATTGATGGTTGATGTGTTGACGCTTGTAGTTTTGACCTTATACGTAACATTAATTGCTTGTAAAGCCTGTGATTCCCTGCTCGTGAAGGAGGAGGCGGGCCGCGAGCGAGAGAGGACAGCGTCCTCCCTCCGCCCCAGCCGCAGTAGTAGGCGCCCACAGCGACGGACGTCGCTTGATGATCTCCGGCCACCGTAGGCGCGGGCATGCGGGCAGCGAGTAAAGGGCAACTCGCTGTCCGACCAAGGACCATGCCCGGGTCGACGGCGCGTTGTGTCCCACGCGCGCCTCAAAGAACGTCAGCATAATGACGGGGCCCCCCTCTCAGAGGGCCAAAGCCTGCCGGGGTTGCGGGATTATTCCCTTACCGTAACCCCGGAACATAACAGGCTATGAAGGACACCGTGGATTTTAGTCAGTAGAAGTCTGACAGTCCCTCCCGCCCTGCCCGGGGTTGGAGGACTCATTTGATGATTTTACCACGCTAAAAAAAAAAAAGCCTGTGATTCCTGAAGGGTTATCAATGTTTAACTATGTAAGGGCTGAGCAGTTCGTTCAGTAAGCGACAGTCTCAGCCCCATAGATAATTAAGCACACTAAGCCACGTATTACAGAACCTCACTAAAACTCAAGACTTACTTAAAACTAGATTCTCTAGCTATGAGATTGGTTGAAACTAGTTTTAAGTAACACTTGAGTCTTGAGCTACTTTCAGTGGTCTTTTCACGAGTATTCTGTATTTTATTTGAAGAGTACTTACTGCATTTTATTGCGTGGAAAAAAAAACAGAAGCGCTTTGTCATTAATTAGTAATTAACGAAAACTGACGCGCCTCTAGTGTAGAGCAACTCATTTTTTTTTCTTTTAAATTAACGTCAAAGTTCCAATTTACTTTACGTCACAATAAAAACTGAAAAGTCATGACCCGTATTATAGAGGCCCCTCTCATTACGCCCCTTAGAAAATTAATAGAATTTTCTCTGAAAATCTTAAAGTTTGGAAACCCTACGTTCATCGAACTATGAGTATGGGTAACTACTACAGTAGGTAGGTAACCGAGCGTGCCACTCATTGTGAAATAGTTTAAATAATAGTTTCGTGTTACAACTCGTAAAGTCGTAATTGTATATTGCTATAATTTGATGTACGTGGCGACATATATTATATGTACGGTAATAGCACAGTAATACGTCAGAAACTAATGTTTGAGACAAATCGAGAGGTATTTGGCAAACATTGTGAGTCGGTCATATTGAGGCAAAAGAACGCGGTATGAGTCAAAATATGGTTTAATCATCAGCATCAGCCTATAATGTTCCCACTGCTGGGACACAGGCCTCCTCTCTGTGAGAGGGACCAGTGCGAGCCCAGTGCGGGTTGGTAGATGTCTTCGAATTTTTCTAGGACATGCCGGTTTCCTCACGATGTTTTCCTTCACCGTTTTGAGGGCAGTGCAGTAATGCGCCTGGCGGGATTCGAACCCACGACCTACAATTCGTAAGTCGGGATCGATACCACTGGGCCACCACTGCTCCAAAATTTTTTAATCAGAGGGAGTTATCAAACATAATAATAATAGTCATGTTTTTTTAAACAGTAAACATGATTGTCACGGTTTTTTTAATTTCTAAAAGAATGTATATCGAAACCTCCGTGCTTTCAAATTATTTAGTCAATTGTGGATCTCTAAAGTGACATAATTCTTGTTGTAACCGCTTTGAGACATCCATCAGTCATATGGTGAGTTTACATGGAAGCTACATTAAACTCTCCATTATTTTCCTGATATTTTTACCACATTCAGACACGATATCACATAGAATGTCTCATTACTGTATTGGTCACACACGCTGACACCCGACTGCCGAGCATGAGGACCTGGGTTCGATTCCCAGATGAAAAATAAATGAAGAATTAATTAGTTGTTGAGGTCAGCATATTGAAGAATATGGGTCAATTCAAAAAGGGGAGCAGAAACCGCGGTGTTAGATTTAGACGTCAGCTAAGTAATGTACGTAATTTTTGCTGACATCCGTTTTTGGATGGGTGAGCCAAAATATGGTGAGATAGAGTCAAACGTTATTTGGTTTTTAAATAACGCTTTTTTTTTTAGCGTCGTAACATCATCAAATGAGTCCTCCAACCCCGGGCAGGGCGGGAGGGACTGTCAGACTTCTACTGACTAAAATCCACGGTGTCCTTCAATAGCCTGTTATGTTCCGGGGTCACGGTAAGGGAATAATCCCGCGACCCCGGCAGGCTTTGGCCCTCTGAGAGGGGGGCCCCGTCATTATGCTGACGCTCTTTGAGGCGCGCGTGGGACACAACACGCCGTCGACCCGGGCATGGTCCTTGGTCGGGCAGCGAGTTGCCCTTTACCCGCTGCCCGCATGCCCGCGCCTACGGTGGCCGGAGATCATCAAGCGTTTAAACAACGCTTGGGTCAATCTTTCTTTGGGTATATCTCTACAGTTAAGCAACGCTAGCCGATATCTGTTTTTAAACTGGGTTACCTGACTCCATGCGGGTGAAGCTGCTGGCATAACCTATTTCTTTGGTCTGAGGCATAAGCTATCTAATGAGGGATTTTCTTTTTATGTTTTCCCTAGTCAATGGATAGATGGCGCTGAACTTGATATGTTACTGCAATGAACGGAACGTCACGTCATTTTTTGATTTTTTTCACTTGGATGTAATTTTGAGATCGTAAAACAAAAAGTACATGTCATATCATTGTCAGTCACATCACATCACACAAATGGCATTTTGAAAATAAATAACAACAAGGAAAAAGAAAAAAATATTCATTTACCAGTCTTTTTAATTTATGAGTTTTCCACGTCAGGAAGAAAATGTCCCAAGAGAAAAAGAAAAGAAGTCCTTGCCTCATGGATTTGTGCAAAAATGAAGGCATACATCTTTTTCCTAGAGTAACGCCGTCAGTTCAACGTCATCTATAGAGTTCTTGGAAACTACTTTTTTTTTTAAACTCCAAAAAGAAAACTTCTCATTGGTCATAATATAGTCGACTCCATGTAAGCCCACACTTGAGTCAGAACAACAAAGGAAGCGCCTCGTGGTCAGTGAGGCATGAGAACCTCATTGTCTTGTATCTTAACTAGTTCATACTGTGGTTCGGCCTTTGTTTCCTTATTTATTACTAGCTTTTGGTAGAGGCTTCGGTGGGTCGCATCACATCTTCGACTAAGTATTTTCGATTTGCTTAATTTTTTTTTTAACCGACTTCAAAAATGAGGAGTTTTTCAAATTAATTTTGTTGGTATATTTTTTGTATACGATTACTCCGAGGTTCTGGCACAGATTACGTTCTGGTCCCATTTGCGTGATAAGTTTTTTTGTTCAGTATCTTGTTATTTACCCATTAGAACGCTGGGATGACGATATAAAACAAATAGCTGGAAAAGACTGGACACAGAAAGCGAAGGAGAGAAATACATGGAAAAAGTTGGAGGAGGCCTATACCCAATAGGGGCCTTAAACTAGACATAAATGTACATACCTATTTTAATCTTTGAATGATTTCAGTTTACGGAAATGTAATGAATTGTTAAATTATTATGAAATCCTTAAATAAAAAATGAAAATTATAAAAACTATAAAAAACGAAATAATAAACTATAAATAAAATGTATAATTTTATATTAAATTGCATGATTAATCATAGTATGAATGTATATGTATAAATAATGTTTTAAAAGCATGTTTTAAGAATTTTAATTGGGTGAAAAATAGAAATACTAATATTATAAAGGATTAAGTTTAACAACATTAATAAGGATACCTATTTAAAATTATTCCAAAAATTAATTTTGAATTGTAATTTAAGTTGAATGAAATGTAAAATGGTATGTCGAGTGTTTAAAAATCTAAAATGTTATCAATTGTTATTTTAAGGCAAATAAAGGCTATTTATTATTATTATTATTATCTTGTTATTTGGTCATTCAATTTGTTTATTTATTTATTTGTATGTATAGAAATGGACACTCAACAGTATATTCTTTGTTGAACTGGGTCTGTTTGGCGCAGCCATGGGACACTCATCAAATCTTTGTTTTTCACTTCTTCCTTTTATTTTCGGTTTCCATTTTTCTTTTTGTTTTATTTTTTTGTGTGTTTGTCGTGGTTTTAAGTCAAATATTATTCTTTCTAATTTGGTTGTGATTTCGATTTTATGAAAAATTTTCACTAATTGTTTACTTAAACGATGTTATTATCGGTCCTACGGCTTAAAATTGTAGTGCCCATGTAAGAAAATTATGAAGCATAAGACATGAATTTTAGTTGTTTATTTGAACTAAGAAAAGTAAATAAAAAAACTAAAAAAAAACGACTTCAAAAACAATCACTAAAAAGTTAAAATTAGTTTTTTTTGCGGAAGTCGTTGGCTTATTTTTATTCTATTGACTTTATTGCCACCGGAAGTAGGTTACATTTTTTAAATTAGAAATGATGAATGGAATTTCATTCAATGATTTCGTTTGTCATTGTGCCTATGCCGAAATCGCACAAAACCGTGAAAGTGTGACTTCCGTAATTATTTAATTATGTTCGAAAATACAAATGGTTCGTTATTGTTTTTAAATTTAATTAATTATTTGCTGGAATGAAACAGTTACATTTTTTGAAAATACAATGAAAAACAAAAGGGTGAAAGTTCTTTTGTGTGCTTTTAGGTGATTACAATATGAACGAAAACGGAATTTATTTTTTTTAAAACTAGCTGTTCCGTGGTTTCAACTCTGCATGCCTACGTCATAACATCTACCTGCATGCCAAATTTCAGCCCGTCCGATCCGTCCAGTCAGTGGTTTGGGCTGTGCGTTGATAGATCACTATGTCAGTCAGTCACGTGAAATGTTTATTTAGATAAATTGTATTTTTTAGAGGAGAGTTGAGTTCCTTAATTTACGGAAGCCCAGGTTGAGGGTTTATCCCTGCAGCCAGAAGCCAGCAGCTCCAGCTAAGAAGCTAGGAACGTGGACTCAGAAGTCGCTCTTGACAAAAGAGTGACAAAAACGTTATATTTTTAAGTATTTTCACCCGGAGAAGTCGGTAAAAGACTTAAATAACACTTCCCCACTAACTCAATTAGAAGTTAACAGATGAGTCAATGCTGCAACCTCAGATCAAAGAAATAGGCAGATAAAGCGCTCAGAACACGCGAGTGGTTCCACCAAAGTTAATACAAAATCAAAATCGAATTATACAAAGTCGCGACAGTACCAAGCTACGCGTCGTACCAAGCTGCGTGTCGTTGTTGTTGTTTGCCAAAATATGCCGCCGTCACGTGTCTTGAACCATTGTAAAACTTGTTCTCAAAAACAAAGAAAACATTATGGAATGTAATTCGATTTGATTTTGTATTAACTTTGGTGGACCCACTCGCGCGTTCTGAGCTTTCTATCTGCCTATTTCTTTGATCTGAGGCTGCAACCAGCAAAAAAATCCTTGCTGTTTGCGGCTAACAGGAAAAATAATTTATTTTGTTTGTTGTGAGAAGGAGTGGGATGTAAGGCCGGACTCCAACAAAGCGGAGACGAGAGGAGATTATTTGGATTACCAATCAGATTTACATCGAAGCTAAGCGGAGAGGAGATGTGGATTTCTGATTGGTTCTTCAAACACATGAATCACTTTCGTCTTCGCTTTGGTGAAGGACCGGCCTATCCACCACGAGGGCACAGTACGGGTTGGTAGGTGTTCGAATTTTTGATTCTTGGACATTTTCCGGACCGTTTTTCTTCATGATTTTTTCTTCACTGTGTTGAAATTACTCTAAGGGCTGATTTTTCAATAGTCAGATCAAAGTCAGATAACTTTTATCTGAGGAATAAAAATGGCGGTTTGATAGCTTATCTATGGAAAATATGTCAAATCGTTATTTTAATTCCTCAGATAAAAGTTATCTGACTATTGAAAAATCAGCCCTTAGTAATTGCGCCTGGTTATGGTTTTGAACCTACAATTTGTAAGGTGGGATATTAGTTTTCCTGCTTGGTATAGGTACGGTACTAGGAAAAGACTAGGCAGATGCCAGATCTGTCGACTATAATCTTTTTCCCTGAAGTTAGACATGTCTTTCAAAGTAATTTGATTAAAAGATACATAAGCGCTGGTATTGCATAATCCTGAGACCGTTGGCCAACCATAGATGCATGGGAAAATGGTGGTAGCTCTATATTTATTACGTGGGAATTAGCTTCAAGAATGCCACACTGACTTATTATGCATGTTGGACGGTGAAAGGGCTTAAGCTACTTTGTACTTACTAGGTCCCGTCTCACCGTCTGTATCTTACTTAGTTCTTGTAGCATTTTTAATTTACGGGTACAAAAGCGACTGAACTCCATTCTTAAAAAAGCGCCATCTAACAATTTTTTGAGGTAACAGTAGTATCACAATAAAACTCGAGATGGCGCTTTTTACAAGAAAAGTAACTAAATAATCATTATCATCAGCCGGAGGACGTCCACTGCTGAACATAGGCCTCTCCTTTAGATCACCACGCAGAAAGACAATTTTATTCGCCACTTGCATCCATCGGATGGCCGCGGCTCTCACGATGTTGTCGGTCCACCTAGTGGGAGGCCTACGTTGCATAGTCCAATCCGCGGTCGGCACTCGACAACTGACCTCATCCGAGTTCAATTGCTTTATCCAAATCGGAGCCAGTTTCGAATCATTTGAAATGAATTTAGAAGAACCTCTACATATTTTATCACAGCAATTGCTAGTTTATGACACAATATCACCGATACAACAGTCAGCAGCAGTCTTTCTATAGGAAAAGCACGTTTAAATTATTCTGAACTTTCTCTTTCAGGTTTTCTTGGTTACCCTCCTGGCAGCAGTAGCAACCAGTGAGCCTCCGGTTTCCGGATACAATTACCAGCAACCAGCCAACCACAATAATTATAACTCTCCAACGAACAGTTATCTACCTCCTAGTACAGGTTAGTTCTTTTCCATACTCTTTTGTTTGAGGATTTTGACTCCAGGGGTTTTCCATTTCACGTCTGGTATCAGAGTTCAGTCGCCAATCGTCATAAAGAAAGCGTTCGGATTCCGATTTTCCGCCATTCATTTTATATGAACGAACACCTTTGATGCCTAATTGCCTACATCCCATCAGCGGACTACTCTAGCAGTTAGCCAGTGATTATGTAACATACACGGACTCCCTTAGCGGTTGCTAAACTGCTTGAACCTATCAGTATGTCCATGCTTCGAACTGCGACTAGTACGTGTTCTACTAACACACATTCAAGAACCGTTCGCTCGCAATTGAGCTGTTTCAAGAGCAGTTGATACCGAGCTGGAGCAGTTCTCTATGGCAGCTTCGAGCAGTTGAATTTTATTGCTCGTGTGATACGTGCACATTAGCTAAATGGGCGGCCTAAGACTTTGGCAATGCAGCCGCAGTTTGAAGCATTTATTATCGACTGCCTGGCGACTGCTTAACCGTACCTTTTCTCTTCAATTATTTTGACTGCTACTAGCAGTCTTTGTATGGCCACCCTGACACGCATTTATACCACACGACCACGAGGCCTAAATCGCTTTTGTATGACTATAGTATCATGGCTTTTCCCCGATTCTAAAACCTTGTAATTATCCCCAAAGCTTCTTATTTTCAAACAGGTTTCACGTCGCCAAGTAACAACTACCTGCCTCCTACCTTCGGATCAGGATCGCAGAACTATAACCACGGACTTGACCATGGGAACGGACATAACCATGGGAATGCACACGACCATGGACATGGTCACGAAAATGAAGTGGTGAGTGAGAAAATTTAAAGAATAAATGTGGAGGGATGGAATACGGGTGGACTGGGAGACCGATGGTATAAGTAAAAAGGAGATGATAGTTGAAATGGCGAGAAATATAGAAGTTGAAAAAGATATGCTGCGCTGACTAAATGAATTGATATAAGGGCAGGAGAATGATAGATAGATGGGCACAAAAAAAAGGAGAAAGAGAAAAAGGGGAAAGTCAAAGTCAAATCATTTATTCCAAGTAGGCCATCAAAGAGGCATCTTGAACGTCGATTTTTAAAAGGAATGGGCTTGATTCTACACCCATTCGCTAAGGTAGGTTGTATCAGATAAAGATCTTGGTTATAGATAGATAGATGATTCCAAAAACTGGGGAGAAGATCATTAGGTTCCTGCACAAATTACAGCCAACTACGGTATTTCTTACTGCACAAAACAATACAATGACATCACCTAGGCATTTAGTACATATGACGCAGTCGAACTCGCTAATAAGAAAGCTACAATTAGCAGCGTTAGTTACTTAGTAAATAGGCTGAAAACACTGTAACTGTAAAATTCCTGAAGTTGAATTCCAAAAACGTATAAATAAAATCCTGTATCGTACGTTTACAAACTTACATGCAACCAGTCCTGGATCTACTGTCATACAAATATTTGTTAAGTATGGAAATCGAACCCGCGACACCATTGTAGCGCACCAGTCAATCGCTCAGCCGCTGCGCTAAACGTGCCGCCAATTAATTAACTACGCATTGGTTTTTATTTTTTGTTAATTTGTTCTTCATCAATGTCAATTCACAAAAATATGATAAGTAATGCAAAAATAACTCACAACTTATTGCTACAAAATTTTAATAAACAAATCATAAGAACGAGTAAATCAGTTAGTTCTCGTGCGTATATTGTATATTTGATAAGAATTGATCGGCCTCAACCTGTAGATATTATCATCAATGCTATAAAATATGTCACCATAATCTCCAAAGATCATACTGTTTGGATAGAAATCTAAACTAGCAACTTTTCGAGCTGTCCCGTTGTAACAATCAATGTCATGTATCCCATCATCAGATAACCCATAAGTCTTTTCACCTTCAACGAAAAAGTGGTACACAACTTTCAAATCCTTGTTTTTAACAATTTCATGACTATTATGAACACAAAACACTCCACACATAGTCACAATATGCACATTTTTCTCATTATCCACATCGAATTCCATAACTGTCTTCATATCTCCAATTTTAACAGCAGTTGTTCCTTCATTGAATATCTTGTATATCATATGGTCGTTGGCATCTATTAAGTACATTTCGTTGTTCCTTATAACTATTTTGAAAACATCCATGTTGTACAAACCAATATTTGTAGCTACGTTATTTAGAGGATCATATTTGTATAATCCATCGTCTGATCCGAAATAAACTTCACTAGTATCAGGATCGACAGCCGTTGCTTTGTTTTTTACAATGCCTTCGATTTTCATTGCTTGTTTCGTAACAACATTAACGTATGCTCGTCTAGAGTTCTGTGCTTCATCGTCCATGTACATGAAAAATAAGTTTCTGCTCGAAGAGTCGTACGCTAGTTCCTTGGGGCTTTGAAAAGCGTTTGTAAGAAGTTCCTTTCTGTAAATCCTTGTTCCTATCCTCTCAATAGGAGTGTCAGTTAGGTAAATCCTTAATTTCGCGTCCACACATAGTAGTAAAGCGACAAATAACACTTTGCTGGTCATTTTCGAGCGTGCGACACGAACTGAATCAGCTTCACCACTGGTATTGTTAATGTTTTGATTACTTATCTTAGTTTTACAAACTTTGTTTTTGCTGTTTATTACGTTGTGTTCATTCGAATTTGGTTCTTGTGCTTTTGTGTTAAATGCTTTATTATCTTTTATTGTTGTTTTATGTATGTTTGTTTGTCTGCAGTCTGCACGCTCAGCTGACTCTGAATATGAGTAAATTGTTGTAAACAAGTTTAGAGGTCGAGTGTTTCATGTGTAGGGATTTACACGACGTATCCTATATGCTCACTAATTGAGCTCGTTAAGCTGTGGTATGAATGAGTGGAATTTATTGACTGATTTAGTGGTCTGGAACATTTAATTTGTTTCATTCTTGCTCGGTTTTATTGTGACGTTAATCTACACAATTTGAACTAATATTATAAATGCGTATTCGAGTTTGCTATGTTCTCACGCCGATTTTTATAGGGAATGGCCCAATCACACCTTTATGGACTGAAAAAGGGTAAGAGAAGTAAGGTAGTGGGCAAAAGATAGTATACTAAAGTAGCAAAGTTGAGATGAAGAATAAATTCTTCGAAATTATTGTTTGTTACATTGGTACGAAACCACATCAAGTACCCTCGAGCATGCGTATATACGCGCTAGTAGTCGCAAGCGCAACTAATAGGCTTGACTTCCGGAATTTGAGTCCCAGGTCGTAAATGGCAAACAGAATTTAGGACCCATTAGTAATTTATCCGTGGTGCTAGGCAACTGGGCTTCTCCCTGTTGTAATGTCCCTTTGTGCCTATTGGCCTTGCTTTATGTTGTCTCCAGCGTAACATGGATGAAAGTGAAAACGTAGTTTTCCTACTCCTCCACTATTATTTTCTGATTAATTTAGTTGCAGGATCCACGACAGGTAAATTCATTCTCCAGGACACGTCGAGCTTCATTGTCTCGGCGCTTTTCTGGTGGTTGCCACTGTTGATTGGCTTTTAGGAGTTGTAGTGGTTAGGGAATAGTGTGGTGGGTTTGTCCCAATTCAAAAGGCCGCATGTCAGTGTTGTTGGGTTTTTCCTCTGGGGATTTCTAAGTAGTGGTTTCGGGCTCTGGATTTTGAGATAATGTTCTACGAAGTTGACACGGACTATTTATCTCTTTTCAAAGGTTGCATAGGTCGCTGCGAAATCTTTATTTTTATGCAAGTTTTAACTTAATCTTTGTTATTTTTAAGCGTGTTTTTTAACGTATTTGTTTTTGTTTTCCCAGCCGAAATCTTACGAATTTGGTTACTCAGTAAAGGACGCTCAGTCTGGAAACGATTATGACCGTAAGGAGAGTTCAGACGGGAACGTCGTTAGAGGCGAATATCGCGTGCAACTGCCCGATGGTCGCACGCAGATTGGTGAGTTTACGTTATTGGAGTTTTTTTTTTAAATTTGGTATTAAACTATTAGTGAAATTTCCCCAAGGCACAGAAATTCTTTGGAGGTGTTGACATATTCTTATTAATTTTTAAATTGGAGAATTTTATTTATTTTCAATTTCTAGGCATTGGTTGCCTTGAAGCAAAAAAGGTGGTCATGACTTTTGAACTGTATGTCTCAAAAAAGATTGGAAATAACCTCGCCCGAGCCTCTGTTTAATTTGATCTACATGTACATGGATAGGGTATCCATGTACATATACAAGCTGTTTTTTTGCATTTTCGTCAAACTTCAGGTGGTTGTCACAAAAGTCATAAATAATCAATTAAGAGTACAGTAACGGGCAAAATTAATAAGGGCTGCTTTTTTTTGTTGTTGAAATTTTACAGTATTTCAGAATTAAACCCTTAATTCAATACAAATGAAAGAGAATCACTCGACTACGCAGTCCGCGCGTACGCACACAGCGATGAGCAGCTGGTGTGCGTGAATTGAATCTGCTACTCTTGTAGAAACTAGTTCTCACTTACGGATTTCAGTAAAAAGGAAAAATAAAATAAAAAAAATACCTACCTATTTTATTGTTGATTTGGGTCGAGAATCATGAGTATAATCACGTCCTTGAATTTGACTAGGTTTCAGATCAACACATTGTATATCAAAATAAAAAAAAAACTGGTCAAAGCAATGGGTCAAATATATGGGGTGACTAGTAATTAGTGTACGATACTTGAACACGTGATTGTGCTCATGATATCAACAATTTTTAGTATGGGAGCAAATCCGAAATCGTAAAAAAAATAGCAGCTGTTCAGTACATTCAGCAAACATAAGTTTTCATTTCATTTTTTTTCATTTCATTTTATTTATTCAATAACAAGTGGTTTGTATCTGAATATTCACATAAAAGTCCTTAAGTTTATAACATTGATTACAATTTCTAATTACAATAATATCAGCAATTTAAAATACCTACTTATGATGATTGATAGATGATAGATGATTTTTTTTTGAGTTTTCATGTTTGTTCCCATAGTAAAAGTTGTTTGTTATCATGAGCACAATCACGTGCTTAAGTATCGTACACTAATTACCAGTCACCCTATAGGTATGTATTTTTATCTTACTGTTGGACTAATATCATTGTGTGTTGGATTAACAGCAAAATCTTCCCGTTACAGTAACCTACCATGCTGACTGGCGTACTGGTTTCCACGCAGATGTCAGATACGAAGGACAGGCCAAGTACCCAGAGCCTACATACAACAACAACAACAACAACAGACAAGGTACGACATGTTCTGCCTAGCCTTTTCCCAACTATATTGTGGTCGGCTTCCAGTCGAACCAGATGCAGCTGAATATCAGTATTTTACATGGAGCGACTGCCTATCGGACTTCACAACCCAGTTACTGGGTAATACGATACCCTATAGACTGGTTGTTAGACTTTTAAAGCTTCTGACTCAGTAACGATCACAATATTAAAAACAGGAGAAGTGGCAAGGGGGCGTGTCCTTTACCACGTGGGGCTGAGCGTTTCGCTCAGCTATTGACTTGTACTACTTTATTTTTGTTTTCCTATATAACTCCGACTGTATTAAATACATTGCTCTTATACAACCACTTCATCTACTAATTCTTAATTTTTTCCAGGAGGCTACAATTACAACGCCCCCGCCCCCAGCGGTTTCAGCGGTTCCTTAACCGGTTTCCATGGCAACCAGGGTTTTAACAAACCGTCAACCGCATACGGACCTCCCGGTTACCATTGAGTTAACTTTAGTTAACCAATTGGTTACCACCAACGACTGTTGTTTTACATTTTGAGCCCTAAGTTACCATTTGTCTAGATTTGTTTTTTAAACAATAAATTTTATACCTAAAATGCTGTTTTAATTTCGTACTAACGGGAAATGCCGTTTTTAGAAATAGTACTGTTTAACCACCCTTAGCTAGGAAAACGTTGAACGTCTGTTGAACATTTGTCTAAAAAAACTGTCAACTGTAAAAATCGCATTTCACGTTAATATAAGGGTCGTTTTGAAATTAGACTATTTTTGACAAGACAGTGTTCAACAGAGGCTGAACATTTCGAGTAAGATCATCTTACTGCAATTTACCCACCACATCTTACTAAGATGGTAAGTAAATGTTTGAATAAACGTCCATCACTTTTGCTCGATAATAATTAACGGCATTTACTGTTAGTTTGGCCCCGTGAGAGATGTCAGAACAAAGCCAGAGTACTTCTTGGTACCATTATAATTCAACGCAAAAGTCCCTGTCAAAGTGTTGCCATGAATCACCCGGCCCTACTTCAAAAAAATACGAAACTTGCCACTCATTGGAGACTTTTATTTTAAGTTTCTATGGTCGTTCATGACACGTGATACTTGTTTTCCCAAATTTGTCTGGGTGTCAGGGTCGCGGGACTGCCTGAAAACAGCACCGCTGCTCTAGAACGCAAAGGGTAACTGAAGAATCAGTCTGATTCTCAGTCTGTCAAGCACCGTTCGCGCTTTTCAGAGCGGACGTAATCATTTTGGTGATTTTCAAAAAAAAAAAAACACTACCGGAAAATGTGTTCTATTAATGATATACAGAACAATAGAAAAAAACTCGCACTAATACTTAAAAAAGGACAGGTGGAAATGTGTAAGAGAGATGAAGAGATTGTGATCAGTATTTATATACTATTGACCGCCTAATAGAGTTTTCTCTTTCTATACTCTTGTTCTGTCCATTTTTTGTTATTTTGCCACATTCGTACTGTTTGTGTTGCCAATTTTGTCTTCGCAATAGCAGTATTTGTTTAGATGTGGATGAGTGACGCTGATGCAATTGGATTCGTCACCGTATCTGAAACAATGAACATTACAACGTCACACTTAACTTAATGAAATATTTTGCCCAGTTTGCCCAGTTCTTCTCGATTAATTAAGAGTTTTGCCCAGTTTTGCCTGATTAATTAAAAGCTTTGCTTAGTTTTGCCCGATTCATTAAAAGTAGTTACCGACCGAAATTTCGGTTTCGGTTTCGGCCGGTTTCGGCCAAAAAATCTAGTTTCGGCCTTAGTTTCGGTTTCGGCCGAAATATTGCCGAAACCGAAACCTGACGAAACTCAAGCGTTCGTGCATTTTCGTGCGTCGTTCGGTAACATTCGTAGCCAACACGTGCTTGAACGACGACGCACGGCGGCGGCGGGGCCCGGCGCTGTTCGCCACCGTTCATTATCGTGAGTTGAGGTTATGTTTTCGAGTTTACTGCTAACTGCCAAGAGTAAGTCTTGTATATTCATATAATAATAAAATATATTCAAACTTATCAATCGTCAAGGCAGAAAATATAGATTATGGCTCAGTAGAAGTTAAATGATTCGTCCGGTATATAGCAGAGAGCTACTGTTATGCTATTCTCTAAAAGAAATCTCATCGCTGGACTCTACGACGAGAACGCTTTGAGACAGTCCAAAAGTGCATGAGCGCTCGCGCTGTACGATTGGATAGTGTCGTTGTCAGCAGCTTAGTGAATGGCGAAGTTTAGGGTGCTTGTACACGGCGCATGTAACCCGGGTAAGTAAAGATGCGGGTTAGCCGCGCGAGTAGCATGCGTAAGCTACTTGATCAAATTACCCGCGGGGTGCTTGTACACGGCGCATGTAACTCGCGCAAGTAAAGATGCGGGTTACCCGAGCGAGTAACATGCGTAAGCTACTCGATCAAGTTACCCGCGGGGTGCTTGTACACGGCGCATGTAACTCGCGCAAGTAAAAGTACGAGCTTGCGGTATACCCGCGCGAGTAACATGCGTAAGCTACTCGATCAAGTTACCCGCGGGGTGCGTTTAGACGACGCATGTAGCTTTAGCATGTTGAGGCACTTGCGCGGGTTACATGCGCCGATTACAAGCACCCTTAGTCTCAGCGTGGCATGAGGCGCTGCGATCGTCACAAGGCTGTGATTATAAGGAATGGAAATGGAAATGAATAATATTAAAAAAAAAACTGCTTACGGGCTCACTCGAGATATATCCCGCTGCGAGATCATGAAATAATCACCGTCTCTGTTGTATATCATGGTGCCTTCAAACACGCCTCTGCCAGGACTCATTACTATCTGAAACATCAGAGGGTTATAACGGCCACTTTAAGCAATATTTCTTATGGTGATGATGTTAAATCATGCATTTCCAGCAACATGATTGGCTATAAGTAGGGTTTAGAACAAAATAGGGTTCGAAAGTTCGAAATTGAAAAGCCGATGGATGCAATTTGGCGAATTGTCGTTCGGCGTGGCGGTCTAAGGGGGAGGCCTATGTTCAGCAGTGGACGTCCTCCGGCTGATGATGATGATGATGATGAGGGTTCAAAATTATCTAGATAATGGGTTAATCTACTGAAAAAATGTAATTAGGTAGTGCGTTTAACCAAATATAAAATTTGAACAACAATTATTCTTTTATTAATAAATCAATTAGGTAACTTCATTGTTGTTCTCCTCGAGAACTCTTTTTCGGGACGAACGTATTGTCGTCTCGGTACACCAGAATTTAGAAAAAACAAAACAAAATATTTACGAAATTATAAAAAATAGCACCCTGGTAACGCACGCATTTCGCTGGAAATCGTCCTGTGACGACCATAACCTGCTAGGTCATCAGACTGTGCTCTTATCACGCGTCCCGCCTCCTCCTTCGCTAGCATGACTGCTTCGCAGAAGGAGGCGACCGCTTCCCATTCCGTCTCGCCCCGTAGCATGTAGCAAAATCACCACGCTACCACCAACAAGAGCCGAGCAACGGGGGTGAGATTACGGGAAATAACTAGTAAAATACAATAACATTACCTTGGCTTGATAATATTCGTCGAAACTCTTCAAAGCATAACTATTAGGGTGTTTATACAGATGTGCCAAATCCTTAATATTGAAGTAGTTTACTTTAGAAAGGTGATCTGATGCATTGTGGTACAACACCCATTCCGTAGATATTGGACGTCTTTTGGCGCATTTCAATCTGAGAATATGAGAACTTTTTTTTCAAATTTTCTTTTTTTGCTATCTACGATCTTCTTAACGGCATTAATAAACATTCAGTCAGAATTAAACAAGTCTATCACCAGACCATTGACCGACCAATGATAGACAACTGATTTTAACAGATGAAGAACTTTTGGCAAAATGACAATGTGGAATACAATCGCTGTATAACCCGTTAGTCCTGCGACCCCGGCAGACTTTGGTCCTCTAAGGGAGCCCTGTAATTGTGCTGATAGCTCTAAGAGGCAATCGTGGAACACAACGTGCCGTCGACCCGGGCATGGTCCATGATCAGATAGCGAATGCCTACGGTGGCCGGAGATAGTCCTGTGACGTCCTTTGCCATGGGCGTCTCCCGAGGCGGCTGGGTCGTAAGGTGGATGCTGTCCCCTCCCTCACCAGTCTCGCCTCAAGTGTAAAGTAAATAATAAGGATTACAAAAAAAAATGAAACAAACATCCACATAAAAAGAACAGTGGCCCGAAATCACCCCACAACGTCCAACGGCGTACAACGTCCAACTTACGTACGTGCGTACGCGACGTTGACGCATGTCGGCTGTGTCATAAGGATGTCCTCTCCCTCATGTATTCCGCCTCCTCCTTCGCTAGAATGACTGCTTCGCAGAAGGAGGCGATTGTTGTGGGGCCTTGATGTCCCGATAAAATAGAGCACTAAAACTAACCGCTGTCTTAAAGTGATACCGTCAATATATTGGGCGAGCACAGTTGCCACTTGTGTGTACTTTGGGCTGGAACGAGACACGTTTGACCACTTAATGCATGCGCACCAATGCGGCATGACACCGGCTTTGCCACACGAACGGAACTTTGGGATCTAGAACATAAAATATGTGCAGTCCCTTGGCTCTCAAAAAAAAGACCTCGTCAATACTATCCAGTAGCTCTTATCCTCGGGTGAAAAAAATTATTAAATGTAATTTTTTTATCATTCCCAGAGTGGGGCGGAAGAGACTTTTTTTGGGACAAATCCACCACACTATTCCCAAACCACAGCATCTTCTGAACGCCAGAATGAACAGTGGCAACCACAAAAAATGAGCCGCGACAATGAAGCTCGAAATGACCCGGCGAATAAAACCTGCAGTAGGAAAAATATGTTTCCGCGAAAGAGACTGTCAGACTCGTACTGACTAAAATCCATGGCATTCATTCAATAGCCCTTTAAGTTCCAGGGTCACGGTTACCTGTTTAGATATTCACGCGACTCCATCCTGTGCTCATTGAAGCAATCTTCGAGAAAGAAAAAAAAGTATAAAATGTTTTCTTACCGGTTCCAAAAAACTCATGGCTCTCGGGAGATCAGATCCTGGGATGAAGTATGGATTACTCTTATCCTTAAGGTCCAATACATCTAAAATCGTAGCGTGGATATCAAAAGGCGTGGTAAGCACATCCACGTTATTTCTCAAAGACGTCAATGCTGATGGTCTTTGCTTTTTCAGCTTTTCCGGTAAAATAATAGCCAGGAATGGCAAACGCTCTTCTAATTTGGCTTGACTGCCACGGATTTCAGAGTATCTGGAATATCAATATCGGCTAATGTTATTATTTTGAGTATCATCATCATCATCAGTCAGAAGACGTCCACTGCTGAACATAATGGTAGGCCTCCCCTTAGACCGAAACGCCTATTGACAATTCGCCACACGCATCCATCGGTTCCAGCGACTCTCACGATGTCGTCGGTCCACCTATATGAGAGGCCTACGTTGCGTCTGTCGCATGTCGGTCTGTGGTCGCCACTCGAGAACTCCCTCATCAGATATCAGTTCTACAAGCGATGTGACCTGCCCATTGCCACTACAACTTGTAAATACGAGCTATGTCGGGGACTCTGGTACTTTGGCGAATATAATTCAGGATTTTATCCCGCAAGGAAACTCCGGGCATAGCTCTTTCCATTGCACGTTAATTTTGAGTATAGCCGCATATTGTTTGCACTGCTTGGATACAGGCCTCCTATCTGCTGTGATCAACGACGATATAATACTAGACTCCGCATGCACGATCTAAAGAACACAAACTATTCAGCCAAGTTGCTGAGGTACTACGTAAGCGAGGGGGCCGGGGTACTGCGTTGTGATTGGCTAACTCAAGGTCTGTGCTGTCTCAACGTATGTTTACGGCTCACAGGATTGGTCGAAATGAGACGAATATAAGACTTTTTTGCCTAATGTGTTGGCAGACATCGGTCGCCTGTTATTACGAGTCTAGTATTATATCGTCGTTGGCTGTGATACTGGGGCCACGGAAAGGAAAATATCGTTAATTAACACGATAATGGACGCTTATACGAATAAAAACGCGATAATAAAAGGAAAATCCCGTTTATTATCGCGTTAATTTACAGTATTTTCCTTTTAGTGTGGGCCTCGCATAGGCTGTAATTAATCCATCACGCTGCTGTTTGTGTGTATGAGCACAGAACACTTAATAGTACGTGTCAGTTTCAATGTTTGTATATTAAATGTTTGCCGTAAAGCCGTTGGTCCCGGTTGTCATTTGTAGATCTTTGACAGTCGTTACTGAGTCAGAAGCTCTAAAGTCTGACAACCAGTCTTACCATGGAGTACCGTATTAACCAGTTACTGGGTTGTGGAGGTCCGATAGGCAGTCGCTCCACGTAAAATACTGATATTCAGCTGCATCTGGTTTGACTGAAAGCCGACCCCAATATACCTAGTTGGGACAAGGCTAGGCAGATGATGATATTAATTTAATGTTTGTATAACCCACGCTACCGGAGAAAATCTTAGTAGAGGGACAAAACTGTTTTTCCGAACGCATACAACCCAAATCTCTTCAAAGTTAGAGTGAACAGGCTTCTTCTGGGTAAGCTCGCTCCACCGTCGACCTTGTCTTAGTCTTTTCTGACCTAGACTAAGGTCAAGAGCAAACCCATCACACATAAAAAAAAAAAAGCTTATTAATACCTAGATCCGTGGTCTCCCATAACCACAACGAGGGTGTCTTCAAACGCTCTTCTGGTGGATAAACTTTGAAGGTATGACAGAAGGACTTCATCAGGTGTTGGTACTATTGTGAAGTTGTCATACGCCATGTCATTTATGAACGTGAAACAGAACTTCTTGCCGTCCAATTGGAGAAACTGTCACAAGAATAAATAAAAATCAGCTGTTGTTTTGTGGTTTCGCTACTATGTCGGGCCAATGAATACTTAAAAAAGAGTAGTGCCGTAACTATTAGCTTTCTATGCAGTTATGCACCCAGTGCAGATTTTTACTTCGCCGTGGTTTTGCCAAAAGGCTGTTTCACTTAAAAAATAAATTAGTCTGAAAATTAGATTAGTCTGAAAAGTATTTGACTCGTATTTTTTTTTATTACGCGAACCAAAATTGACGAAAATCAACGCTTCTAAAAATGATCACACGTCTGACCAATTTTTACAGGCGAAATGACGTCCAAAGCCCTCACTGACAAATTTCGAAGCGCTTTGTCAATATTTATTAATTTACAAACAAAAAATATGAAAATCCATTTATTTTTATTAAAAATTCCCTAACTGAAGGACAAATCAGTTTTTCAATTTATTAACGAAGTAAACTACCCTATTGTGGGTAATGGGGGCATTTTTGCGCCCCACTAAGCGCTATACCACACTACGCCTGAAAACCGTTGACACACCTCTAATGGGCGTTTTTCATTAGACGGCACGGCACGGCAACGGCAACGGCGACGGCGCCGTGCCGGTGCCGGCACTACGCCGGCGCCGTCACCGTTGCCATGCCATCTAATGGAAAAATGCCCATTCATAGACTGTAAAAAAGACAATCTACTACCGTCACACTATGACACTATATGACACTATCGGGAAATGACTTTTATTATCGCGATACCAGATTTGATCGCGGGTTAAACTTCACAGTAACGAAATCGCGGGCAAAAACTAGTAATTAATTTGTAAGCACCTCATCAGCTACAACCATCACCATTTGGTACTGCGGCACAGCCCCAAAGCAGTGCCTGGTGGGAGGGCCAAGAGCCCTACTCCAGTTCACCCCTGGTCTGGTATCAGCCAATAGCATCGTTCGAAGGTAATGGTCAGCTGGTTGGCTTCCGAACCAGTTGTATTGGTACTGCCCTGTGCCTGTCCAAGGTTTGTCTTCGAAGAAAGCTGTGCGATACCTGAGCAATATACTTTTATTTATTAAACAGGTGTATTGAGATTAATAGAGTGGAGTCTACTACAAGAGCAGGAATTATAGATTGTTTAAAGAACAATTAATAACTTTTGCGAAAGTCTTTTTTGAATCTAGAGCGGAGCGAAGGATTAATACCGAGCGTAGCGAGGGATTCTCAATTAGAATCTTGAGCGCAGCGAGGGATTCAAATTACGTGAGGTCAAATGGTGTTGTTCCTCAGTTGGACACTGTACTTTATGAAATAGGCCTCTTTTCGTGAGAAGGAGTGGCCTTAAACCCACTACTGACTACGCGGTCTCAGTACAGGTTGAGTCACGTATAGCTCCTTTTTGATTCTGAGACATGTCGTTTTCACTTAAAAAACTTACGGTATGTCATAAAACCTTCCAGTGGTGATGAAAGAATAGGCGCCCACGGCGACGGACGTCGCTAGATGATCTCCGGCCACCGTAGGCGCGGGCATGCGGGCAGCGAGTAAAGGGCAACTCGCTGCCCGACCAAGGACCATGCCCGGGTCTACGGCGCGTTGTGTCCCACACGCGCCTCAAAGAGCGTCAGCATAATGACGGGGCCCCCCTCTCAGAGGGCCAAAGCCTGCCGGGGTCGCGGGATTATTCCCTTACCGTAACCCCGGAACGTAACAGGCTAGGAAGGACACCGTGGATTTTAGTCAGTAGAAGTCTGACAGTCCCTCCCGCCCTGCCCGGGGTTGGAGGGCTCATTTGATGATTTTACCACGCTAAAAAAAAAAAAAAAAAAAAGTGGTGATGAAAGACAGTACAAGCAATTCCATTCCTACTACTTTGGGTTTTCATCGTAGCATAATCTAAATCAAACATACCCATATTCTTTTAAAATATGGAAAATAAACTTCTTAGGGTCAAAATACTTCGTTCCGGGCCCTATTATTTGACGTTTGTGTTCATCCTCGAGTTTGCCAGTTAGAATTGGAAACAAGGCTCCTGTAGTGCCATCCGCGACGATATTGTAACTGAAATAGTAAAAAATTCAGTAAAAAAATTAAATTGGTTTCCATTCTTGAATCATGGCCAGCTTATTACTATTTAAAACGCTTTCACTACCCTTTGTTATCTTTGGGCAGAGCAGCGCCGTGCCCGGCATTGGTCGAGGTCATGATGCGGGGCGAGAAGGAGTGGGAAGCGGTCGCCTCCTCCTGCGAAGCAGTCATGCTAGTAAAAGGAGGAGGTGGGACGCGTGGAGGAGAGGATAGCGTCTCTCTCACGACCCAGCCGCAGTGAGAGACGCACACGGCAACGGACGTCGCAGGACAATTACCGGCCGTAAGCGCGGGCATGGTCCATGGATTGGACGGCGAGTTACCCATTACTTGTCGTCCACATGGTCGCGCCTACGGTGGCCTAATTCAATCGCTTGACGACGTCCGTTGCTGTGTGTTTATAGGGAACAGCACTACGGCTACGGTCCGCCTAGGGTTGCCAGATCGATTCTTCCTGTTATCGGGATCAATAATCGATTTGGTTGGGCTTTGGTCGGGAGAAATAAAATATCAAATAATCGTTGATTTTTGCAAGTCAGTCAGGTTTTGTATCAGCTAATCGCGATTTTGTCACCAAAAAAATACAGAATTTAAGAGTATTAAGAGGTAGTAGTATAGTAGTTAAAAGTAACTACAAAGTCAGCTAACGCGATGACCAAACGATCGTCCATTTTTCTTACTACTGCTGCGTAGAAAACCTTTGTAATTTATAACGTTCCACGCACCAGTCCAAATTGCAGTCCAAACTCTTGAAATCACAGTTACACGCACAGTTCGGAACGTTTGTCTAGATGTGAAAGGTTCGTCCGCAGTCCAAACCGTGAATGCATTTTAACAAATACATTTGATCCTCAGTCCAAACTGTACAGATCTAACCGTGGTTTGGAACGCAGTCCAAGATGCGCGGTCTGGCCGGCTCGACTCAGATGGAGTGCATTGCAATGTTTTTTCGCTCTGCGCCAAGCGCCCAAGTAGTTCGCAAGTTTCGTTTGACGAAAATGTGAACTTAAAATTATCGAACTTGTTTTTCGGGAGATGAATTGCTTTGTCGGGAGTCGGGAGGACATACAAAAATTCGGGACAATCCCGCCAATTCCCGACCGTCTGGCAACCCTAGGTCCGCCGCTGTACAGTCACGAGCAATGACATGTATACACTTAACACATTTCAAACGCAATTTAGTCCTGAAATACTGGTTTGTCTTCCAAAGTAGTTTAGTGTAGTAGCTTCCAAAATAGAATGTCTAATGAAAAGGCAAAAGTTTTATCAATATGGTTGCAGAAAATCGCTTTTTGAATAGGTACTGCTTAGTGTATACATACTATTGCTCGTGACTGTGCAGCGCTGAGATTAAACTTCAACCGTGACTTTCTTGGGTCGACGCTCCTAATTATTTTCTTTAATTTTTTATTTATGGAAAAAAACAATTACATTTTAAAACTCACCGTTTCATTACAACAGCATTTAGCCTTTCAGTCAAATATTTGTAGCTTTCCCGCATTTTTCTCATAAATCCGTTTCGGGACATGGATTCAAAACATAAGATCATTACATTAAAGTGTGACTTATGTTCTGGTGGAACTGATTCAGTCGAGACTGGTCTAAAACCAGCTTTTAAGCCAGACCAGTGGCTCCGTATTTCAGGACTGAAAATAAAATAAAGACATAGATTCCATCATTGTATGGCCTGATAATGACCTGTTGGTCTAGTGGTTAGTGAACCTGACTGCTATGCCGGAGGTCGTGGGTTCGATTCCCACCCAGGACAAATGTTTGTGTGATGAGCACGATCATTTGTTCTGTGTCTAGGTGTAATTTATCTACATTTAGAAATTTAGAAATGTATAAGTACCTATGTTTATCAGTTGTCTAGTACCCATAACACAAGCTCTGCTTAGCTTGGGACTAGATGGCGTTGTGTTATAGTGGTGGAATATTATTATTATGTTATGCATACCGAGCCGTAAGGTTCCCGAATGGAGAACACACACCGGCAAACGCAGCGTAAGACATCCACCTACAAGGTGGGCAGACGATCTTATGAGACCACATGGATCACGCTAGGTGCAAGCCGCTTCCAACCGGTCCTTTTGGAAGTCTATAGGGGAGGCCTATGTCCAGCAGTGGACGTCTTACGGGTGACATGATGATGATGTTATGCATGAAGACAGTGCTTGAATACTAAGGTCTTTAGTGTTTGATGCCAGTAATAAAATATAGCATGAGACGTGGTCTTTTAAAAAATAAGTTAAAAATAACTAAAACCCGACTACAATAAAAACGTGCACTGAAAAGTATGAAACAAGAACAATATAAAGAACAAGGTTCAAAAATGTTCTTGTAAAAATATTTAAAACGCACATAATAGGTAAAAAAATTAACGAATGAATAAAGGACATACCTATTCATATCCTTGCCCGTACAATTAATCTGAACATGGTCACTTTGGTTCAGCGAATACTTTTCGTCACCAATAACTTTAGTAGGGTCGCCGAGGTCAAAATTTCTGTCGTCCACGTATATTATATCTCTATATAAACAAACTATATCCTTTACACTTCTATGGATTGTTTTCGCTACGTGGCATTCAGATTTCTGAAACAAATTTTAGCTATTATAAAACTATCAAATCCGTCCAGTAGTTCCAAAGATTAGCGTGTATGGAATAACTTTTCCCGTTTTCCTAACATTTCCCTTCACTGCTCTACTCCTATTGCTTGTAGCGTGATGAAAAGTATACTATATCCAGCATAGGAGAAATATAATTGAAATATAAAAAAATATATGAAAAATAATTGTACCAAGTTTCGTCAAAATCCGTCGAGTAGTTTATGTTTGTATTACGGATATACAGACAGACAGACAGACAATAATTTTATTAATTGCATTTTTGGCATCAGTATCGATACCTAATCACCCCCTGATAGTTATTTTGGAAATATATTTCATGTATTGAATTTACCTCTCCACAGATTTATTATAAGTATAGAAAAAAGATACTATACCTACTCGTAGATGGATGGATTTGCTTTTAACTCTAGTCTAGGTCACAGGTAACCACAGAAATATTATATGTGTATTATCAACGGAGGTAACAGACGAAGTTTACAATGGAGCGAGCTTACCCAGAAGAACTGTTCACTCTAACTTTGAAGAGATTCGGGTTTTAAGCGTTCGAGTACACAAATGCACATTGTTGCTGCTGTGCGCATTATGCAGAATGATTGGAAGCGATTCAAGCGATTTCTTTTTTGGTATTTCAAGGACTGCTTATTTCTTTGGGACGCTTTGTTTATGAAAAAAACTGGATAAAATCCACCCGTGTTCCTTCCTATGCCCTTTACGTTCCGGGGCCACGGTGTCCTGGGTTAAGAAATCTTTCTATCCCTTGAAAAAGATAACAAGTTACTGTCTGTATTAGATTTTTTCTTTCCTCGAAACTGTTAAAAATGGACTTCCATAACGAAATGTCAAAAAAAAACAGGCAGAAGAGCGACAGAAATAAGTAACAAATTACTTCCATTGTCTTTTTCTATGTCATTTGTTATATTTGACAGGAAAGAGATAGGCTACTTTCCTCGCGTTCTCTCTTTCTAAAGAGTATTTCTCACACAGTTCTGCAACGTTTAAAATAGTCTCTACTTACATGACAGTTGACCCAGTCAATACCCTCACACGAAACCATTGGTAATTTTTCGGCAACCTTCCCAATATCTTCGGCCAAGGGATCTAGATCTTGTATTTTGCAGCCTCTATCCGTCTGCTCCTCAGCTTTGTTCTCCCGAGACTCGTGGACTAGTCTAAAACATTCATAAACTCATTCCTTTTTTCGACAGGGGTAGGTAGCCGTTAGTGTCGCCTCACACGAGCCACTCGCGCGCGACTTACGCCCGCCAGGGAAGCTAGAAGCGACTACAGAGGTAGCTAAAGCGTGCGACAGCCATTTATGGCCGGTGGTCCACACTTGCGGTCGTTGGCTGCTACTATTTTTACGCCGGATCCACAAGTTGGCCGTGATTGCCGAACAGATGGAGACGGCGCTACACCCAGAAAGCAAGACGCAAATAATTCTATCTCGTTTCTTAGTATAGCGCCGTCTCCTTCTGTTCGGCAAACACGGCCAACGTGTGGATCCGGCGTTAACCAATGCATTACTGTGGCAGTGTCCTAGCGCGGCGTTTTGTGGCCCGTGTGTGGTAACCCTTACATCACCAATAATGTAGGTCCAGTTGAGAATCAGCATCGAGGACTAGTAGCTCGTTTTCTTTTTCTTTTTTGTTTTAATTTTAAAATTTCGATTTTTCTGTTTCTTGTGTTTGTTTTTTGTTTGTGTTGTCGTGGTTTTGTACAAGTAAAAAACCCGACTTACTAGTTGTAGGTCGTTGGTTCGAACTCAGCCAGGCGCATTACTTTGTGTAATTTATTTCTATACCACTACTCTCAAAACGGCAACGGAAATCATCTCAATAAACCGATATGTCCTAGAACCAAAAATTCGAAGACATGACTGTAGCATTTACCAACCCGCACCAGGCCGTGGTGGATTATGGCCCGCTCCCTCTCACAGAGAGAAGGCGTGTGTCCCAGCAGTGGGACCATAGGCTGATATGATGATGATGATTAAAATTTTAACATTAAATAGTTACGTGTTAGTATCATGCAAATCCTCAATTATAATTCTGGCTTTGTCCATTGTGAAGTAGATTACTGGGCTGAGGGGCAATGTCAATAAAGTGGCCAGAATCAATCGCTTGTATCGCCAGAGCATCTTAGAATAAGGTACCTTCTGTAAATAAATACATAATTATACAGAGTTCGAGCGCGGAATGTGGGAATGAGCGATATGAATGGACGATAGGAGTAGGCGAGTGGGAATGTAATGGGAATGGGCAAATGGGCCCTTGGCAATGCTGCTCGTCGCCTTATATAGGCTTTTTTTAACATGGTAAAATCATACGAGACCCAGGGCGGGGCAGTCAGACTCGTACCGACTAAAATCCACAGTGTTTCTTCGAAGTCCTTTACGTTCCAGGGTCACTCTTACCTGATAAGACAGTCTTGCAACCCTGATGCTGCTTATGCGCGGCTGTTCATTTAAAATGTAAAGGAATGTGCTTCTGCCGCGCTGCTGTCGCGCGACTGTCGCCCAAATGTGAAGGCAGCGTGACAGGTTTTGGCCCTCTAAGTGTGGGGCAGCTCTTTGAGGCGCGGATGAAACATGATGCGCCGCGTGCCGTCTTGTCGATGCGTCCACGTAACATCGGAATGACAAACCACAACGCTACCGCAAAAAGCTTTTGTAGTGAAACGAGCACGAAACTAACTGAAGACATCCGCGAGGCAACTTGTCACATACCAGTATCGTGTAAAATTAGTGAAATATTGTACCTTAGCCATTTTCTTGTAAATAATTATTAGTTTCTTCCCTTTTTCATTCCCTTCTTGTAAAACGTCAGAGAAATGAAAAGGCCACAGATAAACAAGTAACTTCTTTTATGAAAGAATATCAATCAAATAAAAATGTGAAAAAATTCCTGGAATTCGACACATTCCTGGGTCTTTGGTCCGTTTCTTCATCAAAAGAGTGATAGAAAATATTTAAATAGAATTTTGCTATCGTTCTTATAGTCCATTTTATAATAACAAGCACTGTAAACCTGATCCATGCTAAAACAAGAAAAATCATGTCAACACTGAAAATAACGTTTTTAAAAATGAAAAAACCTTTTTGTATTTTCAAATTGTTTAAATCTAAACGCATTTTGGATAAAATGATATTCAGTATTATAATTATGAAGAATATGAAGTTGCGGAAAAGTTATTGTGTCTCTATTGTGACTAAAATCTATAAATAGGTAGGTAACCAATTAGGTAACCTATTCATTAAAATATACGCGTTCAGTCCTGTGGTTCACGCGATTTGTCATCATACTTACGGACCTACTTACCTAATATAAGTCCCTATTCACACGAGCGCTATTTTGGCCAGCATTAGTCGTAGACGATGGTGGGTGATATCTTTCCATCGAAATAGAACTTTATGTTATAACTGTTCATGCTGTTTATCCTTAACCACTTCCCTGTCCGATGAATCACAATATGTGATCCACGACTATTGTTTAGGTATTGTGTCTGCTGCGCGGACAGTGAAAGTGTTAACATCCCAAATTACTTTTTCCGTTTCCAGTTGTTCTAAGAATTTTATTGTAATCTTTTTGCTCCATTCGTACAGCATTTTCGATGATGTAACCGAACGTCTTTCTCCTCCAGGCGCTCGTCGAGTACTGAGCGTCAGAGCAGAATGTAAACACGCACTGCCGCTCGCGCTGCCGGTCCTTTGACTTCCGCACAAAAAACCGCCTTTTTGGGGAGCATCGGGCAGCGCGAGTGGCAATGGCAGTGGTATGAGAAGTATCGCGTTTACATACTCGTCTTGCCCACTTCCCTGCCCACTTCCCTGCTCACTACGGCTGAATGTAAATGCGGTATTAGAACAACAGGAAACGGAAAAAAAATTGGCATGTTAAGGATAAACATGAACAGCTATAATATAAAGTTGTATTTCGATGGATAGATATCATCCACCATCGTCTACAACGAACATTCTTTTTTGTATTCGATATCTTTTTAATTATCGAACATAATTAAGTACATATCGACGTAATTATTGCGACGTCTGCCATTGCCGAAACTTGAAAGCGAAGTGAGTGGTAGGGCAGAATGTAAACACACACTCCTCTCGATCCTGCTGCAGCAGTATTTAGGGAATTATTGTCGACAGCGCGAGGGGCAGCGGCAGGGGCTGAATGTAAATGAGGCATAAATGAGGGATTAGATTCTTTCAGTTCCCACTCCTATTCTACCAAGAATAAACAAAGTGATTTTATCGTTATACAAATCGACTGTTTTTTAACCGACTGCGCGACGCAAAGGAGGGTAATGTGTTTATCAGTCTATGTATTTAAGTATGTATGTATGTATGTTTGTTTCTATGTGGCGTTCTAGAGATCAAATGCGTAAGCCGATTTTGATAATTTTTACGTCAATCGATTTGTCTTAACCTTGCGAATGTCACTAAAGACATGACAGTAATCAAAATTCACCACAGCTACAACCAGACACCATATTATTATTGTGAAAATGAAAAAAAAAATGTCGATTAACCATGTCATATGGGGTATCGTTGAATAGGTATTTTAAAATCATTTTTAGGTTTCCTTTATCATTTTTCATTTAAAATAATAGTTTAGGATTTATAACGATTTAAAGTTGTTTATCAAAACAATAATTCTCTGAATAGTAACTAAAAAGTATTAAATAAAAAAAATATTTAACGAAAAACAAAAAACCCGACTGCGTTAAAAAAAACTAAAAAGAAAGAAACAAGCCCAGTAGTTAAGAATTCACTCATTCACACTCACAGTCGGGGCCCGTTGGGAAGATTTGATTGGTATAATTTGAATGGGCCCCGACTGTGAGTGTGAATGAGTGAATTCTTAACTACTGGGCTTGTTTCTTTTTTTTTAGTTTGTTTAACGCAGTCGGGTTTTTTGTTTTTCGTTAAATATTTTTTTATTTGCATAATCATGACACGTTTCGTGTACCATTGAAGAATAGTAACATTTCTTTTTATATTTTATACATTTCTAAGCTTAAAACGATAAAAATCTTTCGACATTCTGTCATTTTGTCTTTACCTCGGTCGACAAAACTCGTTTCTACGGCGCCATGCTACGCGTGCAGGACAGGCAGGGTTCGCCTACGACTCCGCATAGCTACGCCACTGCCTTATATTACTATTTTGTATTACCTATTCTATTTTTAGACTAGAAAATATTATAACACATACCTAGCACGCCTAGCACAAACGGTGTAGGATAAAAGTACAGATAATACCCATAGGTACAGTTAAAAATATTATGTTACTATAGATTTATGTTAAAACGCTAAAGAATTATTCAAATGTAAGATGCACTTGTGGCGTGTGTCAATAAACATTTTTTCTTTCTTTCTCTTTCTTCAAAAGCGAGCGAATCTTACTCGATTTTTGGAACTCCTCTGGATTAATTCCATTTCCACCAAAAAAGTAAAAGATCCTTGCACTGTTTTTGAGTCAGAATGAAATAAATAAACAACTTGTTGGCTGAAAAGACTTGGTTTCAAAGCCAGTTCGAATAAAAAAACAACTTGTTAAGCGAAACGTAGCGAGGCAATGCGGTAAAATGGGCCGGAGGGAAGAAAAAAATGGGAGGGAAAAAAAAGATTGGGAAAATATGGGAAAATAAAATAAATTCCCGGAATTTTCCCAAACGACGGGAAAATAAATATTGATCCAATAACAATGTTAAAAATATGTAAATATTTATTGTATTTGGTGGTAATAAGGTGGTAGTAAGGCCTGCAACGACTGGGTCATGCCAGTATTGATGTAGGTACTCTTTTGACATACTCATGGACTCAAACAAAACTTAATTGTACAGACTGAATTGTGCTTACTGCATATCGAATGGATCACTCACGGTCTTCGGTTATGAGATTGTATATTCGAGGTTGAGATTTTCTAAACGTTAAGACTTTCCACAATCGTGAGATATGCAATCTCAATGAATATTTCCTAAAAGCCGACGTGGGAATGCATCGAGATGTAGTAGCGGTGGACAAGGGCCTTACCCCACTCTCCTGGGCTAAAGAGAACTGGCGCAAACCTGCAGTGCTTGACACTAATGGTCGCATGGAAATATGACAGAACAAGGAGCTTCACGGACGTTACCGGGCCGTACATAGGCCTGATGCAGATGTAGACATATCTGCGTCAGTAGCCTGGCTAAGATCCGGAGATTCCTTTGGAGAAACCAAAGGTTTTGTCAGAGCAATAATGGATGGAGTTATGACGACATATAACTACCGGAGATTTATTGTGAAGGATAGCAGGGCTGACATATGTCGGGCATGCCACCGTGTCAGGGCGAATCAATCTATCACATTTCTCCGGGTGTTCTCGTCTCGCTAACGGAGAATATTTTCATAGACACAACCCTGTAGCCAGAATAATCCATCAACTTGCTCTAAAAGACAACCTTGTGGAATCAGAAGTGCCGTACTACAGGTATGTGCTCGACCCAGTTCTTGAAAGTGGCAATATGACACTGCGATATGCACGCGCTACGGGAAGAGCTCCGTCGCGATCTCAGGGCAGTATGGAGGGAGCCACGGTCGCAACAGAGGTCCGGGTACGCTACAATCGCGGCGGTAACACCCTCTCTTACTTAGAGGAGTGGCT
The DNA here is from genome assembly GCA_954870645.1 of Agrotis clavis. Lineage (NCBI taxonomy): Eukaryota > Metazoa > Arthropoda > Insecta > Lepidoptera > Noctuidae > Agrotis > Agrotis clavis. The sequence goes on from OX940942.1 coordinate 2,354,697, forward strand.
GGATAGGCGGCTCCGCGTCCTGACTTACCGCATGACACAGGTCCTCGCCGGACACGGAAGTTTCATGAAGTACATGTGTCGGACGGGGAAGCAGGAAATGCCTGGGTGTCACCACTGCGAGGACCGCCCGGAGGACACGATGGAGCATACGGTGCAGGACTGCCCCGCTTGAGCAGAGCACCGCCGTGTCCTCACGGCAATAGGCAGAGACTTCTCGCGCCCGGCTTTGGTCGAAGCTATGCTTCGGGGCGAGACGGTGTGGGATGCGGTGGACTCCTTTAGCGAAGCAGTCATGCATGGGCAGTGAGGGAGAGGACAACGTCAGCGTCCGTCCACCCCAGCCGCACTTCGGCAGACGGATCTCCAGCCACCGTAGGCACGGGCAAGCGGGCGGCGAGTAATGGGCGACTCGCTGTTCGACCATAGACTATGCGGTATGCCCGGGTCAACGGCGTGTTGTGTTCCACGCGCGCCTTTTCAAGCATTTATTTTTGACCGTATTAGGTAATGAATTTGATTTCTGTTTAAGTTCGTTCACCCGTGTGTAGCGTTCACAGCTGATTCCAATGTTTCCATCACATTTAGCAGACTTTGAACTGGCAATTCATCGAAATGCTTACAAATAACTTATTTTATTGACCATATTAATAGGTCAAGAGAAAAATTCTTGAATAAAAAAATTGTTTTTTTAAATGATTGATGATCTTTGAAAAAAAAATTGTTAAAAAAATTTTTTTTTTTGGAATGTACTTGGTTATTGATACGAGTAAGCACACTAAATTCATGCAGTTACTTTTTTAAGACCATTTATTACGTTGAAAATCTGTTAGAGACTCGAGAGTTTACGTTTACCATTTGTCTACAAAGCAAGACTAAAATAATATAAATTGTTAGATTAGAGCTATGAATAAATAATAATTGAATATGTGGCTCTTTATACGTACAATACCCACTTTTCAACGCACCAAGTAATAAATGGGCATTTCTACGGACACGGTGATTTTTGCTCAATTCCGTGGGCAATTTTTTTTTTCACATTATGACTAATTGTATATCACCAAAATAAAATACATATTTTTTCAAACAAAATGGTGCTAATTTGCCAGTAATTGCTCCAGTAGTTAATGAAATAAATTTTGAGTGCCATGGAATTGAGAAATGTGACCACACAATTTAGAATTACACATATTTTACGTAACCGGGAAAGACAAATTCAATTAAAAAAAAACATTCAAGAACATATTTTAGCAGTTTTTGGTATTTTAGGTATGTAAGTTTACATTGAGTCTGCCTTGAGAGAGAGATTCCTTGAGTTATCATGCTTAGTTAACTAACTTTTAGTCAAATCATTTAAATGAGCATTTTTATTAAACTTATATGGTAAAATGTATTTATATTAAGCATTTTCGTAAAACCTTTAAATTACAAACAGAGACATTATGTAGGTATAGACGTCAAGTCAGTTTTATTTATCAAACCGCAGAAAGTAATAGACATAGGTAATCGAAGTTTTCGGCCGTATATTAGTCAGGTCAATTTTTTACTCAAAAATTACTGAATGTATTTTAATGAAACTTTGCAGCAATATAGTTTATACATCAGAATAAAATATAGGCTATCATAATACGATCTTCCGAGGCTCGAGTAGCTAGTCGCGGTAGTATTAGCTAAAATCAGATCTTGCAATTGCAACGTCAACTCTAGATACTTTAAACCTTTTATACAACATTATAGACACATAATATAATTATGGCGTTAACTACTTTACCATGACAAATTGTGAAGTAAATGACTTTAAACCTTATATAAACCGAGATTATAGTTGGTGCCAGTTAAGATGGCAATAGCGGTCATTGACCTTTACCTAATAAGTTCGCGTATAATGACATTAGATAAAAATTAGCATTTTTTTGTGAAATGATAGTGTTTACTTGTGAGTCTTAAATATAAAAATAATATAAAATCTTAGGTATAGGTAAAATATTTTTACCATTTTGATATTTTATGAATACTAAAGTACTTATATCGTTACAATACACTTACTAGTTTATTCGGTATTTTATAAAAATGCTAATTCTAAGCTTAGGTCATAATACGAGGACTTTTTAGGTAGGGGTCAAATGTCCGCTATTGCCTTCTTAACTGGCACCAACTATAGTTACATGGGTAAACCATCGTTCTCAATTCCGTGGACACCAGGGCACAAAATTGAGAGCCACGGAATTGAAAAAATATCGTACTAATCAAAATAACTTATTACTGTTACGACTTCAAACAAATTAAACGAAAAAACCATGCTGGTGTCCAGTTAAACTTCAGTCTAGGGAAACAAAACATTTTAAAAACCGGCCAAGTGCGTGTCGGGCCACGCACAGTGTAGGGTTCCGTAGTTGCCCATCAAAATACTTATGCGAACTAACTAAACTGATTCGCTGAATTTAATTTTAAAAAGAAGAATTTTCAAAATCGGTCCAGGAGTCTTTGAGAAATCGGGGAAAATACATAAGAAAAAAGATTACAACGAATTTAGAACCTCTTCCTTTTTTTGAATTTAGTTATAAATAGTTGACGATAAAAACCTACCTATCCCCAAAAAACATACCTATAAAAGCTGTAAAAATAAAGTTGACAAACTTACATTTGCAGTTGTCTCCGATACATTTTGTTTAAGAAAATATGATATCAAGTACATTTTATAAGTTGGTCGACTATTACTAGTAAAGTTGTAAAGCCTACTTAGTCATGATAATTTTCTTTTAAACTTCGTTATATGTACTACTATTGTGAATTTTTTCACACCCCCAAACATAACCGTTTAGCTGGTAGAGGGGGGGGACACTCGAATCGAGCAAAATTTAGCACTTTAAAGCTTAATATTTCACAAACGAATTTTTTTATCAAAAAATTGTGCATGGAAACTATCATTATTTTTTAAAGGCCTATTTAATGATACCCCACACTAAGGGGTACGCGAGAAAAAAAAAATCCTCACTTTACGTGTAAGTACTGGAGGTACCCTAAAAAAAAATATTTTACGAGATTTTATTTTACCACTTTTTCGGCACAACAAATCCGTATATTTACACCAAATTACAGCTCTCTAGTACTGTGCGTCTCTGAGCTAAACTGCGGACAGACGGACGGACGGACGGACATGGCGAAACTATAAGGGTTCCTTGTTGACTACGGAACCCTAAAAAATAAAACTGTCAGAAGATATCTTTGACACGGTATTGAGAAAAGACCCCGAACTAAAGACACGGAAACAGGTTCTCACCTTTGAAAATCTAAAAAAACAGCAGCACACCACACATGCACTCACATGGCCTGCTCGGGAGTACCTGACAGTTTACAAGAATCGGATGGTGATGTCCAGTTCGCGGGTATTTAGTATCGTAATCAAGTGTTTTTTGTATGACACGGAAATGACTCATTAGACTGGGACAAATCTTTACGCATCCACAAATATAACAAAATAAGCAATTACAGGTTTATTTATTGTCAATGTCTCTTGGTTAACTATCCATATACCCAAGAATATCAAAAGTTTGCTTGAAATTCAGCTCCATTAAAAAATATAAAATATTTTACACTCGATTTCGGAAAAGGGACAGGTCAAAATCAGTGAAATTACCCCCGTTTTTTCACTTCAGATTTTTTTTTAGGAAAATTAAGAAGTAGTACGGAATTTATGTTATGCTCTCCAGTTAGAATATAGATTGGGACGTCCGTTTAAAAATTTTGGGATGTGTATGTAACTTCTAACCATGTTTTTTTTAAAAGGACAAAAAAAATGTCCTCTTCGTAGAAATGCCCAAATCTATCTTCAAAGTCAACTGATTACTATTATAGGTATAAAGCCGCATTTATAGCAAAACTAATATTCAAAAAACAACCTAATAATCAGAAAAAGATCGGTGTGATACTTTTGATTTTAAGTCTTTTTAAATAAATTCGTATCAACAAACATTTCCATACATAAAATCCCTTACTTTTATGCTGTTACCATACTTTTACAATGAATGTCTTTTTTTTAACCACGACATGCATGCACAGACTCAGACAAATGCAAAACTTTGTAAAAAATAAATTAAATTGCATAATTTTATACGAAAAATATTTTCCCGTCATTTGGGAATATTCCCGGGAAGAAATAATAATAATAATAAATTGTTTATTTAATAAAAAGGGACATAATTTACAATAATGGTATCTTAACAATTACAATAGAGCACAGTTGCTTATTTGCCTGAACTAAGTAGAACTTGTGTTTCAGACAAAACAGTACAGATTTTTTTTTTTTTTTTTTTACAAAGTAATAAATAAATTAACAATATAAAGCACTAAAATAAAACTTACATAACATAAAAGTAAAAGGTAAAACAGAGTGTTGGCAGATTATTTGTCGACCAACAGTAAATCTTCAGTCTGTGCATATGCAATATTACGCAAGAATGCAATAACAGTTTGTTTACAATTAAAATAATTCAATTTATAGACGCTTAGAATTCTATTTACCCTGTTGTACAAAAATGGACCTAAAAATGTAAAGAATCTTTCCATAAAGACATTCCTGGTTGCATTGGAACTGCACACAACATCATTCCGTCTCTTATTGGTATTGTCAGCATTGTATGAGAGCATAGTATGCTGTTTTAATACGACTTGTAAAATGAAAAGCTGGCGGACAGTTAGTACGTTACAGGATTTATATAGCTGATCTGTGGGAAAGAAAAAGGGATGGAAGTTCGCGACCTTTAAAATAGCTCTTTGAGCTCTTTCAAGATGAAGCAAGATAGTTTTTGAAGCGCCGCCCCATGATGTTATACAGTATTGAATTATAGATTGACATAGGGCCATATAAACTTGTGTTATTAGTTTTGAATCAGCAAAAGATCGGATTTTTTTAAAGACATATATAAGCTTGCGCACTCTTTTCACAAGACTTTCAATATGATGTCTAAAAGTGAGTGTGTCGTCAATTATTACCCCGAGGTATTTAATATTACGGGTGCTAAGGATGAGTGGACAGTCACACATGTGAATTGGAGTTTTATTACATTGATGAGCGTATTTATGAAAGGTAGCAGTGATAGGTAAATGGGAAAGTATCGGGAATATTCCCAACTCGGGAAAATTCCCCGGCAAAAACCCATCACGTAAATCCCCTTCATAGATGAACGTTGCAGGCATGTTAGAACTTTTGAATTTATTAAACTATTCTAATTTAAATTGTTAACAGTAATAATTTCACTATTTAGTAAACACTGAAAATAAGAGTATGTACTATTAAATCATTATATTATTTAAAAAAAAAACATCTTAGCTGAAAATTTCAACAGTCTAACTAATGGTTTATGAAATACAGCGTGGTGACAGACGGACGAACAGACAGACAGCGGAATCTTAGTAATAGCTGGATCCCGTTTTACCCTTTTGCTATTATTTGATTTTCAACTTTGTTTGGTAAGTATAAAGTTTTAAGTCCAAAGTTAAATGTTGCTGTCTGTCCCCAATAGAATTTCAACTAAGGACAGCAGCGGCCTGACCACGAGCTCTTAACGCGATCCAGTTCAAGCTGTGGGAAAGAGACAGAGCTATACAAGTCGTCTAGCGCCATCTCTTTCCCACAGCCTAAACTGTATCGCGTTAAGAGTTCATGGTAGGCCAGCAGGTAAAAGCACTGCTGCGCGGAATTCCGCGTCACGCAGCACAGCTATAGGTACTATCCCCAAAAAGACTACGACGAGCTCGTCGACGGGCTTGTAATAGATTTTCAATTCTATACAACGACTTACATAGCCCTTTCTGTTCCGGGGTCACGGTAAGGAAATAATCCCGCGACCCCGGCAGGCTTTGGCCCTCTGAGAGCCCCGTCAGTGTGCTCACGCTCTAAGAGGCGCGCGTGGGACACAACGCGCCGTCCACCCGTGGTCGGTCTGTACTTAGTAAAATATCAGAATGTCGTATTTGTATTTTGTCCGCAACAATCAATATGCGTCATACTCGTTATTATTAATCTCGATAGGCGAAGGATATAAATTGGTATTTCAGCAGTAGTTTATTAATGTTATCACTGTATATCGTCGTATCCAGAATTTTAAACAGTGCTGTAGTCCGTGTATTTGTATTCTATTCAACAAAGGTACCAAGTACCCTTTTCATTCGTAAGTATCTTTATTTAATGCTTTCATATAATTATGTATTAATACAGAGTGATTTGTAATTCGATGCGGTTGTTAAAATGGGTGTTATTAAACCTTATTTGCAAGAATTTAACCCCGAAAACAGGGGGTACCTACAAATTGACTGGTTTTGGAGATTATGGAACTAAGAACGGTTTTTTTTCATTTTTACATTTTTTATTAATTTCATTGTTTTTTTGCCACCGACTTCCGAAAGAAAAGTTTTGTAGGTTATTTTACCCTTTTTTGTGGTTGTTTTTGAAGGCGGTTTAACACGTTCAGTGCGGTATCGGGTCGATTATATCCGATGCTCATCTTGCCACTGGTGCGGAGTAAAAAATGTTGTCCCAACCGCTGGTGCGGGACAGATATATTTGGTTTCCCTATGAATATGAATGAGACAGTTAGTGTTTTGGAATTGCCTCTTTAAATAAATAATAAAGGAATAAAAAAAATGCATCGGGTCTAAAGGACCCGATGCCGACTGGAGCAAAATTTTTTACGTCTAGTGCGTTTATCGGATCTAAACGACCCGATACCCGATGACCCCATAGCCGCACTAGATTACATGTGAGTAGAGCTAATGAGGTCCTTCTGGTTCGATGATTTTTTATCCAAATGAGAAGAGAAAGTGTATGCAACATAAAACGATGTAGCAGTCATGAAACGATCTAGAAAACCATACTACTAAATATGATTGTATAATTTCTTTTTATTTGTATTAAATACTTTTTTAACTATCACAGTTTGCTTCTAAACTTAAAATGTCACTTAAGGGGATATCTTTTCACGGAAATATTTTAATCACGGAAGACAATCTCGTAAGTGACATTTTAAGTTTTTGTATTAAATAGTTCTCAAAAATATATTGTAAGTACATTTTATCGATATCAAAGTTTTTTTAGTTATCCACAACACTAAAAATGTATCGACACTTTAACTAACCAGTGCGGATATGGGGTCGGAAAGATCCGACAGACAATACCTTTATTTACAAGCAAACCATTCAGTGCATTTACCTACGACTTCAGCCTTTTATTGAGTATTTATTTGTCAACATATTAGTATAAAGGAATATGCTTTTATCATAATCCCTATTAAGATAAGTCCTTCTAAACAGACCGAAGTCGAACAGGTCTTTTCGACCCATCACCGCACCAGGGACAAGTCGAGCTTCGGATATAATCGACCCGATGCCGCACCAACTGAAAGTCATCAAATTTGACTAACGCAGTGAACGTGTTAATTAAAAAAAAAAGTTTTTTATTTTACTCTTTTTAGTTATTCAACCAAAATTCTTGCCAAATACATCATTTTCTTACCAGTGCACTAGAATTTTATAATCGTAGCACCGGTAATAACATCGTTAACATCTCTTTCATTCATTACTTATATCGAAAACTACTGAACCGTTTTTGATGAAACTTGCAGTGTTCCTTAAGTTGAACAATACCTAATCCAACATAAAAATAATTAAGTAGGTACTTAAATGTTTTTTTTTTTTTTTTTTTTGCGACGAGTCCGTTTCTTGCTTGTCCCTCGAGTTTGACTTGATTTTATTCATAAAATCAAAAACTATTCAGGCTTTTAAAGATACTGGATCAAACAAAATGCATTCAATTTTCATTTAATTATAAAATTTTCTATTTAATTTAGTCTATTTTTACCTGTCCCCTTCCGAATATGTATTTTTGTATCACGAATGTTTAAAGATTTTTCTAAGGACGATGAACTTTTTTTATCGGATTTAGTTTCTAAATTTCATTTTTATATGATTTTTATCAATTAATTTGTAATGATCTGGCTTCTATAAATGGTTACCTATCATAAGATCGAAAACCGTTTGACCGTATTTCATTTGACCGAAAACTTTTCAACTATTATCATTTGGTTTTTTTTTACTTCATCGAAGTCACGTTTGCCACTGTTTCAGTTAACCTAATATCTTTTCGTTTTTTTTTGTTACTCCAACACATCATTTGGCCGAAAAACTTTTTACCGATGTTACACTTACTCGAAACGACGGTTGTATTAATTGCCATATGGGTCTTTCAGAACCCGCCATCCCCTTCATGTTAGGTTACATTAAACCATGCAAACAGAAATAGGAGCCCTGCGAAGCGGGGCTCCGTCGAGCTACCTCGGTAGGTGGTCATCAGTAATATACGCTGGCCCTTGCATAGTTAGTCAAATTGCCGATTACCAAGGTAGCTTGACGGAGCCCCGCTTCGCGGGTCTCCTGTTTCTGTTTGCAAGGTTTAAAGTAACCTCGGGGTGCCCCAGATTCCGAGCTCACTTCGCTCGTTCTTGCCTCCTTTCCATTCGTTTCCGCCACAAAATTTTGTAGCGCAATATATTGATTTTTTTATTTAATTAAAATTTTCGGTAAAACTTTGTTTCGGTATGTTGAAAATATGGCAAATAAATCATTTCGCAACTGAAAAAAGTTTGAAAGAGGCTTCGGTAAATAGTAAAAAGTTATTTTGTTAATCGGCGGAACATACTTCGGTAAAATAATACCTACTTATGGCTAATGAAACTTCGATGATCTGAAAATATGTCAAATAATGCATATAGCAAAAGAGATGTCGGCCAATAGTTTTCGGTATAATGAAATTCGAACAGACAAAATTCGGTAAATTGATCGGTTCCCTCTATAAATAGAAAAACATATTAAATTACGATGTTGAAATTTTGATCCACCCGGAACTTTCAGTATTGTGATTTGTGACCGCATTTTCTAGTAGGTACTTTTATTTTAGCCACTTTTTTGGGTAATCATAATTTAAACAGGCAATATCAAAACAACTGAGGAAATTAGGCCTTTCGTACACAAGGCGACTCAAGTTTCCGATACCTTACGACTTCGGTATCCAAGCGGCTATCGCAAAACAAACCAATAGAGGTTCGAACACAAGCACGCGTCAATGACTGATGAGACTTACGTCGCCTAGTGTACGAAGGGGCTTAGACGTCTTGTTGCTGGCTCGGTACAAGAACCAAATCATGTTCAGTTAGGTGTTTGAATTTTACGACAGCATAACCAAATATTAGGATTGTTGTTTATTTCTAGAAACTGCCATTTGTTTTAAGTTACTGTTGAAAATGACATCAAAAGGAAAACAACCACGTACCTATAATTATTTAATTAATTTTTTAAATCATTAAGTACGAAAATGTGACTTCCGTTTTGTGCCCATTTTATATCTGTGGTCACATACGGGCTGAAATAGAAGTCATAACATGACTGAACCTATAAAGTTAAGTTCACATTGATTCTATGATGTAGTTGCAGAAACTCAAAATAAGTAGGTAATAGTTTTGTGTGGGAATCGATTTGCAAAAAATAAAATATTGTGAGCATTATTACACGAGGCATAATTTTTCAAACAGTATATTCGTGTTTCGAAAATTTGAGACTGTTTAGTATTACGATTACTATTTTAAATATTAAATTGTTTTCTTACTATATAATCATGTTCACAATAATTGGGTAAACGTGGTACAATTTTTTTGATACTATTACATAGGTACTTCCACTATTGAAAAGATATAGTATTTTTGTAATTATTCTAAATGTTCATCTGGAATAGAATAGAGTCCATAATTATAGACGAAGCTTTACCCTATTAAGACGTTCAGTTGTGACCGTCCCCTTTTTCTATTTTAAACCATAAAATATTTACCTAGACAATGCGACAGCACGCGGCCGCCTCGAGGATTCCGCCGCGTGCTATCGCATTATGCTTTCTATCTAGCAAATGGCAATTCTAAGCGTCAGAAAGAGAAAGGGCGACGAAAAAAGGCGATTCCGTACTGACAGATGTGGTTCAACCCTAATATTTTTTATAACGTACAGTTTTGTTCTGTTTTCTTTCGATTGATAGGAATTGAATTTTGATTCATAATTAGCAACAATATATCTTAGCATTGTTGCATCGACCGACTTAAGCATTTATTTACAGCGTTTCATGCAAATATTAATACAAAATATTAATTGTGTGTCTCCACTCCACCACTTCCATACGAGTGGGGGGGGGTCATGGGCGTCATGACCACCGGTCAGGTCAGGCAGGGTCACAGGTGGCCACTGCAATTACGAACGGTTAAAATATAGAATCCTGAGCGTAGCAAAGTTTTCAAAGATATGAGACGCAAAATAACTTTTCTACCGACTTTTCGCCAGGGACCGAAACCGGTATGATCAATACGGGTACTTTTTCGGTAACAGCCTTTTTTTCTTTTACAGGTAATTTTAAAGATTACCTTTATTATTAAAGTGAATACTTAACCAGTATTAATACCGGTTACCGAAATAAAAATTACCACTGTCTTGCACACTTCACACGTGCCGTCGGCAATAGTCACAGGGCGCGCATGCCTGTGTGTGTGACAAAGAGCTGTCATCTTTAGGTAACCGGTATTAAAACGGTAACCTGAATAGAGGTTACATTTTTCTTCGGTCTGGTTACCCAGATAGCGGTAACCTAAGTCTGAGAAATAACCAAAATTCTTCAATACCTGTACCGTAATTTATGTAGGTTTTCGGTCCCTGCCGAGCGCAACACATAGGTCTCAACTCCCCACTTGCGAAGATGTGTGACAACCTCAATTCATTTGTTAAATCCGTACCTGAAGCAGATATATATGGTGATTCTAAGGCAAAGTTTAGATCGAGAATCTTGGCCTCCCTACGAACTGGTCATTGACTTAATGTTTGTCTTATTATGTCCTCTACTGTTTTATATTTTAGTATTTAATTATTTTATTTTTTTCTGTTTGCTATATTATGTAAACCTAGTATAAGTTAGCATGTAAGCGGTAGTCTGGCGTCTGTTCTGCCAGTGTTGTGTTTGCCCGTAATTGGCATATATATTAGAATGTGTAACCTAAGATTAATTGTGTCTATGTTTATATATGTGCTGTGGGTGAACCTTTAAATAAATAAATAAATAAATAAACACATAACTTTTCACCTCACTATAGCGAGGAAAGGCGCTCGGCAGCAGGCAGCAAATTAGTTATTCTGCCTCTCGTAGGTACCTTTGAAAACTTCGCTACGCTGAAGACTCTATGGGTCTATTTATACTAGCGCAGAGTCGAAGCGTTTTTCTAAAACTAAACATAACAATTTCAACCTTAACTCCACAACGTAACGCACATATTACTTGTTTCCATCGACGGCGACGCGCGCTTTTAATGTACCTACTACTTCTATGGTTCTTATCATAACTGCTGGACCTCGCTCACCTAGGCTGGCATAAGTTCGAAGTAGTTAGTTTTAAATCGCTCAACAATCATTAATTCTGTTTCAGAACCAAAAATGAGGATATGTTACTACTGGAAGTATATTGAGCAAGAGGAAACACAGGAGGTTTCCCTAAGAAACTGTTCCGTTGTCATTGATGGACAGAACTATCTTTACTTCAAGTATGAAAAGAGCAGGATCCCCTACATATTCGGCTGTGAAACCGACAAATACGCTAATTATTTGAAAAGGTATTTTAAAATGTTCAAAGACGCAAACGTTAAGTGTTTCGTCATATTTAAAGGCGGTGACACGGATATTGAAAGTAAAATTAAAAAATTCAAGCAATCATTCTTCGATTTTGACAATAACCGCAATTTCGTGCCACCTATATTTTTAAGAGATGCTACTACACAAATTGTTGATGAAATGGAAATAGACCTCGCCTTTTGTGTCACAGAGACCAGAGATGATTGTGTTGCCTTAGCCCGAAAACTAAATTGTCCTATCGTAAGCTTTGACATAGAATACTGCTTCAGGGAAGCTCCTTATATACCATCAACAACTATGAAATTTGACAACAGAACAAACTCAATCCATTGCCGCCAGTACAAACTTCAAGATTTTCTGCGAAAGCATTCTCTATCTGAAGAGAAATATGCTATTTTTGCTTCTTTAACCGACTTCACATTGTTTCCATTGGAATTTTTCGATTCCCTATTAGAAGCTTGGGGTGTATCAACCAACTCTCAATTCATGAAATTTAAGCAATTGTTTCTGTGGCTCTCAAAGCATAGTAACCAAGAAGTGAGAAACGAAATTTCTAAAAATCTACCTAAGGCTGAAGACCGAAACACATTTTGGGAAAATTATAACAAAGTTTTAACCAAAATGAGGAAGGTGGAAGGCGGGCATGTCCCTGAATATCTAATTAATTCTAACATCCCGATATATAGGCAGGATCCTGAATGGTTTGAGAAAGGAGTGGTTTGTAAGCACGTGCCTCCGATATACATCAACTTATATAAATATAAGGTGATTGACGGATCTTGGGCTATTGACGAAATGACAAAAGGTAGTCTTTCTTTTTCAATGGATATAATAAAATACGCATACAACTTACTTACTAACTACAGAGGTGGTAAATTCAGGGTGTACCAAAATACCGACAGTTACGAAGAGATAGATCCTAACGACGGACATGTCGACAGGCCGACGTACGAATGTGAGGTGTCCGTGTTTGAGAATGGCTGGGATCACGTGAAGAGTTTGAAGCTGTTCGAGCACTTCCTGAATGAAAATTCTATATTCACTGAACATTTAGCAGAACTGCCAGCAGACCTTACTGTCTTATTCATGGCTTTACTGTACTTTGCTCGCCGTAAGCTACAGATGAATGCTAAACAAGTGATGAAAGAAGTTTATGCAGTTTTGATATCCTACGTATTGCAAAACTTCGTTTTCAATAAAGAAAAACGTACTATCACATCGAAAGAACATCTACAAGTGAAGAATGCCATAGATAGGTATTACCATTACGATAAAAGGGAAGCTAAAAGAATATTCGACGGGGAAGCATTGAAAACGTTTGCGGAAATGCAGTATTGTATACTACATATGAATTATTTGAATACTTTATGCGGTTCGCCTTATGAATCAACCCTGTACAGAACAACTTATAACGGCACGTTGGTTTACAAGTTATTTTGTGGAATGCGAGATCATAAAGATGGCGACGATTTTATTAACAAATTATTTCAGAGAAGTCCGTCAGTTTTGAGAGTGGTAAAGAATTTGATTCAAGTTTACACACGTAATTTTTGTTGTCATTCTTAAGTATTTTATTATATTATTAGTCCTTTTTTTACCAAAGAAAGTACAAATTGGCAAACACAGCCGAAAGCGTCCGCAGCGCTCAAGCTACGGCGGTGTGACCAAAATTTGATGATGACTAAGCTTCTGACTAATATTAGCTATCACCTCTCGCACTGACTGATCTTTAAATACGTCTTGTGGCATTCAATACCACTTTTTCTCAGCCAGGTCAGCATTTTTGTGTTTCGGGATAATTGAAGAAGTATTGAGCAAGTTTTCAGCTTGCCCCAAGCATTTTGCCAATATTTCAAGTAGCTCTTAGGCTACGACATTATCAGCCTTACTACAAAAACCTCAACATCACTGTTGAACACTTGTATAAAAAAGGCTTTTTAAATGCGTATCAATACTTCTTTTTGTATACCAAAATGGATAAAAGGTCACCAAATCTAAAACTCGCCTTAGCAAGATTTCAGGGACACCCCGAAGTTCGGTTTGGTTAGGATCCTTTAAACCTTGTACACAGAAATAGAAGCCCGTCGACCCTGCTTTAGGTAGATTTTTTTTTATTACACATTATAGGTTTATTTCTTTATTACTTAGGAAACTTTATTTGGTGACCATTTATCCATTTTGGTAACCGTTTAGATTTTTTTTGGTAGTAAAATAGGTACTTTTTTGGGTGGTGTTAAAACAAGCCTATAAAAAAGTGTGACTGTAAAACGGACCTTATTTCAACGTTATAGGTATTCTGACTTTTTTTACAGACGTTTAAAAGTTTTTGTGTTACCACGCTTATTGTTTTATTTGACATATTTTTAAGTAATCCAAGCTGTATCATCATGTGTCATAGTAATTTTACTATATTTACAAAACAACTTTTTGCTTTTGACCGAAGCCTCTTTTGAACATAATTTCACTTGCCAAATGACTTTATTTGCCATATTTTCACCAGACTCGATACAAAATGTTACGGAATATTTATTTGTTCACAAATTTTAAGATAGCCGGTTATTGGCATTACAATATTAATATTGTATAAAACTAGTGTTATAAAATGCTAAAATATTATATAACAATTATTTTGTGACAGAAACGAACCGCTGCAAAACGTCACGCAGTCTGTCGACATGCCTTACCCCTAGAATGTATTTCTTTGGTTTCTAAAAGCATGTTAAAGTTAATTAGTACGCAAGGTATTTAATGATAATTCAGATATGTCGAGAAATTGCACTAGTCTATGTGCGTCACAAAACGTATCCATTGCTTTTCTTTTAACCGTTGTGTTTATATATTAAGTAAGATAAGATTAACAGTATATTAATACCTACTTACAATAAAATTATTAACCAAAAATGTACCTATGTCTTTTTTATTTACAATTCGATTTTTTTTTTAAAGGAGTTCCAACTTTGTAGGTACCTACCTAGCTATTTAGTGGTACTGTTTAGCTTTATAAAATTTTAAAACTTATTATTTACAAATATTTCTCTAAGTGTTATGAAAATAAAATAATATTCGATTGCGGACAGGGGGCCAATTCTCGATTTTCGCCATTTATCTCAAGTTCGAGATTGTAAGTCTATCTCTATCATAAATATCTCTATCTCTACCAAAAATGTCCAATTGAGCAGAAATCCGTATTCTCAGTCAAAATAGAAATAAATGTCACGAAAATGTCGAGTCGAGTGAATATAATGTTACCATTATGAAGAATGGCACGTTCCGTTTTTGGTAGCTATAGGTAAGTGAATGAATGATTTTGTTTTAAAATGCTGTCTAAATCGAATTATTTAAGTATAAAACGAAACGTTTAGCGTAAAAAAAATCAGTTTGACAGTTGATTGTCTGTCAGTGTCAGAATTTGCGTCTTTTGTTATTTATTATTTATTTATTCAGGATAACCAACAACTGTTTACACCAACACATTAACAGCTTATTATTATTTAAATAGGATAAAATTGCGGATGCAACAATTAATTATCGACACCGCTAGCACAAAAACAGTGGTAAAAACACGAATAAAATTATTAAGATACAAGATTAAGTTACAAGATATTCATAAAAGTAAAAGTATTAAGTAAATAAAATAAAACAAAAAAAAAATAAGTTACTTTGACAATGTACAAAAGAAATCGAAACGACAGCAATTAAAATAATGGACAGGTAACAAAATAATAACAAAATGCCAAAATTTAAAAAAATGTAAACAGCAATATCCCTACAAGTGTGTGCTTTTTGATTGAATTGCCTTATGAACTGCACTCACACTGGAGTGGTGTATGTCCAGCAAGTCGCTGCAGCTGTTGATGATCTTGCATAACCTAGGAATAAGGTAGTATCCAGGGTCAAAATAATTACATTCTATTTAGTCCGTATTTTAGATTACCTATAAAAAATATTGGACACGTATTTTTTCTTTTTTCGATTAAACAAAAAATAACAAAGATAATAGTCTATTTATGTTACCTGTGACGTCACCCTGCGCGAAAAATGCCACGCATCGTGACGTCACACGTAACTTTAATAGGCTATATCTTTTATCTTTGTCATTTTTGGTCTAATTTACAAATAAAAAAATACGTGTCCCTTATTTTTGAATAATCTAAAAGACGGACTAATTACATTTTTTGGGCAACTAGCGTATTGGAGAGTTTGCACCAAGTACAGACCTTCGATATGGCGGACACAAAGGCGTTATGCTATTCCTAGGTTACCTAGAAAGAGCACGGAACCTAATAAGGTTTAATTAGCAAATCGGGACAGTCAATCCTGTTACGCAACAGTTTAAACAAAAAAAATTGAGAGGTGTCAAGGGACCCCGGACACCCGGATGGAACGAAGTGGCTGTATACACAAATAATCGTCGCGACTTCACTCCACTCCACTCCGCTCCGCTCAGCTCCGCTCCACTCCACTCCACTCCACTCCACTCCACTCCACTCCACTCCACTCTTTGAGCTCTAGCACCCTTTCGCAACGCGCGATAAAAAACTTCGTTCCAAAAAGTGTCGTGACCACTTTTCGTAAGAATTTTTTTCGTCTAGCCCCCTTTCACAACGCGCGATAAGGAACTTCGTTCCAATAAAAGATCTGCGACTTCTCTGCGTGCGGATAGGTTTTGCACCCTGAAGTGTTGCAGACGGGATTTGTAGGAAAGCGCTAGGTCTACGTTCACCTTAAGGCGCCATGCTACGGGTGCAGGTGCGAGGACAGGCATGATTTGTTTACGACCCCGCAGAGCTGCGCCACTGCTGCGTATTATTTTCTATTACTCTATTTCTAGAAAGAATTTAAACTTAACAAGCACAAATGGTGTAGAATAAAAGTACGGATAATACCCTTAAGTACAGTTTAAAAATGTAAGTTACTATAGATTTATGTTAAAACGCTAAAGAATTATTTAAATATAAGATGCAAAAGCGAGCGAAGCTTACTCGATTTTAGGAACTCCTCTGGATTAAGTTTTGTTCTCTGGCCCACTCTATTTTCACCAAAAAAGTTAAAGATCCTTGTACTGTTTTTGAGTCAGAATGAAATAAATAAGCTTGGCTGAAAAGACTTGGTTTCAAAGCCAGTTCGAATAAAAAAACAACTTGATAAGCGAAACTGTGAACGAAACGTAGCGAGGAAATGCGGTAAATCCCCTTCACAGTTTATGAATGTTGCAGGCATGTTGGAATTTTTGAATTTATTCAATAATTCCTATTTTTTTTTCATATACATATTTAAATTGTTAAGGGAGATGCTCCAACCAGCCCGCGAAATTCTTTTTTTTTTACGTTTTTTGCAATTTGTAGGCCAGTGACATGTTGTTTCTTTATCAAAATATGAATTGCGGTAATAACAAGTATAATTTTAAATGTCAAAATTATCAAAAAATTCGCTCCATCAGCTCTCACATAGAAAAGGTGCATCATATTAAAATCTCCGGGGGTTTGAAGATTTTACTATGGAGCGTGGCATACCTACTGCCGCCATTTTGATTTTTTTTCAAAATCGCGGCCAGCCATAAAACCTTTATAAATCGATAGCTGACATCAATAACAACAAAAAATATTATGACACCAACCCTCGTAAAGTGACCGGTTTCTGAGATATAGAGTGTTAAAGTTAACGACATTAATTCGGAATAACAAAGGCTTAATATTTTTTTCTTACCATTATAGGGTACACGGCATGGGCGAGACATCAAAAAACAATTCCTAACCCTCCCGCCGGGTTTCTAGACCATATAATATTCCGTAATACATATTAGAGACTATGATTAGAATGTTCATGTTAGACAAATATCGGTTGTAATAACATTATGTTGGTTTATTGGTTGGTTGTGACTCATTCTCGTTTTAAAATCTTCTTATCCTAATAAAAATGTGTCTCACTTGCGCAAGAATGTTAAAAAAGTGGTTTTTGTTGCCGATGTTACAAATAAGAATTTTATGTTTGAAGTGTTTAAAATATTATAATAAAACAAGACGCCTAAATTTTTTTTGATAGGCCATAAAATGTTCTTAAAACGGATTTTTAATTTTTCTATCCCTATTTGTGCCAGTATATTAGAAAGAAATACAAGTTTATGCAACCAATAGAAGACAATTTTCGCGAGTTGATGTCAGTTTATTACGTTATATGCTTAGAATTAGAAATTGTAGTAACCACAGAACCATCACACTATACAAATATATCACTGTATAAATGTAACGAGTACCGTCAGTTGTATTTTAGACTGAATGTTTAAACCTGTCTTATGTATTAATTACATTTACAGTTAAATCATATGAAGATATTACATTCAAACAAGTGCAGGCGGTCTAAAAATAAGTTGATAAGTTCAAAAAGTAGATTATATCAGACGTATAATGTCTAAATAACATCCAGATAAAATGCAACATACATTACGTTCAAAAAGTTGTTATTTTTAACATCCTGATACATTCGAACACATACACTATCTTAGAATTGTGAATGTCACGTGATTAACTTTCACGGTTATTATCTCGGAAACCGGAAACTTTACGCGGGTTGTTGTAATATTTTTTGTTGGCATTAATGTCAGCTAACGATTTATAAAGGTTTCATAGCTGGCCGCGATTTTGAAAAAAAAACAAAATGGCGGCGGTAGGTATGCCACAAATCTTCAAAGCCCTTTAACTACGATATACGAATTTCGCGGTCGACATCGACGCAATCACCATAACAGTAATAATTTCACTATTTTGTAAATACCTACTTACTGAAAAAATAACAGTACTATTAAGTGATGTCATTAAATTATGTATTATTGGAAAAAAAACATCATCTGTGAAAACTTCAACAGCCTAACTAATGGTTCATGAAATACAGCGTGGTTCTGTAACCACGCTGTATTTCCGTCTGTACGGACGAACGAAAGAGCGGAATCTTAGGAATAGGGTCCCGTTTTAGCCTTTTGCTTTTAGTTGATTTTCAACTTTGTTTAGTAAGTATAAAGTTTCAAGTCCAAAGTTAATCGCTCAGCTTTTTGTTGCGCTTTTGGGTTTAATCAGTCTGTAGTAAAATATCAAAATGTCGTATTTGTATTTCGTCTGCAACAATCGCTATGCGTGATAATCATTATTATTATCCTCGATAGGCAAAGGATTGCATTGAATTCAAGCCGCAGTTTATTAATGTTATCATTGTATTTTATATTAGTCGGATCCAGAGTTTTAAACAGTGCTGTAGTCTGTGATTTTGTATTCGAAGTGAAGTTCTATCCCAATTATACGAAGCTCTGTCGCTGTCCGAAGAGATCAAGAATACTTTTTAGTAACGCGCAAGTACCCTACTAACAGTAGGTACCCTTTTCATTCGTAAGTATCTTTCTTTAGATCTACTTTGCTTTCATAATACGTACCTATGTTTTGTAATTCGATGCGGTTCTTAAAATGGGGTATAATAGACCTTATTTGCAACAATTTTAACCCGACAACATGAGGTCCAAACTGACTGGTTTTGGAGATATCGAACTTTAAATGGACGTAGTTCCAGAAAAACGTTCCAACCCACAAACTTATCGTTTTGAGATAATTGCGATTAAAGTTCAATTTTATATTTCTTTATGATATCATTATTTGTTTATACTACATACATTTTTGTGTGCTATAGAATGATATTATAAAGAAAGATACGCCATGTTCATACTAAATGGCGTTCAGATTTCGTTGCGTTGTTATTATAAGTACCTCAGATCAAAGAAATAGGCAGATAGAACGCTCAGAACACGCGAGTGGTTCCACCAAAGTTAATACAAAATCAAATCGAATTACATTCCATAATGTTTTCTTTGCTTTTGAGAACAACTTTTACAATGGTTAAAGACACGTGACGGCATATTTTGGCAAACAACAACAACGACACGCAGCTTGGTACGACGTGTAGCTTGGTACAGTGATTCGATTTTGATTTTGTATTAACTTTGGTGGAACCACTCGCGTGTTCTGAGCGCTCTATCTGCCTATTTCTTTGATCTGAGATAAGTACTAACTTAGATGTATACAGTAATTTAAAACTACGACAGCGATAGATAATACGGAACGTATAAGATAGAAAGAGATAGCTAGTTTTAGTGTGTTGCGCTTGAAGTACAGTCCACACTACACTAGAGTATTCATAGAGTGACATGACGGAAGCTATTTGTCTCTGTCACGCAGCAGATTGCCATACTATTATCTATCCTTTTCGAACCATTACGTCAATAATACGAAATTTATTTGAAAATGAGGAATAACTTGTAAAAAAAATACAAAATTGATATTATATTTTTAATAGACTTGCTTATGGTATGTCACTCCACAACTCTTATTTTTCTTGGCACCATAGTTTTTGCACTTTCTGAAGATACAACTTGGCGTTTTTGTTACGCCTCGCACTCGCGTTACCTCGCTCGCTGTTGTAATCCGACTAAATCAAAGGAGCAACAATTGTGTTACATTCTCCTCAACATTTTGTGCGTGCTAGTGCGATATCTACCTCTTTTTATTTATAATATCATTGGTGCTATATATATAATATGACATCGGGTTTTAATTTAACCCTATTTTGGACTTCCAATGTTTATAGTTTTTGAATATTCATAAAATATTGCAGTGGAACGTTTTTGATTTATTGCAATTTTCATGTTACATTAAAAAAAAATTTTATCCAAAACGTTCCAAACGACATGTAGGACAAGAAAATATGAATAAAACTAGATAAAAATATGAATAAAGTATTATTTATTGTAAAAAATAACTAGACTAGACTAGTTCTTCTTCATCGTCTTCAAAATCAAAGTCTTGTTCACCAGAAAATCCTTCAATATAATCGGGTCCTTCCATGCCCTGCAGGTTTTATTATCAAGAATTAGACTCAACACTGAATTTATGTCATAATAAACACAATAATTTGGGTTAAGTCGGGGGTTTTGAGTTATTTTATTCCCTTTCAATTACATTTTTACGTGTCAAATATTTATGGGAATACTAAATGATAAATGATATTTATTCAGTAAATTGGTTTTGGCAAACTCTTTTACACGTCAAAAGACACTATTTTAAACTAGATGAGGCCGGTGTTTCGTACCTGACTACTCTGAGAAGAAACATCTGAAACAAACCCAGAGGTCACAGTCTCTTTTAAAGTCCAGACAATTTTTATTGATCAAATGTATGAGAACTATGCAGGTGTCTGAGGTGGTCTTTTGAAGAAAGAACCACACAGATTTGAGTGGACCTGTCCAGTCAGTGCAAGCATGTGTCAGTTACCGTGTAGCTTAACTCAAAACACAAGGAGCTCAACGAAACGACGAACAATACCAAAGAAAGGACATTTGGGTAGGTCGCATAAATAGCTCAAACTGTCAGACAATAAAATGAATCGCAGGAAAATAATGATAAAAAAAGGAGAATAAAATGTAACCCACATATGTTCTCTTATTCACAAGCTAGTATAAACACAAATAAATAAAAAATAACACAAATAAAAAATAAACACAAAAAAAACACAAATGAAAAAGTAAACAGACAAAATTAAAATTACAGAGTAATTCACGTCAACAAAATAAGCAAAATAAAAAAAAATAAAAAAAAATACCATAAATCAAATGACATAGAAAATGTCAAAATATGTAAAAATATAAATAAATTACAAAGTAATCATGTCAAGAGAAAAAAAAGAAGTAAAAATAAAATAAAATGTCAGCGTGTATATAAAGCAAAACATGTCAAAATAAGTAAATAATTAAAAAAAATACTACTGGAGCACTTGCACTCATGGACAAGTATTGATAGAAGCACTACTCGCATTAATTTTATATATAATTGTGCGCAAATGTGAGCGTAATAGGAAATATTTAACTTTATTAAAAAGTGATTAATATTAAAATACAAACTTTATTTTATTCTTGTCACTGTTATTATATTTATTTACATTGGAACTTTTTAACGAATTACTTATTTGGCTGACGCTGATGACTTGGAACTTAAAATAAGAATATTATATTTTGCCGAGATGGGTAACATTTATTTAAATCAAAAACGTTACATGTACCTAGTTTGGAACGTTTTAGTGAATCTATTTCAATAAGGTCAATCAGATTTAAAAAAATCAAAAACGTTTCAGATAGCTTGGCTCACATTTTAGAAAATCGTTTATGACTCTGTCTTATATTTGGGTTGTTCCACACAGCTTGGGCTCTTTTTGTTTAATACTTATTTGTGTTCTCCATACATGTGGGGTGGGCTACTAGATCAGGTTTTCATTATTAAAATGACAGTAGAGCCACCAAATTTTGACAGTTAGTAAATAGCAATAATGTGATTCGTATGGTATTCATAACTGAATTTTGATCGAATTGTGGGTTGGAACGTTTTTCAGAAACTATGTCCAAATATTTTTCAAAAATTTCCACCTCTCCCTCATGAAGTGCTCGTTAGATATAGTAACGATGCTCACCACTTAGGATTTATATACAGGGTGGAATTTTGTAATGCCACCTGGAGGGAAAGTACTCTTAATACTGCAGATAGAAAATAATACTCAAAGAAAACATTCCTTTATTTTTGAATAAAAAGCAAACTGCATTTAAAGATTTTAGAAAATTCTCTTCTTCCACGCCCGGGAATACGATCGATGGGTACTAGACAACTGTTAAACATACTTATATTATTTCCAAATAAATAAATATTAGGTACCTATAGATAAATTACTCCCAGACACAGAACAAATGATCATGCTCATCACATAAACATTTGTCCTGGGTGGGAATCGAACCCAGGACCCCCGGCATGGCAGTCAGGGTCACTAACCACTAGACAAACAGGCCAGTCAATTGTCGCACGTATTATTACTAGTTTCCAATGAAACAAAGTGATCTACATACCTACTTACATTATATTATCTTAATCGATAACTTTATCTTGGCATAGTTGCATTGAATTTGATAACAGCGTTTCATGCATTAATAATACAAATTGTTATAATGTTCCATACCTACATGGACGCATAAAAGGTAAAAAGAACTTCTGACTTCGGATAATAAAGTCACAAAAATACATATAGTCCACAGGTCGGCATCGCACGTATCGGGCGTATCGTACGTAACGGTTTTAGTTTGCCTTGTATGTTGTATGAAAACTCATACAATTGCGTCCACTGATCCGCATCGTACGGACGGCTCATCGGCAATGCCTTAATGCGATGCGTACCGATGACGTCATACGGAATGCCGATCAGTGGAAGCGATGAAGGTGGCATCGGCAATCCGATTGCTGGTACTTGCTATCGCTGCCGACACAGAAATCCGTTTGATGCGATGCATCCGATACGTACGATGCCGACCTGTGGACGGTTACCATTAAGAACGGGTATAATGCCAGGAAAAAATCAGATTTCACCCTCGCGTCTCACATGCCCCTGCTCTAGTACCAATGACAACCACGGGCGCTGTGACGACACGCACTACAAAACTTCGTTGAAAAAACAAAACAACTGCAGTACCACAAAACAAACTTACTTTCGCATTTATAATTTTTATCTGATGAATTCGCTTTGGTCGTCTGTGGGACCAGAGTTTTGGAACTGGTTCCATACGAGACTTTTAATATACTTCTATTGTTCTTTTAATAACTGCAGAGGCCTTACCACGAGCTCTTAACGCGACCTAGTTGTGGGAAAGAGACACAGCTTTACAAGTCATAGATATATTATAGAAGTTACAAGTCGCCTAGCGCCATCTCTTTCTTACAGCCTAAAGACTCACGCTTTAAGAGTTTATGGTAGGCCACCTGGCTCACTAGGATGATGTTACTAACCATCAAAAGTACTAGGCTGGTATAAGTTCGACGTAGTTAGTTTTGTATAATTCATATCAATTAAGAACAAGCACTCAACAATCATTAATTCTGTTTCAGAAACAAAAATGTGGATATTCCACTACTGGAAGTATTTTGAGCAAGAGGACACACAGGAGGTTTCTCTAAGAAACTGTTCCGTTGTCATTGATGGACAACACCACCTTCATCAAATGTATGAAAAGAGAAGAATCCCCTACATATTCGGCTGTGAAACCGACAAATACGCTGATTATTTGAAAAAGCGTTTTAAAATGTTCAGAGACGCAAACGTTAAGTGTTTCATCATGTTTGAAGGCGGTGACACGGATATTGAACGTAAAATTAAAAAATTCCAACAATCATTCTTCGATTTTGACAAAAACCGCAATTTCGTGGCACATATATTGTTAAAAGATGCCACTGCACAAATTGTTGATGAAATGGAAATACACTACGCCTTTTGTGTCACAGAGACCAAAGATGATTGTGTTGCCTTAGCCCTAAAACTAAAATGTCCTATCGTGGGCTTTGACATAGAATACTGTTTCAGGGAAGCTCCTTATATACCATCATCAACAATGAAATTTGACAACAGAACAAACTCAATCCATTGTCGCCAGTACAAACTTCAAGATTTTCTGCGAAAGCATTCTCTATCTGAAGAGAAATATGCTATTTTTGCTTCTTTAACCGACTTCACATTGTTTCCATTGAAATTTTTCGATTCTCTATTAGAAGCTTGGGGTGTATCAACCAATTCTCAAGTCATGAAACGTAAGCAATTGTTTCTGTGGCTTTCAAAGCATAGTAACCAAGAAGTGAGAAACGAAATTTCTAAAAATCTACCTAAGGCTGAAGACCGAAACACATTTTGGGAAAATTATAACAAACTTTTAACCAAAATGAGGAAGGTGGAAGGCAGCCATGTTACTGAATATCTACTTAATTCTAACATCCCGATAGTGAGGCAGGATCCTGAATGGTTTGAGAAAGGAGTGGTTTGTAAGCACGTGCCTCCGATATACATCAACTTATATAAATATAAGGTGATTGTCGGATCTTGGGCTATTAACGAAATGACAAAAGGTACTCTTTCTTTTTCAATGGATATAATAAAATACGCATACAACTTACTTACTAACTACAGAGGTGGTACATTCAGGGTGTACCAAAATACAGACAGTTACGAAGAGATAGATCCTGACGACGGACATGTCGACAGGCCGACGTACGAATGTGAGGTGTCCGTGTTTGAGAATGGCTGGGATCACGTGAAGAGTTTGAAGCTGTTCGAGTACTTCCTGAATGAAAATTCTATATTCACTGAACATTTAGTAGAACTGCCAGCAGACCTTACTGTGTTATTCATCGCTTTACTGTACTTTGCTCGCCGTAAGCTACAGATGAATGCTAAACAAGAAATGAAAGAAGTTTATGCAGTGGTGATATCCTACGTATTGCAAAACTTCGTGTTCAATGAAGAAAGACGTATTATTAAATGGAACGAATATCTACAAGTGACGAATGCCATAGATAAGTATTACAATTACGATGAAGAGGAAGCTAAAAGAATATTTGACGGGGAAGCATTGAAAACGTTTGTGGAAATGCAGTATTGTATACTACATATGAATTATTTGAACACTCTTTGCGGTTCGCCTTATGAATCAACCCTGTACAGAACAACTTATAACGGCACGTTGGTATACAAGTTATTTTGTGGAATGCGAGATTATAAAGATGGCGACGATTTTATTAACGAATTATTTCAGAGAAGTCCGTCAATTTTGACAGTGGTAAAGAATCTGATTCAAGTTTACACACGTAATTTTAATTGTCTTTCTTAAGTATTTTATTATATTATTAGTCCTTTTTTTACCAAAGAAAGTACGAATTAGCAAAAACAACGGAAGCGTCCGTACCGCTCAAGCTACGGTGTGACCAAAATTTGATAATCACTAAGCTTCTGACTAATATTAGCTATCAAAACACGCGCTGCATGATCGGACGATGTCAAAGCTGCATCGTCGAAGAATATATCGTAGAGTCCCGCGATGAGATTCCATAAATAGAGAATAACACAGCAGGTACCGGAGGTATTGCCACGCACATCTGCCCTTTTGTTACTCATTTTCCCAAAATGACTACTTCATTTCAATATTTGTCACTATATGTCATCTTCTTTTAATCTAATAAAGTGTTGTCACTATGGGAAACCGATCACATTTCCATAATATAGATCTTGCAGAGGCAGGCGCTACACATACACAAGGTCGCCACTAGTTGCCATTAAAAAAAATGTAGGATATTACATTTTGTATGAAGTGTCGAAGCGCCTCAAACACTTTTTTGGGATCTAAGAATGGCATCTTTATACTTATACGTCTGGCGATGTTCAATACCACTAAGTATATGACTCTTCTAAGTATATGTTTTGTGTTGCGATGCTTCTGTATGAAAGGGATTCGACGCTGTAGAGATTATATCCGCTCCCCGTCTGCGTCTTACGTCTTTTCTATGCGTCCAACCAAATACATAAGGCGTTATGTATATCGGTTATGACATTACTATTGTACCTATGCTTTATTTGACATATTTTTAAATCATCGAGGTAGCTTATGTCATAGGTATAATTTTACCGAACTTTTATAACTATTACAAAACAACTTTTTGCTTTTGACCGAAGCCTTTTTTGAACTTTTTCATTAGACAAATGATTCATTTGCCATATTTTCACCAGACCCGATACAAAATGTTACGAAATATTTTAAATACACGCTGTTTTTTTGCATTTTCGTCAAACTTCAGGTGGTTGTCACAAAAGTCATAAATAATCAATTGAAAGTACAGTACCGGGCAAAACTAATAAGGGCTGCTTTTTTTTTGTTGTTGAAATTTTACAGTATTTCAGAATTAAACCCTTAATTCAATACAAATAAAAGAGAATCACCCGACTACGCAGTCCGCGCGTACGTACACAGCGATGAGCAGCTGGTGTGCGTGAATTGAATCTACTACTCTTGAAGAAACTAGTTCACACTTACGGATTTCAGAAAAAGGAAAAATAAAATAAAAAAATACCTACCTATTTTATTGTTGATTTGGGTCGAGAATCATGAGTATAATCACGTCCTTGAATTTGACTAGGTTGCAGATCAACACATTGTATATAGTTTAATAGCCGGATATTGGCATTACAATTTTAATATTGTATAAAACTAGTCTTATATTGTTAAAAATATTGTTCTTTATAATGTGACACAAACGAATAGCTGCAAAACCTCACGCAGTCTTGTCTGTCCTATTCCTAGAATGTATATTTTTGGTTTGTAAAAGCATGTTAAAGCAAATTAATACGCAGACTGGCAGCATTACCACGTTGGATGGCAATGCATAATCTTTGACCAAAAAAGGAACCAGCCCTCTGGTCACGGGAGCTGGGTGTCGAGTCTGCTAATTATTATTAGTCAGTATGGCGCCACAATGGCGTTTCAATTGTAGTGCTTATTCGAACCATTTTTTACTCAACTGTAAAAAATGGTTCGAAAATTGAAACGCCATTGTGGCGCCATTCTGACTAATAATTAGCAGACTCGACACCCTGGTCACGCGAGCTGTCGATCAATCGGCGCGAAATTAATACGCAAGGTATTTAATAATAATTCAGATATGTGGAGAAATTGCACTATTATGTCTATGTGAGTCAGAAAACGTATATTAGGGCTCTATATTGCTTTTCTTTTAACCATTGTGTTTTGAGCCGCACAGGCCGATCTTCCGGGTTAAGCCGCGCTTGCCGAGGTTGGTCTGTGGATGGGTGACCATCTATCATAGCGAGTTTCCTCCGTGCCTCGGAAAGCACGTAAAGCCGTTGGTCCCGGCTGTCATTTGTAGATCTTTGACAGTCGTTACTGTTAGTCAGAAGCTCTAAAGTCTGACAACCAGTCTTACCAAGGGGTATCGTATTACCCAGTTACTGGGTTGTGGAGGTCCGACAGGCAGTCGCTCCATGTAAAATACTGATATCCAGCTGAATCTGGTTTGACTGGAAGCCGACCCCAATATAGTTGGGAAAAGGCTAGGCAGATGATGATTGTGTTTTGTACCTTTAATTAAGTATGATAAGATAAGCAGTATATTAATAAAATAAAATTATTACCTAACCAAAAATGTTTCTATTTTTATTATTTACAATTCGAATTTAAAAAAAGGAGTACCAACTTTGTACTTATCTATTTAGTGGTACTGTTTAGCTTTATATTTTTTTTAAACTTATTATTTAAAAAACTTTATGTGTTAAGAAAAAATAATAATATTCGATTGCGGACAGGGGGTATTACAACGTCTAAAACCAGTCTTATTCCGGCGAGTGAAAGTGACAGAGCTATACAAGTCGTCTAGCCCCATCTCGTTCACTCACTGGAACAAGCCTGGTTTTAAGAGGTTGTAATACCCCTCCAGGACTTGAACCAGATGCATCTCTTGACTTGAAGCAGCATTCAGTACTTACACCGGATGCTTTTTATTTTTGTTAGTAAATGAGTTCGAATTTTATTTCTCCAAAATCATACTAGTACTCTTTCTCCAGTAACTAACGATAAATCGATGGGAATTGGACGACACTTTAGTGTAAATATATTTTGCCAAGGCATTCAATACCGTTAGTCAAGGATATTGGTTCATCCTTTTCCATCTTATGATCTCTCAAGAGGTTTTAGATTGGTTTTCATCCTGCCTATATTCCAGGGCCTCAGTAGTTAACGCTGGATGGAGATACTTCTTCCACCGTGTTATCTTGAAACTGGCGTCTCTCAAGGTGGTATTTTATCTCCACTTCTGTTCTCGATTTTTACCCAACTGCAGTGATGCCAAATCGGTAATGATTTTGGTAGTTTAATTATTTAAGTAAGTATGTTTCACTGCAGCGCACAGCCTACTAAAAAAATTTTATAAAAGAAGTGTCAATAGATTCCCCTCCGAAGAAATTGAACCTCAGAGTCTAACTTCCCGGATTACTTCTTCCAATATCTTTTAATTTAACCTTGTAAATTATCATATCGTAAAAGGTCAATGATGATGATGTAATAAAACAACTATATAATAAATAAATAAATAACTGTTATTGATAATTTAATTTTAATTAAGTAACTACTTCTTATCAATCTCTTATATACGGGACAGGGTTATTCAGTTTCACTAAATTATCATTGACAACATATATCGGATCTCCTTGTCGATTAAAAACTAATTCTTTCAAATTAACAATATTAGAAACTTTATCTAGAGCATATTTATATTTATTATACACATAGACTCCATTGGTAGTACTGACATAGGGCTTATAATTAAAATCAGTTGAAATTGTTTGTACTGTGAATCTCTCATGCGTATTAATTGCTCTGGTTCCAAGTTTAACTCTAGACAACTTATCATTTTGTAAGAAAAACATATTATACTCATCGTCGACTATAAGTTTGTCGATGGCAACTCCATTTACTTCATGTAATGGACTCACAAAACCGTTGTCAAATCTGTACGCTTCTCTCCTATGGTTTATGAAAAAGATTATGTCTTTGAAGAAGAGATATTGTATATTTTCTTGCACTGGCATTTTCTCGGGGACTTTCTTGTCGTTGATGAAGAAGAGACCATCTGCACCTCCGACGTAGACTCTGTTCCTCCTCTGATCTATTGCAATGCCTGTAGCGTTTCTAATACCTTCGATAATACCTGTGGCTTGCGTGTTTAAGTCAAAGAAGCCTAAACCTCTCATTGGTATTTTAGCAATTTGATCAAATGTGAAGTACAAAGTGTTATCGTTTTCATTCCAAGCAAGTTGATGAATGTTATTTATTCCTTCTTTTAGGATATTGACTCCGAAACATCTGTTGTTGAAGATAATTCCGTAACATTTTTCAGTGTTCGCCGTCGATAGCAGTGTTGTTAGAAGCAGCAAGTAGAATTTCTAGAAAATGGAAAAAAAGCTCGATTATTTTTTGTAGTTCATTTATTTTATGTAGTGTAGTCGTTTCTTTGCAAGTATTTAGTTGAATGAATAATAATACCTATTGTAGGGCTCAGATCTAAATTCTTTGATCTGATTTGTAGGGTTTCAATAAGAGGGCCAAAACCTGCCGGGGTCGCGGGACTTATCTCATTACCGTGACCCCGGAACATAAAGGGCTATTGAATGACACCGTGGATTCTTATCAGTACGAGTCTGACAGTCCCTTCCGCCCTGCCCGGGGTGGGGAGACTCATTTGATGATTTTACCACGCTAAAAAAAAGGGTTTCAAATAAGTTCTACGACACAATGGATCGATGATTTGAAGAAAGTAGTAGATGGATGCGGACTGCCCAAGACGTGGATCGTTGGCATTGCATGCAACCAAACAATAACATCGTCCAACAATAAGAAACGGTTTGTTCCGCGTTCAACCCCTAAGATTTTCTACCCTTTTCCGCGTTCAACCCGTAAACGTTTCCACATTCGACCCTTCAGGGTTGAAAGTGGAATTTGGTTTCTTAAATGTATTTGTTCCAAGGTCAACCCCACGCTTATAAAATAAAAACTACTGAAAGAAAGTATGGATCCAAATGACAAATATACTGCATCGATCAAAAACAGAATCATCAAAATCTGTGCACCCAGTCGTAAGTTACCGATATGAGCATGGATCGGAATAAGTAGAGCTGTTTTATGTACTTGTCAATCTTGCCATAGGTAAGAATAATATGGATATTCCCCAAGTCCCGTGATTTGGAGTGAGACAAGTTACTGTTGGTAAAGAATTGAATTCAAATGGTGCAGAAAGAGACAAAAACAAGTGCGTCACTCTAGCGACAGAAACCCCCCGCTATTGTTTTTCTAGTATGGTCGGAATCCCGTGGAATATCCATATTAACATCAATGTTTGCGGTCAATGAACATAAATAGGTCTATCTATTCCGATCTATGAGTTACGAGGTAAAAATCATAAAAAGAAAATACAGTTTAATTGAGAACCTCCGCCTTTTTTGGAGTCGGTTAAAAACTGACTGACGTAATAAATATTCCACAACTATCACACAACGCCATCTAGTCCCAAGCTAAGCAGAGCTTGTGTTATGGGTACTAGACAACTAATAAACATACTTATATATTACTAAATACATGTAACATATTATAGGTTAATTACACCCAGACACAGAACAAAATGATCGTGCTCATCACACAAACATTAATTGTCCTGGGTGGGAATCGAACCCACGACCTCCGGCATAGGGTCACCAACCACTAGACCAACAGGCCAGTCGTGACGTGGTCGAACAAGGATCTCCAATGCTACAGTTCTACGTACAATGGAAGCAGTCATGTGTGATGATCAATTAAATGAATCAAACATTGTACAATAGCCTTTATGGTCCGTTCCATTGGTAAAGGTACCTACGTTCACTGAGGCTCGTTTACACGAGCCAGTAATTTACTATTCCACATTAGGCACCCGCTGTAATGGCACATAAATATGGTCCTCTCCTGTCTAAATTTTTCGCAGGTGCCAAAGTGCCTGGTCGCGGGATTTATTTCCTTACCATGACCCCGGAACATAAAGGGCTATTGAAGGACACCGTGGTTTTAGTCAGTACAAGTCTGACAGTCCCTCCTGCCCTGTCCGGGGTGGGAGGACTCATTTGATGATTTTACCACGCTAAAAAAAAAGGTGCCAAGTGCCTGTGATGGCTCTGAAACCTGGTCGTTGGCTGCTGGCCTTTTAGAGAGACTAAGAGTCACTCAACGAGCAATGGAATGAGCTAGCTCGAAGTTTCTTTGCGGGATGAATTATAAGGCGGGATAAAATATTCGGAATATGGATATTCGGCAAAGAACCAGAGTCACCGACATAGCTCGTACTTCAACTTGAAAATTTTAGTAATTTCGTAGGAGCTCGTGGCTAAATAATTCCAGCCGCACAGGCCGATCTTCCGGGTTATGCCGCGCTTGCCAAGGTTGGTCTGTGGATGTATTCTTTGGCAGAACGAACGCAATATTATGTTGGATACTGTACAGGCTACATCTGGAGTCGTTTACTATACGGACCTTGTGGAAACTCGAACAAACTTCCGTGCGTTCAAGCGTTTTTGCCATACCTATTATTGGAATCAAATATAACAGTTCACAATTTAGGACCCATTAATATTAGTCATTTTACCCGTGGTGCTAGGCAACTGGGCTTCTCCCAGTTGTAATGTCCCTTTGTGCCTATTGGCCTTGTTTGGTTCTGTCTCCTGCTTGCATGGAGTCGTTTCTGTTAGCAGAACCATGGCGTATCGTATTACCCAGTTGGTGGGTTGTAGAGGTCCGACAGTCAGTCGCTCCATGTAAAATACTGATATCCAGGTGAATCTGGTTTGACTGGAAGCCGACCCTAATATTGTTGGGAAAAGGCTAGGCAGATGATGATGATGATGAAGGAAGTGCCCTTCATACTAATCTTTTATCCCAGTCATTAATTCCCATTCTATCTTTCATTCAAATCCGTTCAGAAATTATTGCGTGAAAGAGATAAACTTCTATCCATACCCTCACAAACTTTAGAATTTGTAAAATTAGTAAGATTAGAGATAGTTATAGATAGGACAAGAAGAAGAAGTAAATATTATTAAACGCCAATTATTTCAGTAAACAATTTCAGTTTCAATGGCAATCGGTCACGAACAGAGTTATCAAGAGATAGACGTAACAAAAACATCAACAATCTGTAATCGGGGTCTCTGTCAAAGTAGATACAATTTAGACCTCAGAATCCTACTACTATTATAAAGGCGAAAGTTTGTAAGTATGGATGTATGGATGTTTGTTACTCTTTCACGCAAAAACCACTGAACGCATTTGGCTAAAATTTGGTACACAGATAGTTTATAACCTGGATTAACACATAGGATAGCTTTTATCCCGATTTTATGTTCCCGTGGGATAATTTTCGAGTTGTAGCGGGTGAAGCCGCTGGCAACAGCTAGTATTGTCATAAGAGGCAAAGTGTCACTCTGGGTCTATTAGTTCATCACATGTTTTTCATCATCAGTCTATAATTATGTTCCCACTCTTGGGACACATGCCTCCTCTCAGTGAGGCTATAATCCACCACGCGGGCCCAATTCGTGTTGGCAGATGTCACATGTCTTCGAATTTTTGGTTCTAGGACATGCCGGTTTCCTCACGATGTTTTCCTTCACCGTTTTGAGAGCAATGGTGATGAAATAAATTACACAAAGTAATGCGCCAGCCAGGGTTCGAACCCACGACCTACATCTCGTAAGGCGGGGCCGATGCCACTGGGCCACCACTGCAATCCACATGTTTTTAGCGTGGTAAAATCGTCATATGATCCACCCAGGGCAGGGCAGGAGGGACTGTCAGACTTGTACTGACTAGAATCCACGGTGTCCTTCAATAGCCCTCGTCGGGTCACGGTATTCGTTAGTCCCACGACCAGCAAACCACATTTAAAAAAAAAAACTAGCCAAGTGGGCAACGGCGCCCGCGACATCGCACGCAAAATGTAACTTTATTTACTACACAAAAGATATACATTTCCAATAGCATAGCGTCACGTCGCGCGTCGCGTCGCGTCTCGTAATGAACTGACCCTTATCCTGTTCTACGTCCGTAAAATTTCCCAAAAACACTCCCACAGAATGTTAAGAAACTATGTAACACGTCAAAAAACACAAACACAGTTCAAAATAAAAATACTTACGTAAATCATTATTGTTGTTTCAAATCACGGCACGGCACAACACGTTATGTCATAGTAAAGGCTCTCAACACACTGGCACAGTCCACATTGGCAGTATCTACACTATGAGCTAAAGGTCATTGGGGCTTGACATTGTGGACCTCTCGACACAGTATACAGATATCCAGTAAATCAACTGCGCTCTGTTCGTTAGTTAGACAGACGACCGTTCTGTCTTACTTAAGAGTGAGGTCAGATTTGTCTAGACATTATTGTATCTCCGGTTTTTTGTCTTGTTCATTCGATAAACCGAATTTTCGCAAAAAGTCTAGGGATATCACAAAAACACACATTTTTAGGGTTCCATAGTCAACAAGGAACCCTTATTGAACGTTACATACTTTAAAAGAATAGGGTTTTCCCAAAGAACTTCATTTTACATAGTAAGGTTTTGGGGACACGCCGAAGTTTGGGCTTGGTTACAGAAATGAAGCCCGGTTCTTAGTTCGAAACTACTGAGTGATGTCGTAAAAATCGGATGCTTAGAAAACACCATCCGTAGTTTTACGATATGCCTAGAATTATGCGAAAATTCGGTCGAACAAATTATTCAACGTCATAATTTATATGCTTTTGTTTCTTGAAATACTGAACGGC
This sequence comes from Agrotis clavis, assembly GCA_954870645.1. Classification (NCBI taxonomy): domain Eukaryota; kingdom Metazoa; phylum Arthropoda; class Insecta; order Lepidoptera; family Noctuidae; genus Agrotis; species Agrotis clavis. Next base: position 2,388,650 of record OX940942.1, read on the forward strand.
GAATACTATTGTGCATTCGACGTGTTATGGAAAATTAAACATTATTATTATTGGTACCCTACCTACACATAACCAATATAAGGAAGATGTTCAACTAAAAAAAATAAAATGGATGCTACGAGTATCATTGTATCAGAGTTTTGAATATAAACCGTATATAAGCCAAATTCAAGGTCGAAATTCGGTTCGGTACTTGATGATGGAAAAAGATCAAACGGTATGACGTTATTGCATTGGAACGTATTTGGTCCTTTTTTATCGTAGTAAAATTATCAAATGAGTCCTCCCACCCAGGGCAGGACTGGAGGAACTGTCAGACTTGTACTAACTAAAATCCTCGGTGATCTTCAATAGCCCTTTCACACCACGGTAGTCCCACGACCCCGGCCTTTTTTTATTATAGACTAGCTGTTGCCAGCGGCTTCACCCGCTAAAACTCGAAAATTATCCCACGGGAACATAAAATCGGGATAAAAACTATCCTATGTGTTAATCCAGGTTATAAACTATCTGTGTACCAAAATTTTAGCCAAATCCGTTCAGTGGTTTTTGCGTGAAAGAGTAACAAACATCCATACATCCATACTTACAAACTTTCGCCTTTATAATAGTAGTAGTGGTAGTAGGATGACTTACGTGCGAGTGTGTGTGTGCTTAGACATGTTTGATGAAAATCGGTTGAGCCTCTTAAAAGTTGTGGGGGTGAAAGTGGAGAAGACTAACCGAAGGTTTGCAAACTCGAGTGGGCTCTTTAAATAAAAGCGCACTGAAAGGAAATATTAATTAATTTAAGGGAGCAGTGGTGGCCCCGTGGTATCGGCCCTGACTTACGAGTTGTAGGTCGTGGGTTCAAATCCAGGCGCATTACTTTGTGTAAATAGTTTCATCACCACTGCTCTCAAAACTGTGAAGGAAAACATCGTGAGGTAACCGGCATGTCCTAGAACCAAAAAAATTCGAAGACATGTAACATCTACCAATTCGCATTGGGCCCGCGTGGTGGATTATAGCCCTCTCCCTCTCACAAGAGAGGAGGCCTGTGTCCCAGCAGTGGGAACATTATAGGCTGATAATGATGATGATGAAAGGAAATATTATTGATGACTTGGTTGTGTCGGGGGTTTTTTGAATTTTTAATTTAATTTTTATACCTACATGAAGAGATTGCCTCTCACACACTTTAGATGTCCGTCTCAAACGGAATCATGTGGTCACATTAGCAAAGTATGTAAGTAGTTACAATTTTACTATGCAGTTGGAGCCACGAGTGACGTGTTTAGCGAAAGCTGTTTCGTATAGTGTAAGGCAGTAGTCCCACTGCCAGCGAGTAAACGATTATCTTTCGCTTTTTTCTCACTTAGTCAACGAACAATTATAGAAGGAAAGTCTTGGAACACAATTTTTGACTACGCAACTTTGTTTGAACTAATTAGGAGGTCAAAAGTCCCCGCCCCTAGCTCTTGAGCTGTAGGGGAGGGGGTGGTTTGAAGGTTGGTAGGTACTATTTTTTGGTTTTTCGCTTACATCTCGGAAACCATGAAACCTAGCTGCATAATATGACTGTATGAACGAAATAAAAGCTGAATAAATTTTCCGTAAGTTTTATTCAGTGAGCATTTCAGCTCAAGGGCTAGGGGCGGGGGACTTTTGATATGTTCACTACCTAACTTGTCCAAACAAAGTTACTCAAAAATTTTGTTCCAAGATTTTCCCTCTATACCTACCTTGTTTTGAGCATTCGTTGAGTTTGACTGGGCTGTACGTACCTACACTATGATATGACATTCCGGAAAGTTTTCAGAAACTACTGACCGCCGCACTATCGCTCATCGCTCCAGGCGCGGTCACAGCCTGAAATTTTGGGGGGGTCACTCACCACACTACCTAGTAAAAAATAGGTATCTAGAATAAAATAAGCATTATTGCAAAAGACAATACACTTATTGCATATTGCACAAGATGTCTGCAAATTATTTTATCGCCGTTATAAGTAGTTAGAAATGTTCTTTTATTATTTGGCAAATTTTTGAGATTTTTCAATGTGACCTTAGATTTTGGGGGGGGGGTCATGTCCCCTGTGACCCCCCCCTTCGGACCGCGGCTGCATCGCTCATCGCTCGCGCTGTATGATCGGAAGAACTGAAAGCAATGACTGCATAGCTGCTCGGTGGTCGTCAATTTCAGTTGAGTCGGTCTACTCGCTAATCGCTAACCGCCTGCTCTGGGACAACTGCTTAAAACATGTTACATACGTCGTCGTCCACTCAGCGAAATTGTATTACGTAACACACATTCTCAAAGTTATCCTACTACTATTATAAAGGCGAAAGTTTGTAAGTATGGATGTATGGATGTTTGTTACTCTTTCACGCAAAAACCACTGAACGGATTTGGCTAATATTTGGTAATTGGTACACAGATAGTTTATAACCTGGATTAACACATAGGATAGCTTTTATCCCGATTTTATGTTCCCGTGGGATAATTTTCGAGTTGTAGCGGGTGAAGCCGCTGGCAACAGCTAGTACATGCATAATATTATGATAGTATAGTAGGTAACTACCTGGCTATGTATGATTGTTGGTGTAGTGGTCGGGAGCTCGACTGGTCGTGGTCGCGGGTTTGATTCCCAGTCGATTAAAAGTGTTATTGGGTTTTTCCATCAGAAATTCTTCAGTTCTTTTTTATATATTATAGGTTTTATAGGTAGGTTATTTTTATAGGTTTATGGTTTTTGGCTCGCTCCCTAATAAATTTGGTACTTAATAACAACTTCCTGGCAAAATGAGGATGTTTCTTCAATTAGCATGTCTCTACTTAACCTCTAGGATATTACAGGCGTTATGTTATGGAGGTGGTGCGCGAGAGAGAGGACAGCCTCCACCTCAAAACCCCAGCCGCTGAAAGAGACGCCCGCCCCACCTTTACGGGCAGTCGATCTTGAACCGGCTTGCTTGGGTCTCTTAGCACGAATTTTCAGTATTTGAGACGTAAAGTGGAACTTTGACAATTCAAATTGTCAATTTTCAATTAAAAAATTAGTTCCTTCTTCGCACACCAGAGGCGCTGTTCCATTTTTTCATACAGAAACGCTGTAAATACTGGAAAGATGCTGTAAAGCAAAAGAGTGAAAATTCGACAGAAGTCTAAACTGACGGGGGCCCCCTTGGAGGGCCTAAGCGTGATGGATTGTGTAGTGTAGCCCACTCCCGCTTTTAGACAGGAGCCCAAAAAGATAATTATTTTATGCTGATAATTTTAATTACTTCAATTGTTTTTATATTATGTTTAAAACAATTGAAATAATCTAAACATGTGTCACTGTGTCATCTTATCAATAATTCACATCCGCAAAATTCCTCATCGCGCTAATAAATTAGTTCAAAAATGGTGCTAGCCTGTTGAGGAGAAGAATTAAAAAAAAAAAATGTTGATTACAGAAAATAAATTATCTATTGCCTGAATAACAGCATTCATCTTTGATTTTCCGAAAAAGACAAAGGAAAAAAAAACTTTTAGCGCTGTTTTTATAAAGAATACCTACCCTGATGCGATTGTTGTGCTACCCTAATTTAACGCACTACGATGGCGAGTTTTTCTATGAAATAAGTCCTCTTTCCTCTGTTATACCGAAAAAAATAACAATTACTTTTATTAAATTACATAATAGGTACACTTTTTCCCGCGGAATGCTAACTTTCATTTATGATACAAGATGGCGTCACGTGTCGAATTGACTACCAAATTCTAAATTAACGCGAGAAAAGCCATCGGCTAGAGCTAGTTATACTATCGTTATGAACGTAAAAAAGTACTAATCACAGTACTTTGTGTATACGTGCGTAAATACCTACTATTCTATGTCTGTTAGATAATGGCTGGCCCTGGCCAGGCCGGCCTTGATTTGATTTAGCTTCCTTTTCGCTCTGAAAGTTACGTACCTAGTTAGTATCATACATCTCGAGGCAGCCATAAGGGCTCATGTACACGACGCCGCCGCCGCGCCGCCGCCGCTCCGCCACCGCGCCTCTAGGCTGTGTACACAGTCGCTACCGCGCCGCCGCCGCTCCGCCGCCGCGCCGCCACCGCGCCGCCGCCGCCGCCGCGCTGGCACCGCGAATCCAATTCGATAGTGTTTTATTTATCTGAAAAAGGAGGTTACTCATTTCGGCCATAATGTTTTTTTTAATGTTTATTCGCGGATTACTTCTTTGTTCATGAACCGGTTTTGATGATTCTTTTTTTGTTGGAAGGCAGATATTTCTTACTAAGTATTTAGCTCCACTCGATTTCTCTGGTCTTCCATCATCAAACCCTAATCTCCATATCTGGAACCGCCTTTGAAATACCTTCTTTCCAACAAAAAAAGAATCATCAAAACCGATTCATAAACGAAGAAGTTATCCTTGAATTATCAAAAAAAGAAAACATGATATGGCCGCAATGAGACATCTCCTTTGTTAGATAAATAAAACACTAGCGAATGGCATCGCGGTGGCGGCGCGGAGGCGGCGCGGCGGCGGCGCGGCGGCGGCGCGGTAGCGACTGTGTACATACACAGCCTAGAGGCGCGGTAGCGGCGCGGCGGCGGCGCGGCGGCGGCGTCGTGTACATGAGCGCTCACTGTTTGTTTGTTATACTTTTCACAGTTTCATTATTTATTTACCTAGTGATGTACCTAGTTTTTTGAACATTGGTAAAAAAAAAGTATAAAATAAGGTTGATAAAGCAGTTTACAAAGGTTGATATGTATTTCATTCCATTTGTAGATGGCGCTTTTAAAGATCAAAAGTGCCCGTTTAGTTTAATGGAACCCAAATAAAAGACACTCTTGAACAAATATCTAAAAATACGACCATATTTTCAAGTACGATTTTGAAATGTTTTAACTATAAAATGTGTAACTAAAATGTGTAACTATTTTAAAACGTGTAACTATCTTCGTAAACTTTCCAAGTCACATGTCAAAGTACTGTCAAAAAGAAAGATTCAGATTGTGGATTGATTTGTTTTCACGCATTTGGTGGCGGAAATCTAGTAATAATTACTCAGTCTCGAATACAGTCTATGAATGTTTATGTTTAAATATTTAGTTTTAAAACATCCGTTGTAAAAATTTACATACAACGTGAATAATAGTGAATCTCATTGTTTAATTGAAGCCGAGTTTATGTCGCCTGTGCTCTAATTTTCCACAATCAGGTGAGTGAAAAAATATGTGCGATATTCATAAAGCTAGCTATTAAAGAATAATTTAAAAAATACATAAAAGAATAATCCTTTCTAATAGTATTAACTAAGCTTGCTTTTCTTAGAATTGTCCAGTAAAGCAACAACATATTATATTTTTTAACTTGCGTTTCCTCTTTTTAAAGGAAAAATTATCAATAATCCTATAAAACTTATAAAAAAATATACCCACTTATTTTGTTTATTTATTTATTTATTTATTTGCAAAAATGTAGGTACAATCAAGATCTTAACACTAATGTGGTCCAATTACATTTTACCATTACATATGGTGTGCAAATATGTCATAATATTACAATTTATTTCAGTTTAAATTATACCTGTATATCTGTTCATTCGTACATGCATTAATTAAAGTCAAAGAAAAATAAATAGAATGTCAGATTATTTGAGAAATACAAAGTCATAGTAATTAATAATTATAATGTCAGGATTCAATAATATTTTACAATACATTCAATGAATTAATAATTATCATTTTATTTGGAGTGCCCTTCTGTACGATATGACATAAATTCTTCTAAATCATAAAAACAATTTTCTCTTAACCACTGTATTAACTTTCTTTTAAACATAGGTAAAGGTAAATCTTTGAATACGTCTGGTAATTTATTATACACCTTTATAGCCATTATGCTAGAGTTTCTTTTATGCAACGCTAGTCTACATGGAGGTACGCGGAGCATATGTTTATGTTTGGCTTTATTTCTAGGAGCTACATTTCTATCTATGACATCCTTATGCTTCGTAAAATAATCTGGATTTTTTTTCACCAGTAGGCATAATTCTTTAATATACATGCACGGTAAAGGCAAAATATTAAATTTTTTGAATAAGGGCTTACAGCTATCGGTATACCAGGCACCACAGATTGCACGCACACATTTTTTTTGAACTCTGAACGCCCTTATGATATCCACCGAATTGCCCCACATTACAAGTCCATATGCAAGTACTGACGAAACGTAGCCATGATATGCGCAAAGAGCAGCTTCTGTTGATACTGTGATTCTTACTCTTTTTAATGCATAGACAAAACGATCGAGCCTGTCACAAACGTAATCGACATGCTTCTTCCAGTCACAATTTTGATCTACTTGTATACCAAGAAATTTAGTGCTTTCTACTCGTTCTACAATAGTGTCATTGTATTTAACATTAAGTAGCAATGGTTTTTTTTTTGTTGTTTGGAATTGAATCATCTTAGTTTTTTCCATGTTAATTTTCAGGTTATTATATTGTAACCATTGTATGATGTCGTGTAGAGCTTTGTTTATTTCTTGTTCATATGTACTCTCGTTGTCACATTTCACAATGAGAGTTGTGTCATCAGCAAATAAGATTGTATCATGACGGGTGCAGTTTGGGATATCATTCACAAACATGTTGAACAAAAACGGTCCTATAACGGTGCCCTGAGGAACACCAAAATTGTTTTGCAGAAACTCACTCCTTAAAACCACATTTTTATTATTTATTATATTAGATATTTCCACACATTGCTTTCTGCCCCTTAAATAGTCTCTTAACCAGTCGTTCGCTTTACCCCTTATTCCATATTTTTCTAACTTGTACAACAGTAAATTGTGGTCTACAAAGTCGAAAGCTTTGCTCATGTCTAGAAATATCGCCACAACTGGTATGCCATCGTTTATAGCCTTAGTCACAACTTTCATCAAGTTGAAACATGCCAGCGAGGTAGTGCTATCTTGCCTAAATCCAAATTGCTCATTATTAAGAAGATTTTGACTTGTCGCAAATTCTTGAAGTCGCTTGAGCATCACTTTCTCGAACACTTTCGATAAGATTGGGATCAACGTTACAGGCCTATAATTATTCATGTCCGATCTTTCACCCTTTTTAAAAAGTGGCTTAAATTTTTTAAATGTTTTATTTATAATATTGCATACATACTACTACTTACATTAGTATAATAATATAGTTTTGAAGTTATAAAAAAAAAAAGAAAAAAATATATGAGTTATTGATGTGTGCCAATCCTTTTTTAATAAGGTGATTTAATAACCAAAAGACTGTCTTAAAAGAACACTGGGGCCCAGGAATGCAAATCACATTTGAAGGAACGTTTTTTGTCAGCAAGATACCAATAATCTAGCTACCCAAGGTGGGAGTACTCATTTGACGTGACAGGTCAGACACAACATTGTCAGGCACGGCTTGAACGTATAGCTTCAGTATCACCCAACATTGCCCCCTATGGCGTTATGGAATAGTGCACTTTTTCTGCAGCAGTATAAAATGATAACTTTAAAGACCGTCCTTATATTAATGGCTTATCATTCGATTTTGTATGATTTTCACACACAAAATAAGAGGATCCATATGGTATTATTATGTAAGCCATTTATTTGGAACAAGTAGACTAGATTTAATATAATCAGTGCACTTGAAAACCTGATAAATGTGCATTTTATATTATTTTGCTAGATTTTATTAATTTTTATTGACACAATGATTGCAAAAACAGTCATTTAACATATAATACTGTTTGGTGTTCATAAAAGACAATAAAAATGAATATCATCTACCAAAACAAAAAAATACAATGTCTATACATAGTTTATTTTGTCAACATAAAAGCAGGAAAAAGTTTGTAGTCTAGAAGAATCCGTAAAAATGCCCATAACATGTCTTGCTGGTTTCGGTTGCCATATAATTATATGTATAGAATGTCTTATAGTTCAGCGTGCAGTGTAGCATAGTGAAGCGTTCAGTTCCTTAGCCACCCTTCTCCAGTAATGTCCAGTTGTGAGAGTTAGGTCATCTTTCTATCCCATATATGGACGTCCTCAATTTTGATTGCCATCTTCGGTTTGCCAATCTGAGAGTGTTTTGCTCCATTTTTCTTGTGTATCTCGAATCATGTGCCCGGTCCATCTCTACTTCTGTTAGTCTTTCTCAGAAATTATATCAATTAGGTTGTTTTAAGGTTCCGTACCCAAATGGTACAACAGGACGCTATTACTAAGACTCTGCTGTCCGCCTCTTTGTAGGCTGTATCTTGTGAACTGTGATAGTTATATGGTTGGAATTTTCCCTATTGATATATTTTTGTTGCTGTTTTAACAAAAAATCTTACAAAAGAGATCAAGATAAATATTTAAACGGGCCCCCAAACGGTTTTTTTTTTTAAACATTGCCTCTTTTGCCCAATACTAGTGCGTTCACAAACATAGAAACTCACATACACAAATACCCAGACCCGAAACAACTACTTGTAGGTTATTCCCGTGCGGGAATCGAACCCGCGACTCGCAGCGCAGCAGTCCAATCACTGAGCCACTGCGCTAACCGTGCTGTCAAACTGATTGAAAGAGTTTTGAACTGTTAAAAGCTTTGAAGTAATCAATCAATACCATGTACAGGTTTTTGTTATATTCCGTAATTTTCTTTATTATTTATTTCACTGTGTGTACCTACTGATAAATTATCTACACCTTAGATTATTCTCGGGTGGACATTTCATGTCTGAAACTTGGTCGCTGGACTAACCAATTACCGTGACCCCAAAACATAAAGCTATTGAAGGACACCGTGGATTTTAGTCAGTACAAGTCTGACAGTCCCTCCCACCCTGCCCGGGGTGGGAGGACTCACTTGATGATTTTACCACGTGAAAAAAAAAGGGGTGACCATTTATCAAAACTGGAAGGCAACCCCAATATAGGCTAAAAATAGAAAAGGCTAGATAGATTGATTGATGATTTATGACTAAACTACGCATTCACAGGCCATACATCACGTACGACTGGCCTGTTGGTGTAGTGGTTAGTGACCCTGACTGCTATGCCGGAGGACAAATGTTTGTGTGATGAGCACGATCATTTGTTCTGTGTCTGGGTGTAATTTATCTATAATATGTATGTATTTAGAAATATATAAGTATCTATATCAGTTGTCTAGTACCCATAACACAAGCTCTGCTTAGCTTGGGACTAGATGGCGTTGTGTGATAGTTGTGGAATATTATTCCGTTTATTCATTTTTCATACATACTATTACATTTTTAAATATTTCTTTAAAAAATACAAAACAATAAAAAAAACATTTAAAAATATAAAAATAGTAGTCCGCCGGTGTGGGAGCAGGGTCCAAGCTACCGGTGGTTAGGGTTCCAGAGACAGGAACCTCCTCACAATACGAGCCGTATCAAGAAGTACTGCCTTCTGAATCTGGCCCTTGATCCAACCCCCTAAGGAGAGCCTCGAAAGGTGTTCGTCGAGGCTCTTTGCCATCAGGCCATTGGCAGTCACGACGATCGGCACAATGATAGCCGAGCTCACATTCCACATGTCAACAACCTCGCGTGCCAGATCGAGATACTTGATTTGTTTATCTTTCTCTGCCTTCACGAGGTTCTCGTCATGCGGGATGGTAACATCGATTATCATTGCGCGGCGCGCTGATCTGTCTATCACTACTATGTCAGGCTTATTGGCGACAATAGTCCTGTCAGTAATGATAGGCAGATCCCAGTACAACGTGACATGGTCTTTCTCGAGAACTGGGTCGGGCACATACCTGTAATAAGGTACTTCAGATTCCACAAGTTTGTATTTCAACGCAAGTTGCTGGTGGATGATTCTGGCTACGAGGTTGTGCCTGTGCAAGTACTCGCCGTTAGCAAGACGAGAACAACCAGAGATAATATGTCGGATGGATTCACCTGGACGATGGCATGCCCGACACACGTCAATCGTCCCATCCTTTATAATATGTCTCCGGTAGTTGTTCGTCAAGATAACCTCGTCCATAATCGCACAGACAAAACCTTCAGTTTCCCCGAAGAGGTCACCGAACCGTAGCCAGGACACGGACGCTAGAAAATCTACATCGGGCCCATGAAGGGCCCGGTAGAAGCGTCCGTGTAGCTCCTTGCCTTGCCATACCTCCTTGCGGTCTTCGGCACCGAGTACCACAGGTTTGTGCCAGTTCTCTTTAGCCATGGATAGCGGGGTGAGTCCCTTGTCCACTGTGACCACATCTCGGTGCATACCCACTTCCATTTTCAGAAAATATTCTCTGAGACTGCACACCTCGCGGTTGTGGAGGGTCTTAGCATTTAAAAAGCCTCGACCCCCGCACTTCCGCGGGATGTACAGCCTCATTACCGATGAACGTGGGTGATGCATCCGGTTTGCGGTCAACAGAGTACGGACCCGACTATCCAAGGCGTCGAGTTCAGTTTGAGTCCATTTGAGTATGCCGAAAGAGTACATTAACACTGGCATGACCCAACCGTTGAAGGCGCGCACCTTGTTTCCGCCTGAAAGAAGGCTATTTAAAACCTTATTCAGGCGCCCAAAGAAGCGCTCCTTCAACGATTGTTTCATGTCCGGTATATCAATGCCTAACGCCTCCGACATACCCAAATACTTGTAGGTTTCGGATGAGGAGAGTGATCTAAGTTGTATGGAATCTGAAAGCTGAATCCCTTCAGATTCCATAATCTCCCCTCGCTTTACATGCATGACTGCACATTTGTCCACACCAAATTCCATCCTGATGGCGCTACTAAAAGTTTCAGTTACCTTTAGTAGCTCCATTAGTTGCAATTTGTTGGGGGCAAAGAGTTTCAGATCATCCATGTAAAGAAGGTGAGATATGACCTGACCGCCTCTCCTCAACCGATAGCCCAGACCTGAGTCCTCCAGCATTGTGCTTAGAGGATTCAGGGCTAAGCAGAACCAAAGTGGACTCAAACTGTCGCCCTGGAATATTCCCCGCTTGATCCATACAGGTTCATCGATCGCCTGGATCTGTCGACACCCTGGATAGCGAAGGACCGTTCTCCATTGCCCCATACATGACTCAAGGAAGGCGCGTAGAGTTGCATCTATCTTGTACAACTCCAGCACCCTCATGAGCCATGTATGTGGCACCGAGTCGTAGGCCTTCTTATAATCTATCCAGCATGTGGACAGATCCCTGCGAGACCGACGAACCTGTTGGCTAATGGCCATGTCAATGAGGAGTAGCTCCTTAGTACCACGGGACCCATTCCTACATCCATTTTGAGAGGCAGACATAATGGATTATAATATTAACATAATTATTATTATTATTCTAATTGAATTTCACAAACATTTAACTATTACAAACAAAGATTATTTTAATACCTTTAGGTATGCCCCCGAGAATGTTATCAAAATATTATTAACTAGTGTTTGCCCGCGGCTTCGCTTGCGTTATTTTAGAATTTGACAAACAATACGGATCGTGTGGCGCCATCTGGAATATGAACGTAATTGTTTTCTCGGCAACAGCTCTCTTCTGTTATTCGGGATGTAAGATACCTTATATCCGTGTCTATACTCCTGACAACGTATATGATAATTTTGGGACGATCGATTCAGTAGGTAGTAATGCGTGAAAAGGTAAAAAACAAACATACTTGCATTTTTATTATTAGTTTAGATGAATAATGTTATATCTAGGTACATATAGTTTGCATAGGAAACGTCCTTATTTGAGCGACATTAATTTCAAAGAACCGTGTTTATTTTAAACATTAGACTATCATTTTTGGGTTGATTTACAGTATCGCTGCAAATTGAACGTACGATAGCATTGCTCTTCTCCCTTGCATTCCGTCATGAGTACAACTTGTCGTCGTTTAACCCAGATACGGCGACGGGGCTTTTAAAAGTCCCAAAAAAATAATTTAATCTACCTTCATTTTTCTTGTTATTAAAAATATTTTACATACCTATTTATGGTGTCACATTATGTGGTACCTATCAACGTTTGATTTGATGCACTTACGTTTATTATTTGATTCATTTATCCCAGTTATTTTAATGTTTTTGTAGAACTCGAGAATTTTTTTTTACGACGACTTTACAAAAGAAAGTTTTTAAGATATTTATTTGCGGAATTGGAACAAATCGAACGTTGATATTAACTGTTAGATAAATTACCGAAATAAATACCTTATTACCTTGTTTCGAAACAGTAACAAAATAACATTTTTTTACGTTTGAAATCGATGGCCTTTTAAAAGCCCCGTCGTATTATGGGGATAGCAAAATATGATTATTTTATTTTAGCTCATGACCACTGAAATCGTTTAATTTCACATAAATTGTTGATGAGCTAGTGCAATGTAATGAAGGCACTTTATGGCTGTTCCAAATAACCATTTTTTCACTTTTGAATGCCAAGTAGATGTCTCTGATCATCATAAGCCTTAGGGTTAGCCTTAGCTAACTCTTCTTTACAGGCGTGATGTTATGTTTTATATAAACTAAGAGGTTCGTACAACATGCTATATTATCCTTACATCCTTACTATCATCTACATATACTGACTGCTGGTGTCTTGGTCTGCAGGCAAGTGCCTTATCAAAATTTGCTTATGTTCGGATAGCCGCCTTCCAACATTATCCTGTTACTTGATTCTTGAGGAATTACTCTTGTATAGCTCCTTCATGATATTTAAAATAAGGGCTAGATAAAAAATTGAAAAACCCAAAGGTCCCCAAAATATACCAAACAGTATAATGAAAATAAGAAAGCAGCAGATAAGTTGGACTATCAGAAAACTATTTACGGCAAGAACTGGTACTGATATTTTCTGTCATCTGCCATTGCCGACTTATAGCCGCACATAATGCCTAGTAGGTATACAAGCGAGACGGCGGAATATATGATTGGGTAATCACTGTGCTTTCTATGGGTCATTTATTAGGAAAGAGTATACTCAGAACTTTACAAGAGAGGCACATGCCCGACATCTAGATCGCATCGATAATCTTTTTGGTGCGATGGAATTGGTCACTTAGAAGATAAACAATATAAACAATGATAAACGTACAAAAAATAATAAGAATTAACTAAAGTAAAATATTAATTTATTTCCCAAGTACTGTTTTTTCGGTATATTACCCTCAAAATCAGTAATGTCTATGAAAATGTCCGCCTTTCTTTTATTTATTAATTCTAATTTAATTAAAACCTTAGTACTGATATCCTTTGACTACATAAGATGATTAAAAACTGACTCCAAAATACTTTGTCTCATTAACGATTGAACTGCCATACATATTCGTGGACTATCCCCATATTACGACGGGCCTTTTAAAAGGCCACCTTTTCCTAGTTTTTCCGGAAAACCTGGATTTTTTTTACTGTTTTTCCTATCAATTTTGAGTAATTTTAATAAACATATCCAAAAATCACGATGATCGGAGATGAAAAAAAGTTTCAGTAACAAGTGGGTTAAAACAGAATCTATGCACTGGTTTGAAAGCCAATTCAAAACATAAATAAACTCAATTTTTTCTAATCTTTAAAATTCCACACCTCGAAACAATTATTACAATTTAAAAAAATATCCAACTTACTACCTACAATTAATCTCTCTGGGTGTAATTTATCTATAATATGTATGTATTTAGAAATATATAAGTATGTTTATCAGTTGTCTAGTACCCATAACACAAGCTCTGCTTAGCTTGGGACTAGATGGCGTTGTGTGATAGTTGTGGAATATTTATTTATTTATTTATTATTTATTTATTTAATTTAAATCAGTGTAGATTTATATCCTAGAAAACTATTGAAAAAAAAATAGTAATAATTTAAAATCGCGAATAATATTGAAATAAAAGTATACACATTTTTTTTTATTATTTGAAACTCTCAGGACAAATATAAGAAAACTCAAAAAGTGAAAAAAAGAAACAGCGAGATTTGATCCAGAGACCCCTTGCACGAAAGTCAAGCAGGATACCAACCAGACTGGCTAGTACGCTGACAGTGTTTTCAAATAGCGGTTGTTATACAAATGTCAACAATGACTGAAAATCAACATATTATAAAATTGCTAATCCCCCAAAGGGAATAGCGTAATTATACATATCCTATTAATAGAAGAGCAGTTTAAGGAATATTTGGGGAAAAATTGACTAAATAATATCCAGTGGTTTAGCTTCCAACTAAAAACAAACAGATAAAAACAACAAAATTTAAAATTGCTCTTCTCCCAGGAAAAATAGCGTAATGATACATAGCCTATCAACAGAAGCATATTATTAGGAATATTTGAGGAAAATTTGATCGACAACTTTACAGTAGTTTAAGAGATAGATCAAATAAAAAAAACATAAAAAATTTCGAAAGAAAAAAAAAGTTGATTTGGCATCAGAATCGATCCCTTACCTCGAAAAAAATACAAAAAGAAAAAAATATTCAATGTACAGGAATGACAGCTCTACGATTTTATTATATGTAAAGATAAAGATTTCGTAGAATGTTGAATGTTTAAACAAACCTTGGAATTTTATTATATCAGTGGCTCAGTGAATTAATTTCTGCTTGGAAGGTTAAAAGTTCTATAATAGGGTTGGTTATATTCCAGGAGCAGTGGTGGCCCAGTGGTATTGGTCCCGACTTACGAGTTGTCGGTCGTGGGTTCGAACCCCGCCAGGCGCATTACTTTGTGTAACTTATTTCATGACCACTGCTCTCAAAACGGTGAAGGAAAACATCGTGAGGAAGTCATGTCCTAGAACCAAAAATTCGAAGACATGTGACATCAACCAATCCGCACTGGACCCGCGTGTTGGATTATGGCCCACTCCTTCTCACAGAAAGGAGGCCTGTGTCCCAGCCGTGAGAACATTATAGGCTGATGATGATGATGATGCTATTCCACCGTTGGCTCTGTTCCGTCAACGGGGTAGAAGAGAAAAATTGCGTTATTGAGCCTGCTAGTGTTGAAATCTCATGTAGATTCCAACAAAGGCAGTGTAGTAGAAGCGACCAAGTCAATTTTTTCCAGTGCCATCCACCCTGGGGTGCTATGACAGAAAACCTCCACGTGCGCCCGTGGACTGGAGTTCCCTCTCGGATACGTCCGGGGGAAGACCAGTTCTTCGGGCCAATGCACCCTGGGATGTGGGCAAAAACTCTTCCTTAGGCACTGTGTGCCTAAAGGGTCTCTTTGCCCGTATGCGAAATAATGCGAATAGCCTGTCGTGTGGACGCTCCAACGCGTGTCCCTCTGATCAGCAGAGGGCACAGCGGCGGAGCGGGCTTGCGGACGGTGAGTGATGGGTGGCTCGCCGTCCGACCAGGGACCAAGCCCGGGTCGGTGGCGCGTCTTGTTTCGCGCCAAATGCCCGCTGGGGTCGCGGGTTTTTTCTTAACCCAGGATACCGTGGCCCCGGAACGTATAGGGCATCCGAAGGAACACGGGTGGATTTTAGTCAGTAAGAGTCTGACAGTCCCTTCCGCCCCAACCAGGGCGGGAGAACACATTTGATGATTTTACCAGCTTAAACAAAATAAAAAAATAAGTGCCATCCATCCCGTTACATGCCGATGTCAATACAAGTGGGGTCGATGGTACAATGTTTCCCATCTGGCCCTGCCGTAGCCCGAATGAAACCATCAGTATACTGCAATTAACATTGCCATGATCACACCAATCATAATAAACTGTAACTGATTGTAACGCATTATTGAATTCTCACAATGAAATCTCACTTTTTCCATTATCGGTAACGGAAATAACATCACATTGTCTGTTAATTATCAAAGAACTTTTAGACTCTCCTTGACTAATAACCACTTAGCATCTTAGTCTGTTAATGGATGAGACTAGCCACAATGCAGGAGCTGGGAAGGTGAACTCTTTAATGGGCGACTCGCTGTCCGATTATTGACCATGCCCGGGTTGACGGTGCATCGTGTTCCAGGCGCCTCTAAAAGCTGTCAGCAATATGATGAGGCCTTAGAGGGCCAAAGCCTGCAAGGGTCGCGGGACTACCGGGTAACTGTAGCCTCGAAGCGTAAAGGGCTATTGAAGGACACCGTAGATTTTAGTCAGTACATATCTGACAGTCCCTCCCGTCCTCATGGGTCGGAGGAATCATTTGATTTTATGATTTAACCACGTATAAAAGGGTCAACTCGTCCCACTTCGAATCTTTAACCTACTCAGACTTATTTAAAGAAACAAACCACCTTGAACTTATGTATTTATGTGGTTAGAAACATTCTTTCGAAGCTGTGCTGGACTTCTGTTCAGACAGCGAGCTTCCCATTACTGCCATGGCCCAGTTGCGTTTTAAAAAAGAAAAGGTGGAATTGGCTTCAATATAAAGTAGTGGGAAGTTGACCCCTAATCCATAAGTTATGGGGCAACCTGGTCCCAGTTTCGAAAAGGACGAAGCTAAAAGGCAACCCGTAGTAATTAATATTATTGTTTTATTTTCCAGCTAAACAAAAGGCTGAATCAGAGATCTAAACCTGGTGTGGCGTCGCCTACTCTCAGACTGCATCGGAAGGAACGGTGGAAACTGCTGCTTGCACAGAATTTTGGTAATTATTCATCTTTATTCATTTTTATTTGAGACTGCAATCTCTGTGCCAAATATTTTGATCCATCCAGCTGTTCTTGTGTGATTGACTAACAAATACCAGTCAATTCCTTACGTATTATCTATCTTCTGTAATATAAAATATCAATTGCTGTTCGTTTGCCTCGCTAAAACTCGAAAACGGCTGGGCCGATTTGGCTGAATTTGGTTTTGAATTATTTCTAGAAGTACGGGGAAGGTTTAAAAAGTGATTAAGGGGCGGTACGAAGTTTGTTAGGTCAATTAGTTGACATAATTACCAATGTCAAAATAATAATCTAAATGGAATTGAAATAAATGATTTGCCTTTGAATTATTATAATTTACAGTGTCCTCCATAAATACAGTGGAGTAACATTGTAATAAAATTTGGAAATCAGAAACTAATTGAGGTTTTTTTTTAATTTAGATCCTCCTTTATTTATTTTTAAACATATTTCTTTAATTTTTAAAATATTTAAAACAACGTCACCGTGAGATGTTTGGATTGGATTTAAGAATTTGACGCAGTAGGTAAGAACCCCGTTAGTTCGGTTGGAAAGGGCGTTAGATATACCTAAAACCGGAGGTTCGAATCTTTCCAAAGATAATCTTGGATATTTAAAACATAAAAAAAGAAAAATGGCCCACTAGCATCGAGGGCAGGGTCCAAGTTCTTACTGGTTAGGGCTCCAGAGAGAGAGGAACTTCCTGACCATGCGCGGCGTGCCTAAAAGCACTGCTTTCAGCATCAAGCCCTTGAGCCAGCCGCAGTAGGTGTTGGTCAAGGGTCAAGGCTCTTTGCGAATCGGGCACGCCGCAATTGCGGCGGTAAGACCCCTCTTTGAGGAGTGGCTGGAGAGAAGTCATGGCGTCCTGACCTACCGCTTGACGCAGGTCCTCACCGGACACGGAAGTTTCGGGAGGTACCTGTGTCTGATGCGAAAGGAGGAGACGCCTGGGTGCCACCACTGCGAAGATCGCCCGGAGGACACGGTGGTGCATACGGTGCAAGACTGCCCAGCTTGGGCGGAGCACCGACGTGTCCTCACGGCTGCGATAGGCGGAGACCTCTCGCGCCCGGCATTGGTTGCGGCCATGCTGCGGGGCGAGACGGAGTGGGAAGCGGTCAGCTCCTTCTGCGAGGCAGTAATGCTCGTAAAGGAGGAGGCAGGCCGCGAGCGAGAGAGGACAGCGTCCTCCCTCCGCCCCAGCCGCAGTGGTAGGCGCCCACGGCGACGGACGTCGCAAGATGATCTCCGGCCACCGTAGGCGCGGGCATGCGGGCAGCGAGTAAAGGGCAACTCGCTGCCCGACCAAGGACCATGCCCGGGTCGACGGCGCGTTGTGTCCCACGCGCGCCTCAAAGAGCGTCAGCATAATGACGGGGCCCCCCTCTCAGAGGGCCAAAGCCTGCCGGGGTCGCGGGATTATCCCCTAACCGTAACCCCGGAACGTAACAGGCTATGAAGGACACCGTGGATTTTAGTCAGTAGAAGTCTGACAGTCCCTCCCGCCCTGCCCGGGGTTGGAGGACTCATTTGATGATTTTACCACGCTAAAAAAAAAAAAAAAAAAAAGGCTCTTTGCGAATTGCAATTAGTCCATTGACCGTAACGACTATCGGTACAATGATTGTTGAGTCCACGTCCCACTTGTCGACAATCGCGTGTACTGAATCAAAATTGTACTCGATTTTTTTTATCACTTTTAACCAATGATAAATAAATTCAAAAATATGATTATCAATGTGCCTATGTTCATACGAGTATTAGGTTGTAGGTACAATAGGTTTATACTTACGATAGCAAATCGGAAAAAAAAATTCAAAACCATAGTTTGCTAATTAATAAGGCAAAAAAAATTGTCTGAAATTATAAAATGTCCGGAAGGAGCAGTGGTGGCCCAGTGGTAGGTATCGGTCCCGACTAACGAGTTGTAGGTCGTGGATTCGAACCCCGCCAGGCGCATTACTTTGTGTCATTTATTTCATCGCCACTTCTTTCAAAACGGTGAAGGAAAACAGTGGCCTGTGCCCCAGCAGTGGGAACATTATAGGATGATGATGATGATAATATAATGTCCAGATTCCATGTTCGAAATGAACGGATATTATCGAACCCGCGTCACGCTTTAAGCTAAAGTTTATTCACAATATTATTTTTTCCTCATAGATTTTTCCATTATGGTGATCGTGTAATAAATTAATATCCGGTTTTTAAAATGTCTATATCTTGTGATCCGCGCTTTTCTTGAACCTGGGTACCTTAACCTTGATAAATCGATTCCTTGACCCGAAAAACCCCTAATCTGTAACTTTCATGAAAATCCATGGAGCCGTTTCCGAGATCCTGATTATATATAAATATACAAGAATTGTTCGTTTAAAGATATTAGATAGATAGATAAAGTTTTTCCTTCCTAAAGTTTGTACACAATACCTATTATTTTTTCCGTATAGACTTTTCCTCATAGTGATAGGTTAATAAATTATTATCATGATTGTACATCCGATAACTGTTCCATCATTTTATCAAGGTTTTTTTTAGGTCATTATCTTCACACATTATCTTTTGCTCGTAATAATTGTATTTTTCAGTAGTAGAAGGACGTTGAAACTAATTGTGCGTAGCGAAATATTAATCGGCTTATAATCACGGTTGGTAGAAAATATTTTTTTAATTATTTTTTTTAAACAAAACGGTTCATATTTAAGTATTTGTGTGATAAGTGTTTTTTGTTTCAAAAATAACTCAAGTTTATGACATTAAAGCCTGTCGAGGTCTCGGGACTATGTGATCTCATCAGGAAACCGTGACCTTGGAACGTAAAGGGCTATTGGATTTTATTTAGTACAAGTCTGACAGTCCCTCCCGCCCTAGGTGGGAGGGAGGATTCATTTGATGAAATTACCTTATTATTATTTCTAATTAATTTAACCTAATAGGAGTCCAATTGATTTGAACTTGTAGTAAATTAAATATTTATCAAAAACGATCAATTAATAAACATCTACCCTACATTCCGTACATTACAAAAAAGTTAAACATTTGTTGAACGCCTGTCTAATAAAAACTGTCAACGTCAAAACAGCATGTCACGTTGATAAAAGAGGGTTGGAAAAAAAACAGATTTTTATTATAAAAAAACAAACAGTTCAAATTGTTTAAAACAAGTGTTTTTTTAAATTCATATTCAACAAAATAAATTATTATTTCATTTCTAGACTAGATTTTCTCAAATTCGCCGTTTGTAATGAAATCATCATAGATCATGTCATGTTTTAAGTATTTTCAATAAAATGCGAATAAAACTTAAAAAATGTGACATAGCAAGGGCATACACTGAAATGGTCTAATATCTGAACATTAACTTATTTTCCTGGTTTATATGCATTCATCCGCCATGAAACCTAGCATGTACCTAATAAAAAACACTGTTTAATTTCAAACTGTTTTAATCAGGTGTGCACAAGTTGTTTTCAAAACAACTTGTTTTAATCATGCCAACCAACCCCTGTATAAAGGTCGTTTTGCAGTTACACTTGTTTTAGACAAGTGTTCAACAGTCATACAGATGTTTATCTTTTTGTTGTAAGCCGGTCTGCGACTTTGAATCCAATAAGTAAAACCCTTTTTTACTTATAATCTCATTGTTTAAACATTCTTCTAAAAACACGTAAAAAAATAACGAAAACATCAAAACCAGGAGGGGTTTTGATGTTTTCGTTATTTTTTTACGTGTTTCCCCGATTTCTTGATGACGCATTGACCGGTTTGGAAAATTCTTCTTTTGTTTGAAAGGGAAGATCCCACTCTCAAGGTAATTTTAATATGAATCATTAGTGATTTTTATATTATCATAATCTGATGATTTAATAAAAGACAGCAAATAATCGGCGATTGCTGCTATCGGGTATCTATGCACGATAACACAAGAATTACCAGAAACACGTATCATCATAACCGATTTTGATAATGTTTTTTTTTGTTCGATGTAGTATTATCTGCCATTTGGTCTCATCTACAATTTGGTTCAGTAGTTTTTATTTTATATGGTATTTATCTCGTATTGTGATATTTCGTATTTCCTAGATGGTGTTGTGTGGTTGTTGTGAAATATTATTATTATTTTGACTTTTACGAGTTTTTTGTATCATTATTAATATCTGGTTGACTGAGCTTTGCTCGGTTTTTTGTTTTTGATCCTCATCGGTCATGGCGTTATATATGGCGCTTCTTAAAACGCGGTTTTTATAATGTTTATATCTTGGGAACCGAGCTTTTCCCGAACCTGGGACCTTAATAAATCGATTCCTTGAGCCGAAAAACCCCTAATCTGTAACTTTCATGAAAATCCTTGGAGCCGTTTCAGAGATCCTGATTATATATAAATAAATATACAAGAATTGCTCGTTTAAAGATATTAGATTATTGTGTTTTTGGTTGATGTTATTGCCGGTACTAAGGACTATGCATTTGACAAGGATTTTGGTTGATTTTTGGTACAAAAAAGTATGAAATAAAAAAAAACTAACCGCCACAAAAAAGCGTGAAAAGTTATTCCAAACTTTTTTGTGGTGGTTTTTGAAGGTGGTAAGCTA
Organism: Agrotis clavis; assembly: GCA_954870645.1. Taxonomy (NCBI): domain Eukaryota; kingdom Metazoa; phylum Arthropoda; class Insecta; order Lepidoptera; family Noctuidae; genus Agrotis; species Agrotis clavis. Next base: position 2,409,868 of record OX940942.1, read on the forward strand.
TTTTTCAATTCACTCTTTTGAATGAATTATTTATGGTTGAAATTCGACCACCAACCGGGCACTGGTGTTATCATAAAAATTCGAACGTTTGAAACTAGGCGTGCACAATCACAACACGATAACCAAACTGCAGGGGACAACACTGAGTATTTTATTCATACAGAAGGGCCAATACATTGAATAGCAATTTTATCTATCACGTTTCGCGGGTTATATTGTGCAAGTAGTTATTCCGGGTTTGGGTTGTCTATGTGAGTTTAAATCTTTGTAAACGAACAATACAGCAATAATTCATAAACAAAACAACAACAAAAACTTGACAAATTATGAGAGAACCTCGAGAACCACTCTATCCATTGATAAAAACAGCATAAAAATCGTTGCAGTAGTTTTTGAGCTTATTGCGAACACACAACAAAGGATGTTTAAAAATAGTGATTTATGATTTCAGTTGTATATATCAGAAAAATATTGCCCAGTTAGGCAGTATCAACCTCCTTCCTTAGATTTATTGAACTGCGAGAGTACATAAAATAAAAACTATTAAAGAACGCCCTCTTGTTTTCTGATACACTCTGTGATACATTGACCATCATACAAACTGTTATCAATTTGTCGTAAGTATATCATTCAACGTTGACGCCCATTGACACGATACTGTATTATATCACGCTTGTCGAATGACAAACAAAAAATATAAAAAAGTAAAGTGTTTTTTTTACAACATTTTTATATATTTTTTCATTGACAGCAAAATGGATGAATTTTTTGACGCCCTGTAAATTCTACTTTTTTTTTTGTAAATATTTTACTTTTAATTTTAGTATTTTAATGTGGTTTGTATGTATATAATTTCAATTAGGGACATTATTTTAAGTACATCAATGCGAAACCTAAATATCAGTAACTGAATCGATTCCAATTTTTACACAATGTTGTATTTTGTTCCAAAAATAATTACTTAATTAATTTTAATCACCAGTTTTTAAAACTACAATCACTGTACGGTAAAGTACCTATTGCCAAACTATTATCACGAGTGTAGGTATAACACAGGAGACGCAATTTACGCGGGTGTACCGCGAAATGAGCATGTTTTTGAACGGAGAACCAGATAATATAAAACTGTGATTTTTTTTTATATGGTTTTAAAATTTTGTACATCTTTACACAAAAATATTGGACAGGTGTATCGGGTTTCACATAAACAAAAAATTATGTTGTATGTGTTCAAAAATGTTCAAAAGTATGTTCGATTGTAGCTCTACCACTACATCATTAAAGTTTATCGACCAAACCATAAAAATTAGCTATTTAATGGAGAAAATTTGATTAGACCGTTCAGCAAGATTATCAAAAATATTTGACACGTATTTTTTTGTTACTTAAACCGAAATTGGTGAAGATGCAAGTGCAGTTTTCACTTGCTTCTGAGTCACGAAGTCCCTACGTGTGCATTATTTTTGAAAACTAACCGAGACGGACTAAATATATTTGGAATTTATTGGATGCTGCAATTGCCAATTATAAATGCGAAAGTTTTATGAGGATGGATTGTTGTATGTTTCGTACTTTATCACGCAAAAACGACTAAGCGTAAGTGGTACGCAAGCAGCCTTACTACAAAAAATTAAACAGCTGTTGAACACTTGTCTAAAAAAATGTGACTGCAAAACGGATTGCAACCTCATTATCTGACATTTTTTAGACAAGTGTTTAACAGACGTTTAAAAGTTTTTGTGGTACCACGGAAATAGTTTATAACTTGGGCACTTTTTTCCGGGTCTTAGGTTTAAGGTGCATTCACATACAACAGACACGTCACCGACAACGTAGCGGTGACGGTTTGTTTAGTAACCAGTCACCGTCCGTCCCGACGTTCGTCAGTCACGTCTCCGATTTGGCTGAATCATTGAATACATACACTGACTGAACTGAGACGTGACATTCTCGGGTGTGTGAGGATAAAGGTATGAAACTTGTATGGAAATGTTATTTGACGTGCCTGACCGGTGACTTGGCTGATTGATCACGTGGCTGGTGACTGACGTGTGGGAAAAAAGTCATACTAGGAGTATAAAAACACTGGCCTGTTGGTTTAGTGGTTAGTGACCCTGACTGTTATGCCGGGGGTCGTGGGTTCGATTCCCACCCAGGACAAATGTTTGTGTGATGAGCATGATCATTTGTTCTGTGTCTGGGTGTAATTTATCTATAATTTATGTATGTATTTAGAAATATATAAGTATGTTTATCAGTTGTCTAGTACCCATAACACAAGCTCTGCTTAGCTTGGGACTAGATGACGTTGTGTGATAGTTGTGGAATATATTATATTTTCCATCGTACCACAAAAAAATTTAAACGTGTGTTGAACACTTGTCCAAAAAATGACAGATTGACGAGACGTTGAAATAAGGTCCGTTTTGCAGTCACACTTTTTTAGACAAGTGTTCAACAGAATGATATTTAAGTTTTTGTAGAATTTTTAATTGTTTTTTTTTTACTAATTTAATTCCTTATTTTTTTCAGATGACAGTAATGGTGAAACGATGGTATCGTTCAAGGAGAAACCAGTTTATTATAATTATAATAAGTGTAATCTGTATCATTTATTATATTTCTTTAAATGATAATTTGCAACGTGAGCCCGATTTGGATGTAACAAGAAGGTAAGTATGCGGCGAGATTTTTTTTCCTCATCTTTGCAAAAAAAAGTGGGCCTTACCTCGTAGACTTTGTTAAGGTGGCGATACACTCTTACAATTTAGATAGTTTAATGATGGAAAAGAAAAAGCAAAAGCTCAAAATCAAAAATCAATTTAGACACACTATCTGTCTTGGAATATCTCGCCAAGAGTCGAATAGCCACCTTAACAACTATTATGACCAAACCTGATGTAGTCGTAAAACAAAGTAATATCCTAGAAATAAAAATTCTCCGCCGCTTTAAGTGGTAAGATTCACACCAACCGGCCGAATCCGGTGGCATTTTACAATGCGGTAAAGAACATTGAATTCTATCAACAGTAAATACAGTTCATATTTGCTTGCAAAGTTACCTCCGTCGGCATTCCGCGACACTTAGCGATGTGTCCCGGAAGTTGCATGCAAATATGAACTGTAGGTATTCACTTTTGATAGATTTCAATGTTCTTTACCGCATTGCAAAATGCCGCCGAGTCTGGCCGGTTGGTGTGAATCTTACCTTACTGTCGCAAAATTGTTGTTTAAGCGGTTTGTAACAGTTGCTAAATTCACACAGCGACAGCGGCGCCGTTTGACATTGGGAACAGCTGCGGCGGGCGGCATCTTTTGAAATTTCCCACGGCGAATCCTCGAATCCTCGTCATTCTGAATCGATAAAATAAGAAATAGGCCAAGTTCACTTGAATGATTTCGTCGTATAATTATTTCGGTTGATAAATATTAAAAAAAAAAAAATATATGGACTCAGGCGTTACTTTGCGGAAATCCATGAAATTAAATGTTATGAAAAATATCTAGTTTTAATTCCGCGACAAAAAGTATTTTTGTCGCGGAATTAATTTTTTTTAAAACAGTTTAAAAAAAATCTATATCATAACATTTATTTCAAGTAGGCCAGTTACAGACACTTTTGAATTGTCATAAACAATTAAAGTAATATTATTAAACACAAAAGTTATGGTGCTACAGTCCCAGTCACAAGATATAAAAACTGTAAAAGTACCGTAGATGCCCTTTCCAAGAAGTAGATCTCTATGGAGAAAAACGTGCAAGAAACTCCATGGAATGAACGTGCAAGAAACTGCTTTGACTATCCTGTGAACATTGCTTAGAATCCGGGTTCTAACAGGAGCTGCTCATGTTTTCTATTTTTTTAACAACCACTTTAAGCGCCTTCACTCATGACACGATTACTGCAATTAGTAATTTCTACTATTTATGTAGGGCGCATAACCAGAAAGTTGGTAACGTCGCTAATAGCAGTCAAATATTTACAAGTTTTAATTAATTTGGCAAATTAGTTACTGGATGAAAACAAGAAATGTGGCTCTGTAGTGCACTTAAAATTCATAAGGGACTGCAATAATTAATATTGAAACACCGAATATATAGTTTTAGACGTAAAAAAAGCATTTGTTTACATTCTAAATGCCTAAAACAGTTACAACATCAAATTCAGTGTTTTAATTGCATTCCTATATCAATGTTTTGGTGCACTACGTAGCCATATATTTCTTATTTCCATACAGTAACATTGCCAAATTAATTAAAACTTATTAATATTTGACAGCTATTTGCGACGTTGCCAACTTTCTGGTTATGTGCCCTTAAATGATTAATGTAAATCGTCCTTGATACTATGGAATAAAGATGCAATTCGACTGACTTACGTCGTCGAGGAGAGCCTGTTTTGTTTATAGACAACTGCACGTTTAATATTGACTACACCTTTATGTCTTAGTAGTTAGGATGATTATCCCTTGTAGTGATCGTCGACACAAAATGGTCAAATTGCATCACATCGCGTCAGGAGTAAGCGCGATAAGTCGCACTGCTCAGCTTGAGGGTCTTGGCTAAGTATGGTTAAGGGAAATCTTTTACTCTGCGTTTGGGGGGCTTCCCTAACGGGAAATGCCGTTAATTTTCATGACAATAGACTTTAACCGTTGTATCACAAAAAGTTAATCATCTGTTAAACACTTGTCTAAAAAAGTGTAACTGCTAAATTACCTTAATATCAACGTCAAATGCCATTTTTCTGTTGATAGTTTATTTTAGACAAGCGTTCAATAATAATAATAATAATAATAATATTCCACAACCATCACACAACGCCATCTAGTCCCAAGCTAAGCAGAGCTTGTGTTATGGGTACTAGACAACTGATAAACATACTTATATATTTCTAAATAAATACATATTTTAGATAAATTACACCCAGACACAGAACAATTAATGATCGTGCTCATCACACAAACATTTGTCCTGGGTGGGAATCGAACCCACGACCTCCGGCATAGCAGTCAGGGTCACTAACCACTAGACCAACAGGCCAGTCAAACAGTTTAACACTTTTGTAGTAAGACGGTAAATGTTCGTATTAACGTCCGTCCATACGATAATTAACGGCATTTCCCGTTACTAATTAAAATAAATAAATAATCATGTACCATCTTACATACATTCATAATTCAATCAAAAAAACATTTTTTTTTCGTGTTTTATGGTTTTGGCCCTCACGAACAACCCGCCATTTTGTACCGACATATAGGGCCACTCGCCGTTCAAAAATCATAACCGCCGTAAAAAAACAATAATAAAATCCAATTATGAGTTTAAAATTATAAACACAAATGTTTGCATGTTGCATAATTATGAGTAAGGCCCGTATACAACGCGACTTACGACTTTGATATCCATTGACGCGTGTCTACACGTACTTCCATGGATTTGTATTGCGATAGTCGTCTGGATACCAAAGTCGTAAGGTATCGGAGACTTGCGTTGCGTTGGTACGCTTTTGATATAATTGATTTGCATATGCAACCGTGCACGATGTCTGTAAGGTTCAAAATGCTAAAGCTGTCGTTTACCTCCCAGTAGTTTAGTTTGTTTATTTAAGGATTATCTGTTTTGCTGTGTAAAAGCGGAAAAATCTATTTCAGTGATATTTTCGTAAATAAATAGGTGACTAATAACTGTTTTTAGACTGCAAAACTGATTTGGGTTCTTAAGGGGCTAAATCTTACCTTTCAGTAGAATAGTTTTTCTTTTGTGTTTGTTTTTCTTTATTTAAGTGTTGTGCAATTTTGCTGTGTAAAGCAGAAAATTCCAAATACTTCAGCGCAAAATTCCAAAATACCTATTTATGTTGATTCATTATCATCATATGCCTAGCCTTTTCCCAACTACATTGGGGTCGGCTTCCAGTCGAACCAGGTGCAGATGAATATCAGTATTTTACATGGAGCGACTGCCTGTCGAACCTCCACATCTCAGTAATTGGGTAATACGATACCCCATAATAAGACTGATTGTCAGACTTATGACTTACACCTATTTATGGTGATTATTAATAGTGTATTAAACAAAAACAAAACATATACCGTCTTACCACAAGAAGGATAAACATCCGTTGAACACTTGTCTAATAGAACTGTCAACGCCAAAACGACATTTCACGTTGATACAAAGGTCTTTTTGCAGTCACACTTTTTTTAGACAAGCGTTCAACAGATGTTATTATAAAAATATATAGGGTGACTGGTAATTAGTGCACGATACTTAAACACGTGATTGTGCTAATGATAGAAAACATCTTTTACTATGGGAACAAACCTGAAAATGCAGAAAAAAAATCAGCTGTTCAGTACATTTATGTTTGTTGAATGTACTGAACAGTTGATATTTTTTTCGCGATTTCGGCTTTGTTCCCATAGTAAAAGTTGTTTGTTATCATGAGCACAATCATGTGTTTAAGTATCGTGCACTTATTACCAGTCACCCTATACATTCTGTCTTTACACTGCAAAACTGAAAGGGCTGAATCTTACCTCTCAGTAGTATAGTGTTTCTTTTTCTTTTCTGTGTTTGTTTTTTTATTTCCTTTTTCTGTCTAGAATTGAAAGCTTCAATGTGACTGGTAATACTAGCAGCTTGGTTGTGGGTAAAAAAGATATTAAAGGTGATAATGTTACAGACAGGTAAGGAATTGGTGTGTTTTTCTTAAAGATGTCTTTGGTGCGAATTGAAAGAGATATGCTATTGTCATTATTATTCTGGAACATTACAAGGAAAAATACATTTAATATTTTCATACATTACCATCATATGCCAGAATAGTGGCATCCATAAAAATAATTAAGGTCACTCGTGAAAGAAATCTTCATGGGTTGTAGTTTTGTGCATGATAATTAGATTCTTAACTTTGATGAAATAAAATTAAGCTCATGAAGGTTTAGTTTGCAGAAAAAACCTCTAAATAGTCTTTTTTTTATTTAGTCTGGTCAAGCATTTAAAAATATAAAGTCACGGAATACATGGGGTGGTTCTGATCTCCGCGGTATGCGGGACCTTAATTATTTATTTAGATGTCAATCTTCTGATTATTCATACTTAAAAGGTTAATTTGAAAAATCAATTCGCGATTTCACATTCCGTTCATTCGTCATTTTTCTTACAAAAATCTGAACAAAAAATAGTTTATATCGATTTTATTAATTACTTTATTCAAAAGACTTAAAAGAGTTCAATTCAGTTTGCATCAAAGGCTAAAAAATAACGCATTTATTTTAGCTAGTGTTACTAATTTCGCTTCTATTTGTTGCTTTGGGTACGTTTGGGACACCATTATTTCATTACGTTCTGTCTTAAGGTGCTGGGGTTTGCGCCAGAGACCGCGACAGAAGACTGCGAGATAGGAGACGGTGACCGGGGATTGCTACCGTATCTGTCTCCTGTTGCTATCTCGCTCGCGAAAGTGCCGTCCATACATTACAGTGGTCGGCTCGTAAGTTGGCAAGAGTCGTTAGATGCGCAGAAGTCATTTTTAGATCTCTTTGGTGGTCATGCGGGTCGCGCGGTATGAGGTAGTGCCGATCCGAGCACGCGATTGGTGCGTCACTCGTCTTTTCTCCTCGCACAGTATACGCGCTCTTGCTTACACTTGTGTGGCGCTAAATGCGATGCGCAAACTTACCCCCACTACAACATAATCTTGCCAACTTACGTGCCGGGTACTGTACCTATTGTTAAGTATCCTAAACACGGCCAACATGGCCGATTGTGAAGAGGAGGCCCTCTTCACAACCGGCTATGTTGGCCGTGTTTGCCGAATAGAAGGAGACGGCGCTATACCAGAAAGCAAGATGCAAATAATTCTATCTCGATTTTTAGTATAGCGCCATCTTCTTCTGTTCGGCAAACACGGCCATGATGGCCGATTGTGAAGAGGAGGCTTTATATACTGTCGCGGTTTCCAGTCGCTGTCTCCTGTCTCGGTCTTCTTCAAATACTTTGTCTATAATAGCAATACTTTGTCTTCTTCCAATCTCCCTTTCAGACACTACTTCATCATTTTTTCCTTTTTCTTTTACACAATGTCCTTCACGATCTTTTCTTTAGCCTTCCTCTTCTTCTCCATCCAACAATATTCATACACATGCGTGTCAATCAGCACATGTCCATATCAAGACAGATGATTCCATTGATTTTTTCTATACCAGGCGCCATTTTGAAAGTTCCTATTCTAAATTACGTCACAGAAGAGACCAAAAGACCAAAAGGCGCCATTTTTCCACGAGAAATTCGAGAAATTTCGTGAACATTTTAATGCGCAAACATTTTTACTGAACTGAGGGCTGATTTTTCAATAGTCAGATAACCCTTATCTGAGGAATTAAAATAACAGTTTGACATATTTTCTATAGATAAACTGCCAAACCGCCATTTTTATTACTTGGCAGTTATCTGACTATTGAAAAATTATCCCTAAGACTAGCAATGTGCGCGTACAAATAATAAGTCGACGGCTCACCGTCACAGAAGTATCCAGTTGATCTACCATGACGTCTTAAAGCGTGAATAATTCCAGTGTGTGAACGAGATGGCGCTAGGCGACGTGTATAGCTCTGTCCCTTTCCCACACTTTAGTTATCAGGTGTGCGTGAAAATGTTTTTACACTACAATTTACGTCTGTTATTTTGATAATGATTTTGGTGTACCTTGACGTACTTTTGATATTTTATTGCTTTTGATTTAATACGTTTCGGAAAACAATGTTTCCAATGCTCGGGCCACATTTACGGGAAATGCTGTTTATTTACACGATAGTGAACTTAAATGTTCGTATAAATATCTATAATCGCGATAGTTAACGGCATTTCCCGTTAGTGTGGCCCCGGAATTAAAAAAGGATGATTTATGCTAAACCGTGCCGCACTCGAACTGTGTCCATTGCCTCCTATTCCAATATTTTTAGGGACTTACGGCACTAAATATTTTTATTATAGAATAATAATAAGTATCTGCCACGCCCACGACTGACTTTGTCATACGAATATCAACAGAACTCTCGAAAGAATCAGTTCAGTACATATAGACAAAAAAAAAATATCATATTGTAATTTAAAAAAAAACTAAAAAAACATTTGTTAGAACCATTTGTCGTTCGCATCTCATCCTCGCCTTAACTGCGTCTCATCCGCCGGTCGTACGCGTTTCTCGTCCGCGTACCGTACGCAGTAGCGTACGGTAATCGTGTACTTATTAATTGATTCGCTTCGCGCCTGGCACAGTCTAGCATAAATCATTCATCGCATACCGAAACAACTATTTTATTTATCTAAATGCATGTGCATTATTATATTTGCCTGATTGGCGTTCGTTAAACAGATGATAAAACTAATAGTTCATTTTTTCCGAAAAAGCGACTGTACATTTTATTATAATTGTTATGATCTGTCGCTTAGTCGGCGTGTGTTGATGTATTTTAATAATTATAAAATATCGTCGCTTAAGTTCTAATTCAATTTAGGTCAAAAATAATACTAGCTGTTTGACAAGAGAGCGCAAAAACTACATTGAATACATACAAATAGTTAATTTTTTTTAACTTAAGAAAATCATAGTAATAAATTGTAGTGAAGGGACTATCAGACTGACTAAAAAACAACTGTTTTTTCAGTTGTTTGAGAGCCAAGTATGTTAAGATAGTCCCGTAACTAGATAGTATTAAAATACCATGTTTTTTCGGTAAATATCAAAGTTAGATTATTTTGGACGTTGCTTCTTTCAAGCAGCTTCTTCGAAAGAGCGCCAAAATTACATAACCGCCATTTTTTGTTTTTAGAACTTAAACGACGAAATGACATGTAAACCATAGACAGAGCATGGACTGAGCATTTCCTATCCAGCTGAAAAAACAGGCAGAATTGTGTGAGCGAGACAAAGTGATTGTTTCACCAATTGTTGTCTTTCAATACTTTTGGACGCGTAATAGCTTTCTCTCTTTCTAAAGAGTGGTAAACATGCAAGTATTGCTCAGTCCATGTTTTATGACAGTGTGTAGTCTATGGTTGTAACGCGCATGATTGTTCGAGGCATGATATCTTTTTAAGTTGTATATGGATTATTTGCAACACAACTACCAATCTGTTTTATCAATATTCATTGATTAAAATAAACCTCTATAATATTTGCCAACTTCAAAAAAGGACATTTTATTCGTAAATCAGTGGCACAAGTCAGTGAAATGAAAAACAAAGTCACAGGCTTCGGAAAGAAAATTTATTTTGTACTTTTTTGTTGTATTAAAAGTCGGTTTTTATGTTTAATGCTCATAAGTGACAGAATAAATAGATTTGCAATTATTTATTGGTGCTGTCTATACGCCTATTGGGTCTATGGCAAAGGCAAATGTGCATTAAGCGCCTCGCGGTTTATCCAGAATTTTGCATAAAAAATTGTGTTGCAAATAATCTTCATAATTTTTCTTTCCCTATCTTTTGTATTATTATCTTTCCTTACCATTTTGTTTTGTCTTTTCAGAAACTCTGTGATTGAGTAAGTAGTTCGTTGTAAGTTTACCGTGCATGTTTTTTTTGTATGGTGTATGGTAATGCATGTTGCATGTTTGTTTTGTCATAAAAAAAATAATCATGTCATATTACTTTATAATTTTACACTGTGTATCAAAAAAGTGAAGTCTTATCATTTGTGTTTTATGGCGAGTTGTTTGATCAATAGATAAACTTTTTTAATCCTTTTTTTTAATCACTCGGAGTTTGGTTTGAGATTGAATATTAATTTCGGGCGTCGTCAGTATATGACTTTAACACTTTAAGGCACCGATTTCCATTTAAATGAAAATTAATTCATATCTTCAGACGTTTGCCTTATCGCGTTTTAGGGCAGCTATAACCAATTTGGCTCACATTGTAATTAAAATCATGTAGTAATTATTTGTTTTGCTCTTTGAGTTAGCCAATGAGTTATGAAGCGAATTATAATGGGTTTACAAACAAAGATTAACGTTGCATTGAATGAGCAATATTCCTTAAAATTTAAAAGTCGGTGACTCTTTTTTTTATACATCGATTTTTTTGCTATCGGCTTCCGAAAGGAAAGTTATTTTAATTACATTTTTTGTAGTGGTTTTTTCATAGTAAGTAAGCATGCCGAAGACATGCCAGACAGATCTCGCTGTTTGGAAAAGCCTTAATAGCTGATGTTATCCTTACAGCTGAGAATATATAGGGTGACTGGTAATTAGTGTACGATACTCAAACACGTGATTGTGGTCATGATAACAAACAACTTTTACTATGGGAACAAAGCCGAAATCGTGAAAAAAATATCAGCTGTTCAGTACATTCAACAAACATAAATGTACTGAACAGCTGATTTTTTTTCTGCCTTTTCAGGTTTGTTCCCATAGTAAAAGTTGTTCGCTATCATGAGCACAATCACGTGTTTAAGTATCATACACTTATTACCAGCCATCATAAATATTTTTATTGAATTCGAATGGGGATGGCAAATGGGAACTAATGGCGCTAGTATAGCTTGTTCCAAGCATCGTCATTAGTTCAAATCAGTTCAATTCTTAAAGGTAGGTACTTCAAAATAGTACTACATCATTGGTTGGATTAGGACTAGTCTATGGTGGCGCCATCTACAATTAGCTTTGACTTGCCTTCCCCATTGGCAGGAGATGTCAACGTGGCACTGACGGCTGTACTAACTCTGTTTATTAACATCGCTTTCACATCTAAACCGCTGAACCGATTTTCATGATTTTTTAAAATAGATAGATTGATTATTGGACACAGTAAAAGGGGAGGGGACGAGCTAACTCATGTTAACAACTAATTGATTTATAAAAATAAGATTACTGCTTTTTAATGGTTACTTTAAAACTTTAAGGTAAAGATAAATCTAAACTAATATCTGCAACTAATGTAACGCAAAATATTAAGGTTATTTTCTACATAAGTATAAAATTATAATGTTTGCATTTATGTATATCTATAATTTATTTGCTTAATATCGGTATGAGGATAAAACAAATAAAATAAAAATAAAACTTGATTTCAACTCCATAACTAAAGGAAATAGACCAAGTGCCCTGAGCCCCCAGACCTACGTTACTACATTTTAGCAAAGCCGAAACGGCTTTGTGCCTTTTGTAACAGGTGCCATCCGTCATTTTAATTTTTTGGCGGTCATGTCTGAAACATCCATAGATCGATAGATCATATCAATACAAACATACAATGTAAAAGGCAAAACCTCGTAAAACGTCACGATGAGTTATGAGCTGTCAAACATGTACAAATAGCTACTTGACATTTACAAAAAAAAAACCTATTAAACTCCCTATACGAAAATGTTTAAACCCCTTTCAGTACAGTAGTGAGTTTTCGACGTAGCGTAGGTTTGGGGCTCTGGGATCTCACTCTAAAACCCCTTCTACACGATCAGACACGACCGCCGACAGCGGTGACCTTGGTCGCGTCAACAGCACCCAACCGTCTGGAACGCTGTCGGCTGACGGTCGGGTCCGACCGCGGACGCAGCCTGTCGGGACGGATGCGCTCCCGACCAATGTCATCCAAAGGTCGATTGACTCCGCCCATATTTGGTCGCCCGAACAACGCCTACACGGTAGATTTTCACACCCACCGGACCAAGGTCACCTCCGTCGGGCGGTCGGGTCTGATCGTGTAGAAGGGGTTTAAAAGCAACTACAAGTAAGTAACTAAGCAATGCTGACCAATACTTTTTTTTTTCAACCTAACCACTACTCTACTGGGTCACTGTTCGTTTTTCTCTTTGTTTTGTATTTATGCTTTGTTTTTATCGTCTTAAATGTTGATACCAATCACATCTGAGGAGTTTTTCTACCCAGTTTATTTTTATACTTGTTTCTATATTATACACTCATACACTCGTGTATTCTAATATTACGTATCTTATAACAAAAGCAAATCTGTTCTAACAATCGGAATAATTTATTAATACTCTGTTCCTTTAGCCAGTGTCAAACATAACTGCTAACCGAGAATGTTAAAAATATTGACCACTCTTTGTCAACCAAAATACGATTTTTGTAGTTTTTGTTCCATTTACTCCACAATATAGGGCTTCCTTGTATTTTTGTTATTAAAGAATCATTGAAATTATTCATTTTTGTAAATAAACAACACGTGGTCACGTGGTTTCGAAGCGAACGACAACACGAACGACACGACAAAATAGAACAGGTTTGAAATTCAAACGCATTCGACCAACAAATGCGCCGTTGCACGTCCGTGCAAGTTGCCAGTTAGGACAGATCCATTCAAAGCGCTGTTTGTTTTTTTTTGCGTTTGTTGATCGGTTGGACAACAGATGTTGTGTCGTATTGCGACAGCTAATCAGGACATAGCGTGTGGAATATTATGAATTATTGTATTGGTTCGGTTTTCTATGCGACCAGATTTCACCAGATTCAAACAATACCAAACCAAAAATTCAAAAAAATAACAAACGCTTCCCTATGCTTTCGGTTCGCTGTTAATTTGACACTGGCTTTAGTGATTAAAAGCACCTGAATATACACTGTATATAGGGTGACTGGTAATTAGTGTACGATACTTAAACACCCGATTGTGCTCATGATAACAAACAACTTTTACTATATGGGAACAAACCTATAAACGCGGAAAAAAAATCAGCTGTTCAGTACATTTATGTTTGTTTAATGTACTGAACAGCTGATATTTTTGTCACGATTTTGGCTTTTCTCCCATAATAAAAGTTGTTTGTTATCATGAGCACAATCACGTGTTTAAGTATCGTACACTAATTACCCATCACCCTATATAAGTCTCTTTCTGTCAGATATATAGAGCATAAGATTGAAGAAGCTTTAAAGGAAGATAAAGGGAGTGGATGCGAGATTCCGCAGCTAGATCCTTTCGCAAAGGAGGTGATGCAATTCGACAAGTATTTTGCACCAGTCAGATGTATGGGGAAGGATTGGGTGAAGTGCTATGTAAGTATAGATCATCATCATCAGCCTATTAATGTTCCCACTGCTGGGACACTGGCCTCCTCTCTGTGAGAGGGGGTGGGCCATAATCCACCACGCGGGCCCAGTGCGGATTGGTGGATGTCACATGTCTTCGAATTTTTGGTTCTAGGACATGCCGGTTTCCTCAGGATGTTTTCCTTCACCGTTTTGAGAGCAGTGGTGATGAAATAAATTACACAAAGTAATGCGCCTGCCGGGATTCGAACCCACGACCTACAACTCGTAAGTTGGGGCCGATACCACTGGGCCACCACTGCTCCCAAGTATAGATAATTGTCATATTCTTTTTCCTGTCTTTATCAGGGCCGGATTAACCATCTCGGGGCCCCTAGGCACAACTCGTTTCGGGCCTTCCCTTTTCCATACCACAACAACGCAATTTGTCAATAATAGACCCTGATACCATTTTGCCCTGTCAATAATACTCACACTTGAGTTGCTGATTTCAAATACCACATTTTGCCGTTGTTATCGACCACCTGTGCAATACGACCACATTGCGACGTCAACGCCACCACCGGCGGCGGCAACGCGGCCACATCGACCACCACGACAACAGTCTTTCCTCCATAACTACGTTCAGTCAAGCCGTGTTTCCTCTACGAAAGCCGAAGTATAACTGCAAATGACCACCTGGTTACCACATCGCGATAACAGCGACATCGCAACCACATCGACATTTTGTCGGTACCACAACGTAACTACAAAAAGCCGCTGCGACACTATTCACATGTAACCACACCTTGACCACATTTTGTCGCTGCTAGGTGGCGTGGTACGAGTGAATAGACGCTTAGACAATCCATCCATCTTTTCTTTGGCCTTCCTTTTCCATGCAGCAGGATAATGATTTATTTAATTTTTCCAGCACTCCGAATGTAGGGTAGTCGAAGAAATACTTAAAACAACCAAAGATATTGTATGCTACTATCAAGATATTATACACGTGAGTGATAATAAGCACTACTTAGGCGAGGCCACGGCGGTGGAGGGCGCCGAGCCTTACATTTTGGATGCAAGCGACCACGTCAAAATAAAATGTACCGGGATACACGAAAATAAGTAAGTTGAAGATCAGTAGTTCCACCAAAATAACAACGTATAGTGTACCATCTTGCATGCATACAGAATTAAAGATGCCTGCAACTTTGTTAAAACATGTGTGTACATACAGATGTTTTAGCAAACCAAATTGTCTATCTAACTACACACCGTGACTTTTTAGTCGTCTTTCAACGGCAGCCCAGTTCATGTATCCAATGACTAGTAAACGTTCATTATAAAAAAAATGGTATTTAAGGCCGCATATTCTGAAAGTTGGCAACGTCGCAAAAAGCTGTCAAATATTTACAAGTTTTAATTAATTTGGCAAATTTTCTGTAAGAAAACAAGAAATATCGCTCTGTAGTGCACTAAAAAAATGATACAGGAATGCAATTAAAAATGTGCGTCAGAATGGCTGGTTGCCTGTGGCGTTGGTCAATGAGAGTTGATTCGAAAATTGCTACATAATTGCTTATATTTGCTACATTTAATAAATCATTGCTACATATGATATATACTTAGATATGAAATAATTTTTTTGACCAGCCATCCTGACGTCAGGATGGCTGGTCACCTCCTCGTTTAAAGTCAAGCGTGTAGAGTTTCCCGAAATGTATTGCGTCAATAATTGCTTCATATTTACTTCATTTATCTCATTTATTTGTATCTTTAAAAATATGCTAATTAAAGGATGTAGCAGTAATTTAAATTATCCCAAGGAAAAGTTCCTGATAAAATAATGAAGGCAAATAGTTGCAGTGCGTCTTCACTCAACGGTATTACCACTTTAGGCGGCAGGCGTTCTAAATAAAAATGTTAAATGGCATTTTATGTATGAGTAGGTAAGTGGATAATAAAATAAGCACATTAAAAGGATATCGTAAATAAAAAAAATTACGAAGAGTAAAAAGAAGCCAATCCACATTGTATTATGCGTAAAAATAATATGAAAATACTCGAAGTTGTTGACTCATATAATATCTACTTAGGACAAGTAGTCCAGTTAGGTAGGTCCAACTTCGCGAAAGAGGTCAACCACCAAATCCAACTCGGTTGGGCAGCGTTCGGGAAACTACGCAATGTGTAAATTTTTACGCATAATACAATGTGGATTAGCTTCTTTTTACTCTTCGTAATTTTTTTTAATTTACGATATCCTTCTAATATGCTTATTGTCCACTTACCTACTCATACATAACATGCCATTTAACAATTTTATTTAGAACGCCTGCCGCCTAAAGTGGCAATACCGTTGAGTGAAGACGCACTGCAACTATTTGCCTTCATTATTTTATCAGGAACTTTTCCTTGGGATAATTTAAATTACTGCTACATCCTTTAATTAGCATATTTTTAAAGATACAAATAAATGAGATAAATGAAGTAAATATGAAGCAATTATTGACGCAATACATTTCGGGAAACTCTCACGCTTGACTTTGAACGAGGAGGTGACCAGCCATCCTGACGTCAGGATGGCTGGTCAAAAAAATTATTTCATATCTAAGTATATATCATATGTAGCAATGATTTATTAAATGTAGCAAATATAAGCAATTATGTAGCAATTTTCGAATCAACTCTCATTGACCAACGCCACAGGCAACCAGCCATTCTGACGCACACCAATTAAAACACTGAATTTGATGTTGTAACCGTTTCAGGTGTATAAAAGGCATTTGGAAAGCTTCCAAATGCTTTTTTTTAATCTAAAACTATATATTCGGTGTAACGATATTAATTATTGCATTCCCTTATCAATTTTTTAGTGCACATACAGAGCCATATTTTTTATTTTCATACAGTAAAAATGCTAAATTAATTGAAACTTGTTAATATTTGACAACCATTTGCGACGTTGCCAACTTTTGGAACATACGCTCTTAAGAGTTTTGAATAATTTAAAAATATTATTCATTAAAAGGCGTAGTTAGCTAAACACCCTTATCTCATAGAAAATATAGATGGAATGATCTGTTCGAGTCGACCAGGTCATTCATTAAAATATTCACTCTGTATATAGCCATCTACGCCCAGTTGAAAAATTCATCCTGTTTACTCTAGAGTTTGATACATAAACATTTTTAACAGTGCGTTTCATATATCTCATGTAAGTACATAGGTAGGTTTATTAAAGATAAAACATATTATGAATAAAAAATATTATTTACATATAATAAGAATAAAATCGCGCCTAGAGGCATTTTAAGTACATACGAGTACATTGAGTGGACCACTTTTGTAAAACAACTAAAACTCACGGTGTACAGCTTGGCCAGAACGGATTGAAACGGAACTAATCTTTTTGTTTCTGACAACTTCTTAAAATCTTTGATATTTGATGTAAACAAAGACTGCAGGTTTGTAAGATTTATTATTGTGCCATAAAACTAACGTAATAAGTGAAAAAAAAAACATTCAAAGTGCTGTTAGCGCGAAGACAGTGGTGACTTCCGGTTTTCTACAGTTTTTTGCCAAGCTGTAAGTATATTTTTTTTGTTTCAGCCTTCTCAGCTCCACTTGGTTGGGTTATTCCTTAGGGTTCCGTAAATCAGTGCCGCGATTTCGACCGCCACCGAATCGAGAGGACACACTGAATGTACTCATATTTGGGTTCGATTCCACATCAAAGAACGGTTTCATAAGAAAAATGCCCAAGAGTTACAGACACTTGAAGGACCACGTCAAAGCGACTATTTTTAATGGGTATGTATATTTTTTTTATTATAAATCTATTCAAATCAAATCAAAACGTTTATTTCAACTAGGCCAATTACAGGCACTTATGAATTGTCAAAAGACATAAAATAAAACAATTACAAAAATAGTTATGGTGCTACAGTCCCAGTCACAAGACTAAAAACTGTGAAAGTACCGTAGGTGCTCATTCCAAAGGGACTCCATATACACTATCTTTTTCAAAATTTTTACAAAACTTTTATTCTTCATAACCTCAGATCAAAGAAATAGGCAGATAGAGCGCTCAGAACACGCGAGTGGTTCCACCAAAGTTAATACAAAATCAAAATCGAATACAAAGTCGCGACAGTACCAAGCTACGCGTCGTACCAAGCTGCGCGTCGTTGTTGTTGTTTGCCAAAATATGCCGTCTCGTGTCTTTAACCATTGTAAAAGTTGTTCTCAAAAACAAAGAAAACATTATGGAATGTATTTCGATTTGATTTTGTATTAACTTTGGTGGAGACACTCGCGTGTTCTGAGCGTTCTATCTGACATAGATGTTAATAAGGATGTTCCACGGGATCGAGACTCTTAAAGGTGCGGACAGAATATAATATAAGATAACATGTTTCATAAACACTGTTTTAAGCTTTCACGGTTTGTCTCTAAACTTAAAATGTCACTTACGGGATATCTTCCGTGATTATTGAATTGTTTGAGTTCCCGATATTTCGACGATGTTGCAAGCGCCATGATCGCGGGTTGACTGGAGATTGCGGGTGGATGAAAATAAAATTTTTGTTAGGAGCAGACAAATCTGTCTACCCTCTTTCTTTGTCTCTTGTTACGCGCACTACTGGAACTCGACACTAAGGCTGGCCGCATACACACGTTTTACGTATTCGATTTCCGAATTCGTTTTCTATCCGTACACAGTGAATTCATACAAATGTGTGTGCATGATTTGTGTGTGTTGTTCAATTTCATTCATCATTTCGAATTCCGAACGGAAAAAAAACCGATGTATGCGGCCGCCCTAAGTCACGGCAAATCACACTGATGCCGGCTGCCCTTTATGAGCATGTTCACAACTGGATTCCACGTACTCGACAATTTGAAGCCATCCTCTCGATTGAAATTCTTGTGTTTTCTTATTTCAATTGCTTCTCTTGTCAGTCTTGGTATGTAATGTTTGTCCGTGGACAAAATACTAGGCTTCGTTATAAAGACTCCAAAAAACTTGTTGATACTGTGAGTGTGTTTTGCCGTGACTTAGTGTCGAGTTCCAGTAGTGCACGTAACAAGAGACAAAGAAAGAGGGTAGACAGATTTGTCTGCTCCTAACAAAAATTTTATTTTCATCCACCCGCAATCTCCAGTCATCCCGCGATCATGGCGCTTGCAACAGCGTCGAAATATCGGGAACTCAAACAAATAGATAATCACGGAAGATATCCCGTAAGTGACATTTTATGTTTTATAAATGTGAACGCTGAATGTTATATAACATGTTATTGACTTAGTCACGGTAAGCACTGAAGAACGACAAGCGGCAATGGTTATCTATAACTATATATATATCTAACTATATATGTTTTATCTTGCAATGTTGAATAACAAGGTAATTATAATGTGGACGTGTAAACACAAGTTAAATAACATGTTATATAGTCTGTACGCACCTTAATGTCGCTGCATTATGGGAACAAAAGAAAACAATAGTGTCTGTCGCTAGAGACGCACCTATTTTTGTCTCTTTATGCGCCAGAATTCAGCTGTTGACCAACAGTAAATTATTGTGTCACTCCAAATCCCGGGACTTGGGGAATATCCATGCTATTCTTTCTTATGGCAAGTACATAAAAAAGATTTACCTATTCCGATGTACAAAAAAAATGGTTTTTGATACAGATGTGCGACCAATTTCTCATTTTGCATGAAAAACCAATTTTGTTTTGCAACTTTCCAAAAGTCTTAAAACAAAAATTGTTCAGTAACATGGGCTGAGTTACCCCACGAGAGGTTTTGCGCTTTTGGCGTTACACTTTAAAATCCCGGAATCCCGGCGGCATGTCTATATTAATATATACGCTTCAGGTTATTGACCCCAAATCAATCTGCCTACTCCGCGCTATGGTCTTAAGAAAGTTATAAATACATAAAGTAAAAAATACATAATTGTTTTTATTTAAGTAATTCTTTTTCCTGTTACTGTGATGTGAAATTATATTGTACAAACTGTTATTTTTGTGTCTCTATTGCACTAAATAAAATCATCTTTCTATCTATCTATGACTGGCCTGTTGGTCTAGTGGTTAGTGACCCTGATTGCTATGCCGGAGGTCGTGGGTTCGATTCCCACCCAGGACAAATGTTTGTGTGATGAGCACGATCATTTGTTCTGTGTCTGGGTGTAATTTATCTATAATATGTATGTATTTAGAAATATATAAGTATGTTTATCAGTTGTCTAGTACCCATAACACAAGCTCTGCTTAGCTTGGGACTAGATGGCGTTGTGTGATAGTTGTGAAATATTATTATTATTATCTATCTATAAATTACAGATACAACATCGTTGGGGATGGTACTCCGGCTGCCCTGTTCCCCATTCTGACCGGTAAGACTGAGCTGGAGCTGCCCGATGTCAGGAAGACTGCTAAGAACAACGGCACCCTCGATGTCATGCCTTTCATCTTTTACAAGCTTACCAAAGATGGGTAAGATTTCTTTTAAAAACTTTAAGAAGCTTCCCTATGACGCATCATCATCATCAGCTTATAATGTTCCCACTGCTGGGACACAGGCCTCCTCCCTCTGAGAGGGAGTGGGCCATGATCAACTGGCAAACGGCAAGAGACAATCGCTAAAGTTCAGCAGTCGCTAAAACATTTTCAACTTTATACTCCATTGCATAAAGTTGAAAATCTATCAAAGATTACAGATCGTTTTCGTTTGTTTCGTTCGCTATCGCTCAGCAGTTTTTACTAGGTTTTGAACTTTGTGCGATGGGGTATAAAGTTGAAAATGTATTAGCGACTGCTGAACGTTAACGATTGTCGCTTGCCGTTTGGCTATAGGCTCAGTTATTTCATCATCATCAGCCTATAAATGTTCCCACTGCTGGGACACAGGCCTCCTCTCTGTGAAAGGGAGTGGGCCATAATCCACCACGCGGGCCCAGTGCGGGTTGGTGGATGTCACATGTCTTCGAATTTTTGGTTCTAGGACATGCCGGTTTCCTCACGATGTTTTCCTTCACCGTTTTGAGAGCAGTGGTGATGAAATAAATTACACAGTGTAATGCGCCTGGCGGGGTTCGAACCCACGACCTGCAACTCGTAAGTCGCGGCCGATACCACTCGGCCACCACTGCTCTCCACTGCTGCACCATTGCCATTTAAATAAGTTATTTAATTTATTTTTATTTCTAGCTACCGCACCGCCTATTTCGAAGACATGCCTTGGATAGGTACGTTCCAGTACCGCTTCAACGGTTTCCGTCACCAACCAGCTGATCATTACCTTCGCTCCTTTTACCTTGAAGAGTCGAAGAATGGGAAGAAATGGGGGATGCCGAAATCCAAGTATTGTGTTGGGGACACGCCTCAGTTCCAACTGATGATAAATATTACTGATCAGGTAATTGTGCTTTTTTTTTGTTTTTACCGACTTCAAAAAAAAGGAGGTTATCAATTCGACCCGTATGTATGTAATATTATCAGAACTGCCCAGTTTTCGTATATGTTAGTCTATATCAGTGTCTGAACAAATGTACCTAATTTCATAAGTGTATGTATGTATGTATGTTTTTATGTTTGTGCACGCATATCTCCGGAACTACAAGTCCGATTTAAGTAATTCTTTTTTTGTTGTACTAGGTATTGTTCAACTTAGGGTACACTGCAAATTTCATGAAAATCGGTTCAGTAGTTTTAGAGATATGGATTTTTTCGTTGTGGCGGATTTCAAGATTAGTGCACATCATGTAAGAAAACTTTGTATTTTTCAAGAATTTGGGTTGAATATTTAATAAATAAACTAAAAAGGGTAAAATAAAAACTTTTTAAAATAAAGTACCGACTTCAAAAACAAATACATTGTACATTGTACATGTATTTGTTTTTGAAGTCGGTACTTTTTTTTTTGTTTTTTCTTGTTATATCGAGGAGCTCGTGGCTAAATAATTACAGCCGCACAGGCCTATCTTCCGGGTTAAGCCACGCTTGCCAAGGTTGGTCTCTCGATGGCAACGACGATATAATACTAGACTCCGCATGCACGATCTAAGGAACAAAAACTATTCTGCCAACTCGCTGAGGTACTACGTCAGCGAGGGGGACGGGGTACTGCGTTGTGATTGGCTAACTCAAGGTCTGTTCTGTCTCAACGTATGTTTACGGCTCACAAGATTGGTCGAAATGAGCCGAATATAAGACTTTTTTGCCTAATGTGTTGACAGACATCGGTGGCCTGTTATTACGAGTCTAGTATTATATCGTCGTTGGTGGGTGGGCACCATCTGTTATAGCGAGTTTCCTCCGTGCCTCGGAAAGCACGTAAATCTGTCATTTGTAGATCTTTGACAGTCGTTACTGTTAGTTAGAAGTTTTAAAGTCTGACAACCAGTCTTACCATGGAGTATCGTATTACACAGTTACTGAGTTGTGGAGGTCCGATAGGCAGTCGCTACATGTAAAATACTGATATTCAGCTGCATCTGGTTCGACTGGAAGCCGACCCCAATATGGTTGGGAAAAGGCAGGCAGATGATGATGACTTGTTATATCATCAAATGAGTCCTCCCACCCAGGGCAAGACGGGACGGAGTCCTTGTCAGACTTGCACTGACTAAAATCCACGGTGTTACACTAGCCCTTTACGTTCCTGGGCCACGGTTATCTGATAAGGCAGTCCCGCGAATTTCGCAAGCGAGATCCCGCGAGATTTTGCCAGTTTCGAGATCTCGAAAGATTGGCAGTTTTTTATGTTTTTTTTTGTTAATAATCACAATATTGAAATAAATTAGGAAAAAAATAATAAACATTATAAGTACATACCTACTTTAAGATAAAGATTTATTTTCACTAATTTTAAACAGCTATCATCATCAGCCTATAATGTTCCCACTGCTGGGACACAGGCCTCCTCTCTGTGAGAGGGAGTGTGCCATAATCCACCACGCGGGCCCAGTACGGGTTGGCAGATGACACAAGTCTTCGAATTTTTGGTCCTAGGACATGCCGGTTTCCTCACGATGTTTTCCTTCACCGTTTTGAGAGCAGTGGTGATGAAATAAATTACACAAAGTAATGCCCTTGGCTAGGTTACAACTCATAAGTCACTCCTCATTTTCTTAACTAATAGGTTTTAATTAATTTTGACCACAGTTCCTGCGTTTGGATGGCAAACGATTCTGCTTCACATTCGTCGCGGACATCACACATGATGACAGCATGATATCCGTCGCTGATGATGCACTGGTGAACCTTCTTCAGATCTTGGAGAAGAGGAACGTCTTCGAAGACACACTCCTCATCGTCTTTGGAGACCATGGACCAAGGTAAGAATAGAAAAAAATTTGGAGCTCGTGATTTTGACTGGCCTGTTGGTCTAGTGGTTAGTGACCCTGACTGCTATGCCGGAGGTCGTGGGTTCGATTCCCACCCAGGACAAATGTTTGTGTGATGAGCACGATCATTTGTTCTGTGTCTGGGTGTAATTTATCGATAATATGTATGTATTTAGAAATATATAAGTATGTTTATCAGTTGTCTAGTACCCATAACACAAACTCTGCTTAGCTTGGGACTAGATGGCGCTGTGTGATAGTTGTGAAATATTATTATTATTATCTTCTGGGTTAAGCCGCTCCTGCCGAGGTTGGCCTGACCACGTGTCATAGCGAGTTTCCTCCGTACCCCGGAAATTAAGTACAACGTTGGTCCCGGCTGTCATTTGTAAATCTTTGACAGTTGTAATTATAAGTCAGAAGCTCTAAGTCTGATAACCAGTCTTACCATGGCAACGACGATATAATACTAGACACCGCATGCACGATCTAAGGAACAAAAACTATTCTGTCAACTCGCTGAGGTACTACGTAAGCGAGGGGGACGGGGTACTGCGTTGTGATTGGATAACTCAAGGTCTGTTCTGTCTCAACGTATGTTTACGGCTCACAGGATTGGTCGAAATGAGACGAATATAAGACTTTTTTGCCTAATGTGTTGACAGACATCGGTCGCCTGTTATTACGAGTCTAGTACTATATCGGTAAATGCTGAGGTAGGAGCCTTTTGGCCTCGCACAGGACTAAATTGTTTTATGTTTTGTTGTACCTTTTAAACGTTTGTTTTTCTTAAATTAATTTTTGTTTTTCTGTGTTGCTTTTATTCATGTAATTTTGTTTGTTTTGTCCTGTGTGTCCCAATAAATCTCTTTTCTTTCTTTCTTTCTTTATATCGTCTTTGTACCATGGAATATCTTATTTACCAGTTAAGTTTGATTCCCACCAACAGTAAATACAGTTCATGTTTGCTTGCAAAATTATCTCCGTCGGCATTCCGCGACACGTAGCGACGTGTCCCGTAAGTTGCTTGCAAATAGGAACTGTATTTACTGTTGATAGATTTCAATGTTCTTTACCGCATTGTGAAATGCCGCCGATTCCGGCCGGTTGGTGGGAATCTTAACTTACTGGGTTGTGGAGGTCCGATAGGCAGTCGCTCCATGTAATACTGATATCCAGCTGGATCTGGTTCGACTGGAAGCCGACCACAATATAGTTGGGAAAAAGCAGGCAGATGATGACATAGCTATAACCTTGGGGTCTTCAAGTCAAGAGTGAACAGGTTACTTCTAGACAAGCGTGCTTCACCGTCGACCACATCTTCACTAACCATCAGGTGATATAGTGGTCAAACGCGAACCTATTTCTTAATAAATAAATAAAAATTTAGGTTAACTATAAAATATTTGAGCTTTATTATTATTATTCCATTTATTGCAGGCATCAATAGTCCATATAAAATATAAATCAAAAATAAACAATAAACTAATATATAAAACATGACTATAATAAATTAAAACTACGGCACACGAATTGCTCTTGGGTCGCAGGACCGTCTGTAAAGGTAATCGTGACCCTAGAACGCAAAGGCTTACTGGAGGAATGGAGTAGATTTTTAATCAGTAGGAGTCTGTCCTCTCCCCGTCACCCAGAGCTGTAGGCTGGGGCATTTTCGTCCCAAAACAAAAACAATAAGTAAAAGAAAAATATTTATTTATTTGACACTGTTCTTACTGTTAAATACAATTATTTTCAAAAACTATAAGAGTCATTTATATTACAGTTACAATAAAAATAATGATCTTAAAATATAGGTATAAAATTATAATAAAAAATTAAATAAAAAATACCTCTAAGGGTGACTTTTACCAACGGTTAAACATGTTTAAAATTTTATTTAAGGACAAAATTCAATACAATTTTGTGCTTAAATAAAATTTTAAACATGTTTAACCGTTGGTAAAAGTCGCTCTTAATACAAAATCTTTGGAAAATTTGACAAATAAAATGTAAATAATTTTTAGTTTAAAAGTTTTCGGAAATCCTCAACTAACATGAGCGCGGTAGTTAAAAGTATTGGATTATCGTGAAATATCTCTTCTATAAAATGATTGATTTGTTTATCCTTCATGTCACAAAATAAATTAAAAACAAAGGTTCCGTTATAAGTCGAACTATACTCAGTACATTCATAAGGCGAGCCGCACAGAGTGTTTAAATAATTCATATGTTGGATACAATACTGAAGTTCCACAAACGTATTCAACGCTTTCCCATCAAAAATTCTTTTAACATTGCCACATTCGTAAAACTTACATATATATGTTCCTTCAATTTCAAAAAAATCTTCGGAGTCTAGCACAAAAAACGTTAATAGCACCGCAAACACTTCCCTCATAACATCTTTACCTTCCAATCTCTTCTTACGAGCGAAATATACTAAAGCGATGAACAACATTATGCGTTCTGCTGGCAATTCTGTTAAAGCATCTATATTTATACCAGTTTGAGATAAAAAGTGCTCGAACAGCTTCAAACTCTTCAAGTCATCCCAGCCATTTTCAAAAACGGACACCTCACATTCATATCTTGGCCTCTGAATATTTGTATCGCCAGTATTCACCTCTTCGTAACTATTAGTATCTTGGTACACTCTAATTATATCTCCTCTGTAATTTGTTAGCAAGTTGTATGCGTATTTTATTATATCGAGGGGCAAGGAGGTGTTTCCGGAATCTCTATCTAAAATCACCCAATTTCCTTCAATCACCTTATATTTATATAAGTTGATGTATATCGGAGGCACGTGCTTACAAACCACTCCTTTTTCAAACCATTCAGGATCCTGCTTCACTATCGGGATGTTAGAATTAAGTAGATATTCCGTAACGTACCCGCCGTCTACCTTCATCATATTTGTTAAAACTTTCTGATAATTTAACCAGAACTTGTCTCGGTTTTTTTCATTTAAGCTTCTAGAAATTTCGTCCCTCGCTTCTTGCTCGGTATGCTTCGAAAGCCATTTCATTAGATATTTTAATTGCCTGTTAAAATTTGCGTTTGTTACTCGCCATTTTTTTAAAAGTGAATCGAAATAATTTTCTGGAAATACTGTTGTGTCCGTCAAAGTAGCAAAAATTGCGAGTTTCCTTTCAGTTAGAGAATGCATTTGCAGAAAATCTTGAAGGTTGTGCTGCCCACATTTCATTGATTTCGTTTTGCTGTCGAATTTTATTGTTGGAGATGGTATGTACGGGGTTTTTCTGAAGGAGAATTCAATATCATTGCTGATCACAGGACAGTTCAGTTTTTGAGCTAACGCCACGCAGTCATCCTTAGCTTCCGCGACACAAAAAGCGTAGTTTAAATTCATTTCACGTATCACTTGGATAGTAGCATCTTTCATTAGCACAGGTGGTATATATTCGCATTTGGCATCCACATCGAAGTATAAACGTTGAAATTTTTCCAGTTTTTTGTTGATATCCGAGTCACCGCCTTTGAAAACGATGTAGCATGTTATGTTAGCCTCATTGAACATTTCAATTAGCTCCTTCAAGTGTTTAGCGTATTTGTCGGTTTCGCAACCAAAGACGTAAGGGATCCTTTGATTTTCATATATATTGTGGAAATAATTCTGTCCGTCAATTACGACATTACAGTTTTTTAAAGAAAGTTCTGTCGTTGATTTCTGGACTATTCCCTGGTATGTGTAAATCCTCATTTTGATTTCTGAAACAAAAAGGTGTTGATTTGAGAAACGTGAAAAAAAAATGTAGTTTTCAAATAAAAATAGAATAATTTATTTGCTAAAAATGTAGGTATAGGGATTTAACACCTTGTCTGTTTATATATTTATACAAAGTTATTTTTTGTTTATGCGAAACCCGATACACCTGTCCAATATTTTTGTGTAAAGAAAATGTACAAAATTTTAAACCGTATCATAAAAAATCGCAAATTTATAACCTGGTTATCCGTTCAAAAACATGCTCATTTCGCGGTACACCCGCGTAAACCGCGTCTACTGCGTTATATACTCGTGATAATAGTTTGGCAATAGGAACCGTACGGTAATTGTATAGTAATTAACTGGTAATAAATTAATGTAATACAATATTTTTGAAAATAAAATATAACATGATGTAAAACTTACTGGAGTCGAATCAGTTACTGATTCTGAACAAACTATATTCAGGTTTCGCATTATACTAAAAATAATGTTGTATAAAACGACCACACTAGGAATTTCTCCTGTACATAACGTGTTAATTTATAAACATTCAAACTCACACACACCCAGACTCGATACAACTATTAATGCAGTTCGTACAAAATATTTGTTCTGTGCGGGAATCGAACCCACTACAGCGCAGCAGTCTATCACTCGGCCACTTCGCGAACCGTGCAGACTGATTTAACGTAATTGCTTGCACTCTTGACCAAAATAATTAACTACACACATGAAAAGAAGTTTCTGATCACTAGCATAAGCTGGTATTTTTCTTAAAAGTTTTATTGTTGTTTATTCTAAATCTACATTTTTAAATTAAGAATTTAAAAAGAAGAAGAAATCATAGTAAGAAAATATATTTTTTCAGTATCTCGGCAAAGCATATCTTCTGAAAAAATCTAAATGTTCTTTCAGTTGGATTTATCAAAATATATTTGACCCGTATTTTATTTTCAAAATGTCGGCACTCATATCATAATTACGTAAAAACAAAGTAGGTATCTTAATTAAAATTCTAACTTATACCTGTGCTTTTACTAAAACATTTTTATTTTTTATTTTTACGTAACTTTTAAGGAATTTCTCATTTAAGTATTCGTCGACACTGTAGTAAGTAACATTTACTAATTAGTATGTTTTTAATTTGTTTATTAAGAGATTTTTTTTAGTTGTAATGGATTCTGGTAACATATTAAAGATTTGTATTGACATTACCATAGGGCTAGTTATTTATTTAAATCCATTAATATGTGGTTGACCGAGCTTCGCTCGGTTTTTAAAATGTCTATATCTTGGGAACCGAGCTTTTCTTAAATCGATTCCTTGATCCGAAAAACCCCTAATCTGTAACTTTCATGATAATCCTTGGAGCCGTTTCCGAGATCCTGATTATGTATAAATAAATATACAAGAATTGCACTTTTAAAGATATTACTCATAGATTTTTAGACCCACAAAAAAGGAGTAAGTTCTTAATTCGACAAGTATTTATTTTTATCACTCTGACAGACCAAAATAAATTTACAATTTACTTTGGTCTTATTAAATTTTAAATTAAACTTTTAAGCTTATAAAAAAGAATCACTGATATCAAATTAACTAAGGTACTTACAAAAATATCTTCTTTTTCTTGTTGAAATATGCACAGTACTTAAACTTTGATTATTGAGTTAGAATGTAGTCGATGATTCCTTGTCCGCTCCTTATATACTGATATCTTAATGATGATTGTTGCAGTCAAATTATAATTAAGACATTTTCATTTCTCATACTCGGAAAGTAGTGTTTGTTTGATCAGAGCAGCGGGTCGAAAACGATGCTTCCCTCCCTTGGGCGGGAAAGACTCATAGTAATTGCTTCCCTCCCTAGGGCGGGAATGAATTTAAAAAATAGAACTAAAATTAGTTGTTAGTCGGCTATAATTTTTTTTAATAATTAAGAAAAATATCGATTAAAAAAAAATGCTGCGGTCTTGTGAGTGTATACGGCCAATGTGAATTAAAAAAAAAACATATTATAGTGGGATGGCCCGCGGCGGTGACGCGGGCGGTGTGTTCCATATTTGAAATTTAAATTAAAAAAGACTATTAAATAGGTACTGCTCGTGTTATTACTATCAATAAATATAGAAAAACTACTATTTTTTACTTTCCTTAAATTTGAAATGAAAAGTAGAGTGTTTAACACGGGTGAAAGTCATCAATTCCCACTCGGACTATAGCCGCCCTCGCTTCGCTCGTGCGTCTAAATACCTCGTATGGGAATTGATTCCTTTCCACCCTTGTATAACAATCTACTATTCCTGTTTTGTCTAAACACCCATAGAGGGTAAACTTTGCATTTTGTTCTCTCAAAAGTGTTTGTTTATAAGTAAATATGTACATGTAAAGATAATAATACTTAATACTTATTCCATGTTTTGTTTTAGTGATGAAATACTGTGATTCTGTGGGATATGAGATATGGCATGATGATGGGATGACAGGCCGAAAGTTGTTATAATTTAATAAACGGAAGTGAGAGAATGGAGAATGAATACGAAGGAAAATGGTTTCGGTGTAACTAATTCAACACGAAATTGATAACCGTCCATCGTGTACTCAACATTGAATACTTATTTCACAGAACATTAGCTCCAAACCGTTTAGTTTTCAGTAATAAAAAAAAAGTTAAGATTTTATCGAGAATATTTTTTGATATGAATTTTGTTTATTTATTGTAAATAGACAGTAGACTGAAAACGTAAACATCATTTTATTGATAAGTTACTATTATATTTAAGGATTAAGAATTGAGGTAAAGTTTCAAACCTGTTTTCGTAATGAAAAGACACTTAATTTTACCTCAATATTGTTGGCTCTTATGCATACTATGTAGTTACGCTATAACTCCATAACGCACGAACCGATTTCCACGGTTTTGCATTCGTTGGAAAGGTCTCGGGCTCCGTGAGGTTTATAGCAAAGAAAACCATCTGGTGGCGAAACGGAGTTCGCCGGGTTTGCTAGTATTCTTATATTTTGAAGCTCTTTTAATAGTGCCGTGTATGGAGTCGCCTTCATTATAAGTGTGGCCTACCTCCAGAAAAGTATGCTTTATATCAAAATTAAACTGTATAGCAGTTTTATAAATTAAAATCGTTGATCGCCACTGTACTTATTAGACATTTTGAACATTAACTAAAACTACAGCATGCCTCCAGCATAAATACACGTGGCATACAATAAGGGATTGTCCCTCATTTCCTGCTCAAGTACTTATATACTATGTATATAATACAGCATAACTTTTATTTTATGCAAGCACATCAAAATGAGCTGTTGCGGTCCAGTTGTAAGTCGTAGGTTCGAACCCAGCCAGGCGCATTACTTTGTGTAATTTATTTAATCACAACTACTCTCAAAATGGTGTTGGAAAACATTGTGAGGAAGCCGGCATGTCCTAGACAGAGGCGTAGCGTGCCTTGGCGGGGCCCCGTATAAAAATTTGTTTGGGGGCCCTTAGAGTAAAGATTTATCACTCAAGAAAAAAAATGCATTTCTATGTATCTACGCCGAAATATAAACAAAAAATTAGACAAAAGTCATCAAAAAAATTCAAGATGCGACTGATCAGTCCAGAGGTCGGAATTAGGTAGAGTTAGTACTTGCATCGAAATGTTGATACTAATATAGATCTTCCCGGGATTTCTAATAGACAATCGTACTTAAAACAGTATTAGGTACATACAAATAATAACAAAAACACAGAGAGATAAATTAGACAAATAAAGTGTAAAAGTAAATAACTATTTTATTACAAAATCATTAAGTTTTTACAATTTTTTTGTATACGCACGTTGGGGGCCCCTGTGGCCCGGGGGCCCCGTATAATTGATACGGCAGATACGGCGGAAGCTACGCCCCTGGTCCTAGAACCAAAAATTCGAAGACATGTGACATCCACCAATCGCAACGCAACGCAGCCTAAACTACGCTAAACAAATAACCAACCACCATTTATCAAACAGTAAACAGTTAAATAACAGTTTAATAGTCTTTGAACTGGGAATTCCCGAATCTTTACTTCTATGTTAATTAATATCACTGTCATTATAGTTAATAAATAATAGTTACTAGTACCCCTTAATAGTTGCTAGATACACATAATTTAACAAAGCTGTTTGTTTGGTCGCGGTACTTATCTCATTACCGTGACCCCGGAACATAAAGGCTATTTATTGAAGGACACCGTGGATTTTACTCAGCACAAGTCTGACAGTCCCTCCCGCCCTGCCCGGGGTGGGAGAACTCATTTGATGATTTTACCACGCCAAAAAAATAATCTGTTTGTTTGGTTGAACGCGCTAATCTCGGGAACCGCCGCTGCTTCTTTAAAAAAAATGTTATGGATAGTTCGTTTATTGAGGAAGGTTATATACTATACAGAGTTTTATATAGTGTGGTAATTTAAAAATAAAATAATTCAACACGTAATTTTGATTTTTGTAAATAACTCGGAAACGCTGTGTATATTAGTTAAAAGGAGTCTGACTGACAGTTCTATCCGCTCCACTCAGGACGGGACTTATTTGATGATTCATCATCATCATCATCATCAGCCGGAAGACGTCCACTGCTGAACATAGGCCTCCCCCTTAGACCGCCACGCCGAACGACAATTCGCCACTTGCATCCATCGGCTGCCCGCGACCCTCATGATGTCGTCGGTCCACCTAGTGGGAGGCCTGCCTACGCTGCGTTTTAAATTTGATAATTAACCTCGTAAAAATAATAGGTTTGTAACTTTTATTCAGCTTGCAAACTTGTATTCACTAGATTCAGTCGTTCATATTCTAACAGACAAGTATAAACCGGTTCATTTAAGAAAGGCGATTAAAGAAACGACATCGAACATCCTGTAAGCACACTCGGAATTTATAAACATTACCTTGATTGTCGCAATATTTTCTAAGAAATACACAACGTTAAATTTTGCCACTTACAGTTGATAAGACCTTATGAATAACAAAGCCCTCGTATTCTTATCGGGCCCTTAAAATTGTATAGATATATCATATAACGCCTACGTAACGTAGACAGGGTTTGGCTGAGTGTTTTTTTTTTATGAAATAAACAGTTCAAATTGTTTTTGCCTGCCGGGGTCGCGGGACTGTCTTATCAGGTAACCGTGGCCATGGAACGTAAAGAGCTATTGAAGGACACCGCGGATTTTATTCAGTACAAGTCTGACATTCCCTCTGTCCCGCCCGGTGGGTGTAGTCTTCTTTTATTCATCTTTGTTTCCATATAATTTACATTTTAAAATATTTATATAAAACTAAAAAGAAAAAAACATTTAAAAATATAAACAATAGTGGCCCACCGGTATCGGGAACAGGGTCCAAGCTACCGGCAGTCAGGGCTCCAAAGAAAGGAAACAATGCGCGCCGTGAACTGCTTTCTGAATCAAGCCCTTGATCCAGCTGCCTAACGAGAGCCTCCTTAGGTGTTGGTCGAGGCTCTTGGCAATTAAGCCAATTAGGCCGACACGACTATCGGCACAATGACAGCTGAATCCACCCCACATATTGACAACTTCGCGAGCCAAATCAAGATACTTGATTTGCTTATCTTTCTAAGTAGTGGTCTTGTTATTATGATTATTTATTTTAACACAAAAAAGGGTACGACAGAGGTTATTCCTAATAGTTGACCCAAATTCCAAATGACGCCTGTTTGTTTAAGATAATAAGGCCATAAGGAAACGGGTACGCTGTTATTGAAGAGCCGAGGCCATACTACGAGCTCTTAACGCGATCCAATTTAGGCTGCGGGAATGAGACAGAGTTATACAGGTCGTCTAGCTCCATCTCTTTCCAACAGCCTAGACTCATGGTAGGCCACCTGATTTATTAATTTAGCTACGACATAAACTTAATAAGTGTCGCTCCATTCTCATAAAAGTACCTAACGCTTGAGATATGAGCAATGACGATATAATACTAGAGAATAACAGGGGACCGATGTCTGTTAACTCATTAGGCAAAAGAGTCTTAATATATCCGTCTCATTTCGACCACTCCTGTGAGCCGTAAACATACGTTGAGACAGAACAGACCTTGAGTTAGCCAATCACAACGCAGTACCCCGTCCCCCTCGCTGACGTAGTACCTCAGCGAGTTGACAGAATAGTTTTTGTTCCTTAGATCGTGTATGCGGAGTCTAGTATTATATCGTCGTTGGATATGAATCAAGGTACTTAAGAATTGCATATTTTCTCTAAGGACACTTCTAACTAATCTAAGTATGGAAGAGAATTGAGCACGCCGCAATCGCGGCGTAAGACCCCTCTTTGAGGAGGATAGGCGTCACGGCGTCCAGTACCCATGCCATGAGTTGTCATTACGATACTCGATCATCGATATCGACCGCGTTTGTCGCTCTCATTGGCCCGCTCCAAGGTTGTATGAACTCTCAACCAATGAGAGCTCCAAACGCGGTCGATGCGTATGATCGAGTATCGCAATAATAACTCATGGTAGAGGCTCTGACCTACCGTATGACGTAGGTCCTCACCGGACACAGAAGTTTCGGGAAGTACCTTGGAATAATTTGTATGAAAAAATGTTTTGCAACTTTCGCCGCCACGACTTTTTTCTTCCTATACAATGAAATGATCCTTACATGAAACAGAGTCAAACGGCAGTAAAAAAAATCAGCCATTTTCACTCATTTCTGTGGACAACTCACACTTGACCGAAAAATAAAAAACGCCAAAATTGTCAACATCAAAAAAGAGCTAAAGGTTTCTAAGAAAGTTTTCCCGTATCTCTAATGGATGGGGTGCTATGACAGGAAACCTCCACGTGCGCCCGTGGACTGCAGTTCCCTCTCGGATACGTCCGGGGGGAAGACCAGTTTTTCGGGCCGGTGCACCCTGGGATGCGGGCAAAAACTCTTCCTTAGGCACTGTGTGTCTAAGGGGTCTCTTTACCCGGATGCGAATAGCCTGTCGTGAGGACGCTCCAACGCGTGTCCCTCTGATTAGCAGAGGGCACAGCGGCGGAGCGGGCTTGCGGACGGTGAGTGATGGGTAGCTCGCCGTCCGACCAAGGACCAAGCCCGGGTCGGTGGCGCGTCGTGTTTCGCGCCAAATTCTGCTGGGGTCGCGGGTTTTTTCTTAACCCAGGTTACCGTGGCCCCGGAACGTAAAAGGCATAGGAAGGAACACGGGTGGATTTTAGTCAGTAAGAGTTTGACAGTCCCTTCCGCCCCACCCAGGGCGGGAGGACTCATTTGATGATTTTACCACCTAGTAAAAAAAAAAATCTCTAATGGATTCGGATTTCTCCCTTTTGGCTCATTTAAAAGAAACACCCTGTATAAATAAAAAATCTTACTCACAGATTCGCCAAAGTCCGGGATACTCTCCAAGGGAAATTAGAGGAACGGTTGCCTCTAATGAGTATACGTTTGCCTGAAAAGCTGAAGCGGTTGCGACCAGATGCGCAGACGCAGTTAGAAGCGAACGCGAATCTACTGACAACGCCCCATGATATCCATGCTACTATATTGGACGTGCTTGATTGGTCGGAGTATATGAACCCTTTCAAAGTCACCGGAGCTGATTTTCCAAGAGGAATGACACTTTTAGAACCGGTAAGTGTGTTCGATACGGTTGGCGCAGTAGCTGAGCGATAGACTCCTGCGCATCGTGTAGCGGGTTCGATCCCCGCATGGAACAAATATTTGTATGACCTGCAAGTAGTTGTTCCAGGTCTGGGTGTTTGTGTATGTGAGTTTCTATGTTTGTAAACGCACCCAAGATACAGGAGTTTCTAATGTGTGAATTAGATGTTTCTAAACAGCAGAATGCAGAATTTAGATGTTTGTAAACTTACTTTTCTTTTATTCTGTGTAAATTATATATTATCGATTAATTATTATTTTTCTCGTGGTCATGGTATAAAGTATCGTTTGCAACTCATGAATAAAACGGATTTATATCGAGGACTATGAACCACTCGCGTCGCTTAGGATTCAAATACTTGAATCACTCGCTGCACTCGTGATTCAATCATCATGAATTCTCTCCCTACGGTTGTGATTCAGTCAGAATCCTTCGCTTACTCGTGACTCATATATGGCCCTCGCTTTAAATCCGCTCTTTATTCACTAGTTACATAATGTACTATTTTAAAAAATTTCTACCATTTTCCAGGTTCCCAAGAACAGATCATGCAGCGAAGCGGGAATCGAACCCCATTGGTGTGCGTGCGTCAACTGGAAGAACGTGACCGACAACCAGATGGTTCGCAAAACTGTTGATGCTTTCATCAATTACATCAACAAGTTGACCGAGGATCAAAGGTAAATTATATTGACAATGACATTTAGACATTGGAATTTCGACTTTGTACTTACGGTATAAAGTTGAAAATCTTCCAAGTACTCCAGACGCCTTACCAAGCCTTACCTGTAATACTTTTACTTTTTTGGTGTTGTGTAATAGTTATTTTCAACACATCTGCTCGAAAAATGCATTTACGAAGCCTGTATACATTGTTCGAAAGTTAAAAATTACGCACCATACAACGGAGCGTGCGGTAAAATAGGTACTCTCACCTAAGTACCTATTTTACCGCACACCTCGTTGTATAGCACCGTGCGTTTTCTTTACGGTTTTTTTTTTAATTTCCATTAAAAAAAAAAAAGAATTCCAACAAAGAGTTTCACATTATGAGAATAAACAGCCTGACTGATCGAACCTCCTTGGAAGCTCCTTTTGATCAATACGTTGTCTCACTTTAATACTTATGAGTAAATGAGACGAAAGATGTAGTTCTAATTTCAACCACGTGCATGTGGCGCCATTTGCAAATTCACGCCATTTTCATATCAGGAACTTCAAAAATTGTTGCGACTTTTCTACTAAATAAAGGTTGTTTATTTACTTATTTTACTGTTTTCTCGCAAATGTGTTGAAAAACATTGTATGACACACGTGCAGAAATTGGTATTTACAAACTCGTGACTATGGTAAGCCCTCGGCTTCGCCTCGGGTTTACATTCGTCTACTCGT
This sequence comes from Agrotis clavis, assembly GCA_954870645.1. Classification (NCBI taxonomy): domain Eukaryota; kingdom Metazoa; phylum Arthropoda; class Insecta; order Lepidoptera; family Noctuidae; genus Agrotis; species Agrotis clavis. The sequence goes on from OX940942.1 coordinate 2,446,028, forward strand.
TTGTAAAAACCAACTTACCGCACTAGTATCATAAATAACTATTATGATACTAGTGCGGTAAGTTGGTATTTACATTCGCCGAGGGTTTACATTCGTCGTTTAAATACCAACTTACCGCACTAGTATGATGAATGTAAATACCATGACGAATGTAAACCCTCGGCTTCGCCTCGGGTTTACATTCGTCGTTTAAATACCAACTCGTGACTATGGTAAACCCTCGGCTTCGCCTCGGGTTTACATTCGTCTACTCGTTTGTAAATACCAATTTCTGCACGTGTGTCATACAACGTTTTTCAACACATTTGCGAGAAAACAGTACAAAATGTAATTAGAAAAACTTTTTTAACAGTAGAAAAGTCGCAACAATTTTTGAAGTTCCTAATATGAAAATGGCGTGAATTTGAAAATGGCGCCATATGCACGTGGTGGAAATTAGAACTAAATCTTTCGTCTCATTTACTCATAAGTATTAAAGTGAGACAACGTATTGAGCAAAAGCGCTTCCAAGGAGGTTCGATCAGTCAGGCTGTTTATTCTCATAATGTGAAACTCTTTGGTGGAATTCTTTTTTTTTAATGGAAATTAAAAAAAAACCGTAAAGAAAACGCACGGTGCTATACAACGGAGCGTGCGGTAAAGTAGGTACTTAGGCAACGGCGGATACAAGGGGGGGGTCATGGGGGTCGTGACCCCCCCCTGGGCGACAGGCTGGGTCATAGGTGGCCACTGCAATTTTATATAAGTTTATTATTATTATGCACTAAAAAAAATTGCCCAACGTCACTCATTTTTGTGGACCACTCACACTTGGTCAAAAAAACAAAAACGCCAAAATTATCAACATCAAAAAATAGCTAAAGCTTCCTAAGAAAGTTTTCCTGTAGTGTTCTTATGGAAGGAGATTTCTCCCTTTTGACCAATTTAAAACAAAAATCCTGTATAGGTTTAGTATAGGTGCTATAATAATTATTATTTATATTTTTTGCCTTGCCACGATCGACTGGACTAAGTCGCGATCGACTCGTTTGCCACCCCTTTTTTTTTCTTTTTTTATCGTGGTAAAATCATCAAATGAGTCCTCCCGAGGCAGGGCGGAAGGGACTGTCAAAATCAAAGGTACCTAGCCATTTATGTTCCAGGGTCACAGTATTCGGGCTGTCTTTCTTTCAAATCTATCTAAACTAAACTACGGAGCTACGGTGTCCGCACGGTAGGGTCTAAGTTTTTTAGACCCTACCGTAAAGATAGACCTCAGAAATTGACCGAGCAAACCTTAAACCTCACCTAAAAGCAGAGGTTTTAGGCGAGATCGAGAGGTTCTATGGACAGTTATACACTTCGGTCGCAAAGCCCGTTGACAGCTTGGTAGGAAATCCAAGACCCAAGCTGTCCCGACATTATACCGAAGATATCCCGGACATCAGTCTGTACGAGATTAGGATGGCCCTAAAGCAGCTTAAGAACAACAAAGCACCGGGCGAGGACGGAATCACTTCAGAGCTTCCAAAAGCGAGTGGAACACCGGTACTTAAAGTCCTCCAGAAACTCTTTAATTCCGTCCTCTCTGAAGGCAAAACGCCTGAAACGTGGAGTAGAGGTGAGGTGGTGCTGTTCTTCAAAAAAGGTGATAACAGCCTATTGAAGAACTACAGACCCATCACGCTTCTAAGTCATGTTTATAAGCTGTTTTCAAGGGTTATCACGAACCGTCTCGAACACAGACTTGATGACTTCCAGCAGCTCCTGGAATGGCAAGGACTTGGCATCAACATAAACGGCGAATAAATCACTCACCTTCGGTTTGCCGACGACATCGTAGTCATGGCAAAGTCGATGGAGGAACTCAGCATGATGCTCGATGGCCTCGACCGAGTTTCACAACGGGTGGGCTTGAAAATGAACATGGACAAGACGAAAATTATGTCAAATGCCAATGTTGTGCCCACCCCAGTCTCTGTTGGAAACTCGGTACTCGAAGTTGTTGACTCATATATCTACTTAGGACAAGTAGTCCGGTTAGGTAGGTCCAACTTCGAGAAAGAGTTCAACCGCCGCCGCCGAATCCAACTCGGTTGGGCAGCGTTCGGGAAACTACGCAATGTCTTTTCGTCCGACATACCTCAGTGCCTCAAGGCGAAAGTCTTCAACCAATGTGTGTTACCAGTGATGAGTTACGGCACCGAAACGTGGTCTTTCACTATCGGCCTCATCTCAAAGCTCAAAGTCGCGCAACCGCCGAAATAGCCCACCGGATTAGGAAGCTGAAGTGGCAATGGGCAGGCCATATTGCTCGCAGAGCAGATGGCCGATGGGGTCGAAAAGTGCTAGAGTGGAGACCACGGACTAGCAAGCGCAGCGTAGGACGTCCACCAGCAAGGTAGACGGATGACCTTATAAAGGTCGCCGGAAGACGCTGGATGCAGGTCGCTTCCAACCGGTATATGTGGAGATCAAAAGGGGAGGCTTATGTTTAGCAGTGGACGTCCTATGGCTGAGATGATGATGATGAAACTACGGAGACAAGCTGTCTGCGACATGGTGACCCCCCCCTGATATAAAAGCTGGATCCGCCCTTGTACTTAGGTGAGAGTACCTATTTTACCGCACGCTCCGTTGTATGGTGCGTAATTTTTAACTTTCGAACAATGTATACAGGCTTCGCAAATGCATTTTTTGAGCAAATGTGTTGAAAAAAGTTTTTTTTTAATAAAAAAAAAATTATTCAAAAAAAAAGTTTATCCTTTTTTTTTTGTTCCCTGCATAATTTTTGTCGGATTACCGGGGTTCCACTGTTTATGATATAATAATAATACACGTTGTTCAACGAATTTTATTCGACACTTATCTGACGGAAACTATAGTACTTAGTATATCCTGGTTTAATGAAGAAAGGATTCTTTATTGTTCTCTCGCTTGCACACTAGTGCCGTCTATACTCTGGCGCGAAGCGTTAGCAGAAAAAAAAATGGTCTTGATGTCTTGACGCGCTCAGTGATCTTTTTTAAGAATATTTACTTTAGTTATCTGTTATTTTCCGTTGTTACCTTTTGTTTTATTGTTAGGTTAAGTTTGAGAAATTATTGTGACCCAATATTGTTTTTATTATTTTTAATTTGAAAAAAAACTTTCTTATGAAATCTTATATGCTGACTCTACTATCTGTCAACGCAAATACAAGCCGCTATTTTAGAATGCTTTCTTCAATGCTCTGGCTTATACTAATAAGATAAATCAACTGAGCTCCTTGTGTTATAAGTTGAGCTCCACGATAACTGACAAATGCTTGCACTGACTGGACAGGTCCACTCAAATTTGTGTGATTCTTTCTTCAAAAGACCATTTCAGACATTGCCTGCATGGTCCTCGTATAATTATTGTTCTACATTTATGATGTCTGGACTTTAAAAGAGACTGTGACCTCTGAGTTTGTTTCGGATGTTTCTTCTCAGAGTAGTCAGATACGAAACACCGGCCCCTCCTAGTTTTATGAAAAGACGTGTAAAAGTGTTGATATAACCTACTTGCAAAATAAACATCATTTCATTTAAATTCATTTCAACTTTCAGGTCCAAATGCCTCCCTCGCACCCTCACCGAAGTTCAGTGGGTGATGAGTCAAAGACCTAACAGTAAGATGTTATCCTTCGTGTCCAATAAAGACAGCGATGGATACCTCGGGAAATTCGGAGCCAACACCAAGATATCGAAGGAAAACTATCAATTGAAGGTATGTGAAGTTTATGAGCAGTGGTGAGACCAGTGGCTTACGAGTTGTAGGTCGTGGTTTCGAACCCAGCCAGACGCATCGTGTATTCCCGTTCGTCCACTTGACATCGTCCCACTAATAAGATTTGTGCTGAAATATGTTTATTCGTTGTTGATAATTTACTGACCCTATTTATGTGTTAAAATAATGAGTAAACTTTTCTAATACTTACATAATGTAAAACGTTAAATCTTGTCAAACAAAATCTTTTTAGTAGGACGATCGGGAAGAAATTAAATATTATTTTTGTAAATTCCCGTTCGTCCCTCTCGGGGGACGAAGTCAAGTGGACGAACGGGAATACACCAGACGCATTACTTTGTGTAATTTATTTCATCACCACATTTCTCAAAACAATAAAGGGCTTCACACACAGCACCTATAATGTAAAGATGTACATTAAAGCATGATACATCTCATTACATTTTTCCATAGAAATCGTCAGGAGACCACACACTGCAGCTATAATGTATTTTTACATCTTCGAATCCCTGTGGAAAGATGTAATGAGATGTATCGTGCTATAATGTACATCTTTACATTATAGCTGCTGTGTGTGAAGCCAAAGAAGAAAACATCGTGAGGAAACCGGAATGTCCGCGAAGATGTGACATCTCCCAACCCGCACTGGGCCCGCGTAGTGCATTATGGCCCACTCTGTCTGACAGAAAGAAGGCCTGTGTCCCAGCAGTGGGAAAATTATAGGCTAATGATGACTCTCAAAGCGGTAAAGGAAAACATCGTGAGGAAACAGACATGTCCTAAAACCAAAAATTCGAAGATTTTAAATTTATGCAATAAAATACACCAGCCTGTCGGGGTCGCGGCACTTACCCAATTACCGTGACCCTGGAACGTAAAGGGCTATTGAAGGACACCGTAGATTTTAGTCAGTACAAGTCTGATAGTCCCTCCTGCCCTGCCCGGGGTGGGAGGACTCACTTGATGATTTTTGCTAATTTTTCGGGGATCAAAAACATGATTTTTTTTTCAGGTGGTAGTTGGTCCCGGCCATGGTATTTATGAAGCCTCAATGATATATTTGAAAAATGAAGATAAATTCTTAATTAATACAAGAGATGTCTCGAGAACGAATGCGTAAGTGTTGGTTTTATTTCATTTATCGTTCAGGGGCAAGTCTCAATTCAAGAAAGGAATCTTAGGGTGCTCCCACATCTAACGACGCGGATTCGGATTTTTCCGTCGCCCTTTCTCTTTCTGTCAGAGATGTGGAGCACCCTTAAATGGCGGCGCTTATAGTGTTCTCTCGCTCGCACACTAGTGCCGTCTCTCTCAATCACGCGCGTATCGTAAGCAGAAAAAAAATTGTCTTGATGTCTTGACGCGCTCAGTGATATTTTTTAAGAATATTTACTATAGTTTTCTGTTATTTTTCCGTTGTTACCTTTTAAACGAAGTTGCATTTAGAATTTTTGGCATTTAAACTCGGAATTGGACATCGTGAAGTCAGAATACACAGAAGATTACTCATTCTTCTTGTTTAATATAAAAATTGATCGCACAATGTGTTGCTAAGCTTATAACTTGAAGATGGTTTAAAAAACGTAGTGTATACAGTGTGTCCGGGCACGGGTTAGCGATATTTGAAGGGGATATTCTAGGCTCTTTTTCATCGACAAAAATGCTTTAAAAAAAATTCTTACTCCAAAACTTCGCGAATGGCAGCCATTTTAATTTTTTGATCTGTCGAACTGGGGAAATACAAATATCTTTGAATCCAAGAGACCTACATTCATGCAAATGACTTTATTGTAAAGTTAAACGTTGAGGCTTATCAAAAACTTACAAAAGTTTTCTAAATAATACGTAAAATTAACCAAAAAACATGGGCAAACACGAAATTGTACACAAAAATAACTGAATAATTTCACATTTTTAACTCTAGCTCGATAAGTACGCCTGAATTTTGATAAGACTTTTGCATTAAATTATAATTATTTGAGTTTGGCTATAAAATAATATAAAAATGATAACTGTACATTAAGTATCTTAGGAGTTATTCTCACTTGAACATCACCCTTCCTTAGCGCATTTACCCCAATATTACAGGTGTCGTATTCTTTGGTCGAGCTAAATGGTTCCAACGAATATTTATCAGCTGGAATAATTGATCACCATAATCCATAAACTGAAATGGTACATTTTTTTTATTATATGAAACCACTTCTTGGAATTATTGCTGCGGGGCGAGACGGATTGGTGATGTTCAAGTGAGAATAACTCCTAAGATACTTAACTTAGAGTGATCATTTCGATATCATTTTATAGCCTGACTCAAATAATTTTAATTAAATGCAAAAATCTTATCAAAATTCAGGGGTACTTATCGAGCTAGAGTTAAAAATGTGAAATTATTCAATAATTTTTGTGTACAATTTCGTGTTTGCCCATGTTTTTTGGCTAATTTTACGTTTTATTTAGAAAACTTTTGTAAATTTTTGATAAGCCTCAACGTTTAAGTTTGCAACAAAGTCATTTTCATGAATGTAGGTCTCTTGGATTCCAAGATATTTGCATTTTATTGTACACACCCCAGTTCGACGGATTAAAAAATTAAAATGGCTGCCATTCGCGAAGTATTGGAGTAAGAATTTTTTTTAAAGCATTTTTGTCGATGAAAATGAGCCTAGAATATCCCCTTCAAATATCGCTAACTCGTGCCCGGACACACTGTATAGGCCCTAAAAAGAAAAAAACAGGTCAAATACTTTGGATACATCTAACAGATGGTATTTAATTATTTTTCCTACAGTTAATTTCAACATTTGCTTATATTTTTCACCTCTAAAATGTTTTCTTTTAAAATTTCAGGTACGGAACCGAGCCAAGTTGTATAAGTAATACTCATCCACATTTAAACCCATTTTGTTATTGCGCCGATTATATACCTCAAGCTGCATAACAAGATAGGTTAAGCCGATATCCAGGCCATAGAAAAACGAATACAAAGTAGAAAATATAGCCTTAATAGATACCAAATCTATACTATAATATTATTAAGCTGAAGAGTTTGTTTGTTTGAATGCGGTAATCTCAGGAACTGCTGGTCTAAATTGAAAAATTGTTACTGTGTTGGATAGCTAATTTATCGAGGAAGGTTATAAGCTATACAGGGTATTTCTTTTAAATTGGCCATAAGGGAGAAATCCATATCCATAAGAGATACGGGAAAACTTTCTTAGGAAACTTTAGCTCTTTTTTGATGTTGACAATTTTGGCTTTTTATTTTTTTCTCAATTTCGAGTTGTCCACAAAAAAAGATCCCGATGAATTGAGAACCTCTTCCTTTTATTTAAGTCGGTTAATGAGTGAAATTGACCTATTTTTTTTATGCCGTTAAACTGCAATAGTTTAAAAAGAAAAAATTAGGTCAATTGTATGTATGTATCATTTCATTGTATCGGAAGAAAAACATCGGGACGGAGGAAGTTGGTCTAGCAAAGTATTTTTTTTTTTTTTTTAAATAATTTGGTTTTCAAAGTTTCCCCGTACTTATGGATGCGGATTTCTCTCTTTTGGCCATTTTAAAAGGCCCTATAGCTTATAGCCTTCTTTGATAAATTGGGTATACCCTTTATAACATCACGCTACGTCTAATAGTAGCTGAGCAGTGAGTGAATCCGCGGGAAACAGCTAGTTATATCATTAAGAATGATCTTTTCTGAATATATTTACTCATTATAATGCTTGATAGTATGTTTAAATTATTGAGCGAAACTGGAAAAAGAAAAGGGACTTTAACCTTGGAGCCATGAGTCGCGATTCGACCGATTCCAACTATTACTATAGTGAAAATCTACCTTCATCATCTGTTTAGCCTTTTCCCAACTATTTTAGGGTCGGCTTCCAGTCGAACCAGATGCAGCCGAATATCAGTATTTTACATAGAACGACTGCCTATCAGACCTCCACAACCCAGTAACTGGGTAATAATATACTCCATGGTAAGACTGGTTGTCAGATTTTAGAGCTTCTGACTAACAGTAACGACTGTCAAAGATCTACAAAATGACAGCCGGGACCAACGGCTTTACGTGCTATCCGAGGCACGGAGGAAACTCGCTATGACAGATGGTCTCCCATCCACAGACCAACCTCGGCAAGCGCGGCTTAATCCGGAAGGCCTATGCGGCTGTAATTATTTAGCCAGGAGCTCCTCAACAACCTTGAAAATCAAGTTTGGTACCAAGAAATAATGATGCAGTTTAATGGGGATGGCAACTAGGGAACGAATGGCGCTAGCTCCAAGCATCGTCATTGGTTCAAATCTTATAGGTACTTTAAAATAGTACTACCTCATTGGTCGGATTAGGACTTAGCTATGGTGGCGCCATCTACAATTAGCTTTGACCAGCCTTCCCTATTGATTTGACGTCGTCGTGGCGATCGTGTTTTGTTTTTCATTGACCCGTAGATAACAACGTGTTTTATGTCATATTTATGTCGTAGTGGTAAGGTTTATTTTCACTTGTAGTTGGAATCGATCGCATTGCAATCGCGTCGCGCCCTTGGTTAAGTCCGTAATGGAACGTAGCGTGGATTTTGGCCCACGGAATTTGTCCCAACAGTGGACAACTCGAGTTAGTTCCTACTATTCAAGCTCAAATACCAAAATATTTTAATTTTAATCTAATATGAAATTCTTATGATTTTTAGATGCATGATTGAGTTGTTTCGCTTATTAATTTTAAAGGTAGTTTGAATGGCAAACGTAAATCTGTGTTTCTTTTTTCATTATTTCACTTTATAATCTCAAATTATTCTTGTTTAATTAGTTACTGTAGTATTTTATTTCATCTTATTTATGTTATTTTTAAGAGTAATGTAAACCAGTGCCGAGTAAACCAGTCCTAGCGCCAAAAATTGTATTTCTAAATAACAATTGATGATCAAAAATGCTTGTAGTAAACGCTGTTTGTATAATCATTCCAATCATTTGTAACTATAATTTTGTTACGATGGCGCGCCTTTATATTTTAAACTGTCTCAAGTTTTTGAAAAATATTTAAAAGTCGACTCCATAAACCAAAAATTTGACAAAACTAGTTGTTTTTAAAAATATTAGGGGCTTGAAATTTTTTTCAAAAACTTCATAATATGAACTTTTTTTTAACGAAGACCGCGGTCGAAAGAAAAAGTTTGAAGAAACTTTTGATTTTTGACGGCTAAAGTCAAGAATTGATGTCTAAATCGATCCTATAATTCATAATCCATCTCACAACGACGATATAATACTAGACTCGTGATAACAGGCGACCGATGTCTGCCAACACATTAGACAAAAAAAGTCTTATATTCGTCTCATTTCGACCAATCCTGTGAGCCGTAAACATACGTTGAGACAGAACAGACCTTGAGTTAGCCAATCACAACGCAGTACCCCGTCCCCCTCGCTTACGTAGTACCTCAGCAACTTGGCAGAATAGTTTCTGTTCTTAAGATCGTGCATGCGGAGTCTAGTATTATATCGTCGTTGGCATCTCATTTTACCATGATTTCTAATACTTAAACAACGCACACATGTTTCTTTGGATAAAATGATCTTTAAACATCAAATATTAAAAAAAAAAAATCTAGTCTCATAGGGAATATATTAGTTGAAGAATGTAAAGTCGAATACTTGTTTATTTTGTAATTTATAGATTGTAGTGATACTAATTCGGTAATTTTTTCCTATTTTTGTTTCATATGTATTTAGGGTTGCTTTGAATTTTATACCGCAACCTCATATGCGTACACGCATGAATAGCGTGTTTCATAACATATGTAGTATGGTATGGATATGTTCGCGAAAAATAAGGGTCAATTTATACTAGGCAGAGTCGAAGCGCATCGAAGCGTCTTTCTAAAACTGAACAAAACAATTTCAACCTTAACTACACAGCGTAACGCACACATTACTTCTAAGATTTTAAAAAGTCGCGCCTTCTTCAGAATTCGCGCGTCTGCGCGTGAACAACGCTGATCGTGAATCGTGCGGCTTCGCTTTAGTTGTAAAGAATTTGACGCTTCGACTCTGCGATAGTATAAATTGACCCTAAGTGAGCAGTCTGACCTTATTAATATTAGAATTTAAAATGGAATATTTACCATGTTTATTATAATGTTTTAAATTTCCGATATATCAACACAGGTGGCCTATATGACGTCATAAAGCGAGAGCAGTTCCATTGTGCGAATGAGATGGCGCTACACGACCTGTGTAGCTGTCTCTTACCCACAGTGAAAACCAGGCTTGTTCCAGTGAGTGAACGAGATGGCGCTAGACGACTTGTATAGCTCTGTCACTTTCACTCACCGGAATAGACCTGCTTTTAAGAGTTGTAATACCGCCCCCTGTTGTGTCATGATCATGGATTAACTAATGTAAGTCATTGAGGGTAGGTGTTTGTAAGCAAAAATTCAACTAGAGGGTAGTTGAATTTATGCTTACAAACACCTACGTCGTTTTTTTTTAATTTGCGATATATAAATTTTTAAACAAATAAAAAGACATTGTAAATATCCCGTTTTAAATTCTAATGACAGTGTCAGTAGACATTTCAGTTTAAAATGTTGATCGTGAGATGCGCGTGCGACTATAATGTGACATTTTCACGGAATATTGAGATGCGTAGTGGGGTATAATGTGGTCACAGGCCTTAGAATATAAAAAAAAACATGTTTATTTTGTTACCATATTTTTATGTTCATTTGCTATTGTATTTCATGCATTTCTTTTTTGTACTCATACGTATTTATTTTCTCTTCTAAATCGCATTTTATTTTATCGTAGTAATAAGTCGCAATTATTATTTTTTACTTTTAAGTTCTGTAATTATTAAAGTAAAGAAATAATAGTCTTTTGTCACGCTATAGGTTTAAAATATGAAACTCATTATCTAAATGAAACTATCTTAATACTCTGTGGTCTCGAAAATTTTAATAAGTGCGTCAAAATGAACCAATCCACAATAGTCGGCCATTTGTTCCAATTTTGGGATAGTTTTTTTTTGTTGTTACAGCGTTTGGGTTATTGGTAAAAGCATTTATAACCCATATTACAATAGACTATTTTAACGTATTTTACTGTATTGACCATGTTGGTTGGTTCCTTTTGGCACAAATTACAAGCAAATAAATAATGCTCGCTGCCGGCTATACCAACAGATATTTTTTTTTGTTTATTTTATTCTCCTTATATAAACTTGTGATCTAACTAGGATAAGTATTTTAGTTTTAAGTTAAAAATGTTTTAGAAAGCTTTTTGCGTGTTATCTTCACATTCTATTAAATATAAGTTTCTAAGTCTGAAACTCCGAAAAATTTCAGTATTTCTTTGTCTTAAAGTGTGGTTTTTATGTTTTATGTGAGCTCATACTGTTTTTGGTGCTAGATTTGCTAGATAATTACTCATCAAACACCTCATATTAATATTCTATCTCAAATCAAATCTCCATCCGCTTTTATTTGAGCTTTTCGTAATTAGGCAGATAAATTCTGTCGTTCTTTGGTGAAAAAGATAGGGATCAAGAATGCAACCGAAATAGACTATTTGTTTCCAGCGTAAATGCATATACCTATACCATTATTGAAGGTAACTATTACACAAATAACATAAACTGAGATTTTCAACGTGTAACGCCAATAGCGCAAAACCTCTTGTGGGGTAACTCAACCCATGTTACCGAACAATTTTTGTTCTAAGACTTTTGAACTATCGCAAAAAAAATAATTTGGATTTTCACGCTGAACGTCAAAATAATATTGGTTTTCACATTACACTTTGTATAGGTAACACAAACAGAAATGTATGAGTTGAAATGAAAATGTTGCCAGTACTTGTCTTTACTTGCTTATTTCGCATAATTCTTAGTAAATGTCATACAATATGTATTGTATATTTACTATGTTTGATTAATAACTAAATCGAAAAAAAGACAACCTAAAAAAGTAAATACACTGTTTTGAGGTATGAATGATACGTCTAATAATTGGCTCTTGAACACGTTTAAGCGCGACCGCATAATCCTGCCGGAGTCGCGGGACTATCTCACCTGGTAAACGTGGCCCTGGTACGTAAAGGGCTATTGGAAGATCACCGTGGATTTTAGTCAGTCAAGTCTGACGGTCCTTCCCGCCCCACCCTGGGCGGGAGGACTCATTTGAATTTTACCACGATACAAAAAAAAACCGCATACGGTTAGAAATTTTCGTCAGAATTATTCTGACGTGTCTTCCGTTTCTGATGCTCTCCGGAAGGCACTATTTATATTTGAAAAGTGACTCCGGTCACTTTTCAAATATAAATAGTGCAATGTGTATAATTTCTTTTTTTTAGTTGTGCGGTCGCGCTTTATTAATGTGCTGATCGCGTCCAAATTCATTCCATAAAGTCCTAAATTGAAACTATGTAGTTCAATTATTTTTTGTAAATAAATGGTTAAGTTGAAATATTATTCAAAGCGTATTATACACCGTGACTTTTTAGTCGTCTTACAAAAGCAGCCCAGTTCATGTACCCAATGACTAGAACACGTTTATAATAAAAAAATAGGTATTTAAGAGATTTGAAAATTTTTAAAATAAAATTTTAATTCGTTATTATGACGCAAGGTGTAGTTAGAAACACCCTTGTCTCATAGAAAATGGAGATAGAATGATCTGCCCGACTATTGCGCTGGGAAGGTATACTTTACAGCTAGATACGTAAACATTTTACAGGGTGTTTCATATTTCTAATGCACCTATTTATTAAAAATAAAAATTATTATTAACGATAAAAAAAAAAATAACTTGCCTAGAGGTATTTTAGGTCGGATACATTAAGTGGACCCTTTTTGTAAGACGACTAAAAAGTCACGGTGTATACAGTAGACAAATCGAGATTTAAAAATATATAGCCAGTTTCTTCAGGAATAACTGTAGTGATAAGTAAAAGTATTAACTTTGAACTACCGTCAAACGGGTTGAATTGAGACAAAACTTTAACAAGGATTTTGACATTAAATTTATTATGATAGGTTACCAACAACTACTCAATTTTATTTATTTAATACTACATTATTTTGAGACCTTTGTTGGCAACATAAAATAATAAATTTATCGTTAAAATCCCTTTCAATTTCGACCCGATTCACCGCGTTTAACCATGTATACATCGACAATGAATCCAACTGATCAAAATATACCGCAATGTAGTCAAACTTGCAAGTTTTTACAATGTATAAATGGGTATTGCTACAACCAAAGACATTAAACTTCATACTAGCAGTAGACGGGACATCACGAAGATGTGATCCAAATTTTTTTACCAATAGGTAAAAAGTCCCTCAGTCTGGTAGTGGCGTTGCTATGCAACGCTTAGATAGTGCTACTGACGCACGGCATCAACAATTTTGTATGACAATTTTCCCAATGCCCGCTCTATAGGTTCTTTTAAATCTCTTTGGCTACAACACAAACTTGGTAATTTACCTACACAAGACAACATATTTCTTTAGCTATTACTTTTAATGAAGAAACTGGGACCTTATGATGAGTTTTCAGTTATCCTCACGTAAAGGAAACTGGAACTTTGACATTTTCAAATTGACAAACAGGGAAAAAATTTGTTCCTTCTTCGCACACCAGAGGCGCTGTTCCATTGTTCCATACAAAAAACGCTTTAAATACTGGAAAGACGCTGTAAAGTAAAATAGTGAAAACTCGTGATAAAGGTATATGGGATCTCCTTACGTTTTATTTATTGTTGGGTAGTTTCCTATGTCGCACGCATTAGAGGTGAAAAAGCGTAAATTTGTATAATATTATGTACATGCGAAATGATTAACCAGTTGTTACATTTAATGTGTAATTAAAGAAAACGATTGAAAGTAAAATTTTGTTTTATTTATGATAGGTACGATCGACAACGTTGAATTATGAACCACCATAAGCTTATTTTCCTACAGACATTTAAGTACAATTAGGTCCACATTCGCGTAAACATACAATATATCCATGGTAACGACTTTAATCTTTGTCAATTTGACGGAAACTTAACGATTTATTGTCAAAATGGGTCATGATTCAACATTGTCGATAGTATATTAATATTATTTGGATAAAAAACTTTTTCTAAAAAAAGTAACCGACTTCAAAAGCAAACACAAGAAGTCGTTAAAAAAGATAAAATATTAACCTACATAATAACTTTTCTTTCTGAAGTCGGTGGCTTTGTTTTTGTTTTATATCATTGCAATTTATGCCACTGACTAAAGAAAGAAAAGTACTTATATACCGATTTTGATGAAACTTGCAGTATTCCTTATGTTGAACAATACCTAGTACAACAAAAAAAGAATTACTTAATTCGGACTTGTAGTTCCGGAGATATGCGAACACAAACATAAATACATACATTTTTTAAATATGGTCCGTTAACTTCCGGTTAGCGGTAAACACTGTCTGAATCGCATTGACTCTGTGTTCTTTCCATGGTCACAGTAACCTTAGACAGTTCGTCATTTCCGCGATTCGTCATTCGCCCCGTAACATGGATTTATCGATCTACATAGAGCCACGTATTCACTGAGCAACAATGGTTTATAAACTCTGTTTCAGAAACAAAATCTACGTGTTTCTGAAACAAATCATTTTGTTTCAGAAACATATAATTTTGTTTCTGTAAACAGTACGTGTTTATCGGTATGTTTCGGTGCTCCCCACTTGCGGCGGAGAACACTTTACGTGATGTTTCAGAAACTGTGTATCCGAAACACTGTTGCTCAGTGAATACATGGCTTAAATACAACTTGAAACAAATGATTAGATTCATATAAAAATTCAGTTTATTCCATACAACAATACATACAGACACCTCTATTTACAATAAAAATATCCTATCTATACAATTGTATAATTAATAATTAATAAATTACATGTAAATTATTGACATTATTATAAAGTCTCCGCTTAGCAGTAATTTTATTTTGGACACGAGTCTGTCGCAACATGCGAGAGACATTGCAATAGGCATATTGTCAGTAACTTTTAAAAGATAATGGTCATAATTTTTTTACATCACTTATCTTTGAAAATAGCAACTTCTAGCCAATTTTGGTTTGCGCAACAAAAGATAAAAACGGGTCAAATATATACAACATGTAACATAATTAACGCACACCCTCAGACACCCCAATTAGAATATTATGTTATAATCACAATACATAAATTGAATTTTTAATTTAACATGTAAATGCATTGTTATTAACTGAATTAGTTATTTTGCCGTAAGGTTTATTTTTCTTTATTTTGTATTTAATGACGGAATTTGTATTAATACAAATATAATTGCACTTTTATGTCTTGTTGTCTTGATTTACAGTCTATCTTAGTTTGTTTTGACTGTACAGGGGTAATGTGACTGTAATTTCCGAAGTTTTAATTATTTTCGATAAAAAAATTATCTATATTAAAAATGATAGAAATCGATTCAGTAAACGATTCTGAACAAATTAATTTCAGGATATGCGTTATTTATGTTACAATGTTGTATATATATATTTTTTTTTTGACGGACTAATTTCTTTTTATAGTTCACAAGTCAATTTCTAGTGTAGTAATTGACAGTTTTCATTTTTTAATTCAGCGATTGATAGCAACCCATCCATTGTTTCCATCGGGCAGCTTGATCTGTATAAGTCGCACCATGCCGCCATTTTCATCATTTGCTACTATCTGAAAGATAAAAATAAAGAAAAAGTTTAAACATAAAAGTTCAGGATTATTTGTAAAACATTAACATATTTTCACGGGCTGAAAGTATCAATGTTCATAAACAACTTTTACTATGAAACCAACCCTATAAAGCATAAAAAAAATTGTTGCTTTATACAAATAGGAATACTTTTTCTCAATTCGTCGCTGAGCGAACCTTGAGGCAGCTTAGTGAATACCAAACTGTGGTTTCGACACTGAGGTAGCGCTGTCTTTGTTATAAAATCAGTACTGCGTAACTTTTACAATCAATGAAAATCTAAAAAGCCTTCATCATCATCAGCCTATAATGTTCTCACTGTTAGGTCACAGGCCTCCTCTCTGTGAGAGGGATTGGGCCATAATCCACCACGCGGGCCCGGTGCGTGTTGGTGAATGTAACATGTCTTCGAATTTTTGGTTCTAAGACATGCCGGTTTCCTCACGATGTTTTCCTTCACCGTTTTGAGAGCAGTGGTGATGAAATAAATGACACAAAGTAATGCGCCTGGCGGGGTTCGAACCCACGACCTACAACTCGGTAAGTCGAGACCGATACCACTGGGCCACCATTGCTCTTTAAAAAGTCTTAATAAAGGTATATGGGGTGCTCAGAAGTGGTCTTAATTTATTCTGGATGTGGCAAAATACGCAAAAAAAAAGAAAGGTACAGCTTGGCAAAAAACAGTAGAAAACCGGAAGTCGCCACTGTGCTCTCGCTACCAATACTTTGAATGATATTATTTTATTTATTTTCACTGATTACTTTAGTTTTATTGCACAATAATAAATCTAACAAACCTGCGTCTTTGTTTACATCAAATATCAAAGATTTTAAAAAGTCATCAGCAAACAAAAAGATTAGTTCCGTTTCAAGACGTTCTTGCCAAGCTGTAAGTACTAACCTCAGTCTGTTCTCCAAGTTGATCAGCGTCTACTGCTTCTAGAATAGTTCCCTCGGCTCTCTCTCCTATATTATCTAGAATGACAGAAAAGTATCATTAGTATACCATCATCATCATCATATCTGCCGTAAAACTTTCAATAGACCGGTTGGAAGGAGTACGCTGATTAAGTCAACGGTCAATTATATACTAGCTTTTGCCAGCAGCTTCGTCTGCTCCCTCCCTTTCTGCCTATGTTACTCAGAGCCAAAGCAGCTTTCAACTGGTGAGAGTTTTTAAATCGATCTAGTAGTTACCGAGTCTATTCAATACAAACAAACAATAAGACACACAAATAAATCTATTTGTTCTTACTTTTATTTTTCTTTTACATTTTTTTTTGGTGATTTTTATTTTGACTTTTGTGTGTTTATCGTGGTTTCTTTGTGCCAAATAAATGTCTTTTCTTTCTTTCAATCCAATCGTTCTTTATAACATTAGTACAAGTAAAATTTAAAAAAAACAACGAACCAACGGCAGGTAAGCATGAGAATAAGTCATAACTCATAGAGCTAGAATTTCAGTAAAATAATTTAATTATATATATACTTACGTATAGTTAACAACGTCGGTTCATCACCCTCTTGTATTAGATTAAGTGTTGTTTTATCTGAAAAATAATTATACAGCTTTAAAGCATCTGAAGAAAGTCTTTTTGTGGTATCAAAACAAATTTTTAGGGTTCCGTAGTCAACAAGGAACCCTTATAGTTTCGCCATGTCCGTCCGTCCGTCTGTCCGCAGTTTAGCTCAGAGACGCACAGTACTAGAGAGCTGTAATTTGGTGTAAATATACGGATTTAGAGCAGTGGTAGCCTAGTGGTATCGGCCCCGACTTACGAGTTGTAGGTCGTAGGTTCGAATCCCGGCAGGCGCATTACTTTGTGTAATTTATTTCATCACCACTGCTCTCAAAACGGTGAAGGAAAACATCGTGAGGAAACCGGCATGTCCTAGAACCAAAAAATTCGAAGACATGTGACATCCACCAATCCGCACTGGGCCCGCGTGGTGGATTATGGCCCACCCCCTCTCACAGAGAGAGGAGGCCTGTGTCCCAGCAGTGGGAACATTAATAGGCTGATGATGATGATGATACGGATTTGTTGTGCCGAAAAAGTGGTAAAATAAAATCTCGAAAAATATTTTTTTTTAGGGTACCTCCAGTACTTACACGTAAAGTGAGGATTTTTTTTTTCTCGCGTACCCCTTAGTGTGGGGTATCATTAAATAGGCCTTTAAAAAATAATGATAGTTTCTCTTAACAATTTTTTGATAAAAAAATTCGTTTGTGAAATATTAAGCTTTAAAGTGCTAAATTTTGCTCGATTCGAGTGTCCCCCCCCTCTACCAGCTAAACGGTTATATTTGGGGGTGTGAAAAAATTCACAATAGTAGTATATATAACGAAATTTAAAAGAAAATTATCATGACTAAGTAGGCTTTACAACTTTACGAGTAATAGTCGACCAACTTATAAAATGTACTTGATATCATATTTTCTTAAACAAAATGTATGGGAGACAACTGCAAATGTAAGTTTGTCAACTTTATTTTTACAGCTTTTATAGGTATGTTTTTACGGTATGTTTTTTGGGGATAGGTAGGTTTTTATCGTCAACTATTTTTAACTAAATTCAAAAAAAGGAGGAGGTTCTAAATTCGTTGTAATCTTTTTTCTTATGTATTTTCCCCGATTTCTCAAAGACTCCTGGACCGATTTTGAAAATTCTTCTTTTTAAAATTAAATTCAGCGAATCAGTTTAGTTAGTTCGCATAAGTATTTTGATGGGCAACTACGGAACCCTATACTGTGCGTGGCCCGACACGCACTTGGCCGGTTTTTTTTGTACATAATATGTCATAAGTCTCTATTCTTAAAACTTATTCAAAAACCAGTTTATTTATTTTATACGAGTTTTAAATACTATGCAGTTCAATTCGGAATTTAAATATTATAATGCTAAGCGTTATTTTCAGATGACTGTTGATAGATGCAGGCCGTTGACACCTCCTTTCCTAATTTAACTGCATGGTACAGTACATCTTTGCTTTATAAGGAAGCAGTTGTAGCCCAGTGGTATCGGTCCCGATTACGAGTTGTAGGTCGTGGGTTCGAACCCCGCCAGGCGCATTACTTTGGGTAATTTATTTCATCACCACTGCTCTCAAAACGGTGAAGGAAAACATCGTGAGGAAACCGGCATGTCCTAGCACTAAAAATTCGAAGACATTATCTACCAACCCGCACTGGGCCCGCGTGGTGGATTATGGCCCACTCTCTCTCACAGAGAGGAGGCCTGTGTTCCAGCAGTGGGAACATTATAGGCTGATGATGATGACATCTCTGCCTAATCCTTCAGATATTACAGCTATGATACTCACCACTATCTTGTAATATCAATTTCTTATCTTCTGTTATGTAGAACTTGGCATCTTCTAGTTTCACTTCCTCTTCCGCTTTCACTGAAAACATATTAATTTAAATGTTATTAACACTGTTGGCGCAGTTGCTAATAGATAAGCTGTCGTGTAAGTGTGCCGAGAGTTCAATTCCCGTACGGAAAAAGTTTTTATAGGCTTTTTACTGGGTGTAAAAATCTTCAACTAATTTCTCTCGCCTTTGGGCAAGCGGTAGGTACTATCAATCTTTATATCTATTTTTCCTTTGCGTTCTGAGACCGCGGTGCTCTCTTAAGTCAGTCTCGCGACTCCAGCAGACGTTTAACCTTATAGAGGACCCGTAATTATGCTGACAGCCATTGAGGCGCGGGTGAAACAGTACGCGTCATTGACTGAGGCTTGGTTCTTGATCGGGCGGCGAGGCACCCATTACTCGCCGCCTGTGGCTTCGCGCCTACTGTGGCCGGAAAAATATCATCAAATATACCCCTCACGGGTCATAAGGTAGAGTAGGAGGACATCCTCTCCCCCTACTCGGATCCTGCATTCTGCCTCCTCCTTCATTAGCATTACTTTTTCAGAAGGCGGTTACTTTCAGCTTGGCAAAAAACTGTAGAAAACCGGAAGTCGCCACTGACTGTGCTCCCGCTACCAGCACTTTAAATGATTTTATTTTATCATTTTTCACTTATTACGTTAGTTTTATGGCACAATAACAAACCTGCGTTCTTTGTTTACATCAGATATCAAAGGTTTTAAACGTTGTCAACAAACAAAAAGATTAGTTCCGTTTCAATCCGTTCTGGCCAAGCTGTATATGGCCTACAGATTATTCAATATTATCATGAAGTTGTACTCGGCATTATTTTTTATAAAAAACGAATAAACTAAATACATACCAGAATTGACGCTCGCCTCTAGCTCACTGCTTCCAAATATCTAGAAATACAAAGAAATATTTTAGAACTAGCTTACTGTATAATTTAAGTTGTACTTGGTGTATGTCCCGAAACCCAAAAATGGGATGAGTATAAAAAATAATCCCTTTGTTTCGTAGCATTTATCTACAACGTGTAACGTTAAATGCGCAAAACCTCTCGTGGGGTAACTCAGCTCATGTTACTGAACAATGTTTGTTGTAAGACTAATGAAAAAAAAAACCTAATTGGTTTTTCATCCAAAATGAGAAATCGATCGAGCCCATCAGTATGAAAAATCTTTTTCTTTTGCGAATTTTCAAGTCTTTCAAAGTTCTTAATAAGCTTACCGAATCAAACTTAGTATTCTTCGCTTCAACGTTAGTTATTTCTACCGGTTGATTTGTGCCCTGAAAATAAAGTTTTACAGATTAATTTTACAGTATTTTTTTTTTACAATTTACATGCATAGATAAATAAAAATCGTCAACTTACTTCAGTGACTTTGATAACTCTAGGTTGATTCACAACTATAGAACCGTTCAAATGACCCTGCAAAAGAAATAGTAGATCGTTAATATTATTTACAAAGCAGGGTGAAAAAGCAACAATTTTAAGTGCCAGAGTGTGTTTTGAATCCTGAACGGAGCGAGAGATTTTATAGTAGAATCCCGAGCGCAGCGCAACCAATTTTTCTAAAAACATACTTTACTTTGGACCCGAAAAACTCGTATAAGTTCCAAAAAACTGTTACGATTTGTGTAGGTCTGTAATCAATAAATAGTAAGATTATTGAGTTAACAAATTAATGGCGTCACAATTTGCTTTTGTCAAATAAATCTATGGGAAAACCGCATTAGGAATTTCTCCTGTGTTGCGGGTGCGTTTAAAAAGATAAAATCAAAATCAAATTAATGTTTTATTTTACATGGGCCTCAGTGGGCACTTATAAAACGTCGAAAAATTGGCACGGTTCGGGTTGGTCGTTTCCATGGAGAAGAACCGGCAAGAAACTCCATGGTTACTCTTGTAAAACTGAACAGATTGAAACTTACATACCACAAACAATAACATACATGTGTACTCGGACCAACTACTTTGTAGGTCCATACAAATATTTGTTCCCAACGAATCGAACCCGCGACACGCTCATAAACAATATGTCAATTGATTAGTGGTTAAGAGGAAACAGCACGGCTGTTTTTCCATACAAACGTAGTCCCCTGTTTTCTCCCTAGATAATGCCAGTAGAGCAATAATTTTTTTACAAAAAATCTATGACCACTATTGGCATAGTCTCTATGTTTACCTTTTTCCCATAAATTAATTATGAAAAGAGATATGAACATTCAAAATCCTTAAAAAAAATGGCCAGATTTTCCGCTGTGTTCAAATAATCAGTAAACAAATTTGACGAGATTATATAAAAAAAGGAAAACATAGGAACACGGTCAATGTCTTTCTTTATTTTTTAAAGGAAAAAGTAGTGAAATCGGTTAAGTTTTGGAGGAGTAATCAGGGGACTACGAATCGTTGATTTTGTGCCATATTTAAGGTATTTTCGGTCCAAGCTGCAGTTGTCTCCTTCGCGCTCTGTAACTCTGTTGTGGGCACTGTGCGACAGCAATAGATTTTACAAATACCTATTTTTCAATTCTCCAACCCTTGCTGTTTCCTCTTAATTGTGTCTGCTACAGTGACATACGTACGCTAGTGTTCATGTGTGCGTACAAAAGTTGTTTCCTCATGTACCCGGCGCCGCACGCGACACACTCGTACGGTTTCTTGTCGCTGTGCACGAAGCGGTGAGTGTTGCGGTTGTCGCGAGAATTGAACGACTTGCCGCAGATCTGTGGAAAATAAAGACAATAATAAAAAAGTTTCCTTTAAATTTTACTATTTTTTTGTTTTTAGTTTACAATGGGGAAGGCCGGTCAAAGCTAATAGGCTAGTTTCCCTAAAAAATGTAATTAGTCCGTCTTTTAGATTATTCAAAAAAGGGACACGTATTTTTTTATTTGTAAATTAGACCAAAAATGACAAAGATATAGCCTATTAAAGTTACGTGTGACGTCACGATGCGTGGCATTTTTCGCGCAGGGTGACGTCACAGGTAACTTATATATGCTATTATCTTTGTTATTTTTTGTTTAATCGAAAAAAGAAAAAATACGTGTCCAACATTTTTTTATAATCTAAAATACGGACTAAACAGAATCTAATTATTTTGACCCTGGAAAGTACCCTATTGTAGATGGCACCACCATAACTAAGTCCTAATCCGAGCAATGAAGTAGTACTATTTTGAAGTACGTATAAGATTTGAACCAATGCACGGTGGTTCAAGCGCCGAACAAGAGCGGTCAAAAATACCTTACCCTATTAAATTTGTTAAATGGGTTTTTTTCTGAGTGTTAAATAATAAAAAGATACTTCACGAATGTATATTAATGCTTTATTTTCATAATTTAGTACATTATATACAATAAACCGTAAAATATGTACTGCTTAATAAAAACATAACTAGTCAATATTTGATATTTATTCTCCCAAGCTCGGGAATACATCTGAATATAATATCACCACTGTTCCACGAAGGGCCTATAATTAAATAATGTATTCTTTTATATATTATACATATTATATACAACAACAGATAAAAAAACTAAAACAACAATTTCTTTACAAACATCATCATCTTCATAACCACAACTAATTTAAATCACTACAACAACCAACCCAATTTCAATATAATATAAACTAAATTCTTAGTAAATCTAAAACCTCTTTTTCTTCCTGGAGTGTTTCCAAAGACCAGTAATCTGAGCTGAGTAAAGGTCTGAAAAGTAAGTCCGTATTCGTAAGTACTCGCGACATTTTTCTTTTGTGGTCCCGCTTGAAGGCCTTATAATTTTTGTTGTTAGATCCTGCTGCCTCTTCAGTTGATTCTCCGATAGATGATAAAACATATTGTGCTACTTCAGCTCCATGGATGAGGACTTTGTTAACGGAAGTTGGGAGGTTATACCACGGATATTCTTGAATTAAAAGCCGCGCGGTTTCCAAAGAATATTTTTAAATTTATTCGAATCAATATTAAAACCCGAGAATAAGGCTCGTAAAATTGTGGAACAACGTTCAATCAAACCTTTATTTAATCTGAAAAATCTTTCCTTTACGTTCGCGTTCGCAAGATGGCACGGGCTAGTTCGCGTTTTCTTGAATGTACTTTCCATAACCCCTTACTACTAATTCGACACATTCAATTTCATTTAACCAATCTCAGTACTTATGCAAAAATTATAATTTACTTCTCTAGAGACAATTTTCCAAAATCTATCAAGACTTTTACATAAATTGAGTATCATATTATTATCTAAGTTCCTTATGTCTACACTTTCGACCTCATCCAGTGAAGCTAGAATAGTTTCCGACACGTGTTGATATTTCTGAGGAACAGTTCCAGTTAGGGCAGACCAAATCTTAAGGAAAAGCATCCTTGAGAAAGAAAATTTAATCAAATTACCTGAAAAACAAAATATAAGTAATTTACGTTTGTTTCGTAGACCTTGCTTACGAGAGAGCCTACGCGGTCGTAGAGGCTATATAGCAACTAAAGATGCAACAGGAGGCAGACAAACCTTTTATATTTTCAAAATAGACAGTTCAATCTTTAATATCAGATATGTGAGAATAGTCGATTATGGTAGACTTTTTTTGTAGGTCTATGTGAAGTCAAATATAAGGTTACATATTTGGTAGAAATACTGTGTGGCGTAGCACCTAAAAATACGTCATAATAGGTACAAAAAAACTTAAAAATATAACTAATTAGTAATAACACACCTTGATCTTTGAAATTCATGTCAAAAATACCACTCAAAAACAATGCATTTCTAAAAATTCAAAGTTACACAAACAGTACTGCTAAAGAGTTACTGACAAAGCGTGGCGCAACAGTAAGATGTGTTGACTTCGGAGGTAGAAAAATAAGTGAGAATTAGGTAAAATGGGTGACATATTTATATTTTATGGTAGCTTGGTTATCGGTCAATCATTATAGATAATTAAATTGGGGTTAGGAAATGATGAAATTTTCGATTAATGACCTATGGGCGGAACCACCGTGCAATGACGATGCTTGGAACAAGCTATACTAGCACCATTAGTTCCCCAGTTGCCATCCCCATTGTATTCCTATATAAGTTTTCTAGTGCACTACATAGCCATATTTCTTATTTCCATATATTAACATTGCCAAATTAAGGTGATTGCTTCGATGTAGCCCGCGAAATTCATTTTTTTTTACGTTTTTTGCAATTTGCAGGCCAGTGACATGTTGTAACTTTATAAATATTTGTGTTGCGCAAATAACAAGTGTACGGTCCAACCGTACAATAATTCATATTGTATCTTTTTACGTAAATCAAGCAGTTTTGTACCGCGTGCGCAATAAACCTTAGTTCGCGTTCGGTCGCCGCCGCGTGTACTCACAGTTATCAATTGGTACGATTTTAATACATCAGTGTTCAGTACCAAACCATCTTTTATTCTCTTCCACCATCATCCTATAATCGTTCATGTATGATCCAGCAAGAGATCATACATTTTTGGTCCTTCGAGCCACCGCACTGGCGGGATCTATCGCGTAGTGTGCGTGAACATTCCGCCAGACCAGTGGATGGAATAACTATCACTAGCAGTAGCACCACCAGGTAACAAAGCAGGAGATACCGGTGAGTGAGCTTTCATTATCATCGCAACAGCGAAGCGGCTGGTCTAATTCTACGATTGATCACGCCCGTGAGGTTAGCAGCACGTGTGACGTGGTTGTTACATCATACGACCACTCCAGTACACAGCAGCATCACCACATAGAATAGACCACTATCACCTATCATCAAGCATTTTATGAAAAGGGTGTCTATTCTCGAGCAAGTCTTGCATATTATCAACTTATCATTTTATCAACATAAGGTACCTATTAAAACTTTCCAAGCTTAGTCGACGAAGCAAGGAATAAACAATCGAGTAGGATTCAAGGAAACATCATAATCCTTTTATAATTTTATCAAGCTTTTTATCACTGAAGCTATATCAGCATCTCCAACATGGAGGACCTACTCGAAAATCAGAATCAAATTATGCAGGGCATGGAGCAGCTTTTACGCAATTTTAAAAAGGATGGAGCTGAAAGAAAAACTTCTATTTACGTTAGGAAACGTTTAGAACTTCTCGATAAATATTGGGAAGAGTTCCAGTCCAATCATATGAAGCTATCAGAATACAAAGAACGTGGCTACAGCTACTTCTCTGAAAATTATTATCAGAAAACTAAGCAGTTTTATGACGAAGCGCGTGCGTTCATAATGCAGCACAAGGTCACCATGACCGATCCTAAGATTGTCGATGTACCGACTAACCCGCAGACATCATTGCAAGTAACTGAAGCGGAGAAGAAGCCAGGGCACGGCAGTGGATCAACAGATCAAGATGCAGGAGACAGTCAACAGCAATCAACCAGCAAGGTTAGGACAAAGTCTCCAGCTTTTTATACTTCCCAAGGCAACAGCAGTAAGTTGGAAGAAATGCTGCGAAAACAGAAAAGCAATTTTAAAGCATTCTCGCGTACCGTTGCTATCATAGATTTAGAGAAAATATCGGAGAAATGGGAGTTCGAAGATATTTTGCAAACAGTTCAATCAAGATGGTCAACAATCGACTCCTTACATTGGGAGATTGATAGCGAGCTGTTTGAAGAAAATGAAGAATACGAAGAGTCGTTTAGCAATTACGAACAACTTTATCGTGATATCAAGAAATCTATCAACCGTAAGATGTGGTCTGTCTCTCACCGTGAGAAGAGTACCCCAACGATGGACATCCCAACATTTAACGGGAACTATCATCAATGGGTAGCATTTAAGGACTTATTCACGGAATCAATTCATAGCAATCGTTCTATCTCCTGCGCACAGAAAATGCAGTTCTTGAAAGCTAAGCTTAGGGGAGAACCAGAGAGACTTATCCAGCACTTGCATATTAGCACAGAGAACTATAAGGTCTGTTGGGACATATTAAACCACAGATATAATAACACAAAGTTAATATTCAGTTCTCATCTCAACATTCTTTTATCATTACCAACTATGCAACAGCAATCAGCTTCACAAATCAAAAAACTGTATGACACTACTAATGAGTGTTTGAATGCGGTCAAAAACCTTGGAGTTGACATAGTAACGTGGGATCCATTTATAGTTCATATACTAGCATTGAAACTGGATCAGCAGACCCACTCTGACTACACGGATTCCCTGAAAAACCCAAGAGAATTGCCAATATTGAGTGAATTCTTGGGATTTCTAGAGAACAAGTTTACGTCATTAGAAGCATCACGGCGCAAGCAGGATGGGCAAAAATTAGATAACAAATCTCAGCAAGAGCCCAACAGCAAGAAGCATTTCCATAAATCCAATAGATCATTTTCTAACAATTCTGCGACTAAAAAGCAATGGAAATGTCCAGTTTGCGGCGAAAATCATCGTTTATTTAGTTGCAAAACTTTCTTAGAATCGACATCGGATTCTAAATGCAAGACAGTTAATTAACTGAATTTATGCAAAAACTGTCTTTATGATCATAAAGGTAAAGCATGTACTTCCGATAAAAGATGTCGTGAATGTCAAGGTGCTCACAACACTTTGCTACATGATACTTTCTCACGTTCCAGTAACTTGAAAGCTAACGCTAGCACATCAGCTTTAAGTGAACACAAAAACGTCACACACGTGTCGAATCCAGAAATATCTGAAACCCTGTTGGCAACAGCTCAAATCAAGGTTATGGGGGTTAATGGGGTATATTACCCTATGCGTGCTTTAATAGATCAGGGATCCCAAGTATCACTCATCACTGAAGACGCTGCACAGCGATTGGGACTTCCTCGACGAGCATGCAAGGGAGTTGTAATGGGAGTTGGTACTAAGGAAAGTAGCTGCAAGGGTGTTATACAAATTGAAGCATCCGCACAGCACACAGACTTCTCTTTTTCCACTGAGGTACTTATCATGAAAACTCTACTTTACAATCTGCCCAATCGTTCATTCCAAAGGCCATCATGGGCTTGTCTTGAACATGTGAATTTAGCGGATCCTGAATATAACCTAAGTCGTCCAGTCGACATATTACTTGGAGCTGATATTTATTCATCAATTATCATGAATGGCCTCATCAAGGAGAACAATTCACAGGTAGTGGCACAACAAACACGCTTTGGCTGGATTATTAGTGGGAACATAATATCATATCAATGTAGCGTTGTCCTAAACAATATAGATGATATTCAGAGGTTCTGGACCATCGAAGATATTGGTGACGACAATCATAATAAGTTATCAGAAGAAGATCATGAATGCGTACAGCGTTACAAAGCAAGTACGTCAAGAACAGAAGATGGTCGCTACATCGTCAGATTACCTCTGAAAGCAAACACTGAAGAAAAATTAGGAGAGTCCAAACACAAGGCCATTGGACAATTTTATCAACTCGAAAAGAAATTTTCTAATAACATTAATATTCAAACATCCTATAGATCATTCATACATGAATACATCGAATTAGGCCACATGCAAGAAAGCATACACAGCAAAAATCAAGTCAGTTGCTATTTACCACACCATTGTGTAATGAAATCAGATTCCACGACAACTGCGCTGCGGGTCGTTTTCAACGCCTCAGCGAAAACATCATCGGGACTAAGTTTAAATGACTTAATGTATAGTGGACCTAACTTACAAAAGGATTTGTTTTCATTGATTTTAAAATGGAGGCAATACGAATTTGCATACACTGCCGACCTAGAAAAAATGTTTCGGCAGATTCTTTGCCACAAGGATGACTTGAAGTATCAAAAAATTGTATGGCGTGATTCTCCAGATCAAGTTCTACGTGAATACGAACTCATGACCGTCACATACGGTACAAAAGCGGCGCCATTCTTAGCAATAATGACGCTTAAACAGTTAGCAAATGATGAACGCCACAAGTACCCAGCAGCAGCAAGGGTCTTAGAAGAAGACTTCTATATGGATGAACTTCTAAGTGGGCATCATACCCTGCAAGAAGCAAAGCAGTTGCAGAAGGATTTAATAGATCTTCTGAAATCAGGAGGTTTCAATCTCCGCAAATGGTCATCGAACAAGGTAGAGTTACTCGATGACGTCAGCAAAACAGATGAGATATTTGATTTTCGTCACCAAGAGTCGACCAAGACTCTGGGGTTGCGCTGGCACCCTACTGAAGACCAATTCACATTCCAAAGCAAGATTAATGTGTCATCATCAAAAACTGTGACAAAAAGATCTCTTCTATCAGATATTTCCAAAATTTTTGATCCCTTGGGATGGCTGTCTCCAATCACCACCAAACTTAAGCTATTATTCCAAGCGGTGTGGCAGTTACAACTTCAATGGGATGATCCAGTTCCGGAAGGGATTGCTAAGCAATGGTCACTAATGACACAAGATTTACAAAACATCAATGAATTTAAGCTACCAAGGTGTCACAAGAATGGAACTATCGAGCTGCACGGATTCTGTGACGCTTCAACAAAAGCATTCGCTTGTGTGATTTATTGCATATACGAACATGAAGATGCCAACCAATTCTCATCAGTATCATTAGTAACTGGAAAGGCGCGGCTTGTTCCTACAAACAAAAGTATCACATTACCTAGATTGGAACTGAGCGCAGCCGTACTACTATCAAAGTTAATGCACACAGTTACACAATGTTTGGTTGGGCACAATATCAAAATCTTCGCATGGTCGGACTCAACAGCAGTACTGGGATGGCTTCAAGGTGACCCAAGTCGCTGGAAGCGTTTCGTTGCCAATAGAGTCAAGCAAGTGACCGATATCATACCATCAAACTGCTGGGGTTATGTAAAGTCCGCAGATAACCCAGCTGATTGCGCCAGTAGAGGCATGTCTGTAGATCAACTTAAACAACATGCTCTATGGTGGCAAGGACCCTCATGGTTACCTTCATTCGATGAAAACCAACCAAAGGAAAACCCTATCTATAAAACCTGCGAAGAAATGAGAGAAATAGCACAACAAGTCACCGCCTCGCAAAAACATTCATATGACGTCATCGCAGAAATACTGAGCAAGTATAGCAGTTTTGCGAAATCGACTCGTATACTTGCGTGGATACTACGTGCTACAGCATCAAAATTACAATCAAAGCCGTCTTTTCTTACAATCACTGAGCTAAGAAAAGCGAAGCACACTTTAATCAAGTATGTACAGCAGCATGAGTTTATGGAGGAGATCAAAAGCCTTCAAATACATAGCAACGTAAACTCTAAAAGCAAGCTACTTAATCTAAATCCGTATTTAGACGAAAACGGATTGCTGAGGGTTGGCGGCAGGATAAGAAATGCAAAGATAAGCAAAAACATGCAACATCCTATTATCATTCCTCACAGTGGATTACTTACCGACCGACTGATAGATCAAGGCCATCAGATGACCTTCCACGGTGGAGCTCGCCTAACACTGGCGTGGTTAAGACAGGAGTTCTGGATTATCGGGGGTAATCGTGCTGTCAAAAAACGCATACACAACTGCGTCACATGCAGAAGACATAATCCTGTAAAAAATACACAGATAATGGGAGACTTACCTGAGTCACGAAGTAATCCGTCGCGACCTTTCAATCATACTGGAGTCGACTTCACTGGCTATGTGGATGTCAAAGCAAATAAAGGTCGTGGCATCAAGACGAGCAAGGGCTACATAGCCGTATTTGTGTGCATGGCGACCAAGGCCGTGCACCTAGAACTCGTTTCCGACTTGAGCTCAGCTGCCTTCCTAGCAGCATTAAGGAGGATGGCAGCTCGCAGAGGAGCTCCAACCCATATCTACAGTGATAACGGGACAAATTTTGTCGGAGCCAACAAGGCATTGCGGGAAGAGTTTATCAACTTTCGAAACACTCTTGATGATGAGTTCTACAGAATAATCACAGATATGCAAATACAATGGCACTTTAACGCGCCTTCCTGGCCAAGTGCAGGGGGGCTCTGGGAAGCAGCAGTCAAAAGTCTCAAACACCACATCAAGAGAGTTGTGGGTGAGCAGAAACTGACATATGAGGAGTATTCCACATTACTAGCACAGTTAGAAGCCTGCCTTAACACGAGACCACTTTGCGCCATCAGCGAAGATCCGGAGGACATGGATTACCTAACTCCGTCACACTTTTTATCGAGTGGTCCCACACTTACCATAATTGAGACCGAAAGAGATGCAAGAACACGATGGCAGCTTACCCAGAAGATTTTTGATGACATCTGGAAACGGTGGAAAACCGAGTACTTGTGTCAGTTATCAGCACGTAGCAAGTGGCGGCAGCAACGATCAAACCTAAAGATTAACGACATAGTTATCATCCAAGACGCTAACTTACCACCTGGGAAGTGGGCCTTAGGTAGAATCGTAGAGTTACACCCCGGCATGGACGGCTATGTTCGTGTGGTATCAGTGAAAACAAAAAAATGGGGTAATCAGGAGGCCTATCACAAGACTTTCCTTGTTGCCAGTCCACGACGATCAACAGCCTGAAAACAATTCAGAGCAAAATAATATTACGAGAAAAAAGGACCAGACCAATCAAACTTCTGGATCCAATGAAACAGAACCAACGAAAAATAAATCAACCCGTCGGAGGGGAAAAATTGGCAATTTAATTTACATCGCTCTCATGTTTTTTATGTTAATCATAACACCATCTAGTTGTGATTACAAAACAGCACCATTGAATAGCAATCAAAGCATTTATTTCGACAAAATTTCCAACATGCGTCTGGAACGAGACGAGTGGAAGTTGATTGTATATTATGATATGAAGCCCTATTGGCATGGATTTGATCTACTTAAGAAATACGTCGATCATCTGAGCAACATATGTTCAAACACAACAAAGATATCGCAGTGTGATGCAATCCTAATGCAATTACGTCACGGCAGCAATGAACTTGACCATTACAATAACATGTTGCTTGGTCAGCAGCTATCGGGTAACGTGCGACATAAGCGTGGTCTTATCAATCCTATAGGAAGCGTAGCACGAAGCTTGTTTGGTATCTTAGACGACGAGTTTGCTCAGCAATATGCTAGAGATATCCATCAAATCAGACGTAATCAAAAGCATTTGGCCTCCTTATGGAAGAATAACACATCTATTGTTGAAGCAGAGAACAATATTATCAAAAGAGTCGAAAATGCTATGGACAGACGTCACAAGGTTTTTAATCAGCATTTGATCAATTTGGAGAAAGGATTTAACACAATTCAGGGCGGAGTTCAAGAATCAATCATGTCTAGCAGCTTTAGTGTATCATCTGTTATTGCCAACAATGTCTTGATGAACCTGAAAACCATCCAAGAAACAATCGTGGATACTATTATGAACCTACACCAAACAGGGTTCAATATTCACCTTTTAACACCTAAACAGCTGACGGATGAACTAAATGTCATAATAGGACAGTTAGCAAAAGAATTGACTCTTCCAATAGATAACATTCAATCGGATTTATCGAAATTATATCATCTCCTGAAAACTAAGGCCAGAGTTATGCAGCAGTTTATTATCTTCGAAGTTAAAATACCATTAGTGAGTAGAACCACCTACGACATCTATAGAATGAGATCAATTCCGCAACAGGTTGGAAGTAATATGATCAGCATAATTCCCATTGCAGATTTTCTTGCAATGAATTTACAAAAGGACGCTTACATTCCAATGACGGAAAACGATGTCCATACATGTATGTTTTACGACGCAGAAACATACATCTGCCCTTTGAAGGGACCGATTTATCAAATGAGATCAGATGAAGACCTCTGCATCAGAGATCAACACTCCAATAGTTGCAAAACAGCATCCACTATTTGCACAAACCGTTGGATAGAACTCAACAGATTAAACACATATTTATATTTTTGCTGCGGACCGTGCTCTGTGCGAGTCATATGCGAGTATCAAGTTACGGCCGAACAATTAACCAAAGCCGGCGTTATCATGCTCGGCGATGGCTGCGTCATCAAAGGCGATACTTACACAGTTTATTCACATAAAAAGCTGTCTAATACTCTGAATACGACGGCAGATGTTCTGAGGATTGACATCCCACCCATAAACAACATAATCAACTTATCGATACCTATTGGTGCGATCGATGAACAATCTGACCATACTCACATAGAGACCCAAGGTCTAATAAAAGAACTCCATGATAAGTTGAGTACGATGAAGGATATAACGAGCCTTGATGAAGATTATGACGAAGGCTTCTCGTATCACGACGTGCACCACTACACAGTGATATACCTTATGGCGTTCGCCCTGTGCGCGGCGGGAGCCGTGCACGTGTGGCGGCGCCTTCGGCGAGTGCGTAGCGTGGCTCTGCCCGCTCGCTCTCCTCATCAGCAGCTTCAGAGTGCTTGTGTTATCAGTGTCAATGAGCAACCGGGACCCAGTGAAATAGAGCTCAATACAATTTCGAGTCAAATCAGTGCGCGTAAACAAAACAAGGCTACGTCGCCTGTGTTCCGTGAATCTATTTTCAGTGAAAACGAATAACACTTTTAGAGACTTTAAGTTTATCACATATCTAACTAGATTGTGCTTTCGATTTTATGTCATTGCTTTCTCTAAGAACTTACGTTATGTTATGTTTTCATTTTGACCTTAATATTTTTGTATTTTTTATGTGTACCTTAATCTCTCGTGCCTGGAAGCATGTACGGTCCAACCGTACAATAATTCATATTGTATCTTTTTACGTAAATCAAGCAGTTTTGTACCGCGTGCGCAATAAACCTTAGTTCGCGTTCGGTCGCCGCCGCGTGTACTCACAGTTATCAATTGGTACGATTTTAATACATCAGTGTTCAGTACCAAACCATCTTTTATTCTCTTCCACCATCATCCTATAATCTTTCATGTATGATCCAGCAAGAGATCATACAACAAGTATAATTTTAAATATAAAAATTGTCAAAAAATTCGCTCCATCAGCTCTCACATAGAAAAGGTGCATCGTAGTAAGATTTCGGAGATTTTAACATGATGCACCTTTTCTATGTGAGAGCTGATGGAGCGAGTTTTTTGATATTTTTTATATTTAAAATTACACTTGTTATTTGCGCAACACAAATATTTATAAAGCTACAACATGTCACTGGCCTGCAAATTGCAAAAAACGTAAAAAAATTTGAATTTCGCGGGCTGGTTGGAGCATCCCCCTTAATTAAAACTTATATATATTTGACAGCTCTTAGCGATGTTGCCAACAACAACAACAATTTCGATTTGTAAAAAAAATACAATAAAAATAATTAGGTATATCTATGGGTTGTGATTTTTTCCAAAATCAGTGGGTTCGATTCCTGGCTAGGATTACTGATTTTTTCTAAAATCTAATGACGCAGTTTTAGTATTCATCAAAATCGGCCTCGAGACTCCTTCAACGTTTCCATCAAAAATTTTTCGATATTCCAGTTTCCGAAATAGCCGTCCCCACACCCAGTTGAAATAATTACCCTGTATATAAGACTCAGGCGATTAAAGGGTCAAATAAAAAAAAAACCGGCCAAGTGCGTGTCGGGCCACGCACAGTGTAGGGTTCCGTAATTGCCCATCAAAATACTTATGCGAACTAACTAAACTGATTCGCTGAATTTAATTTAAAAAAAAAGAATTTTCAAAATCGGTCCAGGACTCTTTGAGAAATCGGGGAAAATACGAATTTAGAACCTCCTCCTTTTTTTGAAGTTAGTTAAAAATAGTTGACGATAAAAACCTACCTATCCCCAAAAAACATACCGTAAAAACATACCTATTAAAGCTGTAAATATAAAGTTGACAAACTTACATTTGCAGTTGAATCCGATACATTTTGTTTAAGAAAATATGTAATCCAAGTACATTTTATAAGTTGGTCGACTATTACTCGTAAAGTTGTAAAGCCTACTTAGTCATTACAATTTTCTTTTAAACTTCGTTATTTATACTACTATTGTGAATTTTTTCACACCCCCAAACATAACCGTTTAGCTGGTAGAGGGGGGGGACACTCGAGTCGAGCAAAATTTAACACTTTAAAGCTTAATATTTCACAAACTAATTTTTTTATCAAAAAATTGTTAATGGAAACTATCAATATTTTTTAAAGACCTATTTAATGATACCCCACACTAAGGCCCGACGCTGCGTTACGCGGATGCACGCGCGGTTCTATACAAAAGTGCTCCGTCGCGGGGACCCGTGCGGGGACCCGCGCGGGCCACGCGCGGGGCCACGTGCGGAGCCACGCGCGGGGCTACGCGCGGTTCAGTCAATAAGGGTGCTTATACACGGTGCATGTAACTGGAGCAAACAGAGACCAAATTTTTTTTTATGAAGACTTTCGAAAAATTCCTCCGGTGCTGAAATTTGGAATATGGTGAGAGTAGGTGATACAGATTATACATGCACAACAATGCAATTTTTTTTTAGCCGAGTAGTTCGGTTTTTTTACCAAAACATGAAAATTGCTTATTTATTTAACTCTCTGCGAAAAATCCCTCAGTCTCAATTTTTTTTGTAGTTAAAGGTTTTGTAGGTTTAAATGAAATAATAGGAAGAAAAAAAGTTAGAATAGGAAATTATAAACATCCAACTCGACTTCAGTGTCACTCCAAATCAACTTTTTACATATCGCACTTTATCTTCTAGTGAGAATCTAGTGAAAAATTGCTCTGCCGATTTTTTTTTATGTGATTTCTTTTCCTTAAACACATAGGTTTGTTACGTAATCAGAAATTTTTTCCTTTTTATACAACATTATTTGATGTCAAATCAGTCAACAAAGACTATACAAGCACACCGTTCAAATGAACTAGCGACACTGCGTAAATCGGTCGCGTGTCCACGCGCGTGGCCACGTGCGGGGCCCCGCGCGGGTCCACGCGCGTGTCTCCGCGCAGCAACCCGGACGGGACCACGCGCGGGGCCACGCGCGGAGCCACGGACGGGGCCACGCGCGGGACCACGGACGTGGACCCGCGACGGTTGCCCGTCGCGGGGACCCGTTTAACGCAGCGTCGGGCCTTAGGGGTACGCGAGAAAGAAAAGATCCTCACTTTACGTGTAAGTACTGGAGGTACCCTAAAAAAAATATTTTTCGAAATTTTATTTTACCACTTTTTCGGCATAACAGATTCGTATATTTACACCAAATTACAGCTCTCTAGTGCTGTGCGTCTCTGAGCTAAACTGCGGACAGACGGACGGACGGACGGACGGACATGGCGAAACTATAAGGGTTCCTTGTTGACTACGGAACCCTAAAAATATATATATACCTCACAAGTGTAGGGTCTCTCCCCGCTGTGCGTCCGCACGTGTTTCTTGTAGTGCTCCGGGTACACGAAGGTCAGCTGACACACGCCGCACTTCAGAGGACGCTCGCCCGTGTGGGACGCCTTGATGTGGTACTCTAGTAGTCTGAGGGCAGGTGACGATAATATGACGGGATTAGTATGACCTACAAGTAGTTGTAAGATGTAAGTCGTCGGACGAAAGTCGTCAGATGTATGTCGTCGGACGAATTTCGCCTGACGTAAGTCGTCAGATGTAAGTTGTCGGACAAAAGTCGTCTGACGTAAATCGTCATTGTAATTCGTCAGACGAATGTCATCAGGCGTAAGTCGTTGGACGAATGACGTCTGACGTATGTCGTCCGACGAATGTCGTCTGACGTAAGTTGTCAGATGTAAGTCGTCGGACAAATGTCGTCTGACGTAAGTCGTCAGATGTAAGTCGTCGGACGAATGTCGTCTGACATAAGTCGTCAGATGTAAGTCGTCGGACGAATGTCGTCTGACGTAAGTCGTCAGATGTAAGTCGTCGGACGAATGTCGTCTGACGTAAGGCGTCAGATGTAAGTCGTCGGACGAATGTCGTCTGACATAAGTCGTCAGATGTAAGTCGTCGGACGAATGTCGTCTGACGTAAGTCGTCAGATGTAAGTCGTCGGACGAATGTCGTCTGACGTAAGTCGTCTGACGTAAGTCGTCCGACGAATGTCGTCTGACGTAAGTCGTCAGATGTAAGTCATCCGGCGTGAGTCGTCAGATGTAAGTCGTCGGACGAACGTCGTCCGACGTAAGTCATCAGTTGTAACTCGTCGGACGAATATCTTGCGACGTAAGTCGTCGGACGAATGTCGTCTGACGTAAGTCGTCGGACGAATGTCGTCTGAAGTAAGTCGTCGGACGAACGTCGTCCGACGTAAGTCGTCATTGTAATTCGTCAGACGAATGTCATCAGGCGTAAGTCGTTGGACGAATGACGTCTGACGTATGTCGTCCGACGAATGTCGTCTGACGTAAGTTGTCAGATGTAAGTCGTCGGACGAATGTCGTCTGACGTAAGTCGTCAGATGTAAGTCGTCGGACGAATGACGTCTGACGTAAGTCGTTGGATGAATGTCGTCTGGCATAAGTCGTCAGATGTAAGTCGTCTGACGAATGTCGTCTGACGTAAGTCATGTATCCCAGGCTTCTGTGTAACATATGGAATGCAATACAGATTGAATATTAAGTATAAAAAAGTACATACCTCCTCCTCTTAAACCTCTTAGGACAAAGTTCACAGTGATACCGCTTGTCGTCGAAGTGAGTGGCTCGTCGGTGTGAGTGCAGGTTCGAGCGCTGGGTGAAGCGTGCGTCGCATATGTCGCACGCGAATGGACGCTCTCCTGTGACAAGGGAGGGGAAAATTAATGAAGTTATAAAATTCGAAGAAAAAGAGAAGGGATCCTCATTCCATTTGTGGTTATATTTCAGTAACAGTTTCCAATAGACAACTCTTTTTTTAGATTTCTGTAAGTAATTTTTTTTGTAACTTTGTGCTCCAGGACCGTAATGTCTTTTTAAGATAATCCATAAACCGCCACCACCATCATTAACCATAACAACGACCTGCTTATTATTCGGGATACAAGTATCACATGTCAAACTGTTTCAACAAGAACGTCTGAATTTATAA
This sequence comes from Agrotis clavis, assembly GCA_954870645.1. Lineage (NCBI taxonomy): Eukaryota > Metazoa > Arthropoda > Insecta > Lepidoptera > Noctuidae > Agrotis > Agrotis clavis. Next base: position 2,482,904 of record OX940942.1, read on the forward strand.
TTACTTCAGTATTACATATACAAATTTCGTGAAGTTATAACAAACCTACTATAATACCCGAACTACATAACAAAATAACCTGTATACATCAAGGGTTAGGCCTCATAAGTACGTTATGACATCGACAAAGCAACAAACGTAACGCAATTTAAATTGGTTTAAAACAACGACGATATAATACTAGACTCCGCATGCACGATCTAAGCAACAAAAATTATTCTGTCAACTCGCTGAGGTACTACGTAAGCGAGGGGGACGGGGTACTGCGTTGTGATTGGCTAACTCAAGGTCTGTTCTGTCTCAACGTATGTTTACGGCTCACAGTATTGGTCGAAATGAGACGAATATAAGACTTTTTTGCCTAATGTGTTGACAGACATCGGTCGCCTGTTATTACGAGTCTAGTATTATATCGTCGTTGGTTTAAAATCAACAGAAGAAAAAATCTAATGTGTCCGTCATTTAGTTTTGGATAATAATGGAAATCACAGGAGAAATATTTCTACATACCGGTATGTATCCTCGTATGGTCCCTGAGCTCAGCCATTCTTGCGAAAGCCTTCCGACACACGGTACACACGAACGCCTTGTTCCCGGAGTGAACAACACCGTGGACTTCCAAGTTGTGTTGTGTGCTGAACGCTTTGTCTAAAAAAAAAAACAATAATTAATAATAACAATATTCCACAAGTATCACAACGCCATATAGACCCAAGCTAAGCAGAGCTTGTGTTATGGGTACTAGACAACTGGTAAACATACTTATGTATTTCTAAATACGTACATATTATCCTACTACTATTATAAAGGCGAAAGTTTGTAAGTATGGATGTATGGATGTTTGTTACTCTTTCACGCAAAAACCACTGAACGGATTTGGCTAAAATTTGGTGCACAGATAGTTTATAACCTGGATTAACACATAGGATAGCTTTTATCCCGATTTTATGTTCCCGTGGGATAATTTTCGAGTTGTAGCGGGTGAAGCCGCTGGCAACAGCTAGTATTATAGATAAATAAATGACAACCAGACAGAACAAATGATCGTGCTCATCACACAAACAGTTGTTCTGGGTGGGAATCGAACCCACGACCTCCGGCATAGCAGTCAGGGTCACTAACCACGAAACCAACAGGCCTGACAAAACTATTGTAACAGGCATAATAAAAGAGCAGTGGTGGCACGGTGGTATCGGCCCCGACTTACGAGTTACGGTCGTGGGTTCGAACCCCACCAGGCGCATTATTTGTATAATTTATTTAAAATGTTATGAAAAATATTTAGTTTTAATTCCGCGACAAAAATCCAGGCTTGTTGCAGGATGCAATCCCACCCTATGCAGTCATGCATATGCACATGCAGCAAAGGACCCACCCTCCCGCCCTCATGCATATGCACACATGCAACAAACGGAAAAGCAAGCCATGCAATCAAACCTATACTCGACACGTGTTTCGCCCCTCCACGGGGCATCCTCAGGAGATGTTGACTCGACAAGCGCTCGGCCTCGAAAGCCCAAAGGAAATTCGAGTATAGTCGAGTATAGGTTTGATTGCATGGCTTGCTTTTCCGTTTGTTGCATGTGTGCATATGCATGAGGGCGGGAGGGTGGGTCCTTTGCTGCATGTGCATATGCATGACTGCATAGGGTGGGATTGCATCCTGCAACAAGCCTGGATTTTTGTCGCGGAATTAAAACTAAATATTTTTCATAACATTTTAATGTCATGGATTTCCGCAAAGTAACGCCTGATTCCATAATTTTTTTTTTTATTATAATTTATTTTATCACCACTGCTCTCAAAACGATGAAGGAAAACTCGTGCTAAGCGTACGGACCTCTAAAACCTAGTAGCTGTTAAACCCATTAAAGATAAAATAAAAAACTTGAGAGGTGTCAAGGGACACCCGGATGGAACGAAGTTACTGTATACACTCAACAAAAATAATCGTCGCGACTCCACTCCACTCTTTGAGCTCTAGCACCCTTTCGCAACGCGCGATAAGGAACTTCGTTCCAAAAAATGTCGTGACAACTTTTCGTAAGATTTTTTTTCCGTCTAGCCTCCTTTTACAACGCGCGATAAGGAACTTCGTTCCAAAAAGAACTTACTGCATATATTACAGACGAAATCCTTGACTCCCGAATGTGTTTTCTCATGTTGATTTAGATTTTGTTGTGTGAGAAACGATTTGCCGCATTGACTGCATTTGTAGGGACGTGGGCGGACCTGGAAACAAAGTCATAATGATAAAGTTTAGCTTGGTTGCAAGTACAAAAAATATTTTAAAAAAAATAAAAATATATGGAGATAGCACTGAAAAATAAACTGACAAAACAAAAACCTACTTTAATCCGAGGTTTGAGCCTGTAGTTTTCAGCTTAGTTCGGCCGGATATCCTCTAAAGGGAGAGGAGATCAGTGAGAGGAGATGTGTTTGAATAACCAATCAGATGTCCACTGAAGCTAAGCGGAGATAATGTGGACATCTGATTGGTTATTCAAACACATCTCCTCTCCTGTCCGCTTTGGTGGATTTCGCGCCTTAGGTTTATTTAATTATGAATAATATTTCACCAACTTGGGGGGTGATTTTCGAAAAATCCAAAAACACGTGTTTGATTAATTCTTATCTAGCACATAAATACTGATTTTCAAATTCATCAGCTCACGCGTTATGATTTTCCCATACAAACTTTAACAACCCCTAGAATACCAATGGAGGGAAGTTTTAAAAAAATAGTGGTGCTAATCTTATTTATTTACTAATGTTCTTATTCGTAGTAAGTTTAAAGTTTATAAACCCAAGGAATAAGATTTTTCATACAAAAGTTTTCACCCCTTTTCACCCCCTTAGAGGAGGATTTTCGCAAAATCCCGTCTTATTGCCAATCTACATGGTAGACTGCAAATGCTGTCCAAAATTCAAGTTTCTGCGTTAAGCGGTTTCGGCTGTAGTCGAGTCAAAAGAAAAACCCCTGTTGTTTTATATATATAGATTATATGTATTATTTCTATGGGTGACAATACGGAGTTTACGATATGGATAACAGTCCGTTCACAATTTTAGTCTAAGCAGAGAGCGGTGAGAAAGGCGAATTCGCCACATGCAGCGCGGTGATATAAGATCGTGAACAGGGGGGTATATCACAACGTCTCGATTATTCCTTTGAGTGAAAGTGACAGAGCTATACAAGTCGTCTAGCGCTATCTCGTTCACTCACTGTGACAAGCCTGGTTTTAAGACGTTGTAATAAGTCCCAGGCCATTATATCGAGTGATTCTTTGTTTCTTGAGTAGAATGTTCAATTTGCAGCATGTTATTAACTCGGTTGACGGAGTCCCGCTAAGCGGGGCTCCTTTATATGCAGTTCGGTGTTGTTATTTTTTTTTTTTAATATATTCCACAACTATCACACAACGCCATCTAGTTCCAAGCTAAGCAGAGCTTAGGTTCTGGGTACTAGACAACTGATAAACATACTTATATATTTCTAAATACATACATATTATAGATAAATTACACCCAGACACAGAACAAATGATCGTGCTCATCACACAAACATTTGTCCTGGGTGGGAATCGAACCCACGACCTCCGGTATAGCAGTCAGGGTCACTAGCCACTAGACCAACAGACCAGTCAAGCTTACCGCATGAGTCTTCAAGTGTGCCTGATGCGTGTACTTAGAGGCGAACGCCTTCCCACAGCTGGTACAGACGTAGGGCCGCGCCCCACGGTGCACGTTGTCGTGTTCAGCCAGCAGCGCGCGCGAGCTGTAGCACTTCCCACAGGTGGGACAGCGGTGTGGGCCGGCGCGGGCCGGGCCAGCCGTGGACGACGGCGCGTGGGACGCTGGGGGGAGGGTCTGAGTTATATAAAAGTAGCTAGGGAGTGATTGCTTCTTCTTCAAGCGTTCTAACTGGTTTTTGACTGCTCAAATCGCCCGTAGGACACGGTAGAGCATACGGTGCAGGACTGCCCCGCACGCGGTAGAGCACCGCCGTGAAGGAGCAAGTGATATTCGTGATGATCACGGATGCATCCACCTTACGCCGACCTCGCGACGTTTGATGACGTCGACGCCCACGTCATCAATGACGCCACGTCAGATTCGACCACCGTAGGCGCAAGCATACGAACATCGAATAGTAACTCACCGTCCTTACACGATACAAATCGACCGATCCCAACTACAAGTTAAAACCAGCCTTACCACTTCGACATATGACACAAAACACGTTGATATCTTCGGGTAGATGAAAAACGTATTACGATGCCCACGACGATGTCAAGTCAATCGAACTGCATCATTATTTATTATTATTGGTAAGGTTGATTTTCACTTGTAGTTGAAATCGCGTCCCATCGCGTCACAGTGAAGTCCCTTGGAGAGTCAAAGCCTGCTGAGGCTGCGGGACTGTCTTATCAGGTGACCATGACCTTGGATCATAAAGGGCTATGATAATTTAATTAAAAAAAAAACTTATAATTTAATTTTTTTTTTTTAATATCTTGACGCGACGGAGGCGTTATTGCGTATAAAAATATAATTTTATATTATATTATGACCTAGTTAAATCGACCTTCGACAGTTACACAGTACAGTCACGAGCAATAACATGTAAACACTTAACAAAGTTCAAACGCAAATTGCTCGTGAAATAATGATTTCCACTTTGAAATAAGACCTAGTTTATATAGTATGGCTTCCGAAATAGAAGTCTAATTATAAAAGACAAGCGTTTAATCAATATGGTAGCAGAACATCGCTTTTGAATACTTATACATACAGCTCGACATAAAAATGTAGAAAACCGGAAGTCGCCACTGTCTTCGCGCTAACAGCACTTTGAATGATTTTATTTTAATTTTTATCACTTATTACGGTAGTTTTATGGCACGATAATAAATCTAACAAACCTGCGGTCTTTGTTTACATCAAATATCAAAGATTTTAAAACGCTGTCAGAAATAAAAATTTTAGTTCCGTTCCTACATTTTTATGTCAAGCTGTACTATTGCTCGTGACTGTACACACGGCTACACATGCTATACAAAACCAGTACAATCTGACCGTTCAATGTACGGAAATAACATACAAAGGAAGACCACGATAAATTGGTTTTGTATTAGCTTGATGCGTAGCCGTGTGTACGTAAGCCTGTGCCGGGACAAGCGTGCCGTCAACGTAAAATATACCTTATATTGAATAAAATAAATACCTATATGCGTTGCGTATTCCGTCCGTTTCCTCATGACGGCACCACAGAACCGACACAGGTATATTCTGGCGTCGTGTTGCGTCTTCAGATGACGCATCATTGTGTCTGCGTCTTCAAGTGGAGTGTTTTCATCTGTCAAAAAATAAAATAAAAAAATACCCACACTTTAGTAAAGCAACACATGTGGCAACACTATCTAATGGTGTAAAACCTTTTTTTTTTTCAAAATCAGGGGGTTCAATTCTTAGCCAAGATTACTATTATTTCTAAAATCCAATGATACAGTTTTAGGTTTTCGTCAAAGTCGGCCTCGAGTCTCCTTTCAACGTTTTTCGATATTACTCACAGTTTCGGGTATAGCCATCCACGCCCAGTTAAAAAATTGACCCGGTATACTCATTTAGGGCCGTATAAAAAAATCAGTGTTGTGACATTTTAATAAATGTCGCAGCACACGCTGAAATAGGAGCCTTTTGGCCTCGCACAGGATCAGTTTTGCTATTTTTGTTATGTTTATCTTTTTGTATCATCATCATCATCAGCCTATTAATGTTCCCACTGTTGGGACACAGGCCTCCTCTCTGTGAGAGGGGGTGGGCCATAATCCACCACGCGGGCTCAGTGCGGGTTGATGGATGTCACATGTCTTCGAATTTTTGGTTCTAGAACATACCGGTTTCCTCACGATGTTTTCCTTTACCTTTTTGAGAACAGTGGTGATAAAATAAATTACACAAAGTAATGCGCCTGCCGGGATTCGAACCCACGACCTACAACTCGTAAGTCGGGGCCGATACCACTGGGCCACCACTTTTTGTATAGTTATGTATAATTTGTTTTTCCTTTGCGTATCTTTTTCTTATCTATACTTATTGTATCTATCTCTGTATAATTACTGTTGTTCTGTCCTGTGTGTGTCAATAAATCTTTTTCTTTCTCTTTCTTATTTACTCACCATTCTTCTCACACAGCAGACACTTGAACAGATCTCCGTGATGCGCCACCATCTGTAGCGGCACGCAGTTGTCGGCGGTGGAGCTCGACACTGACTTCACGCGGTACATCTCGCCTGATTCCACCTTTATGAAAGCACCTCCTGATGGAAAAACAAGTAATATTTAAAAAAAGAACATTAAAAAAAGGCTTGTGTTTAAACACCACCCAAAAAAATACATATTTTACTACCAAAAAAATTCTAAACGGTTACCAAAATGGATAAATGGTCACCAAATAACGTTTCCTAAGTAATAAAGAATTAAACCTATTATGTGTAATAAAAAAAACTACCTAAGCAGGGTCGGGTCTTCAATTTCTGTGTACAATTGATTTACAGAAACCTTACCAAACCGAACTTCGGGGTGTCCCTGAAATCTTGCTAAAGCGAGTTTTAGATTTGGTGACCATTTATCCATTTTGGTATACAAAAAGAATTATTGATGCGCATTTAAATTTTAGCCTTAAAAAAATGTATTACCTGTTTATAAAAACATCTATTAACTAAAGAGAACGTACTAACGTCACGGGAAATACGTTCGTTCTGTCGTTGTTATAGAGGTGTTTCTTTTAAATTGGCCAAAAGGGAGAAATCCGAATCCATGAGAAATACAAGAAAACTTTCTTAGGAACCTTCAACTCTTTTTTGATGTTGAAAATGTTGGCGTTTAATTTCCCTTTTGGCCAATTTAAAAGAAAGAACCTGTATACTAAGACTTTCTTCTTCTGGAGAAAGTGTAACGAACACTTTTATGAAAACCGCATCAATGTCGGTTCAGCCAAACACGAGATAATCGCTGACATACAATTTGTATGTCAGCGATTATCGACCAGCATGTTTGTATGATACAAACATGCTGGTCTAACTTATAATACTTTTTTTTAAGTCAGTTAAAAATATTACCTTGTTCCTGAGCGGCTGCAATAATAGCGTTTGCAGTTTCCTCATCGCCTGATACTTGTAACTCGATCTGAGATTCATCATTAGAGTCTGGAATCAATCAATAAAGGAATTAGATTCGCGGGTCCCAAATGGCCACATTTTAGGGTTCCGTAGCCAAATGGCAAAAAACGGAACCCTTATAGATTCGTCATGTCTGTCTGTCCGTATCTCACAGCCTTTTTTTTCGAAAGTATAAGAGCTATCCTGTTGAAACTTGGTAGGTAGATGTTTTAAGTGAACCGCATTAGGATTTTCACACAAAAATAAAACTAATTTTGGGGGTTGCCCCCATACTTAGAAATGAAACTGAATTTTTTCCCCCTGACACATACGTGTGGAACATCTATGAATAGGTCTTGAAAAATGATATTGAGGTTACTAACATATTTTTTTTCTAAACTGAACAGTTTGCAGGAGAGATAATTCCAAAGTGGTAAAATGTGTAACTTCTAAAATAAGAGAATTATAAAACTAAAAAAAATATATGATGTACATTACCATGCAAACTTCAATTGAAAATTGGTTTGAACAAGATCAAGTAATTAGTTTTTTTTTTAATACGTCATAAACCGTAATCCACAATTTACTTTTCAAAGTTACAACCAACTACAAGAACGTTTATATTATGTTACTTGCTGCTACGGAACCCTTCATGGGCGAGTCCGACTCGCACTTGGCCGGTTTTTTTTAACGTTGTCATCTGCCACATCTACCCAGCCTTTTTCCCCAACTATATTGTGGTCGGCTTCCAGTCGAACCAGATGCAGCTGAATATCAGTATTTTACATGGAGCGACTGCCTATAGTTGTTGCGGGTGTGAGTGAGTGTATGTTAGTTTCTATTTGCTAACGCACCCATGATATAGGGAGAAATTCACTGTGTGGGGCAACTTTAAAAAAATTCATAATCACCTTGACTATCACCGTTGTCCTGTTGATCACCATCCCCGTCACCGTCCTGCTGTTCATCATCTTCGGGCATCACCAGTGATATCTCTCCGCCCTCGTAGATGAACTTTTGTCCGGCGACCATGCGGAGTATGGAACCATTTTCACTGTCCACTACTATTGTATCTGTAATCAATAAATTTTGAGCTATAATCGGAATAGTTTGATTGAATGAGGGTCATTGATCCGAAAAACATACATTAATGGTAAGCGTCCACAGGTCCGCATCGTACATATATAAGTATGTTTATCAGTTGTAGTACCCATAACACAAGCTCTGCTTAGCTTGGGACTAGATGGCGTTGTGTGATAGTTGTGGAATAGTATAGTAATAGTATAGTATAGTAGTATAGTATAGTATAGTAGTATAGTATAGTAGTATAGTATAGTAGTATAGTATAGTAGTATAGTATAGTAGTATAGTATAGTTATACGGTCGAAACAGGTTCAGTGTTCAAAAATACTGATTTTACTGACCAGAAATCTAAAAAAACTGACTTTTACTGACCATCTGAACCAACATAAAATAAAAGTTTCATGTGGAATTGAAAAAAAAAATATTATTGGCCTCCACCATCCCCATAGCCAACCATCACCACCTTTTTATTATTAAATAAGCAAATGACACACATCCAATCATGCAAATAATATTAAAAGTTAGAAACATTAGACATTATGATTTCTTGAAGAAGTTAGTAATCAAAGCATTTTTCTTTTTATCTATAATTTTAAGTTTTAAGTTTAAGTTAAGTTAAGTTTTCTTCTTCTTTAATTTTCTCCTCGTAGTCTTTTCTTTCTTTAACAGCGGCATCTAGTAATGTCTTGGCCATATCAACGGCGACTAAGTCTTTGTCCTTAATTCCTTCTTCTAAGTAGTGTGTAGTGTGGGCCCGGCTAAGAAAATTAGAAATGACTAGAAATTTGTTTTTTGTTGACACAATCTAAATGTATATTTAAAATGCTAATGTTAGGACGGGAAGACGGGGTTTTCTCTATGACCACCAACTCCAATCATCTCCCCTTTGGTCTCCTGGTGAAAGTAAGGAAGTTTGGTCGCGGTTGTGGGTGGCGAAAATGTGAAAAAGTGTTGCAACTGATGAAATGAATGGACTTGAAAGGTGAAACCCGAGCAACGCCGGGTTTGGCTGCTAGTAGGTATCATCATCATCTCAGCCATAGGACGTCCACTGCTGAACATAGGCCTCCCCTTTTGATCTCCACATATACCGGTTGGAAGCGACCTGCATCCAGCGTCTTCCGGCGACCTTTATAAGGTCGTCTGACCTTGCTGGTGGACGTCCTACGCTGCGCTTGCTAGTCCGTGGTCTCCACTCTAATACTTTTCGACCCCATCGGCCATCTGCTCTGCGAGCAATATAGCCTGCCCATTGCCACTTCAGCTTGCTAATCCGGTGGGCTATATCGGTGACTTTAGTTCGTCTACGGATCTCCTCATTTCGGATTCGATCACGTAGAGAAACACCTAGCATAGCCCTCTCCATAGCTCGTTGAGCGACTTTGAGCTTTGAGATGAGGCCGATAGTGAAAGACCACGTTTCGGTGCCGTAAGTCATCACTGGTAACACACATTGGTTGAAGACTTTCGTCTTGAGGCACTGAGGTATGTCGGACGAAAACACATTGCGTAGTTTCCCGAACGCTGCCCAACCGAGTTGGATTCGGCGGTTGACCTCTTTCTCGAAGTTGGACCTACCTAACTGGACTACTTGTCCTAAGTAGATATATGAGTCAACAACTTCGGCAAAATTGTGTCAGTAAATAATTAATAAGGTTCCAAAAAAATACATGAAGCAATATATGTGTTGATCTCAAAAAACTGAAAAAACTGACCATTTTCTCAAAAAACTGACTTTTACTGACCATGCTAAAAAAAACTGACTTTTACTGATTTTACTGACTAGTTTCGACCCCTGAGTATAGTATAGTATAGTGTACGTATCGGACGCATCGCATCAAACGGATTTCTGTATCGGCAGCGATCGGATTGCTGACGCGAGTATCAGCAATCGGATTACCGATGCCACCTTCATCGCTTCCACTGATCGGCATTCCGTATGACGTCATCGGTACGCATCGCATTAAGGCATTGTCGATGAGCCGTCCGTACGATGCGGATCAGTGGACGCAGTTGTATGAGTTTCCATACAAGGCAAACTAAAATCCGTTACGTACGATACGTCCGTAACGTCTTTGCGTTCCAGGACCGTGGTAAATCTTTCGAACAAGTTCCGCAATCCTGGCATAATACAATTCCTACCTAAGTTCCGTTTTTTTTTAAATAAAATCAAGTCAATTCCGGTGGAATGTCCATCCATATTAAGGTGTGCGTCCACAGGTCGGACAGCGAGTCGCCCATTAATATCTAGCCAAAGTAGATAATAATGCCACTTACGTCCTTCACCATCATCATCGTCGTCATCACCCTCGTTAAGTATCTCCAGCTTGCCGAGGATGTACTTCTGTGCTTCGCTCACTTCATCACCTCCGTCCAGTGATGGGAGGTTCAGGTACTCGCTCACTGCCGGTGTTGGGTCCGACTTTGACTGGAAAATATATAAATTTTTCAGAATATCAGTTGTGAGCAAAGCGGCGGGTAAAAACTAGTACCGCCTTATCACAAAAGGTTGAACATCTGTTGAATAGTGTCTAAGAAAAGTGTAACTGCAAAAACAATCAACTGTCAATGTCGAAAAGACATTTCACGTTGATATAATTTTTTATTTATTTGTCATCAGGCAACAAAGGCCCATAGATAAAATACACAAACAATCTTTTAAGTACATAATAATAAACTAATACATAAGTATTCAACACAATAAGTGTTAGTAAATAATGCTAAGGAATAAAATAAACTATATAAGGGTCGTTTTGCATTTACACTTTTCATAGACAAGCGTTCAACAGATGTTTAACCTTTTGTGGCAAAGTTGGTAATGTTTCAGTTACCTCCTGTAGTCCTTCAACTTGTAGCACCATGTTTCCATCCGCTGACGTCACAGGAACAACAGACAAACAATCTGTAAAAAAATATATATACACATATATATTATGTTGTGGTTAAGAGGATCGTCTACCGAGCGCTCGTCCATACAAAAAGAAAAAACGTTTTCCTCCCCCTAGATGTTATCCTATCTCAATGGTTTTTTAGAATGCATCTGACACAGTAAAAAACTAGGTTTATATGTTATCTTTTTTCAAAATTTATAATAGTTTGAAAGTTACAGGCGCCTAAAAGATACTATTTTTATGACAAAATCTTCATTGAAGTAAAACCTTTGTATTTAAAAAACAAAGAAGTTTAAGAAAAAAAGCAATACCTACAAACCTAGAATAAAATATGCTGAAACGATTGACACCAGAATCTAAGAGATTGGTAGTGATTTAGTATATGAAAAACGTTTTCTCCCGAGAGACAAATTTCATATAAAAAAATACCTACAGTCAGTCGCGAGCTGCAACGCTCTCTATCGCACGATCGGGGTTTTTTCAACGCGTGAGAGGGACAGTACGAGTTTTTCTAAATACCTATTTTTTTAAATGGCAGCAGCTATTCTATCCTCTTAAAGCCCGAAGTAGGGTTACATCTAGGTTTAACCGTTAGTCAGTTAAACCTAGGTGTAACCCTACTTCGGGCTTTATATAAGTCGCTAATAAAGGCAAAATAGAAAAGAAATACAAGGATCAACTGTTTAGTGCAGTGGAACAAATTAAGCCATGTTCAAAAGCGACAGAAAACTACATACCTTCATCAATTTCCATCGGATGATCATCATTAGCTTCATCACCCTTTTCAAACTCATCATCCTTTTCATCAATCTTCCTCAAAATAGCTCCAGACAGAAAATCCTTAGGCAAAGAATCTACATTGAAACTCAATATAGAATTCTTTGGGCTCATAGAGTTCATATTACTTTGTACCGTCACTAGACTTTCGAGGTCATCTTTCAAAGCGTTTGTGAGTGAAGTGAGGATCGAATTTGAGTCTAATGTTGGTTTTTCTATTGGTTTAGTATTTGTTGTTTTTATTGTTTGTGTGAGAACTGAAGATCCGACTGTTACTTTAAGGTTTAATGTGGAGGCTGTAGCTGGCTGAAAAGATGAAAAATATATCTATTGGTTAATCTACTATACAAAAATAAGTCGGGTTTTCCTTCCTGACGCTATAACTCCAGAACGCACGAACCGATTTCCACGGTTTTGCATTCGCTGGAAAGGTCTCGGGCTCCGTGAGGTTTATAGCAAAGAAAAACATCTGGTAGAGAAACGGAGATCACCGGGTTTGCTAGTTAATTATTATAAAGGAGCTCGTGGCTAAATAATTACAGCCGCACAGGCCGATCTTCCGGGTTAAGCCACGCTTGCAGAGGTTGGTCTGTAGATGGGTGACCATCTGTCATAGCGAGTTTTCTCCGTGCCTTGGAGAGCTCGGAAAATCAAAATTAAATATTTTTATTTCACATAGGCCCATGAAGATAAAAAAAAAATTGAACGTAATGAGTCCTCCCACCCAGGGTAGGATGGGAGGGAGTGTCACACGGACTAAAATCCATGGCGTCCAATACAATAGTCCTTTACTTTCCGGGGCCACTGAAACCTAATAAGATGGTCTCGCGACCCCGGAGGGTGGGCGTCCTACGCTGCATATTTTATGTATTTTTAAACCTACCTTAATTTGTGGCAGCATCATATTAGCTTGCGAGAAAGATGCTAATTTCCCCACTTTGAGCAATAAATCTGGAGGTATCGGTTGTAATTTCGATGCTGGCAACACAAGCTTCTTCCCCAATAAAGGGTTTGGCTTCGGTGGAGAACATAAATTCTTCTCATAGTTGTCATAATCTAAATTATGCTGAGGTAATGATTGCTTGAATTGTCCTAGTAAATCTTCTTTTATTGTTTGTAATCTGAAAAATAGAAGAATTTAGAATTCAGTTTTTTTTTTCATAATATTTCTTTATCTGCAAGCTTGATATTATGTTTCAAGCTTTCACGGTTTGTCTCTAAATTTAAAATGTCACTTACGGGATATCTTCCGTGATTATCTATTTGTTTGAGTTCCCGATATTTCGACGCTGTTGCAAGCGCCATGATCGCGGGTTGACTGGAGATTGCGGGTGGATGAAAATAAATTTGTTACAAGCAGACAAATCTGTCTACCCTCTTTCTTTGCCTCTCTCAAACAAATAGATTAATCACTGAAGATATCCCGTAAGTGACATTTTAAATTTTGATATTATGTTGTAAGAAAACAATGCTTAAATATAGAATCAGGGTACAAATAAAAAAAATACTAAGAGGAACGTAAAGGACTATTGAAGGACACTGTGGATTTTAGTCAGTGCGAGTCTGACAGCCCCCCCGCCCTGGGTGGGAGGACTCGTTTGATTTTACCACGATAAAAAAAGAGTCCAACGAAAAACAACGGATTTAGTTGATCAAATATCAAAACAATATTGTGTATAAATATTTTTGTTTTAGGTTTTATATTTAACTAGTGTTTGCCCGCGGCTTCGCTTGCGTTATTTTAGAATTTGAGAAACAATACGGATCGTGTGGCGCCATCTGGAATATGAACGTAATTGTTTTCTCGGCAACAGCTCTCTTCTGTTATTCGGGATGTAAGATACCTTTTATCCGTGTCTATACTCCTGACAACGTATATGCTAAATTTTGGGACGATCGATTCAGTAGGTAGTAATGCGTGAAAAGGTAAAAAACAAACATACTTGCATTTTTATTATTAGTTTAGATCAATTATGTTATATCTAGGTACACACGGCTACACATCAAGCTATACAAAACCAGTATAAGCTGATCGTAGTATGCGCGGAATGATCATACAAAGTGAGTCTACGATAAACTGGTTTTGTATAGCTTGATGTGTAGCCGTGTGTACATAGTTTGCATAGGAAACGTCCTTATTTGAGCGACATTAATTTCAAAGAACCGTGTTTATTTTAAACATTTAGACTATCATTTTTGGGTTGATTTACAGTATCGCTGCAAATTGAACGTACGATAGCATTGCTCTTCTCCCTTGCATTCCGCGTGATACCTAAAAAATAACTAATTATCTGACTCGATGAATACAACTTGTCGTCGTTTAAAACAGAATCTATGCACTGGTTTGAACACCAATTCAAAACATAAATAAACACAATTTTTTCTAATCTATAAAATTCCACACCTCGAAACAATTACAATTAAAAAAAATATCCAACTTACTACCTACAATTTAAATCAGTGTAGATTTATATCCTAGAAAACTATTGAAAAAAATAGTAATAATTTAAAATCGCGAATAATATTGAAATAAAAGTATACACATTTTTTTTAATTATTTGAAACTCTCAGGACAAATATAAGAAAACTCAAAAAGTGAAAAAAAGAAACAGCGAGATTTGATCCAGAGACCCCTTGCACGAAAGTCAAGCAGGATACCAACCAGACTGGCTAGTACGCTGACAGTGTTTTCAAATAGCGGTTCTTATACAAATGTCAACAATGACTGAAAATCAACATATTACAAAATTGCTAATCCCCCAAAGGGAATAGCGTAATTATACATATCCTATTAATAGAAGAGCAGTTTAAGGAATATTTGGGGAAAAATTGACTAAATAATATCCAGTGGATTAGCTTCCAACTAAAAACAAACAGATAAAAACAACAAAATTTAAAATTGCTTATCTCCCAGGAAAAATAGCGTAATGATACATAGCCTATCAACAGAAGCATATTATTAGGAATATTTGAGGAAAATTTGATCGACAACTTTACAGTAGTTTAAGAGATAGATCAAATCAAAAAAAACATAAAAATTTCGAAAGAAAAAAAAAGTTGATTTGGCATCAGAATCGATCCCTTATCTCGAAAAAAATACAAAAAGAAAAAAATATTCAATGTACAGGAATGACAGCTCTACGATTTTATTATATGTAAAGATAAACTTCATCATTTAAAAAAAGGAAATGTTATTTATTGGTTACTGTTAGCAGACTATACAACATTGACAAAAGAAGCTAGATAAGTAACATATTGGAGTTTAATCTCACCTGACTTGAATGCTATCATACTCGGTGCATGTTTTAAGGCATTTTTTACATATTATGTTGGTATGAACTTTATTCTGAACCACTGGCTTGCCTACAATTTCACCCACAACCTCGGCTAGTTTCTTGCCCGACTGCAATAAATTCTGAAAATATAAAAAAAGAAATTAAAGAAATGTCTATGTCTGATGATCAATGGTGAAAAGTCGGTGAGGTCAATGTTAAATCATTTATTTCAATAAGGCCATCAAAGAGGCGCTTTTGAACGTCGAATATTAAAATTAAAAGAAATGGGATGGGATGGGATTGATTCTACATAGAGGTGAGACCTTCCCGCCATGGCCTGGGTGGGAGGACTCATTTGATGGTTTTACGACGCTAAAAAAAAGGGTCATGGTTACCGGCCTAGACAGTTCCGTGACCCGAGCACCCTTTGGTCCTCTAAGGGGTGCTAAATGCAAAGATGTGTGCATATAAGTTACCTTCTATGTGGAATCGAGGAGGCTATCCTTGCTATGGATATGGTATGGATAGTACTTACTTTCTCATCAAACAGATTTGAAGCATTCCATCTCATTAGTGAGAGGCCAGCTCTAGCGTTGCAGATGAAGCAACACTGGTTCATGCTGAAAATAATTTATGAAAGTTAAAGTTAAAATATAAAATACAATTAAATTTTTTTTTTGGTTTGATTTAGAAGGGTCATTGGCCACACTACCCATTTAACATTTTCTATTATCTTCTATACTTACATCTAAACATATAACTATGTAATTAAAAAAGGAGTGTCTGTTTGTAATATTGAAATAACTTGTTTTACTACATGCATACGAATAATATATTTATGGTGCACACGACAAAATAACATTATTAACAATTTTTTGTCTGTCTATTTGTAATAGCTAATCGCTAAAATGGCTGGGCCGACTTTGACGGGCCTTCTATTGGCATAAAGCTGATGTACAAAGGAGTAATATAAGTTACTTTTATTTTAGAAAAAATTCTATGTTTAAAAAAAAAATATATATATATAATAAAAAATGTTGCGTTCAGACATCATGCGAAAGAAGTTGTAGGCACAGCTATTTCCAAATAGCAGTCCAGAGTCATGATTCTGATTTTGGTGATGGAATAGCTTGAAAACTGTGTGTGTTTTACCTTATTTATTTATTACAGTTACTTCTTACTTGCTGTTGGTCTAGTGGTTAGTGACCCTGACTGCTATGCCCCATAGCAGTCAGTGTCACTCCCCCCGGTTATGGGTTCGTTTCCCACCCAGTACAAATGTTTGTGAGATGAGCATGATCATTTGTTCTGAGTCTGGGTGTAATTTATCTATATGTATGTATTTAGAAATATATAAGTATGTTAATCAGTTGTCTAGTACCCATAATACAAGCTCTGCTAAGCTTGCGATTAGATGGCGTTGTGTGATAGTAGTGGAATATTTTATTATAGGTAGGTATTAATATTCTTCCTCTGCAAAGCCCTTCAGGTAAAGGTGTGATATTATATTTTTTTTTACATTATTTTCGTTATTTATTAACAATATTTTTAATATACCTAACTTATCTATTAGGGCAAATGTTTTATTATTCTGCTTTATAGCTTCAGTTGAAATTGAGTTCTGGTCCTAACTTGTAACATTTAGCAGAAACCAAAGTTTGTCAAATACCTAAAAGTTTTAATAATTATGATTTTCTTAATCAGTTGGGAATTAACTTCGAACTTTTCGAAAATGGGACACTCATTGTCGTCTTATGTAATTCCACTGACCTAAAAATGCAAATTCTTTTGATATCAATAACATTTTATCAATGTTTACATCTTTATCAGTTGCCGATAATTTCAAAACTAGTGCCACCATTCACTGATTCACGCAAAACATTCAAGTTATTCACAGAAAAATTCGTCTCCATTGGTATTTCGCATGAAATGGCAGCCATTTTGCTACACCATATATCAAAGATTCTTATTTAGAGCGGAAAATCATAGTAAAATCCAATAAATTCCACTTACCTGGCCAGTTTTCCAACAATCTTCGGGTATTAGATTAGTTTTTGAAGGTTTTCATACGGTTTTTGTAAAATATAATGTTGTCAGCAACGGATTGCCTGCAGCCACCATTACGTTTTTAATAATTTTGACTCATTTTCTCGCCAGTAGGTGGCGTTTTGTAAATGTTTCCGGTGCGTTGGTTTTCTATTACGTTTTTCGACTCGACTATTACGAAAAAAATACAGATTGGGATGAAAACTCAACGCTCTTCACGAAAGGTCTCAAAATAAATGATGTACCTAATATTATTTTTTGAGATTTACGTCATAAAAGAAACAAAATCTCTGTTTCCAAGAAAAGTTTTAAATCCACCACTATCAGTGTTTAGCTGTAACACCATATTTCGAAAATGTTATCTATCTTTATATTTATATATATAAAAGCAAAAGGTCACTCACTCATAGGACACGAAAGCTCGGAAACTACCAGTGCCAAGGGTTCAAAATTTTGCACAGGGGTTCTTTTTAGGACGTAGGTACCCGCTAAGAACGGATTTTGCGATATTACGCCCCTAAGGGGTTGTTTTTGGGGTTGACAGTTTGTTTGAAACTTCGTTATTACACGTGCTAGGAGTCTCAAATTTTGCATGGGGCTTGTTATTAAGACGTACGCACTACCCTCAACGGGGTTTTTCGAAATTCAACCCCTAAAGGGTTGTTTTAGGTGTTGATAGATAGAGGTTGCATGGGGCTTCTTTTAAGGACGTAGGTGCTCACTAAGACAGGATTTTGCGATATTACGCCCTTAAGGGGTTGTTTTTGGGGTTGACAGTTGGTATGAAACTTTTTGCTACAAGTACTAGGAGCTTCAAATTTTGCATGCGGGTTTTTTTTAGGACGTAGGTTCTACTTTAGAAAAGGGTTTTTCGAAATTCGACCCCTAAGGGGTTGTTTTTGGTGTTGAAAGTTTGTTTAAAAACTTCGTTATTACACGTGCTTAGAGTCTCAAAATTTCATGGGGTTTGTTTTAGGACGTACGCACTACCTTAGACGGGAATTCTCGAAATTCAACCCCTGTGGGGTTGTTTTTGATGTTGTTAGATACAGGTTTCAAATTTTGCATGGGGATTCTTAGAAGGACATAGGTGGATTTGTATGAAACTTTATTAATACAAATACTAGGAGTTTTTAATGTTTCACCGGAAGGTTCTTTTACGACGTAGGTGCTACCGTGAAATTCCCCCCCTAAGGGGTACTTTTTAGCTTCAGAGTTTGTATGAAACTTCGTTACTACAAGTGCTACGAGTCTCAAATTATCCCAGGGGTATATCTTTAGGATGTAGGAGCTTATTAAGCTGGGATGTTGCGAAAACCGACTGTTAAAGGGATATTTGTGGTCGAATGAGAGAGAATAGAATTTTAGTTGATTTAGATTTTATAAAAGTATTGCATAAGGAGGGTGGCCAGAAAAGAAATTCACAGAAAGCAAAGCTCTAAATAAGCGCGGACGAAGTCGCGGGGGAAGTGCTAGTTGTGTATAAAAAGCCTTTAGGCGCACATGTTCAGCATCATCATAACCAGTCGGAAGACTTCAAATGATGAAGAAAGGATTTTCCCATAGAACACAACGCCGAACGAGAATTCACCACTTGCATCCATCGGTTCCCTGGTCATTAGTCAACCTAGCGGGAGGCCTGCTTATACTGTATCGTGGTCGTGGCTGTGTCTATCAGTTTGTGGTCACCAATCGAGACCTTTCTTTCTTCATCATTTCTCAGCTTTACGAGGGATGTGGCCTGCCACTTAAATTAGCTAATTTAAAGAGTTACATCTGTGACTGAAGCGAATATCCTTGTTCAGGATTTTATCACGCAAAGAAATTCCGAACATCCCTTTCCGTTGCTCATTTAAAAATATTAGGACAATCTCACAATAATAATATTAAAGATGCGAAGTTGGGATGGATATTGTAGTTGAAAAAAACTTAGCAAAGCTACGGCAAGCAGGGCATGCGGGCAGCGAGTAAAGGGCAACTCGCTGCCCGACCAAGGACCATGCCCGGGTCGACGGCGCGTTGTGTCCCACGCGCGCCTCAAAGAGCGTCAGCATAATGACGGGGCCCCCCTCTCAGAGGGCCAAAGCCTGCCGGGGTCGCGGGATTATTCCCTAACCGTAACCCCGGAACTTAACAGGCTATGAAGGACACCGTGGATTTTAGTCAGTAGAAGTCTGACAGTCCCTCCCGCCCTGCCCGGGGTTGGAGGACTCATTTGATGATTTTACCACGCTAAAAAAAAAAAAAAAAAAAAAAAGCTACGGCAAGCAAGCGTAGGGTAGGTAGTCCAAACTCCTTGCACTCCCGCTGGTCACCTCTGCTCTCTGCAGACGCTCCAGCGTGGACGGCGCGGCTAGTTTTTACTGTTATCCCGGTAACGTTTCCTTGAAATACTTCTCAACTTCATCGTACTAGTACTAAAACGTAATAAGCATTGAATAAGGCAAAAGAAAAGAACCTCGATGAATTTTATTTTGTATTTAAAAAAAATACAAAGTTGGAAATTACATGGCAACACATTTGACAAGATGGCGGCCTTCGTAGTTCGTTTTCTGTTCACGTTGGCGCCACTGTGTAGTGAATTTGAGCGGCAAGATTCGAAAAACTGAATTTACGTAATAAGTACATTTCATTTTGTGATTTTACATTGTTAAGATGGGAATATTAGTTATTCGAGCGATTGGAGAATAAACAAAGATTATATATTATTATATTATTACCCTTGTTGTTAAAAAGCGACCTAAAAATAAATAAATTTTAAAAAAAGATTATAGACTAAGCGTTTCCTATCCAGTTATACAATAATACAGGCAGAAAAGTGAAAGTCGAGATAAAAGTGATGAAATCGCCGACATTTTCTAAGATTGTAGTCAATTTCATGCAAGTAAGTATTTTTCAGTCCATTAGAGCCCATTGGCACTAGCGCTTTTTAATGGGCGTTAAAAAAGCGCCCGAAATAGAACAAATACATTCCCATGTATCTGTTCACCTTCACACGTCAGCGTGTTAAGTGCGGCGTTTTTTTTCGAACTGTAGGCACTTATTTGATTTTAAATGCAGGGACATTTCAGTTTATTTACCTTTTTTTGTTAAATCTCAGCGCTTTTTTTAAACCTAAATTAAACGCGGCTTGTTTTCTTGTCTATATTCAACAGGGCAGCATGACAGTAGTTTAATAGGTAAATGATAAACTATTTAATCAAAAACATTATTTATTGTTTTCTATACAATTTTACAATTTCTTGCGTCTCGAGTGCAGCTCACTATAATAATAATAATTAATCTTTTGATAATTCTAAAAATGTACAATAAAAACTAATACTTTTTCGAATTAAAATTAAAATAATATACTTACTATTTACATATCAACATATTTTTCTCGCCATACTTTAAAATATTTTATACATTAATTAATAATTTCTTTTAATTATATTAATTTTTGGTGTTGTGCAAAATTTTGAAATGCATTTTTGTGACGTTTTGAAGAATATGTTATAATTGCACTGCATCAGTTAAGTAAGTCTTACATACAATCGTTTATTATACCAATTAGAATCCATGCTTAGCTAAGCATTTCAACCAAGAAGTAGCTTGGCGCCTCTTGACGCCGTAATTCGCCGTGGCTGTGCTTCGCCAAACCTTATGCCCGGCAGCGTATTTCCAAAACCTATACTATTTCAGTCACGAGTCGGACTCTACTCGATTAGCTTTTGTTTGTGCATATTTCTCAACAAAACCTAATCTATCTCAGTAAGAAACTGGACTCAAATAGATTAGCTTTTGTTTGTGCATATTTCTCAACAAAACCTAATCTATCTCAGTAAAAAACTTGACTCAAATAGATTAGCTTTTGGTTTTGATATTTTCAAAGTAAATGCACGGACAAAATCTAGTACCATTTTAGTCACGCACGAGCCAAACTCTAAAAAGCAGTGAAATGAGGAAATCAGGGATTTCACGAAATCCAATTATCAAGAAAAGTATCTAGTGATAATTATGACAAAAATACTAATATAAAGTCAGAGATCATGTCATTTCACTAAACTAAGTAAAATGTTGAAAACGTCGACGGAGCACCGCTTCGCGGTGCTCCTACTTCCGGGTGGTTTAAAAAAAAATAACCACGAAGGGGATGGCGGGGTCTTTCAGACCCCGCCATCCCCTTCTAACTTAACCTGTCCGAGTCGGGATGCCCACAGTCGTATTTGCGATATTCAAGTACTACAAAATTTAAGAAAAGTTAAATTCCGAGGTAAATTTACTCATATAGCTAGTGAGCCTCTTCTCGACAAGGTTTTGCTCGTACGTAATGTTTAAAAATAACTCGCCGAAAGTCTAGCTATTCGAGTGACATGAATTATATAGAACTAGGTTTTGTACGTGCATTTTCTTTGAAAATATCAAAACAAAAAGCTAATCTATTTGAGTCAAGTTTTTTACTGAGATAGATTAGGTTTTGTTGAGAAATATGCACAAACAAAAGCTAATCTATTTGAGTCAAGTTTTTTACTGAGATAGATTAGGTTTTGTTGAGAAATATGCACAAACAAAAGCTAATCGAGTAGAGTCCGACTCGTGACTGAAATAGTATAGGCTTTGGAAATAGGCTGCCCGGCATGCCCGCGGCCAACTTTGACGCCATGCCCGGACTTCGCAATTAATATATATTGCAATGCTTGATAATGTCGGACCAACAGTCTTGTTGACAGACTTGCCCACAACTCGTCCGTCCGATCTCATTTTGTTTTCACGGGCACATGAGAATCGTAACAACTAAACCGTTTATCCGGTTGAGACAGAGACAAAACGCTGATGAGTCTGTATACGGTATTGTGGCGATAGACAATACCCGTATATATTGCCCGCGGGCATGTCCGTCTAGTAAATTCCCTGCTTTACGCCCCAGACTTGAATCAAGCGGGCAACGGGACGGGGTAGCGACTCGCCCGAAGCAGATTATATCTTCGAGATATTTGACCAACAGTGCTGACACGTGCCGATCAGTATAGCGTCGCACGAAATGTTTGGTACAATATATTTCACTGACAGTGATCGATACGGTACTGATCGGCTCGTGTCGACACTGTGCGGATAAGCCTTTAAGTCATGGTGCCTTTTTACTAAAAACTGATGCAGTATATGATTGAATAATATCCGAGTCGCGTAAGCTCAGGTAGGTATGTAGAATTTGTAGAGAGCGTCAATAAATACATTGTGTGAAATGAATTGAACCTCATCTGAATTTTATATAAAAAAAAAGTGAAATTGAGCAATATCTTGTTTTTGACTGCATAGTGTGACAGATTTTTTATTATTATTTTGTCTTAGAGCATTTACACTAAAGAAAGTTTTAAATAAAGTTAAAAAAACTCCAATTTTACGGAGAGACAAGAAGTCTGCAGTTCATTTTTAATATGAAAGTGAAATACAAAACTCTTTCATAAAGAAAATTAAAAGAATAATCGATTTGACAGGCATGTGGGTAGGTAGTAGGATGTACAGTCATCAACACAAGTTTTACAAACCAATAAATTCTTATTATGAATCCAATTTCTATGATTTTTTTTTTTGTTAAAAATGAATGAGATTATTTGCGAAAGTCCCTAAATTGCGTTCAAGAACAGTCCGTCTAAGGTTCGATTCCCGCACGGAGCAAACATTGGTATGATCTTTAGATGAGTAGTTTTTGGGGTGTATGCGAGATTGAGATTATTATTGTAAACGCATTCATGCCCCAGGAGAAATACGTAGTGGGAGGTATTTTTTTTAATATGTATTTTTTTTAACAAATTCTGTCAATATAGTAATAATTACTTATTCTTAAACGCGTTTAGGTGTGTTGATCGCGTTCAAAACTTGAAATTCGTCCGTAGTCGGTTTGAAAACCTGTGTTGTCATGTTTTCTGCAGTGGTAGTGTTTGAAATGAAAGATTTTGTTGTGTTGACATGTATTTTAATGTTTATCATGTAACTACAAGACCTAATTCCAATAAAATGTAGGCTAAAAATGAAAAGAAAAATACAATTTATTCACTATGTGCCACCGTGCTGTTTCTCGTGTACTGTCAAAGCATCGTTTAGCGAAATTACGCGAATAGACAATAAAATTGACCAGAGACAATTTTTTATCGATAATTTAATAATTTAATTTAGCTTTTTCATAGTCAATTTTAGTGTCTACAACGTGTGTAATTTGGTTTTAGCGTTCATTTGAGTAGAATAGTGTCATTTTGTCAGTAATACAACAACAAATGTAATAAATTGACAATGTAAAAAAAAAAACATTTTTTTTTTTAATATATTCTCTGTACATTCAACACAAAGGAGGTAAGCTATCACGACATCGAGGTCCTAATTCTAGAACATTTAGTTTTTTTCCATTCGAAAATATTTCTAGAGAAAAAGATATGCATCTATTTACCTGATAACATTTATTTACTTCAGCTATAATTTAGGACTAGTCGAAGGCTGGCTATAAGACTGTTTATGTAATTTGACATTAGTAGTTCACTAAGAAGGTTTGCAAAGTAATTAAAATGAGAGGACACTAAGTTTTTTTTTTTTCTAATCATAAACAGTAATATAGACGAGCTACCACAAGGTCACACCATACAAACATCTATCCCTAGACACAAAAACAAAAAAAGTTATTTTTCAAACAGCGCGACTATGGTGTCTCCAGTTTCATCATCTGACCTTATTACTCTAAATCCTTGTGCAAGGCTTATTACTCAAATTTTAAGTCGAATCATCGCTATATTTTTTAAGAAAATTTTTAGAAAACTTTACTGTTTTTTTCCACTAATCGAATATAATTGACATTGCAATGACACTTACTACTAACCTAAAGAGTGCTAAACTATTTCTTACATTTAGATAATTTTGGTTCTTAAAACATTTAAAAAATGGTGGAAAGATCGCCACTACCAACTAAAATGGTGCAAACTTAAGAAACAAGCACATAAGCATGGTTTAATAAAAACCAAAAATAAAACAAATTTCTTCTATAATATACCTCAGTTTCTTTATTTCTTGTACATTTCACAACTGTCACGTTTTACAAAACAACCAAGTTTTTTTTTAGATAAATTACAAATACGCGCGGACATATTTTTTTTGTCCGTTTTCGCGCAAAAAGGGAACAAGAAATAAAACTAAGTACTTTTTCAACATTTCTCACAAACTAATATCATTTTTTTACTACAAATCCTCACTAAAGCGGGAAACCGTGCCGTCTTCATTGCTCGTCACAATTATTTCTATGTCCATTTTTTGAGGATGAAAACAGCACGGGTCAAATAAAAAGTAACTAAAGTCTAATTAATCAAATTAAATGGGAATATTACTTAATCAATACCTAAACCGCTAAGTCCACAAACAAAATGCAGACGCATTCAATGGAGTATCGCTCCACTCCAAACAAAAAAAGAAAAAAACAAAAAGAAAAAACATGGAAATGTAATTATGTGTAATAATATGAAAAAAACATGTTACTGTGTCTAAATTATATTAAAAAAACTAACTGTTAATGTCTTTATAAGAGTGATCTAAATCACAAATTGTAAAAATAAGGAATTATTTTAAAAACATTGCCGTCACGAAAAATTCGCCCGCCTGCGAATTTGTGTGGTAACTTTGTCGAATTTTGTTATTTCAGTGAGAGTGGGTGAATTTTTCGTGTTTTTTTTTTTATAACGGCAATCCCCTTAGTCCCCCCCTTCGCACTCGTAGTGGTGTGCCAGTGTGTGTGTGTGCCATCCGTCTTGATATGTGTGTGTGTGTGCGCCCCTCACGCCGTTAGCTAGAAGCAAATAGTTTTTAGTGAGTAATGAATGTATTGAAGTTCGAGTTCTGGCCGGAAAAGATTATGGGGTAATTCTTTTTTAGACTTTGACATTTGAGTTCAAGTGATTTTTTGCCATTTCAAAGTATTGCCACATATACGGGCCAGGCATCTTCATTCTACTTACAACTCATTTAGCCAGAATAACGACCAAGTATGAAGTGTGTTCAGTATTAAACTATTAAAAAAAACTAAATTAATTGAAAAAAAAAAAACGTACTTATAAAACAACACTCCTTTTTGGGCAGTCGTGTAAAAACATCTTTTGAGGCCGAACTGTGAGATGTTAAGTACCTAACAGAATGTTTTTGTCAACCAATGAGTAGAAAAAGGAAATAAAAATGAAAAAAAAATAGTAGAAAAAAAAGAAAAATTGAGCAAAAACTGTGACTAAGTGAAAAAGACATGTAGTATTAAGTGTTTTTTATACATTTTTCTCTAATGTTATTATTTGTCTCTGTGATATGTAATTTCGAAGCATATTATACACATACGGACGCTAGACGTAACTTAAAAAGAAATTGACATTTCCGAAGCGATTGTACAATCGGGCACAACAGGCTTAACCTTACAATAATATTTTATTTTTATTCTACAATTCTAAATCAGCGTATTTTAAGTACAAATCTATTATAATTAAGCTTAAAAGCATTGTGTTGTCACACAAAAAATATAAGGTGTTGTGCACGAGTGTACATGAGATATACTCTAATACATTATCTACATGTATACATATTATATAGCTGTTTATAAATTGACATAGCACATATTACGCTCTTATTATCCACAAAGATATGTCATTCCTCTCAAATAGATACATTTATAAACTATTTTTACTGCTTGCCGGCGCGAGATTTAAATGCAGACCAAAAATAAAGATCAAAAAAATTCATTAAAATGACTTTATATCTGCTTAACTCACTAAAAAAACCATTATTGAGTTTTTTATTGAGTAATTTGATCAAAATAAGTTGTAGTCACTAGTCGACATTTGAATCAATCATTATACTGAACGTCTAATGATTTAAAATCAGTACTGGCACGTAGGTCTGCAAAAATGATGGAATGGAAACCATCAGACGGGTCAGAAGAATATGGGAACTGTGCACCTAGATAAGCAGAATTTTTAATTAAATGGTATAATATCAAGAACTAAAATAATTTCATGACTGATGTTTCCATTAAAACTATAAAAAACAGTCAAAATTAAATCTCGCGCAAACAATTCAAGGAAAATAAACTAATTAAATTTTCTTAAACATTTAACACTGCATTTTTATATCCACTCAATTATATATTTATTATTTATATAATTATATTTTTTATTGAACATGACACTTGAGTACCTGATTGTACTTTAATAACAACTAAACTGCTGGACAAATTTTGGAGTTTTCTTTTTTAGTGAATAAACACGTAATATATATATATTTAAAAAATAACTAACAATGATTGCTTAAATACTCCTTTAAAATTATTTAGAATAGTGCCATCTAGTGGACAAAAGATACATATTCTCCAATATTATGTCCAACAGTGGATCGATGCAAAATATTTTTAACAGCACTCATATGTACATAAAACAGTATTTTCTATACATATGTTTTTATATATTTAAGTTCTAACTTTCTCAATAGACTTTGGCTTTATTTTTGGCTTAGATAAAGTCAAGGAACGAAAAGCAGTGTGTCATTTTGAAAAAAAAAAGATTTTTTTTTCTAGGTTGAAAAAATTTCATTTTGTCATAGATTTTTGACTAAGTAGAAAGTTGGTGTTTTTAGAAAATCTTTAAAATTATCTTGTAGGAAATTATGTGTACAATCTTTTACTATAAGAATAGAGAATATTTTTTCATCAAAATAATTTTTAGGTTGAAATATAGCAACTTTTCGGTTCTAAAAAATGGTACCTAAGCAAATGCATAGTTAAAATAGTCATAATTGAACTAGAAAAGGCTTTGAAAGGGTAATCTTCCTTTTGTCAAATCTTGAAAAAACAACACATTCATTTAATATTTATCTAAAAAAAAAAAAAAAATTAATTAGGTATTTTCCGTTCGAACATGTTGCTATATTTTGACCCAATAAGAATGTATAAAAGCTGATATATCTCTATATTTTTAGCTTCAAAAATAAAATAAAATGTAAGATTTTTAGTAAAGCATTTAATAATGCCGTGTTCAGACAGGTTGAAAAATGAAATACTTTTTATTAAATGTTATTTCGAATTATTTTGCATATAGTTGAGGTTCTGTATTTTGGCTGCTCCCCAAAAAGAAAAACAAAGGTGTGGTTATATTTAAAGGGAAACCTCTCTTTAAATATTACCACAGCTTTGTAGTACAACCTGTACACAACTATTAGTTACACGCTGTATACATATAATTATGTATCATTAGGTCTTAAAATTATTACACCTTTTAAGTCACCTTGTGTTAATAGCACTGAAATACATACTAGGTACACTTAAAAAACGGAATCAATTTTGCCTTTTAATTCCTTTTCAACATAAAATGTTTTTTTGTTATTTTTTATTTGTGGTGTTTTTGCTATGGACTCAAATAAACCAGTGGTAACAGAGAAAAAGTCGACAATGAAACTAAGAAACCACTTTGAATTTAGTTTAATTTTTATACTTTTCATAAATAACGTCTTGGGTGGTGAATCAAGCAAATTTTTTCTCACCTGTCAGAACACACATTTTTTTAAGACCCAATCAAATATAGAGATGATCAATATTAAAGTCTATGGTCCCTACTATCGAAGAATGAGAAATATTGACATTTCGATAGGAAATTATTTTAATAAACCTCTCAAAACCGGGTCAGTCTGAAATATTATGCGATACAATTTTGACTAGAAAAATAAAAAAAGCATATTTCGAAAAGGCCTACGTTCTGTCCTAGGCCTATACTACTACAAACAATAAATAGAAAATTTAGTAAAAAAAAAAACAAAAAAAAATGGCAGGATATTACGAGATTGAGAATCAACATTGACTAAAATATTTGCCCCTAACTATTTTGTGCAGACGAAAACTTCGGCATAAACTACGAATAACCGATAAACTTAACATTTATTTTTCCACGCTGGTAACACTTAATCTTTGGCTTGCCAACAACGAAAACTAATGCACAATTTGACAACTCCAGGGTTGCCAATTAAAAATATCAATCCGATACAACATTGGTCCGTCACATTTGAAAAAAATGTACATGTCTTTTTAAACACTTTGATATCTTTCTATACATTAGTGAATTTATTTCTTACTAGTATTCATGCTCGGCCATTCCATTGTTTTGGCCTTGTCTCTGGTTATTTTGATCTTGGTTCTGATTTTGGCTCTTGTTCGGGTTTTGGCCCTTCCCCTGTCCAATTTGCCGCGACGATGAGAAGCACAGTTTCATAACGAACGGGAATTTTGCACCTGAAAATGTTTAGGGAAACAATTTTAACAATTTTTCACTTTCAATTTTTAGCTTAGTAAAATGAGTGCTCGCACCCAGGGCAGGGCATGTCAGATTTGTAGTGACAAAAATCCATGGTGATCCTTTTTTTCAATTTTTTTAGTCACCCCATTTTTTACAAAATGTGTCTTCTTGTGACTAAATGAGAAAATTAAATTAAGTTTGTAACAATAATCATTCATTCATTAATTCTGCTGTCGGGGAGATAGACATAATGAATGAAAAAAATAATAACAGAGATGCAAATACCATCCGATGTTTTATTTTATTTTGTGTATTGTTCCCATATTTTATGTTCGCTGTATAGAGTCATGGGGAAAATTCCTTAGTAATAAAGTCTGTATAGTCACCTGGATGTTGGATGGTCGCGTGGTTGCATGCCATTATCGCCATCACAGACTGCGATATGTTCTGGAACTCCATAAGGCCTGATGATGATCTGAAATATAGTTGGATTATAGGTTATAACTTGTGACCCAGTGGTAACGGTCCCGGCTAACGTCTTGTAGGTCGTGGGTTCGAACACAGGCAGGCACATAACTTTTATTGTGGTAAAATCATCAAATGAGTCCTCCCACTCCGGACGGGACGGGATGCACTGTGGCTGATGATTTTTTAGTTTAAATTAATTTGATGAATTGAAAATATGTTATTTATTTCAAATTTATGTAAGTTAAAAAGTTAAAAAGAAGTAAGTATGGATTTTGTTGCCCATTCTTCTCCATACGAATCTACCCTTGTGAATGGGTAGAATCAATCTCATCCCATTTCTTTTGATTTTAATATTCGATGTTCAAAATTGCCTCTTCGATGGCCTGATTGAAATAAATGATTTGTCTTTGACTTTCATGAATTGTAGCCTCTCAATTGATTCCTACGACGTAGACGAACTAAAGTCACCGATATAGCCCACCGGATTAGCAAGCTGAAGTGGCAATGGGCAGGCCATATTGCTCGCAGAGCAGATGGCCGATGGGGTCGAAAAGTACTAGAATGGAGACCACGGACTAGCAAGCGCAGCGTAGGACGTCCACCAGCAAGGTGAACAGATTAACTTATAGAGGTCGCCGGAAGACGCTGGATGCAGGTCACCTCCAACCGGTATAAGTGGAGATCAAAAGGGGAGGCCTATGTTCAGCAGTGGACGTCCTATGGCTGAGATGATGATGATGATGAATTGATTGCGTACCTTTCACTCTTGAGCGGGAACTTGGAGATGGTGTGAGGGGGGGTGACTCCGTAGTCCTTGAAGACCTGCAGCAGCTGCTCGTCCGACACGTCCGGGGGCGTGTTGAAGAAGTGGAGCACCTGGAACCAAAGTGTTACAGCTTTAATCAATATAGGACACAGTGGTGCACCTTGCAGTACACCCATATTTTACCAGTTATGCTTAAGTTGTGAGGCGATTTCCATCAACTGGGTACAATTCTAGACTCCATGGTTACTGCTAGAAACAGATGAACCACACTCATAAAGAAATGTGAACGTTAATTTTATTTATTTAAGAGTTATTTTCGGCAAAGCTTGAGCTTAGACTATGTATTGTGATTTTGCTGAATATCGAATAATCATTAGAGTAGCCAGATATTCGGTAATCACTTAGTAACTTACATATTATATACTTACTTTTAGAACTATCTTTTGTACTTTTGCAGGTGTCAGGTTCCGACCTGTCTGTACTGAATACCCCGGGGGCGTATTTGTTTCATTGCCGAGTATATGAATGAATAAAAACTTGCGAAAATATCAGTGTCACTGAAAATCCCAGCAAAACAAAAATTGGCAGCATTTTTACTATTCAGTTTTAGGATGAATTTTGCATACTACACACATCAACACGGTCTAGGGATATTTTAAAAAAAGCGAATTACTATCAATGTGTTAATTATTTATATGACATGTATATATTTAAAAGATACGTTATTTAATATTCTACCATTTTTTAATAATGGTTAAGGTATAGATTAAAATTTCAGGATTTTATGGAAAAAAAATGAAGCATAGACGGAAACCGTATATGAATGAACTTTTAATTTGTGAGTAAAAACTGAAAAAAATAGAAAAATCATTTAATTTGTGTTTATAAACTTGAAGTTAGTAGTCTGAGAAAGCGCCCATGATGTTCATAACACATCGGCAACGATTCGGCATGCTCAGAACAAGGTTATCAATGTCTTGCTGCGGAATATTGTCCCATGTCCTTCTGAGGTGCGCAAAAAGTTGAGCTTCTGTAGCCAGATTTTCAGGAACTTCCTTCAGAGCTCTTCTTTGCAGCATATCCCACGCATGCTCAATGGGATTTAGATCTGGCGATTGAGCAGGCCAGTCTAAGGCCCTAACATTATGTGTATGTAACCAAGCTGCTACCGTTCTCGCCGTGTGTGCCCGGGCATTGTCGTGCATGAGCAGGAAATCTTGCCCCATTTGTGTTCTGTAGGGCAAGATTACAGGCCCCAGCACCTGTTGGACGTATCGTTCAGCCGTCATATTGCCCCGCACCCAAACGAGATCCGTCCGTCCTCCAAGACGAATTCCTGCCCAAACCATGATTGTTCCTCCTTGGTATGGGTGAACTTCCTGAGGGTTCTGGAGACGGCTCCATCGTCCAGGAACTCGCCAAACACGCGTCCTTCGTGAATCTGGATGGAAACCGAACCTGGATTCATCCGTGAACAGCACATTGGACCATTGCTCACGGCCCCAGTCCACGTGGTTCCGAACCCATTCTAATCGTCGTCCACGATTGCCTCTCCGTAAAGGTGGGACCCGGAGTGGTCTACGAGAGCGTAGATTGCTTTCATGCAGTCGCCTTCTTACAGTTTGGTCACTCACAAGCACTTGGTGTTCGACTCGCAGCCTTTGGACCAATTGAGTCGCCGTTGCATTTGGTTGTGCTCGCGCAGTAATTTGCAAAAATCGGTCTTGTCTGGGGGTAGTGATGCGACTGGGCCCCCGGTGCCTCTCCGCTACTTCACCTGTAGCACGATAGCGTGTCCACAATCTTGAAATTACATTTTGATGGGTCCCTATGGCCTCAGCAACATTACGCTGAACAGATCCAGCTTCCAGCATTCCTACAGCTCGTAACATCTCCGCCCTCGTCAAATGTCGGCGTTGCATGGCTACGATACCTCAATTTTAACTTTATCTTTCGTTTAAAATGAAAAAAAACTGTAAGTAAACGTAATTCGTATTGTTTTCTAAATTTCGCACAAATGAAAATTCCCTCTCCTATACATCAAGACATTTTTATGCCACCAAAACAAAAGAATTTTCAAAAATTTGAATTTGGAATTAGTCTGAGATAAATTACAAACAAATCGGTGAATAAAAGATTCCAATGCGGCCAGTACTTTTCGAGTTATTTAATTGAGTATGAAATATCCCTAGACCGTGTTGATGTGTGTATTTGGCCGAAAACCGAATTGTTGCCAAATATTTGTGGCATCTCTGCAAGCACTTACCTTAGAAGGCGGCTGTATTCTGTTCTTGTGTATGGAGGCAGGGGTCAAAAACCTGTTGTTCTTGTTGCCGACGTAGTCTTTGAACGAGGGACTCTTGTCTGGCAGTGGGTATGGGTTCATCACCTCTGATAGGTACGCTTGTTTTGAGAAACTGAAAAAAGAAATTGTTTCAGAGGTTAACACCTCGTGTCTCTTATACGAAGTTGAGGGTACAAATCCGGGCAAGTACCAATGTGTCTTCTTAAAGGCATATGACTGTGCGTATGTTTATCTAGGCTACTTTTATCCGGCGAGTGAAAGTGACAGAGCTATGTAAGTCGTCTAGCGCCATCTCGTTCACTCACTGGGACAAGCCCGGTTTTTTTTTGTAAAACCCCCCTGGATTTTACTTTTGTGCGCGCAGCTAAGGTGTTGTATTATCTGCCAGGGTCTTTGTTTAATGATAGTCGCAACTCGCAACCTTGGGGTCTTCAAGTCAAGAGTGAATAAGTAACTTTTACGCAAATGTGCTTCATCGTCAACGGTTCAACGATGATGATGATGACGTTCAGTGATGATGTCATCACTTACCTACGATGGTAAGTGGAAGTTATCAGTAGGTTGACCACTGCTAGTATTCTGCTGAGCTAATAGTGATCGACTTACTGCTAAATAATACAAAAATAAATAGGAATTTCTAATGTGAAGCTTTTATGCACGCATCGCTGCTGGAACCAAAGCTTCGAGCTTTTCGACACCTTTTTTTTGCCTTCTGAGCTGCGCCGCCCATCTTCAGGCATCCATTGTGTGGATATTTTGCAAAGGTTTGTTAAAAAAAAAACTTGAGAGGTGTCAAAGGACATCCGGATGGAGCGAAGTTACTGTATGCACACTGTTCAATGCGAAATAGAAAGACGAAACGAAAATATCTGGCTTGCTTTTTGTTGACAGAAAAATGCGCACGCCGCACAAGTACAAGAGTCACGTGGAACGGGGGTTGGGTGAGAGGTACGGAGCGCGGGATGCAGGCACGTGGTTCGGAGCGAGCAAAAAGTGTCGTTACAACTTTTCATCTTAATTTTTTCCGTCTAGCCCCCTTTAGTAACGCGCGATAAGGAATTTCGTTCTAATAAAAAAGACTCACGCCAGTGTCAAAGTGTAATCTCCAACGGTGACGTTGTTGAGGTTCTGCACGCATCGCTCGACGGACACGCCGTCTCCCATCTGTACCATCGCCGTGCCTTCTTTAGTCTTCAGGAATTTTATCTGAAAACATTATAAACGAAATGGTAAAAGGTACGTGAGGTAGTAAGGTACAAAGCGTTTTGCCAATACTTTTATTGTGTGCACAGCTAAGGAGTGGAATTCCTGGCATCTGTATTTCCCGACAGCTATAACCTTGGGGTCTTCAAGTCAAGAGTGAACAGGTTACTTCTAGGCAAGCGTGCTTCACCGTCGAACACATCTTCGCTTACCATCAGGCGAGATAGTGGTCAAACGCGAACCTATCTTTAAATAAAAGGGGAAAAAAAAACCAGAGATTTCTAAATTTTATGTTTATTTAATACTAGCTCATGATTTCATGAATCATGGATACCCATACTTTATTTTCAAGAAATTTAAGTTTTCTTTTAGGCTAGTTTAACTAAGTTTAGTTCAAGTAAGTCTACTGAATTTAGTTTTAGTTAAGTTTAACTGACTTTGGTTACGCCAAGTTTAACTGAGTTTTTATGTGCCTACATAAAAACTCAGTTAAACTTGGCGTAACCAAAGTCAGCTGAGTTTATGCTCAACCAAATTCAACTGAGTTTACGTTCCAACATTTTTAACTAAGTTTACTTTTAGTCAAGTTTATCTGAGATATTAAATCTTCTTAGTTCACCGAGTTGACCTAAATTAAGATTTACCCAAATTCAACTGAGTACTCCAGCCAAGTTTAACTGAGTTTATTTCAGTCAAGTTTAACTAAGTTTAGTTCTTTTAGTCAAGTTTATCGATACTTACTCTAACAACGTTTCCGTAGAGGCAGCACAAGTTGAAGAGTCGGTCAGCATTCACGGTCTGGGGATCCAGTCCATACACCATCATCACGGCGCCTTGCTGTGGGGGACCGCCCTGCGGCAGCAGGGGACACTTTAGTAGCATCAGAAGGTATTGGGAGATCAGGTAATACAGGAGTCACTAAAGCCGTCGCCGCTGTTGACGTCAACGTCGCGCCTCATAATACTATGGTCAACAAAGGCGACGTTGTTGTTGGCGGATTGTGTTATTTTAAGCCTCCTCTACACAATCGGCCACGATGGCTATGTTTGCCGAACAGAAGGAGACGGCGCTATACTAAGAATCGAGATAGAATTATTTGCATCTTGCTTTCTGGTATAGCGCCGTCTCCTTAGGTTCGCAAACACGGCCATCATGGCCGATTGTGTAGAGGAGGCTTTAGAGGCGCGACGCGACGTTGACGTCAACACTCGTAAAACGCCAGTGGAATAGCGGCCTTAGGGAACTTCCCAATGTCGCGATATGTGCGATTTGCAATTTTTACTAACTCAAAATGAAAATCTTCTTTGCTTCTACGAAATAATAATACAATTCGATTGACTGGACGTGGACGTCATCGTGACGTGCGTGTTTTGTTTTTCATTCACCCGAAGACAACCGCACGTTTTATGTCATTTATGTCGTAGTGAAGGACGATTTTCATTTGTAATAGGGTAGTTTCCAGGGTCAAAATAATTACATTCAGTTCTATTTAGTCCGTATTTTAGATTACCTATAAAAAAATATTGGACACGTATTTTTTTCTTTTTTCGATTAAACAAAAAATAATAAAGATAATAGCCTATTTAAGTTACCTGTGACGGCTATATCTTTGTCAATTTTTGGTCTAATTTACAAATAAAAAAATATGTGTCCCTTATTTTTGAATAATCTAAAATAAGGACTAATTGTTTTTTTAGGGCAACCAGCCTATTGGATTCGGTATTTGCGTCCCATCGCGACATGACACACTTCCTAACTTAACTAATTTCGAGTATTTCGCAAACCGTTCTAACGATTTGTATGACTTTTTTTTTATTTTGACAACGTTTTATTTTTGAGGCCTGTTGTCTAGTATTTCTGGGTACTACCTGAGCTCGCTGTTGTAGTCATAATGACAATAAGTGAAAGATAATCAGGAAATTAAGCTAGGGCTACGGGTCCAAAGACCAGAAAATGAGAAGATTCATTAACAGGTATAAGATTGAGGTAACTATTTTTAAACCATTTTATTTTAGGTACTTTTGTCTTTTGACAATTCAAAATTGCCTGTAACTTCGCCTTCTTGAAATAAACATTTTCAGCCACAGAAAGTATTTAAAATTACGTGAAGACTACGTAAAGCTTCTTACTAAACAGAATTATAATTAAAACATACAGAGACTTCAAAAATCCTTTGCATATTTCAACATGTTCACCCCTATAGGGTTATAATTACCTGGTTCTGTGGGGGCATGTTGGGGTGATGCATGGGCGGGGGCGGGACGAACCCCTCACCGCCATAACCTTCAG
The DNA here is from genome assembly GCA_954870645.1 of Agrotis clavis. NCBI lineage: Eukaryota > Metazoa > Arthropoda > Insecta > Lepidoptera > Noctuidae > Agrotis > Agrotis clavis. The sequence goes on from OX940942.1 coordinate 2,518,443, forward strand.
GTCCATAACCGCGACCGTCACGCTGAAAAATATAGAATAACATAATTATTATATCTAATCTAATATCTTTAAACGAGCAATTTTTGTATATTTATATAATTATAATCAGGATCTCGGAAACGGCTCCAAGGATTTTCATGAAAGTTACAGATTAGGGGTTTTTCGGCTCAAGGAATCGATTTATCGAGGTCCCAATTTCGAGAAAAGCTCGGTTCCCAAGATATAGACATTTTAAAAACTGAGCGAAGCTCGGTCTACCAGATCTTGTAATTAATTATACTAATTTATAAAGCTCAAGTGCGAGCGACCACTGACAGACTGATTTTTGAACGGTTGATGGCAAAGGGTTTCTTTATAATCGACGTAATTGAATAATTTTCTTCTCAATTATCGAAATACGAACGAAAATTGTATGTGATTAATATCGAAATAGTATTGCTTCAAATTAATTGATATCATTATTGAACGCGAATCATTTTACTGGCGTCAACAGGCCCATTTCAATTTTCTTAAGGCCTATTCAGACCTAAGCGATATTCGCTGCCGCTGTGGGTAGAAGAACATACCGCGCGGGTTTCGCTTAGTTATTTAAGGCCTATTCAGACCTAAGCGATATTCGCTGCCGCTGTGGGTAGAGGTACATACCGCGCGGGATTCGCTCAGGTATTTAGTATCAAAACCGCGGCTAGAGCGACCTGAGCGATATTCGCTGCCGCTGTGGGTAGAGGAAAAACATACCGCGCGGGATTCGCTCAGGTATTTAGTATCAAGTACCGCGGCTATATCGACCTAGCGACTACCGCGTGTTATTCTACCCACAAGGATAGCGAAATCCGTTTTGGTGTGAACAGTAATATTACCGCATACCCACTGGGTTTTCTGTGCCGCAGGCGGTAGCGAATACCGCTTAGGTCTGAATAGGCCTTTAGTATCAAGTATCGCGGCTAGAGCGACCTGAGCGATATTCGCTGCCGCTGTGGGTAGAGGTACTACATACAGCGCGTTATTCTAACCACAAGGATAGCGAAATCCGTTTTGGTGTGAACAGTAATATTACCGCATACCCACTGGGTTTTCTCTGCCGCAGACGGTAGCGAATACCGCTTAGGTCTGAATAGGCCTTTAATTGATTACGATAAAAAGATATAATTGATTGCTGCTGCGGAAATTAGCAATTTTGAATTCCCCATGTTTGCTCAAACTTGAAAGAGACATGTTTTTTGACGTGATAACGTCTTATATAATTCGATGGCCGGCTGCACGAACGAAAAAAGATGACGTCATGCGGCGTTAACTCGCTCTGTAGCGTTCCACAGCAACGGCGTGTCCATTTTTTGTTTATAGCATCGTAAGTGCAGTATTTTCTTATGACGTTGTCACGCTCAACTATCGTCAGTAAACCGAATTTACAGACAACCGAATTTTTTTAATGTATCGTATCAATTATTATGGAATCCCCTTTCTATTCTCCAGAAATCAAGTAAACGGCCAATTTATTAAAAGTAACAGCTAAACTAACGTTTTGGGTTGTCTCAAAAAGTTTCCTACAATTTTTGGAGGCATTACGACGCAAGTATGACAACCATTCTTGCCAATGAGTATCGTAATGCCCAGTTACTGGGTTATGGAGGTCCTGTAGGCAGTCGCTTCATGTAAAATACTGATATTTAGCTACATCTGGTTCGACTGGAAGCCGACCCCAATATAGTTGGGAAAAGGCTAGGCATACGATGATGAGAGAATCATATTTGCTCTAATATCTAATTTGTCGGGGATAGGGCGATACGCCTCCAGAATACTTGGGTAGGACATCTGACTAGAGGTGGAGGTAGCAGATGGAGAAGATAAGGTTTTGACCGAATAGATGAAGAATAGTGTGTAAGAAGAAGAATAATAATATAATATTCCACAACTATCACACAACGCCATCTAGTCCCAAGCTAAGCAGAGCTTGTGTCATGGGTACTAGACAACTGATAAACATACTTATATATTTCAAAATACATACATATATAGATAAGTTACACACCCAGACACAGAACAAATGATCGTGCTCATCACACAAATATTTGTCCTGGGTGGGAATCGAACCCACGACCTCCAGCATAGCAGTCAGGGTCACTAACCACTAGACCAGCAGGCCAGTCATAGAGATAGAAGAAGATATATTACGAGTATGTCTATCTGACCTATGAAGAATGTGATATAATTACCGGATGATGTGGAGGTGGCGGACCGTGTCGATCTTTCATCATCCCCGGTGGCGGGGGCCCGCCGCTTCCGTAGTCCATATCTGTGGAGAATACAGAAAACAATGCTTTAATACTGCAAAAAGTGGCTGCTAAATACTGAATTGTCTTTGGAGTTGAATATAAGAAAATACGAGGTTTCTGAGTAACAATCGATGGCTTTGGTAAAACCTTCCAAAATGACGAGTTTGACAAATGTTAGGTAAAAAAAGAATTTCACTTTATATAACAATATTTTTGCTGCTTTTTCAGCAAACTTTCTTTCAGACAATCATCTTCCCAATTTCAGGGACGATATAACAACGGTTAATCATGCCACGACAGTAACTGAAAAGCTTCAGTTACTGTCGTGGTCGTTAATGACAAGTGAAGTGAAACATTGTATCTAACCGAACATAAATTCAGTCTAGACTTCTTGATATTTCCGCTAAAGGATCTCTGGAGTCTGGCTTCCTCTCTCTGGGAGAGAGAGTGAACTGTATCACATGCGCGATCCTAATGCGAGTTGGTAGATCTCACAGGTTATCAAATTTCGGTTCTAAAATATCTCTTCTTCCTCCACCATTCTGAGAGGAGTTTTGATGAAATAAACATAAAAAGTGCCCGATAGGGTCAAAAGTGTGACGAAATTACGGGGCCAGGGCCAATTAGGGATTATAGCAGCCCTGAAATTTAAACGCCACTAACTATAAAACTAAAAGTTTTAGTCAATACTAAAGGCCTTTACCGACAGACCGCGACTACTTCCGGAGATCTGATACGGTGATTCGATCTGGCGATCCGATCTGGCGATGCCATCTCTATAGCCTATGGATGTCCATAATGTGATTTCTCACTGCCAACGTCAGTTCGCATCGCGTCCTGCCTTTATAGAGATCGCATCTGTCGGTATAGGCCTTAGGAGCTTGAGAGACCCGCTTCACCCAGGGCGGAGGAATTATTTGGTGAAATCCCACCGTTAAAAAAATCCTGTTTGAACACAACCACGACAGTCTTAAAACTAAGAAGGAACACAAAATCTTCTTTCACAAGAGTGCGATCAAAATGCTGTGCCAGTTTTCTCTAAAACACACATGTGCTATCAACATGCAGGATAGGTTCCGAATGAAAGTCGAGTGTAGGAAACAAATGTATTTTATTGTATAGATGTTTGACAATCATTTATATGTACTGTTTAAGCTAAGTATGTATGTAATTTGTACTAATGTCTATGATTTTACGTAGCTGAGAAATGTATTATTTGGGACTCAGAAAAATATTCTGTATTTTTTGTGATTGGTGTGAGGGAAAAATATTTTGTGTCATAACAGCATAAAATGGAAAGACAGTTTACGGATAAAATCTCTTAGCTACGTAAAGTTACTAACGTAAAATATAGGCAAATATCAATAAATAATGTAATTAAGTAATTGTATAGTATCTTAATATGTATGAATGTAAAACTTAAATGTATACTTAATATTAATTATACGATAAATATATTAAAACTTGTTTATGTCAACTTTTGTATATCAGGGTGAATCCCTATATTAAATAATACCAGAAATTGTGATAAGTAGATCAAGAACATTCTCAAGTACAGTGTCGCTGTTACATTTTGGTGAACACAGAAATATATTATTGGGATAACAACATTAGTACTAACACAAAATTTTAGTATCTAACAAAGTAACAGACTCATTTGAAAGATTCATTCAGATATCGTTGGTTTTAAAATTTCAATGTTTTTCTTTTTGGTAAAGTAGTAGACAATATTTTTTATTAAACAACAAAAAATTTCAAATAAGTCTGCTAATCATATAAACTTCCGTACACAAAGGTCCGTCACGTCCATTCAACATGCTCTAACAGAACCTCCGAGCACAAAAGTCCGCTCTACACATCATGCGGTCGTCAATATAGACGACATTACATCTAAATCACATTCGTGTAAGTCCAACGGGAAAGTTAGGTTATTTTATACATCCAAACGGGTTTTAGGTCCAACCAGGGTCTATACACACCGTTCTGCGAGTGTTCGCAGGAATGCTGACTATGTTGGCTGCAAGAATCCTCACTGCAGGATCTGGTGGTAGGCGGAGCTTGTGTCGATGCATCTGTCGATGAGCCGGGATATCAATCCAAGTCTTTTTTGGTTTTGTTCTAGTGTCTTTTAGAAGTGTGTGATCCTTAAGACGTTTATTATTAGTAAAAGTGTCTGAAGAAGGTCAGGAAGCAAGTTTATCGTCCAGTCAAGATGTGTCGTTGTGTAGATTGTTGATTAATGTAGTGATGGTAAGAAAGTTACCAAAGAAATGGAAGCAGATCAGTTTTGCTTTTATTTTACATTTTACTTGCATAAAAAGCGATACCAAATAAAAAGTTTCACCAACGAAGCACTGAAAATATTTAAAAGCCACATTAATGCATTTTATATTTCACATTAACCCCATTAACGGATATCAATAAACATTTTAAGGGGTGCCATTACGAGGGTAATTGTTTAAAAGCGTTCGTTTTACGCGTGGTTGACGCATATAGCCAAAGTGTAATATAATAATATGTATTTTAATGTACTCGCTAATATCAATGTTGTGTTTATTGTTGGTGTAATTACGGGTGAGATTGTGTTTTGTTATTTTGGAATATGTGGACAATATTTTATTTGTTCGTAATTTAACACCACTTCTGTATTTCCCCTTAGGTTTTAACAGAGGTGTGAGGCTTTTAGGTGGAATGGTGGAACGATGGATCCAATAGAATTGGATCTGGACAAGAAGACAAGTCAACAGCTCGCAAGAGACGATGGGATTTTCATTTTTATTTCGCAAAATTGACTGGCGTAAAATTCGGCAGCCGTAGATAAAATATTTAAAAGCACCATCATGAAATATATTTTTCAAAAGATTGAGTTTAAAATAAAAACGAAATATTTTAGGTAAGAGATTAATAAAACGCATTGGAAACAGAATGTTTTTCAGGAATAATATTTTTCAATTTCAGCCGCGTTTAAAGAGACATTTTGGATTTCAGCCTTTAAAATAAATATGAGTTCAAATAAAAATATGAGATGGCCATAGCCATTTCATTCTGTCAGATTTACTGAATAAAAATCCACTCAGTTCCATCAATTGTTCTTTACGTTCTAGGTTCACGGTAGCCTGCTTAGACAGTCTCGTAGGTTCTTTACACGTTACCACGTTACCTTTACATTCAAATCAAGCGTCCAATAATAAACCCTTTTGAACCCGCCATACGATATAAAGTTTACAATCCCTAGTGAAAAAGGGGTGAGAATGTTGCCATACATTTTTAAGCAGTACACAGGCAGGTGTGAAGATAAAACGTTGCATTCATCCTCTATTTTAGTGGCGTCGTGTTAAACGAGGCTTGTATAAGGGTCAGCGCAGATAGAGCTGCAGCTAGCAATGCTCGAGTATTTCTTTTTGTTGAAATAATTTGTGTGACATTAGGCGTGAACATTTGCGAATAATCTCTCTCAGACAATGAAGCTCGACGCGTTCCGAAGAATGTTTTCAACTGTCTAAGATGCATCAAAACGTAAGAACATGGGTAGTTTCCACTTCGCTGCAAGAAGGAGACAGACGTTTATAGAAAATGGTTGTCCATTTTCTCTCAGCTCAGTCAAATTTTTCAAAAACGAAAATGGTAAGAAGTGGATCTCTCCACTTGCGGATTGGAGTAGAGTTAACGAAATAATATATATAATTATACATAATGAAATGGTAGGAAAGTAAAAACTGTAATACTTGGGGTGTGATCTAAAATCGATACCGAAGCCACAAACATGTCTGTATGTATGTCCGGGATAAACTCAAAAAGTACCTACTGCATGGATTTACTTCGGCACGAATATTATTAAGAAGTCGGGTCAACATATTATTATAAGCTATATATTATCACACTATCACCTACAGCGAACGAGCTGTGAACTTTTATTTAAGCAGCAGCTAGTTTAATAAAATTTGAAGACTTAAATGAGTAAAAATCACATTAATTAAGCTTATGACATGTCCAGAGTTATTTAGAAAGCTCACTTTTCGTTTAGTTTTATAAATTCAACCTCATCTACAAAAATATTATAAAGAGGAAATATTTGATTATTTGTTTGTATTGAATAGGCTCCAAAACTACTGGAGCGATTTCAAAAATTCTTACACCAGTTGAAAGCTGCTTTGGTTTTGAGTGACATAGGCATTAAAGGGAAACCTTTGTGGTTTAGCTAAGTAATGAATACAACATTATTTTTATCAATGAACAACAGCTCAATAATTGTATTGCTCTGTCTGCGCTGTTCCTAAATGAAACAGGGTATATCTGTCTGTTCAACTGTCAGAGAACGAAGACGAGATACTGTATTGAATTTTTCATTACAACAGAGATTTATTTTTGTTTGTTTTGTTTTTTAACCGACTTCAAAAAAGAGGAGGTTCTCAATTCGTCGGAATCTTTTTTTTTTTTTTTTTTTTTTTTTTTTTTTTTTTTTTTTTATGTATGTTCCCCGATTTCTCGAAGACGCCTGGACCGATTTGGAATTTTTTTCTTTTGTTTGAAAGGGTATACTTTCCAATTGGTCCCATGATCACCAGGTCAGGATCTGATGATGGGATCCTAGGGAAATTGAGGGCAACCTTCAAATTTTATAGGCACATAGTACCATTTTCATATATTTTCTAAAGCTGTTCAAGTATCTGCATCTGATAATCATCATCTCAGGTGGATGACCTGATGATGGAAGGTACAACTCCTTAATAGTAAGGAGTAGGCATAGATTGATTTATATCTCCGGAACTACAAGTCCGATTTAAGTAATTCTTTTTTTGTTGTACTAGGTATCATTTAACTAAGAGAATACTGCAAGTTTCATCAAAATCGGTTCAGTAATTTTTGAGATATGGAATTTTATTAGCTTAATGTGTACATGAGTGATGTAAGTACTGGTGCGAAGGATTACAAAATTCTAGTGCACATGTAAGAGAATAATGTTCTTAACAAGAATTTGGGTTGAATATTTAAACTAAAAAGAGTAAAATAAAAACTTTTTCAAAAAAAATATAACCGCCTTCAAAAACAACCACAAAAAAGTGTAAAATAATCTACAAAATAACTTTTCTTTCGGAAGTCGGTGGCTAAAAAGACAATGAAAAGAAAAAATACAAAGGCACCGACTTCCGAAAGAAAAGTTATTTTGTAGATTATTTTACACTTTTTTGTGGTTGTTTTTGAAGGCGGTTATATTTTTTTTGAAAAAGTTTTTTCTTGACTCATTTTCGTGTAGCAACGTTGCTACCCTTTCGTGTTAGAGTAAATTAATCCACCTCTGGGAATCTAGGGTTCTGAGATGACTTTAGATATTGATTTTCTTGCCTATTGGTTTAGTGGTTCGTGACCCTATCTGCTATGCCGGGGGTCGTGGGTTCGATTCTCACCCAGGAAAAATGCTTGTGTGATGAGCACGATCATTTGATCTGTGTCTAGGTGTAATTTATCTATTATACAGGGTGGAATTTTGTAATGCCACCTGGAGGGAAAGTACCCTTAGTACTGCAGATAGAAAATTTTACTCAAAGGAAACATTCGTTTATTTTTTAAGAGAAAGCAAACTGCATTCAAAGATTTTCGAAAATTCTCTTCTCCCACCCGGGAATCGAACCGGCTAAAATCTGAAAAAATTACACCCTGTACTTTTATTGCACCGATCGTTAGGGTCAATTATAACGATGAAATCTCTCTAACAAACATGATAAATTAAATGAAAGGAAAACCAGGAAATCTTAAATTAAAGCTCTCGTAACATGTAATATGGTTTCTTGGTTCAATTCCCGGGTGTGGGAGAAGAGAATTTTCGAAAATCTTTGAATACAGTTTACTTTCTTTTCAAAAATAAAGGAATATTTTCTTTGAGTAAAATTTTCTATCTGCAGTATTAAGGGTGCTTTCCCTCCAGGTGGCATTACAAAATTCCACCCTGTATGTATGTAGGTATTTAGAAATATTATATATGTTTATCAGTTGTCTAGTACCTATGACACAAGTTCTGTTTGCTTGGGACTAGATGGCGTTGTGTGATAGTTGTGGAATATTATTTTATTTTATTATAAGTCCTGGTTTTATCATGATGACAGGGATATCCACGATAATCTTGGAACAGACATATCCATGATACTTGCCTAGCCTTTGAATCCAGAACCTCGTGCATAGGTTTAATAAATATACGAGGCATTACGAATATGTGAGTCATCGCGACACTTACATGCTCAATTATAGAATTTTTACATTATTAAAATAATGTGAAGGATATTTTAGGTAGGTGGAGTAAAGCTGTGACAGAGTGGCGTCCAAGAAATGGAAAGAGAAGTGTTGGTCGTCCGGCGGCGAGATGGGCAGACGACATTGTTGCCATTGCGGGAGTGTCCTGGATGAGGCTGGCGCAAGATCGTGGAGCTTGGCACAAACAAAGAGAGGCCTTTACCCAGCAGTGGGTGAAGACGGACGAAGTGGACGATGATGATGATGAAGGGTATTTTATAATTCAAATGAGTCCTCTTACCCAGGACGGGATAGATGGGACTGTCAGAATAGTACTGACTAAAATCCACGATAATCCTTCGATAGACCTTTACGTTCCAGGGTCACGGTTATCTAAAGAGACAGTCCCGCTATACCTTTATCCTTAAGTCATTAAACCACAAAAATTTCTTCATCCCAACGCAATATCCACACTATAGAATAACCTACGTTGGAATATAGCACACACACAAGAAAATCTTTGAGGGCACGCTACACGAGCGCGGCTGGCAGTTTATGAATTATTTAGAGCTGGCAACACCGGTGTACGTCAGTACACGCCAGGGTTGCCACGTATCGATTTTTGTGTGCATTTTGTAGTACATTATGGTGGTGGTTACATGGAGACCTTTTACTTTATTTAGTTATTTCATTTAATCATCTTTATCTACTTTCCTAGTATGTAGATAGATAAGATTGAATATACCTAGGTACATAGAATATACTTTAATGTACACATTGTAAAAAATGAGAACAAAGTTTTACAATATTGTTAATTCTGAGGTTCAATACTAATAAAGGTTCTAATCGCTTACCAATTTTTAATAGGTACCATGTTGAAAATCGGGATAAAAATACTTGGCCTAGGATTTCGTTTGACACGCCAAAAGTTGCTTTAAAACATCTGTAGGTTTGCAATTATTTCTGTTTTGTACTAAAATTCGTTGTTCTTCAATAGCCATAAGTATCAACGCACTGGCCAGCGTGGTGGATTATGGCCCACTCTCTATCACAGAGAGGAGGTCTGTGTCCCAGCATTGGGAACATTATAGGCTGATGATGATGATAAGTTCTGGGGCCACAGTTACTCGATAGCACCGCGACTCTGGCAGGCTTTGGGGCTATAACCCATCATGTAGCTGTAAGCTCTTTGAAGCGCGCGTAAAACAACGCGCCGTCGACTCGGGAGGAGAGGTCAGGATAACACGAAATATTATGAAAACGCTATGTGCGGTTTAAAGGATAAACAGATGCATGTAGTTAGAAAACAAACCACACCGTACAGTTAACATAGAATCTAATTTCCACCAAAATACACGCTGCAATTTCATGTTCAACAGTTACAGTCAACGGTATTGCCAGCAACACTGCGGCATTTAAATTTTATCGTCTTGCAACCCTGGGCGTTATTGCAATTCCCGACGGTACCTAGCGTACCTTCCATTCCGTCGCCGGATTTCAACGAGGGCGGTCGCTTTTCACTTTCTCGCTTTTAAATGACTGTGTTTCTTTTTATTGAACCTCATTTTGATGTCTTTTAGTTGAGTTTTTTTTTGTTTCTTTCTTCACCTTCTAAAGTATTTTCACCTTGTATAAAAACACAATTAAAATATTATGTAGTAAAGTATTATTTGTTTAATTAATACGATGTTTAGTTATTTTTTTATTCCAAAATTGCTTAATTTCTTGACGTAAGAAGTAGTATTAGTAGTATTAACTAGTATTATTGAATAAGTGTGAGAAAATGGCAGTTTTAAACTATTATGAAATAACTTTTAGTGCGAGAGGAAAATTCAGAGTTATCTACAATTTTGGTGAATTAAGTTTAGAGTACCGTACGTAGGTGACCTAATTTCGTTCTTAAACAAAAATGCCACACTGCGTCATCTAACAAAATTTTGAGAAAAAAATAGTAACAAAAAAAAAAACAAGATGGCGCTGATGGGTTTATTTTAGGCTTATAATCATAAATTGAAATGAGTGTTTCAGAAAAAAAATATTGAAATACCAGAGAATAATAAATTGCTTATCATTTACCACGTTTTTAATTTGTTTTGTGTTGTTAAAACATGTTATGTATCCCATTTTTAATTTTAGTGTAGGATAGTGTCTCAGTTTAAAAAGAACTGCTAATTTTAAAGTTATTTGAATAAATAGGAATACATATCTATCTATCATTAAAACGCAAAAAAATATGAATACGGCTATAATGACCCGCTTTTCACATCACTTTCAATACGACTCATTCGTTTAAAAACCTTTCCATATCAAAATCTCAACCACAGATCATTCAATACCTTTTTAATCTCCCAACGTACGGTTTTGAATTCAATTTCCTAGCCCAGTTCGGGTACCAGAATGATTTCTGAATCGTTTAAAACAAATTTCGCTTTTATTCCAAAAGCTTCATTTAAGAACACATGATCCCATTTTTTATGCATGAGCATTTTTTCAATTCTGTTCTAAACTCCATGTTTTTTCAGAATTTTACGATTCTTTTATAGTGTAACAGGAAGATTATCTTATTTCATGATCCTTTGAGTTTTTTCAGGATATTTTCCGTCTTTATTTTAGGGATTAAATATGTATGGGTGCTTTTTAATGTTTTATATTTTTGTATCTTCTTGGAAAAGATGATTTTATAAAATAACTAGCTGTTGCCAGAGGCTTCAACCCGTTTCAATCCGAATATTATCCAACGGGAACATAAAATCGGGATAAAAACTATCCTATGTGTTAGTCCAGGTTATAAACTATCTGTGTACCAAATTTTAGCCAAATCCGTTCAGTGGTTTTTGCGTGAAAGAGAAAAAAACCTCTCGTGGGGTATCTCAGCCCATGTTACTGAACAAATTTGTTCTAAGACTTTTATAAATTCACAAAAAAATGATTTTTAATACTGATGGGCCCGATCAATTTCTCATTTTGTATGAAAAAACAATTTTTTTTTAGAACAAACATTTTTTAGTAACATGGGCTGAGGTACCCCACGAGAGGTTTTGCGCATTTAACGTTAAATGTTGTATAAATTAGTACCTAAGACTATTTCTATGTTTTTGTAAGACACAAAAATCCAGGTATCCGTCTTCAAAATCTTTCACGTTTATAATAGTTGTAACAAACATTACAAATAAAACTGTTTAACCAAAATCCCCTACAAAAAGATGAATAAATTAAGATACATATGCAAAACCCATGAATTTTACAATTTTAGCACTTTCGTCGCATGTGAACGTTCACGAATATTTTGTGAACATATTTTCATGCATTTTTTCGCGACACTTTGTTTGGTTTTATTCTTACACCACACATATTGTACTGGAATTTGTCGAGAAGATGCAAATACTGTGAAAATTTTAAACATTTTCTCTTTTTGTTGATTCCAGAACGTAAGAATTAAAATACGAGCTAATATACAAGCACCAAGCTTTCTAAGTTTATCTTGGACATTACTGACATCGATAAGGAAAACATCGTGAAGAAATCTGAATTCATTATGATATTTTCATCAATAGAGCTAAAAATCAATTTAATCTTAAAGCTCTCGTACTCAAAACCAGGCCAGAATCAATCCGTTGAAAGTTGAGCATTTGAAACAGAACCACGGTGAATTAGAAGCTTTAAACTCGGAGCCGGGAGCATCGACGGATTTGGACACTTTCTGAGCAGTTGGATTACTGGACGTAGGTATTTGGGAGAGAGGACCGGCTACACGTGAAGCGTAAGCGGGAGAGGAAGCGATTATATCAATCAGAAATTAGGGTAGACAAAATAATCTAATGGTTTATGGAAAGCAGCCTTTGGACAAACAATTACGGATCGCGGGACCGTCTTTTTAAAGGACAACAAGGCCCTGGAACGTAAAGGACAACTGAAGGGACAGCGTGAACTTTTAGTCTGTGATAGTCCCTTCCACTCAGGACTCATTTAATGATTTTACAAACCAGAACAAAGGTTTTAATATCTATTACCTTTTTTCCCTTACATTTCATTTTTTTTATCTAAAGAATTTTTTTGTTTCAAGACCGGATTTATCTGGCCACGTATGATTAGGCTACAGAAAAACACGTTCAGTTTAGTTTCAAAAATTACTCGATTAGGCTTTGGGATGAAGAAGGGGTAAACAAAGTCTTGTGCGATGCTAGCACTAGGTGTAAGAAGTCTTGCCAAACCACCAAATCAAATAACGTAAGTAAATAATTACTTCATCTGCTTTCGCGATTATCAATTCGCTTACAGTGTGACCTGTCCTAAAGCGCTGAAAGAGAACTTAGTTTGATAGCTCATTCAAGACTCATTGTTCGATGTTTGATGACAAAATGGCGCATTCAAGATATCGATTTGATCAAGGTTATTCTACAACGTGATTTATTATAGGCATAACTCCATCTAAACTGATATTTCAAATGTGAAAGTGACTTTCTTTGTTATGCTTTCACCCCTTAGAGCCTATGCACACCACGTTTTTTAAACGCGTCGGTGCAATACGATACGCACGCAAGTCAGACGCCTAGAACAAATGACAACAAACTGTTGTGATGAAAACGCGCCTTCGACGCGCCGGTGCAGCGCGTTTCTAAAACGAGCTGCACCGGCGCGTTTAAAAGACGTGGTGTGCATAGGCTCTTAACTGCTGGATTCTGATTTTGATGAATTTTGGCACTAGATATAGATTGGATTCTGGAGATGGTTATGGGGTTTCCGGTTGCTAAATATAAGAATTTAAAACAGACTATTTGACTTCTAAAGCCAAGAGCACGAGGTAGTGAGTTCAAACCAGGGGGGGTATTACGTCTTAAAACCCGGCTTGTTTCTGTGAGTGAACGAGATGGCGCTAGACGACTCGTATAGCTCTGTCACTTTCACTCGCCGGAATAAGCCTGGTTTTAAGACGTTGTAATACCCCCCCAGGTCACCAAGTGTACATTCTAAGTTAGCTGGGACATCACTGGGACTGTAGGTAACCAATATAAGACCAGAAGAGCCCTGCCAGACGCTCGTGGCGACCCTAGTAGCCGTTAACTCGTGAACTAGAGAAAGGCCACACTACCTACTTAACAAGAAAATAATTATACAACTACGTTGGCTTTTTCTTCACGTGGTAAAATCATCAAATGAGTATTGATTAAAATCCACGGTGTCCTTCAATAGATCTTTACGTTCTAGGGTCACAGTTTTCCGTTAGGACAGTTTCGAGACCGAAGCAGGTTAGCCCTCATTTGGGGCCCCAATTTAATGTACCTTATCACATCAGAATATAATGACGAAACATATTTCACTTTTTCACATGAAAATGTCTTCCAAAAACCGTGAAGCGCAACTTTTCTAACTATTTACCAGAACTGAGTTGTGAAAAGCACTGAAAAGTTTCTCAAATCGTCTAACTTGTGACTAGATTGTCACAGTTTTCAGAACATTCTGCCGAATGAGCCAGAGAGTAGTTTCAAATTGATGTTGGTTTTAAATGCATTCATAGGGTGCTATTTTCAAAAATAATAATTTCGGTACGGACAGGTAGGTAAATACGGTTACGTACGAAAAGCGGCCACCGTCAGTTTCGTATGCCTACAGCGTCTATCAGACATATCGTCGTCGCGTTGCAGAACATGCTAAATGTTTTCACGCACTTTTTGAAGACCCATTGCTCATTGGGAGGGCTTTCGTTCCACACCACCTGCTGAGGAAACCGGTAAGACGTCTTTTGCGGTCACCGTAGCTTATACACGCCTGCAATACCAGACAAGGGCGGATCCAGCTTTTATATCAGGGGGGGGTCACCATGTCGCAGACAGCTTATCTCCGTAGTTTATTTCAGATAGATCTGAAAGAAAGACATCCCGAATACCGTGACCCTGGAACGTAAAGGGCTATTGAAGGACACCGTGGATTTTAATCAGTACAAGTCTGACAGTCCCTTCTGCCCTGCCCTGGGAGGACACATTTGAAGATTTTAATTACAAATTAAAGGATTTTAAAAATGGTTTACCAAAATATGTATACACAGAATTGCATTATTATGATTATGTGCCCCTTTCGTTTATAATTTGTTTAAGTTTTAATAAAATTAGATAAAATTGCAGTGGCCAACTATGGCCAGCCTGTCGCCCAGGGGGGGGGTCATGACCCCCATGACCCCCCCCTTGTATCCGCCGTTGATACCAGATGTATCGCCTGAGTTTTATGACTCTGCAGAAACTTATACACGCCTTCTTAGAAGAGCTCCTGGTTTCGCGCGCGGGACAGCGATAGGAGACCACGACTTAGACCGCGACAGTACAGTCACGAGCGTATAATAGTAATAGTATGTATACACTAAGCAGTATTAAAAAGCGATGTTCTGCTACCATATTGATTACACGTTAGTCTTTTAATTAGACTTCTATTTCGGAAGCCATAGGTACTATTACAAACTAGGACCTATTTCAAAGTGGAAATCAGTATTTCACGAGCAAATTGCCTTTGAACTTTGTTAAGTGTTTTTGCATGTTATTGCTCGTGACTGTCATTAACATTAGGCAATGACAAGTATCGCGGTCTCCTGTCTCGGTCTCCGTCGCGGCGCGAACCGAAACCTATGCAGAAGAAGTCGCGAGAAGTGTCGCGGTCTCCTGTCTCGGTCTGTCGCGGTCTCAAGCGCGAACCGGCCGGCACCTTCTAGCGTAGCTCATTGGGAAAACGTGAGAACCCTGGAGGAAACAGCTTTGAAACCGACATGTACGCCTACACTTGGATTCTAAGTTCAAATGTCAATTCCATGTCAATTCTACTCAAATGTCATTGTCAGCGGTCAAATCTGACAGAACTGTCATGTATAATAAAATTTTGTTACGTAACTGTTGACGTTTGTTATTTTCCCGTTGAAGGGTCAACTTCCCTCCGATGACGAAAGGAGACGTTTCAGTTTTATATGGCGCTCCGGCCATAACATGTACATTTTACCAAAGCTGGGAAAATTACCCCTGAATAGAATAAAGTAACATTTTTTTCGTAATATTAAATGGGTTTTGTGCACAAGATAAAAATAAAAACATGTTTGACGTTTGTCCTAAGAGGTAAGACAGCCATGACACGTTGTAGAGATGACATTTACTAAGTCATTTTTAACTCGTTCAGAAACACGTTAAAAATAATGCAAACTAAAGATTTTTGCAACGATGAAATCGTGGTCCTTAATTATGTTTACTCAAAAATATGTACAATAGAATAATAGTTTATTTTTAACACGTCAAGAACACACGCATTTTTTTATTTATTTTCTACTTAACATTGGTTTGATGAGACATCATTTCAGAACGAATGAATTATGCTAGCAAACGAGACGCCATGTTGAATAAAACATGGCAATAATTGAAAAACTATTTTTTTGTTGTGCACAACAAATCAGGCTCAAATCCACCAGAAAATATTTTTCCCGAATTTGTGGTATTTTTTCCTCTTTTTTGATATATGTACATCTGATGGCCGAAAATGAAACATCTCCTTTACCTTTATTATCCGACTAAGGGGGAGGCCTATGTTCAGCGGTGGACGTCTTCCGGCTGATGATAATGATGATGATGATCCGAGTTGTAATGGTAAAAATTTCAAAGCCTAACAGCGTGACCAAGCCTAATTGATATAACTGCGACCACATACGATGTGAAATCTATGAACATAGGAAACTATTGGAGATAATTCCGGCAGTCCGTCGTTTGAAAAGCTCGTGATTATGGCCACGTTGGAGTTCGAAACTAGTTCGACATTCCCAAAACTTGTTCGTAAGCTTAGTTTTGTCTGGTCCTCAGTTTTAACTAACCAGTGTAACTTGGCCTCTTATTCTTCTGAAACTTTGTGTTAGAACAGCTCATTGTTTTCAGGTAACTGCAGTAGAGTTGGGTATTTGAAAACATCAATAAATTGCAAATTTAATTAGTCCCGTCAGCTAGAATTTTTGATAAATAATGAACAGGTATTTTTTCTCTTGTAAAATCAATGAATATTTACCCCAAGATATAACACATCATTTGAGAGTTCGTCGTGACGTCACTAGCTTGTAAAAATTGTACTGGCTTGTGACGTTTTGAACATTTTATGTGTCGTATCTTTGACAATTTTGGTTAACAAAAGAAAAAGGAAGAAACAAATGTTTTGTAATAATCATACTGACGGACAAATAACCTATTTGTTTTTTGATTTGTGTTAGAAAGGGCATGATTTCAGGCCATGAAAAATTGCCTTGTGTATGAAAATGTAAGTGTAATGTTATGAAATCGCCTTTGAACCTACTAATGGTTTAAAATATGTCATATTTATTTTAAAGAGCATTGGTCACTACTTCATTGTCTCGAACCACTTTTTTAATGCTTTATAAAAACACACATTTTGTTTTCACCACAAAATTATCGTTGAATATCTTATATTATGTACCCTTGGGAAGTTGAAAAAGTTCTACAACAATAGTTTATGTTTTAAAAACCATTTTTCTGGTTAAATGTATCAATAGAAAACTTACCTTTCACTATTCTGGGATAAAAATGTCGACACAAAATATCACAGAGTAAATAAATTGGCAGTACCGAACTACCACACAACTTGCGAGTCACAAAACGACTAACAATCGGATGTTACCGACCATATCTCTCTCTTCCATGCTAAATATATTTAAATAAACTTACTATTGAGGGGGTAACGTCAACAAATTGAAAACTTAGCAGAAGGAGTAAAAAAGAGAATCAACTGGTTGAGTTTTATTTCAACAGCTGTCATTTTCTAACGATTTTTTTTCAGATGAATATCCATCTCTTTCTTCTATGGGTATACCCAGGTGGAAAGTACACTAGATTTAACAAGAATGTAATAAGTTACAATCAGAGTATACCCAAATAAGTTACAATCATAGTATACCCAGATAAGTTACAATCAGGGTATATCCAGATAAGTTACAATCAGGTTATACCCAGATAAGTTACAATCACGGCATACCCGGATAATTTACAATCAGGTTATACCCAGATAAGTTACAATCAGGTTATACCCAGATAAGTTACAATCAGGATATACCCAGATAAATTACAATCAGAGTATACCCAGATAAGTTACAATCAGGGCATAACCGTATAAGTTACAATCAGGGTATACCTAGATGGGGTAGAATCAATGTATACCCAAGAAAAAATATATTTAGCTGATTGCAAGAGATTTTGGGTAAAACCATGGAAGAGAGAGACTTCCAAAATCTACTTACTGTAAGGCTGTGGCCTGCCGCCGGTGTACTGAGGAGACTGAAGGAGCGGCGCGCTTCTCTGTACGGGCGGCATATCATCTGACACTGGAAACAATGGAGAAATAACCATAAATATGTGTTACCATAACATACTGTAGCAGGGACAGGATGCGAGCAGGAGCAGTCGGAGTAAGGAGACGATGCCAGACCAAAAGCTGGTTGAACCTTTTCGAGGATATTTAAAGGCAGCCCGGTGTCCTTTGAGGGCATTTAAGGGCCTGCCCTTTGGGTACTGATGCCAGTTAAACAGTAATGCAAGGTTGTCTTGGGAGATTCCTGTTCCAGCCCATTTAGGAGACATAGTATAGTTACTTAGCCCAAAGAGAAATGAAATTGTTTGGTCTATATCAAGATACTGTTTCTTGAAGCACACTTAAGTACTCAAAATTCCCGTACTCTGATAGGACTGAAGCAAGCAGGTCTGATTCTCCAGCTTTTGGTCCAACAACGGCAAATAAATAAAATAATAATTAACATACTGGTTTTAGGTGAATCTTGCTACACTGGAATCCGCATACTTTTTGAATGGCTTTGCTGTTTCTGATAGCAGGTTTTGACAAAGAGGAGCTTACTTAGACCTGTTTTCTTCATTGTGGTCGTTGGCAATCTAAACCTTGTCAGCCCAGGACTTAGGTGCATATTTGGGATTACCAGTAGCTTCCATAAAGTCTTCATTAAAGTTGCAGATATGACGCAGGCCATAAAAATAACTGTTCCTTTTTTTAAGGAACTCTTGGATTCCAGGGTTGGTCTCAGAAGATTGAATGAGGGCTGAGAATTATGACCAGAACCAAAACAAAGACTAGATTTTTTATTAATCAATCTCAAAACGTTTCTAGGGATAAGAATAATTGAGAGATGCTGTCAAAATGATCAAATCAAAAATCTCAAACGCGCGCTTTGTTTGAGGTGATAGATTTACATTGTATATGCAAGCGCGCTTTTCTTTTGGTTCACAAAACATCGCGCGTCAGCAAAGCGCACGTTTGTTAACATCTAATCTTATACATATCGCTCTAAAAATTTATCCACTAAAAAGTTTTCATAAAACTCATTTATAATTTAAATGCTTAAGTTTAACACAGAATAAACTATAAATGAAATATCTTAGCTAAAAGCATATTGATGTCCGCATGAAAGGTTTCCAATGCTTAATGAATTCGAATACTCAAAAAGTTTTCGGAAATGAACTTTTGAGTGCGATCTGAACAACAGTTTGCATTTAATTTACTACGTATTGAAAACCATTTCGATTCTCAAATTGATATTTACTGAAAAAAATCTGGTATAAATGTATAATATTATAATCGTGTGAAGAATTCAAAAGATTTAAAAATCACATAGAGGATATTTTAAATGAATTTGGATGACACAGTATAAAAAAATAGAAAAAAGAACAGAATAACAATTAATAAGTTGCTAAAAAGCGCATGCAATCATGCTTTCAAAAAAAGAAAAGCATCTAAAACAAAGCGGAGAGCGCAAGGAGTACGCGCGTCTCTGCCACTGCTGCCGAGTTTCAGTCGCGCGTTTATCACGTCAAACATATACACAATGTACAAATACGCGCGTCCTAGCCCATTCAGTATATTTAGTTGCTTTGAGCAAATACAAAAAATCGCAAGCGCGGACGGGTAGACTCATGGTCATACTGCCTATGACTTTAACTGTGATGATCCTTATTTAGGTACGTTTGGATAAATATAAATTTGCAATGCGTGCAGTACGGTTTCTTGTGCTATTTTTAATTTCAACACCTTTGCAAATAAAGACTGTATTCTACAGTCAGGTAGTGATAAAACTCTTTACTATCGTCGGAAATAATTGAACGAAGGACGCAAGCAATTGAGAAGTTTTCCAGATGAAAGAAGCTACCCAAATCCAGGAGAGGGTGAATTCTGGCTGCATAGATGATGAAGAATAATAAACTCACGCAAGATCTCTTGATCAACTTCAATTTCCACCCTCAAACCAGTAGGTGATATCCAAACGAATTGAGTCAGCCTCCAGATTGGTATATTAGGTCTTTCATAGTACACATTGTAAAAGACCGAATCGGCAGAAACTGCTCGTCCGAGGGGCCGTCGATACATCAGGCCAGTAGTTGCTACAGTGGTTGTAATAACTAATTCAATTCGCTGGCAATCGATACAGTCTATGTTTGGACGTGGCCTTCTGTGGTGTAAATGGTGAAAGTTAACAGAAGGTTTAAAGGCTTGAAGAAAGTATTTTTTTCGGGAAATAAGAATTTAAACAGTTTTTGTTACCTGTGAAGTTAACTAAAACTGCTTGCCTTTAAGAGAGGCACCTGGGCACCAGGTGCCTTGGAGTTTGCCAAGGGGCAACGGAACGCAGCATTCTGGATGTGAAAAGAGAAGACAGGGTGCGAAACACTCGAGCTGCGTTCCAAAACTGGCATAATAAAAGCTGGCAGGAAAGTTGCTAGGTTGAAATGGGATTGGGCGGGTCATATCTATCGCATACAAGAGGACCGCTTGGCATAGCTCACATTATGGGTGCCGGAGATGGACGGCGCAGCCATAGCCGGCCCAGAAAAAGGTGAGACGACCAAGATGGTCACCATGAGGGCTGGTTTGAAGCGGCCCAAGAAAACAGTTTCTAGAAAGAATTGGGAGATGCCTTTGCTCAGTAGCGGTACAGTACAGGATAAGGACAAAGAAATAGATTCACCAAACGAGCAACGGAAAGAGAAGGCACAGAGCTTCATGGGGTGACAAAATCTGAGACGAGGATGTTCTGAAGAATCAGTCATCGAAATAGCTCTTAAATATCAAGTCTGGCAATAGGCAGGCCACATCACTCGTAGAACTGCTCATTGATCGGGAAGAAGACTTCCTTAAGTTTGACGTATAATTATGATAACTTCCGAAAATTTGATCCTTATTAACAACACTATCGAATGGTGTAATAATATAGGGTGTGGTTTCTTTTCTAAAATCAGCGGATTCGTTTCCTCGCCAGGATTATTGATTTTTCTAAAATCCAATGATGCAGTTTTTGGTTTTGTTAAAATCGACCTCGAGACTCCTTTTAACGTTTTTCGATATTCTTCATAGTTTCGGATATAGCCATCCATGCCAAGTTGAGTAATTCACCCTGTAATAGTGAAACTTCTGTAGATTTCCCAACTGTGGCAATTGAAAGGAGTGTTCTATGCATCGCCTTCATGCATATTTTAGTGTAAGTTAATGCCGCGTGTCTGTCCTTATGGCTGTAAATACATGGAAATTACTGCGCTGATTACGGTCGATATAAGATTGTAATGGTTTACAATTAAAGTAAATGTTAATGTTCGATAAGCAATTGGTCAGTTTTGGAACGAAGTTCCTTATCGCGCGTTGTGAAAGGGGGCTAGATGGAAAAAATTCTTACGAAAAGTTGTCACGACACTTTTTGGAACGAAGTTCCTTATCGCGCGTTGCGAAAGGGTGCTAGAGCTCAAACAGTGGAGTGGAGTGGAGTGGAGTGGAGTGGAGTGGAGTGGAGTGGAGTGGAGTGGAGCGGAGCGGAGCGCAGTGGAGTGGAGTGGAGTGGATCGAATCGAGAAGAGTCTATTAAGTTGTAAATGAGACGATTGAACAAGAGGTTCTAAGTTTAAATCCCGTACCAGGTAAGTGTTATTGGGGTTTTCAATCAGAATGTTTTCAGTAGCAGCAACTGAGTGTAGTTTGCTTCTTCTAGATTGAACTTTAAATATAACTGAAGTTTGAGTGTATCTAGTAAGTACCCACAATTAGGTATACGGCTTCCATGCAATTTGAATGCTTGCGGCTTTTTAACAAAAATGGCGAAGCAACCTGAGTGTACCTACACCTCTTCGGAAATAAAAGGCGCAAATATTATACTACCTACGATAAATTCCTTTGCCAACAAAGACGCAAAAACATCATCAATAACATAAAAGGCGCAACAGTAATCTACAAACATTATCAAAAATGCAAGGACTTGCAGGCGACTGACTGAAATTGTAGTCGGGAAACTGACAGTTTAGCTTGAACGTGAGAAATTGTTGATCAATTATTTCTACAGTAATTGAGTTGGTCGCTTACTGCCAGAATATTATGGCACATTTACATTAGGTCGGTCACCGAAGGCGGCGGCCGCATTCGGTTTAACTGAGCTGCGGGCTGCGGGCGGCGGGCGACGGGTGGGACACGGCGCACTCGACAACGGGCTCGACCGAATACGACCAAACCGACTAAATGTAAATGCGCCATTTCGGCTCGATCACGTCTTTGGTCGGCGACAGAGCGCCGGCAGCGCGAATGATATTAATTTCTTTGTAAGTATACGCATTCGATACTGGCAGCACAGGCGTGTTTCTTAACTTTTCTATAAGTACATTGTGCTGCGCTAAGTCATCGCTTACAGCGCAAGAGGCAGTAAGGCCCGGTATCCACCAAAGCGAAGCAGGAGAGGAGATGTGGACATCTGATTGGTTATTCAAACACCTCTCCTCTCCTCTCCGCTTTGATGAATACCAGGCCTTAGGCTGCAGACGCATTGGTAAAACGAATACTAATTCCCGAACATTAGTTTTCAGCCGCAGCGTTTATTAGCGGTGTGCGTTTCGTTTTGTATGTTTTACCAGTGCGACTTTAATCTTAGACTTGAAAACGCATATTTTTAAACTAGCGGAACTCTATAAAACACTTATGAATTTTAATTTAACACTAATCACTATCCGTATTACCACAAGAAAGACAAATATCTATTGAACACTTGTCTAAAAACCGTCAATGTCAAAACTGTCATGTTGATATAAGGGTCGATATGCAGATTACATTTTTTTTGACAAGTGTTCAACAATTGTTTATCTTTTTGTGGTAAGGCGGTATTTGTTTAACCGAAATATTGTTTTAAATTAAAATTCATATCTTAAAAACAAGCAACAAAAAAAAAAAAAAACTAAAACTAAGACTTACCGTGGTAATGGGATGTGTCCGCAGTCGGCCACCGACAACCCACACCAGTGCCTTCCCTGCACATATAAAAGACGAACACACTCTTTATTTCTTTCTCAAAAAACTCAACAAAAAGTTATCTATGGTCACCACGCGTAGCGTTAACGGTGCATGCCAATTTTATTACAGAAAAAAAGCTACAAAAATAAACATAAAAAAAGGTTTTTTTTCTCGAAGTTTGTATATCGTGGTTGAGAGACAAATGTGTCTGTGTTTTTTGATTTCTCTGTCTGTTTGTTCGGTGATCAAAACGATATACAAAATGTAAAATTTAAATAAATCTTTTTTTTTTTTAGAGTGTGTTTGTCATTAGTCTTTATATGTGCATGAAAGATATTATTAATATAATAACATTAATATCATAAGCTGAGGTAGTACAGTCGGAGTAGGAAGCTGACCGCTAATCGCTGCGTTTTTTATGTCGCGCAACGTTTTTCGACGCAGTCGCGATCGTGCGGCTCTGTCAAAAAGTAATTTTTAGTTGCTCATGTTAGATAAAAAAAAGTTTAATAGCAGATTCGTACTTAAAATGTATCTAAATGATGAGTTAAAAAGCTGAAAGAAGTAGCTGAAAAGAATTACAAATGTAACGATTTCTAATCTGCAATTAAACTTTGAAAATTATTAGAAAAATCGCGGTTAATAAAACATGCAGATTTTTTTTCTTACCCGCGATTACATAGCGGTCAACTTGGGATTTTCGGAGAGTGTAAATATGTATGTTAAAAGTATATAAATGGTATAGTGGATAGAGAATAGGTAGGTATATAATATTTTCTTTTAAATTTCATAAATTGTTATCTGAAGCATATTATTATGATGACGAATTTAGGCAATATCAGGTAAAAAACATTTATTAAGATCTTATAAACCCACAAAAACATTGATGCAACGCAAACGCGTGTTCGGGCGTTTTTAACCGCCCGGTCTGAAACCAGCCTTAAACTCAACAATAGCAAAACTATTTTTAATGTCAGTTTCATTTGATTGTAATAAATATTATCAGCATTGGGAAGCATCTCTAGATTATGCTCCGCCAGAAAAAAACTCTGATATAATTTCTCGCAATCTTGTCATATTCCGCAGTATAAAAAGGAAGTAGTTTCTGAAAAGTTTTGAAAAACTACTGAAAATGTGAAACTAATAAAATGTTAATTGTAAAGAGTACGTACCAGAGTTGCTGAAGCCTTTGAATCTGTATTTCATGACCTGCTGAATTTCATGACAGTGTTCCGTGTAAAATCGTTGGAACCTTACCAAAAAAATTAAAAAAAAAAAACTAAAGACTTACCGTCGTACCAGAAAGAGATAAACATCTGTTGAAAACTTGTCTTAAAAAAGTGTAACTGCGAAACGACCCTTAAATATCAACGTCAAATGCCATTTTGAAGTTGACACTTTTTTTTGACAAGTGTTCAACATATGTTTAACTTATTGGAAGTAAGACGGCCAGTCTCGAACTTAGTCTTTGCTCAAGCTTAGTGTGACGCTTCATTCGAAAATAGACCTTATTAGTAAAGTTAAAATGCATAACCGTACAGGCGGTTGTGAACAAGCTGCAAGCAGCAGTACCTAAGGTTCATTTTCGGTTGAAGTGCGATTGAGCTAGGACTAATTTTGCTCTATGGATTTGGCCCAGTAACCCAATTTCAGCAGTAGAAATATTACAGGCTGATAATTATGAAAAGAAAAAAAAACATTTTTTTCTAAAGTTCCACGATTTAGTTTTGAGTAGTGATGTTTTATTGTATCTTTATTTATATGGAAAATGTTATTAAACTACTAGTTAATTTATACATGCGAATTAAGAAAAGCAAAGAAAAAGCATTGAAAAACTCGTTTTAAAATTAAAAATTTCACAAGTAAAATAGTGTCTCATAAATAACAAAGTCAATAATGAATTTTACTTTTTGTATAAATTGAATATCTGTTAAGACCGTTATTAGTTAGAATATTGAAAAATAATGAATAAGTATTTTCGTTTTTTATTTTTCAATGAATAATGACAAACATAAAACGCTTCCAAATTCGGAGGGCCCGAACTTTGACGTCATTACGCTTGTAAAATTGTACCGATAGAGTGACGTTTTGTGATTTTTAGAAGCGTTGTATCTTCATCAATTTTGGTTTACATAAAAAAAGAAAAAATACGTGTCATTTTTTTTTATAATCTATTTTTATGACTTATATTTTTTAAAGTTATAAGCACAAAAACAAAAATTCACCTGTAATGTGACATAAAAGTACGCAATTTGATATTCTATGGTCTTCGAATGTTCGAATCTGTAACGTTACATTTCAGGTGAATGCTCACGGTGAAGGAGCGCCCTAATATATGTAGGTACACTTCTCTATTACTTTTCACCAGTGACCTACAAATTCCTATAAATTATTTCCCAAAAAAATTCTTCCACGTCCATTTTTATTTACGTACACGAACTCGTTTTAACCCTAAGAGGTAACAAGAGCTCTCAACCTGTCAAACGCTGGGGCTATTTCCTACCTCACTCGAGTTAACGCCGGGCTATTTGTTGCCTAACCCTTCATGTTCTATCAATCGGTTTCGGTTGAGATAACATTGTAGTGGGGTCAGTTAGATCCGAGTTAATTTATATTCAAGAGCTCTGTTTGGTGGAGGGTTAGATTAAATCGGGATTTTCGAAGATATTGGAGAGATCATTTCTTTTTCTTATTAAATATAATTAAATTATAGAAATCAGACGTTTATTTCCAGAAATTCTTGACATTAATTATTATAAAAAACTAGCAACCCAACCCAACAAAAAATGTGATAAATGAAGAACCGCTCGACCAATTTTGTGCAAACTTCACATAAACTATCTACTAAATAGTCCGAACAAAGCCTAAACATTTGGTTTGGAAAGGTGAGCCCGTTCTTGAGTTATAAAATTACAACGAAAAGTGGCATTGATTTTTAAATAAGATAATATAGGATGCATGTGCATGCACGAAGACGGGAAGGTTACTGCATCCTCCATCCAAACCTTATTGGATGGATATTTTGTCTCGCAGAATTAAAACAAAATATTTTTTTAAACATATAATATGCTCTACTTTTTTATGTACAGTCGACAAAGTGGAATCATGACCCATTTTGACAATAAATCGTTTGAATCTGTCAAATTGACAAAGATCAAAGTTGTTACCTACCATGGATATGTATGTTTACGCGAATGTGGACCTAATTGTATTTGAATGTCTCTGGGAAAATAAGCTTATGGTGGGTCATAATTCCGCTTGGTCGATTGTACCTATCCTCTTGGTAGTTGAAAACATCCTTGCACCAAAAATACTTAATTTTCATCTCAAATTATAGTTTTGATATCTCAAATATTTGACAGCTGTCGAAATTTCAGCGAATAAAATAAACTAACCAAAATCATTACGATGAAATATCCAGTTACAGATAGATTGAATACCTAGCTGACAACATAAAATATCAGTGTATGAACATGAAACCCCATTTTTTTGCTGTCTCTACAGATGACCCGATTTTTATCGTCGATATACCGTAAGTGTAACTTGAGGCTTTGTGAAATGATGGCGAATATGAACAGACTAGCTGTTTCCAGCGGCTTTACCCGCTACAACTCGAAAATTTTCCCACGGGAACAAGAAATCGGAATAAAACTATCCTTTGTGTTAATCCAGGTTATAAACTATCTGTGTAGCAAATTTTAGCTAAATCCGTTCCGTGGTTTTTGGCTCTCACGAATTTTCCGGCGTGAGACACGCCATTTCCTCCTTTTTCCAATATCTAATTATTTAGTGAACTACAGCTACACAAAATAAAAATAAAAAGTAAAAATTCTAAATTGAAAGCGATTGAACTGACAGTTTATCCTAGTCAAATAATTCCAAATTGAAAGTGACGTAATTGATCGTTTTTTTTTTGCTTACCCTACATAAGTGTCAACGGGGTGTAGATAGAAATCAATCGTTACTTTTTCCTTAACTGACGTGTTATGAATTCAGGTGAGGGCATTTACTTTACACGTACAGAATAGTTAGGGTTGTTTCAGCTGAAAACCCTTTTGTGCTGCCATTTGGCATTATGCTGAGCTGAGGCCCTCTGGCATTCAAAGATTCATTTTGTGTTTTTCTTTTAATTTTTGATGCTAATAAACTCAATTTTCTTCCTTTCTTTCTTTCAGACGAATTATTTTAATCAGAGTGATCTATTAAAGATTTACATAGCCACATCGTTTGGAATCAGTTTTTTATTTTATTTCAGGATATGAAAGCAAAATGATTATTTATTTCGGAGGTTCAAGGCAAAGTTAAAAAAAAAAACTACTTGCAAGAGTGAAGCGTTGACTACATAAATATCTGTCTCGCTCTCTTAGTCGATTCAACCCGAGTTTACTCGAACGAGCATGACATAGCCGAGCGTGTCGGCTAAGTCTCATTCAATACCCAAATATATAGTGATCAGCACGCTTAAAAAAGCAGCAACCCTAAAAACTAACCTTCCAAATGCTGACAACCCTAGATTTCCACCCGAGGACGATTATTTTCTCCCGCTACCCTTATAATATAATACGTGACGTTGAGAACTGCTGCAGATTGACTCACGATATATTCGAACAGCATCTTGTATGCAGCTTGTTTCTGCTGCCTTGAGAGATGGCATGAACTGTTACGTGACTGAGTTAAGCTGTAGGTTAGAAGTGAATTTGTTGCGTTAAAAAAAAACAAAAAAAAAACACAATAATAATCATCGAATAGCCCAATACTGGATAACCCTTGGTAAGACTAGGCATTTTACTCCAAAAAAAAAAAAAATAGTCCATAAGTTAGATAATTTGTGATAATTATCTAACTTATGGACTATTTTTTTTTTGAGTGTTGATAACGTCTTATAATTCGATGGCCGGCTGCACGCACGAAAAAAGATGACGTCATGCGGCGTTACCTCGCTCTGTAGCGTTCCATAGCAACGGCGTGTCAATTGTTTGCATAAGTGCAGTATTTTCTTATGACATTGTCACGTTCAACTATGGTCAGTAAACCGACTTTACAGAGAACCGTTTTTTTTTCAATTTATTTATGCAGTAGACTAGTCTAGTAGGCTTATTGTCAGACTTTCTGGCCACCTCTACAAATGACAGCTGAGAACAACGGCATAAAGTTCTTCCCGAGACATGGAGAAAACACAACATTATGTGATAGATGCAGATGGTTACCCATCCATGGGCCATCACAAGTAAACGTGACTTTCTCTAGAATATCCACTGGCTGGTGAATTCCTCGGTGTAATGCAAAGGTACGAATTAAACATTAACATACCACATAAATGACAAAAAAACCTTCCCAAAAAACCCAAGACACACAAAACCCCAATGGTCCTAAGAAAACAATAATTCTCTACATTTAACCCTTAAAAAGTGACGAGGGGTCGACTTACAACATTGTCGCATGGGGTTGACCTCAAATAAATAATACCATTAGGAAATGAGGTAACGCACCCTCGGGGATCGCCTGTAATGAATATAAAGTGAGTGTCTTATCGGACTTGCTTTGAAGTGGGGAAAGATACGCGATTAAAAAATACTGGGGAGTTTTACGACATTGTTGAATGTATTATCACATATCATGGTGGCGCTTCAAATGCTCATGGATGGACGTTCCTACTCCTCCACTATTATTTTCTGTATGATGTAAAAATATACATTATACATAGCTGTCGTGTGTGGTCTCCTGACGAATTCTATCAAAAGATATGTGTTGAGATGTATCGTGCTATAATGTACATCTTTACATTATAGCTGCTGTGTGTGAAGCCCTTCATTGTCTCGGCGCTTTTCTGGTGGTTCCCACTGTTGATTCTGGCTTTCAGGAGTTGCAGTGGTTTGGGAATAGTGCGGTGGGTTTGTCCCAAAAAAAATGTGATCACGGTCGTCCGCGGAGAGGGCACGTGTGTTATATAAAGTATCAATCAAGTTTTTCTTTCTATCCGGCTCGAGGGACCACAAATTACCAAGAGCCTTGTAAGCCTATTACAGTCCTTGCCTTACCAAGGACTGTAATAGGCTGCATTCTGAATATGTTTGAACTTAGTCACTGCTTGTTACTTAACACGATGACATTTTTGACGTTGACAGTTAACGATATGCGTCGCCATTTGCATTTATTCATGTGACAAGTTTCTATGCATGATTGAGGTTTTTGAAATTGTCAGTACCTCTACTCTTTATCTAACCCTTCGGGAATTCTTGCTGAGGTATAGCATTTGCTAAAATTACTAGAATAGCCGTGCATATTTACTTTTGCTCCTCATGACCCCTATACGTATTCAATGCGCTGCAAGGATTGGAGGCAGTACAATCGGCCAGGATTCGATTCCTGTCCGTGGGGAAATCAGGATTCTGCAGCGTTGTGTTAGGTTTACAATTGAATGTCGAAGTATTTGGTTGGTTCCCTGTTTAGAAATCATTAGAAGTTTCAAAAGGAAGGGGGGGGGGGCTGATAGAGAGGGAAGGACATCAACAGCCTTACTTCAAACACTTAAACATCTGTTGAACATTTGTCTAAAAAAAGTGTGACTGCAAAACGGACCTTATTTCAACGTCATAATCTGTAATGAACGTTTAAACGTGTGTTCAACAGACGTTTAACGTTTTTGTGGTACCACGGTATAAGTCACAGCTGTTAATTCGTCTACTTAATCTTTTGTGCACGATGTTTTAAAAGAGCAGGCGTTTTGAAACTTTTTTTTTTCTTATAATTTCTTTATTATTAACATTGACAGAAACCTATGACTCCGTTCAGCGAATTCTCGCTTGTATAACTTTTATCCGACGAAAATTTCGCCGGCTTACTTAAACGCACCCCTGAATAGGCTACTATTAAAAACTACCGATCGATGCAATAAACATGTCACTTCTGCATACGCTACGCAGTAAAATACCCTCAAATTATTATCCCTTAATTTTAAAAGCAGGAAAAACAGTGTTGATTTATTTTTTTAACTTTCTTTCAAAGTTTTCTTGCAAAAAACGCGTAGATTCAAGGCGTTGTTTCATTATAAGTTTTAATAAGGCTGCCTCGCTTCATTATTGAAGAGTTGATTTTTTTAAAGATGGCCGCCGATGGTGCTGATGGGCCCTATTGAAATAATAAAATTACAGCTGTTTTTACGAAACTTCAAACTTTTTTCTGAAGACGTAAAAGAGGTTAATTGGAAAAACACTAACTCATGTCCGTGGCTTCACCCGAGTGATTGACTTTGTAATAAAGCGTAAAATATGTGTTACTCTAGGTAATGGGGATTGTCTTAATTTTTCAAACATTCGATTTTATTTTATTTTCTGCAAATATAGAGCATTTTGAGAAACTAATTTGAATATTTTTATGATTGGCTCAATAGTTTTTTTTATTTTTAATATTTTAATTTTTGAGGTAGCTGACGTCACCTTTGACCAAAAAGTTGTGACAATGCCTCACCAGTGAATAATTTAAAAAAACTGCCTGACAACACAACGTCACTTTCTCTTGATAGTAGACGTCAGATAGCATCCTTAGTCGGGGAGCCCAGGAAGGGAATTTTAATGTGACTGACGCATCAGATTATCATAAAGGAGAATTCTTGCACCCTTTAATGTACTACCTGTACCAAATATCAACCCTTCATATGGTGGGGTTTGTGTGGGAGAACGCGCCAGATTAGTAAAAAAAAATCGTTCCACAGAAATACTCGAGCGAGTCAGATTACGAAAAGGTAGATTAATTACGTTCAAAAAATTGTATATCATTATGTACAGACGCCAGCAGGTCAACCTACCCGAATCTGTCAGATTTTACCATTCAAAGCTTAACCTTCTACTCTTGTGATAAGGTTGAAAATTTATTAAAGAAATCTGACAGATTGTGGTAGCTTGATGTACTGGCGTCTGTACATCGAAAATGGTGGACATTAAATCACGACCGATAGTTGCGAACTAACAGGTAGTTCACCTTGTCTCTGCGATTCTACCGATATCACCCCATGGAAAACGTTCAATTAAAAAAAAATGGAACGCGCTCGAGTATTTCGAGATTACGTTTTTTTACCAATAGAAATATGAATTATTACTTTGTGCCACATCCAAATCGTCAGACATTTTAATACGACACTTTTTAGGGTCTACTTTACATACACTTTGAATATCTGACGCGCTTGATTAACTTTTTTCAACCGCTTGCCACGGACAGCCCCCTCGAGTTAATCGTCCGATTAATATGTATTGGTTATCAGAAATAGAAAAGCGCGTTTACACTGTAAATAGCTGACGCGCCCGAGTACTTATGTACAACTGTATTTTTTTTACAGTTTTAAAACTGTTTACACTCCCTCCCCCCCACTAAAATAGAAAACTTGTCAGAAACTTTTTTCTTTTTAGAACATATTCTTTCAAATCCAATAGGTCGCCATGATGCTCGAGTAACTGCAAATTAGAATCCTCGCCTCCCCTACTATAAAAATACAATAAATTTTTGAAATCTTTTTTGAAACGTTTTCTGAAACGGAAAGTCGTCGACGCGGTGACATTATTGTTCGCTTTCCTGAGCAATACTTTAGCATTAACTTAGTGAATATACAAATGTATCTAAAGCTTGGATATCTTACTTACATCAATGTGATCTTCGCAACAGTAGGTACATTTTATAAACCTTGCAATATTACACGCCTACATCACGGCATCACTTTTCTCGCAAATCTTATAAAGAGATTATGAGCCATGTTGCAGAAATAATCATAAAATATATAAAAAACTAAACATATTCTTTGTTTACATTTTTGACATTTTTAATTTGACACTTGAAACTTACTTTTTATTTTCTGAGGCAATGATACAAAACGGTACAGCCAAAAATAACGTCATTTGAAGGGCAAGGAAGGTCAAGCGTATTTTATCAAAAATATCAATCAAATATGAACATTTTTCATTTTTGATTGGTTACTAATGATTAGTAACGCTATTCCTAGAAATGGTTTTTCAATTACAACATATTAAAAAAAATGAACAATGCCCATTCCGAGCTTAATTTTATCCCGTGTCAACTTTTCACATACGCCTTAACAGATTTGAATGAAATTCTGAAACTTGTAAATGACCTCCTAAAGAGTAATTTTAAAACGGGATAATTTATTTATTTAGATAAAAATATGACATAACAGAGAAGCCTGAAAATTGTATACATAAAAAAGGTAATTATCATTAGATACAGCCAGAAAACATCGAGAGAAAAAAAAAACTAATAATAGTAATAATAACAACTGCCATTTTGCATTCATCTTCTCACAAAAGCTTTAACATCCACGACATACTTCCATTTTGCTGAGAAACCCTACAACGTTTACAATTAACGATATTTATTCAGAATTAAAATAATATTACAAACGAGAGGTCCCACGCTGGGCGCCAATAACGCTTCGCCAATTTCCTTCTAGCTATATTTGCACATTTACATTTAATTTTAATTAAAAGGGAACGCTTCACCACCCCTTTTCTGTTGCTCCTCAC
Organism: Agrotis clavis; assembly: GCA_954870645.1. Taxonomy (NCBI): domain Eukaryota; kingdom Metazoa; phylum Arthropoda; class Insecta; order Lepidoptera; family Noctuidae; genus Agrotis; species Agrotis clavis. The sequence goes on from OX940942.1 coordinate 2,550,754, forward strand.
ATGTGTTAATTACTGTGCTTTTGAGCAAACAATTACAGAGTTTTTTATTCTAATTGTTCGTTTATTTGTAATGTGACGGTAGTTCGTTTTTTTTTAAAGTTGCAATTATTAATTTCTTTTTTCAATTTTTTCCTTAACAGTACCGAACGAAAAGTTATTTTGTGTTAACTAGAAATACAAATCATTTCAATTGATTGATTGACACGATTTGATTCGTTGAAATGATTGATAAGGAAAATATGAAGAACATAAACAGAAAATACTCATTAGATCTTGCATAACGAATGACTATCATATTAATTATTCTAAACTACTAGTACCATATAGTGACGAATATAATCATGGAAAAGCAACACGCAAAATGTGGGTATAGTACTAGCACACCTTTGTAGGTTACAAAAGTTTTTCTCACAAGAAAACTTCATTGAACAACAAAACTATCCCGAAAATCCAATATTCTCCAACTACCTTTATTTCACATTACACCTTCTATTTTAGAGTTCCCCATCTCAAAGACTATTAATTAATTAAGGTTTATTTACGGAACAAATCTCGAGTGTTGCTAGAAAACAACAGAGAAGGGTTCCCGCTATATAATTGAATAAAATATTGAGGGTAGTGAAGTCAATATCGACCTCCTCGGTTACGTTGTGAATACTAACAAAGTGGACATACGGGCGGGAAGAATGGATAACGAACTGAGCCAACTATTCAACATAATATTGGAACAACACGAGTTATCGTCTGCCTCATCTTTTCCCAACTATGTTGGGTTAGGGTGCAAATCTGTCGAAAACCTCAACAAGAGTTTCTTAACTTTGGTGACCCATCCAAAGAATCTATCACTAATTTTCGTCTATGGATGAGAGCAAGGCAAAATACTTCTTCTTAATCTATTAAATTAATCTTCGTTCTAACTTCCTCTTCTTCTTTCTCCTAACTGCGATAGGCTGAGTTAATCGATTGATTGATGATCTGTTACAATCTAAAACTAAAATGGTGGTATTTACGAGAGATTTGAGAAACGGTCATAAATTAACGGTCATAAAATTTTAGGCTGCAGCTGAAAATCGGCGTCAGGTGGCAAACTGTGTGTTGCCGGCTGACATTATGCTGAGCTGAGGCCCTTTGGCATTAATTTTTATTAAGTTTGTATTGTTATAGTTTTAAGTTTTAGCACAAGTGCCAATAAACGCTATTTTCTTTCTTTCTTTCTTTCTTTACCCCTTTTTGGGCTTTGCCACACTCAGTTACAGTATTTGCTATAAAGGCCAGTATTTGCATAATTTAAACCTTTGTGAATTTAGTATCAAATTGAGAAAGTATTTTATCCATTGCTAATTAAAGAAAATGCACGAAATGAATCGAGGAAGTCTTGGCACAAACATCCGTTGATTTATCAAGTTATTGTTCAAAACTAGAAGGTAATGCTGGCATTTTTCCAGTTTCTTTTAAGACAATTTTCGTTAAGATTCGAAGTAATTTTCTGGTGTTTTAGGAATACTTACCTAAAAAATAACGTGGTTTTCAATACTTTTGTATGATTGATTTTAAAGATAAACTTCACACCAATTAAATAAAAAGTATGATGTAATGAATGAAATGTATTTTCTTGTAAAATAAAGTTTAGATTAGGTAAGAACAAAGCATTTATCTAAAAATGCTAATGTTTCTAAGGGGGCAGTACCGCCCCATATCCAGCATTGGAGATTTTCGTGGGGCAATAGTTTAATCTAAAGGCAAATAGGGGGCGTTATTCCTGATAGAGTCTTCTGTAGTCGATCTTCCTACACAGCAGTGTGTATCGCAATATCAGCGTGTATTTCGTATATGGAAGGGAATGTTCCACATCCATTTAGCCCTATACTACATGCATTCTCAAAGAGAAATTGTGTAATGGGATATACAAATACATGCTTGCAAATGGTAGCACTACAAAGGATTGTTACTATCTATAAATAACTAGCTTTTGTCTGCGGTTTCGCTTAAGTCAACATTGTTAGCTACTCCAACAAATAATATGTTTTTTTTATTTTAAAAAGCTTCCGTTTCCTTATGTCATGTGTCATTTTCTTTAAAAAAAATAAACATGTAAAAAATTCTCCTGTTTCGTGGATGCGTTTACGAACATTGAAACACACCCACGAACAACAAGACCCAGAACAATTACTTGAAGATCATACAAATATTTGTTATCTTTATTTGTAATCGTTCGGCCATAACGAAATAAGTAACATCCTGAAAATAAATTATAGAATCATCACCAGGGTGTCGAGTCTGCTAATTATTAGTCAGAATGGCGCCACAATGGCGTTTCAATTTTCGAACCATTTTTTACTCAGCAGTAAAAAATGGTTCGAATAAGCACTACAATTGAAACGCCATTGTGGCGCCATTCTGACTAATACTTAGCAGACTCGACACCCAGGCTCGATGCAGGATGCAATCCCACTATACACGTGCATATGCATGTGGGCAGGAGGTTGTTTCCTTTGCTGCATGTGCATATGCATGAGGGTGGGATTGCATCCTGCATCAAGCCTGGATTTTAATCGCGAAAATAAAACTAAATATTTTTACACTTCTAACATTTCAACATTCTTTAATTATACATCAGCAAAAATTCCTCGTAGTAATCCCAGCCCTTCTCTCTAAGTTAAGGCCTTTACTTTCCTAACCAGATGTTCCGAAGAGTCACTATCTTACCAAAACGGTGCGTATTGCCTACGAATTACTTGTTTTTAGAAGAAAGTTGGTACATGGTAAAAGATTTAGGGTACTACACCCATTTTAGCTTATTTGGTTTTGCTAAAATTTGTTTTCTGATATATAGCTGGTTATTTATTCAATGTTAACCGTTGGCGCTTGCGAAAATTGTCACTGCAACCCTGGAACGCAAATGGGAAATTGAAGGAACATGTTGGGTTTTAGTCCGTACGAGTTAATAGTCCCTTTCACTACAGCCACGGTTGGAGCAGTCATTATGTTTTATTGGGCTGCATGACGAAAATTCAATTCTCGGAACAAATACTTGGATGATCTACAATTACCTAATTTGTCCCGGATATGGGTGGTTCTGTAATGTGAGTTTAAATATTTTAAAAGCACCCACGATGCAGGATATTTTTATTTAGTGTGTGAATGGTAACTAAAAAAAAAACTTAGCACAAGTAGCTAAGATGAGATTGCAATAAATAACAAGAAATAGACTTCTTGTGACACAGCATCATTTAAAAAAGGCCTGTAAAAAAATACCAGAAAATTTAAAACCATCTGGCACATAATACTACATATATATGACCCAGATACACACTCGCTTCACACAAAACAATAGCCCGCCATTACATAAAAAACAAAATGGCAGTTCCGAGTCGTCCCCTTGTGACGTCACCGGCCGCCATTAAGCCGTTTGGCGGGAAACGCACAAAGGTTGGGGTGCAGTTCCATTGACAGCTTTAACTAAAACCGTAGAGACTGGACTGGCAAATACCTGCATGAAACTGAACGCTCTCTAAAAAGAGAGAAAGTGATTACGCGGCCAATATTGTATTCAAAGACCGTCACTGTCTCTTTCACACTTCTCTGCCAAAGAGATTTAAAAGAACCTATAGAGCGGGCATTGGGAAAATTGTCATACAAAATTGTTGATGCCGTGCGCTAGTAGCACTATCTAGCGTTGCATATGCAACGCGCGACTACTCGACTGAGCGACATTTTACCTATTGGTAAAAAGTTTTGGATCACAACTTTCTTCGTGATGTCCCGTCTATTGCTCGTATATACATAGTTTAATGTCTTTGTTTTCTGCCAATATTTACTTTACAACTGCTACGCTCAGTCTATTCTCTGTTATACTTGTGTAGTGGCACAGTAAGAAGCTAAAAGCTATGTTGTTGCTAAGCATCAAATAGATTTTTTATTTTCACTATGATTTCAATAATACCACCCACCACTAAGTATTCCGAAACCACTTGAACGCCAAAATCAACAATGGCAACCACCAGAAAAAGTTTCGAAAATGTCCCAGAGAATGAATTTACCTGTCTTGGGATCCTGCAATGAAATTAATCAGAAAAGAACAGTGGAGGAGTAGGAAAAATACGTTTCCACTTAGCACCATGTCAAGCAGGAGACAGAACAAAACAATGCCAATTAGCACAAACAGACATTACAACTGGGAGAAGCCCAGTTGCCTAGCACCACGGGTAAAAATAACTACTTATATTAATAGGTCCTAAGCTGTGAGCTGCTATATTCGATTCCAATAATAAGTATGGCAAAAAAGATTGAAGACACGGAAGTTGTTCGAGTTTCCGCAAGGTCTGTATAGAGTATTAAATCGGTTTTTACATTCGGTAACTCGGTAACGGTAAGTCCCACGGTTTAGTTGGTTTTACCATTACATCAAGAATCAAAAGCTGATTCGAATGGTACAAAAAAGTGAAAAAAATCGCAAATAGTCGGTTTTGCCTCTAACCCGGCGATTTATTGTAATCTATCTAGAAACTAGAATAAAAATACTCTACACTATTACTTCTCTCTAAAATGACCGTGAATAAAAAGAATGCTCTAGACTATTAGTTAATAGTCTACCATCTTATTAAACAGCTCTCAATAAGACCACATCCTCAGGATGGTCAAGTAATTTCCTTGTTCACGTACCCACCTTCCCTCTACGATCTACGGGTAGTAACATGCATGAGATCTCATTGAACTGGAACCTATTCATTAAGTTTCTGCAGTTGCCATGTACTGATCGAATGAATGAATGATTAGCCTGTGAAGTTTTTGAATAGCTGTTCATTCATTGGTTAAAGTTTGTGGTTTGTTAAGTAAGACATTATTGATTTAAAATTGACTAGAATAAATCTATGGCCCGCAGCTTTTCTCCCTTTAAACATCATGATTGTGGCCAAGGTTTGTACTATCTCTTTCATTTCTTAAAAAAGAAAAAAATGCTCTTTACTAGGCATTTCTCCTCGTGGGTGGGTTTACAAACATATAACCACACATACACAAACACCCAGACCCGGAACAGCTACTTGTAGATCAAACTAATATTTAAAAAATGCGGGAATCAAACTCTCTCTCTTCTATCGAAATCTCTGCACCAATATTCATCTAAATCGGTTTACTAACTTTTGCAGCGAGTAAAATACTATGTAATTTCTTTTAAAATCTCTAAAAAAAAATTAACAAGTGGGCGCAAAAAAACATAAGCAAAAAAAAAGAAAAGAAAAAACTTTTATTTGGCGCAAAGGAACCACGATATTACCAAAATGAAGAAACTGAAATCTTAAAGTCGTTGGAATAATTCCAAAATGTCGTCGGAAATACGCTACGTTTATCGCGCCATGTTTTAAGGTTTATCCAGAAATGATATTTGAATTACTGCTTATAATTCTTGCTTGGTGGAGAAGGTATTTCTAGGAGATGCACGGCTTTGGAACGCAAAGGACAATGAAATAACTTGAATTTGTTTGTTTATTTGTAACACATGAATCTCTGCTATTTGGTGAATTCTGGTACAGAGTTGGATGAGTCCCTGCGGAGGGTAATATCACATAGAAGAAGGGAAGCAACCGAAGCCGCGGATAAAAGCTAGCTTTGTGATATAGTATTAAGTTATCAGGTCATAAAATTATCCAATATACGGTAACTGTCATCATCTGCCTGCCTTTTCCCAACTATATTGGGGTCGGCTTTCAGTCAAACCAGATACAGCTGGATATCAGTATTTTACATGGAGCGACTGCCTGTCGGACCTCCACAACACAGTACCTGGGTAATACGAGTACGATACCCTATGGTAAAACTGGTTGTCAGACTTTAGAGCTTCTGACTACCGTAACGATAACGGTAACAGTAACGACCGTCAAAGATCTACAAATGACAGCAGGGACAAACGGCTTTACGTGCTTTCCGAGGCACGGAGGAAACTCGTTATGATAGCCATCCACAGACCAACCTCGGCAAGCGCGGCTTAACCCGGAAGATCGGCCTGTGCGGCTGTGATTATTTAGCCACGAGCTCAATATACGGTAAGTGTTATAAAACAATTTAAATATTCAACGCAGCGCATAAATTCCGTTAACTACCCTCTCGTTATTAATCATTTCGGGGTAGTATTACTTCCTTCTTTAAGAAGAGAATTCTAATTAAGTTTAATTAATGAACGCATGGCTCTTATCTTTAGAGTAACTTTCCTGCGAAGTAGGGATATAAGAGTCATCATAGAATTGAAAATGAAAAGGTGTCTTTCAACAAAAGTGGACGCAGAATTATGAAGCCTACATTTCGCTTTTGTTTGAATGTTTTTTTTAGCGTTTCATTTTCGAAATAGTAAAAATAAAAACATGAGTGGGGTGACCATTCGTGAGTCATTGGACCTCAGAAAGCACGCTATGACAGTCGTCATGGGGAGTCAGAAACCCACAAGCGTGACAACCTTAACTGCTGAGCGTAAGATCTTGGATTGAATGCCCAGAATGAACAAGGTTTCTCATGTCTTTCTACCAGTAGCAGCGACGGGGACGGGGTGCAATTGACCCCAATTGATGGTAATAGACCTGCCTTTATTATATGATACTTAAACATAATCGGCGAAATGTGGGAGTACAATATTTTTTTAACGTGGTAAAATCATCAAATCTCAAAGCCGCAGTGGTAGACGCCCACTGCAACGGATCTTCGACCACCGTAGGCACGGGCATGTCGTCGGCGAGTAATGGGCGACTCGCTCCGACCATGGACCATGCCCGGGTCGATGGCGTGTTCGGGGGGTCGCGGGACTTACCGAATTACCGTGACTCTGGAAAGTAAAGGGCTATTGAAGGACACCGTAGATTTTAGTCAGTACGAGACTCTTACAGATGATGATTGCACAACGATAAAAAAGTAACATTTGATTAACAACTCCCGTGACAATTTTAATCCCAAACGTTATGTCGACACTGCTCATCCAAGACAGAAACATAATCCAGTTATGATATCATCAGCCTGAACATATTTCCTAGGTCAGAACATAGGTACACTCATATCTAGAACACTTGGCAACCGGTCTTGTTTACCGAAGATCGTAGAATGGGATGATCAAAATATTTGTTCTGCACTCTGAACTGCCTGAATTTATTGTCCTATTAATATTTGTAGGTTGGGTAGTTTGAGAATTTTAAAGCTGGAATGTGTGTAAGGATAAAAATGAAGGTAGTTGTTTTTTTTTAACGTGATCAACGTCTTATAATTCGATGGTCGGCAAAAAAGATGACGTCATGCGGCGTTACCTCGCACTGTAGCGTTCCATAGCAACGGCGTGTCAATTGTTTGTTTATAGCAACATGAGTGCAGTATTTTCTTATGACGTTGTCACGTTCAACTATCGTTAGTAAACCGACTTTACAGAAAACCGATATTTTTATTGTGGGTAGGCAGAAATTATAGAATCCAACCCAATCCTTATACAATTGAAATTTTAGACAAAATGTCGTCAATTGAAAAAAAAAAGAAACATTTTAAACTTTAAAAAAAAACGCTTTTTATAACTTACCATAAAGAGATATTCTCTTTGAATTCAGTAAAATTTCTTTCGCTCAGAAATAATGAAAGAAAGCTGCAAGTTATAATTCAAGTGGAATTTGAATTAATATCGCAGCTTTTTAAACGTTGAAGCATTCCAGTTATTTTATCTTACTTGGGAACTTACCTCGAGCTATTAAAGTCACTTTAGTCTGGTGGGTAGTTTGAGATTTTTACGGTTTAAAAATTCGAACCTCAGTTAAAACTACCGGGATTGTGAAATAACTATCTGATACGTTCGCATCTGTTTTGTGTTTCGGATAAGAAATGATAACTACTTTTATAAAAGGAAGCTTTTACAAATTAGCGTAAAAGCTTTGCTAGAACCTTCTTCAACTCGTAATTACGAATATTACAACCCTCCCCTGTTATCTGCTTTATCTTATTAAGACTCTAATTAATATCTTTCATTTGACCTTTCAGGGTACATTCTGATAAATTGTTGCTTATGAGAAATATAAGGATTATACGTGTCACTTCAGAAATGGATATAATTATGCATTTCTAAGAAATTTGAGGAACGAATAATTCAGCTACAGCAGCTCGAGTAGGGCTACCCCAACCACTAAGGGTTGGAACTCATCTGGCAGCACGGAATCGCCTTTTTCCGTCGCCCTTTCTCTTTCTGTCGCTTAGAACTGCCATTTGCTAGACCGAGACAGAAAGCACAATGCGATAGCACGCGGCGGAATCCTCGAGGCGGCCGCGTGCTATCGCATTGTCTCGAAGCTGTATTTCTCACACCCTTGTTTTTTGAACGGTTTGGCGCTTCCGCTAACATCAAACTCGACTCAAGTAATTATTACAATCGTTACGCTATGAAGGGCTATATCATCTTTCATCTCCATCATCATCATCATCAACCCCAGCTCATACATCATCATTTTAGACTACCTTACTTTACTGTTTCCACATAAGTGCTCAAAAAGGTTTTGTTTTTTCTTTCTCTGCGGTTGGACTTCTGTATCTACGTATTTATTTTGTTGGTATTACTGAAATGACTGGTCTAACGACCCTCGAGGGGCTTCCTACATCCGCCGTGAGTCGAGCCAAGCCCGACTTAGGAGATGTGCACACTGAGATTAAGTATTGCGGTTTTATTTTACTTAACTCGAGTGTCTAATGTGAAGGTGCATTAGGGAATTGAGATTTAAAAGTCACTGTTACATTCGGTTTGTGAAGTTTAAAAGTGGGTTGTTCGGAATTCATATTATTCCCTTTCAAATGGTGATAAGTAACAAAAAACGCTAAATAAGGATATGTGTGTGGACAAATAGAAGATTGCTGTAAAACAATAGGTGGACTATGTAAAATATGAGAGAAAGAGAGAGAAAATGGAAAGGAGATGAATAATGAAATTATGACTCAAAAGAGAAGAAGTTTGGAAAGAAGAAAATGTTAATGGATGGATTATTTAATGATATGACCGTTTAAACACAAAATGTCGGCCTGCATGATACTTTAGTGTCATCATCATCATCAGCCGGAGGACGTCTACTGCTGAACATAGGCCTCCCCCTTAAACCGTCACGCCGAACGACAATTCGCCACTTGCATCCATCGGCTGTCCGTGACCCTCACGATGTCGTCGGTCCACGTAGTGGGAGGCCTGCCTACGCTACGACTTCCGGTCCGTGGTCGCCACTCAAGAACGTTTCTTCCCCCTATCGGTTGTCAGTTCTATGAGCGATGTGGCCTGCCCATTGCCACTTCAACTTGCAAATAAGAGCTATGTCGGTGACTCTGGTTCTTCGCTGAATATATGGATATTCAGCGTTCAGTTCCGGATTTTATCCCTTTAACAGCAAAGAAACTTTAATATGGATATAAGAAAATGTTAATAAAGATGAATTACTTAATTATTTATGACCGTTTAAACAATAAAACGGCCTATATTTTACTTTGACAGCACACTAAATAATCCTAGTTCAAATTATATTCGTCAGTGCGTGTGTCTAGACCACGGTAAACTAAAAGTTTCCACAAAGTTGTATCTTTAAAACGAATCCCAGTATATTGCCTTCAAGTGGATTTTATTGCATCGAAAATAACTTTTCATTTGGAACATAAAATCTTCCTCAGCAAAGTCGAATTTCTTTTGATAAACTTTCCGTTTGATTCCAAAATTGCTTAAGTTGTCGTTTTAATAGGAGTGCATTAAAACTTGGTGATTTTTCAAAAGCTATTGATGAATTTACTTTTCTCTGGTCTTATTTGAGTTGCAAATGATTTATTGGCAAAATTAATGTTTTATAAAAAATCTATAAAGAGAAATGAGTACCTAGTCAATTCCTTCGTTAGTTAAGTAGTCGCCGGACCTATCGCATTACTGTGACCTTGGAACGTAAAGGGCGATTGAAGGACAAAGTGGATTTTAGTAAGTACGAGTCTGACAGTCCCTCCCGCTGTGACCTGGGTAGGAGGACTTTAATAAGTTGATGACGTTCAGTATCAAACTGCACCAAGTAGTTGGTGCCAACAACTAGCTGCTTTATAAAAGCTCCCAAAGTCTTGATATACACTTGATTTTATTCAGTAAAAGTCTGACAGTCCCTCCCGACCTGCCCTAGGTGGGAGAACTCATTTGATGATTTTACCAGGCAAACAAAAAGTCTTGCTACGATGAGTGCCAGCATAATGACGGGTCTAAGAGAGGGCCAAAGCCTGCCGGGGTCGCCAGACTCATGAATTACCGTGACCCCGGAACATAAAGAGCTATTGAAGGACACCGTGGATTTTAGTCAGTACGAGTCTGACACTCCCTCCGTGCCCTGGGTAGGAGGACTCATTTGGTGATTTTACCACGATAAAAAGTTTTGTTATACAATTAAATTACTATCATATTATTCACTATCTATAGTTGGATACTAGTAATAAAATCAGTGCAAGCGGAGCTCCAAACACAATTCATTTCAACTAACGCAATTCCTTTTGTGCAAAATGAACTCGTGTGGGAATTAAATGTGTGAGGAAGCTCTCTGTTTGAGGACTTCGGGATGTCTTCATGCAATTCTGTTCTTAATCCAGTTAGTGTGAAACGTTTGTGGGACCGGAAGACGCAGCGTAGGCAGGCCTCCCACTACTAGGTGGACCGACGACATCGTGAGGGTCGCGGGCAACCGATGGATGCAAGTGGTGAATTGTCTTTTGGCATGGCGGTCTAAGGGGGAGGCCTATGTTCAGCAGTGGACGTCTTCCGGCTGATGATGATGTTTGTGGGAGCTAAGAAAGTGAATGTGGTAGAGTTCAATTTCCTAGGCCTTCTTCCATTATTTTTTCTTCCATTCTCCCCTATCAGTCGTCACAGTATCATTTACTCCTTTTTCTTTCATATCATTTTTTAGACAATCCATTCGTCTTTTGTTTGGCCTTCCTCTTCCTCTCCATCCATCAACATTCATACGCATCACTCTCTTAGTCACATGAGTCACATCCCTCCTCATCACATGATGTCCTACGATCCCCTTTTTTTTAACACTTTTAAGCTTTCCCATATAAACTCATTCCATTATTTCATGCATTAATTCAACAAAAGATTTTGTAATTTATTCATGCTATCAACATGCCTATTATGTAACATAATTTTATTAATGTCTTATACCTCTAAATATTTACTAAAGAATTCAGTAAATGATGTTATGTGGTTCAGGAGAACACATATACATAGGTATACGATTGTTATTTCATGAATGTATTACCTAATTTCTCTGCAAAATAAACGTTATTAAGGCGGGCTTTCAGTAATTTTTAAGATTTTCAAACGTCTGAAAGTCTCATTAACAATGATATTTTTAATAAATAAAAATCATAATATTAAAGTTGAACATATCCTCGAGTGAATGGTAAAGATAGAAACACGAATTGGAATAATTGGCTCGATAGAAAAAAATCTCAAACATGACACTAAATCACAATTTTCAAACATCCACTGCTTAGAGATTTCACAATGAATTTGTCGGCGCGCCTCATTGCTATGATCTTCTTAACGAACTCCGAGCACTGGTGAGATGGCCATTAGCTATTACGTCAGATTTTGACAGTGAAGTAAGTTGAACAAGGCACCAATACCACGTACTCGGCGGACGTTATCTTCAAAAGCTTTAATAACTGGACTCAAGTTACGTGAACGTGATGACCAATCCTTCAACAATTAACCCACGTCCCGCAAGCAGATTACATCCTTCTCTTACATTTGCACAAAGATTCCCAACTAGAATACCTGATTCCAGTCGAAAGACTGATATCAGAAGTGGGATTTGAAGGATCAATTGGAGGCAGTATTAAACACCGCAAATAAGGCCACAGTGTGAAGAATCATGGTTTGCTACCCGTGATCCAGTAAATTTTGACAAAACTGCCAGCTGCATTCAGTTGTTTAAAATAACCCTGGTGATGCAAAAACCGATATTCAAATGTGATGAAATTTGAGATCAGACCTCAAGAGACGGCTTTCAAAGCAGCAATGTGTAAGCAGAAAAGTCTGAAGAAATAATTATCGGAATTTGACATATAAGTCTTGTGTCAAAGAAACTCGTCAATTCGAAGAGAGCTCAATTCAAACCTTAGTGCTACAAAAACCAAAATTTACCGTGTTAAATTGAGGTATCGCTAAAAAGTGCCATAATGATCAAATAATGATGGTACAGAGTTGGCACCCTACTTGATGAAACCACGACTTTCGGAGGATCCTGTCACCAACTCACCACTATTCCTACCGTGGGTATGAGATCGAAGTGTGTCGCAAACGTAAAGATGGTTTTATAATCACGAGGATGAAAGGAGAAAATGCAATCACTAGTTATTCGTGTCAAAAATGCGGACATCGGCAGGTAACGGTTGTATCAGTAAATGTGCTGAGAGCTGGAGGATCTGCGAGCGCAGACGGTCAAAGAGGTTTGCCCACGTCAGTCGGTGAGTCAATTTTATTCCTAAAATTCCTACCGTAAAGGACAAATGAATGAGGTAAACGGCTGGCTTCCCAGTTTTATGTTCTCTTGTACGGATACTTATAATCATGCACATACAAAGATCAAGCGTCTAGGTTACGACGGGGCATTTGACAAATCATACGAACAAACAATACTGTTTTCCTTAGATGTCGAAAAATGTTCAGAAGTTTATTGGGTAATGCATAATGCGCAAACACTGAATAGCATTTTAGGTGACTAACGTGAAGGTACATTCTGTCCCTTAAAGTTTTATAACCGTGGTATACTATTCATACAGATATTACCGGAAAACTCAGCGGTTTGATAGAATAGAACAAGCGGCAAGTTTGATAGAATAGAACATTCTACTATTATAGTTAACTGGCTGTTGCCGGCGGCTCTGCCCGCTGTAGCTCGGGGGTTGTCCCGCGGCAGCATGGGGTCGGGACGGACACTTTTCTCTGTGTGTTGATCCGGTTTGTGAACTGTCCGTGTACTGGATTTCGTCCGGATTCATTCGATGGTTTTTGCGTGAGGAAGTGATGGTCGTTCATCCATCCATCCAAGCGGGCTGTCGCGTTTGTAATTTTACGAGTATTATTGGCAAGACATCTCAGAATAATGTCCTCTTACATTATATTCTGACCTCTTTCTGGGTATACTCAATGTTTAGTTAAGAGCAACCTAGTGCTCTAAGAGCCTTAATGAAAGCAGTGTACTTTTTCAGTTTCTCCAAGAGAATGATAGTTGATCATGTAAGATTTACATCATTTATAGCAACTGGCTCAGACAGAGTCAACGGTCAGCTAACGAGGGTTATGCGTGTCTTGAAAAAACGAGAATGACTTATGTTGGCAAGGTTCTGAGGGACGAGCTAGACTAGCTACATAATTACCCTTAAATCGTAATAAGTCTGGACTCACTGGTTTCACGCTAACAAAAATGAAGTTTGGTATATGTGACACAGTCCTTAGAAATGTCTTGTAAAGCTTGTGAACCTCTTTGCGAGTTGGTTTGGTTGTCATAAGAAGTCAAGCAGCAAATATTCTTGAGGCAGTCAGCTGTTATGAGCATCTGTTAATAGCGGCATTGCTAGAATAAAACCATTTGAACTGGGTGAAGTTATTAAAAAAAAAAACAATCCAAGCTAACTGAAATGATAAAATCCTCCTTTTTGAAGTCGGTTAAATATCACTATTCATAATTTATTACGCAAAGTTTCAGATTACGGCCGTTGATGTCTTAAATTAGTTTCCGTAGCCTCGATAGATGGCGTTGTACGTTCAGGCTGAAATCCTAAATCGCGTTACGGCGATAATTTACAGGCGTTCGTTACAGACTAAAGTTTCAATGGAATGTAACCACTTTATAAGGACTCTGAAAATTATGTGACGTGTTATGACGTGTGTGAAGGTTTGTAGGACTGGAATGTGGACTGGACAAATATCTACTATCTTGATCAACGACGAGGATGGCGTGTCGGCGATCGATGAAAAAGACATTCATCTTCATCGAATAGTCTTCTGATAATGAGACTATTTCGTTTGTAAGTGAAGTCCTTCACTATCGGATCTGACACGCTCTTGGCCTCAGAACGGTTCCAAGATGTTTGTCGAACAGGCTCAGGTATTAAAGTGCGAAGTGTCAAATAGACTCACGCGTAGCCTATTTCATTGATGTTGTGTAAAGCTGGTTGCAAGGGCCTCGTACGCCCGGACCACGCTTTGTTGTAGTGTAAAGCTGGTTGAAGGGGCCACGTACGCCCGGACCACGCTTTGATGATTGGTTGAGGGGGCTCAGCACGCCCCGGGCCAGGAGTGGTAACTGGTTGTAAGGGCTGAGCACGCCCGGGCCACGTTACTTGGGAAAGCCGAAGGGGCCTAGTACGCCCAGGCCACGAGTAGTAGCTGGTTGGAAGGGCCGAGTACGCCCAGGGTGCGCTACTTGAGATGTTCGAAGGGGCCGAGGACGCCCAGGCCACGCTACGTAAGAATGTCAGAAGGACTTAGCACGTCTACGCCTGGTTGTGTGACTGAATGAGAGGACCTACTAGCACACCGTGACTTTCCTATTGGTCAGGAAGAGCCGAGCTTATGCTAACGTTTATGACACCTCCCGCACGAGGTCGTGCGATTGTCAGGATTGGCCGTGTCGGCGCGCCTCATTGCTATGATCTTCTTAACGAACTCCGAGCACTGGTGAGATGGCCATTAGCTATTACGTCAGATTTTGACAGTGAAGTAAGTTGAACAAGGCACCAATACCACGTACTCGGCGGACGTTATCTTCAAAAGCTTTAATAACTGGACTCAAGTTACGTGAACGTGATGACCAATCCTTCAACAATTAACCCACGTCCCGCAAGCAGATTACATCCTTCTCTTACATTTGCACAAAGATTCCCAACTAGAATACCTGATTCCAGTCGAAAGACTGATAAATTTATATGAAACTTATATAAATAAAAACAGCTCATTATTTAGAAGTGCATGGTAAAAGCAGATTTTAAAATTTCGTTATAATTTTTCTCCAAGAAATAAAATACCCAAAATATTGGCATTATTTCGCTCGCCGGGCGCTCGCCAGTGCCCGCCGAGGCGTGATAGAGGACGGACGTACGTCGTTGCTGCGCAAAAATTCCCCCCGCGCGGTTACGTAAGCCGGTATAGAACTGAACTACTACATGGAAACAAAGTCACACACACCAGCGATTACGTGTTAGTTGCGGGAATAGAATAAAATAGTCAAGTGATAGTGATAGTGGCCCAGTGGTATCGGCCCCGACTTACGAGTTGTAGGTCGTGGGTTCGAATCCCGGCAGGCGCATTACTTTGTGTAATTTATTTCATCACCACTGCTCTCAAAAACGGTGAAGGAAAACATCGTGAGGAAACCGGCATGTCCTAGAACCAAAAATTCGAAGACATGTGACATCCACCAATCCGCACTGGGCCCGCGTGGTGGATTATGGCCCACCCCCTCTCACAGAGAGGAGGCCTGTGTCCCAGCAGTGGGAACATTAATAGGCTGATGATGATGATGAGTCAAGTGATCTAATTTTGAAACGATGTAATTTTTTTTTATGGACCTCTTATTTTTTAGCTAGGATGCGAACTTGATGGAGTGACCTGAAGGTCTACATCAGTCACTGCCACTGGAACTCGGCGACGGATTGAACTAGATGTGCCGAGTTTGGGCTCGTTTTGTTAGTTACGATGAGATCTTACCTCCGGACTTGATGGAGAGACCTGAAGGTCTACATCGGTGACTGCAACTGGAACTCGGCGACGGATTGAAATAGATGTGCCGAGTTTGGGCTCGTTTTGTTAGTTACGATGAGATCTTACCTCCGGACTTGATGGAGAGACCTGAAGGTCAACATCGGTGACTGCCACTGGAACTCGGCGACGGATCGAACTAGATGTGCCGAGTTTGGGCTCGTTTTGTTAGTTACGATGAGATCTTACCTCCGGACTTGAGGGAGTGACCTGAAGGTCTACATCGGTGACTGTCACTGGAACTCGGCGACGGATTGAAATAGATGTGCCGAGTTTGGGCTTATTTTGTTAGTAATGATGAGATCTTGTTCGATCCGTCGCCGAGTACAATATAATAATCAACAAGTTACATAAAATTGTAAAGGCACAAGGCGAATCCACAAACCTACAATTTCTGTAAACTTGTAATTACAATATCAATAAAAAACAAGCTAAAAATAGATTTATCCTTTTATTAAATTTCTACAATCAATTTTAAAATACTTATAACAAACAAAAACATAGCATATATTTAGAAGACATTGAAAATTTTTAAAAATTAGAAACGGGTGTAACCGCCGTTGGCCTCTATAACCTCTAAAAGACGAGACCTCATTGAACCAACAAGCCGTGAGCAAATATCGGTTCCCCGCATTTCCTCCCAAATATAATTACAGTGACTAATAAGAGCGTGTTTGGTTATTTCATTTTGATGCGACCATCGTTGGACCATAAGGCCCCAAAGATTTTCTATCGGGTTGAGGTCCGGCGATCTTGAGGGCCACTGAATTACCCTTACGTCAGTGTGTGAACGAAACCAGGCTCTTACGATCCTCGCATTATGAATTGAACAATTATCTTGAACAAAATCAAATTGTGGCATTTCGTTCTCCGGGTAAACATTACGGACTGTCGGTAGCATTGCATTCTGAAGCACGTCGATATAATTTACAGCCGTCGCTCGAGGAGGTAGAGAACACAATTCTCCTACACCATCCGCACTCATCCAGCCCCAAATATTTACGGAAATTCGACCTGATTCTCTATTTGGAATTACATGTTCATCTTTATACCGTGTTGAATTATATCGCCAAAGGTGAAGACGTCCATGCTGACTGGATTTAAACGTTTTTTCATCACAAAACACTGTATTAGACCAATCAAACTCTAAGTGCTCTCTGGCGAAGTTCAGACGAGCAAGTCTGTGAGCATCCGTCAAATATATTTTCTTGGCGTAATGCCTGTGGTGCAACCCCATGTAATGTAGATGATTCCTTATTGTTTGGGCACTCACATCGAACATCTCCGCAAAATGTTTTGTGGGCTTAAAACCATTGATTTCATATTCCCGTCTCATGAATTCTCTATCGTTATTGGAGAGTGCAGGCCGGCGACCACTTCTTCTGTGATCCAACAAACTTCCCTCCTCTCCTTCACGACGAATCCAAAAGCGGACAGAACGCCTCGATATATTCAAATTCCGGGATATCGCACTGATACTGCTTCCCTCATTAAATTTATTTGTGCTCTTTCGGCAATGGTCAAGTTGGCAGGCATTGAGATGATTTTATATGCAGTTGATTGAAAAATAACACGGAAAA
This sequence comes from Agrotis clavis, assembly GCA_954870645.1. NCBI lineage: Eukaryota > Metazoa > Arthropoda > Insecta > Lepidoptera > Noctuidae > Agrotis > Agrotis clavis. Next base: position 2,568,115 of record OX940942.1, read on the forward strand.
TATATCGATTTTTTGCATATATTTGACAAAATGTCAATTTTCAGTTTTCTTTTTCAAATGGAATTCGGTTGTCTATTTAAATAGTTTTTATTACTTTTGTTTGGAAACATTTCAATTGCTTTGTAGAAACTAATGTCCTTTTCATTTATACTAAAGGTTAAAATGTCATGTACTTATATGTGACATATGACGTATGAATACTAAATACATAGGTTTACGTCATGATAATGTTGTCTCTTTCAGTAATATCTTTTTATAACGAACCTTGTTGTAATTTTCAATGACCGGGAAACTAAATCAAAACTGGTACACCACTTTCTTGGCTGACCGTACCATGGGTTTCACTTGGTTTTACGTTTACTGTCACGTAAAAACCACACTGACTACAGTAAACGCCAACTTCAGTGTAGTCAGATGAATGCAATACGACAAAATGAAAAAGGTTATTTTTCTATTGCTTAGTGCAAGAAAACACGAATTCTAAATTTGGCCGCCAAACTTTACTGCCGGACCAGGCCAGCCTGGCCTGGTCCGGCAGTAAAGTTTGCACTCCGCAGTGTAGGTATAAAACTGCAAGCATTGGCGGGGGCCACTTCGTAGTGGCCATTTAGTCGGTTGCTGCGCGCCACCCACTAAGCACGCGCTTACTTAAATAATGTTTAAGTATGGTGTTAGGTTGTATTTACGCATAAGTTTAAAAATATATATATATATAATATGATGAAGAAAAAATAATACTGCTTAACGTTTGGTTGTTTAAATAATGACAGTGATAGGAGCCTCACGTTTCACACACTACCGCGTGATTTCGAAAGGTAAGGAAAAAAGTGAATATTTATCTATGTAGTAGGTACATATTTAATGATGATCAAAAAATTATCTACCTGCTTGTGGTGTGCTTATTAATGTCATTCAAGTACCGGCTAGTAATCATGATCAGATAAGCATGATTAGGTAGGTTACAAAGAACAAGATTCAAAAATGTATGGACACCGTCCCCACCTTGTAGCACCTTAAAACCTATGTTAATCGAAGGATCATAACCGTCTGATCATTTTATTGTTCTACGGTGAAGCTGAAAAGTGCGTCCGAAAAAAGTTATATCGACATGAAGGAACCGGATTCAGTCACAAATTCACAATACTATGTTCCCGATCACGATGGTTTTCTCTTTAATTATTACCGTGGAATGATTTTGTTCGTACGTGGCTAATTGAGAAGCTCGCAGCTAAATAATTTGACCATTTGGGTTAAGTCACGCTTACCGAGGTCGGTCTGAAGATCTTCAATGATGACCGGTACCAACGGCTTCACGTGCTTTCCGAGACACGGAAGAAACTACAATGACAGATTGTTACCCATCCTCAGACCGACCTCGGCAAGCGCGGCTTAACCCAAATGATCGGCTTGTGCGGCTCTAATTATTTAGCCGCGAGCTCCTCAATTAGCCCCGAACGAACAAAATCATTCCACGGTAATAATTAAAGAGAAAACCATCGTGATCGGGAACATAGTATTGTGAATTTGTGACTGAATCCGGTTCCTTCATGTCGATATAACTTTTTTCGGACGCACATTTCAGCTTCGCCGTAGAACAATAAAATGATCAGACGGTTATGATCCTTCGATTAATATAGGTTTTAAGGTGCTACAAGGGTGGGGACGTTTTGGGAATTGTTCTTTGGCCTACAAGACGACCAAGATAAATAAAATAGACGAATATCAAACCTGACATCACTCTCACTCACCTAAGCTGAATTGTGTGCACCTAAGAGTAGGATGAATTATGATCGGTAGAAAGTAGGAAGATGTTTACGTTATTGTTTAGACACCTTGAAACTCAGAAAATGGCTACACTACGCATTCAAGGTCAGCGATCGTAATTCTTTTCCCGACTTTTTTACCTACTTACCTACAAAGACTCGCAACACGGGGCCTGTGACAATGAAATGAATGAAATGATAAGGACTAGTTACCTATTTTGCCGTAAACGATAACAATCGATCTTTAAAGTTATGGCTACAGCTTGACCAGAACGGATTGAAACGGAACTACCCGTTTTGTTTCTGACAACGTTTTAAAATCTTTGATATTTGATGTAAACAAAGACCGCAGGTTTTATTTTTAAATTTTGAAATCTCTTAAATACATATTTTATATTATAAACGTGTTTTAGTCATTGGATACATGAACTGGGCTGCCGTTGTAAGGCGACTAAAAAGTCACGGTGTATATATTATTCGTCACGTAAAGTGCCGTAGGTACCTACTGTTAACATTCTGTGCTACCAATCGATATGAATATGAAGTAATCGATGACGAAACAGAAAAAGATATAGGCTGATGATAAAAACAAAATTCCTTGAGGAACATAAGGAGGTAATGAGGAGTGATATATATTTATGTTAATTAATAATGTAATTAAACAATGCATAAAATACGTATTCCTACCTAACTGTGCCCAAACTCGCGAGTCGCAACCCTATTGAGCTTGACCGACAGTAACCTTTTAATGTCGTTGGCGTCAGATAAACTAAAATGAACTAGTGACCGACCGAAATTTCGGTTTCGGTTTCGGTTTCGGCCGGTTTCGGCCAAAAAATCTAGTTTCGGCCTTAGTTTCGGTTTCGGCCTTAGTTTCGGTTTCGGCCAAAATATAGCCGAAACTTTCGGCCTCGCCGAAACTCGAGTGTTCGTGCATTTTCGTGCGTCGTTCGGTAAAATTCGTAGCTAACACGTGTTTGCTCGCCGGCGGCCCCAGCTCAGTTCGCCACCGTCCATTTAATCGTGAGTTGAGGTTATGTTTTTGAGTTTACTGCCTACTCAATAACAAAATATGTTACGTACGTTAATGATTAAAAAGTAAGCAATCGTCAAGGCAGTGACTCTATTCGACTTCTTTGAAATATGTAATGCTATTTTTTTCAACACAGTATTTTTGTGATGCTGAATATAGTGCGATTGCTGAGACTTCAAATCCAGTAAAACGTTAAAAACAATGAATTTTTATAATTTCGAATAGATTATAGCAAGAAGTCATGTACAAATATCATTAAAATAAAATGTGACCGCCTTCAAAAACAACCACAAAAAAGGGTAAAATAACCTACAAAACTTTTCTTTCGGAAGTCGGTGACTTTTTTTATTAATTTCATTGTCTTTTTTGCCACCGACTTTCGAAAGTAAAGTTTTGTAGGTTATTTTACCCTTTTTTGTGGTTGTTTTTGAAGGCGGTCACATTTTTTTTAGAAAAAGTTTTTATCTTACTCTTTTTAGTTTAAATATTCAACCAAGATTCTTGTCAAATACATAATTTTCTTACATGTGCACTAGAATTTCGTAATCCGTAGCACCGGTAATAACATCGTTAACATCTCTTTCATTCATTCTATCTCAAAAACTACTGAACCGATTTTGATGAAATTTGCAGTATTCCCTAAGTTGAACGATACCTAGTACAACAAAAAAAGAATTACTTAAATCAGACTTGTAGTTCCGGAGATATGCGAACACGAACATAATTTTCTTACTTGAGGAGTTGTACCTTCCATCATCAGCTCAGCTACATGAGATGATGATTTCTATACGCAAGTACTTAAATTACTTCATAAGATTTGCGAAAAACTATGTGTCAGCTAATAAAATTTGAGGGTTGCCCTCGATTTCTCCAAGATCCAATCATCAGATCCTAAAATGGTGACAATGGGACCACACGGGAAGCACCAGCTTTCGATTGAAAAAAGAATTATGAAAATCGGTTCACCCTGTCGCAAGTTATGAGGTAACAAACATAAAAAAAAAAAAAATACAGTCGAATTGATAACCTCCTCCTTTTTTTGAAGTCGGTTAAAAAAATAGATATTTCTTAAAAATCTGCTGTTTCCATAAGTTTGCCATATACCATTACTTTCCAGAACTTGATCCTTATAAAAGCAACACTGTCGGATGGTGTTATAATAATACAGTATTTTTTTTTCCAAAATCAGCGGTTTCGATTCCTGGCCAGGATTATTGATTTGTCCAAAATCCAATGATGCAGTTTTCGTTTTCGTCAAAATCGGTCTCGAGACTCTATTAAATTTTTTTCGATATTCCTCATTGTTAACGATGTAGACACGCCCAGTTGAAAAATTCAACCTGTTTAGGTGAAATTTTTTTATGTGTTAATAAATGTAAAAATAAAAACAGTAAAATATCAGACAAAAACCGATTATTTAAATGTTTTAAAAAGTTTCGGTTTCGGTTTCGGTTTCGGCCGAAACTGAGAGCAAGGCCGAAAGTTCGGTTTCGGTTTCGGTTTCGGCTGAAAAATCAGTTTCGGTCGGACACTAAAATGAACTCTCGCGCGTCACTATTCTGTTCATTTTTGCTTGCGCACGGGAAGTTTAGGCTATTATAAAAGTAGGTAGGTGATGCGGGTGCAAGTAAAAATGGACTCTATTCTCTCGTGCATAGATTTTACATATTTTGTCTGTTTTCTTTTTGGGAGTAATGCTTCTGTACCTTTAGGTACTATTATATATTCTGTGGCCGGACAAACGTCACCGGTTGTTTGAAAAGGGAAATTGTAAATAATTTAGAATTTCTTCAATAATTACGTAAGTTGAAAAGTGACTTTTTTGTTTATGGTTATTTTTCAATTAAATTATTTAAAAGGGGTGTGTTTCATTATAAAAGTGATTGCACAAGTTGTTTCATGTAAATCGGATCAGTAGTTTTTAAGTTATTGTACTTTTTGTATAATCAAACTTTTATTCCTGTGTAATTTTTGTAGTTTATGTTCTAGGATTTTTTGTATTTAGACATAGGTACATTTTGTTTGTTTTATATACAAATAGACTTAATAAGGAATCTGGAAAGGTACAATACATAGTTTTAAGGTTTAAATTAATAAGAAAATAAAGGCTACGAAGGCCTCGGTCTTAGTAAAAATCACAAGGAAAAACGGGCTCAAAATACGTGTGTCTCTTTAAGGTAAGGACGGGCGGTATAAAAGGCGGTACGACCGCCGGCACTGCGTTCAGTCGCAGCCGAGCCACCGAAGAAGAAACATCACTAAAAGAAGACCGAAGCCTTCAAAGTGAACTCTTCAAATTGGTGTTTTTTATTATTTCCGTTGTCTGTGGTCCCCCTATTGCATTTCCGTAATTTTCCAAAAACGTACGCATTCAGGGGTGCGTGGATGTATGCGTCACCAGCGAAGGCAAGGCACGTGTGCACAACAATACGTCCCTGTAGTGGACGCGCTGTCGGAATCCCGGTCCGTCCATTACAACTTGCTTTTGCATATTCGGATCGTGTCCTCTATAAAATCTGTTTTCATCTGCCGCTTGGCCTTCGGCAAACATCCTCCAAGTGAAATATTGTCGCTCAGACATTTTTAATAAACGAAAAACAATAAAAAAATACTTCTCACAATAAAAATATCGGTGAGAGAAGTAACCACAGTAGTTACAGTAATTTACTGTGACATCCTATCAAATCAGTGACTCATGGTACCGATTTGTATGCAAAACGCTACGTAAACTAAACTCTCTACGGTAAACTGAAACAAATGTGGTAAAGTAAATTTTAGTTTTCAACTCATGGTACAGATTTTAGTTCCGCTACTACTCAATAGAGGCGCTGTACAGATTCTCATACAAATTGTTTTACGTTTACTGTACCGTAAACGTAAAAAAAACTCATGGTAGAGGTACAGTACCTCTACTCCATCAAGTCCGGAGGTAAGATGTCATCATAACAAAACGAGCCCAAACTCGGCACATATCAAATATACTGCTGCCTAAGAAAGTACTCCATTGTATGCACTTTGTAAAATCAAAACTATCTCGACTATCATTTTACGAAAATCTAATCCAGACACACTCGAACGTAATTGACTAACTGCATTACGCTACGCTGTGGCATATACACACACGGTCCCTCCCGCCCGCACCGCTGTCGACTTGCCCCGCCCCTTTGCGGGGGCTGAGGTAGTGCGCTCATAGCTGCGGACTGTACTGGAACCTGGCCTTAACTATTCCAAAAGACCGAATTACTGGCTGAAACACATACAATACGTTCCACATTTTATACGTTCAAAAATTTCATTCATCAATGTGGAAAAAAATACGATTACCATAGTCCACATGGAACCGGCAGCCCAATAAGTGGTTTAAAATTCACGTAGACTGGAAATTTATGCAAAATGCATCAACATTTGGCACTCCCCACTGAGATTTTTAGGGTTCCGCATACTAGAGTTAAAAGCCTCCTGTTTTATGTATTAGGATGAAAGTTTTCAACGATTTTATTGAAAAATTTGGCATTTTGATTTGGTGGTTGGAATGGCAAAAGGTTTCCATTTTTAGTTTGAAGAAAGGGCTATTCAAATCTGTCTTTTTCATTTGAAACCATTCCATTAGTCGTTTCAGAAATTTTACTTTTTAATGGTCCATTTTGGTAGGGCATTATATCACGGAGTAGATCGACAAACTAAAATCCTAATCCTAACTAATATTACAAATGCGAAAGTGAGTTTGTTTGTTATTAATCACGTCTTAAAAGACTAATTTTGATGTATTCTATCTAACACAGAGCGAGTGGATAAGTTTATACTTACATTCTTCTTCTTTCCACATAAAACTTGAAAGAGTAAAATTCGGGTCGAGGTGGCAAACGAAGTCGCCGGAAATGATTAGACTTTTCTATTATAAATGCGAAAGTTTGAATGAATCATCATCATCACACAGGCTTCTTCTCTGTGAGAGGGAATGGGCCATTATCCACCACGCGGGCCCAGTGCGGATTATTGGATGTATTGGCCAAGCAATTAATCGACACCCAACTCTTTCCAATGAGGGTGGCAACTGGGGAACTAATGGCGCTAGTATAGCTTGTTCCAAGCATCGTCATTGGTTCAAATCAGTTCAAATCTTAAAGGTACTTCAAAATAATACTACGTCATTGGTCGAATTAGGACTAAGCTATGGTGGCGCCATCTACAATTAGCTTTGCCTTCCCCATTCCACAGTCTTACCTACGGAACTCTTTTCTTAATTTCATTTTCATCTTAATACCATTTTGCACTAAAAGCATTTTAGTCATTACCGTCCAAGCTATTAAGTTTCGAGTCCATCCAAATGATTAATAGCAAAAACTGCGAGTATTTGTGAACGATTTTCTGCATTGAACAAAGGGTATGATTAATTATCATGTTTTTCAAGAGTTCTGAAGAAGAATTCTTGCTTCAGTGAAACAGTTATTATAGGTTTTTGAAGATATTGGTAATTAAGTGGTAATGTAGTATGTTATTATGTTAATAACTTGGACTTTTACACGCTTTTATTTAGTTTCAACAGTCCCGTTGCTTCTTGGTTTCCGATTGAACTGAAATTGAGCACGTATAAGTATATCGCGTGACTGTCCTGGGTAGGAGGACTCATTTGATGATTTTACCACGATAAAAAAAGAGAGTTTATAGGACCCTCTTTTTGACAAAAACTTGAAGGGGTAAAAAGGTAGTAGGCAGAGAGCGAAGCAAAACGAATGGTAGTGTACAATAGTACACACTAATTACATGTCTGTCAAAACCTTGAGGCCCGACCTAGGAATCAAACCTTACGCTCAGTAGTTGCGTTTGCAAGCACTGGAGCAACGTTGCAGTTTTAAAATATTTACCCACACCGCTAATCTGAATAATAATCAGCTGACTGCCTCTCTCTACTTAGCATCCGACTCTAAGCATCCGAGCCTCACGTTTCTAAAGATAACACCTATATGCACATTATAAGATATTGCAGAAGACCAACTCATGGAAAATTAACATCCGGCCCTGCTAAGTAATAATAAAAGTGTGATAATTAAAGCGGATTGTATTCAATAGCATTTTTGTACACTAATAACCAGCATTTTGCCACAAAATTACTAAAATAAGGCCAATAAGGCTTAGTCGATGGAGCCCCGCTGCGCAGGACTCCTTTTTATTTTGAGCATTGTCATTTATCTCACACTGGCTCACTCATTTTGAGGAATGCTTTTTTGACAAGTGCACATTTTGCAAAGTACTTACATATTCAATTTAGAGTATTGTGCATTTTGTGCAGTGTGCATATTGCGTCAAGTGCACATTTTTTGGTAGTGCACATTTTGCGAAGTGCACATTCTGCGTGGTGCACATTTTGCGAAGTGAACATTCTGCGTGGTGCACATTTTGCGAAGTGCACATTCTGCACAAAAGCGTGATACTCATTGCTCGTCGCAAACCCGCACCTACTAAAATGTCCGACGTCCTAGGTCTCCCGCGAATTCAGCTGCATCAAATCTAACATAAGTAAGTAAGTAGGTCAAAAAAGGCTAAGCAGATGAAACAGTGAACCTTCTACCAAAATATTTATTGCTACCAATGTCGTGAGCTAGAGTTCGCTTCGAGCGACTTTCTCTAAACGATGAGGCGATCGCAATTTCCTTAGCCATGTTACTCCTCGTTAGAAAAGGAAATTCATTGTTGTATACCTCAGATGAAATAAATTTCTTTGATCTGAGTTGTATACTTTATTGCTCATTTATTTTAGGTCGTAAGTTAAACGGGTGAGAATAGCAATATAAAATGCTTTTAGTTTAGCTTTTGCACGGGGGTTCGCTGTCCCCTACAATTTTTGCCCCTTCAAGGTTTACAGTCTGATCACGATTTCGGTCTAACAGGTGACTTGGCGTTAGAGATAATAAAGAGAAATTCAGCGTCGAGTGTAGTGGTTGCGATGGCCTAATTGGTTAAGGCGTCTGGAGTACTTATCCAGAAGACACAGGTTCGAACCCTGCTCGCAGCTGAATTTTTCGTTACCTTAAATAGTTATTTGTTACACAAGAGTGCAAAGTTGCTTTTTAACCGCGTGCTCAATTTTGATGACCGGGCAAGCGAATGATTCTAAAATTGAATCACGAGTGCAACGAGTGATTCAAAAAATTGAATCATGAGCGGTAGCGAGGGAATCAAAAGAGCACAAAGATTTTATACCTTGTGCTCTTTTGATTCCGTCGCTACCGCTCATGTTTTTTTTTTTCAAAGAACTATTTTTAGTCAATACGAGTCAAACAGTCCCATCTGCTCAACCCTGGGATTCTACCATATAAAAAAGTAGATTTGTCATCAAGCAACTCGATATTCCAACTGCATAATATCTTCTTTAGACAGCATATAAATGAATCATTAGCAATAACATTGATCAATGTTACAGCAATGTCGATTTGAACCGATATTCGATATCCGATAGTTCGTATATTAATGATGTATCTACCCTGTGCTAACGAGGTACGCAATATGGTCATAACTCAGCAGATGTGTGACAATTTGATTAGATGACCTATTTCCAAGAGAATAGAACTTAATTTTCAATGCTCTGTTATTATTGTATTTTAAAGAGGCAGTTCGGTTGGCGCAGTAGCTGAGCTATCGACTGCTGCATTACGTGTCGCGGGTTCGATTCCTTCACAAAACAAATATTTTTATGGACTATAGATAGTTGGTCCGTATCTGGCTGTTTATGATTTTAAATGACTGTTATCACACTCATGCTAAAAGGTTTGTTCCAATTGTGAAAAATAATAATATGAAAGTGAGTTTGTTTGCTTTGAGGCCTAATTTGTACCGTTTTCAATGTAATTTGGTTTGAGATTTATAATTAGAAACCGTTCCCCTGAATTTAAAACCTCCACAAGCTGTCGACAAACCCTTTTTCCTCCCAACATTTCCAAAACTGCCAAATCATCATAAGAAATTAAAAAAGAAAAATCCAGAAACGTCAAATTTAAATTTAGAACGCAACAACGAACCAAGCTGCCGCCTTTTGTAATAAAAAAATAAACTTTTAATTCAAACTTTAGAATTTAAAAATGGCGTCGCCATTCGAGACGGTTACTTGTTGTTACTCAGAACTGGCTGAAACCGGATAAATCCGGTTCTTTTGCATATGAAAAGGCGCCTTTTAGACGTTCTAACCGCCTTTTGTGAGAGTTTTAAGTTGGTTTCCTTTAATATTTAAATGAAACAGACTCCCTATTTTAATGGAGAAATTGATTTTACGGTTGGGTAATTATTTTGGTCTTGAATTGAAATTAATGGGTCCTTAGAACTTGGTTTTAAAGTGGTTCAAGCTCAAGTGGCTTAAAACAGAGGACTACAATATTTTTAAGACCTTACTTTCAAATCTATCCTTAATTAACTTAAACTAAAGTATTTATTTTCGTAATTATATTAAAGTATTTGAATAATATAAAATATGTTGATAGATTCTTTTTTGCAATTAATACATTTATAATTAATATTTAATAAATATATGTACAGTTTCAAGAACGGACAGTGTACCGTTGTATATCAAACATTGTCATCGATTTTCATGCAAAAAAGCTCACATGCTTTAAAAAGTCTTATAATTATAACTAACTAACTACCCGAGAAGCACAATAATTATTACACTATTTAAAGGGTTACCATACCAAAATTTAAAAAGCCGAACAGTTGCAAAAAAAGCTTGGACGTATTTCATATAATCTTTAAGTATTATTTATTCCCATGATGGCATCAGTGAATTTATTAAGATATCAAACATTATATTTGTATTTACATATTTTATTTTAGTAAATTCAAGGCCATGTATTTGACTACATTCAGGCCTGGCTCACTCCGCAGTGTAGGTATAAAACTGCAAGCATTGGCGGCGACCACTTCGGAGTGGACATTTAGTCGGTTGCCGCGTGCCGCCCACTACGCACGCGCTTACATAAATAATATTCAAGTTTGGTGTTTGGTTGAATTTACGCATGAGTTTAAAAAATATATATATATGATGAAGAAAAAAAAATACTGCATAACGTTTGGTTGTTTAAATAATGACAGTGATAGGAGACTCACGTTTCACACACTACCGCGTGATTTCGAAAGGTAAGAAAAAAAGTGAATATTTATCTATGTAGTACATATTTAATAATGATCAAAAAACTATCTACCTGCTTGTGGCGTGCTTATTAATGTCATTCAAGTACCGGCTAGTAATCATGATCAGTTAAGCATGATTAGGTAGGTTACAAATTTGGCCTACAAGACGACCAAGATAAATAAAATAGACGATTATCAAACCTGACATCACTCTCACTCACCTAAGCTGAATACGTAGGTAGGTCGAATTATGATCGGTAGAAAGTAGGAAGATGTTTACGTTATTGTTTAGACACGTTCAAACTCAGAAAATGGCTACACTACGCATTCAAGGTCAGCGATCGTAATTCCCTTCGCGACTTTTTTACCTACTTACCTACAAAGACACGCAACACGGGGCCTGTGACAATGAAATGAATGAAATGAAAATGATAAGGACTAGTTACCTATTTTGCCGTAAACGATAACAATCGATCTACAGCTTGGCCAGAACGGATTGAAACGGAACTAATATTTTTGTTTCTGACAACGTTTTAAAATTTTTGATATTTGATGTAAACAAAGACCGCAGGTTTGTTAGATTTATTATTGTGCCACAAAACTAACTTATTAAGAGAAAAAAATAAAATAAAAAATTCATTACAGCTTGGCCAGAACGGGTTGAAACGGAACTAAAATTTTTATTTCTGACAGCGTTTTAAAATCTTTGATATTTGATGTAAACAAAGACCGCAGGTTTGTTAGATTTATTATTGTGCCATAAAACTAACGCAATAAGTGAAAAAATAAATAAAATAAAATCATTCAAAGTGCTGGTAGTGCGAAGACAGTGGCGACTTCCGGTTTTCTACATTTTTATGTCAAGCTGTAAATGTGCTGGTAGCGCGAAGACAGTGGCGACTTCCGGTTTTCTACAGTTTTATGTCAAGCTGTAAATAAAATTATAGACCAAGAGCCATGGTCAAAAAAGAACATCGAACTACATATTGTTATGGTGTAAAAATGTTCGATATACAATTATACATATTTCAGTGGGCGAACGAGCCCATAAAATTAAAGAACTTTCTTATTTAGGGCGTATTATGAATAAAAAAATGTGTTCTCACACTTCTCACACAAAACCACTTTGTTGTTTTTTGGTTTAACCTTTCAAATATTTTTTCAACATTAGATCATAAAAAATGGATACCTACCTAAAAGTTAACCATTTATAACATGGTAAGCGGGGTGCGCTCTGAACGTTTCAAGCCATCGTTTGGTGACCACGCAGAGCGGATAACTCTAATGAGACTATAATTTAATATGAAAATTTAACGTATCGATTTTTTAGAAAAAATTTGGACGGTGGTAAAAAAGTCTTCCTGTATATTAAATAAGATGTATTTATAAGTATATTTTATACTAATACAACTTTACCTACATCCTACATTTCTTTCCTGTAAACTCTAGTATGAATTAATTTCTACGACCAAATCGGGTCACTGCTCCTGTACTATTAAACATAAGAGCGTTGACGGCGTGGAGCGGGGGCGGCGCGCGGCGCGGGTTGTGGCGCGCGGCGGAGGCACCGCACGACTTGGGTGGCGAATGTCACGGATGAGGTAATAAAGTCCAACATTTCAAATATTTTTAAATATTGTTCATAAGATGATATTATGGTTAAAAATATAAAAATAATACGTAGAAAAGATAATAATTATTATAAACCCGACTTGTGACCTGACTGCGTCATAATAACGAATTAAAATTTTATTTTTAAATTTTGAAATATAAACGTGTTTTAGTCATTGGATACATAAACTGGGCAGTGGGCTGCCGTTGTAAGGCGACTAAAAAGTCACGGTGTATATATGTATTATTCCTCACGTAAGGTGCCGTAGGTACCTACTGTTAACATTCTGTGTTACCAATCGATATGAATATGAAGTAATCGATGACGAAACAGAAAAAGATATAGGCTGATCAGAGGCGGCCTTACCCATTGCGAGGCCCCGGGCGGCAAGTCTTTGCGAGGCCCCTTGTGCCCTTTATAAAAAGTATGTGATGCGAAAGTAGGTTTGGTTGTCATTTTGAGGACAAATGCTAAAGATATACAATTAAATAAATGTAATTTGAGTTTTAAAACATTCTTCAGTTCATACAGGAACTTTGAACATCCGTGTTTGTAAAATGGAGTAGTTCTGATTTTTGCAGACTTTGTTTGCCTTTTTGGCGATTATTACCTAGTCTTAGTTTACTACATTGATGAAACTTACTCACGACGTTTTTTTGAAGTAGAATAAATTTACTACAATATCAGACTAAAATGATTTCTGTAAACCCAAAAGCTTCCGAGTTAGCGCTTTTCAAAAGTACCTATCTCAAATCAACGTTTTTTTACAACAAATGTGGAAGAGGCATTTTGATTATCATATCTTCAGTTGGAATGTTTTCCAACTTTAAAGGCGAAAAAAGAACTTTAAAGGGGTTAAGGCCACACTAAGGTAAAACCGCAGTGGTTTTTAATGGCGTGAATTCGTGCCCCTTTTTTTATTTAGCATGGTAAAATCATCAAATGAGTCCTCCCACTCGGGCAGGGCGGGAGGAGCTGTCAGACTTGGACTGACTAAAATCCACGGTGTCCTCCAAGTCCTTTATGTTCCGGGGTCAGGAAGGGGGGGGGGGGGGTGAGGAAATAAATCCCGCGACCCCGGCAGGCTTTGGCCCTCTGAGAGGGGGCCCCGTCATTTCTGCTGACGCTGCCCTTTACTCGCTGTCCGCATGCCCGCGCCTACGGTGGCCAGAGACGGTCTGCCGACGTCCGACGCCGCGGGTGTCTACCACTGCGATTGGGGCGGAGGGAGGACGCTGTCCTCTCTCTCTTGCGGCCCGCCTCCTCTTTCACGAGCATTACTGCTTCGCAGGAGGCGACCACTACCCACTCCGTCTCGCCCCGCAGCATGTCCGCAACCAATGGCCGGGTCGCGAGAGGTTTCCGCCTTTCGCCGCCGTGAGAACACGTGGGTGCTCTGCCCAAGCGGGGCAGTCTTGCACCGTATGCTCTACTGTGTCCTCAGACACAGGAACCTCCCGAAACTTCCGTCGAGCTCAACTCTGAAACTACTGGGTCTACAGATATAAATCGGTTCTCATATTGTAACAAAAGGCATTTTTAAAACCGTTCTGACAAGTTATTATCAACAACTAGTACTTTACGGTCATAAACGCATTTTTTTAAAAGAACGGAATTTTCGGGGTTTCTTTTTATTTTTTTAAAAAGTGGCTTTCGGTGTTTGAGGTCTCAAACTTTGATTATTCATTGGGCCTAGTGGCGTAGCTAGGCGCGGGCTTAGTGGACCCTAGCTAGCCTCGCACATGATGGGGCCTCGCGCTTAGAGATTTAATAAAATAAAATAAAATTGACAACGGCAATCTCAACTTTGTTACCACTCAGTAAAGCAGTATAATTTAACTGCTTCTACTATTTCTAACTGAGAACTGATAGAGCCAAAGCTGATGGCGCCGACGATCATATTTAGGTCTAGCAATACCGCTTTTCGCGCGAGGCCTCGTAGTTGCATGATAACTTGTTTACTTTTTATTTCTACCTGTGAACAGAAAGAGGCAAAGAGGCCTCGCAAAGCGATCTTATTATCAAGTCATCAAACAAAAGTAGGCATCGCACGCGGTGACCCACACGACGGGCTTAAATAAAAACACAAATCCGCGCGATATTTTTCATCCTCCATCAAAGAAAAGGGCCTTGCAGGTGCGTCTTGCCCCCTCCAAGATTCGGTCTCGCTACGTGACTGATTGGGCCAACATCATAAACAAGTCTGAACTACCGGATTTAACCTAAACTAGCCGTACGTTCAGGCGACAAAATTATTGTACTAAATAAATATTTACAAAATTAACCAACTCTGAGACGATAAATTAAAAAAATAGATTGATTTTTTCATAAACTAAAATCTTATTTATTTTTGCCGTTATGATTGTTATAGCCTTAATGAGTAGCCTAACTACTCATTAAGGCTATAGCATAACTAATAAATGAATTAATCAAAATCAAAAGTTTTTAATTATTAAAAATTATTAGCTTTTTCTTTTGCTTGGTTTGCTGCGCGAGGCCCCCAGCAAGCGCGAGGCCCCGGGCGGGTGCCCGCTTCGCCCCCCCCTAAGGCCGCCACTGAGGCTGATGATAAAAACAAAATTCCTTGAGGGACGTAAGGAGGTAATGAGGAGTGATATATATTTATGTTAATATTAATTAACATAAATATATATGTAATTAAACAATGCATAAAATACGTATTCCTACCTAACTGTGCCCAAACTCGCGAGTCGCAACCCTATTGAGCTTGACCGACAGTAACCTTTTAATGTCGTTGGCGTCAGATAAACTAAAATGAACTCTCGCGCGTCACTATTCAGTTCATTTTTGCTTGCGCACGGGAAGTTTAGGCTATTATAAAAGTAGGTGGGTGATGTGGGTGCAAGTAAAAATGGACTCTATTCTTTCGTGCATAGATTTTACATTTTTTTGTTTTCTTTTTGGGAGTTATCCTTCTGTGCCTTTAGGTACTATTATATATTCTGTGCTACATTGACTAAATCATGTTTTTTAATGAGCTAGTTATAATTTCACTTTTTTTTTCTAAATAAAAAAGTCCCTTTAAGCAGGTATCAAACAAAGAACAATGGCAAAAAACCGCTAAACAGTAATCTACGCACAACGCAAGAATGCGTTACCCTGCAGTGCGGCCCCAAAGTACAATACCATACATCATTCTTAGCTCACCCAGACTAATGTTCGGTTTTTGGCAAAAGACCTATTTAGAGTACGTGAAATGTGGATTTAATGGCATGTTAAAGATGTGATAGCGTATGTTCATTGTAGTAGTTTTGGCTGGCGAAACAGTGTCGGGAGTAAAGACACACGAATTTAAAAAAATATAGATACTTAGGTTAAAAATACGACACAGAGATATTTAAAAAATATACATTAATTCACACAACTACGTAACCGAATCGCTCTTCTATTTAATTTTCTGAATTATCTTGTAGTACAGATGTACATCAATCTACCTCAAACACAATTTTCTTCAATACATTTTCAACCATATCACAATAGCAGAACGTTTATTTAAGTCATTCAGGTTCGGTTGGTAAAATTTGTCTGGTCTGATTTGGGCAGGTTATCCTGCTGGCGTCTGTGCAATTTTGAATATACAATTAAAACCTCACAATTTATGTCCAGTGTTAAAATTAATTGACTTAAATAGAAGAAGCGATATCGTTCTAATATCAATACAAGAATAATAGAACAGTCAATGGCCAGAATTACTTGTCCCAGCTTCATTTATTACTGCGGTGTAAGACGGGTCATGTAATAATGGACACTGACTGTACACGTACCGTCAATAAATATTACACATAGACTTTTACAAAGTTATAATCGGCTAGTTTTGGGTTTCGTAGAGCGCTATCTCTGTCGCTGTATAAGGCCGAGACTCCACCAAAGCTGTGCTAGTCGAGACGGGTTTTGAACAACCAATAGAATTGCACTGCGGAGTGGAGCTGTGTCAATAACGCAATTCTATTGGTTGTTCAAAACTCGTCTCGACTCCGCACAGCTCGACACAGGTTTGGTGGAGTCTCGGCCTAAAGAACGACGTGGCAAACGTCACATAGTAGTGTGCGACAGAGACAACGAAGCCAAAACTAGCCACTACTGCCAGTTACCTTTATCCAAAAGGCGATGTGTATTATTTTTTGTTGGTACCTTTATAAACAACAATGAAAAAGTTACTCACGTGTGTAATCCCAGCTGTCCTGGTCATTTTTGAACACGTTCAATCTTTCGGGCTGCAAAAAGATAAAAGGAATATTTAATTGTCAACTTCTAGGTAAAAACAACAATAGGGTAGTTTCCAGGGTCAAAATAATTACATTCTATTTAGTCCGTATTTTAGATTATAAAAAAATATTGGACACGTATTTTTTTCTTTTTTCGATTAAACAAAAAATAAACCCTGCGCGAAAAATGCCACGCATCGTGACGTCACACGTAACTTTAATAGGCTATATCTTTGTCAATAAAAAAATACGTGTCCCTTATTTTTGAATAATCTAAAGGACGGACTAATTACATTTTTTAGAGCAACTAGCCTATTATATGTTGATGGAAGACAAGGTGTCCTTATGTCGAGTAGTGGACTATGAAATATTCAGCTGATTGTTGATTTACATATTGAAGTCAAAGCGATTATGATTTTGACAGATACGTCGACATACCTATTATCTTTTTGGGAAGTAAAAATCATCAAATGAGTGCCGCACTGAGCGGCGCGAAAAGAATTTTCAGACTTTTACTGATTAAAATTCCACTATGTTCCTTTTGCGTGCAAAATCCGATATTAAAACAAAATCGAGAGACGTGAAATAAGAGTTCAAAATATTCACGTATAATATTCATATTCATTTCATTCACGGAAAAAGATATCCCGTAAAGGTCAAATTATAAGTTAACTTGCTTTAATCTTTTTTCTAAAACGGTGTCGTACTATAAACTATCACACAACGCGCCATCTAGTCCCAAGCTAAGCAGAGCTTGTGTTATGGGTACTAGACAACTAAACATACTTATATATTTCTAAAAATAAACATATTATAGATAAATCGTAAACCCATAGCATTCATACGAAGGCAAAACTAGGGTAGTTATGTATCGCGATGCAAGCTATTTCAATATATCGCGTCTTGTGTCGTTTAGTGGCACCAACCTTTTTTATTTGGGGCCGTAGAGTCAGCGGGAGTAGTGGCGGAGGCGAGTTTTTATGATATTAAAGCCTGGTAGTTTTGCATTAAAGTTCATAAGTTTTCGCATTATAACGATAACGATGGCTACACGATATCCTGGGACTGTTATCTTCATATTTTTTTTATAAACTTTTACAGATTGTATCAACCGTCAATGTCGTCACCGATATTCGAAACCGATATATCGGCGGCCAATGTAACTAATTCTACCCAAGAGCTGGGTAGAATTGGTTACATTCGCCGATATCGACTCGTTAGAGGATTTATCTTTTCGTCTGAGCTCCAGGCGTAGCATGGCGCCGTAGAAAGGGGTTTTGTCGACGCAAGAATAGACAAAATGACAGAACGTAGAAATAATTTTAGCGTTTTAAGCATGTTTATGTAAAAAAATAAGGAAAATAAACGTTCTTTTCTTCAATAGTGTACGAATGGTGTCATATTTGTGCAAAAAAACAGTCGATTTGTGTAGAAATAACTATGAAATAACTTTGTCTTTTCTTGGTAGAATAGAGATAGAATCGCCATGCTACGCGTGCTGAAAATACTCAAGTGTCGTAATCATTATAACCACGGAGTTTCTTGCCGGTTCTTCTCCATGAAAACTAACAACTCAAACCGAGCACCTGTTGTCGACGTTTTTGTGCCCTCATGGGCGTATATGAAATAAAATATTTTATTTTGATTGCCTTCTAATGTGAAAACGGTCATTCAGTAATTGGCTAGATCGGATCTCGAGTTTGTTGGAACAAAGGAACGGAAGAAAAAGGTTTGTTGTGTAATTATAATAGTTGTGGTTGGGTTTTGGCTATTCAGTAACTGGGTGTGTCGTGTTTGGAGTCCGAGTAGCATCATTACATACTGAGTACCATAAAAGAGCGTAAAAGCTCTTAGAAACGACATTCTTTGAGAAATGATCGTGGCATGATCCAAACGCGCTGCAAGGAGTAGGTCAAAAAAAGTTGGCACAATCCAGAAAACAGAAACGCTTACTCTATGGCCTTAGACTGATAACTTGCCAGAAACTATAGGAACGGTTGGCTAGTTACGCATGAGATTATTCAGAACAACTTTTACTGTTTTATGTTTTAGATTGCGTAGCCAGTAGCAAGGGATGCAATGGGAATTGAAGTTTACCTTTGAACATCACCAATATGTCTCGAATAAATTGAAAATTTGAAGTTTAAATAATATAACAGTCTCGATGGTGAAGTGTGTCTTCAGTCCTGACTGAAGTCTTAAAACGCGAGCGATTCCAGTGTGGCAATAAGATATAGTTATACAAGTCGACTAACGCCAGCTCGTCCCCACACTGGCACTACTCTCGCTTTGAGACGTCATGGCCCCCTGAGTTCAATTCCCAGCTTCTTCAGTCCGAACTGTAATCTGTACTGTGTTACTGGTATTAGAACAAACACTGAATAATGATTGTCTAAAGGTAAGCGTCCACAGGTCGGCATCGTACGTATCGGAAGCATCGCATCAAACGGATTTCTGTATCGGCAGCGATCGGATTGCCGACGCGAGTATCAGCAATCGGATTGCCGATGCCACCTTCATCACGTCCACTGATCGGCATTCCGTATGACGTCGTCGGTATTTATAGCATGTAGGCATTGCCGATGAGCCGTCCGTACGATGCGGATCAGTGGCCGCAGTTGTATGAGTTTTAATACAAGGCAAACTAAAATCCGATACGTACGATACGTCCGATACGTGCGATGCGGACCTGTGGACGCTTACCATAAGTATGTTTTTTCACAGTAAAACCTTCATCACTTTAAGCAACGTAGCGCCAAATAATAGGAACAAACACATCCTTCCTTTACCAACTTAAAAAAAAAAAAAACGTGCTCAGTTCCATATTCTACATTCCATGTCTGACGCATCCCCCGCGTGCATCCGATTGCCCTGACAAAGGCTGAGACAATCCAGCGCTTACCACGAGAGGTACTTTGCACTCCAGCGCTTGAGAGGTAAATGGCTTGCTCCGTACTGTGTATCGTTATATGGGAGAAATAGAAGCTTTGTTGTGATGTTTTCGCTTTATGATGTAACATACTATGTGGTTTTCTTGTGCTTTTATTATGTGCTTAATATAGGGTGAATTTTTCAGGGCGCGGTTAGCTATATCCGAAACTAAAGAAATATTGAAAAACTTTAAAAGGAGTCTAGGCCGGGTAAATGGCTTGGTCCGTACTGTATATCGTTATATGGGAGAATAGAAGCTTTGTTGTGATGTTTTCGCTTTATGGTGTAACATACTACGTGGTTTTCTTGTGCTTTTATTATGTGCTTAAATATAGCGTGAATTTTTCAACTGGGCGTGGAATGGTTGTATCCGAAACTATGAGGAATATTGATTATTTTTATTACCGATTTTGACGAAAAATAAAACTGCATACCTGATCAAAAATAGAAGATTTGGTTTAATTACGAATGTGTCAAGATTAACAAATACGAGTACTATTCCGATTTTAACAAATATCCTTTAACTTGACAATGACTGACATATAACATATCAAACGTGGGTATTTTATTATTTAGAACTATGGGATAAAAAAATAAACATACTGAGCGGTTTTCCTCGATAAATAATATACTAACACAAATTAAAAAAACATCTCATTTTGCATTAAAAGTACCTAATTCTACTGTTTTTTATTCGCGATTATAATTTCATCGTTACCACACACACAACAGTTAATACAGTGCAAATCTTTTAACTCTTACAGTCACAAAGTTACAGGCCACTGAAAAACGAGTGAAAGCTGAAAATAAGTTATTCGTATGCAGAGGTCGGCAACATTTTTCGAGTTCATTTAGAATTTTAACGTTTAACTCCTGCCCCATTTGTACGTAGAAAGAAAAATGACGGAAATGTTTTTTAGAAGGTTCCGTACGACAATAAATTAATTTATTATTTGTTGTTTTTTTTTTAAACCTTGAAAGCGATTAAAAAAATATCGACGTTAAATTACAAATATTTTTTTAGAATAGAAACTCATATGAGACGAATCTTTTGGGCGGCGCGGAAAAACTGTCAGATTTGACAGACTAAAAATCAAACATGTTCCTTCAGTTGCACTTTGCATTCCAGGGCTGTGGTGCCCTTTTTAGACAGTCCTGCAACCCTAGCATGTATTCTTTAATACGTTTTTATCTTTACCTAAGTTTATTTTAAAAAAAAAACCGAAGAAATGAAGAAATAAAAAATACAGTTATTGGACAAGCTCACCCTTATTAAACTTGAAAGTTAATTATAATTATAACCTTGTTTGTTACTTTTATGAATTCTTAATAAACAGGTGAGGCCCGTTCAGATTAACTTATTATGAAAAGAGACTGAGATCTGAGAGAATTTCAAATATGTATTCATAAATTTAATTCTGAAAACACAAGACACACTTTAGAATTTTGTGCTTAAATAAAATTTTAAACATGTTTAACCGCTTGGTAAAAGTCACCCTTAGTTTCAATTATAGGTAGTGTCTTATATTTCAAAATTAAATCTTTTTTTAAGTACTTTTACAGAAAAAAAAACAATTTCAAGTCATGCAGTTTTTAGCAATTAATTTTATTTTGCTTTTTAAATACATAATATTAGTACATTTTTATCATAAATCTTTCAAAAACCTTATTTTTTCAAAACCCACTGCGCTTTTTCTGATAGAAAAAAAGGAGGTTAACTTTATTTAAAAAAATATGCCAAATTCGTCCTTGGTTGGTTAGGTACAGAAAAAGATCTGGATACATGATCAAGAATTAGATAGAGATACATTATTAATTTCTGGCAGTATTTTGCCTGTCAAGTTTTTTTTTTTTTTACAAAAATAATGAACACCTACCATTTTGAGCTACGGAACCCTACAAAGCCACCCGACAAGCTTACGTGTCCGCGGACCGAGGCGAACTGACTCTTTTTTTATTTTAACTTAATCGGATGTTAAATAGTCGAGTTTTTCGTACTACCCGCTTTTCATGTTTTAAATGTCGTCCGTTTATCGCTTTTTACTTTATATGCTAGCTGAATTTTAAGTTGTATTAAATATACGTGCCGTAAATTAAAGTTGTTTGGAGCTTTTATTTATGTGTCTTTAAAAATTTCCTTAATAAAAATATCGGTTTCCTGACGATAGTTGAACGTGACAACGTCATGAGAAAATACTGAACTTACGTTGCAGTAAACAAATAATTGACATGCCGTTGCTATGGAACGCTACAGAGCGAGGTAACGCCGCATGACGTCATCTTTTTTCGTACGTGCAGCCGGCATTATAAGACGAAATCACGTCAAAAAGCGATTCTATATAACTACAACGGTTTCTTTATAAGTCGCCATTATGAACAGAATAACACAACATATTTTTGATCCCCACCTGATTTACATTGTAAATCTGTATAGGTTATTATTACACCCCTAAAAACATCCCATTAAGTGTCCCATAGACTAGGGGTGTCGCAATAATAGAACGTTTAGCGTCCATTGTGCACCCTATTATGTTGTGTACGGAACCAGAGATCGATTGTAAGGGCTGTCACGTGCCAAAAAACTTTTATGATGTTTTTTTTTGTTGTATTTTAAAAGGTGTTGAGTAGCCGTTGTAAAGATCTTTTATCAAAGTAGTTACAAGTCACGGTTTTTTGGGTAAAGCTATTGAATTATTTTGTAAATGTATTTCAGTAGCGTCACGTTAGCCGACGATGTTTTTTTCATGTTTTTATTCAGTTGAAATGTTGCATATCTCTGGCTTCACTTTATAGATTTAAGACATATTGCGGCACCAAATCAGAAAATGGGGAAGCATGCCCCATTGGGGCCGCCCCAATGACCAATAGCGTTATTGTATTCTAATCGATAGAGATGGGGCAAAATCAGCCATACATTGATGCTCGTTCTGCTTTGTAATTTTAAGTTATTTAGTAAAATGCCAAGCTTAAGAAAGAACGTCAAATTTTTTAAGTTACTAATTGGTAAGCCTATACATACGGCAGTTGGCAACCCTATCACCATAGGAGCGGACTTCTTACTACTTGAAAATAGGAGTGCTTTTAGCAACTCGTTACAACAGGTTAGACGACATGAAAGACACAGACTTGTCCAATGTTTTATCATAAAAATAAACATTAGGACTGAAACAAACACGAACAAACCATTCTTTACAAATTAAAAAAAGAAAAAACCCATTCAACCGATACTTTACTCTGTAACGAATACAAATGCAATTTTAAATGAAAATACGAAATTAAACGGAAAATTTCGATCCCGAGTATCGCGACACACGTCCAAACAGTGCGACGGTTGCAAAGCAAATAGCTCGCATTCGAAATTCGAATTTCGAACGGCGTTTTTTTATTGGATCGCCGGCGTGTGTCTGTAAACTGCGGCGATCTTCATTTTTCTGAATGGCTAAATAGGACCGTTGTGTGGTCCAATGCGATACTGTTTCGAATTTCGGATTTAACCGGTTTTTTATAAAAGGATGGTTTTGAGCGGGAACAGAGTTCATGAGTGGAATTGGGGAAGGTCTTTGGCACGGGGCAGCATCAGCTAAGTTTAAAGAAATGGAGAAGAACTTTTTGTAGTCTAATACTAAAAGCTCTTCTCCTTCTCCAAAGTTTACGAAAAGACAGATAGATAGATAGAAGAAACATACAAAAAGTAAGACTATTTCAAAGTTGTGATGAATGAATGCATTATTTGCAAATACTATCTAAATTCGAGACTACAATCGGATTAAAAAACTGCAATATTCCTTTGTATCATACATTTAAAACGACGTCAAAATCGTCATCCACCCCGACAACTTCACCCCCTAATTTCACCCCTAACTCAACAAAATTAAACACCGAATCAACTGTAACCCACCCCTAACATAATACCGTTAACGCCATTGTTAAAAACCAAACAGGAATGACAATGAATGTAAAAATTTCATCAGATCCTTCCTATCCTATGGAAGTATGGAGAAATGAAATCAAATAAAAAGATGGGCTATTTCGAACAATGCTGTCAAATGAAGCACCCTGCCTAACGGTTGGGTAGGTT
This sequence comes from Agrotis clavis, assembly GCA_954870645.1. Classification (NCBI taxonomy): domain Eukaryota; kingdom Metazoa; phylum Arthropoda; class Insecta; order Lepidoptera; family Noctuidae; genus Agrotis; species Agrotis clavis. Next base: position 2,591,876 of record OX940942.1, read on the forward strand.
GACCATGAGGATGACGATTATGAGGATATTTCTGACGGTTTTGAACGCGATTAGCTCAAGATATGTTGAAAAAGTTATGTAGAGAAAAGTAACAAAGAAGAAAAAAAGCATTATCCCTGGACCAGAATAGTTGAAAATCATGGGGACAGACCTTTGCCCAGCAGTGGGATGACAAAGGCTGACAGTAACAGTAAGTAAAACAGTTTCTTCAATATTTTTGTGAATTTGGGCAACACTTGAATGAGTTCAGAGTGCTGGTCAATTTATACAAAACAGTGAATTCCTAAACTTGAGATATCTAAATACCTTGAGCGGACCTTTCCCGATTAGACGGGAGTTTTGAAGTGCGCTTCTAGTCACAGTTCCAATTTAACCACGACACATGCTATTCGTACAGTTATAGAGGGGGTTATTATTGCACCCCTGTTACAAACTAGGACAGTCCCGTTAATAGCCTGGTCACTTCAACAACCCTATCATACCGTCCCACCGCTACACGGACACGGGGCGTTGCAACGGCCACGCTTTTTTTTATTTTGAGCGCAAAATTCCCGCTCGCTCACCGAGAAAAGGAGCGAATAAGCAAAATTTGCAGGAACACCGTTACTTTTGTGTGTTCTTCCTGCTTCGGACAGTTAGTTCTGATTGGTTTTGATTGTGTTAAAAGGAATGTAGTTAAATGTTTTATTTTATTTTTTGAAGTACTTTTGAAATTTACGGTGAGAAGTTATGCCAGATTATATTTTCCAATATTTAGGCGGTCATTAAAATAGTCCATGTTCGCTCATAAATTGTTTTTATATTCTATTAAAGCGCCAAATAATTAAATTGAAATGTAATTCCAACGTTCCAAAGAGAATTCCTTATGCAAAATATATAACTGCATTAAATAACCCCAATACAACAAAGAGGGGTGAAACAACAACCCCTCAACTTCACCCCCTTTTCAACCACAAAAGTAATCCAACCACAATCATTGTCACTTTATTTATTTATTTATTTAGGTTAGCCAACAATTGTTTACACAAAACATACATTAAATTGATACCATTGATTTAACATTCATAAGTGCAACAATTCCTTACAGGCTAACACCACTTGCACTAAATAATATAAATCAAATTCAAAATAATAATAATCAAATTTTACATTAAGAATAGAAAGACGTTATACATTCAATAATTAGAAAATAAAACAAAAAAAAAATCAATAATATCAAAATTAATTAAACAAATCAAAAACAAAACAAAACTAACATTCAACATTATTATACAAACAAAACAGATTATAAATGGCATATCAGAATAATAATCAAAAGAAAAAAAAAAAAGAAATACACAAAAATAAGGCTAAAAATTAACATGCAGAAGTTAGCGGAATCAGTGGACGCAGTCACTTCACAACATCTTAGGGGTGAGAGCTCCAAAAACTTGTCATACCTATAAGTGGTGGTAACTTTACACTGGGGTAAACGTTTTGTTCTTGAGAGCTCACTTAGCGCCCCCTAGCGGATTGAGTTACTGACCGATGGACGGGTATTGTGTAGCTACCTCTACTGAGACAAGACATACGTGCGATTGAAGGTGACTTCGAGAGTCTTATGAAGAAATTAGCTTCGAGACGAATTGAATTTGTGAACTTTTTTTTAATTATTTCTGGGAGTGTTTTAGAGGGTAATTTACTAAAAAAAATGCGAATGATAGATTTTTATCAAAACATATTTGACCGTATTTTTCTTTTGTTACCTACGTAAATCAATATTGACGAAGATACAACGTAAATAATATAAAAATCACAAAATGTCACAATTCGTCACAAACCGTGGGGTTTTATCTTTGTCAATGTTCATTGATTAAAAAAAATAATAATACGTGATCACTATTTTTCAAAATTGCATCATAAACCGCAATCTCCGCTGTTTTGACGGGGACGGTTTTCCCTTAGAGGGCCAGAGCCTGCTAGGTCGCGTGACTAACGAATACCGTGACCCTGGAACGTAAAGGGCTATTGAAGGACACCGTGGATTTTAGTCAGTACAAGTCTGACAGTCCATCCTGCCCTGCCCTGGGTAGGAGGACTCATTTGATGATTTTACCACGATAAAAAAAAATAATTAAAAAAACTCCGCTGTTTGAATAGCTTAATGGAAGTACCGGTTTCTTTGGAAAGACGACCCAGGTTTATCTTACATCTATATAAAAATATAAATAAGTTAGACTCACCTTTGCGAACTCTATTTTGAGTGTGCAGCATCCGGAGTATATGTCACAGCCGTGTAGCGCCTCTTTAGCTCTCGTCGCAGATTCTACACTTTCAAATTTGTGGCCAGGAGTTAAGGAAATAGTTTGTGTAATAACATGGAAATAATTGACAATACAAATACACAAAAAATGCAAAAATTCCCAAAGTAAAAAAATGGATTATAGATGTAATTTGGGGCATTCCCCTTTTCAGTGCATATTTCTTTTTTTGGGGTAGGAAAACAACAAATGAGTCCTCTCGCTCTAGGTAGAACGAAAAGGATTTTTAAACTCCTACCCCCTTATTAATAAACGTGGACTAAATTTAGGCCAAGGTTAATCCTTAAAAAATGTATGGTTAATCCCAGGATTATCCTGGTTGTAACTTTAGTCCACGTTTATTGATAAGGGGGATGCTGACTAAAGGTAAGCGTCCACAAGCCCGCATCGCACGTTTCGGACGCATCGCGCATCAAACGAATTTATTAGACTGCGTCCACTGTATCGGCAGCGATCGGATTGCCGACGCAGCGAGTGTCAGCAATCGGATTGCCAATGCTACCTTCATTCGGATTTTTGTAGTGCGGAAAGTGTTTGTGAGAATGGTGGAAAGCGATGAAGTCGTAGTCGCGTCCACTGATCAGCATTCCGTATGACGTCATCGGTACGCAGCGCATGTAGGCATTGCCGATGAGCCGTCCGTACAATGCGAATCAGTGGACGCTGTTGTTTGAATTTTTATACAAGGCAAAATAAAATCTGTTACGTGCGATGCGTCCGATACGTGCGATGCGTGCCTGTGGACGCTTACCTTAAAACGCACCCTGTTCCTATAATAGCCGTTTTTACAACAGGGTCTTGGTAACCTAGAGAATGTCCCTACAATCCTGGAAGTCATTTAGCCCATTTCATCATTTTCAAACCAGCAACAATCATTAAACATATTCAAATTAAAACTGCTTAAAAAAACAATGATAGCAATCAAATGCAGGGACATGTAGAAAAAAGTTCTGTTATAGACAAAACTATATTTACTATCGCTTTTGTCGAAAAGTAGAAAAAACTATATTTTTTATACTATACGGCGGCCCGGTACGTGCTTCGCTACGCCAAAATGAAATGACCACATGAATGACATAACAACATGCTTGTACTGTCAACACTGAGAAAAGTTTCAATTTGACATCAAAATCCCCATTATCAAAATGATCCGCCATTTATTGAATTTATTTGTTACAAAACGTGTGAATAATGCAGCTCGACCGATTATGTGCAAACTTCACATAAACCATCTACTAAATAGTCCGAACAAAGCCTAAACATTTGGTTTGGATAGGTGAGCCCGTTCTTGAGTTATAAAATTACAACGAAAAGTGGCATTGATTTAATATATATACAACGTGTAACGTTAATGGCGCAAAACCTCTCGTGGGGTAACTCAGCCCATGTTTCTGAACAATGTTAATTCTAAAACTTTTGGAAAAAAAAAATCATACAAAATGAGAAATTGATCGAGCCCATCAGTATGCAAAATCATTTTTTTTTATTTTTTTTTCCAAAAGTTTTAGTACAAACATTGTTCGGTAACATGGGCTGAGTTACCCCACGAGAGGTTTTGCGCCATAGATTTTGTATTGTTCTAGATGTTTTATTTTTGTCTACCCTACCCTCTTAAAAGAAAAAAAGTCGGACGATACTAAAATCGGATTACGTTTCTCATAATGTTATTGGACAATGAAGTAGAAGAGACATCGGTATTATTCAAATATCTTCTGAGCTAAAGCCATTTTATGTAATAAAGGTAAGGGTGGGAACGTTGTGATAAGCGGAAGCGGGTAAAACATTTATTGTAATAATCGTTTAATTTTTTTTTTTTTGTTAAGTCGATAACCGCGACTATTTGACGCAAGCAGTGGCAACTTTTTGAAAGAAAATTCCTAGTAGGGTATACCACATTAAAAAAAAAAATGAAAAGCTCGAGTTCTAGCATGATTTAATACTAGGATTACTCCTGAACCTACACAGTCAGTTATAGTAGCCTCAAATAAAAAAAAGACAGCCTATCTTTTATCCCCGACTTATCACTATGTCTTTCATCGAGACGTTCAACACTTTTAACATAATTGACTAAAAACATTCATCCAAAATAATTTTTGTTAATCTGCTTTTTAATTCAATTTTCCGACAGCCCATGGACTTGGACAAAATATACAAACCACGTTATAATAATTAGTACTTAAGCATCTAAAATTGCTCTTATTAAAGTCCAAATGAACACTGTATTAATTTATGCTTCAAATCCGTTTCCACCTAGGCCATTACCACTAAATGCTAACCAAGGCAAACTAAACCGATAGATCAATTTATGTGATAGCCACAGCGTTGCCTGATTAACCTTGTTTGTGGAGAAAACCCAATTAATGGAAGTTGGTTAAACCTACATAATAATATGTTAAGTGGAGGTAACCGTACAGCTAACACAATCCTACTACTATTATAAAGGCGAAAGTTTGTAAGTATGGATGTATGGATGTTTGTTACTCTTTCACGCAAAAACCACTGAACGGATTTGGCTAAAATTTGGTATACAGATAGTTTATAACCTGGATTAACACATAGGATAGTTTTTATCCCGATTTTATGTTCCCGTGGGATAATTTTCGAGTTGTAGCGGGTGAAGCCGCTGGCAACAGATAGTATGATATAATGTGGGCTACTGGTTTCGCTTCGCTTAATTATGTTGTTATAATTGTTTGTGGAAATCTCCTGGAGGTAGATCCACAAAGTAATTATCACAAAATGAAAAAGGCCACTTTAGTATTGTTTAAGTATGAATCACAATAAAATGATTCTAAACCTTTTTACGATTTTGTGGCAATTCATATTATAATTCTGCTAAACTGGCCTAAGATACGGAAAAGAAAATGGTATATTTGGTCTTTTTTTTATAATTACTGTGATATTTGGTATTTTTTCTTTAAATCGCTCCCGCTCATGACACAGTCCGCACCCCGGAATCACAGACGTCGCTACTTATATTCCAATTTGTGTGAAAACTTCGAACTGATTTGAATAACAGTCTCTTCGGAAAAAATATGCAGAAACTGTAATTAAACAAAGATTTTATTACTAATACTACTTTACGGAACCGTTGTTCGAATTCAAGATTAAATAAAGGTTTTTTAAAAGAACTTTTTCGCCGTCTTTCCCACTCCCATTTCTGAGCAAACATTTAAACATTATAATTAAATTAAAGACTAACATTATTATAAAGCGAATATGTACAGAGGCCAGCACATCAAAGCTACCACAATCTGTCATAATACATATTTGTAATGGATTTTCTTCGTGACAAAATAAGAAGGTTCACGTTCAATAGGGAAGACAGATTCGGGTAGGCTTATGTAAATGAATATGGTAATGATTACCAAAAGTATTGCTTCTAGAAATATTTCAGAAAAATGTGAAAAGAAGACCTTAAACCTGGCCGCATACATCAGTTTTCCTGATCAGGAATCCTCAACGACGATATAATACTAGACTCCTAATAACAGGCGACCGATGTCTGTCAACACATTAGGCAAAAAAGTCTTATATCCGTCTCATTTCGACCAATCCTGTGAGCCGTAAACATACGTTGAGACAGAAAAGACCTTGAGTTAGCCAATCACAACGCAGTACACCGTCCCCCTCGCTTACGTAGTACCTCAGCGAGTTGACAGAATAGTTGTTGTTCCTTAGATCGTGCATGCGGAGTCTAGTATTACATCGTCGTTGGGAATCCTGATCCGTGTTCTATCCATACACAGTGAATTCATACAAATGTGTGTGCATGTCACACACATTTGTATAACTTCCCGTAGAAATTACGAAAAACGGATCAGGATTCCTGATCAGGAAAACTGATGTATGCGGCCAGGTTTAAAGCTGTGAGAAAATACGTAAACCAATTAAAAGCAAAAAATCAAGATCACAACTATTAAAAATTAATCTTACAGGAAAAGTGTCTGAAAATCGTCCACACTCGGAAAAAAATATTATACCTATTATTAATGAGAGCTATTAAAAATACAATGTTATCATGATTTACAACCGCGTAGGTGTCAACTAATGAAAATTCCTTGTATAACACTAATACGTTACATGGCTCTCAAATGTTACACACCTATTTTCTGTATATTTGCAAATAAAATTCGGTGATCAAGATTTGTAGTTTTGGTAATTTTTCAGATCTAGCAATTAATTACTTTTAAGGCTGGTTTTTCAATAGTCAGATAACCGTTAACTGAGGAATAAAAATGGCGGTTTGACAGCTTATCTATGAAAAATGTGTCAAACCGTTATTTTTATTCCTCAGGTAACGGTTAACTGACTATTGAAAAACCAGCCCTTAATCAGCTGATTAGAATGTGTCAAAAACGCCAAAAACAGCAAAATATTTATTTATATGAAATATTTCTTTCACTGTATTTAGAAAGTAAAATTAAACTATAAAAAAACACTAATTTAATTTTTAATTAGAAGGGGAATAATTAATTTGTGTTCCATGGAAAGTATTTCATTTATTAATTTTGATAGATAGATAGATCTTTCCTGTCCCACGCTTGAGCAAAGACCTTACTGATGCCTTACTTAAAACTATCCCAAAATCATCTGCCTAGCCTCTTCCCAACTATATTGGGGTCGGCTTCCAGTCGAACCAGATGCAGCTGGATATCAGTATTTTAAATGGTGCGACTGACTATCAGACCTCCACAACCAAGTAACTGGGTAATACGATACTCCATGGTAAGACTGGTTGTCAGACTTTAGAGTTTCTAACTAAAAGTAACGACTGTCAAAGATCTACAAATGTCAGTCAGGACCAACGGCTTTACGTGCTTTCCGAGGTACGGAGGAAACTCGCTATGACAGATGGTCACCCATCAACAGACGAATCCAGGCAAACGCGGCTTAACCCGGAAGATCGGCCTGTGCGGCTGTAATTATTTAGCCAAGAGCTCCTCAAACTTATATATAGGTACCTACTTAAAACTATCTACTAAATCTAATTATTATTATTAATTGATAACAAGTTGTTGTCAAATTTGAAAAAAAACCTAAAAATATTACAAAAATAAGCTTTTATAAAAGATTATTACGTAGGTCGTTGCACGGCCTTGTGTCAACTAATAACATTCCTTGTTACACTAATGCGTAACATGGCTTTACAAATGTTACAACATGTTATTACTGTAACATGTGTCATTAATCAAACGCTAACGAACTTGTGTTTCATAAATCAGATCTGGTTTACAACCTCACAGGTTATTGTAATGGAAAATACATGTTTTCTAATGTTGTTGCGTGTAAAAATAATGTGCGGATACATTAATTGTTGGGAAAATAAAAAAAATACGAAGTTTAATTTTATTGCGGACATCAAGGTTTTGATTTGTGCTAATGGACGATTTTAAAGTGATCATTAATAATTATTTCGGACTCAACTATGTATTATTAGTTATTTATTACACACAGTTATGCCAAAATGCATCAAAAGCATAAAATTAATTTATTAAAAAAGAATCTGGACAAAATTTTTGTTAGTGCCAAATGATGCCTTTTACTTCAGACTTTGTAGGTAGTACAAGTTTCAGTTGTACTTTTTTTATAATATTCACGCTTATAGTTTTTGTATTACCTATATTTTATAATTTCTGCGTTACACCATGGTGTGATAAGCGCCCTGTCAAAACGCCCACGTGTTTCCAATAACTCATACAAATATTTTTTCTAAATTGCAACAATTTCGATCATAAATCATATAGATTTCAGTCTTCCGTTTATTAATATTATTAAAAAAAGTTTTAAAACTGTCGGATGTAATTTAAAAAGTGAGTAGAAAGAAAGATACGTTGAGTATTATTTTTCTAGATTTTTCAGTGATCTTCAAATGATATTGCTTGGATTTTAAGTTTTTTAAGGTCGTAAAGTTTTACGAAGCTTAATATACTTAAGTTTTAAGCCTATTTAAATTGCAATTAAGCTTTATTAGTAGGTACTAATAAAGCTTAATTATAATTAAACTAGCAAATCCGGCGAACTCCGTTTCGCCACCAGATGGCTTCGTTTTCTTTGCTATAAACCTCACGGAGCCCGAGACCTTTCCAACGAATGCAAAACCGTGGAAATCGGTTCGTGCATTCTGGAGTTATAGCGTCAGGAAGGAAAACCCGACTTATTTTTAGGGTTCCGTAGTCAACAAGGAACCCTTATAGTTTCGCCATGTCCGTCCGTCCGTCCGTCCGCCTGTCCGCAGTTTAGCTCAGAGACGCACAGTACTAGAAAGCTGTAATTTGGTGTAAATATACGGATTTGTTGTGCCAAAAAAGTGGTAAAATAAAATCTCGTAAAATATTTTTTTTTAGGGTACCTCCTGTACTTACACGTAAAGTGAGGTTTTTTTTTTTCTTTCGTACCCCTTAGTGTGGGGTATCATTAAATAGGCCTTTAAAAAATAATTATAGTTTCCATTAACAGTTTTTTGATAAAAAAATTAGTTTGTGAAATATTAAGCTTTAAAGTGCTAAATTTTGCTCGATTCGAGTGTCCCCCCCCTCTACCAGCTAAACGGTTATGTTTGGGGGTGTGAAAAAATTCACAATAGTAGTATATATAACGAAGTTTAAAAGAAAATTATCATGACTAAGTAGACTTTACAACTTTACGAGTAATAGTCGACCAACTTATAAAATGTACTTGGATAATATGTTTTCTTAAACAAAATGTATCGGAGAACATGCTCTTCAACTGCAAATGTAAGTTTGTCAACTTTATTTTTACAGCTTTAATAGGTATGTTTTACGGTATGTTTTTTGGGGATAGGTAGGTTTTTATCGTCAACTATTTTTAACTAACTTCAAAAAAAGGAGGAGGTTTTAAATTCGTCGTAATCTTTTTTCGTATGTATTTTCCCCGATTTCTCAAAGACTCTTGGACCGATTTTGAAAATTTTTCTTTTTAAAATTAAATTCAGCGAATCAGTTTAGTTAGTTCGCATAAGTATTTTGATGGGCAACTACGGAACCCTATACTGTGCGTGGCCCGACACGCACTTGGCCGGTTTTTTTATATAGTAAACTAGGTTTAAGTAAAGAGTGAACAAGTTACTTCTAGGCAAGTGTGCTTCATCGTCGACCACATCTTCGCTAACCATCAAGAGAGATAGTGGTCAAACACGAACCTATCGCTAAATAAAACTAACTATTGCCAGTGTCTTCACCCGTGTCTTACTCGAATATTTATCGACTCCAATAGTCAATCGCTCAGCCACTACGCCATACAATCCGACCGGAAATGAAAGATATAGATCATTCTAGAAACAGGGTCATTGCAATTATTCTAGATTTAATTTTTGTCGCAATCTTTGGCAATAGGTATGTTCACAGCATAAATAAATTGCGAATTCAATTAGTTCGTTAGTACGAGTTTTGAAAAATAATGGATACGATTATTTTTTTTGTTGAATTAATGCATATTTTCACAGACAAAACTCATCAAAATTGGAGAGGACTCGTGACGTCAAAAGCATGTAAAAACTGTACTTGTTTGTGACGTATTCGCAGTTTTTAAAGTGTCGCATCTTCAACAATTTTTGTATAAGTAACAAAAGGAAAAATACGCGTCTAATATTTTTTTTGAAAATCTAACTGTTAATAAAAAATAAGCTAAAAAATAACTAAAACCCGACTACGACAAAAACGTGCACTGAAAAGTATAAAACAAGAACAATATTAATTTGACCGATATTGTGCTAGCCGTGGTCGTGTGCCACCTGCGGTTGTTTCACACAATCGTCGTTAGGTAGGTGGCACACGACCACGGCTAGCACAATATCGGTCAAATTAATATTGTTCTTGTTTTATACTTTTCAGTGCACGTTTTTGTCGTAGTCGGGTTTTAGTTATTTTTTAGCTTATTTTTTATTTACACTATTTTGGGGTTTGGTATATTATTAATTATTTGATAAGTATATAATAATAAAAGCATAGTAGCGAGTAAATTTCAAATGTACTCATTAAGCCTTTTCATTTGATATCCATGTTGACACTGTTAGAAATAGGCAAAGTAGCTATCAATATATATAAAAGCATAATATATATATTTCAAATGTGCACATCAAGCCCTTTAATTTGATACCCATGTCGATACTGTGCGAAAAAAATTTTTTTTTCGGTCACGACTTTGCATCACCTAGAGGGCGCCATATTGGATTTGGTGACACGTCACCTACCCTATAACCAGCGGACAACTGAGACGCTTCTAACGACATCTCATTTGTCATGTAATGATAAGTAGTTTAGAAGATATGAGGGAACAGACAAACATACATACATACATACATACATACATACATACATACATACATACATACATACATACATACATACATACATACCGGTCAAAATCATAACCCTCCTTTTGGCTTTGCCGTAGTCGGGTAATTAACGGCTAATTAGATTTTTCACTCTAATACATAAAAACAGAACTAATAATCACACTAGCTCACAACTTGTAAGAAAACTGATTAGGTACGTCGCGAGAAGTCAAGCATAAAAATAACTGTCAAATAAATGAAATCGGCCATTTTGCCAAACTGACAGCGCTTTGGAATTCGAACTCGACCCGTTGCGTTAGCAAAGGCACTCGAGCGCATCACATAGAAATATTTTTCACATTGAAATAGTTCTGAAAAGCAGACATTAGTCACGGTTATAATGAACATCTTGGAAACGATGATATTTTTATTATACCTACTTGCAGTCCAGTCATCGACTGCTTTATTAGCATAGTATTATTCCGACTGTTTCACGATGAGTATTTTATGGTTTTCACAACAGTTTATTTATCGATCTGTCTGTATATTCCTACTTTAAAACAAAGGTGTTTCTACTTAATCATCAAACCAGAAAACTATGAATCATTGTGCCTCTTGTGTAGGTACTTACGAGTATCGATCACGAAGATTTTCAGCGGATTCAAACCAATGCTTCTTGCAAAGACTGACAACTGTAAACCAGCCTTTTTTATAATAATAAAAAACAACAAAAATGAAAACAAAAGATGTCAGTTTTATTTGTATCGTAACTTATTTGGGGTGCTAAGACAGGAAACCTCCACGTGAGCCCGTGGACTGGAGTTCCCTCTCGGATACGTCCGGGGGGAAGACCAGTTTATCGGGCCGGTGCACCCTGGGATGCGGGCAAAAACTCTTCCTTAGGCACTGTGTGCCTTTGCCCGTATGCGAATAGCCTGTCGTGTGGACGCTCCAACGCGTGTCCCTCTGATCAGCAGAGGGCACAGCGGCGGAGCAGGCTTGCGGACGGTGAGTAATGGGTAGCTCGCCGTCCGACCAAGGCCGACCAAGCCCGGGTCGGTGGCGCGTCGTGTTTCGCGCCAAATGCCTGCTGGGGTCGCGGCTTTTTCTTAACCCAGGATACCGTGGCCCCGGAACGTAAAGGGCATCCGAGGGAACACGGGTGGATTTTAGTCAGTAAGAGTCTGACAGTCCGTTCCGCCCCACCCAGGGCGGGAGTACTCATTTGTTGATTTTACCAACTTTAAAAAAAAAAAAATCGTAACTTATTTTAAAAAAAAGTCTGTTAAGTCAGACCATTGACCAGACCAACTCATTTATCCCAAGAAGTTAATCACTAATTAAAACACCATATTTTTAACCGCGGAATGCGCCATAAACTGTCATGTCGAAACATAAAACATGTAATTACAGAATGTCGTAAATGTTACATGTTATAATATTACTGACATTTTATTTATAGAGATGAGTAGACTGCTTCTTTGGCAAACTAACTCTAAGCCCCTTCGTACACTAGGCGATGCAACTCTCCGATACCTTACTACTTTGACATCTATTGACGCGTGACTAGGTACGAACCTCTATGGTTTTGTATTGCGATAGTCACCTGGATACTAAAATCGTAAGGAATCGGACACTTGCGTCGCCTAGTGTTGTAAACGAAGGGATAAAACAAAGAGATTTAAAAGAAACTATAGAGCGGGCATTGGGAAGATTGTCATACAAAATTGTTGATGCCATGCGTCAGTAGCACAATCTAAGCGTTGCATAGCAACGCGACTACTAAACTGAGGGATTTTTTACCTATTGGTAAAAAGTTTTGGATCACTTCGTGATGTCCCGTCTATTGCTCGTATATAGTTTAATGTCTTTGGGATAAAATAATATTCTAATTACGAATGATACTTCTTCGATCGGCGACCGAATCAAGAAATTCAGTAACGAAAATAAACCTAACACCCGACTCCGACCGGCACAGCGGTTCGGCGTTGAAACCCGTGCATCGTCTAACGTCGTTTCAGTTCGGCATGCAGTCAGTCCCCGAGTGCCACACGTTCTGTATCATTTAAAATTTTCTATTTGACAGCTCAATCTCACTCGAAGAATTTCATCATAAACAGTTCAACAGTTTCTGACATTACAGTTGAAAGCAAAACAAACATTGAAAGATGTTTAACTAATAAAAATCTTTATGCGTGTTTGGTTCAGTAAGTTTTACTACTGAAGAAAACGTTACTAACGTGTTTTATATTTGTGGTCTTTTTATGTGATTTACAGAGATAGAAAAATAAAATATCTTTGGCACAGTGGCTGAATGATCGGCTGCTATTCACCGTGTCGAGGGTTCGATTCCCACACGGAACACGTATTTGTATAATCTACAACTAGTTGCTCCGGGTCTGGGTGTTTCTGTATGCAAGTTTTTATAAAGATGATTTTTGAGGAAAGAAAAATTCAGTTGCAAGTTAGGATTCGAACCCACGTCTTCTGGATAGGTACTCTAGACGCCTTAACCAACTAGGCTATTGCAACCCACACCTGCAAGCTGAAATTCTCTATTCCTCGTTTGAACGCTACTAACGTTTGTAGATTGAGTGATTAGTGTTTAAATAACTTCTTAAGTTTTTATGTTTGTAAAAGCACCCATGATACAGGAAGAAATTCCAAGTGTGGGGCAACAATAAAAAAAAAAAAGGTTGCACTCCAGGAGTGCCGGTAGAAGTGAAAACTTTTTTGTTACTATGTTTTATTTTTAATTTGAATGACGTCTTACTCATTTTCGATCAGGGTCACGTGACCCTGACGGTCACGTGACCCTGACGGTCACGTGACCCTGACGCGAGTTTTAAATTTTTTACCCATTACAGAAAAAGTGTACAACGCCGCTAAAGAAGTTTTCACTTCAAAAAAAAACTTAAATGTTCGCGTACGAAGTCGCGGTCGGTAAGCTAGTAAAAAACTTAGTATCAAATATAAGCTTGCTCCATCGTTGCACTCTTCACTTGCATTCAAATAATCATAAAATTCAAAAGTATTGCTCTACTAAACGAGTACTGAAATGGAATATATCCCAACTATGTGTTTATTTATGTGAAGTTTTACGGTTACCAGAATGGGTAGCGCAGCGAGATGTGGCGCTTTTCAAGATTGAGGGCCAGGTGCCTGTGAGAGCGGGGAGCGGAGTGGGCGCGATTTGTTTCAGGAAAACGGTTGTAAGCAAATATATTTGTTACCATAAAAGTGACAAGTAAGCATACGGCTTGCTTGAAAGAAAGCAGTCACCGTAACTTATGGACGTCTGTGTTAGAGCAGAAGTATCGCCTGCGTGGTGTTGGGGGTGTAAAGAAAGTAGGCAGGTAACATTTCAATCTTTAGCTGGCTAAACAATTTCACACCTACAGTACCTACTTATCTATTGAGGAGTTCTTGGCTAAATAATAACAGCCGCAACAGGTTGGTTTTTAGGGTTCCATAGTCAACAAGGAACCCTTATAGTTTCGCCATGTCCGTCCGTCCGTCCGTCCGTCCGTCTGTCCGCAGTTTAGCTCGGAGACGCCCAGTACTAGAAAGCTGTAATTTGGTGTAAATATACGGATTTGTTGTGCCGAAAAAGTGGTAAAATAAAATCTCGTAAAATATTTTTGAAGTGAAAACTTCTTTAGCGGCGTTGTACACTTTTTCTGTAATGGGTAAAAAATTTAAAACTCGCGTCAGGGTCACGTGACCGTCAGGGTCACGTGACCGTCAGGGTCACGTGACCCTGATCGAAAATGAGTAAGACGTCATTCAAATTAAAAATAAAACATAGTAACAAAAAAGTTTTCACTTCTACCGGCACTCCTGGAGTGCAACCTTTTTATTTTTGAAGTGAAAACTTCTTTAGCGGCGTTGTACACTTTTTCTGTAATGGGTAAAAAATTTAAAACTCGCGTCAGGGTCACGTGACCGTCAGGGTCACGTGACCGTCAGGGTCACGTGACCCTGATCGAAAATGAGTAAGACGTCATTCAAATTAAAAATAAAACATAGTAACAAAAAAGTTTTCACTTCTACCGGCACTCCTGGAGTGCAACCTTTTTTTTTTTAGGGTACCTCCTGTACACGTAAAGTGGGGATGTTTTTTTTATTTCTCGCGTACCCCTTAGTGTGGGGTATCATTAAATAGGTCTTTAAAATAAAAAATATTGATAGTTTCCATTAACAATTATTTAATAAAAACATTCGTTTGTGAAATATTAAGCTTTAAAGTGCTAATTTTTGCTCGACTCGAGTGTCCCCCCCCTCTACCAGCTAAACGGTTATTTTTGGGGGTGTGAAAAAATTCACAATAGTAGTATATATAACGAAGTTTGAAGGAAAATTATCATGACTAAGTAGGCTTTACAAGTTTACGAGTAATAGTCGACCAACTTATAAAACGTACTTGGATAGCATATTTTCCTAAACAAAATGTATCGCAGAACATGTTCTTCAACTGCAAATGTAAGTTTGTAAACTTTATTTTTACAGCTATAATAGGTGGGTATGTTTTGGGGATAGGTAGGATTTATTGTCAACTATTTTTAACTAACTTCAAAAAAAGGAGGAGGTTCTCAATTCGTCATAATCTTTTTTTTTATGTATTTTCCCCGATTTCTCAAAGACGCCTGGACCGATTTTGAAAATTCTTCTTTTAAATTAAATTCAGCGAATCAGTTTAATTAGTTCGCATAAGTATTTTGATGGGCAACTACGGAACCCTACACTGTGCGTGGCCCGACACGCACTTGGCCGGTTTTAAGGTTAAGTTTATCGAGGTTGGTCTGTGGACAGGTGACCATAAATCAAAACGAGGTTCATCCGTGCCCCAAAATCACGTGAAGATTTTGGTACTGGTCGTCAATTAATGTATATCTTTGACAGTCGTTACTGTTAGCCAGAAGCTCGAAATTCTGACAACCAGTCTTGCGAAGGGATATCGTATTATCCAGTTAGCCCCTTCGTACACAAGGTGACGCAAGTCTTCGATACCTTACGAATTTGGTATATCCAAGTCAATATTGCAAGACAAATCCATAGAGGTCGTACACAGGCACGCGTCAATAGAGACAATAGATACCAAAGTCGTAAGGTATCGGATACTGGACGCGGGATTATTTCCTTACCGTGACCCCGGTACAGAAAGGGCTATTGAAGGACACCGTGGATTTTAGTCAAGAGAAGTCTGACAGTCCCTCCCGCCCTGCCCGGGGTTGGAGGACTCACTTGATGATTTTACCACGCTAAAAAAAAAAAAAAGGTATCGGAGACTAGCGTCGCGTTGAGTACGAAGGGTCTTACAGAGTTGTCTAAGTCAGACAGGCAGTCACTCTGTAGAAAATACTGATAATAATTAGCTGGACCCTGTTAAACTGGAAGTTGTCCCAACAAAGTTGGGAAAAGGCAGGTAGATGATGAGTACATACTTGGGTCCGATACTACGAGTATGTTAAAGCAAATAATATTTTTAGGTAGAAAATGTTAACCGCTCCGCTTATACAACTCCGCTAGCAGTGAAACCAGGAGCAACGTAAAGAAAAATAAACGATTCTTATTTTAATGTTGTATTCGTTCCGTTCAACGGAAGAGATTGAATATAAACACACTTCCTATATTGTATGTAATTGGTACGAACCCGCAAGCAGTTACGTTTGTATTTGTAGTGATTGAATTGATCAAATTGATCGAAGATTGGACTCTTGTTTATACTTTTTCAGAAGTTACGAGGATTACTACATTTTTTATTTTATTTAAGTATTGACATCATACACGAGGTAAAAAGTCAAATCAAAACGTTGTAAAGTCATCATTAGCCTATAATGTTCCCACTGCTGGGACACAGGCCTCTTCTCTGAGAGGGAGTGGGCTGTAATTCACCACGCGAGCTCAGTGTGGGTTGGTAGATGTCACATGTCTTCGAATTTGATGGTTCTAGGACATGCCGGTTTCCTCACGATGTTTTCCTTCAACGTTTTGAGAGCAGTGGTGATGAAATAAATTACTCAAAGTAATCCGTCTGGCTGGGTTCGAAACCATGACATACGACTCGTAAGTCGGGGCTCATACCACTGGGCCACCACTGTTCGTTGTCTTTGTATTGTTTCTGGGAGAAACCTGTAGGGTTCCCAGAGGCGTAATTAATTTTGACACCAGTGATGGCTGGCCACATGGCCTGGCTTAGTTTATAAGTATGTAAGTTATGAGAATACAAATAAATAAAATAAATAAATAACATATTCAAACGAAAAAAAAGCTATTTTAATGATTGATGCTGATTTCACGAAGTCAATTTTTTTTAAATTCTTATTGATTAAAATCTTACGAAGCTTAAACGACTAATATTATACCATACTTCAGTTAAGAACCCTGCATTTTTGCGATAAATTCTCTCTTACCTCATCATTAATTTAAAACTGCTATTATTTAAATACTATTGAAAAGGATATTCAACCATGGCTTGTACTCCGTTTTTCTTAAATACGACGATTCTCTGTACTTGTCCGTGCGGTGTGCTGATTGTGTGTATGACGTCCTGTAACAAACAGAAAATGTACGTGAGAAAACATTAACATTTAACATACGACACAGTACTCGGCTAAAAAAACCTGGAAGCATTCTATTGAGGGGTATGGGTTTAAAATATGGGGGTGGTTTCAAAATATTTTTACTTGCTTTAAAAAAATACACCAACACATACATTTTACAAAATAGTAAATAACAGTTTAAGTTGTGTGTTCATCTTGGCTAGAAGTAAAAATATTTGTACAATAACATTTACCGCCATACTACAAAAAGTTAAACATATATTTTGTTGAGCACTTGTCTAAAAAAGTGCAACTGCAATACGACCCTTATCAGTGTTGACAGTTTTTTTAGGCAAGTGTTCAACAACTGTTTAACTTGTTTGTAGTAAGACGGACAGTGTCTGGCCGTAGAAATAGCACAACGTATAAATTTATTAATGAAAAACAATGTCTGCAATTCCGTAAAATCATTCCCTCGGGATTTGGCAGTGGTCTACCTTCCTGATTTTTCTGTAATTCCATTGTAATATGGGCGAGCCTATTTCCATCAACTTTTAACAAATGTAGACTCGGATTTTCATGGAAAATCCCAATAAGATCTTTCCCGCTTTGGCAATCAAATCCAAGAAAGTCATCACTGTTGAGCGAGGTATGTAACCCGTTGATCTATCATTAATTAGCACTAAACTAACTAAAATCGAGGCCAATAATAAACCTTAAAACATTAGCATTACAGTCGTAAATATCAGTCACTATCAAAGAGTAATAAAATTAATAATATTGATTTAGTGTTTAGACAAGTGAGTAATGAAATTAATTTACAACTTCTTGATTGCTGCGTCTAATGAAAGTCGTAAAATGAAATGTCAATCTATTCTAACGTTCGCAAAGGATATTGAGCGAGACTATTGTTTAGGCTCAGTTCATACAGAGACGCGTCGCTGCGCGCATTTCAATAGAGCGACACAAAATCATTTTTTTTACTACACGAAAAGAAAAACATTTCACCTAGACGCGACGATGCGCACACATATCAATAGAGGCGTTCAAGGGCAGAATCACCAATTCCCAAATTTCCAGCGTTGCCAAAATGTCCTAGTAACAAATCAAAATATCTAAATCTCAAAATGTCCAACTCCCAAAATGTCTAAGCTTCGAGAGAGGGACTAAAACTCTACTACACGAAAATATACACATTTGACCGATGACGCAACGCTCTACGGGCTCACGCGGACATTTTAATAGCCACTCAAAACCTAACTTTATTGACTACACTAAAAGATGCACATTTCCAGTATCGTAGAGTCGATGAGTTTAGTAAATAGTTTTTCTTACTTCCCTTCTTTCTATCTTCGCGTCACGTCGTGTTGCG
Organism: Agrotis clavis; assembly: GCA_954870645.1. Lineage (NCBI taxonomy): Eukaryota > Metazoa > Arthropoda > Insecta > Lepidoptera > Noctuidae > Agrotis > Agrotis clavis. The sequence continues at coordinate 2,610,386 of OX940942.1, forward strand.
TCACGTCTTGGTATGAACGGACCCTTACTACCTCCGCCTGTATAATATGTCAGGCATCAGAATTAGTTTATAATGCCAACAATAGCGTGAGATATGTTGCATCACGATGTAGCGAGGTGCACACATCAAACAGGTTCGAAGAGATAATTATATCATCTTACTTTTATTACTAGTAATAAGTATACGCTGTGTTTGATAACATTGAGGGGAGAAGGGGCCCTTAAGTTCTGCCAATTCTTGCGAGTTAGATATTTTGATGTCTTGATTGTCTTGTTTTTTCATTGAAAATTAAATAAAATCGAAATACTTAAAATGGTTGTAGTGCATAATAATCTTACAAGCGCGGGCGATCCTATCGATTTACATCTCTAACACATCGTAAAAAAAAAATAGGTATAAAATACGCCACGCCTGCCTTGTCAAGAACTGAAATAACAATGAAAAACAAGTGGAAATGAAATTTGGAGCATTTCTTTAAATATGCAAAATGCGATCGTGATTGCAATTGTAATAGCTATGAAATGATCGTGAATACGATTTCAATTCGATGGCTGTGATCTTGGTCGTGAATACTATTGAAATTGTAAAGCGTACAGCAGAGAAAACTGATTTAAATTAAATCACAAAAAAAACAACTTAAAAAACTCAACAAAACAATAATTATTTTTGAACACAATCAAGGAAAAAAAAAACTAAAATATCCAGCAGAACCATTATAAAACCTATCCCTACTTTACAATGCACGGCAGTGTACATACAGTGGGGGCGCAATATCGCTACCCACTTGTTGGAATTGAAATCGTCGTACACTGGCGGCCGTAATAACATTTTGCATTTGACATTAGACGGCGGTAGTTTTAATAAAAAAAAAGAATTCGATGCCGGTTGTTTTTGATATTGTTGGGGTTTCTTTTTAAAACTTTATTTGCCTGACTATGTCAAGGAGAAGCTGGTGGCTCAATAGTTACAGCTGCAAAGGACAATCTTCCAGGTTAAACCGCGCTTACCGAGGTTTTCTGTGGATGGGTGACCATCTGTCATAGCGAGTTTCCTCCGTGCTTCGGAAAGCACGAAAAGCCGTTGATCCCTGCCGTCATTTGTAGATCTTTGACAGTCGTTTCTATTAGTCAGAAGCTCTAAAGTCTGACAACCATTGTCTTTATTATCCAGTTATTGGGTTGTGGAGGTCCGATAGGCAGTCGCTCTATGTATTATACTGATATTCAGCCGCATTCGGTTTGACTGGAAGCCGACCCCGATACAGTTGGGAAAAGGCTAGGCAGATGATGTAAAAATATTTAATGAGTGTGTCAATAATTTTGGCCGAACCAACATCGGTAGCTTCTTTAAACTATTGACTCGGTGAAATTCAATCATTCTTGTTGATTTTGGAGAAAAAATGGAGAGCTCTTAAAATATTTGCTGATACAGAATAAATTATGTTATCAATCCTCATTGATAACATAAATTATTCGACTCGGGAGAGGTTGAGAGGTGGGATGAGTAGATTCAATTTTATTGAGGAGCATTTGAGTCTATTATATGTCTATGTCATGGGCCAAGTGATTAATGCGGGCAGTATTCATAATGCCCGGGCAGTATGAATAATACCCAGCCATATCGGGCCAAAGTGGGCCATAATCCACCACGCGGGTCCAGTGCGGGTTGGTAGATGTCACATGTCTTCGAATTTTTGGATCTAGGACAGCAGTGGTGATGAAATAAATTACACATAGTAATGCGCCTGGCAGGGTTCGAACCCACAGCCTACAGCTCGTAAGTCGGGACCGATACCACTGTGTCACCACTGCTCTCAGTCGAGACCGATACCAGTTCAATTGCCTTTGGCGAATGCATTACATGTAATGCACGGACGTCACAGCTAAACCAAAAATTTTATGCACAGACAGTCAAAGTGTTATGAAATCATATATGAAATCACAAAATCTTCGCTCCAACAAAAACACATCCAACTTTAAAACACAATTCATTCCTGAAAAGCAAGTTTTAAAACTTCAAGTGTCCGAAACAATTTCGTCCGAATTCTGAGTGCAATGGAACGAGATTGCTCCTGTATATAAAATTGTCTGCATATGAATGCATATTGTTGAGTAAATAAGACATTTTCTTGCTTTTGTTACGAAGTTAAGTTTTGAGGATAGTGTAAGACCAAGGATATGATGGATGGATGGATTACCTACGGTAAAAATGATACGATAGATTTTGATAGATATGTTTTTATTTATAGCGGTCATCTAATGAATCCTCGCATCCATGGCAGGACGTGAGGGACTGTCAGACTCGTATTGACTTAAATCCACGGTGCCCTTTACGTTCCAGGGTAACGGTTACCTGATAAGACAGTCCCGCGGCCCCGGCAGGCTTTGGCCTTCTATGGGGGCCCCCGTCAGATTGCAGACAGCTCTTTGAGGCGCGCGAGGAACGTCGACCCAGGCAAGGTCCGTGATCGGACGGCGAGTCACTCGTTACCCACCGTCCGCATGCCCGCGCGAACTCCTACCTACCGAAGCACTTCAAGGGTTTTCACTAACTACTTACTACCCTCAAAAACTTCAAAATAAAACACAAAAATACCCTCCAAAAATAACATACACAAAGCTTATTGTAATAATTAATTTTCACCCCTCGACTCGGGGGTTGTAATAATTAAAACCCCCAACGGGATGCCCCTAACGTATTTTTTAGACTGGCAAGCATTAATTTTTAATTCGCTATCTTACACACAGAAATATTTATGGGAATTCCGAAGAATTAAAATGGTTTTCGGGTATTCGGGATTTTTGCACGTTTTTACGCGTGGGGTAAAAGTTTTTTTTTTAGTAAGAGCTACGGATTCAATTTAATTAGACTGTAAAGAATAATTTATTTTATTAGGTAATACTTTTTCTCTCACTGAGGCTTTTCTTCGGGAAGGGAAATCCAAACTATATAACATTACCGCGGCTTCGCCCGCTACAGCTCGGAAATTATTTCACAGGAAGATGTAATCGGGATAAAAAACATCCTATGTGTTAATCTAGGTTGTAAGCTATCTGTGTACCAAATTTCCTAATAATCTGTTCAGTAGTTTTTGCGTGAAAGAGTATCAAACATCCCTCTATCTAAACAAACTTTCACGTTTATAATATGAGTAAGAAGTAAGATAAGTAAGAAGAAAGAAGTAATATAAGAAGTAAGGTTATGAATGCGAATGTTTGAATGCATGGTTAGATGTTTGGAACTCAATCACGGAAGAATGGCGGAACGGAGATTTGAAATTTGACTCAGATACAGGTTGTAGTTATCAAATAGGATACCGGTATTGCGTTCCCGTGGATATTTTTTTAGATAACGAAGCCGCTGGCAATAGCTAGTAAGACTATTTATATACAGGGTGCAATCTTAGTCGTGAGCTCAATACTTTAATCTAAGACTCTAGTCACGATACTGATTGTATTAGGGCTAATAATTCGCAAATCAAAAATATTTTAATGCAAGTTTGGAAAACCTTAAAAATGTTTTAAGTCACATTGCAAAGGCATAATGTTGCAAATAAACACTAAAAGTAATAAAAAAAAGACGTGTGGCACTCGGGGACTGTCGCGGTAAAGCTATTGCATAGCATTTTGTATCAACTTATGCAATTATAATTTTATTTTTTTATTTTATTCATGCAGTATTGCTTTTTCTTTGATATTAATTCAAGTTACATTTTTAAATATTTCTTAAAAAAAAAAAAAAAAATATTATTATTATAGTTTTATTATTTTATTATTATTATTATATTAATAAATTAATAAAAATTAATTTTAATAATTAATAAATTAATAATTTTATAATTAATTAAATTAAATGAGCGTGAGGTTTTTTCGTTACGGAATTTCTGGATTCGGTCCCCGCGCTCAAGGCCCGCGATAGAAGCTATGCAATAGCTTAAAAAATCTTAATCCCCAATAAGTCTTGAAGTATCCAAATTTTAAAGCGCAGTATAACGCGTCTACGCGCCGCGTTGATACTTTGAGACACCTAAGGTTTTTTTTTTTTAGGTTTTACATACTTGCATTAATAATGCTTTTGAGTTGCGTTATACATTCAGTATCGTTAGTAGAGCATTAGATTAAAATATTGCCCACGACTAAGATTGCACCTTGTTTAAGTACTAATATTATAAAGCAGAAGAGTTTGTTTGGTTAAACGCGCTGATCTCAGCTCCAAAGATTCTTTTTGTATCGTTTTCATTTATCGACGACAACTGGGAGCCGAGCAGCGGGTGAACCAGCGGGGAACAGCTAGTTATAAATATAAAGTCGTTATCATCATCATCATCAGCCTATAATGTTCCCACTGCTGGGACACAGGCCTCCTCTCTTGTGAGAGGGAGTGGGCCATAATCCACCACGCGGGCCCAGTGCGGGTTGGCAGATGTCACATGTCTTCGAATTTTTGGTTCTAGGACATGCCGGTTTCCTCACGATGTTTTCCTTCACCGTTTTGAGAGCAGTGGTGATGAAACAAATTACACAAAGTAATGCGCCTGGCGGGGTTCGAACCCACGACCTACAACTTGTAAGTCGGGACCGATACCACTGGGCCACCACTGCTCAGTCGGGACCGATACCACTGGGCCACCACTGCTCAAAGTCGTTATAATGGCCTTTTTTTGTAAAGTTTTGCTAAGAAATGTTGAGATTTTAGGATTTGCTATCTCAATATTAAGCAAAAATTAAAGACGAAGACAGCACTATTTTTATTTGTTTAAATTAGGATGAACTCAATTCCTCATATTCCAAAACTATCAACAACTAAACAGTTCAAACTACCCGCAAGCCAGTCTTAATTAACCTTCAAGTACCGACGTGAGCTTCTAGTTACATAAGTACCGACGTGACGTCTGGCAGACCACCGTCGCTTATATGACCAAAAGTTTTATGTTTTTGGATTATTTAAAAAAATAATTTTTAGTATATATTTTTGACATATCTAGATAGCGTACGAGTAAAACAAAATGTAAAAGTTTTCATTTTAGTACTAATTATACGCATTTATCTGTCAGTCTCAACTTTTTTGAGATGAAAAATTAACTTTTTACCTAGTAATTAACATTTATAAACTGAACATTTTTTTTTCTTCACAACATTTTTTTTCTTAAAGTTTAATAACTAAGCAAATAATGAAAATTATAAAGAAACAAAAAATTAAGTGATTTCTTGGAAATCGCAATGCACAAAATATTCGAAACAATCAAATTTTACAAACAGTCTTTGCTGCATTGTAAGCACACATATTTCATGCAAGTGTCACATTTATAAGCAGTCTTGCGCTTGATGAATGATGATCACTCTCCATAGGAACAAAATTTGGATCGATGTCATCATAGTCGGACTCCAAGCTCTCATTTAGCCATTCCTCTATAAGGTCTTTACTTTGAGGCCTTGCAAGGTATTTTTTACTTTACGTTTTACTCCTGAAGTACTTGGTTGATCTATTTTCGTATGTGACTGAAAATATCATAAAAAACAATAAAACTTCAAACAAGTCTCATTCAAAATTGTTACACAAGTACAGACGAGTGGTCTGGTGGACCACTCGCGATCTTATAAAAGCTAAAACTCCCCGAAATCGCACGTGCCAACACAACCACTCTTCTTAAACGCTGCGGGGCGACTGCTCGAGGGGTAGACAAAAGCGCGGGGGTGTATGTCTTTGCTAACACAGATAACTAGAAAAATCGGATACCCAAAGTGTCTGTCAGACCACACGTCGGTACTTAAAGGTTAACAACAGTTACAGGTTAACTACACGTTAGTAAACTGATTGTCAATTAGACAATGCATTGGCAATGAACCCACACCTTCGAGGATAGCTACCTAACTCTGAACTTGACAATTCTGTTAATAGTGTGTCTAACTGACATCCGCCCGGGAGTCGAACTTAAGACTTTGTCAAATTCATGGTTGGATGGACTTACATAACATCATGCCTGTAATCCCATAAGGGTATGATAGAAGCGGAGTTGTGGAATCATCAGTAAAGGTAATCGTTACCCTGGAAAGAAAAGAGCAAAGAAAGGAACAGCATGGATTTTTAGTCACTAACAGTCTGACACTTCCTTCCGCTCTAGCGCTTTTCCGCTTCCACCAGGGACCCGGTGGAAGCGGACAAGCACCATTTGATGATTTTATCAACAAAAATCAAATTATTTACCTATTTCAAATAGGCCAGTTACTTTTGATTTGTCAAAAGAATATAATAATAAAATAGTACCTACTAAATTTTGGTGCTACAATCGCCAAAACACGTGATTTTCGGGACCGGGATTTCCCGGTTCAGAATCAAACCTCTAATTCAGCAGTCGTGTTTGCGACCCCCAGATCAATAAAAGACAAATAAATATGTCTTACGATTTTGTTTTTTAACTATCTTTCAAAATCACTGCCAAAATCGTATCAGTAATCAACTTTCCACCGCGTATTCACACGAGAGTTAACAAAATCGATATATTTAATGCATATTTGCTTTCGTGCTCAAGTGGGCCCATGAAAAACGAGCCGATGTCTGGAAGAGGAGCCGCCATTTTTTTTTCACAGGTGGCTTGCTAGCTAGGATGACCATGTCGATGGAAAAATACTGGAAGATTCCAAATGCAGTACAGATATATAGAGCATGCATAGTACACCGTAGACGCGGGTTTATTCGATGAAGAATTATCAGAATGACAGCACGTAGGAAGATATATTTCGGCACTAAACACGAATTTAAAATGTAGCAAAATAAAGATTTTAAATCTCAGCCCAGGAAACGTTATAAATAAATAACTTATTGCACATCCTTTAGAAAGAGATATTCGACTAGTTTCGACTTAGTAGAGCGACATCTCTATCACATACTACCTATGTTACTTGTCGCTTATGGTTGGTTAACGCTTCATGCAATAACAAAATGAATGACAAAATTGTAGGATATCCATTTTGTTTTTATGACGAAAAATTATGTTGAACATAAAATTCTTCTAGTCCCTGCAGTCAGGTAAAGAGCAATGCCTAAAAACTTTTCCGAGAGAGAAATGCAGCTATTAGCTATCATGGTCACCCTACACATCTCAAGTAATATTGACGTAGTGTTGGGGTGGGGAGATGATACCGTTTCTCTAAGGGGGATGAAACTGCAGACTCTGCACTACTGTACTCTACTGTATAGATGGAGCTGATAGACTCACGGTCTTTTTATTATCGTGGTAAAATCATCAAATGAGTCCTCCCACCCCGGGCAGGGCAGGAGGGACTGTCAGACTCGAACTGACTAAAATTCACGGTGTCCTTCAATAGACCTTTACGTTCTAGAGACAATTCGTTGTGTTCGATGAGACAGTTGCGCAAACCCGGCAGGCTTCGGCCCTCTAAGAGGGGGCCCGCCCGACCGATTGCTGACAGTCGACGCGCCGTCGACCCGGGCATGGTCCAGCTCGGTGTGGTGTGGCCCATGCATGGTGAATTTATTGTTTTTGATAGCTTATTATTAACTTCTAATTCTTGACATTGTTTTTTCCTCTCATTTGATTTGACTTGTTTTTACTTGTAAGTGCTGTGCACTTCTATAAGTGACAAATTCACTAAACTATACTGTCTGTGATTTTTGTTTGTGTCTGTGTTAGTGAGAAGTCGTTGAAGTGCCTTTTTAAATAAATAAATAAATAAATTATCGGACTGCGAGTCACCCATTACTCGCCGTCCGCCCGAGACTCACGGTCTTAGATGCGAACTAGAATGAGTTCCACCTAGCTGTTTAATGGATGAAAAGTATTTTATATTCAACTAGCTATAGCACGTGGCTTCTCTCATAGAGATGGTTATAGATTATACAAGGGGAGGAGATATACTTTAAGATATCTGTGGTATAGCCTATAACCGACTCTAGTATCCCGCATCTTTCGGTGTTAAACTTCAATCATCAAAATTACGAAATTCTTTATCTAATATCTTTAAACGAGCAATTCTTGTATATCTAATCCCACCAAAAACATTTCATGTAAAGTGTTGCCAAAACGAGCACATAAGGTTTGCCCTACAAAAAAGATATCAGATCTTATGTAGAACCAAGCTTCTGAATCTACACGGCCTAACTCTACCAACTCTAACTTCACAAATTCTACACATCAGTAAAAATGTATGGCTTCACCGTTTCGCTACCGTCGTGGAGGTGATGCTAATATTTTGTTTCTGAAGTAAGTAACGAAACAGCCAAGACATACATTTTTGCTAATGTGTAGAATTTGTGAAATTAGAGTTGGTAGAGTTAGGCCGTGTAGATTCAGAAGCTTGGTTCTACATAAGATCTGATATCTTTTTTGTAGGGCAAACCTTATGTGCTCGTTTTGGCAACACTTTACATGAAATGTTTTTGGTGGGATTTCAGTTCTTTTTGTAAGTTGCTAGCATCTTGGATTTATGACGTCAAATTATTTTTCGAGTTGCTCTCTAAGAGCACTATCATTTGATACCCATATTGCAGAAGTGCATTAAAAATAACTGTTCCGCCATATTGGATTTGTAATGACGTCACATTATTTTTTGAGTTGCTCTCCACGAGCCTTTTCATTTGATACCCATATTGTAGAAGGGCATTAAAAATAACTATTCCGCCATCTTAGAGGGTCCGCCATATTGGATTTATAATGACGTCACATTATTTTTGAAGTTGCTCTCAAAGAGCCCTTTCATTTGATACCCATAATGTAGAAGTGCATAAAAATAACTATTCCGCCATCTTGGATTTAGAATGACGTCACATTGTTCTTCGAGTTGCTCTCAACGAGCTCTTTCATTTGATACCTATATTGTAGAAATGCACTAAAAACAACTATTCTGCCATCTTAGATGGTCCGCCATATTGGATTTAGGATGACGTCACATACCTAATCGTGCATTGTAATCCAAACTAAACGTGTATACAGAATTTCAGCACAATCGGCTGAAAATAATTCTATTTAAAAAATGAGTTCAAAGATTTCACCCGAACAAACATACATACATGGCAAGTTCCCCCCCCCCCCCCCCCTCAACTTTAGGAGATGGGGGACGTGTTTTTGTATACTACATACCAAATTTCGGCTTTCTAGCACTTCAGGAAGTACCCTAGCATTTTAAGGTCTCATATAAACTTCAACCCCCCATTGTAGGGGATGGGGGCCGAAAGTTATAGGTTTGTGAATTTTTTTGTTGGTTGTATACTAAACTTAGATTACATACCGAATTTCAGCTCTCTGGCACTTCAGGAAGTAGCCAAACATTTTGATGATCATCAGTGTGTCAGTGTATCAGTGAATCAGTGACGAAATCCGTGTATTTTAGATATCAATAAAATCTAAAGTATTATAGCTATTCTATTGAGACTTTGTATGCTTAATGAGACTATTGATGGCATCATATTCTGAGAATATGAACTATCTGGTACATCGGAAACCAACTCTATGAGGGTTCAAAAAAACGACGAAACACTTCGAGAAAAGGTAGGTAGTGCCCTTGCGCTTCGCTTGGCTCGTCTTGGCGGGGGCACTGCCGTGCCCCCAGATATCTTTAAAGGTTAAACGAGCAATTCTTGTATATTTATATATAATCAGGATCTCGGAAACGGCTCCAAGGATTTTCATGAAAGTTACAGATTATGGGTTTTTCGGCTCAAGGAATCGATTTATCAAGGTCCCAGGTTCGAGAAAAGCTCGGTTCCCAAGATATAGACATTTTAAAAACCGCGTTTTAAGAAGCGCCATCTATAACGCCATGACCGATGAGGGCCAAAAACAAAAAACCGAGCGAAGCTCGGTCAACCAGATATTACATTTAAATCGGTGAAGGAAACCATAGCAAGGAAATCGGTCTGCCCTAGAACTTACAAATCAAGGAAAAAATTACAGCACACTGTCATATTATGAGGCCTGTGTCCCAGCAGTGGGAACATTGAAGGTTATTTATGCTATGCTTATGCTTGTTAGTCGCAGGACTCACGAATTACCGTGACCCCGGAACGTAAAAAGCTATTGAAGGACTCCGTGTATTTTAATCAGTACGAGTCTGACAGTCCCTCCCGCTCTGGAGCACTCATTTGACGATTATACCACTCTAAAAAAGTGCTTAAGCTTGTTACTGGTGTAGCTACAGTAGCTTGACTTGCAAGTCAATCCAATTATTGTGAAAGTCTGGTAACATTATCAAGTTACTTCAAAAGCGTAAAAAATGTACTACTGAAAGAAAATAGCGGTTGAAGAGCCCGCACTTGACGGAGTTTGAAAATAACAAATATTGAGATCAAAGAAATATACAGAGAGGCTTTACGTACGAATTGTACCGTTTGCAAAAAAAAAAAGAAAATCCGCAAAAAAATATTTTAGTTTTTAGGGTTCCGTAGTCAACAAGGAACACTTATAGTTTCGCCATGTCCGTCCGTCCGTCCGTCCGTCTGTCCGCAGTTTAGCTCAGAGACGCACAGTACTAGAGAGCTGTAATTTGTTGTAAAATATTTTAGTTTTTAGGGTTCCGTAGTCAACAAGGAACCCTTATAGTTTCGCCATGTCCGTCCGTCCGTCCGTCCGTCTGTCCGCAGTTTAGCTCAGAGACGCACAGTACTAGAGAGCTGTAATTTGGTGTAAATATACGGATTTATTGTGCCGAAAAAGTGGTAAAATAAAATCTCGTAAAATATTTTTTTTTAGGGTACCTCCTGTACACGTAAAGAGGGGATGTTTTTTTTTTTTCTCGCGTACCCCTTAGTGTGGGGTATCATTAAATAGGTCTTTAAAAAATATTAATAGTTTCCATTAACAATTTTTTGATAAAAAAATTCGTTTGTGAAATATTAAGCTTTAAAGTGCTAAATTTTGCTCGACTCGAGTGTCCCCCCCCTCTACCAGCTAAACGGTTATGTTTGGGGGTGTGAAAAAATTCACAATAGTAGTATATATAACGAAGTTTAAAAGAAAATTATCATGACTAAGTAGGTTTTACAACTTTAATAGTCGACCAACTTATAAAAAGTACTTGGATAACATATTTTCCTAAACAAAATGTATCGGAGAACATGCTCTTCAACTGAAAATGTAAGTTTGTCAACTTTATTTTTACAGCTGTAATATTTAAATAATTTGTTTTTACGGTATGTTTTTTGGGGATAGGTAGGTTTTTATCGTCAACTATTTTTAACTTACTTCAAAAAAAGGGGGAGGTTCTAAATTCGTCGTAATCTTTTTTTTATGTATTTTCCCCGATTTCTCAGACTCCTGGACCGATTTTGAAAATTCTTCTTTTTAAAATTAAATTCAGCGAATCAGTTTAGTTAATTCGCATAAGTATTTTGATGGGCAACTACGGAACCCTACACTGTGCGTGGTCCGACACGCACTTGGCCGGTTTTTTTTTTTTTTGTTAGTTATGTCAGAACGTTACGTAAGAAATGGGTGGTTGACGTGTGTGAGTAAATTCAGAAAATAAATAATATTAACTACTTTTCTGTTCTGTTGTTTCTGTGATAAATTATGAAAAGCCTGAGGTATTTTTATAGGAACATTTTTACAAGCATTACTTAAATGCGAGCAAAGCCGGAGTTAAAAGCTATTTATTCTCATTTAAAACCACACAATAATGTATACGTAGTGAAAAAAAAAGAAACATGTATCACATTTTACAACAACAGTAAGCAAAACGGGACAGATTATAATCCAGTTATCACATTCAAAACAATTATTTCAGTTTCACAATTTAAAACAATACGTTTGTTAAAACCACTGAAATCCGTTACACAAAGGAAAACAAAAAAAAAACACATGATATAAATGGCTCACAGCTTACACAAAAAAAAATAAAACTATAGAATAGAGGTACCTACATTTTTGTGTTATAAATAAACTTTTTTAAAATGCGACTGAAAAACCACACGAGTGCCTTTATTTCCGTAGCAATAAAGTCGATTTTTCTTCATAAAATATGTTGCAAATAAAACTCAATTGGTTCATAGCACTTAAGTTAATTTGCTGTCGGTACACACTCTACAGGTTAGCTGCGACTGTGCCAAATTGATTCACTTGTATGAAACTTAGTTTTCTTTTTGTTTTTTTATTTTATTTTTTATATGGCACCGCAATATGTTTTTAGGGGTAATTTTATTGGAGTTCCTCTAATTGTAGTTTGTTTCTTTTTATTTTTATTTTCGCTCAATGAAAAAGGGGTTTATGTTAGAGGCAGTTGCTCTTAGTTCCCTCTCGAAAGATTTTGCAAAAATGATGAAGAAAGATATATTAGAACACTCAATGAGAAAGTCAATAACCTTATACAATACTAGAAAGAAAAACTTGTACCCACACAAAAGCCATTTTAACAGAAAAAAATACATCCCAATTACATACAGAACCCATTACCGTATCAATTAATTAAATTTTTTAAAAGTCCATTATTACCCCTAAGCTAACTGGGGTATTTACGAGGGGCTTGTTACTAATTGATGTGTTGATCAACATGGAAACTGGCATAGCTTCAAACCCACTGAAAACGTACAAGTTTGCGAGATTTTAAAGGTATTTAAGCATTGTGTGCTAAGTTTGTATACAAAAAGAATCAGTTTTTTTTTATAATATTTTTATTTAATTATTTCTCTTGAAAAGAATATAAATGGCATACATAAGTGTCTAAAAAGTTATCACCGTTGGCCGTAGATTTATTAAAAAAAAAACAGTATATTTTGACAGTTGCAATTTTCTGTTTCGTGGTATATTTAGCTGTAACACTTTTTTCATTTAATGAAATAGGTACCTAACCTAATGTTGGCAATTCACAAAACAAAAAATTCCAGCCCTTTGCAATTTCAGTTTCGGCGAAATGAATAAAAAATAGGGCGCAAATTAGCTCATTACGTACCCCCACCTGCTTTTACATTCGCGGTAAAGGTTGTACGAAACTTGATTACTTCAAATAACTGCGAATTACCACCCCTAATGCTTGGGTCATCCTTAGCATTAAAGGGCTCATTCACGTCCTCAGGCAATGAGACGTGCGTCAAGAGAAACGCGTGCTCATTGTTTATTTCATTCGCGTATGTATCATTGCTGTGAGCTACGAGGCGCCTTCTTGCGGACGACAAGTAATGAGTACCTCACCATGCGATAAGGACCAAGCCTGAGCAGATAGCGCGTTGTGAACGAGCTGTCCAGCAGAACAGCTGAGCTGAACAGCTTAAAGAGCTTAAGGTACAAGATAGTATTTTAGTCGGTCAAGTCTGATAATAGGAAAAATATCCAAGCTGAAGTGGGAGTGGGCGGGCCACGTTGAGCGACCGCGGCATAGGTGGTTTGATGATCTGATCATGTTCGCGGGGCAGACATGTCCAGAAATTGCCCAAAATACAAAGGATTGGAAGAAAAAAGGGGAAGCCTTTGCCCAGCAGTGGGACACAAACTAGGCTACTAAAAAAAAGTCGGATAGTCACTTCCGTGCCATCAAGAGTGTGAAAACATATTCGATAATTTTCCGAGTAAAAAGGCACGCTGCCTGCTAATTGGGCACGAATTTAGGCTTAGTATTTCATTGGAAGGGGACAGCAAGAGACAGAGTTGAGTCTTAACAAACAAGGCATGCTCTAAGTATCTTCTTAATTTGCCTTCTCAGCAGCCACTGCTCAGTGTCGCGAGACGCTTGATCGTACGAGTCGTGGCCGAGGAATAAGCTAAGTCCTAATTTATGTTTTAATTATTAACGTGTTCAGTTTAGTTTCTCTTTCGTTCGTGTTTTCGTCGGGTGTGAAAAATATATGAGGATTTTTCTTTGCCTCCTTTTTGTCGGTTGTACGTGTGAACTAAACACGTACAACCGAAAAATGTGATTAATTAATTGAATCGTGTTAATAATATAGTAAGACTTACTGATATAATATTTTATTGATTGACATGTAGTGTATTTCTGGATATTTTTTTCGTTCTTTCAAAGGACATTGACCATGTCTATCAAGAATACCTACATAAAAACTTAACTGTTCCCTACGGATTGGCATAACTACCTACATAATGCCATTGCTGCGGACAGATGCAATAGAAGTCAATTTGTTTTAAAATTTGATTTTTAATAAATAAAACCAAGTTTGTATTTTTAAACATTAAAGTAAAAACTTTGTCATTTAAAAGAAATATAAATAAACACTTTTATTAAAATATAGTACAGTCAGCAAGAAAACTGCTAAATAATATTCTTACGAACCTCTCTTACAACATGAATACCTTCTTTATCTTATCTATGGAAAGGTAACGTTTCCCTAAGACATATTTAAGGCAACTCTTAAATTAACTAAGATATATTTGAAGTAATCTGTGATGTTAGACAGGATAATGTACCTTTGAAGTGGGTTTTATGTTTTATGTCATCTTTTAACCCTACAGTTATCTATGGTGGCATTAAAGAAATATACCAGGATATAGTAAGGTAAAAGATATCTTTTCCATTTCCCAGAGAAGCAATATGAGGCCTCTTTTTATCGTGGTAAAATCATCAAATGAGTTCGCCCTTCCAGGGCGGGAAAAAAGGAACTTACAGACTCGTGCTGATTAAAATCCACGGTGATTCTTCAATAGCCCTTAACGTTTCAGGGTCACGGTTACCACGGGTCATGAGGCAGTCCCGCGAATTGAAGGATCATCGTGGATTAAAGTCAGCACAAGTCTGACAGTCCCTCCCATCCTGCTCTGGGTGGGAGGTTTGAGAATTATACCACAATGAAATAGGTGCATAATGGGTATCTTATAAGGTACAATACCCTTAGCACGAGTTTTCACTATTTTACTTTACAGCATCTTTCAAGTATTTACAGCGTTTCTTGTATGAAAAAATGGAACAGCGCCTCTGGTGTGCGAAGAAGGAACTAATTTTTTCCTTGAAAATTGTCGCTTTGAAATTGTCAAAGTTCCAATTTACTTTACGTCTCAAATACTGAAAACTCGTGCTAAGGGTACAGAACACTGCCTAAACCTTCAAAGACAACTGGCTTATTTTAATCTAAGAAACAGAAAACTAGCTTGTTTCTTTGCTAGAGATACTACGTCCCTAGAAGAAAAGTACACTCGAAAACAAAACATAAAAGGAACACGTTATCCCATTCCTTCGCAATCAGGGAACAATTTCAGAATCGGTTGTGGCTTATGAATATTTCATACATTTTCGTGAAGCCGGCCAGTTTCATTCTCACAGTACCATTGTTTCATTTCGTGCGATTAAAAAATTCACGCACTACGCTCGCCCTGCGCGAAGCCCGGTAAAGTGTGATAAATAAATAAATAAAATGTTGCGTTTTAAATATTTTGTTGTTGATTGTACTTTTCGTTAGAATTGGACTGGTTAAATATTGGATTACTTTTTCATATTTATTAGAGGATTAGTAATTTATTTTTGGTTTACAATCTCCCTTGCTAAACTTCGGAGTTTGTTAATCTCTAGTTTAAATGAACTGGTTTGTACATACTGTGCGGTAATTATATTTAAAACTGATTTCTTTAAAAATAGTAATATGTATTAATACGATGCAATGCTACGCTTTGTATCGCGGGTTTCAATCCCGCACGAAACAAATATTTGTAAGTATGATTTACGAATAGTTGTTCCAGGTCTGAGTGTTTGTGTATGTGAGTTTAAATGTTTTTGAACGCACCCACGATACAAGAAAAAATCCTAGTGTAGCGATAATCAGTCCATCTCTAAAAAGCATCAATAAAAGGAAAATCTTCCTTGAAATCCTCAATTTTACGGTTTTCATATTATCGTCCACTACTTTCCTTCGCTACTCTGATCCTCTTTGAGTACGGATTTCTGCAAATTTCTGAACGAACTTCCAAATGTGTAATGTACCGGTAAATTGTGTCTATTCTATGATATGATTCTGAAACTGCTCTACTTACATAGAAACTATTTTGTGTCGAATATGAAAAGGGTTAACTTAGTAAAAAGCACAGTATTTATAACGTATTTGCGTATATACAGTGGTGGTCACATAATTAAAGACACCCTTCATGTTGACCACATACAACAAAATAAATGATATTTATGGACCCAAGATAGGTATCAATTCCATTTTAATTGTCATTATTGTGTACACTAAAGTCGTATTTTTAAGAATTAAAACAGTATTAAGTTATAATAACAAGAGTTTAGTCATAGTTCGTGTTTCAAATTTGATACAAACTTTTTTGTACATTTTCCGCTGGTCATCTAATTAAAGACAGTGCGTATTTTAACTTTTTTCTTTTAAAGAAGCACTCATTTTTTACCATATTATGCCACGAATTTTCGTCACAGCAAAAAATAGCTCAGTTTAAACCTTCCTTTAACTTCGATTGTGAAATTTAAATTGAATTAGTATGTGGGAAAAGCAGAAGTTGCGATCCTTCTGCAAGGAAGATAATTCTCAATTTTTATGACAAGGGTTGGTCATTAAATAAAATTGCAGATTACTTACGATTCTCTAAAGAAATAGTTAAAACGCCATCCGGCATTTTAAGAAGTTTAATACTACGGGAAATGTGCCTAGGATACCTAGACCCCGAAAAACAACCCAGCGAGAAGATTCTAGAATAACATCGCTGGCTAAAAAGAACCTTTCAAAGGATCAGAAGTGATTCGCTTAGTAGTATTTGGTGCACAGGGGTCTAGAGAAGAGTCTGCTAGAACGATTAGAAGACGATTATGAGAATTAAACTTCTTTGGGAGAATTTCTCATAACATCCCACTTTTGAAGAAAGAAAATATCAGAACAAGATTTCAATTTGCCAAAAAATATGCACACTGGACAGAACGACAGTGGAAAAATATGCTTTTTTTCGACGTAACTAATATTAAAATGGATAACTCTGATGTAAGAGTAAAAGTGAGTAGCCCTGCAAAAAAAGCAATTGACCAAAATGCACAAAGAAAACAGTCAAACATGGAGGAGTAATAACGCAGTTTAGGTATAATTTTCTGGTCACAGTGTAAGACCTATTAAAAAAATAGAAAGTAACATGGATACATTTCAATAAAAGAATATTTCAGAAGAAAGCATGTTACCTTATGCCGAGGATCATTTGCAGGTGATACGAACCTTTCGACATGATAACGATCCAAAGAACACTTGAGCAGTGGTCAAAGAAGTTCTTAGAAGCAATCAGTAACAGTTTTAGATTAGCCACTGTACAGTCCCTACACTAACCTGATCGAAGTCTTGTGGTCCCGTGTGAAGAAAATGGTTGCAAAAAACGTACAAGTATTGTGCATCAACATAACACGACATTTAAAAAGGCATGGGAGCAGATTTCGATTGAAATCTGCAATAATTTGATCGCTTCAATGCCTAAACGGTGTCGGGCTGTCGTTGATGCTAAAGGACGTGCGACAAAATATTAATAAGGTGGTTTTATGTTTTCATTACACATCTAAAAGTAATTATAGTTAAGTTCGTCCCAAGATTCGAAACATTTATTTTTTTATAGTTGCATAATTTGTGTGTCTTTAATTAGTTGGCCAAGTTTTTCTATTAATTTGAACTGCTTGCAATAAAGTAAACTTGATAAAAATTTAAAATACGACACTTTGATCTCTTTACTTAATTTCAAACATTTCACGATAGCCTTTATAATAATTTAAATAATATCGCAAGGTCCTATTGCATTATAATAAAAAAATATAGGGTAGGTAAACTTTGAAAAAATTATATTCTATCAAGTGTCTTTAATTATGTGACCACCACTGTATATAGTTAACGCCTTTCTTTGTCCCCCATTTCTGAATTATAAAGCATTTGCACAAAAATTATTTCAATAAAATAAGTGCCTAGTGCAATTATTAATAATATTTATGTCTGTACATTTACATGACAAAAAAAGCGACAGAATTACCTGTATCTACAGTCATGAAGATTAATTTATAGGGTCTATTGAGTCTATTTAAACTACCCGTTTAAGAAAACTACCTCTGCCAATTTTTCAACTAATTCTTAATAAGCATTCACCTTCTTATAATCATAATATGATATGCTCTTATAAGATAAAAGTACCGCAATTCTTTATTATACACTCGGCGTCACAAAAATCGCACCACTTTAAGAATTCCCTTCAAAGTCATTTTAAACCTATTAATCAATGGTAGACATATGACTATAAGGTATCATTGGAAAGGCAATTTATTTAAATTTCAGTATAAATCAATGGATTTGGTTTTTTGTTTACCAGGGAATAAAAAAAAGCAAGCTAATGCAAATGATTAAAAAGTTAAATTTTATTTTATCAGCAAAAATTACAACAAAGTCCTTAAAAACAACTTAAAACCTAGTGTTACCCCCCCTAGCCCTGATGACTGCTTCCATGCGTTCTCTCATGGACCTAATTAATGTGACAACAGTCTCTTGAGGAATGTTGTCCCATTCTGCAACGACGGCATCTTGGAGGTCTTGGAGAGTGGTAGGGGCAGGATCACGTGCCCGTACTCGCCGTTTCAGTTCATCCCAAAGGTGCTCAATTGGGTTTAGGTCTGGACTTCGCGCCGGCCAGCGCATAACAGGGATTCCAACTTCTTGCAGGTAGCAGGCCCGAAGCCACCTAACATGCCGATTCCTATCGGCTTGTCTTTCGACATAAAGCAAATACTAGTATCTATTATTTTCATTATTCATAAACAAATTAAGAAAAGAACAATAAAAAATAAATAAATAAACGCCTACAAATTTTTTCCGCGCAATTTCAACTCACGCCAAACAGACAAAGTTTGTAAGCCGCAAGGCGAATCCGGAATTCAGTTAATAAAATTCAAAGTTTCTCTTGTAGCGATCGTGAGCTTGAGGCCACATAACACCGCTAGTTTAAGGACGCTCGGAAGCCGAATATTACCGGCTTATGATAAGGATAGAAATATGAAATGCGTACGCCAGAACGAGATGGAATGATACTGGACTTCGTAATTCGTTTAGTTTGCTATTATTTGGATGACAGATTCACATTAGTTTTGGTTCGCGCTTATTTTTTTGTATTTATTGTTTTCACCTGTCCATTTGCATTTGATTTGGTATTATTGTTGAAATTTATAAGTTTTGCGTAGTTAGCGCATTAATAACAAAGTTAGTTCAGTTCAATGGTATTGTTATTTGGTAAATGTTCAGTGTTCACCGTAATATTAGTTTCGAAGTTTTAACTAGATGGCGTTGTGCAATTACGTCACGATCCTGAATCGCGGTGTTAAGGTCTGTAGGCGATTAGTATAGGGTTTTGTGAACATGATTTTGAAGGAAGTTGTTAATAATTGATTAACCGACTACAGAAATTAAGGAGGTTACTCAATTTATTCGTCGTTTATTTTGTTTATTCTTTGTTCGCGGCATAACTTCATCGTTTATGAACCGATTTTGATGATTCTTTTTTTGTTGGAAAGAAGATGTTTTAATGGTGGAAACTTGATAAGGAAATCAGGGTTTGATGATAGAAGACCAGAGAAATCGAGTGAAACTTTCAAAAATCGTAGGGGCGGCTAGTATGTTTGTAAGTTTTTTCATTAAGTTTTGGTCCGGGTTCCCTTTCAAGGATTTTTACCCTACGCCACTGGCAGGTAGTCTCTTACAATTAAAGCGGTGTGACAGCGGGCGTTATCGTGCATTAACGTGAACCCACTGCCAACAAAACCCGCATAAGGGACAACCTGCTCCTCTAAGATCTCTGTTATGTACCGAGCAGCAGTCAGCGACCCTTGCCCGCGAGCACTTCCAGTCCGAGAAACACACACAAGGTTCGTTTTACCGTCGATTGACATGCCGCCCCAGAACATGCACGAGCCACCCCCGTATTCCACTGTCTCTTGAATACAGGCTTGTGCGAATCGTTCACCTTGCCTCCTATACACTCTTCGACGCCTGTCGTTGCAGAAAAGACACACCCTCGTCTCATCCGAGAAGAGCACAGCCCTCCATTGGTCTATTGTCCAATCCACATGGTCACGGGCAAATTGCAACCGGTCTCTCCTATGCTGTGCAGTCAATTTTGGCCCTGTAGCAGCCCTATGAGCTGCAATTTTCTTCTCCCGCATTCTTCTTCTAATCGTGGAGACGCTTACAGAAGTTCTGCGAGCTGATAGCAGTTGTTGTTGCAGCTCAACAGCATTGGAGAACCGATTACGTAAAGACGTCGAAACAATGAAGCGATCGTCTCTTTCCGATGTGCACCGTTGTCTTCCAGATCCACGTCTTCGGATATAGCCACCAGTCTCTTGGAAGCGTTGGAACACTCGTCGAACGGCAAAACGACTCAAGTTCAGTTGCCGAGCAACATCACATTGCCGCATCCCTGATTGCAGTAGTGCAATGACTTGAGCGGCTTCATCTGCAGTGGTATCCATCTTCTGGGGTATTTTTCTTGCTGTAGCTGTTCACGTGTGTTCACTTCAAAGGTTGAATAGCGAATGACCCACATTTAACCCGGGTCGCCCGTTTTATACCCTTGTAGGGAGGTGCAATTAGTGGCCCTTGCAATGCGTATTTTGACAACATTTTTTTTAACGTTACGTGCTAATGAAACCTGTTGTGTTTAGGGATTCTAACTGTTGTTAATTTAAAGGTCGTTAAGCATACTTTCAATTAATACCAATATTAATTGGGTTTAATGTATTCGTTACTGGCGGGACATGTTTTAAACTTATTTTCGAAGAGGTGCGATTTTTGTGACGCCGAGTGTATTTCTACTGGCTTCGCAAAAGAACAAGTAGATATAAAACAATCACATTTTTCATTCTAGTGCACCATTTTGATCCCCCGAGGGTAGGATAAGAAAGCCACGGTCTGCATATTTCTAAACGAAAACTTATTTACTAGTAAATTGACACTGAATAAGTTCTTTGCCGTCCTTTGTTTTCAGGTTCTTACTGACTAAAAATCTACCCTGATGTTCTAACTAGGTACTTTGCGTTCCATGACCATGGAATCCAACTTAGCCAGTCCCGCGAAACTCTATCCTCCTTGGAAACTAATTTGAGCTGTGTATTGAAAGTTTAAAGATATTAAAGTACAAAATACGGTATTTCAAAGAAAACTACGGGTGAATCACATTTTTCATCCTAGTGCACTACTTTGATCCCTCGAGGGTAGGATGAGAAAACCACGCCCTGCATTTCTAAACGAAACCTAATTTACCGGTAAATTGTGTCTATTTTATGATACGACGCTGAAACTGCTTCACTTACGTTGAAATTAATTTAGGTCGTATATATGTAGGGTCGGATGGAGGTAACTGTGAAATGGAAAGCAGTTTTCAAGACGAAGATAGAGCATGCTTGTATTAGGCTATACGGTATACCTTTTGTCGATACGGTCGGCAAAGATATTTTTTATATAAATTACTATTTAGTGATGAAATTAATAAATCCTTACTTATAATATTATAAAAGCGAAAGTTTGGATGGATTTATGGATGTTTGTTACTTAATCAGGTCAGAACGCCTGAATAGATCTTGATGAAATTTATCATAGAGTAGAAGTAGATTGTCTGAATTAACGAACTCAATGCAAACGAAGTCACTGGCATAAGTTAAAAACAAACAGGCGGTAATACAGTTTGCGGTATTGTTCAAAGAAGTATCGCGGCCCTGGGTCGGCCATTTAAGGAACATATTTTATAATAATTATATTCGTGTCATGCTAAAGAACAGAACGTTTGCGTAAAACAATTAAGTACATAATTATTTTAATTATATTATTCTAGTCTAAAAGTAATTCCAGTAACCTTACTCAATTTTAAACTAAAACGTGACAATTTGCTTTTTGCAACTAATGACAAAGTTCTTGCAAGATAAAAAAAAAACAATTCGTGTACAATTTAATAAAATGTCTCTCCATTGTAACAGTTGGTATGCTACTTCAAAAAAATCTTTTTACATCATATTTCACAAGGAAAACGCAGATTAAGGAATTGGGGCTTACAGCGTCTATTAGGACTTATGAATACTTAACATTTAAGTAAAGGACCCATTCGTCTTCCTTATTACAAAAAATCTTTCAACACTGAAAAAAAATGTTACAATTTACTTTACAGCCCTAAAAAATTCTAATTTCTACAAACATAAAGCTCAAAATCGTTTACCCTGAAGATATTTGAATTTGTTATCGTAAATTACAATTGGTTGACGGTTGACGCATAGCTAGCTTCGTGAACGTCAAAACATAGGTCACAGATGTGTAAATCAAAAGTTTCTTTCAAATGTTACAATTTTAATTGCTAAGCTCACCCAAATCTTCTTCGAACCTTATCCCTTTGGTTTTAAGACATAATCTCAAACAATTTTAGATTTTAAAGTGACGTTTTCAAGTTTGTCATTGCAACATCTGTTGACGGGGTAATTATGAAATGCGTTTGCGAAGCAAGTGTTGCGTGGATTAGAGTGACATAATGTTACATGTGTTTTTGTCGCGTGCCGTGTTTGTATTAGTGACCGACCGAAATTTCGGTTTCGGTTTCGGTTTCGGCCGGTTTCGGCCAAAAAAACTAGTTTCGGCCTTAGTTTCGGTTCGGCCAAAATATAGCCGAAACTTTCGGCCTTGCCGAAACTCAAGTGTTCGTGCATTTTCGTGCGTCGTTGGGCAAAATTCGTAGCTAACACGTGCTTGCTCACCAGCGGGGCCCCGGCTCAGTTCGCCACCGTCCATTTCATCGTGAGTTGAAGTTATTTTTTGAGTTTACTGCCAAGAGTAAGTCAATATTCATGTCATAATAAAATACATTTGTTACGTACTTTAATGATTAAAGAATTTATCAATCGTGAAGGCAGTGACTGTATTCGAAACATAATTAATTTAACGGTTTCTTCTTTGAAATAAATAATGTATATTTTTTTCAACTCAGTAATTTCGTGTTGCTGAATATAGTGCGATTGTTGAGACTTCGAATCCAGTGAAACATTGAAAACAATGATTTTTTTATAATTTAGAATAGATGGCTCAGTAGAAGTTAAATAACGTAGAAAAATTGCAATTTCGTAAAAATCTGCTATTTCCATAAGTTTGCCGTCCTCCCGTCCGTTAATAAATCTCCAGGAGATTTTGTGTCATTGTTTTACTATTGTTTGTTAATACCGACACATGAGCTCATATCATTACTTCCCAGAATTTTATCCTTATTAGCGACACTATCGAATGGTGTAAAAATACAAGGTGTGTTTTTTTTCCCACATTAGCGGTTTCGATTCTTGGCCAGGATTATAGATTTTTTTTAAAGCCAATGATGCAGTTTTTGTTATCGTCAAACTCGGTCTCGAGACTTCATTCAACGTTTTTCGATATTCCTCATAGTTAAAGATATACCTAGCCATCCACGCCCAGTTGAAAAATTCACCCTGTATTTCTTATGTGTTAATAAATGTTAAAAAAAGTTAATTCCAGAAAATAAATCGAAATTTTTAATGTGTCAAAAAGTTTCGGTTTCGGTTTCGGTTTCGGCCGAAACTAAGAGCAAGGCCGAAAGTTCGTTTTCGGTTTCGGTTTCGGCTGAAAAATCAGTTTCGGTCGGACACTAGTTTGTATGTATGTTTGTGTCCTCATTTGTAGTGATTTGGGAACGCGGGTGTAACTTAAATTTAATTTCTTCTAAGTATTTCAGAATTTGGTACCTTTTAACAATATTAAGGGTAATTATATTTTCACCTCACCCGCTCGGAAAGATTCTATTTCTCATTCAAAATCTGAGCGCAAAACTCCATTTTGTGCTCTAGAGCACAAAGTGTTGTTTAAAATTCGAACACGTCTTGTATTCAATTGTTTTCTACACTGACAGGCGAGCCGCCCCCAGTATAGGTCAATGACCCCCCTTCATTTCCTCGCTGTGTGAGGTGAAAAGTTGTGTGTTGCACTCGGCAGCAAAGTTTTTCTGCGTCTCGTACCTTTGAAAACTTCGCATCGCTCAGGATTCTATATTTGAACCGCTCGTTTCTCTCGCGGTTCAATCTTAGAATCCTTCGCTCGCTCAGTTTTCAATTCAAGTACTCGCGCCAAAAATCAACTTTGCAGCCTTGCATAACAAATAACTATTGTTTGCTTGTACGTTAATTTTGACGTGATAACGTCTTATAATTCGATGGCCGGCTGCACGCACGAAAAAAGATGACGTCATGCGGCGTTACTTCGCTCTGTAGCGTTCCATAGCAACGGCGTGTCAATTGTTTGTTTATAGCAACGTAAGTGCAGTATTTTCTTATGACGTTGTCACGTTCAACTATCGTCAGTAAAACGACTTTACAGACAACCGTCGGTCAGTGTTATTTCATAATTTATTAGGTTTTTCCTCAGACGGTATAGCTATTGAGTCTGACTCCGTGCGTACATAAACAGACCTCTGTCTTTTTACAAGCATTCGTATAAAACTTCCACTTCAATTAGAGTATTTATACGTATGCATGTATTAGCACTTAGCACCAATGAGAAAAAACTAAAAATTTTAAAAAACGTTGCATCGCTCTAGGAATTTCTCCTGTGGCATGGGTGCGTTTACAAACATGTAACTCACATACACAAACGCCCAGACCTAGATCAACTAGGTACTCGTAGATCATACTGTTCCGTGCAGGAATCGAACCCGTGACACGCAGCACAGCAGTCCAATCGCTCAGCTACTGCGCCAATCATGCCGTCGTGCATACTTATAAATGTATGTAAACCGTCATTGTATACAATTCCTAGAAATTGTTTGTAATTCCTAAAACAGCCCCGAAATGTGTGAAACCTGACCAAACCTCGGGCTGACGTCTACTTTCACAGGCACCAACAACTCTTGGGCACCCCGAGGTTACCTTTGGTTAGGCTCTCCTAAACCTTGCACCCGAAAACGATATGCTTAAAGAACGAATTTTTCACCCAAACTCAGATGAAAACTTGAAATAAAACCGTAGCCCAGTTAAGCAAAATACAACAAAGATATTTAACTGTCTTCTTACATAACGTCATCCGCAGTGTTCCTCCAATTAAGAGTGCATAATTAGTGGAGCGACTTTCTTGGACTAAAATGAATGAATTCAAACTGAATTGTTAAGAAAACTGACAATTGTAGTTGACTTTTTGTTTGATTTTATTTTCTTCTTGCTTCTAGAAGCCGACCACAATATAGTTGGGAAAAGGCTAGGCAGATTATGATATTATGCAAAGTCACGGGCAGCAGCTTTGACGGATGTAAAGCTTACTTTTACAGCTTGAACAGTTAGCCCCTTCAAACACAAGGCGACGAAAATCTCCGATACCTTAAGGTGCGTGCAGACTATATAACATAACATGTTATATAACATTGTTATTTAACATGTTTCAGATGATGTGGACACAAAATGTTATATAACACTGTTTTATAACATGTTTCAGATGATGTGGACACAGAATGTTATATAACATTGTGGATAGCACTGAAGAACGACAAACGACAATTGTTATACATAATTATAACAATGTTATATAACATTGTTACACTAACGGTGCGTACAGACTATGTAACATATGTTATATAACATGCACGCAGTGGTTGAGCGATTGAATGTTGTGCAGCGTGTCGCGGGTTCGATGCCCGCACGGAACAAATATTTATATGATCTAAAAACAGTTGTTCCGGTTCTGGGCGTTTGTGTATGTGAGTTTGTATTTTTCTAAACGCACCCACGATACAGGAGAAATTCCTAGTGTGGGGCAACGTTTATAAATACAAAACAAAAATATTCGAATGTGAGAGTTTTTGTTTAATGCGCTTTTACGCCTAAATCTCGTATTTAATTTTGGTGTAATTTGGTTCAGGGATAGATCGGATCGGATCGTAAGAGACGGTTACAGATTAATCAGAAAATTAAATAAAAAGAAAAAAAAAATGGTATAAAAAAAATGGCTTTACTACAATACTATTAAAAAATCAACTGAAACTTAATTTAGGAAGCCTAATACCACTTAAACTAGATCCTGTTTCAGACACCCCACCAACATTCAAAAACCGACCCTAACTTTATGATCCTAGGTCCTAACTCCCTTAAATCAACATTAAGGGTCGGTTCCGAAACAATATCAAATCGTAATTCAGACCCTTTAGAGTTCCGTCCCAATGCCGAGTGCTGTTAACGACATCTCTTAAATCGTGGAAGGGCTAAGTTCCAAAGTTACAGATAACTTTTATACCCCTAATTCTTCATTATAACTCCTTGATTTCAAAATAAAAGGGGTATTTTATGATAATTAAGAAATTATGCAAGTCCGATTCGTTTTGGCGTTTCTTTGGGGATTGGAATTTGGAATGAGGCGAGAAAGAAAGAAAGAACATTTATTTGGCAGATGCCTGAAGTCCACAAAAAAATCATGACAGAAAAAAAACGACGGATTGCACTCCGGGAGTGCCGGTAGAAGTGAAAACTTTTTTATTACTGTGTTATATCTTAAAACTAGAGTAGTACAGATATGAAATTGACGAATATTGTTACATCTTGTTAGTGATGGCGTTGTAGTAGTACAGATATGAAATTGACGAATATTGTTACATCTTGTTAGTGATGGCGTTGTAGTAGTACAGATATGAAATTGACGAATATTGTTACATCTTGTTAGTGATGGCGTTGCACGACCTCTAATAAAACAACTCCTTGAAAAACCGTTGTCATCGAATAACTGTTGTAGTTTATCCCAGAGTTCTTTCGTTGTAATCAATATCATCAGTTGTAGTTGTATGCAAGTTATCGTTTGCCTCTTCGTCTTACGAATTTTCATTCTACGCGTTCACGCGTTATTTTGTATGGGCTACAAGTAGTTTAATGTTTCTCGCCAGACCTATGATACAGGTACCGGTTGTCAGACTTATGAGCTTCATATTAACAGTAACGACTATCAAAAATCTACAAATGACAGCCGGGACCAACGGCTTTACGTGCTTTCCGTACCACGGAGGAAATTCGCTATGACAGACCCATTCGCAGACCAACCTCGGCAAGCACGGCTTAACCCGGAAGATCGGTCTGCGCGGCTGTAATTATTTAGCAACGAGCTCCTCAAGAAATTAGCAAATGATCGTATTCCATGTTTCTCATTTCAAAATCGTGACCAAATACATAAATAAATCACACGAAGTCCTACATTGAACGTCAAAATACGTCTTAAAAACGTACCTACGATAGAATCGAAATCGTCAATTCCCGAGCGGTTTCTACACATATTGAATCCTCAGACGTCCGGAGACGTCCGAAATCACCAGACTATAAACGATAAAACCCGAACTGTAATAAAAATCCTGTGGCTCCTGAATTCAGCCAGCCATTTAGCATTTGATGGCTGGATGGTTAGATATAAAAATGTGTATGAAATTTTAAAATTTCGTTGTTCGTCTTAATTCTGGAATTATTTGAAAAGAGAAATGGATAGTAAAAGATGATGTGATGTCTGATAAGGGAGAATGGAAGTAGAAAGCGTTTGATCCTCAGTAGAAAGAGATGAGGGAAGATGGTGATGTTGATTCAATTTTGAATTCATCACTTGGTGTAAAGAGAGCTTTATACAAAAAAATTGAGTACTATTAAATCCTCTACTATACTATAAAAAAAAAACAATATCTCGCATATTTTATATTAAACTTATCCCTTTTCATTAAGAGAAGGCGCAAAACGTTTTTCTATAATATTAAGGCAGGGCGCAAACGTAGAACACTTTTGTGTCTTGTGTCAGAAACAAGTTACCAAAGAATATTTTATTTCGATGGAACCAGTATAAAATCATCCACTCCCTGCGCATGCGTAAACACATTTACCGCCTTACCACAAAAAGATAAACACCCATTGAACGCTTGTCTAAAAAAGTGTAACTGCAAAACGACCCTTATTCTTCTTCTTTGCGTGTCGATGAAATCAAATTTTATCCGACGACCCTTATATCAAGGAGAAATGTCGTTTTGACGTTGTCAGTTTTTTTTTGACAAGTGTTCAACGGGTGTTTAATTTTTTTATGGTAAGACGGTTTGTGTCCAGTTGCTTCCACTTAACACATACTTATGGAACTACGGTTCCCTGTGATGGTCTGCCGTATCGGCAACAAAGTGACTACGTTTGCACAGAACCTTAAAAAAATGGTCCGCACATGTTTAGCGATCAAACAAAATTAAAATCACCCTTTAAAAAACAGTATTTTATATCTTGCCAGTTAAAAAATACACTTTGCAGCTAGTGATTTAATACCTGAAGCGGATGATTGATGAAAAATACTTAAATATCGAGTTTAAAGCTAATAGCCCCAAAATCCAGGTTTTTTGAAAAAAAAAATCATAGTTTCAGTTAAAGCTTAAAAGCGTACCGTATATTCAGCTTTTATTTTGTCGATACAGGAAATTAGTCCTAGTTTTATATTTCAGATTGCAATAAAAATCAAATCGTTTATAAAGATTAATATGCATTTTTACGATGCAAATCGCAATTCTTTGTTGCGACCCTTGTCTAGAGAAACAATGCTGTAATCTAGCTAATTGTTGTTTATGGCTGTATACTACTGTATAGGTTCCATATTTCTTATGTAATTTACATGATTTTATTTACTTTCGGCTGTTCCTTTGTCTGTGATCAAATCTTGCAAGTCCAAATTGATCCACTTCCCGGTTTCCAATTGCGTTGAAATTTTACACGTTTAGGTATATCGCGTGACAATGCAATTTTATGATGACATGGAGCTGATCTGATGATGGAGCTGGAAGATGGCCATCATAAGAAATCTGTAAAGAGACGCCGCAAACCCATCGAGTTTGGACTCGTTTGATTCGTCTTGACGAGTACTTTGTCTATCGTATTTTTTAACAATATTTGTATAAGAAAATCGGTTTCTGTAAAGTCGGTTTACTGACGATAGTTGAACGTGACAACGTCATAAGAAAATACTGCACTTACGTAGCTATAAACAAACAATTGACACGCCGTTGCTATGGAACGCTACAGAGCGAGGTAACGCCGCATGACGTCATCTTTTTTTGTGCGTGCAGCCGGCCATCGAAATAAAAGACGTTACCACGTCAAAAGAACATAGTTATTTAAATGACGAACTTATGTCAGTTTAATCTATAGAACACATACTCTCGTTGTACAACAGCCTCCGTGCCGCGTGACCACGAGCACAAACTGTAATTTTCCAATATGTAAGTTTGAGAAGTGCGGCCGGACGGCGGCGGCGCCCCGGCTTCCGATATACTAGACATGTCAACACCACAGTTTATTGTTTACTTGCTTTTAACAGTCGCTTCGTCTGCGTGCAATTCGAAAATAATCTCACGGAAACGTAATACCTACCGGATTAAAAAGTAACAGCCTTACTACATACAAAAACTTAAACATCTGTTGAACACTTGTCTAAAAAAAGTGTGACTGCAAAACGGACCTTATTTCAACGTCATAATCTGACATTTTTTTAGACATGTGTACAACAGACGTTTAAAAGTTTTTGTGGTACCACGGTAAGTATCCTATGGGTTGATGCAGGTTAGAAACTATCTGTATAACGATTTTTTTCCAATATCGTTTCGTGGTTTTCCCGTGAAAGCGTCACAAACTTCCATCCATCCACTCGCACGAGCTTTCACGTTTACAATATTAGTTAGAAACAAAGAGATTTAAAAGAAACTACAGAGCGGGCATTGGGAAGATTGTCATACAAAATTGTTGATGCCATGCGTCAGTAGCACAATCTAAGCGTTGCATAGCAACGCGACTACTAAACTGACGGATTTTTTACCTATTGGTAAAAAGTTTTGGATCACAAATTTCTTCGTGATGTCCCGTCTATTGCTCGTATATAGTTTAATGTCTTTGGTTAGAAATTAGACTAGCTTTTGCCCATGACTTCGCTTACGTATAATTTAGAACTATGCTAATCAGGTTGTTTAGTCAGTCCCTCGCAGATTCACC
Organism: Agrotis clavis; assembly: GCA_954870645.1. NCBI lineage: Eukaryota > Metazoa > Arthropoda > Insecta > Lepidoptera > Noctuidae > Agrotis > Agrotis clavis. The sequence continues at coordinate 2,640,292 of OX940942.1, forward strand.
GTCGTACCACCAAAACTTAAACATCTGTTGAACATTTTGTCTAAAAAAAGTGTAACTGCAAAATAGTCCTTATCTTACGTCAAGTGCCGTTTTGACGTTGACAGTTGTCTTAGACAAGTGTTCAACAGATGTTTAACATTTTTGTAGTAAGACGGTATGGGTTTAACTGTTTGCTTGCAAATCCGCGGGTAACAGCAAATACTGCAACATTTGTTTAAAACCTATAATATTTCGGCAGTTACAGACGCCATGCTCACAGTTTTCATTACCCAACAAAACTATATGCATAAATACTTTTCCATTGGCGTGGCTAACCAATACAGCGCCATAACCTCACAAACTACAATTTTCCACTAAGCAAGTTTGTCGGGAAACGATTGCGGACTCCGGCCTCCGGACTCCGGACTACGGATGTGGCGTCCGCAACACAAGCCTTAGTTCCCCACTAGTTTATGTTCCACACCATAGACAAAGCACGAGGTTTTATGTGTACACTAGAAGTTATTATGTCAGTTTGTTTGTTCATGGTCGCGTGGACGCAGATGGTGTGTTTTATAGTAGACTAGCAGCCCGCCCCGGCTTCGCACGGGTATTACTATAATAATATTAGTGTAGATTTAAATACCACCTTAATTTCATGCAAGCCTAGTACTTTTATCATAAACAGATTTTGCCCAAAACTTGTATGTTGGGACAGAACTGTTAAAATAAAATACCACCTTGAATTTATGCAGTCCTAGTACATTTTTTGGGTATTCAGTATTCGCCGAAAGACATTTGGTTACATTATTGGAGTTTTAGTACGGGTCCCTAATTTTTTTGAAAATTTAATATAGCTTATGTTCACCGGGGATAGTGTAGCTTCCCAACAGTGAAACAATTTTCCAAATCGGTCAAATAGTTTCGGAGCCTATTCAATCCAAACAAACAATCAAATCTTTCCTCTTTATAATAATTATTAGTGTAGAAGATGGTGTATGTGGTAGAGTTCTGGTTGAAGCTATAATATAATAAAAGGAAATGACTTGTGATGTTTGATATTGAAACGGCTAAAACTTTGACAGAAAAGTTTTTTATTTTTATGATTCGTAGACATGTCAAAGTTGCCAATAGAGCCCAGCAAAATCAAGTAGAAGTGGAAGAGGCAGGCAACTAGCACGCAAAACTGATGGCCAAATGGGGCCGTAAGGTTCTCGAATGGAGATCATACAAGGACAAGCGCAGTGTGGGATGTACACCTACAAAGTTCCGTTGACCATCTGATGAAGACCGCAGGATCACGCTGGTAGCAAGCCGCTTCCAACCCCTCCTATTGGAAGTCTATAGGGTAGGCCTATGTTCAGCAGTGGACGTCTTACGGCTGATTTGGTGAGGATGATAAGTACCTGTTAAATTTTTATTTTTTAAAAATCGTTAGCCTACACTAGGAATTTCTTTTTGTATATCGTGGGTGCGTTTACAAACATAGACAAACACCCAGACCCAGAGCAAATACATGCAGATCATATAAATATTTTTTCCCGGACAATCAAACCCGGGACACCCTGAGCAGAAGCTGAACGCTCAACCACTGCGCCAACCTTGTCGTCATTGCTGACTGTACCTATATAAAACTTTCAGTACCCAGCATCAGGTTCTCAATCTTCCAGTTAAATTACTTACGGTTTCTCAAAGTTCCGAGTAAAGTGTCTGAGATGATGTATCGTTGGATTCTGAATAATAATCTGTTGGTAACTTGGCTCGAGGGAAAATGAGAGGATTATGTGGTACCTTAGTTTAAGTATAGCGAATGAAGTGTTTAAGTGAAAGCAGGTAGTTAAAGTCTTAGTTAATAAAGACGGGATAGACTAGTTTTTTTTTTTTGCATATTTTGAGAAGAAAATCAGTATCATCTGCCTAGTGTTTTCCCAACAATATTGGGGTCGGTTTCTAGTCAAACAGGATGCAGCTGAATATCAGTATTTCACATGGAGCGACTGCCTATCGGACCTCCACAACCCAGTAACTGTGTAATACGATACCCCATGGTAAGACTGGTTGTCAGACTTTAGAGCTTCTGACTAACAGTAACGACTGTCAACGATCTATAAATGACAGCCGGGACCAACGACACCAACCTTAGACCAACCTCGGCAAGCAATTCTTATCCCGGAAGATCGGCCTGTGCGGCTGTAATTATTTAGCCACGAATTCCTTTTTAGCATTTTTAAAAGGAAATAATATGTGTCGTATGAGAGCAATGGTGGCCCAGTGGTATCGGTCCTGACTTACGAGTTGTAGGTCGTGGGTTCGAACCCCGCCAGGTGCATTACTTTGTGTAATTTATTTCATCACCACTGCTCTCAAAACGGTGAAGGAAAACATCGTGAGGAAACCGGCATGTCCTAGAATCAAAAAATTCGAAGACATGTGAAATCTACCAACCCGCGTTGGGCCCGCGTGGTGGATTATGGCCCAGTCCCTCTCACAGAGAGGAGGCCTGTGTCCCAGCAGTGGGAACATTATAGGCTGATGATGATGATGAATATGTTTCGTTGCTCTTCTGGCAAACACCAAGAAATAAATGAGCATCTCACCCATACCTACGAAGTGTTTGAAAAAACGTTCATCGTGTGTTAAAACTTACACAAACTTTTAGGTCTTCAAGTCAAGAGTGAACAGGTTACTTCTAAGCAAGCGTGCTTCACCGTCGACCACATCCATGCTTTTAATCAGGCGAGCCAACAACCCGTGGTTTAAACGCGAAAATCGACAATGTATTTTTTTTTGCTCCCAAGAGATCGTTAGTTTTAAGCATAATTATTTATGTCGACTTGAATAAATCTGCTACAGTACAACATTGTACTACCATGGTATTTATGTAAAAACAGTTATTATTTACAAAATGTGTAATTGTAATCCCACCTACTCGTATGAGCAAAGTTCTCTCTCATAGTTTAGTTTTCCGTTTGAAAATTCCAACAATAGAATTTTATATTTTCCCCAAAAGGATACCCCATTTTAACAAAGTCCTCCCCAAATAAAGACATAAAACAAACAAAACTAACAGAATACTAGAGAGAAACGCAAGCACTTACCTTTTACACTCCTACCTTTGTTGTTACTGAACTTAAGAAAACCGCTTTGTCTAAACCCGGCTTTACTTTGTTAGTGCGCTGTCACACAATCACAGTAAGCAGAAATACAGAAGTTTAAGGGCAGTATGAAAGTAACTCTTTAAAAAAATTAAGAAAAATGTATTTGTTCCAAAATATATTTTGTGCCAGATGGCCGATGGGGTCGAAAATCACTAGAGTAGAGACCACGGACTAGCAACCGCAGCATAGGACGTCCACCAACAAGATGGACAAACGACCTTATAAAGGTCGCCGGAAGACACTGGATGCAGGGCCCCAATTCTGCTAATTTAGTAATGACTCAATTGAATATCAATTGGATCTCAGTAGCAGTTTTAACTACATTTGGTATTCTGCTACTTATTTAAGACCAATGGTTTTCCAGTGACATTCCATTAAACTGCTATCAGAATATTTGCTAGTCTGCTCTTCAATCGTGTTACAATTGTAAATCGATTGTGGACTTTATCGGTATTCTACTCTCTAATGGCAATACTTATAACTGTTCAACTGAGAGTCAATTACAATTACACTACGATTCCATTACGACTCTATTGAGCTTACACAAGTTTTTGCAGAATACCAAATTTGTTCTAATCGTACTGGAGTCGTGATTGAGTCTCAATTGAATATCAATAGCATGTGAGTTAAATAAAATTAGCAGACTTGAGGCCCAGGTCGCTTCCAACCGGTATATGTGGAGATCAAAAGGGGAGGCCTATGTTCACCAGTGGACGTCCTATGGCTGAGATGATGATGATGATGATATTTGTTTGCGTTTGCCCAGGAGTGGCATAGAGAAGAGCTAACAAAAAAAAAAAGGGTAAAATTATTAAGAGACTAGCTGTTTCCCGCGGTTTCAACCCCGCTGCTAGGCTCCTATCGCCGCATTACGTCATCTTTTTTCGTGCGTGCAGCCGGCCATCGAATTATAAGACGTTATCACGTCAAAAACAAGCGAACTCTTCAGCTTTATGAAATAAATTCAACCTCTGATTCCAAAACTAGTTAAACCGGTACAGGTTTTTTTCAATCAGTTAAAAAAGTAAAATTTTGTTACGCCGGCTCCACACGTTGGCCGTGTTGGCCGAACAGAGGGAGACGGCGCTATACCAGAAAGCAAGACGCAAATAATTCTATCTCGTTTCTTAGTATAGAGCCGTCTCCCTCTGTTCGGCCAACACGGCCAACGTGTGGAGCCGGCGTTATAGGGTCGCGTTTGACCAATATCTAGCCTGATGATAAGCGATGATCGGAGGCGATAGGACCTCTCACATTGGTTGAGGTCATGCTGTGGGCCGAAGGAGAATGGGAAGCTGTCACCTCCTTCTGCGAAGCAGCGAAGGAGGAAGCGAAATACGTAAAGAAGAGGATATCCTACACCTCACGAACTAGTCAGGCTGTGAGTAATATGTAGCTCGCCGCCTGATCAAGGGTCATGCGCGCCTCAAGTAGTTGTAAGCAAACTGACGGGCGACGTTACCGTAACCTTGGAAGGCAAAGGGCAATTGAAGGAACACAATAGATTAGAAGTCAGTAAGAGTCTGACATTCCCTACCGTTCCACCCAGGGCGGGAGGACTCATTTGATGATTTTGCCACCACAATAAAGGTAAGGTGACGTGGTCGACGGTGAAGCACGCTTGCCTAGAAGTAACCTGAGTTTATAAGTACATCAGAATAAACCTTCTGTTCTCCTAAAACGCATCTGTGAATACCGACTTAAACAATCTCAAGAGCTGGCTAACGTCTCAAGTTTGGATGGTCCTACCAAACTTCTGCGCGGATGACCATTCAAATGAGAGCGGTGTTCAAAATTTATGATTGACCCACTTTTAGGGTACCTTACATTTCTGTTGCCGTAGTAATTGTCTTGGAAACTGTTATAGGGAACGCCATCTGGGTCTTTTGGAGGTAGATAAAAGAGAATTTCTTAAAGCTTTTGCATATTAACTTTACTTACCTAATGTAAAATGCGAAATGGCATCGAAGCTACGTAATGCCTGCATACATTAGGTTGAGCATTCAGAGTGGCTCGTGGCTAAATGATAGAAGCTGTTCATCTTAAAAGTGAAGCAGAGTGGTTGACAAGGTGATTCATGGATGGATGACCATTTATTTAGGAAAGCACTTTAAGTCGTTGGTCCTAGCACTTTACCTAGATCAAAAATTTCGACAGTGCTAAAGTTTCAAGTAAGCGCAGTGGATCCGGTTTCCTTCGATTTTCCAAATTAAAATAATAACATCAATTAGTATTATACCTGCTTTAATTACTACATACGTCAGACTAGTGTTTCTAGCGGCTTCGCAACGGGTTAAAGAGTATCCTATATTGCAGACCATTAACTAATCTTTTAGTTTTCATCAAGATCCGTTCAGGGTACTGAGTGCGCAGCAAAAAGCCTTCTCAACATTGATTTGGATTAGATTCCAAACATCAACTTGGTACTTAAACCTTCATAGACTGGTCTGTACTGGTGTAATTGGTCTCACTATTAGCAATTTCTCTGTAAAAGACACGAAAACTAGATTTGAAATCGATTGATGTAGATATAGGCTCGTCCCAATAACTATTGTGTAATAAAATTTACCTACTATACGACGGCGACGTCTAAATATGTTTATTCCAAGCCTGTATCCAAACTGCAACTTGATACTTAAAAACTAGAACTTTAAACCATCGCCAGAAAGTAACAAAAAAACAAAAATAAAATATATAAGCCGTCATACAACTTTATAAAAGCTAACATTTGAACTGCACCAATGACCTACACGGTAAGTGAGCCGTGCAGTCTAGACACAGTACAGTTTTAGCTGCAATCGATACCGGCAGTCTATCCCCGGGCTATATTTGTTTTTATAAAAGGTATTGAGAGGTCAGGTTAGGTAGGTACTCCACTAAATCAACGAGGAAATAAAAAAGAATTAAGTCCCATTCACGGCAATTACAGCGTTTTTGTGAGAAATGTTACCGTACCACGAAATAATTAGAAGACAAATCTGTACGGTACATATCAAAAACATTATAAAATACGTGGAGATATGCCACCCACCATTAAACTGTAGTCATTAAAAAGCGTAAAGAAAGAAGCGTAGAAAAATTAAAAATACTCGGAATTAGTAAAATTCCGCACGAGACTGCGTGTCCAAACGTTTGAAGTTGACATTATAAGAATTTGGGTATGTGTGTGTGAGGTTCTGTGTTGCTAGAGTAGAAACTCCCAAAACGTACCAATTTTTTATTAAAATGAAATGCTATATTTAAACAGAAAATATTTGTTTATTTTTCGTGTTTTATAGTAATTTTAATGAACTTAATTTTACCGATATTTTAATTTCTTGCAACAAAGTTGGTTAACCCGTGTCACACTAGAACTAGTTTATTTATTACAAAGAGATTTAAAGAACCTATAGAGCGGGCATTGGGAAAATTGTCATACAAAATTGTTGATGCCGTGCGTCAGTAGCACTATCTAAGCGTTGCATAGCAACGCGACTTCTAGACTGAGGGACTTTTTACCTATTGGTAAAAAGTTTTGGATCATAAATTTCTTCGTGATGTCCCGTCTATTGCTCGTTTATAGTTTAATGTCTTTGATTTATTACATGTTGATGTTTTTTGGGGGTTTCTGGCCTTATCTTTTTTTTTATATCTGACTGGCAATCCGTTTTAACATGAAAGAAGTAGGAAGAAAAGAATAGACAGTTGATGAGTAGTAAAATCGTTTCATTAATAATGACACTTAATCGTTCCTTATTTTAATTCAAATTTTCGTTACACTAAAAAAATGGACTATTATAAACAACATCCCGGTTTTGTGATCAGCTACATTGATTTATTCTTTCTTTCTTTTATTACAACAAAGAAAAGGTTGGCGCAGTGACTAAGCGATTAGCAGCTACGCTGTGTCGTGGACTCGATTCCCTCCCGTAGCAAATGTATGACCTACAAATCGTTTTCCGGGTTTAGCTGATGTTAATGTAGGTTTAATTGAACACATCCACTATACAGGTATAATCCCAAAAGTGAGGCAAGATAAGGTATACAAAAAAATGGTTTATGTTATGGACTCTGTATTATTTTCGTCCCAAAGCAATCGAAATACACAGGAATTATGTTCCCCCTATAATAACTTGCCAGCCCAAACTGTTTGTTATAATCTTAGTTACCTACAAATGGTTGTACTTTCGTCTTTCTTGCACGAAACTAAACATTTCAAAGCCATTACCACTGGGGTGCTATGACAGGAAACCTCCACGTGCGCCCGTGGACTGGAGTTCCCTCTCGGATACGTCCGGGGGGAAGACCAGTTTTTCGGGCCGGTGCACCCTGGGATGCGGGCAAAAACTCTTCCTTAGGCACTGTGTGCCTAAGGGGTCTCTTTGCCCGTATGCGAATAGCCTGTCGTGTGGACGCTCCAACGCGTGTCCCTCTGATTAGCAGAGGGCACAGCGGTGGAGCGGGCTTGCGGACGGTGAGTTATGGGTAGCTCGCCGTCCGACCAAGGACCAAGCCCGGGTCGGTGGCGCGTCGTGTTTCGCGCCAAATGCCTGCTGGGGTCGCGGGTTTTTTCTTAACCCAGGTTACCGTGGCCCCGGAACGTAAAGGGTATAGGAAGGAACACGGGTGGATTTTAGTCAGTAAGAGTCTGACAGTCCCTTCCGCCCCACCCAGGGCGGGAGAACTCATTTGATGATTTTACCACCTAAAAAAAAAAAAAAAAAAAAAAAAAAAAAAAAAAAAAAAAAAAAAGCCATTACCACTACGGTAACAGGAAATCAAACGCAATTTACACGTACTACAGTATTTTATGGTCAATCGACATTAATAATTTAAAGAAACCATGGATCTTACTACTTAAACCAAAAATTCTGGATTATGGCCCACTCCCTCTCTCAGAGAGGAGGCGTGTGTCCCAGCAGTGGGAAAATTATAGGTTGATGATGATGATGATGATGTTGGTTCTTACAGGGAGGTTCAAGTAAGAAGAGAAATAATTAGTAGCCGTCTTTTGAAACATGTATGTTTTAAAGATGACTATTTTATTTCAGTCCATCACGAATACGTTTTGATGAATCTGGAATAATTGAGCAACTATTCAGTTTAAGAGTAAAAAAATCTAAACAGTGCTTACAGGGACATTGACCACATTTATTATTTGAGTTTCTGATATGTCAGCACTGTCGCAAGTAGGTACCATGATCACGGATGGATATGAAAAATATCTCTATTTAAGTTCTAACGATACAATCTCAAATTAATTCAGACCAATTTAAAAAAAAACTGCAGAAAAAAATTTATTGATTTAAATCGAGATTTGAGAGTCGCTTATTCATATTTGAAGTGTTTTTTATAATAAAAAACATCTACAATCTAATGAGCACAAAAAAGTATATTTTAAAATCCGTACAAAAAACTAATGACCCCATTTTCTGGCAACCCAGATGACTCACAGGCCGCAAGCCCGCCTGACGCGTGCGACAACTCACAACGCCTCGCGACAAATGACACGTGTTCCACTATTTCTGTCGCGTCATCGTGCGTCTATTTTCGTCACTCGTCGGCCGTTGACGGACAGCGATGCGTAGACGCATCCTATTTTAGTACCGTTTCCATTGCAATAAATACTTGCGCTGTGTATTTTGGCAGGTCAGATGGTTGCAATTTGTCATTTACCGTTTTATTTATATTTTCTGTCGCATATTTACGAGAGAGATGTTCGTGTTTTTTTGAAGCAGGATGTTGAAAGGTCGAAAAGTGGTGACAGATGATATTTTTCTAGTCTTTTTAGACTTTCTGTAAATACTCACGATAGATTTAGAACCGGAAAGCTTTACTTACGAATCGCAGTGTCTCATAGTTTTTGTAACAGGATACATACCTGAAAAGATAGAAAACAAATTATGAGTACAAATCTTTGTAGCGAGGGCTTCATTAAATGACAAAAGGAAGTGCTTAACGAATAAATTAACCGACCGTTAAAAAACTACAACTCTTTCAAGACCTTTTCCTAATTCTTAAACATACTAAAAAGAGATGCATAGCATACAATCTTCCACTCGATTTCTCTAATCACATTCACGTCGTTTCATTCTAGGCAAAAAACTAGACAGACTGAGAGGCAACTAAGCTGCGATTTATTCCAGTCTCAGAGAGGATTAACCTGGCATTTAGCTACGATACGAGAAAAAAAAAATCGAGAAAAAAGACGGTAGGTAAGGCTATCAAGCTCGTAAGCCGGAGTAGTGGGGGAAATGCATCGCTTTTGTTTTTATTTTTAGGATTGAAGTCGTACGGTACGGACGTGTGGGAGGTAAAAGATTTACGATGTTAAAATAAGCAGCGTCACCTGTTACATTGGGTATTACGTTTTGTTTATTTATTTTGTGTTTTAGCGTCGGGTTTAATAAAGATATTTCATATTTTATAACCGAAATGCTCTAGAGTTTTGCTTGAATTAATTATGAAATAGACGCATGGAAGTTTCCTTCTTTTGCAGCGGCTCTGCCCGCGTGTTGTGTCGAAAATTATTCCACATTCCTTAATATCGAGATAAAAGATAATTATCCTGTTTTATTCCACACTATAACAAATTTTATACAGACCCGTTCAGCCATTTTGACACACACAAATGCGTAACAACTATACATCCAAACATCTATTCTTTCACATTTTATAATATTGTTTTATCAGTAGTAAGGTCTTTTATCACCGGTCTTTCAGGAAAATATGCAAGTAACTGGAGGAAAGCAAGTATATTAATTTAATCTGCCTAAATAAAAAAAAAATATTAAGAATCTTTACTGTTCGCAAATATTTGTCATGAACAACAACCAAGAAACTCTTGGCTAAAACAGCTCGCAGGTTAAAACGGGCTTGCCGAGTTTGGTCTGCAGATGGGTAACCATTGTATAAACAAAAAAAATACAAAGAATCTTTAAAAATGTGAAGCAAAACTCCTCAAAAACCCAGAATTAATTATGATCATCTACAAAAAAAGCAGACTTTAAATTCGCAAACAAATCCGACCTTCTTGCTGCCACTACAATTGGGGTTGAATTTTTGATACCACCCTTCAGATAGGTCTAAAGGGGGGAGAGGAAGGATGTAGTAAATACTATTGTACCGTTGTATAACAAGAGGCGTACAACACAACAAAGAGATTTCGTTAAAGTTTGGTTAGAGATTTGGTAAGCATTATGCTTTGTTGCCTTGTACGAGTATGACCAGCGCGTCTAAAACGGCGTCTTTGTGTAATGTTCCTAATGATAAATAACAAATGATATTTACTTTGTAAGTTGGTTATAAAATAAACTTTTTCATACACGTCACAGCCAATATTTTTAAAGCTAGATGAGGCCGGTGTTTCGTACCTGACTACTCTGAGAAGAAACAGCCGAAACAAACTCAGAGGTCAAAGTCTCTTTTAAATTTCGGACATTGTTTTGCTCAGGTCATACGAGGACCACGTCTGAGATGGTCTTTTAAAGAACCACACAGATTTGAGTGGAGTAGATTTTCATGATTCATTTCGTGAAAGAATAGAAAATGACGTTGCTGGAAATGCTTCCTTATTGCATTTCCTGAATATTGGTACATGTCCGTTTTAGATGAGGAGAGAGAAGTACATATTTTATGTCAGGATAGTAGTAGGTACCATTCTGTAGTACCTGCCTTGGAGTTATTTCATTTAATATCACTTACACCTTGTTTAAAAATATTATAGCATTATTACAAGTCTTCTATACTTAATAAGTAAAAAGTGAGGTTCCCAGAGTCGGATGAATTATGTCTTGACACCAAAGGTGTTCACATACTCAATTTTCAGAGGCATGTGGAGTACTCAGAGGCAACTGAACCAACTCTTACACTAGAGGTGACCATAGCGACGCCCAAAAAAATCTCAAACAAACATACCTTTTTAATGGCGGTCTAAAGAAACCACGTAAAACATCTAACTCCACATAAATCTGTCAAACATGGACATATGTTAAACTAGTAAAAAGTACTATAAACGGAGAAACGTGCGTAGTTGCCGACGGTAGTTATCTCGGAGACTCGGCAGCTACATAATAAAACGCACACGCAATCTCGTACGGAACCACTCACTTGTGTTAGGAGACGTCCCTAGACGCGTAGGGTGAGGTGCCACTGAAGGCAGGTAGCGATAAGAATATTAATTTCTTAGTCGCGCATGAATGAGGCAATACTTACCGAGTCACCTCTCGGAACCCCACCGGAGTCGGCGTCAAGCAGGCGTCTAGCATGACTTTGGACTTAAACTGATTCTATATTTCAGGTTTTATCACGGACACACGCAGCTGAATATCAGTATTACATGGAGCGACTGCTTATCGGAGTTCCACAACTCAGTAACTGGATAATACGATACCCCAGCGTAAGACTGGTTGTTCGGATTTTAAAGCTACTGACTAATAGTAACGACTGTCAAAGATCTTCAAACGACAGCCAGGACCAACAGCTTTACGTGCTTTTCGAGGCACGGAGGAAACTCGCTATGACAGATGGTCACCCATCCACAAACCAACCCGGAAAATCGGCCTGTGCGGCTGCAATTATTTAGCCACGAGCTCCTCTACTACAAGACTATCTATTAATAATTCTAAACCTATTCTGTAAGCACACCTGTCAATCAAACCGTCAAACGGGCGCTGCTAAAACAACACCTAATTTATTTACTAGAAGACAAACCCCAGAATTTGTTCACCGTGCATAAAGTATTACCCATCGGTTGTGGTCTGAAGGTCTTGACGGTAAACAGCGTGATTTTAGTCGATTCGGTTTACAGTTCATTAAAGTTTTAGGGGGTTAAAATGTGTTGTGTACGGTTTAAGTGGTGGTGAAAGTTTACTTAGGTACTTAGAGCGTCATGTTAGCTCTGAGGGGCACATTTTTACCTTTTTAACTTGCTTCGCTTCTTGATTATGATTTTTTTCTGCATTTTAGGTGCGTTTACAAACCCGTAATAATTTAAGTTATGTTTGTTTCGTGTGTGGATTGATATTCTGACCCGCAGTCCAAAATTTCCCGCATCCAATCTTTAAATCACAGCGCCAACCGTGTCCGGTGTCGTAAAAATAACTAGCGAAAATGTGTCTCTCGTCTATAATGTTGAAAAAAATTGCCAAATTTTAATTAAAAAAAAATTCAATGTGAAGTGTGTCTTTAATTTTTGTCCTGCCTATAATTGAGTAGCTTTAAAGTACTATAGGATGTATCGTTTCTCTGTCAACCTTTCAGGGTCCACAGGAGTCTCTTGGGCGTCAGGTGAAAATCACCGTCAATCAGTTTGTGTCAATCTGGCATTATGCTGAGCTGAGGTCCCTTTAGCAATAATAGGTTTGTTTATTATTTTATGGAGGTTTTTTGTATTGGCAATAAACATATTTTTTATTTTTTCTCACTTTCACAGAAGTTTGTACAAAGTCGCCATCGTCAACAGTAGCACCCAACCCTATCCATCAGAACAATCCCATAGGTCCGGCATTAATGATTGACGAGATCTTTAAGTCACGTGATTAATTCCAGACTCTAAATGCAGAAATAATGGCATGTTTTGATTAAAGTGTTAACTTTGAGTTTGACGAAATGTATGAAGTTCTATCGGGAAATTAAAAGTTAAAGCACAAATCAAATACAAAAGTTTCTTCGATTTTTGTGGAAAGAAAAGTTCAGTACATCCGATGCTCTTTTCAAATGAGCCATCAAGTTTACTATAAAATTTTTCACATATTTTAAAGAATTTGCTTTAAAAAATGTGCAAAATTTCAGCTCATTCGGAAACTGAGAAGTGGATCAAAAACATGCAAGATTTGATAACAAACAACGAAACAAGTGAAAATAAATAAAACTTGCAAAAATAAGCATGTAATTACGAACACAGTAGTGTTGCGGATACTTACTAAAGAAAGTTGGTAATTTTAATAATCACCAGTTTTCCGCTAGGTACCTACCGATGTTAGGCGATGTCCAAGATAAACTTTTTTTTTACGTGGTAATATCATCAAATGAGTCTTCCCACCCCGTGCAGGGCGGGAGGGATTATCAGACTCGTACTGACTAAAATCCACGGTGTCCTTTACGTTTCAGGGTCATGGTAATTTGATAAGTCCCGCGACCTCGGCAGGCTTTGGCCCTCTAGACGGGGGGCCCGTCATCGTGCTGACACTCTTTGAGGCGCGCGTGGAACACAATGCGCCGCGCCGTCGACCCGGGCATGGTCCATGGTCGGACAGCGAGTCACCCATTACTCGCCGCCCGGATGCCCCGCGCCTACGGTGGCCGGAGATCTTCGGGTGACGTCCGTCGATACAAGATAAACATAGAAAAAAAGATACATTGATACTTGTTTAGATTTGAACTCGCAACCTCATACATTAGAAGCGAGGTGCTAAACCTTTGGGCTATCACGATTGTAGTCAATCACCCGTAATAAAATAGTAAAACAAAAGTCAGATTCGGATTTATTATCCTACGCAGCACCTCATTGGGCCGGCAAGCCTACTAAATATTGATACCGTCATAAATACGGAATAGAATAAAATAGATCTACCCTACACTATATTATGTACAACTTGGAGTACAAAAGGTTAGGTCCCGACGCCAGCATTATCAACCTACATCTTCTGTCAAATTTTCTCAATGGAATATAAAATTTAAGCTTTTGTTATAAGTTGAAAATCTAATAAAGATATTTGACAGATTGGGATAGGTTGATGTGCTGGCGTTTGTAAAATTCGAAGAACGTCAGGTCCTTTTGTTCAATTTTTCATTCCAACGTGGATAAGACTTCGTTTTACTAATTTCATTATGAAAATGAAAATATTGAAAGGAATCCTGGACTTATTTTATCAATCTTATGTATGTATGTCTTATCAGAGGCTTCTGGGGTTCCCAGAGACGTTAATATTAACTCTGACACCAGATAGTTGTCAAACTTTCGAGCTTTTGACAAACAGTATTGACAGTCAAAGATGATACAAATTACAAACGCGACGACGTGCTTTCCGAATCACGAAAATACTTGTTATGATTGATGGTCACCCAGGAGTAGTGAGGAGCTCGTGGCTAAATAATTTCAGCCGCACAGGCCGATTCTCCGGGTTAAGCCGCGCTTGCCGAGGTTGGTCTGTGGATGGGTGACCATCTGTCATAGCGAGTTTCCTCCGTGCCTCGGAAAGCACGTAAAGCCGTTGGTCCCGGCTGTCATTTGTAGATCTTTGACAGTCGTTAATCACAGTCAGAAGCTCTAAAGTCTGACAACCATTCTTACCATGGAGTATCGTATTACCTAGTTACTGGGTTGTGGAGGTCCGATAGACAGTCGCTCCATGTAAAATACTGATATCCAGCTGCATCTGGTTCGACTGGAAGCTGACCCCAATATAGTTGGGAAAAGGCTAGGCAGATGGATGATGATTGATGGTCACCCATCCACAGATCAACCTCGGCAAGCGTGTCTTAACCTGCGTACCTGTTTCTCAGCTCCTTGGTTGTTGTTCACAACAAAGGAGTACGAAAACCTACTAAATATTTGCGAACACATAAATATTGTATACAGGGTGTTCCGCATAGCTCTTGCTTTGTATTTGATCTCTAGGCCTTAACCACGGCCGGCTAACGAATGAGAATCAAGCATCCTTTTATATTATTTAGGGGCAATCCGCGGTCTGGAAGAATAAGAGCCTTTAGAGGGGACGATACGATTTTGATGCGATGCCGGATACTTTGTGCGTAGGACACAGTCGTAAGACGACTACCTACGCACTTCTTTGTGCATCCTGAAAAGGAAACATTTTGGGCCTTCCACACGCTCAAGCTTCACCACAGTTTTACCTGCCCGATTGGGCGTTAAGTGTTGCCAACACAGATATATATACCTAGATAACACAAGAGCAACTACTTCGCGTGCCAAAAATCCGTGCTAGTTTACGACCAAAAATCGTAAGTGGCCATTTTCGCGCTCGTCTAAATCGGTCCATCGTTAGTTGGACGTCAGTTTTAATATTAAAATGGTTAATTGTGCTGTGGGACGAGGGGGGGCTCTGTAAGCGGGGCGTATTTCAATCGATTTGGTTTTCCCATAAATAAATAGCTTTTGTGATGTCATAAAAGGTAGTCAAAAAATGGTTGGCTTGGTTTTCATACAGATCGTGATACTTGCGTTATCTAGGTATATCTATATCTGTGGTTGCCGACCGTGTATTGTTTTTTCTTGCACAGGTAAAACTGTGGTAAAGCTTGTGCGTGTGGTAGGCCCATTAAGTATTCAGATTTTGACAGGTTTTTACTTTTCATCCAGATACACTGGAAGACTCCAACATATTTGACAAGAGATTTTATATTACAAGTATTTGACGGCACTGTTGGTACTGTGATCACGATTGTGTCACGGGTTCACGTACACGCACAGAATAAGTATTTGTATGATCTGCAAGTAGTTGTTCCGGGTATTTGTAAACTCACCCACATACAGGAGAAATTACAAGTGCGGAGGAAAGTAAATAAAAGAAGGTATAAAAATAGATTGGATAAGAAGAAGACAAGAAATGGTTCAATTCCCGCACACGCCTTGAAACAACCGGCTATTCCCGCTTCTACAGGGTGATTGGTGCATCGTGTGCCAAATTGAAATGGTCGATAGAAAGGGTCATCTGCTATCCTTTCAGACCCCTTAACACCCCTCATGCCCTGTGATTTTTTTTTTCATCGACTTTTCATTGTTTTACTAAAAAATGCCCAAATTTTACATTAAAATACAATTTTCTTTTTAAATATGGGGCGTAGACTTTGAATTTTAATTTTATTCCGATGTGTATTGTTTAAAAGTACTTTTAAATACAAAATTAGTGACATTAGTCACCTAGTTTTTTTTTTTTAATTCATTCTCAGGGGTCTGAAAGGATGGCAGATGACCCCTTCTGTCGACCATTTCAATTTGGCACCAAACACCCTGTATAACGGCAACTTTGGAACCGTGACCAGCCCGAATCACGGCTAATCGTAACCACTAGTCGTACACTATAAAAGTCCCCACCAAAACCGCACGGTTGAACATAATTATTATTAAACATACAAAACACACTTTTCTCGGGCGCGGCCAGTCGTTAAATAAATTAGCTAGGAGTACTTCCACCCTGTGGGGTCGGTACTGGCACACCGGTGGGTGCTCATGCATTTTTTAGTGATAAAACATATTTGAGGAAGGATATGTGGGAGCAATGGACAATAGAGCATTCACGTGTATAACGGTCTACGACAATTGTTTGAGCACAAATGCCTGCCTGCTTTTCCCCAACTATATTGTGGTCGGCTTCCAGTCGAACCAGATGCAGCTGAATATCAGTAGTTTATAGAGCGACTGCCTATTGGACCTCCACAACCCAGTAACTTGGGTAATACAATACCCCAAGGTACTCGTAAGACTGGTTATCAAGCTTCCGAGGTTCTGTTCTGTTCGCACGGACGAAAATCACGTAAAGCCTATCGGACCTCCAGAACCCAGTAACTGGGCAATACGATACCCCATGGTAAGACGAAAAGAGTGTAGATCTACTAATGTCAGCAGGGACGGGAAGAAACTCGCTATGACAGAATAGATGGTCACCCATCAACAGACCTCGGCAAGCGCGGCTTAACCCGAAAGATCGGCGTGTGCGGCTGTAATCCGTTTTCTTTGATTGATGCTTCTGAAAAGACTCGTATAGGCAAATTCAGTGGTTACAGATAAAGATCAGGATCAAGGTTACAGCCGAGATATTAGATTATTATTAATTTCCAGCGTTATTTGTCGCCTTAATTTATCTCCGCTGCTTTGACTTAAATCAAAAGTGCAAGCAAGTGTGAGTCTGGGCATGCGGACAGCGAGTAAAGGGCAACTCGCTGTCCGACCATGGACCATGCCCAGGTTGACGGCACGTCGTGTTCCACGCACGCCTCAAAGAGCGTCAGCAAAAATGACGGGGACTTTGGCCCCCTCTCAGAGGGCCGAAGCCTGCTGAGGTCGCGGGATTTATTTCCTTACCGTGACCCCGGAACATAAAGGGCTATTGGAGGACACCGTGGATTTTAGTCAGTACAAGTCTGACAGTCCCTCCCACCCTGCCCGGGGTGGGAGGACTCATTTAATGATTTTACCACTCTAAATAAAAACTTTTTCAAAAAAAAATGTAACCGCCTTCAAAAACAACCAACCACAAAAAAGGGTAAAATAAACTTCAAAACTTTTCTTTCGGAAGTCGGTGACTTTTTTTTATTAATTTCATTTTCTTTTTGCCACCGACTTCCGAAAGAAAAGTTTTGAAGGTTATTTTAACCTTTTTTTGTGGTTGGTTGTTTTTGAAGGCGGTTACATTTTTTTTTGAAAAAGTTTTTATTTTACGCTTTTTAGTTTAAAATATATTCAACCACAATTCTTGTCAAATACGAGTACATCATTTTCTTTCATGAGCACTAGAATTTTGTAATCCGTAACACCGGTAATAACATCGTTAAAATCTCTTACATTCATTCCCTATCTCGAAAACTACTGAACCGATTTTGATGAAACTTGCATTATTCCCTAAGTTGGACGATACCTAGTACAACAAAAAAATAATTACTTAAATCGGACTTGTAGTTCCGGAGATATGCGAACACAAACATAATTTACTAAATCAGTCGATGCCAAGTCCTTACTAGAGGAGTTGTACCTTCCATCATCAGCTCAGCTACATGAGATGATGATTATCATACGCAGATACTTAAATTACTTCATAAAATTTGCGAAAAACGATGTGTGGGCTTATAAAATTTGAAGGTTGCTCTCGATTTCTCCAGGATCTCCTGAAGTATCTCCTTTCGAACAAAAAAATAATTTTGAAAATCGGTCCACAATTGGCGGAGTAATCGCGTAACAAACACACAAAAAAAAATAAAAAAACATACCGTCGAATTGATAACCTCCTTCTTTTTGAAGTCGGTTAAAAATGACGGGGCCCCCTCTCAGAGGGCCAAAGCCTGCCGGGGTCGCGGGATTTATTTCCTTACCGTGACCCCGGAACATAAAGGGCTATTGGAGGACACCGTGGATTTTAGTCAGTACAAGTCTGACAGTCCCTCCCGCCCTGCCCGGGGTGGGAGGACTCATTTGATGATTTTACCACGCAAAAAAAAAAAAGCAAGTGTGAGTGTTATTAATTCCCAATACAGATCCTTTAAGGATGCTTCAATAATCATGTATCATATACTCGTACCTACATATAACGTCGTTCGGCTCATTGAGTCGCGTGCCCATTAGTGGACATTATCGTGCAATATATTACAGTAGAATATAAAGGGACCCATGACAATAGAGTTGACGAGTTTCGTCGAACAATCAGTCCGGGATCCATTGATCAAGATTGTAATTAATTCTGGGAAGATTTTTTTTCTGAAGACGGAGTTTCTGGATGAAAATTCAAGTGTCTTATGGAACGACAATTAACGACATAGTTTTTTTTAGTCTTCCCTCCCAGGGCAAGACGAGAGGTACTGTCAGACTTGTACTAACTAATCCACGGTGTCCTTCAATAGCCCTTTAGGTTCCGGGGCTACGGTTACCCGATAGTCCCGCGACCCCAACAGGCTTATGACACGGCATAGTTGGCGAAGTGGCTGAGCGCCGCGTGTCGCGGGTTCAATTTTCGCACGGAACAAATATTTGTATGATCTAAAAGTAGTTGTCGGGTCTGGGTGTTTGTGTATGTGAGTTTCTATATGTTTGATAAAGAACGTAACTAATTCCTAAGTAAAAGCAAAATTAAATAATACAAGTGGAGAAAGTTTGTTATTGCATTCGAGGCTAAATATTAGCAGACAAGCCCTTGGCTAGGCTGATAAGGAGCCGAAAACAGAACAGGATATGGAAAAAGTCCACAACTCGTTTCTAAATTTAAATCTTCATACCTACTAAATAGAACTGTAAGTTCAATGGGATGAACTTAAGAATGGTAACGCTTGTGATGGACACCAGGAAACGAGTTCGTTTGCGCACTGATTGATTGTTGGCGCGGGATACTGGGCGTTTGTCTCGGGCATCCAATGAACGCAATCGGTTTTGTTGTGGTATAAGTTAGGGGAGAGAACGGGTAGCGTTTTATTAATGTGAGTTTCGCCGAAACGTGGGCTAGAAAGAAGTGTAGCAGGCGGGCTTTTATTTAGACGGTCTTTTATTTAGAGCGGTCTTTTCCGAAGCTTTTGCTTCGCTTAACTCGTTCAACTTCTCGCGAATCCATCGTCCTCCTTCCAGTTTTGATAGAACCTAGATAGCGAGCCGAATTTGATATCAAATTCGGCTCGCTATCTCCTTCACAGTCTGCTGTATTTCAACTCAAAAGTCCAACGGCACCAGTTTTGTGTTATTTTGACAACGTAGGCGTTGTGCAACAACTATAGGAATGGCTGCAGAATTACGTGTCTCGTTTCTATTCTACAACAAATGCTTACAAATAGTTGGGGTCTATCTGTTTGTGTATGTATGTCTATTTTTTTTTAAGTAACCACGATACGAACTGGAAGAAGGAAGCACAGTGTCGTGAAAGGTGGAAGGAGTAGATAAAGGCCTTTGCCCAGAAATAGAAAAGGACAGACCAGAGCAAATAAAACCTTGATACAGAAAACATAGTGAGGGGCAACGTTTTTTAATAATAAATATCCTATCGCTCATAACTTGCACCACACATACCATCGGGCTGTTTCTCGTCGTCGTCAAAAATAGCAGTTGGTTTAATTGTGAACTATTTTAGTACGAGCTCGTTTGATACGCACTCGATACTCATATTGAACACTCTCACTTTTATCGATGAACTATTTATGAGTAGCTTTCTGTTTCAAAAATATTGTTTCCTGTGTGGATTTATCATGTGAGGCAATCAAGCTATGTTAGAAATATTCAAGCACAGTTATCGCAATGCTTGAAGTCGAATTGTAGAAGGTAGTTGTTCCAGGTATGGCTGTTTGTGTCATCATCATCATCATCATCAGCCGGAAGACGCCCACTGCTGAACATAGGCCTCCCCCTTAGACCGCCACGCTGAATGACAAAAACAAAAACCACACGGCTGTTTGTGTATGCGAGTTTAATTGATTGTAAATGCACCCACGATATAGCTGGTTCACCAAGTGTGTTGCAAGGTTTAAAAAATATACGTTGAATTTCTTAATAAGTGATTATCCTTAAAAAGGTTAAATTAAAATTGTTAAATTGTCCGATATCGGAAATTTGGGAACAGGTAAGCTATCGCTCTTTAAAAAAATACTTACTATTTGTAAACAGAGACAATGAAAATTCTCCCTTAGTAATTGTCCAATCACGTCTGGATCAGTTATCAGTCTTACTAGATCCTACAGTATATCGTTATTTTCTAAGCATAAACGCAGCAGTATACCATTAAATTACAAGTAGAGACCGCTATCCGACTCCCACAATTACTGAACAGTGAACACCCGATAATCTAATGCTCATAAATTGTACAACGAAGATCAAGCACACAATTTAAGAAAGCGCACAAAAAAATACTAACTTTTACAAGCGGTTTTACACGCGTGTATGTTGAAAATTACCTCAGGGATTGGGATAAAAGGTATACTATGTGTTATTCCATACTATGATCTGTATCTGTACCAAATTTCATCCACATCCGTTCAGCTGCTTAGACATGATTGAAAAAAAAAAAACTTCAAACATCCAAACCTCCGCCTATAGGAAGGACCACAGGATTGCGCTAGATGCAAGTCGTTTCTTAACGGACCTACTGGTAGTCCATAAGGGAGGCCTATGTTCAGCAGTGGACGTCTTACAGCTGATGTGATGATGGTGATGAAGGATTTTTTTTTAAACACATACTAAATTATGTCCTTGTTAAATAGCTGTAACATATTTAATACACCACGAGATCGGAAACACCACACCATTTGTCGTTTCGACGTTATAACGGATAGCGGTACGAAATATTTCTCTGTATTTCTTGTTTTACTACAATACGTGGTAACTGACGACAAATATAAATGTCTTTTTGAACGAACGTTTCTACAGTTCGTGAACGGAATAATACAGAAGGGCAACTCAATGTAACGAGCGAAAAACGCACGTATACATAGACACGCACTCGCGACAGGCATTTGTTTGATATCTCCACGCACACAGAGACACGCTTCACGTACAACAAGTGCAAGCGTGCTTGCGATCGGCATTTGTTTGATATCTCCACGCACGTGCATATACACACTTCACGTACAGCGAGTGCAAGCGTGCTCGCGACCGGCATTTGTTTGATATCTCCACGCACACATTGACACGCTTCACTTACAGCGATTGCAAGCGCGCTCGCGACCGGCATTTGTTTGAGATTGCTATACGTACGGGTCTATGTGTTATACTTCTGAACTGTTCTGTGTCACACATCAGGTTGATTTACTGAGGCCACGGGGAGACACGGATTAGTTTTCTGTTATAACAAGATTTCCCTTGTCACGTGTGTTCTTCATTATGTTATTTTTGGAAGCGTGACTGTGGTCAGGATTAGAATGTGATGTGTTAACGTTAGTTGCTGTGGGTTAGGTTCGTTGTCGGAGCATTTGAGGGTTAAACTGTGCTTGTCGTCGGGGATTATAAAGTGTATAATATTACTAATTTACGAATACTGTTACATATTTATTTAAATAGCTGAATGTAATTTTTATCTAGCAGATAACTGCTTAAGGGGGATGCTCCAACCAGCCCGCGAAATTCAATTTTTTTTTTACGTTTTTTGCAATTTGAAGTATTGTTAAAATCTCCGAAATCTAACTACGATGCACCTTTTCTATGTGAGAGCTGATGGAGCGAATTTTTTGATAGTTTTTATATTTAAAATTATACTTGTTATTATCGCAACACATATATTTATAAAGTTACAACATGTCACTGGCGTGCAAATTGCAAAAAACGTAAAAAAAATTGAATTTCGCGGGCTACATCGAAGCAATCACCTTAACTTACAGATAAGTAGACCTCTGTTTGTGTTTGCAATGATTTGACTATATAATTTTTTTTTTCGGACGCCTAATCAGGCAGAGGCTAGCACTTAAACTAAGTTCTACTTCAATTAGTCACTAAGAGCCTTACTACAAAAACTTAAACATCTGTTGAACACTTGTCTAAAAAAAGTGTGACTGCAAAACGGACCTTATTTCAACGTCGTAATCTGACATTTTTTTAGACAAGTGGTCAACAGACGTTTAAAAGTTTTTGTGGTACCACGGTAAGACTATAATTTAAACTTAAAATAGGATGGATGGATACTAAGTCGGTGCCCAAAACCATCGGAAATAAAGATGGTGAAAACTCTGTTTTTAAGTCTCATCGTCATTACCAGCTGAATACACGTATCATCACCATCGGCAGATATTTTCCAAAGACTGCTGCAAGTAACCTGTTCTATACGAGTCTATATCCATCATGATTTGTTTCTAATTCAATGTTTCTCATAAAATTCTGAATATTTACGTCCACAATAAAAGCTAAGCTCCTAGAGATTTCATTTCAAAAATACTGAGCTGCTAGAAAAGTTTTTGAATACTAAAATTACACTAAAACCCAAGCTAACAGTGCATATCACAACACACTAACTTGTCAGAAGCCAAGAAAGCGTCTCGCCGTGACATTAGAGAACGCCTCTTGTGAGATCAATGTAGCGCAAGTCATACGCCGAGGCGGGAGCGGGTGAATAGCGACCACGTTAAGAATGAAACTGTGATGGCGCCATATTGTGCTAGCCCACATAAAAAGAAAATTATGATATGAAAATAACGTTCACTTCTAACTAATAACATTCAATTATTATTGTCTTTATTTCTAAATGTTCTTCTAACCTTACTTTCAAGTAACATTTGACAGATGGATGTAATTGACGTTTTCGTTATTTAATAGTAACACAAAATTTTAAAATTATAATATTACTAGCTTTCCCTTGTTCCGAAGTAGCTCATTACCGTCTTTGGGTCGCTTCCAAATTTGTACCAATATTTACCAGTCTTAAAGCTGCCATTACCATTTGAATTGTCTCAAATCCCACACTTCCAAGTCCCATCCCTTAAGACATGCCCTCTCCACCTTTGGAAGTATCGCCCTGGTGATATACCTTGAAGTCTTAAAGCAAGAGAAATTCCAGTGTGGTAGCGAGGTGGCGCTAGATGACTTATATCGCTCTGTCTCTTTCCCACATCATGGTAAGTCACCTGATACAGAAAAAGAGTGTCCATGGAGTTTCTTGCCCGTTCTTCTCCATAGTGATCTACGCTTTGGAATGGGCACCCACGGTACTTTCACAGATTTTAAAAAGAGTGTCCATGGAGTTTCTTGCCCGTTCTTCTCCATAGAGATCTACGCTTTGGAATGGGCCCCTACGGAACTTTCACAGTTATTATGTCTTGTGACTGGGACTGTAGCACTATAACTATTTTTATGCTATTTCATTTTTGTCTTTTGACAATTCAAAAGTGCCTGTAACTAGCCTACTCGAAATAAATGATTTGATATCAAAGGCACAGATAGAGCCGCACTGCTCTGAAGTAACACAAGCGAGTTTCTATCTAAAACGCTATCACTTATAACTTAGACCAGCTCAACCATAAGCTGCACGTTTATTGTGCTTCAAGACAGGGTTTGGATGGGATTTCAAGATTCACGCCGCATCGCCTCCTTTTATAAAAACATATAGTGTGCACTCCAGTCACGCTGCATCGCATTCGCTTCTAAAGCTACGCTTTTATGGGCTATTTCTGAAGAATTTATTGCCCGGGAATAGTTGTTGGTTTGACTAACAATCTAGATTTTAGCTTATTCTTTCCCACGCCTGGATGGGTTTGGTCGCTCAAAGCCCTGTGCCCAGTGTTGAGCAATTTGAATAGCTCATGTACACTTTTTTAGGAGATGGTTTTTTTATCGCGGTAAAATTATCAAAAGAGTCGTCCAAGCGGGACGGGAGGGATTGTCAGACTTGTACTAACTAAAATCCACGGTGTCCTTCAATAGCTCTTTACGTTCCAGGGTTATGATTAAGTACCTGATGAGATAATCACGAGAATGTAAACCTACTATAGATGGCATAATACGAGTACCACAATATACTTCTTGTTTGTATACAGTTTTCTTGTTTGGGTAGTAACTAGTACGCGTATTATTTCAACTTTATACTAATCTAAGTTTTAATTTTATTTCTTTGTGAGAACTTAGATGCATCTTGTTATTTGAAGCTTTGAAAGAATCTAATCTAAAATAAAAAATAATAATGCCCGAACAAGATTGGATTTTTATTGCTAAGTTTAGTTTATTTTGCTTATTAAAGTAGTTTTATTTTTATTCTAGCTGTTGCCCCTTGTTGGCTATTTTACTGAAAAAAAAATATTAGTCCGAAAGATACATTATCATTGTCTACAACGTAACGTACAATAATTCTGTTAAAACGACGTCTTAAGCAATCAGTTTTGTCATCAATGTGCAGAAATTATACACTAATAAATGTAAAATTCAGTGTTTTTTTTAAAGGACCCATCTAGCGCCATTTTAACTGTTCGTTCGTTACATTCCCATAGCTGGGACAGCCGAATTCTCACAGAAAGAAGGTCTTGTCAGGTGTAAGGCTGCGTTTCGACTGAGGCGGAGCGGAGAGCGATTCACCAATCACATGGCTTGAAATCCACACCTCTTCTCCTTACGAGGGCCTATTGGGCCTACCACACGCCAAGCTTCACCACAGTTTTGCCTGCGCAAGCCCGGACTGCGCCTACTTGCCTGTGTGTGTGGTTGAGCGTTCAGTGTTGCCGACCATGCATAGCTTTTTCATGCGAGAAGCTTGCACAGGCAGAACTGTGGTGAAACTTGTGCGTGTGGTAGGCCCATAAGCGCAAGCTGGTAAGAATCAAATAGCTCTACGTTCAAACCAACACGATGATATTAACGATCCTAAAATAGACACAAAATGACGTCCCAACAAGAATAAAATGGCGAACTACAATCTTAAAATCGCAAAATAATACGCAAATAACAATGATCGTAACCGTAACGTATCATTAACCTGAAATACGGCGTATCATTACATTCGGATTAATTCGAGCGTTTTATACCACGGAATAACTAATTAATGAAGTACTCAGACAACATACTTAGGCACTTTTCTCTTACAATCGGTTTCTTCATTAACAGGTAAAGTTTTATCAACTGCGCTAACTTTTACTTAACCATTACCGATGGTAGAGAATTTTTTTTTTTTTTCTTACAAATTACAGACTATTCAATAAAAGCCAATAATTCATTTGCACAACACAAACGTTATGTCCTTTTTTTACGCAGACATGTTACTTCATCTATTACTTTGAATTAAAAACTGACCTTTCGTAACGAACTGCAGATTTTCGATCGATTAATCTAGAATAGGGACGATATTAATCACTACAAAAAATTTAGCGATAGTACGTTTTATTGTCAGATTTTTTCCCTCAGGAATTTCTCAGTAGCAACGTAGGTAACTAGATTTATGCCAAGTTGATGGCAATGACCCTTTAACATGGAAATTAATCATAACTGGCACCTTTGTATAACCCTCCGGGGATTACAACCGTAATTGTTTTTACTTTCATCCACTTTTCAGCATAACAATGACTCCATTCATTCACTACTCCACGTTTCATCCAACATATCGTAAAAACAATTGAGCAGTATTGGCAACTCTCCGAATACGCGGCCGAAGTGATAATTAGTCGTTTGTTCCATTTAAATTACATTTTACAAACTCTTCGGACTACAACTGCATTCGTAGTAAATACGTGTTGTTAGTTTGAAAGCTTTTAAAAAAGTGAATGAAAACATATTGTGACATTAAATTCACCGCTTTTTTGTGTGTGGTTGCCATGTTTCAGTTTGTGACAAAAAAAATAACATAAAATATGTATAATTCTGGCTGATGACAAATAAAATCGTTCTTGCACTTTCCAGCGACTTTTATCTGTTTGAATTTGTTGACAACGATACTGAACTCATAAAAAAATCAGTTAGAGAACACTAAAACATCAAACATGAGTTTAGCTACACTATTTTTCAATAGTATATGTCAGGATGTTTTCCTTTATCATGGGTCCAGTCTTCGGGGATAAGACCGGCGAGTGGGGCAATTTTATCTCACTAAAACCACCCCGATGGTCATCATGAAGAGGACTCTGGGTCCTCTAAGATACCAGTTCCAGAGACTCTATTCAATGTCTGCTAGGGCACAACAACTACCTGTTGGTTACATAGATACTTTTCCCTTCAGGGAGTGAAACCAGCGACACGTAGAGCACGTAGCCCATTGCTTAGCCACTGTGCCAATAGCGCAATCAATACTTCCATTACACACACGTAAAATATCGAAACATGATTCTAAATACCTAATCTACAAAGCTGCCTACACACTATATTTACACCACAAAAATATTCCTCCAACCACAATGATTGTCAATCGTTCACAACATTAACGCGAGTCAATCGAGCTGATTGATTGAGTACTATCAATCACATTTGAGCTGAGCAAGCGATTTTCAACGAACTACCGAGCAATTTTGAAGGAGATAGCGTAAAAAGTCGCGTCACTCATTCGTCTTGAGGCAGATGAGTCGACGTTTTGTGACAAGTGGAAGAGATACGTTAAGATTGAGCTGAACTGGTGACTTATAGGGAGTTTCTCAGGGCCTCAAGTCTGCTAATTTTATTTAACTCACATGCTATTGATATAGAATTGAGACTCAATCACGACTCCATTACGATTAGAACTAATTTGGTATTCTGCAAAAACTTTTATAATCTCAATAGAGTCGTAATGGAATCGTAGTGTAATTGTAATTGACTGTCAGTTGAACAGTTATAAGTATTGCCATTAGAGAGTAGAATACCGATAAAGTCCACAATCGATTTACAATTGTAAAACGATTGAAGAGCAGACTAGCAAATATTCTGATAGCAGTTCAATGGAATGTCACTGGAAAACCATTGGTCATAAATTAGTAGCAGAATACCAAATGTAGTTAAAACTGCTACTGAGATCCAATTGATATTCAATTGAGTCATTACTAGATTAGCAGACTTGGGGCCCTGGTCTTAAGTTAATCGACGGCAGTGGCAGTGCAGTGGTAGCGCAGTGTAGTAACAAATATTTGTATGATCTGCAGGATAGTTTTTTCGGGTCTGGGTGTTTGTGTGAGTTTCTGTGTTTGTAAATGCACTCACGATACAGGAGAAATTCCTAGTGAAGGGCAAAGTTTAAAAAAAACTGTATCCTTTGCCCATGGCTTACTCGCCCCTATTACTCCCCTTTTGAGTTCAAAAAGTAGTGACCGTAGTATACTACTTATGTAAAGATCATCACTAAAATTAGTCTGTGAAATCGCTGAACAGGATATTTTTTTTTTATAGATTCGATACATAATACAGGGATCGAAGTGAGGTCGAAAGCTCAGACATTTTAGTTTAGATTGGTTATTAAGACAGGATCTAAGGCCCCGCGATTGGTCAAGATGCTACTGAAATCACCAATGAGAAGTCAAAGTGGAGATCCGTTAAAAATGTGTTTCAATTTCAAAAAATATTCTATGTCGAGAATAGTGTTTACATTAAACCAAAATCTTCATTATTATTTCAAAAAACATATAACCATTTTAATTTGGAAATGTACGAAAATGTTTAAAAAAAATCACCTTCTATAAATTGCCAATCAATTCACACTCATTAGAATATCTAATAAGGTTATTTCAGATAAATTATTCCTCAAAGGAAATCTAATAAAAAAAAGGAAAAAGCTAAGGGTCGCGTCACACATACCACAATAATTCTACGTAAGTATTTATTTTTTTAAAACAATATTATGCGCCTGACGCGTATTTTGTTCGAAAATAAAAGTAGAATTTACACGGACCACGGAACGTCACTAACAAAGACGTGGTTGATACTGACTGACCACATTGCAGCCATCATCGCAACCGCAAAGAAATCAGCAGTGACACTGCGAACTAGCGATTGAGCACATCGCAGTCATAGCATCGCCTGTTCAAATCCTTGTTGTGGAAAGAAAAATCGAATGTGAGCAGGATTTGAACCTGCAATCACCTGATTCAGTATATCAATCCGGGCCTGGTTAAAAAATCAAGCAAGTTTCTTTCCATAATAAAGCATAATAATCGCAATGCAGACGTAATGCAAACATCCACATTTTGCCGATGTCATAACGCAAATGCATAAAATAAAAAAACCGGCCAAGTGCGTGTCGGGCCACGCACAGTGTAGGGTTCCGTAGTTGCCCATCAAAATACTTATGCGAACTAACTAAACTGATTCGCTGAATTCCGGTTTAGCCTAGGAGTTTCCATGGCCACTTTCCAGCGCTATCATCAGAACCTGGAAAATATCCAGCACCAAAGTCCATGTAAAGAAGAATGAAACGAGCCCAAACTAGATGGGGTTGCGTTGTTGTACTATAAATATCCCATGGCCACCTTCTAGCTCCATTATTAGAGCCAGGAAAATATCCAGCACCAAAGTCCATGTAAAGACGAATCAAATGAGCCCAAACTCGATGGGATTGCGTTATTGTATTACAAAGATGCCATGGCTACCTTCCAGCTCCATCATAAGAGCCTGGAAAACATCCAGTACAAAAGCCCATTTAAAGACGAATCAAATGACCCTAAGCTCAGTAGGATTGAGTTGTTGTATAAGAAAGAATTCATGGTTACCTTCCAGCTCTATCATCAGACCATGGACATTATCCAGCATCAATGTTTAGTAATAAAGACGACTCTAACGAGCCAAAACTCGACGGGATTGAGTTGTTATCAAATCGCTTCAAGAATTATTTAAAATTTAAAGAGTTCCCACGATTTCTCCAGGATTCCATCATCAGATCTTGACTTGATGATCATTGGACCAATTGGAAGGTGTACTCTTTCAATCAAAAGAAGAATTTTCAAAATCGGTCCAGGCGTCTTTGAGAAATCGGGGAAAATATATTTAAAAAAAAGATTACGACGAATTGAGAACCTCCTCCTTTTTTTTAAGTTAGTTAAAAATAGTTGACAATAAAAACCTACCAATCTCCAAAACATACCCACCTATATAGCTGTAAAAATAAAATTGACAAACTTACATTTGCAGTTGAAGAAGATGTTCTCCGATACATTTTGTTTAGAAAAATATGTTATCCAAGTACGTTTTTTAAGTTGGTCGACTATTACTCGTAAACTTGTAAAGCCTACTTAGTCATGATAATTTTCTTTTAAACTTCGTTATATATACTACTATTGTGAATTTTTTCACACTCCCAAACATAACCGTTTAGCTGGTAGAGGGGGGGGACACTCGAGTCGAGCAAAAATTAGCACTTTAAAACTTAATATTTCACAAACGAATTTTTTTATAAAAAAATTGTTAATGGAAACTATCAATATTTTTTGAAGGCCTATTAAATGATACCCCACACTAAGGGGTACGCGAGAAAAAAAAAAACATCCCCAGGTTACGTGTACAGGAGGTACCCTAAAAAAAAATATTTTACGAGATTTTATTTTACCACTTTTTCGGCACAACAAATCCGTATATTTACACCAAATTACAGCTCTCTAATACTGTGCGTCTCTGAGCTAAACTGCGGACAGACGGACGGACGGACGGACGGACGGACATGGCGAAACTATAAGGGTTCCTTGTT
Source organism: Agrotis clavis (assembly GCA_954870645.1). NCBI lineage: Eukaryota > Metazoa > Arthropoda > Insecta > Lepidoptera > Noctuidae > Agrotis > Agrotis clavis. The sequence continues at coordinate 2,670,158 of OX940942.1, forward strand.
GACTACGGAACCCTAAAAATGCAACAACACCTATTCACGCGCAAACCACTACATGACCATATTTAGTCCTTTCCACGTAGTGTGATTGTAAACTGTGGTAAGTGTGAAGCAAGCCTTAGTGATAAATACGTTTTAATATTCAGAATATATTAGCACCATTGGCGTGGAAATTAGATTGCGAACGTTTTTAAAGAAAATAAAGTAGGTAAAGATTGTGGTTCTCAAAGAGTGGGCCATTAATTAAGGAGGTACGTATTGGAAAGACGATTTGTTTGTGAGGTAATTAAATTGGTTAAGAAAGTTTTTTATTAAAGTCAAAGCAGGATTAATTTGAAAGCCCTTATAGGTCCAGTTTCGATAGAAATTGCATTTAGATTCAATATAGCTAGGATTAGGAAATTATATAGGATACTTGTGTTTAAGTTAGAACAATTCTTCATGCGTGCGAATTTGTGGGCAGAACCAAAAGTTACTGTAGGACAAAGGTACCGTGCTTAATTTAATGAACAACAAAATAACTACGAAATATAAATTCATCAAAAAGGTAAAAAGTATTTGCCTGAGAAAAAGCATGAATATAAACTTTAGGTCACCAAATATAATTCACCCAAAAGACAAGGTGACAGCAAACAATGTCACACCTTCACAACCCATTCCATCTTGGAAACACAAACACAACAGCCCCTTATCTTACGCACGGCCAATTTAACATCAAATTGGTGACAATAAATATTAAATGGCGGCGGGGGCTATGTTGTGACGTCACGGGGGACAAATGTGACGTTATCATGGGGTCTTGTGTTGCAAAAATTGACAACAACTGGGAAATGTTGCGATTAAGGATGGAGAAACAGGTGTAAAATTAATTAGAAAATGTATAATAAATGGGAAATAATACATTTTTAGATAAAATATATTGTTTTCTTTTTTTTAATCGTTTTACTAGGAATAAAATGGTTTATGAGGTTAGGTAGGCAATCGCTCCATGTAAAATACTAATATTCTGCTGCATACGGTTAGTTGTGAAAAAGCTAGGCAGATGATGGTAATATTGTTGTAAGATTTGGTGCTTTTATGGTGTCATTATAAGTGAACTACAATAATTGGAATGATATACAAATAGTTGTTCCGGGTCTGGTTGTTCGTGTATGTGTGTTTATAAGTTTGTATACGCACCCACGACTCAGGAAAAACTCCTAGTGCCCCCCCCCCCCACCCTAGGAATTTCTCCGTCCACGTTTAAAAAAAATCTAGCTTTTTTAATAATTGAATTTGGATGTTATTTAGCACACCAATAATCCTACTAATATTATAAATGCGAAAGTTTGTGAGGATGTATGTATGTGTATGTGTATGTAGGTATGTTTGTTACTCTTTCACGCAAAAACCACTGAACGGATTTGGCTAAAATTTGGTACACAGATAGTTTATAACCGGGATTAACACATAGGATAGTTTTTATCCCGATTTTATGTTTCTGTGGGATAATTTTCGAGTTGTAGCGGGTGAAGCCGCTGGCAACAGTTAGTTATTTATAATCTGGATAGTCAATGCATACTGTACAATTTATTATCAGGATACTAAAATATCATGGGAAAGTTACCTAAATTCACATTGACGAATTCGCGGGCATGAGCTAGTACTTCTCGAAATCAAACAATTTAAATGTCAGCTTGACTATTGTATACAAAAGCAACATTGTCTGACTGGCATCAACGATGTACCTACTAAAAGTCTTTGAACGTCTGTGTTAGTTTATAGCACTGTCGAAGTGGCACTAGGTACTCTCTAGTGCCAGAGTGGTACTTTGTGATTTGAACTTAGCGACTTTAATCGTTTAAGACTTTGTTGCAGTTAGTGAATAATATTTTTTCTGGGTGTAAAACATAATTAAATGAGGCCTCTTGCCATCGGTGGACCGCAAAGGACTGTCAGACTTGTATTGACTAAAATTCACGGTGTCCTTCCGGGGTCACAGTAGCCAAAGACCTCAGCAGGCTTTGGCCCTCTAACGGGGGCCCGCCGTCCGCATGCCCGCACTTCCGGTGGCCGGAGATCGTTCTGCGACGTCTGTCGCTGTGGGCGTCTCCCAGCGGCTGGGTCGTGAGGTGGACGCTGTCCTCTCCGTCACGCGGCCTGCCTCCTCCTTCGCTAGCATGGTTGCTTCGCAGAAGAAGGCGACCACTTCCCATTCCATCTTGCCCCTCAGCATCATACAAATTTGAGCACAATCTTCACTGAATAATCTATGTATATGTCACAGGGAAATGATAAAACGAGGGATTTGATGGCATTTTACTAGATTTAGTTCAGTTTTAAAATGCCACAGAAAAGTAATTTTTGTGATTTCACTGAACCAATTTAGGGATATGATCAAATCACTAATTTGTTTAGGGAAATGATAAAAATCATGTTGTTATTTTTTATCATTTTCCTGCGACATGTATACACTACTGAATTTTCGTTTTTACAAGAACACACTGCAATAATTTTCGTCTCAGCGTACTTCTTCTACAAAATTTCAGGTAAAAAGAAAACCCGAATTTCTTCAAAAACTTCTCTTAATTTTTTCCTTTACAAATCGGCACGTCATCGTAAAATGCTTCATACCTTCCCGCAAGTCATGTTAGGGTATTGCTTGACCCTCTACATGTAATATTAGTATCGTAGGATGTGATTCTATATTGCTAGGATGTGCCTAGTCATTCCTCACCTCTAAGAGGGATGAAAGTGTGGAGGCAATGCCTAAGGAGAAATGATCTATGTAAGTTTAACGAGAAATGGTCTTTGTGGTAGCAAAACTAATAATAATAATAATATTCCACAACTATCACACAACGCCATCTAGTCCCAAGCTAAGCAGAGCTTGTGTTATGGGTACTAGACAACTGATATATATACTTATATATTTCTAAATACCTACATAAATATTATGGATAAATTACACCCAGACACAGAACAAATGATCGTGCTCATCACACAAACATTTGTCCTGGGAGGTAATCGAACCCACGATCTCCGGCATAGCAGTCAGGGTCACTAACCACTAGACCAACAGGTCTGTCAAAACTGTTCGTGAATTTGCATTTTGCATAGCATTTAGGGTAGATACCTGGGTCGCGGGACTGTCTCATCAGGTAACCGTGATCCTGGAACATAAAGGGCTATTGAAGGATCACCGTGGATTTTAGACAGTACAAGTCTGACAGTCCCTCCCGCCCCGCCCTGGGTAGGAGGACTCATTTGATGATGTTGGGCCATTAGGGTTGAACCATATCTGGCAGCACGGAATCGCCTTTTTCCGTTGCCCTTTCTCTTTCTGTCGCTTAGAACTACCATTTGCTAGACCGAGACAATGCGACAGCAGCCGGCCGCCTCACGGATTCCGCCGCGTGCTATCGCATTATGCATTCTGTCTCGGTCTAGCAAATGGCAGTTCTAAGCGACAGAAAGAGAAAGGGCGACGGAAAAAGGCGATTCCGTGCTGCCAGATGTGGTGTAGCCCTTAGATAGCGCTTTATAACCGTAAATTAATATTAGAACAAGCATCCATGGCGTATATTGACTGGCCTGTTGGTCTAGTGGTTAGTGACCCTGACTGCTATGCCGGAGGTCGTGGATTCGATTCCCACCCAGGACAAATGTTTGTGTGATGAGCACGATCATATTTTGTTCTGTGTCTGGGTGTAATTTATCTATAATATGTATGTATTTAGAAATATATAAGTATGTTTATCAGTTGTCTAGTACCCATAACACAAGCTCTGCTTAGCTTGGGACTAGATGGCGTTGTGTGATAGTTGTGGAATATTATTATTATATTATTATATATCGCCATCATATAACATTTTCCCTCTATCCTAAGATTCCAGATGGTATAACTTAATCGGACCTATAAATCCGAACATAAAACTAATCGATATTAAAAGAATATCATGCGCTATCTGTCGATAAACGTACGCTATAATGAGCATTATAACTGTCACAATAAAGATGATTTTATTATGACACAGTCGTAAAAAGATTGCCATCTCGAGGAAACTGGATCGTGATCTGATATTATGGGGTGATAAAAATTTATGGCGTAGGTGTTTGCAGTTCCCAGAGGCAAATGTTTAACTTTTTCTGGAGGCGATTTTTTTTGGTGATAAAATCATCATAAGTCCCCACCCAGGGCAGAACGGGAGTGACTGTCAGACTGTTACCGACTAAAATTCACGATGATCCATAGCCCTTTACGTTCCAGCGTCACGGTAACCAGACGGTCCCGCGACCCCGGCAGATTGCTTACAGCTCTTTGAGGCGCGCGTGGAACACAACGTGTCGTCGAACCGGACATGGTTCATGAGTTTTACTCACTCATTACTCACCATCCGCATGCCCGCGCCTACGGTCGCTGGAAATCGCCTCGCGACGTCCGATGCCGTAGGCGTCTCCCGCGGTAGCTGCGTCAGGTGGACGCTGTCTTCTCCCTCACGTTAGGAGGAGGCAATCGCTTCAAGCACTATGGTATTACTATTCGTGTGGGATATTTTTCGAGTTAAATATGGACAAGGCCACTGCCAACAGCTAGTATTAAAACTAAATAACAATTCTTCTAGATACTAGCAGAAAAAATAAACAAGAAATTATTCAACCCTTAAATCCTTTTGTGAAGGTTAACGGACGTTTTAACAAAAAAGTTTTTAATAAAAATCGTAGATTTTGCAAATGTTGAAGGCCGATGTGATTGATTATCTGTTTTTGGGGGAAAAGGGGATGATAACCCCTGAAGAGTTTTTTTTTTTTTTTAACTGGTAACACTGTGGATTATGTTGAGTTTTTATTATTACACCAACAGAGTTAATTTTCCAACATGGCGTGCATGGCTATATCCGAAACTATGAGGAATATCAAAAACTACTGAAAGGAGTCTCGAGGCCGATTTTGACGAAGCTAAAACAGCATTATTGGGTTTTTGAAAAATCAATACACTTCTCCAGGAATCGAACCTGTTGATTTTGGGAAAAAAACACGCTGTTTTATAACCATTCAAATCAATTCCATATTAAGAATTTGATCCTAAGGGACACTATCGAACCTCTATGGATTTGAATTGCGATAATCGCCTGGATACCAAAGTCGTAAGATCTCGTAGACTTGCGTCGCGTTGTGAACAAAGGGGCACTGTGAAAATACCTTCGGACGTTTCCAGAACTTAAACATAACTTCATTCAGCATAAACCTATGACACAGCAGAATGCCACAACGCCATTATTTAACACAGCACCACAATATGAAAGCCAGTTCTCATGAAAACTGCGACCAGAATACGACAGAACATTCGACATCAGTCGTTGTAATCTATACAATAAACTAGTGGACTGTTCATAGAGCACAGAACTGGTATTGGGTAGATATGGCAGTGAGTCCTATAAAGGTACTGCTTCACAGTCAAACCTTACCAAAATACAAATTGGAGTATTTATAATACTGGCTGTTGTCATCGCTCAAAATAGATTTTAAATGTGAAAAGAATACGCAGAAAAATATGTCTAGCATTTTTCTGAAAGTGGAACATGAATTTAGACATATTATAGGGTTTTACACCTTATAGATAGACTAATTTATGGCTCTGTTCCGCTTTCAATATCTGCACAATATGCTAGCTTTTGGCAGCTGTTTTGCCCGCACGGAAGACGAAAATTATAAGACGGAATCTCAACTCAAAAAAAAAACCTGTTCGGAAGAGTAAATAACTACCACCCATTTTCATAAGATTATTCATAACACACATCTTTGTTCGATTCGGCACAACTCGAGTTATGCATGGTGAAAGTATGGATCATACCGAATGGGGATCATTTCGAAGTTAATTTCCGATTCAATTGTTATAACCATATTTCGTGTTCAGACAGGCAACCAATGCTTAGAGATTGAAATTAAATTAAATTCTCTCCTTTAAGAAGTGAAGAGAATATCCCAGTGATTATTACCTCCAAAGAAACTATTAATTTTGCCTTGGTGAAAATTATCTAATACTTACATGGTCAACTTTCTCGTGTGAGTTTTTCCCATAAATATCGTGCGAAAATTACTTCAATTCGATTTTGCCGAACGGCTGCGTCAAATCTCGTTACCCGCACGGTTTTTTGCACCTCGAAGCGTTCCGTGCTCTATGGAACAGTTCCTTTTTCCATTGGCCACATACAGCTATGCCAGGTCTTACTTTAATAACACACATACGTCCAGACTAGACTCCTAGTGCAGTTATGACAGAAATAAAGGAGGTTGTAAAAGATCTTGATATAATATTGTCTTTTAATGGGTTTTAACTGAGAAATACAGATGTGCTAGGGGATTTTTGAAGACTGTAGTAATTTTTTTTATAACACATTTGCTCGTAATTGGTCTCTTACTGCACCTATTTCAGTATCGTAATGTATCTTATTACGCACTAGTGCGTAATGGTAAAGTAAAACGCACTAGTGCGTAATGGTAAAGTAAAACGCACGGTTTATCAAGATGCTCCGTCTAAAACGAACGGTACTTTTTTAAATCTTAGCAAAAAGTTTTTATGTCAGAAAAGTCGTCAACGTTTTATGAATAAAATTAACTTTGGGAGATGAAATATAATAAATAAACATTTTATTCTTTAATATAATTAATTTTGACAATTAATTACAACCATTTATTTGTAATAAAAACACAAAAGTATGAATTTACTTTATTAGTAATACTGGCTGTTTTTGTGCCGTTTCCATAAACAAAAGACGCTGATGCGCGCATCGCTAATTTGTGAAAAAGTAAAAATTATTCCGCGTGCTTTTTCTTTTTGCTGTAATTATTTTATTTATTTACTCACAAATGTGTTATAAAACGTCTGCTTTCTGATAGCACTCACCTTACGGCTCGTGCTAGCAATACCGCCTCAGCTGTAATTATCATCTTACCGCACTTATATCATAATGTACTATTAAAGTTAGGTTTTGAATTCAGTGGCTGTTTTGATAAATTTTGGTAGGGTGATAAATGTGGAAAAAGACTTCCAGAGTCTTCATCATCATTTCAGCCCGAGATCACTCACTGCTCAAGTGCCAGACTCTTATTGACTAAAAACCACCCTGTTTTAGTGACCATGTTAGTGTTTTTTTACGGGAAAGTTGGCACAGTGGTCAGCGATTGACTGTGGCGCTGCGTGTCACGGGTTTAGTTCCCACATGGCACGGATGGAAAGTCCTCTACAAAGTTAGAGTTAAAAAAGGTTTCACCAATACACCCGTCTTTTCCACTCTTATAAAGGCAGTATACTCAACTGACAGAGACTGCAACCCGTCCAAATTAAGGAGTACCCCACTACTGGAAACCAACAATGAATAACAATGCGGATAGACTGTACAAGTGTACATCTCAATTTTAGCAACATTGGAAATTATGGGCGAACTGCGAGAGCATCTTGGCTCTTAGGTCCGGGTATATATAACGCTATGATGTATGGTTCAAACTTTGAACGTCTTACTACAAAAAAAGCTCTAAAAACAAAGCTTTTGTTGTAAAAAAATACTTACGACAGACAAAATACAAGTCAAGACGAATCAAACGAGTCTAAACTTGATGGGTTTGCAGCGTTTCATTACAGGGTTCCTATGGCCACCTTTGATAATTTCTGAAATTCAAGCGGGTAACGTTGCGGGCTTACACTAGTTAAATTATAAACAGAATCACACGTGCATCATTAATTTCCATCTCCGTATCTCTTGTAATGAATACGAATAAATAACATAACATCACGCTCGTAATCCCCGAAGGGTTAGGCAGAAGTATACGAGTACCTTGCTTGTATCTGTGTAGTCAAATCCGTTCAGTGGTTTTTGCGTGAAAGAGTAACAAACACATACACATACACACACATACATCCTCACAAACTTTCGCATTTATAATATTAATAGGATTCTGCCAATGACAGCGAACTGGAAAAACAAGTGTGCTTATGGTAATAAAAGACAAAAGAGTTTACAGTAAAATTAGAAATAAAAAAACTTTGATTGATATAGTTGAACGCAATGTAGATCTTGTTGGGTTAGTACAAACATAATTACCTACATGCACACATACATCCTCCCTCACAAACTTTCGCATTTATAATATTAGTAGGAGTAG